>JAWZYU010000025.1:0-4800000 GCA_038380435.1 Ryuthela nishihirai
TGAAGGGTAATAACTTTTGAATTTACAGTCATATGCACAACATAATGCTTGAAATTCATTATCTGGTATCATATACTGAGATTCCATTACTAAAGTATAATATAGGTGTATAGAATTACGAAAATATCGTAATATTCACCAAAATATCAGTTTCAACGCTGTTTTCAACGCCTAAAACAAAGCTAAAGGCTATTCCTGTGCTAGCAGCTCTTCAATTTATTGCCGGAGTGAAAATCTGACGGTTTGCTTCGATCAAGGCTTGATATAGAATGACATTCTATGAGTTGGAAACATTTTCCTTTCATAAAATTTTGAAAAAAATTAATTTGTGTTTTAAATTAGCTTTTCTATTTTTGTTTTGCACACATAAAACATAGATAAAAGCCATATGGAGTGTAATAACTTTTGAATTTACAGTCTGTTTCACAACATATTGCTCTATATTCATCACCTCGTATTATTTAGTGAGATCTATGGCTAACGTATTGTATAGTTGCATAGAATTAGGAAAATATCCTAACAAATCTTCAATTTACTACCAGTGTGAGAATCTGATGGTTTGTTTCGATCAAGTATTGATATAAAATGATGTTCTATGCTTTAGAAATATTTTCACTGCATAAAATTTTGAAAAAAAAAAATTCACGTTTTAAAATAGCTTTTTTATTTCTGTTTTCACGCATAAACCATAGGTAAAAGCTATATGGAGGGTAATAACTTTTGAATACATCATTCTATATCAATACTTGATCGAAACAAACGAGTAGATTGTCACACTGACAGTAAATTGAAGATTTGTTAGCACAGGAATAGCTTTTTGCTTCGTTTTACGCCTTTAAATCAGAGTTCAAATTTATATTTTGTTGAATAATTCGATATTTTCCTAATTCTATGAACCTATATTATACGTTAGCCATAGAATCTCACTATATAACATGTGGTGATGAATATAGAGCAATATATTGTGAAACAGATGGTAAATTAAAACGTTATTAAACTCCATATAGCTTTTATCTATGTTTTAGCCGTCGAAAACAGAAATAGAAAAGCTATTTTAAAACATAAATTAATTTTTTTCAAAATCTTATGCAGGGAAAATGTTTCTAACGCATAGAATGTCAATCTATATCAAGCCTTGATCGAAACAAACGGTCAGATTTTCACTCCGTCAATAAATTGAAGAGCTGTTAGCACAGGAATAGCTTTTAGCTTTGTTTTAGGCGTTGAAAACAGCCTTGAAAATGATATTTTGGGGAATATTTCGATATTTTCGTAATTCTATACTCCTATATTATACTTTAGCCATAGAATCTCAATACATGATACGAGATAATGAATTTAAAGCATTATGTTGTACATATGACAGTAAATTCAAAAGTTATTACTCTCCATATAGCTTTTTACTATGTTTTATGAGTGAAAACAGAAATAAAAAATCTATTTTAAAACATAAATCTTTTTTTTAGAAAATTTTATGCAGTGAAAGAATTTCTAAAGCATAGAATATCATTACCTAACAACAGTTGATCGAAACAAACCATCAGATTCTCACCCTGACAGTAAACTGAAGGTTTGTTAGCACAGGAATAGCTTTTTGCTTCGTTTTAGGCC
This sequence comes from Ryuthela nishihirai, assembly GCA_038380435.1. Classification (NCBI taxonomy): domain Eukaryota; kingdom Metazoa; phylum Arthropoda; class Arachnida; order Araneae; family Heptathelidae; genus Ryuthela; species Ryuthela nishihirai. The sequence goes on from JAWZYU010000025.1 coordinate 1,612, forward strand.
TTTAAATAAGCGTTGAAATTTATATTCTAGTGAATAATTCGATATTTTCCTAATTCTATGCATCTACATTACACGTTAGCCATAGAATCTCACTATATAATACGAGGTGATGAATATAGAGCAATATGTTAGGAAACAGACTGTAAATTAAAAAGTTTTTCTATGCGTTAGAAACATTTTCATTGCATAAAATTTTGAAAAATATTAATTTGTTTTAAAATAGCCTTAATATTTGTGTTTTCAGGCATAAAATATAGGTAAAAACTATGTAGGGGGTAATAACTTTTGAAATTACAGTTATATGCACAACATAATGATTGATATTCATTATCTGGTATCATAGAGTGGGATTCTATGGCTAATGTATAATTGAGATGCTTCGAACTACGAACATATCGTAGTAGCGACCAAAATATGAGTTCGAACGCTGTTTTAAACGCCTAAAACAAAGCAAAAAGATATTCCTGTGCTAACAAATCTTCAATTTACTATCAGTGTGAGAATCTGATGGTTTGTTTCGATCAAGTATTGATATAGAATGATATTGTATGCTTTAGAAATAATTTCACTGCATAAAATTTTGAAAAAAAAATTATGTTTTAAAATGGCTTTTTTATTTCTCCCGTGGCCGAGACGATAGCGCGCTTGGCTACTGATCTACGGGTCCGGGGTTCGAGCCCCGGGTAAGGCATGGATATTCGTGTTGTTTTCTGCTGAGCTCCTGCCATCCTCTCAGATCTTCTACTGTCGCATATAAACTGACATGCTCCTGTCAGACCTCTGTGGCAAGCAGCTGCTTGACGGGGTATTTATTATTATATTATTATTTTAGATATATTTTTTCTACGCATAGAACTTAGGTAAAAGCTGTATGGAATGTAATAACCTTTGAATTTACAGTCTGTTTCACAACATATTGTTCTATATTCATCACCTCGTATTATATAGTGAGATTCTATGGCTAACGTATAATATAGGTGCATAGAAATAGGAAAATATCGAATTAGTGAACAAAATATAAATTTCAACGCTGATTTAAACGCCTAAAACGAAGCAAAAAGTTATTCGTGTGCTAACAAATCTTCAATTTATGTCAATGTGAGAATCTGATAGTTTCTTTCGATCAAGGCTTGATATAGAATGACATTCTATGCGTTAAAACATTTTCCCTCCATAAAATTTTGAAAAAAATTAATTTATGTTTTAAAATAGCTTTTCTTTTTCTGTTTTCGACGCATAAAACATAGAAGCTAGCTATATGGAGTTTAATAACTTTTTAATTTACCGTCTGTTTCACAAAATGTTGCTCTATATTCATCACCTCGTATTATATAGTGAGATTCTATGGATAACGTATAATACAGGTGTATAGAATTAGGAAAATATCGAATTATTCAACAAAATATAAATTTCAACGCTGATTTAAACGCCTGAAACGAAGCAAAAAGCTATTCCTGTGCTAACAAATCTTCAATTTACTGTCAGTGTGAGAATCTGATGGTTCGTTTCGATCAAGTATTAATATAGAATGATATTCTATGCTTTAAAAATATTTTCAGTGCATAAAATTTTGAAAAAAAAAATTTGTTTTAAAAAGTCTTTTTAATAGATGTTTTCGCGCATAAAACCTAGGGAAGAGCTATATGGAGGGTAATAACTTTTGAATTTACAGTTATATGCACAACATAATGCTTGAAATTCATTATCTCGTAACATATAGTGGGATTCTGTGGCTAATGTATAATTGAGGTGTTTCCAACTACGAAAATATCGTAATGTCGACCAAAATATGAGTTCGAAAAATGTTTTACACGCCTAAAACGAAGCAAAAAGCTATTCCTGTGCTAACAGCTCTTCAATGTATTGTCAGAGTGAGAATCTGACCATTTGCTTCGATCAAGGCTCTATATAGAATGACATTCTATGCGTTAGAAACATTTTCACTGCATAAAATTTTGAAAAAAATCAATTTATGTTTTGAAATAGCTTTTTTATTTCTATTTTCAGGCATAAAACATAGGTAAAAGCTATATGGAGGGTAATAACTTTTGAATTTACAGTGATATCCACATCATAATGATTGATATTCATTATCTCGTATCGTATATTGAGATTCTATGGCTGAAGTATAATATAGGTGTGTAGAATTACGAAACTATCGAACTATTCACCAAAATATTAGTTTCAACGCTGTTTTCCACGCCTAAAACAAAGCTAAAAGCTCTTCCTGTGCTAACAGCTCTTTAATTCATTGACGGAGTGAAAATGTGACGGTTTGTTTCGATCAAGGCTTGATATAGAATGACATTCTATGCGTTAGAAACATTTTCGCTGCATAAAATTTTGAAAAAAATCACTTCACGTTTTAAAATAGCTTTTTTATTTTTGTTTTCCACGCATAAAACGTAGGTAAAAGCTGTATGGAGTGTGATAAATTTTGAATTTACAGTCTGTTTTACAACATATTGCTCTCTATTCATCACCTCGTATTATACAGTGAGATTCTATGGCTAACGTATAATATAGGTGCATAGAATTAGGAAAATATGGAATTATTCGACAAAATATAAATTTCAACGCTGATTTAAAAGCCTAAAACGAAGCAAAAAGCTATTCGTGTGCTAACAAATCTTCAATTTACAATCAGCGTGAGAACCTGATGGTTTGTTTCGATCAAGGCTTGATATAGAATGATATTGTATGCTTTAGAAATATTTTCACTGCATAAAATTTTGAAAAAAAAATTTATGTTTTAAAATAGCTTTTTTATTGCTGTTTTCACGCATAAAACATAGGTAAAAGCTATATGGAGGGTAATAACTTTTCAATTCACAGTCATATGCACAACATAATGCTTGAAATTCACTATCTCGTAACATATAGTGGGATTCTGTGGCTAATGTGTAATTGAGGTGTTTCCAACTACGAAAATATCGTAATATCGACCAAAATATGAGTTCGAAAAATGTTTTAACAGCCTCAAACGAAGCAAAAAGCTATTCCTGTGCTAACAGCTCTTCAATGTATTGTCAGAGTGAGAATCTGATCATTTGCTTCGATGAAGGCTTGATATAAAATGCGTTAAAAATATTTTCACTGCATAAAATTTTGAAAAGAATCAATTTATGTTTTAAAATAGCTTTTTTATTTCTGTTTTCCACGCATAAAACTTAGGTAATAGCTCTATCGAGTGTAATAACTTTTGAATTTGCAGTCTGTTTCATAACATATTGCTCTATATTCATCACCTCGTATTATATAGTGAGATTCTATGGCTAACGTATAATATAAAAAAATAAATAAAAATAAATACCCCCTTAAGCAGTTGCTTGCCACAGTGGTCTGACAGGAGTCTGTCAGTTTATATGCCACAGTAGAAGATCTGAGAGGATGGCAGGACCTCAGCAGAAAACGACACACACACACACGTCCATAGCGTAAATCCGGGGCTCGAACCCAGCTCCCTCAGATCAGTAGCCAAGTGTGCTAACCACTCGGAGGAAAATATCGAATTATTCAACAAAATATAAATTTTAACGCTGATTTAAACGCCTAAAACGAAGCAAAACGCTATTGCTGTGCTAACAAATCTTCAATTTACTGTCAGTGTGAGAATCTGATGGTTTGTTTCGATGAAGTATTGATATAGAATGATATTCTATGCTTTAGAAATATTTTCACTGCATAAAATTTTGAAAAAAATAATTTATGTTTTAAAATAGGCTTTTTATTGCTGTTTTCACGCATAAAACATAGGTAAAAGCTATATGGAGGGTAATAACTTTTGAATTTACAGTCATATGCACAACATATTGCTTGAAGTTCATTATGTCGTAACGTATAGTGGGATTCTATGTCTAATGTATAATTGAGGTACTTCCAACTACGAAAATATCGTAACATCGACCAAAATATGAGTTCGAACGCTGTTTTGAACGCCTAAAACGAAGCTAAAAGCTTCATTTTAGCATTCATCAGAATGAGAAACTGATGGTTTGATTCGATCAAGGCTTCATATAGGATGACATTTTGTGCTTGAAAAATATTTTCAGTGCATACAATTTTGAAAAAATCGATTCATGTTTCAAAATAGCTTTATTTTTTCGCTGTTTTTCACGCATAAAACATAGGTAAAAGCTATAGGTTGTTTATTAAAAAGTTAATAACTTTCGAATTTACAGTCTGTTTCACAACATATTGCTCTATATTGATCACCTCGTATTATGTAGTGAGATTGTATGACTAACGTATAATATACGTGCATAGAATTACGAAAATATCGAATTATTCACCAAAATATAAATTTCAACTCTGTTCTCAACGCCTAAAACAAAGCTAAAAGCTATTCCTGTGCTAGCAGCTCTTCAATTTACTGTCAGTGTGAGAATCTGATGGTTCGTTTCGATCAAGGCTTGATATAGAATGACACTCTATGCCTTAAACACATTTCCACTGTATAAAATTTAAAAAAAAAAATATTGTTATTTAAAATAGCTGTTTTATTTCTGTTTTCCACGCATAAAACGTTGGAAAAAGCTATATGGAGGGTAATAACTTTTGAATTTACAGTCATATGCACAATATAATGATTGAAATTCATTATCTTGTATCATATAGTTAGAGTCTATGGCTAATGAGTAATTTAGGTGCATCGAACTACGAATATATCGTTATATTGACCAAAATATCAGTTCCAACGCTGTTTTAAACGCCTAAAACGAAGCTAAAAGCTAATCCTGTGCTAACAACTCTTCAATTTAATGTCAGAGTGAGAATATGATCATTTGTTTCGATGAAGCCTTGATATAGGATGACATTCTGTGCTTGAAAAACATTTTCACTGCATAAAATTTTGAAAACAGCCGGTTTTGCGCTGTTTTGTTTCAAAACAGCCGGTTTTGCGCTGTTTTCCACGTATAAAACATAAGTAAAAGCTATATGGATTTAATAACTTTCGAACTTATAGTCTGTTTCACAAGATATTGCTCTATATTCATCACGTTGTATTATATAATGAGATTGCATGGCTAACGTATAATTTAGGTGCATAGGATTACGAAAATATAGAATTATTCACCAACATATAAATTTCAACGCTGATTTAAACGGCTAAAACGAAGCAAAAATCTATTCCTGCGCTAAGAAATCTTCAATTTACTGTCGCAGTGAGAATCTGATGGTTCGTTTCGATCAAGGCATGATATAGAATGACATTCTATGCCTTAAACACATTTTCACTGCGTAGAATTTCAAAAAAAAATCCATTTATGTTTCAAAATAGCTGTTTTAATTGTGTTTTCCACGCATAAATCATAGGTAAAAATCTATATGGAGTGTAATAACTTTTGAATATACAGTCATATGCACAACATAATACTTGAAATTCATTGTCTCGTATCATATAGTGAGATTTTATGGGTGAATTATAATTCAGGTGCGTAGATTACGATAATATCGAAATACTGACCAAAATATAGTTCCAACACCTAAATCGAAGCTAAAAGCTATTCTTGTGCTAACAACTCTTCAATTTAATGTCAGAGGAGGAATCTGATGGTTTCTTTCGATCAAGGCTCGATATAGAATGACATTCTGTGCCTTAAGAATATAGAATATCATTACATATCAATACTTGATCGAAACAAACCATCAGATTTTCACTCCGTCAATAAATTGAAGAGCTGTTAGCAGAGGAATAGCTTTTAGCTTTCTTTTAGGCGTTCAAAACAGCGTTGAAACTGATATTTTGGTGAATATTTGGATATTTTCGTAATTCTATACACCTATATTATACTTTAGCCATAAAATCTCAATATATGATACGAGATAATGAATTTCAAGCATTATGTTGTGCATATGACTGTAAATTCAAAAGTTATTACCCTCCATATAGCTTTTACCTATGTTTTATGCGTGAAAACAGAAATAAAAAAGCTATTTTAAAACATAAATTTTTTTTTTGAAAATTTTATGCAGTGAAAATATTTCTGAAGCATAGAATATCATTCTATATCAATACTTGATCGAAACAAATCATCAGATTGTCGCACTGACAGTAAATTGAAGAATTGTTAGCGCAGGAATAGCTTTTTGCTTCGTTTTACGCCTTTAAATCAGCGTTGAAATTTATATTTTGGTGAACAATTCGATATTTTCCTAATTTTATGCACCTATATTATACGTTAGCCATAGAATCTCAGTATATAATACGAGGTGATGAATATAGAGCAACATGTTGTGAAACAGACTGCAAATTCAAAAGTTATTACACTGCATACAGCTTTTACTGAAGTTTTATGCGTGGAAAACAGAAATAAAAAAGATATTTTAAAACATAAATAGATTTTTTTCAAAATTTTATGCAGTGAAAGTGTTTCTAATGCATAGAATATAATTCTATATCAAGCCTTGACGAAACAAACAGTCAGATTTTCACTCCGTCAATAAATTGAAGAGCTGTTAGCACAGGAATAGATTTTCGCTTTGTTTTAGGCGTGGAAAACAGCGTTGAAACTGATATTTTGGTGAATATTTCGATATTTTCGTAATTCTATGGCTAAAATATAATATATTATACTTTAGCCATAGAATCTCAATATATGATACGAGATAATGAATATCAATCATTATGTTGTGCATATGACTGTAAATTGAAAAGTTATTATACTCCATATAGCTTTTATTTATGTTTTATCATTGAAATCAGAAATAAAAAAGCTATTTTAAAACATAAATTTTGTTTTTTCAAAATTTTATGCAGTGAAAATATTTTTAACGCATAGAATATCATTCTATATCAATACTTGATCGAAACAAACAATCAGAATTTTATACTGACAGTAAATTGAAGATTTGTTAGCACAGGAATAACTTTTTGCTTCTTTTTAGGTGTTTAAATCAGCATCAAAATTTATACTTTCGTGAATATTTTGATATTTTCCTAATTCTATGTACCTATATTATACGTTAGCCATAGAATCTCCCTATATAATACGAGGTGATGAATATAGAGTAATATATTGTGAAACAGACTGTAAATTCAAAAGTTATTAAACTCCACATAGATTTTAATTATGTTTTATGCGTCGAAAGCAGAAATAGAAAAGCTATTTTTAAACAAAAATTAATTTTTTTCAAAATTTTATGGTGGTAAAATGTTTCTAACGGATAGAATATCATTCTATATGAAGCCTTGATCAAACCAAACATTCAGATTTTTACACTGACAGTAAATTGAACAGCTGTTAGCACAGGAATACCTTATAGCTTCGTTTAAGACGTTTAAATCATTTTTCCAACTCATATTTTGGTTGATATTACGATATTTACGTAGTTGGAAGCACCTCAATTATACATTAGCCATAGAATCCCACTATATGTTACGAGATAATGAATTTCAAGCATTATGTTGTTCATATGACTGTAAATTCAAAAGTTTTTATCCTCCATATAGCTTTTGCCTATGTTTTATGCGTGAAAACAGAAAAAAAAAAAACTATTTTAAAACATAAATTTTTTTTTTCAAAATTTTATGCAGTGAAAATATGTCCAAACCATAGAACATCATTCTATATCAATACTTGATCGAAACAAACCATCAGACTCTCACACTGACAGTAAATTGCAGATTTGTTAGCACAGGAATAGCTTTTTGCATCGTTTTAGGCCTTTAAATCAGCGTTGAAATTTATATTTTGGTGAATAATTCCATATTTTCCTAATTCTATGCATCTACATTACACGTTAGCCATAGAATCTCACTATATAATACGAGGTGATGAATATAGAGCAATATGTTGGGAAACAGACGATAAATTAAAAAGTTTTTAAACTCCATATGGGTTTTATCTATGTTTTATGCGTCGAAAACAGAAATATTAAAGCTATTTTAAAACATAATTTGATTTTTTTCAAAATTTTATGCAGTGAAAATGTTTCTAACGCATAGAATGTCATTCTATATCAAGCCTTGATCGAAGCATACAGTCAGATTTTCACTCCGTCAATAAATTGAAGAGCTGTTAGCAGAGGAATAGCTTTTAGCTTTGTTTTAGGCGTTCAAAACAGCGTTGAAACTGATATTTTGGTGAATATTTGGATATTTTCGTAATTCTATACACCTATATTATACTTTAGCCATAAAATCTCAATATATCATACGAGATAATCAATTTCAAGCATTATGTTGTGCATATGACTGTAAATTCAGAAGTTATTACCTTCCATATAGCTTTAACCTATGTTTTATGGGTGAAAACAGAAATAAAAAAGCTATTTTAAAACATAAATTTTTTTTTCAAAATTTTATGCAGTGAAAATATTTCTAAAGCATTGAATATCATTCTATATCAATACTTGATCGAAACAAACGAGTAGATTCTCACACTGACAATAAATTCAAGATTTGTTAGCGCAGGAATAGCTTTTTACTTCGTTTTAGGCCTTCAAATCAGCGTTGAAATTTATATTTTGGTGAATAATTCGATATTTTCCTAATTAAATGCTCCTACATTATACGTTAGCCATAGAATCTTACTATATAATAGGAGGTGATGAATATAAAGCAATATGTTGTGAAACAGATGGTAAATTAAAAAGTTATTAAACTCCATATAGCTTTTTATCTATATTTTATGCGTCGAAAACAGAAATACAAAAGCTGTTTTAAAACATAAATTAATTTTTTTCAAAATTTTATGCAGGGAAAATGTTTCTAACGCATAGAATGTCATTCTATATCTAGCCTTGTTCGAAGCAAATGATCAGATTGTCACTCTGAAAATAAATTGAAGAGCTGTTAGCAGAGGAATAGCTTTTAGCTTTGTTATAGGCGTTTAAAACAGCGTTGAAACTGATATTTTGGTGAATATTTGGATAATTTCGTAATTCTATACACCTATATTATACTTTAGCCATAAAATCTCAATATATGATACGAGATAATGAATTTCAAGCATTATGTTGTGCATATGACTGTAAATTCAGAAGTTATTACCTTCCATATAGCTTTAACCTATGTTTTATGGGTGAAAACAGAAATAAAAAAGCTATTTTAAAACATAAATTTTTTTTTTCAAAATTTTATGCAGTGAAAATATTTCTAAAGCATAGAGTATTCTATATCAAAACTTGATCGAAACAAACCATCAGATTCTCACAGTAACAGAAAATTGAAGATTTGTTAGCACAGGAATAGCTTTTTGCTTCGTTTTAGGCCTTTAAATCAGTGTTGAAAATTATATTTTCGTGAATAATTCTATAATTTCCTAATTCTATGCACCTATATTATAGTTTAGCTATAGAATCTCGCTATATAATACGAGAGTAGTGGTAAGACTCCCTGTACGGTTTTGACCTTGAAAAGGTCCCCAAGGTCACGAGGAAAAGCCCCCACGACCTTGAAAGGTCCCTCGATTTTCCCGTTCGTCCGCCATTTTGAATTCTGACGTCACACTCTCGAAAGGTCCCTCGATTTTCCCGTTCTTCCGCCATTTTGAATTCTGACGTCACACTCTCGAAAGGTCCCTCGATTTTCCCGTTCGTCCGCCATTTTGAATTCTGACGTCACACTCTCGAAAGGTCCCTTGATTTTGCTTTATTTCAGACTCCCCAATGGTTGACCTATATTTTAAGCCCTCCCTCCTCTTGCAGACCCCCTGGTTGACCTATATTTTAAGCCCTCCCTCCTCTTACAGACCCCCTGGTTGACCTATATTTTAAACCCTACCTATATTTTAAATCCCCTTCTCGAATTTTCTTGTTTTTCCCCTGTTTAACCCATATTTTAAACCCTCCCCTCTTCATAGACCCCCCTGTTGATCCACCTATATTTTAAGCCTTCCCCTCTTTGAACCATATCAGTTTTTGCGCATTTAATCGGTGTCATCCAACGTCCATACTATTTTTAGTACGTCTCCTGTATTTTAAAAAAATTTGCTTTCGTCACCGGATTTGAACTCGCTACCTCAATGTCGATAGCTGGAGCCTTATCGCGCTGGACTATGCCTTGTTGCTTGATGATGTGGTTTAGATGTGTCTCAAACGGGTATAGCCATAATATAAATTATGTATCTCTTTATTACAGTTTAAAGATTTATTTCAGATATTAAACTAGGTTTTTTATTACCCTACGTTTTTTCACAACCTTCGTATTCTTTATAACTAACATTTTTCAGCGTATTTCTTTTAACTCCATTACTGTTGGTTATCGCATTTTTACTAGAAGTACTATTCTACAGTTTTAAAAGACTGTCCAACAGAAAATACCAATGGGTAAAAAATTAATAAAAGGAAAAAAAAATCTTAAAAACTTATTCGTCATTATGTAAAAAGGGCCTATAACTTTAGTACGTCTCGTGTATTTAAAAAAAATTTTGCTTCCAAGGCCGTATTTGAACTCACTACCTCTGTACCAATAGCGGTAGCGTAATTGCGCTCAGCTATGCCTTGTACCTGATGATGTGGTTTAGATGTGTCTCAAACGGGGTATAACCGTATAAATTAGGTATCTCTTTATTACAGCTTGAGTTTTATATTTCAGATATTAAACTAGGTTTTTTTATTTTCCTACGTTTTTTTTTCACAACCTTCGTATTCTTTATAACTCGCTTTTCCTACGTATTTCTTATAATGAACCCCTATAGTCGTTTCATATTAATATACGTATTTTTTTAACCTTCGTATTTTAAGTCACGTCACGGTCACGAGGCCAAGGTCAACGTCACGAGGCCAAGCCCCCACGACCTTGAAAGGTCCCTCGATTTTCCCGTTCTTCCGCCATTTTGAATTCTGACGTCACACTCTCGAAAGGTCCCTCGATTTTCCCGTTCGTTTCAAAATTTCAGACAAGCATTAAAGACTTGAATGTTATCTGCTGTTATGCCCCCACTGAGGATGCCGATGAGGATGAGAAGGATAGGTTTTATGAACAACTTCAGGATATTTTGAATTCTGTCAAGAAAGGAGATATTACCCTTGTTCTTGGTGACTTTAATGCCAAAGTTGGTACTGACTCTGACCTTTGGGGAGGAGTAATAGGCCCTTTTGGTATTGGTAGCTGCAATGGCAATGGGCAACCTCTCCTACAGGTAAGTAAACTCAATGGATTCAGAATAACTAACACTTATTACAAACACCGCGAAATACATAAGTACACATGGGTTTCACCTGATTGGCTGCATAAGAATATGATTGATTACATATTAATTAACAGCAAATGGGCTAGTTCTGTTAGGAATACCAGGGCATATAGGGGAGCTGAAATTGGATCTGACCATTACCTTGTTAAAAGTGTGTTGCAACTTAAATTTAAAAAGTGTTGTGCTAGGGTTAAAAATTTTACTTTTAATACTGAAGCTGAATCTTTATGAACAACTTCAGGATATTTTGAATTCTGTCAAGAAAGGAGATATTACCCTTGTTCTTGGTGACTTTAATGCCAAAGTTGGTACTGACTCTGACCTTTGGGGAGGAGTAATAGGCCCTTTTGGTATTGGTAGCTGCAATGGCAATGGGCAACCTCTCCTACAGGTAAGTAAACTCAATGGATTCAGAATAACTAACACTTATTACAAACACCGCGAAATACATAAGTACACATGGGTTTCACCTGATTGGCTGCATAAGAATATGATTGATTACATATTAATTAACAGCAAATGGGCTAGTTCTGTTAGGAATACCAGGGCATATAGGGGAGCTGAAATTGGATCTGACCATTACCTTGTTAAAAGTGTGTTGCAACTTAAATTTAAAAAGTGTTGTGCTAGGGTTAAAAATTTTACTTTTAATACTGAAGCTCTGAAAGATCCAGTTATAGCCAAAGCTTACCATGATAGGTTACTTAGTCATTATGACAGTCATGGTTTGCTTACTACTGAAGTTGAGGAAGAATGGGATCATTTTAAACAGGCTTTTTTGGACACTAACAGTACTTTTAGGAAAAAAGGAGCAGAAGAGACAAAATTATCTGAGTGATAAGGCACTTGAGCTTATTTCGGAAAGAAAGAACTGCAGGAATGCCCTTAATCAATACCCTACTAGTACTAATAGAAAGCATTACAGAAATCTTAATAAACTTGTAAAGGATCAGTTAGCTGCTGATAAGAATCTTTGGCTTGATGGTTTGGCTGACAAAGCCGAGGAAGCAGTTAGACAGCACAACAGCAGAGAGCTGTACCAGATAGTTAATGTTTTGTGTGGTAGAAAACGAACAGGCATACAAGGATTGAAGGATAAACAAGGTAAGGTTATAGAAGGGGAGGATTCTGTCATGGCTAGGTGGGCTGAGCATTTCAGTGATGTTCTAAACAATGTAGTTAGTTCTACTCCCATTGTTTGCAATGATGATAGATGCATTGGTGGCTTTAATGTTGGCCCTATAACACAATCTGAAGTTATTTTGGCTGTTTCTAAACTTAAACTTCATAAATCCCCTGGGGTAGATGAAATTACTACGGAAATGCTTAGAGCTGGGAATGTTTCGGTTACCACTTGGATGACTGAAATTCTGAATATCTTTTATGATAAAGGCATGGTTGCTAAGGATTTTACCAGAGCTATTGTTATCCCTATTTTCAAAAAAGGTGATCGCAGTTCTTGTGATAACTATAGGGGTATCAGCCTATTCTCTGTTCCAGGTAAAGTTCTTTCCATGATTGTGCTTAATAGAATTAAGAATCTGGTTGACAGTCAATTGCGTGATGAACAATGTGGATTCAGAAGTGGTAGGGGATGTGTGGATCAGATATTTTCACTTAGGCAGATTCTTGAGAAATGTTTAGAGTTTCAGAAACCTTTGGTTGCTAGCTTTGTTGATTTCAAAAAGGCTTTCGACTCTGTTGATCGTCATAATTTGTGGTTGATTGTGAGATCATATGGTATACCAGACAAGTTAGTTAACATTATGAAAGTTCTCTATAATAACACCGAGTCGTGTGTGAGAGTTGGTAAGGCTTGTAGCAATTGGTTTAGCATTACTTCTGATGTTCGACAAGGGTGCATTTTGTCTCCTTTTCTCTTTAGCTTGGTTATTGTTTATGTTACGCGAAATTCACTTCAAGGGAAAGATTTTGGCCTTAAATGGGCTGGAGATACGAAAATTTTTGATTTAGATTATGCTGATGATTTAGCCCTTTTGGCAAATGATGTTGATGAGATGAACTCTTTCATTCGAGCTGTTGATGAGACTGGTAATAGAGTAGGTTTGGTTATAAACAGAGAGAAAACTAAAGTGATGAAAATTGGTCAGGCAGGCTGTGATTGAATTAATCTGAATGGTTGCCGTCTTGAGCAGGTGTCACGGTTTAATTATCTTGGGAGCTATGTAACAGATAATGGTGATGTGCGGCATGAGATTAACAGACGAATAGGGATTGCTGCCGGGACTTTTAAGAACCTATGGAGAGTGTGGAGAAATAGGCGTATACACCTAAAGACTAAAATTAGACTGTATAATAGTTTGGTTCTTTCTAGGGTTAGTTATGGTAGTGAAACTTGGACACTTTGTAAACAAGATAACAGGAAACTAGATGCTTTTGATTCCAGATGCTTACGCAGTATCTTGGGCATTAGGTGGTTCAACTTTGTAACTAATGATGAGATTAGGCAAAGGAGTTTGCAATCTCCTTTAAGCAGCATATTGTGCAGAGAGAGACTTCGTTGGTTTGGCGATGTTGCCCGTATGAATAATTATAGATTGGCGAATAGGGGGTATGAACAGTGTGCCTAAAGGCCTCAGAAAGAAGGGGAGACCTAGGATGCGGTGGGCAGACAATGTCAAACAGGACCTTGTTAGAATTGGTGTGCAGTGACCAGATGCAGTAGATGTAGCTCAGGATAGACTTGCTTGGAGAACTAAATTGCACGGTCTGGTTGGACCTCCGTAGCCCATGGCTGCTTGAGGATGATGATGATATTGATGATGAACAATGTATTCATTGTCAATATCAAGAAATCCATGTTGTTTTTCTTTCAACTTCAAATTCTCACCCGATGACACAAATATTAAAATTAATAACAATCATACTGCTTGAGGATGATGATGATGATGAGGTACATTTTTTAGCGAACTCCACCTAAAATAGATCTTGAACTCAGATTGATGAATTATGTCTAGGTAAAATCACTAAGTTATGATGTCTACAAAATTTCTTATATTTTTTCTGTTATTATTATTATTATTACTGGTAGGTTTTAACACTAATATTTATATTAATGTTTATTTACAAATGTACTTTTTCAGACGGAAAAGGTATCCTATATCATTATATAACTTTCATCATAAGGCTTACATATATATATATATATTAAAAAAATAAATATAAATAAATACCTCCTCAAGCAGCTGCTTGCCACAGAGGTCTGACAGGAGCCTGTCAGTTTATATGCCACAGTAGAAGATCTGAGAGGATGGCAGGACCTCAGCAGAAAACAACACGAACATCCATGCCTTACCCGGGGCTCGAACCCAGGTCCCGTAGATCATATACAAGCAATTTATTTTCTAAGTAATGTATATTTAAATTTAGTATAAAGTTTGGTATTAAAAATACTAGTAATAAGAATAATAGAAATAAATACATAATAAATATCCAGATTTTTGGGTCTACTAATGCTGACGTCATAACTGAGTTGTACGGCCTTATCTTCTAGTGGTGTTGACCCCACCCATCTGCTGGCTGTTCAATCATATGACATCAATTTTGATGTCGTATGAATGGAGGAAAATAATTTATATATCAAGTGTAATATTATTGCAAATTGTTTTAGGATGTATCTAACAAGTAACTAAAATAATAATTTATATAAAGATAATTAAATATGTAATTATTTGAGAGTTCTATTAATCTGTAATTTTGTTCTATTATGCATGTTTTATTAATTTGTTCGATGTAACCTAAAGCAATCTGGGATAATATTAAACGTAAAGATATAAATATTCAATTTAGCACTATTATTGCTGTTATGCAGATATTTGTCACTTGTTTTGTAAGCAGCCATGTTCGGAATTCTCATAGACAGAATTTTTTAAATAACTGTTTTGAATACTGGTAGCTATTTCTTTTTTTAAATACATTACAGCATGTGTTATTTCTTTTTCCTTTTTTTAATAAACATACATCGTGAAAAATGTTTAGAAATAAATATTTCATTCAAACGAAACATTTTAATCTCTAGTATAATAACAATTAATTTTTTAATTATATTCATAATTGTAAAATCTAGAGCCGCCACTAATGGTTGAAGCCCACCTAGGTTTGCCATCATTACCACGATGGCTTCTCGACATCCATCGTCAATATAGATTCGCTTCTCTGCGCGGGACATCAATCTGAGTTGAAGAGGAGATTATCTCACTCTCTTTCCTAATGGGACCACGTGTCTCTGGCATGTCATTCTTCAGTCAGAATGAGTGTCTCGACCTTTGACACGGACCTCCTCCTCAGCATCATCTCTCTCCTCTCCTCCCCATCCACCCCTCCTCTTCCTCTTGCTCTTCCCAAAACGCATCCCCTTCGGACTCTTCGTTTGATGCAGACGGACGCCAGAGGCAGGGATGGGAAAGGGAACCAACTGAAGATGAGAGCTGTTGGAGTCCGTTACCATGGAAACTACGAATATATACGCCGCCCGCGGCTATTTTGTCCCCCTCACAAATCCTCCCCGGACTTTTTCACTCTCCTCCCAGAAGCTGATACGTTTGAATGCCCAGCAAAGACAATGGGATGACTAAACGATGGGGGAACTCTGTTATACGCTTATTGAATCTGGCCGGAAATGGTTTATGTAGTTGTTGGTCGGCTGGTTTTGAACATGAAATCCTCTCTTAAAATCCTTTGTAGGATACAGATAAAATCCCCTCTTAGCTTTCAAAAAATGAATGTTTGAATTCAAATAAGTATCGCCATGCTGTCTGTCGCATGAGTTGAAATCTACAACGTTAAATAATAAGCTTAATATAGAGCACTACCAATTTAATAATCTCCACGTTATGTCAATGGGAAAATAATTTCGGAGATCTCTAAGTTTTAAATACGCTTTGTATCAAAAAATGTGATCGAAAATAAATATCTAAATCGCGATTTTCAAGAATTTTCCTCCATCTGTATGTTTACAGAAACTTGATTTCTAAATTCTGACGTGTGGCATTGTTATTGCTAAATATTTCAGCTTTCATAATTCTAAGTAAAGAATGAATATTTTGAAATATCGAGATTTAAATTTTAATACTAAAATTTAGCATAAAATTCTGTATTAAAACTACTGGTTTATTATTATATTACAAATAAATACATAAGAAATATCAAGATTTTTATGTCTATTAATGCTGACATCATAGCTTAGTTGTACTGCCTATTGTTCTAGGTGGTGTTAATTCAAGACACCTTATATAACAGAAAGCCAGGGGAGCAAATTCATGACATTAACTTACGTAGGTCAACCATATAGACAAATCTAATACTTTTAATTCTAATATTATTACTGGTAAATTCAGTGCTAATCTTTATACTAATGTTTGTCTATAAAATATTTTATTTAAGTGAAATTTTATTCGTATTAATTAGTATTATTAGATTTGATAATAAATACGAATAATTTTCTTTCTAAATAAATTATATTTATAGATAAACATTATTATAAAAATTTGTACGAGTCCACCAGTACTAATATTAGAATAAACAATATAAGAATTTTCCATATAGTAGGATAACTAAGTGACGTGAAACATTTGGTACATTGGCCTTCTGTTTGTTGTAGGAGGTGTTGGTTAATCCACTCTTCTACTGTCTTTTCAGTATTTAGTCTATAATAACAATGTTAATCGGCGATCTCATTTTTTCATATAAATATAAAAATGCTAGCGGTAGAATTCTTTTCTTTCAAAATGAAATTTAAAAAAGAACAAAATTTCGATTTTTCAATAACATTCGTTCACTATATAGAATCGTAGAAGCAGAAATATTTAACAGCAATGCCACTCATGAGAATTCCCTCCATAACTCTGCAAATTGAGACCGAATAATGCCGAAAATCGAGATTTAATAGATATAATTGAGATCTCTATTTTCAGTCGCGTTTTGTCACTACATAGAATTGGGGGACTCTAAGTAGGTCTGGACCTGGGCAGCTCTTGAATAAAAAATAGGGATGTATAACGTGTGAAACGGAAGTTTTTACTACTAGTTTTCCAAATTTAACCCTTTCAGGACCATAAGGTTTCTAAGAGTAAATATTAGTATGTAACTGTTTATTTTAGTTTGTTTAGACGTAAAATAAATAAAAATTATAAGAAAAATACATAACAATGTGTAGTTTTTTTGGAATTTTATGGGAAATATTTTTCCCAATGGACTATAAAGGTAACACAAATTATAGTTAGGCTTATTATGCAATGTCTTTTATTTATTGGTTTATTAGAACAAAATGTTAACTAAAATAATACAAAATTATGAAACAAAATTACTATACAAAATGATGTGCTAATTATGATATTCTGCGAAGCAATTTCTTTTGGTAGTGAGGCAAAGATGGACATTGCACATAGCACATATATTATGCGTCCTGACAGTTCTGTTTTTGTTTTCTAAACGTTCCCGTTTACGTAATTGCGTTCGGCATACGTTCTATTTTGACATTCTGTATAAAAAATGCAGATAAGGTTATAATTAAATACGACAATCACCAATTTTAAAATGGGAAAAATGTTTCCCCTTGGTCGTGAAAGGGTTAACTAATAACTACTTTTTTTTCATCAACAATATGCTGAATAATTTTTTACTACACAATGCTTACTGTAATTTTTATATATATTTATTGATATTACACATTTATTAATTTTTTTACTACAAATTTTTTACCACTTTTTCCTACACAATGGGCTGTGCCCACTGGACAGCTGTTAGGAGACAGATGGCAGCTCCCGTCAAGGTCATCCAGCGTCGGTGTCCCTTACTCACCGAGGGCAGGGCGAAGAGTTTTGCGGAAATAAATCTCAACGCTGGCCTAAGCGGGATTCGAACCTCGGAACTGCAGATTACGAGCCACCTCGCCTCTTTCGAGTCAACACCTCCTATAACGGGGCGGGGGTGGCTCAGTCGGTAGCGCGCCAGGCTCGTAATCTGTATTTCCCAGGTTCGAGTCCCAGCTGGGGCAGCGTTGAGATTTATCTCCTCAAAATTCCCCGCCCTGCCCACGGTCAGTAGGAGACACCGATGGGCTTGGAAAGGTCGCCGTCCGTCGGATGGGACGTTAAGCCGTGGCCCCGTGTGCGGGAGAGCCATACCCTGTGCACGTTAAAGAACACGCTGGATGGCCTTGACGGGAGGCTACCATCTGTCTCCCAACAGCTGTTCCAGTGGGTCCCCTCCCCCAACCTTCTCTGAGCCTTCGGGGTCCATGTGACGTGGCCATTTAGCCCATGGTGTGCAAAAAAGTGCCACTCAGAGGTAAAACAACCCAACCCAACCTCCTATAACAGAATGCTTGTTGACGAGTTGTGACGTCACCATAAGAAGAACTCTTATTCAAACAATCCTTACTTATTTCTATTTTCACTACTGCTTAACTTTCATGCTAACCTTTATATTAATATTTATTTATAAATACACCTTATTTCGAATCCATTTTAATGATTGATCATAAGCTTTTGCTCTATGATATGATCATCCGGTGATTCTCTATGTTTCACCCATATGGGCGAATACTACACCCACCAATATTCGTGAGATTCAGGTCAAGATTTTGAGAACTGCGGCCGATGCCCTTTGGTTTGTCACTAACAGACAACTCCATAAAGACCTGGGCATCGACCATATATATATACACATATAAAACGCACCTCAAAAAGTTTTCAGAAGCAATAATCCCAATGAGATTATTTCTTCTCTGATTCTTTACGATCATACTGTTTTGAACAAGTACAAGATGCCTAAAACGGTAGCGTTCTCTGAGGAGACCTGCCCGTTTTAGGTTTCTTATACAATTTTACTGCTATTTTTAACTTTTCTTACGTTTGCCCTTAGGGGCCCACCTAAGGGTGGTTTGCTTATATATTTTGTTCTTACTCATGCCAAATAGGCATATCTTTACGATGGAGATGGTTAGGAGTAAAATTATTACCCGGTACATCGAATATGATTATACGATCTATGATCTACCTTATTTCGAAGGAAATATTATTAGCATTTTTAGCATTGCATAATATTTCTGACGGTCATTGGTGCTTATATGATATAACATGTGCTGCTGATATCGACCAAAATCTATGTAACATACTACAGTTTTTGTATAGTTTTCTTATTATACCGCAAGGGAGAGTTCTGGCGCTAATAAACAGTATTTTAAATATATGACCTGGAAAATCATAGTAGTAATAATAATAATAGAAATTAAAAATGAAGAACGATGTATGGAGTCATTGATCATAGGACTACCTATTGTAACGTCACAACTTCGTCCACTGGCTTTTTGTTATAGGTGTTATTCGAGTCCGGGTTATGGAATAAATATTTCTTTTTTTTTGTGTTTGGTATTTCTGTTCAGTAGGTCTCGCCTTCCTCGCAGATCTTTTCTGTGGCGTATTATACCGGCATTCTACTTCCAGACTTCTGAGGTAAGCAGCTACTTGACGGATATTTTTTTAAACAATACTTCAGTTTTAATGTAGTATAAATTTTAATTAAATTTTGAAAAAATTTAAATGTCGCCTCAAGCAGCAAATTATTCGCCGTTATTATCAAATATAATAATACTAATTAATACGAATAAATTTTCTCCTAAATAAAATATTTCATAGACAAACATTAGCATAAAAATTAGCACAGAATCTACCAGTAATAATATTAGAAATAAGAGTATAAGAAATATCTATGTGGTTGACCTACTGAAGCTGATGTCATAAATTTGTTTCTCTGGCTTTCTGTTACATGAGGTGTTGGGTTAACACCACCTAGAACAGAGGCCGTGCAACTAAGTTATGATGTCAGTATTAGTAGACATAAAAATTTAGATATTTCTTATGCGATTTAGCCACAGAGGTCTGACAGAGGCCTGTCAGTCTATTTGCCACAGTAAAAGGTCTGTGAGAATAGTGGGACCTGAGCAGAAAGACAACACAAACATCCATGCCGTCACCAGGTCCCTTGGATCAATAGTACAGCGCGATAACCATTCGGCTAAGCAGCTGTTTACCACAGAGTAGTAGTGGTAAGACTCCCTGTACGGTTTTGACCTTGAAAAGTCCCCAAGGTCACGAGGCCAAGCCCCCACGACCTTGAAAGATCCCTCGATTTTCCCGTTCGTCCGCCATTTTGAATTCTGACGTCACACTCTCGAAAGGTCCCTCGATTTTCCCGTTCGTCCGCCATTTTGAATTCTGACGTCACACTCTCGAAAGGTCCCTCGGTTTTGCCGTTCGTCCACCATTTTGAATTCTGACGTCATCAAACTACCCCGATTTTGCGCGCCATTTTTTGAATTCTGACGTCACAAACGTCCTTCTCGAAAAGTCCCAATTTTCTAAATATTCTGCTAGCGCCATCTAGTGACTAACACGTGAATTATGTTTAAAAAAAAAAAATCCTCCCATACCGTGAATTGATCCCGCAACCTCAGGGTCGCCACAACGTTTAACCCATCACGTACCCTTCCCCCTGTTACTATTAGTTGAAGTGGACTCTCCCAGATAGGGGGGTATAAAAGGTCACGCAGAGAGGGAAGGAACTCATTAGTTCTGATCATCTGCTAGCTTTTGCGTCTCGATTTTCAGTTTTATCATGTCTGGTTTTATCATTCCTGAAGTGGCTAATTCAAGCGCATTGGAGGAAAGGAAGCAGACAACTTCTGCTTTTGATACATTAATGGATCAAGTATCGATTTTGAAAGCTGTTTCACCTGGGACAAAGCGTCCTGCTGATTCAACTAACGTTTCGTGCAAGCGGTCCAAGACTGGGGAGAGACCTTCCTCCCCCGGTTCTGGGTTCCAGCATGCAGCTCGTGCTTTGCGTCAAGCAAGGATTGTAAGAACAAAGGGCGCACCTTTACAGCTTGGTGGATCGCCCTATGTGTCTACGAGGAATGATGATGGTGCTGTTCCAGGAATTTCACGTGTCATTGTTGGAGGACCTTCCTATACTGTGAAAAATGTGAGGAAATTTATCTTACAAAAGTTTAAAACGTCTTTTGTGTCCACGACCGTTCAGCTTAAAGGAATGAACGATGTACAAGCCCACAATTTTATTCCGGCTCTGCGTGGCATTCATAACGAAATGCTAACAGACCTTGTGCCACAAGGGGATTATTCTCACGTGCGCTTGTGCTTCAGGAGTCCCGACATCAAAAATCCTGTGAATCTGCCTCTTATACTACGGAACGATCTCACGGCTGAGCGCTTCATGACTGCAATTGAGAGGGTCATACAGTCAAACGAGGGGCTAGGAGCACACAGTGAAATAGAATTTGATTTTGTGTGTGCAGACTTGAAGAAGGAAGGTACGGGTGGTGTTGGACAACGTAAAACTCCGGGAAGAAGGTCACACGTCAATATTGACTCTTTTTTAACAAACAAAAAATCTATTTTAAAAATTTCAAACACAGATGAAATGTGTCTGGCTAGGGCTTTGGTGGTGGCTAAAAAGCACTTAGTTTGAAAAAACGAGGACGGCAAACAACTACGAAAAAATAAAGCACGGTGATTATAAATTACAACGACTAGAAGCTGAAAAATTGCATCGCAATGCTGGCATTCCTATCGATCCCTGTGGCCTGCCTGAAATTAAAATGTTTCAGCAACTTCTGGTGCCCGAGTTTCGCATTGTCGTGTACTCGGCTGACGACGGTTTTGGCCCCATATTTGTAGGAGGAGATGCACCCCAGACTCTTTTCCTACTTTTCAAAAATCATCACTTTGATGTGATTACTTCGCCGTCAGGTTTATTTGGAGCAAGAAATTTCTGTCCTCAATGTTTGAAAGTGCTGAATAATCCAGGTCATGTATGCAAAGGTACATGTAACATGTGTCTTTCCCCCAGTGTTGTACACTATGGAGACCCCATTCTTTGCCCCGATTGCCACGTTTACCTGCGTGGAGCAGAATGCTTTTCATTGCATCTGTCCTCCATTTGCACAAAGCGTCATCGTTGTGTAAAGTGCATGGACATGTTTGATCCTGCTAAACGTCATTTCTGCCATGCAGATAAACTAAGGTATGTGGAACCCTGTAAAATAGAACAGGTTGAGCAACAGTACATTTATTTTGACGTTGAAACAGTACAACAGACCAATTGACATTTGGTACCTATTTTGTGTATCGCCACCTTCAAAGCAGGTAACGAATGGCTCTACGTTTCGTTTCCTAACGTCGAAAAATTCATGGATTGGCTACTGGCTGAAGAACGCTTGGGGGTACAAAAATTTCGTAATGTTACAGTGCTAGCCCACAACTTGAAAGGCTTCGACGGTACGTTCATATTGAATTATCTATATAAACGCTACCTCCAACCTGATCTGATCTTTGAAGGATCAAAAATTTTAGGAATATTGCTAATAGGGCTCAAAATCAGATTCATAGATACCCTGTCTTTTATCCAGGCTCCACTACGCTCCTTCTCCAAAACCTTTGATTTGGAAACAGTTAAAGGTTATTTTCCTCACGACTTCACTAGAGAAGAAAATCTTAGTTATGTAGGTCGCATCCCGGACCCATCTTTCTTCAAACCCGAGGGTATGACGCCATCTGTGAAGGAAGAATTTGAAGCATGGTATATGAAAGCCAGTGAAGTCGTGTGGGATTTCCAGAAAGAGTTGGCTTTTTACTGTAGAGTTGATGTTGAACTCTTGCGCAAAGGAGGCGAAAAATTCCGATTGGAATTTATTTCTTTAACCGGTGTTGACCCCTTTGCCCAGGACCTCACCATTGCTGGAGCATGTCTGAGAGTGTTTCGAGGGAAGTTTCTACCTAAAAATACACTGGGTGTTTGCCCGGCACAAGGGTACTCGGCCAGCAATGATCGCCAATCCCTCAAGGCACTTGCTTGGTTCGAGTACATGTCTCAACAGGAAAAGGTGGAGATACAAACAGCTCGTTCCCCTCAAGGTGAGCATCATGTCGGTCCCTATCGTCTGGATGGAGTGTGTCATGAGACAAAGACTGTTTGGGAATTCGAAGGTTGTTTTATGCACGGATGTAAAAAGTGTTTCAAACCGGAGAATATTCAGAGTTTAACGAGGAAACCCTTTGCTGCTCTCTACTCCCGTACCCTGGATCGTCTTGGTGCTCTGAAACTCTTGTTACCAGACTACACTATCAACGTTATCTGGGAACATGAGTTTGACCAGCTACTACGTACAACTCATCCTCTTGCTCGGCTCTACAAATCCATCGAGCCTATACGACGAATTGGAGGAAGGGATTTCCTTTACGGTGGAAGAACTGAATTTTTCGCAAGCTACGCATCGGAAGACCAAGGGCTTAAAATTCAGTACTTTGATGTTAATTCTTTGTACCCCTGGGCTTGCAAGTATGCTCCCTATGGTAAAGGACATCCTCGTCGCATCACAGCAAACTTCAGTCACGATCTCGACATGTACTTTGGTGTAGCCCATGCCACACTGATCCCACCAGATGACTTGTTCATCCCTGTTCTCCCCTACAGAGCCAACGGAAAGCTACTTTTTCCTCTGTGTAGAACATGTGCAGAATGCCAGCTCTCACCACCCTGCGCCCATAATGAGCACCAACGCGCCTTAACCGCTTCTTGGATTACGGGAGAAATCTATGCAGCCATGCGAAACGTTTACAGGCTCATTAAATTTCATGACGTTTGGCACTTTGATCATGTGCTCAAGTATGATCCAAAGACTGCCAGAGGAGGAATCTACACAGAGTACATCGACACTTTCCTGGGAGCAAAACAAAAGTACTCTGGGTTCCCTCCAGATGTCAAGACCCCTGATGAAAAAGAGGCTTTCTGTGAAGCATTTTTTCGTGCAGAGGGGATTAGAATTCGCTCTGAAGAGGTGGTGAAGAACAGTATTCTTCGTTACAACTCTAAACTGTGTCTTAACAGCAGCTGGGGAAAATTGGGCCAAGCAATGGATAGAAGTCATACCACCATCATCTCCTGTCCACTTCGGTACACCGAAATTCTGACCGATGCAACAAAAGTGGTGAGTGACATTGCAGCTATCAATGACGATGCAGTGTTAGTTACCTACAAACCTGTGACCTCTGCATGTCCTGAGAACACCCGTGGGAATGTCATCGTGGCAGCAATGGTCACTAGCCATGCCCGCCTGAAGCTCCTGGACCTGCTTTTAAAACTGGGACGTCGAGCCCTCTACTGTGATACAGATTCTGTCATCTTTACCAGCTCCGATGACACTTTTCATCCCACAACTGGATCCTTCCTCGGTGACTGGGTGGATGAAATATCTACCAAGTATGGTTCGGATGTCCGTATTACTGACTATGTCAGTGCGGGACCAAAGTCTTATGCTCTTCGTCTCAGCAATAATGACCAGATCCTGCGAGCGAAGGGAATTACTCTGAACCAAAAGAACAGAGAAAAATACAGCTTTGACCTCCTCAAAGCCATGGTACTGAACAAGAACCCTGAGCTGGAGACGTTTGAGGTCCCCTTCAATGTCGTCCGGGATAAGGTGAGAGCCACTCTTTTTAATAGACCAGCTATTAAAAAATTTAAAGTCAATCTTGACAAAAGGTACCTGCCTAGTGGTGAAATCTCTTCTGTACCATATGGTTACAATGACCTTAATTTAGATATGGTCATCGACTTGTTGTAACCTTTTTTCGTAAATATTTGATTTTGTAAAAATATGTTCTATATTTTACTACTCACTAGGGAGGGAAATCCTAACAAAATTTTCAAAATACTTACCTGGTACTTACCCATGATGATGTATTTTTGTATCGATACCTAAAGTGTCAAACTCAAGAAAAACATTTGTAGCAAGGTTTTAGGATAGAAAAATGTGATAATCATAATAGTTAGTGTACACCATAGTTTAAGTGTACTTATAAAATTACTTTCAAACAAGGTTTTGTATAAAAATATGTGTACAATTAGGAAAGTGTCTGTGTGTAAAAATGGTAACCATTAGTTGCATTTGTGATTAAACTAGACTTATGAAGGTTTTCAGTGTAGAAAAATAAGACCAAACTCTGCTTGTGATAGAAATATAAAATATTGAAATTTCACTCCCCGTTGCGAAAACGTTTAATGTACAAATTATGTGATACAAAAAAAAACTGGTTTGATGTTTATTGTTCCACATATTTTAAACCAAAGTTTGGTAAATACAGAAAGGTTACAAATATTGGGTATAACACTAGAATGTGTTAAAAATGGTTACTGAAAAAAAAAACAGGTTTAGTAAAAATAATTTAAGTAGTTCAGCATAAGAAAGGGTACATATATTAAGATTGTGTATAACACTAGAACGTTTTAAAATAATAGGGTACTGAAATATTTTGGTGAAGTTTGAAAATAATCCAGTGTGAGAAATTTCAGTATGAGAGTACAAATATTGAGATTGTGATAAAAAATGGTTACTGAAATATTTTTAGTTAATGAATGTAGCAATACAGTGAGTAATTAAAGAATTGCAAAAAGTAAAATTCAGCACAAGAGTTGGGGATCATGTCAATTATTGGCATGTATTGAACTCATGTTGAGACATGTTCATAGTTGAATGGTGGGTTATCTCCATCACTGGATATATCATCCTTCATTGAACACAGCCGTCCACTCTTATTGAGTGAACAGACTCACTGAAGCATTTGGTTTGTGTTTCTTCGTGTACCCTAAAATACATAAATAATACACTTTGAAAATATAAGGTGGCAGATTATCTGCAAAAATTCCGAAATATTTTACATAATGCTGTGATTAATGGTTTTTCAATATCATAAGACTCATTTTGTATTTCTACTGTTGACCAAAATAAATATTTCGCATTCACTGCTTGAAAATTATAAATAATGTAAATAAAATTATTACTATCGATAGTTGTCTTTATTTTTTCACTCAACGCCTAACGATACATGTGTAATTGAACTACGAGTCAGCTTTGGTACGCATGTTATAACGACTGAACTAGCAAATAATTCAACCACGTGGTAAATGATTTCCACGAAAAATGCTTCATTTAAGGAAAAATACATCGGGAAAAAAGAAATTCATTAAACTATTGTCTTCATATAAAGTTTTCTTTGTTACAAGAAAATCTCTTTGTTTGATGCGACCAATAGCTTTTTGTCTCGAATAACGTAGTAAACCGGTCATTACTAATGAAATATCCATATTTTGCCTCAAAATTCGTTAAAATATCGTAAATTCGGACGGATGGTAACCAATTTTCGTTCCTACGCGAAATTCACCTGCAGCATAGTTAAAATGCATGGTGAACCAAATCAAAAACATTTACTTACCTTTGATGTTTGAAAAGGAGGGCAAACTTTAGACATGTTAAAATGTCTAACTAGATAGGAAAGGGGAAATTGGAAGTGATAAGGAGAGAGATAGAGAGCTTGCTGCAGGAGCGAATTTCAAATAAAAGTGACTGCGTTACACATGGTTGGGTCAAATCACAGTAACGGTTACGGTTAATAACTCAATCATACACAAAAAAAATACAGTTTAATTCATTTATTGATAATAACAGAAGTTACAATATTTTGGTACATATCTCTTGATACAAATTATCATTTATCATTTTTCATGACAATATGAAGTACAAAAATTAATAGGTGATCCAATCAGAGAGTTCTTTTTTTCACAGTAGGCTTTAAAAAGTCTATAATGTCACTTTTCGGAAGTCGTTTACCATCAAGGGCCACACGACCAACACTGTCCCATGTTACTCTTTCTTCTGGTAATGACATCAGTTTCTCTTTAACTACTCTTCTTTTGTTTTTAGGGACCTCAGCGAGAATTTCTTGCCTTGAGAGGGGGATGTCCAGCTTAATAACTTCGGGCTCTTCCAATTGCTTAGTAAACAGCAAGTAATTTCTCAGAACAGCCAGGTATTTTCCAGTTTTGTCAGAATCGCTCGATTCCAGTATTTTTTTCATCTCTTGGTCTAAATCAGTCACTTTTTTCTGGAGATGACGACGTTCTACGGGTCTTACACTCATCATTTTCGTAACAGGGAGGTAATGAGAGGTAATGCAGCAGTTATCAATGGGATGATAAATCCAGAGCCTGTTTGGACAATCTTTTTCTTTTTCTTCACACTAACTCGTTTGGAAGCTAGTGTTCGAATGGCATAACGATGACGTCTGAGCTTCTTAAGTATACCTGGGTTGGTTCGAATATGACCTTCAGGAAATTCACACACACTTCACACAAGGCATAGATCTGAGGATTAGACACATACTGTAGTAACCCATTACGCTGCCTTCCCTTCAGTTTGCATAAGCCTTGAAGAAAGGGTCCATGTTTTTTAATTCTCATTGCTGATGTACAAAATCTCTGGAGCTTCAGAAGGTAGTATTCGAGCTCGGAGCCTTTCAGAGTCTATCGTTCTTGGATGAAGGTCGACACACAAATAGCCGCAAGGGGGCGTTGTTGCTAGTCTATATGCATCGGTCAGAAGCTTGGAACGGTGAGGAAATACTTGTCTAGCCAAATGAGTGACCTGAGATCCGTCTCTTGCGTTTTTGAACAAAAATATGTAATGTCCATTGAGTGATATAGTCCACGAATACCTACCCTTTAAAAACAGATTTTGCAAAATAAGTACAATCGTAATATTTTTATGATGACCACCACGAATAAAGAGCTGAGATATTCGTTCGTTGGCTACAGACTGTTCCATCAAGTCGTCCAACACCAGTAGAGTAGGTCTACGAGGGTCAAATTCCAGATCTTCAGGTAGTCCTTCATAGAATTCTACCTTTTTGGCTAAGGGACGAAAGGCTTCCTGCCATTCACCATAACAATACACGATGCGTTGAGGAACAGGGTGGAACACATGGTTAGATTCTTTAATCAGTTTCAGTGTGAAGGTTGTTTTTCCACACTGGGAAGGTGCTGCAATGATGATGTTTGAAGGAGTTTGCAGAGCCATTGAAGCACCATACAGTCGTTGTACCGTGGTTCACAGGTGTAATGCTGATATAGCAATGACACGAGGTTCACTCCGGTCACCCTTTTAAACAAGAAATACAGACAATGGGCTCCACAGGTGTCACTCATTAGGTCTTGTACTGGAATCGAAGGATGAAATACATGACGTACACCTATCTGTAGTATTACAGTCAGATGTATAGTATTATCTATAGTATTACAGTCAGATGACTGTAATATGTTTGAATATCTTGATCCGGTTCCACTCCCAGAGGATCAAAGTGATCAATCGTGTTTCCTTTCTTATAAACAGCTATCCAGTGAGTTCCAGGCTGGTTTGAAGGAGCCGTGTTAAAGATGAACATAGCTTCTGGTTGAATATTACGAGGTAGTCGATCACGAGCAAACACTCCTAGACTTGTGGGTAGTTGGGACAGCAAGGCTTGCAGTTGGTACGTGTTCATGATGAATAATCAAAAATTATTTTTCGATCCAATGGAATTTCCAAGTTCTGATACTCAGCATACAAAATCACTGTGACCGAACTGATTAGAGCCTTGGCGAATTTTAGCTCTAATCGCACACTGCCCGTTTTTATTAAGGAAAACACTTGATTACATTCTCGCTGTTCGGGAGAGAGCTGGAATCCAAATAAGGTATAGCCATCTGCATAAGCTTCTCTCGAGAGGTTGATCCCTTTGTCTGATTTCCATACATCCAATGCTTCTAGTAGTCCCTGATAACAGCACAGGTATCGTCCATTAGCAAACTCTGGGGTGTAGGACTGTTGTTCACTATCCACGTGAAGACTGACGTAGTTGACATCAAAATGTTGAAAGTTGAAAGGATTCTTGGCATAATCACCACTCAGACTGCTGCTGTCTACCATCCCTAATATCAGGCGTACAGGTAGCTGACCGAGAAATAAATTATCTCTGCTTACACTTGTGAGACCTGTACCAACAGAAAACATTCGGACATCTGTCCTTCGAAGCGGATATTTGCCACTTTCATTGCTCAACAGTCTGGCATGAGCAAGAATAACACCTGTATTAGGTTTCACCTTACGCACAAAAAATTCTGCTTCCTGGATTTGCACCCTATGGCTTGGGTTCTCTTCAGTGGTTACAAGATAAAATTCGGGTCTGGAACGTAGCAAACGCACTCGCAGGTCCACTTGATTTACCAGGTATCGTTCTTGATTGAACAAGTCAGCATGAATCCATGAAATGAGCTCAATGCCAGTTGATTTAACAAAAGCTTTCCGATGATTCCAGCGTTCATTTTCAGTGGCATCCATTTTTCCAGGGGTGTCAGGATACCAGAGTGACGTACCAAGTTGACTGTTGCTTGCATCCGAACCATAATTCAGTAATGTCTCTAGGTATGCACGATAAGGGTATAGGGTGTGGGATGCACTTATTAAATTGTCATTGAGGAAGACGTCTACTTTTGCAAAGAGGGCATGCAGGAAATGATTACAAGGAGCTACAGCACCAGCACCATTCACTATTTTCACTACCAGACGTAGATAACATCGAGAGAGATCAATGTATTCGTCTGATCCTTTCACAACGAATTCCAGGGGGGAGTTGCCTTCCAACGAGGCTAGCGGCAGGTAATTGATGTAACATCCTCTTTCCAGTTGTGAAATAGTTGGGGGTACCAAAAACAAGTCCAGTTCAGAATGTGCACAGTCGTTAGAATCAGGATGAATCTTCTGAACGCTCATGATGAAAACACGTCCTTCACACTGCAATGTCTTTTAATCTTATGAAGAACAGGGTAATGTTTCTTACGTTTTATACCCTTGCCCTGTTGAAGTCGATCACTAGCCCTATGCAGCAGATCTACACCAGCTTCACGTAATCCTGCTTTGGCTGCTGTTTTAAAATTTTTACCTCCAGCCATCTCAGAAACGAATCGCAGTCCTCCTTTACGTAGAGTGGCTAAGGCAGGTTTCACGAGTGGGGTAATGAAACGACCGAGCGTAGCAAAGAGGCTTCCTAGTCCATCCCCTCTCTGGTATCGGGGACCACGGAACACACCCCTACCCGTTTGCTCCTTGTAGTATTCCACATAGGTGTCTGCTGAAGGTGGGACGAATTTAACTCTCATGGTTGAAATGAAGCTTAATCAACACTTTACCAAATTTGAAGTGAAGTGGTTCTCCAGAATCGGTGCGTAAGAAGACTCTCACACTCTCAAAGGTGTTTCTTGCCAGAGGATAATAATCAGGTTGTTGATACACAGACACAATGGCTTCGTTGTTATGGGTTCTAATTGCAGGGTTTACAACACGCAACAGTTCACCATAAGTGTCACCTAACAACTGAGGAGCAATCAAGTCAGTGTAGATATATATACCGTAGATACCTCTGTTCATATCAATGGGGTAGTCTCCAACTGCTTTACTCATTGGATAGTCCAATTTGGTAAATCCAAGCATCTCCCCTAATCCTGGATTTGAATGTGGATATTTAATGAAATGTAACTTATCTGTATCAATCATCATCGTGTGGTTGGCTTGTTGCTTGAAGCGGAAAGCTTTTCTCAATTTGTTGGGTATCACATGGTTCATTGCATCGAATAATGATTCGACAGTTTCGTATCGTCCATGGGGCACCTTTCGTTCCTGGAAAGTATTTGGGGGAATCACGTAGAAGTAGCAATCATCATCTATCTCGAATGCTGCAGTGTTACAGAGGTTGGTGGAAAATCGATGGTAGACGGCTTTGTCTACTTCTACCTCACTCACACACAGAAGCTTGTTAAGATTCGATTTAGGGAACATTATTCCGTATCCTTCACTCGGTTTGAAAATCCAATGTCCACCACTGTGTGTCACTATTACTTCTTTTGGGACCAGAGCAGAGAGATGAGCCAGCAATTCTCTCCGACTGAATTTGCCTGGTTTTAGCTTGATTTTGCAATATTCTTCGAGTGGAGCAGGTGCATAATAATGATATGTGTCATTAGAACCATCGACATTGTACCAGCTCACAGGGATGTGAACTTCGGCTAAACCCAGCTTCCATTTTCCGCTAAGACGAATAGGTTGAGCTAGGCGAACGGTGAAATCAGATTGTGTATTATGAGGATAAACATCCTGGCTTGCAGTGGAGGGTAGTGTCAAGTAGAAATTATCCATCTTTTAGGTATCCAAGTGGGTTTTGGGTACCCGCGCCACTTGACAAGTACTCGGTTTCCCTTCTTTTCGAGAACTTTCTCGACAGCGTAGTGGGTGGGTTCACTCACTTTTTGTAATTCTGATTTATAAAAAAACCTTTCACCTCTTCTCCTTCAGAATCATACACACGGTAAACAGGGGGGGTTACGATGTAATACTCGAAGGACTTTGAAAATTTCTGCTGTCCACAATTGGGTTCCTGCTTTCTTGAAAGGTACTTTCAGACTGGCTAATCGAACAGAATCACCCACCTTAAATACAGGTTTCACGTTCTTGATAGTTTTACCATACAACCTTTGCCACACTACGTCTTCATTGTTCAAGGTCACCTCTTTGGGGGCCATATCGTGTGCACTATGGAAGGTTGCATTGTAACCTTTGACAACACCTTGTAACACATCTAGGTAACGGTAGGTATTGTTTCTCGTGTAGTACCTACCCAATTTCTCACGTAGGGTTCTGTTCAGTCGCTCGACCAGTGCTGCTTTTTTATCAGAGTAGCTGGCAAAGAAATGTATTCCTTTTGTTTTAAGAAACTTTTGGAAGACACGATTTGTGAATTCTGTTCCATGATCGGTGTTTAAATGCATAGGGGACCTTCCTTTAGCAAGAATTTTGGTAAAGGCTTGTACCATTTCTCTTCCTGTTTTGGTTTTCATAGGGATAGCCCAAGCATGACGAGAGAACACATCGATAACTGTAAGAATGTATCGGTATCCATCATTGTATCGGGTTAGGTTTTTTACAACCAGGAGGCCAGCTTGCCACTGTTCATCGAGACCCGTTACATAAACCTTGTTTCTAGGGAACTTTCTGCGGACAGGTTTGTGTAATGTGTAGGCTGGTTGCTTTTCTAACCATTCGCGTACGAGTTTGAGAGGTAGCCCTGTGCTCTGAGCTAACTTTTTTACACTACCGAATCCTCTTTCAGGGTCGAAATAACGGGTTTCCAGAGTTTTGCTTTCTGCTGTACCCAGACGTCGTATCCGACTAGGTTTCGCCATTGGTGTAACGAAAGTGTAACTCCTGTAATTGTAGGGATATCGCCTATAAACTGTCTGATGTCCACTGTTAAGTTACAGACTCGTATTTTGAAATCACTGCCTAAGACTTTTGACTCCCCACACTGAATATTTTTATCAGGGGTGACAATTTCTAATACAAGCACCACTATCGTTAAAACTATTATGATTACACTACCAACACTAGCTATCACCTTCTTTCTCCTATCCATACTAAGACTAAATGAATCATAAAGAACACAACGACACATTATATAAGATTAAATTTTTTATTAAACTAATTTATACATTTCATTTTTTGCATCGTCAACAATAGTATCATATTTCAGAGTACACACAAATCCACAATCTACAAAGCATAACAGACCCCGTTTCCAGGCCGTGTCCACAAACACTCGTGCTAATGCGTCAATGTCCAGGTCACCCGACCACCCTACGATGGTCGGTAGTTTTTCTTCAGGCTGAAGTCCATCTAACGGTATCAGACGTGTTAATTCTTGTTGGAAAATGTCGACCAACAGCTGATAAACACGGTCGGACCCCTCAAAAGCAGGACCCAGTAGGAAGGGTAGAACTGATCAGAATGTTCCATAATGGCTGTGCGTAGCTGGTGATCTTTGAGGGTGCCACACACGTTACGTACAACAGTCATCACTTCGTCTACGTGGATAGCCAATGTAAACCACTGTGATGCATTGAGAGTTATACGGTGACTCACAACGCGAAACTGTAGAGTTCTGGGAATGGCCGTTTCTTTGATGAACTCGATACAGCGCTCGCCAGCTTCGTTACGGAACATGAATACACGAACACCCGGCAACAGGTGCCATGTCTGCTGATCGGGACCGTTCTTCACTTTGTCCTCGATCTGGGGCACCGCTTTACACAAGGTCTCCCATTCAGGTATTGAGAGGGTAATCCCCATAGGCGTAGGGTAGATGAGTTCACCATTTTCATATTTCACATAACGTCTCATGTGCACGGAAAATTTATTTTTGTAGAGCGAAGGCACGACGTATACATCACCACCAAGACACCACGCATCTGGATTACTAGACTGCATCGTGGACAATGAAGCGTTCGTCAGGTGCACACTATTTATCTAGAGAAAGCAGCGCACTCTAGGGATCTATCCAATCAGGAGCAGCCATCATCCAATTGGAGCTGATGACTCACGTTGCATGTTGTAAACATGATCTCAATACTTGATGCATCGATCTATCCAGCCGAAAAAGGCAGCTGTTTCTGCTAACGAACAGTGGACTCCCACTCCTTTGTGATACTCACACTCAAAAGCAGAAACTTTTGGGAGATCACGATATTTGGGACATCCATAAAGTTCGAGATTAATGCACGGAATGTTTAATTGTTCCAATAGAATTCTTTCCTCATTTCCTCCTTTGTAGCCTACCACCGTAGCTTCTTCAGTGCACGCATGTTTGTATGCGTATTTCACGATGTTGGTAACGTGATCTAACGCCCATACCTTTTCAGTAGGTAGAGGGTGAAAAGGTAGACCTATAACGTGTTTAGACACATAGTTGACTGTCTTCCTGTCCTTTTCCGACAGAGCTTGATAACGTCGCAGATTGAATCGATAAACACCGCATTTCCCGTTCAGAGTTGCATATCCAAGTTCCCGTACTAGGAAACGTCCGTTTACACGAAAACCGTCGAAATCTAGAACCATACAGATATTTTGCATGATCGTGTTTCACAGAGTTCACAACCTGTCTAAAACTTATTCGATCTAATTCGGTCCAATCAACGTTCGAATACTGAAAGAGTTCACAAGCAAGATGAAAAGCACTCAGCTTACGATCAGGAAAAGGAACGCCTGATTTTAATTTACGGAATATAATATCATACAGGAGACGACGAATACTCCCCTCACTATACTCTGATACTTTGTCACTCTGATCGACCATAGAATGTACGTGTTGCAGTACCAACTCCTTGAATGACATTTAACCCCTCACTACCCCAACATGCCTATAAAAAGCATATTTCAACCAATCAGCGAGCATGATGACTAAGATAAGACAAGTCGGGACGTGAGGGAGCTATGCCGTGTTCAGAGTAAAGAGGTGGAAAAAATATTGTTTCAAAATATTTCGCAGAATGACGTGATTCACAGGGAGGGGTTATTCAAAATAATATATTCCCAAGTTAAATGTGATTTTTCAGCAATACGCTAAAATAATTATTCCCGTGTGCTCCATTTATCGTACGTTAATAAAAAATGCATTAAAATAATATACTCCTAATTTACAAGAAATAAAAATATACATTTGTAATATATTCCCCAGTTAAAACGATCCTTTAAGCAATCCAAGTATATGAAACTCGTGGCTGATGGATTAAACGTTGTGGCGACCCTGAGGTTGCGGGATCAATTCACAGTATGGGAGGATTTTTTTTAAAAATTTAATTCACGTGTTAGTCAGTAGATGGCGCTAGCAGAATATTTAGAAAATTGGGACTTTTCGAGAAGGAGGCTTGTGACGTCAGAATTCAAAAAATGGCGGGCAAAATCGGGGTAGTTTGATGACGTCAGAATTCAAAATGGTGTACGAACGGCAAAACCGAGGGACCTTTCGAGAGTGTGACGTCAGAATTCAAAATGGCGGACGAACGGGAAAATCGAGGGACCTTTCAAGGTCGTGGGGGCTTGGCCTCGTGACCTTGGGGACTTTTCAAGGTCAAAACCGTAAAAGGAGTCTTACCACTACTCTCGTATTATATAGCGAGATTCTATGGCTAAACTATAATATAATAAAAATAAATACCACCTCAAGCAGCTGCTTGCCACAGAGGTCTGACAGGAGCCTGTCAGTTTATATGCCACAGTAGTAGATCTGAGAGGATGGCAGGACCTCAGCAGAAAAACGACACACACATCCATGCCTAATCCGGGGCTCGAACCCAGGTCCCTTAGATCAGTAGCCAAGCGTGCTAACCACTCGGCCACGGGACGGCTCCATCTATAATATAGGTGCATAGAATTAGGAAATTATCGAATTATTCACGAAAATATAAATTTCAACGCTGATTCAAACGCCTAAAACAAAGCAAAAAGATATTCCTGTGCTAACAAATCTTCAATTTACTATCAGTGTGAGAATCTGATGGTTTGTTTCGATCAAGTATTGATATAGAATGATATTGTATGCTTTAGAAATATTTTCACTGCATAAAATTTTGAAAAAAAAATTATGTTTTAAAATGGCTTTTTTATTTCTCCCGTGGCCGAGACGATAGCGCGCTTGGCTACTGATCTACGGGTCCTGGGTTCGAGCCCCAGGTAAGGCATGGATATTCGTGTTGTTTTCTGCTGAGCTCCTGCCATCCTCTTAGATCTTCTACTGTCGCATATAAACTGACATGCTCCTGTCAGACCTCTGTGGCAAGCAGCTGCTTGAAGGGGTATTTATTATTATATTATTATTTTAGATATATTTTTTCTACGCATAGAACTTAGGTAAAAGCTGTATGGAATGTAATAACCTTTGAATTTACAGTCTGTTTCACAACATATTGCTCCACATTCATCACCTCGTATTATATAGTGAGATTCTATGGCTAACGTATAATATAGGTGCATAGAAATAGGAAAATATCGAATTACTGAACAAAATATAAATTTCAACGCTGATTTAAACGCCTAAAACGAAGCAAAAAGCTATTCCTGTGCTAACAAATGTTCAATTTACTGTCAGTGTGAGAATCTGATGGTTTGTTTCGATAAAGTATTGATATAGAATGATATTGTATGCTTTAGAAATATTTTCACTGCATAAAATTTTGAAAAAAAAAATTTGTTTTAAAATATCTTTTTTATTTGTGTTTTCACGCATAAAACAAAGCTAAAAGTTATTCGTGTGCTAACAAATCTTCAATTTATGTCAATGTGAGAATCTGATAGTTTCTTTCGATCAAGGCTTGATATAGAATGACATTCTATGCGTTAAAACATTTTCCCTCCATAAAATTTTGAAAAAAATTAATTTATGTTTTAAAATAGCTTTTCTTTTTCTGTTTTCGACGCATAAAACATAGAAGCTAGCTATATGGAGTTTAATAACTTTTTAATTTACCGTCTGTTTCACAACATATTGCTCTATATTCATCACCTCGTATTATATAGGGAGATTCTATGGATAACGTATAATACAGGTGTATAGAATTAGGAAAATATCGAATTATTCAACAAAATATAAATTTCAACGCTGATTTAAACGCCTAAAACGAAGCAAAAAGCTATTCTTGTGCTAACAAATCTTCAATTTACTGTCAGTGTGAGAATCTGATGGTTCGTTTCGATCAAGTATTGATATAGATATGCTTTAGAAATATTTTCAGTGCATAAAATTTTGAAAAAAAAAAAATTATGTTTTAAAAAGGCTTATTAATAGCTGTTTTCGCGCATAAAACCTAGGGAAAAGCTATATGGAGGGTAATAACTTTTGAATTTACAGTTATATGCACAACATAATGCTTGAAATTCATTATCTCGTAACATATAGTGGGATTCTGTGGCTAATGTATAATTGAGGTGTTTCCAACTACGAAAATATCGTAATATCGACCAAAATATGAGTTCGAAAAATGTTTTAAACGCCTAAAACGAAGCAAAAAGCTATTCCCGTGCTAACAGCTCTTCAATGTATTGTCAGAATGAGAATCTGATCATTTGCTTCGATCAAGGCTCTATATGGAATGACATTCTATGCGTTAGAAACATTTTCACTGCATAAAATTTTGAAAAAAATCAATTTATGTTTTAAAATAGCTTTTTTATTTCTATTTTCACGCATAAAACATAGGTAAAAGCTATATGGAGGGTAATAACTTTTGAATTTACAGTGATATCCACATCATAATGCTTGATATTCATTATCTCGTATCGTATATTGAGATTCTATGGCTAAAGTATAATATAGGTGTATAGAATTACGAAAATATCGAAATATTCACCAAAATATTACTTTCAACGCTGTTTTCAACGCCTAAAACAAAGCTAAAAGCTCTTCCTGTGCTAACAGCTCTTTAATTTATTGACGGAGTGAAAATGTGACGGTTTGTTTCGATCAAGGCTTGATATAGAATGATATTCTATGCGTTAAAAACATTTTCGCTGCATAAAATTTTGAAAAAAATCACTTCACGTTTTAAAATAGCTTTTTTATTTTTGTTTTCCACGCATAAAACGTAGGTAAAAGCTGTATGGAGTGTGATAACTTTTGAATTTACAGTCTGTTTTACAACATATTGCTCTCTATTCATCACCTCGCATTATACAGTGAGATTCTATGGCTAATGTATAATATAGGTGCATAGAATTAGGAAAATATCGAATTATTCAACAAAATATAAATTTCAACGCTGATTTAAAAGCCTAAAACGAAGCAAAAAGCTATTCGTGTGCTAACAAATTTTCAATTTACAATCAGTGTGAGAACCTGATGGTTTGTTTCGATCAAGGCTTGATATAGAATGATATTGTATGCTTTAGAAATATTTTCACTGCATAAAATGTTGAAAAAAAAAATTTATGTTTTAAAATAGCTTTTTTATTTCTGTTTTCACGCATAAAACATAGGTAAAAGCTATATGGAGGGTAATAACTTTTGAATTTACAGTCATATGGACAACATAATGCTTGAAATTCACTATCTCGTAACATATAGTGGGATTCTGTGGCTAATGTGTAATTGAGGTGTTTCCAACTACGAAAATATCGTAATATCGACCAAAATATGAGTTCGAAAAATGTTTTAAACGCCTAAAACGAAGCAAAAAGCTATTCCTGTGCTAACAGCTCTTCAATGTATTGTCAGAGTGAGAATCTGATCATTTGCTTCGATCAAGGCTTGATATAGAATGCGTTAAAAATATTTTCACTGCATAAAATTTTGAAAAGAATCAATTTATGTTTTAAAATAGTTTTTTATTTCTGTTTTCCACGCATAAAACTTAGGTAATAGCTCTATCGAGTGTAATAACTTTTGAATTTGCAGTCTGTTTCATAAGATATTGCTCTATATTCATCACCTCGTATTATATAGTGAGATTCTATGGTTAACGTATAATATAAAAAAATAAATAAAAATAAATACCCCCTTAAGCAGCTGTTTGCCACAGTGGTCTGACAGGAGTCTGTCAGTTTATATGCCACAGTAGAAGATCTGAGAGGATGGCAGGACCTCAGCAGAAAACGACACACACACACACGTCCATAGCGTAAATCCGGGGCTCGAACCCAGGTCCCTCAGATCAGTAGCCAAGTGTGCTAACCACTCGCAGCAAAATATCGAATTATTCAACAAAATATAAATTTTAACGCTGATTTAAACGCCTAAATCGAAGCAAAACGCTATTGCTGTGCTAACAAATCTTCAATTTACTGTCAGTGTGAGAATCTGATGGTTTGTTTCGATCAAGTATTGATATAGAATGATATTCTATGCTTTAGAAATATTTTCACAGCATAAAATTTTGAAAAAAATAATTTATGTTTTAAAATAGGTTTTTTATTGCTGTTTTCACGCATAAAACATAGGTAAAATCTATATGCAGTGTAATAACTTTTGAATATTGAGTCATATGCACAACATAATACTTGAAATTCATTGTCTCGTATCATATAGTGAGATTTTATGGGTGAATTATAATTCAGGTGCGTAGATTACGATAATATCGAAATACTGACCAAAATATAGTTCCAACACCTAAATCAAAGCTAAAAGCTATTCTTGTGCTAACAACTCTTCAATTTAATGTCAGAGGAGGAATCTGATGGTTTGTTTCGATCAAGGCTCGATATAGAATGATATTCTGTGCCTTAAGAATATAGAATATCATTACATATCAATACTTGATCGAAACAAACCATCAGATTTTCACTCCGTCAATAAATTGAAGAGCTGTTAGCAGAGGAATAGCTTTTAGCTTTGTTTTAGGCGTACAAAACAGCGTTGAAACTGATATTTTGGTGAATATTTGGATATTTTCCTAATTCTATACACCTATATTATACTTTAGCCATAAAATCTCAATATATGATACGAGATAATGAATTTCAAGCATTATGTTGTGCATATGACTGTAAATTCAAAAGTTATTACCCTCCATATAGCTTTTACCTACGTTTTATGCGTGAAAACAGAAATAAAAAAGCTATTTTAAAACATAAATTTTTTTTTCAAAATTTTATACAGTGAAAATATTTCTGAAGCATAGAATATCATTCTATATCAATACTTGATCGAAACAAATCATCAGATTGTCACACTGACAGTAAATTGAAGAATTGTTAGCACAGGAATAGCTTTTTGCTTCGTTTTAGGCCTTTAAATCAGCGTTGAAATTTATATTTTGGTGAACAATTCGATATTTTCCTAATTTTATGCACCTATGTTATACGTTAGCCATAGAATCTCAGTATATAATACGAGGTGATGAATATAGAGCAACATGTTGTGAAACAGACTGCAAATTCAAAAGTTATTACACTGCATACAGCTTTTACTGAAGTTTTATGCGTGGAAAACAGAAATAAAAAAGATATTTTAAAACATAAATAGATTTTTTTTCAAAATTTTATGCAGTGAAAGTGTTTCTAATGCATAGAATATCATTCTATATCAAGCCTTGATCGAAACAAACAGTCAGATTTTCACTCCGTCAATAAATTGAAGAGCTGTTAACACAGGAATAGATTTTCGCTTTGTTTTAGGCGTTGAAAACAGCGTTGAAACTGATATTTTGGTGAATATTTCGATATTTTCGTAATTCTATACACCTATATTATACTTTAGCCGTAGAATCTCAATATATGATACGAGATAATGAATATCAATCATGTTGTGCATATGACTGTAAATTGAAAAGTTATTATACTCCATATAGCTTTTATTCATGTTTTATCATTGAAATCAGAAATAAAAAAGCTATTTTAAAACATAAATTTTGTTTTTTCAAAATTTTATGCAGTGAAAATATTTTTAACGCATAGAATATCATTCTATATCAATACTTGATCGAAACAAACAATCAGATTTTTATACTAACAGTAAATTGAAGATTTGTTAGCACAGGAATAACTTTTTGCTTCGTTTTGGGTGTTTAAATCAGCATCAAAATTTATACTTTCGTGAATATTTTGATATTTTCCTAATTCTATGTACCTATATTATACGTTAGCCATAGAATCTCCCTATATAATACGAGGTGATGAATATAGAGTAATATGTTGTGAAACAGACTGTAAATTCAAAAGTTATTAAACTCCACATAGATTTTAATTATGTTTTATCATTGAAATCAGAAATAAAAAAGCTATTTTAAAACAAATTTTGTTTTTTCAAAATTTTATGCAGTTTTTTAAGCTATTTTTAAACAAAAATTAATTTTTTTCAAAATTGTATGCAGGTAAAATGTTTCTAACGGATAGAATATCATTCTATATGAAGCCTTGATCAAACCAAACCATCAGATTTTTGCACTGACAGTACATTGAACAGCTGTTAGCACAGGAATACCTTATAGCTTCGTTTAAGACGTTTAAAACATTTTTCCAACTCATATTTTGGTTGATATTACGATATTTACGTAGTTGGAAGCACCTCAATTATACATTAGCCATAGAATCCCACTATATGTTACGAGATAATGAATTTCAAGCATTATGTTGTTCATATGACTGTAAATTCAAAAGTTATTATCCTCCATATAGCTTTTGCCTATGTTTTATGAGTGAAAACAGAAAAATAAAAAGCTATTTTAAAACATAAATTTTTTTTTTTCAAAATTTTATGCAGTGAAAATATTTCCAAACCATAGAACATCATTCTATATCAATACTTGATCGAAACAAACCATCAGACTCTCACACTGACAGTAAATTGCAGATTTGTTAGCACAGGAATAGCTTTTTGCTTCGTTTTAGGCCTTTAAATCAGCGTTGAAATTTATATTTTGGTGAATAATTCCATATTTTCCTAATTCTATGCATCTACATTACACGTTAGCCATAGAATCTCACTATATAATACGAGGTGATGAATATAGAGCAATATGTTGGGAAACAGACGATAAATTAAAAAGTTTTTAAACTCCATATGGGTTTTATCTATGTTTTATGCGTCGAAAACAGAAATATTAAAGCTATTTTAAAACATAATTTGATTTTTTTCAAAATTTTATGCAGTGAAAATGTTTCTAACGCATAGAATATCATTGCCAAGCCTTGATCGAAGCAAACAGTCAGATTTTCACTCCGTCAATAAATTGAAGAGCTGTTAGCAGAGGAATAGCTTTTAGCTTTGTTTTAGGCGTTCAAAACAGCGTTGAAACTGATATTTTGGTGAATATTTGGATAATTTCGTAATTCTATACACCTATATTATACTTTAGCCATAAAATCTCAATATATAATACGAGATAATGAATTTCAAGCATTATGTTGTGCATATGACTGTAAATTCAGAAGTTATTACCTTCCATATAGCTTTAACCTATGTTTTATGGGTGAAAACAAAATTAAAAAAGCTATTTTAAAACATAAATTTTTTTTTTCAAAATTTTATGCAGTGAAAATATTTCCAAACATAGAACATCATTCTATATCAATACTTGATCGAAACAAACCATCAGACTCTCACACTGACAGTAAATTCAAGATTTGTTAGCGCAGGAATAGCTTTTTACGTCGTTTTAGGCCTTCAAATCAGCGTTGAAATTTATATTTTGGTGAATAATTCGATATTTTCCTAATTAAATGCTCCTACATTATACGTTAGCCATAGAATCTTACTATATAATAGGAGGTGATGAATATAAAGCAATATGTTGTGAAACAGATGGTAAATTAAAAAGTTATTAAACTCCATATAGCTTTTTATCTATATTTTATGCGTCGAAAACAGAAATACAAAAGCTGTTTTAAAACATAAATTAATTTTTTTCAAAATTTTATGCAGGGAAAATGTTTCTAACGCATAGAATGTCATTCTATATCTAGCCTTGTTCGAAGCAAATGATCAGATTGTCACTCTGAAAATAAATTGAAGAGCTGTTAGCAGAGGAATAGCTTTTAGCTTTGTTATAGGCGTTTAAAACAGCGTTGAAACTGATATTTTGAACTGATATTCTATACACCTTTATTATACTTTAGCCATAAAATCTCAATATATGATACGAGATAATGAATTTCAAGCATTATGTTGTGCATATGACTGTAAATTCAAAAGTTATTACCCTCCATATAGCTTTTACCTATGTTTTATGGGTGAAAACAGAAATAAAAAAGCTATTTTAAAACATAAATTTCTTTTTTCAAAATTTTATGCAGTGAAAATATTTTTAAAGCATAGAGTATCATTCTATATCAATACTTGATCGAAACAAACCATCAGATTGTCACAGTGACAGTAAATTGAAGAATTGTTAGCACAGGAATAACTTTTTGCTTCGTTTTAGGTGTTTAAATCAGCGTTAAAATTTATATTTTCGTTTATATTTTGATATTTTCGTAATTGTATGTAGCTATATTATACGTTAGCCATAGAATCTCCCTATATAATACGAGGTGATGAATATAGAGCAAGAGGTTGTGAAACAGACTGTAAATTCAAAAGTTATTACACTCCATATAGCTTTTATCTATGTTTTATGCGTGGAAAACAGAAATAGAAAAGCTATTTACAAGCTATATACAAACCATCAGATTCTCACAGTAACAGAAAATTGAAGATTTGTTAGCACAGGAATAGCTTTTTGCTTCGTTTTAGGCCTTTAAATCAGTGTTGAAAATTATATTTTCGTGAATAATTCGATAATTTCCTAATTCTATGCACCTATATTATAGTTTAGCCATAGAATCTCGCTATATAATACGAGAGTAGTGGTAAGACTCCCTGTATGGTTTTGACCTTGAAAAGTCCCCAAGGTCACGAGGCCAAGCCCCCACGACCTTGAAAGGTCCCTCGATTTTCCCGTTCGTCCTCCATTTTGAATTCTGACGTCACACTCTCGAAAGCGAGGCCCACGCGAAAGACAGGCCATGACACTGGAATATCAAGTGATCAACTTAGTCCGAGGTGCATGATACAGTCGCTTGCTTTGTTCATTGTGGAAATGGGACTGCAATAGTGTTTTCCTTCAAACTACATTTGGATTACCTCAAAGAGGTAAGCATTTCTACTTATTATTATCATTTGTAGCATGAAATATTTCCTGTAGTTAGTGGTTTGATAAAGGTAATTATTTAGT
The DNA here is from genome assembly GCA_038380435.1 of Ryuthela nishihirai. Classification (NCBI taxonomy): domain Eukaryota; kingdom Metazoa; phylum Arthropoda; class Arachnida; order Araneae; family Heptathelidae; genus Ryuthela; species Ryuthela nishihirai. Next base: position 45,186 of record JAWZYU010000025.1, read on the forward strand.
GCTTGAAAAGTGTTTTGAGTGCATTGCTCTCTTAGGCCTAGTTTCAACGTGTTGAATGATGGTGTGTTGAATGAGATGGTCTTTCATTAAGTTAGAAACTTTTTTGGCTGCCCTTATATAACTTATCGCTGTTTTGATCGAAAAAATTGAAGGAATTAAACTTAGTAATATACGTAATTTTTTTATAGAGTGAAAAATTGAAATTGCCCGTATCGAAATATGAACCGCTACAATAGTTATTTTTGAATCCCCTGATTTATTCTTTTAAGTATTAAACTGCAAATAAATTTTCCAATGTTTTGTATAGTAAAAACTATTTTTTCTAATATATGCTTTAAATTAACAGGTAACGTCGTAGATTCCTTTGCTGAAATTAACTTTTAGAATTATTTCAGAGCAGAACTTAATGTCCTTTAAATTTTTATATTTGAATAGTGCCATCGAAATAGCACAGTTGTGATATGAAATGCTATCAATAATCAAATGTAATATTTGTGGATACTAAACACAATTGTTCAGTAACTTTTATATATGTTACTTGCATAGATATGATCATAAAATCTGATCTGAGCATAGGGACCTCTGGTATTAATTGACAATATTTTAAATGCAGAAATTGCAAAAACTTATTCTTTCATTGCTAATAACAGCATTATTTTAATTTATCCATGATATTTTGCTATTAAACTCATGCCTCTTATCACTGGTTTCTCAAATTACAGTTTTTTTAATGCTCTGGTAAAAGTCACATTTTAAAGTGGCAGTGCAATTATACATAAATATTACTAATGTGTTACACAATTATTATATGAGTTGAGAAATGAGCAATTGCTTTTTAAAACTTAAGTAACATTTTGTTACGTGATTTTGCTTTGAGAGTAGCTACCAGATCTCTTGAGTAAATCATTTCTCTTTTGCACAGAGTTTTCTGATACAGCTATGATATGGCCCTATATTTACCTATCTTGCTGTATCACCTTAGAGGTATTTTATAGTCACCATACTAATTATTGTCTGAGAAATCAATATTGAATTTTTCTGTGGCCTTCATTAGATTATTAGGGGAATAGCCAATTAATATATCCTGTTTTTCGAATCATATAAACAAAGCTTTGCTATAGAGTGATAGAATGTTCTGTTTAATAAACAATTGATCAATCATGATTTTTAATTCCTGCTGACAAGCTTTTTTTTTAAATGTTCAGACTTAGTAAATTTTCTGCTTGGTACATGAGTTAATAATATTGACCAAATTCATAACTGACTTGTTTCTAATTGAAAATGATTTTGACTACTTTAACAGCACTGATAAAGTAGTATGAACAGAAATGTTACTTGTGCAGTGCAGTTAATAAATGATGCTTGTGTTGTTTTTATTTGTTTGATAATTATGGGTTTTTTTTGTTTCTGTGAATAACACCATATGAGACCTCCAAAATGTACAACGTATTACATTAATTCACAAATTTTTATCACTAAAAAAATTCACTTGTTATATAGAGCTGCACACTTTCCATTCTCTTGCATACCATAACAATTAAATATTAAGATTATGTATTACATTTGTTCCCAAATTTTTATCATTAACAAGAATTTCAATCATTATATAGAGCTATAGACTTTTAATTCTCTTACATACCATGACTATTAAGATAATTAGTCAATGATTTGTAGTAATATTCACATTTTATTCATCAAAGAATGAAAACCACATTTATGTTGTAAGTTGCTCAGTACTTTTTTGACGTAAAGAGGAATGTGAATAGAATAATTTACTGGTCCCTTGCAATTCATAGGTGAGGAAATCATGCCTAGACACTGTAGTGTTGCTGGATGCCAGTCCAACTATGATGGAGAACAACATACCTCAACTTTTACTATTCCTAAACAAGAGCCCCAGCGCAGCGAATGGCATTGGAAAACTAATTAACTGAATTTTTTTTTCTACTTTATTGATGCAAATGTTTTACATGAAAAATATAAAAACCTCCTCAAACAACTGCTTCCCACAGAGGTCTGACAGGAGCCTGCCAGTGTAATATGCCTTACAGGTCTGAGAGGAAGGTGTGATCTCAGCAGAAAGGTGCAATACAAACATCCATGCCTTACCTGGGATGTAATTTGATCAATTCATGTTCCTTTGATCACAAACACAATACAATTTGTTTGGCCTAGTTTTGAAGTTGAGAGCATGAATTACTTGATATTTTAACTACTCATATTTAATACTTTTGCAAATTGCTATAAATGTGTGGATGATCAGGTTAATTACTGAATGCTAGCATTTTTCATTTCATAAACTGGGTTCGAGCCCCGGGTAAGGCATGGATGTGCATGTTGTTTTTCTGCTGAGGTCCTGCCATCTGCTCAGACCTTCTACTATGGCATGTAAACTGACAGGCTCCTGTCAGACCTATGTGGCAAGCAGTTGCTTGAGGGGGTACTTTTTTATTTTTAAGGGGCAAACCAGATATTTGTCGTTGCCCACAAAAATTGTCGAGTCCATGTTTGATATTCTTTGCACAAACAATTCTCTTGGCAATCTTTTTTGTTTTTGAGCTAATAAGTTTTATACGTTGAAAGGAAAAGTAGTTTAGACATAAATATGCTATCAGCACTTGTTTGAACTGCAAAATTTGTACTTGTATTCTTATTCATAATATATATATTTCATATATCTAGGTAGAGTAACTATGTATCCATAGGAACAGGTTTTAACCGTCTTTAGAGTATATCATGTCGATCACAATTTTTGAAATTGAAAATGTCAATAAAAGGATGATTATTTATTATTTTATGTAGATCAGATAATGGATGTTACTATTAATGGCTTAGTCAGATTGAAATCCAATATGCAAAAGATATTGTTGAACCCAAAACCAGTTATTTTTCTTTCCAATTTAATGAATTTCTTCTAAATTTAAAACCCTTTAATTTTTGGTTATTCTATGGAAAAAAAAAATATTTTCATGTTGTTTTTATGTCCATGGAATAGCAGATAATGTCATTAAAGCTTAAATTCATAAATAGTATGGAAACATTAAAATTTAATTAATCAGATATTAATTTATATTGCTGAATACTTGTAGTGAGAGTGGACTTTCAGTTTATAACCATTACCTAATGAAAATTACAGTTTTATTTACAAAATCATTCTAAAGGTTTATAAAAAAATCTAATGCAACAGAAAATACAAAAAAAAATACCCCCTCAAGCAGCTGCTTGCCACAAAGGTCTGACAGGAGCCTGTCAGTTTATATGCCATAGTAGAAGGTCTGAGAAAACGGCAGGACCTCGGCATAAAAACGACACAAACAGCCATGCCTTACCCGGGGCTCGAACCCAGGACCCTTAGATCAGTAGCCAAGTGCGCTAACCACTCGGCCATGTACTATATTAGAATACTATGTGTCTACCAGTTGTTTTTTATTAACCTCTGAATGGCACTTCCTTTCATACAATGGGCTAAATGGACAGTTCCCAAGGGCTGATAGTTTAGGGGAGGCAGCACACTGGAGAGGTGGTAGCATCCCATCAAGGCTATCCAGAGTGTTCTTTAACATACACAGGGTATGGGGCCCATGGCTTAATGTCTCATTCTATAGATGGTGTCTTTTCCAAACCCATCAGTGTCCCCTATTGACAGATAAGATCCCAGATGGGATTCAAACCTGGAAACAGGAGATTATGAATCTGGCATTCTACCAACTGAGCCACACCTACCACTGTGCCACCAAGAGTTTTACTGGATTTTCACACGACAATACAGCTCTATGTGGTTGAGAGTATTTATGGACTGTAATTTAACAGTATTATATATATGAATATATAATGCTTGCTTTATCTGGATGTGACTGCTAGCTAGAGATTTTCGAAGAGAAATATAATATATGTTGATATATATGATCACATAATACATTTCTATAATTATAAAGAAGAAAAAAAGTTGGTTGTGGATTCAATATTATCTGTTGCATATTGGTATCCAGTTCCCAGGTTTGAATTCCTTAGTCAAGTCATTTAAAAAAAATTATATCATTTGGCAATTTTTGTACCTTGAACTTAATATGCCATTTACAATAATCTATTAATTTTGACTTTGCAAACAGCAATATTCTCTGTCTTAACATATTTATTACCTGAGCCTATGCAGTAGATAAATTATGCATGATTAACTAATGTGTTCTCCCATTGTTATGCTTCAGGCTCATACATGTATTTGAAAGATGTAAAATTCGTATTCTCTTTAATTCATTTTCTCCTATTCACCTGAAAATACATAACCTTTAGAACCTTTAATATACCTTTTTAAAGAGTTATGAAAGCTGAATTTTACCAATATTCTGTGAAGGAAAAATGACACTAATTTTTATACCGTTTTAAACTGTTGTAACCAACAAGTTATTTTTTTTGGGTTCAACATTATCTCCTAGATATAGGTGTCCAATCTGACTAGTCATCAGTTTGCAACACCCATTATTTGCTCTAAATAAAATAATCATCCTTTTACTGACATTCTGTTTGAAGAAATATTATCTATATTATATATTGCTTATTTCAGATGGTTCATGAGAATTAGGTTGTATTGATCCTTTTCAATATTAAATGACTGATCAGTTAATGAAATTTTGTAACTTCATAAATATGACTTTAAAAATAATGTCAACCTAGTCAAGTGTTTGCTTTTGAGTTGCTTATGTTGTTTATTATCATTAGAAATTCGGTAAGAAATTTAAACAAATTTATTGAGTGCCAAGAATGTTGGCAAAATTTAGTGTCTGAAAATTACTTTTGCAGTATATTATGTTCTTTCAGAAGCTGTGATGTGTTATGCGAGTGCAAAATTAATGAATTTTAGGATATCTTTCATGTTCTAGATTATGTATGAGTCTTTTAGGAAGAGATACATAATTTTCATTAAAATCAATTTACTAGATAAATGTTTTATAATGAACTGATATTACATGATCTAATATATTTCTTGTCACATCTTCATTGGGCATCTTTTATGAGTTGAAAAGAAACAAAAAAAGTGTAGTGAAATATTTACTTAAATATATTCCAAAGCTGTGATATACACTAGTATATTGTTAAAATCAATATGCAGAAAATCTTAATTTTTTATGAGTTTTGTAATTTGCTGTATCATATTCTAAAATATTACTGCTGAATACAGTACAAGTTTTATTCAAATCTGTATATTCCTCACTGTATTTGCATTATGTTGTCTCAGGGACATTTTGCCCATGTTTGCACTGAAAATAATTTGTTGTAAACTACATCAAATAAAGATGAAAAATATGTTCATTCCTATCAAATATGCTGTTTCTGTTCATTAAACTGTCCTATTAAATGTGGCAATCAGAAGTGCTAAGCAGTCACTTTATTAGGTACACTCCTGTCAATAGGGCACAGCAATTTTTTCATTGTGCTTTTCATAGGAAAATGCAATTGAAAATAAACATTTAAATCTAGGTTTTTAGAAATATGAGGTTCAGTATTTAAATAGTTATGAAGGTAGAAATATTTAACTTAGCTCGTTCAAAATTGATGGAAATTAGTATGTGAACTACTAAAATGTATTCATACTTTTCACAGTATTTATCTTACTAAAGTTTAATGTACCGGTTATTGCTTCCATTTCAACCTGTTTACGCGACAGCAGTTATATAAAGTGGAATAACTGTTATTAAATATTCCATAATTAAATACCAAACGTGCAACGTAGCTACTGTCACAATTTTCCTTAATAATTTTAAGAAGTTATTGCACTGTAAAATCTCGATTACTGCTTGCATATCATGGAAATTTATCTAATAAGTGACCACTGAAAGTATATATTTTTTAAATTATATTTGAGTCGGGCGATTTCTTTTCCAAAAGATTAAAAAAATGTACTCAATAAGTAAATATTAAGGATACCACAACTGGTAAGTAAATGAAAACCAGTGGTGTATTCTGAATCAATGCCTTGCAGTTGTTAAATGTTTTAAAAAAAAGAATTTAAAAATTATATATATTTGTATATACATATCCCAAACCACCCGTTTAAATACACCTCTGGTTTTCTGATTTTGTTCTTTATTCTAAACACTATAATATTATGCCTTTAATTTTTTTTAAGGAAACTGCTGGTATTTTAAGAATTATCACAAATTAGATTAAATGGGGTATGAAGAAAGAAAAAAAATAGGTTTCTTGTAAAAATCAGCTAGTTTTAAATTAACTATCAAATTTAAATTCGCTTATATAAAAGGCTAAATAAAAAAGTGGAAAAAGAATACAGCCATTATTTATTCTGCACAAGGAATTTTTCATGTGATTTAACGATACGAAAAAAAGCGAAATAAAATCGCAAAAACGAGATACAAGGTAATGTGCAAACGAATCGAGTGGCGTTTGCAGCTACCGGACTAAGTTGATCACGTGACGGTTGAGGATCGCCTCAGTGTCATGGCCTGTCTTTCTAGTTGGCCTTGCTCGAAAGGTCCCTCGATTTTCCCGTTCGTCCGCCATTTTGAATTCTGACGTCACACTCTCGAAAGGTCCCGTGATTTTTCTTTATTTAAGATTCCCCAATGGTTGACCTATATTTCAAGCCCTCCCTACTCTTGCAGACCCCCTGGTTGACCTATATTTTAAGCCCTCCCTCCTCTTACAGACCCCCTGGTTGACCTATATTTTAAATCCCCTTCTCGAATTTTCTTGTTTTTCCCCTGTTTAACCCATATTTTAAACCCTCCCCTCTTCATAGACCCCCCTGTTGATCCACCTATATTTTAAGCCTTCCCCTCTTTAAACCATATCAGTTTTTCCGCATTTAATCGGTGTCATCCAACGTCCATACTATTTTTAGTACGTCTCCTGTATTTTAAAAAAATTTGCTTTCGTCGCCGGATTTGAACTCGATACCTCAGTGTCGATAGCTGGAGCCTTATCGCTCTGGACTATGCCTTGTTGCTTGATGATGTGGTTTAGATGTGTCTCAAACGTGTATAGCCATATAAATTATGTATGTCTTTATTACAGTTTAAAGATTTATTTCAGATATTAAACTAGGTTTTTTATTACCCTACGTTTTTTCACAACCTTTATAACTAACATTTTTCAGCGTATTTCTTTTAACTCCATTACTGTTGGTTATCGCATTTTTACTAGAAGTACTATTCTACAGTTTTAAAAGACTGTCCAACAGAAAATACCAATGGGTAAAAAATTAATAAAAGGAAAAAAAAATCTTAAAAACTTATTCGTCATTATGTAAAAAGGGCCTATGACTTTAGTACGTCTCGTGTATTTAAAAAAAATTTTGCTTCCACCGCCGTATTTGAACTCACTACCTCCGTGCCAATAGCAGGAGCGTAATTGCGCTCAGCTATGCCTTGTACCTAATGATGTGGTTTAGATGTGTCTCAAACGGGGTATAACCGTATAAATTAGGTATCTCTTTATTACAGCTTGAGTTTTATATTTCAGATATTAAACTAGGTTTTTTTATTTTCCTACGTTTTTTTTTCACAACCTTCGTATTCTTTATAACTCGCTTTTCCTACGTATTTCTTATAATGAACCCCTATAGTCCTTTCATATTAATATACGTATTTTTTAACCTTCGTATTTTAAGTCCGTTTCAGTAACACTTATTTCTTTTAACTCCGTTACTGTGGGTTGTCCAATTTTTACTAGAAGGACTATTCTACAGTAAGACTGTACCTCAGAAAATGTCATTGGGTAAGAAAATTTAATAAAAAGGAAAAACTTATTCCTCATTATGTGTGATATGGTGACCTGTTTGGGTGTCATAAAAGTTCCGCTTTAGAACAAGCGTTTGGTACTGGACCACGTTTTTAATGACAGCGAGGGTGTTGCAATTCTTTTACCCGTATTTTGCGAGTTCGACCTTTCATCGTACATTTCGCAACAAGCAGAATGTGACAAGGTCACTTTCTTAACGGGTGATTGCAGACAGATCTGTTGCTATCCGCTCGACAATATTTGCTACTGATAAAACGATTTCCTTCATTAAAAATAGAAACTAATTAAATAATGGGGTATCACTGGGAAAACACTGGGCACTGGGAAGAACAAAAACTGATTTCGTGCTAAAACATCTCCAGATTTCAGCTTTCTTGAAAAACTCAATTTCCATAAGAATACACAATTATGGTACAGTGTCGAGAAGAAATATGTTTCAACGAAATTCAATTGCATGTATTACGATCAGAAAAATAATTTAGTGGACAAAGTTTAAAATAGTTATTAAATAGTACCTTACAGTGCAAGTGCGCTTCAGGCGAAAAGCCTCCGCTTCGAACACTGCACCCCGTTTTTCCGAAGTAACTGTGTCACAAGTCTTCCTACATCATCGCTAAACAGAGAATCGGATTCAATGTGCAAGAAGATCAAGATCTCATTTGAAGGAGCACATAGTGGATACTGTACTCCATAGCGAAATGAGCATTGGCAAATATATCCCTCTTGCGGCACCCAGTTATATCCCTACTCCAAGAGAATTACTAATGAAAACGTGCTATTGTTAATGTATGTAATTCCGACAAAAAAATGTTTTGTCTGTTTTAGCCACTTTATATCCTGCAATAGGAAACACTGAACACCTTAACAACTATATACATTTAGAAGAAAACACATCAGGCCTAATTTTCTCTTTAATAATAAATCCAATATCTAAATTCGAAAAAATTAGCATTTCTTTCTGGAGAAAGAGACCATTCAGATTTAAAGCGCACGCAAATCTCCTACTGCTATCAGACGACGGAAACCAGCATTATTGTTCCATTAAGAATTTGTTTCTATGAAATTCAAAGGGAGAATGCTGTTTTCCATATTATAGGGAATGCAATTAATACCGAATCCTTGCAGATGGCTGTCCTTTAGGTTATGAAATAATCTTAATAGAACGCTTAAAATTGAGATGACACACATTAGCTCCTCGTAGAAGCGCTCGGCGGGTAGAACACTATACCTGTGTAATGAAAATATTCATTCGACATAAAGAAAACCTACGCCAATATAACGTACCTCTTAGCTGATGTGTTTGGTGGCAGATACTGACCCTATTATGTTTACATAGCTCCTGCCTTCATACCTGAAGATGACAAATACTAGAGTTGATAACCTACAATGTACCTTTTTGGAAGGCATACGAGGAGGAATTTCGGTGATATGCAGACAACAAGCATTTAGAATGAAAAACTGATTGCAAGTTTGCTTGACCGTCATACAAACCTGAAAAGAGATGAAATGGGTAGTACTTTACCCATGATACACCATGTGACTAGGTCGTGAAATCAAATTACATGCATAAACGAAAATTAGAAAAACAACGAAATGGATGGTAAATTCAATAAGAATCACTAAAATGTAAAGAGTGTTGGAATATCTGTAAATGCACACACATTTCAGTGGATAGGTGAATATTTTCACAATTCTTTGGAAGTGGAAGGCACAATAACTGTAAAACATACTGTGACGAGAGAGAAAGTATAAAAAATGTAGTGGGATGGTTGTAAAAAATCGCTTCAAAACAGAAAATTACAACGCAAATACTGTAAGATGGAAAAAAAAACGACTATTCGACGGTTATTCCAAGCCGCTATCTCACGCTCTTTTCAGATTTCCTGGTTCTATAGTTCCCTGGTACGTAGCGCATAAGTGTGGGTGTAGTTGGCTATTTTTCGTTGCAAATACAAGTTGTTTTCACTCTTAGTTATTTTTTCCTGCATGAGAATACACATTTCTATACTACATTGCGTACACACGGATGGACAAATATTCAAAATACTTTGCATATAGAAAACATCAGCAAAGAACCACAGAAGTTGGGAAATTTAAAATCTGAAAACTCAGTGTTTATAAGAAAACAACAATATTTTCAATATTTCCATGAAAAGTTGGGTCCGAGAATCGATCCGCTAAACCTAACTTTGCATTCTCTGACTTCAACCACCGATAAAACGTAATGTAAGCTCTCTCGTCAGTTATCCCAAACCGCTATCTCTTTTCAGAGTTTCTGGTCCCTTCGGTACGATTGAATAAGCGCATAAGTGTGGGTGAAGATGGCTATTTTTCGCTGCAAACACAAGTTTTTCGACAAAGATAGGGCGTTTCACTACAGTCTAACACGGGATTTCATGTTTCTTTAGTTATTTTTCCTGCATTAGAATATTTCTAATCTATCTCATAGACAGCAGGTTAGTTACTTCTGATCTAACAAAGCCAAGGTATGAGATCCATAGTAAGACATGAACGTTTGTGTTGTTTTCCTACCATGATCCCGACATCCTCTCACCCCCTTCTACGGGATCGTATGAAAAAATCCTGTAACTGTTACAACAATTAGCTGCGTGAAGACGTATTTATTTTTAAAGCAAAGACACACTAATTTCGGACTCGGTAGCTAGAGAACGATATATTAACTTGCTAAAGTTTGATTTTAACGATCAGATAGTGTATACATCACAACTTTTTTAGTTCATACTAATAACTTCTAACTTTTAAAGCAAATATTATCTCATTATAAGCGATTTCATACAAAGAGATACGCACTCTATGTTTCACATTTAAATCTATAGAGATAACGATCACTACCCATGGAACACATCTGTGAAAAAACACGCTATGATAGGGTTTGAGAAAGATTTTTAGCCCATAGGGGTGCTGCACTGCAAGAAAGCACATTATCTTTGATATCAGAACCAACATGAAAGTTATACTGTTTGGGTTTGAGAAAGAGTCTTTAGTTCACGGGGCACCGCATGAATAAGTGTATAAGTGTTGGTGAATATGGCTATTTTTCGCTGCAAAAACAAGTTTTTCGACAAAGATAGGGTGTTTCACTACAATCTAACACGGGATTTCATGTGTGTTTAATTATTTTTCCTCCATGAGAATATTTCTAATCTATCTCATAGACAGCAGATTAGTTACTTCTGATCTAACAAGGCCAAGGTCTGAGATCCATAGTAAGACATGAACGTTTGTGTTGTTTTCCTACCAAGATTCCGACAACCTCTCACATGAAATATTACTGTACTAGGATCTAGAAAAATCACCATCTATTACATTAATTTTTTTTTATTTTATTCATGTATTTCACCACATTTTCTTGTCAAGAGCTAAAATTAGTTCATGAATGAACGACAAAATATCTTCAAATGCAGTGGACGCATGACAGAATAACTTCAAAATAAGTTCCAATAGCTGAAAAACAACTGTAAAAAATTAGATAAATACACACCGGGAAAGAAGAATTGCTTTCAAAACATTAAAATACCCTAAATGTGTGGCTGAATCACCTCCAAATATCTCCAGCACACTTTTAAAGGAAATATTGTCTCATTATAAGAGATTTCATAGAAAGAGATACGCACTCTATGCTTCACATTTAAATCTATAGAGATAACGATCACTACCAATGGAACACCTCTGTGAAAAAACACGCTACGATTGGGTTTGAGAAATATTTTTAGCCCAAGGGGGTGCTGCACTGCAGGAAAACACATTATCTTTGATATCAGAACCTACGTGAAAGCTATACTGTTTGGGTTTGAGAAAGATTCTTTAGTTCACAGGGCACCGCATTACACTAAAGCACACTGTCTTGTACGTATGTCTGTCTGTATGTTTGTTTCTCTCTCTCTCTCTGTGTGTATGTGTGTTTGTGTCTATGTGTAAATATGTATGTTACTACGAAATGTGTGCACTTGTAGATGTGTGCATATATGTCAAGATGTAATTGTGTCTGCATGTTTGTTTCTCTCTAGGTATGTGTGTGTTTAAGTGAATCGTGTATGTGTGCGTATGTGAGTGTGTGTATGTTCATGTATGTTAATATGTTTCTTTATATGTTTTCATGCGTGTGTGTTAAGATGTCTGTGTGCACATAGTCGTTTCTCTGTATGTGTATACCGTTTTCATGTTTCTCTCTCTCTCTGTGTGTGTGCGTGTTAAAGTGTCTGTATGTGTTTCATCTTTACGTGTATATGTTATCGTATGTGTGTGTGTTTGTTCACATGCAAGAATAAACATATTGTCTTACGGACACTTGCTTGCTACAGAAGAAGCTAATAATTTAAAACGAGACTAGTGGTTATGCAAAACTAACGTAACACTACTGAAAAATCCTTGTTTCAAAAAAAGAAGGATTTTTCCTCCGGATCAAACAATAACTAAACACACATGAAATCCCGTGTTAGATTGTAGTGAAACACCCTATCTTTGTCGAAAAACTTGTGTTTGCAGCGAAAAATAGCCATATTCACCCACACTTATACACTTATTAATGCGGTGCCCCGTGAACTAAAGACTCTTTCTCAAACCCAAACAGTATAACTTTCATGTTGGTTCTGATATCAAAGATAATGTGCTTTCTTGCAGTGCAGCACCCCATGGGCTAAAAATCTTTCTCAAACCCTATCATAGCGTGTTTTTTTACAGATGTGTTCCATGGGTAGTGATCGTTATCTCTATAGATTTAAATGTGAAGCATAGAGTGCGTATCTCTTTGTATGAAATCGCTTATAATGAGATAATATTTGCTTTGAAAGTTAGAAGTTATTAGTATGAACTAAAAAAGTGGTGATGTATACACTATCTGATCGTTAAAATCAAACTTTAGCAAGTTAATATATCGTTCTCTAGCTACCGAGTCCGAAATTAGTGTGTCTTTGCTTTAAAAATAAATACGTCTTCACGCAGCTAATTGTTGTAACAGTTACAGGATTTTTTCATACGATCCCGTAGAAGGGGGTGAGAGGATGTCGGGATCATGATAGGAAAACAACACAAACGTTCATGTCTTACTATGGATCTCATACCTTGGCTTTGTTAGATCAGAAGTAACTAACCTGCTGTCTATGAGATAAATTAGAAATATTCTAATGCAGGAAAAATAACTAAACAAACATGAAATCCCGTGTTAGATTGTAGTGAAACGCCCTATCTTTGTCGAAAAACTTGTGTTTGCAGCGAAAAATAGCCATCTTCACCCACACTTATGCGCTTATTCAATCGTACCGAGAGGACCAGAAACTCTGAAAAGAGATAGCGGCTTGGGATAATTGAGGAGAGAGCTTACATTACGTTTTATCGGTGGTTGAAGTCAGAGAATGCAAAGTTAGGTCTAGCGGATCGATTCTCGGACCCAACTTTTCATGGAAATATTGAAAATATTGTTGTTTTCTTATAAACACTGAGTTTTCAGATTTTAAATTTCCCAACTTCTGTGGTTCTTTGCTGATGTTTTCTATATGCAAAATATTTTGAATATTTGTCCATCCGTGTGTACGCAATGTAGTATAGAAATGTGTATTCTCATGCAGGAAAAAATAACTAAGAGTGAAAACAACTTGTATTTGCAACGAAAAATAGCCAACTACACCCACACTTATGCGCTACGTGCCAGGGAACTATAGAACCAGGAAATCTGAAAAGAGCGTGAGATAGCGGCTTGGAATAACCGTCGAATAGTCGTTTTTTTTTCCATCTTACAGTATTTGCGTTGTAATTTTCTGTTTTGAAGCGATTTTTTACAACCATCCCACTACATTTTTTATACTTTCTCTCTCGTCACAGTATGTTCTACAGTTATTGTGCCTTCCACTTCCAAAGAATTGTGAAAATATTCACCTATCCACTGAAATGTGTGTGCATTTACAGATATTCCAACACTCTTTACATTTTAGTGATTCTTATTGAATTTACCATCCATTTCGTTGTTTTTCTAATTTTCGTTTATGCATGTAATTTGATTTCACGACCTAGTCACATGGTGTATCATGGGTAAAGTACTACCCATTTCATCTCTTTTCAGGTTTGTATGACGGTCAAGCAAACTTGCAATCAGTTTTTCATTCTAAATGCTTGTTGTCTGCATATCACCGAAATTCCTCCTCGTATGCCTTCCAAAAAGGTACATTGTAGGTTATCACTCTAGTATTTGTCATCTTCAGGTATGAAGGCAGGAGCTATGTAAACATAATAGGGTCAGTATCTGCCACCAAACACATCAGCTAAGAGGAGCACGTCAGTGTACGTTATATTGGCGTAGGTTTTTTTTATGTCGAAGGAATATTTTCATTACACGGGTATAGTCTTCTACCCCCCTAGCGCTTCTCCGAGCAGCTAATGTGTGTCATCTCAATTTCAAACGTTCTATTAAGATTATTTCATAACCTAAAGGACAGCCATCTGCAAGGAATCGGTATTAATTGCATTCCCTATAATATGGAAAACAGCATTCTCCCTTTGAATTTCATAGAAACAAATTCTTAATGGAACAATAATGCTGCTTTCCATCGTCTGATAACAGTAGGAGATTTGCGTGCGCTTTAAATCTGAATGGTGGGAACATCTCCTTCTCCAGACAGAAATGCTAATTTTTTCGAGTTTAGATATTGGATTTATTATTAAAGAGAAAATTAGGCCTGATGTGTTTTCTTCTAAATGTATATAGTTGTTAAGGTGTTCAGTGTTTTCTATTGCAGGATATAAAGTGGCTAAAACAGACAAAACATTTTTTTGTCGGAATTACATACATTAACAATAGCACGTTTTCATTAGTAATTCTCTTGGAGTAGGGATATAACTAGGTCCCGCAAGAGGGATATATTTGCCAATGCTCATTTCACTATGGAGTACAGTATCCACTATGTGCTCCTTCAAATGAGATCTTGATCTTCTTGCACATTGAATCCGATTCTCTGTTTAGCGATGATGTAGGAAGACTTGTGACACAGTTACTTCGGAAAAACGGGGTGCAGTGTTCGAAGGGGAGACTTTTCGCCTGAAGCGCACTTGCACTGTAAGGTACTATTTAATAACTATTTTAAACTTTGTCCACTAAATTAGTTTTCTGATCGTAATACATGCAATTGAATTTCGTTGAAACATATTTCTTCCCGACACTGTACCATAATTGTGTATTTTTATGGAAGTTGAGTTTTTCAAGTAAGCTGAAATCTGGAGATGTTTTAGCACTAAATCAGTTTGTGTTCTTCCCAGTGCCCAGTGTTTTCCCAGTGATACCCCATTATTTAATTAGTTTCTATTTTTAATGAAGGAAATCGTTTTATCAGTAGCAAATATTGTCGAGCGGATAGCAACAGATCTGTCTGCAATCACCCGTTGAGAAAGTGACCTTGTCACATTCTGCTTGTTGCGAAATGTACGATGAAAGGTCGAACCCGCAAAATACGGGTAAAAGAATTGCAACATCCTCGCTGTCATTAAAAACGTGGTCCAGTACCAAACGCTTGTTCTAAAGCGGAACTTTTATGACACCCAAACAGGTCACCATATCACACATAATGAGGAATAAGTTTTTCCTTTTTATTAAATTTTCTTACCCAATGACATTTTCTGAGGTACAGTCTTACTGTAGAATAGTCCTTCTAGTAAAAATTGGACAACCCACAGTAGCGGAGTTAAAAGAAATAAGTGTTACTGAAACGGACTTAAAATACGAAGGTTAAAAAATACGTATATTAATATGAAAAGACTACAGGGGTTCATTACAAGAAATACGTAGGAAAAGCGAGTTATAAAGAATACGAAGGTTGTGAAAAAAAAACGTAGGAAAATAAAAAAACCTAGTTTAATATCTGAAATATAAAACTCAAGCTGTAATAAAGAGATACCTAATTTATACGGTTATACCCCGTTTGAGACACATCTAAACCACATCATCAGGTAGAAGGCATAGCTGAGCGCAATTACGCTCCCGCTATTGGCACGGAGGTAGTGAATTCAAATACGGCGGTGGAAGCATAATTTTTTTTAAATACACGAGACGTACTAAAGTTATAGGCCCTTTTTACATAATGACGAATAAGTTTTTAAGATTTGTTTTTCCTTTTATTAATTTTTTACCCATTGGTATTTTCTGTTGGACGGTCTTTTAAAACTGTAGAATAGTACTTCTAGTAAAAATGCGATAACCAACAGTAATGGAGTTAAAAGAAATACGCTGAAAAATGTTAGTTATAAAGAATACGAAGGTTGTGAAAAAACGTAGGGTAATAAAAAACCTAGTTTAATATCTGAAATAAATCTTTAAACTGTAATAAAGAGATACATAATTTATATGGCTATACCCGTTTGAGACACATCTAAACCACATCATCAAGCAACAAGGCATAGTCCAGCGCGATAAGGTTCCAGCTATCGACACTGAGGTAGCGAGTTCAAATACGGCGACGAAAGCAAATTTTTTTTTAAATACAGGAGACGTACTAAAAATAGTATGGACGTTGGATGACACCGATTAAATGCGCAAAAACTGATATGGTGTAAAGAGGGGAAGGCTTAAAATATAGGTGGATCAACAGGGGGGTCTATGAAGAGGGGAGGGTTTAAAATATGGGTTAAACAGGGGAAAAACAAGAAAATTCGAAAAGGGGATTTAAAATATAGGTAGGGTTTAAAATATAGGTCAACCAGGGGGTCTGTAAGAGGAGGGAGGGCTTAAAATATAGGTCAACCAGGGGATCTGCAAGAGCAGGGAGGGCTTAAAATATAGGTCAACCATTGGGGAGTCTGAAATAAAGAAAAATCACGGGACCTTTCGAGAGTGTGACGTCAGAATTCAAAATGGCGGACGAACGGGAAAATCGAGGGACCTTTCGAGAGTGTGACGTCAGAATTCAAAATGGCGGACGAACGGGAAAATCGAGGGACCTTTCGAGAGTGTGACGTCAGAATTCAAAATGGCGGACGAACGAGAAAATCGAGGGACCTTTCAAGGTCGTGGGGGCTTGGCCTCGTGACCTTGGGATATTGCTCTATATTCCATAAGAATTGCTCTATATTCATCACCTCGTATTATATAGTGAGATTCTATGGCTAACGTATAATATAAAAAAAGAAATAAAAATAAATACCCCCTTAAGCAGCTGCTTGCCACAGTGGTCTGACAGGAGTCTGTCAGTTTATATGCCACAGTAGGAGATCTGAGAGGATGGCAGGACCTCAGCAGAAAACGACACACACACACACACGTCCATAGCGTAAATCCGGGGCTCGAACCCAGGTCCCTCAGATCAGTAGCCAAGTGTGCTAACCACTCGCA
This sequence comes from Ryuthela nishihirai, assembly GCA_038380435.1. Taxonomy (NCBI): domain Eukaryota; kingdom Metazoa; phylum Arthropoda; class Arachnida; order Araneae; family Heptathelidae; genus Ryuthela; species Ryuthela nishihirai. The sequence goes on from JAWZYU010000025.1 coordinate 62,272, forward strand.
GGAAAATATCGAATTATTCAACAAAATATAAATTTTAACGCTGATTTAAACGCCTAAAACGAAGCAAAACGCTATTGCTGTGCTAACAAATCTGCAATTTACTGTCAGTGTGAGAATCTGATGGTTTGTTTCGATCAAGTATTGATATAGAATGATATTCTATGCTTTAGCAATATTTTCACAGCATAAAATTTTGAAAAAAATAATTTATGTTTTAAAATAGGTTTTTCATTGCTGTTTTCACGCATAAAACATAGGTAAAAGCTATATGGAGGGTAATAACTTTTGAATTTACAGTCATATGCACAACATATTGCTTGAAGTTCATTATGTCGTAACGTATAGTGGGATTCTATGTCTAATGTATAATTGAGGTGCTTCCAACTACGAAAATATCGTAACATCGACCAAAATATGAGTTCGAACGCTGTTTTGAACGCCTAAAACGAAGCTAAAAGCTATTCCTGTGCTAACAACTCTTCTATTTAATGTCAGAGTGAGAAACTGATGGTTTGATTCGATCAAGGCTTCATATAGGATGACATTTTGTGCTTGAAAAATATTTTCAGTGCATACAATTTTGAAAAAATCGATTCATGTTTCAAAATAGCTTTACTTTTTCGCTGTTTTTCACGCATAAAACATAGGTAAAAGCTATACGTTGTTTATTAAAAAGTTAATAACTTTCGAATTTCCAGTAAATTATTCTATTCACATTCCTCTTTACGTCAAAAAAGTACTGAGCAACTTACAACATAAATGTGGTTTTCATTCTTTGATGAATAAAATGTGAATATTACTACAAATCATTGACTAATTATCTTAATAGTCATGGTATGTAAGAGAATTAAAAGTCTATAGCTCTATATAATGATTGAAATTCTTGTTAATGATAAAAATTTGGGAACAAATGTAATACATAATCTTAATATTTAATTGTTATGGTGTGCAAGAGAATGGAAAGTGTGCAGCTCTATATAATAAGTGAATTTTTTTAGTGATAAAAATTTGTGAATTAATGTAATACGTTGTACATTTTGCAGGTCTCATATGGTGTTATTCACAGAAACAAAAAAAAACCATAGTTATCAAACAAATAAAAACAACACAAGCATCATTTATTAACTGCACTGCACAAGTAACATTTCTCTTCATACTACTTTATCAGTGCTGTTAAAGTAGTCAAAATCATTTTCAATTAGAAACAAGTCAGTTATGAATTTGGTCAATATTATTAACTCATGTACCAAGCAGGAAATTTACTAAGTCTGAACATTTAAAAAAAAAGCTTGTCAGCAGGAATTAAAAATCATGATTGATCAATTGTTTATTAAACAGAACATTCTATCACTCTATAGCAAAGCTTTGTTTATATGATTCGAAAAACAGGATATATTAATTGGCTATTCCCCTAATAATCTAATGAAGGCCACAGAAAAATTCAATATTGATTTCTCAGACAATAATTAGTATGGTGACTATAAAATACCTCTAAGGTGATACAGCAAGATAGGTAAATATAGGGCCATATCATAGCTGTATCAGAAAACTCTGTGCAAAAGAGAAATGATTTACTCAAGAGATCTGGTAGCTACTCTCAAAGCAAAATCACGTAACAAAATGTTACTTAAGTTTTAAAAAGCAATTGCTCATTTCTCAACTCATATAATAATTGTGTAACACATTAGTAATATTTATGTATAATTGCACTGCCACTTTAAAATGTGACTTTTACCAGAGCATTAAAAAAACTGTAATTTGATAAACCAGTGATAAGAGGCATGAGTTTAATAGCAAAATATCATGGATAAATTAAAATATGCTGTTATTAGCAAAGAAAGAATAAGTTTTTGCAATTTCTGCATTTAAAATATTGTCAATTAATACCAGAGGTCCCTATGCTCAGATCAGATTTTATGATCATATCTATGCAAGTAACATATATAAAAGTTACTGAACAGTTGTGTTTAGTATCCACAAATATTACATTTGATTATTGATAGCATTTCATATCACAACTGTGCTATTTCGATGGCACTATTCAAATATAAAAATTTAAAGGACATTAAGTTCTGCTCTGAAATAATTCTAAAAGTTAATTTCAGCAAAGGAATCTACGACGTTACCTGTTAATTTAAAGCATATATTAGAAAAAATAGTTTTTACTGTACAAAACATTGGAAAATTTATTTGCAGTTTAATACTTAAAAAAATAAATCAGGGGATTCAAAAATAACTATTGTAGCGGTTCATATTTCGATACGGGCAATTTCAATTTTTCACTCTATAAAAAAATTACGTATATTACTAAGTTTAATTCCTTCAATTTTTTCAATCAAAACAGCGATAAGTTATATAAGGGCAGCCAAAAAAGTTTCTAACTTAATGAAAGACCATCTCATTCAACACACCATCATTCAACACGTTGAAACTAGGCCTAAGAGAGCAATGCACTCAAAACACTTTTCAAGCACTAAATAATTACCTTTATCAAACCACTAACTACAGGAAATATTTCATGCTACAAATGATAATAATAAGTAGAAATGCTTACCTCTTTGGGGTAATCCAAATGTAGTTTGAAGAAAAACACTATTGCAGTCCCATTTCCACAATGAACGAAGCCAGCGACTGTATCATGCACCTCGGACTAAGTTGATCACGTGATATTCCAGTGTCATGGCCTGTCTTTCGCGTGGGCCTCGCTTTCGAGAGTGTGACGTCAGAATTCAAAATGGCGGACGAACGGGAAAATCGAGGGACCTTTCGAGAGTGTGACGTCAGGTTTCAAAATGGCGGACGAACGGGAAAATCGAGGGACCTTTCAAGGTCGTGGGGGCTTCGCCTCGTGACCTTGGGGACTTTTCAAGGTCAAAACCGTACAGGGAGTCTTACCACTACTCTCGTATTATATAGCGAGAATCTATGGCTAAATTATAATATAGGTGCATAGAATTAGGAAATTATCGAATTATTCACGAAAATATAATTTTCAACACTGATTTAAAGGCCTAAAACGAAGCAAAAAGCTATTCCTGTGCTAACAAATCTTCAATTTTCTTTTACTGTGAGAATCTGATGGTTTGTATATAGCTTGTAAATAGCTTTTCTATTTCTGTTTTCCACGCATAAAACATAGATAAAAGCTATATGGAGTGTAATAACTTTTGAATTTACAGTCTGTTTCACAACCTCTTGCTCTATATTCATCACCTCGTATTATATAGGGAGATTCTATGGCTAACGTATAATATAGCTACATACAATTACGAAAATATCAAAATGTAAACGAAAATATAAATTTTAACGCTGATTTAAACACCTAAAACGAAGCAAAAAGTTATTCCTGTGCTAACAATTCTTCAATTTACTGTCACTGTGACAATCTGATGGTTTGTTTCGATCAAGTATTGATATAGAATGATACTCTATGCTTTAAAAATATTTTCACTGCATAAAATTTTGAAAAAAAAAATTTATGTTTTAAAATAGCTTTTTTATTTCTGTTTTCACCCATAAAACATAGGTAAAAGCTATATGGAGGGTAATAACTTTTGAATTTACAGTCATATGCACAACATAATGCTTGAAATTCATTATCTCGTATCATATATTGAGATTTTATGGCTAAAGTATAATAAAGGTGTATAGAATATCAGTTCAAAATATCAGTTTCAACGCTGTTTTAAACGCCTATAACAAAGCTAAAAGCTATTCCTCTGCTAACAGCTCTTCAATTTATTTTCAGAGTGACAATCTGATCATTTGCTTCGAACAAGGCTAGATATAGAATGACATTCTATGCGTTAGAAACATTTTCCCTGCATAAAATTTTGAAAAAAATTAATTTATGTTTTAAAACAGCTTTTGTATTTCTGTTTTCGACGCATAAAATATAGATAAAAAGCTATATGGAGTTTAATAACTTTTTAATTTACCATCTGTTTCACAACATATTGCTTTATATTCATCACCTCCTATTATATAGTAAGATTCTATGGCTAACGTATAATGTAGGAGCATTTAATTAGGAAAATATCGAATTATTCACCAAAATATAAATTTCAACGCTGATTTGAAGGCCTAAAACGAAGTAAAAAGCTATTCCTGCGCTAACAAATCTTGAATTTATTGTCAGTGTGAGAATCTACTCGTTTGTTTCGATCAAGTATTGATATAGAATGATATTCTATGCTTTAGAAATATTTTCACTGCATAAAATTTTGAAAAAAAAAATTTATGTTTTAAAATAGCATTTTTATTTCTGTTTTCACCCATAAAACATAGGTTAAAGCTATATGGAAGGTAATAACTTCTGAATTTACAGTCATATGCACAACATAATGCTTGAAATTCATTATCTCGTATCATATATTGAGATTTTATGGCTAAAGTATAATATAGGTGTATAGAATTACGAAATTATCCAAATATTCACCAAAATATCAGTTTCAACGCTGTTTTGAACGCCTAAAACAAAGCTAAAAGCTATTCCTCTGCTAACAGCTCTTCAATTTATTGACGGAGTGAAAATCTGACTGTTTGCTTCGATCAAGGCTTGGCAATGACATTCTATGCGTTAGAAACATTTTCACTGCATAAAATTTTGAAAAAAATCAAATTATGTTTTAAAATAGCTTTAATATTTCTGTTTTCGACGCATAAAACATAGATAAAACCCATATGGAGTTTAAAAACTTTTTAATTTATCGTCTGTTTCCCAACATATTGCTCTATATTCATCACCTCGTATTATATAGTGAGATTCTATGGCTAACGTGTAATGTAGATGCATAGAATTAGGAAAATATGGAATTATTCACCAAAATATAAATTTCAACGCTGATTTAAAGGCCTAAAACGAAGCAAAAAGCTATTCCTGTGCTAACAAATCTGCAATTTACTGTCACTGTGAGAGTCTGATGGTTTGTTTCGATCAAGTATTGATATAGAATGATGTTCTATGGTTTGGAAATATTTTCACTGCATAAAATTTTGAAAAAAAAATTTATGTTTTAAAATAGCTTTTTATTTTTCTGTTTTCACGCATAAAACATAGGCAAAAGCTATATGGAGGATAATAACTTTTGAATTTACAGTCATATGAACAACATAATGCTTGAAATTCATTATCTCGTAACATATAGTGGGATTCTATGGCTAATGTATAATTGAGGTGCTTCCAACTACGTAAATATGTAATATCAACCAAAATATGAGTTGGAAAAATGTTTTAAACGTCTTAAACGAAGCTATAAGGTATTCCTGTGCTAACAGCTGTTCAATTTACTGTAAGTGTAAAAATCTGATGGTTTGGTTTGATCAAGGCTTCATATAGAATGATATTCTATCCGTTAGAAACATTTTACTTGCATAAAATTTTGAAAAAAATTAATTTTGGTTTAAAAATAGCTTAAAAAACTGCAGAAAATTTTGAAAAAACAAAACTTGTTTTAAAATAGCTTTTTTATTTCTGATTTCAATGATAAAACATAATTAAAATCTATGTGGAGTTTAATAACTTTTGAATTTACAGTCTGTTTCACAACATATTACTCTATATTCATCACCTCGTATTATATAGGGAGATTCTATGGCTAACGTATAATATAGGTACATAGAATTAGGAAAATATCAATTTCAAACGTTCTATTAAGATTATTTCATAACCTAAAGGACAGCCATCTGCAAGGAATCGGTATTAATTGCATTCCCTATAATATGGAAAACAGCATTCTCCCTTTGAATTTCATAGAAATAAATTCTTAATGGAACAATAATGCTGCTTTCCATCGTCTGATAACAGTAGGAGATTTGCGTGCGCTTTAAATCTGAATGGTGGGAACATCTCTTTCTCCAGACAGAAATGCTAATTTTTTCGAGTTTAGATATTGGATTTATTATTAAAGAGAAAATTAGGCCTGATGTGTTTTCTTCTAAATGTATATAGTTGTTAAGGTGTTCAGTGTTTCCTATTGCAGGATATAAAGTGGCTAAAACAGACAAAACATTTTTTTGTCGGAATTACATACATTAATAGCACGTTTTCATTAGTAATTCTCTTGGAGTAGGGATATAACTAGGTCCCGCAAGAGGGATATATTTGCCAATGCTCATTTCACTATGGAGTACAGTATCCACTATGTGCTCCTTCAAATGAGATCTTGATCTTCTTGCACATTGAATCCGATTCTCTGTTTAGCGATGATGTAGGAAGACTTGTGACACAGTTACTTCGGAAAAACGGGGTGCAGTGTTCGAAGGGGAGGCTTTTCGCCTGAAGCGCACTTGCACTGTAAGGTACTATTTAATAACTATTTTAAACTTTGTCCACTAAATTAGTTTTCTGATCGTAATACATGCAATTGAATTTCGTTGAAACATATTTCTTCCCGACACTGTACCATAATTGTGTACTTTTATGGAAGTTGAGTTTTTCAAGTAAGCTGAAATCTGGAGATGTTTTAGCACTAAATCAGTTTGTGTTCTTCCCAGTGCCCAGTGTTTTCCCAGTGATACCCCATTATTTAATTAGTTTCTATTTTTAATGAAGGAAATCGTTTTATCAGTAGCAAATATTGTCGAGCGGATAGCAACAGATCTGTCTGCAATCACCCGTTGAGAAAGTGACCTTGTCACATTCTGCTTGTTGCGAAATGTACGATGAAAGGTCGAACCCGCAAAATACGGGTAAAAGAATTGCAACATCCTCGCTGTCATTAAAAACGTGTTCCAGTACCAAACGCTTGTTCTAAAGCGGAACTTTTATGACACCCAAACAGGTCACCATATCACACATAATGATAAATAAGTTTTTCCTTTTTATTAAATTTTCTTACCCAATGACATTTTCTGAGGTACAGTCTTACTGTAGAATAGTCCTTCTAGTAAAAATTGGACAACCCACAGTAGCGGAGTTAAAAGAAATAAGTGTTACTGAAACGGACTTAAAATACGAAGGTTAAAAAATACGTATATTAATATGAAAAGACTACAGGGGTTCATTACAAGAAATACGTAGGAAAAGCGAATTATAAAGAATACGAAGGTTGTGAAAAAAAACGTAGGAAAATAAAAAAACCTAGTTTAATATCTGAAATATAAAACTCAAGCTGTAATAAAGAGATACCTAATTTATACGGTTATACCCCGTTTGAGACACATCTAAACCACATCATCAGGTACAAGGCATAGCTGAGCGCAATTACGCTCCCGCTATTGGCACGGAGGTAGTGAATTCAAATACGGCGGTGGAAGCATAATTTTTTTTAAATACACGAGACGTACTAAAGTTATAGGCCCTTTTTACATATTGACGAATAAGTTTTTAAGATTTTTTTTTCCTTTTATTAATTTTTTACCCATAGGTATTTTCTGTTGGACGGTCTTTTAAAACTGTAGAATAGTACTTCTAGTAAAAATGCGATAACCAACAGTAATGGAGTTAAAAGAAATACGCTGAAAAATGTTAGTTATAAAGAATACGAAGGTTGTGAAAAAACGTAGGGTAATAAAAAACCTAGTTTAATATCTGAAATAAATCTTTAAACTGTAATAAAGAGATACATAATTTATATGGCTATACCCGTTTGAGACACATCTAAACCACATCATCAAGCAACAAGGCATAGTCCAGCGCGATAAGGATCCAGCTATCGACACTGAGGTAGCGAGTTCAAATACGGCGACGAAAGCAAATTTTTTTTCAAATACAGGAGACGTACTAAAAATAGTATGGACGTTGGATGACACCGATTAAATGCGCAAAAACTGATATGGTGTAAAGAGGGGAAGGCTTAAAATATAGGTGGATCAACAGGGGGGTCTATGAAGAGGGGAGGGTTTAAAATATGGGTTAAACAGGGGAAAAACAAGAAAATTCGAAAAGGGGATTTAAAATATAGGTAGGGTTTAAAATATAGGTCAACCAGGGGGTCTGTAAGAGGAGGGAGGGCTTAAAATATAGGTCAACCAGGGGATCTGCAAGAGCAGGGAGGGCTTAAAATATAGGTCAACCATTGGGGAGTCTGAAATAAAGAAAAATCACGGGACCTTTCGAGAGTGTGACGTCAGAATTCAAAATGGCGGACGAACGGGAAAATCGAGGGACCTTTCGAGAGTGTGACGTCAGAATTCAAAATGGCGGACGAACGGGAAAATCGAGGGACCTTTCAAGAGTGTGACGTCAGAATTCAAAATGGCGGACGAACGAGAATATCGAGGGACCTTTCAAGGTCGTGGGGGCTTGGCCTCGTGACCTTGGGATATTGCTCTATATTCCATAAGAATTGCTCTATATTCATCACCTCGTATTATATAGTGAGATTCTATGGCTAACGTATAATATAAAAAAAGAAATAAAAATAAATACCCCCTTAAGCAGCTGCTTGCCACAGTGGTCTGACAGGAGTCTGTCAGTTTATATGCCACAGTAGGAGATCTGAGAGGATGGCAGGACCTCAGCAGAAAACGACACACACACACACACGTCCATAGCGTAAATTCGGGGCTCGAACCCAGGTCCCTCAGATCAGTAGCCAAGTGTGCTAACCACTCGCAGGAAAATATCGAATTATTCAACAAAATATAAATTTTAACGCTGATTTAAACGCCTAAAACGAAGCAAAACGCTATTGCTGTGCTAACAAATCTGCAATTTACTGTCAGTGTGAGAATCTGATGGTTTGTTTCGATCAAGTATTGATATAGAATGATATTCTATGCTTTAGCAATATTTTCACAGCATAAAATTTTGAAAAAAATAATTTATGTTTTAAAATAGGTTTTTTATTGCTGTTTTCACGCATAAAACATAGGTAAAAGCTATATGGAGGGTAATAACTTTTGAATTTACAGTCATATGCACAACATATTGCTTGAAGTTCATTATGTCGTAACGTATAGTGGGATTCTATGTCTAATGTATAATTGAGGTGCTTCCAACTACGAAAATATCGTAACATCGACCAAAATATGAGTTCGAACGCTGTTTTGAACGCCTAAAACGAAGCTAAAAGCTATTCCTGTGCTAACAACTCTTCTATTTAATGTCAGAGTGAGAAACTGATGGTTTGATTCGATCAAGGCTTCATATAGGATGACATTTTGTGCTTGAAAAATATTTTCAGTGCATACAATTTTGAAAAAATCGATTCATGTTTCAAAATAGCTTTACTTTTTCGCTGTTTTTCACGCATAAAACATAGGTAAAAGTTATACGTTGTTTATTAAAAAGTTAATAACTTTCGAATTTACAGTCTGTTTCACAACATATTGCTCTATATTGATCACCTCGTATTATGTAGTGAGATTGTATGACTAACGTATAATATACGTGCATAGAATTACGAATATATCGAATTATTCACCAAAATATAAATTTCAACTCTGTTCTCAACGCCTAAAACAAAGCTAAAAGCTATTCCTGTGCTAGCAGCTCTTCAATTTACTGTCAGTGTGAGAATCTGATGGTTCGTTTCGATCAAGGCTTGATATAGAATGACACTCTATGCCTTAAACACATTTCCACTGCATAGAATTTTGAAAAAAATCGATTTATGTTTCAAAATAGCTGTGTTATTCCTTTCCACGCATAAATCATAGGTAAAAGCTATATGGAGTATAATAAGTTTTGAATTTACAGTCATATACACAACATAATGATTGATATTCATTATCTCGTATCATATACTGAGATTCTAAGGCTAAAGTATAATTTAGGTGTATTGAATTACGAAAATATCGAAATATTCACCAAAATATCAGTTTCAACGCTGTTCTCAACGCATAAAACAAAGATCAAAGCTATTCCTGTGCTAACAGCTCTTTAATTTATTGTCAGACTGAGAATATGATCATTTGTTTCGATGAAGCCTTGATATAGAATGACATTCTGTGCTTGAAAAACATTTTCACTGCATACAATTTTGAAAAAATCGATTTATGTTTCAAAACAGCTGTTTTTGCGCTGTTTTCCACGTATAAAACATAGGTAAAAGCTATATGGATTTAATAACTTTCGAACTTATAGTCTGTTTCACAAGATATTGCTCTTATATTCATCACCTTGTATTGGCTAACGTATAATTTAGGTGCATAGGATTACGAAAATATACAATTATTCACCAACATATAAATTTCAACGCTGATTTAAACGGCTAAAACGAAGCAAAAATTTATTCCTGTGCTAAGAAATCTTCAATTTACTGTCACAGTGAGAATCTGATGGTTCGTTTCGATCAAGGCATGATACAGAATGACATTCTATGCCTTAAACACATTTTCACTGCGTAGAATTTGAAAAAAAAATCCATTTATGTTTTAAAATAGCTGTTTTATTGTTGTTTTCCACGCATAAATCATAGGTAAAAATCTATATGGAGTGTAATAACTTTTGAATATTCAGCCATATGCACAACATAATACTTGAAATTCATTGTCTCGTATCATATAGTGAGATTTTATGGGTGAATTATAATTCAGGTGCGTAGATTACGATAATATCGAAATACTGACCAAAATATAGTTCCAACACCTAAATCGAAGCTAAAAGCTATTCTTGTGCTAACAACTCTTCAATTTAATGTCAGAGGAGGAATCTGATGGTTTGTTTCGATCAAGGCTCGATATAGAATGATATTCTGTGCCTTAAGAATATAGAATATCATTACATATCAATACTTGATCGAAACAAACCATCAGATTTTCACTCCGTCAATAAATTGAAGAGCTGTTAGCAGAGGAATAGCTTTTAGCTTTGTTTTAGGCGTACAAAACAGCGTTGAAACTGATATTTTGGTTAATATTTGGATATTTTCCTGATTCTATACACCTATATTATACTTTAGCCATAAAATCTCAATATATGATACGAGATAATGAATTTCAAGCATTATGTTGTGCATATGACTGTAAATTCAAAAGTTATTACCCTCCATATAGATTTTACCTACGTTTTATGCGTGAAAACAGAAATAAAAAAGCTATTTTAAAACATAAATTTTTTTTTTCAAAATTTTATACAGTGAAAATATTTCTGAAGCATAGAATATCATTCTATATCAATACTTGATCGAAACAAATCATCAGATTGTCACACTGACAGTAAATTGAAGAATTGTTAGCACAGGAATAGCTTTTTGCTTCGTTTTAGGCCTTTAAATCAGCGTTGAAATTTATATTTTGGTGAACAATTCGATATTTTCCTAATTTTATGCACCTATGTTATACGTTAGCCATAGAATCTCAGTATATAATACGAGGTGATGAATATAGAGCAACATGTTGTGAAACAGACTGCAAATTCAAAAGTTATTACACTGCATACAGCTTTTACTGAAGTTTTATGCGTGGAAAACAGAAATAAAAAAGATATTTTAAAACATAAATAGATTTTTTTCAAAATTTTATGCAGTGAAAGTGTTTCTAATGCATAGAATATCATTCTATATCAAGCCTTGATCGAAACAAACAGTCAGATTTTCACTCCGTCAATAAATTGAAGAGCTGTTAGCACAGGAATAGATTTTCGCTTTGTTTTAGGCGTTGAAAACAGCGTTGAAACTGATATTTTGGTGAATATTTCGATATTTTCGTAATTCTATACACCTATATTATACTTTAGCCATAGAATCTCAGTATATGATACGAGATAATGAATATCAATCATTATGTTGTGCATATGACTGTAAATTGAATAGTTATTATACTCCATATAGCTTTTATTCATGTTTTATCATTGAAATCAGAAATAAAAAAGCTATTTTAAAACATAAATTTTGCTTTTTCAAAATTTTATGCAGTGAAAATATTTTTAACGCATAGAATATCATTCTATATCAATACTTGATCGAAACAAACAATCAGATTTTTATACTAACAGTAAATTGAAGATTTGTTAGCACAGGAATAACTTTTTGCTTCGTTTTAGGTGTTTAAATCAGCATCAAAATTTATACTTTCGTGAATATTTTGATATTTTCCTAATTCTATGTACCTATATTATACGTTAGCCATAGAATCTCCCTATATAATACGAGGTGATGAATATAGAGTAATATGTTGTGAAACAGACTGTAAATTCAAAAGTTATTAAACTCCACATAGATTTTAATTATGTTTTATCATTGAAATCAGAAATAAAAAAGCTATTTTAAAACAAATTTTGTTTTTTCAAAATTTTCTGCAGTTTTTTAAGCTATTTTTAAACCAAAATTAATTTTTTTCAAAATTTTATGCAAGTAAAATGTTTCTAACGGATAGAATATCATTCTATATGAAGCCTTGATCAAACCAAACCATCAGATTTTTACACTTACAGTAAATTGAACAGCTGTTAGCACAGGAATACCTTATAGCTTCGTTTAAGACGTTTAAAACATTTTTCCAACTCATATTTTGGTTGATATTACATATTTACGTAGTTGGAAGCACCTCAATTATACATTAGCCATAGAATCCCACTATATGTTACGAGATAATGAATTTGAAGCATTATGTTGTTCATATGACTGTAAATTCAAAAGTTATTATCCTCCATATAGCTTTTGCCTATGTTTTATGCGTGAAAACAGAAAAATAAAAAGCTATTTTAAAACATAAATTTTTTTTTTCAAAATTTTATGCAGTGAAAATATTTCCAAACCATAGAACATCATTCTATATCAATACTTGATCGAAACAAACCATCAGACTCTCACAGTGACAGTAAATTGCAGATTTGTTAGCACAGGAATAGCTTTTTGCTTCGTTTTAGGCCTTTAAATCAGCGTTGAAATTTATATTTTGGTGAATAATTCCATATTTTCCTAATTCTATGCATCTACATTACACGTTAGCCATAGAATCTCACTATATAATACGAGGTGATGAATATAGAGCAATATGTTGGGAAACAGACGATAAATTAAAAAGTTTTTAAACTCCATATGGGTTTTATCTATGTTTTATGCGTCGAAAACAGAAATATTAAAGCTATTTTAAAACATAATTTGATTTTTTTCAAAATTTTATGCAGTGAAAATGTTTCTAACGCATAGAATGTCATTGCCAAGCCTTGATCGAAGCAAACAGTCAGATTTTCACTCCGTCAATAAATTGAAGAGCTGTTAGCAGAGGAATAGCTTTTAGCTTTGTTTTAGGCGTTCAAAACAGCGTTGAAACTGATATTTTGGTGAATATTTGGATAATTTCGTAATTCTATACAACTATATTATACTTTAGCCATAAAATCTCAATATATGATACGAGATAATGAATTTCAAGCATTATGTTGTGCATATGACTGTAAATTCAGAAGTTATTACCTTCCATATAGCTTTAACCTATGTTTTATGGGTGAAAACAGAAATAAAAAAGCTATTTTAAAACATAAATTTTTTTTTTCAAAATTTTATGCAGTGAAAATATTTCTAAAGCATAGAATATCATTCTATATCAATACTTGATCGAAACAAACGAGTAGATTCTCACACTGACAATAAATTCAAGATTTGTTAGCGCAGGAATAGCTTTTTACTTCGTTTTAGGCCTTCAAATCAGCGTTGAAATTTATATTTTGGTGAATAATTCGATATTTTCCTAATTAAATGCTCCTACATTATACGTTAGCCATAGAATCTTACTATATAATAGGAGGTGATGAATATAAAGCAATATGTTGTGAAACAGATGGTAAATTAAAAAGTTATTAAACTCCATATAGCTTTTTATCTATATTTTATGCGTCGAAAACAGAAATACAAAAGCTGTTTTAAAACATAAATTAATTTTTTTCAAAATTTTATGCAGGGAAAATGTTTCTAACGCATAGAATGTCATTCTATATCTAGCCTTGTTCGAAGCAAATGATCAGATTGTCACTCTGAAAATAAATTGAAGAGCTGTTAGCAGAGGAATAGCTTTTAGCTTTGTTATAGGCGTTTAAAACAGCGTTGAAACTGATATTTTGAACTGATATTCTATACACCTTTATTATACTTTAGCCATAAAATCTCAATATATGATACGAGATAATGAATTTCAAGCATTATGTTGTGCATATGACTGTAAATTCAAAAGTTATTACCCTCCATATAGCTTTTACCTATGTTTTATGGGTGAAAACAGAAATAAAAAAGCTATTTTAAAACATAAATTTTTTTTTTCAAAATTTTATGCAGTGAAAATATTTTTAAAGCATAGAGTATCATTCTATATCAATACTTGATCGAAACAAACCATCAGATTGTCACAGTGACAGTAAATTGAAGAATTGTTAGCACAGGAATAACTTTTTGCTTCGTTTTAGGTGTTTAAATCAGCGTTTAAATTTATATTTTCGTTTATATTTTGATATTTTCGTAATTGTATGTAGCTATATTATACGTTAGCCATAGAATCTCCCTATATAATACGAGGTGATGAATATAGAGCAAGAGGTTGTGAAACAGACTGTAAATTCAAAAGTTATTACACTCCATATAGCTTTTATCTATGTTTTATGCGTGGAAAACAGAAATGGAAAAGCTATTTACAAGCTATATACAAACCATCAGATTCTCACAGTAACAGAAAATTGAAGATTTGTTAGCACAGGAATAGCTTTTTGCTTCGTTTTAGGCCTTTAAATCAGTGTTGAAAATTATATTTTCGTGAATAATTAGGAAATTGGCTGTTTGTGTCGTTTTTCTGCTGAGGTCCTGCCATCCTCTCAGACCTTCTGCTGTGGCATATAAACTGACAGGCTCCTGTCAGACCTCTGTGGCAAGCAGCTGCTTGAGGGGGTATTTATTTTATTATTATATTATAGTTTAGCCATAGAATCTCGCTATATAATACGAGAGTAGTGGTAAGACTCCCTGTACGGTTTTGACCTTGAAAAGTCCCCAAGGTCACGAGGCCAAGCCCCCACGACCTTGAAAGGTCCCTCGATTATCCCGTTCGTCCGCCATTTTGAAACCTGACGTCACACTCTCGAAAGGTCCCTCGATTTTCCCGTTCGTCCGCCATTTTGAATTTTGACGTCACACTCTCGAAAGCGAGGCCCACGCGAAAGACAGGCCATGACACTGGAATATCACGTGATCAACTTAGTCCGAGGTGCATGATACAGTCGCTTGCTTCGTTCGTTGTGGAAATGGGACTGCAATAGTGTTTTTCTTCAAACTACATTTGGATTACCCCAAAGAGGTAAGCATTTCTACTTATTATTATCATTTGTAGCATGAAATATTTCCTGTAGTTAGTGGTTTGATAAAGGTAATTATTTAGTGCTTGAAAAGTGTTTTGAGTGCATTGCTCTCTTAGGCCTAGTTTCAACGTGTTGAATGATGGTGTGTTGAATGAGATGGTCTTTCATTACATTAGAAACTTTTTTGGCTGCCCTTATATAACTTATCGCTGTTTTGATTGAAAAAATTGAAGGAATTAAACTTAGTAATATACGTAATTTTTTTATAGAGTGAAAAATTGAAATTGCCCGTATCGAAATATGAACCGCTACAATAGTTATTTTTGAATCCCCTGATTTATTCTTTTAAGTATTAAACTGCAAATAAATTTTCCAATGTTTTGTATAGTAAAAACTATTTTTTCTAATATATGCTTTAAATTAACAGGTAACGTCGTAGATTCCTTTGCTGAAATTAACTTTTAGAATTATTTCAGAGCAGAACTTAATGTCCTTTAAATTTTTATATTTGAATAGTGCCATCGAAATAGCACAGTTGTGATATGAAATGCTATCAATAATCAAATGTAATATTTGTGGATACTAAACACAATTGTTCAGTAACTTTTATATATGTTACTTGCATAGATATGATCATAAAATCTGATCTGAGCATAGGGACCTCTGGTATTAATTGACAATATTTTAAATGCAGAAATTGCAAAAACTTATTCTTTCATTGCTAATAACAGCATATTTTAATTTATCCATGATATTTTGCTATTAAACTCATGCCTCTTATCACTGGTTTATCAAATTACAGTTTTTTTAATGCTCTGGTAAAAGTCACATTTTAAAGTGGCAGTGCAATTATACATAAATATTACTAATGTGTTACACAATTATTATATGAGTTGAGAAATGAGCAATTGCTTTTTAAAACTTAAGTAACATTTTGTTACGTGATTTTGCTTTGAGAGTAGCTACCAGATCTCTTGAGTAAATCATTTCTCTTTTGCACAGAGTTTTCTGATACAGCTATGATATGGCCCTATATTTACCTATCTTGCTGTATCACCTTAGAGGTATTTTATAGTCACCATACTAATTATTGTCTGAGAAATCAATATTGAATTTTTCTGTGGCCTTCATTAGATTATTAGGGGAATAGCCAATTAATATATCCTGTTTTTCGAATCATATAAACAAAGCTTTGCTATAGAGTGATAGAATGTTCTGTTTAATAAACAATTGATCAATCATGATTTTTAATTCCTGCTGACAAGCTTTTTTTTTAAATGTTCAGACTTAGTAAATTTCCTGCTTGGTACATGAGTTAATAATATTGACCAAATTCATAACTGACTTGTTTCTAATTGAAAATGATTTTGACTACTTTAACAGCACTGATAAAGTAGTATGAACAGAAATGTTACTTGTGCAGTGCAGTTAATAAATGATGCTTGTGTTGTTTTTATTTGTTTGATAATTATGGGTTTTTTTTGTTTCTGTGAATAACACCATATGAGACCTGCAAAATGTACAACGTATTACATTAATTCACAAATTTTTATCACTAAAAAAATTCACTTGTTATATAGAGCTGCACACTTTCCATTCTCTTGCATACCATAACAATTAAATATTAAGATTATGTATTACATTTGTTCCCAAATTTTTATCATTAACAAGAATTTCAATCATTATATAGAGCTATAGACTTTTAATTCTCTTACATACCATGACTATTAAGATAATTAGTCAATGATTTGTAGTAATATTCACATTTTATTCATCAAAGAATGAAAACCACATTTATGTTGTAAGTTGCTCAGTACTTTTTTGACGTAAAGAGGAATGTGAATAGAATAATTTACTGGTCCCTTGCAATTCATAGGTGAGGAAATCATGCCTAGACACTGTAGTGTTGCTGGATGCCAGTCCAACTATGATGGAGAACAACATACCTCAACTTTTACTATTCCTAAACAAGAGCCCCAGCGCAGCGAATGGCATTGGAAAACTAATTAACTGAATTTTTTTTTCTACTTTATTGATGCAAATGTTTTACATGAAAAATATAAAAACCTCCTCAAACAACTGCTTCCCACAGAGGTATGACAGGAGCCTGCCAGTGTAATATGCCTTACAGGTCTGAGAGGAAGGTGTGATCTCAGCAGAAAGGTGCAATACAAACATCCATGCCTTACCTGGGACTTCAATTCATGTTCCTTTGATCACAAACACAATGCAATTTGTTTGGCCTAGTTTTGAAGTTGAGAGCATGAATTATTTGATATTTTAACTACTCATATTTAATACTTTTGCAAATTGCTATAAATGTGTGGATCATCAGGTTAATTACTGAATGCTAACATTTTTCATTTCATAAACTGGGTTCGAGCCCCGGGTAAGGCATGGATGTGCATGTTGTTTTTCTGCTGAGGTCCTGCCATCTGCTCAGACCTTCTACTATGGCATGTAAACTGACAGGCTCCTGTCAGACCTATGTGGCAAGCAGTTGCTTGAGGGGGTACTTTTTTATTTTTAAGGGGCAAACCAGATATTTGTCATTGCTCACAAAAATTGTCGAGTCCATGTTTGATATTCTTTGCACAAACAATTCTCTTGGCAGTCTTTTTTGTTTTTGAGCTAATAAGTTTTATACGTTGAAAGGAAAAGTAGTTTAGACATAAATATGCTATCAGCACTTGTTTGAACTGCAAAATTTGCACTTGTATTCTTATTCATAATATATATATTTCATATATCTAGGTAGAGTAACTATGTATCCATAGGAACAGGTTTTATCCGTCTTTAGAGTATATCATGTCGATCACAATTTTTGAAATTGAAAATGTCAATAAAAGGATGATTATTTATTATTTTATGTAGATCAGATAATGGATGTTACTATTAATGGCTTAGTCAGATTGAAATCCAATATGCAAAAGATATTGTTGAACCCAAAACCAGTTATTTTTCTTTCTAATTTAATGAATTTCTTCTAAATTTAAAACCCTTTAATTTTTGGTTATTCTATGGGAAAAAAAAATATTTTCATGTTGTTTTTATGTCCATGGAATAGCAGATAATGTCATTAAAGCTTAAATTCATAAATAGTATGGAAACATTAAAATTTAATTAATCAGATATTAATTTATATTGCTGAATACTTGTAGTGAGAGTGGACTTTCAGTTTATAACCATTACCTAATGAAAATTACAGTTTTATTTACAAAATCATTCTAAAGGTTTATAAAAAAATCTAATGCAACACAAAATACAAAAAATAAATACCCCCTCAACCAGCTGCTTGCCACAAAGGTCTGACAGGAGCATGTCAGTTTATATGCCATAGTAGAAGGTCTGAGAGGACGGCAGGACCTCGGCCATGCCTTACCCGGGGCTCGAACCCAGGACCCTTAGATCAGTAGCCAAGTGCGCTAACCAGTCGGCCATGTACTATATTAGAATACTATGTGTCTACCAGTTGTTTTTTATTAACCTCTGAATGGCACTTCCTTTCATACAATGGGCTAAATGGACAGTTCCCAAGGGCTGATAGTTTAGGGGAGGCAGCACACTGGAGAGGTGGTAGCCTCCCATCAAGGCTATCCAGAGTGTTCTTTAACATACACAGGTATGGGGCCCATGGCTTAATGTCTCATTCTATAGATGGTGTCTTTTCCAAACCCATCAGTGTCCCCTATTGACAGATAAGATCCCAGATGGGATTCAAACCTGGAAACAGCAGATTATGAATCTGGCATTCTACCAACTGAGCCACACCTACCACTGTGCCACCAAGAGTTTTACTGGATTTTCACACGACAATACAGCTCTATGAGGTTGAGAGTATTTATGGACTGTAATTTAACAGTATTATATATATGAATATATAATGCTTGCTTTATCTGGATGTGACTGCTAGCTAGAGATTTTCGAAGAGAAATATAATATATGTTGATATATATGAGCATATGATACATTTCTATAATTATAAAGAAGAAAAAAAGTTGGTTGTGGATTCAATATTATCTGTTGCATATTGGTATCCAGTTCCCAGGTTTGAATTCCTTAGTCAAGTCATTTAAAAAAAATTATATCATTTGGCAATTTTTGTACCTTGAACTTAATATGCCATTTACAATAATCTATTAATTTTGACTTTGCAAACAGCAATATTCTCTGTCTTAACATATTTATTACCTGAGCCTATGCAGTAGATAAATTATGCATGATTAACTAAATGTGTTCTCCCATTGTTATGCTTCAGGCTCATACATGTATTTGAAAGATGTAAAATTCGTATTCTCTTTAATTCATTTTCTCCTATTCACCTGAAAATACATAACCTTTAGAACCTTTAATATACCTTTTTAAAGAGTTATGAAAGCTGAATTTTACCAATATTCTGTGAAGGAAAAATGACACTAATTTTTATACCGTTTTAAACTGTTGTAACCAACAAGTTATTTTTTTTGGGTTCAACATTATCTCCTAGATATAGGTGTCCAATCTGACTAGTCATCAGTTTGCAACACCCATTATTTGCTCTAAATAAAATAATCATCCTTTTACTGACATTCTGTTTGAAGAAATATTATCTATATTATATATTGCTTATTTCAGATGGTTCATGAGAATTAGGTTGTATTGATCCTTTTCAATATTAAATGACTGATCAGTTAATGAAATTTTGTAACTTCATAAATATGACTTTAAAAATAATGTCAACCTAGTCAAGTGTTTGCTTTTGAGTTGCTTATGTTGTTTATTATCATTAGAAATTCGGTAAGAAATTTAAACAAATTTATTGAGTGCCAAGAATGTTGGCAAAATTTAGTGTCTGAAAATTACTTTTGCAGTATATTATGTTCTTTCAGAAGCTGTGATGTGTTATGCGAGTGCAAAATTAATGAATTTTAGGATATCTTTCATGTTCTAGATTATGTATGAGTCTTTTAGGAAGAGATACATAATTTTCATTAAAATCAATTTACTAGATAAATGTTTTATAATGAACTGATATTACATGATCTAATATATTTCTTGTCACATCTTCATTGGGCATCTTTTATGAGTTGAAAAGAAACAAAAAAAGTGTAGTGAAATATTTACTTAAATATATTCCAAAGCTGTGATATACACTAGTATATTGTTAAAATCAATATGCAGAAAATCTTAATTTTTTATGAGTTTTGTAATTTGCTGTATCATATTCTAAAATATTACTGCTGAATACAGTACAAGTTTTATTCAAATCTGTATATTCCTCACTGTATTTGCATTATGTTGTCTCAGGGACATTTTGCCCATGTTTGCACTGAAAATAATTTGTTGTAAACTACATCAAATAAAGATGAAAAATATGTTCATTCCTATCAAATATGCTGTTTCTGTTCATTAAACTGTCCTATTAAATGTGGCAATCAGAAGTGCTAAGCAGTCACTTTATTAGGTACACTCCTGTCAATAGGGCACAGCAATTTTTTCATTGTGCTTTTCATAGGAAAATGCAATTGAAAATAAACATTTAAATCTAGGTTTTTAGAAATATGAGGTTCAGTATTTAAATAGTTATGAAGGTAGAAATATTTAACTTAGCTCGTTCAAAATTGATGGAAATTAGTATGTGAACTACTAAAATGTATTCATACTTTTCACAGTATTTATCTTACTAAAGTTTAATGTACCGGTTATTGCTTCCATTTCAACCTGTTTACGCGACAGCAGTTATATAAAGTGGAATAACTGTTATTAAATATTCCATAATTAAATACCAAACGTGCAACGTAGCTACTGTCACAATTTTCCTTAACAATTTTAAGAAGTTATTGCACTGTAAAATCTCGATTACTGCTTGCATATCATGGAAATTTATCTAATAAGTGACCACTGAAAGTATATATTTTTCAAATTATATTTGAGTCGGGCGATTTCTTTTCCAAAAGATTAAAAAAATGTACTCAATAAGTAAATATTAAGGATACCGCAACTGGTAAGTAAATGAAAACCAGTGGTGTATTCTGAATCAATGCCTTGCAGTTGTTAAATGTTTTAAAAAAAAGAATTTAAAAATTATATATATTTGTATATACATATCCCAAACAACCCGTTTAAATACACCTCTGGTTTTCTGATTTTATTCTTTATTCTAAACACTATAATATTATGCCTTTAATTTTTTTTAAGGAAACTGCTGGTATTTTAAGAATTATCACAAATTAGATTAAATGGGGTATGAAGAAAGAAAAAAAATAGGTTTCTTGTAAAAATCAGCTAGTTTTAAATTAACTATCAAATTTAAATTCGCTTATATAAAAGGCTAAATAAAAAAGTGGAAAAAGAATACAGCCATTATTTATTCTACACAAGGAATTTTTCATGTGATTTAACGATACGAAAAAAAGCGAAATAAAATCGCAAAAACGAGATACAAGGTAATGTGCAAACGAATCGAGTGGCGTTTGCAGCTACCGGACTAAGTTGATCACGTGACGGTTGAGGATCGCCTCAGTGTCATGGCCTGTCTTTCTAGTTGGCCTTGCTCGAAAGGTCCCTCGATTTTCCCGTTCGTCCGCCATTTTGAATTCTGACCTCACACTCTCGAAAGGTCCCGTGATTTTTCTTTATTTAAGACTCCCCAATGGTTGACCTATATTTCAAGCCCTCCCTACTCTTGCAGACCCCCTGGTTGACCTATATTTTAAGCCCTCCCTCCTCTTACAGACCCCCTGGTTCCCTGTTTAACCCATATTTTAAACCCTCCCCTCTTCATAGACCCCCCTGTTGATCCACTTATATTTTAAGCCTTCCCCTCTTTAAACCATATCAGCTTTTGCGCATTTAATCGGTGTCATCCAACGTCCATACTATTTTTAGTACGTCTCCTGTATTTTAAAAAAATTTGCTTTCGTCGCCGGATTTGAACTCGATACCTCAGTGTCGATAGCTGGAGCCTTATCGCTCTGGACTATGCCTTGTTGCTTGATGATGTGGTTTAGATGTGTCTCAAACGTGTATAGCCATATAAATTATGTATGTCTTTATTAGAGTTTAAAGATTTATTTCAGATATTAAACTAGGTTTTTTATTACCCTACGTTTTTTCACAACCTTTATAACTAACATTTTTCAGCGTATTTCTTTTAACTCCATTACTGTTGGTTATCGCATTTTTACTAGAAGTACTATTCTACAGTTTTAAAAGACTGTCCAACAGAAAATACCAATGGGTAAAAAATTAATAAAACGAAAAAAAAATCTTAAAAACTTATTCGTCATTATGTAAAAAGGGCCTATGACTTTAGTACGTCTCGTGTATTTAAAAAAAATTTTGCTTCCACCGCCGTATTTGAACTCACTACCTCCGTGCCAATAGCAGGAGCGTAATTGCGCTCAGCTATGCCTTGTACCTGATGATGTGGTTTAGATGTGTCTCAAACGGGGTATAACCGTATAAATTAGGTATCTCTTTATTACAGCTTGAGTTTTATATTTCAGATATTAAACTAGGTTTTTTTATTTTCCTACGTTTTTTTTTCACAACCTTCGTATTCTTTATAACTCGCTTTTCCTACTTATTTCTTATAATGAACCCCTATAGTCCTTTCATATTAATATACGTATTTTTTAACCTTCGTATTTTAAGTCCGTTTCAGTAACACTTATTTCTTTTAACTCCGTTACTGTGGGTTGTCCAATTTTTACTAGAAGGACTATTCTACAGTAAGACTGTACCTCAGAAAATGTCATTGGGTAAGAAAATTTAATAAAAAGGAAAAACTTATTCCTCATTATGTGTGATATGGTGACCTGTTTGGGTGTCATAAAAGTTCCGCTTTAGAACAAGCGTTTGGTACTGGACCACGTTTTAATGACAGCGAGGGTGTTGCAAATCTTTTACCCGTATTTTGCGAGTTCGACCTTTCATCGTACATTTCGCAACAAGCAGAATGTGACAAGGTCACTTTCTTAACGGGTGATTGCAGACAGATCTGTTGCTATCCGCTCGACAATATTTGCTACTGATAAAACGATTTCCTTCATTAAAAATAGAAACTAATTAAATAATGGGGTATCACTGGGAAAACACTGGGCACTGGGAAGAACAAAAACTGATTTCGTGCTAAAACATCTCCAGATTTCAGCTTTCTTGAACTACTCAATTTCCATAAGAATACACAATTATGGTACAGTGTCGGGAAGAAATACGTTTCAACGAAATTCAATTGCATGTATTACGATCAGAAAAATAATTTAGTGGACAAAGTTTAAAATAGTTATTAAATAGTACCTTACAGTGCAAGTGCGCTTCAGGCGAAAAGCCTCCGCTTCGAACACTGCACCACGTTTTTCTGAAGTAACTGTGTCACAAGTCTTCCTACATCATCGCTAAACAGAGAATCGGATTCAATGTGCAAGAAGATCAAGATCTCATTTGAAGGAGCACATAGTGGATACTGTACTCCATAGTGAAATGAGCATTGGCAAATATATCCCTCTTGCGGGACCTAGTTATATCCCTACTCCAAGAGAATTACTAATGAAAACGTGCTATTGTTAATGTATGTAATTCCGACAAAAAATGTTTTGTCTGTTTTAGCCACTTTATATCCTGCAATAGGAAACACTGAACACCTTAACAACTATATACATTTAGAAGAAAACACATCAGGCCTAATTTTCTCTTTAATAATAAATCCAATATCTAAACTCGAAAAAATTAGCATTTCTGTCTGGAGAAAGAGATGTTCCCACCATTCAGATTTAAAGCGCACGCAAATCTCCTACTGCTATCAGACGATGGAAAGCAGCATTATTGTTCCATTAAGAATTTGTTTCTATGAAATTCAAAGGGAGAATGCTGTTTTCCATATTATAGGGAATGCAATTAATACCGATTATTTGCAGATGGCTGTCCTTTAGGTTATGAAATAATCTTAATAGAACGCTTAAAATTGAGATGACACACATTAGCTCCTCGTAGAAGCGCTCGGCGGGTAGAACACTATACCCGTGTAATGAAAATATTCATTCGACATAAAGAAAACCTACGCCAATATAACGTACCTCTTAGCTGATGTGTTTGGTGGCAGATACTGACCCTATTATGTTTACATAGCTCCTGCCTTCATACCTGAAGATGAAAAATACTAGAGTTGATAACCTACAATGTACCTTTTTGGAAGGCATACGAGGAGGAATTTCGGTGATATGCAGACAACAAGCATTTAGAATGAAAAACTGATTGCAAGTTTGCTTGACCGTCATACAAACCTGAAAAGAGATGAAATGGGTAATACTTTACCCATGATACACCATGTGACTAGGTCGTGAAATCAAATTACATGCATAAACGAAAATTAGAAAAACAACGAAATGGATGGTAAATTCAATAAGAATCACTAAAATGTAAAGAGTGTTGGAATATCTGTAAATGCACACACATTTCAGTGGATAGGTGAATATTTTCACAATTCTTTGGAAGTGGAAGGCACAATAACTGTAAAACATACTGTGACGAGAGAGAAAGTATAAAAAATGTAGTGGGATGGTTGTAAAAAATCGCTTCAAAACAGAAAATTACAACGCAAATACTGTAAGATAGAAAAAAAAACGACTATTCGACGGTTATTACAAGCCACTATCTCATGCTCTTTTCAGATTTCCTGGTTCTATAGTTCCCTGGTACGTAGCGCATAAGTGTGGGTGTAGTTGGCTATTTTTCGTTGCAAATACAAGTTGTTTTCACTCTTAGTTATTTTTTCCTGCATGAGAATACACATTTCTATACTACATTGCGTACACACGGATGGACAAATATTCAAAATACTTTGCATATAGAAAACATCAGCAAAGAACCACAGAAGTTGGGAAATTTAAAATCTGAAAACTCAGTATTTATAAGAAAACAACAATATTTTCAGTATTTCCATGAAAAGTTGGGTCCGAGAATCGATCCGCTAGACCTAACTTTGCATTCTCTGACTTCAACCACCGATAAAACGTAATGTAAGCTCTCTCGTCAGTTATCCCAAGCCGCTATCTCTTTTCAGAGTTTCTGGTCCCCTCGGTACGATTGAATAAGCGCATAAGTGTGGGTGAAGATGGCTATTTTTCGCTGCAAACACAAGTTTTTCGACAAAGATAGGGCGTTTCACTAGTCTAACACGGGATTTCATGTTTCTTTAGTTATTTTTCCTGCATTAGAATATTTCTAATCTATCTCATAGACAGCAGGTTAGTTACTTCTGATCTAACAAAGCCAAGGTATGAGATCCATAGTAAGACATGAACGTTTGTGTTGTTTTCCTACCATGATCCCGACATCCTCTCATCCCCTTCTACGGGATCGTATGAAAAAATCCTGTAACTGTTACAACAATTAGCTGCGTGAAGACGTATTTATTTTTAAAGCAAAGACACACTAATTTCGGACTCGGTAGCTAGAGAACGATATATTAATTTGCTAAAGTTTGATTTTAACGATCAGATAGTGTATACATCACCACTTTTTTAGTTCATACTAATAACTTCTAACTTTTAAAGCAAATATTATCTCATTTTATAAGCGATTTCATACAAAGAGATACGCACTCTATGTTTGACATTTAAATCTATAGAGATAACGATCACTACCCATGGAACACATCTGTGAAAAAACACGCTATGATAGGGTTTGAGAAAGATTTTTAGCCCATAGGGGTGCTGCACTGCAAGAAAGCACATTATCTTTGATATCAGAACCAACATGAAAGTTATACTGTTTGGGTTTGAGAAAGAGTCTTTAGTTCACGGGGCACCGCATGAATAAGTGTATAAGTGTTGGTGAATATGGCTATTTTTCGCTGCAAAAACAAGTTTTTCGACAAAGATAGGGTGTTTCACTACAATCTAACACGGGATTTCATGTGTGTTTAATTATTTTTCCTGCATGAGAATATTTCTAATCTATCTCATAGACAGCAGGTTAGTTACTTCTGATCTAACAAGGCCAAGGTCTGAGATCCATAGTAAGACATGAACGTTTGTGTTGTTTTCCTACCAAGATTCCGAGAACCTCTCAGATGAAATATTACTGTACTAGGATCTAGAAAAATCACCATCTATTACATTAATTTTTTTTATTATATTCATGTATTTCACCACATTTTCTTGTCAACAGCTAAAATTATTTCATGAATGAACGACAAAATATCTTCAAATGCAGTGGACGCATGACAGAATAACTTCAAAATAAGTTCCAATAGCTGAAAAACAACTGTAAAAAATTAGATAAATACACACCGGGAAAGAAGAATTGCTTTCAAAACATTAAAATGCCCTAAATGTGTGGCTGAATCACCTCCAAATATCTCCATCACACTTTTAAAGGAAATATTGTCTCATTATAAGAGATTTCATAGAAAGAGATACGCACTCTATGCTTCACATTTAAATCTATAGAGATAACGATCACTACCAATGGAACACCTCTGTGAAAAAACACGCTACGATTGGGTTTGAGAAATATTTTTCGCCCCAGGGGGTGCTGCACTGCAGGAAAACACATTATCTTTGATATCAGAACCTACGTGAAAGCTATACTGTTTGGGTTTGAGAAAGATTCTTTAGTTCACAGGGCACCGCATTACACTAAAGCACACTGTCTTGTACTTTAGTGTAATGCGGTGCCCTGTTCTGTATGTTTGTTTCTCTCTCTCTCTCTGTGTGTATGTGTGTTTGTGTCTATGTGTAAATATGTATGTTACTACGAAATGTGTGTACTTGTAGATGTGTGCATATATGTCAAGATGTAACTGTGTCTGCATGTTTGTTTCTCTCTAGGTATGTGTGTGTTTAAGTGAATCGTGTATGTATGCGTATGTGAGTGTGTGTATGTTCATGTATGTTAATATGTTTCTTTATATGTTTTCATGCGTGTGTGTTAAGATGTCTGTGTGCACATAGTCGTTTCTCTGTATGTGTATACCGTTTTCATGTTTCTCTCTCTCTGTGTGTGTGCGTGTTAAAGTGTCTGTATGTGTTTCCTCTTTACGTGTATATGTTATCGTATGTGTGTGTGTTTGTTCACATGCAAGAATAAACATATTGTCTTACGGACACTTGCTTGCTACAGAAGAAGCTAATAATTTAAAACGAGACTAGTGGTTATGCAAAATTAACGTAACACTACTGAAAAATCCTTGTTTCAAAAAAAGAAGGATATTTCCTCCGGATCAAACAATAACTAAACACACATGAAATCCCGTGTTAGATTGTAGTGAAACACCCTATCTTTGTCGAAAAACTTGTGTTTGCAGCGAAAAATAGCCATATTCACCCACACTTATACACTTATTAATGCGGTGCCCCGTGAACTAAAGACTCTTTCTCAAACCCAAACAGTATAACTTTCATGTTGGTTCTGATATCAAAGATAATGTGCTTTCTTGCAGTGCAGCACCCCATGGGCTAAAAAACTTTCTCAAACCCCATCATAGCGTGTTTTTTTACAGATGTGTTCCATGGGTAGTGATCGTTATCTCTATAGATTTAAATGTGAAGCATAGAGTGCGTATCTCTTTGTATGAAATCGCTTATAATGAGATAATATTTGCTTTAAAAGTTAGAAGTTATTAGTATGAAGTAAAAAAGTGGTAATGTATACACTATCTGATCGTTAAAATCAAACTTTAGCAAGTTAATATATCGTTCTCTAGCTACCGAGTCCGAAATTAGTGTGACTTTGCTTTAAAAATAAATACGTCTTCACGCAGCTAATTGTTGTAACTGTTACAGAATTTTTTCATACGATCCCGTAGAAGGGGGTGAGAGGATGTCGGGATCATGATAGGAAAACAACACAAACGTTCATGTCTTACTATGGATCTCATACCTTGGCGTTGTTAGATCAGAAGTAACTAACCTGCTGTCTATGAGATATATTAGAAATATTCTAATGCAGGAAAAATAACTAAACAAACATGAAATCCCGTGTTAGATTGTAGTGAAACGCCCTATCTTTGCCGAAAAACTTGTGTTTGCAGCGAAAAATAGCCATCTTCACCCACACTTATGCGCTTATTCAATCGTACCGAGAGGACCAGAAACTCTGAAAAGAGATAGCGGCTTGGGATAACTGAGGAGAGAGCTTACATTACGGTTTATCGGTGGTTGAAGTCAGAGAATGCAAAGTTAGGTCTAGCGGATTGATTCTCGGACCCAACTTTTCTGTAAATACTGAAAATATTGTTGTTTTCTTATAAACACTGAGTTTTCAGATTTTAAATTTCCCAACTTCTGTGGTTCTTTGCTGATGTTTTCTATATGCAAAATATTTTGAATATTTGTCCATCCGTGTGTACGCAATGTAGTATAGAAATGTGTATTCTCATGCAGGAAAAAATAACTAAGAGTGAAAACAACTTGTATTTGCAACGAAAAATAGCCAACTACACCCACACTTATGCGCTACGTGCCAGGGAACTATAGAACCAGGAAATCTGAAAAGAGCGTGAGATAGCGGCTTGGAATAACCGTCGAATAGTCGTTTTTTTTCTATCTTACAGTATTTGCGTTCCAATTTTCTGTTTTGAAGCGATTTTTTACAACCATCCCATTACATTTTTTATACTTTCTCTCTCGTCACAGTATGTTTTACAGTTATTGTGCCTTCCACTTCCAAAGAATTGTGAAAATATTCACCTATCCACTGAAATGTGTGTGCATTTACAGATATTCCAACACTCTTTACATTTTAGTGATTCTTATTGAATTTACCATCCATTTCGTTGTTTTTCTAATTTTCGTTTATGCATGTAATTTGATTTCACGACCTAGTCACATGGTGTATCATGGGTAAAGTATTACCCATTTCATCTTTTTTCAGGTTTGTATGACGGTCAAGCAAACTTGCAATCAGTTTTTCATTCTAAATGCTTGTTGTCTGCATATCACCGAAATTCCTCCTCGTATGCCTTCCAAAAAGGTACATTGTAGGTTATCAACTCTAGTATTTGTCATCTTGAGGTATGAAGGCAGGAGCTATGTAAACATAATAGGGTCAGTATCTGCCACCAAACACATCAGCTAAGAGGAGCACGTCAGTGTACGTTATATTGGCGTAGGTTTTTTTTATGTCGAATGAATATTTTCATTACACGGGTATAGTCTTCTACCCCCCTAGCGCTTCTCCGAGCAGCTAATGTGTGTCATCTCAATTTCAAACGTTCTATTAAGATTATTTCATAACCTAAAGGACAGCCATCTGCAAATAATCGGTATTAATTGCATTCCCTATAATATGGAAAACAGCATTCTCCCTTTGAATTTCATAGAAACAAATTCTTAATGGAACAATAATGCTGCTTTCCATCGTCTGATAACACTAGGAGATTTGCGTGCGCTTTAAATCTGAATGGTGGGAACATCTCTTTCTCCAGACAGAAATGCTAATTTTTTCGAGTTTAGATATTGGATTTATTATTAAAGAGAAAATTAGGCCTGATGTGTTTTCTTCTAAATGTATATAGTTGTTAAGGTGTTCAGTGTTTCCTATTGCAGGATATAAAGTGGCTAAAACAGACAAAACATTTTTTGTCGGAATTACATACATTAACAATAGCACGTTTTCATTAGTAATTCTCTTGGAGTAGGGATATAACTAGGTCCCGCAAGAGGGATATATTTGCCAATGCTCATTTCACTATGGAGTACAGTATCCACTATGTGCTCCTTCAAATGAGATCTTGATCTTCTTGCACATTGAATCCGATTCTCTGTTTAGCGATGATGTAGGGAGACTTGTGACACAGTTACTTCGGAAAAACGGGGTGCAGTGTTCGAAGGGGAGGCTTTTCGCCTGAAGCGCACTTGCACTGTAAGGTACTATTTAATAACTATTTTAAACTTTGTCCACTAAATTAGTTTTCTGATCGTAATACATGCAATTGAATTTCGTTGAAACATATTTCTTCCCGACACTGTACCATAATTGTGTATTCTTATGGAAGTTGAGTTTTTCAAGTAAGCTGAAATCTGGAGATATTTTAGCACTAAATCAGTTTGTGTTCTTCCCAGTGCCCAGTGTTTTCCCAGTGATACCCCATTATTTAATTAGTTTCTATTTTTAATGAAGGAAATCGTTTTACCAGTAGCAAATATTGTCGAGCGGATAGCAACAGATCTGTCTGCAATCACCCGTTGAGAAAGTGACCTTGTCACATTCTGCTTGTTGCGAAATGTACGATGAAAGGTCGAACCCGCAAAATACGGGTAAAAGAATTGCAACATCCTCGCTGTCATTAAAAAGTGGTCCAGTACCAAACGCTTGTTCTAAACCGGAACTTTTATGACACCCAAACAGGTCACCATATCACACATAATGAGGAATAAGTTTTTCCTTTTTATTAAATTTTCTTACCCAATGACATTTTCTGAGGTACAGTCTTACTGTAGAATAGTCCTTCTAGTAAAAATTGGACAACCCACAGTAGCGGAGTTAAAAGAAATAAGTGTTACTGAAACGGACTTAAAATACGAAGGTTAAAAAATTCGTATATTAATATGAAAAGACTACAGGGATTCATTACAAGAAATACGTAGGAAAAGCGAGTTATAAAGAATACGAAGGTTGTGAAAAAAAAACGTAGGAAAATAAAAAAACCTAGTTTAATATCTGAAATATAAAACTCAAGCTGTAATAAAGAGATACCTAATTTATACGGTTATACCCCGTTTGAGACACATCTAAACCACATCATCAGGTACATGGCATAGCTGAGCGCAATTACGCTCCCGCTATTGGCACGGTGGTAGTGAGTTCAAATACGGCGGTGGAAGCATAATTTTTTTTAAATACATGAGACGTACTAAAGTTATAGGCCCTTTTTACATAATGACGAATAAGTTTTTAAGATTTGTTTTTCCTTTTATTAATTTTTTACCCATTGGTATTTTCTGTTGGACGGTCTTTTAAAACTGTAGAATAGTACTTCTAGTAAAAATGCGATAACCAACAGTAATGGAGTTAAAAGAAATACGCTGAAAAATGTTAGTTATAAAGAATACGAAGGTTGTGAAAAAACGTAGGGTAATAAAAAACCTAGTTTAATATCTGAAATAAATCTTTAAACTGTAATAAAGAGATACATAATTTATATGGCTATACCCGTTTGAGACACATCTAAACCACATCATCAAGCAACAAGGCATAGTCCAGCGCGATAAGGCTCCAGCTATCGACACTGAGGTAGCGAGTTCAAATACGGCGACGAAAGCAAATTTTTTTTTAAATACAGGAGACGTACTAAAAATAGGATGGACGTTGGATGACACCGATTAAATGCGCAAAAAGTGATATGGTGTAAAGAGGGGAAGGCTTAAAATATAGGTGGATCAACAGGGGGGGTCTATGAAGAGGGGAGGGTTTAAAATATGGGTTAAACAGGGGAAAAACAAGAAAATTCGAAAAGGGGATTTAAAATATAGGTAGGGTTTAAAATATAGGTCAACCAGGGGGTCTGTAAGAGGAGGGAGGGCTTAAAATATAGGTCAACCAGGGGATCTGCAAGAGCAGGGAGGGCTTAAAATATAGGTCAACCATTGGGGAGTCTGAAATAAAGGAAAATCACGGGACCTTTCGAGAGTGTGACGTCAGAATTCAAAATGGCGGACGAACGGGAAAATCGAGGGACCTTTCGAGAGTGTGACGTCAGAATTCAAAATGGCGGACGAACGGGAAAATCGAGGGACCTTTCGAGAGTGTGACGTCAGAATTCAAAATGGCGGACGAACGAGAAAATCGAGGGACCTTTCAAGGTCGTGGGGGCTTGGCCTCGTGACCTTGGGATA
This sequence comes from Ryuthela nishihirai, assembly GCA_038380435.1. Lineage (NCBI taxonomy): Eukaryota > Metazoa > Arthropoda > Arachnida > Araneae > Heptathelidae > Ryuthela > Ryuthela nishihirai. Next base: position 94,261 of record JAWZYU010000025.1, read on the forward strand.
TTGCTCTATATTCCATAAGAATTGCTCTATATTCATCACCTCGTATTATATAGTGAGATTCTATGGCTAACGTATAATATAAAAAAAGAAATAAAAATAAATACCCCCTTAAGCAGCTGCTTGCCACAGTGGTCTGACAGGAGTCTGTCAGTTTATATGCCACAGTAGGAGATCTGAGAGGATGGCAGGACCACAGCAGAAAACAACACACACACACACGTCCATAGCGTAAATCCGGGGCTCGAACCCAGGTCCCTCAGATCAGTAGCCAAGTGTGCTAACCACTCGCAGGAAAATATCGAATTATTCAACAAAATATAAATTTTAACGCTGATTTAAACGCCTAAAACGAAGCAAAACGCTATTGCTGTGCTAACAAATCTTCAATTTACTGTCAGTGTGAGAATCTGATGGTTTGTTTCGATCAAGTATTGATATTCTATGCTTTAGCAATATTTTCACAGCATAAAATTTTGAAAAAAATAATTTATGTTTTAAAATAGGTTTTTTATTGCTGCTTTCACGCATAAAACATAGGTAAAAGCTATATCGAGGGTAATAACTTTTGAATTTACAGTCATATGCACAACATATTGCTTGAAGTTCATTATGTCGTAACGTATAGTGGGATTCTATGTCTAATGTATAATTGAGGTGCTTCCAACTACGAAAATATCGTAACATCGACCAAAATATGAGTTCGAACGCTGTTTTGAACGCCTAAAACGAAGCTAAAAGCTATTCCTGTGCTAACAACTCTTCTATTTAATGTGAGAGTGAGAAACTGATGGTTTGATTCGATCAAGGCTTCATATAGGATGACATTTTGTGCTTGAAAAATATTTTCAGTGCATACAATTTTTAAAAAATCGATTCATGTTTCAAAATAGCTTTATTTTTTCGCTGTTTTTCACGCATAAAACATAGGTAAAAGCTATACGTTGTTTATTAAAAAGTTAATAACTTTCGAATTTACAGTCTGTTTCACAACATATTGCTCTATATTGATCACCTCGTATTATGTAGTGAGATTGTATGACTAACGTATAATATACGTGCATAGAATTACGAATATATCGAATTATTCACCAAAATATAAATTTCAACTCTGTTCTCAATGCCTAAAACAAAGCTAAAAGCTATTCCTGTGCTAGCAGCTCTTCAATTTACTGTCAGTGTGAGAATCTGATGGTTCGTTTCGATCAAGGCTTGATATAGAATGACACTCTATGCCTTAAACACATTTCCACTGCATAGAATTTTGAAAAAAATCGATTTATGTTTCAAAATAGCTGTGTTATATAGCTTTTTTATTTCTGATTTCAATGATAAAACATGAATAAAAGCTATATGGAGTATAATAACTATTCAATTTACAGTCATATGCACAACATAATGATTGATATTCATTATCTCGTATCATATACTGAGATTCTATGGCTAAAGTATAATTTAGGTGTATTGAATTACGAAAATATCGAAATATTCACCAAAATATCAGTTTCAACGCTGTTCTCAACGCATAAAACAAAGATCAAAGCTATTCCTGTGCTAACAGCTCTTTAATTTATTGTCAGAGTGAGAATATGATCATTTGTTTCGATGAAGCCTTGATATAGAATGACATTCTGTGCTTGAAAAATATTTTCACTGCATACAATTTTGAAAAAATCGATTTATGTTTCAAAACAGCTGTTTTTGCGCTGTTTTCCACGTATAAAACATAGGTAAAAGCTATATGGATTTAATAACTTTCGAACTTATAGTCTGTTTCACAAGATATTGCTCTTATATTCATCACCTTGTATTGGCTAACGTATAATTTAGGTGCATAGGATTACGAAAATATACAATTATTCACCAACATATAAATTTCAACGCTGATTTAAACGGCTAAAACGAAGCAGAAATCTATTCCTGTGCTAAGAAATCTTCAATTTACTGTCACAGTGAGAATCTGATGGTTCGTTTCGATCAAGGCATGATATAGAATGACATTCTATGCCTTAAACACATTTTCACTGCGTAGAATTTGAAAAAAAAATCCATTTATGTTTTAAAATAGCTGTTTTATTGTTGTTTTCCACGCATAAATCATAGGTAAAAATCTATATGGAGTGTAATAACTTTTGAATATTCAGTCATATGCACAACATAATACTTGAAATTCATTGTCTCGTATCATATAGTGAGATTTTATGGGTGAATTATAATTCAGGTGCGTAGATTACGATAATATCGAAATACTGACCAAAATATAGTTCCAACACCTAAATCGAAGCTAAAAGCTATTCTTGTGCTAACAACTCTTCAATTTAATGTCAGAGGAGGAATCTGATGGTTTGTTTCGATCAAGCCTCGATATAGAATGATATTCTGTGTCTTAAGAATATAGAATATCATTACATATCAATACTTGATCGAAACAAACCATCAGATTTTCACTCCGTCAATAAATTGAAGAGCTGTTAGCAGAGGAATAGCTTTTAGCTTTGTTTTAGGCGTTCAAAACAGCGTTGAAACTGATATTTTGGTGAATATTTGGATAATTTCGTAATTCTATACACCTATATTATAATTTAGCCATAAAATCTCAATATATGATACGAGAAAATGAATTTCAAGCATTATGTTGTGCATATGACTGTAAATTCAGAAGTTATTACCTTCCATATAGCTTTAACCTATGTTTTATGGGTGAAAACAGAAATAAAACAGCTATTTTAAAACATAAATTTTTTTTTCAAAATTTTATGCAGTGAAAATATTTCTAAAGCATAGAATATCATTCTATATCAATACTTGATCGAAACAAACGAGTAGATTCTCACACTGACAATAAATTCAAGATTTGTTAGCGCAGGAATAGCTTTTTACTTCGTTTTAGTGCTTCAAATCAGCGTTGAAATTTATATTTTGGTGAATAATTCGATATTTTCCTAATTAAATGCTCCTACATTATACGTTAGCCATAGAATCTTACTATATAATAGGAGGTGATGAATATAAAGCAATATGTTGTGAAACAGATGGTAAATTAAAAAGTTATTAAACTCCATATAGCTTTTTATCTATATTTTATGCGTCGAAAACAAATACAAAAGCTGTTTTAAAACATAAATTAATTTTTTTCAAAATTTTATGCAGGGAAAATGTTTCTAACGCATAGAATGTCATTCTATATCTAGCCTTGTTCGAAGCAAATGATCAGATTGTCACTCTGAAAATAAATTGAAGAGCTGTTAGCAGAGGAATAACTTTTAGCTTTGTTATAGGCGTTTAAAACAGCGTTGAAACTGATATTTTGAACTGATATTCTATACACCTTTATTATACTTTAGCCATAAAATCTCAATATATGATACGAGATAATGAATTTCAAGCATTATGTTGTGCATATGACTGTAAATTCAAAAGTTATTACCCTCCATATAGCTTTTACCTATGTTTTATGGGTGAAAACAGAAATAAAAAAGCTATTTTAAAACATAAATTTCTTTTTCAAAATTTTATGCAGTGAAAATATTTTTAAAGCATAGAGTATCATTCTATATCAATACTTGATCGAAACAAACCATCAGATTGTCACAGTGACAGTAAATTGAAGAATTGTTAGCACAGGAATAACTTTTTGCTTCGTTTTAGGTGTTTAAATCAGCGTTAAAATTTATATTTTCGTTTATATTTTGATATTTTCGTAATTGTATGTAGCTATATTATACGTTAGCCATAGAATCTCCCTATATAATACGAGGTGATGAATATAGAGCAAGAGGTTGTGAAACAGACTGTAAATTCAAAAGTTATTACACTCCATATAGCTTTTATCTATGTTTTATGCGTGGAAAACAGAAATGGAAAAGCTATTTACAAGCTATATACAAACCATCAGATTCTCACAGTAACAGAAAATTGAAGATTTGTTAGCACAGGAATAGCTTTTTGCTTCGTTTTAGGCCTTTAAATCAGTGTTGAAAATTATATTTTCGTGAATAATTCGATAATTTCCTAATTCTATGCACCTATATTATAGTTTAGCCTATATTATAGTTAGCCACGAGAGTAGTGGTAAGACTCCCTGTACGGTTTTGACCTTGAAAAGTCCCCAAGGTCACGAGGCCAAGCCCCCACGACCTTGAAAGGTCCCTCGATTTTCCCGTTCGTCCGCCATTTTGAAACCTGACGTCACACTCTCGAAAGGTCCCTCGATTTTCCCGTTCGTCCGCCATTTTGAATTCTGACGTCACACTCTCGAAAGCGAGGCCCACGCGAAAGACAGGCCATGACACTGGAATATCACGTGATCAACTTAGTCCGAGGTGCATGATACAGTCGCTGGCTTCGTTCATTGTGGAAATGGGACTGCAATAGTGTTTTTCTTCAAACTACATTTGGATTACCCCAAAGAGGTAAGCATTTCTACTTATTATTATCATTTGTAGCATGAAATATTTCCTGTAGTTAGTGGTTTGATAAAGGTAATTATTTAGTGCTTGAAAAGTGTTTTGAGTGCATTGCTCTCTTAGGCCTAGTTTCAACGTGTTGAATGATGGTGTGTTGAATGAGATGGTCTTTCATTAAGTTAGAAACTTTTTTGGCTGCCCTTATATAACTTATCGCTGTTTTGATTGAAAAAATTGAAGGAATTAAACTTAGTAATATACGTAATTTTTTTATAGAGTGAAAAATTGAAATTGCCCGTATCGAAATATGAACCGCTACAATAGTTATTTTTGAATCCCCTGATTTATTTTTTAAGTATTAAACTGCAAAAAAATTTTCCAATGTTTTGTATAGTAAAAACTATTTTTTCTAATATATGCTTTAAATTAACAGGTAACGTCGTAGATTCCTTTGCTGAAATTAACTTTTAGAATTATTTCAGAGCAGAACTTAATGTCCTTTAAATTTTTATATTTGAATAGTGCCATCGAAATAGCACAGTTGTGATATGAAATGCTATCAATAATCAAATGTAATATTTGTGGATACTAAACACAACTGTTCAGTAACTTTTATATATGTTACTTGCATAGATATGATCATAAAATCTGATCTGAGCATAGGGACCTCTGGTATTTATTGACAATATTTTAAATGCAGAAATTGCAATAACTTATTCTTTCATTGCTAATAACAGCATTATTTTAATTTATCCATGATATTTTGCTATTAAACTCATGCCTCTTATCACTGGTTTATCAAATTACTGTTTTTTTAATGCTCTGGTAAAAGTCACATTTTAAAGTGGCAGTGCAATTATACATAAATATTACTAATGTGTTACACAATTGTTATATGAGTTGAGAAATGAGCAATTGCTTTTTAAAACTTAAGTAACATTTTGTTACGTGATTTTGCTTTGAGAGTAGCTACCAGATCTCTTGAGTAAATCATTTCTCTTTTGCACAGAGTTTTCTGATACAGCTATGATATGGCCCTATATTTACCTATCTTGCTGTATCACCTTAGAGGTATTTTATAGTCACCATACTAATTATTGTCTGAGAAATCAATATTGAATTTTTCTGTGGCCTTCATTAGATTATTAGGGGAATAGCCAATTAATATATCCTGTTTTTCGAATCATATAAACAAAGCTTTGCTATAGAGTGATAGAATGTTCTGTTTAATAAACAATTGATCAATCATGATTTTTAATTCCTGCTGACAAGCTTTTTTTTTAAATGTTCAGACTTAGTAAATTTCCTGCTTGGTACATGAGTTAATAATATTGACCAAATTCATAACTGACTTGTTTCTAATTGAAAATGATTTTGACTACTTTAACAGCACTGATAAAGTAGTATGAAGAGAAATGTTACTTGTGCAGTGCAGTTAATAAATGATGCTTGTGTTGTTTTTATTTGTTTGATAACTATGGGTTTTTTTTGTTTCTGTGAATAACACACCATATGAGACCTGCAAAATGTACAACGTATTACATTAATTCACAAATTTTTATCACTAAAAAAATTCACTTATTATATAGAGCTGCACACTTTCCATTCTCTTGCATACCATAACAATTAAATATTAAGATTATGTATTACATTTGTTCCCAAATTTTTATCATTAACAAGAATTTCAATCATTATATAGAGCTATAGACTTTTAATTCTCTTACATACCATGACTATTAAGATAATTAGTCAATGATTTGTAGTAATATTCACATTTTATTCATCAAAGAATGAAAACCACATTTATGTTGTAAGTTGCTCAGTACTTTTTTGACGTAAAGAGGAATGTTAATAGAATAATTTACTGGTCCCTTGCAATTCATAGGTGAGGAAATCATGCCTAGACACTGTAGTGTTGCTGGATGCCAGTCCAACTATGATGGAGAACAACATACCTCAACTTTTACTATTCCTTAACAAGAGCCCCAGCGCAGCGAATGGCATTGGAAAACTAATTAACTGAATTTTTTTTTCTACTTTATTGATGCAAATGTTTTACATGAAAAATATAAAAACCTCCTCAAACAACTGCTTCTCACAGAGGTCTGACAGGAGCCTGCCAGTGTAATATGCCTTACAGGTCTGAGAGGAAGGTGTGATCTCAGCAGAAAGGTGCAATACAAACATCCATGCCTTACCTGGGATGTAATTTGATCAATTCATGTTCCTTTGATCACAAACACAATACAATTTGTTTGGCCTAGTTTTGAAGTTGAGAGCATGAATTATTTGATATTTTAACTACTCATATTTAATACTTTTGCAAATTGCTATAAATGTGTGGATGATCAGGTTAATTACTGAATGCTAGCATTTTTCATTTCATAAACTGGGTTCGAGCCCCGGGTAAGGCATGGATGTGCATGTTGTTTTTCTGCTGAGGTCCTGCCATCTGCTCAGACCTTCTACTATGGCATGTAAACTGACAGGCTCCTGTCAGACCTATGTGGCAAGCAGTTGCTTGAGGGGGTACTTTTTTATTTTTAAGGGGCAAACCAGATATTTGTCGTTGCCCACAAAAATTGTCGAGTCCATGTTTGATATTCTTTGCACAAACAATTCTCTTGGCAATCTTTTTTGTTTTTGAGCTAATAAGTTTTATACGTTGAAAGGAAAAGTAGTTTAGACATAAATATGCTATCAGCACTTGTTTGAACTGCAAAATTTGTACTTGTATTCTTATTCATAATATATATATTTCATATATCTAGGTAGAGTAACTATGTATCCATAGGAACAGGTTTTATCCGTCTTTAGAGTATATCATGTCGATCACAATTTTTGAAATTGAAAATGTCAATAAAAGGATGATTATTTATTATTTTATGTAGATCAGATAATGGATGTTACTATTAATGTCTTAGTCAGATTGAAATCCAATATGCAAAAGATATTGTTGAACCCAAAACCAGTTATTTTTCTTTCTAATTTAATGAATTTCTTCTAAATTTAAAACCCTTTAATTTTTGGTTATTCTATGGAAAAAAAAAATATTTTCATGTTGCTTTTATGTCCATGGAATAGCAGATAATGTCATTAAAGCTTAAATTCATAAATAGTATGGAAACATTAAAATTTAATTAATCAGATATTAATTTATATTGCTGAATACTTGTAGTGAGAGTGGACTTTCAGTTTATAACCATTACCTAATGAAAATTACAGTTTTATTTACAAAATCATTCTAAAGGTTTATAAAAAAATCTAATGCAACACAAAATACAAAAAAAAATACCCCCTCAAGCAGCTGCTTGCCACAAAGGTCTGACAGGAGCCTGTCAGTTTATATGCCATAGTAGAAGGTCTGAGAGGACGGCAGGACCTCGGCATAAAAACGACACAAACAGCCATGCCTTACCCGGGGCTCGAACCCAGGACCCTTAGATCAGTAGCCAAGTGCGCTAACCACTCGGCCATGTACTATATTAGAATACTATGTGTCTACCAGTTGTTTTTTATTAACCTCTGAATGGCACTTCCTTTCATACAATGGGCTAAATGGACAGTTCCCAAGGGCTGATAGTTTAGGGGAGGCAGCACACTGGAGAGGTGGTAGCATCCCATCAAGGCTATCCAGAGTGTTCTTTAACATACACAGGGTATGGGGCCCATGGCTTAATGTCTCATTCTATAGATGGTGTCTTTTCCAAACCCATCAGTGTACCCTATTGACAGATAAGATCCCAGATGGGATTCAAACCTGGAAACAGCAGATTATGAATCTGGCATTCTACCAACTGAGCCACACCTACCACTGTGCCACCAAGAGTTTTACTGGATTTTCACACGACAATACAGCTCTATGAGGTTGAGAGTATTTATGGACTGTAATTTAACAGTATTATATATATGAATATATAATGCTTGCTTTATCTGGATGCGACTGCTAGCTAGAGATTTTCGAAGAGAAATATAATATATGTTGATATATATGAGCACATAATACATTTCTATAATTATAAAGAAGAAAAAAAGTTGGTTGTGGATTCAATATTATCTGTTGCATATTGGTATCCAGTTCATAGGTTTGAATTCCTTAGTCAAGTCATTTAAAAAAAATTATATCATTTGGCAATTTTTGTACCTTGAACTTAATATGCCATTTACAATAATCTATTAATTTTGACTTTGCAAACAGCAATATTCTCTGTCTTAACATATTTATTACCTGAGCCTATGCAGTAGATAAATTATGCATGATTAACTAATGTGTTCTCCCATTGTTATGCTTCAGGCTCATACATGTTTTTGAAAGATGTAAAATTCGCATTCTCTTTAATTCATTTTCTCCTATTCACCTGAAAATACATAACCTTTAGAACCTTTAATATACCTTTTTAAAGAGTTATGAAAGCTGAATTTTACCAATATTCTGTGAAGGAAAAATGACACTAATTTTTATACCGTTTTAAACTGTTGTAACCAACAAGTTATTTTTTTTGGTTCAACATTATCTCTTAGATATAGGTGTCCAATCTGACTAGTCATCAGTTTGCAACACCCATTATTTGCTCTAAATAAAATAATCATCCTTTTACTGACATTCTGTTTGAAGAAATATTATCTATATTATATATTGCTTATTTCAGATGGTTCATGAGAATTAGGTTGTATTGATCCTTTTCAATATTAAATGACTGATCAGTTAATGAAATTTTGTAACTTCATAAATATGACTTTAAAAATAATGTCAACCTAGTCAAGTGTTTGCTTTTGAGTTGCTTATGTTGTTTATTATCATTAGAAATTCGGTAAGAAATTTAAACAAATTTATTGAGTGCCAAGAATGTTGGCAAAATTTAGTGTCTGAAAATTACTTTTGCAGTATATTATGTTCTTTCAGAAGCTGTGATGTGTTATGCAAGTGCAAAATTAATGAATTTTAGGATATCTTTCATGTTCTAGATTATGTATGAGTCTTTTAGGAAGAGATACATAATTTTCATTAAAATCAATTTACTAGATAAATGTTTTATAATGAACTGATATTACATGATCTAATATATTTCTTGTCACATCTTCATTGGGCATCTTTTATGAGTTGAAAAGAAACAAAAAAAAGTGTAGTGAAATATTTACTTAAATATATTCCAAAGCTGTGATATACACTAGTATATTATTAAAATCAATATGCAGAAAATCTTAATTTTTTATGAGTTTTGTAATTTGCTGTATCATATTCTAAATATTACTGCTGAATACAGTACAAGTTTTATTCAAATCTGTATATTCCTCACTGTATTTGCATTATGTTGTCTCAGGGACATTTTGCCCATGTTTGCACTGAAAATAATTTGTTGTAAACTACATCAAATAAAGATGAAAAATATGTTCATTCCTATCAAATATGCTGTTTCTGTTCATTAAACTGTCCTATTAAATGTGGCAATCAGAAGTGCTAAGCAGTCACTTTATTAGGTACACTCCTGTCAATAGGGCACAGCAATTTTTTCATTGTGCTTTTCATAGGAAAATGCAATTGAAAATAAACATTTAAATCTAGGTTTTTAGAAATATGAGGTTCAGTATTTAAATAGTTATGAAGGTAGAAATATTTAACTTAGCTCGTTCAAAATTGATGGAAATTAGTATGTGAACTACTAAAATGTATTCATACTTTTCACAGTATTTATCTTACTAAAGTTTAATGTACCGGTTATTGCTTCCATTTCAACCTGTTTACGCGACAGCAGTTATATAAAGTGGAATAACTGTTATTAAATATTCCATAATTAAATACCAAACGTGCAACGTAGCTACTGTCACAATTTTCCTTAATAATTTTAAGAAGTTATTGCACTGTAAAATCTCGATTACTGCTTGCATATCATGGAAATTTATCTAATAAGTGACCACTGAAAGTATATATTTTTTAAATTATATTTGAGTCGGGCGATTTCTTTTCCAAAAGATTAAAAAAATGTACTCAATAAGTAAATATTAAGGATACCGCAACTGGTAAGTAAATGAAAACCAGTGGTGTATTCTGAATCAATGCCTTGCAGTTGTTAAATGTTTTAAAAAAAAGAATTTAAAAATTATATATATTTGTATATACATATCCCAAACCAGCCGTTTAAATACACCTCTGGTTTTCTGATTTTGTTCTTTATTCTAAACACTATAATATTATGCCTTTAATTTTTTTTAAGAAAACTGCTGGTATTTTAAGAATTATCACAAATTAGATTAAATGGGGTATGAAGAAAGAAAAAAAATAGGTTTCTTGTAAAAATCAGCTAGTTTTAAATTAACTATCAAATTTAAATTCGCTTATATAAAAGGCTAAATAAAAAAGTGGAAAAAGAATACAGCCATTATTTATTCTACACAAGGAATTTTTCATGTGATTTAACGATACGAAAAAAAGCGAAATAAAATCGCAAAAACGAGATACAAGGTAATGTGCAAACGAATCGAGTGGCGTTTGCAACTACCGGACTAAGTTGATCACGTGACGGTTGAGGATCGCCTCAGTGTCATGGCCTGTCCTCGAAAGGTCCCTCGATTTTCCCGTTCGTCCGCCATTTTGAATTCTGACGTCACACTCTCGAAAGGTCCCGTGATTTTTCTTTATTTAAGACTCCCCAATGGTTGACCTATATTTCAAGCCCTCCCTACTCTTGCAGACCCCCTGGTTGACCTATATTTTAAGCCCTCCCTCCTCTTACAGACCCCCTGGTTGACCTATATTTTAAATCCCCTTCTCGAATTTTCTTGTTTTTCCCCTGTTTAACCCATATTTTAAACCCTCCCCTCTTCATAGACCCCCCTGTTGATCCACCTATATTTTAAGCCTTCCCCTCTTTAAACCATATCAGTTTTTGCGCATTTAATCGGTGTCATCCAACGTCCATACTATTTTTAGTACGTCTCCTGTATTTTAAAAAAATTTGCTTTCGTCGCCAGATTTGAACTCGATACCTCAGTGTCGATAGCTGGAGCCTTATCGCTCTGGACTATGCCTTGTTGCTTGATGATGTGGTTTAGATGTGTCTCAAACGTGTATAGCCATATAAATTATGTATGTCTTTATTACAGTTTAAAGATTTATTTCAGATATTAAACTAGGTTTTTTATTACCCTACGTTTTTTCACAACCTTTATAACTAACATTTTTCAGCGTATTTCTTTTAACTCCATTACTGTTGGTTATCGCATTTTTACTAGAAGTACTATTCTACAGTTTTAAAAGACTGTCCAACAGAAAATACCAATGGGTAAAAAATTAATAAAAGGAAAAAAAAATCTTAAAAACTTATTCGTCATTATGTAAAAAGGGCCTATGACTTTAGTACGTCTCGTGTATTTAAAAAAAATTTTGCTTCCACCGCCGTATTTGAACTCACTACCTCCGTGCCAATAGCACGAGCGTAATTGCGCTCAGCTATGCCTTGTACCTGATGATGTGGTTTAGATGTGTCTCAAACGGGGTATAACCGTATAAATTAGGTATCTCTTTATTACAGCTTGAGTTTTATATTTCAGATATTAAACTAGGTTTTTTTATTTTCCTACGTTTTTTTTTCACAACCTTCGTATTCTTTATAACTCGCTTTTCCTACGTATTTCTTATAATGAACCCCTATAGTCCTTTCATATTAATATACGTATTTTTTAACCTTCGTATTTTAAGTCCGTTTCAGTAACACTTATTTCTTTTAACTCCGTTACTGTGGGTTGTCCAATTTTTACTAGAAGGACTATTCTACAGTAAGACTGTACCTCAGAAAATGTCATTGGGTAAGAAAATTTAATAAAAAGGAAAAACTTATTCCTCATTATGTGTGATATGGTGACCTGTTTGGGTGTCATAAAAGTTCCGCTTTAGAACAAGCGTTTGGTACTGGACCACGTTTTTAATGACAGCGAGGGTGTTGCAATTCTTTTACCCGTATTTTGCGAGTTCGACCTTTCATCGTACATTTCCCAACAAGCAGAATGTGACAAGGTCACTTTCTTAACGGGTGATTGCAGACAGATCTGTTGCTATCCGCTCGACAATATTTGCTACTGATAAAACGATTTCCTTCATTAAAAATAGAAACTAATTAAATAATGGGGTATCACTGGGAAAACACTGGTCACTGGGAAGAACAAAAACTGATTTCGTGCTAAAACATCTCCAGATTTCAGCTTATTTGAAAAACTCAACTTCCATAAGAATACACAATTATGGTACAGTGTCGGGAAGAAATATGTTTCAACGAAATTCAATTGCATGTATTACGATCAGAAAAATAATTTAGTGGACAAAGTTTAAAATAGTTATTAAATAGGACCTTACAGTGCAAGTGCGCTTCAGGCGAAAAGCCTCCCCTTCGAACACTGCACCCCGTTTTTCCGAAGTAACTGTGTCACAAGTCTTCCTACATCATCGCTAAACAGAGAATCGGATTCAATGTGCAAGAAGATCAAGATCTCATTTGAAGGAGCACATAGTGGATACTGTACTCCATAGTGAAATGAGCATTGGCAAATATATCCCTCTTGCGGGACCTAGTTATATCCCTACTCCAAGAGAATTACTAATGAAAACGTGCTATTGTTAATGTATGTAATTCCGACAAAAAAATGTTTTGTCTGTTTTAGCCACTTTATATCCTGCAATAGGAAACACTGAACACCTTAACAACTATATACATTTAGAAGAAAACACATCAGGCCTAATTTTCTCTTTAATAATAAATCCAATATCTAAATTCGAAAAAATTAACATTTCTGTCTGGAGAAAGAGATGTTCCCACCATTCAGATTTAAAGCGCACGCAAATCTCCTACTGCTATCAGACGATGGAAAGCAGCATTATTGTTCCATTAAGAATTTGTTTCTATGAAATTCAAAGGGAGAATGCTGTTTTCCATATTATAGGGAATGCAATTAATACCGAATCCTTGCAGATGGCTGTCCTTTAGGTTATGAAATAATCTTAATAGAACGCTTAAAATTGAGATGACACACATTAGCTCCTCGTAGAAGCGCTCGGCGGGTAGAACACTATACCCGTGTAATGAAAATATTCATTCGACATAAAGAAAACCTACGCCAATATAACGTACCTCTTAGCTGATGTGTTTGGTGGCAGATACTGACCCTATTATGTTTACATAGCTCCTGCCTTCATACCTGAAGATGAAAAATACTAGAGTTGATAACCTACAATGTACCTTTTTGGAAGGCATACGAGGAGGAATTTCGGTGATATGCAGACAACAAGCATTTAGAATGAAAAACTGATTGCAAGTTTGCTTGACCCTCATACAAACCTGAAAAGAGATGAAATGGGTAGTACTTTACCCATGATACACCATGTGACTAGGTCGTGAAATCAAATTACATGCATAAACGAAAATTAGAAAAACAACGAAATGGATGGTAAATTCAATAAGAATCACTAAAATGTAAAGAGTGTTAGAATATCTGTAAATGCACACACATTTCAGTGGATAGGTGAATATTTTCACAATTCTTTGGAAGTGGAAGGCACAATAACTGTAAAACATACTGTGACGAGAGAGAAAGTATAAAAAATGTAGTGGGATGGTTGTAAAAAATCGCTTCAAAACAGAAAATTGCAACGCAAATACTGTAAGATAGAAAAAAAATCGACTATTCGACGGTTATTCCAAGCCGCTATCTCACGCTCTTTTCAGATTTCCTGGTTCTATAGTTCCCTGGTACGTAGCGCATAAGTGTGGGTGTAGTTGGCTATTTTTCGTTGCAAATACAAGTTGTTTTCACTCTTAGTTATTTTTTCCTGCATGAGAATACACATTTCTATACTACATTGAGTACACACGGATGGACAAATATTCAAAATACTTTGCATATAGAAAACATCAGCAAAGAACCACAGAAGTTGGGAAATTTAAAATCTGAAAACTCAGTGTTTATAAGAAAACAACAATATTTTCAGTATTTCCATGAAAAGTTGGGTCCGAGAATCGATCCGCTAGACCTAACTTTGCATTCTCTGACTTCAACCACCGATAAAACGTAATGTAAGCTCTCTCGTCACTTATCCCAAGCCGCTATCTCTTTTCAGAGTTTCTGGTCCCCTCGGTACGATTGAATAAGCGCATAAGTGTGGGTGAAGATGGCTATTTTTCGCTGCAAACACAAGTTTTTCGACAAAGATAGGGCGTTTCACTACAGTCTAACACGGGATTTCATGTTTCTTTAGTTATTTTTCCTGCATTAGAATATTTCTAATCTATCTCATAGACAGCAGGTTAGTTACTTCTGATCTAACAAAGCCAAGGTATGAGATCCTTAGTAAGATATGAACGTTTGTGTTGTTTTCCTACCATGATCCCGACATCCTCTCACCCCCTTCTACGGGATCGTATGAAAAAATCCTGTAACTGTTACAACAATTAGCTGCGTGAAGACGTATTTATTTTTAAAGCAAAGACACACTAATTTCGGACTCGGTAGCTAGAGAACGATATATTAACTTGCTAAAGTTTGATTTTAACGATCAGATAGTGTATACATCACCACTTTTTTAGTTCATACTAATAACTTCTAACTTTTAAAGCAAATATTATCTCATTATAAGCGATTTCATACAAAGAGATACGCACTCTATGTTTCAATTTAAATCTATAGAGATAACGATCAGTACCCATGGAACACATCTGTGAAAAAACACGCTATGATAGGGTTTGAGAAAGATTTTTAGCCCATTGGGGTGCTGCACTGCAAGAAAGCACATTATCTTTGATATCAGAACCAACATGAAAGTTATACTGTTTGGGTTTGAGAAAGAGTCTTTAGTTCACGGGGCACCGCATGAATAAGTGTATAAGTGTTGGTGAATATGGCTATTTTTCGCTGCAAAAACAAGTTTTTCGACAAAGATAGGGTGTTTCACTACAATCTAACACGGGATTTCATGTGTGTTTAATTATTTTTCCTGCACGAGAGTATTTCTAATCTATCTCATAGACAGCAGGTTAGTTACTTCTGATCTAACAAGGCCAAGGTCTGAGATCCATAGTAAGACATGAACGTTTGTGTTGTTTTCCTACCAAGATTCCGACAACCTCTCACATGAAATATTACTGTACTAGGATCTAGAAAAATCACCATCTATTACATTAATTTTTTTTTATTATATTCATGTATTTCACCACATATTCTTGTCAAGAGCTAAAATTATTTCATGAATGAACGACAAAATATCTTCAAATGCAGTGGACGCATGACAGAATAACTTCAAAATAAGTTCCAATAGCTGAAAAACAAATGTAAAAAATTAGATAAATACACACCGGGAAAGAAGAATTGCTTTCAAAACATTAAAATACCCTAAATGTGTGGCTGAATCACCTCCAAATATCTCCAGCACACTTTTAAAGGAAATATTGTCTCATTATAAGAGATTTCATAGAAAGAGATACGCACTATATGCTTCACATTTAAATCTATAGAGATAACGATCGCTACCAATGGAACACCTCTGTGAAAAAACACGCTACGATTGGGTTTGAGAAATATTTTTAGCCCAAGGGGGTGCTGCACTGCAGGAAAACACATTATCTTTGATATCAGAACCTACGTGAAAGCTATACTGTTTGGGTTTGAGAAAGATTCTTTAGTTCACAGGGCACCGCATTACACTAAAGCACACTGTCTTGTACGTATGTCTGTCTGTATGTTTGCTTCTCTCTCTCTCTCTGTGTGTATGTGTGTTTGTGTCTATGTGTAAATATGTATGTTACTACGAAATGTGTGTACTTGTAGATGTGTGCATATATGTCAAGATGTAACTGTGTCTGCATGTTTGTTTCTCTCTAGGCATGTGTGTGTTTCAGTGAATCGTGTATGTGTGCGTATGTGAGTGTGTGTATGTTCATGTATGTTAATATGTTTCTTTATATGTTTTCATGCGTGTGTGTTAAGATGTCTGTGTGCACATAGTCGTTTCTCTGTATGTGTATACCGTTTTCATGTTTCTCTCTCTCTCTGTGTGTGTGCGTGTTAAAGTGTCTGTATGTGTTTCATCTTTACGTGTATATGTTATCGTATGTGTGTGTGTTTGTTCACATGCAAGAATAAACATATTGTCTTACGGACACTTGCTTGCTACAGAAGAAGCTAATAATTTAAAACGAGACTAGTGGTTATGCAAAACTAATGTAACACTACTGAAAAATCCTTGTTTCAAAAAAAGAAGGATTTTTCCTCCGGATCAAACAATAACTAAACACACATGAAATCCCGTGTTAGATTGTAGTGAAACACCCTATCTTTGTCGAAAAACTTGTGTTTGCAGCGAAAAATAGCCATATTCACCCACACTTATACACTTATTAATGCGGTGCCCCGTGAACTAAAGACTCTTTCTCAAACCCAAACAGTATAACTTTCATGATGGTTCTGATATCAAAGATAATGTGCTTTCTTGCAGTGCAGCACCCCATGGGCTAAAAATCTTTCTCAAACCCTATCATAGCGTGTTTTTTTACAGATGTGTTCCATGGGTAGTGATCGTTATCTCTATAGATTTAAATGTGAAGCATAGAGTGCGTATCTCTTTGTATGAAATCGCTTATAATGAGATAATATTTGCTTTAAAAGTTAGAAGTTATTAGTATGAACTAAAAAAGTGGTAATGTATACACTATCTGATCGTTAAAATCGAACTTTAGCAAGTTAATATATCGTTCTCTAGCTACCGAGTCCGAAATTAGTGTGTCTTTGCTTTAAAAATAAATACGTCTTCACGCAGCTAATTGTTGTAACAGTTACAGGATTTTTTCATACGATCCCGTAGAAGGGGGTGAGAGGATGTCGGGATCATGATAGGAAAACAACACAAACGTTCATGTCTTACTATGGATCTCATACCTTGGCTTTGTTAGATCAGAAGTAACTAACCTGCTGTCTATGAGATAAATTAGAAATATTCTAATGCAGGAAAAATAACTAAACAAACATGAAATCCCGTGTTAGATTGTAGTGAAACGCCCTATCTTTGCCGAAAAACTTGTGTTTGCAGCGAAAAATAGCCATCTTCACCCACACTTATGCGCTTATTCAATCGTACCGAGAGGACCAGAAACTCTGAAAAGAGATAGCGGCTTGGGATAACTGAGGAGAGAGATTACATTACGTTTTATCGGTGGTTGAAGTCAGAGAATGCAAAGTTAGGTCTAGCGGATCGATTCTCGGACCCAACTTTTCATGGAAATACTGAAAATATTGTTGTTTTCTTATAAACACTGAGTTTTCAGATTTTAAATTTCCCAACTTCTGTGGTTCTTTGCTGATGTTTTCTATATGCAAAATATTTTGAATATTTGTCCATCCGTGTGTACGCAATGTAGTATAGAAATGTGTATTCTCATGCAGGAAAAAATAACTAAGAGTGAAAACAACTTGTATTTGCAACGAAAAATAGCCAACTACACCCACACTGATGCGCTACGTACCAGGGAACTATAGAACCAGGAAATCTGAAAAGAGCGTGAGATAGCGGCTTGGAATAACCGTCGAATAGTCGTTTTTTTTTCTATCTTACAGTATTTGCGTTGTAATTTTCTGTTTTCAAGCGATTTTTTACAACCATCCCACTACATTTTTTATACTTTCTCTCTCGTCACAGTATGTTTTACAGTTATTGTGCCTTCCACTTCCAAAGAATTGTGAAAATATTCACCTATCCACTGAAATGTATGTGCATTTACAGATATTCTAACACTCTTTACATTTTAGTGATTCTTATTGAATTTACCATCCATTTCGTTGTTTTTCTAATTTTCGTTTATGCATGTAATTTGATTTCACGACCTAGTCACATGGTGTATCATGGGTAAAGTACTACCCATTTCATCTCTTTTCAGGTTTCTATGACGGTCAAGCAAACTTGCAATCAGTTTTTCATTCTAAATGCTTGTTGTCTGCATATCACCGAAATTCCTCCTCGTATGCCTTCCAAAAAGGTACATTGTAGGTTATCAACTCTAGTATTTGTCATCTTCAGGTATGAAGGCAGGAGCTATGTAAACATAATAGGGTCAGTATCTGCCACCAAACACATCAGCTAAGAGGAGCACGTCAGTGTACGTTATATTGGCGTAGGTTTTTTTTATGTCGGATAAATATTTTCATTACACGGGTATAGTCTTCTACCCCCCTAGCGCATCTCCGAGCAGCTAATGTGTGTCATCTCAATTTCAAACGTTCTATTAAGATTATTTCATAACCTAAAGGACAGCCATCTGCAAGGAATCGGTATTAATTGCATTCCCTATAATATGGAAAACAGCATTCTCCCTTTGAATTTCATAGAAACAAATTCTTAATGGAACAATAATGCTGCTTTCCATCGTCTGATAACAGTAGGAGATTTGCGTGCGCTTTAAATCTGAATGGTGGGAACATCTCTTTCTCCAGACAGAAATGCTAATTTTTTCGAGTTTAGATATTGGATTTATTATTAAAGAGAAAATTAGGCCTGATGTGTTTTCTTCTAAATGTATATAGTTGTTAAGGTGTTCAGTGTTTCCTATTGCAGGATATAAAGTGGCTAAAACAGACAAAACATTTTTTGTCGGAATTGCATACATTAACAATAGCACGTTTTCATTAGTAATTCTCTTGGAGTAGGGATATAACTAGGTCCCGCAAGAGGGATATATTTGCCAATGCTCATTTCACTATGGAGTACAGTATCCACTATGTGCTCCTTCAAATGAGATCTTGATCTCCTTGCACATTGAATCCGATTCTCTGTTTAGCGATGATGTAGGAAGACTTGTGACACAGTTACTTCGGAAAAACGGGGTGCAGTGTTCGAAGGGGAGGCTTTTCGCCTGAAGCGCACTTGCACTGTAAGGTACTATTTAATAACTATTTTAAACTTTGTCCACTAAATTAGTTTTCTGATCGTAATACATGCAATTGAATTTCGTTGAAACATATTTCTTCCCGACACTGTACCATAATTGTGTATTCTTATGGAAGTTCAGTTTTTCAAGTAAGCTGAAATCTGGAGATGTTTTAGCACTAAATCAGTTTGTGTTCTTCCCAGTGCCCAGTGTTTTCCCAGTGATACCCCATCATTTAATTAGTTTCTATTTTTAATGAAGGAAATCGTTTTATCAGTAGCAAATATTGTCGAGCGGATAGCAACAGATCTGTCTGCAATCACCCGTTGAGAAAGTGACCTTGTCACATTCTGCTTGTTGCGAAATGTACGATGAAAGGTCGAACCCGCAAAATACGGGTAAAAGAATTGCAACATCCTCGCTGTCATTAAAAACGTGGTCCAGTACCAAACGCTTGTTCTAAAGCGGAACTTTTATGACACCCAAACAGGTCACCATATCACACATAATGAGGAATAAGTTTTTCCTTTTTATTAAATTTTCTTACCCAATGACATTTTCTGAGGTACAGTCTTACTGTAGAATAGTCCTTCTAGTAAAAATTGGACAACCCACAGTAACGGAGTTAAAAGAAATAAGTGTTACTGAAACGGACTTAAAATACGAAGGTTAAAAAATACGTATATTAATATGAAAAGACTACAGGGGTTCATTACAAGAAATACGTAGGAAAAGCGAGTTATAAAGAATACGAAGGTTGTGAAAAAAAAACGTAGGAAAATAAAAAAACCTAGTTTAATATCTGAAATATAAAACTCAAGCTGTAATAAAGAGATACCTAATTTATACGGTTATACCCCGTTTGAGACACATCTAAACCACATCATCAGGTGCAAGGCAAAGCTGAGCGCAATTACGCTCCCTCTATTGGCACGGAGGTAGTGAGTTCAAATACGGCGGTGGAAGCATACTTTTTTTTAAATACACGAGACGTACTAAAGTTATAGGCCCTTTTTACATAATGACGAATAAGTTTTTAAGATTTGTTTTTCCTTTTATTAATTTTTTACCCATTGGTATTTTCTGTTGGACGGTCTTTAAAACTGTAGAATAGTACTTCTAGTAAAAATGCGATAACCAACAGTAATGGAGTTAAAAGAAATACGCTGAAAAATGTTAGTTATAAAGGTTGTGAAAAAACGTAGGGTAATAAAAAACCTAGTTTAATATCTGAAATAAATCTTTAAACTGTAATAAAGAGATACATAATTTATATGGCTATACCCGTTTGAGACACATCTAAACCACATCATCAAGCAAAAAGGCATAGTCCAGCGCGATAAGGCTCCAGCTATCGACACTGAGGTAGCGAGTTCAAATACGGCGACGAAAGCAAATTTTTTTTTAAATACAGGAGACGTACTAAAAATAGTATGGATGTTGGATGACACCGATTAAATGCGTAAAAACTGATATGGTGTAAAGAGGGGAAGGCTTAAAATATAGGTGGATCAACAGGGGGGTCTATGAAGAGGGGAGGGTTTAAAATATGGGTTAAACAGGGGAAAAACAAGAAAATTCGAAAAGGGGATTTAAAATATAGGTAGGGTTTAAAATATAGGTCACCGTATTATGTAGTGAGATTGTATGACTAACGTATAATATACGTGCATAGAATTACGAAAATATCGAATTATTCACCAAAATATAAATTTCAACTCTGTTCTCAACGCCTAAAACAAAGCTAAAAGGTATTCCTGTGCTAGCAGCTCTTCAATTTAATGTTAGTGTGAGAATCTGATGGTTCGTTTCGATCAAGGGATGACACTCTATGCCTTAAACACATTTCCACTGCATAGAATTTTGAAAAAAATCGATTTATGTTTCAAAATAGCTGTGTTATTCCTTTCCACGCATAAATCATAGGTAAAAGCTATATGAAGTATAATAAGTTTTGAATTTACAGTCATATACACAACATAATGATATACTGAGATTCATATACTGAGATTCTATGGCTAAAGTATAATTTAGGTGTATTGAATTACGAAAATATCGAAATATTCACCAAAATGTCAGTTTCAACGCTGTTCTCAACGCATAAAACAAAGATCAAAGCTATTGCTGTGCTAACAGCTCTTTAATTTATTGTCAGAGTGAGAATATGATCATTTGTTTCGATGAAGCCTAGATATAGAATGACATTCTGTGCTTGAAAAACATTTTCACTGCATACAATTTTGAAAAAATCGATTTATGTTTCAAAACAGCTGTTTTTGCGCTGTTTTCCACGTATAAAACATAGGTAAAAGCTATATGGATTTAATAACTTTCGAACTTATAGTCTGTTTCACAAGATATTGCTCTTATATTCATCACCTTGTATTGGCTAACGTATAATTTAGGTGCATAGGATTACGAAAATATACAATTATTCACCAACATATAAATTTCAACGCTGATTTAAACGGCTAAAACGAAGCAAAAATCTATTCCTGTGCTAAGAAATCTTCAATTTACTGTCACAGTGAGAATCTGATGGTTCTTTTCGATCAAGGCATGATATAGAATGACATTCTATGCCTTAAACACATTTTCACTGCGTAGAATTTGAAAAAAAAATCCATTTATGTTTCAAAATAGCTGTTTTATTGTTGTTTTCCACGCATAAATCATAGGTAAAAATCTATATGGAGTGTAATAACTTTTGAATATTCAGTCATATGCACAACATAATACTTGAAATTCATTGTCTCGTATCATATTGTGAGATTTTATGGGTGAATTATAATTCAGGTGCGTAGATTACGATAATATCGAAATACTGACCAAAATATAGTTCCAACACCTAAATCGAAGCTAAAAGCTATTCTTGTGCTAACAACTCTTCAATTTAATGTCAGAGGAGGAATCTGATGGTTTGTTTCGATCAAGGCTCGATATAGAATGATATTCTGTGCCTTAAGAATATAGAATAACATTACATATCAATACTTGATCGAAACAAACCATCAGATTTTCACTCCGTCAATAAATTGAAGAGCTGTTAGCAGAGGAATAGCTTTTAGCTTTGTTTTAGGCGTACAAAACAGCGTTGAAACTGATATTTTGGTGAATATTTGGATATTTTCGTAATTCTATACACCTATATTATACTTTAGCCATAGAATCTCAGTATATGATACGAGATAATGAATATCAATCATTATGTTGTGCATATGACTGTAAATTGAAAAGTTATTATACTCCATATAGCTTTTATTCATGTTTTATCATTGAAATCAGAAATAAAAAAGCTATTTTAAAACATAAATTTTTTTTTTCAAAATTTTATACAGTGAAAATATTTCTGAAGCATAGAATATCATTCTATATCAATACTTGATCGAAACAAATCATCAGATTGTCACACTGACAGTAAATTGAAGAATTGTTAGCACAGGAATAGCTTTTTGCTTCGTTTTAGGCTTTTAAATCAGCGTTGAAATTTATATTTTGGTGAACAATTCGATATTTTCCTAATTTTATGCACCTATGTTATACGTTAGCCATAGAATCTCAGTATATAATACGACGTGATGAATATAGAGCAACATGTTGTGAAACAGACTGCAAATTCAAAAGTTATTACACTGCATACAGCTTTTACTGAAGTTTTATGCATGGAAAACAGAAATAAAAAAGATATTTTAAAACATAAATAGATTTTTTTCAAAATTTTATGCAGTGAAAGTGTTTCTAATGCATAGAATATCATTCTATATCAAGCCTTGATCGAAACAAACAGTCAGATTTTCACTCCGTCAATAAATTGAAGAGCTGTTAGCACAGGAATAGATTTTCGCTTTGTTTTAGGCGTTGAAAACAGCGTTGAAACTGATATTTTGGTGAATATTTCGATATTTTCGTAATTCTATACACCTATATTATACTTTAGCCATAGAATCTCAGTATATGATACGAGATAATGAATATCAATCATTATGTTGTGCATATGACTGTAAATTGAAAAGTTATTATACTCCATATAGCTTTTATTCATGTTTTATCATTGAAATCAGAAATAAAAAAGCTATTTTAAAACATAAATTTTGTTTTTTCAAAATTTTATGCAGTGAAAATATTTTTAACGCATAGAATATCATTCTATATCAATACTTGATCGAAACAAACAATCAGATTTTTATACTAACAGTAAATTGAAGATTTGTTAGCACAGGAATAACTTTTTGCTTCGTTTTAGGTGTTTAAATCAGCATCAAAATTTATACTTTCGTGAATATTTTGATATTTTCCTAATTCTATGTACCTATATTATACGTTAGCCATAGAATCTCCCTATATAATACGAGGTGATGAATATAGAGTAATATGTTGTGAAACAGACTGTAAATTCAAAAGTTATTAAACTCCACATAGATTTTAATTATGTTTTATCATTGAAATCAGAAATAAAAAAGCTATTTTAAAACAAATTTTTTTTTTTCAAAATTTTATGCAGTTTTTTAAGCTATTTTTAAACAAAAATTAATTTTTTTCAAAATTTTATGCAGGTAAAATGTTTCTAACGGATAGAATATCATTCTATATGAAGCCTTGATCAAACCAAACCATCAGATTTTTACACTGACAGTAAATTGAACAGCTGTTAGCACAGGAATACCTTATAGCTTCGTTTAAGACGTTTAAAACATTTTTCCAACTCATATTTTGGTTGATATTACGATATTTACGTAGTTGGAAGCACCTCAATTATACATTAGCCATAGAATCCCACTATATGTTACGAGATAATGAATTTCAAGCATTATGTTGTTCATATGACTGTAAATTCAAAAGTTATTATCCTCCATATAGCTTTTGCCTGTGTTTTATGCCTGAAAACAGATAAATAAAAAGCTATTTTAAAACATAAATTTTTTTTTTCAAAATTTTATGCAGTGAAAATATTTCCAAACCATAGAACATCATTCTATATCAATACTTGATCGAAACAAACCATCAGACTCTCACACTGACAGTAAATTGCAGATTTGTTAGCACAGGAATAGCTTTTTGCTTCGTTTTAGGCCTTTAAATCAGCGTTGAAATTTATATTTTGGTGAATAATTCCATATTTTCCTAATTCTATGCATCTACATTACACGTTAGCCATAGAATCTCACTATATAATACGAGGTGATGAATATAGAGCAATATGTTGGGAAACAGACGATAAATTAAAAAGTTTTTAAACTCCATATGGGTTTTATCTATGTTTTATGCGTCGAAAACAGAAATATTAAATCTATTTTAAAACATAATTTGATTTTTTTCAAAATTTTATGCAGTGAAAATGTTTCTAACGCATAGAATGTCATTGTCAATCCTTGATCGAAGCAAACAGTCAGATTTTCACTCCGTCAATACATTGAAGAACTGTTAGCAGAGGAATAGCTTTTAGCTTTGTTTTAGGCGTTCAAAACAGCGTTGAAACTGATATTTTGGTGAATATTTGGATGATTTCGTAATTCTATACACCCATATTATAATTTAGCCATAAAATCTCAATATATGATACGAGATAATGAATTTCAAGCATTATGTTGTGCATATGACTGTAAATTCAGAAGTTATTACCTTCCATATAGCTTTAACCTATGTTTTATGGGTGAAAACAGAAATAAAAAAGCTATTTTAAATCATAAATTTTTTTTTCAAAATTTTATGCAGTGAAAATATTTCTAAAGCACAGAATATCATTATATATCAATACTTGATCGAAACAAACGAGTAGATTCTCACACTGACAATAAATTCAAGATTTGTTAGCGCAGGAATATCTTTTTACTTCGTTTTAGGCCTTCAAATCAGCGTTGAAATTTATATTTTGGTGAATAATTCGATATTTTCCTAATTAAATGCTCCTACATTATACGTTAGCCATAGAATCTTACTATATAATAGGAGGTGATGAATATAAAGCAATATGTTGTGAAACAGATGGTAAATTAAAAAGTTATTAAACTCCATATAGCTTTTTATCTATATTTTATGCGTCGAAAACAAATACAAAAGCTGTTTTAAAACATAAATTAATTTTTTTCAAAATTTTATGCAGGGAAAATGTTTCTAACGCATAGAATGTCATTCTATATCTAGCCTTGTTCGAAGCAAATGATCAGATTGTCACTCTGAAAATAAATTGAAGAGCTGTTAGCAGAGGAATAGCTTTTAGCTTTGTTATAGGCGTTTAAAACAGCGTTGAAACTGATATTTTGAACTGATATTCTATACACCTTTATTATACTTTAGCCATAAAATCTCAATATATGATACGAGATAATGAATTTCAAGCATTATGTTATGCATATGACTGTAAATTCAAAAGTTATTACCCTCCATATAGCTTTTACCTATGTTTTATGCGTGGAAAACAGAAATAGAAAAGCTATTTACAAGCTATATACAAACCATCAGATTCTCACAGTAACAGAAAATTGAAGATTTGTTAGCACAGGAATAGCTTTTTGCTTCGTTTTAGGCCTTTAAATCAGTGTTGAAAATTATATTTTCGTGAATAATTCGATAATTTCCTAATTCTATGCACCTATATTATAGTTTAGCCATAGAATCTCGCTATATAATACGAGAGTAGTGGTAAGACTCCCTGTACGGTTTTGACCTTGAAAAGTCCCCAAGGTCACGAGGCCAAGCCCCCACGACCTTGAAAGGTCCCTCGATTTTCCCTTTCGTCCGCCATTTTGAATTCTGACGTCACACTCTCGAAAGCGAGGCCCACGCGAAAGACAGGCCGTGACACTGGAATATCACGTGATCAACTTAGTCCGAGGTGCATGATACAGTCGCTTGCTTTGTTCATTGTGGAAATGGGACTGCAATAGTGTTTTCCTTCAAACTACATTTGGATTACCTCAAAGAGGTAAGCATTTCTACTTATTATTATCATTTGTAGCATGAAATATTTCCTGTAGTTAGTGGTTTGATAAAGGTAATTATTTAGTGCTTGAAAAGTGTTTTGAGTGCATTGCTCTCTTAGGCCTAGTTTCAACGTGTTGAATGATGGTGTGTTGAATGAGATGGTCTTTCATTAAGTTAGAAACTTTTTTGGCTGCCCTTATATAACTTATCGCTGTTTTGATTGAAAAAATTGAAGGAATTAAACTTAGTAATATACGTAATTTTTTTATAGAGTGAAAAATTGAAATTGCCCGTATCGAAATATGAACCGCTACAATAGTTATTTTTGAATCCCCTGATTTATTTTTTTAAGTATTAAACTGCAAATAAATTTTCCAATGTTTTGTATAGTAAAAACTATTTTTTCTAATATATGCTTTAAATTAACAGGTAACGTCGTAGATTCCTTTGCTGAAATTAACTTTTAGAATTATTTCAGAGCAGAACTTAATGTCCTTTAAATTTTTATATTTGAATAGTGCCATCGAAATAGAACAGTTGTGATATGAAATGCTATCAATAATCAAATGTAATATTTGTGGATACTAAACACAATTGTTCAGTAACTTTTATATATATGTTACTTGCATAGATATGATCATAAAATCTGATCTGAGCATAGGGACCTCTGGTATTAATTGACAATATTTTAAATGCAGAAATTGCAAAAACTTATTCTTTCATTGCTAATAACAGCATATTTTAATTTATCCATGATATTTTGCTATTAAACTCATGCCTCTTATCACTGGTTTATCAAATTACAGTTTTTTTAATGCTCTGGTAAAAGTCACATTTTAAAGTGGCAGTGCAATTATACATAAATATTACTAATGTGTTACACAATTATTATATGAGTTGAGAAATGAGCAATTGCTTTTTAAAACTTAAGTAACATTTTGTTACGTGATTTTGCTTTGAGAGTAGCTACCAGATCTCTTGAGTAAATCATTTCTCTTTTGCACAGAGTTTTCTGATACAGCTATGATATGGCCCTATATTTACCTATCTTGCTGTATCACCTTAGAGGTATTTTATAGTCACCATACTAATTATTGTCTGAGAAATCAATATTGAATTTTTCTGTGGCCTTCATTAGATTATTAGGGGAATAGCCAATTAATATATCCTGTTTTTCGAATCATATAAACAAAGCTTTGCTATAGAGTGATAGAATGTTCTGTTTAATAAACAATTGATCAATCATGATTTTTAATTCCTGCTGACAAGCTTTTTTTTTAAATGTTCAGACTTAGTAAATTTCCTGCTTGGTACATGAGTTAATAATATTGACCAAATTCATAACTGACTTGTTTCTAATTGAAAATGATTTTGACTACTTTAACAGCACTGATAAAGTAGTATGAAGAGAAATGTTACTTGTGCAGTGCAGTTAATAAATGATGCTTGTGTTGTTTTTATTTGTTTGATAACTATGGTTTTTTTTTTGTTTCTGTGAATAACACCATATGAGACCTGCAAAATGTACAACGTATTACATTAATTCACAAATTTTTATCACTAAAAAAATTCACTTATCATATAGAGCTGCACACTTTCCATTCTCTTGCATACCATAACAATTAAATATTAAGATTATGTATTACATTTGTTCCCAAATTTTTATCATTAACAAGAATTTCAATCATTATATAGAGCTATAGACTTTTAATTCTCTTACATACCATGACTATTAAGATAATTAGTCAATGATTTGTAGTAATATTCACATTTTATTCATCAAAGAATGAAAACCACATTTATGTTGTAAGTTGCTCAGTACTTTTTTGACGTAAAGAGGAATGTGAATAGAATAATTTACTGGTCCCTTGCAATTCATAGGTGAGGAAATCATGCCTAGACACTGTAGTGTTGCTGGATGCCAGTCCAACTATGATGGAGAACAACATACCTCAACTTTTACTATTCCTTAACAAGAGCCCCAGCGCAGCGAATGGCATTGGAAAACTAATTAACTGAATTTTTTTTTCTACTTTATTGATGCAAATGTTTTACATGAAAAATATAAAAACCTCCTCAAACAACTGCTTCCCGCAGAGGTCTGACAGGAGCCTGCCAGTGTAATATGCCTTACAGGTCTGAGAGGAAGGTGTGATCTCAGCAGAAAGGTGCAATACAAACATCCATGCCTTACCTGGGATGTAATTTGATCAATTCATGTTCCTTTGATCACAAACACAATACAATTTGTTTGGCCTAGTTTTGAAGTTGAGAGCATGAATTATTTGATATTTTAACTACTCATATTTAATACTTTTGCAAATTGCTATAAATGTGTGGATGATCAGGTTAATTACTGAATGCTAGCATTTTTCATTTCATAAACTGGGTTCGAGTCCCGGGTAAGGCATGGATGTGCATGTTGTTTTTCTGCTGAGGTCCTGCCATCTGCTCAGACCTTCTACTATGGCATGTAAACTGACAGGCTCCTGTCAGACCTATGTGGCAAGCAGTTGCTTGAGGGGGTACTTTTTTATTTTTAAGGGGCAAACCAGATATTTGTCGTTGCCCACAAAAATTGTCGAGTCCATGTTTGATATTCTTTGCACAAACAATTCTCTTGGCAATCTTTTTTGTTTTCGAGCTAATAAGTTTTATACGTTGAAAGGAAAAGTAGTTTAGACATAAATATGCTATCAGCACTTGTTTGAACTGCAAAATTTGTACTTGTATTCTTATTCATAATATATATATTTCATATATCTAGGTAGAGTAACTATGTATCCATAGGAACAGGTTTTATCCGTCTTTAGAGTATATCATGTCGATCACAATTTTTGAAATTGAACATGTCAATAAAAGGATGATTATTTATTATTTTATGTAGATCAGATAATGGATGTTACTATTAATGGCTTAGTCAGATTGGAATCCAATATGCAAAAGATATTGTTGAACCCAAAACCAGTTATTTTTCTTTCTAATTTAATGAATTTCTTCTAAATTTAAAACCCTTTAATTTTTGGTTATTCTATGGAAAAAAAAAAATATTTTCATGTTGTTTTTATGTCCATGGAATAGCAGATAATGTCATTAAAGCTTAAATTCATAAATAGTATGGAAACATTAAAATTTAATTAATCAGATATTAATTTATATTGCTGAATACTTGTAGTGAGAGTGGACTTTCAGTTTATAACCATTACCTAATGAAAATTACAGTTTTATTTACAAAATCATTCTAAAGGTTTATAAAAAAATCTAATGCAACACAAAATACAAAAAAAAATACCCCCTCAAGCAGCTGCTTGCCACAAAGGTCTGACAGGAGCCTGTCAGTTTATATGCCATAGTAGAAGGTCTGAGAGGACGGCAGGACCTCGGCATAAAAACGACACAAACAGCCATGCCTTACCCGGGGCTCGAACCCAGGACCCTTAGATCAGTAGCCAAGTGCGCTAACCACTCGGCCATGTACTATATTAGAATACTATGTGTCTACCAGTTGTTTTTTATTAACCTCTGAATGGCACTTCCTTTCATACAATGGGCTAAATGGACAGTTCCCAAGGGCTGATAGTTTAGGGGAGGCAGCACACTGGAGTAGTGGTAGCCTCCCATCAAGGCTATCCAGAGTGTTCTTTAACATACACAGGGTATGGGGCCCATGGCTTAATGTCTCATTCTATAGATGGTGTCTTTTCCAAACCCATCAGTGTCCCCTATTGACAGATAAGATCCCAGATGGGATTCAAACCTGGAAACAGCAGATTATGAATCTGGCATTCTACCAACTGAGCCACACCTGCCACTGTGCCACCAAGCGTTTTACTGGATTTTCACACGACAATACAGCTCTATGAGGTTGAGAGTATTTATGGACTGTAATTTAACAGTATTATATATATGAATATATAATGCTTGCTTTATCTGGATGTGACTGCTAGCTAGAGATTTTCGAAGAGAAATATAATATATGTTGATATATATGAGCACATAATACATTTCTATAATTATAAAGAAGAAAAAAAGTTGGTTGTGGATTCAATATTATCTGTTGCATATTGGTATCCAGTTCCCAGGTTTGAATTCCTTAGTCAAGTCATTTAAAAAAAATTATATCATTTGGCAATTTTTGTACTTTGAACTTAATATGCCATTTACAATAATCTATTAATTTTGACTTTGCAAACAGCAATATTCTCTGTCTTAACATATTTATTACCTGAGCCTATGCAGTAAATAAATTATGCATGATTAACTAATGTGTTCTCCCATTGTTATGCTTCAGGCTCATACATGTTTTTGAAAGATGTAAAATTCGCATTCTCTTTAATTCATTTTCTCCTATTCACCTGAAAATACATAACCTTTAGAACCTTTAATATACCTTTTTAAAGAGTTATGAAAGCTGAATTTTACCAATATTCTGTGAAGGAAAAATGACACTAATTTTTATACCGTTTTAAACTGTTGTAACCAACAAGTTATTTTTTTTGGGTTCAACATTATCTCTTAGATATAGGTGTCCAATCTGACTAGTCATCAGTTTGCAACACCCATTATTTGCTCTAAATAAAATAATCATCCTTTTACTGACATTCTGTTTGAAGAAATATTATCTATCTTATTTCAGATGGTTCATGAGAATTAGGTTGTATTGATCCTTTTCAATATTAAATGACTGATCAGTTAATGAAATTTTGTAACTTCATAAATATGACTTTAAAAATAATGTCAACCTAGTCAAGTGTTTGCTTTTGAGTTGCTTATGTTGTTTATTATCATTAGAAATTCGGTAAGAAATTTAAACAAATTTATTGAGTGCCAAGAATGTTGGCAAAATTTAGTGTCTGAAAATTACTTTTGCAGTATATTATGTTCTTTCAGAAGCTGTGATATGTTATGCGAGTGCAAAATTAATGAATTTTAGGATATCTTTCATGTTCTAGATTATGTATGAGTCTTTTAGGAAGAGATACATAATTTTCATTAAAATCAATTTACTAGATAAATGTTTTATAATGAACTGATATTACATGATCTAATATATTTCTTGTCACATCTTCATTGGGCATCTTTTATGAGTTGAAAAGAAACAAAAAAAAGTGTAGTGAAATATTTACTTAAATATATTCCAAAGCTGTGATATACACTAGTATATTGTTAAAATCAATATGCAGAAAATCTTAATTTTTTATGAGTTTTGTAATTTGCTGTATCATATTTTAAAATATTACTGCTGAATACAGTACAAGTTTTATTCAAATCTGTATATTCCTCACTGTATTTGCATTATGTTGTCTCAGGGACATTTTGCCCATGTTTGCACTGAAAATAATTTGTTGTAAACTACATCAAATAAAGATGAAAAATATGTTCATTCCTATCAAATATGCTGTTTCTGTTCATTAAACTGTCCTATTAAATGTGGCAATCAGAAGTGCTAAGCAGTCACTTTATTAGGTACACTCCTGTCAATAGGGCACAGCAATTTTTTCATTGTGCTTTTCATAGGAATATGCAATTGAAAATAAACATTTAAATCTAGGTTTTTAGAAATATGAAGTTCAGTATTTAAATAGTTATGAAGGTAGAAATATTTAACTTAGCTCGTTCAAAATTGATGGAAATTAGTATGTGAACTACTAAAATGTATTCATACTTTTCACAGTATTTATCTTACTAAAGTTTAATGTACCGGTTATTGCTTCCATTTCAACCTGTTTACGCGACAGCAGTTATATAAAGTGGAATAACTGTTATTAAATATTCCATAATTAAATACCAAACGTGCAACGTAGCTACTGTCACAATTTTCCTTAATAATTTTAAGAAGTTATTGCACTGTAAAATCTCGATTACTGCTTGCATATCATGGAAATTTATCTAATAAGTGACCACTGAAAGTATATATTTTTTAAATTATATTTGAGTCGGGCGATTTCTTTTCCAAAAGATTATAAAAATGTACTCAATAAGTAAATATTAAGGATACCGCAACTGGTAAGTAAATGAAAACCAGTGGTGTATTCTGAATCAATGCCTTGCAGTTGTTAAATGTTTTAAAAAAAAGAATTTAAAAATTATATATATTTGTATATACATATCCCAAACCACCCGTTTAAATACACCTCTGGTTTTCTGATTTTGTTCTTTATTCTAAACACTATAATATTATGCCTTTAATTTTTTTTAAGGAAACTGCTGGTATTTTAAGAATTATCACAAATTAGATTAAATGGGGTATGAAGAAAGAAAAAAAATAGGTTTCTTGTAAAAATCAGCTAGTTTTAAATTAACTATCAAATTTAAATTCGCTTATATAAAAGGCTAAATAAAAAAGTGGAAAAAGAATACAGCCATTATTTATTCTGCACAAGGAATTTTTCATGTGATTTAACGATACGAAAAAAAGCGAAATAAAATTGCAAAAACGACATACAAGGTAATGTGCAAACGAATCGAGTGGCGTTTGCAGCTACCGGACTAGGTTGATCACGTGACGGTTGAGGATCGCCTCAGTGTCATGGCCTGTCTTTCTAGTTGGCCTTGCTCGAAAGGTCCCTCGATTTTCCCGTTCGTCCGCCATTTTGAATTCTGACGTCACACTCTCGAAAGGTCCCGTGATTTTTCTTTATTTAAGACTCCCCAATGGTTGACCTATATTTCAAGCCCTCCCTACTCTTGCAGACCCCCTGGTTGACCTATATTTTAAGCCCTCCCTCCTCTTACAGACCCCCTGGTTGACCTATATTTTAAATCCCCTTCTCGAATTTTCTTGTTTTTCCCCTGTTTAACCCATATTTTAAACCCTCCCCTCTTCATAGACCCCCCTGTTGATCCACCTATATTTTAAGCCTTCCCCTCTTTAAACCATATCAGTTTTTGCGCATTTAATCGGTGTCATCCAACGTCCATACTATTTTTAGTACGTCTCCTGTATTTTAAAAAAATTTGCTTTCGTCGCCGGATTTGAACTCGATACCTCAGCGTCGATAGCTGGAGCCTTATCGCTCTGCACTATGCCTTGTTGCTTGATGATGTGGTTTAGATGTGTCTCAAACGTGTATAGCGATATAAATTATGTATGTCTTTATTACAGTTTAAAGATTTATTTCAGATATTAAACTAGGTTTTTTATTACCCTACGTTTTTTCACAACCTTTATAACTAACATTTTTCAGCGTATTTCTTTTAACTCCATTACTGTTGGTTATCGCATTTTTACTAGAAGTACTATTCTACAGTTTTAAAAGACCGTCCAACAGAAAATACCAATGGGTAAAAAATTAATAAAAGGAAAAACAAATCTTAAAAACTTATTCGTCATTATGTAAAAAGGGCCTATAACTTTAGTACGTCTCGTGTATTTAAAAAAAATTATGCTTCCACCGCCGTATTTGAACTCACTACCTCCGTGCCAATAGCGGGAGCGTAATTGCGCTCAGCTATGCCTTGTACCTGATGATGTGGTTTAGATGTGTCTCAAACGGGGTATAACCGTATAAATTAGGTATCTCTTTATTACAGCTTGAGTTTTATATTTCAGATATTAAACTAGGTTTTTTTATTTTCCTACGTTTTTTTTCACAACCTTCGTATTCTTTATAACTCGCTTTTCCTACGTATTTCTTATAATGAACCCCTATAGTCCTTTCATATTAATATACGTATTTTTTAACCTTCGTATTTTAAGTCCGTTTCAGTAACACTTATTTCTTTTAACTCCGTTACTGTGGGTTGTCCAATTTTTACTAGAAGGACTATTCTACAGTAAGACTACCTCAGAAAATGTCATTGGGTAAGAAAATTTAATAAAAAGGAAGAACAAAAACTGATTTCGTGCTAAAACATCTCCAGATTTCAGCTTATTTGAAAAACTCAACTTCCATAAGAATACACAATTATGGTACAGTGTCGGGAAGAAATATGTTTCAACGAAATTCAATTGCATGTATTACGATCAGAAAAATAATTTAGTGGACAAAGTTTAAAATAGTTATTAAATAGTACCTTACAGTGCAAGTGCGCTTCAGGCGAAAAGCCTCCCCTTCGAACACTGCACCCCGTTTTTCCGAAGTAACTGTGTCACAAGTCTTCCTACATCATCGCTAAACAGAGAATCGGATTCAATGTGCAAGAAGATCAAGATCTCATTTGAAGGAGCACATAGTGGATACTGTACTCCATAGTGAAATGAGCATTGGCAAATATATCCCTCTTGCGGGACCTAGTTATATCCCTACTCCAAGAGAATTACTAATGAAAACGTGCTATTGTTAATGTATGTAATTCCGACAAAAAAATGTTTTGTCTGTTTTAGCCACTTTATATCCTGCAATAGGAAACACTGAACACCTTAACAACTATATACATTTAGAAGAAAACACATCAGGCCTAATTTTCTCTTTAATAATAAATCCAATATCTAAATTCGAAAAAATTAGCATTTCTGTCTGGAGAAAGAGATGTTCCCACCATTCAGATTTAAAGCGCACGCAAATCTCCTACTGCTATCAGACGATGGAAAGCAGCATTATTGTTCCATTAAGAATTTGTTTCTATGAAATTCAAAGGGAGAATGCTGTTTTCCATATTATAGGGAATGCAATTAATACCGAATCCTTGCAGATGGCTGTCCTTTAGGTTATGAAATAATCTTAATAGAACGCTTAAAATTCAGATGACACACATTAGCTCCTCGTAGAAGCGCTCGGCGGGTAGAAGACTATAGCCGTGTAATGAAAATATTCATTCGACATAAAGAAAACCTACGCTAATATAACGTACCTCTTAGCTGATGTGTTTGGTGGCAGATACTGACCCTATTATGTTTACATAGCATCTGCCTTCATACCTGAAGATGACAAATACTAGACTTGATAACCTACAATGTACCTTTTTGGAAGGCATACGAGGAGGAATTTCGGTGATATGCAGACAACAAGCATTTAGAATGAAAAACTGATTGCAAGTTTGCTTGACCGTCATACAAACCTGAAAAGAGATGAAATGGGTAGTACTTTACCCATGATACACCATGTGACTAGGTCGTGAAATCAAATTACATGCATAAACGATAAGAATCACTAAAATGTAAAGAGTGTAAAATGTAAAGAGTGATCAATAAGAATCACTAAAATGTAAAGAGTGTTGGAATATCTGTAAATGCACACACATTTCAGTGGATAGGTGAATATTTTCACAATTCTTTGGAAGTGGAAGGCACAATAACTGTAAAACATACTGTGACGAGAGAGAAAGTATAAAAAATGTAGTGGGATGGTTGTAAAAAATCGCTTCAAAACAGAAAATTACAACGCAAATACTGTAAAATAGAAAAAAAAACGACTATTCGACGGTTATTACAAGCCGCTATCTCACGCTCTTTTCAGATTTCCTGGTTCTATAGTTCCCTGGTACGTAGCGCATAAGTGTGGGTGTAGTTGGCTATTTTTCGTTGCAAATACAAGTTGTTTTCACTCTTAGTTATTTTTTCCTGCATGAGAATACACATTTCTATACTACATTGCGTACACACGGATGGACAAATATTCAAAATACTTTGCATATAGAAAACATCAGCAAAGAACCACAGAAGTTGGGAAATTTAAAATCTGAAAACTCAGTGTTTATAAGAAAACAACAATATTTCCAGTATTTCCATGAAAAGTTGGGTCCGAGAATCGATCCGCTAGACCTAACTTTGCATTCTCTGACTTCAACCACCGATAAAACGTAATGTAAGCTCTCTCGTCAGTTATCCCAAGCCGCTACCTCTTTTCAGAGTTTCTGGTCCCCTCGGTACGATTGAATAAGCGCATAAGTGTGGGTGAAGATGGCTATTTTTCGCTGCAAACACAAGTTTTTCGACAAAGATAGGGCGTTTCACTAGAGTCTAACACGGGATTTCATGTTTCTTTAGTTATTTTTCCTGCATTAGAATATTTCTAATCTATCTCATAGACAGCAGGTTAGTTACTTCTGATCTAACAAAGCCAAGGTATGAGATCCATAGTAAGACATGAACGTTTGTGTTGTTTTCCTACCATGATCCCGACATCTTCTCACCCCCTTCTACGGGATCGTATGAAAAAATCCTGTAACTGTTACAACAATTAGCTGCGTGAAGACGTATTTATTTTTAAAGCAAAGACACACTAATTTCGGACTCGGTAGCTAGAGAACGATATATTAACTTGCTAAAGTTTGATTTTAACGATCAGATAGTGTATACATCACCACTTTTTTAGTTCATACTAATAACTTCTAACTTTTAAAGCAAATATTATCTTATTATAAGCGATTTCATACAAAGAGATATGCACTCTATGTTTCACATTTAAATCTATAGAGATAACGATCACTACCCATGGAACACATCTGTGAAAAAACACGCTATGATAGGGTTTGAGAAAGATTTTTAGCCCATAGGGGTGCTGCACTGCAAGAAAGCACATTATCTTTGATATCAGAACCAACATGAAAGTTATACTGTTTGGGTTTGAGAAAGAGTGTTTAGTTCACGGGGCACCGCATGAATAAGTGTATAAGTGTTGGTGAATATGGCTATTTTTCGCTGCAAAAACAAGTTTTTCGACAAAGATAGGGTGTTTCACTACAATCTAACACGGGATTTCATGTGTGTTTAATTATTTTTCCTGCATGAGAATATTTCTAATCTATCTCATAGACAGCAGGTTAGTTACTTCTGATATAACAAGGCCAAGGTCTGAGATCCATAGTAAGACATGAACGTTTGTGTTGTTTTCCTACCAAGATTCCGACAACCTCTCACATGAAATATTACTGTACTAGGATCTAGAAAAATCACCATCCATTACATTAATTTTTTTTTATTATATTCATGTATTTCACCACATTTTCTTGTCAAGAGCTAAAATTATTTCATGAATGAACGACAAAATATCTTCAAATGCAGTGGACGCATGACAGAATAACTTCAAAATAAGTTCCAATAGCTGAAAAACAAATGTAAAAAATTAGATAAATACACACCGGGAAAGAAGAATTGCTTTCAAAACATTAAAATACCCTAAATGTGTGGCTGAATCACCTCCAAATATCTCCAGCACACTTTTAAAGGAAATATTGTCTCATTATAAGAGATTTCATAGAAAGAGATACGCACTCTATGCTTCACATTTAAATCTATAGAGATAACGATCACTACCAATGGAACACCTCTGTGAAAAAACACGCTACGATTGGGTTTGAGAAATATTTTTAGCCCAAGGGGGTGCTGCACTGCAGGAAAACACATTATCTTTGATATCAGAAACTACGTGAAAGCTATACTGTTTGGGTTTGAGAAAGATTCTTTAGTTCACAGGGCACCGCATTACACTAAAGCACACTGTCTTGTACGTATGTCTGTCTGTATGTTTGTTTCTCTCTCTCTCTGTGTGTGTGCGTGTTAAAGTGTCTGTATGTGTTTCATCTTTACGTGTATATGTTATCGTATGTGTGTGTGTTTGTTCACATGCAAGAATAAACATATTGTCTTACGGACACTTGCTTGCTACAGAAGAAGCTAATAATTTAAAACGAGACTAGTGGTTATGCAAAACTAACGTAACACTACTGAAAAATCCTTGTTTCAAAAAAAGAAGGATTTTTCCTCGGGATCAAACAATAACTAAACACACATGAAATCCCGTGTTAGATTGTAGTGAAACACCCTATCTTTGTCGAAAAACTTGTGTTTGCAGCGAAAAATAGCCATATTCACCCACACTTATACACTTATTAATGCGGTGCCCCGTGAACTAAAGACTCTTTCTCAAACCCAAACAGTATAACTTTCATGTTGGTTCTGATATCAAAGATAATGTGCTTTCTTGCAGTGCAGCACCCCATGGGCTAAAAATCTTTCTCAAACCCTATCATAGCGTGTTTTTTTACAGATGTGTTCCATGGGTAGTGATCGTTATCTCTATACATTTAAATGTGAAGCATAGAGTGCGTATCTCTTGTATGAAATCGCTTATAATGAGATAATATTTGCTTTAAAAGTTAGAAGTTATTAGTATGAACTAAAAAAGTGGTGATGTATACAATATCTGATCGTTAAAATCAAACTTTAGCAAGTTAATATATCGTTCTCTAGCTACCGAGTCCGAAATTAGTGTGTCTTTGCTTTAAAAATAAATACGTCTTCACGCAGCTAATTGTTGTAACAGTTACAGGATTTTTTCATACGATCCCGTAGAAGGGGGTGAGAGGATGTCGGGATCATGATAGGAAAACAACACAAACGTTCATGTCTTACTATGGATCTCATACCTTGGCTTTGTTAGATCAGAAGTAACTAACCTGCTGTCTATGAGATAAATTAGAAATATTCTAATGCAGGAAAAATAACTAAACAAACATGAAATCCCGTGTTAGATTGTAGTGAAACGCCCTATCTTTGCCGAAAAACTTGTGTTTGCAGCGAAAAATAGCCATCTTCACCCACACTTATGCGCTTATTCAATCGTACCGAGAGGACCAGAAACTCTGAAAAGAGATAGCGGCTTGGGATAACTGAGGAGAGAGCTTACATTACGTTTTATCGGTGGTTGAAGTCAGAGAATGCAAAGTTAGGTCTAGCGGATCGATTCTCGGACCCAACTTTTCATGGAAATACTGAAAATATTGTTGTTTTCTTATAAACACTGAGTTTTCAGATTTTAAATTTCCCAACTTCTGTGGTTCTTTGCTGATGTTTTCTATATGCAAAATATTTTGAATATTTGTCCATCCGTGTGTACGCAATGTAGTATAGAAAGGTGTATTCTCATGCAGGAAAAAATAACTAAGAGTGAAATCAACTTGTATTTGCAACGAAAAATAGCCAACTACACCCACACTTATGCGCTACGTACCAGGGAACTATAGAACCAGGAAATCTGAAAAGAGCGTGAGATAGCGGCTTGGAATAACCGTCGAATAGTCGTTTTTTTTTCTATCTTACACTATTTGCGTTGTAATTTTCTGTTTTGAAGCGATTTTTTACAACCATCCCACTACATTTTTTATACTTTCTCTCTCGTCACAGTATGTTTTACAGTTATTGTGCCTTCCACTTCCAAAGAATTCTGAAAATATTCACCTATCCACTGAAATGTGTGTGCATTTACAGATATTCCAACACTCTTTACATTTTAGTGATTCTTATTGAATTTACCATCCATTTCGTTGTTTTTCTAATTTTCGTTTATGCATGTAATTTGATTTCACGACCTAGTCACATGGTGTATCATGGGTAAAGTACTACCCATTTCATCTCTTTTCAGGTTTGTATGACTGTCAAGCAAACTTGCAATCAGTTTTTCATTCTAAATGCTTGTTGTCTGCATATCACCGAAATTCCTCCTCGTATGCCTTCCAAAAAGGTACATTGTAGGTTATCAACTCTAGTATTTGTCATCTTCAGGTATGTAGACAGGAGCTATGTAAACATAATAGGGTCAGTATCTGCCACCAAACACATCAGCTAAGAGGAACACGTCAGTGTACGTTATATTGGCGTAGGTTTTTTTTATGTCGAATGAATATTTTCATTACACGGGTATAGTCTTCTACCCCCCTAGCGCTTCTCCGAGCAGCTCATGTGTGTCATCTCAATTTGAAACGTTCTATTAAGATTATTTCATAACCTAAAGGACAGCCATCTGCAAGGAATCGGTATTAATTGCATTCCTTATAATATGGAAAACAGCATTCTCCCTTTGAATTTCATAGAAACAAATTCTTAATGGAACAATAATGCTGCTTTTCATCGTCTGATAACAGTAGGAGATTTGCGTGCGCTTTAAATCTGAATGGTGGGAACATCTCTTTCTCCAGACAGAAATGCTAATTTTTTCGAGTTTAGATATTGGATTTATTATTAAAGAGAAAATTAGGCCTGATGTGTTTTCTTCTAAATGTATATAGTTGTTAAGGTGTTCAGTGTTTCCTATTGCAGGATATAAAGTGGCTAAAACAGACAAAACATTTTTTGTCGGAATTACATACATTAACAATAGCACGTTTTCATTAGTAATTCTCTTGGAGTAGGGATATAACTAGGTCCCGCAAGAGGGATATATTTGCCAATGCTCATTTCAATATGGAGTACAGTATCCACTATGTGCTCCTTCAAATGAGATCTTGATCTTCTTGCACATTGAATCCGATTCTCTGTTTAGCGATGATGTAGGAAGACTTGTGACACAGTTACTTCGGAAAAACGGGGTGCAGTGTTCGAAGGGGAGGCTTTTCGCCTGAAGCGCACTTACACTGTAAGGTCCTATTTAATAACTATTTTAAACTTTGTCCACTAAATTAGTTTTCTGATCGTAATACATGCAATTGAATTTCGTTGAAACATATTTCTTCCCGACACTGTACCATAATTGTGTATTCTTATGGAAGTTGAGTTTTTCAAGTAAGCTGAAATCTGGAGATGTTTTAGCACTAAATCAGTTTGTGTTCTTCCCAGTGCCCAGTGTTTTGCCAGTGATACCCCATTATTTAATTAATTTCTATTTTTAATTAAGGAAATCGTTTTATCAGTAGCAAATATTGTCGAGCGGATAGCAACAGATCTGTCTGCAATCACCCGTTGAGAAAGTGACCTTGTCACATTGTGCTTGTTGCGAAATGTACGATGAAAGGTCGAACCCGCAAAATACGGGTAAAAGAATTGCAACATCCTCGCTGTCATTAAAAACGTGGTCCAGTACCAAACGCTTGTTCTAAAGCGGAACTTTTATGACACCCAAACAGGTCACCATATCACACATAATGAGGAATAAGTTTTTCCTTTTTATTAAATTTTCTTACCCAATGACATTTTCTGAGGTACAGTCTTACTGTAGAATAGTCCTTCTAGTAAAAATTGGACAACCCACAGTAACGGAGTTAAAAGAAATAAGTGTTACTGAAACGGACTTAAAATACGAAGGTTAAAAAATACGTATATTAATATGAAAAGACTATAGGGGTTCATTATAAGAAATACGTAGGAAAAGCGAGTTATAAAGAATACGAAGGTTGTGAAAAAAAAGCGTAGAAAATTAAAAAACCTAGTTTAATATCTGAAATATAAACCTCAAGCTGTAATAAAGAGATACCTAATTTATACGGTTATACCCCGTTTGAGACACATCTAAACCACATCATCAGGTACAAGGCATAGCTGAGCGCAATTACGCTCCCGCTATTGGCACGGTGGTAGTGAGTTCAAATACGGCGGTGGAAGCATAATTTTTTTTTTAAATACACGAGACGTACTAAAGTTATAGGTCCTTTTTACATAATGACGAATAAGTTTTTAAGATTTGTTTTTCCTTTTATTAATTTTTTACCCATTGGTATTTTCTGTTGGACGGTCTTTAAAACTGTAGAATAGTACTTCTAGTAAAAATGCGATAACCAACAGTAATGGAGTTAAAAGAAATACGCTGAAAAATGTTAGTTATAAAGGTTGTGAAAAAACGTAGGGTAATAAAAAACCTAGTTTAATATCTGAAATAAATCTTTAAACTGTAATAAAGACATACATAATTTATATGGCTATACACGTTTGAGACACATCTAAACCACATCATCAAGCAACAAGGCATAGTCCAAAGCGATAAGGCTCCAGCTATCGACACTGAGGTATCGAGTTCAAATCCGGCGACGAAAGCAAATTTTTTTAAAATACAGGAGACGTACTAAAAATAGTATGGACGTTGGATGACACCGATTAAATGCGGAAAAACTGATATGGTTTAAAGAGGGGAAGGCTTAAAATATAGGTGGATCAACAGGGGGGTCTATGAAGAGGGGAGGGTTTAAAATATGGGTTAAACAGGGGAAAAACAAGAAAATTCGAGAAGGGGATTTAAAATATAGGTCAACCAGGGGGTCTGTAAGAGGAGGGAGGGCTTAAAATATAGGTCAACCAGGGGGTCTGCAAGAGTAGGGAGGGCTTGAAATATAGGTCAACCATTGGGGAGTCTTAAATAAAGAAAAATCACGGGACCTTTCGAGAGTGTGACGTCAGAATTCAAAATGGCGGACGAACGGGAAAATCGAGGGACCTTTCGAGAGTGTGACGTCAGGTTTCAAAATGGCGGACGAACGGGAAAATCGAGGGAACTTTCAAGGTCGTGGGGGCTTGGCCTCGTGACCTTGGGGACTTTTCAAGGTCAAAACCGTACAGGGAGTCTTACCACTACTAAAGGAAGTGCCATTCAGAGGTTAATAAAAAACAACTGGTAGACACATAGTATTCTAATATAGTACATGGCCGAGTGGTTAGCGCACTTGGCTACTGATCTAAGGGTCCTGGGTTCGAGCCCCGGGTAAGGCATGGCTGTTTGTGTCGTTTTTATGCCGAGGTCCTGCCGTCCTCTCAGACCTTCTACTATGGCATATAAACTGACAGGCTCATGTCAGACCTTTGTGGCAAGCAGCTGCTTGAGGGGGTATTTTTTTTTGTATTTTGTGTTGCATTAGATTTTTTTATAAACCTTTAGAATGATTTTGTAAATAAAACTGTAATTTTCATTAGGTAATGGTTATAAACTGAAAGTCCACTCTCACTACAAGTATTCAGCAATATAAATTCATATCTGATTAATTAAATTTTAATGTTTCCATACTATTTATGAATTTAAGCTTTAATGACATTATCTGCTATTCCATGGACATAAAAACAACATGAAAATATTTTTTTTTTCCATAGAATAACCAAAAATTAAAGGGTTTTAAATTTAGAAGAAATTCATTAAATTAGAAAGAAAAATAACTGGTTTTGGGTTCAACAATATCTTTTGCATATTGGATTTCAATCTGACTAAGCCATTCATAGTAACATCCATTATCTGATCTACATAAAATAATAAATAATCATCCTTTTATTGACATTTTCAATTTCAAAAATTGTGATCGACATGATATACTCTAAAGACGGATAAAACCTGTTCCTATGGATACATAGTTACTCTACCTAGATATATGAAATATATATATTATGAATAAGAATACAAGTACAAATTTTGCAGTTCAAACAAGTGCTGATAGCATATTTATGTCTAAACTACTTTTCCTTTCAACGTATAAAACTTATTAGCTCAAAAACAAAAAAGATTGCCAAGAGAATTGTTTGTGCAAAGAATATCAAACATGGACTCGACAATTTTTGTGGGCAACGACAAATATCTGGTTTGCCCCTTAAAAATAAAAAAGTACCCCCTCAAGCAACTGCTTGCC
This sequence comes from Ryuthela nishihirai, assembly GCA_038380435.1. NCBI lineage: Eukaryota > Metazoa > Arthropoda > Arachnida > Araneae > Heptathelidae > Ryuthela > Ryuthela nishihirai. Next base: position 137,738 of record JAWZYU010000025.1, read on the forward strand.
ACATAGGTCTGACAGGAGCCTGTCAGTTTACATGCCATAGTAGAAGGTCTGAGCAGATGGCAGGACCTCAGCAGAAAAACAACATGCACATCCATGCCTTACCCGGGGCTCGAACCCAGTTTATGAAATGAAAAATGCTAGCATTCAGTAATTAACCTGATCATCCACACATTTATAGCAATTTGCAAAAGTATTAAATATGAGTAGTTAAAATATCAAATAATTCATGCTCTCAACTTCAAAACTAGGCCAAACAAATTGTATTGTGTTTGTGATCAAAGGAACATGAATTGAAGTCCCAGGTAAGGCATTGATGTTTGTATTGCACCTTTCTGCTGAGATCACACCTTCCTCTCAGACCTGTAAGGCATATTACACTGGCAGGCTCCTGTCAGACCTCTGTGGGAAGCAGTTGTTTGAGGAGGTTTTTATATTTTTCATGTAAACATTTGCATCAATAAAGTAGAAAAAAAAATTCAGTTAATTAGTTTTCCAATGCCATTCGCTGCGCTGGGGCTCTTGTTTAGGAATAGTAAAAGTTGAGGTATGTTGTTCTCCATAAAATTCTTTCTAAAAAAATAAATCAGGGGATTCAAAAATAACTATTGTAGCGGTTCATATTTCGATACGGGCAATTTCAATTTTTCACTCTATAAAAAAATTACGTATATTACTAAGTTTAATTCCTTCAATTTTTTCAATCAAAACAGCGATAAGTTATATAAGGGCAGCCAAAAAAGTTTCTAACTTAATGAAAGACCATCTCATTCAACACACCATCATTCAACACGTTGAAACTAGGCCTAAGAGAGCAATGCACTCAAAACACTTTTCAAGCACTAAATAATTACCTTTATCAAACCACTAACTACAGGAAATATTTCATGCTACAAATGATAATAATAAGTAGAAATGCTTACCTCTTTGGGGTAATCCAAATGTAGTTTGAAGAAAAACACTATTGCAGTCCCATTTCCACAATGAACGAAGCAAGCGACTGTATCATGCACCTCGGACTAAGTTGATTACGTGATATTCCAGTGTCATGGCCTGTCTTTCGCGTGGGCCTCGCTTTCGAGAGTGACGTCAGGTTTCAAAATGGCGGACGAACGGGAAAATCGAGGGAACTTTCAAGGTCGTGGGGGCTTGGCCTCGTGACCTTGGGGACTTTTCAAGGTCAAAACCGTACAGGGAGTCTTACCACTACTCTCGTATTATATAGCGAGATTCTATGGCTAAACTATAATATAGGTGCATAGAATTAGGAAATTATCGAATTATTCACGAAAATATAAATTTTAAGGCTGATTTAAACACCTAAAACGAAACAAAAAGCTATTCCTGTGCTAACAATTCTTCAAATTACTGTCACTGTGACAATCTGATGGTTTGTTTCGATCAAGTATTGATATAGAATGATACTCTATGCTTTAAAAATATTTTCACTGCATAAAATTTTGAAAAAAAAAAATTTATGTTTTAAAATAGCTTTTTTATTTCTGTTTTCACCCATAAAACATAGGTAAAAGCTATATGGAGGGTAATAACTTTTGAATTTACAGTCATATGCACAACATAATGCTTGAAATTCATTATCTCGTATCATATATTGAGATTTTATGGCTAAAGTATAATAAAGGTGTATAGAATATCAGTTCAAAATATCAGTTTCAACGCTGTTTTAAACGCCTATAACAAAGCTAAAAGCTATTCCTCTGCTAACAGCTCTTCAATTTATTTTCAGAGTGACAATCTGATCATTTGCTTCGAACAAGGCTAGATATAGAATGACATTCTATGCGTTAGAAACATTTTCCCTGCATAAAATTTTGAAAAAAATTAATTTATGTTTTAAAACAGCTTTTGTATTTCTGTTTTCGACGCATAAAATATAGATAAAAAGCTATATGGAGTTTAATAACTTTTTAATTTACCATCTGTTTCACAACAACATATTGCTTTATATTCATCACCTCCTATTATATAGTAAGATTCTATGGCTAACGTATAATGTAGGAGCATTTAATTAGGAAAATATCGAATTATTCACCAAAATATAAATTTCAACGCTGATTTGAAGGCCTAAAACGAAGTAAAAAGCTATTCCTGCGCTAACAAATCTTGAATTTATTGTCAGTGTGAGAATCTACTCGTTTGTTTCGATCAAGTATTGATATAGAATGATATTCTATGCTTTAGAAATATTTTCACTGCATAAAATTTTGAAAAAAAAATTTATGTTTTAAAATAGCTTTTTTATTTCTGTTTTCACCCATAAAACATAGGTTAAAGCTATATGGAAGGTAATAACTTCTGAATTTACAGTCATATGCACAACATAATGCTTGAAATTCATTATCTCTTATCATATATTGAGATTTTATGGCTAAAGTATAATATAGGTGTATAGAATTACGAAATTATCGAAATATTCACCAAAATATCAGTTTCAACGCTGTTTTGAACGCCTAAAACAAAGCTAAAAGCTATTCCTCTGCTAACAGCTCTTCAATTTATTGACGGAGTGAAAATCTGACTGTTTGCTTCGATCAAGGCTTGGCAATGACATTCTATGCGTTAGAAACATTTTTCACTGCATAAAATTTTGAAAAAAATCAAATTATGTTTTAAAATAGCTTTAATATTTCTGTTTTCGACGCATAAAACATAGATAAAACCCATATGGAGTTTAAAAACTTTTTAATTTATCGTCTGTTTCCCAACATATTGCTCTATATTCATCACCTCGTATTATATAGTGAGATTCTATGGCTAACGTGTAATGTAGATGCATAGAATTAGGAAAATATGGAATTATTCACCAAAATATAAATTTCAACGCTGATTTAAAGGCCTACGAAGCAAAAAGCTATTCCTGTGCTAACAAATCTGCAATTTACTGTCAGTGTGAGAGTCTGATGGTTTGTTTCGATCAAGTATTGATATAGAATGATGTTCTATGGTTTGGAAATATTTTCACTGCATAAAATTTTGAAAAAAAAAATTTATGTTTTAAAATAGCTTTTTATTTTTGTGTTTTCAGGCATAAAACACAGGCAAAAGCTATATGGAGGATAATAACTTTTGAATTTACAGTCATATGAACAACATAATGCTTGAAATTCATTATCTCGTAACATATAGTGGGATTCTATGGCTAATGTATAATTGAGGTGCTTCCAACTGCGTAAATATCGTAATATCAACCAAAATATGAGTTGGAAAAATGTTTTAAACGTCTTAAACGAAGCTATAAGGTATTCCTGTGCTAACAGCTGTTCAATTTACTGTCAGTGTAAAAATCTGATGGTTTGGTTTGATCAAGGCTTCATATAGAATGATATTCTATCCGTTAAAACCTTTTACCTGCATAAAATTTTGAAAAAAATTAATTTTTGTTTAAAAATAGCTTAAAAAACTGCATAAAATTTTGAAAAAACAAAATTTGTTTTAAAATAGCTTTTTTATTTCTGATTTCAATGATAAAACATAATTAAAATCTATGTGGAGTTTAATAACTTTTGAATTTACAGTCTGTTTCACAACATACTACTCTATATTCATCACTTCGTATTATATAGGGAGATTCTATGGCTAACGTATAATATAGGTACATAGAATTAGGAAAATATCATCAAATATATCAATCAAAATATTCACGAAAGTATAAATTTTGATGCTGATTTAAACACCTAAAACGAAGCAAAAAGTTATTCCTGTGCTAACAAATCTTCAATTTACTGTTAGTATAAAAATCTGATTGTTTGTTTCGATCTAGTATTGATATAGAATGATATTCTATGCGTTAAAAATATTTTCACTGCATAAAATTTTGAAAAAACAAAATTTATATTTTAAAATAGCTTTTTTATTTCTGATTTCAATGATAAAACATGAATAAAAGCTATATGGAGTATAATAACTTTTCAATTTACAGTCATACATAATGATTGATATTCATTATCTCGTATCATATATTGAGATTCTATGGCTAAAGTATAATATAGGTGTATAGAATTACGAAAATATCGAAATATTCACCAAAATATCAGTTTCAACGCTGTTTTCAACGCCTAAAGCAAAGCTAAAAGCTATTCCTCTGCTAATAGCTCTTCAATTTATTGACGGAGTGAAAATCTGATGGTTTGTTTCGATCAAGTATTGATATGTAATGATATTCTATATTCTTAAGGAACAGAATATCATTCTATATCGAGCCTTGATCGAAACAAACCGTCAGATTCCTCCTCTGACATTAAATTGAAGAGTTGTTAGCACAAGAATAGCTTTTAGCTTTGATTTAGGTGTTGGAACTATATTTTGGTCAGTATTTCGATATTATCGTAATCTACGCACCTGAATTATAATTCACCCATAAAATCTCACTATATGATACGAGACAATGAATTTCGAGTATTATGTTTTGCATGTGACTGAATATTCAAAAGTTATTACACTCCATATAGATTTTTACGTATGATTTATGCGTGGAAAACAACAATAACACAGCTATTTTGAAACATAAATGGATTTTTTTTTAAATTCTACGCAGTGAAAATGTGTTTAAGGCATAGAATGTCATTCTATATCATGCCTTGATCGAAACGAACCATCAGATTCTCACTGTGACAGTAAATTGAAGATTTCTTAGCACAGGAATAGATTTTTGCTTCGTTTTAGCCGTTTAAATCAGCGTTGAAATTTATATGTTGGTGAATAATTGTATATTTTCGTAATCCTATGCACCTAAATTATACGTTAGCCAATACAAGGTGATGAATATAAGAGCAATATCTTGTGAAACAGACTATAAGTTCGAAAGTTATTAAATCCATATAGCTTTTACTTTTGTTTTATACGTGGAAAACAGCGCAAAAACAGCTGTTTTGAAACATAAATCGATTTTTTCAAAATTGTATGCAGTGAAAATGTTTTTCAAGCACAGAATGTCATTCTATATCAAGGCTTCATCGAAACAAATGATTATATTCTCACTCTGACAATAAATTAAAGAGCTATTAGCACAGGAATAGCTTTGATCTTTGTTTTATGCGTTGAGAACAGCGTTGAAACTGATATTTTGGTGAATATTTCGATATTTTCGCAATTCAATACACCTAAATTATACTTTAGCCATAGAATCTCAGTATATGATACGAGATAATGAATATCAATCATTATGTTGTGTATATGACTGTAAATTCAAAACTTATTATACTCCATATAGCTTTTACCTATGATTTATGCGTGGAAAGGAATAACACAGCTATTTTGAAACATAAATCGATTTTTTTCAAAATTCTAGGCAGTGGAAATGTGTTTAAGGCATAGAGTGTCATTCTATATCAAGCCTTGATCGAAACGAACCATCAGATTCTCACACTAACAGTAAATTGAAGAGCTGCTAGCACAGGAATAGCTTTTAGCTTTGTTTTAGGCGTTGAGAACAGAGTTGAAATTTATATTTTGGTGAATAATTCGATATTTTCGTAATTCTATGCACGTATATTATACGTTAGTCATACAATCTCACTACATAATACGAGGTGATCAATATAGAGCAATATGTTGTGAAACAGACTGTAAATTCGAAAGTTATTAACTTTTGAATAAACAACGTATAGCTTTTACCTATGTTTTATGCGTGAAAAACAGCGAAAAAATAAAGCTATTTTGAAACATGAATCGATTTTTTCAAAATTGTATGCACTGAAAATATTTTTCAAGCACAAAATGTCATCCTATATGAAGCCTTGATCGAATCAAACCATCAGTTTCTCACTCTGACATTAAATAGAAGAGTTGTTAGCACAGGAATAGCTTTTAGCTTCGTTTTAGGCGTTCAAAACAGCGTTCGAACTCATATTTTGGTCGATGTTACGATATTTTCGTAGTTGGAAGCACCTCAATTATACATTAGACATAGAATCCCACTATACGTTACGACATAATGAACTTCAAGCAATATGTTGTGCATATGACTGTAAATTCAAAAGTTATTACCCTCCATATAGCTTTTACCTATGTTTTATGCTGAAAACAGCAATAAAAAACCTATTTTAAAACATAAATTATTTTTTTCAAAATTTTATGCTGTGAAAATATTTCTAAAGCATAGAATATCATTCTATATCAATACTTGATCGAAACAAACCATCAGATTCTCACACTGACAGTAAATTGAAGATTTGTTAGCACAGCAATAGCGTTTTGCTTCGTTTTAGGCGTTTAAATCAGCGTTAAAATTTATATTTTGTTGAATAATTCGATATTTTCCTGCGAGTGGTTAGCACACTTGGCTACTGATCTGAGGGACCTGGGTTCGAGCCCCGGATTTACGCTATGGACGTGTGTGTGTGTGTCGTTTTCTGCTGAGGTCCTGCCATCCTCTCAGGTCTCCTACTGTGGCATATAAACTGACAGACTCCTGTCAGACCACTGTGGCAAGCAGCTGCTTAAGGGGGTATTTATTTTTATTTCTTTTTTTATATTATACGTTAGCCATAGAATCTCACTATATAATACGAGGTGATGAATATAGAGCAATTCTTATGGAATATAGAGCAATATCCCAAGGTCACGAGGCCAAGCCCCCACGACCTTGAAAGGTCCCTCGATTTTCTCGTTCGTCCGCCATTTTGAATTCTGACGTCACACTCTCGAAAGGTCCCTCGATTTTCCCGTTCGTCCGCCATTTTGAATTCTGACGTCACACTCTCGAAAGGTCCCGTGATTTTTCTTTATTTCAGACTCCCCAATGGTTGACCTATATTTTAAGCCCTCCCTGCTCTTGCAGATCCCCTGGTTGACCTATATTTTAAGCCCTCCCTCCTCTTACAGACCCCCTGGTTGATCTATATTTTAAACCCTACCTATATTTTAAATCCCATTTTCGAATTTTCTTGTTTTTCCCCTGTTTAACCCATATTTTAAACCCTTCCCTCTTCATAGACCCCCCCCTGTTGATCCACCTATATTTTAAGCCTTCCCCTCTTTAAACCATATCAGTTTTTGCGCATTTAATCGGTGTCATCCAACGTCCATACTATTTTTAGTACGTCTCCTGTATTTAAAAAAAAATTTGCTTTCGTCGCCGTATTTGAACTCGCTACTTCAGTGTCGATAGCTGGAGCCTTATCGCGCTGTACTATGCCTTGTTGCTTGATGATGTGCTTTAGATGTGTCTCAAACGGGTATAGCCATATAAATTATGTATCTCTTTATTACAGTTTAAAGATTTATTTCAGATATTAAACTAGGTTTTTTATTACCCTACGTTTTTTCACAACCTTCGTATTCTTTATAACTAACATTTTTCAGCGTATTTCTTTTAACTCCATTACTGTTGGTTATCGCATTTTTACTAGAAGTACTATTCTACAGTTTTAAAAGACTGTCCAACAGAAAATACCAATGGGTAAAAAATTAATAAAAGGAAAAACAAATCTTAAAAACTTATTCGTCATTATGTAAAAAGGGCCTATAACTTTAGTACGTCTCGTGTATTTAAAAAAAATTATGCTTCCACCGCCGTATCTGAACTCACTACCTCTGTGCCAATAGCGGGAGCGTAATTGCGCTCAGCTATGCCTTGTACCTGATGATGTGGTTTAGATGTGTCTCAAACGGAGTATAACCGTATAAATTAGGTATCTCTTTATTACAGCTTGAGTTTTATATTTCAGATATTAAACTAGGTTTTTTTATTTTCCTACGTTTTTTTTTCACAACCTTCGTATTCTTTATAACTCGCTTTTCCTACGTATTTCTTATAATGAACCCCTATAGTCTTTTCATATTAATATACGTATTTTTTAACCTTCGTATTTTAAGTCCGTTTCAGTAACACTTATTTCTTTTAACTCCGTTACTGTGGGTTGTCCAATTTTTACTAGAAGGACTATTCTACAGTAAGACTGTACCTCAGAAAATGTCATTGGGTAAGAAAATTTAATAAAAAGGAAAAACTTATTCCTCATTATGTGTGATATGGTGACCTGTTTGGGTGTCATAAAAGTTCCGCTTTAGAACAAGCGTTTGGTACTGGACCACGTTTTTAATGACAGCGAGGATGTTGCAATTCTTTTACCCGTATTTTGCGAGTTCGACCTTTCATCGTACATTTCGCAACAAGCAGAATGTGACAAGGTCACTTTCTCAACGGGTGATTGCAGACAGATCTGTTGCTATCCGCTCGACAATATTTGCTACTGATAAAACGATTTCCTTCATTAAAAATAGAAACTAATTAAATAATGGGGTATCACTGGGAAAACACTGGGCACTGGGAAGAACACAAACTGATTTAGTGCTAAAACATCTCCAGATTTCAGCTTACTTCAAAAACTCAACTTCCATAAGAATACACAATTATGGTACAGTGTCGGGAAGAAATATGTTTCAACGAAATTCAATTGCATGTATTACGATCAGAAAACTAATTTAGTGGACAAAGTTTAAAATAGTTATTAAATAGTACCTTACAGTGCAAGTGCGCTTCAGGCGAAAAGCCTCCCCTTCGAACACTGCACCCCGTTTTTGTTTCCTTCATTAAAAATAGAAACTAATTAAATAATGGGGTATCACTGGGAAAACACTGGGCACTGGGAAGAACACAAACTGATTTAGTGCTAAAACATCTCCAGATTTCAGCTTACTTGAAAAACTCAACTTCCATAAGAATACACAATTATGGTACAGTGTCGGGAAGAAATATGTTTCAACGAAATTCAATTGCATGTATTACGATCAGAAAACTAATTTAGTGGACAAAGTTTAAAATAGTTATTAAATAGTACCTTACAGTGCAAGTGCGCTTCAGGCGAAAAGCCTCCCCTTCGAACACTGCACCCCGTTTTTCCGAAGTAACTGTGTCACAAGTCTTCCTACATCATCGCTAAACAGAGAATCGGATTCAATGTGCAAGAAGATCAAGATCTCATTTGAAGGAGCACATAGTGGATACTGTACTCCATAGTGAAATGAGCATTGGCAAATATATCCCTCTTGCGGGACCTAGTTATATCCCTACTCCAAGAGAATTACTAATGAAAACGTGCTATTGTTAATGTATGTAATTCCGACAAAAAATGTTTTGTCTGTTTTAGCCACTTTATATCCTGCAATAGGAAACACTGAACACCTTAACAACTTTTAGAAGAAAACACATCAGGCCTAATTTTCTCTTTAATAATAAATCCAATATCTAAATTCGAAAAAATTAGCATTTCTGTCTGGAGAAAGAGATGTTCCCACCATTCAGATTTAAAGCGCACGCAAATCTCCTACTGTTATCAGACGATGGAAAGCAGCATTATTGTTCCATTAAGAATTTGTTTCTATGAAATTCAAAGGGAGAATGCTGTTTTCCATATTATAGGGAATGCAATTAATACCGATTCCTTGCAGATGGCTGTCCTTTAGGTTATGAAATAATCTTAATAGAACGTTTGAAATTGAGATGACACACATTAGCTCCTCGGAGAAGCGCTAGGGGGGTAGAAGACTATACCCGTGTAATGAAAATATTCATTCGACATAAAAAAAACCTACGCAAATATAACGTACACTGACGTGCTCCTCTTAGCTGATGTGTTTGGTGACCCTATTATGTTTACATAGCTCCTGCCTTTATACCTGAAGATGACAAATACTAGAGTTGATAACCTACAATGTACCTTTTTGGAAGGCATACGAGGAGGAATTTCGGTGATATGCAGACAACAAGCATTTAGAATGAAAAACTGATTGCAAGTTTGCTTGACCGTCATACAAACCTGAAAAGAGATGAAATGGGTAGTACTTTACCCATGATACACCATGTGACTAGGTCGTGAAATCAAATTACATGCATAAACGAAAATTAGAAAAACAACGAAATGGATATTAAATTCAATAAGAATCACTAAAATGTAAAGAGTGTTGGAATATCTGTAAAATGCACACACATTTCAGTGGATAGGTGAATATTTTCACAATTCTTTGGAAGTGGAAGGCACAATAACTGTAAAACATACTGTGACGAGAGAGAAAGTATAAAAAATGTAGTTGGATGGTTGTAAAAAATCGCTTCAAAACAGAAAATTACAACGCAAATGCTGTAAGATAGAAAAAAAAACGACTATTCGACGGTTATTCCAAGCCGCTATCTCAGGCTCTTTTCAGATTTCCTGGTTCTATAGTTCCCTGGTACGTAGCGCATAAGTGTGGGTGTAGTTGGCTATATTTCGTTGCAAATACAAGTTGTTTTCACTCTTAGTTATTTTTTCCTGCATGAGAATACACATTTCTATACTACATTGCGTACACACGGATGGACAAATATTCAAAATACTTTGCATATAGAAAACATCAGCAAAGAACCACAGAAGTTGGGAAATTTAAAATCTGAAAACTCAGTGTTTATAAGAAAACAACAATATTTTCAGTATTTCGTTGAAAAGTTGGGTCCGAGAATCGATCCGCTAGACCTAACTTTGCATTCTCTGACTTCAACCACCGATAAAACGTAATGTAACCTCTCTCTCCAGTTATCCCAAGCCGCTATCTCTTTTCAGAGTTTCTGGTCCCCTCGGTACGATTGAATAAGCGCATAAGTGTGGGTGAAGATGGCTATTTTTCGCTGCAAACACAAGTTTTTCGACAAAGATAGGGCGTTTCACTACAGTCTAACACGGGATTTCATGTTTCTTTAGTTATTTTTCCTGCATTAGAATATTTCTAATCTATCTCATAGACAGCAGGTTAGTTACTTCTGATCTAACAAAGCCAAGGTATGAGATCCATAGTAAGACATGAACGTTTGTGTTGTTTTCCTACCATGATCCCGACATCCTCTCACCCCCTTCTACGGGATCGTATGAAAAAATCCTGTAACTGTTACAACAATTAGCTGCGTGAAGACGTATTTATTTTTAAAGCAAAGACACACTAATTTCGGACTCGGTAGCTAGAGAACGATATATTAACTTGCTAAAGTTTGATTTTAACGATCAGATAGTGTATACATCACCACTTTTTTAGTTCATACTAATAACTTCTAACTTTTAAAGCAAATATTATCTCATTATAAGCGATTTCATACAAAGAGATACGCACTCTATGTTTCACATTTAAATCTATAGAGATAACGATCACTACCCATGGAACACATCTGTGAAAAAACACGCTATGATAGGGTTTGAGAAAGATTTTTAGCCCATAGGGGTGCTGCACTGCAAGAAAGCACATTATCTTTGATATCAGAACCAACATGAAAGTTATACTGTTTGGGTTTGAGAAAGAGTCTTTAGTTCACGGGGCACCGCATGAATAAGTGTATAAGTGTTGGTGAATATGGCTATTTTTCGCTGCAAACACAAGTTTTTCGACAAAGATAGGGTGTTTCACTACAATCTAACACGGGATTTCATGTGTGTTTAATTATTTTTCCTGCATGAGAATACTTCTAATCTATCTCATAGACAGCAGGTTAGTTACTTCTGATCTAACAAGGCCAAGGTCTGAGATCCATAGTAAGACATGAACGTTTGTGTTGTTTTCCTACCAAGATACCGACAACCTCTCACATGAAATATTACTGTACTAGGATCTAGAAAAATCACCATCCATTACATTAATTTATTTTTATTATATTCATGTATTTCACCACATTTTCTTGTCAAGAGCTAAAATTATTTCATGAATGAACGACAAAATATCTTCAAATGCAGTGGACGCATGACAGAATTACTTCAAAATAAGTTCCAACAGCTGAGAAACAACTGTAAAAAATTAGATAAATACACACCGGGAAAGACAGAATTGCTTTCAAAACATTAAAATACCTCAAATGTGTGGCTGAATCACCTCCAAATATCTCCAGCACACTTTTAAAGGAAATATTGTCTCATTATAAGAGATTTCATAGAAAGAGATACGCACTCTATGCTTCACATTTAAATCTATAGAGATAACGATCACTACCAATGGAACACCTCTGTGAAAAAACACGCTACGATTGGGTTTGAGAAATATTTTTAGCCCAAGGGGGTGCTGCACTGCAGGAAAACACATTATCTTTGATATCAGAACCTACGAGAAAGCTATACTGTTTGGGTTTGAGAAAGATTCTTTAGTTCACAGGGCACCGCATTACACTAAAGCACACTGTCTTGTACGTATGTCTGTCTGTATGTTTGTTTCTCTCTCTCTCTCTGTGTGTATGTGTGTTTGTGTCTATGTGTAAATATGTATGTTACTACGAAATGTGTGTACGTGTAGATGTGTGCATATATGTCAAGATGTAACTGTGTCTGCATGTTTGTTTCTCTCTAGGTGTGTGTGTGTTTCAGTGAATCGTGTATGTGTGCGTATGTGAGTGTGTGTATGTTCATGTATGTTAATATGTTTCTTTATATGTTTTCATGCGTGTGTGTTAAGATGTCTGTGTGCACATAGTCGTTTCTCTGTATGTGTATACCGCTTTCATGTTTCTCTCTCTCTCTGTGTGTGTGCGTGTTAAAGTGTCTGTATGTGTTTCATCTTTACGTGTATATGTTATCGTATGTGTGTGTTTGTTCACATGCAAGAATAAACATATTGTCTTACGGACACTTGCTTGCTACAGAAGAAGCTAATAATTTAAAACGAGACTAGTGGTTATGCAAAACTAACGTAACACTACTGAAAAATCCTTGTTTCAAAAAAAGTAGGATTTTTCCTCGGGATCAAACAATAACTAAACACACATGAAATCCCGTGTTAGATTGTAGTGAAACACCCTATCTTTGTCGAAAAACTTGTGTTTGCAGCGAAAAATAGCCATATTCACCCACACTTATACACTTATTCATGCGGTGCCCCGTGAACTAAAGACTCTTTCTCAAACACAAACAGTATAACTTTCATGTTGGTTCTGATATCAAAGATAATGTGCTTTCTTGCAGTGCAGCACCCCATGGGCTAAAAATCTTTCTCAAACCCTATCATAGCGTGTTTTTTTACAGATGTGTTCCATGGGTAGTGATCGTTATCTCTATAGATTTAAATGTGAAGTATAGAGTGCGTATCTCTTTGTACGAAATCGCTTATAATGAGATAATATTTGCTTTAAAAGTTAGAAGTTATTAGTATGAACTAAAAAAGTGGTGATGTATACACTATCTGATCGTTAAAATCAAACTTTAGCAAGTTAATATATCGTTCTCTAGCTTACCGAGTCCGAAATTAGTGTGTCTTTGCCTTAAAAATAAATACGTCTTCACGCAGCTAATTGTCGTAACAGTTACAGGATTTTTTCATACGATCCCGTAGAAGGGGGTGAGAGGATGTCGGGATCATGATAGGAAAACAACACAAACGTTCATGTCTTACTAAGGATCTCATACCTTGGCTTTGTTAGATCAGAAGTAACTAACCTGCTGTCTATGAGATAAATTAGAAATATTCTAATGCAGGAAAAATAACTAAACAAACTTTAAATCCCGTGTTAGATTGTAGTGAAACGCCCTATCTTTGCCGAAAAACTTGTGTTTGCAGCGAAAAATAGCCATCTTCACCCACACTTATGCGCTTATTCAATCGTACCGAGGGGACCAGAAACTCTGAAAAGAGATAGCGGCTTGGGATAACTGACGAGAGAGCTTACATTACGTTTTATCGGTGGTTGAAGTCAGAGAATGCAAAGTTAGGTCTAGCGGATCGATTCGACCCAACTTTTCATGGAAATACTGAAAATATTGTTGTTTTCTTATAAACACTGAGTTTTCAGATTTTAAATTTTCCAACTTCTGTGGTTCTTTGCTGATGTTTTCTATATGCAAAATATTTTGAATATTTTTCCATCCGTGTGTACGCAATGTAGTATAGAAATGTGTATTCTCATGCAGGAAAAAATAACTAAGAGTGAAAACAACTTGTATTTGCAACGAAAAATAGCCAACTACACCCACACTTATGCGCTACGTACCAGGGAACTATAGAACCAGGAAATCTGAAAAGAGCGTGAGATAGCGGCTTGGAATAACCGTCGAATAGTCGTTTTTTTTTCTATCTTACAGCATTTGCGTTGTAATTTTCTGTTTTGAAGCGATTTTTTACAACCATCCCACTACATTTTTTATACTTTCTCTCTCGTCACAGTATGTTTTACAGTTATTGTGCCTTCCACTTCCAAAGAATTGTGAAAATATTCACCTATCCACTGAAATGTGTGTGCATTTACAGATATTCCAACACTCTTTACATTTTAGTGATTCTTATTGAATTTACCATCCATTTCGTTGTTTTTCTAATTTTCGTTTATGCATGTAATTTGATTTCACGACCTAGTCACATGGTGTATCATGGGTAAAGTACTACCCATTTCATCTCTTTTCAGGTTTGTATGACGGTCAAGCAAACTTGCAATCAGTTTTTCATTCTAAATGCTTGTTGTCTGCATATCACCGAAATTCCTCCTCGTATGCCTTCCAAAAAGGTACATTGTAGGTTATCAACTCTAGTATTTGTCATCTTCAGGTATGAAGGCAGGAGCTATGTAAACATAATAGGGTCAGTATCTGCCACCAAACACATCAGCTAAGAGGAGCACATCAGTGTACGTTATATTTGCGTAGGTTTTTTTTATGTCGAATGAATATTTTCATTACACGGGTATAGTCTTCTACCCCCTAGCGCTTCTCCGAGGAGCTAATGTGTGTCATCTCAATTTCAAACGTTCTATTAAGATTATTTCATAACCTAAAGGACAGCCATCTGCAAGGAATCGGTATTAATTGCATTCCCTATAATATGGAAAACAGCATTCTCCCTTTGAATTTCATAGAAACAAATTCTTAATGGAACAATAATGCTGCTTTCCATCGTCTGATAACAGTAGGAGATTTGCGTGCGCTTTAAATCTGAATGGTGGGAACATCTCTTTCTCCAGACAGAAATGCTAATTTTTTCGAATTTAGATATTGGATTTATTATTAAAGAGAAAATTAGGCCTGATGTGTTTTCTTCTAAATGTATATAGTTGTTAAGGTGTTCAGTGTTTCCTATTGCAGGATACAAAGTGGCTAAAACAGACAAAACATTTTTTGTCGGAATTACATACATTAACAATAGCACGTTTTCATTAGTAATTCTCTTGGAGTAGGGATATAACTAGGTCCCGCAAGAGGGATATATTTGCCAATGCTCATTTCACTATGGAGTACAGTATCCACTATGTGCTCCTTCAAATGAGATCTTGATCTTCTTGCACATTGAATCCGATTCTCTGTTTAGCGATGATGTAGGAAGACTTGTGACAAAGTTACTTCGGAAAAACGGGGTGCAGTGTTCGAAGGGGAGGCTTTTCGCCTGAAGCGCACTTGCACTGTAAGGTACTATTTAATAACTATTTTAAACTTTGTCCACTAAATTAGTTTTCTGATCGTATTACATGCAATTGAATTTCGTTGAAACATATTTCTTCCCGACACTGTACCATAATTGTGTATTCTTATGGAAGTTGAGTTTTTCAAGTAAGCTGAAATCTGGAGATGTTTTAGTACTAAATCAGTTTGTGTTCTTCCCAGTGCCCAGTGTTTTCCCAGTGATACCCCATTATTTAATTAGTTTCTATTTTTAATGAAGGAAATCGTTTTATCAGTAGCAAATATTGTCGAGCGGATAGCAACAGATCTGTCTGCAATCACCCGTTGAGAAAGTGACCTTGTCACATTCTGCTTGTTGCGAAATGTACGATGAAAGGTCGAACTCGCAAAATACGGGTAAAAGAATTGCAACATCCTCGCTGTCATTAAAAACGTGGTCCAGTACCAAACCCTTGTTCTAAAGCGGAACTTTTATGACACCCAAACAGGTCACCATATCACACATAATGAGGAATAAGTTTTTCCTTTTTATTAAATTTTCTTACCCAATGACATTTTCTGAGGTACAGTCTTACTGTAGAATAGTCCTTCTAGTAAAAATTGGACAACCCACAGTAACGGAGTTAAAAGAAATAAGTGTTACTGAAACGGACTTAAAATACGAAGGTATTTTATTATACGTATATTAATATGAAAAGACTATAGAGGTTCATTATAAGAAATACGTAGGAAAAGCGAGTTATAAAGAATACGAAGGTTGTGGAAAAAAAACGTAGGAAAATAAAAAAACCTAGTTTAATATCTGAAATATAAAACTCAAGCTGTAATAAAGAGATACCTAATTTATACGGTTATACCCCGTTTGAGACACATCTAAACCACATCATCAGGTACAAGGCATAGCTGAGCGCAATTACGCTCCCGCTATTGGCACAGAGGTAGTGAGTTCAAATACGGCGGTGGAAGCATAATTTTTTTTAAATACACGAGACGTACTAAAGTTATAGGCCCTTTTTACATAATGACGAATAAGTTTTTAAGATTTGTTTTTCCTTTTATTAATTTTTTACCCATTGGTATTTTCTGTTGGACAGTCTTTTAAAACTGTAGAATAGTACTTCTAGTAAAAATGCGATAACCAACAGTAATGGAGTTAAAAGAAATACGCTGAAAAATATTAGTTATAAAGAATACGAAGGTTGTGAAAAAACGTAGGGTAATAAAAAACCTAGTTTAATATCTGAAATAAATCTTTAAACTGTAATAAAGAGATACATAATTTATATGGCTATACCCGTTTGAGACACATCTAAAGCACATCGTCAAGCAACAAGGCATAGTAAAGCGCGATAAGGCTCCAGCTATCGACACTGCAGTAGCGAGTTCAAATACGGCGACGAAAGCAAATTTTTTTTTTAAATACAGGAGACGTACTAAAAATAGTATGGACGTTGGATGACACCGATTAAATGCGCAAAAACTGATATGGTTTAAAGAGGGGAAGGCTTAAAATATAGGTGGATCAACAGGGGGGTCTATGAAGAGGGGAGGGTTTAAAATATGGGTTAAACAGGGGAAAAACAAGAAAATTCGAAAAGGGGATTTAAAATATAGGTAGGGTTTAAAATATAGGTCAACCAGGGGGTCTGTAAGAGGAGGGAGGGCTTAAAATATAGGTCAACCAGGGGATCTGCAAGAGCAGGGAAGGCTTAAAATATAGGTCAACCATTGGGGAGTCTGAAATAAAGAAAAATCACGGGACCTTTCGAGAGTGTGACGTCAGAATTCAAAATGGCGGACGAACGGGAAAATCGAGGGACCTTTCGAGAGTGTGACGTCAGAATTCAAAATGGCGGACGAACGGGAAAATCGAGGGACCTTTCGAGAGTGTGACGTCAGAATTCAAAATGGCGGACGAACGAGAAAATCGAGGGACCTTTCAAGGTCGTGGGGGCTTGGCCTCGTGACCTTGGGGACTTTTCAAGGTCAAAACCGTACAGGGAGTCTTACCACTACTTACGAGGTTATGAATATAGAGCAATATGTTGTAAAACAGACTGTAAATTCAAAAGTTATTAGACTCCATACAGATTTTACCTGTTTTAATCGTAGAAAACAGAAATAAAAAAGTTATTTTAAAACATAAATCGATTTTCTTTAAATTTTATCCAGTGAAAATGTTTGTAACGTATAGAATATCATTCTATATCAATACTTGATCGAAACAAACCATCAGATTGTTAGACTGACTGTGAATTGAAGATTTGTTAGCACAGGAGTAGCTTTTAGCTTCGTTTTAGGCGTTAAAACAGCGTTCGAACTCATATTTTGGTCGATATTACGATATTTTAGTTGTTCGAAGCACATCAATTATACATTAGCCATAGAAATCCACTATATGTTACGAGATAATGAATTCCAAGCATTATGTTGTGCATATGACTGTAAATTCAAAAGTTACTACCCTCCATATAGCTTTTACCTATATTTTATGCGTGGAAAACAAAAATGGAAGAGCTATATTAAAACATAAATTGATTTTTTTCAAAATTTTATGCAGTGAAAATGTTTCTAAAGCATAAAATGTCATTCTATATCAAGCCTTGATCGAAGGAAACCATCAGATTTTTACACTGACAGTTAATTGAAGATTTGTTAGCACAGGAATAGCTTTTTGCTTCGTTTTAGGCCTTTAAATCAGCGTTGAAATTTATATTTTGGTGAATAATTCGATAATTTCCTAATTCTATGCACCTATATTATAGTTTAGCCATAGAATCTCGCTATAT
The DNA here is from genome assembly GCA_038380435.1 of Ryuthela nishihirai. Lineage (NCBI taxonomy): Eukaryota > Metazoa > Arthropoda > Arachnida > Araneae > Heptathelidae > Ryuthela > Ryuthela nishihirai. The sequence goes on from JAWZYU010000025.1 coordinate 155,874, forward strand.
AATACGAGGTGATGAATATAGAGTAATATGTTGTGAAACAGACTGTAAATTCAAAAGTTATTAAACTCCACATAGATTTTAATTATGTTTTATCATTGAAATCAGAAATAAAAAAGCTATTTTAAAACAAATTTTGTTTTTTCAAAATTTTATGCAGTTTTTTAAGCTATTTTTAAACAAAAATTAACTTTTTTCAAAATTTTATGCAGGTAAAATGTTTTTAACGGATAGAATATCATTCTATATGAAGCCTTGATCAAACCAAACCATCAGATTTTTACACTGACAGTAAATTGAACAGCTGTTAGCACAGGAATACCTTATAGCTTCGTTTAAGACGTTTAAAACATTTTTCCAACTCATATTTTCGTTGATATTACGATATTTACGTAGTTGGAAGCACCTCAATTATACATTAGCCATAGAATCCCACTATATGTTACGAGATAATGAATTTCAAGCATTATGTTGCTCATATGACTGTAAATTCAAAAGTTATTATCCTCCATATAGCTTTTGCCTATATTTTATGAGTGAAAACAGAAAAATAAAAAGCTATTTTAAAACATAAATTTTTTTATGTTGTAAAACAGACTTTAAATTCAAAAGTTATTAGACTCCATATAGATTTTACCTAAGTTTTAATCTTGGAAAACAGAAATAAAAAAGTTATTTTAGAACATAAATTGATTTTTTTCAAAATTTTATGCAGTGAAAATGTTTTTAAAGCATAAAATGTCATTCTATATTAAACCTTGATAGAAGCAAATCATCAGATTGTCAATCTGACAATAAATTGAAAAGCTGTTAGCACAGGAATAGCTTTTAGTTCGGTTTTAGCCGTTTAAAACAGCGTTCGATCTCATATTTTGTACGATATTACGATATTTTCGTAGTTCGAAGCACCTCAATTACATTAGCTATAGAATCCCACTATATGTTACGAGACAATGAATTTCAAGCATTATGTTGTTCATATGACTGTAAATTTAAAAGTTATTACCCTCCATATAGCTTTTGCCTATGTTTTATGCGTGAAAACAGAAAAAAAAAGCTATTTTAAAACATAAATTTTTTTTTCAAAATTTTATGCAGTGAAAATATTTCCAAACCATAGAACATCATTCTATATCAATACTTGATCGAAACAAACCATCAGACTCTCACACTGAAAGTAAATTGCAGATTTGTTAGCACAGGAATAGCTTTTTGCTTCGTTGTAGGTATTTAAATCAGCGTTGAAATTTATATTTTGGTGAATAATTCCATATTTTCCTAATTCTATGCATCTACATTACACGTTAGCCATAGAATCTCAATATATAATACGAGGTGATGAATATAGAGCAATATGTTGGGAAACAGACGATAAATTAAAAAGTTTTTAAACTCCATATGGGTTTTATCTATGTTTTATGCGTCGAAGACAGAAATATTAAAGCTATTTTAAAACATAATTTGATTTTTTTCAAAATTTTATGCAGTGAAAATGTTTCTAACGCATAGAATGTCATTCTATATCAAGCTTTGATCGAAGCAAACAGTCAGATTTTCACTCCGTCAATAAATTGAAGAGCTGTTAGCAAAAGAATAGCTTTTAGCTTTGTTTTAGGCGTTCAAAACAGCGTTGAAACTGATATTTTGGTGAATATTTGGATATTTTCGTAATTCTGTACACCTATATTATACTTTAGCCATAAAATCTCAATATATCATACGAAATAATGAATTTCAAGCATTATGTTGTGCATATGACTGCAAATTCAAAAGTTATTACCCTCCATATAACTTTTACCTATGTTTTATGCGTGAAAACAGAAATAAAAAAGCTATTTTGAAACATGAATTTTTTTTTTCAAAATTTTATGCAGTGAAAATATTTCCAAAGCATAGAACATCATTCTATATCAATACTTGATCGAAACAAGCGAGTAGATTCTCACACTGACAGTAAATTCAAGATTTGTTAGCCCAGCAATAGCTTTTTACTTCGTTTTAGGCTTTCAAATCAGCGTTGAAATTTATATTTTGGTGAATAATTCGATATTTTCCTACATTAACGTTAACATGCACCTACATTAAGCGTTAGCCATAGAATCTTACTATATAATAGGAGGTGGTGAATATAAAGCAATATGTTGTGAAACAGACGGTAAATTAAAAAGTTATTAAACTCCATATAGCTTTTATACATGTTTTATGCGTCGAAAACAGAAATACAAAAGCTATTTTAAAACATAAATTAATTTTTTTCAAAATTTTATGCAGGGAAAATATTTCTAACGCATTGAATGTCATTCTATATCTAGCCTTGTTCGAAGCAAATGATCAGATTGTCACTCTGAAAATAAATTGAAGAGCTGTTAACAGAGGAATAGCTTTTAGCTTTGTTTTGGGCGTTGAAAACAGCGTTGAAACTGATATCTTGGTGAATATTACGATATTTTCGTCGTTCGAAGCACCTCAATTATACATTAGCCATAGAATCCCACTATATGTTACGAGATAATGAATTTCAAGCATTATGTTGTGCATATGACTCTAAATTCAAAAGTTATTACCCTCCATATAGCTTTTACCTATGTTTTATGCGTGGAAAACAGAAATAGAACAGCTATTTTAAAACATAAACTGTTTTTTTTCAAAAATTTATGCAGTGAAAGTGTTTCTAAAGCATAAGATGCCATTCCATATCAAGCCTTGATCGAAACAAACCATCAGATTCTCACACTGACAGTAAATGGAAGATTTCTTAGTACAGGCATAGCTCTTTGTTCGTTTTAAATCAGGGATGAAATTTATATTTTGTTGAATAATTTGATATTTTCCTAATTATATGCCCCTATATTATACGTTAGCCATAGAATCTCACTACGTAATACGAGGTGATGAATATAGAGCAATATATTGTGAGACTGTAAATTCAAAAGTTATTCCACTCCATATATCTTTTATCTATGTTTTATGCGTGGAAAACAGAAATAGAAAATCTATTTTAAAACATAAATTAATTTTTTTCAAAATTTTATGCATGGAAAAAGTTTCTAACGCATAGAATGTCATTCTATATCAAGCCTTGATCGAATCAAACCGTCAGATTTTCACTCCGTCAATAAATTGAAGACCTGTTAGGACAGGAATTGCTTTTTGCTTTGTTTTAGGCGTTGAAAACAGCGTTCAAACTGATATTTTGGAGAATATTTCAATATTTTCGTAATTCTATACACCTATATTATACTTTAGCCATAGAATCTCAATATATGATACGAGATAATGAATATCAATCCTTATGTTGTGCATATGACTGTAAATTGAAAACTTATTATACTCCATATAGCTTTTACTTATGTTTTATCATTGAAATCAGAAATAAAAAAGCTATTTTAAAACATAAATTTTGTTTTTTTCAAAATTTTATGCAGTGAAAATATTTCTAACGCATAGAATATCATTCTATATCAATACTTGATCGAAACAAACCATCAGATTTTTATACTGACAGTAAACTGAAGATTTGTTAGCACAGGAATAGCTTTTTGCTTCGTTTTAGGCCTTTAAATCAGCGTTGAAATTTATATTCTGGTGAATAATTCGATATTTTCTTAATTCTATGCATCTACCTTGTACGTTAGCCATAGAATCTCAGTATATAATACGAGGTGATGAATATGGAGCAATATGTTGTGAAACAGACTGCAAATTCAAAAGTTATTACACTCCATACAGCTTTTACTGAAGTTTATGCTTGGAAAACAAAAAATAAAAGAGATATTTTAAAACATAAATAGATTTTTTTCAAAATTTTATGCAGTGAAAGTGTTTCTAATGCATAGAATATCATTCTATATCAAGCCTTGATCGAAACAAACAGTCAGATTTTCACTCCGTCAATAAATTGAAGAGCTGTTAGTCCAGGAATAGCCTTTCGGTTTGTTTTAGGCGTTGAAAACGGCGTTGAAACTGATATTTGGTGAACATTTCGATGTTTTCGTAATTCTATACACCTATATTATACTTTAGCCATAGAATCCCACTATATGTTACGAGATAATGAATTTCAAGCATTATGTTGTGCATATGACTGTGAATTCAAAAGTTATTACCCTCCATATAGCTTTTACCTATATTTTATGCGTGGAAAACAAAAATAGAAGAGCTATATTAAAACATAAATTGATTTTTTTCAAAATTTTATGCAGTGAAAACGTTTCTAAAGCATAAAATGTCATTCTATATCAAGCTTTGATCGAAGCAAACCATCAGATTTTTACACTGACAGTTAATTGAGGATTTGTTAACACAGGATTAGCTTTTTGCTTCGTTTCAGAAGTTTAAATCAACGTTGAAATTTATATTTTCGTGAATAATTCGATATTTTCCTAATTCTATGCACCTATATTATAAGTTAGCCATAGAATCTCACTATACAATACGAGGTGATGAATATACAGCCACAGGTTGTGAAACAGACTGTAAATTCAAAAGTTATTACACTCCATGTAGCTTAGCTCTATGTTTTATGCTTGGAAAACAGAAATACAACAGCTATTTTAAAACATAAATTGATTTTTTTCAAAATTTTATGCAGTGAAAACGTTTTTCTAAAGCATAGAATGTCATTCTATATCAAGCCTTGATAGAAGCAAATCATCAGATTGTCAATGTGACAATAAATTGAAGAGCTGTTAGCACACGAATAGCTTTTAGCTCCGTTTTAGCCGTTTAAAACACTGTTCGAACTCATATTTTGGTCGATATTACGATATTTTCGTAGTTCGAAGCACCTCAATTATACATTAACCATAGAATCCCACTGTATGTTAAGAGATAATGAATTTGAAGCATTGTGTTGTGCATATGACTGTAAATTTAAAAGTTATTACCCTCCATACAGCTTTTACCTACGTTTTATGCATGAAAACAGCAATAAAAAAGCAATTTTAAAACATTATTTTATTTTTCAAACTTTTATTCAGTAATTTTATTCAAACTTTTATTCAGTTTTAAAGCATAGAATATCATTCTATATCAATATCGTAACATCGAGCAAAATATGAGTTCGAACGCTGTTTTGAACGCCTAAAACGAAGCTAAAAGCTATTCCTGTGCTAACAACTCTTCTATTTAATATCAGAGTGAGAAACTGATGGTTTGATTCGATCAAGGCTTCATATAGGATGACATTTTGTGCTTGAAAAATATTTTCAGTGCATACAATTTTGAAAAAATCGATTCATGTTTCAAAATAGCTTTATTTTTTTGCTGTTTTTCACGCATAAAACATAGGTAAAAGCTATACGTTGATTATTAAAAAGTTAATAACTTTCGAATTTACAGTCTGTTTCACAACATATTGCTCTATATTGATCACCTCGTATTATGTAGTGAGATTATATGACTAGCGTATAATATACGTGCATAGAATTACGAAAATATCGAATTATTCACCAAAATATAAATTTCAACTCTGTTCTCAACGCCTAAAACAAAGCTAAAAGCTATTCCTGTGCTAACAGCTCTTTAATTTATTGTCAGAGTGAGAATCTGATGGTTTGTTTCCATCAAGGCTTGATATAGAATGATATTCTATATTTAGAAATATTTTCACTGTATAAAATTTTGGAAAAAATATTGTTATTTAAAATAGCTGTGTTATTTCTGTTTTCCACGCATAAAACGTTGGTAAAAGCTATATGGAGGGTAATAACTTTTGAATTTACACTCATATGCACAACATAATGGTTGAAATTCATTATCTCGTATCATATAGTTAGAGTCTATGGCTAATGAGTAATTTAGGTGCATCGAACTACGAATATATCGTAATATTGACCAAAATATCAGTTCCAACGCTATTTTAAACGCCTAAAACGAAGCTAAAAGCTAATCCTGTGCTAACAACTCTTCAATTTAATGTCAGAGTGAGAATCTGATGGTTTGTTTCGAACAAGGCTTGCTACAGAATGAGATTCTGTGCTTGAAAAACATTTTCACTGTATACAATTTTGAAAAAAAAAATCGATTTATGTTTCAAAATAGCTGTTTTATTGCTGTTTTCCACGCATAAATCATAGGTAAAAGCTATATGGAGTGTAATAACTTTTAAATTTACAGTTAGTTTCATAACATTATGATTGATATTCATTATCTCGTATTATATAATCAGATTCTATGGCTGAAGTATAATTTAGGTGAATAGAAGTACGAAAATACCGAATCATTCACCAAAATATATATTTCAACGCTGATTTGAACGCCTAAAATGAAGCAGAGACTTATTCGTGTGCTAACAAATCTTCAATTTACTGTCAGTGTGAGAATCTAATGGTTTGTTTCGATCAAAGCTTGATATAGAATGATATTCTATGCTTTAGAAATATTTTCACTGCATAGAATTTTTAAAAAAATCAATTTATGTTTAAAAATATCTCTTTTATTTCTGTTTCCAGGCATAAAACATAGGTAAAAGCTATATGGAGTGTAATAACTTTTGAATTTGCAGTCATATGCACAACATAATGATTGATATTCATTATCTCGTATCATATATTGAGATTGTATGACTAAAGTATAATTTAGGTGTATTGAATTACGAAAATATCGAAATATTCACCAAAATATCTCTTTCAACTCTGTTTTCAACGCCTAAAACAGAGCTAAAAGCTATTCCTGTGCTAACAGCTCTTGAATTTATTGTCAGAGTGAGAATATGATCATTTGTTTCGATGAAGCCTTGATATAGAATGACATTCTGTGCTTGAAAAACATTTTCACTGCATACAATTTTGAAAAAATCGATTTATGTTTCAAAACAGCTGTTTTTGCGCTGTTTTCCACGTATAAAACATAGGTAAAAGCTATATGGATTTAATAACTTTCGAACTTATAGTCTGTTTCACAAGATATTGCTCTATATTCATCACCTTGTATTATATAATGAGATTGCATGGCTAACGTATAATTTAGGTCAGGCATGGCCAACATACGGCCCGCGGGCCGGATCCGGCCCGCGTAATGAATTTATGTGGCCCGCGAACAATTTTCAATATTAACATTTAACTTCTAGTAATTAATCGAATGAATTCTCGATACTTCTATATTTTTTAAAAAAGATTCCGTTATAAAGAATTAAAACTTTTATACTCAGCTGCACTCGATGTTCAAGCGACGTTGCCAGCAGGCGAGTAAAATATTTTTGCATAGTGCAAAAATATTTTAAAAATCGATCATGTTACAAATGTAGTTGTGAAATTAGTGAATTTCCTACGATCAAAAGGATTAAATCACAGGCAATTTATTGATCTCCTTGAAGAACTAAATACCAGTCATCACAATAAAATCCGTTGGTTAAGTTTGGGAAAAGTTTTAAGACGTGTGTGGGACCTTCAAGAGGAAATAAAAATATTTTTAATGCTTAAAGAAAATGAGGATTTTCCTGAATTATTAGATCCCAATTGGATTTGTGATTTAGCATTTTCTTTGGATATTCTCACACATTTGAACGAATTTAACACATGTATACAAGGAAAAAATTTATTTGCTCATGATTTAATACAGAAATTAAGAGCTTTTAAAATGAAGCTTAGCCTTTTTTCTACAATTCTGGCTGAATGTAAATTTGATCATTTTCCAACGTTACAGACCATATCTTTAAATATTTTAAAAGAAAAGGTTAAAACATTTAATAAAAACATCCTTGCACTAATGACAGATTACGAGCAGAGATTCGATTGCTTCAAAAAAATTGATAAAATTTTATCTATTACCCGAAATCCATTTTCTGTACAAGTTGATGACGTTCCTGTTGATATACAATTGGAAATAATTAATTTACAATGTGATGAATTATTACATGAGAAATATCGAGAAGAGCAAGAAAATTTGTGTAATTTTTATAAGCAATTGAATAATGAAAAATATGGAAATTTAAAAAAACTTGCCAAGACGTATTTAGTAATCTTTAGCTCAACTTATATTTGTGAACAAACCTTTTCTTTAATGAATCTAAATAAAAGTACAACAAGATCAAGATTGAATGATTTACATTTGGAGGCTGTGTTAAGAATAGCTACTACAAGTATAGAACCAGATATTAAAAAAAAATTAGCGATGCAAACCGCCTCAACACGTCGCATTAGTTATTATGTTAATTTGTTGTATTGATTTACTTACAATTATTCATAAACAAATTTCATAATAAAATTTTGTTTACTTAAAGAAATAAGTGTTTTGCTTAACATTTTTCAATTTTAATATTTCGTCCGGCCCGTGAAAATATTTTTTTTTCCAATCCGGCCCGGGGCAAAAACAGTTGGCCATGCCTGATTTAGGTGCATAGGATTACGAAAATATAGATATATTCACCAACGTATAAATTTCAACGCTGATTTAAACGCCTAAAACGAAGCAAAAAGCTATTCCTGTGCTAAGAAATCTTCAATTTACTGTCACAGTGAGAATCTGATGGTTCGTTTCGATCAAGGCATGATATATGACATTCTATGCCTTAAACACATTTTCACTGCATAGAATTTGAAAAAAAAATCCATTTATGTTTCAAAATAGCTGTTTTATTGTTGTTTTCCACGCATAAATCATAGGTACAGCTGTATGGAGTGTAATAACTTTGGAATTTACAGTCAGTATCACAACATATTCCTTGATTACGAAAATATCGAAATATTCACTAAAATATCAATTTCAACGCTGTTTTCACCGCCTAAAAGAAAGAAAAAAGCTATTCCTGTGCTAACAACTCTTCTATGTAATGTCAGAGTGAGAGTCTGATGGTTTGTTTCGATCAAGCCTTTATGTAGAATGACATTCTGTGCTTGAAAAACATTTTCACTGCATACAATTTTGAAAAAATCGATTTATGTTTAAAAACAGCTTTTTTTTCGCTGTTTTCCACGCATAAAACATAGGTAAAAGCTATACGGATTTCATAACTTTCCAACTTACAATCTGTTTCACAACATATTGCTCTATATTCATCACCTCGTATTATATATTCAGATTCTATGGCTAACGTATAACATAGGTGCATAGAATTTCGAAAATATAGAATTATTCACCAAAATATCAATTTCAACGCTGATTTAAACGCCTAAAACGAAACAGAAACTATTCCTGTGCTAACAAATCTTCAATTTACTGTCACAGTGAGAATCTGATGGTTTGTTTCGATCAAGGCTTGATATAGAATGACATTCTATGCCTGAAACACATCTTCACTGCATAGAATTTTGAAAAAAAAAAAATCCATTTATGTTTCAAAATAGCTCTTTTATTGCTGTTTTCCATGCATAAATCATAGGTAAAAGTTATATGGAGTGTAATAACTTTTGAATTTACAGTCAGTTTCACAACATAATGATTGATATTCATTATCTCGTATTATATTATCAGATTCTATGGCTAAAGTATAATTTAGGTGCATCGAACAACGAATATATCGTAATATTGAGCAAAATATCAGTTCCAACGCTGTTTTAAACGCCTAAAACGAAGCTAAAAGCTATTTCTGTGCTAACAAGTCTTCAATTCAATGTGAGAGGCAGAATCTGATGGTTTGTTCCGATCAAGGTTTGATATACAATGGCATTCTATGCCTTAAACACATTTTCACTGCATAGAATTTTGAAAAAAAAAATCCATGTTTCAAAATAGCTGTTTTACTGCTGTTTTCCACGCACAAATCATAGGTAAAAGCTATATGGAGTGTAATAACTTTTAAATTTACAGTCAGTTTCACAACATTATGATTGATATTCATTATCTCGTATTATATAATCAGATTCTATAGCTGAAGTATAATTTAGGTGAATAGAAATAGGAAAATACGGAATCATTCACCAAAATATACATTTCAACGCTGATTTAAACGCCTAAGATGAAGCAGAGACTTATTCGTGTGTTAAAAAATCTTCAATTTACTGTCAGTGTGAGAATCTAATAGTTTGTTTCGATCAAAGCTTCATATAGAATGATATTCTATGCTTTAGAAATATTTTCACTGCATAGAATTTTTAAAAAAATCAATTTATGTTTAAAAATATCTGTTTTATTTCTGTTTCCATGCATAAAACATAGGTAAAAGCTATATGGAGTGTAATAACTTTTGATTGTATGGCTAAAGTATAATTGAGGTGTATTGAATTACGAAAATATCGAAATATTCACCAAAATATCTGTTTCAACTCTGTTTTCAACGCCTAAAACAGAGCTAAAAGCTATACCTGTGCTAACAGCTCTTGAATTTATTGTCAGGGTGAGAATATGATCATTTGTTTCGATGAAGCCTTTGATATAGAATGACATTCTGTGCTTGAAAAACATTTTCACTGCATACAATTTTGAAAAAAATCGATTTATGTTTCAAGACACCTTTTTTTGTCGCTGTTCTCCACGCATAAAACATAGGTAAAAGGTATACGGATTTAATAACTTTCGAACTTACAGTCTGTTTCACAACATATTGCTCAAGATTCATCACCTCGTATTATGTAGTGAGATTCTATGGCAAACGTATAACATAGGTGCATACAATTACGAAAATATAGAATTATTCACCAAAATATAAATTTCAACGCTGATTGAAACGCCTAAAATGAAGCAAAAAGCTATTCCTGTGCTAACAAATCTTCAATTTACTCTGAGAATCTGACGGTTTGTTTCGATCAAGGCTTGATATAGAATGATATTGTATGCTTTAGAAATGTTTTCACTGCAGAGAATTTTGAAAAAATGAATTTATGTTTTAAAAGAGCTGTTTTATTTCTGTTTTCGATGCATAAAACATAGGAAAAAGGTATATGGAGGGTAATAACTTTTGAATTTACAGTCATATGCACAACATAATGGTTGAAATTCATTATCTCGTATCATATAGTTAGAGTCTATGGCTAATGTATAATTTTTAGTGCATCGAACTACGAATATATGGTAATATTGACCGAAATATCAGTTCCAATGATGTTTTAAACGCCTAAAACGAAGCTAAAAGCTATTCCTGTGCTAACAACTCTTCAATTTAATGTCAGAGTGAGAATCTGATAGTTTCTTTCGATCAAAGCACGATATAGAATGACATTCTATGCCTTAAACACATTTTCAGTGCATGGAATTTTGAAAGAAAAAGCCATTTATGTTTCAAAATAGCTGTTTTATTTGTTCTTTTCCACGCATAAATCATAGGTAAAATCTATATGGAGTGTAATAACTTTTGAATATACAGTCATATGCACAACATAATGCTTGAAATTCATTGTCTCGTATCATATAGTGAGATTTTATGGGTGAATTATAATTCAGGTGCGTAGATTACGATAATATCGAAATACTGACCAACATATAGTTCCAACACCTAAATCGAAGCTAAAAGCTATTCTTGTGCTAACAACTCTTCAATTTAATGTCAGAGGAGGAATCTGATGGTTTGTTTCGATCAAGGCTTGATATAGAATGACATTCTGTGCCTTAAGAATATTTTCACTGCAGAGAGTTTTGAAAAAAATTCATTTATGTTTCAAAATAGCTGTTTTATTGTTGTTTTTCGACACGTGAATCATAGGTAAAAGCTATATGGAGTGTAATAAGTTTTGAATTTACAGTCATATGCACAACATAATGATTGATATTCTTTATCTCGTATCATGTATTGCGATTCTATGGCTAAAGTATAATTTAGATGTATTGAATTACGAAAATATCGAAATATTCACCAAAATATCAGTTTCAACGCTGTTTTCAACGCCTAAAACAAAGCTAAAAGCTTATTCCTGTGCTAACAGCTCTTCAATTTATTGTCAGAGTTATAATCTGGTGGTTTGTTTCGATGAAGCCTTGATATAGCATTCTATATCATATAGAATGCTATAATATATATATAAAATATATATATATATAAAATTATATATAAATATAAAATGTTTTCACTGCATACAATTTTGAAAAAATCGATTTATGTTTCAAAACAGCTATTTTTGCTCTGTTTTCAACGCATAAAACATAGGTAAAAGCAATATGGATTTAATAACTTTCGAACTTACAGTCTGTTTCACAACATATTACCCTATATTCATCACCTCGTATTATATAGTGAGATTGCATGGTAACATATAATGTAGGTGCATAGGATTACGAAAATATCGAAATATTCACCAAAATATAACTTTCAACGCTGATTTAAACGCCTAAAACGAAGCAGAAAGTTATTCCTGTGCTAACAACTCTTCAATTTAATGTCAGAGGAAGAATCTGGTGGTTTGTTTCGATCAAGGCTTGATATAGAATGATATTCTATGCTTTAGAATTATTTTCACTGCATAGAATTTTGAAACAAATCAATTTATGTTTTAAAACAGTTGTTTTATTTCTGTTTTCTACGCATAAAACATAGGTAAAGCTTTATGGAGAGTAATAACTTTTGAATTTGCAGTCATATGCACAACATAATGCTTGAAATTCATCATCTCGTATCATATAATTAGAGTCTATGGCTACTGTATAATTTATGTGCATCGAACTACGAAAATATCGTAATATTGAGCAAAATATCAGTTCCAACGCTGTTTTAAACGCCTAAAACGAAGCAAGAAGCTATTTCTGAGCTAAGAACTCTTCAATTTAATGTCAGAGGAGGAATGTGATGGTGTGTTTCGATCAAGGTTTGATATAGAATGACATTCTATGCCTTAAGAATATTTTCACTACAGAGAGTTTTGAAAAAAATCCATTTATGTTTTATTGTTGTTTTCCACGCATAAATCATAGGTAAAAGCTATATGGAATGTAATAAGTTTTGAATTTACAGTCATATGCACAACATAATGATTGATATTCATAATCTCGCATCATATAGTGATATTCTATGGCTAAAGTATAATTTAGGTGTATTGAATTACGAAAATATCGAAATATTCACCAAAATATGAATTTCAACGCTGTTTTCAACGCCTAAAACAAAGCTAAAATCTATTCCTGTGCTAACAGCTCTTCAATTTATTGTCAGAGTGAGAATCTGATGGTTTGTTTCGTTGAAGCCTTGATATAGAATAACATTCTGTGCTTGAAAAACATTTTCACTTGCATACAATTTTGAAAAAAATCGATTTATGTTTCAAAACACCTTTTTTCCGATTTAATAACTTTCGAACTTACAGTCTGTTTCACAACATATTGCTCTAGATTCATCACCTCGTATTAGGTAGTGAGATTCTATGGCAGACGTATAACATAGGTGCATACAATTACGAAAATATAGAATTATTCACCAAAATATAAATTTCAACGCTGATTGAAACGCCTAAAATGAAGCAAAAAGCTATTCCTGTGCTAACAATTCTTTAATTACTGTCCCAGTGAGAATCTGATGGTTTGTTTCGATCAAGGCTTGATATAGAATGATATTCTATGCTTTAGATATATTTTCACTGTATAGAATTTTGAAAAAAATCAATTTATGTTTTAAAATAGCTGTTTTATTTCCGTTTTCGACGCATAAAACATAGGAAGAAGCTATATGGAGGGTAATAACTCTTCAATTTACAGTCATATGCAAAACATAATGCTTTAAATTCATTGTCTCGTATCATATAGTGAGATTTTATGGGTGAATTATAATTCAGGTGCGTAGATTACGATAATATCGAAATACTGATCAAAATATCAGTTCCAACGCCTAAAACGAAGCAAAAAAACTATTCCTGTGCTGACAACTCTTCAATTTAATGTCAGAGGAAGAATCTGATGGTTTGTTTCGATCAAGGCTTGATATAGAATGACATTCTATGCTTTAGAAATATTTTCACTGCATAGAATTTAAAAAAAAATCAATTTATATTTTAAAATAGCTGTTTTATTTCTGTTTTCCACGCATAAAACATAGGTAAAAGCTGTATGGAGTGTAATAACTTTTGAATTTACAGTCATATGCACAACATAATGCTTGAAATTCATTATCCCGTATTTAATAGTGAGATTCTATGGGTAAATTATAATACAGGTGCGTAGAATTTCGATAATATCGAAATACTGACCAAAATATCAGTTCCAACGCCTAAAACGAAGCTAAAAGCTATTCCTGTGCTAACAACTCTTCAATTTAATGTCAGAGGAAAAATCTGATGGTAAATCAATTTCAACTGAGGTTATCAATTTCAACGCTGATTTTAACGCCTAAAACGAAGCAAAAACTATTCCTGTGCTAACAAATCTTCAATTAACTGTCACAGTGAGAATCTGATAGTTTGTTTCGATGAAGGCTTGATATAGAATGACATGCCTTAAACACATTTTCAGTGCATGGAATTTTGAAAGAAAAAGCCATTTATGTTTCAAAATAGCTGTGTTATTGTTGTTTTCCACGCATAAATCATAGGTAAAATCTATATGGAGTGTAATAACTTTTGAATATACAGTCATATGCACAACATAATGCTTGAAATTCATTGTCTCGTATCATATAGTGAGATTTTATGGGTGAATTATAATTCAGGTGCGTAGATTACGATAATATCGAAATACTGACCAAAATATAGTTCCAACACGTAAATCGAAGCTAAAAGCTATTCTTGTGCTAACAACTCTTCAATTTAATGTCAGAGGAGGAATCTGATGGTTTGTTTCGATCAAGGCTTGATATAGAATGACATTCTGTGCCTTAAGAATATTTTCACTGCAGAGAGTTTTGAAAAAAATCCATTTATGTTTCAAAATAGCTGTTTTATTGTTGTTTTTCGACACGTGAATCATAGGTAAAAGCTATATGGAGTGTAATAAGTTTTGAATTTACAGTCTTATGCAGAACATAATGATTGATATTCATTATCTCGTATCATGTATTGCGATTCTATGGCTAAAGTATAATTTAGATATATTGAATTACGAAAATATCGAAATATTCACCAAAATATCAGTTTCAACGCTGTTTTCAACGCCTAAAACAAAGCTAAAAGCTTATTCCTGTGCTAACAGCTCTTCAATTTATTGTCAGAGTTATAATCTGGTGGTTTGTTTCGATGAAGCCTTGATATAGCATTCTATATCATATAGAATGCTATAATATATATATAAAATATATATATATATATAAAATTATATATATATAAAATGTTTTCACTGCATACAATTTTGAAAAAATCGATTTATGTTTCAAAACAGCTGTTTTTGCTCTGTTTTCAACGCATAAAACATAGGTAAAAGCTATATGGATTTAATAACTTTCGAACTTACAGTCTGTTTCACAACATATTACCCTATATTCATCACCTCGTATTATATAGTGAGATTGCATGGTAACATATAATGTAGGTGCATAGGATTGCGAAAATATCGAATTATTTACCAAAATATAACTTTCAACGCTGATTTAAACGCCTAAAACGAAGCAGAAAGTTATTCCTGTGCTAACAACTCTTCAATTTAATGTCAGAGGAAGAATCTGGTGGTTTGTTTCGATCAAGGCTTGATATAGAATGATAGTCTATGCTTTAGAATTATTTTCACTGCATAGAATTTTGAAACAAATCAATTTATGTTTTAAAATAGCTGTTTTATTTCTGTTTTCTATGCATAAAACATAGGTAAAGCTATATGGAGGGTAATAACTTTTGAATTTGCAGTCATATGCAGAACATAATGCTTGAAATTCATTATCTCGTATCATATAATTAGAGTCTATGGCTACTGTATAATTTATGTGCATCGAACTACGAAAATATCGTAATATTGAGCAAAATATCAGTTCCAACGCTGTTTTAAACGCCTGAAACGAAGCAAGAAGCTATTTCTGTGCTAAGAACTCTTAAATTTAATGTCAGAGGAGGAATGTGATGGTTTGTTTCGATCAAGGTTTGATATAGAATGACATTCTATGCCTTAAGAATATTTTCACTGCAGAGAGTTTTGAAAAAAATCCATTTATGTTTTATTGTTGTTTTCCACGCATAAATCATAGGTAAAAGCTATATGGAATGTAATAAGTTTTGAATTTACAGTCATATGCACAACATAATGATTGATATTCATAATCTCTCATCATATAGTGATATTCTATGGCTAAAGTATAATTTAGGTGTATTGAATTACGAAAATATCGAAATATTCACCAAAATATGAATTTCAACGCTGTTTTCAACGCCTAAAACAAAGCTAAAAGCTATTCCTGTGCTAACAGCTCTTCAATTTATTGTCAGAGTGAGAATCTGATGGTTTGTTTCGTTGAAGCCTTGATATAGAATAACATTCTGTGCTTGAAAAACATTTTCACTTGCATACAATTTTGAAAAAAATCGATTTATGTTTCAAAACACCTTTTTTTTTCGCTGTTTTCCACGCATAAAACATAGGTAAAAGGTATACGGATTTAATAACTTTCGAACTTACAGTCTGTTTCACAACATATTGCTCTAGATTCATCACCTCGTATTATGTAGTGAGATTCTATGGCAAACGTATAACATAGGTGCATACAATTACGAAAATATAGAATTATTCACCAAAATATTAATTTCAACGCTGATTGAAACGCCTAAAACGAAGCAAAAAGCTATTCCTGTGCTATAACAATTCTTCAATTACTGTCCCAGTGAGAATCTGATGGTTTGTTTCGATCAAGGCTTGATATAGAATGATATTCTATGCTTTAGATATATTTTCACTGCATAGAATTTTGAAAAAAATCAATTTATGTTTTGAAATAGTTGTTTTATTTCTGTTTTCCACGCATAAAACATTGGTAAAAGCTCTATGGAGTGTAATGACTTTTGAATTTACAGTCATATGCACAACATAATGCTTGAAATTCATTATCTCGTATTTAATAGTGAGATTCTATGAGTAAATTATAATATATAAAATATAATGGCAACGAACCTAAGTGAGTTTGACAAAGGCCAAATTGTAATGGCCAGAGACGACTGGGTCAGAGGATTTCCAAGACGGCAAGGCTTGTGGGTGCTCACGGTCAGCCGTGATTAGTACCTTCAAAAAATGGTCGAGGAAGGAAAAACCAGGAACTCCCGACAAGGTGTGGGCCGACCATGCGGCTTATCGATGCTAGAGATGAGTGAAGTTACTTTATTTACAAGAATTTAAGTTGCATTTTTAATTAACACCAGCGAAATATCAAATTGGAGCAGAATACGAAAGCGTAACTTTGAAAGATGGACGAAGTTATTAAACTCCACAGTGAGCCACTCACTAACGATGAACTTCAGGATTTTAGAATTCAACGCTGCTTTTGAAGGACAACAAGAATTTGAACCAGAAATAGTGTTGGTACTTAATTTTAGATGAAGCCCTTTCGCTTCGAAATAAACGCATGGATTTCTTGAAGGAACATGGTGTTAATATTTCGTGACTGGATGCGATAAGACGATGTTGTGAGCAGTTAATGGAATAATACAAATAATTATTAGGCACAAAACAGAGCCCAGCAATGCAAACCAGACAGTTTCGTTCCTTATTAAGAATGAATGTAAAATTAAAACTTAATTATTATTTAACTGTAAAATTAATTAATCGATCACATATATGTATATATTTATGTACATAATTATGCATTTATGAAACCTTCAAATAAGTATTGAAAATTATAATTATTTTTGTTGAAATGAAACATCCATTACGAAACTAAGAAAAGGAAAAAAAATCAATAAGACAAGCGAAAATGCAAACAAATAAAATATCCCCTCGTTTTACACTGAAATTCGTTTAACGATGATCTCCCCGGAACTCACGCATTAAATGAGAGTTACCTGTATAATTGTTCCATTTCTGAATTATTCATTAATTGGTATTTTCAGAGTTAAACTACCACAAAATATATATATTAATTTAATAGAATTGTTTGTCTTTCGTTCAATCACTCAACCGTCACCGACGTTATTGGAAGACTGTATATCACCGATGTATCTTAATGATACGTCCAAGGTTTAAGAAAAACAGATTTTCATCAACGATATTTTCACGCTTTCAGTACCGAATGTTGAATTATCAACACTACAGCTACTGACACTATCCTCCCTATGTGATACTGATGTTACCAGGTTCGGATCACAAATTAGCCTGCATTGCAAATTTTCTCCACTAACGCTTCTGGTCAGCAAATGTTCGGCACAAACTGGAAGGATAGCTGTGTATCAATCCTCAGTGATGACGCATAGAACCTTCCCGGTCTGGCACAGAATGTCCGACCCGCCCTCCCTTGGTGCATGCCGTTAATACCTTTCAAAAGAGATATTCTCTTTTCGAAGGGAACAGAAGTGGAGGCCTGTCAGACCAGTGTGCCCTAGTGATCTGGTCATCTGCGACAACTTTTTTCCTTCTTTCTGCCAATGTTGAGGAGTGTTCAACTTCGCAGGGTCGTGGTGATGACCATTTACGCCTACGAGACTGCACTGGTTTATGGCTTTGAGCTTGATTATGGATTCTGGACTTGCTGCAGTGGTGGGCATCTGTTGAGGGAGAATTTGCCGTTGTGTTTTCTGTTTGCTTGTGGGTTGCCAGTCCTTAATGAACAGAGGCACGGGATACCTTATATCAGCTGGTGGATAATCCTGATCATAGTCCATCACAGCTAACTAAATCTTCACTTAGGTAGTTGGACATCACTATTCCTAAACTGGAGTAATGTGTCTCAGGCAAATCTTATGGCTTTTGAAAAGGTCCACTTGAAAACGGTGGTATTTCCTACTAGCATGGATCACTTCAGCCTGTGTCGGTGGAGGAACAGGTCTTTCCGCCATGACTGGAATCAGGGGGCTGTTTGATATTGTTGGCCCTATGTTTCTCAATAAACCTAGTTTGTTCAAAAAACCCTACTAGTCATTTTCTCTCTGCAGGTGCATGTAACGTGAGGATGATACATTGAGATTATTATCTTGATATCCTCACCCAGGAATTCTAGGCTTTGCAAGAGACAAGATTGACAGGTTAAAGTGAGATAATTAAAAAATAAACTTTAAATTTTCTTCTAATATAGCCACAGATTTCAAAATAATGTTTTCCGATTATATTCGAGAAGAATTACACGTTGAATATATCGGAAGAGGTCTCGACACGTTACTTTTTATTTTGTGGGTTGGAAACTGATTGAATAATGGATAAAATGGAATAATGGATAAATAATACCTAATATTTCCGAAATGTTGGTCTTTTTTTCGCCAACATAGCCTTATAGCACCGGGAGTCGTTCGGTTAATTCAATCAGGCAAGGTATCGAACCCGCTTCATAGCCGAACAACCTGGTCGAACCCGCTAAAATTTGCAGTTTTATAACTCATGTTCTAATCGAGCAACAGATTTAAAACTAATGTTTTCCGATTTCATTCGGGGAAAATGACACGTTGAATATATCGGAAGAGGTCTCGATAAGTTATTTTTGGTTTTATGGGTTCGAAACCGTTTGCATACTAGATAAAATGAGTTCATTAATTTAATTTATTTAATAATAATAAATGGAAGGTAAATACTATTTACAATGACTCCATTTGGTATAAATAAAAAATATATTGCATTACACACATAATATGAATTGAATGATTATGTTCATCACAAATAAGGAGAAAATAGATTGCAGAAAATTGAATCCTTTGACAATCTTGAGATAAAAGAGATGAAACATTTAAAACATAAAGCATTTAAGATATTTTCATGTCCATGCTTCGTAAATGCTTTTCAAAAATGGCTATGGTAGAAGAGATGACTACGTCCTCTGAAAGATCATACTCTTCCTACTCTACAAACAAAGAAGTGATATCTGTAATATCTTGCGAATGGATTGCATACTGATTGCAATGACGTATATGACATACTGATGTCAATACACAGCGAGTGTTGTCTAGTCCTGCTGTTGACTATGCGAAAGAAAGGTTGTTCGGGATTACAGTAGAAGAGTCCATGGATGATTTTGTATCGTACAATCAAATCACAATCAAGTCGTCTCCATTTCAGAGAGTGCAATGATAGTTCGTTTAATCTCTGTTGATAAGATTTGTTACGAAAGCCCAATAGCTTTTGTGTAAAATACCTCTGGACTTTTTTAACAGTTTCAATATCACACACACGGTAAGGGAACCATACCGGAGATGAGTGTTCTAGAATGGGCCAAACGTATATAATAAAAGTTTTTACAAGGGTGCTTATGTTATGTAGCATTTCAAAATCATGTGCACGACACAGTTGGCCTTCACGGCAATGGAATTTTAGTGTTGAGAAAAGGATAAATTTAGAGTTAGGATGATGCCCAAGTCTCTGTGTCTTTCACTTTCTCCAATATCTGAGGAATCAAGAGAGTAGGTGTGTTGTATATTATTATGGCCTGTGTTAAATATTGTAGTTTTACCCTTCGAGACAGGTAGTGCGTTAAGTGCCCTCCATTGCGCAATTCTATTACACGCCTACTGCAGTTAATGATGGCATTAGAGTTGCAAAGAATAGAGTAGAATTTGACGTCATCGGCGTAGACAAAGCTGACAACAGGCCTTAAAATGGAGGGAATTTCACTTGTGAAAATAACGAAAAGAATGCACCTAAAACAGAGCCATGTACGATAACACAAGTAACTCGTTTAATTGGTGACAATGTGTTGCCGACTTTAATCTGTTGAGTGCGGGTTGAAAATAGGGTGTTCAATAACTGAAGCATTTTGCTGGGAATACCGTAATTTGCTAGTTTTTCAAACAAGATTGGTCTTTCAAGCTTGTCGAAAGCTTTTTTCAAAGTCAAGAAAGATAATGTCAATTGATTTGTCTTCTTCTAGTGCAGATGTCCACGTATTTAGAGAGTGTAAGATCTGTATTTTTGTTGATCGACCAGGTACAAACCCAAATTGTTCATAAGAAATTATGTTATTGCATAATAGAAAAGAAAGAAGCTTAGATAAAATGCAAGACTCCATATTTTAGATGAGGTGGTGGTAAGTGAGATGGGTCGATAATTATTTGTATCAGTTGGATCGCCCTTTCAATTGCATGACGCTGATCTTCAGATATCTTGCAAGATCCATAACGAGCATTAAAGAGAGAAGAGAGTTTGGTAGAGATGTTATCATTAAGATACTTGTAGAATAAGGGAGAAATTCCAATCAGGCCCTGGAGAAGATCTTGCAGGCATATTTGCAATCGCTGCACTAACAAATGCAGGATCAAATACATCGGAGAAAAAGTTATCTGATGCTGAAATCGGAGGACACTGGAATTCATCAGATAGAATCAAATGTATTAGAGCAGTGTCTCGCAAACTTTTTTACTCTGCGGCACACTGAATCTAATTTTTTTTCCGCGGCACACTGAATCTAATTTTTTTTTTCCGCGGCACACCTAAAAAGAATAAAAGCAAACTCTATATAATCGTCATTATATTTGCGCTTTGTTCAAGTCATCAAACCTGGTTTTATTTGAAGATTTTCTCTCGTTCTTTAATTCATAACTCGGTGTTTGTTTTAAATATTTGTCCACTCTATGGCTTGAAATAGTCAAAAATTAATACCAAAATTTGGAAAAGGCTTGATAAGTACTTACAAGATCCCAGTTGATAAAATCTGAAAGATTTTTATTAAAGCACGTTGATACACGTGGATAACACAAGTCAAGTCAAAATGAAATCTTTGGAATACCTAGTGTCAATTTGAAAATCTCTCGCGGCACACTTGGAATCTCCCGCGGCACACTACTGTGCCGCTGCACACAGTTTGCGAAACACTGTATTAGAGAATAGAGTAGCTTTTTCAATATCAGAGGTTGCGTATGATCCATCAGGAGATTTTAATGGCGGGATCTGGATTGAACCTCGTAACCTGGATCTTTCATCTTTAGAGAAAGAATTTTTATTCCTTTCATCACATAAGATGTTAAGTCTGCTTGATTCGACTTCTTAACGACTTTGCTATTAGCTTTAGAGGTTATGCTGTAGCCTGTTTTGTTAGCACTACAAGGATCATCGTAATACTTCCTCCATGCATTAAGTTTGAATCTTCCTTGTGTTTTGATAAGAGCTAGAAGGGTCAGTATACAGCTTCCTCTAATCAAAATGCAGTGCATGTAAGGGTTAAGACTCTTAGCCGCCACTCGCCAACAAAAATGTTTACGAGCTGCTTTTAAAAACATCAAGTAGAAAAAGAAATGGACTGATATTTCTTCCCCTCTCAAAAAACAGATCCCTGGAAGTTCTTTTTTATTTTTTTAGACAAAATAGGAAGGGATTTCTCTTAAACAGTAAGAGATTACCGAATTGGGTATACCACTTCCCTCATAGTAGGTGAAAGAGATAGTGATTTATGATTTGACTTCCCATCCTAACACTCCCACAAAAAAACTTTCGCTTCAAACAAATACAAGCAATTTCCAGGAAATTCAGCTAAATGATAAAGAAAAGATCGCCGAATTTGGTACACAGCATCCTCTCATCCTAGCGTTAAGTAATATTAGTTTTTCTCCTCACCTCCCAATCATTTCCCCTCACCCCCCAAGAAACTCGCAAAAAATAATCTCTACATATAACAAGGAAAATTATTATACCTGAACTATGAGATATGGTCACCGAATTTGACATACAGCTTCCTCTCATCATGGCTCTAATCAAAGGAAGGGTTTCTCCCACTTCCGGAAAAAGGGGGATTTACATACACTATTTCTGAGCTTAACGATTAATATGCAAATGATAGCATAGAGAACATTATTTTTCACTTATCTCTTAATGAGAAAGGTTTGATTTCCTTCACCTCTCCCGATGGTAAGAGGGGAAATCACTGCGCTGGTATAAACCTCTTGACCACATCACATCTTACCACGAAAATTTGGATCATCTATCATGAATAGATCGTTTGCAATATTCGTTAAAGTATTTTGAATTTTTTATGACATCCATCGTTAGAAGGCGCTACTGATGTTTTTTTTTTTTAAATCATTTTCGGCATTTAGCATTCTTTACCAGTGAAAACTCGTGATCGTTACTGCTCCACTTTAGAATAATTTTAGTAGTAGCTATGCACCACACAACGGATTTTTCCTTATGTCTTAAAACGAATAGTTGTGTCCCCCACTGTGGTAAGAAAAATTATTGTTGTCAGTGGTAAATGCCTTGTTAAGAGAGGTGGGGGGGTGGTTCAGTCGGTAGCGCGCCAGGCTCGTAATCTGCAGTTCCCAGGTTCGAGTCCCAGCTGGGTCAGCGTTGAGATTTATCTCCGCAAAATTCCCCGCCCTGCCCACGGTCAGTAGGGGACACCGATGGGCTTGGAAAGGCCGCCGTCCGTCGGATCGTACGTTAAGCCGTGGTCCCGTGTGCGGGAGAGAGCCATACCCTGTGCACGTTAAAGAACACGCTGGATGGCCTTGACGGGAGGCTACCATCTGTCTCCCAACAGCTGTTCCAGTGGGTCCCCTCCCCCAACTTTCTCTGAGACTTCGGGGTCCCTGTGACCTGGCCATTTAGCCCATGGTGTGCAAAAAAGTGCCACTCAGAGGTAAAACAATCCAACGTTAAAGAACACGATGGATGTCCTTGAAGGGAGGCTACCATCTGTCCCCCAACAGCTGTTCCAGTGGGTCCCCTCCCCCAACCATCCCTGAGCCGTCGGGGTCCCTGTGACCTGACCATTTAGCCCATGGTGTGCAAAAAAGTGCCGCTCAGAGGTAAACCAACCCAACCCAAAAGCCTTGTTAAGTAACTAATTGGCGAATTTAAGAGAAAATGCACCAAGGTACAGTAAAGGAGTGGACTGAAAGTTACTGCGAAGGAATGGGTCCTAGTTAGTGCCGTTAATAAATTTTAATAATTGAAATAATCGGGGTCTGTGAGACCAAACTCAATCATGATCTTTGTTCCTTAAACAATTTTGCTCTAATATTTATTTTGCTTTCGAAGTGTCAAGGTTTTCTTGCTGCTAAGATCAAATTCGCAAGATTGAATTGGCACTGAGAGTATTTTTTCGAAACCCCGTCTTTTGAGTAATGTATAATTTTCTCCCTAAGTGCAAAGATTTAACTCTGTGAAATTTTACTTCTACTGATTAAAGTTTATATTCACTAAGGGGTGTTAATTTCAAAAGTATAATAATTAATTCCAAATCCTTTATTAAACTTTTATGTAAATGTAATTAATTTAAACACATTTTCTTAAAAAATGTATCCAGTTTATTCTTAATTTCAATTATATTATCTTCCTTACAGGATATATAAATCAGATTACATTGAAATTTCTCTTTATGCGGGTTAGGTTGCGTTTTTTACCTCTGAGCGGCACTTTTTTTCGCAAAATGTGCTAAATGGCCAGGTCACAAGGACCATGAAGGCTCAGAGAAGGTTTGGGAAGGGACTCACAGGAACAGCTGTTAGGAGGCACATGGTAGACTTCCCTCAAGGACATCCAGCGTGCTCCATAACGTGCACAGCTATGGCTCACCCAAACACGGGATCATGGATTAATGTTCCATCCGATGGACAGTGGCCTTTCCAAGGTTATCAGTATCCTCTGCTCACCGTGTGCGGGAAGGAGAGTTTTGCGGAGATAAATCTCAATGCTGACCCAGCTGGGACTAGAACCTGAGAACTACAGATTGGGAGCCATCCCCGCCCCACTCTCTCTTTATGTGGAGAAAATATTTTGTGGGGGAAACATTTTGTGAAGGAAATATTTTGTGGAGGAAACATTTTGTGAAGGAAATGTTTTGTGAAGGAAACATTTTTTGAAGGAAATGTTTTGTGAAGGAAACAATTTGTGGAGGAAATATTTTGTGAAGGAAATATTTTGTGGAGGAAACAGTTTGTGAAGGAAATGTTTTGTGGATGAAACATTTTGTGGAGGAAATATTTTGTGGAGGAAATATTTTGTGGAGGAAGATATCGCACAGAATAAGTTTATTCATATTATTCTGAAGCTCACAAGCTGAAGTTGTATAAATTGCTGCAGGTGGAGATAAAGAGTTAGCACCTGTCCCGGATC
Source organism: Ryuthela nishihirai (assembly GCA_038380435.1). Lineage (NCBI taxonomy): Eukaryota > Metazoa > Arthropoda > Arachnida > Araneae > Heptathelidae > Ryuthela > Ryuthela nishihirai. The sequence goes on from JAWZYU010000025.1 coordinate 180,816, forward strand.
TATAAATGAAAACCAGTGCGAGGTTAGGGAAGCAAAGGATCGAGACGGAGTACCATTCTGGTATAATATTTTTCCCTTCGCTTCTGTGATCTTTAAAATATTTCTTCGAAAAATATGGTGTAGTATGTTTATATATATATGTATTTAATATTTTCCATCTAGTGTTTTGAAAGCATATATATATATACCCTTTTATCAATAAAAACAGCCCCACCTAGGAGTAGAATTACGATTACCTAAATTAGTATGGAAATGTGGGACACTGTATATGCAAATGAAGGGAAAATCTTGGATATGGCTACATTTTAAAAGTGCCCTGTTCAAAATGATCCCATTCTTCCTCAACTTCAATAATAAGCATACCATGACTGTCACAATGACTAAGTTACCTATCATGGTAAGCTTTGGCTATAACTGGGTCTTTCAGAGCTTCAGTATTAAAAGTAAATTTTTTAACGCTATCACAACACTTTTTAAGTTTAAGTTGCATGACACTTTAACAAGGTAATGGTCAGATCCAATTTCAGCTCCCCTTTATGACCTCGTATTCCAAATAGAACTAGCCCATTTGCTGTTAATTAATATATAATCAGTCATATTCTTATGCAGCCCATCGGGTGAAACCCATGTGTACTTATTTATGTCGCGGTGTTTGTAATAAGTGTTATTCTGAAACCATTTTTACGTACCTGTAGGAGACGTTGCCCATTGCCTTTGCAGCTAGCAATACCAAAAGGGCCTATTGCTCCTCCCCAAAGGTCAGAGTCAGTAGCAACTTTGGCATTGAAGTCACCAGAACAAGGGTAATATCTCCTTTCTTTACAGAATTCAAAATATCCTGAAGTTGTCCATAAAACCTATCCTTCTCATCTTCATCGGCATCCTCAGTGGGGGCATAACAGCAGATAACATTCAAGTCTTTAACGCTTGTCTGAAATTTTGCTGTAAGAAACCTTTCATTAATGCACTTGTATCTTAGAAGAGCATCACTAGCATGTCTGCTGAGAAGCAGACCCACTCCTTGGTGGTGTTTGTTATCCTTACTCCCTGAAAAGAGAAATTTAAGATTATTTTTAAGAATCTGGCCTTTATTTGTCCATCTGGTCTCTTGCAAGCCGAGAATATCTAAACTATAATGGTGGAATTCTTGTGTGAGGACATCAAGGGAAAAAGCTCTGTGTAGAGTCCTCATATTCTAATTAGCTATGGAGAGAAAATAGTTAGTGGAATGTTTAAAAAAACTATGTGTATTGAGAGAGGGAATGCCGACAATAGCAGACAGCCCCCTAATCGCAGACATGGGGCAAAAACCCGTTCCCCCACCACTAAAGGCTGAAGCCATCTACACTGGAAGACATCCCCCAATGTAGAATTTGACAATGCCAAGTAGAAGCAAAGAGTTTAGGTGGCTGCGATGACTTCTGCTCAGGATTATACACCAGCTGATAAACATATCCTATGAATCTATTCACTTGGGCCTGTTAACCCACAAAAAAAACCCCCAGAAAACACAGCGGAAGATTTTCCCTCTACAAAAGCCCACCAGTGCAGCCGATTCAGGATCCATAATCATGCTCAGAGCCATAATTCAATCCAGTCCAGTGGGTTTATGTGGTCAGCACCAGGACCCTGTGTGGTTGACCACTCCTCAGCAGTGTAAGGAAAAAAAGAAAAGTAGCTACAGTTGTCCAGATCAGTAGGCCACACTAATCTGGCAGCTCTCCACTTCCGTTCACTTCCACAGGAGAATATTTCTTCTGAATGGTACTAACGGTCTGCACAACGAGAAGGCGGGGTCGGACATTAGATGCCCAGCCCATTAGAATTAATTCAAAGTTTCGTCATATATAAAAAGTCTGATATGGATTGCAAGCATTTCGTCCCTAAGTATCAGAGCAATTAATATTTCTCTCTCGAATACATAGAGATCCGTAGAATCTTTGCATTTTATTTCTCTTCAGACCACTAATGCACCTCCCTCCTATTGCTCCTTTTCTCTAGTACTCAATACATGGTATCTGGTCGTTCTCCAGATTAAGAGAAGTCGACAATTAGAGCTTAGAATCAAGGTGGACTCATCCGTAAAGATTGAATTGAACATTTCTCTGAGTTCCAATTTCCATGTTCACGACACCATTTGAAAACTTTTCATCATTAATTTGGAGGGGATAGAATTATTGGTTAGTCTTTTGTTACTTGTGTTCTACAATCTTCGGGATATGCTTGGTTCGACGTGAGACAGTTAATTCCATTATGCCATCTGCCACTAAGAGCCATATAACGATTGCCTGTTTGTCTTGTCTTTCACCCAACATAACATCGCTTGTTTCCATATCATTATACGTGACCATTATAAATCTACCGCCAGCAACTTGCCAATGAATTTTTTTCACCATAATGAATCACTCATGTGGTGCCTCTGTCCATTTGAATGTCAAACACTCCTCAGGCGTGCCTAATTTCCGTGTACAACGAAATGGATTCAGCTTGGGCCACTTAGAAATACTGGAGTAGGACTAGTGTTGCCAACCGCTCTGTTTTCAACTGAAATGTCTGGTGTGCAGATTATGACTTTCAACCAGACGAACGTTTTCTGCTTTTCTACCTTTGGATTTAACTAATTCACATTTTGGTACCCAAGCGAATATTGTGATACATTACATTAAGACAGGTGAGATGCATAGAAGAAAAAATAAAGTTATGGTTTCAAAGAAAGATGCCCACACATAAGCATATAACACTGTTTATTATCACAATAGCTTCAACATTTCATTCGATAAAGTCGCTTCTAACAATATGAGTGCTAATGAAATATAAAGGGGTACAACCTGCTTGCTCCTAGGAGGAACAGTGCTTGGTCCCCTTCAATTCGTTGCAGTGACAACTATTCATCAAAGATAAAGAAATCAGTAGACCTCGTTCGTCGAAGTGAGTTACAAAGTTGGCGTTCAAATTATAAGGGCTTATATATGATCTTTGTTTTAAATGAGTCTCAACCTGTTAAAAATTCCACTGTATAAACCTGAATCAAGTACTGCAATTAATAAACAGCATAGTAAAAGTATCAGTTTAATTAGAGAAAGCTACTAGAGTACACGAGGTGGAAAACGAAAATACAGAATAATGATGTGAGTGTCTGCAAAGGACTGCTAAAATCCCCTAAAGGAGGAAATAATATAAATTTAAGAAGCGTCTTTGAAGACAGATTAAATGTTTTTCGAAATTTATTATTATTTAACTTTTCTAAATAGAGTTTTATTTTTTAAAACTTTTTTTTTTTAAATATCCAAACAATTCACACAAAAGCATCCTTTAACTCTCAGTTGGCACCTCCAGGTGGAAAAAGTCTTTCTTCATTGTTTAGAAGCTGGTATAATGAATACGATAGTGTATTAGCACCCATTATTAGGTTTTTATTAATCGATTATGAGCTCGAACAGTTCTGGAGACGACCATGCTCAACATTCCCTATGTTTCTCTGCACGTCTTAAGCTTTCATTTGGCATGCGACTCTTACAGATTTACCCCGTGAAATTTACGTGACCCGTTTTGAGCGGAAGAAAGAGGGACATAATTTTTGGTCCTCACGGCAGCCTGGACGCCACGAACGATAGAGTAGAGGAATAGTTTACAGAATCCAACCCCCAATCTTTTGAGGAGGGAAGAAAGAACGGATGGTAAATGATCCATAACGTTAACAATTCCCACGTCACAAATTTCTATTTGACAAATAACTCATTTCTCTCTGTTCTCTAGTTCCGAAGATGCAACGGAACAATCATTTATATACGTTTCTCATTTGTCAGGAGAGAAGAAAGCATATGATGGAAAATTTTGTAGCCTATGGCACTTTACACATCATAAGCTTTCATTTGACACATAAGTAGTTACTTTGCTATTTGCTATCGAAATATTTACCAATCTTTACACATTTAGGTCCTGTTTTGAGGGAAGAATGCACGAGAGATTTCCGCCTCAATGGCGCAGTACATCGTGCATTGGTTCGTGGTGACCCAGATGGGGCCGGGTTCGAGTCCCGGTGATGGAACTGTCGTTTGTTCTGTTATAACCTAAAGATAAGCATATTGTCTTGTGGGCTGATCAAAAATTGAAAAGGCAAAAAAAAATTATTCGTAAGATAATCACACTCCTGAAGTCACAAACTATAATTTAATATATTACTCGTTACTCTGAATATAAGATATAATGGCACACTGAATTTCATATTTCCTTTTTCATTGGAGGGAAGAAACAGGGCGAAACGATTTATATATAACCTGTGACACTCCCAGCATTATTAGAGTTCATTTGGTGAATAATTGGTTACGATGTGTCAAGGGTTGAAGAGATATGATGTAACAACAGTTTGAAGAACCGATAAATAACGAAAAAAGAACACTAAGATACTTGATAGATATCAACAAAAATAAAATTGTTATAAACTACCACTTATTTTATACAACAGAAAAATTGAAATAATTATCTATCGTTCAATCCCTTAGACTATCTGTGTTCAATATAGGTCAGTAATATATTACGGATATATCTCAATGATATCTCCAAGTATTAATGAAAATAGAATTTTTTGGCGAAATGCAGAAATAGTCATCCTCCTGCATTCATTTGATGCATCCACACTGTTATGTACAATTATATCACCACTATAATTTCTTGTAGTATTCTCGGACTAATTTAGCCTTTAAAATGGCCATTAATCGGAGGTTTCAACTTGTATGGTAATACAAGTTGAAGTTAAATGGTACGTAATGTTTAAACGCACTAAAAGTAATGTAGGTAAAAATCATTTGTTCAAATTTCGTTTTTAAGCAAATCAATACATATGGTCGAACGAGGTTATGAGTACTTTGAATCCTTTTAGTGCCACCCAAACAGTGTTGCCAACTTTCCATTACAGAAAAAAAATGGATGTTTTGTTTGGGGGAAGATTACACCCTCCCCTTTTTTTTTGCATATTTTTATCAGATATTTAGGGGAAAATGTAAACAAATATTCAAAAATAATTTTACACATTTTATGAGACTAATTACAAACATCCATCCTCTTCCGAAATTTGAATCTCCATCAGCCATTGTTATTAAGCATGGTCGTCTCCAGAACTGTTCGAGCTCATAATCGATTAATAAAAACCTAAATAATGGGTGCTAATACACTATCGTATTCATTATACCAGCTTCTAAACAATGAAGAAAGACTTTTTCCACCTGGAGGTGCCAACTGAGAGTTAAAGGATGCTTTTGTGTGAATTGTTTGGATATTTAAAAAAAAAAAGTTTTAAAAAATAAAACTCTATTTAGAAAAGTTAAATAATAATAAATTTCGAAAAACATTTAATCTGTCTTCAAAGACGCTTCTTAAATTTATATTATTTCCTCCTTTAGGGGATTTTAGCAGTCCTTTGCAGACACTCACATCATTATTCTGTATTTTCGTTTTCCACCTCGTGTACTCTAGTAGCTTTCTCTAATTAAACTGATACTTTTACTATGCTGTTTGTTAATTGCAGTACTTGATTCAGGTTTATACAGTGGAATTTTTAACAGGTTGAGACTCATTTAAAACAAAGATCATATATAAGCCCTTATAATTTGAACGCCAACTTTGTAACTCACTTCGACGAACGAGGTCTACTGATTTCTTTATCTTTGATGAATAGTTGTCACTGCAACGAATTGAAGAGGACCAAGCACTGTTCCTCCTAGGAGCAAGCAGGTTGTACCCCTTTATATTTCATTAGCACTCATATTGTTAGAAGCGACTTTATCGAATGAAATGTTGAAGCTATTGTGATAATAAACAGTGTTATATGCTTATGTGTGGGCATCTTTCTTTGAAACCATAACTTTATTTTTTCTTCTATGCATCTCACCTGTCTTGATGTAATGTATCACAATATTCGCTTGGGTACCAAAATGTGAATTAGTTAAATCCAAAGGTAGAAAAGCAGAAAACGTTCGTCTGGTTGAAAGTCATAATCTGCACACCAGACATTTCAGTTGAAAACAGAGCGGTTGGCAACACTAGTCCTACTCCAGTATTTCTAAGTGGCCCAAGCTGAATCCATTTCGTTGTACACGGAAATTAGGCACGCCTGAGGAGTGTTTGACATTCAAATGGACAGAGGCACCACATGAGTGATTCATTATGGTGAAAAAAATTCATTGGCAAGTTGCTGGCGGTAGATTTATAATGGTCACGTATAATGATATGGAAACAAGCGATGTTATGTTGGGTGAAAGACAAGACAAACAGGCAATCGTTATATGGCTCTTAGTGGCAGATGGCATAATGGAATTAACTGTCTCACGTCGAACCAAGCATATCCCGAAGATTGTAGAACACAAGTAACAAAAGACTAACCAATAATTCTATCCCCTCCAAATTAATGATGAAAAGGTTTCAAATGGTGTCGTGAACATGGAAATTGGAACTCAGAGAAATGTTCAATTCAATCTTTACGGATGAGTCCACCTTGATTCTAAGCTCTAATTGTCGACTTCTCTTAATCTGGAGAACGACCAGATACCATGTATTGAGTACTAGAGAAAAGGAGCAATAGGAGGGAGGTGCATTAGTGGTCTGAAGAGAAATAAAATGCAAAGATTCTACGGATCTCTATGTATTCGAGAGAGAAATATTAATTGCTCTGATACTTAGGGACGAAATGCTTGCAATCCATATCAGACTTTTTATATATGACGAAACTTTGAATTAATTCTAATGGGCTGGGCATCTAATGTCCGACCCCGCCTTCTCGTTGTGCAGACCGTTAGTACCATTCAGAAGAAATATTCTCCTGTGGAAGTGAACGGAAGTGGAGAGCTGCCAGATTAGTGTGGCCTACTGATCTGGACAACTGTAGCTACTTTTCTTTTTTTCCTTACACTGCTGAGGAGTGGTCAACCACACAGGGTCCTGGTGCTGACCACATAAACCCACTGGACTGGATTGAATTATGGCTCTGAGCATGATTATGGATCCTGAATCGGCTGCACTGGTGGGCTTTTGTAGAGGGAAAATCTTCCGCTGTGTTTTCTGGGGGTTTTTTTTGTGGGTTAACAGCCCCAAGTGAATAGATTCATAGGATATGTTTATCAGCTGGTGTATAATCCTGAGCAGAAGTCATCGCAGCCACCTAAACTCTTTGCTTCTACTTGGCATTGTCAAATTCTACATTGGGGGATGTCTTCCAGTGTAGATGGCTTTCAGCCTTTAGTGGTGGGGGAACGGGTTTTTGCCCCATGTCTGCGATTAGGGGGCTGTCTGCTATTGTCGGCATTCCCTCTCTCAATACACATAGTTTTTTTAAACATTCCACTAACTATTTTCTCTCCATAGCTAATTAGAATATGAGGACTCTACACAGAGCTTTTTCCCTTGATGTCCTCACACAAGAATTCCACCATTATAGTTTAGATATTCTCGGCTTGCAAGAGACCAGATGGACAAATAAAGGCCAGATTCTTAAAAATAATCTTAAATTTCTCTTTTCAGGGAGTAAGGATAACAAACACCACCAAGGAGTGGGTCTGCTTCTCAGCAGACATGCTAGTGATGCTCTTCTAAGATACAAGTGCATTAATGAAAGGTTTCTTACAGCAAAATTTCAGACAAGCGTTAAAGACTTGAATGTTATCTGCTGTTATGCCCCCACTGAGGATGCCGATGAAGATGAGAAGGATAGGTTTTATGGACAACTTCAGGATATTTTGAATTCTGTAAAGAAAGGAGATATTACCCTTGTTCTGGTGACTTCAATGCCAAAGTTGCTACTGACTCTGACCTTTGGGGAGGAGCAATAGGCCCTTTTGGTATTGCTAGCTGCAAAGGCAATGGGCAACGTCTCCTACAGGTACGTAAAAATGGTTTCAGAATAACACTTATTACAAACACCGCGACATAAATAAGTACACATGGGTTTCACCCGATGGGCTGCATAAGAATATGACTGATTATATATTAATTAACAGCAAATGGGCTAGTTCTATTTGGAATACGAGGTCATAAAGGGGAGCTGAAATTGGATCTGACCATTACCTTGTTAAAGTGTCATGCAACTTAAACTTAAAAAGTGTGATAGCGTTAAAAAATTTACTTTTAATACTGAAGCTCTGAAAGACCCAGTTATAGCCAAAGCTTACCATGATAGGTAACTTAGTCATTGTGACAGTCATGGTATGCTTATTATTGAAGTTGAGGAAGAATGGGATCATTTTGAACAGGGCACTTTTAAAATGTAGCCATATCCAAGATTTTCCCTTCATTTGCATATACAGTGTCCCACATTTCCATACTAATTTAGGTAATCGTAATTCTACTCCTAGGTGGGGCTGTTTTTATTGATAAAAGGGTATATATATATATGCTTTCAAAACACTAGATGGAAAATATTAAATACATATATATATAAACATACTACACCATATTTTTCGAAGAAATATTTTAAAGATCACAGAAGCGAAGGGAAAAATATTATACCAGAATGGTACTCCGTCTCGATCCTTTGCTTCCCTAACCTCGCACTGGTTTTCATTTATAGATCCGGGACAGGTGCTAACTCTTTATCTCCACCTGCAGCAATTTATACAACTTCAGCTTGTGAGCTTCAGAATAATATGAATAAACTTATTCTGTGCGATATCTTCCTCCACAAAATATTTCCTCCACAAAATATTTCCTCCACAAAATGTTTCATCCACAAAACATTTCCTTCACAAACTGTTTCCTCCACAAAATATTTCCTTCACAAAATATTTCCTCCACAAATTGTTTCCTTCACAAAACATTTCCTTCAAAAAATGTTTCCTTCACAAAACATTTCCTTCACAAAATGTTTCCTCCACAAAATATTTCCTTCACAAAATGTTTCCCCCACAAAATATTTTCTCCACATAAAGAGAGAGTGGGGCGGGGATGGCTCCCAATCTGTAGTTCTCAGGTTCTAGTCCCAGCTGGGTCAGCATTGAGATTTATCTCCGCAAAACTCTCCTTCCCGCACACGGTGAGCAGAGGATACTGATAACCTTGGAAAGGCCACTGTCCATCGGATGGAACATTAATCCATGATCCCGTGTTTGGGTGAGCCATAGCTGTGCACGTTATGGAGCACGCTGGATGTCCTTGAGGGAAGTCTACCATGTGCCTCCTAACAGCTGTTCCTGTGAGTCCCTTCCCAAACCTTCTCTGAGCCTTCGGGGTCCTTGTGACCTGGCCATTTAGCACATTTTGCGAAAAAAAGTGCCGCTCAGAGGTAAAAAACGCAACCTAACCCGCATAAAGAGAAATTTAACTGTAATCTGATTTATATATCCTGTAAGGAAGATAATATAATTGAAATTAAGAATAAAATGGATACATTTTTTAAGAAAATGTGTTTAAATTAATTACATTTACATAAAAGTTTAATAAAGGATTTGGAATTAATTATTATACTTTTGAAATTAACACCCCTTAGTGAATATAAACTTTAATCAGTAGAAGTAAAATTTCACAGAGTTAAATCTTTGCACTTAGGAGAAAATTATACATTACTCAAAAGACGGGGTTTCGAAAAAATACTCTCAGTGCCAATTCAATCTTGCGAATTTGATCTTAGCAGCAAGAAAACCTTGACACTTCGAAAGCAAAATAAATATTAGAGCAAAATTGTTTAAGGAACAAAGATCATGATTGAGTTTGGTCTCACAGACCCCGATTATTTCAATTATTAAAATTTATTAACGGCACTAACTAGGACCCATTCCTTCGCAGTAACTTTCAGTCCACTCCTTTACTGTACCTTGGTGCATTTTCTCTTAAATTCGCCAATTAGTTACTTAACAAGGCTTTTGGGTTGGGTTGGTTTACCTCTGAGCGGCACTTTTTTGCACACCATGGGCTAAATGGTCAGGTCACAGGGACCCCGACGGCTCAGGGATGGTTGGGGGAGGGGACCCACTGGAACAGCTGTTGGGGGACAGATGGTAGCCTCCCTTCAAGGACATCCATCGTGTTCTTTAACGTTGGATTGTTTTACCTCTGAGTGGCACTTTTTTGCACACCATGGGCTAAATGGCCAGGTCACAGGGACCCCGAAGGCTCAGAGAAAGTTGGGGGAGGGGACCCACTGGAACAGCTGTTGGGAGACAGATGGTAGCCTCCCGTCAAGGCCATCCAGCGTGTTCTTTAACGTGCACAGGGTATGGCTCTCTCCCGCACACGGGACCACGGCTTAACGTACGATCCGACGGACGGCGGCCTTTCCAAGCCCATCGGTGTTCCCTACTGACCGTGGGCAGGGCGGGGAATTTTGCGGAGATAAATCTCAACGCTGACCCAGCTGGGACTCGAACCTGGGAACTGCAGATTACGAGCCTGGCGCGCTACCGACTGAACCACCCCCCCACCTCTCTTAACAAGGCATTTACCACTGACAACAATAATTTTTCTTACCACAGTGGGGGACACAACTATTCGTTTTAAGACATAAGGAAAAATCCGTTGTGTGGTGCATAGCTACTACTAAAATTATTCTAAAGTGGAGCAGTAACGATCACGAGTTTTCACTGGTAAAGAATGCTAAATGCCGAAAATGATTTAAAAAAAAAAAACATCAGTAGCGCCTTCTAACGATGGATGTCATAAAAAATTCAAAATACTTTAACGAATATTGCAAACGATCTATTCATGATAGATGATCCAAATTTTCGTGGTAAGATGTGATGTGGTCAAGAGGTTTATACCAGCGCAGTGATTTCCCCTCTTACCATCGGGAGAGGTGAAGGAAATCAAACCTTTCTCATTAAGAGATAAGTGAAAAATAATGTTCTCTATGCTATCATTTGCATATTAATCGTTAAGCTCAGAAATAGTGTATGTAAATCCCCCTTTTTCCGGAAGTGGGAGAAACCCTTCCTTTGATTAGAGCCATGATGAGAGGAAGCTGTATGTCAAATTCGGTGACCATATCTCATAGTTCAGGTATAATAATTTTCCTTGTTATATGTAGAGATTATTTTTTGCGAGTTTCTTGGGGGGTGAGGGGAAATGATTGGGAGGTGAGGAGAAAAACTCATATTACTTAACGCTAGGATGAGAGGATGCTGTGTACCAAATTCGGCGATCTTTTCTTTATCATTTAGCTGAATTTCCTGGAAATTGCTTGTATTTGTTTGAAGCGAAAGTTTTTTTGTGGGAGTGTTAGGATGGGAAGTCAAATCATAAATCACTATCTCTTTCACCTACTATGAGGGAAGTGGTATACCCAATTCGGTAATCTCTTACTGTTTAAGAGAAATCCCTTCCTATTTTGTCTAAAAAAATAAAAAAGAACTTCCAGGGATCTGTTTTTTGAGAGGGGAAGAAATATCAGTCCATTTCTTTTTCTACTTGATGTTTTTAAAAGCAGCTCGTAAACATTTTTGTTGGCGAGTGGCGGCTAAGAGTCTTAACCCTTACATGCACTGCATTTTGATTAGAGGAAGCTGTATACTGACCCTTCTAGCTCTTATCAAAACACAAGGAAGATTCAAACTTAATGCATGGAGGAAGTATTACGATGATCCTTGTAGTGCTAACAAAACAGGCTACAGCATAACCTCTAAAGCTAATAGCAAAGTCGTTAAGAAGTCGAATCAAGCAGACTTAACATCTTATGTGATGAAAGGAATAAAAATTCTTTCTCTAAAGATGAAAGATCCAGGTTACGAGGTTCAATCCAGATCCCGCCATTAAAATCTCCTGATGGATCATACGCAACCTCTGATATTGAAAAAGCTACTCTATTCTCTAATACAGTGTTTCGCAAACTGTGTGCAGCGGCACAGTAGTGTGCCGCGGGAGATTCCAAGTGTGCCGCGAGAGATTTTCAAATTGACACTAGATATTCCAAAGATTTCATTTTGACTTGACTTGTGTTATCCACGTGTATCAACGTGCTTTAATAAAAATCTTTCAGATATTATCAACTGGGATCTTGTAAGTACTTATCAAGCCTTTTCCAAATTTTGGTATTAATTTTTGACTATTTCAAGCCATAGAGTGGACAAATATTTAAAACAAACACCGAGTTATGAATTAAAGAACGAGAGAAAATCTTCAAATAAAACCAGGTTTGATGACTTCAACAAAGCGCAAATATAATGACGATTATATAGAGTTTGCTTTTATTCTTTTTTAGGTGTGCCGCGGAAAAAAAAAAATTAGATTCAGTGTGCCGCAGAAAAAAAATTAGATTCAGTGTGCCGCAGAGTAAAAAAGTTTGCGAGACACTGCTCTAATACATTTGATTCTGTCTGATGAATTCCAGTGTCCTCCGATTTCAGCATCAGATAACTTTTTCTCCGATGTATTTGATCCTGCATTTGTTAGTGCAGCGATTGCAAATATGCCTGCAAGATCTTCTCCAGGGCCTGATTGGAATTTCTCCCTTATTCTACAAGTATCTTAATGATAACATCTCTACCAAACTCTCTTCTCTCTTTAATGCTCGTTATGGATCTTGCAAGATATCTGAAGATCAGCGTCATGCAATTGAAAGGGCGATCCAACTGATACAAATAATTATCGACCCATCTCACTTACCAGCACCTCATCTAAAATATGGAGTCTTGCATTTTATCTAAGCTTCTTTCTTTTCTATTATGCAATAACATAATTTCTTATGAACAATTTGGGTTTGTACCTGGTCGATCAACAAAAATACAGATCTTACACTCTCTAAATACGTGGACATCTGCACTAGAAGAAGACAAATCAATTGACATTATCTTTCTTGACTTTGAAAAAAGCTTTCGACAAGCTTGAAAGACCAATCTTGTTTGAAAAACTAGCAAATTACGGTATTCCCAGCAAAATGCTTCAGTTATTGAACACCCTATTTTCAACCCGCACTCAACAGATTAAAGTCGGCAACACATTGTCACCAATTAAACGAGTTACTTGTGTTATCGTACATGGCTCTGTTTTAGGTGCATTCTTTTCGTTATTTTCACAAGTGAAATTCCCTCCATTTTAAGGCCTTGTCAGCTTTGTCTACGCCGATGACGTCAAATTCTACTCTATTCTTTGCAACTCTAACGCCATCATTAACTGCAGTAGGCGTGTAATAGAATTGCGCAATGGAGGGCACTTAACGCACTACCTGTCTCGAAGGGTAAAACTACAATATTTAACACAGGCCATAATAATATACAACACACCTACTCTCTTGATTCCTCAGATATTGGAGAAAGTGAAAGACACAGAGACTTGGGCATCATCCTAACTCTAAATTTATCCTTTTCTCAACACTAAAATTCCATTGCCGTGAAGGCCAACTGTGTCGTGCACATGATTTTGAAATGCTACATAACATAAGCACCCTTGTAAAAACTTTTATTATATACGTTTGGCCCATTCTAGAACACTCATCTCCGGTATGGTTCCCTTACCGTGTGTGTGATATTGAAACTGTTAAAAAAGTCCAGAGGTATTTTACACAAAAGCTATTGGGCTTTCGTAACAAATCTTATCAACAGAGATTAAACGAACTATCATTGCACTCTCTGAAATGGAGACGACTTGATTGTGATTTGATTGTACGATACAAAATCATCCATGGACTCTTCTACTGTAATCCCGAACAACCTTTCTTTCGCATAGTCAACAGCAGGACTAGACAACACTCGCTGTGTATTGACATCAGTATGTCATATACGTCATTGCAATCAGTATGCAATCCATTCGCAAGATATTACAGATATCACTTCTTTGTTTGTAGAGTAGGAAGAGTATGATCTTTCAGACAACGTAGTCATCTCTTCTACCATAGCCATTTTTAAAAAGCATTTACGAAGCATGGACATGAAAATATCTTAAATGCTTTAAGTTTTAAATGTTTCATCTCTTTTATCTCAAGATTGTCAAAGGATTCAATTTTCTGCAATCTATTTTCTCCTTATTTGTGATGAACATAATCATTCAATTCATATTATGTGTGTAATGCAATATATTTTTTATTTATACCAAATGGAGTCATTGTAAATAGTATTTACCTTCCATTTATTATTATTAAATAAATTAAATTAATGAACTCATTTTATCTAGTATGCAAACGGTTTCGAACCCATAAAACCAAAAAGAGTGTGGAGGCAGTTATCACAGCCAGAGGGTTCCAACACGTTACTAGGTTGCTATCCCTAATTCAATGGCACTTCAGTGTAAAAGTTAATGTTGAAATGAAATACATTCGCTACGGTAGCTCGATTCCAATTTCTAACAAAAAAATGTAAATGCAGAAGAAGTATGCAATGATAATTTTGAATTAGAATCCGATATAAAAGAGACAGACAAAGGCTTCGTTTGATGAAAAAAATCATGACTTACATAGAGAAAAATTGGTATAAAATATATATATAATTCATTTCGAGGTTATGTCTCTTAAATATTAACTCATTCATTCGCGACTCTCCATTTTATATTAAAAATTTCGTTATATAATAAAGTCCGTTTTTTCATTTCAAACTCCCCTAAACACATGTAGCAGCAGCGCCATCATTTAAGGCGTGGGTTTTTAATTTTGTGCGAAATCACAAATTGGTGTTATTTATTTTGCAACGATAAAGAAAGTAAAAATATAATTAAAATAGGTATGGGTACTCTGGTCAAATAAATAATAAATTTCGAAACGAATTCAGTAAATATTAATGTGATATATATTTTTGAAACTCAATATAAATAACATATAGGAATCAAAACGTTAAATTTTAAATGTGTTCTATCTCGGGTTTCGCTCTGTGATGAAACAAATTACAGTCTAGAAGAATCCATATCCATTGAAAGTTCGCTTTAAATGATCAAGAGAGAGAGCATACGATCACTCTTAAACCGTAAATGCTGAAAAATTGCTTTTTTTTTAACTACTGAAAATATTTTTGAAAATGATGTATGAGGGTCATTCAAATGAGAAGATGAAAAGTCTGAAACGAAGAGTAAATCTTTTATTGACCTGTTGAACTTTGACAGGCCTAGTGAGACATTTGTTCCAACATGAGATTAGCGACATGACACTCTCCTAGAGTGACTTCTGCTTTGCATGACGGATTCTGTGATAATGTACTGCTCCTCTTCATTTCACTTCAAATTACATCTTCTCATGAAGTGTTTTTAGATACAGAAATTCCAAAAGAAAATACAAGATGCCAGTTACTCTACCTAATGATAATAAATTCCGACCTCGTCGTAACCTAAGTCGTTTCATCCAGTATGCAATCGGTTTCGAACCCATAAAATAAATAGTAGCGGGTCGAGACCATTTCCGATACACTCAACGTGTATCGGAAATGGTTCTCCCCGAATGTAATCGAAAAACATTAGTTTTAGATCTGTTGCTCAGTTAGAACATGAGTTATAAAACTTCAACTTTTATCGGGTTCGACCCAGTTGATCGGCTACGTAACGGGTTCGATACCTTGCGTGATTGAATTGACGGCCCGAATCCCGGTAGTATAACGTTATGTTGGCGAAAAAGAAACGAACGCTTCGGAAACATTAAATATCGAATCATTTTATCTACTGAAGAAAATGCCAGAACACCTAAGGGATTACGCTCTAGTCATTCCTAAACATACCTGTGCTATATTGTTATTGTTACTTGGACAAAATGGGAGTGGACTTTGTTCAGCAGAAAACAACCCTTTTGTTCAAAATTCTCGGGCTCTTCGGTTTAATACTTGCTCTCAAATGGCCATAGTTTCGCAATATTATTACGAATTGATTTGGATTACTCCATGGTTTGGATCATCATCATCATCCTCAAGCAGCCATGGGCTACGGAGATCCAACCAGACTGTGCAATTTAGTTCTCCAAGCATATCTATCTTGAGGTACATCTGCTGCATCCGGCCACTACACACCAATTCTAACAAGATCCTGTTTGACATTGTCTGCCCACCGCATCCTAGGTCTCTCTCCACCTTTTTCTGAGGCCTTTAGGCACACTGTTCATAACCCTATTCAAGCAATCTATAATTATCCATATGGGCAACATGGCCAAACCAACGGAGTCTTTCTCTGCACAATATGCTGTTTATGAGAAGTTACCGACTCGTTTGCCTAACATCATGTTTAGTTAAAAAGTTGAACACCAAATTCCCAAGATACCGCGTAAGCATCTAGAATCAAAACCATCTAGTTTCCTGTTAACTTCTTAACAAAGCTTCGAAGTTTCACTACCATAACTAACCCTAAAAAGAACCAAACTATTAAACAGTCTAATTTTAGTCTTTAGGTGTATTATGCCTATTTCTCCACACTCGTTTTAGATTCTTAAAAGTCACGAGGAGCAATCCTTATTCGTATGTTAATCTCGTGCCGAACATCACCATTATCTGTTACATAGCTACCAAGAAAATTAAACTGTGACACCTGCTCAAGACTGCAAACCATTCAGATTAACTGAATCACAGCCTGCCTGACCAATTCTCATCACTTTAGTTTTCTCTCTGTTTATAACCAAACCTATTCTATTACCAGTCTCATCAACAGCTCGAAATAAAGAGTTAATCTCATCAACATCATTTGATAAAAAGGGCAAAATTATCAGCATAATCTAAATCAGAAATTTTCGTAACTCTAGACCATTTAAGGCCAAAATCTTTCCCTTGCAGTGAATGTCGCATAACGTAATCAATAACTAAACTAAAGAGAAAAGGGGACAAAATACACCCTTGTCGAACACCAGAAGTAATGCTAAAACAATTTCTACAAGCCTTACCAACTCTCACACACGACTCAGTGTTATTATAGAGAACTTTCATTGTTAACTAACTTGTCTGGTATACCATATGATCTCCCAATTAAATACAAATTTTTACAATCAACAGAGTCGAAAGCCTTTTTGGAAACAACAAAGCTAATAACCAAAGGTTTATGAAACTCTAAAGATTTCTCAAGAAATTTCCTGAGTGAAAATATCTGATCCACACATCCCCTACCACTTCTGAATCCACATTGCTCATCAAGCAGTTGCCTGTCAACCAGATTCTTAATTCTATTAAGCACAATCATGGAAAGAACTTTTCCTGGAACAGACAGTAGCTGATAGCCGTATAGTTAGTTATCACAAGAATTGCGACCAGCCTTTTTGAAAATAGGGATAATAATAGCTCTCGCAAAATACTTAGGGACCATGCCTTTATCATAAAAGATATACAAATTTTAACTTATCCAAGTGGTAACAGAAATATTCCTAGCTCTTAGCATTTCCGTAGTAATTTCGTCTACCCCTGGGGATTTATAAAATTTAAGTTTAGAAATAGCTTTAATGCTTGTCTGAAATTCTGCTGTAAGAAACCTTTCATTAATGCACTCATATCCTAGAAGAGCATCACTAGTGTGTCTGCTGAGAAGCAGACCCACGCCTTGGTGATGCTTATTATCTTCCCTCCCTGAAAACAAAAATTTAAGAATATTTTTTAGAATCTGACCTTTATCTGCCCATCTGGTCTCTTGCAAACGAATTTCGGTGGCGAAAAAAAGACGAAAGTTTACATCAGATACTAAGTCGTTTTGTGCAGTATGCAAATTGTTTCGAACCCATAAAATAAATAGTAGCGGGTCGAGACCTATTCCGATATATTCATCTTGTAATTCTCCCCGAATGTAATCAGAAAACATTAGTTTTAGATCTGTTGCTCAATTAGAACATGAGTTATAAAACTGCAACTTTTATCCGGTTCCACCCAGTTGATCGGCTACGTAACGGGTTAGATACCTTGCGTGATTGAATTAACGGTCCGAATCCCGGTAGTATAACATTATGTTGGCGAAAAAGAAACGAAGCCCAGGGTCAACAATATGAAATTTTTATTTTCTCACCTTAACCTGTCCATCTGGTCTCTTGCAATCCAAGAATATATAGTTTATAACGCTGGAATTCCTGCGTGAGGACATCAAGAGAATAATCTCAACGTAGTGTCCTCACGTTTCATATACCTGCAAAGAGAAAATGACTAGTAGAATTTTTTTAAGAAACTAGGTTAATTGACAAACCCAGGGCCAACAATATGAAACAGCCCTGTGATAGCAGGCATGGGGCAAAGACCTGTTCCTCCACTGCTACAGGTTGAAGTGATCCATGTTGGTAGGAACTTCAAGCACCACCTTTTTTAAGTGGACCTTTTCAAAAGCCGTAAGACCTGCCTGTGACACATTACTCCAATTTAGGATTAGCGATACCCAACTAGCTAAGTGAGGGTTCAGGTAGCTGTGACCGCTTATGATCAGATTTATCCACCAGCAGATATAAGGTATCCCGTGCCTCTGTTCACTTAGGGCTGGCAACCCACAAGCAAACAGAAAACACAGCGGCAAATTCTCACTCCACAGATGCCCACCTCTGCAGCAAGTCCAGAATCCATAATCAAGCTCAAAGCCGTAAACCAGTCCAGTTTCATAGTCGTAAATGGTCATCACCAAGACCCTGTGAAGTTGACCATTCCTCAACAGGACAGGAAAAAAGGAAAAATGTGACCATAGATGACCAGATCAGTAGGGTACACGGGTTTGACAGCCTTCAATTTCTGTTTCCTCCGAAAAAAGAATATCTCTTTTGGAAAAAACTTTTTGAAAGGTACTAAAGGCATGCTCCAAGGGAAGGAGAGGTCGGACATTATGTGCTAGACCCGGACGGTTCTATGCATCATCACTGGGGATTGGTACACAGCTATCCTTCCAATTTATGCATAGGCAGCATTTAGAGACCAGATGCATTAGTCTAGGTAATTTGTAATGCAGGCCAATTTTTGATCCGAACCTATAGGAACATCAGAATCACATAGGGAGGATACTAACAATAGCTGTAGTGATGATAATCCAACATTCGGTGCTGAAAGCGTGAAAATATCGTTGATGAAAATTCGTTTTTCTTAAACCTTGAATGTATCATTAAGATACATGCGTGATATATGTCCTCTACTATATTGTGCATCGTTATGGTGATGGAACGAAAGACAAATATTTCTATTAAATTAATATATATATTTTGTGGTAGTTTAACTCTGAATATAACAATTAATCGATAATTCAGAAACCGAACAGTTATACAGGTAACTCTCTTTTAATGCGGGTGATGAGTTCCGGGGAGATCATCGTTAAACAAATATCCGTGTAAAACGAGGGGATTTTTTATTTGTTTGAATTTTTGCCTATCTTATTGATCTTTTTTTACTTTCCTTGGTTTCGTAATGGATGTTTTATTTCAACAAAAAAAATTATAATTGTCAATGTTTAGTTAAAGATTACATAAATGCATAATTACGTATATAAATATGTACATATATGTGATCGATTTATTAATTTTACAGTTTATTTCCTAATAAGGAACGAAACTATCTGGTTTGCATTGCTGGGCTCTGTTTTGTGCCTAATATTTATTTGTATTATTCCACTAACTGGTCACAACATCGTCTTATGGCAACCTGTCACGAAATATCAATATCATGCTCCTTCAACAAATCCATGAGTTTATTTCGCAGCGAAAGAGCTTCATCTAAAATTAAGTACCAACACTATTTCTGGTTCAGATTCTTTTTGTTCTTCAAAAGCAGCGTTGGATTCTAAATCCTGAAGTTCATCGTTAGTGAGTGGCTCACTGTGCAGTTTAATAACTTCGTCCATCTTTCAGAGTTACGCTTTCGTATCCTGCTCCAGTTTGATATTTCGCTGGTGTTAATTAAAAATGCAATTTAAATTCTTGTAAATAAAGTATTTGATGAATAAATCCAAGCATGATTTATTTGAATTATGCAGTAGTGATTTGGAGAACTAAATTGCACATTGTGGTTGGACCTCCGTAGCCCATGGCTGCTTGATGATGATCGTGTTGTTGTTGATGGTGAATATTAAATTAAAAACATTGCAGTACTCTAGTAAGTTTTATTTATTTTTTATTTTATTTGCGACATATAGGACAGAGAAGAATCCTAGAAGTTACTCCTAGCTTTTTACAGGCTTTCTCATACAAAGACATGCCCTACTACGACCGAAGTCACTGCTGACCACTGCCTTAGTTAGAGCTAACACAACACACAACGTTTGTCCTGCTGGAACAGTCGCTAGCCATTAGGAATATCCGAAATTATTTTAAGTAAAAGGGACCAAGAAATGAAAGGAAAGAGATAAAGTTTGTGAAGTGTCATAAAACGAATAGTGAAAAAGATCGATAAATGTAATCTATGTGCCACGGATAATGCAACTTATAATGTTACTGGTTCTGGCAATAGTATGATTCTAATGTATACATCATGAGAGATATCCATTTTACCATTTTCTCTGTACCTTAGGGCAGTGCTGTCCAACTTCTCTAAGACTGCGGGCCATTTTTTCTTTCGCCAATATTTCGCGGGCCAAAAAAGAAGAATGGGACAGGATAGGTAATTGAAAAGTCAGTTCATGTCACCTCAAAAAATTATTTTATTTACGAAAAATAATAAGTAATAATAAACGAATATACATTTTCTAAACCTTATCAAATATTTAATAAATTTTATGGGAGCATTGTGGCCGTAATTGTTGGGCAATAAGAATGGAATGATTAAGTTGAAATAATGCAATAAAAAATAATGAAATAATGCCGTCCCGTGGCCGAGTGGTTAGCACGCTTGGCTACTGATCTAAGGGACATGGGTTCCGTTTGTGTTGTTTTCCTGCTGAGGTCCTGCCATCCTCACAGACCCTTTACTATGGCATGTAAACTGACAGGCTCCTGTCCAGACCTCTGTGGTAAGTAGCTGCTTGAGGGGGTATTTATTTATTTTTTATTAATTTTATACTATTTTAATGCTCTTAAACTGTATACCTGACTCTTATAATGGTAGAGCCGTGAGGCTTCGATTATCTTGTCTTGGTTTTATTCATGAGATGTTTAGCTCTGCGGCTTTATATCCCAATCTGTAGAGTACCTAAGAGACTGGCAGAAATGTCTAAGGATTATTATAAGTATCATAAAGGCAGAAGATGAATGGATTTCATGCTGCAATTGAGAGTTTTTAGCAAAACCTAAATGAAAGTGTGATGAAATTTTCTTGCTTGGAGAATGTAGATATTTTCTGGAAGGGAGAAAATGTCCCGGCAGGTATAAGGGGCATATATTTTTAGTCCATTGAGTTTGAAGGATGTGATCATTGAAGTTCTTATGTTATCCAGGCTTGGGCAATGAAGAATGAAGTGATCTATAGTTTCATTTTGTCCACAGTCGGGACAATCAGTGTTATTGGCTAGATGGCATCTGTGGAGGAATGTTTGGAATGTTGCCACATCGAGACGTAGGCGAGTTATTAAGGTTTCCATACTTTTTGAAATGTATACATTGGTTGTTTTAACAGGGAATCGATTTAGATGGGGGAACATATTTGGCAGAGAAGAGATTTCCCATTTCATCCTCAGGTCGTTATGTAATACTTTACGACATAGAGTGATGATGTCCTCTGCATGCAACGTTGATCCAGGGTGCAAATATGAAAGGGTTCTTTCTCTTTTGCTAGGGAGTCGGTTGACTCGTTGATCTCAAGGTTCATGAATCCAAAGTAAAGTGATTGATGAAGCCCAAAGAGTTGTTGTTGAAGAGAATGATGGAGATTAAAAATAGCCGTATGTGATTTGTCGATATGAAGTGCTAAGGGTACCGATTAGGACTCGGAAAATAGGAGAAAATGACCATTTTCTTGAATAATAGAAGTGACGGTTCTGATCAGTGCTGTAGCTTCATCTGAAAATATGGATGTTTCTCTCTATAATTTTTCACAAATGAAGATTGTGCGTGAAGGACAGGGGTTGCCGATTCCAGTTTGTTGTTTAGATACTGAAGCGTCAGTTCCGATCCAGGCAGCTTCTGGCCATTTTTGTTTTAATTCAGAGTCAAAATGGGATATGATAATGGCAGTAGACTGTGAAGATAGCTGCTGAAAACTGAGAGAGTAAGAATTTTGTATCGCGCACAGATCCATGACGGAATTCAGTCGGTTGTCTGATTGAAAGAGAGTGACTAAACATTTAATGAATTCATATTTGCACCCTGGATCAACGTCTATGTTAATAGTGGGAAGGGTTTTTCCTCCCGATTTCAGCGATGAACCTGTAAAACATGTGGCTGATGACAGATTGTTCGTAGATCCCAAGGTAACGGTGATATCATTTCCTTTATTGTACTCCTATCAAACAAAAGAAGAACCAGTGAAGAGTAGGGAAATGCTCCCGTCTCAACATTAAGAAGTGTTAAAGGTGTAGCTTTGAGTAAGTCAGTCGTTGATCGTAGAGGTACCTGATATACAGCAGAAACGATAGACGAGTAAGAAGTAAGAGCTGAGGTAAGAAGTGGCGCACTGTATCTTATCGCTGATCTAATGGTTTAAGCATTAAGGTGTGTCTATTAAGGCCATTTCTTGGAGAGGTTAGGCTTCTAATTACGTTAAGTAGGAGAAGGCTTTTATTTTTTATGTTAATAAAATGTTGCTTTCGTGTTCCGTTAATCCGTAAATCCTAAAATCTTTAGCATAGGCACCCATGGAATGGTATCTGATACAAGCAGGAGATTTTCAGGGTTAACGTTGTGACAATCAAAGCAGCACTCTCTGGTGCTGATAAATTTAAGTCCCATTCTTTCGTCCATTGCAAAATGTTATTCAACGTCTTCTGACTGGCTTTAAGTAAATGATCAAGATTGGAACTGGGTCCAAAAATAGTAATATCGTCTGCATAGACTACTATTTTACATGGTTTTTGGATATGCTGTGTAATATCCTGATTATAGACATTAAATAGAAAAAAAGGTGATGGAACACTACCCTCAGGAAGGCCAACATTTTTCACTTTATCTGAAGAATATTCCTCCAACGGACAATGATGTTTCTAGATCCAAAATAGTTTTTAAGCCATGTCAATAGTTTGCAGAGGATGGCAGGCCTTCAGTTTATATAGTAGAGCTTCTACATTTATAGAATCGTACTCATGAGAATGTCCAATTTTATTATAATAGATTACTGTCGTCGTTTTAATGTTTGTCTGATGATAAGATGAATAGGTGCCATTACATGAAGCATGCTTTTGTGTGCAACAAATTCATGAGCTGCTTCTGGAAATACCAAGTAACGGATGATGATCCAAGTGATAAGGTGCCACATTAACCTTTCCATTATTTTAGCAAGGTGTGACGATAGAGCAATTGGACGATAATCTTTTACAGTGTTCTGTTGATGTCCCGATTTCAGAATAAATAAAAAATAAAAAATAAATGCCCCCTCAAGCAGCAGCTTGCCACAGAGGTCTGACAGGAGACTGTCAGTTTATATGCCACAGTAGGAGATCTGAGAGGATGGCAGGACCTCAGCAGAAAAACGCCACACACATCCATGCCTAATCCTGGGCTCGAACAGGAATGATTAATGCTGTTTTCCGCGTTTCGAGAAGAGTACCCGATGACCACATCTTGTTTTAGAGATGAGCTAGATTCTTGAAAGGTTGTTCTGGATGAGGTTTTACAGTTTCAATTGAGAATTCATCAGCTCCTCTCCCTGAATTTCTTTGAGTTTTAACTGCTCGACGAAGTTATGTCAAAGAAAATGTTTCGAGAATGCTTGCGTAATTCATAGATAGTGGAGAAAGCGAACCAGATATTTAACCTGGCATATGGCGAGGGAAATGCTTTACAAGTAGTTCTGAAGTCTCTTTACACCAAGCACTTGATAAAACGAATTTTTTTAGATAGCAACATAATCGATACTTATCTCTTTAATCCGACATTGATTACAGTGAAATTTTTTAACAATTCTGTTCCTTCTGACCGAAACAATTCTACATCACACGAATGCATTGTAATATTTTTCTCTATTATCTTTAATCCGTTTTTCAATAAAGGGTTTGCATCTAACCTCTTTTGTCAGACTTTGCACTACGGTGGATTTTTATGAAGTCAGTTCCTTCTAAACGCAACAAGCGAAAGAGAAAGAAATGCACAACTGGAAACAAAGCTACATAGTATAATCTGCTTTTTTCGGTAATACGACCTTCAATAAAACGAAATTTCCAAAAATCCTTTCCTTCTAAAAGAAACAATCGGAAATCAATAGAATCTATCCCAGGAAATCAAAACATCCCAGAATGATAATTTTCGTCGCTGATCCGACTTACTTTAAAACAGCTAGAGGAAAACAAAATGCACAAGGCTACTAATATCTCAATAACCCATCACTCAATGAAATAAATATTTTAAAGATACTTTACTTCTGAAGGAAACAACCGGAAATCAATCAAATGCACTACAAGAAATCAAAACAACCGCTATTGTCGTATTAGTATATTTCTATTCCATTCTGTACGTTCTAGGTCATTCATTCTCAAGTAAAAGGAACGACTAGAGGAAGCGAAAATGTATAAGGCTTCTAGTATTCTCAATAATCTGGCACTCAATGAAACGGATATATGAAGTTCTTTTATTTCAAAAAGAAAGAATCAGAAACAAATCAGTTGTATTACAGGAAATCAAAACAGACGATATTGACTATTATTCTCGCTAATCCGACTTTCGATACAACGGATATTTTTTTTTTCTATTCCATTCTGTTCCTTCCATGTAAAACGATCTTGAAGAAAAAATACGCCTCTAAAAATGAAACTATATGAGGCTATTAGTATGCCATTAAGTCAGCATTAAATAAAAGTATGTTTTGAAGGTACTTTTATTCTGAAGACACAGTCGCAAAAAGCATGTACAAGTGAATAGTAACAGCTACCAATATTTATATTTATTCCTGCTAATGGTCTTTTCTCAAAGCTGATTTCCATGCATCTCTTTCTTCTAAACGGAACAATCTCTAGTCAAATGAAAGCAACCTACATAAGAATGTATTCTCACTAATTCTGCGTAGAAAAAAACGAAAGATCATCTCTAAACTAAGCAATCGAATATCAAAGGAATACCTTTGGGCACCAGGTTCAGTAAGCATCAGAGGCAATGAAACAGATTAGGACTCTAAGTGTTCTCACTAGTACAACATTCAATAAAATCACCTCTTTTTTTCAGTTTTCTTCTTACGAACGAAGCAAAGGTTGAACGAAAAGGTAAAAAAACAACCGGTATTTACGTTTATTTTTGCTAATCCGTAATTAGTGATGCATTTGTATCTATTCACTATAATACGACTTTGATTAAAATATATTAATTGGATATCAGTAATCGAAGGAACCCAGGAAAGAATATGCTTAGGGCCAACATCACCATTTATTTTATCTAGTCTTATAATCATTAAAGCATTGACATATACTCTCTCTAATTCGATATTTGAATATATTGAATTGTTTGGGAATTCTTTTGAACGAACTATCTGAAACGAAAGTTTACGTACTACATGGACGACAATTTTTATTCTCTTTGAACTGAATTTGATTGAAACGAATTTTATTTTTTACAGCAAAATATCTGAACGAAAAAATAATAGTGATATTAAAAATAGCACCAGAGGAAATCAAACAGACTAGAACTTTAAGTATTCTCACTAGTATGACATTCAATATTTTTTCCCGTCTTCTTCTTGGGAATGAAACAGTTAGAAACGCACAGAAAAATGTAAACAGCCGACATTACACTTATTTTTCTCTTATTCTATTTTTTAAAAAGTTTTGAATCTATCGTTTTTATTCAGATATATCATTTGAATCGATATTTTTAAAGCATGTTATCTGAATGGAACACTCAGAAATCGAATGGAAGCCTTACAAGATACGGATATAGCAGGTGTTTACACTTGTTCACGCGACTAAAATTTTTTGTTTACACGATACTTTTATTATCTAGTCCTTTTAACCGAAATAACCTGAAATGAAATCGCATTAAACAAACCAAATTGCAAAGTTCTGAGAGGAGAGCAACAAGCTGTACAAAGACGGACTTGGCGGGAGCAAATGTCTTGTCTACGACCACTCACCTAAATAAAAATTGTAAGTTATGAAATCCGATTTTAATTATAGTGTAATGTTATTTTTTTTTACTTTTAACTGATTTTTCCATTGGCTTTACAATTGTGGAATATTCAGTACATTGAATTAATAAATGACATGTAACAACTGTTGCTTTTGTCTGCATGTTGGTTGCTGGAAGTCCTTTCGTGTTTAAGCACCAAATATAACGTTTACGTAACAGCAGAAAAAAGTTTCTCTGTGATAGTTCTCGCGAGAAGGAAAAGCTAAATTCATTCGCATAAAAGTTTACCAGTTTCGCGAGCAATGCAGTGCTCGCTAATGACGAGTTATGATTACGTGACCTAACTAACCGACTATTCATTGAAAATGATTGTTTTGTAATTCCAATCCTTCTGAACTACAGAATCGGAAATCGAATGGTAGTAAAGATGATTAAATAAAACCGGAAAATCTGACATTTATAACTTTTCTCTGTAACCTGAATTGCAGTAAAACGTTTTTAAGCATTCGAACTTTTTTTTGTGAAAGACAGATATAAAACAAACTCTGCTTACTGATTTAGAGATAAAAATATATATTTTATTGTGCTGCTTTCTTGCAGTGTGTTCGCTTGATTTCTTGTTCTGAAGCAAATAATTTTTTTATTGGAAGTCGGATTAATGAGACTACTGAGAGGGGTGCGGTTTGATTTCCTGTTTGTATTATTTAGATTTCCTCTCATTTCATTAAGAATAAATATACATCGGAAAAAATTCTTTGTACTGAGCTGTTGGATTAGAAAGAACAGATGCAAATGCTTTATTGAAAGTTAAATTAGAGAGAATGGAAATAAGTTTTTCTGGTAGTTCATCTTTTGTAGTTTCCTGTTACGTCGTTTAGAAAGAACAGATTTAGAAGAAAAGTAATTCCTTGTACAGTCGCTCAAAAAAGTATCCGAACGCTACGGTTGATTACAGAATTTATAAAAAAATATCTGTCAACGATTTTTTTTAGAAATTAGTGATCTGACAACTTTTGTGTACTGTACACGACGGTTGCCAGATCACTAATTTCTAAAAAAATCGTTGACAGATATTTTTTTCTGAATTCTGCAATCAACCATAGCGTTCGGATACTTTTTTGAGCGACTGTACGGAAATATCAATTTGGAAAGACTGCATTTAAATTCTTATTCATAATATAGAGAAAAGAGTTTATGTAGGCTCTTTAGGTCTCTTTAAATGCATTCCTTTGATTTCCCATAGTTTCATTCGAAGAAAAAGACTCATAAAATATTGGTTTTAATGAAAGTCGGATTGTACTATTTGTTGCAGATGTTATGCAACCACGACAATCCCCGGTTCCGTCTGACGACACTACCAAGTTAACGGAAAGACGTGACAACTAGAGTCGGGGGCAAGAATGCGCCATATGGACTCACCTCATCCCCGACCTCACATGGCAGCAGTCCTATGAAAGGAAAGCTAACCACCGGAAGAAACCTGAAATTTAATCTGTTCCCGGTTAGCCATGAACAAGGATGTGTAGATCCAAGTTCGCTCTGCTCCCGGGGTGGAGACTCTTAGTGAGGTCCAGACGTTGAAAGGGCTCGTGCCTACTAGGCGGGCTCAAACGTTCGGCCGTGCCCTTAAACTGCTCCACACAGCTCCTGATAGTGAGGTCTAGGACACCGTCACCATCCAACCGGCACGTCCAACCGGTCGGCGATGTCTTCGTCCTTGGTTGGTCTTGGCTCTGCCCAGCCGGTGTCGATCAACAGAGTAAAAAGCCTTTTTGAAAACTACAAAGCTAGCAACCACGGGTTCCTGAAACTCTAACATTTCCTAAGAATCTGCCTAAGTGAATATATTTGATCAATACATTCCCTACAACTTCTCAATCCCCACTGTTCTTCACGCAGTTGTCCATCAACTAAATCCTTAATTCTATTAAGCACAACAAAGGCAAAAAACTTTACATGGAACAGAAAGTATGGTGATATCTCTATAGTTATCACAAGAACTGCAATCACCTTTTTTGAAATAGTGATAGCAATAACTCTAGTAGAATTTGTAGGAACAACACGTTTATCATAAAAATATTCAAAATTTCTGTCAGCCATTTGTCAACATAAGTGTTCCTAGCTCTAAGAATTTCAGTGGTGATTTCATCGACCCCAGGAGATTTATTTAGTTTTATTTTAGAGACAGCCGAAACAACTTCCGAATGTGATACAAGGCCAACATTAAAGCCATAAAACCATCATTAAATGAATAAACTGCTGCAATCATTAACTGAGGATAGATGGAATAATGCATTTATCCTGATTACAAACAATGGAAGTAGAAATAATCACATTGTTTAGAACATCTTTGAAATTCTCAGCTCACCTTGTCATCAGAGAATCCTCATCTTCACCCACTTAACCATGTTTCTCCCTCAGTCCCTGTGATTCAGTGTATGTATCCTGTTTCTTCCGACATAAACATTAACAATCTGGTATAATCCCCTGCTAATGTGCTGTCCAAGAGCTTTCTCTGCTTTATCAGCCTAGATATCAAGCCAAAGATTCTTATCAGCTGTTAACTGTTCTTTTACACGTTTATTAAGCTTGTTATAATGTTGTCTGTTACGACTAGTAGGTTGTTGATTCATATTAATCCTGCATTTCCTTCTTTCAAAAATAAGTTCCATGGCTTATCACTCAAATAATTTTGTTTCCTCTGTTCCCTTTTACCTAAAAGAGTACTGTTAGTTTTAAGAAAATCCTGTTTAAACTGATCCCATTTATTCTAAACTTCAGCAATAAGCAAACTACGATTGTCATAATGACCACATAGCTATCATGGTATGCTTTAGCTATAACTGGATCTTTCAGACCTTCGGTGTTAAAGGTAATTTTCTTAAACTTAGCAAAACATTTTTTAAGCTTCGGTTGCAAAACACTTTTTACCAGGTAATGGTCAGACCCAATTTCGGCTCCTCTATATTGTCTGGTATTCCTAATCAAAATAGCCCATTTGTATTAATTAAAATATAATCTATCATATTCCTGTGCATCAGGTGAAACCACGTATATTTATAAATGTCCCGGTGATTGTAGTATGTATTAGTTGTTCAGACACCATTAAGTTTACTTACCTGTAGGAGACGTTCTCCATTGCCATTGAAACTATCAATGCCAAAGGGACCTAAAAATCCTGCCCACAGGTCAGAGTTAGTACCAACCTTAGCAATATCTCGTTTCTTTAGAGAATTCAAAATATCATGTAGTCTGTAAAATATTCTTTTCATTCTCATCAGAGTCCTTCGTGGGGGCGTAACAACAGATGACATTTGTCTTTAATTTTTGTTTTAAATTTTGCTTTCTAAATTCTTTCATTAATTCAGTCATATCCTAGAACAACATCACTGGCATATCTCTGCTAAGAAGCAAATCGATAAGCCTAGAATACAGAGGTGTCCTCACGCTGGAATTCCTGCGTGAGGACATCAAGAGAATAATATCAACGTAACGTCCTCACGTTCCATATACTTGTAGAAAGAAAATGATTAGTAGGATTTTAAAAGGAAACTGGGTTTATTGAGAAACGTAGGACCAACAATATCAAAAAGCCCCCTGATCGCGGGCATGGGACAAAGTCCTGCTCCTCCACCGCTACAGGCTGAAGTCACATGCTACTAGGAACTTCAAGCACCACCATTTGAAGTGGACATTTTCAAAAGCCATAAGGTTTGCCTGAGACACATTACTCCGATTTAGGATTAGAGAGGACTAACTAGCTAAGTGAGAGTTCAAGTAGCTGCGATGGCCTATGATCAGGATTATCCACCAGCTGATATAAGGTATCCCGTGCCTCTGTTCACTAAGGGCTGGCAACCCAAAAGCAAACAGAAATTTGTGCTTGAACGAAAGATTTTTGTTTTCAATTTGTGTTTTATAATATTAGTGGTAGTTTATAGTTAAAATTTTATACACCATTATTATTTTCTTTTTGTTTTTCCCTGATTTATTTCTTGGTTTCTCAGTTTATGTGTTCATAAACGATTGTTTCAACATATATTCTCAAACCGTTGACCAATCGCAACGAGTTATGCACCAAATGTGCTCATAACGCTGGGAGTCTAGAGATTATCAAAATTTTATCCCCGTAGTTTTGCTCCCTAAAAACGGAAAATATCAAAACCATTGCGTCCCAACTTTCAATTCAGAGTAACGAATCAATGTAAAATTAAAGCTTATGAAAAGGAAAGAAAAGTTAACCTTTGGTATAATTTATGTATCTTTCGATAACAAAGGCCAAACGAACCATTAAGGTGTCAAATGAAAGCTGGTGATGTGAGAAGTGTCAGACTACAAATTACACCCATATGGAGTGGCAGCTCGTGAACGCATAGACTGGTGGGGGAGAGTAAATTTATATACCAACAACAATTTAGCTGGAAAACATCGGATGAAGTAAAAAATCACTTGGGGAATACGAGATTTGACACTAAATTTAATATAATAATTTAATTTATTTTTTATTTCCTCTAAATTTTATACCTTTATGTTATAGAAACGTTTAAAAAGAAACGTATCAACGCATGAAAAATGTTTCTTTCTTCATCTTAAACTTTAATTTTTCTTCTTTTACAATTACGTGGGTGGGTTTATCCTGTAAGAGATTGAAAACCTCATTTAATCGAAATATGTTGGTGGAATCGCCATTAAATCAATATGAAACCTTTCTTATCAGGAAACGGAAAAAAAATTAATATTTAGCTTTGAATTTTTTTGGTTTTTCATTCTTAGCACTAGGAAGAGAAGATTAAGAAATCGAAAGGTAAAGAATATCTAATGAATTATTTAGTTTTGGCGGGTTTAAGTCAGGAAAAGAGTTATATTGCAACATCATATCAGATAAATTCAATTAGAAATAACTAAGTAAAATATCGAAATTCCTGAGCAAGATATTTCCGTTTCGCACTTCAAAAAACAACTCCGAGACTAAATAGTTCAAACGCCAGGCCTAGATCTTAGGGATGGGTTAAATTACTTAAAAGGCAAAAGAATAAATAAGCTTATACACTTCGCGCGCTTTAAAGAAATTTTGAAGACCACTAAAGTGGTGAGGGAAATGTTACACTCGTGCAGTTACTATCACGTGAACTGTTTTCTGGCTCGCTTAAGTCATCCCCCACTCCCCTTTATTTTTTCTAGTCCGTGTCTGCCAGTCACTAAGACTTGTTAACCTATCACTGGAATACTAGCTATATCTCGCCAAATGTTTGGCGCGAAAGGTCTGTCCATTGATAATTTTTTCCTATCGATAACGAACCACTTCCTTCCTAACCTCCATCGATAATGTACGACTCAATTTAAAACATTCAACGTAGGAGACATCAGAACCCCCAAAGATTTAGAACATTTGCGGTGGGTTTAATCCAGACCCAGCGAAGCTGGGACCCGATCTGTTAACCCAACACAAGCACACATGGGAGAACAACACATGAAATTTGGGAACAATTGATCATGCACCTAGGAAATTGACACAAAGCCACCAACGATGAAACGTCCGCCACCAATGACGCCATGGAGGTACATGAAACACGCGCCCTGCAGGATTTCCCATAAAGCACATTAGGCATTTGCCAAGGGGCGCCAACCTCCAAGTGTTAGAGTTTGTTTATTTAAGCATCAACAAAAGTATGTCCCTTTCAGTTCGTAGAAAGATTTAAAACTAGTTCTAAATAGTAATGGTTAAGTGCCATTGAAATAACTCTCTCTCCTGTCAATCGAAAGTGAACTCTTACAGGATATGGCTGGTGGAGGATACGTAACATATATTAGACATACTGAAATACTTTCATGTTATTTTAATGGAAAACCACATTTAAAGCTCCATATCTTTAAAAATGTGAATTTTACAGAAAACTACCCCCGTGATAAATCATAGATGTCAATAAAATTTATCCAAATATCGATTTAAAACAATATTCTTTAAATATTCAGAGTCATTGAAGCTAAAATATTTGACACACACAGTGTTCTTCCGCTCCTCTTTAAACACCAGGAACGTACCCAGGATGTAGTTTATGGATCCGAGAATTCAGTTTCGGGAAGGGTTCGAAAATTTAGGGGAGAGAGGATTCTGAGAATAAGATTTGAGTAAGGTTTCCCAATTGCTGAAATATTCCATTGAACAGGGAATGTTAAAATGGACTGAGCAGACTGAGCCCTATATCCGAACCTGGATAGGAATGTAAATATTTTCACCTGGCCATTTAGTTCATTGTGTACAAAAAAGTGCATCACAGTTAAAACAATCCAATCTGACATCTGCACTGATAGCATAGTATACTACGCATTTTTTAAAGAAAGGTTTCTGGGATTTTGATCAAATATAGGTTTTTGTCGAGAGCAATCTTGAATACTTACGACATATATATACCTGAAGTCCCATATAAGAGAAATAAACATATATTCAGGGCAAAAATGTCTCACGGATAGATAGCTTCCTGCTGCTGACTATCGAAAGTTCATTCCGTTGACTTCGAATGCTATTATACAATTCTACTTTCTTAAAGCACATGCATTTGTAATGTTAAAAAACTCAATATCAAGGAATAAAAAGGAAATATAATTCTTATTTTTTACGATTAACAGTCTCCTGTAATAGAAGGCCAGTGGACCAGATTATGACGTCAGCATGTGTATTATAATCTAGACTTTGCTTATATATTTATTTTTAATATTTTTATTGCTGATGTAGTTTTTTCTACTGTAGTATTTTTATTGCTGATGTAGTTCTTTTTTCGTTTCGTCTACATTTTATTGCTGATGTTTTTTTTTACGATTAACAGTCTCATGTAATAGAAGGCCAGTGGACCAGATTATGACATCAGCATGTGTACTATAATCTAGACATTTGCTTATATATTTATTTTTAATATTTTTATTGCTGATGTAGTTTTATAGCAATCTGTAGAGTAATACTGATTAATAAATATATATTATTTAGAAAGACATTGTCTACTTTTATTAACATTATGATAATTGCTAATAAATACGAATAAATTTCGTCCTAAACTAGATATATTTATTAATAAACATTAGTGTAAAGATTAGTATAGAAGTACACCACTCATAATAATAGAAATAAACGAATAAGAATGGTCTCGATTGTCGGACTACCTGTGCTGACGTCATAATTTGTCCACTGGCCTTCTGTTTTAGGTCCAAGTTATGACGTCTACATTAGTAGTCCTGTAATCGTGCTAATAATTATTTTAATGTTTATTTATAAATACACTAATGTTAAGAAGGAAAATTATTCACATCTATTAGCATTATGATAATTTCTAATAAATATGAGTAATTTTCCTTTAAAATAAGGTTTATTTATAAAAAAATATTATTATTCATAGTAATACATCAGTAATAAAATTTAGAAAAAAATTCTAAGAATTTTTCTAGAGATAGGACTACCTACGATGGCGTCACATATTCGTCCATCGGCCTTCTGTTAAAGATATAATACCAGTATTGTTAGCTCTGTAAAGCTTCTATATAAATTTCCTGCCTAATTTTACACTTTAGATAATCAGACACACTTCAGATCAGAAGAAGTAATCAGACTACTGTGTCAAGTTAAATAGTTGAAGAGGCAGTTGAATAAATCAAAGAAGCTTATTGAATGAGTCAAGAACCTGATGGTTTTCCTTATTAAAAAACTTATAAGGCGTTTGTACACTGTAGAGGAAATATCTCTGCAGTCGGTCACAGCAGTAAATATTAAGTACGAGTTCTCTGATTGAACGTTATCTTATTTTGTGTTTATTATATTTAAATGAGCATTTGCTGCTTTAGATTATTCCGATAGATGGCAGCTGATTTATTACGGAATATAATTTTCGTAGTATTTTTCTCTATTTCGTCTTACGATATTTGCAACAACGGTGTTCTCAATTTGAATAATATTTGCCTTATAAACTTTGATTACTTTCATGATAAGTATATTCTTTAACTGAATGTCATGCAAAATTTTAGCTAGTGTTCATAAAACATTATAAAGATTACTAAATTTTGTCTTGGGTTTAACTTTGGAGTTTTAAAAAAATAAGTGTTCTAGTTAGGATGCACTATAAAGACAATATGTCCAAATATTTCAAAATTAGCAATTTTAGGACGTGACTACTCCACATTTCCTTAACGCTGGAAAGTTCTTCAGTTGTTATCTTTTCCATCCCGTTATGGTACTAAAGCAACAGATTAACATTTGACGTCGTTTTAGATGAATTATCTCAAGAAATAAGTCACAAATATCAGATTGCTTTACTGTGATAAATACCTTAAAGATCTCAGTCATATCAATTTAAATCCAAACAATATTTTTCAAACACAACAGATTTGTAAAACGAACCGCTGAAATATTTAGCAAGTTAGCTTGATCTGCAAAACGTCATTTACAATTATCTGAAATTAACATAATTATTACAAGAACTGCTAAAAATACTCTTATATATGTTAAGAAAGTTTAGTATAACAGTTATTATTTTATTTTAACTTGTTTTTATAACTTAGCAAATCAATTATTAAAACTCTCATTTTAGCTGTGAAATATTATAATATCCTTAAGTCTTTAAATACTGAACGAATATTGTTGAAAATCGAACCGGAAATAGATTTGATTCCCATGATTTTCGAGAAAAGTTGATAGAAGAAGTAACTAAGTTTTGTATCTGAGTTGTTACTGAGATAACATGAAACTGTACCTAGTAAAGTGGCTGCTCAGTGTATATTTAACAGAAAATGTACTTGAAAAGCGACTTCTCCTAAAATAAGTGGACAATGGGTTATATTTAATGAATCTTGTTCTTCATATTGACGCTCTTGTGTCAAAGTTGTGTCTCTGTCAATTACATTGAAAAGAAAGCGACACAGCTAATCTAAATATTAATAAACAACTAGGAGAAAAATATATCGCCTATGGCAAATATCTTTTTCGAAGAGAATTAAGTTTTCTGTTTTACAACTTTTGTATCCTTTAACCTTGGAAATTCTAACTAAGGGAGAATTGAGAAAATGCTAATATCAATATATTTTTAGAACTTATACAACCCAAAAACCATTTTTCATGTCCCTCTTAGCAGTCTATACCTTGAAGGATAGGTGAAAATGCTAGATTAGGATTGCATTGTGCTCTGTACACGATACATATTAGGAGATCATGGCTTTGACCTCCTCAAGGAAGAAGGGGGTCTAGAAGACGTAGCAGTGATACATATTAGGAGATCATGGCTTAAACCTCCTCAAAGAAGAAGGGGGTCTAGAAGACGTAGCAGTGATACATATTAGGAGATCACGGCTTAGACCTCCTCAAGGAAGAAGGGGGTCTAGAAGACGTAGCAGTGATACATATTAGGAGAACATGGCTTAGACCTCCTCAAGGAAGAAGGGGGTCTAGAAGACGTAGCAGTGATACATATTAGGAGATCATGGCTTAGACCTCCTCAAGGAAGAAGGGGGTCTAGAAGACGTAGCAGTGATACATATTAGGAGATCATGGCTTAGACCTCCTCAAAGAAGAAGGGGGTCTAGAAGACGCAGCAGTGAAAGCACACCACACAATATCGGGTGGATATGCTGTGAAATTTCATCAACGCCGGAGGATGTGACAATTCCCTTACCGAATGATTCTGAGTTTTGACATTACCATTCAGCTGGAAGTGTGCCTCCTCACTCCGTAAAATGCTCCATGGCCAGTTGTTGTCCACCTCCATCCTATCCAGCGCTAAGCCTTGAAAATACCAGTTTGTACGGGAACCAGCGCAACGCACTTCGTAGAACCTTGGAACAGTCGATCATCAATGTTCAGGTCTTTTACATCCGCCCTGGCTCTAAGAGAAGACTACTGTATTAATCATCTTCCCCCCCCCCCCCCCCCCGATAGGGGAGCACCTTGACATGGCTGTGGTGGGGGGGGGGGCTGTGGCCCAGCAACCAGTCGAAGACTGCTGACCGGTTTGGGCCCCGGTTGGACAGAGCCAAGACCAACCGAGGTCGAAGGCATCGCTGACCGATTTGGTGGCCCTGTTGGACAGTGCTCAGACCTCAAAAACAGGCGCTCAGTAGAGCAAGTTCGGGGCCCTGCTGAAAGAATTGGTCCCTCTAGTAGGCAAAGGCTCTTTTCAAAGTCTGGGTCCAACTAAGAGTCTCTACTCCGTGAGCCGAGCGAACTTGGATCTATACCCTTGTTCATGGCTAACCGGGGAACAAAGCAAATTTAGGTTTTGACCAATGGATGAGCTTTCCTTCTATAGGACTGTTCGCCATAGGATTATTGGGGATGAGATGCATTTATATGGTGTAGCCTTGCCCCTGACAAGTAGTGTCGAAAGGCGGAACCGGGTCTTGTTGTGGTTGCTGTGTTGTGCAGCAACAAAGGAAGTAATGTACTAGCAATCTACGATGTGCTCAAAAACAATCGACTTCCTCTGCAATGGCACAACGATTATAACAGTTTCCTCAAAATTGGGAGTCGTGTTTCGTAACTCATTTGGTCAAAGTCATCTCAATCTCTTCACTATGCGATATTCGGCTAGAACTGTGTTATTGACCCGTGATTGGAGAATAATTTGCATGATTATTTTGTACAATCGCTCAAAAAAGTATCCGAACGCTATGGTTGAGTACAGAATTAATAAAAATATCCGGCAACAATATGTTTAGAAATTAGTGATCTGGCAACCTTGGTGAACGTACACGAAGGTTGCCATATCACTAATTTCTAAAAATATTGTTGCCAGATATTTTTTCCGGATTCTGTAATCAACCATAGCGTTCCGATAACTTTTTGAGCGACTGTACATCACTTGTTCTACTCTCTGGCAATGTTTACAGCAATTCAATTTTTTACTTGTCATTCCATTCCACGTGACCTCATTATTATCTGTTTCAAATTTCAGCTTTGTGCAGTTAATCGTTTTTTTCCGCAGATCAACAAAGGAACGCAGTTTAATTATAACCACTCGGTATACATCGTCAGTTTGAAACATTTCATTTCACACCTCCTCCTTTCCTAAATTTGAAGGCTAAATCCTGACCTTGATTGAGATAATAAATAATTATTTTATCTTGAAAAATTGTTTAAAACATTATTTAGTTTCATAAAGAAAAAGAAGTACAAACGTATATTCTGACCATATTTCAATGCAATAGTCTAGAAATACACGTGAAAACCCATCACATATAGATTCAGTGGGGCACGTGAGCATCTAAACAAGTGAAAGCAATCCGTATAGGGAAACCAATTGGCGAGAAAGGAATAAAGTATGGTGCTTAGTATTGCCTCACAGCAATTGAGTGGAATTTTTTTTACCTACGAGAGGTACTTTTCTGCACACAATGGGCCAAATGGTTAGAAGTTTTCTGGGAGCAGACTTTATGGACAACTATTAGGAGACAGAAGGTAGTCTACTATAAAAGCCATTCATCGTATTTTTTAACATGCATTGGATACTCTCCTATACATGGTCCCATGGCTTTGTGTCCCATCCAATGGGCGGTGGTCTATTCCAAGCCCACCGGTGTACCATTGTACAGCTATTAGGATACACATGGCAGCCTCCTGTCAAGGCCATCCAGCATGTTTTTAACGTGCACCGGGTATGGTCCTCCCGCACCCAGAGCCACAGCGTAAAGTCCAATGCGCCAGATAACCTTGGACAAGGTGGATTTCCCCGCCCTGTCCAAGGCTGTTAAATGGTCGTTTAGCCTATTGTGTGCAAAAAAAGTGCCGCTCAGAGGCAAAACAATCCAACACACCCCTTGTGGGTACACGGTAAAATTTTTGGGGTACCCCCAAAAATTTTGAGAGCTCAAAAATCGCTATATCTAGTAACATAGTCACGATGATAAAAAAAATTCTCTCTAGGGAAACGAAATTGAAAAGAACAGTTGTGACCAAATTCAGCAACTACAGTCATTTCTTAAAGAAAATGAGCAAACGATTGCAGACTTCGAAGACATCAGACAACAAATAATCGTTCACTTAAGCACTCTTAAAACTCTTATAAGGCAGTATCTTCCATCCCCTGATAAAACGCAAGAATGGATTCGAGACCCCATTCACATTGGATTTGGAAAAGTGTAAGCTTCCATTGTCCAATAAAGAAGAGTTGATTGAGATATCTTGTGACAATAGTTTAAAAAGCATTCATTCCAAAAAGCCATTGATTAATTTTTGGATTGGAGTGGGGAAGGAATATCCGACTTTGTCAAGAATTGCAGTCAAATATTTGTTCCCTTTCACAAAAACTTGTTTATGTGAAACTGGTTTTTCATCTTTAACTGCTTTAAAAAATAAATATAGGAACAGGCTGGATGTTGAAGATGACTTGCGACTCTACCTTAGCAAGATAACCCCAACCATTGATGAACTGTGCAAGCGTAAACAAGCGCAACCATTGCACTGATTACCCAATAAAATGTTTATAATTTTATAAGATTTGTTAAATTGTTATGCCATTATTTGTGTTTCGATATATGTAATTCATGAATACAAAATTTAATGTGTATCATATATATATTTTTTACTTTATTCTCATTGTTTATACCATAACTATAGTTTAACCATCTATACAAGGGGTATGCCAGTTACATCCGCTTTTCCAGGTGTTACGTGAAGCATAAAAGTTTGAGTACTACTGCTCTAAGGAATTGCCAAAAAATTTAAAAATGGAACTTATATGAAGAATCATTACTATTGGATCTAAAGTCTCATCTGAAAACCCATTCTTACATTAGAACTTAGCAATCAATTGCTTAAATTCTTTAAAGAGAATTTGTTACATAAGCTTCTAACGTATTTAGACAATTTCAATCATTTTTGACAGTTTTAGCTGCGATTTATTTGTTTTCTTTCTCGTCCGTTGTTTGCAAAATGGCCGTAGAGGGCCGAATCTGGGGACCACCATGGTCAATTTCCCTCGTCCTTGAAAATGCTAATAAAAGTAATGGAAACAGAAATTATTAAAATTTAGAATGCTTCATGCATTTTCCAAGGTAGTTTCATACTCATCTGAAATGGAGGGGAAAATGTTATACTTCAATTCGAATTCAGTCTCTTTCCCCCACCTTTATTACGTCACTTCCTCCTTTCCTTTTTTTTCTAGATCTAGGCCTACTACACAAGTATCAGGATGTATATGAAGTGTTCATTGCAAACAAAACGAATAAAATTCAGATAACATCTTTAAAGTTTCAGTATTCACCATAATTTAGGGTTTAAACTGAGATAAAATTTGACATTCCCTAATGACTAGATACCATTGGTTATAACCATTACAATCAGATGATAGTAAACCTTACTTGAAATTTGCAACTTCTTTTCTTCAACAAGGCATTGAAGCATTTATATTTCTTCAAGACCTGCTGATGTATGTCTTCATTGTAACATATTAATAAATATGTTCCACTAATTTATCAATTAAGTTTAGGATATGAAACACTTCAAATACTACATTATTAACATATGGATGTGAATACACTTAATATCTGAAAATTTGCATCTCACGTTATATTGGGGCGGGGGTGACTCAGTCGGTAGCGCGTCAGGCTCGTAATCTGTAGTTCCCAGGTTCGAGTCCCAGCTGGGTCAGCGTTGAGATTTCCTCCGCAAAATTCCCCGCCCTGCCCACGGTCAGTAGGGGGCACCGATGAGCTTGAAAAGGCCGCCGTCCGTCGGATGGGACGTTAAGCCGTGGCCCCGTGTGCGGGAGAGCCATACCCTGTGCACGTTAAAGAACACGCTGGATGCCTTGACCGGCTACCATCTGTCTCCCAACAGCTGTTCCAGTGAGTCCCCTCCCCCAACCTTCTCTGAGCCTTCGGGGTCCATGTGACCTAGCCATTTAGCGCATTGTGTGCAAAAAAGTGCCGCTCAGAGGTAAAACAACCAAACCCACGTTATATTGCACATATTTACTAAGATAGAATACATTTTTTTTCTGCATATTTGTTTGAGAGGTCATTTTAAAATGGACATTAGATCAACAATTTAATCCTTATCATTTATTTTGGTTACGGATCATTCCAACAGATGGCGGTGGCGAACGACATTACAAAGAAATAACACCTAGTTGTCAAATTCAGAATACGGTTTTCGTATTGTATTACTTCAGCAAAAATTTGAAATATGCAAATTTCAAGTATAATGTATTTCCATGGAGATGTTTTTTATACAAGCGCATTTAAGTATTGATATTTTAATTCTGATCACCATATACATACAATATTAACACAGAGAAGAACTTACACAATGATTGTATCCTTAGTAAAAAAATTGGGAAAGTAGTCATAGAATTTCATAAATTTTTTACTTAACTTTAAATGTCTTAGATTTCTAAAAAATGTTTCTTTTGCAACCACTCTCATCACTATACTTAAAGCAGCCCGAGAGTGATTTAATGCCTAGTAAATCAAAGGTGCGCAGTGCATTTAATAGTGAACCAGTGACATAATTTTATGCGATTCTGTCTTTAATACCAGTAGTGAAAACTTGTGAAGATTTCTCAAATTTGCCTGAAAAACGTTTTATGAAAAGGTAATCAGCAGGAGATAAACAATATCTACCGTTCTAAATTTCAGTTTCAGTTAATGTAGTTTTAAACTTTCGTTTAATCGCTCAGCGTTTACGCTAATGAGTGAAGTGTTCCAGGTCGGTGGCTTGCAGCGTGAGCTGCTGATAAATAATGTGAAAATATCTAAGCCATTAAATAAGTTCAGAGTAGTGTTCTATTGAATCGACTCATTTAAAAGAGGCTTTCAAAAGATTCGTTCGTTTGACTCATTTGATTCTCCAAGTGATTCGATTTGGTTGCTGTTTTATGTAATCTATTAGGTGAACTGTTTCAAAATTATGGACACCAAATAACATAGAAATATTTATGTTTCTTAATTTTAATAACTAAATTTTCTTATGTTATTACATTTCGAAAAATATCTATAGACTTTTCTTAAATTTTAGACAAATAACTTTTAATTTTTGCACATTACTAAAACTTTCGCTTTGTGTTCGAGAGCTCTCCAGACACAGTCTTATCTTGATTGTAATTGATTTTTTCGATAACACGTAGAAAATGAAACACAACTTCAAAAGATTTGTCCGAAATGGATTCATTTACTGATTGCTAAGATATCACCTGAAAAAAATCTAGCACCCTACAGAAGAAGTGAATATATATAAAAAAAAAATCCAAAGCTGAAAAATATGAAAACTCCTTTTTCAAAAAATACGCTTTGAAAATATACGCTTATAAAATTACTGAAGGATATTTATATTTAAAGTATAGCAACTATTAAAACTGACTTCTTTTTAGTCAATTTTTCCTGGCATTTCATTTATCTATATTTATTTTTAATAAGCATCTCCCGCGAACGACTGATCATTCGCGGAGTCAGAGGAATCATACGAGCTAGTCTGGAAGAGTTCGTGAATCAGTCCCTCTGATTCGACAACAAAAGGAGTCAAAGGATTCATTTGAGCCATTGAGTCAGTACGGCCGATTCGTTCAGTCTGATTATTTTGGCTCCTTCGGAAAGAACTTTGTATGAAAAAAAAGGGATTTTCAACTGCAATAGTTTTCGCTTCTGTAATTTTCCAGTTAATTAGTGATTGTGTTTTGTTGTGAAAAATAATCCATGGTGATGTCAAATGAATGAAAGAATCGATTCTTTTCAGAAAGAAGTCACGAACGAGTGACACACTTACCTGATTCGTTTATTTTTAACGAATCGTATTTAACGAATGAATCGTACAAGAGGGACATCGGGTGACAATGGTCACGTGTATAGGAAGGACATCGGATGAGCGATATAAAAACTGCATTACAATATGAAACACTGCAATCATAAACATTGTCTGTTTCATATCTCCATCTGCTGTCTAGCTATGAGCTTCGTAGAGAACGTCTTTGGTAAAGATATGGATTAAGGTTAAGTATTGACAAATGTTTAGACAATGTGCTGCGATTGAGTTGTTTTACCTCTGAGCGGCATTGGTTGCAATAAGGACCCCGAGGGCTCAGAAAAGGTTGCGGAAGGGGATCCACTGGAGAGCTGTAAGCCTCCCGTCAGGACCATCGAGCTCGTTATTTAACGTTCACATGGTAACTCTATCGCACAGGGGGCAACGGTTTAATGATTTAGCCGACGGACGGCGACATTTCCTAGCCCAGTATTTCCCCCACTATCCGAGGGCAGGGTGGGAAATTTCGTGGAGATAAATCTCTACACTGGCGCCCAAGTGACACTCGAACCTGAGAACTGAACCAGCCTGGCGCGCTACCAACAGACCCCTTTGTAGCATGATGTGTTGCAATAATCATAAATTTCAAACATCTTTTGAGCTATAGCTTCCATGAGACGATGGAAGAAAATGATGATGATGGTACAATGATGATAAATTTTGACTCATAAAGGTACTGTTCAGGATCATGGTCGCACTCATTTGAGGTGGACCATGGGGTCATTGCCCAAAACAAAATTCCTTTCGTCTTATACTGAATCTCAGAAATGTCTACATGCTTTGAAATACAGAACACTTGTCTTTGCGAAATTTTCTCTCAGCCCCATATTTTATCTCCAACACATAAATAGATTAAAAAAAACTATAAAATCTTGTTCCGTAGAGAATATCACTTTAAATGCATCCTTTGCTTCTCTTCCGAGCTAGTTTAGATGATGGGCAGCAGGGCTGGATTGTTAACTTCGACCCTCATTTTACGGCTTCCAGACTTGTATAGCTGGGAAATGTTCACTGTAGTCTGTAATTCGTTACATTATGAGGAAGTGAAACTGCACCAGATAGTCTGAGGGGCTTGCCAGGGGCTCCTTAGAGGCTCCTTAGTCGCATGGGGGGGCTCCTTAGTCACATGGCCATGCAATTTGACAAGTTCCAAAGAGCTGTTTGAAATGTGTGGTCCTATAGCAGGCAAAATACGTGACTGACCAGTGATCAAGCTGAGTTCGAAACTATTGAGTGAAATGGGGGCTGGAACTTGTTGTTTCTGCTTTTCATAACATTTTTGAGTCGCTCTCCTCTGATAAGTAGGTGTTTTTGCACCTGTGGCAAAGGTAGGGCACTGAGAATGTCCTTAACGATACATAAAGGTTCGGATTCCTGGATCTATTGGCCAGCTTCCAGCATCTGGACTGTGGACACTTTGATAATTGCCTGCTTGTGGCATTTACATATTTCGCTCCAGTACTGAGTAGTTTAACTAGGTATAACAAGTATAACTAAGAACCCATTTCTAGATAGGAGTGGATTTCTATTTCTCGCATTTCATTTCTCTATGTGTGCTTCTGCACTTTTGGTGATAACAAATATGGCACTTTTCGTTGAAATATTACAGCACACTTATCATTGCCTTTTGTATCAAGAAGCTGCCTACAGCAAGTGGTTGAGCTGATAATCCACTGCAGCTGTTTTAAGCTGAGACATGAAGATGACAACATGTGCTTATTCTATTTTTATCGTTTCTTTGTTTCACACGACTGCGCTTGCACGCGACTACTCTTCTCGGCAGTTAAGTCGACAAAAATCCGGTAACAGAAGTTCTCATGCTACCGGACCTTTGGTTAGCTAGCAAATAGTGAAGCGCCTGACACCAATTAGGGTAGAGTTCATGTACGTATGTCATTGGGTGCTCTCGTTGTGCTGCTTGCGGGCGACATTTGTGGATGTGGAATGAAATCGGTGTCCCTCTGCGAAGTCTTTGTCTCCGAGAAATAAGTGGCTTTCCAAGAAAAGGAAATGATGGAGTCTGTGTGGATTGGTGAATTTTCGCCGAACGAAAGGGGTAAGGAAGGTGATAGAAAGACGAAAATTCACTGGCTCTGGAGCATATCAGCATGGTATACTAGCATTCGGAAATGAGGCATGACAGTATTCTTCACATGAGGCTAAGTGCAAACATCCCATCCAACCAATGACTTTATTTTCAAGTCCACGATGACACAGCCACAGTGAGCAGCAGAGAAAATTTTGAAGGAGATAAATCTGGACTTGAAATTGGATGACGAAAAAAAATGACAACACTTACATTATTCGAATAGGTCAACACGCTCCTCAGAGGTGAGTTCAAATTGCCACCAACAATCAACTACAGATGTTAATTCGTTTTATTGCCGGGTAAACAGCCATGATCATGAATGCTACGAATTCCAGGTGCGAGGGTTCCTTCAGTCACTAGCACACCATGCTCGTAATTTGACGTTACCAGGATTGAGTCCAAAAGGTATGTCTGGGTTGAGAGTTTCCTTTGCTAACCTGAGCATCCCTTCAGTGATAGAGTGAATATCAATGGCTTCTACAGACTCTTGTCCATTGGACGGGACAATAAGCGGTGCTACCTTGTACAGAGTGTAATTATGGCCATTATGATATACTCTGAGCAAGCTACGTGACATTCCAGTTGTCTTT
Organism: Ryuthela nishihirai; assembly: GCA_038380435.1. Taxonomy (NCBI): domain Eukaryota; kingdom Metazoa; phylum Arthropoda; class Arachnida; order Araneae; family Heptathelidae; genus Ryuthela; species Ryuthela nishihirai. Next base: position 225,212 of record JAWZYU010000025.1, read on the forward strand.
TGTCTCCTTTGATATTTCTTCTATAGCTTATTTTCCCTTTCCTACAATTATTTGTAAAAATGATAAAATGTCATTAATACCCAATGATGGATCTTACTTTATAGAAGAGGATCCGTGAGCAAGACGAGACGTCAGCAGAAAATCAACACAAGCACCTGGGCTCGAATCCTGGTCCATTTGAAAACTAGTGAAGCATGCTAACAACTCGGCCACAGGTTAAGACAACTTATTTCGTTAATTCAACATTTAAGGTTCCTCTATCGTGTACATACTAGAGTATCCACATTTAAAATGAATATGAATATAAAGAAACTTTGTTTCTTTGTTTGTGTATCTGTCCGCTTATGTACTCAGTCCCTAGAAGATACCAAATACTGCATTAAAATTCCCTTCACCCAGGGGAAGAATACAGGCTATATGCAAACTCACTGGGGTCGCTTGGGATGGGCGGGTTTCAATTACTCAAAATACCCATAGTCTTAACATTGACGGTTGAAAGTTATTCAAAATAACTGTTGCCACCAATAAATTAAAAAAAAGGAATGCATCAAACTAAACTAATATCTGATTTCGCATGATTAAACATTAACAGTTGATAGTTATTCAAAATAACTGTTGCCACCATTAAATTTGAAATAATGAATGCATGGAACTAATTTCTGATTTCGCTTGATAAACTCATTCTTCAGTTTGCTCTGTCAAGAGCGCGAGCGTCCGTGGATAATGAAGTCGTTCTAATTAAACACGAGCAGAACACGAGATTCAAAACTAAATTCCTATCGGAAGTTAAAATCATCAACTTAATTTGAAAAATATGCAAAAAAAGTATATGTAAATAATTAATGAATGTTTTAAATATTATGTTAAGTAATAAATAATGTTTAATAATAATAATAATTTTTTTGTACCTTTACATTTTTTATGCGACTCAGATCATGGTTAATTTTCTTTTGCTATAAATTTACCTACGCCTGGCGAATTGTATCCGAGGTACTCGGGGCGTATTAAGTGATTTGAAAAGTTCGATTATCTGAGCAAGGAAATTCCGGTTTTGGGTTTAGAAACTTCTGACGTGGGAATGGGTACCTCGAACTATGTCCGTTTCTTTTCTCCCCTAAATGAGAAAGAGAAATTGTTGATCGGAGGAAGAAATTTGGTTGTTTTACCTTTGAATGGCACATTTTTGCACACAATGGGCTAAATGGCCAGGTCGCCAAGGACTCCGAAGGCTCAGAAATGGTTGAGGGAGGGAAACCATTGGAATAGCTGTTGGGAGAGAAATAGTAGTCTCCCGTCAAGGTCATCCAGTGTGTTTCGGTCATCTGTCTGTCCCATAAGATGGAGGCGGCCTATTCAATCTCATCGGTATCCCCCTACTGACCGTGGGCAGGGTGGGAAGTTTTGGGGAGATAAATCTGAATGCTGACACAGCTGGGACTCGAACTTGGGAACCACAGATTACATGTCTGACACGCTACCGACTGAGCCACCCGAGCCCCTCCGGAGGGGGAGGACATCGAGTGTAATGATATTTATGTCAAATGAAAGCTTGCGACGTGTGGAGTGCCATCTGCTCTATATTTTCGTACGTTTCAGACCCGTGCAACGCCGGGTAAATCTGTTAGTATATTATACTCCTTTGTTTTGCTGAAGCGGCTCATTAATTGTTAATTAATTTAATATAGAACAATCATCATCATCATCATCATCCTCAAGCAGCCATGGGCTATGGAGGTCCAACCAGACTTTGCAATTTAGTTCTCCAAGCAAGTCTATCCTGAGCTACATCTACTGCATCTGGCCACTGCACACCAATTCGAACAAGGTCCTGTTTGACATTGTCTGCCCACCGCATCCTAGGTCTCCCCTTCTTTCTGAGGCCTTTAGGCACACTGTTCATAACCCTATTCGCCAATCTATAATTACTCATACGGGCCAAACCAACGGAGTCTCTCTCTGCACAATATACTGCTTAAAGGAGGTTTCAAACTCCTTTGCCTAACCTCATCATTAGTTACAAAGTTGAACCACCTAATGCCCAAGATACTACGTAAGCATCTGGAATCAAAAGCATCTAGCTTCCTGTTATCTTGTTTACAAAGTGTCCAAGTTTCACTACCATAACTAACCCTAGAAAGAACCAAACTATTATACAGTCTAATTTTAGTCTTTAGGTGTATACGCCTATTTCTCCATACTCTCCATAGATTCTTAAAAGTCCCGGCAGCAATCCCTATTCGTCTGTTAATCTCATGCCGCACATCACCATTATCTGTTACATAGCTCCCAAGATAATTAAACTGTGACACCTGCTCAAGACTGCAACCATTCAGATTAACTGAATCACAACCTGCCTGACCAATTTTCATCACTTTAGTTTTCTCTCTGTTTATAACCAAACCTACTCTACTACCAGTCTCATCAACAGCTCGAATGAAAGAGTTCATCTCATCAACATCATTTGCCAAAAGGGCTAAATCATCAGCATAATCTAAATCAGAAATTTTCGTATCTCCAGCCCATTTAAGGCCAAAATCTTTCCCTTGAAGTGAATTTCGCATAACATAATTAATAACCAAACTAAAGAGAAAAGGAGACAAAATGCACCCTTGTCGAACACCAGAAGTAATGCTAAACCAATTGCTACAAGCCTTACCAACTCTCACACACGACTCAGTGTTATTATAGAGAGCTTTCATTATGTTAACTAACTTGTTTGGTATACCATATGATTTCACAATCAACCACAAATTATGACGATCAACAGAATCGAAAGCCTTTTTGAAATCAACAAAGCTAGCAACCAAAGGTTTCTGAAACTCTCAAGAATCTGCCTAAGTGAAAATATCCGATCCACACATTCCCTACCACTTCTGAATCCACATTGCTCATCACGCAATTGACTGTCAACCAGATTCTTAATTCTATTAAGCACAATCATGGAAAGAACTTTACCTGGAACAGAGAGGTAGGCTAATACCCCTATAGTTATCACAAGAACTGCGATCACCTTTTTTAAAAATAGGGATAACAATAGCTCTGGTAAAATCCTTAGGAACCATGCCTTTATCATAAAAGATATTCAGAATTTCAGTCATCCAAGTGGTAACCGAAACATTTCCAGCTCTAAGCATTTCTGTAGTAATTTCATCTACCCCAGGGGATTTATGAAGTTTAAGTTTAGAAACAGCCAAAATAACTTCAGATTGTGTTATAGGGCCAACATTAAAGCCACCAATGCATCTATCATCATTGCAAACAATGGGAATAGAACTAACTGCATTGTTTAGAACATCACTGAAATGCTCAGCCCACCTAGCCATGACAGAATCCTCCCCTTCTACAACCTTACCTTGTTTAACCTTCAATCCCTGTATACCTGTCCGTTTTCTACCACACAAAACATTAACTATCTGGTACAGCTCTCTGCTGTTGTGCTGTCCAACTGCTTCCTCAGCTTTGTCAGCCAAACCATCAAGCCAAAGATTCTTATCAGCAGCTAACTGATCTTTTACACGTTTATTAAGCTCTCTGTAATGCTTTCTATTAGGACTAGTAGGGTATTGATTAAGGACATTCCTGCAGTTCTTTCTTTCCGAAATAAGCTCAAGTGCCTTATCACTCAGATAATTCTGTCTCTTCTGCTCCTTTTTTCCTAAAAGGGTATTGTTAGTGTCCAAAAAAGCCTGTTTAAAATGATCCCATTCTTCCTCAACTTCAGTAGTAAGCATACCATGACTGTCATAATGACTAAGTAACCAATCATGGTAAGCTATAGGTATAACTGGGTCTTTCAGAGCTTCAGTATTAAAAGCAAATTTTTTAACCCTAGCACAACACTTTTTAAGTTTAAGTTGCAAGACACTTTTAACTAGGTAATGATCAGATCCAATTTCAGCTCCCCTATATGCCCTGGTATTTCTAACAGAACTAGCCCATTTGCTGTTAATTAATATATAATCAATCATATTTCTATGCAGCCCATCAGGTGAAACCCATGTGTACTTATGTATGTCGCGGTGTTTGTAATAAGTGTTAGTTATCCTGAATCCATTGAGTTTACTTACCTGTAGGAGACGTAGCCCATTGCCATTGCAGCTACCAATACCAAAAGGGCCTATTTCTCCTCCCCAAAGGTCAGAGTCAGTACCAACTTTGGCATTGAAGTCACCAAGAACAAGGGTAATATCTCCTTTCTTGACAGAATTCAAAATATCCTTTAAGTTGGTCATAAAACCTATCCTTCTCATCCTCATCGGCATCCTCAGTGGGGGCATAACAGCAGATAACATTCAGGTCTTTAACGCTTGTCTGAAATTTTGCTGTAAGAAACCTTTCATTAATGCACTCATATCCTAGAAGAGCATCACTAGCGTGTCTGCTGAGAAGCAGTCCCACGCCTTGGTGATGCTTATTGTCGTCCCTCCCTGAAAAGAGAAATTTAAGATTATTTTTAAGAATCTGACCTTTATCTGTCCATGTGGTCTCTTGCAAGCCGAGAATATCTAAATTATAATGGTGGAATTCTTGTGCGAGGACATCAAGAGAAAAAGCTCTGTGCAGAGTCCTCACATTCCAACCACCTATGGAGAGAAAATGGTTAGTACCTACCACATTCCAACCACCTATGGAGAGAAAATGGAGAGAAAATGGTAAAAAGAAACTGTGTTTATTGAGAGAAGGAATGCTGACAATATCAAACAGCCCCCTAATCGCAGACATGGGGCAAAGACCCGTTCTCCCACCACTAAAGGCTGAAGCCATCTACACTGGAAGACTTCCACCAATGTAGAATTTGACGATGCCAATAGAAGCAAAGAGTTCAGGTGCCTGCGATGACCTCTGCCGTGACCTTCGAGACTGAAGGCCTTTGAAGTCTAAATTGACGTCACATCCTGTGGATCTACAGTGCTTCCTGCGTACGTAGAACTACCGTCGCCAATCGAGCATTTACTTTTTTTTTATAAGTTCGGTGGGCCTTTTTGTTTGATAATGTGCTCAAAAACTGATTGACATTGTATATATGTACATTAGTGTAATATTTCTGACAAACCTTCAAATAAGGAAGACGTTGAAACTAAAATAGATCTCGATTTCTAATTGTGCTAAATTGATGACTCAAAGTGCAGAGTAATCGTTGTTTAACGTTCTCTGAACATGTATATAAATTAGCAGGAGTGTCATATTCAGCTTCTACATATAATAACATTGACACAATTTGTTTAAAAATAGGGTAAAATGCAAATAATTACTCGGTTATATATTTACAAAAATAAAATCATTTCCTTCACATATTTTTCCTGATAAATGCTGTCAATAACTAATCCAGTTTTTTGAACCATTGATAATATAATCGTGACATAAACTGCTATGGAAAATTAGTCTGTTATATTAAAAGAAAAAAAAACACACACACACAAAATTTCTTCAGAGCAATTTTATTGACAAATGTGAACTACAAATTAATGATATACTGTTATAGGTTTAACTGTAACAATTGCAGCTATGTTTTAATTAAAATACTTTTTCTTAGTGATTAGACTGAATTTATAGGACATGGATACCTTTTGATGGAATACATATTCAAAAACTAGCAGGAAAAGTGCATCTAAACTTTACAAACTACAATTTACATACACATTTTGGTGTACAAAGCTACCTGTAAATCTATCGACCTAACATTTGATAATATATCGCTCAACTAACCTCCCAAATGTAAAGAAAATAGTCTCTAATCAATCTTCGATTGTTAAAAATATAATTCTATGCAGCCTGGTAAAGAAAGATTAAATCATTTAGGCATACATCTTTCCAGATATAAGCCAGTGGTGTAAGACCACTAAACTAACACTGCTCTTCCTTTTTTTCCACTAATATAATTTATTAGTATAATAGTCTTAGAATACTGTGGCATATACCTGGAGAGATATGGTTCAAATCCCACATGCCAGAAAAACTGTCACAAAACTATTAACTTCAAACAGTTAACTCTGTGGATACTATTTATTGAGGGTGGACAACTTTCTTTTTTTGGCACTAAGACATTTTTTCTTATTTCCCAAATTCTCTAACAAACAATCATTTTTAACCTTGCAAAAATTGTTTAAAAATATATTGGTTGAACACCAGATAATCATTTCTAGAGTTTTTCCAATACAGTGGCCAAATTCACAACTTGTGTGATAATCAAGTAATTCTGCATCATGTAAAAGACTGGTAGTGATTAAAGTAACAACATTTCTTTGATTTGCCATTTCCATAAATTCTTGTTCGAATTCAGTACACAATTTTTTCATAGTAATATAATTTAACAATACAACATTAATTACTGTCTCATTTGGGCAAAAAAGACTGCCTCTATCAAGTTTTTGTAAATACTTAAATTTTGCATCCAATTCTACTTTTTTATCAAGTAATAATAAATGTTTACAATGGTCACATTTCAAACTTTTCAAAACTGAAAATACACAATATCCTGCTATATATGCAATTACAGGAAGAGAGTTATCACAATCAGACAAATCTGAAGGAAGCACTGTAATATTAAACTTTAAGCTAATAGACGTAAAATTCATTTCCTTAAAATCATCTTTAAAATCCAAATCAGTTATTTTAATTTTGCCACTTGACTTAGTGGGAAGTTTCAACAGTGACTCACTCTTAATTTTGTTTCACATTCAAATAATTGACGTACACTTATATTACATTGGCATCCAGCTAACTGCCTGTAGAGGCCGAAACGACTCTCTAAATTATCAGTTTGAAACTTACCTGGTAAAATATATTTTAATTTAAGTTCAGAAGTACAATATGAAGCAATTTCAAGCAATGAATATGTACTAAGTCTTAATGCAGAATGGGTTTCTTTCGTTAGCATACCAGTTGTGCAACTCATCTGCTCCCATTTATCAAGCCAATTCAGGAAAGAATTCAGAAATGAGACATTTTCATCTGACTCTGAACACGTTAATGGCATTTGGTGTTTGTTATTCAAACGTTCACCTTTAAAAGGTGATTTTACATTTACAATATGCCACCATGTTAAAATAATCTTAATGAAATCTGATGTATCTTGGTAATGTAACAATTTGTGCTTTTCTCCTATTTCTAAAAGTCCATTAACTACAAAATCATTAAAAATATTTAAGACTAATTTAACATTTTGTCTCTCAAGGTTACTTGGGTTCAAAGCTTTATACGACAGATTAAATCCATATTTTAACAATGAGTTTGCTTCAATTTTATGCAGTTCTTTAAGGGTTGATAATGATGCAGTTTTGAATGATGAAATACTATTTCCATTATTTACAAAGTGTGGATAGTACATGCATTTTTCAACATTTTTTTGATTTAGCCAGTTATTTCTGATACACTTCAACAAATGAACTGGGTCAGTAAGAAAAAATAAAGGTCTTGATTTATCTGATGGATGAGGATATACAATTTGAACTTTAGGGGGAGAAAGACATAATGACTACACTTACGATTGATAGAATTATTGTCAGCTACGACACATATCACAAAAAAACCAATTTCTTCCAAACGAATGATAATTTTTTTAATGATACTGTAGAGAATATCAGCATTTATTGTTTTGGCTGGTAATATATGAACTACATCTTTATAGTTGGAAAGCAAACTAGTTATCATAAATACATGGGCACTGGTTGCCATGTTTTGTGTGTCAAATGACAGACCAACAAGGTTACCACATTTGTAATCCAAATACTGTTTAAGATGAATTTCATCAAGCATTAAAATCACCTTTTTATCTGTATCATTCAAAAAAGAATATTTTTGCCTGACATATGATAAAAAATTTGAATCTACTTTCTCTATAGCAGGGTTGACATTAAACCCAAGACAAATGCGTCGAATTGTACTAGGATGTGGTAATCTAATGTTTCCACTTTCTCTAACAAAATTATAAGCATGAGGAGCCATGCTAAAAAAGAGTGATGCAAAAATCATCATATCTGATGAATACCTTGAACCATACTTATTTAACCCAAATAGTATCAACTGTTCCTCAATGAATTTTAAATGATTAGTGTTATTTTCATCAGATATACGAAGCGCTTTCAAAATATTACACATTAAATCAATACTATATCTAATATTACTTTCAGGAGTTTTAACCCTTATTAAACAATTTAAAAGGTCATTTAAAACATCAATATGACTGATTTTTAGAGGAAAAGTATATTTTCCAACTTTGGTTTGCTCGTTATCTTTATTATATGCTCTTACCATAAGCTCAGAATTAACAACAACAGAAAATTTTACTATAGGAGCTGGATCACTTACAATATTTAATATCAAAAGCAAATCATTTTTACATAATACAGTCCATGTGTGAACGTCTATGAAGTGCACTTTGGAAAATAAATCACGAATGGATAAAAATGTTCTTTGAGTGTCATATTCAGCTTTTTCCCTTGCACTACATTCTAGTGCTTTTTTGAGTGAAGATTCTTCACGTTGTTTCCTTTTGCTTTCAGGACTTTCTCTGCTGGATGTAGGAGTAGCAGAGAGATATGCTGGTAAATTTGGTAGTTTTGAGGGAATGCTGCCAGGAATTAGTCTGGGGACTTTCAATTGCACAGTAACCGTCTTACCAGTTTTCTCATTGAATGCACTTGAACATCTTTGAATATCACTCTCTTTGAAGTGTAATTCACAAACCTAGAGAGAAAGATGAATACCATTTAGTGTGTTGTGCTTTATATGTTAAATTTTTTTTGTCTGATTGTTACTGATCAATTAAGCTTAATCTGCAACATTGTTGGGTTACTCAAGTTATAGAAAAATTTAAAACAAAAGTTAAAGACTTCAATGCCATCCCCCCCCCCCCACAGAGGACTCTGATGAGAATGAGAAGGATGTTTTACAACAAGCTTCAGGATATTTTGAATTCTGTGAAGAAAGGAGATATTTCTATTTCCAGATATAACCAAAGCATACCATGATAGGCTACTTAGTCATTACGACAATCGTAGTTTGCTTACTGCTGAAGTCGAGAAGGAATGGGATCAGTTTAAACAGGCTTTTCTTGAAACCAACAGTACTCTTTTGGGTAAAAGGGAACAGAGGAAACAAAATTATTTGAGTGATAAGGCTACAGAACTTATTTCTAAATGAAGGAAGTGCAGGATTAATATGAATCAGCACCCTACTAGTCCTAACAGAAGGCATTACAACTAGCTTAATAAACATGTAAAAGATCAGTTAACAGCTGATAAGAATCTTTGGCTTGATAGCTTGGCTAACAAAGCAGAGGAAGCAGCTAGACAGCACAACAGCAGAGGGTTGTACCAGATTGTTAATGTTTAATGTGGGAAGAAACAGACAGGACCTTTTCTCTTTAGTTATTGATTATGTAATGCGAAATTCATTGCAAGGGAAAGATTTTGGCCTTAAATGGTCTAGAGATTTCAAAATTTCTGATTTAGGTTATGCAGATGATTTGGCCCTGTTGGCTACTGATGTTGATGAGATGAATTTGTTCATTAGGGATGTTGATCAGACTGTAATAGAGTAGGTTTGGTGATAAACAGAGAAAAAACTAAAGTGATGAAAATGGTCAGGCAGATGGTGCTTTAGAGGCTTTGAATGCTATTGAGCAAGTGTCTCAGTTTAGTTATCTTAGGAGCTACGTAACATGTAGTGGTGTGCAGTATGAGATAAATAGAAGAATAGGGATTGCTGCTGGGACTTTTAAGAATCTATGGAGAGTATGGAAAAATAGGCGTATACACCTTTAAGACTAAAATTAGGCTGTATAATAGTTTGGTTCTTTCTAAGGTTAGTTATGGTGGCGAAACATGACCCTTTGTTAGCAGGATAACAAGAAACTATTATGAACTAATTATGTCACTGGTTCACTATTAAATGCACTGCGCACCTTTGATTTACTAGGCATTAAATCACTCTCGGGCTGCTTTAAGTATAGTGATGAGAGTGGTTGCAAAAGAAACATTTTTTAGAAATCTAAGACATTTAAAGTTAAGTAAAAAAATTATGAAATTCTATGACTACTTTCCCAATTTTTTTTACTAAGGATACAATCATTGTGTAAGTTCTTCTCTGTGTTAATATTGTATGTATATGGTGATCAGAATTAAAATATCAATACTTAAATGCGCTTGTATAAAAAACATCTCCATGGAAATACATTATACTTGAAATTTGCATATTTCAAATTTTTGCTGAAGTAATACAATACGAAAACCGTATTCTGAATTTGATAACTAGGTGTTATTTCTTTGTAATGTCGTTCGCCACCGCCATCTGTTGGAATGATCCGTAACCAAAATAAATGATAAGGATTAAATTGTTGATCTAATGTCCATTTTAAAATGACCTCTCAAACAAATATGCAGAAAAAAAATGTATTCTATCTTAGTAAATATGTGCAATATAACGTGGGTTTGGTTGTTTTACCTCTGAGCGGCACTTTTTTGCACACAATGCGCTAAATGGCTAGGTCACATGGACCCCGAAGGCTCAGAGAAGGTTGGGGGAGGGGACTCACTGGAACAGCTGTTGGGAGACAGATGGTAGCCGGTCAAGGCATCCAGCGTGTTCTTTAACGTGCACAGGGTATGGCTCTCCCACACACGGGGCCACGGCTTAACGTCCCATCCGACGGACGGCGGCCTTTTCAAGCTCATCGGTGCCCCCTACTGACCGTGGGCAGGGCGGGGAATTTTGCGGAGGAAATCTCAACGCTGACCCAGCTGGGACTCGAACCTGGGAACTACAGATTACGAGCCTGACGCGCTACCGACTGAGTCACCCCCGCCCCAATATAACGTGAGATGCAAATTTTCAGATATTAAGTGTATTCACATCCATATGTTAATAATGTAGTATTTGAAGTGTTTCATATCCTAAACTTAATTGATAAATTAGTGGAACATATTTATTAATATGTTACAATGAAGACATACATCAGCAGGTCTTGAAGAAATATAAATGCTTCAATGCCTTGTTGAAGAAAAGAAGTTGCAAATTTCAAGTAAGGTTTACTATCATCTGATTGTAATGGTTATAACCAATGGTATCTAGTCATTAGGGAATGTCAAATTTTATCTCAGTTTAAACCCTAAATTATGGTGAATACTGAAACTTTAAAGATGTTATCTGAATTTTATTCGTTTTGTTTGCAATGAACACTTCATATACATCCTGATACTTGTGTAGTAGGCCTAGATCTAGAAAAAAAAGGAAAGGAGGAAGTGACGTAATAAAGGTGGGGGAAAGAGACTGAATTCGAATTGAAGTATAACATTTTCCCCTCCATTTCAGATGAGTATGAAACTACCTTGGAAAATGCATGAAGCATTCTAAATTTTAATAATTTCTGTTTCCATTACTTTTATTAGCATTTTCAAGGACGAGGGAAATTGACCATGGTGGTCCCCAGATTCGGCCCTCTACGGCCATTTTGCAAACAACGGACGAGAAAGAAAACAAATAAATCGCAGCTAAAACTGTCAAAAATGATTGAAATTGTCTAAATACGTTAGAAGCTTATGTAACAAATTCTCTTTAAAGAATTTAAGCAATTGATTGCTAAGTTCTAATGTAAGAATGGGTTTTCAGATGAGACTTTAGATCCAATAGTAATGATTCTTCATATAAGTTCCATTTTTAAATTTTTTGGCAATTCCTTAGAGCAGTAGTACTCAAACTTTTATGCTTCACGTAACACCTGGAAAAGCGGATGTAACTGGCATACCCCTTGTATAGATGGTTAAACTATAGTTATGGTATAAACAATGAGAATAAAGTAAAAAATATATATATGATACACATTAAATTTTGTATTCATGAATTACATATATCGAAACACAAATAATGGCATAACAATTTAACAAATCTTATAAAATTATAAACATTTTATTGGGTAATCAGTGCAATGGTTGCGCTTGTTTACGCTTGCACAGTTCATCAATGGTTGGGGTTATCTTGCTAAGGTAGAGTCGCAAGTCATCTTCAACATCCAGCCTGTTCCTATATTTATTTTTTAAAGCAGTTAAAGATGAAAAACCAGTTTCACATAAACAAGTTTTTGTGAAAGGGAACAAATATTTGACTGCAATTCTTGACAAAGTCGGATATTCCTTCCCCACTCCAATCCAAAAATTAATCAATGGCTTTTTGGAATGAATGCTTTTTAAACTATTGTCACAAGATATCTCAATCAACTCTTCTTTATTGGACAATGGAAGCTTACACTTTTCCAAATCCAATGTGAATGGGGTCTCGAATCCATTCTTGCGTTTTATCAGGGGATGGAAGATACTGCCTTATAAGAGTTTTAAGAGTGCTTAAGTGAACGATTATTTGTTGTCTGATGTCTTCAAAGTCTGCAATCGTTTGCTCATTTTCTTTAAGAAATGACTGTAGTTGCTGAATTTGGTCACAGCTGTTCTTTTCAATTTCGTTTCCCTGGAGAGAATTTTTTTTATCATCGTGACTATGTTACTAGATATAGCGATTTTTGAGCTCTCAAAATTTTTGGGGGTACCCCAAAAATTTTACCGTGTACCCACAAGGGGTGTGTTGGATTGTTTTGCCTCTGAGCGGCACTTTTTTTGCACACAATAGGCTAAATGACCATTTAACAGCCTTGGACAGGGCGGGGAAATCCACCTTGTCCAAGGTTATCTGGCGCATTGGACTTTACGCTGTGGCTCTGGGTGCGGGAGGACCATACCCGGTGCACGTTAAAAACATGCTGGATGGCCTTGACAGGAGGCTGCCATGTGTATCCTAATAGCTGTACAATGGTACACCGGTGGGCTTGGAATAGACCACCGCCCATTGGATGGGACACAAAGCCATGGGACCATGTATAGGAGAGTATCCAATGCATGTTAAAAAATACGATGAATGGCTTTTATAGTAGACTACCCTCTGTGTCCTAATAGTTGTCCATAAAGTCTGCTCCCAGAAAACTTCTAACCATTTGGCCCATTGTGTGCAGAAAAGTACCTCTCGTAGGTAAAAAAAATTCCACTCAATTGCTGTGAGGCAATACTAAGCACCATACTTTATTCCTTTCTCGCCAATTGGTTTCCCTATACGGATTGCTTTCACTTGTTTAGATGCTCACGTGCCCCACTGAATCTATATGTGATGGGTTTTCACGTGTATTTCTAGACTATTGCATTGAAATGTGGTCAGAATATACGTTTGTACTTCTTTTTCTTTATGAAACTAAATAATGTTTTAAACAATTTTTCAAGATAAAATAATTATTTATTATCTCAATCAAGGTCAGGATTTAGCCTTCAAATTTAGGAAAGGAGGAGGTGTGAAATGAAATGTTTCAAACTGACGATGTATACTGAGTGGTTATAATTAAACTGCGTTCCTTTGTTGATCTGCGGAAAAAAACGATTAACTGCACAAAGCTGAAATTTGAAACAGATAATAATGAGGTCACGTGGAATGGAATGACAAGTAAAAAATTGAATTGCTGTAAACATTGCCAGAGAGTAGAACAAGTGATGTACAGTCGCTCAAAAAGTTATTCGAACGCTATGGTTGATTACAGAATCAGGAAAAAATATCTGGCAACAATATTTTTAGAAATTAGTGATATGGCAACCTTCGTGTACGTTCACCAAGGTTGCCAGATCACTAATTTCTAAACATATTGTTGCCGGATATTTTTATTAATTCTGTACTCAACCATAGCGTTCGGATACTTTTTTGAGCGATTGTACAAAATAATCATGCAAATTATTCTCCAATCACGGGTCAATAACACAGTTCTAGCCGAATATCGCATAGTGAAGAGATTGAGATGACTTTGACCAAATGAGTTACGAAACACGACTCCCAATTTTGAGGAAACTGTTATAATCGTTGTGCCACTGCAGAGGAAGTCGATTGTTTTTGAGCACATCGTAGATTGCTAGTACATTACTTCCTTTGTTGCTGCACAACACAGCAACCACAACAAGACCCGGTTCCGCCTTTCGACACTACTTGTCAGGGGCAAGGCTACACCATATAAATGCATCTCATCCCCAATAATCCTATGGCGAACAGTCCTATAGAAGGAAAGCTCATCCATTGGTCAAAACCTAAATTTGCTTTGTTCCCCGGTTAGCCATGAACAAGGGTATAGATCCAAGTTCGCTCGGCTCACGGAGTAGAGACTCTTAGTTGGACCCAGACTTTGAAAAGAGCCTTTGCCTACTAGAGGGACCAATTCTTTCAGCAGGGCCCCGAACTTGCTCTACTGAGCGCCTGTTTTTGAGGTCTGAGCACTGTCCAACAGGGCCACCAAATCGGTCAGCGATGCCTTCGACCTCGGTTGGTCTTGGCTCTGTCCAACCGGGGCCCAAACCGGTCAGCAGTCTTCGACTGGTTGCTGGGCCACAGCCCCCCCCCCCACCACAGCCATGTCAAGGTGCTCCCCTATCGGGGGGGGGGGGGAAGATGATTAATACAGTAGTCTTCTCTTAGAGCCAGGGCGGATGTAAAAGACCTGAACATTGATGATCGACTGTTCCAAGGTTCTACGAAGTGCGTTGCGCTGGTTCCCGTACAAACTGGTATTTTCAAGGCTTAGCGCTGGATAGGATGGAGGTGGACAACAATTGGCCATGGAGCATTTTACGGAGTGAGGAGGCACACTTCCAGCTGAATGGTAATGTCAAAACTCAGAATCATTCGGTAAGGGAATTGTCACATCCTCCGGCGTTGATGAAATTTCACAGCATATCCACCCGATATTGTGTGGTGTGCTTTCACTGCTGCGTCTTCTAGACCCCCTTCTTCTTTGAGGAGGTCTAAGCCACGATCTCCTAATATGTATCACTGCTACGTCTTCTAGACCCCCTTCTTCCTTGAGGAGGTCTAAGCCATGATCTCCTAATATGTATCACTGCTACGTCTTCTAGACCCCCTTCTTCCTTGAGGAGGTCTAAGCCATGTTCTCCTAATATGTATCACTGCTACGTCTTCTAGACCCCCTTCTTCCTTGAGGAGGTCTAAGCCGTGATCTCCTAATATGTATCACTGCTACGTCTTCTAGACCCCCTTCTTCTTTGAGGAGGTTTAAGCCATGATCTCCTAATATGTATCACTGCTACGTCTTCTAGACCCCCTTCTTCCTTGAGGAGGTCTAAGCCATGATCTCCTAATATGTATCGTGTACAGAGCACAATGCAATCCTAATCTAGCATTTTCACCTATCCTTCAAGGTATAGACTGCTAAGGGGGACATGAAAAATGGTTTTTGGGTTGTATAAGTTCTAAAAATATATTGATATTAGCATTTTCTCAATTCTCCCTTAGTTAGAATTTCCAAGGTTAAAGGATACAAAAGTTGTAAAACAGAAAACTTAATTCTCTTCGAAAAAGATATTTGCCATAGGCGATATATTTTTCTCCTAGTTGTTTATTAATATTTAGATTAGCTGTGTCGCTTTCTTTTCAATGTAATTGACAGAGACACAACTTTGACACAAGAGCGTCAATATGAAGAACAAGATTCATTAAATATAACCCATTGTCCACTTATTTTAGGAGAAGTCGCTTTTCAAGTACATTTTCTGTTAAATATACACTGAGCAGCCACTTTACTAGGTACAGTTTCATGTTATCTCAGTAACAACTCAGATACAAAACTTAGTTACTTCTTCTATCAACTTTTCTCGAAAATCATGGGAATCAAATCTATTTCCGGATCGATTTTCAACAATATTCGTTCAGTATTTAAAGACTTAAGGATATTATAATATTTCACAGCTAAAATGAGAGTTTTAATAATTGATTTGCTAAGTTATAAAAACAAGTTAAAATAAAATAATAACTGTTATACTAAACTTTCTTAACATATATAAGAGTATTTTTAGCAGTTCTTGTAATAATTATGTTAATTTCAGATAATTGTAAATGACGTTTTGCAGATCAAGCTAACTTGCTAAATATTTCAGCGGTTCGTTTTACAAATCTGTTGTGTTTGAAAAATAATGTTTGGATTTAAATTGATATGACTGAGATCTTTAAGGTATTTATCACAGTAAAGCAATCTGATATTTGTGACTTATTTCTTGAGATAATTCATCTAAAACGACGTCAAATGTTAATCTGTTGCTTTAGTACCATAACGGGATGGAAAAGATAACAACTGAAGAACTTTCCAGCGTTAAGGAAATGTGGAGTAGTCACGTCCTAAAATTGCTAATTTTGAAATATTTGGACATATTGTCTTTATAGTGCATCCTAACTAGAACACTTATTTTTTTAAAACTCCAAAGTTAAACCCAAGACAAAATTTAGTAATCTTTATAATGTTTTATGAACACTAGCTAAAATTTTGCATGACATTCAGTTAAAGAATATACTTATTATGAAAGTAATCAAAGTTTATAAGGCAAATATTATTCAAATTGAGAACACCGTTGTTGCAAATATCGTAAGACGAAATAGAGAAAAATGCTACGAAAATTATATTCCGTAATAAATCAGCTGCCATCTATCGGAATAATCTAAAGCAACAAATGCTCATTTAAATATAATAAACACAAAATAAGATAACGTTCAATCAGAGAACTCGTACTTAATATTTACTGCTGTGACCGACTGCAGAGATATTTCCTCTACAGTGTACAAACGCCTTATAAGTTTTTAATAAGGAAAACCATCAGGTTCTTGACTAATTCAATAAGCTTCTTTGATTTATTCAACTGCCTCTTCAACTATTTAACTTGACACAGTAGTCTGATTACTTCTTCTGATCTGAAGTGTTTCTGATTATCTAAAGTGTAAAATTAGGCAGGAAATTAATATAGAAGCTTTACAGAGCTAACAATACTGGTATTATATCTTTAACAGAAGGCCGATGGACGAATATGTGACGCCATCGTAGGTAGTCCTATCTCTAGAAAAATTCTTAGAATTTTTTTCTAAATTTTATTACTGATGTATTACTATGAATAATAATATTTTTTTATAAATAAACCTTATTTTAAAGGAAAATTACTCATATTTATTAGAAATTATCATAATGCTAATAGATGTGAATAATTTTCCTTCTTAACATTAGTGTATTTATAAATAAACATTAAAATAATTATTAGCACGATTACAGGACTACTAATGTAGACGTCATAACTTGGACCTATAACAGAAGGCCAGTGGACAAATTATGACGTCAGCACAGGTAGTCCGACAATCGAGACCATTCTTATTCGTTTATTTCTATTATTATGAGTGGTGTACTTCTATACTAATCTTTACACTAATGTTTATTAATAAATATATCTAATTTAGGACGAAATTTATTCGTATTTATTAGCAATTATCATAATGTTAATAAAAGTAGACAATGTCTTTCTAAATAATATATATTTATTAATCAGTATTACTCTACAGATTGCTATAAAACTACATCAGCAATAAAAATATTAAAAATAAATATATAAGCAAGTGTCTAGATTATAGTACACATGCTGATGTCATAATCTGGTCCACTGGCCTTCTATTACATGAGACTGTTAATCGTAAAAAAAACATCAGCAATAAAATGTAGACGAAACGAAAAAAGAACTACATCAGCAATAAAAATACTACAGTAGAAAAAACTACATCAGCAATAAAAATATTAAAAATAAATATATAAGCAAAGTCTAGATTATAGTACACATGCTGACGTCATAATCTGGTCCACTGGCCTTCTATTACAGGAGACTGTTAATCGTAAAAAATAAGAATTATATTTCCTTTTTATTCCTTGATATTGAGTTTTTTAACATTACAAATGCATGTGCTTTAAGAAAGTAGAATTGTATAATAGCATTCGAAGTCAACGGAATGAACTTTCGATAGTCAGCAGCAGGAAGCTATCTATCCGTGAGACATTTTTGCCCTGAATATATGTTTATTTCTCTTATATGGGACTTCAGGTATATATATGTCGTAAGTATTCAAGATTGCTCTCGACAAAAACCTATATTTGATCAAAATCCCAGAAACCTTTCTTTAAAAAATGCGTAGTATACTATGCTATCAGTGCAGATGTCAGATTGGATTGTTTTAACTGTGATGCACTTTTTTGTACACAATGAACTAAATGGCCAGGTGAAAATATTTACATTCCTATCCAGGTTCGGATATAGGGCTCAGTCTGCTCAGTCCATTTTAACATTCCCTGTTCAATGGAATATTTCAGCAATTGGGAAACCTTACTCAAATCTTATTCTCAGAATCCTCTCTCCCCTAAATTTTCGAACCCTTCCCGAAACTGAATTCTCGGATCCATAAACTACATCCTGGGTACGTTCCTGGTGTTTAAAGAGGAGCGGAAGAACACTGTGTGTGTCAAATATTTTAGCTTCAATGACTCTGAATATTTAAAGAATATTGTTTTAAATCGATATTTGGATAAATTTTATTGACATCTATGATTTATCACGGGGGTAGTTTTCTGTAAAATTCACATTTTTAAAGATATGGAGCTTTAAATGTGGTTTTCCATTAAAATAACATGAAAGTATTTCAGTATGTCTAATATATGTTACGTATCCTCCACCAGCCATATCCTGTAAGAGTTCACTTTCGATTGACAGGAGAGAGAGTTATTTCAATGGCACTTAACCATTACTATTTAGAACTAGTTTTAAATCTTTCTACGAACTGAAAGGGACATACTTTTGTTGATGCTTAAATAAACAAACTCTAACACTTGGAGGTTGGCGCCCCTTGGCAAATGCCTAATGTGCTTTATGGGAAATCCTGCAGGGCGCGTGTTTCATGTACCTCCATGGCGTCATTGGTGGCGGACGTTTCATCGTTGGTGGCTTTGTGTCAATTTCCTAGGTGCATGATCAATTGTTCCCAAATTTCATGTGTTGTTCTCCCATGTGTGCTTGTGTTGGGTTAACAGATCGGGTCCCAGCTTCGCTGGGTCTGGATTAAACCCACCGCAAATGTTCTAAATCTTTGGGGGTTCTGATGTCTCCTACGTTGAATGTTTTAAATTGAGTCGTACATTATCGATGGAGGTTAGGAAGGAAGTGGTTCGTTATCGATAGGAAAAAATTATCAATGGACAGACCTTTCGCGCCAAACATTTGGCGAGATATAGCTAGTATTCCAGTGATAGGTTAACAAGTCTTAGTGACTGGCAGACACGGACTAGAAAAAATAAAGGGGAGTGGGGGATGACTTAAGCGAGCCAGAAAACAGTTCACGTGATAGTAACTGCACGAGTGTAACATTTCCCTCACCACTTTAGTGGTCTTCAAAATTTCTTTAAAGCGCGCGAAGTGTATAAGCTTATTTATTCTTTTGCCTTTTAAGTAATTTAACCCATCCCTAAGATCTAGGCCTGGCGTTTGAACTATTTAGTCTCGGAGTTGTTTTTTGAAGTGCGAAACGGAAATATCTTGCTCAGGAATTTCGATATTTTACCTAGTTATTTCTAATTGAATTTATCTGATATGATGTTGCAATATAACTCTTTTCCTGACTTAAACCCGCCAAAACTAAATAATTCATTAGATATTCTTTACCTTTCGATTTCTTAATCTTCTCTTCCTAGTGCTAAGAATGATAAACCAAAAAAATTCAAAGCTAAATATTAATTTTTTTCCGTTTCCTGATAAGAAAGGTTTCATATTGATTTAATGGCGATTCCACCAACATATTTCGATTAAATGAGGTTTTCAATCTCTTACAGGATAAACCCACCCACGTAATTGTAAAAGAAGAAAAATTAAAGTTTAAGATGAAGAAAGAAACATTTTTCATGCGTTGATACGTTTCTTTTTAAACATTTCTATAACATAAAGGTATAAAATTTAGAGGAAATAAAAAATAAATTAAATTATTATATTAAATTTAGTGTCAAATCTCGTATTCCCCAAGTGATTTTTTACTTCATCCGATGTTTTCCAGCTAAATTGTTGTTGGTATATAAATTTACTCTCCCCCACCAGTCTATGCGTTCACGAGCTGCCACTCCATATGGGTGTAATTTGTAGTCTGACACTTCTCACATCACCAGCTTTCATTTGACACCTTAATGGTTCGTTTGGCCTTTGTTATCGAAAGATACATAAATTATACCAAAGGTTAACTTTTCTTTCCTTTTCATAAGCTTTAATTTTACATTGATTCGTTACTCTGAATTGAAAGTTGGGACGCAATGGTTTTGATATTTTCCGTTTTTAGGGAGCAAAACTACGGGGATAAAATTTTGATAGTCTCTAGATTCCCAGCGTTATGAGCACATTTGGTGCATAACTCGTTGCGATTGGTCAACGGTTTGAGAATATATGTTGAAACAATCGTTTATGAACACATAAACTGAGAAACCAAGAAATAAATCAGGGAAAAACAAAAAGAAAATAATAATGGTGTATAAAATTTTAACTATAAACTACCACTAATTTTATAAAACACAAATTGAAAACAAAAATCTTTCGTTCAAGCACAAATTTCTGTTTGCTTTTGGGTTGCCAGCCCTTAGTGAACAGAGGCACGGGATACCTTATATCAGCTGGTGGATAATCCTGATCATAGGCCATCGCAGCTACTTGAACTCTCACTTAGCTAGTTAGTCCTCTCTAATCCTAAATCGGAGTAATGTGTCTCAGGCAAGCCTTATGGCTTTTGAAAATGTCCACTTCAAATGGTGGTGCTTGAAGTTCCTAGTAGCATGTGACTTCAGCCTGTAGCGGTGGAGGAGCAGGACTTTGTCCCATGCCCGCGATCAGGGGGCTTTTTGATATTGTTGGTCCTACGTTTCTCAATAAACCCAGTTTCCTTTTAAAATCCTACTAATCATTTTCTTTCTACAAGTATATGGAACGTGAGGACGTTACGTTGATATTATTCTCTTGATGTCCTCACGCAGGAATTCCAGCGTGAGGACACCTCTGTATTCTAGGCTTATCGATTTGCTTCTTAGCAGAGATATGCCAGTGATGTTGTTCTAGGATATGACTGAATTAATGAAAGAATTTAGAAAGCAAAATTTAAAACAAAAATTAAAGACAAATGTCATCTGTTGTTACGCCCCCACGAAGGACTCTGATGAGAATGAAAAGAATATTTTACAGACTACATGATATTTTGAATTCTCTAAAGAAACGAGATATTGCTAAGGTTGGTACTAACTCTGACCTATGGGCAGGATTTTTAGGTCCCTTTGGCATTGATAGTTTCAATGGCAATGGAGAACGTCTCCTACAGGTAAGTAAACTTAATGGTGTCTGAACAACTAATACATACTACAATCACCACGTATATCACCACGTATATCTAAAATTTATAAATATACGTGGTTTCACCTGATGCACAGGAATATGATAGATTATATTTTAATTAATACAAATGGGCTATTTTGATTAGGAATACCAGACAATATAGAGGAGCCGAAATTGGGTCTGACCATTACCTGGTAAAAAGTGTTTTGCAACCGAAGCTTAAAAAATGTTTTGCTAAGTTTAAGAAAATTACCTTTAACACCGAAGGTCTGAAAGATCCAGTTATAGCTAAAGCATACCATGATAGCTATGTGGTCATTATGACAATCGTAGTTTGCTTATTGCTGAAGTTTAGAATAAATGGGATCAGTTTAAACAGGATTTTCTTAAAACTAACAGTACTCTTTTAGGTAAAAGGGAACAGAGGAAACAAAATTATTTGAGTGATAAGCCATGGAACTTATTTTTGAAAGAAGGAAATGCAGGATTAATATGAATCAACAACCTACTAGTCGTAACAGACAACATTATAACAAGCTTAATAAACGTGTAAAAGAACAGTTAACAGCTGATAAGAATCTTTGGCTTGATATCTAGGCTGATAAAGCAGAGAAAGCTCTTGGACAGCACATTAGCAGGGGATTATACCAGATTGTTAATGTTTATGTCGGAAGAAACAGGATACATACACTGAATCACAGGGACTGAGGGAGAAACATGGTTAAGTGGGTGAAGATGAGGATTCTCTGATGACAAGGTGAGCTGAGAATTTCAAAGATGTTCTAAACAATGTGATTATTTCTACTTCCATTGTTTGTAATCAGGATAAATGCATTATTCCATCTATCCTCAGTTAATGATTGCAGCAGTTTATTCATTTAATGATGGTTTTATGGCTTTAATGTTGGCCTTGTATCACATTCGGAAGTTGTTTCGGCTGTCTCTAAAATAAAACTAAATAAATCTCCTGGGGTCGATGAAATCACCACAGAAATTCTTAGAGCTAGGAACACTTATGTTGACAAATGGCTGACAGAAATTTTGAATATTTTTATGATAAACGTGTTGTTCCTACAAATTCTACTAGAGTTATTGCTATCACTATTTCAAAAAAGGTGATTGCAGTTCTTGTGATAACTATAGAGATATCACCATACTTTCTGTTCCATGTAAAGTTTTTTGCCTTTGTTGTGCTTAATAGAATTAAGGATTTAGTTGATGGACAACTGCGTGAAGAACAGTGGGGATTGAGAAGTTGTAGGGAATGTATTGATCAAATATATTCACTTAGGCAGATTCTTAGGAAACCCGTGGTTGCTAGCTTTGTAGTTTTCAAAAAGGCTTTTTACTCTGTTGATCGACACCGGCTGGGCAGAGCCAAGACCAACCAAGGACGAAGACATCGCCGACCGGTTGGACGTGCCGGTTGGATGGTGACGGTGTCCTAGACCTCACTATCAGGAGCTGTGTGGAGCAGTTTAAGGGCACGGCCGAACGTTTGAGCCCGCCTAGTAGGCACGAGCCCTTTCAACGTCTGGACCTCACTAAGAGTCTCCACCCCGGGAGCAGAGCGAACTTGGATCTACACATCCTTGTTCATGGCTAACCGGGAACAGATTAAATTTCAGGTTTCTTCCGGTGGTTAGCTTTCCTTTCATAGGACTGCTGCCATGTGAGGTCGGGGATGAGGTGAGTCCATATGGCGCATTCTTGCCCCCGACTCTAGTTGTCACGTCTTTCCGTTAACTTGGTAGTGTCGTCAGACGGAACCGGGGATTGTCGTGGTTGCATAACATCTGCAACAAATAGTACAATCCGACTTTCATTAAAACCAATATTTTATGAGTCTTTTTCTTCGAATGAAACTATGGGAAATCAAAGGAATGCATTTAAAGAGACCTAAAGAGCCTACATAAACTCTTTTCTCTATATTATGAATAAGAATTTAAATGCAGTCTTTCCAAATTGATATTTCCGTACAGTCGCTCAAAAAAGTATCCGAACGCTATGGTTGATTGCAGAATTCAGAAAAAAATATCTGTCAACGATTTTTTTAGAAATTAGTGATCTGGCAACCGTCGTGTACAGTACACAAAAGTTGTCAGATCACTAATTTCTAAAAAAAATCGTTGACAGATATTTTTTTATAAATTCTGTAATCAACCGTAGCGTTCGGATACTTTTTTGAGCGACTGTACAAGGAATTACTTTTCTTCTAAATCTGTTCTTTCTAAACGACGTAACAGGAAACTACAAAAGATGAACTACCAGAAAAACTTATTTCCATTCTCTCTAATTTAACTTTCAATAAAGCATTTGCATCTGTTCTTTCTAATCCAACAGCTCAGTACAAAGAATTTTTTCCGATGTATATTTATTCTTAATGAAATGAGAGGAAATCTAAATAATACAAACAGGAAATCAAACCGCACCCCTCTCAGTAGTCTCATTAATCCGACTTCCAATAAAAAAATTATTTGCTTCAGAACAAGAAATCAAGCGAACACACTGCAAGAAAGCAGCACAATAAAATATATATTTTTATCTCTAAATCAGTAAGCAGAGTTTGTTTTATATCTGTCTTTCACAAAAAAAAGTTCGAATGCTTAAAAACGTTTTACTGCAATTCAGGTTACAGAGAAAAGTTATAAATGTCAGATTTTCCGGTTTTATTTAATCATCTTTACTACCATTCGATTTCCGATTCTGTAGTTCAGAAGGATTGGAATTACAAAACAATCATTTTCAATGAATAGTCGGTTAGTTAGGTCACGTAATCATAACTCGTCATTAGCGAGCACTGGATTGCTCGCGAAACTGGTAAACTTTTATGCGAATGAATTTAGCTTTTCCTTCTCGCGAGAACTATCACAGAGAAACTTTTTTCTGCTGTTACGTAAACGTTATATTTGGTGCTTAAACACGAAAGGACTTCCAGCAACCAACATGCAGACAAAAGCAACAGTTGTTACATGTCATTTATTAATTCAATGTACTGAATATTCCACAATTGTAAAGCCAATGGAAAAATCAGTTAAAAGTAAAAAAAAATAACATTACACTATAATTAAAATCGGATTTCATAACTTACAATTTTTATTTAGGTGAGTGGTCGTAGACAAGACATTTGCTCCCGCCAAGTCCGTCTTTGTACAGCTTGTTGCTCTCCTCTCAGAACTTTGCAATTTGGTTTGTTTAATGCGATTTCATTTCAGGTTATTTCGGTTAAAAGGACTAGATAATAAAAGTATCGTGTAAACAAAAAATTTTTGTCGCGTGAACAAGTGTAAACACCTGCTATATCCGTATCTTGTAAGGCTTCCATTCGATTTCTGAGTGTTCCATTCAGATAACATGCTTTAAAAATATCGATTCAAATGATATATCTGAATAAAAACGATAGATTCAAAACTTTTTAAAAAATAGAATAAGAGAAAAATAAGTGTAATGTCGGCTGTTTACATTTTTCTGTGCGTTTCTAACTGTTTCATTCCCAAGAAGAAGACGGGAAAAAATATTGAATGTCATACTAGTGAGAATACTTAAAGTTCTAGTCTGTTTGATTTCCTCTGGTGCTATTTTTAATATCACTATTATTTTTTCGTTCAGATATTTTGCTGTAAAAAATAAAATTCGTTTCAATCAAATTCAGTTCAAAGAGAATAAAAATTGTCGTCCATGTAGTACGTAAACTTTCGTTTCAGATAGTTCGTTCAAAAGAATTCCCAAACAATTCAATATATTCAAATATCGAATTAGAGAGAGTATATGTCAATGCTTTAATGATTATAAGACTAGATAAAATAAATGGTGATGTTGGCCCTAAGCATATTCTTTCCTGGGTTCCTTCGATTACTGATATCCAATTAATATATTTTAATCAAAGTCGTATTATAGTGAATAGATACAAATGCATCACTAATTACGGATTAGCAAAAATAAACGTAAATACCGGTTGTTTTTTTACCTTTTCGTTCAACCTTTGCTTCGTTCGTAAGAAGAAAACTGAAAAAAAGAGGTGATTTTATTGAATGTTGTACTAGTGAGAACACTTAGAGTCCTAATCTGTTTCATTGCCTCTGATGCTTACTGAACCTGGTGCCCAAAGGTATTCCTTTGATATTCGATTGCTTAGTTTAGAGATGATCTTTCGTTTTATTCTACGCAGAATTAGTGAGAATACATTCTTATGTAGGTTGCTTTCATTTGACTAGAGATTGTTCCGTTTAGAAGAAAGAGATGCATGGAAATCAGCTTTGAGAAAAGACCATTAGCAGGAATAAATATAAATATTGGTAGCTGTTACTATTCACTTGTACATGCTTTTTGCGACTGTGTCTTCAGAATAAAAGTACCTTCAAAACATACTTTTATTTAATGCTGACTTAATGGCATACTAATAGCCTCATATAGTTTCATTTTTAGAGGCGTATTTTTTCTTCAAGATCGTTTTACATGGAAGGAACAGAATGGAATAGAAAAAAAAAATATCCGTTGTATCGAAAGTCGGATTAGCGAGAATAATAGTCAATATCGTCTGTTTTGATTTCCTGTAATACAACTGATTTGTTTCTGATTCTTTCTTTTTGAAATAAAAGAACTTCATATATCCGTTTCATTGAGTGCCGGATTATTGAGAATACTAGAAGCCTTATACATTTTCGTTTCCTCTAGTCGTTCCTTTTACTTGAGAATGAATGACCTAGAACGTAGAGAATGGAATAGAAATATACTAATACGACAATAGCGGTTGTTTTGATTTCTTGTAGTGCATTTGATTGATTTCCGGTTGTTTCCTTCAGAAGTAAAGTATCTTTAAAATATTTATTTCATTGAGTGATGGGTTATTGAGAATATTAGTAGCCTTGTGCATTTTGTTTTCCTCTAGCTGTTTTAAAGTAAGTCGGATCAGCGACGAAAATTGTCATTCTGGGATATTTTGATTTCCTGGGATAGATTCTATTGATTTCCGATTGTTTCTTTTAGAAGGAAAGAATTTTTGGAAATTTCGTTTTATTGAAGGTCGTATTACCGAAAAAAGCAGATTATACTATGTAACTTTGTTTCCAGTTGTGCATTTCTCTCTCTTTCGCTTGTTGCGTTTAGAAGGAACTGACTTCATAAAAATCCACCGTAGTGCAAAGTCTGACAAAAGAGGTTAGATGCAAACCCTTTATTGAAAAACGGATTAAAGATAATAGAGAAAAATATTACAATGCATTCGTGTGATGTAGAATTGTTTCGGTCAGAAGGAACAGAATTGTTAAAAAATTTCACTGTAATCAATGTCGGATTAAAGAGATAAGTATCGATTATGTTGCTATCTAAAAAAATTCGTTTTATCAAGTGCTTGGTGCAAAGGGACTTCAGAACTACTTGTAAAGCATTTCACTCGCCATATGCGAGGTTAAATATCTGGTTCGCTTTCTCCACTATCTATGAATTACGCAAGCATTCTCGAAACATTTTCTTTGACATAACTTCGTCGAGCAGTTAAAACTCAAAGAAATTCAGGGAGAGGAGCTGATGAATTCTCAATTGAAACTGTAAAACCTCATCCAGAACAACCTTTCAAGAATCTAGCTCATCTCTAAAACAAGATGTGGTCATCGGGTACTCTTCTCGAAACGCGGAAAACAGCATTAATCATTCCTGTTCGAGCCCAGGATTAGGCATGGATGTGTGTGGCGCTTTTTTGCTGAGGTCCTGCCATCCTCTCAGATCTCCTACTGTGGCATATAAACTGACAGTCTCCTGTCAGACCTCTGTGGCAAGCTGCTGCTTGAGGGGGCATTTATTTTTTATTTTTTATTTATTCTGAAATCGGGACATCAACAGAACACTGTAAAAGATTATCGTCCAATTGCTCTATCGTCACACCTTGCTAAAATAATGGAAAGGTTAATGTGGTACCTTATCACTTGGATCATCATCCGTTACTTGGTATTTCCAGAAGCAGCTCATGAATTTGTTGCACACAAAAGCATGCTTCATGTACTGGCACCTATTCATCTTATCATCAGACAAACATTAAAACGACGACAGTAATCTATTATAATAAAATTGGACATTTCTCATGAGTACGATTCTATAAATGTAGAAGCTCTACTATATAAACTGAAGGCTCTTGGATTTCACTGCAAACTATTGACATGGCTTAAAAACTATTTTGGATCTAGAAACATCATTGTCCGTTGGAGAAACATTCTTCAGATAAAGTGAAAAATGTTGGCCTTCCTGAGGGTAGTGTTCTATCACCTTTTTTTCTATTTAATGTCTATAATCAGGATATTACACAGCATATCCAAACACCATGTAAAATAGTAGTCTATGCAGACGATATTACTATTTTTGGACCCAGTTCCAATCTTGATCATTTACTTAAAGCCAGTCAGAAGACGTTAAATAACATTTTGCAATGGACGAAAGAATGGGACTTAAATTTATCAGCACCAGAGAGTGCTGCTTTGATTGTCACAACGTTAACCCTGAAAATCTCCTGCTTGTATCAGATACCATTCCATGGGTGCCTATGCTAAAGATTTTAGGATTTACGGATTAACGGAACACGAAAGCAACATTTTATTAACATAAAAAATAAAAGCCTTGTCCTACTTAACGTAATTAGAAGCCTAACCTCTCCAAGAAATGGCCTTAATAGACACACCTTAATGCTTAAACCATTAGATCAGCGATAAGATACAGTGCGCCACTTCTTACCTCAGCTCTTACTTCTTACTCGTCTATCGTTTCTGCTGTATATCAGGTACCTCTACGATCAACGACTGACTTACTCAAAGCTACACCTTTAACACTTCTTAATGTTGAGACGGGAGCATTTCCCTACTCTTCACTGGTTCTTCTTTTGTTTGATAGGAGTACAATAAAGGAAATGATATCACCGTTACCTTGGGATCTACGAACAATCTGTCATCAGCCACATGTTTTACAGGTTCATCGCTGAAATCGGGAGAAAAACCCTTCCCACTATTAACATAGACGTTGATCCAGGGTGCAAATATGAATTCATTAAATGTTTAGTCACTCTCTTTCAATCAGACAACCAACTGAATTCCGTCATGGATCTGTCCGCGATACAAAATTCTTACTCTCTCAGTTTTCAGCAGCTATCTTCACAGTCTACTGCCATTATCATATCCCATTTTGACTCTGAATTAAAACAAAAATGGCCAGAAGCTGCCTGGATCGGAACTGACGCTTCAGTATCTAAACAACAAACTGGAATCGGCAACCCCTGTCCTTCACGCACAATCTTCATTTGTGAAAAATTATAGAGAGAAACATCCATATTTTCAGATGAAGCTACAGCACTGATCAGAACCGTCACTTCTATTATTCAAGAAAATGGTCATTTTCTCCTATTTTCCGAGTCCTAATCGGTACCCTTAGCACTTCATATCGACAAATCACATACGGCTATTTTTAATCTCCATCATTCTCTTCAACAACAACTCTTTGGGCTTCATCAATCACTTTACTTTGGATTCATGAACCTTGAGATCAACGAGTCAACCGACTCCCTAGCAAAAGAGAAAGAACCCTTTCATATTTGCACCCTGGATCAACGTTGCATGCAGAGGACATCATCACTCTATGTCGTAAAGAATTACATAACGACCTGAGGATGAAATGGGAAATCTCTTCTCTGCCAAATATGTTCCCCCATCTAAATCGATTCCCTGTTAAAACAACCAATGTATACATTTCAAAAAGTATGGAAACCTTAATAACTCGCCTACGTCTCGATGTGGCAACATTCCAAACATTCCTCCACAGATGCCATCTAGCCAATAACACTGATTGTCCCGACTGTGGACAAAATGAAACTATAGATCACTTCATTCTTCATTGCCCAAGCCTGGATAACATAAGAACTTCAATGATCACATCCTTCAAACTCAATGGACTAAAAATATATGCCCCTTATACCTGCCGGGACATTTTCTCCCTTCCAGAAAATATCTACATTCTCCAAGCAAGAAAATTTCATCACACTTTCATTTAGGTTTTGCTAAAAACTCTCAATTGCAGCATGAAATCCATTCATCTTCTGCCTTTATGATACTTATAATAATCCTTAGACATTTCTGCCAGTCTCTTAGGTACTCTACAGATTGGGATATAAAGCCGCAGAGCTAAACATCTCATGAATAAAACCAAGACAAGATAATCGAAGCCTCACGGCTCTACCATTATAAGAGTCAGGTATACAGTTTAAGAGCATTAAAATAGTATAAAATTAATAAAAAATAAATAAATACCCCCTCAAGCAGCTACTTACCACAGAGGTCTGGACAGGAGCCTGTCAGTTTACATGCCATAGTAAAGGGTCTGTGAGGATGGCAGGACCTCAGCAGGAAAACAACACAAACGGAACCCATGTCCCTTAGATCAGTAGCCAAGCGTGCTAACCACTCGGCCACGGGACGGCATTATTTCATTATTTTTTATTGCATTATTTCAACTTAATCATTCCATTCTTATTGCCCAACAATTACGGCCACAATGCTCCCATAAAATTTATTAAATATTTGATAAGGTTTAGAAAATGTATATTCGTTTATTATTACTTATTATTTTTCGTAAATAGAATAATTTTTTGAGGTGACATGAACTGACTTTTCAATTACCTATCCTGTCCCATTCTTCTTTTTTGGCCCGCGAAATATTGGCGAAAGAAAAAATGGCCCGCAGTCTTAGAGAAGTTGGACAGCACTGCCCTAAGGTACAGAGAAAATGGTAAAATGGATATCTCTCATGATGTATACATTAGAATCATACTATTGCCAGAACCAGTAACATTATAAGTTGCATTATCCGTGGCACATAGATTACATTTATCGATCTTTTTCACTATTCGTTTTATGACACTTCACAAACTTTATCTCTTTCCTTTCATTTCTTGGTCCCTTTTACTTAACATAATTTCGGATATTCCTAATGGCTAGCGACTGTTCCAGCAGGACAAACGTTGTGTGTTGTGTTAGCTCTAACTAAGGCAGTGGTCAGCAGTGACTTCGGTCGTAGTAGGGCATGTCTTTGTATGAGAAAGCCTGTAAAAAGCTAGGAGTAACTTCTAGGATTCTTCTCTGTCCTATATGTCGCAAATAAAATAAATAAAAAATAAATAAAACTTACTAGAGTACTGCAATGTTTTTAATTTAATAATCACCATCAACAACAACACGATCATCATCAAGCAGCCATGGGCTACGGAGGTCCAACCACACTGTGCAATTTAGTTCTCCAAATCACTACTGCATAATTCAAATAAATCATGCTTGGATTTATTCATCAAATACTTTATTTACAAGAATTTAAATTGCATTTTTAATTAACACCAGCGAAATATCAAACTGGAGCAGGATACGAAAGCGTAACTCTGAAAGATGGACGAAGTTATTAAACTGCACAGTGAGCCACTCACTAACGATGAACTTCAGGATTTAGAATCCAACGCTGCTTTTGAAGAACAAAAAGAATCTGAACCAGAAATAGTGTTGGTACTTAATTTTAGATGAAGCTCTTTCGCTGCGAAATAAACTCATGGATTTGTTGAAGGAGCATGATATTGATATTTCGTGACAGGTTGCCATAAGACGATGTTGTGACCAGTTAGTGGAATAATACAAATAAATATTAGGCACAAAACAGAGCCCAGCAATGCAAACCAGATAGTTTCGTTCCTTATTAGGAAATAAACTGTAAAATTAATAAATCGATCACATATATGTACATATTTATATACGTAATTATGCATTTATGTAATCTTTAACTAAACATTGACAATTATAATTTTTTTTGTTGAAATAAAACATCCATTACGAAACCAAGGAAAGTAAAAAAAGATCAATAAGATAGGCAAAAATTCAAACAAATAAAAAATCCCCTCGTTTTACACGGATATTTGTTTAACGATGATCTCCCCGGAACTCATCACCCGCATTAAAAGAGAGTTACCTGTATAACTGTTCGGTTTCTGAATTATCGATTAATTGTTATATTCAGAGTTAAACTACCACAAAATATATATATTAATTTAATAGAAATATTTGTCTTTCGTTCCATCACCATAACGATGCACAATATAGTAGAGGACATATATCACGCATGTATCTTAATGATACATTCAAGGTTTAAGAAAAACGAATTTTCATCAACGATATTTTCACGCTTTCAGCACCGAATGTTGGATTATCATCACTACAGCTATTGTTAGTATCCTCCCTATGTGATTCTGATGTTCCTATAGGTTCGGATCAAAAATTGGCCTGCATTACAAATTACCTCGACTAATGCATCTGGTCTCTAAATGTTGCCTATGCATAAATTGGAAGGATAGCTGTGTACCAATCCCCAGTGATGATGCATAGAACCGTCCGGGTCTAGCACATAATGTCCGACCTCTCCTTCCCTTGGAGCATGCCTTTAGTACCTTTCAAAAAGTTTTTTCCAAAAGAGATATTCTTTTTTCGGAGGAAACAGAAATTGAAGGCTGTCAAACCCGTGTACCCTACTGATCTGGTCATCTATGGTCACATTTTTCCTTTTTTCCTGTCCTGTTGAGGAATGGTCAACTTCACAGGGTCTTGGTGATGACCATTTACGACTATGACACTGGACTGGTTTACGGCTTTGAGCTTGATTATGGATTCTGGACTTGCTGCAGAGGTGGGCATCTGTGGAGTGAGAATTTGCCGCTGTGTTTTCTGTTTGCTTGTGGGTTGCCAGCCCTAAGTGAACAGAGGCACGGGATACCTTATATCTGCTGGTGGATAAATCTGATCATAAGCGGTCACAGCTACCTGAACCCTCACTTAGCTAGTTGGGTATCGCTAATCCTAAATTGGAGTAATGTGTCACAGGCAGGTCTTACGGCTTTTGAAAAGGTCCACTTAAAAAAGGTGGTGCTTGAAGTTCCTACCAACATGGATCACTTCAACCTGTAGCAGTGGAGGAACAGGTCTTTGCCCCATGCCTGCTGTCACAGGGCTGTTTCATATTGTTGGCCCTGGGTTTGTCAATTAACCTAGTTTCTTAAAAAAATCCTACTAGTCATTTTCTCTTTGCATTTATATGAAACGTGAGGACACTACGTTGAGATTATTCTCTTAACTTCTAGGATTCTTCTCTGTCCTATATGTCGCAAATAAAATAAATAAAAAATAAATAAAACTTACTAGAGTACTGCAATGTTTTTAATTTAATAATCACCATCAACAACAACACGATCATCATCAAGCAGCCATGGGCTACGGAGGTCCAACCACACTGTGCAATTTAGTTCTCCAAATCACTACTGCATAATTCAAATAAATCATGCTTGGATTTATTCATCAAATACTTTATTTACAAGAATTTAAATTGCATTTTTAATTAACACCAGCGAAATATCAAACTGGAGCAGGATACGAAAGCGTAACTCTGAAAGATGGACGAAGTTATTAAACTGCACAGTGAGCCACTCACTAACGATGAACTTCAGGATTTAGAATCCAACGCTGCTTTTGAAGAACAAAAAGAATCTGAACCAGAAATAGTGTTGGTACTTAATTTTAGATGAAGCTCTTTCGCTGCGAAATAAACTCATGGATTTGTTGAAGGAGCATGATATTGATATTTCGTGACAGGTTGCCATAAGACGATGTTGTGACCAGTTAGTGGAATAATACAAATAAATATTAGGCACAAAACAGAGCCCAGCAATGCAAACCAGATAGTTTCGTTCCTTATTAGGAAATAAACTGTAAAATTAATAAATCGATCACATATATGTACATATTTATATACGTAATTATGCATTTATGTAATCTTTAACTAAACATTGACAATTATAATTTTTTTTGTTGAAATAAAACATCCATTACGAAACCAAGGAAAGTAAAAAAAGATCAATAAGATAGGCAAAAATTCAAACAAATAAAAAATCCCCTCGTTTTACACGGATATTTGTTTAACGATGATCTCCCCGGAACTCATCACCCGCATTAAAAGAGAGTTACCTGTATAACTGTTCGGTTTCTGAATTATCGATTAATTGTTATATTCAGAGTTAAACTACCACAAAATATATATATTAATTTAATAGAAATATTTGTCTTTCGTTCCATCACCATAACGATGCACAATATAGTAGAGGACATATATCACGCATGTATCTTAATGATACATTCAAGGTTTAAGAAAAACGAATTTTCATCAACGATATTTTCACGCTTTCAGCACCGAATGTTGGATTATCATCACTACAGCTATTGTTAGTATCCTCCCTATGTGATTCTGATGTTCCTATAGGTTCGGATCAAAAATTGGCCTGCATTACAAATTACCTCGACTAATGCATCTGGTCTCTAAATGTTGCCTATGCATAAATTGGAAGGATAGCTGTGTACCAATCCCCAGTGATGATGCATAGAACCGTCCGGGTCTAGCACATAATGTCCGACCTCTCCTTCCCTTGGAGCATGCCTTTAGTACCTTTCAAAAAGTTTTTTCCAAAAGAGATATTCTTTTTTCGGAGGAAACAGAAATTGAAGGCTGTCAAACCCGTGTACCCTACTGATCTGGTCATCTATGGTCACATTTTTCCTTTTTTCCTGTCCTGTTGAGGAATGGTCAACTTCACAGGGTCTTGGTGATGACCATTTACGACTATGACACTGGACTGGTTTACGGCTTTGAGCTTGATTATGGATTCTGGACTTGCTGCAGAGGTGGGCATCTGTGGAGTGAGAATTTGCCGCTGTGTTTTCTGTTTGCTTGTGGGTTGCCAGCCCTAAGTGAACAGAGGCACGGGATACCTTATATCTGCTGGTGGATAAATCTGATCATAAGCGGTCACAGCTACCTGAACCCTCACTTAGCTAGTTGGGTATCGCTAATCCTAAATTGGAGTAATGTGTCACAGGCAGGTCTTACGGCTTTTGAAAAGGTCCACTTAAAAAAGGTGGTGCTTGAAGTTCCTACCAACATGGATCACTTCAACCTGTAGCAGTGGAGGAACAGGTCTTTGCCCCATGCCTGCTGTCACAGGGCTGTTTCATATTGTTGGCCCTGGGTTTGTCAATTAACCTAGTTTCTTAAAAAAATCCTACTAGTCATTTTCTCTTTGCATTTATATGAAACGTGAGGACACTACGTTGAGATTATTCTCTTATGTCCTCACGCAGGAATTCCAGCGTTATAAACTATATATTCTTGGATTGCAAGAGACCAGATGGACAGGTTAAGGTGAGAAAATAAAAATTTCATATTGTTGACCCTGGGCTTCGTTTCTTTTTCGCCAACATAATGTTATACTACCGGGATTCGGACCGTTAATTCAATCACGCAAGGTATCTAACCCGTTACGTAGGCGATCAACTGGGTGGAACCGGATAAAAGTTGCAGTTTTATAACTCATGTTCTAATTGAGCAACAGATCTAAAACTAATGTTTTCTGATTACATTCGGGGAGAATTACAAGATGAATATATCGGAATAGGTCTCGACCCGCTACTATTTATTTTATGGGTTCGAAACAATTTGCATACTGCACAAAACGACTTAGTATCTGATGTAAACTTTCGTCTTTTTTTCGCCACCGAAATTCGTTTGCAAGAGACCAGATGGGCAGATAAAGGTCAGATTCTAAAAAATATTCTTAAATTTTTGTTTTCAGGGAGGGAAGATAATAAGCATCACCAAGGCGTGGGTCTGCTTCTCAGCAGACACACTAGTGATGCTCTTCTAGGATATGAGTGCATTAATGAAAGGTTTCTTACAGCAGAATTTCAGACAAGCATTAAAGCTATTTCTAAACTTAAATTTTATAAATCCCCAGGGGTAGACGAAATTACTACGGAAATGCTAAGAGCTAGGAATATTTCTGTTACCACTTGGATAAGTTAAAATTTGTATATCTTTTATGATAAAGGCATGGTCCCTAAGTATTTTGCGAGAGCTATTATTATCCCTATTTTCAAAAAGGCTGGTCGCAATTCTTGTGATAACTAACTATACGGCTATCAGCTACTCTCTGTTCCAGGAAAAGTTCTTTCCATGATTGTGCTTAATAGAATTAAGAATCTGGTTGACAGGCAACTGCTTGATGAGCAATGTGGATTCAGAAGTGGTAGGGGATGTGTGGATCAGATATTTTCACTCAGGAAATTTCTTGAGAAATCTTTAGAGTTTCATAAACCTTTGGTTATTAGCTTTGTTGTTTCCAAAAAGGCTTTCGACTCTGTTGATTGTGAAAATTTGTATTTAATTGGGAGATCATATGGTATACCAGACAAGTTAGTTAACAATGAAAGTTCTCTATAATAACACTGAGTCGTGTGTGAGAGTTGGTAAGGCTTGTAGAAATTGTTTTAGCATTACTTCTGGTGTTCGACAAGGGTGTATTTTGTCCCCTTTTCTCTTTAGTTTAGTTATTGATTACGTTATGCGACATTCACTGCAAGGGAAAGATTTTGGCCTTAAATGGTCTAGAGTTACGAAAATTTCTGATTTAGATTATGCTGATAATTTTGCCCTTTTTATCAAATGATGCTGATGAGATTAACTCTTTATTTCGAGCTGTTGATGAGACTGGTAATAGAATAGGTTTGGTTATAAACAGAGAGAAAACTAAAGTGATGAGAATTGGTCAGGCAGGCTGTGATTCAGTTAATCTGAATGGTTTGCAGTCTTGAGCAGGTGTCACAGTTTAATTTTCTTGGTAGCTATGTAACAGATAATGGTGATGTTCGGCACGAGATTAACATACGAATAAGGATTGCTCCTCGTGACTTTTAAGAATCTAAAACGAGTGTGGAGAAATAGGCATAATACACCTAAAGACTAAAATTAGACTGTTTAATAGTTTGGTTCTTTTTAGGGTTAGTTATGGTAGTGAAACTTCGAAGCTTTGTTAAGAAGTTAACAGGAAACTAGATGGTTTTGATTCTAGATGCTTACGCGGTATCTTGGGAATTTGGTGTTCAACTTTTTAACTAAAGATGATGTTAGGCAAACGAGTCGGTAACTTCTCATAAACAGCATATTGTGCAGAGAAAGACTCCGTTGGTTTGGCCATGTTGCCCATATGGATAATTATAGATTGCTTGAATAGGGTTATGAACAGTGTGCCTAAAGGCCTCAGAAAAAGGTGGAGGGAGACCTAGGATGCGGTGGGCAGACAATGTCAAACAGGATCTTGTTAGAATTGGTGTGTAGTGGCCGGATGCAGCAGATGTACCTCAAGATAGATATGCTTGGAGAACTAAATTGCACAGTCTGGTTGGATCTCCGTAGCCCATGGCTGCTTGAGGATGATGATGATGATCCAAACCATGGAGTAATCCAAATCAATTCGTAATAATATTGCGAAACTATGGCCATTTGAGAGCAAGTATTAAAACCGAAGAGCCCGAGAATTTTGAACAAAAGGGTTGTTTTCTTCTGAACAAAGTCCACTCCCATTTTGTCCAAGTAACAATAACAATATAGCACAGGTATGTTTAGGAATGACTAGAGCGTAATCCCTTAGGTGTTCTGGCATTTTCTTCAGTAGATAAAATGATTCGATATTTAATGTTTCCGAAGCGTTCGTTTCTTTTTCGCCAACATAACGTTATACTACCGGGATTCGGGCCGTCAATTCAATCACGCAAGGTATCGAACCCGTTACGTAGCCGATCAACTGGGTCGAACCCGATAAAAGTTGAAGTTTTATAACTCATGTTCTAACTGAGCAACAGATCTAAAACTAATGTTTTTCGATTACATTCGGGGAGAACCATTTCCGATACACGTTGAGTGTATCGGAAATGGTCTCGACCCGCTACTATTTATTTTATGGGTTCGAAACCGATTGCATACTGGATGAAACGACTTAGGTTACGACGAGGTCGGAATTTATTATCATTAGGTAGAGTAACTGGCATCTTGTATTTTCTTTTGGAATTTCTGTATCTAAAAACACTTCATGAGAAGATGTAATTTGAAGTGAAATGAAGAGGAGCAGTACATTATCACAGAATCCGTCATGCAAAGCAGAAGTCACTCTAGGAGAGTGTCATGTCGCTAATCTCATGTTGGAACAAATGTCTCACTAGGCCTGTCAAAGTTCAACAGGTCAATAAAAGATTTACTCTTCGTTTCAGACTTTTCATCTTCTCATTTGAATGACCCTCATACATCATTTTCAAAAATATTTTCAGTAGTTAAAAAAAAAAGCAATTTTTCAGCATTTACGGTTTAAGAGTGATCGTATGCTCTCTCTCTTGATCATTTAAAGCGAACTTTCAATGGATATGGATTCTTCTAGACTGTAATTTGTTTCATCACAGAGCGAAACCCGAGATAGAACACATTTAAAATTTAACGTTTTGATTCCTATATGTTATTTATATTGAGTTTTAAAAATATATATCACATTAATATTTACTGAATTCGTTTCGAAATTTATTATTTATTTGACCAGAGTACCCATACCTATTTTAATTACATTTTTACTTTCTTTATCGTTGCAAAATAAATAACACCAATTTGTGATTTCGCACAAAAATAAAAACCCACGCCTTAAATGATGGCGCTGCTGCTACATGTGTTTAGGGGAGTTTGAAATGAAAAAACGGACTTTATTATATAACGAAATTTTTAATATAAAATGGAGAGTCGCGAATGAATGAGTTAATATTTAAGAGACATAACCTCGAAATGAATTATATATATATTTTATACCAATTTTTCTCTATGTAAGTCATGATTTTTTTCATCAAACGAAGCCTTTGTCTGTCTCTTTTATATCGGATTCTAATTCAAAATTATCATTGCATACTTCTTCTGCATTTACATTTTTTTGTTAGAAATTGGAATCGAGCTACCGTAGCGAATGTATTTCATTTCAACATTAACTTTTACACTGAAGTGCCATTGAATTAGGGATAGCAACCTAGTAACGTGTTGGAACCCTCTGGCTGTGATAACTGCCTCCACACGACGAGGCAAAGATTCCACAAGCTTGCGCACATGTTCCACAAGTATGGCGACCCATGCATCCTCCAGAGCTGTCCACAATTCTCTCAAGGTCGTCGCTGAATGAACACGAACACGATCACGATCGAACACGATCACTCTGCTCGATGGTATCCCAAAGATTTTCAATGGGATTTAAATCTTGACTTCTAGGTAGCCAATTCATTATTTGAAAGTCAGCAGAATGCTCCTGCAACCATGCAGTAGCCAAGCTGGACCTGTGAGATGAACAGTTGTCTTGCTGGTAGACACCATCTCCATTGGGATGCATGATGGCATAAAAGAGTAAAATGGTCAGCCATCAGTTCTACATACTGGGATGCATTGAGAGTCGCTGAGCCACCAGCAGCTTATACTCTTCCGACCTGACATGCAGCCTCCATGGCTTCATGGGGCTGGCGCCATGTCGTCAGTCTCCCATCGGCGTGAAGTTTTTAAATCGCGATTTATCACTCCAGGCTAATTTTAGAGTTTAGATTTTTAGAGTTAGATTTTTAGTTGCTAATTTTAGATGGTCCAGTTTCGATGTTCTTTAGTCCAGGCAAATCGTTGAGCCCGGTGTTGTGCCGTTAGAAGTGGGACTCTCGTAGGTTGGCGGCTCCTGAAGCTGAGATGATGAAATGAACGCTGCACGGTCTGTGCATTGACTTCCTGGCTGGAACCCGCGTTCAGATGGGAGGTGATTTCAGATAATGTCTGGTCCCTATCGGTCCATACGATGCGGGTCAGACGGCGAAGCCCACTATCATTCAACGCTGGATGTCCTTTGCAGCTTGCTCGGGTGTTTGTTTTTTTGCTAAATTTTCATATTCTCGGAACACTCTTGAAACTGTCATAGAGAAAAATTCATATTCTTTGGCAATTTCGGAGATCGAGTGTCCAATCCATCGGGCACCTACGATCTACCCTCTGTCAAATGCATCAAAATCCCGTGCCTTTCCCATTACACTTCTCACAACGAATGCTTGGGGAAGCCAAAGCAACAGCTATATATGACCAGAGTTTCAGCCACGCATGCGCGCAAATGTCGGACTTGCAGTTCAGAATCGTGGATAACGTCCCGTATCCGTAATTCAATGGCACTTCAGTGTATATGCATCTGGTAGAAAGAAGTGTATTCTGCTTGCCTGTTTCGTTCATTGAATGTTGAATAACTTTCGTATTCCATATTACTGAAATTTTACTATTTTTCT
Source organism: Ryuthela nishihirai (assembly GCA_038380435.1). Taxonomy (NCBI): domain Eukaryota; kingdom Metazoa; phylum Arthropoda; class Arachnida; order Araneae; family Heptathelidae; genus Ryuthela; species Ryuthela nishihirai. The sequence continues at coordinate 264,669 of JAWZYU010000025.1, forward strand.
TTAGAAATTTAACTTCTTATACAGAGAGCATTAAAAGATGCAATCAGATTGATAATTTTACAAGAAGTGAAAATTGTGAAATCATTGAAAACCTTTTTAAATGTGTCTTAGTTTCGATCCACTCGAACTTTGATTTCTGATTTGTTAGGGGCGGTGTTGACTCAGTAGGTATCGTGTCAGGCTCCTAATTTGCAGTTGCCACGTTCGAATCCCAAATGTGCCATCATTGAGATTTATCTTGACTAAACTCCACCCTTCTCTGGGTAAGAAAGGTGCCACTCATAGGTTTGGAATGTCCGTCGCACGAGAGGTTAAGCCGTCGTTCCGTGTGCAAGGGAGTCACATCCTGTGCACGTGAAAGAACACAACATGCTGGATGACGATCACGGGGTAGCCATACGTCTCCTAATAGTTCAAAATAATTGCAATAAATTTTGTTGTTGAACATTGTTTCGGTGTTCTTTTATTCTTATGGCTGCAGAGCGTTGCTTTTAGCATAACAGGTCGGAATTTATTATCATTAGGTAGAGTAACTGGCATCTTGTAAACACCACCTGTTTTTTCTTTAAGATCTCGTTTTTTTTTACCACATTAAATACGTTACTAGCTGCTTTTACTGGAATTTTAAAGTTATATGATCTCATTATATTCCTCGGTGTTTCTGGTAATCATGGAATTAGAGGTACACTGGAAGTACACTTATTTTTAACAGGTTGCCTCCATGTCGTTATTATTTGTGTATTATTGAGAGTGGCTTCTCTATTGATAATCTATTTCACAATGACGTCACTTATAGTTGATCAGGGCAGCTGCAGAAGGGCTGAAATGTCCCTAACTGACTTTTGCTAAGGTAGCAATCCTATAATGTAAACGCTGGAAGTCACTGAGGTTTGCTGTACGCCCCATTCTCATGTTCACGCACGTCCATGAGGATTGTCTGGCTTCGTGTGTCCTTTTATACTTGTTTGCACCAAAAGTGGCTCTGTAGCAGCTCCGGGACCGCTACAGCGGCATCTTTCGGTGACAAATGTAACTATTCTGGCAATAAAATTTTTAGTTATTAAAAAAATGCCGTCTTTTTTGTGCATTTCTGTTTAAACCGCATCGTGCTACTGTCTATACTTTTCGAATTATTGCATTTTTACTTTTTCTGTTACTGGCGTATAAGGGCGAATTTACTACTCAAGAAGGGTTGTCCGGATGTTTTTGATCAGATTGTGTATGTTGATAAAAAAGCAGAAATGTACAGTTTGAATGAGTTCCATGAATTGGGAAAATCATTTGCTTATGCACCTAAAAATGTTAAGACAAAATATCGGAAGAAATGATCAAGGATCATATCAGCGTATTAATTGTCTTATGAGTTGCACATTCGATTTAACCTGTTGTACAAGCGAGTGCTATCTATATTTTCTGAATTGTTTGGTGGCATCCACTGGGAACCACAGAACTAGAATTTTCCGCAACTGAACAAGAAACATTTGGATTGAACGGGCGCTACCTATTCTAATTTGGTTACTTATACAGGGTGATCCAAAAGCAACAGAAAAAGTAAAAATTCAATAATTCGAAAAGTATAAACAGTAGCACGATGCGGTTTTCACAGAAATGCACAGAGTCAAGGGATTTTTTTTAATAACGAAACATTTTATTACCAGAATAGTTACATTTTTCACCGACAGGTGGCGCTTCAGTTGTGTCAGTAGTTTTTGTACAGTGGCACAGCACAGTTCGTAACGCAGCTAGGATTACAAACTAGTAACGTACATGACATGGACGTGGCATGACACTGACGTGGCATGACACTCTGCACAGCATCGAAGAGGGTTTCAGCTGTAATTCCTGTCACATGATGGTGAATAGCTTCTTTCAACATGGCCAATGATGTTGGCTGACCTCTGTACACCTGTGACTTCAAGTAGCCCCATAACCAAAAGTCACAAGGTGTAAGGTCTGGAGACCTTGGTGGCCATTCGTGCGGGAAAGAGCGACTGAGGACACGGTCATCGCCAAATGTCGATCTTAGCAGGTGCTGGACAGGACCTGTGATGTGCGGAGGCGCTCCATCCTGCATGAATGTTTCACTATGGAGCGCTTGTCTCTCTTGCAAGGAGGGAATGATGCTGCCTCTTAAAATCACTGCATAACGCTCGCCTGTGACAGTAAGAGTTCGAAATGTACCGCTATGGACTTCCTCAAAGTAAAAGGGGCATACAATAAATGACGCAGTGAACCCGCACCCCGCTGTCACTTTTGGCTGATGCAAAGGGTTTTCCACAATCGCGTGTGTGTTCTCTCTTGCACAGACATTTTACACTTCTGTTAAGCGAAAAGTGCACCTCGTCAGTCCACAGAACGTTTCACAGCCAGTCCGCATTGTTTTCCATCTTTTGAAAAGCCCAATTTGCAAATTCAAATTTAAAAATTGCTTTAATCTGACTATTTTTTTAAGTTGTGTAGAAAAAGCAAATTCGTGAACAGATTTCAGAAAAATTTTTTTTTTAAGTTGTGTAGAAGTTTTAGTGTTCATATAAAACAATTCTTAAAATTATGTTTAGAGATGCAAGGAATTAATTCTGAAAGGGAGGAAGATTACTGGAAAACAAACTAAGCACATGACTTTAAATATTTTTCAATTTTTTTAACTTTTCTACCAAAACAAATATTCTTTGGTATATTTCGCTTCTAATGGTTCAACTAAAGATGTAACAACTTTTTTAGTACCCTAACACCCTCCTTATTGGAAATAAAAAATATGCGCGTGCAAAACTGGATCCTTTCTTCCATGGAATGAAAAAAGTATATCGAGATCGGTTGATTATTTGCAGAAATATTGCGTCCATAGAAACACAGATATAAAAGCATATGCGTGTAAACTGAGACTTTTCCTGTATCCAAAGCATAAAGAACCAATGAAATCGATCGATTGGTTACAGAGATATTGAATACACAGACAGATGGACGGACAGTCGGAACTGACGATGCCATTAGCAAATTTTGCTTTTAAGGAAATGTGTTAAAAGCAAATATAAAAAAAATCTTGATTCACAATAATACCAACGAAATATAACAGTCAGGTCCTGATCTAGAAAAATAAATTAAGAGTAAGGGGATAGGGGTGATGGTAAGAAACTGAATTCTGTTGCAGTAAAATGCTTTCCCCTTCGTTTTAGAAGTTTTCAAAACATTGCTTGAAAAATGCATAATATATACCGAAGAGCCAAAATATTTTGACCAGGGCATCTTTATGCAAATCGAAGAAACTGCAGGTAAATGAAGATACCTATGAAGGTCATGAAACTATATAAACAACACTGAGCTCTCTATCACACATTTAGGTGGTGTACCTAACAAATTGGCATCTCAGTGTATACTATGTTTATGATTTTGTCTCGATTCTGTACTGGTTACTGGCATTCTCAAAGGGGACAATAGCTTCTGTAACGAACTGAAATGGGTAACTCTCACGTGGTACATATTTGAATCATATTATTGCCAGATGCAATAACATTATAAGTTGCATTATCCGTGACACATAGGTTACATTTATCGCCTTTCTTCACCACTCGTTTTATGGCACTTCACACACTTTTTCTCTTTCCTTGCATTTCTTGGTTCATCTTACTGAAAATTACTTCGGTGATTCCTAAATGAAACTTTATTTCATACTTACTAGAGTACTGCAATATTTTTAGTATATTAATCATCATCACCATCAACACCAACATGGCCATCATCAAGCAGCCATTTTCTACGGAGGTCCAAACACACTGTGCAATTTAGTTCTCCAAATCACTACTGATTAATTCACGTAAATCATGCTTGGATTTATTCCTCTAAATACTCTATTTACAAGAATTTAAGTCGGATTTTTTAATTAACACCAGCGAAATATCAAATTGGAGCAGGATGCGAAAGCGTAACTTTGAAAGATGGCCGAAGTTATTAAACTCCACAGTGAGCCACTCACTAACAATGAACTTCAGAATTTTAGAATTCAACGCTGCTTTTGAAGAACGACAAGGAAATGAACCAGAAAGAGTGTTGGCATTTAAATATTTAGATTTCACTGCACAAAAAACGCATTTGTTGAAGGATCATGATATTGATATTTCGTGACAGGATGCCATAAGACGATGTTGTGACCAATTTCCAGGTCTTTGTCCCATGCCTGCTATCACGGGGATGTTTGATATTGTTGGCCCTGCGTTTCTCAATTAACCTAGTTTCTCCAAAACACCTTACTAGTCATTTTCTCTCTGCAGGTACATGAAACGTGAGGACACTACGTTGAAATTATTCTCTTGATGTCCTCACGCAGGAATTCCAGCGTTAAAAACTAAATATTCTAGGCTTGCAAGAGACCTGATGGACAGGTTAAGGTGAGAAAATTTAAAATAACTCTAAATTTGTTTTTCAGTGAAGAGATCTCGTGCTCTAATAGAGCCAGAGATCTCAAACAAATGTTTTCCGATTATATTCTGGAAGAATTACACGTTGAATATATCGGAAGAGGTCTCGACCCGTTACTTCTGTAACACAAGTTCTAAACTGATTACTTACTGGATAAAATGATTTAATATCTAATGTTTCCGAAGGGTTCGTTTCTTTTTCACCAACATAATGTTATACTACCGGAATTCGGTTCGTGAATTCAATCACGCAATGTATCGAACCTGTTACGTAGCCGATCAACTGGGTCGAACCCGATAAAAGTTAAAGTTTTATAACTCATGTTCTAATTGAGAAACAGATCTAAAACTAATGTTTTTCGATTACATTCCGGGAGAATTACACGTTGAATGCATCGGAAAAAATCTCGACCAGCTACTATTTATTTTATGGCAGAGGTACGAATCTCTCATTCCTTATCAGGTGCAGAGCGACTTTTTGATCACCCTGTATTTTCTGATGACAATAAAGTTTATATCAATCCATGTTCTTGAGACAATTTTCGTTCCATTCAACTTGCATGCGATAAAATCGAAGACATAGTATATCCTAACAGTTAACATTTCTGCAGACGAAACAACTACCATGCACTTGGGCCGTAGCAAAACAGAAGTAAAAAGAGGCTTCAAAAGAGTCGCCCACCAGTGCAGAAAATCCAGGTCTATAATCTAGCTCAAATTCATAAACCATTCTAGTGGGACATTCTAGGGACCCTGTGAAGTTGACCCTCCTCAGAAGGGTTGAAAAGAAGAAAAACTGGCCATAGATGATCAGAGCAGTAGTCCACACTGAGCTGGCAGCCCTCCCTTTCCGTTTCCTTCCAAAAGAGAATGTCTCTTTTGAAAGGTACTAACGGCTTGCACCACGAGAAGCCAAGGTCCGACATTAGGTACTAGGCCTGGCCGGTTCTGTGTTATCATCACTGGGAATTGGTACACAGCTCTCTTTCCAGTTTATGCCTAGCTGCCATTTACGGACCTTATATATATACTAATTATGTACCATTTATCTTGTATATAAATAAATTGTACATCTTACATATATCAAGGAAGTGTCAAATGATTTTATTGGTCACAACTTAAGGCCATTGTTACAAGTTTTGAAAAAGTTCCAAATGCTTTTCAAGTTATTTTTATGAAAAAGTTCCAAATACTTTTCAAGTTATAGTTCTTCCGTATGGATCTGTAATTAGGGAAAAAAGGGGAAAAAACATTTGCATTCGCAATCCCATATTTTCAGGGGGAAGGAATAAAGAGAATCAATATTTTTTAATCTGTGATATTCTCCTAGTCATATGTTTCCATTTGGTATGCAAATGATTTGGATCAATTCTTTAGTTACGAGATGACGTAAAAAGGTAAAAACACATTTTTTGGCACTTTTTTTACCGCACTTTTTTGGGGGGGTGGGGGGAATTATCAAATTTTAAAATATTTTTGAAATCATAAAGTCTCTGGTTTTTACAGTGTTACAATATATACCTAATTATTCTCTTATTGTCATTTGAAGAACTACATTCCATTTGTCGAAGGAGATTATGGACATCCTTTAGACCTTGTCCTCTGTTTACGTTAGTGAATAATCCATGACCCATGATAAGTTTTCATTTGTCTTACAATTCATTTAGAAAGACAGATGGATAAGAGAATTGGAAAAATACTAGACTGAAGGGCACAAAGTAATAAATCGACATATCGCACGAGATAAATTACGAAGATAAAATGGATTTGATTGTACTGCTAATAACTTTCTCAAACAGGTTTCACTGTGTACCTTGTGTTGCATTAAAAATTCAAGTCTCTGCATGTAAATGAACAGGATTAGAATTTAAAACTACTTTAAATTTTACTTTTGCTAGGTTTCGAGGGGGGGATTTGACACGATCTAATGAATTTCAACGGGGGAAATTGCTATTAATATACCAGAATACTGAGCGTCTGCACAAAGGGCGTCAATAAAACCAGAATGGTCTTCCTGTGCAGGTATTTGGTGCTCCGACCAACTCGTTTAGGTAGAAATCATTTTCCTTGATTTGAAACTAAACCTATTTTAAATATACTGCTCAAATTTAAAGAAATCAAAAAAACACTGTTGCTGCTTGGGATTTGAGTTGCTGTAAGTGCATTTATATATTAATTCGCGTGGATATAATTCGAACAAAAATGCATAGTTATACAAGTTTCTTTTTCCCAATGGAATTGTGGGAATTTAGAGCCAATATTTATGCCCCAATGTGAGAACAGAGATTTTTTATCTATCTAGTATTGCAATGATGAACGAGGCATAATCGCAACATAAATCGCACAACAAACGATCATGACCTCCCGGAACTCGAACCCGAACACCGAGAGGTACAATGCCAATTGAGAGAACACGATACCACTGAGCCAAGGAGGCGGCGTTATACAGTCGGTTGAGTTACTAATATTACCAATTATAGTCTCTAAATTTACTTTGGTTGTCTGTAATTAGTTAAAGAGTAATAATAATATTAGAATGATCCAGTCAAAAAGAAAACTAATCCTAACGATGCAAATTCGTTAACACTTTCCGCAGTTAAGAAAACAATCGGAACTAAATGACCAATAACTTAAGCCTTATTAACGATTTTTGGAACAAACAGTTTTGACGAATTAATGGTTTTGTCGTTACAGACAACGAACACAACTTTACAGAATTCCATTAGAAACATTGTCACTCAAGCAACTGTATCAGTGCGCAAAGTGCACATATCCATCCGCCTACATCAACTCGTAAGCAGCACACATTACATATCCGTAGACTATGCATCAAATTAATGGTAATCTAAAATAAAAAGAATTCGTTACAACAATTTTCTTCATTACTTAAATAATGATTACCCATAAATGCGTTTCTTTATATCTCTGAAATAAAACTCTTTGCTAAATTCTAACTTACAAACTTCTACAAAATATCAATTGGGTATTCTAGGCATATTGCAAAATTGCCTTTAATTACAATATTTAAATGTGAGTTTTAATATTTGATAGGTCATTTAAATTCTTTTACTGCATTTTACCTCTGTTGCAATTACTGAGGAAATATTTTAACATTTGGCATTTTTAAATGCTTTATGCATGAATGATGAGAAAACATACTTTCCATAACAAATTAAAAATGATACATTTTGGGCAACAAGCCACTTGAACACTTAGATTAATATCCAAAATTACCTGTACATTGACTTTACTGTAACCCACCAGCATGCAAATAACAGAAACTTATCGATAGTTCTGACTATACTTCTGTAATTAACTAATATACATAATGATTATTACATATATCAGTGCATTACCGAAATATACGAAAGAATATGTCCCACAAGTACCTTTTAACTAAAAAGAAAATCCAGCCTGTTATAAATGAAACATTCACGGCATAGTAATGAAATGCATGCAGATTTTCGACAATTGAAGTTGGATCCATCTTATTATAGACATATACCTAGTATTAGATGCGTGATATAAATATTTAAATCTTTTATTACTCCTGGGCCTCATAATATCTTCTTGCCTCATAATATCCAGCGCTTGTACAGTAATTAAGACTATGCTAAGCAAATTCGAGCCTATGATTTCATTAAATGCTTATTGAATACGGGGAAACTAGTAAGATGTCTTAGGAAACAAATATTCATTACATTACTATTATTTTAATTATTGATTTTAATTCGGAATTTGATGGTAAATTTGGCGGGTTTGCCCAAAGCCACCTTTATACATCAAGCCTGGACAGCCGTGAACAAAAAGAGGGAAGAAAGGAGGAAAAGTAATTATGCATAAACATGATTAATTTCGTAATTTATTTAATTAGTTTAAAATTTAAGTAAAAAATATTTATATCAAAACCATTAAAAATAATTCATTCATTAATATATTATTAAAATGTTAGAAAATATTACAAAATTAATTTTTAAATTTTTAAAAATAAATATCTACCTGTTGAAGATTTAGAAATATTTCTATAATTAAAATTTGAATATTTTTGAAAATTGGGTCTTGTGTGTCTGTTACCGCAGTGTCCAGGTTTATGTTATCGTGGTGACCTTGGCTTGACCTCTCGTGCCAATAAGGACGAGTCGCCTAGGCATATAACAAACTATGCAATTCCACACTTTTTAGGGAGGGGAGAAAGAATGGGCGGTAAATATGTTTTATAACCTTTGGTAATCTTCTCGTTATCTCAAACCTTCATTTGAGAATTTGCTGATATTTCTCATTACTCGCGTTCAGATGATATTATAAAAGTATTTTTTTCACATTTTGCTGTTCTTTCGGGTAGAAGAAAACACATGATAAAATGTTTATAGCCTATCACATTCTACGTCACAAGTTTTCCTTTACATATTAACCGTTTACGTTTAGCCTTGGCTTTCGAAAGATATAAGAAGGCCAAGCTTTTGCAATTTTTTGCTCTTCTTTTAGAGGAAAAAAGCCTGGTAGGAGAGGCAAGAGTTCATTTGGCATATAACTCGTTGTGATTGGCTTGAAATTATACGTGGAACAGCCGTTACAACCCCCACACACGTGACAAACACAATAAATGCTGTGGGAAACACAAATCGAAATTAAGTAGATATAAACATGAAATTGAGCAATCAACTACCACCTGAGTTATAAAACCAATATTTTAAATTAATATCATTCGTTAAATGAACAATACAGCCTTCTATTCTCTATGTCAATAAGTATATCACGAATGTATCACAACGATATGTTTGATTTTGAAGATAATATATTACTCGAAATGAACAAATGATAATATCTCATGCATTCTTTGGGTGTCTTCATATTGAATATGCAGTTGTACCATTGCTCTTGGTTCTTAGAGTAGTCTCGAAAACAAGTTTCATTCATTTGTTCACGTTAAGTTTCCTTTCAGTAGTTTAGCCGTTAAAAAACGTAATAATCAGAAATACAAACAGTATGGTAATACGTCAAATAACACTGCTTTTGTACATTAAAATGAAATGTAGGTGAAGTAGGATTTCCCGGAATCTGATTTTTCAGCAAAACAAATATAGATGTTCGAAATGAGTGTGGGAAACTATTATAAATGTTGGTTAACTGAATGTAAAATAGGGAAACTTGGTAGTGAGGATGATACTAGATGGGAGGAATCCAATTCTTTTGGAAGGAAAAATATGTTCAACGGTTTTGTTCGAGATGTGTTTAATTAATAACTGATTTAGAAGTACAGTCGCTCAAAAAAGTATCCGAACGCTATGGTTGATTAGAAAATTCAGAAATAATATCTGGCAACGATTTTTTCAGAAATTAGTGATTTGGTATCCTTCGTATACAGTATACAAAGGATGCCAGATCACTAATTTCGAAAAAAGTCGTTGCCAGATATTTTATCTGAATTTTGTAATCAACCATAGAGATCGAATGGTTTTTTGAGCGACTGTAACAGGTAAATATTATTTTATGTTTCATAATCTGTCTGTTATCTGAATTTGTATTCATATCTTTAAATCGGGAAATCGGAGTTTCATCGCACGTAGCAATAGAAAAAAGATACGCCCTTCAATTTCACACAAATTTTCTTCTGAAGCAAATTAAAACACATGTAATACAAAACCACTATTCTTTATACATTTTTTTATAATCGTTTGAATACGGTACGGAGATGATTATAAAAATAGCTACAAAAGGAGAGTAGTTACATATATATATAGATCCATAGTAAATACCCAGATTACCTGTGGAGATAGACTTCAAATATTAGTTAAAATATTCTGAAAAAAATTCATCAACGACACGTCGTTTCGAGATGAGATGGTCGATTCGCTTGAGCGTTATCGACCATCCCATTAACATCTGAAATTCAATAGCAACGATTGGAAAAAGTTGCATTTCCTTGAACATAGATGGCGCTGTATCAGCCACGTTTCAGTGAAGAATTATAAGGTCTTATTCTGAAAAATTTCATTGTCCGAGGCGTAGTAAAATGGTAGTGCGCTCTGGCATGAATCTGGAGAGATGTGGATTCGGTTCCCGCCCTGTCTGTGACGAATTTTTTTCAGAATATTTTAACATATATATATAGGTCTTATAATTTCTTACAGAAGAAAAGTTGTTTCAAATTGAAGAACTTGTCAATCTCTATGGCTATGTAGAATGAAATTTTCAATTAACTTATTTAAAGTTGGGAATACAGATTCGGATAATGGAAGAGAGTCGTTTATCCAGACTGAAGGAAAAATTGTATGGTTGCTCTAAAAGTTAACGAAATTTTTCTGTTTCCAATTTTATTCCAGGTAACATTGGAAATACAAACTAAAAGATGATTTCGAAAAATAGCAATAATGTATTGATACCTACAAAACACACAAAAAAGTCACTGATTATAATAGATGGCGCAAGGTCAGCCACATTCAGCAAAAGGTATAAAGGACACATTCCAGAAGCAAGTTATCGTCCGATGGTTAGTTTAAATGGTAGAACACTCTGGCATGTATCTGGATAGTTGCAGGTTCACTGTCGGGATTATTTTTTCCCAAATAATTATTTATTGAATTATGCATTGGCAGGTAATCTGTGTATTTATTACGTATTGATTTATCATTATCTCACATATCACCTAAAATGAAAATGTTTAACTTTCCCATCCCTTTGCGGTTAAGGAGAATATTTAAATAAACCCTTTGATCATCACACTCCACCAACTAAATTTTAAATCTCCCTCATGGTATATTTATTTAGAGAGTAGGCGTGTGACGTTAGAATTCAAAATGGCGACGAATGACAAAATCGCTGGACTTTAGAGTTCTTTACTTCACGAGGGGTTTGGGTGGGGGGGGGGGGGTCTTAGATGGGGAGTCAGAATTCAAAATGGCGGACGAACGGCAAAATCGAGGAACTTTGTGGTGTGAAGGTGATGACGTCAGAATACAAAATGGCGGACGAACGGCTAAATCGGAGGACTTTTCATTCCCTTAGGCTGTCGAGGGAGGGGCTCCACTAGTGATGAGTCTTTAATTGTGGACCAGTGTGCAGGAGAGCTCTACCTTTTGTGCATTAAAGAATATGCTACAATGGCCATGAAGGGAGGCTATCATCTTACTCTTAACAGCTGTCAAATGATCACCTTCCGCCAACTTTCCCTGAGCCTTTGTGGCCCTTGTGATCTGCACATTTTGTTCATTGTGTGAAAAACGTTCCTCCCAGAGATAAACAAGTTCAACCGAACTGAGTAGTGAAATCTGTCGCCTATTTTAAAAAAGGAATCATTCAGTATGACATCATATATTTTTAAAATTAAGAAAATGGTAAAATATAAATTGCTAATTATTTCTGTTTTTCTTTCTAAAAGTCGAAAAATTGTTGTTTTTTGTCATAATTCGTTTTTCTAACTAATGGATTTCAAATATCTTTCTTCGACACTAATTTTACTAAAAACTACAGTTTTTCAAACTTTAGCATTTTACATTTCATTATATAAAAATGTTAAATAAATTCCTCCTTAATCCTTCAGATATCCTTGTTGCTAAATGTGTCATGTTTTGCCACTATGCGACTCCATATTCTCATATTCATCGTTAACTCCCAAATAATGACTGTGTTTAGAAATTTCGGTTATGTCCTTCAAGTTCAAAGATCAAAATTTCAAAAGAAACATATTTATTTATTTGTGCTGTCATCCACATAAATAATTTTATGAGTTAAACGAAGTTTGCAAACGAAACTGAATCAAAGTATGAATGATATTACTTAGAGTAATGAAAACAATGACAAAAATCCTATATGTAAAAACTATTATACATTTCATTTGTTGTAGAATTATCCTGTCTAATTATCTCCAATAAAACTGTCTTTATAAGGGGATATTGTAATAATTGATAGCAAAGTCTGCAACTGAATGGGTAAGAAATATTATTTAACATTAAATGATGAAGTTTTTGTAGTTTAATGAATGCAAACAATATCCAGATTATCCGGGTAAAAAATGATTAATATCAGGATTAAACAGTGAAAAATTATCTAATATCGACAATATTCAGTTTCTGATAAGCTGTAAAATGTACATAGTGTATGAATATATATAGGAATGGAATGATCTACATACAAGAGTACGAAGGGGGGAAAAATTCACATTAACCACCACTCAAATTATAGAAAAATGTTTTTCAAATTAATAACTTTCGTTCAATCAGTAAGCAATAATGCAGTATGTTGTCTGTATATCACGGATATATCTCAGCGACATGTCAAAGTTTTACAAAAAATCCCGAAAATGCTTCAGTAATCTCAGGTATTCACTGAATATCTCCATGAAAGTGTTGTATTTGTATAATTACTATTGCTTCTTAGAGTATTCTGCAAATCACATTTCATTTTTCCGGTCACGTTAAGATGTTTTGACTAATTTATCTTTTAAAAGATCAATTAATAGGAAATTAAATTTTAAAGAGAATCTTCATTCCTATACGTCGAAAATCGTTCAGGAGAAGTGTTGAAATTTATGATTACTGTTCTTTATTTCCTGTGAGCAGGGAATTAGGAAATTTCATTGCTTTTTCAGTAACACATTGTTTAAAGGCAATAATTAGTATTAGTGATTTCATTATTTGGAATAACGTTTACTTCATAATTGTTCATGGAATAAATGTTCTGTATCACTAGTATAAATTGCATTTGTATCTAATTTGTTTTAAAAAGGATTCATTTAATCATATAATGTGCATGTTTTCAAGGACAGCTCAAATTATCTTGTTTTCGCAGCCTTTTACTGCTGCTCATCCTTTTTGAATGCAAATATCTGTAAACAAACTACAGCAACTCTCTATCGAATTATTTAAAAATACTAAAATAACTGTACACAATTTATACCCATTTTCCAACTAGTTATTTATAACAGCGACAAAAAGAAATGCAATAAATTACCACTCACTCTGCTGCTTACTACAGAGGTCTGAGAGGATCCGCTCACTTTAATATATTTTAAAGGAAAAATTTGCGAGAAAGGTGAGACGTCAACAAACAAACAAAAAAAAATTATTCGAGTCTCGAACCCATGTCACATTTAAATCTATGAATGATCGGGAATACGGGGGGGGGGCTAAGCAATATAATCAATGAATGATCGGGACGTCACGAGATATATTCATAGGCAAAACTAAAGTATTTGCCTATTTATAGGTTAATAGGCGGAGAGCTCAAATTCAGCAATGGACTCTGAATATGCAAATATTAATTAAGAGTATATTTCATATAATGCTGTACCTTTCTTTTCTTGCGTATACTAATGTCTGCTATCTTATATTTGTAACAAGGTATTTATATATAACTTTTAAAAAAACTATACGTCATGAGAATAATGAGTAATAAAACGTTTTCACCAAATGAATAATTTTGGAAGAATAGTTCAATTCCCTCACGAGCAGAAGCTCTTCTAGACCTGTTGTTCTTTGAAATATTTTTCCAGTTTTATATTAAAAAAATGCAATAATTGCTTTCAAATACTTTTTTGATATTTTTGATTGTAGTTATATCAAATATGCAAAAAAACAGGAAATTAACAAATCTATATAAAATAATAGTAAAATTAGAAATGAATATATTTTTAAACATATAATAAAATATATTCAACATGTTAATAAAATACCAAATATACGGTAAACAATAATAGAAAAATCCTATTTTTCAATAAAATTTCATGTAAAATTGAATTATATTAATTTTATTTTGATATTATTGAATTATGATATTAATTTCAGTATTAACTCTTGTATTGGACCCTTTTTATATTTAACAATAATGATAATCATTTTATTTAACATATCTATACTTACTTTAAAAGTAATAAGTCCGGCGATTTTTCAGAGTTGCCAATTAAATTAATAAGTATCCTAAATATGAAGTTATTGATCATTTTTACCGGATATTTCTTATTTAGGTTAAAGGGTTTGTTTTCCCATCAGTTTATCTTTCTCTTTGATAAGAACTTCTGCTAAATGGCAAGAATTAGGAATATCAATTTCAGATTGCAGCTTCTTCTTGAAACATCTTAAGCGTTGGATTCACAACGACTGGCTTACTCAAAGCTACACCTTTACCACTTATTTATGCTGAGACGTGAGCATTTCCGCACTCTTCACTGGTTCTTCTTATATCTGATAGGACCACAATAAAGGAAATGATATCACTGTTACCATAGGATCTACGAACAATCTTTCGTCAGCCACATTTTTACAGGTTCATCGCTGGAACCGGTAGGGAAATCCCTTCCCACTATTAACATAGACTCGATTGGAATCATTAAATACTTAGTCAATCTCTTTCGATCAGACAAACGACTGAAATTCCGTCATGGATCTGTCCACCATACAAAATTATTACTGACTCTCTCAGTTTTCAGCAGCTATTTGCACAATCTACTGATATTATTATATCCCATTTTGACTCTGAATTAAAACAGAAATGGCCAGAAGCTGTCTGGATCTGAACTGACGCTTCAGTATCTAAATAACAAACTAGAATCGGCAACGCCGCTCCTTCACGCACAATCTTCATATGTGAAAACCTACCAACAGAAACATCCATATTCTCAGCTGGAGCTACAGCACTGATCAGGTTGAGTTGTTTTACCTCTGAGCGGCACATTTTTGCACACAATGGGCTAAATAACCAGGTCACAAGGTCCCCGAATGCTCAGAGAAGGTTGGGGAGGGGACCCAATGCAACAGGAGACAAATGGTAGCCTCCCGTCAATGCCATCTAGTGTGTTCTTTAACGTGCACATGCTACGGCTCTACCGCACACGGAGCCACGGCTTAACGCCCCATCCTACGGACGGCGGTCTTTCCAAACCCATCGGTGTCTCCTACTGACCGTGGGCAGGGCGGGGAGTTTTGCGGAGATAAATCTCAACGCTGACCCAGCTGGGACTCGAACCTGGGAACTGGAGATTAGGAGCCTGGCGCGCTCCCGACTGAGTCATCCCCGCCCCGCACTGATCAGGATCATCACCTCTATTATTAAAAAAATATAACGTTTTTTCCCTATTTTCCGATTCCAAATCAGTACTCTTTGCACTTCATATCGACAAATCACATACGGCTATTTTTGATCTCCATCATTCTCTTCAACAACAACTCTTTGGGCTTCATCAATCTTTGGATTCATGAACCTTGAGATCAATGAGTCAGCCGATCCCTGGCAAAAGAGAAAGAACCCTTTCACATTTGCACCCTGGATCAACGTTGCATGCAGAGGACATCATCACTCTATGTCGTAAAAAATTATATAACGACCTGAGGATGAAATGGGAAATCTCTTCTCTGCCAAATATGTTCCCCCATCTAAATCGATTCCCTGTTAAAACAACCAATGTATACATTTCAAAAAGTACGGAAACCTTAATAACTCGCCTACGTCTCGATGTGGCAACCTTCCAAACATTCCTCCGCAGATGCCATCTAGCCAATAACACTGATTGTCCCGACTGTGGACAAAATGAAACTACAGATCACTACGTTCTTCATTGCCCAAGCCTGGATAACATAAGAACTTCAATGAACACATCCTTCAAACTCAGTGGACTGAAAATATATGCCCCTTATACCTGCCGGGACATTTTCTCCCTTCCAGAAAATTCCCAAGCTAGAAAACTTCATCAGACTTACAGTTAGGTTTTGCTAAAAACTCTCAATTGCAGCATGAAATCCATTCATCTTCTCTCTTTATGATACTTAAAATAATCCTTAGCCATTTCTGCCAGCCTCTTAGGTACTCTACAGATTGAGATATAAAGTCGCAGAGCTAAACATCTCATGAATAAAACCAAGACAAAATAATCGAAGCCTCACGGCTCTACCATTACAAGAGTCAGGTATACAATTAAAAGCATTACAATAGTATAAAATTAGTAAATATTTAATAGTATTCTTATTCTACGCTGATTTTTTTTGATAATTATTATTTGAAAATTTTGATTCCTAAACTCTCTGAGTTATGTTTCATTATATTATAAACTCATAAATCCGTGAGCACAGAGATAATGTATTTGGCAAACTCAATTTCAAAACTTATATACTTTGGTACACGATATACAAGGTTCTACTCGGTCCCACAAAATTTTCAATGAGACTTCATATATTTTAATATAATAATTCATTTGATTATTCCTTACATACATTTTAAAACCCTCCATATATATGTTTTTTCTATTTACTAAGATAGCAATTATTTATATTACTTTTTTTATATATCTATTACTCATCAGGAATATTCGTTCAAAAATTACAAAATCAAGTCAATAACAAACTGTCTTATTAATCCGCTCAAAAATATAATTTAAAATATTATACAACTATAATATCAGTAAATTAGGCTACGGATTCATTTGGTTACAATAATAGTTTTAAAATTACATTTCTTATGAAACAGAAAACAAAAAACTCTGTACAGTGTATAGTAAATATCATGTCCCAAACCACATCGACCCACCAAAGATTCCCTCGATCCCTTAATAGGTCAATCCGCCTTTGATACTAAGCAAAGGAAATGATGAAAGAAATTAACTTTTTTGTGGAAGCTTAATAAAACACAATGGAAAAGTACTGTCAATGAAAATGCGTTTATCTCTTATCTATCTTGCATATTCGACAAAGGAAATGCGAGTACAGCTGGTTCGTCAACATAATGAGGAGTATAATTTTCGAAAGAAACATCACTCAGTTTAAGATGACATGATGATGTTAAGTATATTGCAAAGATACGTCGAATAGATCAAAGAAATTTCTCGGCGCACATGTTTATCTGTCAAAGGAAACATCACTCTTAGAGTAATGAGATATGAAATGTTAGAGAAAAAATCGACTGAGCCGGGTGGGATACGAGCACATGTCCTCCTGATAACAAGTCAGATATCTGACTTGTTATCAGGAGGACATATATAGACTGATGAGCCACCGTTCAAGATCTCCTCAAATTGAGGTTAGAAACTATCTACCTATATACCACCATGTCCAAACATAAGCGTCCAGAAATTTCTTTGAGCTCTTCAATGTATCCTCGTAACATACTTACCATAGTCATGACGAACTTGCCATCTGTCGATGTCAGTTGCTGGTCCAATGCCTGCATGAGACACACTGTAGGTAGACAATGCTTAACATCAATTATTAGCGATCTTTATTGGCGTTCGGTAGATTAGCTATCATAGCACGTGACATGTCATCAGGAGAATGTGGGTTGGTATCCCATCAGACTCAGACAATTGTTTCCTATATACACTTGATATCGACTTTAATATGAGTGGTGTTCCCTTTGATAGTTGAAAATAAGCACAGAGAAATTTCTTTGAGCGTAATTTTACTTGACAGACAGGCTGCACTTAAACAAACAGTCCCTGATCCCTCTATGAAACTTAGAGACCAATTGTATTGAGGTATTCAAGCTCCCTCTTTTTGGAGAGTAATTCGTAATTCATGTGAGATTTTAACAAGTGGCTGAAGTGTTTCTACCCAGAGAGTATCACACATGCTCAATAGCACTAAGGTATGGATATCTCGGAAATGACTCTATTCGGCCATTTCGAAGAAATTCTTCCATCAAATGGACTTCCTGTGCATGAGCAATGTCTTCCATCAGAAAGAACTGAGAGCTCAGTGCACAAAAATCTGATATATGATGCAAGAAATTTCTTCGCTGTATCTTAGATCAGATAAAGTTTATTTCAAAAATGTTCGGTAATTGGTTGAACATTATGCCTGCTTATTCCATTTGATCTTTTCCGCTATATATAAGTTAATTAATAAGTGTAGTTAATTAATGTTATTAATAAATCTCAGTAATAACATTTCTATTGTGTTTGACATTCTATTGAGTCCATCACTATTTCTACAGATGAGACATCTATACTACTTTTGTGACGTTATATAATATATTGAGAGGCCAAAAGTCATGGGAAAAGCAGTTAAAGTAGAACTAGTGCGCTGTATTCGTAACTGATGCGTTTGACGTCAACCGCAGAATGGCACTGCAGTAGCCTACAATCCCAACATTCATTTCGGAGGAGTTGTTAATTCAGCATGGCTGCAGGCGTCATGAGTTGTCTGACTTTGAACGTGGCTTGATCGTCAGTGCCAGAAGGATGGCTCATGCAATATCGGAGATCGTGCAGGTTTTCGGTTTTTCCAGGACTACGGTGTCAAGAGTTTATCAACAGAATTCTATTAATGACATTTCCACATACATAAACCAACGAAAGGGTAAACCACGTGCAATTGACGACGGAACTCACGTTGGCTGTCACGAATGGTAACGACCAACAAATTGACTACAGTGCATGAAATCACTGCCAATTTGAATGCGGGTTAAACACAAAACGTTTCTGAAAGAACTATCTGTCGCCACTTGCATTCCATCGGATTTGGTAGCCGAAGACTCATTCATGTCCCATTGCTTACACGTCGTCACAGAGCTCATTAACTGGAATGGGCCCGAAGATATCGAAATTGGACAGTAGAACAGTGGCGTCGGGTAGCATGGTTTGATGAATCAATGTTCCAGTTGTTATGTGCTGACGGGGGCGTTAGAGTGTAGCGTAGGCCCCGTGAAGCCATGAACCCTTCCTGTCTGTAAGGTACTGTTTAGACTGGAGTCAGCTCTGTGATGGTGTAGGGCGTGTTCACGTGGTCTACATTGGGCTCTGTCGTCCGTTTGGAGTAATCGCTGATAGGTATGAGATATGTGGACATTCTCACTAGTCACCTGCACCATGACTCTCGAGCACCCTGTTAGTGAAGGGTTATTCCAACAAGATAATGCAACGTGTCACCAGTCTTTGGTTGCTAGGAGGTGGATTGAGGAATACTCCACGGAATTTACCACCATGAATTGGCCCCCACAATTCCCCCGATATCTATTGTGAGACACAATGGAAACAAACTTACGATCCATGAATCCAGCAACATCCAATGCAACACAATTATGGTCCACACTACAGAATGTGTGGGCTGCGATCCCTGCAGAACGGTACCGGCAACTCGTTGACTCCATGCCTCGATGTGTGGCTGCACTGCTGAGGGCTCGAGGAGGACCAACCCGTTATTAGGCAAGTATCCCATGATTGGCCTCTCAGTGTATTACAAATGGGACCAGGGTGGAAAGCTGCTGGCTTGTGGGAGTCGTGACTTCGAGTATCACTCATTGGCGAAACTCATTTTTTAGAAAAAGTATTTCTTAAATGTTAACAAGAAATTTGTTTATTTTGCAATTTTGACTAATATTTTCACATTTTCTTCTGTCTCTCAACTTGTCTATCCCTCCATCTCTAGATACTCAATCTTTCAGTTTTTAGAATTAAATGAAGAATTATTTTTCGACTACATACATATTGATGAAATATTAAGATTCACATTTTCGTATATCTAAATGCAAACTATTATTTACTCTACAGAATGTTATAAACGATCTATTTGTGACAGAAATTTTATTTTTCAAGTGGGTTCCGTAATAAACCTTCTGAGAGATATTTCCCTGCATATAATGGGTTAAATCACGGGTGGGCAAATAGCGGCCCCCGGGCCGTATTCGGCCCGCCAAGACAGTCAGAAAAATACGCCTTGAACCGAGATTTCCTACCCGTGCGCGACCGAAGATTCGTCTCGTATTTTCCACTGGGACGGCCACGTCAATACGCATGCACAGTGTAGATACGAAAACAATTGCCCACCCCTGGGTTAAATGACCAGTTTGAAGGATCCTAAGGCAGCGCTCTCCAATTAGCGGCCCGCGGGCTGCACACGGCCCTTGTGGGCAGAGAACAAAACCAAATTTTTACTTGAAATTTTGAATAAATATCTATAATCCACCTTATTATTTTTTTATCTACTTATGTTACTTTACTTGATATGCAATCTTCAACTTTTTCATCTTTTTATGCAACTCAATTGCTCAACTTTTTATGTAATCACTCTCATCTTTTTATGTAATCACTTTCAGAGCTCAATTGCTCCAATACGATTTTTAGCGAAAAATATGTCTGAAGATAAAATAAAGATCTCAAATCAAATCTGCATAAATCTATATTTTAAACACTGAATACGAAACAAATATTTATAAATGCTTGAATATTTAATAAGCTACAAAAAATTGACCCCAAATCTTAATTAATATATGAAAAGAGATTAAGAGATTAGTACCCGGGGCAATGCACCCTGCACTTTACTAGAGTCAACTCTGATCTCTGAACCTGTTTTAAATTTTGGGGTCAATTTTTTTGTAGCCTGTTAAATATATCCCAGCGTTCATAACTCTTTGAATGCTGAAGAAATATTAAAATCAAGATTTAAACAGAATTTATTGAGATATTTTTCGTTAAAAAATCATAAAGATGTCTATTGAAGAAGTTATTGACACCCGATTGTGATTTTTCTATTGAGATAACGTGGAACTGTTTCCATTTTCTGTCCAATACCTGTATATAATACAAAGACTTTTTATTTTCTGAGGATACGCAGGTATGCCCCGTATCTTCATGTGTTTTCCGCAAAAAATAATGTTTTTCGTCTGTTTGTCCATCTGAAAAAAATAAAATTTTATTATCTTTTAGTTGAGAGTTAAAGAAAAACTTTTAATGTACAGTTTGTGATATTTTTCTTTACCCCATTTTCCACTGGACTACAATTCTGCAGTGTTCGCTCCAAAAGTAAAGAGCGAAATCGAGATATTCCTCAGAATGCATGACTCAAATTTGGAGATAGTTAACAAAATCACCTTCAGAAAAGTTGTATAATTCTTTTTTGTAATATTAATTTTCGCTTTCGTTCTAACTTCCCAGTAAGTAAACGTATTTTAATATAATTTCATTTTAACTTTTTTAATGCACTTGGGCCATTTTTTGAAACCCTGCGTCTATTGCCTTTCACTTGCTTGATATTTCAGACTGTCGGGAATTCAGTCGTTTCGTGGATTTGTAAAAAATAATAAAATAATACCAACATATCTTACCAACCCAGTTGCTGCTCCTAATCAAAGCTTGTGACGTCGAGAATATCATAGAAGTTCCGGTGTTACGTTCAAGGTAGAAAAAAAAAAGGGGGGGGGGGGAGGAGTGACAATCTTCTTATATTACTTTTTTAGTATTCATATGTATCTAGCTAATGCGATACCGTTAGCTAGATATATCTGCAACGTGCATAACGTAATCCTACATACATTTCCCATTCTTAGAGATGAAGAGCGACGGAGGAGTAATTTTTTATGGTCTAATGACACTCCCCACATAAATATTTTCATTTGTATTCACCGATATGATAGCACGTGGTTAGAAATATATTGTGAAGTAACTGGCAAATCCAGAAACTTAGTGTTACCAATAAATGTCAGGTGAAAAGCTTGAGTTTATATTGAGAACTTTATATTCAGCATGGATTATTTTTGCTTCACATTTTTGTGAACTGTTAACTATTTCCACCATATCCTCTGAACATGGTGGCAGATCGTGTCATTGGTTATAACATTTACCCATTCCTTCTAAGGAGAAATGCGTAAACGATTGTTCAACTATATATGTTTAGAACACGAAGACAGTTCTAACCATTATAAGGTTTGTAACTGTTCTTGTGGAAGACTTCTGAAATTATATCCTTCGAGGTTAAAATGTCCTATCGTGAAAAATCGTGAAGGAAACAAACTTTTCGATCCCTGAGACACTAGGGAGGGAATTTAATCAAATGAATTATATTATTAAAATTATTTGTCAAATGATACCAAATATTTCCATGTTGCGGATGAAAGCAATTTTTGAAGAGTGACAATTGGTATCGAACTAAAGGCTTTGTGTTGAGTTGTTTTACCTCTGAGCGGCACTTTTTTGCACACCAAGGGCTAAATGGCCAGGTCACCAGGACCCCGAAGGCTCAGAGAATGTTGGGGGAGGGGACCCACTGGAACAGCTGTTGGGGGACAGATTGTAGCCTCCCGTCAAGGCCATCCAACCTGTTATTTAACGTGCACAGGGTATGGATCTCTCCCACACACGGGGCCACGGCTTAACATCCCATCCGACGGACGGCGAGCTTTCCAAGCCCATCGCTGACCCCTACTGACTGTGGGCAGGGGGGGGGGAGTTTTGCAGAGATAAATCTCAACGCTGACCCAGCTGGGACTCGAACCTGGTAACTGCAGATTACGAGCCTGGTGCGCTACCGACTGAGCCACCCCCCACCCCACTAAAGGCTTTCGCCCGGCTAAATCTGGGGGATTAACCCCCCCCCCCCCCCGAGAATACTAGTGAAGGTAATGAGACAAAAATGTTAAACATTTTTGTGTATTTCATGCATATTGTTCGAGAAAAATTTAGACTTCTAAAACGGAGTGTGAAATGTTATTGCAATGGAAATCCAGTCTCATGGCACTCTTTTAATGTTTCCTAGACCTGGACCTTTGGAGTGTTTTTCCTCTGAGCACTTTTTTGCACACCATAGGTTAAATGGCCAGGTCCAAAGACCCCGAGAGCTCAGAGAAGGTTGGGAGATGGGAACCACTGGAACAGCTGTTGGGAAACGGATGGTAGCTTTCCATCAAGGCCATCTAGCGTGTTCTTTAACGCGCACAGAGTGTGGCTCGCCCTCACATGGAGACAAGGTTTAACGTCCCATCCGACGGGTTGGGTTGTTTTACCTTTGAGCGGCACTTTTTTTGCACACCATGGTCTAAATCAGCATGTCACAAGGACCACGAAGACTCAGAAGGTTGGGGGAGGGGACCCAATGGAATAGCTGTTGTGAGACTATCCAGCGTGTTCTTTAATGTGCACAGGATATAGCTCTCCTACACACGGGGCCACGGCTTAACGTCCCATCCGACGGAAGGTGGCCTTTTCAAGCCTATCGGTGGCCCCCACTGGCCGTGGGCAAGGCGAATAATTTTGCGGAGATAAATCTCGACGCTGGCTTAGCTAGGAAATGCCGATTACGAGCCTGGCACACTACCGACTGAGCCATGGACCTTTTTATAATGAATTAACTGACATTGCACTTATGCTTAGCATTACTTGAAGAATCCTATTAACCCTTTGGCTTACACTGATGTATCTCAGACGTGCGAAAAAATAAAGCCCTCTCATACACGTGTCTCAGACGGTATGTATTAGGAATTCACGAAGTAATTTTAATTCTCTGATCTGAAGGAATTCTACTATCATTTGGAATACCAGTATCAACAATCGTCTGTTTGCTTTTTAATGCAGATATCTTCCTACTGTTGCACTCGCATTAGCATTTTGTGTCAGATAATGTCCTGAGCCTCGACAGCAGGTCTCTCCTTCCCCACCGCCATTTTGCACGTTGATTATATCACATCCTATGGAAACCGCTGCCCCCGCCAAGCAACAAACAGTGCCTCGGGAAAACTAATAAATGGTCGTGATATTGACAGTCGAAATTATACTAATATATTGGAACATTAATAGGTGTGCTGTGAATAATTTATATAGTGTCCTTTTTTTAAAGTGCTAATCATTGCGAATTGACGCAATCTAAATTTGGAAATTGCAAATCACAATCGGCTGAAGAGATAAGTATTCGTATTTACATTGTTATGAGGGTCAGCTGCATTTCGAATGTGCCTCGAATAAGGCACCGAGGGGGGGGGGGGAGGGCACACACCCCAAACCAGAGAGCAGGTTCGAGATAAAATGGGTTAAAGCGTAACATGACGCCATGATCTGCAAGGTACCTTACCCAAAACTAAGAGCGCAAACAATAGTTGCAAAGCTATTTTTCGTAAGACAGTCTGTAGTTTTACTAGCCGACAGCTGAAGCCAATAGCAGATGTCCTCCCGAGCCTGAGAAAGGTACTTTTCCGTCTAGTTCCAGTTTTTCTCTGACAAGGAGACACTGTGTGTGATTTGCTCTATCTGTTGTGTGGCCAAATATGGACTTGATAGCAAGAATGGGGCTTTAGAAGGAACCGCAGATCCAAATCCAGATCTGTCTGGAGATTCGAATATCTGGTGCGTTAGCAGCTATTCACCAATCAGAGAAAAGCTTCCCCATGGTCATGAAAGTCGACAGTAGACAGTGTTTCAGAGTTTTCCCGAAAAATGCAATAAATTACAACCATGCAAGAGAACGGGGTACCCTTTGGGTAGCTGAGATCCGATGGGCCGCCCCAGTATATGCAGTAGTTATTAAGTTTATTGTATTTCGCATGTCAGAGGTTATTATTGCATCAAGTGTGCTAGTCTCCTGACTATTAGTTCCCCTAACGAAGTGAATGAATTGCAAAAAGTGATCCAACTGTTAACAAATTGATGTTGGGTTGTTTTACCCTTGAATGGCACTTTTTTGCATACCATCTGCTAAATGGCCAGGTCAGAAGGACCCCGAAGGTTCAGAGGTTGGGGGGGGGGGAAGACCCACTGGAACAGTTGTTGGGAAACAGATGATAGCCTCCCGTCAATGCCATTCAGTGTCTTCTTTAATGTACACAGGGTGTGTCTTTCCCAGACACGGGTCCACTGCTTAACGTCCCATCCAACGGAGGCGGACTTTGCAAGCCCATCTTGTGTCCCCTACTGACCGTGGGCAGGGAGTTTTGCAAAGATAAATCTCAACGCTGGCCCAGGTAGGACTCGAACCTGGCGCGCTACCGACTGAGCTATCGCCCCCATTGTATATTAGTGAAACTAGAGTATTTCTAATTAAGTGTCGCTGCTGCTTTTTGTCTAGGTTCAGGAAGTAGCCTGTTTCGGAACGAGTCTGCAACCATTTCTGCAACATCGTTTAATTAAATACGCCTGTTATTTGTTTTTTCTTTTTCCCAGTAGCAGGTATCTTGCCAGACTGAGTTGCCTGCCAATCCAAAAAGTGGGAGTTGGGTTGTTTTATCTCTGAGCGGCACTTTTTTGCACACCATGGGCTAAATGGCCAGGTCACAAGGACCCCGATGGCTCAGAGAAAGTTGGGGGAGGGGACTCACTGGAACGGTTGTTGGGAGACAGATGGTTGCCTCCCGTCAAGGCCATTCAGCGTGTTCTTTAACGTGCATAGGGTATGGCTCTCTCCCCTACACGGGGTCACGGCTTAATGTCCCATCTGACGGACGGCGGCCTTTACAAAAAGTGGGAGAGGCTCAATTTGTTGTTCACTTAGTCTAATGGTACACAAAACTATTTTCTGGTAAAAGTGAAGGGAAATTTGACTCTCTCAAAAAGCAAAGCGATAGTCTCCGTAGGGTGTCGCGACCGATGCAAATTGACTGTCTGCCGTGCGCAGGGCCGTAGC
The DNA here is from genome assembly GCA_038380435.1 of Ryuthela nishihirai. Taxonomy (NCBI): domain Eukaryota; kingdom Metazoa; phylum Arthropoda; class Arachnida; order Araneae; family Heptathelidae; genus Ryuthela; species Ryuthela nishihirai. The sequence goes on from JAWZYU010000025.1 coordinate 290,383, forward strand.
TATGGGGGATAAGCCTCCTCACCTCAAAATAACTCGGAGTTGGCAAAATTCGAAGCGACTTCGTAATATCTAGGGGAGTTGTGAAAATTTGTAATTTTTTTTCGTAAAATTAAGGAGTTAGCAAAGCCTAGGCAACTTGGCAAAATCTAGGATAGTTGTCAAAATCGAGGCAACTTGGCAAATCTAGGGCAGTTGGAAAAATTCGAAGCCACTTGGTAAAATACAGGGAGTTGGCAAAATCGGGATAACTTGGGAAAATAGTGGGGAGTTGGCAAAAATCAGGCGAGATGTAAAAATTGGGGTCTTTTTCTGTAAAATAATGGAGAATTGGTAAAATCTAGGGGCAGCTGGCAAAATTCAGGAGAGATGTAAAATTGGAATCTTTTTTTCTGTAAAATTATGGCGTGTTGGCAAAATCGAGGCAACTTCACAAAATCTAAAAATGAGGCATTTCTTCAGGCGAGATGTAAATATTCGGAATGCTGGTGTGAAATTATGGCTAGTTGGCAAAATTGAACATACACAGCAAAATGCAGGATAGTAGTGAAAATTGCCTCAAACCCCTCCCCCCCCCCACACACACATGGAGCGGAAATCTAGGTACGAACTTGACAGACATCTTCCCAGTTGGAAAAAAATTATTTTCGTTTTCCCAGTTGGAAAATGTTTGGTTTCTGCCCCCCCCCCCAAAAAAAAAAAAAAATAGTTCTGTGCTACGTCCCTGCCCGTGCGAATATCACATTAACTACTGAGCAGTTATCTAGCTTTATTCAGTTGTGTTTAAGAAATCGCTTAAACGTTGGCGCCATTGATACCTTGAGTGTGGGCACGAAAGGAGGATTTCAACCACCGTATCTCAGTTGTCTTCAGGCGGTTTCTATTCTACACGTAACTTCTTGGTGCGCGGTATAGAAATACACATCGCAATCCACTAAATGATAATTTTATGGTTAAATTTTATCGATTATTTCCAGTCGTTTTCTATCGTATTTTATCGTTGATTTCCAGTCGTATTCTGTCGTATTTTATCGTTTATTTCCAGTCGTTTAAGATTTCCTCGTGTTCAGAAGATATTGTTTTCACTGTCTTCTGTAGATATCGAATTTTTGTTTTCAGAGATGAAAATTCTTTTTGCACTCGATAGGTATTGATGAAATACGATTAGAATTCTTCCCATAGCGATAATTGCTTCTTCTGACGGTGGAAAAATGTTAAAATGTCCGATCTAACGTAATTATATCTTACAATATTTGAATTTTGGTTGTGAAATATGAATGTCACGAAAGTTTGCATTGAAATGATTTTCACCTTTACTCCCAGAGGTTGTAGGAAAAAGAAATTCTCTTGTTTTCAGATAAATTGATTATGAATTCTTATCCAACACAAAAAGAATAAACTTATTCACAATCTCCCAAAAGCTGTAACTGCACCCTCTGCCAGAGGAAAACTTTTAAATATTGCAAACCATTTATTTGCGCTAGGATGCTTCAGTGGTGGTCTGATCAAGGGGTTGACATTGGCAACAGCCATTTGTCCTTTCAACACTAGGATTTGCGGCGAAAATCTTTTTACAAATTAAAAAATTCCTCGAGTTGAATAGGTACTACGAAAACACGATTCACATTTTTTTAATCTTCAAATTTACAATATACGTAAATTGTTGAATATAAAACTTGAAGTAATATTTCAAACGATTTATGTTAGAAATTCTGGTGATAATTATTCCGTTCATCAACGCATTCCGAGAGTTTTTTTTTAATAAGACGAATAAAATTACAGTCGCGTTTTAATTTTAGTTATTGAAATTTTTAAAATTAAGTACTATTTTATATACGCTGGAAGATTTGCCCCTTAACCCTAGATTTATTTTCTTAACTTCTCATTTTGATATATTATTTACGTTTTATACCACTAATATATGCTTTTTTTTTGCATTTTCCAATCATCTATTAATACGAATTACTATACTGTTAAAGGGTGCAAATTTAAAAAAAACTTCAATTACCTCTGAAAACGAGCATTCCATATTCCCCAGAGCGATGTTATCCTAGTTTTTTTCCATTTTTCTTATAAAATGCAGGGAAACCTTAATATTATCTGTTTCTTTATGAAAATAAAAATTCAACATGAATAATTTGTCTTTCCAATCTGTATAATCCCTCGTTTCTTCTGGCACTCTTAACTGATCAATGAGACTTGCCATAAATCCGTGTTCCGTTGCTACCTCCCCAAAGATCGTCGTGCGGTTGTACATTGCAAGAACACTAACGCCAAACGCTGTCAGAGTTCATCCTACAGTGACCAATTTCAAATTGCGAAAGCTTTAACCGAGAACTAATATCAGTGATTCCACAAAAATGAAATCTAATGTTTGACAAGATTCCACCTTCTTCACAGCAACCCCCCCCCCCCCCCATCACCAAAATAATATTATCAATTAAATCTTTTCAGTTTATACACATAATACTTCTGTATTGAGCATTTTTTCCATAATAAAATATTAGTATTCATATTTTAACAGGATCTTTAACTACTTGCAGACTGCTTATTGTCGGTAAATCTTGTTACTAAAAAGGTCTCTGGTTCGAAGCCAAGTGTGCAGGACTCTCGTGAACTTTTAGCTTTTACTTTCGCTCTTACAACCCATAAGTGTTAGGAAAGTATTCTAAAAAATAACTATATTTGTGGCATAACTTTTATAGAAAATATTTTTCTTTTAAAAATATTGCAAAACCGAAGCAAAGATCATTCTCCAGCATTGAAGATCATTCTCAGACAAAAGCCTGAATGTTTCGCTTCTCTGCAACATTTATCGCATAAAGTGTAGCATTGGTTTTATAAGCCTTATTTTCTTTGGTTGTGGCTTCAATGTGGGCAAAGTATTTATCTAGTCCGTCTATTTGGACTAATTTATATTTTATTTTTCTTAATATTTTTCATCGTACCTTGTTTTTAAGCACTTAGTTGATTTCTGTTATCACATTGGTCGCTCGATGTTTAACTTTTCATTTAATTCTAGCAGCCAATCAGGAAATCTGGTGCATTTCTGTGAAAGTGTGATGCAGTTTCCGTGCAGAATACCTGGACTACATCCTTTATTTCGGTGGTAGCTACAAACTAGTGTAAGTCATGGATTTTCATCCATGACTTACACTAGTTCCACGAGCACTGGTAAACGCAAAAGAAATTGTTGTAGCTCTAAGATATCAAGTTTATTCCAGAAAAATGCAGAAGTTTAAGAACATAAAAGGAAATCGGATACCTAACACCGAACTATTTTTTTATGAAGTGTTGCAAAATTTCTGCTGTGCCGAGATAAGTTATATTTTTACTATGCACATGCTTAAAATCAAATTTTACTTTTGTTAATTAGAGAGGATTACAAACACTTATCCGTCTGCAAGATATGTAAACAACCATTATGTTTTAAGTAGAAACAATTCGTTTTCTTTTATTGCCATATACCGTATCCCATTAAGGAAATGTAGCTGTTCCACGAGCACTGGTAAACGCAAAAGAGTGCCTTGAAAAAGGTTGAATCACTAGTCAAGTGATTGCTGAACTAAAAAAAAAGGCAATGAAAACGCACGAATTTAAAAGTTCATATAAACCTTCTGGAAAATACTGCTAACATGCAACCAACAATAAACTATCTTGACAATAGTTGCAATACTGGGCCTTTCACAAAAATGCACTAGATTCCTGGCTGCTAGAATTAAAGTGTAAAGATATATGGGGGAGGATATAAAGTGACATCGTGTAGTAAGTTATTTGGTTGAATTAACATTACTTACATGTTGTACTTTAAAATGTTGAGCATAACTTGGTTTTAAACAATGGGATCCCGCGAGAATGCCGCAGCGTATTCGGCAAATGATAATAAAGTTACTCTCATTTTGAAGGGACCCAGCTTTTTTTTTATCTTTTTTTTTTTGAAGGGCCAGATGTGGAATGTACTTTTGTCTTAACAAGTGAGAAAAAGTTATTTCTCAGGCAATCCATTTCTTTTTTAAATTAAACACGTTTTTGGTTCTATTTATACTTTTCACTCATTCTACATTGACCACAATTTCTTTCCCTGCTACATTGGTCCTAACGGTCTTTCGAAATGCCTTGGTCTAAAAAAGAATTTCTCCTCCTCTTTCGTACTTTAAGAAGAGCTTTATTATTTGGAACTGGTTTTGAAAGAAATTACGACATCCATAATTATCATGACAACAGAATGCTATGAAATAATTTAGGACAAACAAATCTGCTAAAGGAAACTTTATTACAGATACAACTCATTCTGCACAAAATCTACAATACTTGAAAAATGCACTACTTTAAATATAAACAATTTTTATACACAGAAATACGAATACATTTTGCAGTTATATACAATTGTTACAGATAACGGGAAAACAGGATTTTTTAGCACATTTATTTTTTCATAAACTTAGTCGCGAAAGAATCTCGTTCTGTATGCAAAAGCGAACATCAAAAAAATAATTTTGAATGTTTCCCAATGCAGAGTTTAGTACAGGTTATTTTCACTATAAAATTACCATGTCGGCAATTGAAGTTTAAGATAATCTCAATTTGAAATTACTGAAGACATAATATATTTGTTAATATAGGGACGTAATATCTTCGGTATCATCTAAAATAAATATTTATATTATATACGAATTGCATAGTATTGCTAAGCAATAAATATAATACAATGTAGGATAACATTAATATATAACAATCAGTATATAAAATTACACATTATTATATAATACCAAGCATTCCAGTGTTTATAGCTGACAAAGACAAAACAGGAATACTATACTTTGCACTTTTAGCCACTTCTAGTCGAATCAAAATTAACTCAAACGTTTTAACTACCGAGCACTTTTAACCCGAGGAAAAATGCAATTTAAAAACATTTTTCTAAAACGCTTACAACTACTCACATAATACAAAATATCCAAGATCGGTATATATTATATAGTACTGAATTACACATAATTTTACCTATATTTTCACATAAATGTCGCTGAAATGGTTATGTCTTCAACGATGTTGTTTGATAATTGTTACTTTCATCACAGTAAACTGGTACATTTGCAAAAAAAAAATCCTACTTTTGCTTTAAATATGCACTTTATTTTACAGATATATTGAAAACGGACGAAGACGGAACCTTATATTAAAACTGTAAAGGTAATAAAACATCTGTAACTTTTTTATTTAGATTATTTTCTTATTGGTTAGGAAACGATTCGTGAAACGATTCGAAAAAAAGTACGAAAAAGCATTTTTTTTTATTTCTTCATTTCACGGAACTCTTTAAATATTCAAATTATTCAGATGCAAACTCCTTAATTGCACAAGCTCAATAGCTACTGTTGAGCAATATCATTTTTATAACTAACTTCACAGACACATTTAAAATCAAGAAATTATTTCATTTCCATTAACAAAACGATAACAGAATTTTTCAAATTCTCCACTTTGAAAAATCCTGACTACGCCACTGCATTAATCATCCACTATCACTGTCCGAAAGTAGTCATTGTTTTTATCTAAGGAACTGTTATGAATGGCTACAAGTAATTGGGTCTCCAAGATTTAAGTATTTCCTAGAATTATTTGTATATTCTATACAATCGTAATTCAATATGTGCGAAAATATTAAATTAAACAGGCGGATAATTATGATTTTTTACTTAAGTTTTATAGAAAATTTCTATACAGTAGGATATTGGAGAAACAAACTTCTATACAATATATTTTAGACAAATAATGACACTAATTTTTAGTTTAAATATCAACCTATTGAAAAGTAATACATTTAAATTCAAGCATTTGTCAATATCTATAACTAAAAGACTCTTAAGCTGTAAGTTTAGGAAGATAAGAATTATCAAGGAACCTTAAGGTGAACAACATTCGCTGACAAATATTATTGTTAAGGTCAAATTTAATGATCATTGACCATGCTAAAACTAATGATAAAAATATTTAATATAAATGGGAAACTACTCCATTTCTCGAAAGTGATCAGCTTTAATATTTAATGTCTTAACAATTGTCAGTTTATTTTATCAGAACAGCTTCTAATCTCCAATTCATTTTTTAACAGTATTTAAATTTCTCTAAAAATATTAGACATGAATTCAGTTTTCTCGTAAGCAATAAGTTAATGGGAATTATATTTAATATGCACTACATGAATATTTCTTTAGTATATTGGTACGGAAATTTAAAAACTTTTATAAAAAAATAATTTGGCACAATTTGTCATTAGTAAAAATGTTACCAGTTTGGATATTATCTACTATAGTTTTTCTTGAAACTAATCGCCAACTATTATATTTGAAGATCACTAACTATAAAAAAACTTAATGCAATTATTATAAAATTGATAATGCCTTTTTTCTATACTCTTAAAACATTAGTTTTTACTGAAAAACTAAGTAGTCTTTGGACTTAAAATTATAGACGTTTTAATATATAGTAAAAAATAACTTACAAGACAGCATTTTAAAGATACATTGAAAGACTTAAATTCTTATACATAAACTAACAATTTTTTCCACCAATTAAAAACATCTGATGTTAAATTCTTACACAATGTCATTAGAGAAATTATTTTCATTTCTAGGAATTCTATACTATTCATAGATTTTCAGAAATATTTCAATGCAATTTCAAACGAGAGATAGGAAACCAATGCGTTGCAAATCTAAAATGCCCTGGAAAATTCAACGTTTCCAACAGATTTCCACAAAATAAGTTTTTTTGCATATGAATCATAACCATAGGCAATAGCAGAATTCAATGTATCAACTACAGGAATAACATCTGTTGTTGTTGTTTTACCTCTGAGCGGCACTTTTTTTGCACACCATGGGCTAAATGGCCAGGTCACATGGACCCCGAAGGCTCAGAGAAGGTTGGGGGAGGGGACCCACTGGAACAGCTGTTGGGAGACATGGTAGCCTCCCGTCAAGGCCATCCAGCATGTTCTTTAACGTGCACAGGGTATGGCTCTCCCGCACACGGGGCCACGGCTTAACGTCCCATCCGACGGACGGCGGCCTTTCCAAGCCCATCGGTCCCCTACTGACCGTGGGCAGGGCGGGAAATTTTGCGGAGATAAATCTCAACGCTGACCCAGCTGGGACTCGAACCTGGGAACTACAGATTACGAGCCTGGCGCGCTACCGACTGAGCCACCCCCGCCCCGGAATAACATCTGCAAAGGATGGGGAAGAGGGGGGGAATTAACTCCATTAATATCGACATACCCTCATCATCAGACTCGATATCGGATATAATACTCTCATCAGTAATTATACAAGGGGAGTCTTCCATCAACATCTTCAAAGGAATATCCACAGGCTCACACAAATTAATTATATTGTTGCGGATTTCAAAAAATGGATAGCCACTGAGCGTGAGTATTAAAAGCTATATTTCAAAACCAAATTCAATACAAGGTAAATTGTTACAAAGGAAATATGGATGAAGTATCTTATTAACAAATCAACTATTAACATGCACAAGTCATCAATCTTCCTGCGTAGAGCACACAATATCAGCTCTGTGTATTTTACTAAATACTACCTTTTTACTTGATTTACCAGGTCACCCGAAGATCTTCACTCGTAAACCAATTCTCGTCCTGTGCTAATAACTTTTCACACACTAGCCGAACAAAAAGACAGTCCGTGTAGACATTCGAAGTTAGCCATAAAAGTTCCCACTTTTATACTTCCGCGTATACACAACACATCAAGTTACTTCTTGATACTTAACGATAAAAGATCCCACTTTTATCCTTCCGCGTATACACAACACATCAAGTTACTTCTTGATACTTACGCGCACTGTCTCAGAACAGCTCACCGTCCATTTTCGAACTCACCGACCGTTACAACACACAACGACCGTTAACGCTCCACTCTTCTTCTCCAAATTCTCCCAACGTTCTTATTCGTTGGCTGAAACTTTTTGCTTTCGGTTGCCAGATTCCTTCTGCCGTAACACTGCCCCCTCCCTAGGTCTTGTTCGTCCCGAACAATTCTGGATTCCAAAGTTTCTTCAGTTCTTCGATGAAACGGGGCCAAACGATCCACGTGAACCACCTTGCACTTTGTAGCTGGACGTCGACGAATGCGATATACCACGTCTGTGTCAAAATGAAAGCGAATCTCATTATGACGTAGATTTCTTTTCTGACTGAAGCCTCGTCCACAAACATAATACGTGTAAGGCCTATAGCCCTTGTGAACACGTTTATGTCTCTGCAGGGAGAAGAATCGACTAAGAGTTTTCGTGCAAAACCTGTAAAAAGTTTTCTTCTTTGTCGAAAGTTTTCTTCTTTGGATTTTTACTTCTATCAAGTGTAACAAGGAATGAAAGTCATTAGTGACATAAAATCTAGGGAGAAGTTTCATCCTCCAGTCTGACCCTTTTGTCAGTTGACTTTCCCTTAATTCAGAACTGTCGTGATGAACCTTCAGCCATATTTCACCTGATTCCATTTGATCCCCAAGGTGCTTCACAAATATAATATCAGCTCCATAATTCTTTTTAGCTCTTCGGTCCATCTCCTCCTTCCATACTCTTGCTAGAACTGCAGCTTCTAATCCGACAACCTTACCTGTTTCTCCTGTATAAGTGAAATCAGTGATGTGTCGGGCTGCTAGCAATATTTTTTCTGTTTTACCTTCACATAGCCAGCTTGCAACATCTTCAGATACTCCTTGTTCTATTAACATGTTACGAAACTTGTTCAAAGCATTGCCGTTATGCAGAACCTTACGGACACGTGATGCTTCATCTACCCTATTATCCACAATGTTCACCAAACGCAGTTCTCCTAACTCTTCGACGAGCTCTTGCAGTTCCAAGGATCCGTTACCAAGGAAACACTGAACAGCTTCCATCACTTCCAGAGAGTTGTCAACAGAGTTTTCAAGAGGTGAATCCATGTTGCTGATAACAGCTGAACAACTCAAACTCTTCATTCCACGAGCTTGTGATGCTGCAACCACTTTCTTAACTAAATCAACAGCAACATTTTCTGTACTGATGAGATCAATAGCTCCTTTTCCGAATTCAACATCATAAACCAAAGCACACACTCCTTCAGCCAGCTTTTTGGACACAATTGAGCATATCATTAGAGGAACGCTATCTATGGTAGCCATCAGATCCTTGCAGCGGTAAATCTCCTTATCTGTTGGCACCAGCTCCTCTGTCTGTCCTACGATGCAGCATCCGACGTCTTCCATCATCTGCTCGATTTTATCTTTAGTGCAGTCGACTGTGAAGCCAAGGATGGATTCCAATTTGTCCAGAGTATCTCCCGTCAATTGGAGAGCACGACCGGAGATCATAAGGACCTTGAGACCTAAAGCAGCAAGTGCAGGAGCCAAGACAAGACTCACTTTGTTGCCGACACCTCCTGTGCTGTTTTCATCTACCATCCGATGGCGCCACTCGGGTCTCCAGCAAAACACATGACCCGAGGAGGTCATAGTTGCTGTTTCTTCGGAATTCACTTTCTTGGAGCTCTCATTGTAATTAGCCAGGGAAACATCAGTCATGATTGCCAAATTGTTCATTCTGGAGATCAGCGACGAGTTTTGTAACATGATATTGTCCACTTTAGAGCTCTTGTAGTCGTGATAAAACTTTTCTATATCCTTATAATCTAAATGGTTATAATGTCCAAATCTGCACATTGACTGTTCAGAAAAGAAATTCAGCGTGGCTACGTTGAAATTATCTGAGGGATTCACTTCTCTCTGATCGTAACTCTGAGGCTTAGTTTCATCCAGAAAGTTAGTCTTTGAAGTACTGTCTCTGCCTGAAGCTCCTTTACTAGCATCACCTGTTACGCTTCTAAGCCATTCTTCGGAATTCTTCTTTCTTAAATCCCCACTTTCTATAAACGATTCGAGTGTGGCTATATGTTTCGGAAAAATCTCTCCGACTTCCCCAGTAACGTCGAATGGCACTTTGTATCTATGATGAATGGACGCCTCTTCTTTACTCGGACCACTCTGCGAAACGTAAACTCTGTTTCGTTCCCCCTCATTACCACTCGTTACTCTGCCTTTGCGATAATTGTCCATGACGCATTTTGCTGACGGCGAGGAATAGAATACCTTTCGTGTGGATCTCTCTTCGATCGTGCCAGACTTGTATACCTAGGTATTTTGAAGTGCAAAGCGTACTGTATAGTCTCACAGCTCTCTGATCTGTGTGATTGTTCTTCACAGTTCCTAGACATGTCACCAGCGACATAGACACTCTGCCATGCATCACCAGTAGTTGCGTGGTCAAAGGCATTATCTGCGCTATCTCTACGATTCTTGATTTCCAGTAGCAGATCCACATTTTTATATGCGTTGCCTTTCTCTTTTTCTTTTCCATGTTTACAATCTAACTTAACACTATCAAGATCATCTTTTTCACTGACAAATTCAACATTTAAACTATTGCATTGTCTATTGAGTTCGGTTTTATGATCCTTGAAGTGATCAATAATCTTACCAACTCGAGAAGCCACTTCAGCTCTCATCTCAGTATTTTGTGCGGCCATTTCGGCTTTCAAGTCACCTATTTTATCGCTTTGGGCGGCTATATCACCTTTAATCTTAGTTTTTTGTGCGGCCAGGTCACCTATTTTGTTAGCCATATCGGCTTTCAAGTCATTATTTTGACTTTTAATGTCATTCATCTGTGTAGCCATATCGGCTTTCATATCAGTCATCTGCGTAGCCATATCGGCTTTCATATCAGTCATCTGCGTAGCCATATCGACTTTCAAGCTATTTATCAACTTTACTAATTCATCCATACTTCTAGTTAACGGCATTCAATAAATTATCCCACTTCTGACACCAAATGTTGCGGATTTCAAAAAATGGATAGCCACTGAGCGTGAGTATTAAAAGCTATATTTCAAAACCAAATTCAATACAAGGTAAATTGTTACAAAGGAAATATGGATGAAGTATCTTATTAACAAATCAACTATTAACATGCACAAGTCATCAATCTTCCTGCGTAGAGCACACAATATCAGCTCTGTGTATTTTACTAAATACTACCTTTTTACTTGATTTACCAGGTCACCCGAAGATCTTCACTCGTAAACCAATTCTCGTCCTGTGCTAATAACTTTTCACACACTTTCCGAACAAAAAGACAGTCCGTGTAGACATTCGAAGTTAGCCATAAAAGTTCCCACTTTTATACTTCCGCGTATACACAACACATCAAGTTACTTCTTGATACTTAACGATAAAAGATCCCACTTTTATCCTTCCGCGTATACACAACACATCAAGTTACTTCTTGATACTTACGCGCACTGTCTCAGAACAGCTCACCGTCCATTTTCGAACTCACCGACCGTTACAACACACAACGACCGTTAACGCTCCACTCTTCTTCTCCAAATTCTCCCAACGTTCTTATTCGTTGGCTGAAACTTTTTGCTTTCGGTTGCCAGATTCCTTCTGACGTAACAATATAATAATCATTCAACGCTACACTTGAATCAGAAAAAGGTAAATCAGAAGAAACTATCCCGTTCATCATAGATAGTGAAGGCAGTCCAGATATGTCACCGATAAGGTCGCCCATATTAGAGTTAAGAATAAGACCAACACTCAATACATCAGACAAAGTGGAAGTCCAACAAAGTGGAAGTCCAACAAAATTGAAAACAATATCTCCTCACAGGATGACGATTGATTTTGTGTTTCGTTGGAGACTTTTGGGGAAGATATTGCGCTGTCTACAGTTACAGTGAGAGGCCCTCATTGCCTCGTCGACCTGGTTTCTGGTGACCTGCTAATCTTGGGACTATATTGCAGAATTGACTTGCTGCTGCTTTGGGATTTATGGTTTGGAGGTGCTGCTTTGGAAATTGTTAGAGGTTTCCTAAATTGGTGAGTGTTTTCTACTTTTACAGCAAAAGGCCGTCATTGCCTTGTGGACCTGTGACATTGGACACTATTGGGATTTGGATTCATCGACTGGACTTCAGTGAATATTGATGTATATTGAGGATTTTGATAAGTTATAGTTTAGTGATTAGCACTATGAAGGAATAAGTGATTTTGTACCCCTTCGACACTTTTTGCTGTCACTTGTGTGATGAAAGCCGGGGTAATTCTTCTTTTGGTACTTTTCGCACTTATGGAGAGTTTCTTTACCGTTTTATATGGGTTCATCCTGTGAGGAGATATTGTTTTCAATGTCTGTATTGTGAGCATGAAGCTACGTGTGCTACGTGGATGAAGCGACATTTTGTACAGTGCCATTCGCCGGTTAATAATAATTGCAATTTCGTTGATAATGAGTTTGTGCAGGTGATAGGGATAGGTCTTTCCTATATTTTGAAAGATGAGGGCACTGCGACATTTTCTTCTGTCACCAAATGTGATTCTGTATTATCGACCTCTCCTGCTGTTGATTGCGTACTTTGCGTTTCACATACCTTACGTCCCAATGTTGATGTGACAGTAAATGATAATGTTTGATGTTAAGTCGATTGATACCATTAAGTCGTGTGATGGTGGAGGGGAGGTTATTTCAAGCCACTTTGTCTTCACTTGAGCTACCACTTCTGTATCCTGATGTCTGTGTAAATGACGACATATTGTTGAACGATGGGACTGCCACACTGTCTGATGCATCGAGTGATAGTGACAATGATGTGTCAAGTGACAATGGGTTTTCTAATATGTCATCCTTGGATTCACATATTGGGTTAAGTCTTCCTGTGTGTAAGGACACTACACATGGAGTTACGGAGCATGTATCGATTGATAGTCTTTCTACCCTGAGTATGACCTGTATAGATGATATTTTTAAACCTTCTGAAGATTTACTTGAGGAGATGATGAAGGACTTTGATGTTATAGATTGTGAGCCTCAGATTTCTCATACTAAGGTTTCGGAGCTTGTATTGAGTGATTCTCATTCTGTTTTGAGTATGACTTGTTTGAATGACATTTTTAAACCTTCTGAGACTTTACCTGAGGAGCTAAGCAAGACATTGATGAAATTTGATGATATAGAGTTTGAGTCTCGGACTTCGCTGCCGCGGTCCTGTGTTGAGGCTTCTGACATGCCATCTTTGAATAGCTGGGAGATGGATTATGTTCTGAAGAATTCACTTGATGTGGTATTGAGCTCCCCCCTCTATGGAGGTGGCGATTGGTTTTTCTCCTATTATTTCGGCAATTGAGATACCTACTTATAGTGATAGTCTTATTGTGACTTGTGACACTATTGATTGTTCACCTAGATTGAGTTTTAATGTGCCTGTCGTTGAAAATATCTCTGTGGCTGATATTCTGATTAGAGTGAGGGAGACATGTTTTGACATATCCTATTTAGATTGTCCTCTTAGTGACAGGGTATTATTAGCTGATACTGATCCCTCTGCTGAGGGTTCATCATTGGTGTATGTACGGAATGTACCTCGATCTGCTTACTGTGCTGACGGTGTGAGTTCTATGGACGTTTTTAGAATGGGCCCCCCCCTCTCTTTTCATATAGAACGGGCGGATAGCCGGTATTCTATGGTATCATTGTATATTTTTCTAATGAAAATCTATGAATAGTATAGTATAGAATAGCCATTAGTATAGAATATTATTATGCTGTTACTACGTGCGTCTTGCAAATGGGAAAGACCATATTATTTTGACTTTATGCTCCTGCTCTTACATATGGATGTTTACTAGACTTGGTTTTATGTTCTACATTTCGCCTCCATGTACCCCTTAATTGTGGTTTATATTATGGGGATACTGCCTCTTATTTTTTACAGATAAACAACCGGCGACCTATTCTCCTATGGTTATAACGGAGAATACTTCGATATGGGTGACTGTTGTTGCCTTTTTGTCTTTCTTGTCGGGTGTCCCCTCCGGAGTGGTGGATAGTGTTACGTCATGGCTTGCCATGGATTATATGTTGCTATAGATTGGATTACATGTTGCTAATGAGCAAGTTGGGTTTATGCTCAGTATTGACGAACATAGCATACTGGAAATGGAATATTATACTGATATCCTCCACCTGGAAACTTAAACGTTTATCCCCACATTGGTGGATCTTGCGGCGACATTGTTTAAATGTTTTAATACATTTATTGGAGTCGACCTGGTATGGCTCTCTTTTATTATATTAATTTTTCATGATGAATTTTAGCGATTTACAAGAGATTTTGCTGGATCGGTTTACTTACCCTACATGCTGGGATGACTTTGAGTCTGCAGTGAATGACTTCTTGCGGACGATTACATTGAAACTACACAGGAAAAGACAGGACGATGATCGCAGGCCCATTAACAGGCCTTATAACAGTTGATCTGGGTCCTGGAAGAATGAATAATCCTCTCAGATTGGGTGAACCTGCTTATCGGGCGTTGGATGCTTCGAGACTCCAAAAAGAGTATAAACTCAATGCAAAGAAAACGTTCGAAAAAATTGTTGGTTTTCCAAAAGCAAAGCTCGAGGATTATTTCTCTAGCATTTATAAATACACTACAGTGAATTGTGATGAGAATCTGCTAATTTATTTCAGTGACCCTTCCATTGAGAGTAACGATCTTCTCTCTATCCCATCACAAGGGATGAAGTACTTGAACAGTTCCCTAGGGTTTCTAACACTGCTCCTGGAAGGGACGGATTATATTATAATGACTGGAAAAAGGTTGACCCGGGATGCTATATTCTATCTGCCGTCTTCAACTATTGTCTAAAAATGGGGAAAATTCCGGGAGAGTGGAAAATGGCCAACATCGTGTTAGCATTCAAGAAGGGTGCCAAATAACTAGCGACCTATTGCATTGTTAACTACAATATCGAAACTTTACACTGGAATTATCAGTGCAAGATTGGGTAAATGGGCAAATATCAACAATAGATTTTCCGATTGTCAGAGAGGGTTTCGAGAGACCGATGGCTGTGCGGATTCTATCTTTCTCCTCAAGCAGGATGATGCGAGAAGGAATAATAGACAATCTTGCATAGCGTGGTTTGACATTGAGAATGTGTTTGGCCAGGGCCGTGCGGTAGATTTTCTCATTATGATGCAAGTCTTCGAAATGCCGCCCCTTAAAGGTTTTTCTTTAAAATAACCTTCGATTGTGATTTAAAAAAAAACTGCACAAAATGTACGAATACTATTTTTAATTTGAAAATATAAACTAATTTAAAAAATGATATCAACTACAACAATCTACTGGAGTTTTACCCTTCTAACTTTAGCAAATTCGTTAATTAGGGATGTCTAGTCTAGAGTGGCAGCCAATGTAGATTCAATAGAAATTAATGACAGATTTCTAAGTTTTGTTTGGCTTATTGAACTTTTTAAGTAGTGTTTTATTAATTTTAATTTGGAATAACTTCTTTCCCCACTAGCTACAGAGACAGGGAGTGTTAATAAAATTCTCAGAGCTACAACAGTATTCGGATACAAAGTAATTAAGTTATTTTGGTACAAATAATTTAAAACATCCAAAGGTTTCATAGAATATGGTAGCATTCGGGATACATCACGTAATTCTTCTTGAAGATCATTTGCATTTATATCTGATTCATTTTCGACCGAAAGTATTGACTGGAGACTGGTACAATAATTTTCTAGCATTTTGTCATCTATATCATTGAGTTTTAAAATGTCATATAAAAACTGAAAATTTTTGCTATGGGTTTCCAGAAGCGTGAATCGTTCATTCAGAGAATTAAGGCTAATGTCCAGAATATAATTGAAAAAGTTTATTACAAATTTATTCTCCTCTGTTAACCCTTTCACGACTAAGGGAAACATTTTTCCCATTTTAAAATTGGTGATTGTCGTATTTAATTATAACCTTATCTGCATTTTTTATACAGAATGTCAAAATAGAACGTATGCCGAACGCAATTACGTAAACGGGAACGTTTAGAAAACAAAAACAGAACTGTCAGGACGCATAATATATGTACTATGTGCAATGTCCATCTTTGCCTCACTACCAAAAGAAATTGCTTCGCAGAATATCATAATTATCACATCATTTTGTATATTAATTTTATTTCATAATTTTGTATTATTTTAGTTAACATTTTGTTCTAATAAACCAATAAATAAAAGACATTGCATAATAAGCCTATCTATAATTTGTGTTACCTTTATAGTCCATTGGGAAAAATATTTCCCATAAAATTCCAAAAAAACTACACATTGTTATGTATTTTTCTCATGATTTTTATTTATTTTACGTCTAAACAAACTAAAATAAACAGTTACATATTAATATTTACTCTTAAAAACCTTATGGTCCAGAAAGGGTTAAGGGTAGATCGACAGCTTCTTCATAGTCAAATTGATGCTTGTTCCTTCTGGCTCTAACTTCAGTTTCGGCAGGAAATTCTGCACTGCATTCAAGATTCTCTGCAATCTCATTAGCAGCAATTTTCATCTGATCATATCCAGATTGTCTATAACTTTTCAATTTTTGTATGGTTTCTGATAACATCCTTACACAATCTGACAAATTTATAGTTACAGATTGCAATAGCTTCGAGACTGAATTTATTTCAAATAAAATATCATACCAAAGAATTACACCGCATATAAACTTGTAATTTTTAATATTTTTTGCTAACCCTCTTGCTTTAACTTTAGTTTCTGATCTCTGTTGATGTCTTCTATTATTTGGAATAATGCATCATAGATTTCGCAAAGTTGAAATCGTAAAGGCTTTAACGCATCTACTGTGCTTGACCACCTAGTAGCACTCAATGGTTTTAGAGTTAATTGTGAAACATATTTTTTTAGCACTTCCCAACGCTTTGTAGAACCAGAAAAAAAAGTGTAAAGTTCTTGAACAATAGAAAAAAAAGTTGTTTCTGTAGAAGTAGACGTTGCATCATTCACAACTAGGTTTAAAGAATGACATGCGCAGGGCACATAAAACGCCCTTGGATATTTTTCAAGAATTCTATTTTGTACACCCTTTCTTACTTCTTTCATATTAGCTCCGTTGTCATAGCCTTGTATTTTGCTGCCGTTGTATTAGCTCCGTTGTCTAAGCCACTTTAACTCAAAACCTAACTTTTCCAAATGTGTCAGAATAAGTTCTGTCAAAAAAAAAGCTAGTAAGATTTGTAGGTAACAGAACATAATAAATAGATAATGAATATCTGTCAAATTGACAGCTAGCAGCTGTTTTGACATATGCATTTCTTTAACTTGTTATTGTATTGTCTCCACTTCAACGTATATGAATTTGGTAAAAATAGAGCAATAAATAACGAACGCAAAAGTAGGCAAATGCAAATATTTCCTAAGCAACTCACTCTCTATCACACACAGAAAGCAAAAGTAGCCCAATATTACCTAAATAACTCTCTGTCTATCACACAGAGGCAGACGTTCCGCACCTGAGATATACCCAGTCCATGCAAATACTACTTTTTAATTCGAGTCCCAATTGTCATAACATAATCATTTTCAATGATAATAAGTAACTACAATTGCTGTAAAAAACAATAATTCTCTTACCTGATCTACTTTTTAAACACAAAAACTGAATTAATATAAATGCACAAATATTATACTGATACAGATATATTACATATCTGATTTACTGATTTAAATACAGCACAGCCGCTTGCCACGTCTCATGACAAACTAACATTAAAATCAAATATTGTCAATAATTGTAAGTTCAAAGCAGAACTATCAACGCGTAACACTTGTCTTTTGTGATAATTGCCGCCTCAGCAATTGTCTTTTGTGATAATTGCCGCCTCAGCTTTTAGGAACGGCCGCTGTCAGATCAAAAGTCTTTCGGCGAGCGCTCGCCAATGATGCACCTGCACCAGAAACCGAGATCAAAGGATACCGAAAGCGCTTAGGCAGAGGCGTACGATAAATCATAAATCGTATACATCAATATCGGAATAACATAGACCAATATAGAAAAGCGTTGCGTAAAGATTTTTAATTATTGAATGGTTCAAATTGTATTTTGATTTCGCTGCTTATGCCGCCCCCTTACGGTGCCGCCTAATGCGGCCGCCTCTCTGTATCATAGCACGGCACGGCCCTGTGTTTGGCGCTCTGAACCACGACTATATGTTGAGAGTTTTGGATGCCATGGAGATACCGGCCCCTTACCTGACCGTCATTAAAGACCTCTATACGAATTGCTATAATAGAATTAGATCCAACGAAGGATGACGCGAGATCTACGAATGTCTTCTGGGGTCAAGCAGGGTTGTCCGTTAGGTACTCTATTGTTTAATCTGGCCCTTGAACAAATAATTAGGAGCATTACTAGGAAAAAAGAGTGGGCGTACTCTTTATTTGGTCAGAAGATACCAATATTGGTTTTTGCAGATATGGTGATCATAGGTGATTCTCCGGCCACCCTCCAATCACAGCTAAATCTTTTAAAATATTGCTGTAGGCCAGCTGGTTTAAAATTTAATCATCTAAAATGTGCATCTCTGCATTTGGATTGTAGGGAAAAAGGTTGGGGCTTTGAGCACGGTCTTTCATATCAATAACAAGCCTTGTACTATCATCAAGGATCACGAGTCGACAAAATATTGGGCGCGCTCACTGGATTCCGGAATGATGTAACTCCTTATGAAAAGATCTCTCGCTTAAAAAAAAGAAATATTGATGGTAAGCTCTGCCCCTCTAGCGCCTTGGTAGAAAATACATGCGGTGAAGACTTATCCTTACAAGGTTGGACTACCTGTTTATCAATTCTTCTTTTTTCAAAAGAGACACTTCAGAGACCTGGATATTACTTTGAAGAAGCAGGTGAAGTTCTGGCTGAACCTCCCACAAAGAGCCAGTCCTGATTTGATCTACATGCCTACCGCCAAGGGGGGTCTGGGCTTTACTCCATGCGCAGATATGATTGACATTGCTTGTGTTGCGCATGGATTTAAGCTGCTTTCTGCTTCTGACAGAATTGTGAAAAGGATTACAAGACTCTCACCAGCACAGTGAGACGCACGATTGGTGACTTTCCTGAGGTGGGGCATATAGTTGATTTTCTGAATGGCATCTCCGAAGGGATTTTTAACAGAGAAAGTGGCGACTGAGGGCGGCTTCGAGGAGACTGGTGAAGCGCATGAAATTGGAGTGGGCTATTACGCCTGCGACAGGTGACTACGAATTAAAGATATTCTTTAGTGGAGATGATGTAGTGGATGTAAACATGTGCTTTATCTGGATGTAAACACCTGATAAAGCATCTAAAGCTCTCAAATACACTCACCTACATGGCAAACCTAAGTAAAAAGAGGGATCAAGAAAACGTTCGTCTGTTTTGCTGCTCATCCGGCCTCAAACCACTTTATAAACCAGGGAGCTTATGAGGTTCTGCGATTGGCGATTCCTCTTTCGGGCTAGACTAGGTTGTCTAAACCTTAATGGCACCACGAGGTTTGGGGGGGGGGTGACAGACGTTGCAGGAAATGTGGTTATGCATTAGAGACGATTCCCCAAGTTCTAAATCAATATCGACCCCATGCGGCCACTTGGCAACGAAGACATAATGAGATTGTTGAACGACTAAGGAAAGCTCTTCCTAGGGGATCAACGGACATTGTGTAATGTGCAGTTCCCCCACATCAAGGAAAATCTGGGTCCAGATCTAGTTTTTACTGGCATTGACGGAGTGGTTCACATAATAGATGTTACGGTGCCTTTTGATGATAGCCTTGAGGCGTTTGAGAATGCACGTAAGAGGCCTTCGTAGACGCTCTTGTAATCGGAGCGCTGGGATCCTGGGACGCTAAAAATGAGCCAGTACTGCTAAGCTGCGGAATATCAAAGAAATATGCTAGTTTGATGAGGAAGTTGATGGTATCCAAGACAATTGAATGATCGAGGAACATCTATGTTGAGCACGTAACAGAAATGAGACAGTACAAGTCCAGAGATACGGATGCAAATTAAATTAAATTATTTAAAATTATAGATGGTGCTTTGGAAATTTTGCATATTGCAGTGTACAGCTACTCATGTGTACAGGCTAATACATTGAGTCATATGGGACATGATGATTTATGTTGGTCTGTTGGTCTATTGGTTGGTTGGTTAGTTATCTGATATAGAGGCTATAGAGTATATCTAGTCTTATATTTACTTACGGGTAGATGCTGCCATGACTTCGTCATAGCACATGAAATGAGATTTACAAACTTAAAGTGCTTGAGTCACATATTCTATACATGCTGACGAAGCTGCTAATCCTACTGGTCATAGAGATTGTGCTCTGGGACGACTGCTGTGTGCTACGTTTATCGACTCTTGGTTGTTTACCTGCCTGATACAGAGGTTACAGCGTACATTTACTCATATTTACTTACGGGTAGATGCTGACATGACTTCGTCATAGCACATGAAATGGGATTTACAAACTTAAAGTGCCTGGTTCATATATTCTACATATGCTGATGATGGTGTTATACCTATTGGTTATTGGAATCACTCTCCTCAATGCTTTTTTTGACTTATATGGCTGGGGTCTTACATATTTGGACGGCACATGGATTTATTCTACTCCTATCTCATTGGGGGATGCGTTTGGATTATACCTGTTTTTTGTTCCGGGTAGAAAGAAAAAAAAGGTTCCCGGTAGATACTCAGGGTTGAAAGGCTTTTCATAGAGTGGGAGCTCAATACCGCATCAAGGGAATTCTTCAGAACATAATCCATCTCCCAGCTATTCAAAGATGGCATGTCAGAAGCCTCAACACAGGACCGCGGCAGCGAAGTCCAAGTCTCAAACTCTATATCATCAAATTTCATCAATGTCTTGCTTAGCTCCTCAGGTAAAGTCTCAGAAGGTTTAAAAATGTCATTCAAACAAGTCATACTCAAAACAGAATGAGAATCACTCAATACAAGCTCCGAAACCTTAGTATGAGAAATCTGAGGCTCACAATCTATAACATCAAAGTCCTTCATCATCTCCTCAAGTAAATCTTCAGAAGGTTTAAAAATATCATCTATACAGGTCATACTCAGGGTAGAAAGACTATCAATCGATACATGCTCCGTAACCCCATGTGTAGTGAGTGTCCTTACACACAGGAAGACTTAACCCAATATGTGAATCCAAAGATGACATATTAGAAAACCCATTGTCACTTGACACATCATTGTCACTATCACTCGATGCATCAGACAGTGTGGCAGTCCCATCGTTCAACAATATGTCGTCATTTACACAGACATCAGGATAGAGAAATGGTAGCTCAGGTGAAGACAAAGTGTTCGTAAAATGGCTTGAAATAACCTCCCCTCCACCATCACACGACTTAATCAATCGACTTTTACACTACTCATTTTATATTATTGAACATAACTTCAAAAGAATTTCTACTCCTTAAGCATGCGGTGTCAAATGAGTGAGCAGCTTTTTTTATAAGCTCTTACTTAATAAGGTATTCGAGGATAAATCAATCTTTACAGCAGTAGTGGTGAAACAGTTTTTGTCAACGGACTGAATACAAAAACATGTTTGCTATGGGCTTTCTACGTTGTTTGGAGGGGGTGCAATAATAAGGACAAAAAAGTAACTATTACATTTTACTTATAATATGTATAATGATATAAAATTTATTTTAACTTCAAAACTGAAGGTCGCTTGAAGAAGTATGTGAAGGATGAGAAATCCCAGAAATCAGCTGCGAGGCATTACACTGAGTTGCAATTAGTTGCTCAATATTATTCAAACTTTCGCCTAAAACACTATTCACTTTCCTAGAGCACAATTTACAAAAAAAACCACTATATTTTCCAATATAACTGCTGGATATGGTCAGCGTAGTTTACACAGTCCTCATCCAACATATGGCCATGCTCAAGAAGCGTATGACGTCGAAGTGTAACGTGGCCAGGGGAAGTGTTAAGTATGACGTAGAAACGTAACCGTTTGTTGTTGGTGGCCTATAGTTCTATGATTTTCGGTAGGTAACGTAAAGTCAAGTGTCATATGTGTGGTTTGGCTTTGAATGTGACATTTGTTTGCTTTTTTCCGCCATTTTTGGCTTAGTACTGATTGGGATAACATGCCGCGTATGCGGTTACAGGAAGTGATATGTGTAATACAATGAGTGTTTTTGAATGATATGAGGAATAGGGGTAATTAATGTTTCCTTTGCTTATTCGAAATTTGGTTGAAATATTTTGGAATTGAAATTATTTAATATTAGGAGGGTTATTGTTGAGTGTTAGTCAACTCTTTTGTAAGTTGTGGTCGCGTCCTTTGGATATGGGAGTTTGGTAGTATTTTGTGACTGTATGGGGGAATGTTTTTCGTAAGTTCTTTGGGTGAGAGGGGCATTTGAAGGGAAGGAGTGGTTAGAAAAAGTTTAGAATTATTTTAAAATTTTTGTGTGTTTAGCATGATGTAGTATGCGTTTTGTTGCGAATGTGGTAGAAAATGGTAAAATTTAGAATTCGAGGAAATTAAGTGGTAAAAATGAGAAAATTTAATGGGGTTTTAGGAGAATAGTTTGTGGTGAAATGTGTGTAGTTTTTGTGTGTGGGACTGAAAATGGCGGTAGTAACGAACACGTGTATTTCGTTATTGTAGTTTGAAATGGGTAATTAGTAGTTTTGTGTAGTGTAGTAATTATAGTGTATTGTTGTGATATATTAATTTTGTTTGATATTTAGTAGTCTTTTAGTTGTAGTTATTGTTAATATCTGGAAGTGTCGGCGGATTTTTTATGTAGAAATTTTAAGTATTATAGAATTGTGTGGAAAAATGGCAGTTTTTCAATGAATCAGGAAGATTTACGAGTAATTTAGGAGAGGGTTATTTGAGCTATAAATTGGGGAGAGGGTTGTTGTCTCTGATGATATTTGGTTTCGGTGGTTTTTTTTATACTTCGGTCGGCGGTGCACTGTTTCCGAGATGTGTGCAAGGTGAGTTCCGTGGAATTTTGGTGAGATTAAGGGAGAATAGTTTTACCACAAAAAACACAAATGTATTTTGTTGTGAGAACGCGAGTTTTCGACATGTTTATGTTTATGTTGTTGCGTATTAGCTGGGTGATTTGCATATAGGTATTTTTATTGTGGTTTGTTGGTGATGGTTTCTTATAAATATTGAGTCTGTAGTAGTTTTAGTCATGTTTGAAATGGCGTCCTGTAGTACAGATGTAGCGGCAGATGGACCTCGTATATTCTTACGGGATTCTACCCTGCTGTTTGCGAAATCAAAAAAGATTGAATTTTGTTTTTGCAGAATATTGGTTTGCTCGTAGCATGGTATGAGTGTCCGAGGTGGTGTTGGCTGGCCCCAACTGATACAAGTGATGGATTTCGGTGGAATTGCCGTAGGAGGATTGGCGGGGTCCAGCACGATAGTAGAATAAGTATAAGAAAGGGCTCGTGGTTTGAGAGGTACCATCTGTCGCTAGAACAGATTACAAAATTGACGCACATATGGGCGTTTCATTATCCTCAAAGGATTGCCGAAATGGAACTCAGGATAGGATCTCGTAACACAATATCCGATTGGCATTCTTTTTGTCGAGAAGTGGCAATGGATGTTGTGGTTGCCAGGTCACAGCCGATTGGTGGGCCCGGTACTATTGTCGAGATTTCAAGTTTGGAACCAACAAGTACCACCGGAGTAGGTACCGGGAAGGTCGTTGGGTGTTCGGTGGGGTGGAAGGGGACTCCAATAAGTGTTTTCTTGTTGTTGTTCCTGACCGCTCTACCGACTCCTTGCTTGCTGTTATCAAGGAGAAAATTTTACCTGGGTCCACGATTTATTCAGATTGCTAGCGATCATGTAACTGAGTGAGGGGGGTTTCGTCCACCTCAGAGTCAACCACTCTGTTTCGTTAGTTGACTACGAGACGGGGGTCCACACCAACACTGTGGAAGGAATGTGGCGGCATGAAAAATATGAGGTGACTAGAGACCGTATGGACGATGATATGTTTGACAGCTATCTGGCTGAATTCATGTATAGGAAGCGACTGCGCCATCAGTCGGACCCGTTTCCGAGTTTCTCGGAGAACATTAAACATCTGTATCCGCCCCATGTGCGTGATGAAGTAGCGTGATCACGAGCTGTGGCAAGTAGCATTTTAGTTTTTAAGTTAGTAAAAATATAAAATTAGAAACTACTGTGTTTAAGTGGTTTTGTTTATGATGTTAGGTTTATTGTGTTTTGAAAAGAGGGGGGGGGGTAGTGGAAGTTGTTTACTGTATGTGGGAAGGCAATTGTTTTATTTTTGTTGGATTTGGCACTTTTATGAGCTTTCATTCTGTAGTTGACGGTTACGAGTTTCTTTTTTGCGGTAATTTAATTTTTTTGCGCTTGTTTAAAACGCAATTTTACGTTACTGTGGTTACGGTGCGTTGCGTTTGACGTAAACTCTGGTTTTTCGTTACTATGGTAACGAAATATCTTTTTTATAGAAACCCCCGTTTGGATTAGGGTCTCGGGGGTTGTGGGAATCAAAAGGACCGTTTCGTTACGTTGCAAAAAAAAAATGGTGGCCGAGGACCGTGATCTGTACTACTAATTGGTAAGTTAGAGTAATGAAGAACTTGTTCATGGATATGGAATTTGGCAATGAGTCTAGCTCCCCTTGGCTTTGCCTTATTAACCAACCGGTTTTCGAACGTCAGCCACAACATACATATTAAACGGCGTCAAATTTACAATATGGAATCAGCAGTTGGGGTGGAGATTATATCAACTATTTAAGATATTGATTTTCAGTTATTGAATTTAAAGTATATTGTTAAATTGTTGTTTAATATTAGTTATTCGAATATTAATCTTTATCGTTTTTTCATAGTATTAGACTAATTGATATTTTTAGAATAATTATAATAAAGAACAATAGTTGTCTCAAAAACTAATGCTTTTAATAGCAGACAAACTGCACTTTCATGCAATATATCACTAGCGAAAAAAGAATATGGAAAATAACTGTTCCTTGAACCAAAATTAACTCATTTCTTTCTCAGTTGGGATGAAAAAAAATCCTAATACCGTCAAAAGAATCTACGTATTTATGTTCTTAAGCTCAATAAATTTTCAAACAATGTTTAGAAGATGTTTCTCTTCTGAAATTTTTTTCTAAATACTTTTTAATTTGTCTTGTAATTTTGCATTTTTTTTGTATTAATCATTTGGTTTATTCAACTGAAAAATGCAACAATTACTTTGTTTCAATAAAGTTTCTATCATGAAAAGTGGGCAAAAGGCACAAAATCCGAGAGAGATAAAGTGACTATGATGGTCGGAGTGGAGTAACATACACAAAGCGGCTGCAGTGAGAAAATTCTTATGATTTAGTGCAATTAAGCATACACAGCTTTTATAGGTTACAAGTGTCAAAATTTCAATACCACTGGAGTGTTACCCGATTTATAATCGTTTCATCACATTGCGCCACGACGATAAGACTTCCCAGAAGACTGCAAGCTATGTCGAATTTTAATTGCGAATTTTTGTACATGTTAAGAACTCAATGATTGGTGAATAATGAAAGATAAGATGTCAGAAACTTATGAATGGTGGCGAATGTAATGTATGAATTTTTTTTCTTTCTAAATGAATTTTCATAAAAACTAAGTTTTTTTGTCTATCAGCATTAGTGATATCATCAAATCAAAATCCATTCAAATACTGAGCCCCCAACGCCAAATTATTCCCATTAGGTGTCTGTCTGCATCTATTACTGAAACGAGATGCTGTATCGCTTTGAAGTTTTAACCTGAGTAAGTTCATAGGTAGTGCATAGGTAAATTACATCCAACACCGTTGAGCACAGCGCGAGAGTTGTGTAACAGACATTAGGTAGAGCCAACAAGAAAAATATGTTTTATCAACAAAGTTTACTTCGACTGACATAGCTTCTAATTCTCAATGATAGGAGAAACCCATACTGTTCTTACATCTATTCGTAACAATAGCTCCAAATCAGAAGGATTTACCGGCAATGAATAGTAAATTGTCTGAAAGTTAAAATGAATTATCTGTGAAAGGAACTCAAGAGTTCCCACACATTCCTCCGTACAGTGCAGACAATACATACAATGCTGAGAGAAATGTCAATGAATCGCTATCGATTTCCAAACAAATGATTTTTATTTCTCCTAGACACATTCGAAAAGGAACAGGCGAATGGGAGAAAAATCTGGGAGAAGCGATAACGGTTTTTACCCTATCACAAGTGACTACTTTCACGTGTAATTTTTCGATTAATTATTCCGACCGCTACCAGAACTGGTGGAATATAGGTCTTACTCCCGACATATGAAATATTTTTCTTATTTTGTATATACAGGGTTCGAAGTCCTAAAACACCTAAGCAAATTTGAAATTAAGAGTCCTAGAGGGGAAAATTTTAGGTTTACCTCTAAGGAAGTGACATACCCGATGAACACAACTAGTGTAACGTCACATTTCGGAAGTGAAACCTAACTCGGCAACAAAAGGAGAGTGATATTTTTATTACATAGTCGTCGAGCATTTTATTATAATTAGTAGGAAACAGCATAAGGTATTCATGAAATGAAGGCTATAATCTTCGAGCACTACGGGGCGGGGGTGGCTCAGTCGGTAGCGCGCCAGGCTCGTAATCTGTAGTTCCCAGGTTCGAGTCCCAGCTGGGTCAGCGTTGAGATTTATCTCCGCAAAATTCCCCGCCCTGCCCACGGTCAGTAGGGGACACCGATGGGCTTGGAAAGGCCGCCGTCCGTCGGATGGGAAGTTAAGCCGTGGCTCCGTGTGTGGGAGAGCCATACCCTGTGCACGTTAAAGAACACAATGGATGGCTTTGACGGGAGGTTAGCCTCTGTCTCCCAACAGCTGTTCCAGTGGGTTCCCTCCCCCAACCTTCTCTGAGCCTTCGGGGTCCTTGTGACCTGACCATTTAGCCCATGGTGTGCAAAAAAGTGCCGCTCAGAGGTAAAACAACCCAACCCTTCGATTACTACATCGGACACTAGATTCTTGGACACCGCAAAATACTTTGCAAAGCGCAGATTCTGAAATGTATGCGTATGACTGGCGTGACACCCACCTAGCAAGGTAAAAATCAGGTGCGGCAGTAAGGTAGCGTTTGTAAATGAGCAAGTTAAAAGACCAAAATTGAGGAGGAGGGATTACTTGTGAGTGGCATTTTTTTGCACACAATGGTTAAATGACTAGGTCGCAAGGACCCCGAATGTTCAGAAGGTAGGGGCAGGGTACCCATTGGAATATCTGTTGCGAGATAGATGGTAGCCTCCATTAGATCATACAGCTAGGGTATGACTCTCCCGCAGACAGAGCCACGGCTTAACATCCCATCCGACGGATGGTAGCCTTTCCAAGCTCATCAGTGTCTCCTACTGGTCATGGGAAGGGAGTTTTGGGGAGATAAATCTCAACTCTGAACTGAGACTAGCCTGTAAACTGCAGATTACGAGCCTGGAATGCTACAGACGTCCATCCATGCCTGGGGGGGGGGGGGGGGGAGAGTCTACTACAACGATCAGTACTGCAAGATGGGGCTGCTATATGGAGAGTGTCCACGAAATACCTAGGAAACTCCACGGCGGTACGCCACTAGTTTTCCAATTGTTCCACATACAACTCCGACGACCATTTGATTCGTTCGATTGCTCAGACAGACCAGCGTAATGGCTCATTCACAATCAGGTAGACAGGATCAAGTGACCTTGCGAGTTGTTTATATCATTGCTGAATACAGTATTCCAATTCACTAATCTGTAATAAATGATTTAGTCACTATTTTCTCTAGTTTTGCGCTCATATTTTCCATGGTCTGCGGGTTGCAACAAAGTACTTGCTAAGAGTCAGATTTCGAATATCGGCGTTTATACCCTTGATCCATTCATGTGTACCATAAGTAATTTCGTAGTAATAAGATAGTATATTCACATTTTTTCTCTTACCGAATTAGGTTTGTTATAACATCCTCAATTAGCCACTAGGGGCGCTACACTCGCTGTTAGTCGATCGTGCATGGCTTATATTGCTGAATACTTGTAGTGAGAGTGGACTTTCAGTTTATAACCATTACCTAATGGAAATCAAGTTTTATTCACAAAATCATTCCAAAGGTTATAAAAAAATGTACAATGCAACACATACACCACTTTTTAATTTTCAGTAAAGTAACATACTATATATATTAGAATCTGTGCGAATGAATCGAGTGGTGTTTGCAGCTACTGGACTAAGCTAATCACGTGAGGGCTGAGGATCGCTTCAGTGTCGTGGCCTGTCTTTCTCGTCGGCGTCGTAAAACACCGAGATGACGTCAGCAATACTCTTTGAATAACCAAATAAATTTAAGAATTCCTTATATATTTATTTTCTTTAAAACCAAAACGGTGAGTTTTAATTTGAAAAAAAAAACTTATTCCTTACGCTGAAAAATATCCTTACTATTTCCATAAGAGTTAATATCAAAAATTATCAGCAGAATTTTTTAGGTCTCCTTAAAGTCTTTAGATGCACATAGCTATAGAAACAACACTGAGAAGAAAGGAAACAAATTGTAAAGTCCGTGCCTAGGATAACACAAATGCACGTCTAAGAGGAAAATTAAAATACAAAAATATATGCAATACAACTAACGGTTTAAAGTCACGAAACTGTTCTTTACATGAGCCTAACAGTAAACTACAAAGAACCTTGATTTCTTGAATTGTTGAAGATATAAATTTGATATACGTGAAGAAGTAGGTATTTTCCATAATATTAACTATTATGGAAATATAACTATTATGGAAATAGAATATTATGGAAATATAACTATTATGGAAATATAACTATTATGGAAATACTATTATTATGGAAATAGAATATTATGGAAATAGAATATTATGGAAATAGAATATTATGGAAATACAATATTATGGAAATACAACATTATGGAAATACAATATTGTGGAAATACTTAGTGTTAGTTGAGCGTAAGAACTAGGCAATACCACTTCCTGTCTTGCTCAAGATCGCTTCGGTAGAATAGTATTTCCCATAACTCGATATCTTTGTTCGCTTCAAGAAGGTAGTTTTCCAGGTATTTTTTTTCTGAAAAGGGGGCGGTAGGACAAATAAGTTTGGGAACCGCTTATCTAATTCCTAACGAGCAGGATAATCATTACGACGAGCGGCAGACACAGAAAACTGTAAGTACCATTGCAAGCATGGAGATAGGAAGAAAAACGAATCACATCTAACGTATTATAACTGTCCTAACATCATCATCATCATCATCATCAAGCAGCCATGGGCTACGGAGGTCCAACCAGACCGTGCAGTTTAATTCTCCAAACATATCTGTCCTGAGCTACATCTGCTGCATCCGGCCACTGTACACCAATTCTAACAAGGTCCTGTTTGACATTGTCTGCCCACCGCATCCTAGGTCTCCCCCTCCTTCTGAGGCCTCTAGGCACACTGTTCATAACCCTATTCGCCAATGTATAATTATCCATACGGGCAACATGGCCAAACCAGCGGAGTCTCTCTCTGCACAATATGCTGCTTAAAGGAGGTTGCAGACTCCTTTGCTTAACCTCATCATTAGTTACAAAGTTAAACCACCTAATACCCAAGATACTACGTAAGCATCTAGAATCAAAAGCATCTAGTTTCCTGTTATCTTGTTTACACAGCGTCCAAGTTTCACTACCATAACTAACACTAGAAAGAACCAAACTATTATACAGTCTAATTTTAGTCTTTAGGTGTATACGCCTATTTCTCCACAATCTCCATAGATTCTTAAAAGTCCCAGCAGCAACACCTATTCGTCTGTTAATCTCATGCCACACATCACCAGTATCTGTTACATAGCTCCCAAGGTAATTAAACTGTGACACCTGCTCAAGACTGCAAACATTCAGATTAACTGAATCACAACCTGCCTGCCCAATTTTCATCACTTTAGTTTTCTCTCTGTTTATAACCAAACCTACTCTACTACCAGTCTCATCAACAGCTCGAATGAAAGAGTTCATCTCATCAACATCATTTGCCAAAAGGGTTAAATCATCAGCATAATCTAAATCAGAAATTTTCGTATCTCCAGCCCATTTAAGGCCAAAATCTTTCCCTTGAAGTGAATTTCGCATAACATAATCAACAACCAAACTAAAGAGAAAAGGAGACACAATGCACCCTTGTCGAACACCAGAAGTAATGCTAATCCAATTGCAAGACTTGCCAACTCTAACACATGACTCAGTGTTATTATAGAGAGCTTTCATTATGTTAACTAACTTGTCTGGTATACCATATGATCTCACAATCAACCACAAATTATGAGGATCAACAGAGTCGAAAGCCTTTTTGAAATCAACGAAGCTAGCAACCAAAGGTTTCTGAAACTCTAAACATTTCTCAAGAATCTGTCTAAGTGAAAATATCTGAACCACTTCTGAATCCACATTGCTCATCACGCAATTGCCTGTCAACCAGATTCTTAATTCTATTAAGCACAATCATGGAAAGAACTTTACCTGGAACAGAGAGTAGGCTGATACTCCTATAGTTATCACAAGAACTGCGATCACCTTTTTTGAAAATAGGGATAATAAGAGATCTGGTAAAATCTTTAGGAACCATGCCTTTATCATAAAAGCGATTCAAAATTTCAGTCATCCAAGTGCTAACCGAAACATTCCCAGCTCTGAGCATTTCTGTAGCAATTTCATCTACCCCTGGTGATTTATGACGTTTAAGTTTAGAAATTGCCAAAATAACTTCAGATTGTGTTAAAGGGCTAACATTAAAGCTGCCAATGCATCTATCATCATTACAAACAATGGGAGTAGAACTAACCACATTGTTTAGAACATCACTGAAATGCTCAGCCCACCTAGCCATGATGGAATCCTCACCTTCTATAACCTTACCTTGTTTATCCTGCAATCCTTGTATCCCTGTCTGTTTTCTACCACACAAAACATTAACTATCTGGTACAGCTCTCTGCTGTTGTGCTGTCTAACTGCTTCCTCGGCTTTGTCAGGCAAACCATCAAGCCAAAGATTCTTATCAGCAGCTAACTGATCCTTTACAAGTTTATTAAGGTCTCTGTAATGCTTTCTATTAGGACTAGTAGGGTATTGATTAAGGGCATTTCTGCAGTTCTTTCTTTCCGAAATAAGCTCAAGTGCCTTATCACTTAAATAATTCTGTCTCCTCTGCTCCTTTTTCCCTAAAAGAGTACTGTTAGTTTCCAAAAAAGCCTGTTTAAAATGGCCCCATTCTTCCTCAACTTGAGTATTAAGCAAACCATGACTGTCATAATGACTAAGTAACCTATCATGGTAAGCTTTAGCTATAACTGGGTCTTTCAGAACTTCAGTATTAAAGGTAAATTTTTTAACCCTAGCACAACACTTTTTAAGTTTAAGTTGCAAGACAATTTTAACAAGGTAATGGTCAGATCCAATTTCAGCTCCCCTATATGCCCTGGTATTTCTAACAGAACTAGCCCATTTGCTGTTAATTAATATATAATCAATCATATTCCTATGCAGCCCATCAGGTGAAACCCATGTGTATTTATGTATGTCGCGGTATTTGTAATATGTGTTAGTTATTCTGAAACCATTGAGTTTACTTACCTGTAGGAGACGTTGCCCATTGCCATTGCAGCTACCAATACCAAAAGGGCCAATTACTCCTCCCCAAAGGTCAGAGTCGGTACCAACTTTGACATTGAAGTCACCAAGAACAAGGGTAATATCTCCTTTCTTGACAGAATTCAAAATATCCTGAAGTTGTCCGTAAAACCTATCCTTCTCATCCTAATCAGCATACTCAGTTGGGGCATAACAGCAGATAACATTCTAGTCTTTAATGTTTGTGTGAAATTTTGCTGTAAGAAACTTTTCATTAATGCACTCATATCCTAGAAGAGCATCACTAGCATGTCTGCTGAGCAGCAGACCCACACCTTGGTGATGCTTTCCATCCTCCCTCCCTGTAAAGAGAAATTTAAAGTTATTTTTAAGTATCTCACCTTTACCTGTCCATCTGGTCTCTTGCAAGCCTAGAATATCTGGGTTATAGCGCTGGAATTCCTGCATGAGGACATCAAGAGAATAATCTCTATGTAATGTCCTCACGTTGCACGTTCCTGCAGAGAGAAAATGATTAGTAGGATTCTTAAAGAAATTAGGTTTATTGAGATTGGTAGGGGCAAAGACCTGTTCCTCCTCCAATAGTAAACAGCCCCCTGATCGCAGGCATGGGGCAAAGACCTGTTCCTCCTCCGCTAAAGGCTGAAGTCACCGATGCTGGTAGGAACTTCAGGCACCACCTTTTCCATTGGACTTTTTCAAGAGCCATATAGCCTGCCTGAGCCCCATTACTTCAGTTTAGGCTTGACGATGCCCAACTAGCTAAGTAAGGTTCTGGTACCTGCGATGGCCTCTGATTAGGATTATCCACCAGTTGATATAATGTATCCCATGCCTCTGTTCACTTAGAGCTGGCAACACAAAAGCAAACAGAAAACACAGCGGCAGATTCTCCCTCAACAGAGGCCCACCAGTGCAGCAAGTCAGCACCAGTACCCTGTGAAGTTGACCACTCCTCAGCAGAGTTGAAAAAAATGAAAAACGTGGCCATAGATGACCAGATCAGTAGGCCATACTGAACTGGCAGCCCTCCCCTTCCGTTCCCTTCCAAAATAGAATATCTCTTTTGAAAGGTACTAACGGCCTGCACCACGAGAAGGCGGGGTCGGACATTAGGTGCTAGACCTGGCCGGTTCTGTGCATCATCACTAGGGATTGGTACACAGCTCTCCTTCCAGTTTACGCCTAGCTACCATTTACAGGTCACTGTCCTAACAACGACCGAGAAATGCGTTCAATAAGAATGAGCCTGTAAAATTTTTTCTCGAAATAGATAGTATACTAACGAGGTCAGGACCTACGGCAGGGAGAATTTCACTCTTTGATGAAATCGAGGTTTATTATAAATTTCTCCAAAACATACGTCATTTCCTCTACCCGAAATGTATTCTACCGAATTTCCAAGTTTATGACAATCAACGTTTCAAGTCCTATAACTTATTAAATAAGCAGCCACAATACAGAAATTGACTATTACAAGACTCATCCGAACTGGAATATTCAACGATATTAACTTCTGAACTATACATTTAACGCAAATATAGCGCTGAATATTATTTAAAGAGCTTGAATATATCTGCTTCAATCCCGAATTAGAACTGGAAGTATACGTACTCGACCACTATCTAATTGTGAACTTCGGTAACCTGGAAACTATGCATTTAACGCAGTAAAAATAAACATCATCATCAAATTTATTTAAATCTAGATTTAAAAACAATATTTAAAACCTATCTCGTAGTTTGAATATTTCACACCGATCGTGATTTTCATTCAGAAATTAAGATTATTAAGTTTCGAAGTTCACTAACTTATGTTTTCAATAGTGAACATTAACATTGCTAGAGGGAATAAACAACTGTATGTCAAACGAACGGAAAATCCAATCGTGAAAACTAGTTAATTGATAAGTAAAAAAGTGCTAGACCTTCAAAAAATAAGAAAGTTAGCAGCAAGAATCCATAATTTCAAAAACAAAATAGGTTCAGTGGCATTTCGATCGTATAACAGTTACGCTATTAACCCACAGTATACAATAATACGATGTACGACTATTTCCATGTCTCATAACACCAACATGGCGACATACACGATATCATTAATATTTCATCTTCCTACATCCATGACTAAAAGACGGCTTATTTTTCTAACTTCAAGTAATCTTCGATTCCCTAGAAGAAAACGTGAAAAATGTCAACGCTACGACTTCAACAGATTTCATTAACTGTATACTGATTGAAATTATTCATAATAATTCTTTGCTGACGTCCGACAATAACATTGTTCATTTAATTGTTTTCTGACTTCGAAGGAAGTGACACCTCTTCATATCCGCAACAAAGTTCCGTCTCTTAAATATTCCTTTCCCACCATTTCTCGTACCTGTGCGAAGACAATTAGTGAATATTATAGGAACGAATATTATCGAACATCACGTAGCAGTGGGGATCGCCATCAAATAACGAAAGATAATCGAATAACGAAAAGTTTCCGTGCCTAGACAAGTTAAAATAAAAAAATATCCTACGTGTATAAGCAAACTGAAATATGTGCGCCTTAATAATAAATAGGGGAAAACACAGAGATGACGTCAGCAAAGCAGTTTCAATAGCAAAGCAGTTAGGAGGACGGCGAACTTTACAAGCTCATCAGTGTCCTCTACTGACCGAGGGCAGGTCTTGCGGAGATAAATCTTAAGGCTAACGCAGCTAGAACTCGAACCCTGGAACTTTAGATTACGACAGAGAGCGAAAAAATTTAATTTTCCTTCCGTGGTTTAAAATAAAATCCTAAATACATTCTTGACTATTCCTTCGAAAAAGTGTCCGAAAAATGTGGTTGATTGTAGAATTCAGGAAGAATACCTGGCAACGATTTTTTTAGAAATTAGTGATCTGGCAACCTTTGTATACGTACAGAAAGGTTTCCAAATCACTAATTATTAAAAAAGAAATCGTTGCCAGTTTTTTTTTCTGAATTCTGTAATCAACCATGGTGTTCAGATACTTTTTTGAGCGACTGTACACGAATGTTGCCAGATCACGAATATCTAAAAAAATTGTTGTCAGATATTTTTTCTGAATTCTGTTAACCACCTTCGTGTTCGGATACTTTTTTGAGTGACTATACACCAAGGTTGCCAGATCATTAATTTCTAAAAAAAATAAATAAAAAAAAAAAAAAAAAAAATCGTTGCCAGATATTTTCCTGAATTACGTAATCAACTATGGTGTTCGGATACTTTTTTTGAGCGACTGTACACGGTTGCCAGATCACTAGTATAAAAAAAAAATTGGTTGCCAGTTTTTTTTTCTGAATTCTGTAATCAAACATATTGTTCGGAAAATTTTTTGAGCGACTGTGCGTATACGAAGGTTGCAAGATCACTAATTTCTAAAAAAAATCGTTGACGGTTATTTTTTCTGAATTCTGTAGACATTCCTAGTGTTCGGATATTTATTTGAGCGACTGTACACGAAGATTGTCAGATCACAATTTTCTAAAAAAGATCGTTGCGAGCTGTTTTTTCTGCATCCTGCAATCAACCCTAGTGTTCGGATATTTGTTTGAGCGACTGTACACGAAGGTTGCCAGATCACTAATTTCTAAAAAATTCGTTCCATATATTTTTTCTCAATTTTCTAATTGGAAAATTTTTCCAATTAGAAAATTTATGTTTTCCCCCGAAAATTATACCCGAAGAATGTCAGATCACAATTTTCTAAAAAAGATCGTTCCCAGATATTTTTTCTGAATTCTTTAATCAACCATAGTGTTAGGATATTTATTTCAGCGACTGTACACCGAGATTTTAAGATCACAATTTTCTAAAAAAGATCGTTGCAAGCTATTTTTTCTGAATTCTTTAATCATCCCTAGTGTTCGGATATTTATTTTCAGCGACTGTACACAAAGGTTGCCAGATCACTAATTTCTAAAAAAATTGGTTGCCACATATTTTTTCTCAATTCTCTAATCAACAATAATGTTCGGATATTTATTTGAACAACTGTACACGAACATGGTCAGATCACAATTTTCTAAAAAAGATCGTTGCCAGATATGTTTTCTGAATTCTTTAATCAACCACAGTGTTCGGATATTTATTTCAGCGACTGTATTCGAAGATTGTCAGATCACAAATTTCTAAAAAAGATCGTTGCGAGATATTTTTTCTGAATTCTTTAATCAACCATAGCGTTTGGATATTTATTTCAGCGACTGTACACGAAGGTTGCCAGGTCACTAATTTCTAAAAAATTCGTTGAGACATATTTTTTCTCAATTCTCTAATCAACAAGTTTTCGGATATTTGTTTGAGCGACTGTACACGAACATTGTCAGATCACAATTTTCTAAAAAAAGATCGTTGCGAGCTATTTTTTCTGAATTCTTTAATCAACACTAGTGTTCGGATATTTATTTTCAGCGACTGTACAAAGGTTGCCAGATCACTAATTTCTAAAAAAATTCGTTGCCACATATTTTTTCTCAGTTCTCTAATCAACAATAGTGTTCGGATATTTATTTGAACGACTGTACACGAACATGGTGAAATCACAATTTTCTAAAAAACATCGTTGCGATATATTTTTTCTGAATTATTTAATCAACCGTAGTGTTCGGATATTTATTTCAGCGACCGTACACGAAGATTGTCAGATCATAATTTTCTAAAAATGATCGTTGCGAGATATTTATTCTGAATTCTTTAATCAACCATAGTGTTCGGATATTTATTTCAGCGAGTGTACACGAAGATTGTCAGGTCACAAATTTCTAAAAAAGATCGTTGCGAGATATTTTTTCTGAATTCTTTAATCAACCATAGTGTTCGGATATTTATTTCAGCGACTGTCCACGATGGTTGCCAGATCATTAATTTCTAAAAAATTCGTTACCACATATTTTCTCTCAATTCTCTAATCAACAATAGTGTTCGGATATTTGTTTGAGCGACTGTACACGAACATTGTCAGATCACAATTTTTTTAAAAAAGATTATTGCCAGATATTATTTCTGAATTCTTTAATCAATCACAGTGTCCTGATATTTATTTCAGTGACTGTACATGAAGGTTGCCAGATCACTAATTTCTAAAAAATTCGTTGCCACATATTTTTTCTGAATTCTTTAATCAACCATAGTGTTCGGATATTTATTTCAGCGACCGTACACGAAGATAGTCAGATCACAATTTTCTAAAAAAGATCGTCGCGAGATATTTTTTCTGAATTCTTTATTCAACCATAGTGTTCGGATATTTATTTCAGCGAGTGTAGACGAAGATTTTCAGATCACAAGTTTCTAAAAAATATCGTTGCGAGATATTTTTTCTGAATTTTTTAATCAACCATAGTGTTCGGATATTTATTTCAGCGACTGTACGAAGTTTGTCAGATCACAAATTTCTAAAAAAGATCTTTGCGAGATATTTTTTCTGAATTCTTTAATCAACCATAGTGTTCGATATTTATTACAGCGAATTTACACGATGGTTCCCAGATCACTAATTTCCAAACAATCCGTTGCCACATATTTTTTCTCAATTCTCTAATCAAGAATAGTGTTAGGATAGTTATTTGAGCGACTGTACACGAATATTGTTAGATAACAATTTTCTAAAAAAGATCATGCGGATATTTTTTCTGAATTCTTTAATCAACAATAGTGTTCGGATATTTATTTCAGCGACTGTACACGAAGATTGTTAGATCACAATTTTTTAAAAAAGATCATTGCCAGATATTTTCTCTGAATTCTTTAATCAACAATAGTGTTCGGATATTTATTTCAGCGAGTGTACACGAAGATTGTCAGGTCACAAATTTCTAAAAAAGATCGTTGCGAGATATTTTTTCTGAATTCTTTAATCAACCATAGTGTTCGGATATTTATTTCAGCGACTGTCCACGATGGTTGCCAGATCATTAATTTCTAAAAAATTCGTTACCACATATTTTCTCTCAATTCTCTAATCAACAATAGTGTTCGGATATTTGTTTGAGCGACTGTACACGAACATTGTCAGATCACAATTTTTTTAAAAAAGATCATTGCCAGATATTATTTCTGAATTCTTTAATCAACCACAGTGTTCTGATATTTATTTCAGTGACTGTACATGAAGGTTGCCAGATCACTAATTTCTAAAAAATTCGTTGCCACATATTTTTTCTGAATTCTTTAATCAACCATAGTGTTCGGATATTTATTTCAGCGACCGTACACGAAGATAGTCAGATCACAATTTTCTAAAAAAGATCGTCGCGAGATATTTTTTCTGAATTCTTTAATCAACCATAGTGTTCGGATATTTATTTCAGCGAGTGTAGACGAAGATTTTCAGATCACAAGTTTCTAAAAAATATCGTTGCGAGATATTTTTTCTGAATTTTTTAATCAACCATAGTGTTCGGATATTTATTTCAGCGACTGTACGAAGTTTGTCAGATCACAAATTTCTAAAAAAGATCTTTGCGAGATATTTTTTCTGAATTCTTTAATCAACCATAGTGTTCGATATTTATTACAGCGAATTTACACGATGGTTCCCAGATCACTAATTTCTAAACAATCCGTTGCCACATATTTTTTCTCAATTCTCTAATCAAGAATAGTGTTAGGATAGTTATTTGAGCGACTGTACACGAAGATTGTCACATCACAATTTCTAAAAAATTCGTTGCCACATATTTTTTCTCAATTCTCTAATCAACAATAGTGTTCGGATATTTGTTTGAGCGACTGTACACGAACATTGTCATATCACACTTTTCTAAAGAAGATCGCTGCCAGATATTTTTTCTGAATTATTTAATCAACATATTGTTCGGATATTTATTTCAGCGACTGTACACGAAGATTGTCAGATCACAAATTCTAAAAAAAGTTCGTTGCGAGATATTTTTTCTGAATTCTTTAATCAACCATAGCGTTCGGATATTTATTTCAGCGACTGTACACGAAGATTGTCAGATCACAAATTTCTAAAAAAGATCGTTGCGAGATATTTTTCTGAATTCTTTAATCAACCATAGTGTTCGGAAATTTATTTCAACGACTGTACACGAAGGGTGCCAGATCACTAATTTCTAAAAAATTCGTTGCCACATATTTTTTCTCAATTCTCTAATCAACAATAGTGTTCGGATATTTATTTGAGCGACTGTAGACGAACATTGTCTGATCACAATTTTGTAAAAAAGATCGTTGCAATATGTTTTTTCTGAGTTTTTTAATCAATCATAGGGTTCGGATATTTATTTCACCGATTGTACACGAAGATTGTTAGATCACAATTTTCTAAAAAGATCATTGCCAGATATTTTTTCTGAATTCTTTAATCAACCATAGTGTTCGGAAATTTATTTCAACGACTGTACACGAAGGTTGTCAGATCACTAATTTCTAAAAAATTCGTTGCCACATATTTTTTCTC
Source organism: Ryuthela nishihirai (assembly GCA_038380435.1). Classification (NCBI taxonomy): domain Eukaryota; kingdom Metazoa; phylum Arthropoda; class Arachnida; order Araneae; family Heptathelidae; genus Ryuthela; species Ryuthela nishihirai. The sequence continues at coordinate 329,501 of JAWZYU010000025.1, forward strand.
AATTCTCTAATCAACAATAGTGTTCAGATATTTGTTTGAGCGACTGTACACGAACATTGTCTGATCACAATTTTGTAAAAAAGATCGTTGCGATATATTTTTTCTGAGTTTTTTAATCAACCATAGTGTTCGGATATTTATTTCACCGACTGTACACGAAGATTGTTAGATCACAATTTTCTAAAAAGATCATTGCCAGATATTTTTTCTGAATTCTTTAATCAACCATAGTGTTCGGAAATTTATTTCAACGACTGTACACGAAGGTTGGCAGATCACTAATTTCTAAAAAATTCGTTGCCACATATTTTTGCTCAATTCTCTAATCAACAATAGTGTTCGGATAGTTGTTTGAGCGACTGTACACGAAAATTGTCTGATCACAATTTTCTAAAAAATATCGTTGCGAGATATTTTTTCTGAATTCTTTAATCAACAATAGTGTTCGGATATTTATTTCAGCGACTGTACACGAAAATTGCCATATCACTATTTTCTCAAAACGTCGTTGCCAGATATGTTTTCTGAATTCTGAAATGAACTACAATGTGACAAGTAGAGTGAAAATCCACAACTTCGCAGAGATCACGTCACAAGGGTAAAGTGGGTAAAATCAAGGCAAAAGTGAAAATCTCCCTAAAATCGGTTCTAAAAGAGAAACATCTACGGTTTCAAACAGCTACACACATGTAATCCACATCCAGGAACCCGATTCAAGCGTCAAAACCGCAAAACAGTGCATATTTTCCGACTTATCAGGAAAAACGTGCCAAAAACTCAATCGGATCTCTGAGAAAACAAAAAGGACAAAATCGGTGAAAAAGACGTTCTCGACCTCTAAAGGAATCAGTCTAATAAAGGAATCAGCCGTTCGAATTATAGAAAACGCCCCAAAAATGAGCAGGCCCAGTTAGAACGAATCAGTGAAGTTATCCATGTTAAAGCTAAGGCAAGTGACTGCTAAAAGACACCGATAAAGACGTAAATTTCAAAAATTCACCAAATATCAAAAGAGAACCCCGAACCCGCATCCAAGGCCCGAGAAAACCACGCCCCGAGCCCGCATCCAACCCGCGAGAGAAGCAGGCCCCAAAAAGCAAAAAGTGCATATTTTTCGAGTTATTCAACAAAAAGTGCCAAAAACGCAATCGGACCTCAGAGAAGCCAAAAAAGCCCAAATCGGTGAAAAAGACAGTTTCAGTGTCGAGAGTAATCGTAGTGGAACAAGAATCAGTCGTATGAAATAAAATGAAAGGCCCCTATTGTTTTTTAAGCCAATTGAGATCGAATCAGTAAAGTTTCCCATGTTAAACCTATTGCAAACCAAACCCAAAAGTGTCAGAAAAGTTAAATATTTCAAAAATTCAGCAAAAATAAAAAAGGAGTTAGAGCGGAAACAAAGACACCCACAAAAAAATGAGGAGTCGGAATAGAATCTGATAAAAAAAAAGTCAAAGAAAGTCACTTGGAAGTTAGAGTCAGAGAGCGTCAAATACAGTCCAAATTCAATGTCACCCAGCTAAAAAAGTAGCCGTTCTAGAAAAAAACAAACCTGATCAAAGTCACAGCCAGGTGGAGAGTAAGAACCTTCCACTAGCCCAAAGTCCTCCGAAGCAATAAAAACCCACACCCAGGTAGAGAATGAAAACCTCCCAATGGCATAAAGTCCCCTAAAACAAAAAAAAATTAGCCAAAAATGGAAAATTCGTCCCCAAGTGAGAAAAAGGCAAAGAAATCAAGGCAGAGTGGAAGACAAGCCAAAATGACAAGTAGAGTCCAAAGCTAAAACTTCGCAGAGATGACGTCACAAGCGTAAAGTGGGTAAAATCAATGCAAAAGTGAAAATCGCCCTAGAATCCGTTCTAAAAGAGAAAAATCGACGGATCAAACAGCTACACCCATGTAATTCACAGCCAGGAACCCGATTCAAGAGTCAAAACCGGGAAAAGTGACTATTTCTAGAGTTATTCCACAAAAAGTGCCAAAAATGCAATCGGACCTGAGAGAAGCCAAAAAAGCCCAAATCGTTGGAAGTGATCACTGTAGTGTACACGAAGATTGCCAGATCACTCTTTTCAAAAAAGATCGTTGGGAGATATTTTTTCTCTATTCTTTAATAAAACCGCAGTGTTCGGATACTTTTTTGAGCGACTGTACACTCTCGAAATTATCAGGTTGGCAGTTCTCCACATTCTTCACCTGATACAGGGAATCTTCATTTGCCTGCCTGCGTGATTATCAAAAACAACAATTTCAGATTCGTCATCCGTAAATCATTTTGTGAATGAGAATGAAAACAGTGGCCACATGGTCACGAAATCGGACTTCAAAGTGTTACAGTTGCTAATCACAAAACCCTTATGAAAAGTGCGTGCTTTGCATCATTTCTTATCGCTTATCAAACGCCCAATGTTCAAGTCCACCCAGATAACTTTGTGAACGTGATTTGCAAGATGAAAGCATTTACTTAGAACAGGTTACTTGGGATTTATCGTTAATTTAAATAACATCCAAAGTGCTTAGTGCGTGTTTCAAGTGATATTTGAAAACGCATTGAAAACATTTTCAAGTTTTAACTGATAAATTTTGGTATCTGTGTTATTCATCGCTGAGCGGCACTTTTTTGCACACCATGGGCTAAATGGCCAGGTCACAAGGACCTCGAAGGCTCAGAGAAGGTTGGGGGAGGGGACCCACTGGAACAGCTGTTGTGAGACAGATGGTAGCCTCCCGTCAAGGCCATCCAGCGTGTTCTTTAACGTTGAGTTGTTTTACCTCTGAGCGGCACTTTCTTACACACCATGGGCTAAATGGCCAGGTCACATGGACCGGGAAGGCTCAGAGAAGGTTGAGGGAGGCTAAACAGCTGTTGGGAGACAGATGGTAGCATCCCGTCTCTCTCTGCACAATATCCAGCGTGTTCTTTAACGTACACAGGGTATGGTACTTTTTTGCAAACCATGGGCTAAATGGCCATGCCACAAGGGACCCCGAAGGCTCAGAGAAGGTTGGGGGAGGGGACCGAATGGAACAGCTGTTGGGAGACAGATGGTAGCCTCCCGTCAAGGCCATCCAGCGTGTTCTTTAACGTTGAGTTGTTTTACCTCTGAGCGGCACTTTCTTACACACCATGGGCTAAATGGCCAGGTCACATGGGCCCCGAAGGCTCAGAGAAGGTTGGGGGAGGAGCGTCACTGGAACAGCTGTCAGGAGACAGATGGTAGCCTCCCATCAAAGCCATGCAACGAGTTCTTTAAAGTGCACAGGGTATGGCTTTCCCGCACACAGTGCCACGGCTTAAGATCCCATCCGACGGACGGCGGCCTTTCGAAGCTTATCGGTTTCCCCTGCTGACCGTTAGCAGGGCGAGCAGTTTTAGGGAGATAAATCTCAACGCTGTCCCAGCGGGGGACTCTAACCTGGGAAGTGTAGATTACGAGCCGGGAGCGCTACTAACTTACCCATCCCTACCCCAGCGCTCGCAGGGTTTTTTTGCGATAAGGAATGACTAGCTGCTATGGTTTCTCTTCGTGTGCAGTTTTTTTCTGGTTAGAGTAGCACCTGTGACAGCGTTGAGATCCGCAGTTACGTATATATTATACGTCATCGCGAAGTGACGATATCTGCTTTCGTATTAAGCGGTCTTTCGCCTTGCTATTATGAATGCCACCAAAAGACATAATATCAGGAGTGCTTTCATTAAAGTGAAGGGGTGGAACGTTAGGTATTGCTACAGGAAAGGAATATGCAATTCCCAGGGTCGATTCCCACTTGACTCATAGTTCTGATTAATTTACGTTAAACACCCCCATCGTTATATCGGTTAGAAAGACGAACACCGATGGTTTGTGTAAAGGCATATTTGCATAACATCCGTCGTAATGAGAGTTCACTGAAGTGAACGTTACTGCAACAGTATCATGCCGTGATAAAGGAGTCCGTTGTATTCCATAACTATTCGCAATTGAGGAAATCCTATTTCGACTAAACTTATCTGCAGAAATGACTCCTAAGTGTCGTTTCAAAGACTCCCGAGAAGTCCTTAATAGCACAAATAACCATATCTAAATAACCAATTAAATCTATTTAAGTTGAAAACCTAAGTTTTATATTCACTACTAAATGTTGCATTGTTGGTTTCACGATTAAAGAGAAAGGAAGAAAACAGATCGTACGCTAAATAATCCATGACACAACAATGCTTTTCGAATAGTTAAACCAGATACGCCATTTGTTTCGTAATTTGCATTTCCGTCACGAATAAGGTTAATTAATTTAATTCCTTGAATCAAAATAATCCACCTAATTGAGGAAATAAAAGAAAAAGTGGCTAGGCTTAATCGTTTTGCGTAATATTTCAGTTTTGCATTCTACAATTTATCCCACACTATTGACTGCGAAGTCAATAGTTAAGTCTGTCGCTGTACTGTTTACTGAACAGATTAAGGTTATTACCTGAGTGAATATGTCTAAACAAGGCAGAACCTTAAATTACTTCCAATCATTCCTCAGAAGCTACCACTAAGAAAGAATATTCATTAAATTAAAACCACGTAAAGATTAGAAAAATGTGCTTATTACAATATCCGTTGCCCAGTGGTTAACGTGCTTAGCTGCTGATCCAAGGTGTTCCAACAACCACTTCTAACGCCCGGATGTTTCGGTTGCTTTTATGCCGGGTTGGGTTGTTTTACCTCTGAGCGGCACTTTTTTGCACACCATGGGCTAAATGGCCAGGTCACATGGACCCCGAAGGCTCAGAGAAAGTTGGGGGAGGGGACCCACTGGAACAGCTGTTGGGAGACAGATGGTAGCCTCCCGTCAAGGCCATCCAGCGTGTTCTTTAACGTGCACAGGGTATGACTCTCCCGCACACGGAGCCACGACTTAACGTCCCATCCGACGGACGGCGGCCTTTCCAAACCCATCGGTGTCCCCTACCGACCATGGGCAGGGCGGGGAATTTTGCGGAGATAAATCTCAACGCTGACCCAGCTGGGACTCGAACTGGGAACTACAGATTAGCAGCCTGGCGCGCTACCGACTGAGCCACCCCCGCCCCCTTTTATGCCGGGATGACGCCTTCAACTACAGCCTCTGTGAGAACCAGATGCTTGAGTTGATAAATAAATTTTCTTTATATTTATAACCGCAAAAATAAATATTATTGTTTAAACAATCTCTTAAAACAAGAGTCATTGGTCTTATGTTTTGCCTATTTATCCCTTTTAGCCGAGAAGCAGAGGATTTTATTTCTTCTTAGGAATGCTTGAAATAAATAAAAGTTTTAGAAAAAAAATGAATTCTAAATTGATATTCAGATATAGTATGCGCTAATATTATAACAGCGTTGCTTAAAGTTTTGAAACCTGAATGCATAAACGTGTCTCAACGTGTCTCTTAATGCATAAACGTATCTCAAGTTATGTACTTTCTCATACGTACCACGTTGAGTGCCAAACGAACGAAATTCCTGGAAGTGGTGTTAATGTATTTCTAATGAAATATTTCCTTGTTACCGCGTTCGCAACGGTTTTTGCTCTATTTCTTCTACGATTGGTCAAATATTTTGCAATGGCAGGTGCGTGTTGAGAACATAACACGTGCGCCCTTAGTAACGATAGCAACAACGTGTTCGCTTTAACTTTAGTCTCAATGGATTTCTTCTTTTCCGTATTATAGTTTATTAGACCACGTTAAGTAATTTTAACGTACACAGAAATCGACCTATAGTGAGCAATGATCAATAGTAATAATGTAAAATTCCAGTAATACAGTGGACCCCCGATATAACGCGAATGTCGGGCGGAAAACAACACCCGCGTTATACCGAGCGGCGCGGTGGCGACACAATAAATTTTACACTGTAAGCTTTTCTTTTACTCATCATGCATACAATAATTAAACACTATTCAAAATACATGTAGGAACTCAATACATACACAATTACTCAATACGCAGTAACAATAAAATGCGATACTCACTAACGCCGCACGGACCTGTGTAAACATGTTTGAACTTATCGCGAACATCGCCAGCGCTATAACCGAGTGCGCGGTATAGGGAGCAGCGCTGTAACGAAGGTCCACTGTATTAATATTTATAAAATGCGATTGCAATGTAATATTAAAGCTGGAAATTACATACCATTTCACTGTTTCGTTTGAGCTCAAATAACTACGATTTATTAATTTCATTATAAAACTTTACAGGTTTTACTAACAATTGTGACACCGTGGAGACACCTAATTTATAGAAATTAAATCATCACGGACATGATATCATGTTTTATAGGATAAGGTCTGCCGCATTTTTAAATACATTCTCAAAAGATATGCGGTCAGAAGGAGTAAAGATGTTAGAAGCAGTAGTCAAGTCGTTAGGCGTCCACGCTGCGAATCTGAAATTTTGAGGATCGAGTCACACTTCGGGCAACATTAAGATTTAATCCCGTTGTTCTGCGAATGAAAAAGGGAACACCAACAGGTTTGCAAAGTCGCTGTGAAGTTAACCCATGGTTGACCTATGCAGGAAATAAATGCCACCCCTTAAAAAAAAGTTTATTTCTTCTTCTACATACGGCCCAGCTTATGTTATATCTTGGGAACGTGAGGCCCGAACGCAACAAGTTCCATGTCACAAGAAAACTCGTTAAGTAGGTAATGCTGCTGTCCATAAAACTAACAACCTTCGTTTACTTTCCCTTCAAAATAGAAATTTACTAGTTAGTGCATGTTCGGACAGCAAAGAATTACGAATTTCCTTTCAAGTGGAAGCTCGTATGAAGATCCATGTGTGGGAGACATCCATACCCGGTACATGTTAAACACGCTGTATGCCCTTGATTGGGCTCAGTAGATAGCGCACCAGGCTCGTAATCTGCAGTTCCCAGGTTCGAGTCCCAGCTGGGTCACCGTTGACACCTATCTCCGCAAAACTGTCCGCCCTGCCCATGGTCAGTAAGGGACACCGATGGGCTTGGAAAGTCTGCCGTACATCAGATGGGACGTTAAGCCGTGGCTCCGTGTGTGCGAGAGCCATATCCTGTGCAACTTAAAGAAGACACTGGATGGTCTTGACGGGAGGCTACCATCTGTCTCCCAACAGCTGTTCCAATGAGTCCCCTCCCCCAACTTTCTCTGAGCCTTCGGGGTCCATGTGACCTGGCCATTTAGCCCATGGTGTGCAAAAAAGTGCCGCTCACAGGTAAAACAACCCAACCCTTGAGAGGCGGAAAAGCTTGAATTGGCATTTGGAACGTGTCAGTATTACCAGTATACTCTGACGAGGGTCTAAAACGTATATAGATTGTGTTCCAGATACCTAGAAACGTTGCAGGTTTTATAACCAAAACTAATTCTCCTTTTTATTTACTAAAAATCGAATGTAACCCGGCGACCGACGCAGAATGACTTTGGCTAATATTCTAGAAGTACAGCGCTTGGGGGGAAAAAAATGGCAACTGCACGAGGTGTTCCCAGGTGGTCACCCTCCCAAGTACTGACCGCGAGGGGACACACTGGACAGCTGTAGGAGACAGATGGCAGACTCCAGTCAAGGCCATCCAGCGTGTTCTTTAACGTTGGGTAGTTTTACCTCTAAACGACACTTTTTTTTGCATAGAACAGGCTGAATGGCCAGGTCACAATGACCTCGAAGGCTCAAAAGAAGTTGGGGGAGGGGACCCACTCGAATAGTTGTTGGGAGACAGATGGTAGCCTGAAGGTAAGCCATCCAGTGCGTTCTTTAACGCGCACACAGTATGGCTCTCCCGCACACGGAACCACGGTTTAACGTCCCATTAGGAGGACGGCGACCTATACAAACCCATCGGTGTCCTCTACTGACCGAGGGCAGGGCGGGGAGTCTTGCGGAGATAAATCTTAACGCTGACCCATCTGGAACTCGAACCCTGGAACTTTAGATTACGACAGGGCGCCAAAAGATTTAATTTTCCTTCCGTGGTTTAAAATAAAATCCGAAATACATTCTTGTCCATTCCTTCGAAAAAGTATCCGAACAATGTAGTTGATTGTAGAATTCAGGAAGAATACCTGGCAACTATTTTTTTAGAAATTAGTGATCTGACAACCTTCGCATACGTACAGGAAGGTTGCCAAATCACTAATTATTAAAAAAGAAATCTTTGCCAGATTTTTTTTCTGAATTCTGTAATCAACCATGTTGTTCGGATACTTTTTTGAGCGACTGTACAAGAAGGTTACCAGATCACTAATATCTAAAAAAATAGTTGTGAGATATTATTTCTGAATTCTGTTATCAACCATGGTGTTCGTATACTTTTTTTGAGTGACTGTACACCACGGTTGCCAGATCACTAAAAAGAAGATCGTTGCCACATATTTTTTCTGAATTCTTTAAACAACCATAGTGTTCTGATATTTGTTTGAGCGATTGTACACGAAGGTCGCCAGATCACTAATTTCTAAAAAAATTCGTTGCCACATATTTTTTCTCAAATCTCTAATCAACAATAGCGTTCGAATATTTGTTTCAGCGACTATACTCGAACATGTCAGATCACAATTTTCTAAAAAAGATCGTTGCGAGATATTTTTTCTGAATTCTTTAATCAACCATAGTGTCCGATATTTATTTCAGCGACTGTACACGAAGATTGTCAGATCACAATTTTCTAAAAAAGATCGTTGCCACATATTTTTTCTGAATTCTTTAAACAACCATAGTGTTCGGATATTTGTTTGAGCGATTGTACACGAAGGTTGGCAGATCACTAATTTCTAAAAAATTCGTTGCCACATATTTTTTCTCAATTCTCTAATCAACAATAGTGTTCGAATATTTGTTTGAGCGACTGTACTGGAACATTGTCAGATCACAATTTTCTAAAAAAGATCTTTGCGAGATATTTTTTCTGAATTCTTTAATCAACCATAGTGTTCGGATATTTATTTCAGCGACTGTACACGAAGATTGCCATATCACTATTTTCTAAAAACGTCGTTGCCAGATATTTTTTCTGAATTCTCTATTTGTCACATTGTAATGTGACAAATAGGGTGAAAATCGACAACTTCGCAGAGATGACCTCACAAGGGTAAAGTGGGTAAAATCAAGGCAAAACTGAAAATGGCCCTAGAAACCGTTCTAAAAGGGAAAAATCGACGGTTCAAATAGATACACCCATGTAATCCACAGCGAGGAACCCGATTCAAATGTCAAAACCGCGAAAAGTGACTATTTCTAGAGTTATTCCACAAAAAGTGCCAAAAACGCAATCGGACCTGAGAGAAGCCAAAAAAGCCCAAATCGTTGGAAGTGACCACTGTAGTGTACACGAAGATTGCCATATCACTATTTTTTACAAAGCTCGTTGGGAGATATTTTTTCTCTATTTTTTAATAAAACCGCAGTGTTCGGATACTTTTTTGAGCGACTGTACACTCTCGAAATTATCAGGTTGGCAGTTCTCCACATTCTTCACCTGATACTGGGAATCTTCATTTAACTGCTTGCGTGATTATAAAAAACAAAAATTGCAGATTCGTCATCCGTAAATCATTTCGTGAATGAGAATGAAAACAGTGGCCAAATGGTCACGAAATCGGACTTCAAAGTGTTACAGTTGCTAATCACAAAACCCTTATGAAAAGTGCGTGCTTTGCATCATTTCTTATCGCTTATCAAACGCCCAATGTTCAAGTCCACCCAGATAACTTTGTGAACGTGATTTGCAAGATGAAAGCATTTACTTAGAACAGGTTACTTGGGATTTATCGTTAATTTAAATAACATCCAAAGTGCTTAGTGCGTGTTTCAAGTGATATTTGAAAACGCATTGAAAACATTTTCAAGTTTTAACTGATAAATTTTGGTATCTGTGTTATTCATCGCTGAGCGGCACTTTTTTGCACACCATGGGCTAAATGGCCAGGTCACAAGGACCTCGAAGGCTCAGAGAAGGTTGGGGGAGGGGACCCACTGGAACAGCTGTTGTGAGACAGATGGTAGCCTCCCGTCAAGGCCATCCAGCGTGTTCTTTAACGTTGAGTTGTTTTACCTCTGAGCGGCACTTTCTTACACACCATGGGCTAAATGGCCAGGTCACATGGACCGGGAAGGCTCAGAGAAGGTTGAGGGAGGCTAAACAGCTGTTGGGAGACAGATGGTAGCATCCCGTCTCTCTCTGCACAATATCCAGCGTGTTCCTTAACGTACACAGGGTATGGTACTTTTTTGCAAACCATGGGCTAAATGGCCATGCCACAAGGGACCCCGAAGGCTCAGAGAAGGTTGGGGGAGGGGACCGAATGGAACAGCTGTTGGGAGACAGATGGTAGCCTCCCGTCAAGGCCATCCAGCGTGTTCTTTAACGTTGAGATGTTTTACCTCTGAGCGGCACTTTCTTACACACCATGGGCTAAATGGCCAGGTGACATGGACCGGGAAGGCTCAGAGAAGGTTGAGGGAGGCTAAACAGCTGTTGGGAGACAGATGGTAGCATCCCGTCTCTCTCTGCACAATATCCAGCGTGTTCTTTAACGTATACAGGGTATGGTACTTTTTTGCAAACTATGGGCTAAATGGCCATGCCACAATGGACCCCGCAGGCTCAGAGAAGGTTGGGGGAGGGGCCTCACTGGAACAGATGTTGGGAGACAGATGGTAGCCTCCCGTCAAAGCCATGCAACGTGTTCTTTAACGTGCACAGGGTATGGCTTTCCCGCACCCGGTGACACGGATTAAGATCATATCCGACGGACGGCGGCCTCTCCAAGCTTATCGGTTTCCCCTGCTGACCGTTAGCAGGGCGAGCACTTTTGCGGAGATGAACTCGAACCTGAACTGCAAATTACGAGCCTGGCGCGCTACCAACTGAGCCACCATGCCTCCGCAGAGTTTCTTTCCGTTAAGGAACTAATAACTGCTATGGTTTCTCTTGATGTGCATTTTATTTCTGGTTCGAGTAGCACCTGTGACAACATACAGACCCCCAGTTACGTATAAAATATATACGTCGTCGCGTAGTAACAATATCGGCTTTCGTACTAAGCGCTCTTCCGCATTGCTATTAGAAATGCCTCCAAAATACATACGATCAGTAGTGCTATCATTAAAGTGAAGGGGATGGACGGTTAGGTATTGCCGCAAGATAGGAATGTGTTTCCTAGGGTCGAGTCCCACTATACCCAAAGTTTTGATTTATTAAACCTTATATCGGTTAGAAAGCCGAACACCCATTGTTTCTATAAAGGCCGTCGGGTGTGAGGTAAAACCATGGTCCCTGTGTGTAGGAGAAATATACCCTGCACCTATTAAATAAGACGCTAGATGGCCATGACCTGAGATTGTCATCTCTCTCTTAACAGATGTGGTGCAGTGGGTTCCTTCGCCGACTGCATGGAGTCCTTGTGGAGTGGCCATTTTGTCCTATATGTGCGAAAAACTGCCGCTCATACTTAAAAGAACCTCTCATGCGAGGGAGGGAACAAATTTCGTTTTACACTCGTTAGGACTTTAAATCTTTCAATCACCTGTGAAACTTTTACCGAATTAAATAATCATCATCATCATCATCATCATCCTCAAGCAGCCATGGGCTACGGAGGTCCAACCAGACCGTGCAATTTAGTTCTCCAAGCAAGTCTATCCTGAGCTACATCTACTGCATCTGGCCACTGCACACCAATTCTAACAAGGTCTTGTTTGACATTGTCTGCCCACCGCATCCTAGGTCTCCCCTTCTTTCTGAGGCCTTTAGGCACACTGTTCATAACCCTATTCGCCAATCTATAATTATTCATACGGGCAACATGGCCAAACCAACGGAGTCTCTCTCTGCACAATATGCTGCTTAAAGGAGGTTGCAAACTCCTATGCCTAATCTGATCATTAGTTACAAAGTTGAACCACCTAATGCCCAAGATACTGCGTAAGCATCTGGAATCAAAAGCATCTAGTTTCCTGTTATCTTGTTTACAAAGTGTCCAAGTTTCACTACCATAACTAACCCTAGAAAGAACCAAACTATTGTACAGTCTAATTTTAGTCTTTAGGTGTATACGCCTATTTCTCCACACTCTCCATAGGTTCTTAAAAGTCCCGGCAGCAATCCCAATTCGTCTGTTAATCTCATGCCGCACATCACCATTATCTGTTACATAGCTCCCAAGATAATTAAACTGTGACACCTGCTCAAGACTGCAACCATTCAGATTAACTGAATCACAGCCTGCCTGACCAATTTTCATCACTTTAGTTTTCTCTCTGTTTATAACCAAACCTACTCTACTGCCAGTCTCATCAACAGCTCGAATGAAAGAGTTCATCTCATCAACATCATTTACCAAAAGGGCTAAATCATCAGCATAATCCAAATCAGAAATTTTCGTATCTCCAGCCCATTTAAGGCCAAAATCTTTCCCTTGAAGTGAATTTCGCATAACATAATCAATAACCAAGCTAAAGAGAAAAGGAGACAAAATGCACCCCTGTCGAACACCAGAAGTAATGCTAAACCAATTACTACAAGCCTTACCAACTCTCACACACGACTCAGTGTTATTATAGAGAGCTTTCATTATGTTAACTAACTTGTCTGGTATACCATATGATCTCACAATCAACCACAAATTATGACGATCAACAGAGTCGAAAGCCTTTTTGAAATCAACAAAGCTAGCAACCAAAGGTTTCTGAAACTCTAAACATTTCTCAAGAATCTGCCTAAGTGAAAATATCTGATCCACACATCCCCTACCACTTCTGAATCCACATTGCTCATCACGCAATTGACTGTCAACCAGATTCTTAATTCTATTAAGCACAATCATGGAAAGAACTTTACCTGGAACAGAGAGTAGGCTGATACCCCTATAGTTATCACAAGAACTGCGATCACCTTTTTTGAAAATAGGGATAACAATAGCTCTGGTAAAATCCTTAGGAACCATGCCTTTATCATAAAAGATATTCAGAATTTCAGTCATCCAAGTGGTAACCGAAACATTCCCAGCTCTAAGCATTTCCGTAGTAATTTCATCTACCCCTGGGGATTTATGAAGTTTAAGTTTAGAAACAGCCAAAATAACTTCAGACTGCGTTATAGGTCCAACATTAAAGCCACCAATGCATCTATCATCATTGCAGACAATGGGAGTAGAACTAACCACATTGTTCAGAACATCACTGAAATGCTCAGCCCACCTAGCCATGACAGAATCCTCCCCTTCTATAACCTTACCTTGTTTATCCTTCAATCCTTGTATGCCTGTCCGTTTTCTACCACACAAAATTTTAACTATCTGGTACAGCTCTCTGCTGTTGTGCTGTCTAACCGCTTCCTCGGCTTTGTCAGCCAAACCATCAAGCCAAAGATTCTTATCAGCAGCTAACTGATCCTTTACAAGTTTATTAAGGTCTCTGTAATGCTTTCTATTAGGACTAGTAGGGTATTGATTAAGGGCATTCCTGCAGTTCTTTCTTTCAGAAATAAGCTCGAGTGCCTTATCACTCAAATAATTTTGCCTCTTCTGTTCCTTTTTTCCTAAAAGAGTATTGTTAGTGTCCAAAAAAGCCTGTTTAAAATGATCCCATTCTTCCTCAACTTCAGTAGTAAGCAAACCATGACTGTCATAATGACTAAGTAACCTATCATGGTAAGCTTTGGCAATAACTGGATCTTTCAGAGCTTCAGTATTAAAAGTAAATTTTTTAACCCTAGCACAACACTTTTTAAGTTTAAGTTGCAAGACACTTTTAACAAGGTAATGGTCAGATCCAATTTCAGCTCCCCTATATGCCCTGGTATTCCTAACAGAACTAGCCCATTTGCTGTTAATTAATATGTAATCAATCATATTCTTATGCAGCCCATCAGGTGAAACCCATGTGTACTTATGTATGTCGCGGTGTTTGTAATAAGTGTTAGTTATTCTGAATCCATTGAGTTTACTTACCTGTAGGAGACGTTGCCCATTGCCATTGCAGCAACCAATACCAAAAGGGCCTATTACTCCTCCCCAAAGGGCAGAGTCAGTACCAACTTTGGCATTGAAGTCACCAAGAACAAGGGTAATATCTCCTTTCTTGACAGAATTCAAAATATCCTGAAGTTGTTCATAAAACCTATCCTTCTCATCCTCATCGGCATCCTCAGTGGGGGCATAACAGCAGATAACATTCAAGTCTTTAACGCTTGTCTGAAATTTTGCTGTAAGAAACCTTTCATTAATGCACTCATATCCTAGAAGAGCATCACTAGCGTGTCTGCTGAGAAGCAGACCCACGCCTTGGTGATGCTTATTGTCGTCCCTTCCTGAAAAGAGAAATTTAAGATTATTTTTTAAGAATCCAACCTTTATCAGTCCATCTGGTCTCTTGCAAGCCGAGAATATCTAAATTATAATGGTGGAATTCTTGTGTGAGGACATCAAGAGAAAAAGCTCTGTGCAGAGTCCTCACATTCCAACTACCTATGGAGAGAAAATGGTTAGTGGGATGTTTAAAGAAACTATGTTTATTGAGAGAGGGAATGCCGACAATATCAAACAGCCCCCTAATCGCAGACATGGGGCAAAGACCCGTTCCCCCACTACTAAAGGCTGAAGCCATCTACACTGGAAGACTTCCTCCAATGTAGAATTTGACGATGCCAATAGAAGCAAAGAGTTCAGGTGCCTGCGATGACCTCTGCTTAGGATTATCCACCAGCTGATAAACATATCCTGTGAATCTATTCACTTGGGGCTGTCAACCCACAAACAAACAGAAAACACAGCGGAAGACTTTCCCTCCACAGAAGCCCACCAGTGCAGCAAAATCAGGATCCATAATCAAGCTCAGAGCCATATATCTGTCCAGTCCAGTAGGTTTATATGGTCAGCACCAGGACCCTGTGTGGTTGACCACTCCTCAGCAGGGTAGAAAAAAAAGAAAACTAGCCATAGTTGTCCAGATCAGTAGGCCACACTAATCTGGCAGCCCTCCCCTTCCGTTCACTTCCACAAGAGAGTATCTCTTTTGAAAGTTACTAACGGTCCGCACCACGAGAAGGCGGGGTCGGACATTAGGTGCTAGGCCTGGCCGGTTCTATGCATCATCACAGGGGATTGGTGCATAGCTCTCCTTCCAGTGACTACCTAGCTACCATTTACAGACCAAATTAAATAATAGCCTGGAATTATGAATAATTTAAATGCTCAAAACGTCACAATGTTACAAGCAAGGTAACCTTTTTCAACATTAACCGTAATTATTCATAATTTAGTATGTTATATAACTTTCCAACATATATTTTGTTGTACGTATCGATTTGTTGGGAAAAAACTAGGAATAAGCGTCATACTTATCTTACCCCACCTCATTGATATAAAGTGAGGATTATTAATTGTAGGTATAATTATTAAATAGCCTGAAGAAATAATACTCACCGTGAATCCGAAAAACGCTTGAAAGAGGCACTATGTTTAAAGAAATGCGTCTTATTTCTCTTCCACAATTCATAGTAATTTTCGCAAACAAGATGTTGAAAAATACAAATGCGAAAGAGTAAAAAAACACCTGTGTTCGCAATACGAAACACTAAAAGTCACTTCCTGTGAGTGAGCAAACAGTGCATTCTTCAACGTCACTCTTGTCAGACGTCATTACCCTGTTATTGCAAGTTACAAAAAATTATAATATCAGTTTATGAGTTTATATGAAGCGGCTATGTTGCTGCTACGTTTGCCGGGTTAGCGTATGGATATGGCGAAAATTTGATACAATCTGAGTTTTTTTGAGATTTTCGGAGCTTTCCGTACCGGGAACACAGTACAGTGTAATATGAAACCATTGGCAAGGTCTATGCGATTAAAAAATACACACGGCCTCTATTCCCTATATCCTTCTCTAAACCACCATTCTGCTGCTCGAAAAAATATCAGGTGAATCAAGTTTAATAATATTCATAAAGGGAAAGGAATAAAATTCATTATGGGATATAAATTTTATAGTTAAGCGCCCTTTGTCGATGTCGACCACTAACGACCCCTTTCATTTCGTCTCGGATTTTGTAAAGCTCGCTCAGTAGAACTAATGGTTGTCCGAGGAAAAGAAATTCTTTGCTTAATTTTTGATTTCTTCATTTTGCTATTTGTCGTTACAGTATGCGTAGAAATATTCCTATATCGTAAATGATCAAACGGCAGTTTTTTTATGTACAGGCTTTCACATCTATTTGACCCATTATCGTGGACGAAGTTCGAAACCAACGTCTGATATTCGCAACAGATATATCGAGCTGATAGGGTGACGTAACGACCCAAGAAATGTCATCTTAGCGATAAAAATATAATTTACCCACTACACGGAAACGCATTGTTCAGGACTAAGAAGAAGGTAATGTAAAATACAGCGAAATGTGTAATAGAAGCCTTAGATTAAACCACAGGGTTGTCCTTTGGAACACAGGAAAAAGCGTTCTTTACCCCTAAGGACAAAGTTGCCTATGACATACGTAAGAGATTCACACCTAGCCTCGATCTAGGAATTTGTCGTTGGACACCACAGGCAAACGCGTACTGTGAAAGCCACCTAGATACCGCCTGTCTGGATAGCCTTCAACAAAAAGAGCGAAAATAAATATGCCTAAACAAGCAATTCCTTTCATTGGTTTAAGATAAGTTAAAGTTAATTTAATTTATTTTAATATCATTCAAAATAATTTACTTATTAAGATTTTATTTAAATATTTCAGAATATTATAAAAATATTTACCAAAATTAAAAAAAGAAATAACTACCAGTTAATATTTTAGGATTAGAAGTGTTTTGATTTATACACTTTGGTTTTGAAAGATCTTATAGAAATTATGGTGGCAACACTGGACATACCACTGATGACGTCACGTCCGTGTTTTCGCGATATCATTTGTAATTCTAATTTACCTTTTGTATTCTTCTGTTAATTTCCCTTTTTATTTATAACCACAAGTCGTAGACTTTTATTGTGAGGAAGTGATCTCATTTCATTTAATGTGCGACAATCTGTAGCTGAATTTCTTGTTTTGAAAATAATAATTAGTTACGACACATTTAAAATTTCGGTGTTGGGAAATGTACCAATCCACCAGTGATGATGCACAGAACCGCCAGGTCTAACACCTAATGTCCGACACCATCTTTCGTGGTGCAGGCTGTTAGTACCTTTCAAAAGAGATATTCTCTTTTGGAAGGGAACGGAAGGGGAGGGCTGCCAGTTCAGTATCGCCTACTGATCTGGTCATCTATGGCCACTTTTCCTTTTTTTTTAAACCCTGCTGAGGAGTGGTCAACTTAACAGGGTCCTGACCATTTATACCTACTAGACTGGACTTGTTTATGGATTCGAGCATGATTATGGATCCTGGACTTGCTGCACTGGTGGGCCTCTGTTGAGGGAGAATCTTCCATTGTGTTTTCTGTTTGCTTGCGTTGCCAGTCCTAAGTTAACAGAGGCATGGGATACCTTATATCAGCTGGTGGATAATCCTAATCAGAAGCCATCGTAGGTACCTGAACCTTACTTAGCTAGTTGGGCATCATCAAGCCTAAACTGGAGTAATGTGTCTCAGGCAGGCCATATGGCTCTTGAAAAACTCCACTTAAAAAGATGGTGCCTGAAGTTCAAAAAAAAAATGGCGGCATCGGAAATAAGTGAATTCACTAAAATCAGTGCGGCATGTGAATAAGCGTTAGTAATAAAGTAGGTAAAACATCGAGATTACGTCAGCAGTACTCTTTCCTTGTGTTGCCAGTACATTTTGTATATTAGATGCATATTCAAGTTTTACAAATACTTTTGTAAATCATAATATTGCTACTTTAGTGGAACGAATATCTGCAAAGTGAAATATTTCGATGTACCTGTTCGTAATAAATATTTTTCTAGAGAAAATTGAAAATGCTTATGTAAGGTACGTAGAGGTACAGACGAAACATTGCGAAGCCATAGTAAAAGTTGGAAGTTTCGTATTGCAAGCTATTTTTTCTGTGTGATGAGAAATCCACGGGATGATTTGTCTTACACTTCTACCATCCACAGTGGAAGGGGGTATAGGGTATAAACAATTTTTTATTAAATATATTTCGGGTGAGATTCTAGTGATGGACTGCGATATTGCAGGGCTTTTTAGTTGGCAGCAGCCATTCGTATGATTACCCATCGTTAAAGCTTTGAAAATTCCGGTATTTGGAAAGTCATTTTCGGTAAAAACTCTTTTTCTTTTTTCGATTAAAAATATCAGATTAATATTTCTGTTGTGGCTGACAAATAAAAATTAATACTTATGTGCACGTCATTGTATAATAAGATAGAAAATTAGGAATGGAATTGCACGACATCATAAACGTTTTCCTCAACGTTTCAAGTGTTTAAAAAAATGCTCTTTATGGTAAAGGTACACTATGTCAATAAATATTCCGATTTAGAGTGATTGGTGGGGTAATTTTAACGAGATTTATAATCGAGATTAGAGATATCTTGTGTAGGTGTTACAGATGTCAAATGCAAATGATATTGTATAAGTTCTTGAGGTGGGTGTGTTATTTTGCTACTGAGGTATTACGGAAATTTTTCGGATTTTTTGATCATTGACCTACGTGTTGCGATTGACCTCAGGAGAAAAAATGTATTGAAATGAATATTGGAAAATGAATGTTTCTTTCGATATATATTTTTCTTGTATGACATTCATGACATTTTAGAAATGCTTTTTCGATACATGCATACTATAGGAATTATCTCTGGAAGCAGCCGAAACCGCGTTGCTGACGTGATCTCTGTGTTTTATACAATTCATTATTAAGGCGGGCACATTTAAGAATGTTATTGTAACTCGTAATTTTATTTATTTTTTTATGCCGATATATATTACTTTTTTTATGGTGATACGTAGCTCCTATATGCTATAGGTAGGATATCATTTTATTTTAGAGAGTCTAGTGAGGGAAGTTTTTCGTACTTCGATTGTTTTACTCTGTCGCGTTCGGCTATATTTGGTTATTTGATGGAGATCCCCAGTGTTAAATATGTTCGATGATCTTCGTTTCTAAAATATTTAGTAATTAGCGGTCACACAGATAGCAGAGATGGTGAGAAAGGAAGTTTAAACAGAGGGAACCTTTAGCGAGTATCGAGAAGTATCACTACTTCGAAGCCAGACAACAGTTAAAACAGTAACTTTATTGTCAGACGTCACCAACCGATTATTATGACTATTATTAGTCAGAATACAGTTAATGAAATCTGTTGTTGAAGTGAAACGTATGTAGAGTGCACTGTTCACGTTTTGTTCTAGGGAATCGATGATATCACTTAAGGTTTGAAAAATAAGCCGTATTTTAGTCATAGAGGTAGGAAGAGGAAATTTTAATGATATCGTATATGGCGTTTGGGTGGTCGTCGAGAACAAAAGTCACCATGATCTTCTTTGTGAGACACATATCGTAATGTTACATACTGCGGGGTAAAAACGTTACTATTATCCTTACGAAATGTTATATAAAAGATATCCTATTCAGCATTTAAAGTTTTTCATTTACCGTTTCTGGAAATGCTGCTGATTCCAGTTTTAAGAGCAAAAGGGCATTTATCAACAGACCTGGAAAAAGGAATCCCTAAAAGCAAAACGAATCTTTCGATTAGACCTGCGGCAGCATTACATTAACTCCTAATTACGTGAGAGGAAAATTTTAGACACCGAGTTTCCGATTTCGAAGCCGGACGGAATTTGGATTAAGACGATAAACAGATATAACTCGCCAGAAAATCGTGTGGAGCCGTAACCATCGAGACTCAAGGCCATTTCACTGATGACGTCATATGTTCTGACGTCAGCATTCGTGGATCTAACATCTTGACACCCCGTAGCTGCTAGTGTTGGCGAGATTTTCTAATGTTGTGTTACCTACGAAGTGGCGCTTTATTTTTTAGTGATTAAGTTTTTACTTGTGAATCAGTTTTATAAGAAATGCCTCATCCTTGTTCTGTTCCTGGCTGTAGAGTAAACTATGAAAGTTCAAGAAATGTGCGCGTTTACAGTTTTCCCCATAATGAAGAGTTGTGCAGAAAATGGCTTCTAGCAATAAGAAAACTTCACAGTAACAATATTTAGCAAGGTATGTCAATTTTGTTTTTCGCCTTTTTATAATAGCAAGTATATTTGTGATAAAATTTTGAGATTGCTGAAATCGTAGCAAAATTGCAATATTTGGCAAGAGTATATAAAACGGTTTGAATGATAATTGTGAAGAGTATATTGTGCCATACATTCATATAACTTAACTGCTATACGTTTAGTCACAATTAGTTGTTTGTTTATCCTTTTCTATTTGCATCGTGGTTGTTTTTGCTGAAGGAGGGTATTGAATATGAGATTTTTATACAGTTATGTGAAATATAGGATAAAGAAATAGTGATCAAAAAACAACATATATATATATAGAGAGAGAGAGTACAGAGCATTAGTCACTCATTAATAGTTTGGATGACATGTAAATTTAAGGTTTATTTTCATAATACCCTTGGGAAATATCAGGAATGAACTTTGCATCTAGAAATCCACATCTCTTTTACTTGAAAGAATCTGATTTTCACATTTTCTCAGAGTTTTAATCATTTTCAAGAGAACAGGTTATATCTCATTCATTACTTAATGTTTGAGTGCCATAGTCCTCGGGTAACATTTGTGCATTATGAATAAATTTCTATTTCATGAATGCTTGTGTAACATTAATTATGTAGTGATTGATCATATCACCTACAAATATACATAGCATAACAGAATTGTTTATATGCAGAAATCATAGAGTTGAAAAAGGAAAATTATTATTGCCCACGAAATGTTTTACTGGATCATTATAAGTCAAATGCAAAGTATGTCTCAAATTAGGTTTCTGCAAAAAATAGAAAATTTCTGGTGTTGGTGTTTCATTAAACAGATATCATAAATACTGTAGGATTGAACTAATGCATAATACAAATTCATCATTGTCTTATATTTATAATTCAAGATATATTTTAATGCATCCAATATTTTTTGCAATTATTCTACTCTCTTGAACAATATAATTTAAGTTTGCATCTCTCGAAACACAGAGAAACTTGATTTGTTGACATATTTGGACTTTTGGCCATTTACAATAATTTTTATTATTCTTACTATTTTTTATAAAGCATATATAATTGGAATATCACAACAGTGTTGCAGATTAGGCTAAATTGATCAGTAGCAATCAGACAAAAAAACTTTAACATATAGAGCACAACACACTTAATGGTGTTCAACTTTCTCTCTAGGTTTGTGAATTACACTTCAAAGAGAGTGATTTTCAAAGATGTTCAAGCGCATTCGATGAGAAAACTGATCGGTTACTGTGCAATTGAAAGTCCCCAAACTAATTCCTGGTAGCATTCCATCAAAACTCCAGTTCCTATAGTAAAAGTTTATGTTGTTAATTCTGATCTTATGGTGAGAGCATATGAAAAAGATAATGAGCAATCCAAAGTTGGAAAATATACTTTTCTTCTAAAACATCAGTCATATTGTTGTTTTAAATGAACATTTAAATTGTTTAATAAGGGTTAAAACTCCTGAAAGTAAAATTAGACAAATAGTATTGATTAACGTGTAATATTTTGAAAGTACTTTGCACATCTGATGAAAGTAATAACAATCATTTAAATTTCATTGAGGAACAGTTGATACTATTTGGGTTAAATAAGTGTGGTTGAAGGTATTCATCAGATATGATAATTTTAGCATCACATTTTTTAGCATGGCTCCTCATGCATATAATTTTGTTGGAGAAAGTGAAAACTAGTACAATTCCAGGCATTTGTCTTCGGTTTAATGTCAAACCTGCTATACAGAAAGTAGATTCAAATTTTTTATCATATGTCAGGCAAAAATACTTTTTTTGAGTCAGACAGATAAAAAAATGTGATTTTAATGCTTGATGAAATTCATCTCAAACAGTATTTGGACCTTGTTGGTCTGTCATTTGACACACAAAACATGGCAACCAGTGCCCATGTATTTATAACTAGTTTGCTTTCCAACTATAAAGATGTAGTTCGCATATCACCAGCCATAACAATAAATGCTGATATTCTTTACAGCATTATTTAAAAAAATTATCATTGGTTTGGAAGAAATTGGTTTTTTTATGATATGTGTCGTAGCTGACAATAATTCTATCAATCATAAGAGTATGTCATTATATCTTTCTCCCCTAAAGTTCAAATTGTATATTCTCATCCATCAGATAAATGAAGACCTTTACTTTTTTCTTACTGACCCAGTTCATTTGTTGAAGTGTATCAGAAAAAACTGGCTAAATCAAAAACATATTTAAAAATGTATGTACTATCCACATTTTGTAAATAACGGATATAGTATTTCATCGTTCAAAATTGCATCCTTATCAACCCTTAAAGAACTGCATAAAATTGAAGCAAACTCATTGTTGAAATATGGATTTAATCTGTCGTATAGAGCTTTGAACCCAAGTAACCTTGAGAGACAAAATGTGAAATTAGTCTTAAATATTTTTAATGACTTTGTAGTTAATGGACTTTTAGAAATAGGAGAAAAGCACAAATTGTTACATCAGCAAGATACATCAGATTT
The DNA here is from genome assembly GCA_038380435.1 of Ryuthela nishihirai. Lineage (NCBI taxonomy): Eukaryota > Metazoa > Arthropoda > Arachnida > Araneae > Heptathelidae > Ryuthela > Ryuthela nishihirai. Next base: position 352,134 of record JAWZYU010000025.1, read on the forward strand.
CATTAAGTTCATTTTAACATGGTGGCATATTGTAAATGTAAAATCACCTTTTAAAGGTGAACGCTTGAATAACAAACACCAAATGCCATTAACGTGTTCAGAGTCAGATGAAAATGTCTTATTTCTGAATTCTTTCCTGAATAAATGTATGCGTCATTTTTCTGCTGAGGTCCTTCCGTCCTCTCAGACCTTCTACTATGACATATAAACTAACAGGCTCCTGTCAGACCTCTGTGGCAAACAGCTGCTTGAGGAGGTATTTATTTTACTTTATTGTTGGCTAGATAAATGGGAACAGATGAGTTGCACAACTGGTATGCTAACGAAAGAAACCCATTCTGCGTTAAGACTTAGTACATATTCATTGCTTGAAATTGCATCATATTGTACCTCTGAACTCAAAATATATTTTACTTAGTATATCAAACTGTTCAAACCGATAATTTAATGAGTCGTTTCGGCCTCTACAGGCAGTTAGCTGGATGCCAATATAATATAAGTATGTCAATTATTTGAGTGTGAAACAAAATTAAGAGTGCAGTCACTGTTGAAACTTCCCACTAAGTCAAGTGGAAAAATTAAAATAACCGATTTGGATTTTAAAGATGATTTTAAGGAAATGAATTTTATGTATATTAGCTAAAAATTTAATATTACAGTGCTTCTTTCAGATTTGTCTGATTGTGATAATTCTCTTCCTGTAATTGCATATATAGCAGGTTATTGTGTATTTTCAGTTTTGAAAAGTTTGAAATGCGATCATTGTAAACATTTATTATTACTTGATAAAAAAGTAGAATTGGATGTAAAATTTAATTATTTACAAAAATTTGATAGAGGCAGTCTTTTTTGCCGAAATGAGAGAGAGTAATTAATGTTGTATTACTAAATTATATTACTATTAAAAAGTTGTGTACTGAATTTGAAGAAGAATTTATGGAAATGGCAAATCAAAGAAATGTTGTTACTTTAATCACAACCAGTCTTTTACATGATGTAGAATTACTTGATTATCATTCAAGTTGTGAAATTGGCCACTGTACTGAAAAAACTCTAGAAATGGTTATCTGGTGTTCAACAAATATATTTTAAAAAAATTATTGTTTGTTAGAGAATTTGGAAAATAAGAAAAAATGACTTAGTGCCAAAAAAAACGTTGTCTACCCTCAATAAATAGTATCCACAGAGTTGGACTCCACTGTTGGCTTTGAAATTAATAGAATACAACTGTATATGTTAAATAGAAAACCACTGTTGGCTTTCAAATTAATAGTTTTGTTGGCATGTGAGATTTGAACCATATCTCTCCAGGTATAGGCCACAGTTTTCTAAGACAACTAAACTAATAAGTTCTATTAGTGGAAAAAAGGCAGAGTCTGTTAGTGTAGTGGTCTTACAGCACTAGTTTATATCTGGAAAGATGTATACCTAAATGATTTAATCTTTCTTTACCAGGCTGCATAGAATTATATTTTTAACAATTGAAGATTGATTAGAGACTATTTTCTTTACATTTGGGAGGTTAGTTGAGCGATATATTATCAAATCATAACTCATAGATTTACAGGTAGCTTTGTAAACCAAAATGTGTATGTGTATGTGCTTGCAGTAAATTGTAGTTTGTAACGTTTAGATGCACTTTTCCTGCTAGTTTTTGAATATGTATTCCATCGAAAGGTTGTATCCATGTCCTATAAATTCAGTCTAATCACTAAAAAAAATATTTCAATTAAATCATAACTGCAATTGTTACAGTTAAAGCTATTACAGTATATCATTAATTTGTAGTTCACATTTGTCAATAAAATTGTTCTGAAGAATTTTGATGTGTTTTTTTTTCCTTTAAATATAACACACTAATTTTCCATAAAAATTGATATGTCATGATTATATTATCAATGGTATAAAAAACTGGATCAGTTATTGACAGCATTTTTCAGGAAAAATATGTGAAGGAAATGAATTTTTTTTGTTAATATATAACCGAGTAATTATTCGCATTTTACTTTATTTTTAAACATATTGTGTCATTATAATTATATGTAGAACAAAGATCCAACAAATAGTTCAGGAAAAAAAGCGAAAAAATTCCAACAAAATTCTACAAGTCAATTCGGTCCCTAATTGACCTATACCTATATATGATATCATATCACGACATATATAATCACAGAGGAGTAATCTGACTTTCAGAGAAAGTAGATCCGACAAATAGTTCAGGAGAAAAAGCGAAAAAAGTGAATCAAAACTCTACATGTCAATTCGGTCACTAATTGACCTAGAGGACGCGCTTTCATATTAAATGAAAACCTCTTCCCAGCGGAGTAATATGATCTTTAGAGAAAACAGATCTGACAAATACTTAAAGAGAAAAAGAGAAAAATGTGGAAAAAAAATTCTACATGTGAAATCGGTCCCTATGTGACATAGAGGACGCGCTTTGATATCATAAAAAAGGCTCTTCACAGCAAAGTAATATGACTTTCACAGAGAGCAGATTATACAAATAGATCAGGAGAAAAAGCGAAAAATGTGCAAAAAAATTGTACAACTCAAATCGGTCACTAATTGACCTAGAGGACGCGCTTTGATATCATAAAACAGCCTCTTCACAGCGGAGTAATATGACCTTCACAGAAAGTATATCCAACAGATAGTTCAGGAAAAAAAGCGAAAAAATTCCAACAAAATTCTACAAGTCAATTCGGTCCCTAATTGATTTATACGACGCGCTTTGATATCATATCACGTCATGTATAATCACAGAGGAGTAATCTGACTTTCACAGAAACTAGATCCGACAAATAGTTCAGGAGAAAGAGCGAAAAAAGTGAATCAAAACTCTACATGTCAATTCGGTCACTAATTGACCTAGAGGACGCGCTTTCATATCATATGAAAGCCTCTTGCCAGCGGAGTAATATGACCTTCAGGGAAAACTGATCCGACAAATACTTAAAGAGAAAAAGTGAAAAGTGTGCAAAAAAAATTCTACATGTGAAATAGGTCCCTATCTGAACATAGAGGACGCGCTTTGATATCATAAAATAGCCTCTTCCCAGCGGAGTAATATGACCTTCTCAGAAAGTAGAACCGACAAATAGTTCAGGAGAAAAAGCGAAAAATGTGCAAAAAAAATTCTTCATGTCAAATCGGTCGCTAACTGGCTTAGAGGACGAACTTTGATATCATAGGAAAGCCTCTTCACAGCGGAATAATTTGATCTTCACAGAAAGTTCATCCCACTTTTACTTCAGGAGAAAAAGCGAAAAAAGTGCAACAGAATTCTACATTTCAAATCAGGCCCTAATTGACCTATACGATACGCTTTGATATCATACGAAAGCCTCTTCATAGCGGAAAAATATGACTTTCACGGAATGAAGATCCGACAAATAGTTCAGGAGGAAAACAAAAAAATTTCATCAAAATCCTATGTGTCAAATCTGTCCCTAATTGACCTAGAAGATTCGCTTTGATATCACAACAAATCCTGTTCACAGCGGAGTGATATGACCTTCACAGAAAGTAGAACCGACAAATAGTTCAAGAAAAAAAAGCAAAAAAAATTGCAACAAAATTATACATGACAAATCGGTTCCTAATTGACGTATAGGACGCGTTTTGATATCATGGGAAAGCCTCTTCACAGCGGAGTAATATGACCTTCACAGAAAGTAGATCCGACAAATAGTTCAGGAGATAAAGTGAAGAAAGTGGAACAAAATTCTACAGGTCAATAACTGACCTAGAGGTCGCGGTTTCCTATCATAGGAAAGCCTTTTCACAGCGGAGTAATATGACCTTGAGAGAAAGTAGATCCGACAAATGATTAACGAGAAAAAAGGAAAAATGTGCAAAAAAAATACACATGTCAATTCGGTCACTAATTGACCTAGAGGACGCGCTTTGATATCATAGGAAATCCTCTTCACAACTGAGGAATATGAACTTTATGAACTTTACAGAAAGTTCATCACACTTTTAGCTCAGCAGAAAAAGAGAAAAAATGCATCAAAATAACAAAACGGTCCCTAATTGACGTATAGGACGCGTTTTGATATCGACAGTAATACGACTTTGACAGAAAGTAGATCCGACAAATAATTCAGCAGAAAAATCGAAAAATGTGCGAAAAAAATTATACATGTCAATTCGGTCCTTAACTGACCTAGACGACGCGCTTTGATATCATGGGAAAGCCACTTCACTGCAGAATAATATTACCTTCACAGAAAGTAGATCCAACAAATAGTTCAGGACAAAAAGAGAAAAAAGTGCAACAAAATTCTACATGTCAAATCGGTCCTTAATTTGACCTAGCGGATGCGCTTTGACATCATAGGAAAGCCTCTTCACAACTGAGAAATATGACATTCACAAGAAAGTTTATCCCACCTTTAGTTCAGTAGAAATAGGGAAAAGAGTGCAACAAAATTCTACGTGACAAATCGGTCCCAAATTGACCTAGATGACGTGCTTTGATGTCATGGGAATGCCTCTTCACAGCGGAGCAGTATGACCTTCATAGAAAGTAGATCTGACAAGAAGTTCGGGAGAAAAAGCAAAAAAGGTGCAACAATATTCTACATGTCAAATCGGTCCCTAATTGTCGTAGAGGACTGGCTTTGGTATCATTGGAAAGCCTCTCCACAGCGGAGTAATATGACTTTCACAAGAAGTAGATCCGACAAATATTTCAGGTGAAAAAGCGAAAAAAAGTGCTACAAAATTCTAAATTTCAATTCGGTCGCTAATTTAACTACAGGACGCACTTTGATATCATAGGAAAGCCTCTTTACCGCTGAGTAATATCACCTTCACAGAAAGTTCATCCCACCTTTAGTTCAGGAGCAAAAGAGAAAGAAGTGCAAAAAAATTCTACATGTGAAATCGGTCTCTTATTGACCTACACGACGCGCTTTGATATCAGAGGAAAGCCTCTTCACAGCGGAGTAATATGAACATCACAGAAAGTAGATCAGACAGAGAGTTGAGGAGAAAAATCGAAAAAAGTGCATCAAAATTATACATGTCAGGTGAAGAATGTGTCAATTCGGTCACTAATTGACCTAGAGGACGCGCTTTAAAGACCTCGTTGCCTAGCTTTGACGGGAGGCTACCATCTATCTCTCGACAGCTGTTCCAGTGACGCTCCTCCCCCAACCTTCCCTGAGCCTTCGGGGTCCATGTGACCTGGCCATTTAGCCCATGATATGTAAGAAAGTGCTGCTCAGAGGTAAAACAACTCAACGTTAAAGAACACGCTGGATGGCCTTGACGGGAGCCTACCATCTGTCTCACAACGACTGTTCCAGTGGGTCCCCTCCCACAAACTTCTCTGACCCTTCGGTGTCCTTCTCACCTGGCCATTTAGCACATGGTGTGCAAAAAAGTGCCGCTCAGCGATGAATATTAACAGATACCAAAATTTATCAGTTAAAACTTGAAAATGTTGTCAATGCGTTTTCAAATATCACTTGAAACACGCACTAAGCACTTTGGATGTTATTTAAATTAACGATAAATCCCAAGTAACCTGTTCTAAGTGAATGCTTTCATCTTGCAAATCATGTTCACAAAGTTATCTGGGTGGACTTGAACATTGGGCGTTTGATAAGCGATAAGAAATGATGCAAAGTACGCACTTTTCATAAGGGTTTTGTGATTAGCAATTGTAACACTTTGAAGTCCGATTTCGTGACCATGTGGCCACTGTTTTCATTCTCATTCCCGAAATGATTTACAGATGACGAATCTGAAATTATTGTTTTTGATAATCACGCAGGCAGGCAAATGAAGATTCCCAGTATCAGGTGAAGAATGTGGAGAACTGCCAACCTGATAATTTCGAGAGTGTACAGTCGCTCAAAAAAGTATCCGAACAATGCGGTTATATTAAAGAATAGAGAAAAAATATCTCCCAACGATCTTTTTAGAAAATAGTGATATGGCAATCTTCGTGTACACTACAGCGATTTGGGCTTTTTTGGCTTCTCTCAGGTCCGATTGCGTTTTTGGCACGTTTTGAGAAATAACTCTAGAAATTATCATTTTTCCCAGTTTTGACGCTTGAATCGGGTTCCTGGCTGTGGATTACATGGGTGTAGCTGTTTGAACCGTCGATTTTTCGCTTTTAGAACGGATTCTAGGGCGATTTTCACTTTTGCATTGATTTTACCCACTTTACGCTTGTGACGTCATCTCTGCGAAGTTATAGCTTTGGACTCTACTTGTCATTTTGGCTTGTCTTCTACTCTGCCTTGATTTCTTTGCCTTTTTCTCACTTGGGGACGAATTTTACATTTTTGGCTAATTTTTTACTGTTTTAGGGGACTTTATGCCATTCTACATTGGAGGAAGTCTTCCAGTGCAGATTTCTTCAGCCCTTAGTAGTGGGGGAACGGGTCTTTGCCTCACGTCTGCGATTAGGGGATGTAGTTAGTTCTACTCTTGATATTGACGGCATTCCCTCTCTCAATAAACATAGTTTCTTTAAACATCCCACTAACCATTTTCTCTCCATAGGGAGTTGGAATGTGAGGACTCTGCACAGGGCTTTTTCTCTTGATGTCCTCACACAAGAATTCCATCATTATAATTTAGGATATTCTCGGCTTGCAAGAGACCAGATGGACAGATAAAGGTCAGATTCTTAAAAATAATCTTAAATTTCTCTTTTCAGGGAGGGACGACAATAAGCATCACCAAGGCGTGGTCTGCTTCTCAGCAGACACGCTAGTGATGCTCTTCTGGGATATGAGTGCATTAATGAGAGGTTTCTTACAGAAAAATTTCAGACAAGCGTAAAGACTTGAATGTTATCTGCTGTTATGCCCCCACTGAGGATGCCGATGAGGATGAGAAGGATAGGTTTTATGATCAACTTCAGGATATTTTGAATTCTGTCAAGAAAGGAGATATTACCCTTGTTCTTGGTGACTTCAATGCCAAAGTTGGTACTGACTCTGACCTTTGGGGAGGAGTAAGAGGCCCTTTTGGTATTGGTAGCTGCAATCGCAATGGGCAACGTCTCCTACAGGTAAGTAAACTCAATGGATTTAGAATAACTAACACTTATTTCAAACACCGCGACATACATAAGTACACATGGGCTTCACCTGATGGGCTGCATAAGAATATGATTGATTACATATTACTTAACAGCAAATGGGCTAGTTCTGTTAGGAATACCAGGGCATATAGGGGAGCTGAAATTGGATCTGACCATTACCTTGTTAAAAGTGTCTTGCAACTTAAACTTAAAAAGTGTTGGGCTAGGGTTAAAAAATTTGCTTTTCATACTGAAGCTCTGAAAGACCCAGTTATAGCCAAAGCTTACCATGATAGGTTACTTAGTCATTATGACAGTTATGGTATGCTTACTACTGAAGTTGAGGAAGAATGGGATCATTTTAAACAGGCTTTTTTGGATACTAACAATACTCTTTTAGGAAAAAAGGGGCAGAAGAGACAGAATTATCTGAGTGATAAGGCACTTGAGCTTATTTCGAAAAGAAAGAACTGCAGGAATGTCTTTAATCAATACCATACTAGTCCTAATAGAAAGCATTACAGAGAGTTTAATAAACGTGTAAAAGATCAGTTAGGTGCTGATAAGAATCTTTGGCTTCATGGTTTGGCTGACAAAGCCGAGGAAGCAGTTAGACAGCACAACAGCAGAGAGCTGTACCAGATAGTTAATGTTTTGTGTGGTAGGAAACGGACAGGTATACAAGGATTGAAGGATAAACAAGGTAAGGTTATAGAAGGGGAGGATTCTGTCATGGCTAGGTGGGCTGAGCATTTGTGTGATGTTCTAAACAATGCAGTTAGTTCTACTTCCATTGTTTGCAACGATGATAGATGCATTGATGGCTTCAATGTTGGCCCTATAACACAATCTGAAGTTATTTTGGCTGTTTCTAAACTTAAACTACATAAATCACCAGGGGTAAATGAAATTACTACCGAAATGCTTAGAGCTGGGAACGTTTTGGTTACCAATTGGATGACTGAAATTCTGAATATCTTTTATGATAAAGGCATTGTTCCTAAGAATTTTACCACAGCTATTGTTATCCCTATTTTCAAAAAAGGTGATCGCAGTTCTTGTGATAACTATAGGGGTATCAGCCTACTCTCTGTTCCAGGTAAAGTTCTTTCCATGATTGTGCTTAACAGAATTAAGAATCTGGTTGACAGTCAATTGCGTGATGAGCAATGTGGATTCAGAAGTGGTAGGGGATGTGTGGATCAGATATTTTCACTTAGGCAGATTCTTGAGAAATGTTTAGAGTTTCAGAAACCTTTGGTTGCTAGCTTTGTTGATTTCAAAAAGGCTTTCGACTCTGTTGATCCTCATAATTTGTGGTTGATTGTGAAATCATATGGTATACCAGACAAGTTAGTTAACATAATGAAAGCTCTCTATAATAGCACTGAGTCGTGTGTGAGAGTTGGTAAGGCTTGTAGCAATTGGTTTAGCATTACTTCTGGTGTTCGACAAGGGTGCATTTTGTCTCCTTTTCTCTTTAGCTTGGTTATTGATTACGTTCTGCGAAATTCACTTCTAGGGAAAGATTTTGGCCTTAAATGGGCTGGACATACGAAAATTTCTGATTTAGATTATGCTGATGAATTAGCCCTTTCGGCAAATAATGTTGATGAGATGAACTCTTTCATTCGAGCTGTTGATGAGACTGGTAGTAGAGTAGGTTTGGTTATAAAAGAGAGAAAACTATAGTGATGAAAATTGGTCAGGCAGGCTGTGATTCAGTTAATCTGAATGGTTGCAGTCTTGAGCAGGTGTCACAGTTTAATTATCTTGGGAGCTATGTAACAGATAATGGTGATGTACGGCATGAGAATAACAGACGAATAGGGATTGCTGCCGGGACTTTTAAGAATCTATGGAGAGTGTGGAGAAATAGGCGTATACACCTAAAGACTAAAATTAGACTGTATAATAGTTTGGTTCTTTCTATGGTTAGTTATGGTAGTGAAACCTGGACGTTGTGTAAACAAGATAACAAGAAACTAGATGCTTTTGATTCTAGATGCTTACGCAATATCTTGGGTATTAGGTGGTTTAACTTTGTAACTAATGATGAGGTTAGGCAAAGGAGTTTGCAACCTCCTTTAAGCGGCATATTGTGCAGAGAGAGACTCCATTGGTTTGGCCATGATGAGCGTATGAATAATTATAGATTCGCGAATAGGGTTATGAACAGTGTGCCTAGATGCCTCATGAAGAAGGGGAGACCTAGGATGCGGTGGGCAGACAATGTCAAACAGGACCTTGTTAGAATTCATGTGCAGTGGCCAGATGCTGTAGATGTAGCTCAGGATAGACTTGCTTGGAGGACTAAATTGCACGGTCTGGTTGGACCTCCGTAGCCCATGGCTGCTTGAGGATGATGATGATGATGATGATGATGCCATTGGGAGGTTTTCATTCTTTGCCTGGGTGAGGGTTTTTTATCGTTTTAGGGGACTTTGGGTTATTGGGAGGTTCTCACTCTCTGCCTGGGTGTAGGTTTTTATTGTTTCGGGGGACTGTGGGCTAATGGAAGCTTCTTACTCTCCACCTGGGGTTGGGTTTTTATTGCTTCGGGGGACTTTGGGCTAGTGGAAGGTTCTTGCTCTCCACCTGGCTGTGACTTTGATCAGCTTTGTTTTTTTCTAGAACGGCTACTTTTTTAGCTGGGTACTTTGAATTTGGACTGTTTTGACGCTCTCTGACTCTAACTTCCAGGTGACTTCCTTTGACTTTCTTTTGATCAGATTCTAGTCCGACTCCTCATCTCTATGCGGGTGTCTTTGTTTCCGCTCTAGCTCCTTTTTTTACTTTTGGTGAATTTTTGAAATTTTTAACTTTTCTGACATTTTTGGGTTTGGTTTGCCATAGGTTTAACATGGGAAACTTGACTGATTCGTTCTCACTTGGCTTAAAAAAATAGGGGCCTTTCATTTTAATTCATACGACTGATTCTTGTTCCACTACGATTACTCTCGACACTGACACTGTCTTTTTCATCGATTTGGGCTTTTTTTGGCTTCTCTGAGGTCCTATTGCATTTTTGGCACTTTTTGTTGAATAACTCGAAAAATATGCACTTTTTGCTTTTTGGGGCCTGCTTCTCTCGCGGGTTGGATGCGGGCTCGGGGCGTGGATTTCTCGGGCCTTGGATGCGGGTTCGGGGTTCTCTTTTGATATTTGGTGAATTTTTGAAATTCCCGTCTTTATCGGTGTCTTTTAGCAGTCACTTGCCTTAGGTTTAACATGGATGACTTCACTGATTCGTTCTCACTGGGCCTGCTGATTTTTGAGGCGTTTTCTATAATTCGGACGGCTGATTCCTTTATTAGACTCGATAAGATCCTTTATTAGATTTCCTTTATTAGACTGATACCTTTATTAGTCGGAAAATATGCACCGTTTTGCGGTTTTGACGCTTGAATCAGGTTCCTGGATGTGGATTACATGGGTGTAGCTGTTTGAAACCGTCGATTTTTCTCTTTTAGAACCGATTTTAGGGCGATTTTCACTTTTTCCTTGATTTTGCCCACTTTACTCTTGTGACGTCATCTCTGCGAAGTTGTCGATTTTCATTCTACTTGTCACATTGTAGTTCATTTCAGAATTCAGAAAACATATCTGGCAACGACGTTTTTAAAAAATAGTGATATGGCAATTTTCGTGTACAGTCGCTGAAATAAATATCCGAACACTATGGTTGATTAAAGAATTAAGAAAAAATATGTGGCAACGAATTTTTTACAAATTAGTGATCTGGCAACCTTCGTGCACAGTCGTTGAAATAAGTTTCCGAACACTATGGTTGGTTAAAGAATTCAGAAAAAATATCTCGCAACGATGTTTTTTAGAAAATTGTGATCTGACAATCTTCGTGTACAGTCGCTGAAATAATTATCCGAAAGCAATGGTTGATTAAAAAATTCAGAAAAAATATCTCGCAACGATTTTTTTTAGAAAATTGTGATCTGACAATGTTCGTGTACAGTCGCTCAAACAAATATCCGAACACTATTGTTGTTTAGAGAATTGAGAAAAAATATGTTGCAACGAATGTTTTAAAAATTAGTGATCTGGCAACATTCGTGTAAGTTGCTCAAATAAATATCGGAACACTATGGTTGATTAAAGAATTCTGGAAAAATATCACGCAACGATATTTTTTAGAAATTTGTGATCTGACAATCTTTGTGTACAGTCGCTGAAATAAATATCCGAACACTATGGTTGATTAAAAAATTCAGAAAAAATATCTCGTAACGATCTATTCTAGAAATCTGTGATCTGACGATCTTCGTGTACAGTCGCTGAAACAAATATCCGAACATTATGGTTGATTAAAGAATTCAGAAAAAAATATCTGGCAACGATATTTTTTAGAAAATTGTGATCTGGCAATGTTCGTGTACAGTCGCTCAAACAAATATCCGAACACTATTGTTGATTAGAGAATTGAGAAAAAATATTTGGCAACCAATTATTTTTAGAAATTAGTGATCTCACAATCTTCATGTACAGTCGCTGAAATAAATATCTGAACACTATGGTTGATTAAAGAATACAGAAAAAATATCTTTCAACGGTCTTTTTTAGAAAATTGTGATCTGACAATGTTCGTGTACAGTCGCTCAAAAAAATATCCGAACACTACTGTTGATTACAGAATTGAGAAGAAAATATGTGGCAATGAATTTTTTAGAAATTAGTGATCTGGCAACCTTCGTGTACAGTCGCTGAAATAAATATCCGAACACTTATTAGGCAAAGGAGTTTGCAACCTCCTTTAAGCAGCATATTGTGCAGAGAGAGACTCCGTTGGTTTGGCCATGTTGCCCGTATGAATAATTATAGATTGGCGAATAGGGTTATGAACAGTGCGCCTAAAGGCCTCAGAAAGAAGGGGAGACCTAGGATGCGGTGGGCAGACAATGTCAAACAGGACCTTGTTAGAATTGGTGTGCAGTGGCCAGATGCAGTAGATGTAGCTCAGGATAGACTTGCTTGGAGAACTAAATTGCACGGTCTGGTTGGACCTCCGTAGCCCATGGCTGCTTGAGGATGATGATGATGATGATGATGATGATGATGATGATGGTTGATGAAAGAATTCAAAAAAATATCTGGCAACGATCTTTTTTAGAAATATCTGATCTGACAATCTTCGTGAACAGTCGCTGAAATAAATATCCGAAAAATATGGTCGATTAAAGAATTGAGAAAAAATATCTGGCAACGATCTTTTTTAGAAAATTGTGATCTGAAAATATTCGTGTACAGTCGCTCAAACAAATATCCGAATATTATTGTTGATTTGAGATTTGACAAAAAATATGTGGCAACGAATTTTTTAGAAATTAGTGATTTAGTAACCTTTGTATACAGTCGCTCAAAAAAATATCCGAACACTAAGAATGTCTTCAGAATTCAGAAAAAATATCTGTCAGCGTATTTTTTTAGAAATTAGTGATCTTGCAAGCTTTGTATACGTACAGTTGCTCAAAAAATTATCCGAACAATATGGTTGATTACAGAATTCAGAAAAAATATCTGGCAACCAATTTTTTTTTGATATTAGTGATTTGACAACCGTGTACAGTCGCTCAAAGAAAGTATCCGAACACCATGGTTGATTACAGAATTCAGCAAAAAAATCTGGCAACGTTTTTTTTCAAAAGAAATTAGTGATCGGACAAAGATTTTTTTTTAGAAATTATTGATGTGGCAACCTTGGTGTCATCATCGTCATCATCCTCAAGCAGCCATGGGCTACGGAGGTCCAACCAGCCGTGCAATTCAGTTCTCCAAGCAAGTCTATCCTGAGCTACATCTACTGCATTTGGCCACTGCACACCAATTCTAACAAGGTCCTGTTTCACATTGTCTGCCCACTGCATCCTAGGTCTCCCCTTCTTTCTGAGGCCTTTAGACACACTGTTCATAACCCTATTCGCCAATCTATAATTATTCATACGGGCAACATGGCCAAACCAACGGAGTCTCTCTCTGCACAATATGCCGCTTAAAGGAGGTTGCAAACTCCTTTGCCTAACCTCATTTTTAGTTACAAAGTTAAACCACGTAATACCCAAGATACTGCGTAAGCATCTAGAATCAAAAGCATCTAGTTTCTTGATATCTTGTTTACACAGCGTCCAAGTTTCACTACCATAACTAACCCTAGAAAGAACCAAACTATTATACAGTCTAATTTTAGTCTTTAGGTGTATACGCCTATTTCTCCACACTCTTCATAGATTCTTAAAAGTCCCGGCAGCAATCCCTATTCGTCTGTTTATCTCATGCCGTACATCACCATTATCTGTTACATAGCTCCCAAGATAATTAAACTGTGACACCTGCTCAAGACTGCAACCATTCAGATTAACTGAATCACAGCCTGCCTGACCAATTTTTATCACTTTAATTTTCTCTCTGTTTATAACCAAACCTATTCTACTACCAGTCTCATCAACAGCTTGAATGAAAGAGTTCACCTCGTCAACATCATTTGCCAAAAGGGCTAAATCATCAGCATAATCTAAATCAGAAGTTTTCGTATCTCCAGTCCATTTAAGGCCAAAATCTTTCCCTTGAAGTGCATTTCGCATAACATAATCAATAACCAAGCTAAAGAGAAAAGAAGACAAAATGCACCCTTGTCGAACACCAGAAGTAATGCTAAACCAATTGCTACAAGATTTACCAACTCTCACACACGACTCAGTGTTATTATAGAGAGCTTTCATTATGTTAACTAACTTGTCTGGTATACCATATGATTTCACAATCAACCACAAATTATGAGGATCAACAGAGTCGAAAGCCTTTTGAAATCAACAAAGCTAGTAACCAAAGGTTTCTGAAACTCTAAACATTTCTCAAGAATCTGCCTAAGTGAAAATATCCGATCCACACATCCCCTACCACTTCTGAATCCACATTGCTCATCACGCAATTGACTGTCAACCAGATTCTTAATTCTATTAAGCACAAGAATGGAAAGAACTTTACCTGGAACAGAGAGTAGGCTAATACCCCTATAGTTATCACAAGAACTGCGATCAACTTTTTGGAAAATAGGGATAACAATAGCTCTGGTAAAATCCTTAGGAACCATGCCTTTATCATAAAATATATTCAGAATTTCAGTCATCCAAGTGGTAACCGAAACATTTCCAGCTCTAAGCAATTCTGTAGGATTTATGTGTATTCTGAGTCTATAATAACACTGAGTCGTGTGTTCATCTACCCCTGGGGATTTATGAAGTTTAAGTTTAGAAACAGCCAAAATAACTTCAGATTGTGTTATAGGGCCAACATTAAAACCACTAATGCATCTATCATCATTGCAAACAATGGGAATAGAACTAAACGCATTGTTTAGAATATCACAGAAATGCTCAGCCCACCTAGCCATGACAGAATCCTCACCTTCTCTAACCTTACCTTGTTTATCCTTCAATCCCTCTATACCTGTCCGTTTTCTACCACACAAAACATTAACTATCTTGTACAGCTCTCTGCTGTTGTGCTGTCTAACTGTTTCCTCGGCTTTGTCAGCTAAACTATCAAGCCAAAGATTCTTATCAGCAGCTAACTGATCTTTTACACGTTTATTAAGCTCTCTGTAATGCTTTCTATTAGGACAAGTATGGTATTGATTAAAGACATTCCTGCAGTTCTTTCTTTTCGAAATAAGCTCAAGTGCCTTATCACTCAGATAATTCTGTCTCTTCTGCCCCTTTTTTCCTAAAAGAGTATTGTTAGTATCCAAAAAAGCCTGTTTAAAATAATCCCATTCTTCCTCAACTTCAGTAGTAAGCATATCATTACTGTCATAATGACTAAGTAACCTATCATGGTAAGCTTTGACTATAACTGGGTCTTTCAGAGCTTCGGTATTAAAAGGAAATTTTTTAACCCTATCACAACACTTTTTAAGTTTAAGTTGCAAGACACTTTTAACAAGGTAATGGTCAGATTCAATTTCAGCTGCCCTATATGCCTGGTGTTTCTGACAGAACTAGCCCGTTTGCTGTTAATTAATACATAATAAATCATATTCCTATGCAGCACATCAGGTGAAACCCATGTGTACTTATGTATGTCGCGGTGTTTGTAATATGAGTTAGTTATTCTGAAATCATTGAGTTTACTTACCTGTAGGGGACGTTGCCCATTGCCATTGAAGCTACCAATACCAAAAGGGCCAATCACCCCTCCCCAAAGGCCATAGTCAGTACCAACTTTGGCATTGAAGTCACCAAGAACAAGGGTAATATTTCTTTTCTTGACAGAATTCAAAATATCCTGAAGTTGTCCGTAAAACCTATCCTTCTCATCCTCATCGGCATCCTCAGTGGGGGCATAACAGCAGATGACATTCAGATCTTTAACACTTGTCTGAAATTTTGCTGTAAGAAACCTTTCATTAATGCATTCATATCCTAGAAGAGCATCACTAGCGTGTCTGCTGAGAAGCAGACCCACGCCTTGGTGATGCTTATTGTCGTCCCTCCCTGAAAAGAGAAATTTAAGATTATTTTTAAGAATCTGACTTTTATCTGTCCATCTGGTCTCTTGCAAGCCGAGAATATCCTAAATTATAATGATGGTATTCTTGTGTGAGGACATCAAGAGAAAAAGCTCTGTGCAGAGTCCTCACATTCCAACTCCCTATGGAGAGAAAATGGTTAGTGGGATGTTTAAAGAAACTATGTTTATTGAGAGAGGGAATGCCGACAATATCAAACAGCCCCCTAATCGCAGACATGGGGCAAAGACCCGTTCCCCCACCACTAAAGGCTGAAGCCATCTATACTGGAAGACTTCCTCCAATGTAGAATTTGACGATGCCAATTGAAGCAAAGAGTTCAGGTGCCTGCGATGACCTCTGCTCAGGATTATCCACCAGCTGATAAACATATCCTGTGAATCTATTCACTTAGGGCTGGCAACCCACAAACAAACAGAAAGCACAGCGGAAGATTTTCCCTCCACAGAAGCCCACCAGTGCAGCAAATCAGGATCCATAATCAAGCTCAGAGCCATATATCTGTCCAGTCCAGTGGGTTTATATGGTCAGCACCAGGACACTGTGTGGTTGACCACTCCTCAGCAGGGTAGAAAAAAAAAAGAAAAGTAGCCATAGTTGTCCAGATCAGTAGGCCACACTAATCTGGCAGCCCTCCCCTTCCGTTCACTTCCACAAGAGGGTATCTCTTTTGAAAGGTACTAACGGTCTGTACCACGAGAAGGCGGGGTCGGACATTGGGTGCTAGACCTGGCCGGTTCTATGCATCATCACAGGGAATTGGTGCATAGCTCTCCTTCCAGTGACTACCTAGCTACCATTTACAGACTCTTGGTGTACAGTCACTCAAAAACGTGTCCGAACACCATGGTGGATAACAGAATTCAGAAAAACATCTGACAACAATTTTTTTAGATATTCGTGATCTGGCAACCTTCGTGTACAGTCGCTCAAAAAAGTATCTGAACACCATGGTTGATTACAGAATTCAGAAAAAAATCTGGCAACGATTTCTTTTTTAATAATTAGTGATTTGGCAACCTTCCTGTAAGTATACGAAGGTTGCCAGATCACTGATTTCTAAAAAAATCGTTGCCAGGTATTCTTCCTGAATTCTACAATCAACCACATTGTTCGGATACTTTTTCGAAGGAGTGGTTAAGAATGTATTTCGGATTTTATTTTAAACCACGGAAGGAAAATTAAATTTTTTCTCGCCTTGTCGTAATCTAAAGTTCCAGGGTTCGAGTTCCAGCTGCGTTAGCCTTAAGATTATTCCTGCCCTCGGTCAGTAGAGGACACCAATGGGCTTGTAAAGGTCGCCGTCCTCGAACTGCTTTGCTGACGTCATCACTGTGTTTTTCCCAATTTATTATTAAGGCGCACATATTTCAGTTTGCTTATACACGTAGGATATTTTTTATTTTAACTAGTCTAGGCAGGGAAACTTTTCGTTATTCGATTATCTTTGGTTATTTGAAGGCGATCCCCACTGCTACGTTATGTTCGATAATATTCGTTCCTATAATATTCACTAATTGGCTTCGCCCAGGTACGAGAAATGGTGGGAAAGGAAGATTAAAGAGACGGAACTTTGTTGCGGATATGGAGAGGTGTCACTTCCTTCGAAGTCAGAAAACAATTAAATGAACAATGTTATTGTCGGACGTCAGCAAAGAATTATTATGAATAATTTCAATCAGTATACAGTTAATGAAATCTGTTGAAGTGAAAGGTACGTAGCGTCGACATTTTTCACGTTTTCTTCTAGGGAATTGAAGTTAGAAAAATAAGCCATCTGTTAGTCATGGAGGAAGGAGGAGGAAATATTAATGATATCGTATATGTCGCCATGTTGGTCTTTATGAGACATGGAAATAGTCGTACATCGTGTTATTGTATACTGTGGGTTACTAGCGTAACTGTTATACGATCGAAATGCCACTGAACCAATTTTTTTTTTAATTATGGATTCTTGCTGCTAACGTTTTATTTTTTGAAGGTCTAGCACTTTTTTACTTATCAATTAACTAGTTTTCACGATTGGATTTTCCGTTGTGTGACATACAGTTGTTTATTCCCTCTAGCAATGTTAATGTTCACTATTGAAAACGTAAGTTAGTGAACTTCGAAACTTAATAATCTTAATTTCTGAATGAAAATCACAATCGGTGTGAAATATTCAAACTACAAGATAGGTTTTAAATATTGTGGATCCGCTACCGCCACCATGGAAGGCTCCAGCGCCCACTGGGGGGCGGTATCGCCCCCGTTGGGAATCTATGACCTAGAGGATGCGTCATGATATCATTGGAAAGCCGCTTCACCTCGGAGAAATATGACATGCACAGAAATTTCATCCGACAAATACTTCAGAAGAAAAAGCGAGAAAACTGGAAAACATTCTATATGACAGTTCGGTCCCTAAATCACCTAGAGAATGCGTTTTGATATCATTGAAAAGCCGCTTCACCGCGGAGTAATATGACATGCACAGAAACTTCATCCGACAAATAATTCAGAAGAAAAAGCGAAAAAATTGAAAAAATTCTACATGTCAGTTCGGTCCCTAATTAACCTAGAGGGTGCTTCTTGATATCATTGGAAAGTCGCTTCACAGCGGAGAAACATGACCGTCACAGAAAGTTCATCCGACAATTAGTTCAGGAGAAAAAGCGAAAGAAGTGCAACAAAATTCTACATGTCAGTTCGGTCCCTAATTTACCTACAGGACGCACTTTAATATCATTGGAAAACCGGTTCAGAGCGGAGTAATATGACATTTACACAAAGTTTATTCGACAAATCGTTCAGAAGGAAAGGGAAAAAAAGTGCAACAAATTTACATGTCAATCTGGTCCCTAATTCACGTACAGGATTTGCCTTGATATCATTGGAAAGGCGGTTCACAGCGGAATAACATGATATTCACAAAAAATTTCATGCGATAAATAGTTCAGGAGAAATAGAGAAAAAAGTGGAAAAAATTCTACATGTCAGTTCGGTCCCTAATTGACCTAAAGTGTGCATCTTGATATCATTGGAAAGCCGATTCACAGCGGAGAAACATGACCTTCACAGAAATTTCATCCGTCAAATAGTTCGGAAGAAAAAGCGAAAAAATTCCAAAAATTCTACATGTCAATTCGGTCCCTAATTGACCTAGAGGAGCGATTTGATATCATTGGAAAGCCGGTTCACACCGGAGTATATGATATATACAGTTTTTTCATCAGACAATTAGTTGAGGATAAAAAGCGAAAAAAGTGCTAGAAATTTCTACGTGTCAGTTCGGTCCCTAATTCACCTACAGGACGCACTTTAATATCATTGGAAAACCGGTTCAGAATGGAGTAATATGATATTTACACAAAGTTCATTCGACAAATCATTCACGAGGAAAAGCGAAAAAAGTGGAAGAAATTCTACATATCAATTCGGTCCCTAATTCACGTAGAGGATTCACCTTGATACCATTGGAAAGCCTGTTCACAGCGGAGTAACATGATTTTTACAAAAATTTAATCCGACAAATAATTCAGAAGAAAAAACGAAAAAAGTGCTATAAAATTCTACATGTCAATTAGGTCCCTAATTGACCTAGAGGACGGGCTTTGATATGATTGGAAAGCAACTTCATAGCGGAGTGATATGACGTTCGCGAAAAGTTCATCTGACCTTTAATTCAGGAGAAAAAGCGAAAAAAGCGCAACAAATTTCTACATGAGAAAAATTGAAAAAACAGCAAGAAAATTCTACACGTCAATTCTTTCCCTAATTGAGCTAGAGGATGCGCCTTGATATCGTTGGAAAGCCTCTTCACAGTGGAGTAATATGACCTTCAAAGAATGTTCGTCTGACCTTTCAGGAGAAAAAGGCAAAAGAGTACAAAAAAATTCCACATGTTAAATTGGTCCCTAAATGATCTACAGCACGCACTTTAATATCATTCGAAAGCCGGTTCAGAACGAAGTAATATGACCTTCACAGAAAGTTCATCCGACAAATCGTTCAGGACAAAAAGCGAAAAAAGTGCAACAAAATTTTACATGTCAATTCGGTCCCTAATTAACGTAGAGGATGCGCCTTGACATCATTAGAAAGTCAGTTCACAGCGGAGTAACATGACATTCAGTAAAATTTCATCCGACAAATAGTTCAGGAGAAAATGCGAAAAAAGTGCAAGAAAATTCTACATGGGAATTCGGTCCCTAATTGACATAAAGGATGCGTCTTGATATCATTGGAAAGTCGCATCACAGCGAAGAAACATGACTTTCACAGAAATTTCATCCGTCAAATAGTTCGGAAGAAAAAGCGAAAAAATTCCAAAACTTTTACATGTCAATTCGGTCCTTAATTGATCTAGAGTACGCGCTTTGATATCATTGGAAAGCCGCTCCAAAGCGGAGTAATATGACATTCACAGAAAGTTCATCCGACAATTAGTTCAGGAGAAAAACCGAAAAAAGTGCAACAAAATTTTATATGTCAGTTCGGTCCCAAATTGACCTACACGACGCACTTTAATATCATTGGAAAACCGGTTCAGAGCGGAGTAATATGATAATTACGCAAAGTTCATGCGACAAATCGTTCACGAGAAAAAGCGAAAAAAGTGCTATAAAATTCTACATGTCAATTAGGTCCCTAATTGACCTAGAGGACGAACTTTGATATGATTGGAATGCAGCTTCATAGCGGAGTGATATGACTTTCGCAGAAAGTTCATCCGACCTTTAGTTCAGGAGAAAAAGCGAAAAAAGCGCAACATATTTCTACATGTGAATTCGGTCCCTAAGCGGTCCTCGGCGAAAAAAGTGAAACAAGATTGTACAACTCAATTCAGTCCCAAATTGACCTAGACGACGCGCTTTTAATATCATTAGAAACCGGTTCACAACGAACTAATATGACCTTCACAGAAATATCATCTTACCTTTAATTGAGGAGAAAAAGCGAAAAGAGTGTAACAAAATTCTACATTTCAATTCTGTCTCTAATAGACGTAGAGTACGCGCTTTGATATCATTGGAAAGTCGCTTCACAGCGCAGTAATATGACCTTCACAGAAAGTACATCCGACAAATAGTTCAGGAGAAAATTGAAAAAACCTCAAGAAAATTCTATGTCAATTCTTTCCCTAATTGACCTAGAGGATGCGCCTTGATATCGTTGGAAAGCCTATTCACAGTGGAGTAGTATGACCTTCAAAGAATGTTCATCTGACCTTTCAGGAGAAAAAGCCAAAAGAGTACAAAAAATTCCACATGTCAGTTTAGTCTTTAATTGATCTACAGGACGCACTTTAATATCATTGGAAAACCGGCTCAGGGCGGAGTAATATGACATTTACACAAGGTTTATTCGAAAAATCTTTCAGGAGAAAAAGAGAAAAAAGGGCAACAAATTCTACATGTCAATTTGGTCCCTAATTCACGTAGAGGATTTCCTTTGATATCATTGGAAAGCCAGTTCACAGCGGAATTAACATGACATTCACAAAAATGTCATCCGACAAGTAGCTCAGGAGAAATAGGGAAAAAATTGGAAAAAATTCTACATGTCAGTTCGGTCCCTAATTGACCTAGAGGGTGCATCTTGATATCATTGGAAAACCGATTCACAGCCGAGAAACATGACCTTCACAGAAATTTCATCCGTCAAATAGTTCGGAAGAAGAAGCGAATAAAGTGCAACAAAATTCTACATGTCAGTTCGGTCCCTTATTGACCTAGAAGAGCGCTTTGATATCATTGGAAAATCGGATCGCAGCGGAGTAATATGATATTGACAGACAGTTCATCCGACAATTAGTTCAGGAGAAAAAGCGAAAAAAGTGCAACAAAATTTAACATGTCAGTTCTGTCCCTAATTGACCTACAGGACGCACTTTAATATCATTGTAGAACCGGTTCAGAGCGGAGTAATATGATATTTACACAAAGTTCATTCGACAAATCGTTCACGAGAAAAAGCGAAAAAAGTGCAAGAAAATTCTACATGTCAATTCGGTCCCTAATTCATTTAGAGGATTCGCCTTGATATCATTGGAAAGCCTGTTCACAGCGGAGTAACATAATATTCACAAAAATTTAATCCGACAAACAATTCAGAAAGAAAAGCGAAAAAAGTGCTGTAAAATTCTAAATGACAATTAGGTCTCTAATTGACCTAGAAGACGGGCTTTTTTTGTGATTGTAAAGCAGGTTCATAGTGGAGTGATATGACGTTCGCAGAAAGTTCATCCGACCTTTAGTTCAGGAGAAAAAGCGAAAAAAGTGCAACAAATTTCTACATGTGAATTCGGTTCCTAATTGACATAGAGGATGCGTCTTGATATAATTAGAAAACCATTTTACAGTGGAGTAATATGACATGCATGGAAAGTTCATCGGACAAAGAATTCAGGAATAAAAGCGAAAAAAGTGCAACAAAATTCTTCTTGTCAGTTCGGTCCCTAAATTGACCTACAGGACGCGCTTTGATATCATTGGAAAGCCGGTTCACAGCGGAGTAATATGACATTCACAGAAAGTTCTTCCGACTTTTAAGTTCAGGAGAAAAAGCGAAAAAAGTGAAACAAGATTCTACAACTCAATTCAGTCCCAAATTGACCTAGACGACGCGCTTTTGATATCATTAGAAACCGTTTCACAGCGGAGTAATGTGATCACAGAAAGATCATCTTACCTTTAGTTAAGGAGAAAAAGAGAAAAGACTGCAACAAAATTCTACATTTCAATTCGGTCTCTAATTGACCTAGAGGACGCGTCTTGATATCATTGGAAAGCCGCTTCACCGCGGAGTAATATGACATGCACAAAAACTTCATCCGACAAATAATTCGGAAGAAAAAGCGGAAAAGGTGGAAAAAATTCTACATGACCGTTCGGTCTCTAATTAATCTAGAGGATGCGTCGTGATATCATTGGAAAGCCGCTTCATAGCGAAGAAACATGAATTTCAGAGAAATAGTTCTCAAATAGTTCGGAAGAAAAGCGAAAAAAGTGCAACAAAATTCTTCATGTCAATTCGGTCCCTAATTGACCTATAGGATTCGACTTAGTATCATTTTAAAGCCGCTTCACCGCGGAGTAATATGACATGCACAGAAACTTCATACGACAAATAATTCAGAAGAAAAAGCGAAAAAAGTGGTAAAATTCTACATGTCAGTTCGGTCCCTATAATTGACCTAGAGGACGCGTCTTGATATTATTGGAAAGCCGTTTCACCGCGGAGTAATATGACATGGACAGAAACTTCATCCGACCAATAATTCAGAAGAAAAAGCGAAAAAAGTGGAAAAAACTCTACATGTCAGTTCGGTCCCTAATTGACCTAAAGGGTGCGTTTTGATATCATTGGAAAACCGCTTCACAACGGAGAAACATGACCTTCACAGAAATTTCATCCGTCAAATAGTTCGGAAGAAGAAGCGAAAAAAGTGCAACAAAATTCTACATGTCAGTTCGGTCTCTAATTGACCTAGAGGAGCGCTTTGATTTCATTGGAAAACCGGTTCACAGCGGAGTAATATGACATTCACAGAAAGTTCATCCGACAATTAATTCAGGAGAAAAAGCGTAAAAAGTACAACAAAATTCTACATGTCAGTTCGGTCCCTAATTGACCTAGAGGAGCGCTTTGATACCATTGGAAAATCGTATCACAGCGGAGTAATTTGGCATTCACAGAAAGTTCATCCGACAAATATTTCAGAAGAAAAAGCGAAAAAAGTGGAATAAATTCTATATGTCAGTTCGGTCCCTAATTGACCTAGAGAGTGCATCTTGATATCATTGGAAAGCCGATTCACAGCGGAGAAACATGACCTTCACAGAAATTTCATCCGTCAAATAGTTCGGAAGAAAAAGGGAAAAAATTCCAAAAATTCTACATGGCAATTCGGTCCTTACGCGCTTTGATATCATTCGAAAGCTGGTTCACAGCGGAGTAATATAACATTCACAGAAAGTTCACCGACAATTAGTTCAGGAGAAAAAGCGAAAAAAGTGCAACAAAATTTTACATGTCAGTTCGGTTCTAATTGACCTACAGGACGCACGTTAATATCATTGGAAAACCGGTTCAGAGAGGAGTAATATGACATTTACAGAAAGTACATCCGAGAAATCATTCAGGAAAAAACGAGAAACAAGTGCAAGAAATTCTACATGTCAATTTGGTCCCTAATTCACGTAGAGGATTCGCTTTGATATCATTGGAAAGCCGGTTCAGAGCGGAATAACATGATAGTCACAAAAATTTCATCCGACAAACAGTTCAGGAAAAAGAGCGAAAAAAGTACAACAAAATTCTATTTTTTCAATTCGGTCCCTAACTGACCTAGAGGATGTGTCTTGATATCATTGAAAAGCCGCTTCACCGCGGAGTAATATGACATGCACAAAAACTTCATCCGACAAATAATTCAGAAGAAAAAGCGAAAAAAGTGGAAAAAATTCTACATTACAGTTCGGTCTCTAATTAACCTAGAGGGTGCATCTTGATATCATTGGACAGCCGATTCACAGCGGAGAAACATGACCTTCACAAAAATTTCATCCGTCAAATAGTTCGGAAGAAAAAGCGAAAAAATTCCAAAAATTCTACATGGCAATTCGGTCCCTAATTGACCTAGAGTACGCGCTTTGATATCATTCGAAAGCCGGTTCACAGCGGAGTAATATGACATTCACAGAAGGTTCATCTGACAATTAGTTCAGGAGAAAAAGCGAAAAAAGTGCAGCAAAATTTTACATGACAGTTCGGTTCTAATTGACCTACAGGACGCACTTTAATATCATTGGAAAACCGGTTCAGAGCGGAGTAATATGTTGTTTACACAAAGTTCATTCGACAAATCGTTCACGATAAAAACAAAAAAAGTGCAACAAAATTCTACATGTTAATTCGGTCCCTAATTGACCTAGAGGACGGGCTTTGATATGATTGGAATGCAGCTTCATAGCGGAGTAATGTGACATTCACAGAAAGTTCATCCGACTTTTAGTTCAGGACAAAAATCGAAAAAAGTGCAACAAGATTCTGCAACTCAATTCAGTCCCAAATTGACCTAGACGACGCGCTTTTGATATTGTTGCGGATTACAAAAATGGATAGCCACTGAGCGTGAGTATTAAAAGCTAAATTTCAAAACCAAATTCAATACAAGGTAAATTGTTACAAAGAAAATATGGATGAAGTATCTTATTAACAAATCAACTATTAACCATACACAAGTCATCAATCTTCCTGCGCAGAGCACACAACATTAGCTCTGTCTATTCCACAAAATATTACCTTTTTACTTGATTACCATGTCGCTTGAATATCCGCGTACACATCACATAAAAGATACCACTTTTATACTTCCCGCGTACACAACACATAAAGATAATTCTTTATACTTAACGCGCACTGTCTCAGAACAGCTAACCGTCCATTTTCGAACTCTAGACCGTTCAACACACGACCGTTGCACGCTCCACTGTTCTTCTTCAAAATTCTCCCAAAGATCTTATTCGTTGGCTGATACTTTGCTTTCGGTTTCCAGATTCCTTCTGTCGTAACACTGCCTCCTTCCTAGGTCTTGTTCATCCAGAACAATTCTGGATTCCAAAGCTTCTTCAGTTCTTCGATGAAACGGGGCCAAACGATCCACGTGTCTGTGTCAAAATGAAAGCGAATCTCATTATGACGCAGATTTCTTTTCTGAGTGAAGCCTCGTCCACAAACATAATACGTGTAAGGCCTATAGCCCTTGTGAACACATTTATGTCTCCTCAGGGAGAAGAATCGACTAAGAGTTTTCGCGCAAAACCTGTAAAATATTTTCTTCTTTGTCGAAAGTTTTCTCCTTTGGATTTTTAATTCTATCAACAGTAACAAGGAATGAAAGTCATTAGTGACATAAAATCTAGGGAGGAGTTTCATTCTCCAGGCTGATCCTTTTGTCAGTTGACTTTCACTTAATTCAGAACTGTCGTGATGAACCTTCAGCCATATTTCACCTGATTCAATTTGATCCCCAAGGTGCTTCACAATTATAATATCAGCTCCATAATTCTTTTTAGCGCTTCGGTCCATCTCCTCCTTCCATACTCTTGCTAGAACTGCAGCTTCTAATCCGGCAACCTTACCTGTTTCTCCTGTATAAGTGAAATCAGTAATGTGTCGGGCTGCTAGCAATATTTTTCCTGTTTTACCTTCACATAGCCAGCTTGCAACATCTTCAGATACTCCTTGTTCTATTAACATGTTACGAAACTTGTTCAAAGCATTGCCGTTATGCAGAACCTTGCTGACACGTGATGCTTCATCTACCCAATTATCCACAATGTTCACCAAACGCAGAAGTTCTCCTCCTAACTCTTCGACGAGATCTTGCAGTTCCAAGGATCCGTTACCAAGGAAACACTGAACAGCTTCCATCACTTCCAGAGAGTTGTCAACAGAGTTTTCAAGAGGTGAATCCATGTTGCTGATAAGAGCTGAACTCTTCATTCCACGAGCTTGTGATGCTGCAACCATTTTCTTAACTAAATCAACAGCAACATCTTCTGTACTGATGAGATCAATAGCTCCTTTTCCGAATTCAACATCATAAACCAAAGCGCACACTCCTTCAGCCAGCTTTTTGGACACAATTGAGCATATCATTAGAGGAACACTATCTACGGTAGCCGTCAGATCCTTGCAGCGGTAAATCTCCTTATCTGTTGGCACCAGCTCCTCTGTCTGTCCTACGATGCTGCATCTGACGTCTTCCATCATCTGCTCGATTTTATTTTTAGTGCAGTCGACTGTGAAGCCAGGGATGGATTCCAATTTGTCCAGAGTATCTCCCGTCAATTGGAGAGCACGACCGGAGATCATAGGGACCTTGAGACCTAAAGCAGCAAGTGCAGGAGCCAAGACAAGACCCACTTTGTCGCTGACACCTCCTGTGCTGTGTTTATTTACCATCCGATGGCGCCACTCGTGTCTCCAGCAAAACACATGACCCGAGAAGGTCATAGTTGCTGTTTCTTCCGAATTCACTTTCTTCGAGCTCTCATTGTAATTAGCCAGGGAAATATCAGTCATGATTGCCAAATTGTTCATTCTGGAGATCAGCGACGAGTTTTGTAACATGATATTGTTCACTTTAGAGCTCTTGTAGTCGTGATAAAACTTTTCTATATCCTTATAATCTAAATGGTTATAATGTCCAAATCTGCGCATTGACTGTTCAGAAAAGAAATTCAGCATGGCTACGTTGAGATTATCTGAGGGCTTCACTTCTCTCTGGATCGTAACTCTGAGGCTTAGTTTCATCCAGAAAGTTAGTCTTTGAAGTACTGTCTCTGCCTGAAGCTCCTTTACTAGCATCACTTGTTACACTTCTAAGCCATTCTTCGGAATTCTTCTTTCTTAAATCCCCACTTTCTATAAACGATTCGAGTGTGGCTATATGCTTCGGAAAAATCTCTCCGACTTCCCCGGTAACGTCGAATGGCACTTTGTATCTATGATGAATGGACGCCTCTTCTTTACTCGGACCACTCTGCGAAACGTATACTCTGTTTCGTTCCCCCTCAATACCACTCGTTACTCTGCCTTTGCGATAATTGTCCATGACGCATTTTGCTGACGGCGAGGAATAGAATACCTTTCGTGTGGATCTCTCTTCAGATCGTGCCAAACTTGTATACCTAGGTATTTTGAAGTGCAAAGCGTACTGTATAGTCTCACAGCTCTGTGATCTGTGTGATTGTTCTTCACAGTTCCTGGACATGTCACCAGCGACATAGACACTCTGCCATGCATTACCAGTAGTTGCGTGGTCAAAGGCATTATCTGCGCTATTTCTACGTTT
This sequence comes from Ryuthela nishihirai, assembly GCA_038380435.1. Lineage (NCBI taxonomy): Eukaryota > Metazoa > Arthropoda > Arachnida > Araneae > Heptathelidae > Ryuthela > Ryuthela nishihirai. Next base: position 379,572 of record JAWZYU010000025.1, read on the forward strand.
CTTGATTTCCAGTAGCAGATCCACATTTTGATATGCGTTGCCTTTCTCTTTTTCTTTTCCATGTTTACAATCTAACTTAACACTATCAAGATCATCTTTTTCACTGACAAATTCAACCTTCAAACTATTGCATTGTCTATTGAGTTCGGTTTTAAAATCCTTGAACTGATCAATAATCTCACCAATTTGAGAAGCCATTTCGGGTCTCATCTCATTATTTTGACTTTTAATGTCATTCACTTGTGTAGCCATATAGGCTTTCATATCAGTCATCTGCGTAGCCATATAGGCTTTCGTATCAGTCATCAGCTTTATTAACTCATCCATACTTCTAGTGAAAGGCATTCAATTAAATTATCCCACTCCTGACACCAAATGTTGCAGATTACAAAAATGGATAGCCACTGAGCGTGAGTATTAAAAGCTATATTTCAAACCAAATTCAATACAAAGTAAATTGTTAGAAAGAAAATATGGATGAAGTATCTTATTAACAAATCAACTATTAACCATATACAAGTCATCAATCTTCCTGCGCAGAGCACACAACATTAGCTCTGTCTATTCCACTAAATATTACCTTTTTACTTGATTACCATGTTGCTTGAACATCCGCGTACACATCACATAAAAGATACCACTTTTATACTTCCCGCGTACAAAACACATAAAGATAATTCTTTATACTTAACGCGCACTGTCTCAGAACAGCTAACCGTCCATTTTCGAACTCTAGACCGTTCAACACACGACCGTTACACGCTCCCACTGTTCTTCTTCAAAATTCTCCCAAAGTTCTTATTCGTTGGCTGATACTTTGCTTTCGGTTTCCAGATTCCTTCTGTCGTAACAATATCATTAGAAACCGGTTCACAGCGGAGAAATGCGACCTTCACGGAAAGATCATCTTACCTTTAGTTAAGGAGAAAAAGCGAAAAGAGTGCAACAAAATTCTACATTTCAATTCGGTCTCTAATTGACCTAGAGGACGCGCTTTGATATCATTGGAAAGTCGCTTCACAGCGCAGTAATATGAGCTTCACAGAAAGTACATCCGACAAATATTTCAGGAGAAAAATTGAAAAAACAGCAAGAAAATTCTACACGTCAATTCTTTCCCTAATTGACCTAGAGGATGCGCCTTGATATCGTTGGAAAGCCTCTTCACAGAAATTTCATCCGTCAAATAGTTCGGAAGAAAAAGCGAAAAAATCGCAAAAATTCTACATGTCAATTCGGTCCCTAATTGACCTAGAGAAGCGATTTGATATCATTCGAAAGCCGGTTCACAGCGGAGTAATATGACATTCACAGAAAGTTCATCCGACAATTAGTTCAGGAGAAAAAGCGAAAGAAGTGCAACAAAATTTTACATGTAAGTTCGGTTCTAATTGACCTACAGGACGCACTTTAATATCATTGGAAAACCGGTTCAGAGCGGAGTAATATGACATTTACAGAAAGTTCATCCGACAAATCATTCAGGAAAAAACGAGAAACAAGTGCAAGAAATTCTACATGTCAATTTGGTCCCTAATTCACGTAGAGGATTCGCTTTGATATCATTGGAAAGCCGGTTCAGAGCGGAATAACATGACATTCACAAAAATTTCATCCGACAAACAGTTCAGGAGAAAGAGCGAAAAAAGTACAACAAAATTCTATTTTTTCAATTCGATCCCTAGCTGACCTAGAGGATGTGTCTTGATATCATTGAAATGCCGCTTCACCGCGGAGTAATATGACATGCACAAAAATTTCATCCGAGAAATAATTCAGACGAAAAAGCGAAAAGAGTGAAAAAAAAGTTCGGTCCCTAATTAACCTAGAGGATGTGTCTTGATATCATTGGAAAGCCGTTTCATAGCGAAGAAACATGACCTTCAGAGAAATTTCATCCGTCAAATAGTTTGGAAGAAAAGCGAAAAAATTGGAAAAAATTCTACATGTCAATTTGGTCCCAAATTGACCTAGAGGATTCGACTTAGTATCATTTTAAAGCCGCTTCACCGCGGAGTAATATGACATGCACAGAAACTTCATACGACAAATAATTCAGAAGAAAAAGCCAAAAAAATGGTAAAATTCTAGCTGTCAGTTCGGTCCGTATAATTGACCTAGAGGACGCGTCTTGATATTATTGGAAAGCCGCTTCACCGCCGAATAATATGACATGGACAGAAACTTCATCCGACCAATAATTCAGAAGAAAAAGCGAAAAAAGTGGAAAACATTCTACATATCAGTTCGGTCCCTAATTGACCTAGAGGGTGCGTCTTGATATCATTGGAAAGCCGCTTCACAGAGGAGAAACATGACCTTCACAGAAATTTCTTCCGTCAAACAGTTCGGAAGAAGAAGCGAAAAAAGTGCAGCAAAATTCTACATGTCAGTTCGGTTCCTAATTGACCTAGAGGAGCGCTTTGATATCATTGGAAAATCGGATCGCAGCGGAGTAATATGACATTCACAGACAGTTCATCCGACAATTAGTTCAGGAGAAAAAGCGAAGGAATTGCAACAAAATTCTACATGTCAGTTCGGTCCCTAATTGATCTACAGGACGCACTTTAATATCATTGGAAAACCGGTTCAGAGCGGAGTAATATGACATTTACACAAAGTTTATTCGAGAAATCGTTCACGAGAAAAAGGGAAAAAAGTGCAACAAATTCTACATGTCAGTTTGGTCCGTAATTCACATAGAGGATTTGCCTTGATATCATTGCACAGCTGGTTCACAGCGGAATAACATGACATTCACAAAAATTTCAACCGACAAATAGTTCAGGAGAAATAGCGAAAATAGTGGAAAAAATTCTACATATCAGTTGGGTCCCTAATTGACCTAGAGGGTGCATCTTGATGTCATTGGAAAGCCGATTCACAGCGGAAAAACATGGCTTTACAGAAATTTCATCCGTCAAATAGTTCGGAAGAAAAAGCGAAAAAATTGCAAAAATTATACATTATCAATTCGGTCCCAAGTTGACCTAGAGGAACGATTTGATATCATTGTAAAGCCGGGTCACAGCGGATTAATATGACATTCACAGAAAGTTCATCCGTTACAATTAGTTCACGAGAAAAAGTGAAAAAAGTGCAAGAAAATTCTACATGTCAATTCGGTCCCTAATTCACGTAGAGGATTCGCCTTGATATCATTGGAAAGCCTGTTCACAGCGGAGTAACATGATATTCACAAAAATTTAATCCGACAAACAATTCAGAAGAAAACGCGAAAAGGTGCTATGAAATTCTACATGTCAATTAGGTCCCTAATTGAACTAGAGGACGGGCTTTGATATGATTGGAATGCAGCTTCATAGCGGAATGATATGACGTTCGCAGAAAGTTCATCTGATCTAGTTCAGGAGAAAAAGCGAAAAAAGTGCAACAAATTTCTACATGTGAATTCGGTCCGTAATTGACCTAGAGGATGCGTCTTGATATCATTGGAAAACCACTTCTCATTGGAGTAATATGACATGCATAGAAAGTTCATCGGACAAAGAATTCAGGAAGAAAAGCGAAAAAAGTGCAACAAAATTCTTCTTGTCAGTTCGGTCCCTAAATTGACCTACAGGACACGCTTTGATATCATTGGAAAGCCGGTTCACAGCGGAGTAATATTACATTTACAGAAAGTTCATCCGACTTTTAGTTCAGGAGAAAAGCGAAAAAAGTGCAACAAGATTCTACAACTCAATTCAGTCCCAAATTGACCTAGACGACGCGCTTTTGATATCATTAGAAACCGGTTCACAGCGGAGTAATGTGACCACAGAAAAATCATCTTACCTTTAGTTAAGGAGAAAAAGCGAAAAGAGTGCAACAGAATTCTACATTTCTGTTCGGTCTCTAATTGACCTAGAGGACGCGCTTTGATATCATTGGAAAGTCGCTTCACAGCGCAGTAATACGACCATCACAGAAAGTACATCCGACAAATAGTTCAGGAGAAAATTTTAAAAAACAGCAAGAAAATTCTATACGTCAATTCTTTCCCTAATTGACCTAGAGAATGCGCCTTGATATCGTTGGAAAGCCTCTTCACAGTGGAGTAATATGACCTTCAAAGAATGTTCGTCTGACCTTTCAGGAGAAAAAGCCAAAAGAGTACAAAAAAATTACACATGTCAATTTGGTCCCTAATTGATATACAGGACGCACTTTAATGTCATTCGAAAGCCGGTTCAGAACGGAGTAATATGACCTTCACAGAAAGTTCGTCCGACAAATCGTTCAGAACAAAAAGCGAAAAAAGTGCAACAAAATTCTACATGTCCATTCGGTCCCTATTTGACGTAGATGATGCGCCTCGACATCATTAGAAAGCGGAGTAACATGACATTCAGTAAAATTTCATCCGACAAACAGTTCAGGAGAAAATGCGATAAAAGTGCAAGAAAATTCTACATATCAATTCGGTAGCTTATTGACGTACAGGACGCGCTTTAATATCAGTGGAAAGCCGGTTCACAGCGGAGTAATATGACATTCACAGAAAGTTCATCCGATCTGTAGTTCAGGAGAAAAAAGCGAAAAAAGTTGAAACTTTTGAATTACAGTCAGATTTACAATCTAATGCTTTGTTTTCATCAACTCCTAATATATAATGAGATTTTATGGCTAAAGTACAGTTTAACTGCATACAATTTCGAAAATAAAGAATTATTCAGGAAATTATTAATTTGAACGTTGTTTTACACTCCAAAAACAGAGCTAAAAGCGATTCCTATGCCAACAACTTTTTAATTTACATTTACATGCTTTATTACTATCAACGCGAGATATGGAATGACATTCTACGCCTTTAAAACATTTTCATTGGATGGAATTTTGAAAACAATCGATTTACCTATCAAAACAGCTGTTTTAGCGGTGTTCTTTACGCATAAAACATAGTGAAAGCTATATGGTCTGTTAAAACTTTTGAATTTACAGTCAGAGTGACAGTCTAATGAAACGCAGTTCTCTACGCATAAAACATAGTGTTGCGGATCACAAAAATGGATAGCCACTGAGCGTGAGTATTAAAAGCTATATTTCAAAACCAAATTCAATACAAGGTAAATTGTTACAAAGGAAATATGGATGAAGTATCTTATTAACAAATCAACTATTAACATGCACAAGTCATCAATCTTCCTGCGTAGAGCACACAATATCAGCTCTGTGTATTTTACTAAATACTACCTTTTACTTGATTTACCAGGTCACCCGAAGATCTTCACTCGTAAACCAATTCTCGTCCTGTGCTAATAACTTTTCACACACTAGCCGAACAAAAAGACAGTCCGTGTAGACATTCGAAGTTAGCCATAAAAGTTCCCACTTTTATACTTCCGCGTATACACAACACATCAAGTTATTTCTTGATACTTAACGATAAAAGATCCCACTTTTATCCTTCCGCGTATACACAACACATCAAGTTACTTCTTGACACTTACGCGCACTGTCTCAGAACAGCTCACCGTCCATTTTCGAACTCACCGACCGTTACAACACACAACGACCGTTACAATACAAAAATGACCGTTAACGCTCCACTCTTCTTCTCCAAATTCTCCCAACGTTCTTATTCGTTGGCTGAAACTTTTTGCTTTCGGTTGCCAGATTCCTTCTGTCGTAACACTGCCCCCTCCCTAGGTCTTGTTCGTCCCGAACAATTCTGGATTCCAAAGTTTCTTCAGTTCTTCGATGAAACGGGGCCAAACGATCCACGTGAACCACCTTGCACTTTGTAGCTGGACGTCGACGAATGCGATATACCACGTCTGTGTCAAAATGAAAGCGAATCTCATTATGACGTAGATTTCTTTTCTGACTGAAGCCTCGTCCACAAACATAATACGTGTAAGGCCTATAGCCCTTGTGAACACGTTTATGTCTCTGCAGGGAGAAGAATCGACTAAGAGTTTTCGTGCAAAACCTGTAAAAAGTTTTCTTCTTTGTCGAAAGTTTTCTTCTTTGGATTTTTACTTCTATCAAGAGTAACAAGGAATGAAAGTCATTAGTGACATAAAATCTAGGGAGAAGTTTCATCCTCCAGTCTGACCCTTTTGTCAGTTGACTTTCCCTTAATTCAGAACTGTCGTGATGAACCTTCAGCCATATTTCACCTGATTCCATTTGATCCCCAAGGTGCTTCACAAATATAATATCAGCTCCATAATTCTTTTTAGCTCTTCGGTCCATCTCCTCCTTCCATACTCTTGCTAGAACTGCAGCTTCTAATCCGACAACCTTACCTGTTTCTCCTGTATAAGTGAAATCAGTGATGTGTCGGGCTGCTAGCAATATTTTTTCTGTTTTACCTTCACATAGCCAGCTTGCAACATCTTCAGATACTCCTTGTTCTATTAACATGTTACGAAACTTGTTCAAAGCATTGCCGTTATGCAGAACCTTACGGACACGTGATGCTTCATCTACCCTATTATCCACAATGTTCACCAAACGCAGTTCTCCTAACTCTTCGACGAGCTCTTGCAGTTCCAAGGATCCGTTACCAAGGAAACACTGAACAGCTTCCATCACTTCCAGAGAGTTGTCAACAGAGTTTTCAAGAGGTGAATCCATGTTGCTGATAACAGCTGAACAACTCAAACTCTCCATTCCACGGGCTTGTGATGCTGCAACCACTTTCTTAACTAAATCAACAGAAACATCTTCTGTACTGATGAGATCAATAGCTCCTTTTCCGAATTCAACATCATAAACCAAAGCACACACTCCTTCAGCCAGCTTTTTGGACACAATTGAGCATATCATTAGAGGAACGCTATCTATGGTAGCCATCAGATCCTTGCAGCGGTAAATCTCCTTATCTGTTGGCACCAGCTCCTCTGTCTGTCCTACGATGCAGCATCCGACGTCTTCCATCATCTGCTCGATTTTATCTTTAGTGCAGTCGACTGTGAAGCCAAGGATGGATTCCAATTTGTCCAGAGTATCTCCCGTCAATTGGAGAGCACGACCGGAGATCATAAGGACCTTGAGACCTAAAGCAGCAAGTGCAGGAGCCAAGACAAGACTCACTTTGTTGCCGACACCTCCTGTGCTGTTTTCATCTACCATCCGATGGCGCCACTCGGGTCTCCAGCAAAACACATGACCCGAGGAGGTCATAGTTGCTGTTTCTTCGGAATTCACTTTCTTGGAGCTCTCATTGTAATTAGCCAGGGAAACATCAGTCATGATTGCCAAATTGTTCATTCTGGAGATCAGCGACGAGTTTTGTAACATGATATTGTCCACTTTAGAGCTCTTGTAGTCGTGATAAAACTTTTCTATATCCTTATAATCTAAATGGTTATAATGTCCAAATCTGCACATTGACTGTTCAGAAAAGAAATTCAGCGTGGCTACGTTGAAATTATCTGAGGGATTCACTTCTCTCTGATCGTAACTCTGAGGCTTAGTTTCATCCAGAAAGTTAGTCTTTGAAGTACTGTCTCTGCCTGAAGCTCCTTTACTAGCATCACCTGTTATGCTTCTAAGCCATTCTTCGGAATTCCTCTTCCTTAATTCCCCACTTTCTATAAACGATTCAAGTGTGGCTATATGCTTCGGAAAAATCTCTCCGACTTCCCGGGTAACGACGAAGGGCACTTTGTATCTATGATGAATGGACGCCTCTTCTTTACTCGGACCACTCTGCGAAACGTAAACTCTGTTTCGTTCCCCCTCATTACCACTCGTTACTCTGCCTTTGCGATAAATGTCCATGACACATTTTGCTGACGGCGAGGAATAGAATACCTTTCGTGTGGATCTCTCTTCAGATCGTGCCAGACTTGTATACCTAGGTATTTTGAAGTGCAAAGCGTACTGTTTAGTCTCACAGCTCTCTAATCTGTGTGATTGTTCTTCACAGTTCCTAGACATGTCACCAGCGACATAGACACTCTGCCATGCATTACCAGTAGTTGCGTGGTCAAAGGCATTATCTGTGCTATCTCTACAATTCTTGATTTCCAGTAGCAGATCCACATTTTTATATGCGTTGCCTTTCTCTTTTCCATGTTTACAATCTAACTTAACACTATCAAGATCATCTTTTTCACTGACAAATTCAACATTTAAACTATTGCATTGTCTATTGAGTTCGGTTTTATGATCCTTGAAGTGATCAATAATCTTACCAACTCGAGAAGCCACTTCAGCTCTCATCTCAGTATTTTGTGCGGCCATTTCGGCTTTCAAATCACCTATTTTATCGCTTTGGGCAGCTATATCACCTTTAATCTCAGTATTTTGTGCGGCCAGATCACCTCTTTTATTCCTCAACTCATTATTTCGTGCGGCCATTTCGGCTTTCAAGTCACCTATTTTATCGCTTTGGGCGGCTATATCACCTTTAATCTCAGTTTTTTGTGCGGCAAGGTCACCTATTTTGTTAGCCATATCGGCTTTCAAGTCATTATTTTGACTTTTAATGTCATTCATCTGTGTAGCCATATCGGCTTTCATATCAGTCATCAGCGTAGTCATATCGGCTTTGAAGCTATTTATCAACTTTACTAATTCATCCATACTTCTAGTTAACGGCATTCAATAAATTATCCCACTTCTGACACCAAATGTTGCGGATCACAAAAATGGATAGCCACTGAGCGTGAGTATTAAAAGCTATATTTCAAAACCAAATTCAATACAAGGTAAATTGTTACAAAGGAAATATGGATGAAGTATCTTATTAACAAATCAACTATTAACATGCACAAGTCATCAATCTTCCTGCGTAGAGCACACAATATCAGCTCTGTGTATTTTACTAAATACTACCTTTTACTTGATTTACCAGGTCACCCGAAGATCTTCACTCGTAAACCAATTCTCGTCCTGTGCTAATAACTTTTCACACACTAGCCGAACAAAAAGACAGTCCGTGTAGACATTCGAAGTTAGCCATAAAAGTTCCCACTTTTATACTTCCGCGTATACACAACACATCAAGTTATTTCTTGATACTTAACGATAAAAGATCCCACTTTTATCCTTCCGCGTATACACAACACATCAAGTTACTTCTTGACACTTACGCGCACTGTCTCAGAACAGCTCACCGTCCATTTTCGAACTCACCGACCGTTACAACACACAACGACCGTTACAATACAAAAATGACCGTTAACGCTCCACTCTTCTTCTCCAAATTCTCCCAACGTTCTTATTCGTTGGCTGAAACTTTTTGCTTTCGGTTGCCAGATTCCTTCTGTCGTAACAATAGGTATAAGTTACATGGTGTGTAATAACTTTTGAATTTACAGTCAGACTGACAACTTTATATTTTATTTTTATCAACTCCAAATATTTTATGAGATTCTATGCCTAATGTATAGCTTAACTGCATTGAATTTCGAAAATATCGAATTATACACGAAAATATCAGTTTAAACGCTCTTTTAGGCGTCTAAAACAGAGGTAAAAGCAACAACTTTGTGCCAACAACTTTTGAATTTACAGTCAGACTGACAACTGCGCTAAAACAGCAATTTTCATATATAAATCGTTATGTTCATCAACTCGTAATATGTAATGAGATTCTCTGCCTTAAGAACATTTTCACTGCATAGAATTTTGAAAGAAATCGACTTATGTATCAAAATAGCTTATTTTAGCGCTGTTCTCTACGCGTAAAACGTAGGTAAAAGCGATATGGTATGTAATAACGTTTGAATTTGCAGTCAGATTCAAAGCCTAATGTTTTATTTTCATCAACTCGTAAAATATATTGAGATTCTATGGCTAAAGTACAGTTTAACTGTATAGTATTTCGAAAATATCGAATTATACACGAAAATATCAGTTTGAACGGTGTTTTTCACGCCTAAAACAGAGCTAAAAGCTATCCCTGTGCTAACAACTTTTGAATTTACACTCAGAGTGAATATCTCATGGTTTCTTTCCATCAACGCGTGATATAGAATGACATTCTACGCCTTAAAATCATTTTCACTGCATAGATATTTCGAAAAAAATCGATTTATAGTTGAAAATTGCTGTTTTAGCGCAGTTCTCTACGCATAAAACATAGGTATAAGTTACATGGTGTGTAATAACTTTTGAATTTACAGTCAAATTGACAACCTTATATTTTATTTTCATCAACTCGTAATATATAATGACATTCTATGGCTAAAGTATAGTATAACTGCGTAGAATTTCGAAAATATGAATTTAAACACGAAACTATCAGCTTGAACGTTGTTTTATACACCTAAGACAGAGCTAAAAAGTATTCCTGTAACAACAACTTTTAAATTTACACTAAGAGTGACAATCTGATGGTTTATTTCGATTAACGCGTGATATAGAATGACATTCTACGCATTAAAAATATTTTCACTGCATAGAATTTTGAAAAAAATCGAATTATATATCAAAATTACTGTTTTAGCGCAATTCTCTACGCATAGAGCATAGTTAAAAGCTACAACCTGTGTAATAAGTTTTAAATTTACCGTCAGATTGACAACCTTATGCTTTATTTTCATCAACTCGTAATATATATTGAGATTCTGTTGTTAAAAATAGTATGAATAAAATTTCGGAAATATCGAATTAAACACAAAAATATCAGTTTCAACGCTGTTTTACACGCCTAAAACTGAGTTAAAAGGTATTCCTGTGCCAACAACTTTTGAATTTACAGACTGACAATCTCATGGTTTACTTCAATCAAGGCGTGATATAAAATGACATTCTACACCTTAAAAACATTTTCACTGCATAGAATTTTGAAAAAAATCGATTTATGTAAGAAAATTGCTGTGTTAGTCCAGTGCCCTACGCATAAAACATAGGTAAAAGCTAAAACGTGTGTAATAATTTTTGAATTTACAGTCAGATTGACAACCTAATGCTTTATTTTCATCAACTCGTAATATAGAATCAGATTCTATGGCAAAAGTATAGTATCGAAAATACCGAATTATACACTACAATATCAGTTTGAATGCTGTTTTACACGCCTAAAACAGAGTCAAAAGCTATACCTGTGCCAACAACTTTTGAATTTACAGTCAGACTGACAACTGATGATTAATTTCCATCAACGCGTGATATAGAACGACGTTGTACTCCTTAAAAGCATTTTCACAGCATAGATATTTAAAAAACTCGATTCATATATCAAAATGGCTGTTTTAGCGCTGTTCTCTACGCATAAAACATAGCTAAATACTATATGGTATTTAATAACTTTTGAATTTACAGTCAGATTGAAAACCAAATGATTTATTTTCACCAACTCGCAAATATATAATGAGATTTTATGGCTAAAGTATAGTTTAAGTGCATCGAAAATATCGGTTTCGAAAATATCAGCTTGAAATCTGCTTTACACGCCTGAAATAGAGCTAAAAGCTATTACTGCGCCAGCAACTTTTCAGTTTACAGTCAGAGTGAAAATCTGACGGTTTATCTTAATCAACGCGTGATATAGAATGACATTCGATGCCTTAAAAACATTTTCACTGTATAGAATATTGAAAAAAAAAATCGATTTATGTATCAAAAGAGCTATTTTAGCACTGTTCTGTACGCATAAAACATAGCTAATAGGTGGTAATAACTTTTAAATTTACAGTGGGATTGATAACCTAAAGCTTTATTTTCTTCAACTTGTAATATATAATGAGGTTCTATGGTAAAGTACAATTCAACTGCATATAATTTCGAAAATATCGAATTATTGTCGAAAATATCAGTTTGAACGACGTTTTACACGCCTAAAACCAACATGTCTGCCAACATCTTTTGAATTTACAGTCAGAGTCACAATCTGCTGCTTTATCTCCATCAACGCGTGATATATAATGACATTCTACATCTTAAAAACATTTTCATTGCATAGAATATTTAAAACAATCGATTCATGTATTAAAATAGCTGTTTCGGCGCTGTTCTCAACGCATAAAACATAGGTAAAACCTATATGGTGTGTAATAATATTTGAATTTACAGTCAGAGTGACAATCTGATATTTTTTATTTCTCTCAACGCGTGATACAGAATGACATTCTATGCCTTAAAACATTTTCACTGCATACAATACTTAAAAAAAATCGATTTATGTATCAAAACAGCTGCTTTAGCGCTGTTCTCTCCGCATAAAACATAGGTGAAAGCTATATGGTGTATTAAAACTTTTGAATTTACAGTCAGAGTGACAATCTAATGTTTTATTTTCATCAACTCGTAAAATATATTGAGATTCTATGGCTAAAGTATAGTTTAACTTATAAAATGTCGAAAATTTCGAATTATACACGAAAATATCAGTTTGAACACTGTTTTACACGCCTAAAACAGAGCTAAAAGTGATTCCTATGCCAACAACTTTTGAATTTACACTCAGAGAGACAATCTGATGGTTTCTTTCCATCAACGCGTGATATAGAATGATATTCTACGCCTTAAAATCATTTTAACATCGATTCATGTATTCATATTTGAAGAAAATCGATTTATATACTAAAATATGTTTTAGTGCTCTTCTCTACGCATAAAACATAGGTATAAGCTATATCGTGTGTAATAACTTTTGAAATTACAGTGAGATGGACAACGTTATGCTCTATTTTCATCAACTCGAAATATATTGAGATTCTATGGCTAAAGTATAGTTTTAGTGCATAGAATTTCGAAAATATCGAATTATATACTAAAATATCAGTTTGAACGCTGTTTTACACGACTAAAACAGTGCTAAAAGCTATTCCTCTGCCAACAACTTTTAAATTTTCAGTCAGAATGGCAACATAATGCTTTATTTTCATGAACTCTAAATATATAATGGGATTCTATGGCTAAAGTACAGTTTAAGTGCTTAGAATTTCGGAAATATCGAATTATACACGAAAATATCAGTTTGAACGCTGCTTTACACGACTAAAACAGAGCTAAAACCTATTCCTCTGTCAACAACTTTTGAATTTTCAGTCAGATTGACAACCTAATGCTTTATTTTCATGAACTCGTTATATATCATGAGATTCTATGGCTAAAGTATAATATAACTGAATAGTTTCTACGACAATCGGACTGTAACCTCAGACTAAGTTGATCACGTGATATTCCAGTGTTGTGACCTGTCTTTCTCGTCGGCCTCGCCGGACTTTGACCTATTGTCAAAGTCCAGGCATATCACCCGACCACCCAGTCGCGTGATATGTCGCAACCGCCCGGACTTTGAGCCCTATGTCGCAACTGTCATGGGATATTATTAAAAATCCTCACTTTATTAAATGCCCCTTTAGCCATCTAGTGTATATAATGAGTACTATGTTTAGGAAAACCCTCGATTTTAGTCGTAATTTTCCAAAGACCTTGAAAATCCCCCAAGGTCACGGTCATGCGCACAAGCGGTGTTGACATATGTCTTTCACAAGTGTTTATCAGTTAGCAGATGTGTAAAGGTCGCGGTTCTGGGTGTATATAATGGACGGAAAAGGTGTAGTATTTATTCTGAGCTACGTGTTATACTTGTCACCATGGATTTTGGTTTTTGGATGAGTGACGAGGATTGCGGCTATGAGAGCGACCCTCAACACTTTAGGACGCGTATCCGACGGTTGTTATGTCGATCTGTGGTTGTACCTCCACCACCCCCACCCCCGGCGCCAACTGTTAGAATGGAACCGGACCTAGGAAATGGCCCTGGACCTAGTGGTCCTCTGCTCCAGGCCGTTCTTGTGGACACACCACCACCACTTACAAGACTACGACGCCCTTTGGTTATGAAACCGCCTGAAACCTGGCCCCTGGTCTACCGCAGAACGTCGTTGAGATCCTGTGACATAAAAGTCAGAGACATCTCTAGTCGTGCCTGTGTGAAGTCGCCAAGCACTTGCCTTCCACCAACAGTTTTAAAATTAGGGTAAGTTTCAGAGTGGTTGTGAAACATGCAAAATATCTGTATGGTTCTAGATCTCAACGGGTTTCGTGTAAACGGCCATTTTCGTGTAAACGGCCATAGTACGTGAACTTGGATATGCAACTCGGAACGGGAAATGCGGTGTCTATCGGTTCAATCTTCGACATTACCAAGCTTTGTCGATAAAGGACAATTAGACAGTCAACTACGTGTCTAAATATGTGTTAGGCCTACCCTTTCATCCTCTACCTAGCGAAAAGGTGTGGACGTTAGATCACGTTCCTAACATCGTGAAATTTGCTTACAAACTTGCACATACTGAACAAGCTACTGTGGTGGGTTACAAAGGAGGCAATGTGGAAAGAATTCTCTTGGAGCAATTAAATCTTCCCAGCGTTAATCTTGAACTTTTCGGATGTCCCAAATATTGTGAGCTCCCAAACGTTTCTGATTTCGAGTGTGGATATCACACAGGAGAGGGAGTCCACTGCTCTTTAGCCAAAACAGCTGCTTTTTTTGGATGGATTGATCGATGTCTCAAGTATTGAGAACAAGTTATAACAAGTGTTGCATCACTAGGTGTTCGCTTATTGGACAACCACGTTATCTGCATAATTATCGTTCCTGCTTCCAGAGGGCGCTGCTTTCCCACGTTAAATAGGTGGCGACCGTCGAGTGCGTCATTGTTCACGATGTAGGCTAGCAATCCAGATGCGTGGTGTCTCGATGAAGATGTTTACGTTGTGCCTTCGCTGTTCAAAAATAAGTTTTCTGTGCACGTACGTCGCTACAAGAAATATGAAAATGGTGAACTCATCTACCCTCACCTGTGGGGGGTCACCCTTCCATACCTGAATGGGAGGCTTTGTGTGCCATGGTGCCCCATATAGAGGACCAAGTGAAAATCTGTCCCGATCAACAGACATGGTACGTGATGCCTGGTTTACGTGTCTACATGTACCGCAACGTACCTACAAGTTGAGAAAAGCTTTTCGTTTCAAGCAACAGGCCGATTACACAGTATTGATTGATACAGACAAACTACATTTCTTTAAATTTCCTCAATCGAACCCCGGATTAGGAGACATGCTAGGAATTACTAAATTAGATATTCCACTGAATAAAGCCCTGGGTGATTACCCCATCGATATGAACAGAGGAATGTACGGTATTTATTTGTATTCAGACCTGATTGCACCTCATTTGTTAGGTGATACTCATGGTGAACTGTTGCATGTTGTGAATCCTGCCGTCAGAACCAGTAATAACGAAGCCATCGTTGCAGTGTATCAACAACCTGATTACTACCCCCTTGCAAGAAACAGTTTTGAGAGTGTGAGAATCTTCCTTCATACCGATACAGGAGAACATCTGCATTTTAAATTCGATAAAGTTTTAGTCAAGTTACATTTCTGCCATGAGAGTTAAATTCGCCCCCCCCCCCTTCTTCAGACACCTATGTGAGCTACTACAAGAGCCAAACGGGGCAGGGTGTGTTCAGGGGCCCTCGTTATCAGAGAGGGGAAGGGCTCGGTAGCATCTTTGCCACTATCGGACGTTTCATCAGCCCTCTTGTATGACCGGCGCTGTCCACCCTATGTAGGGATGGGCTACGGTTCGTTTCACAGATGGCACAGGGCAAAACTTCAAAACTGCCGCCAAAGCAGGGCTGCGTGAAGTCGGTGTAAACCTATTGCAACGTGCCAGTTCCAAGCTGCAGGGAGGAAAAGGGATAAAACGCCGCCATCATCATTCTAGTGTTCATAAAGTGAAGAGACTCTGTACTGTGAAGGACGTGTTTTCATCATGAACATTCAGAAAATTCATGCTGATTCTGGAGAGTGTACCAATTCCGAACTGGATCTGTTTCTTGGTTCCCCCATTGTCTCTCAACTGGAAAGAGGCTGCTATGTCAATTATTTACCTGTGGCTTCGCTGAAAGGTAATGCTCCACTTGAATTCATCGTGAAGGGGAGAGATGATTACATTGATCTATCCCACTGTCACCTGCGCCTCATCTTGAAAAATGTGAAATCCGACGGCACACCCCCATCGGAAGTGATCGCCCCCTGCAATCATTTCTTCCCCGCCCTCTTCAATCAAGTAGACGTCTTCCTCAATGATCACCTAGTGAGTGCTTCTCACACCCTGTACCCCTACAGGGCGTACCTGGATATTCTATTGAATTACGGTACCGATGTCACACGAAGTCAGCTCGGTACGTCACTCTGGTACCTCGACACCCCAGGTAAAATGGAACTGACCAGTCGGGAGAACGAGGGATGGCATCAGCGCAAGGGGTACGTCAAGTCAACAGGTATCGAACTCATCTCGTGGATCCATTTCAACCTGTTCAACCAAGAACGTTACCTACTCAATCAGGTCGATCTGAGACTGTGTTTGTTAAGGTCCAAGCCCGAATTCTGTCTCGGGACAGGCGAAGTGGACCCCTCTTACAAAGTACAGATTCACAAAGCTGAATTTTTCGTGTGCAAAGTCAAACCCACTTCTGATGTCATCCTTGCACACGCTCTCCTACTGGGTTCAGAGAGTGCCAAGTACCCCCTGCGAAGAACGGATTTACGCATGTTCTCAATCGCTGCAAGTCTGACGAGTGTGAACCGTCACAATTTATTTCTTGGCCAACTTCCGGTACATCTGGTACTGGGCATGGTGGAATGTACCAGTCTGAATGGATCGTACGAAAAAAATCCCTTCAACGTCCAACATTTCGACTTAAACTACATCAGCCTTCACATTGACAATGATCAGCAGTCCTACACCCCAGACTTTACGAATGGACGTTATCTCAGATGTTACCAAGGATTATTGGAAGCTGTGGACGCATGGAAATCCGATAGTGATATTAACTTATCGCGAAAAGCCTATGGCAAGGGTTTTACACTGTTTGGATTCCAATTGACCCCCAAGCAACGTGAATATAATCAAGTGTTTTCTTTAATACAGAGCGGTAGTGTGAGAGTCGAATTAAAGTTTTCCAGGCCACTACCCACATCAGTCACTGTGATCCTGTATGCAGAATACCAGAATCTGCTGGAAATCCCATTGGATCGTAAAATCCTGTTCGACTACAGCTAATGAATACCTATCAGTTAGAATCCATCCTCTCGATGTTACCTACAAGTCTAGGTGTGTTCCCACGTGAGAGACTACCTCGTAGAATCGACCGGGCAGAAGCCTTGTTTATCTACAATACTGATCTGTCCTCCCTGCCCAGAACCCACTGGATAGCTCAACAGCTAGAAAAGCGAAGTGGACCTGCTTCGGGCTTGGACCTTAACCAACACCATTTGGGCTTGGACCTTAACCAACGCCATTTGGGCTTGGACCTTAACAAACAAGAAAGGAATGCACATGGATCATTTTGACCCCCTGGGGACAAGTCCCGACATCTCCATGCAAGAATACTACAGTCGGCTAGGCATACGTCACGTGTTACATTCCTCAATACCTCTGCAGGACCCCATGGTTGACACTTGCGGTGCTCACTATCTGTATTTCCTGTTTAAAAGAGTGAGCGGTTCGACTCTTCCCACACTACTGCATCGCGATTACACGTGTCGGGTAGACTTTAACGACTTTATTGTGGTACGATGGCTCTCCGAACTCCTTGAAATATTTTAATTGCCGCTCCTTCTCAGTGTGGAAAGACGACTTTCACTCTGAAACTCATCAAAGAAGCCGCTCAGGTGTTCGAACCCCAGCCGCAACGTGTCATTTACTGCTACAGGGAGTGGCACCTGCCATTGAACCCTTTAAGAAAACTGTGGAATTTTATGAAGGACTACCAGTAGATCTGGAATTTGACCCCCTCAGACCTTCGCTTCTGGTGCTGGATGACTTAATGGAACAGTCTGTGGCCAGCGAACGCATATCTCAATTGTTTATTCGTGGTGGTCATCATAAAAATATCACGATTGTCCTGATCTTGCAAAATCTGACATTCGAGGACTATATCACTCAGTGCTCACTATATGTTTTTATTTCGCAACTGCCGGGACTCTTCACAAATAACGCATCTGGCAAGACAAGTATCTCCACATCAATCCAAACTCCTGACCGATGCTTATAGACTAGCTACGCAACCTCCCTGTGGCTATTTGTGCGTGTACCTCCATCCCAGAACGTTGGACAGTGAAAGGCTCCATGCCAAGATCCTCCCTTCTGAAGAACCTGAGATACTCTATGTCCGAAATGAAAGTTAGATCTCAAGGCCCGTTCCTTCAGTGTTTACCAAAACTTGGGGGAAAGCAACATGCAGCTCTGTTGAAGCACATCTCTGACCCTCAGATGGATGATCTATGTGAAGTGGGTACCAATTTCTTAAAAGTGAATGTGCCTGTCTCCCATCGAGTATTAAAGAATTTACGAAGTCACAAGACTGTCATAAGAAGTTTAGCTTCCAAACGTGCATCTGTCCGTCACAAGAAACGTCTCCTGCAAAAGGGATCGGGATTACAACTTCCTCTCCTTACGGCGGCCTTACCATTGCTGGGGTCCCTATTTCGAAAATGATTTCAGTGAAGGCTGTTCAAAGGCGAAACTTACGAAAAAAAGTGCTTGATTTAGACACGGAGATGAAGAAAATACTTGAATCTGACGTTGATGATAAAACTGAAAAGTACCTGGCTGTATTGAAAAATTACCTGTTATTTAACCAACAATTGGAAGCCATCACGAAGTAAAGGTCAGCATTCCCCACGAAGTAAAGGTCAACATTCCCAGACAGCCAATATCAGAGATTTATGATCACCCTCCGAAAGACATTAACGACTTTGTTCCCATCCAACGTAAGAAAAGGAAATTATTTGAATGGACTTCATATTAAAGATTCTGTATGAAGACTTCTGTAAAAAAAATGTGTTTCCAAGACTTGTGTCAAAAATTTGTGATAAAAAAACCATGTATTAAAATTCTGTATTAAAAAACCATGTATTAAAAATGTGTGATAAAAAATGTATTAAAAATTTGTGATATCCAATAAAAGAAATTAAAACTGATATACGCCTCTTGTTCATTCTTTCAGTGAATTAGTTTTTACAGCACCGCTAGTGCATACCCCTGCATACAGAGAGAGCGCCCTGACACTCAAAACCAGAAGTGCAATAGAGGGCGCTAGTGCATGCAGAGAGCGCGCAGAGGAGAGCCAATCACGCACCGCTGCAGAGCGAGTTAGGGGACCGTCGCCTCATTGAGTTTCTGTAGCGTGGATGCTGGAAATATCGGCGGTGTGCTGCAGTTGATGGGGAGATGACCCCTAAGTCAATCGACAGCAGTGTCTTGGAATCAGCTACGGTAGTAATACTTCATCTGCTTTTAGATCACCTGTAAAACAAAGTTACCTCTTACTTTTATCCCCCCACATAGTGTTTTCCAGTGTTGGGAAATAAAGAGACTGAATTTTTTGAAACCTTTTTTATTAAACATATCAACTGTTACAATTATAAAACAGTGGTTATAATACATATGACAATTTCAAATAAGATCCATTGTGGAAATATTTAGCAGTATAAAACCACTACGGAAATATTTAACAGGTTTCAAAGACAATGATGCTGCTAATTCAAAAATGTTTAGCAGTATAGAAATACACATATCAGATCAGTATAAAAAACACAGATTTCAAAAGCTGCTATTGACGCCGTGTGTTATAAGGGACATTACGGAAATATTTAGCAGTATAAAAAAAAATTATAAGACCCGCTATGGATACATGAGATCCACTACGGATACTGAAATAATAAATTAAGGTCCACTAAGGACATTGAAATAATAAATTAAGGTCCACTACGGACATTTGAAATAATAAGGTCCACTAAGGACATTGAAATAATAAATTAAAGGTCACTAAGGATACTGAAATAATGAGGTCCACTAAGGACATTGAAATAATAAATTAAGGTCCACTAAGGACATTGAAATATTTAGCGGTATAACATCCACTATGGCTACTGAAATAATAAATTAAGGTCCACTAAGGACATTGAAATAATAAATAATCACTATGAACATTGAAATAATAAATTAAGAATTACTATGAACATTGAAATAATAAATTAAGAGTCACTATGTACAATGAAATAAAAACTGTATTTACTCATCCATGAGCTGAATAAGGTTATCCAATCCCATATCATTATACCCATAGGG
This sequence comes from Ryuthela nishihirai, assembly GCA_038380435.1. NCBI lineage: Eukaryota > Metazoa > Arthropoda > Arachnida > Araneae > Heptathelidae > Ryuthela > Ryuthela nishihirai. Next base: position 399,634 of record JAWZYU010000025.1, read on the forward strand.
TACAGTAACAGTTGAATCTGAGCTGTGATAACACTTATCAAGGTTCGCCTTAAACCTTTTTATCGTGGGCTTATTCGTAAGTGATCCATCCACTTTATTACGAACCAGGTTGAAAGGGACATCGAAGGTCTTGTTGGAGGGGGACTGTTCTAAAACCATGGATTTTAGCAGTTCAAAATTATACTTTTCACGGTTTTTCTTCGTGAGAGATATGCCTTTGGCCCTTAAAATTTCATCGCCGTTACTCAGACGGAGGGCATAACTTTTAGCTCCAGCACTGACATAATCAGTGATATGTACATCACTGCCATATTTCGATGTAATTTCATCGACGAGAGCTCCGAGAAATGGGTTTTGTGCAGGGCTGTAGTTATCGGCGGGAGACGTCGTGTAGATCACCGAATCCGTGTCCGAATACAGTGCACGAGCTCCTAATTTTGACAGAAGCTCATACAGTTTAAGTCGGGCATGATCACCATTGCTGCGAGAATCAGGCTTCCATGGGTGTTTGGAGGAGTAGCATATTCCGCAGGCTTGTGTGTGTGACTAACACGACCTGATTACTGATGACAGCGATGTCAGTCAGAACCAGTGAGGTGTCCGTCGAGAGCTCCATGTATTTGACAGGACAGTTCACGATGGTAGTCTGGGTTAGAACTCATGTTCTGTGCATGTTTTCCCCATGACGAATTCAGCGAAACCTTCGAGAGAGTATGTTTAAGGCTTTTTTTTCAACTTCCGAGGGGAGGATTCAAACCCCTTCTGCCTAGAAGAAGGCCTCACAAAAGGCTTCCTTTTGCTCGTCGATCTACACGTCAGGAGGAAACCCAGAGTAGCGCTGCTATAACCCCAGAAAAGTATCTATATACCCCGCATAGACACCTCCCCTTTTTGTTGCAGGATCGTACTGCAGAATGGTCTTAAAATGCCAAACATCGTGGAATTTGAGAAGCTTGTATCCAGCGCTCATAGCCGTGTAAATTTCAAACATTGGCCACGAACTGGTCAATGCGCGCTGGTTCACACTGTGCTGGCAAGGGGGTGCCAGTTGACCATCTGCACAGGTCCTGCAAAGGGGGAAAAGCAGCTTTCCATTACACCTGTAAGGTAACACAGGTACAAACAGGTCGTCTGGTGCTAGCAATGTGGCGTGTGCAATGCCAAAATAGTGGTCGAGGTCCGTGGCGAAATCGGAGGTGATTCGAACCGTGCGACCTTTACCAAAAGGAGCCTTCTTGCAAACATAAGGGTACAGACTGTTGTAATCCACATAATTAAGGCTACATCCTTGGTCAGCCGATGCAAAGATTGAAAACAACTACATGCGCCCTCTGTAGAGGTAATCACGGACCTCTATACACCTGATAGTCTAGATGGATTTATAAATTAATGTGAGGGGCTGGTTTTTGCGTATTAACTGATCGAATTCGGCTCCCACATGATTTTGCACGTGTACCCATTCATCAGCAGTTTCAAGGCCTCAAGGCGATCCATGGTTCATGTGTTTAACAAACCAAATGGCTTTCTAGTACGCTGATCTATTTTTTCAGGGTTGAAACATTTCAAGCAATGATGAAAGCAGCACCCTAAAAATTCGTAAAAACAACGGGTACTGTGGCACACGCCATCCAGTTTGTACTGCCCAATTTTATATTCACTTCCGGGTGATTGCGCAGTCTGAATTTCAATATTGTCCTTGGAAGCCTCATACTCCAACCACACCGAGAGCTTTCAAGGACTGCCGGTCATTACTTGCAGAATACCTCTGAGCGGGGCACACACCAAAGGTATTCTTCTGCAAAAACTTCTCACAGAAAATGCGTAAGCAAGCGCCGGCAATGGTGAGGTCACATATGCAAAGGGGTCTACGCTTGTTAGATTTAAAAATTCCTGACGAAATGTTTGGGCACCTCGCCGTAACAGCTCTGTATCTCCCTTGAAGTAATACAGAAGCTATTGTTTAAAGTCCCAGGGTTCAAGGTTTGCTGTGGCATACCACTGATCGAACACTGACAGAGTCCCAGGCTCCATGTCTTCGGGCAGGAAAAAAAGCTGATCCGGAATGGATCCTACATAATGTAAATTTTCCTCCTTCATGAATTTAAAGGGGAAAAAACCTTTCATCGTCTCCAAGTTGAAGGTCTTTGTAAAGGAGCAAAGAGGAGCCTGAATAAATGATAATAAATAAATAAATAATAAATACCCCCTCAAGCAGTTGCTTGACACAGAGGTCTGACAGGAGCCTGTCAGTTTATATGCCATAGTAGAAGGTCTGAGAGGATGGCAGGACCTCAGCAGAAAAACGACACAAACAGCCATGCCTTACCCAGGGCTCGAACCCAGGTCCCTTAGATCAGTAGCCAAACATGCTAACCACTCGGCCATGGGACGGCTATAAATGATAAAGTGTCGATAAATCTTATTTAAGGCCAGGTAAAAAGATACCTAAGATCTTAGACCCATCAAACACAAGATCCGGTTTTAAAAATTTTCTTTACAGGTAACTAATGATAAACATGCCATCAAAGCCTTTCAGATTATGGGCGAGGACTGTGACATCCTTGAATCGTTGAACCCCGGGACGTTCTTCGGCCAGAGGCCAGTCCATGAAGGCGTCCGTTTCCGGGAATGAGGCGTAATCCCACTCATCATCCACCTGGTACGTGACCACACACAGTATGGGTTTCAAAGATCCATCAACACACTGCACTGTCTCTACGTCAAAGTAAAGGTAGGATTGACCAACAGGGTCAATTTTACAGGTCTTGATGAATTTTAGAGTATCAACCTTGCAAACATGCTTTTTCTGGGGATCGTGAATGCTGATGCATTTAACACAGTGATGCCGCGTCTGACACGCTTTCACATGGTGCACCTGAAAACATTCAGCGCCTCGCAAATACATGTGACCCAACTGCAGAGCAGCAGCTCCCCAGTATGAAACACATCGGTTGACAGGAACCTGTTTACACGTAACACAACGTGCAGAGCAGCGGCTCCCCAGTATGAAACACATCGGTTGACAGGCACCGGTTTAGTTATGGCATCGTAATGTCCCTGGTTAAACAATAAATAAATGTTACTCTCACCATCAGGCCTGATGAAAATAGGTAGAAAGGCGTTGTCAGCGGAATAAACAATGATCTGGAACAGGCTGACAAGATGTGTCTGAAATAGGCGTTGAGATGGAGCTGTCTTGCTTCTACCCCTTGCAAAGGGTAATGGTAAACACTGATTTGAGCATATTGGTTGGGCAGGCCTTTGTTTTTTAAACAGAGCTCTCATGCGACGACGAGAGCTCTAGCGAGACAGACCTGGTCGTTGTTTACAATTCTTAGAACACTACCCTTCTTATGAATGAATAACTTGATGTCAGCGATAGCACGCGTCTCAGGAGCTGTACGACCACTACCCTGACGTTCCAGATCAGTGCAAACAAAGTCGAATTCTAGGTCGCTGTGCGCTCCAAGAGATTCGTTAAATTGTATGACGCGGTCCAAGGCAGTCATGAACCGTTCCACCGTCAGTTCATTTAGGCAGATCAAGCTTAAATTGACAGGATTTTTCAAGTCCGATGATCTGTAATTTCGTCCATGACTGTAATTGCCTTCAGGCACCACCACATCAAGCATTTTAACATGCAGAGTATGTAACACCGGTAGGAAATCGTGGGCTTCAACATTGTCCATCCCACTGAGTCACACACTAGTTGACACAAATCGTGTCCTGAACTTCGTAGAGTTGAAGTTGCGAACGTTAGTGATGGCATAATGAGGCATGGTTGAAGAACTCACAGCAGGACTAGAGATTGCCGAGCTGACGTCACTAGCACTAGAAGAACCCGGAAGTGATCCATCTAACAGGCTTGCAGGAACATAGGAGTGAGTAACAGTCCCCCCAGCGGTGGATGTTGCATGGTGTGCAGTTAAGGAGTGCAGTTAAGGAGGATCCGAGATTCGGATCATAGTGCATCGAAGCACTTTTCCACCGTATTGGAGAGTGGACAGACAAACATGTTTCGATGCTGGAGCCTCAGGTGATGCAGGATGCTTGGTAATGCCATCCAACAGACATACCGCAGCAAGCAGGTCTTCAAAGCAGTGGGTTATGTCCTTTCTCTCAGCACCCATCTCGGTAGTTGACATCTTGCAACGGTTGAACTTCAGACAGTAACTTCGGATTGACAGCAAAGGAATGACGAAGGCTGTGATGTCTAGCGCTTATATAGGGTCAATCGCTATCTGATAAATGACCTTTGATACATCTTTCGACATGATCAAGGTCACCTTCACCAATATCTGATAACACCCTCGTGAGATACAATGTAAACACCGGAATTATTTACTAAGTTTCTATTTTTAATTAAGGAAATTAAAGTGACCTTGTCACGTACACATCCCGCTTGTTGCAAAATGCAGGATTTGGTGAAAGGTCGAACTCGCAAAATACGGGTAATTATTTTCAAGAATTGCAACACCCATTTGGATCGTTGCCACCAAATAAAGTTTAGTGGATTGTGCAGGACTTAACCATCTGTCAGTAAAACGTGATCCGGGGTGAGGGACACGGGTCTTTTAAGGTCACCAGAACATATTACCCTCAATATTTTACATTTTTTAAAACAGATTTTTTTTTCCTTTTATTAATTTTTTTTACCCAATGGCATTTTCTGTGGGACAGTCTTTTAAAACAGTTACTGTAGAATAGTTCTTCTTCTAGTAAAAATGCGAAAACTAACAGTAACGGAGTTAATTAAAAGAAATAAGTGTTGGTTAAAACGGACTTAAAATACGACGGTTATAAAAATACGTATATTAATATGAAAGGACTATCAGGGTTCATTATAAGAAATACGTAGGTTATAATAATAAACGAAGGTTACACAGAAAAAAGCTAGTTATAAAGAAATAAATACGAAGGATGTAAAAAAACGTAGGATAATAAAAAACCTACTTTAATAAAAATATCTGTAATAACTCTTTAAACTCTAATAAAGAGTTACCTAATTTATAACGATGGGTTATACCCTGTTTAGAGATACGTAATTTATAGCGATGGGTTATACCCCATTTGAGACACATCTAAGCCCCATCATCAAGTACAAGGCATAGTCGAGTGCGATAACGTCTGACTATCGACACCAAGGTAGTGGGTTCAAATCACAGTGTTGGAAGCAATTTTATTTAAATACAGGAGACGCACTAAAAATAATATGGACGTTGGATGACACCAATTAAATGCGCAAAGAGAAAACTGTTTTGCGATGGGTCAACCAGGGGGTCTTTAAAAAGGGGGCTTAAAATATATGTCAACCAGGGGTTTATAGAGAGAGGGCTTATAAAGGTCAACCACGGGAAATGAAAAAAAATCGAGACTATTCGAGAAGGGGGGCTTAAAATATAGGTCAACCAGGGGAAACACAAGAAAAATCCAGACTATTGGAGAAGGGGGGTTTAAAATATAGGTCAACCAGAGGAAAAACAAGAAAAATCCAGACTATTGGAGAAGGGGGGCTTAAAATATAGGTCAACCAGAGGAAATCGAGACTATTCGAGAAGGGGGGACTTAAAATATAGGTCAAACTAAAGAGGAAATCAAGAAAAATCGAGACTATTCGAGAAGGGGGGGTAAAATATAGGTCAACCAGGGGAAATCAAGAAATATCGAGACTATTCGAAAAGAGAGCATGGTCGGTTGCGACATAGGGGTCAAAGTCCGGGCGGTTGCGACATATCACGCAACCGGGTGGTGGTGCCATAGGGTAAAAGTCCGGGTAGTGACGTCATAGGGGGAAAGCACTGTGCAAAGGGGATTTCGTGGAGTGCATTAGAACTACTCACGCCTTAATGGAAATAATCCATGAGATTTTCGCTCTGACTGTAAATACAAAAGTTGTTGGCACAGGAATAGATTTTAGCTCTATTTTAGGCGTCTAAAACAACGTTCAAACTGATATTTCTGTGTATAATTGGTCTGTAAATGTTAGCTAGGTTGTCACTGGAAGAAGAGCTATGCACCAATCCCCAGTGACGATGCATAGAACCGACCAGGCCTAGCACCTAATGTCCGACCCCCCTCCTTCTCGTGGTGCAGACCGTTAGTAACTTTCAAAAGAGATACTCTCTTGTGGAAGTGAACGGAAGGGGAGGGCTGCCAGATTAGTGTGGCCTACTGATCTGGACAATTATGGCGACTTTTCTTTTTTTTTCTACCCTGCTGAGGAGTGGTCAACCACACAGGGTCCTGGTGCTGACAATATAAACCCACTGGACTGGACAGATATATGGCTCTGAGCTTGATTATGGATCCTGATTTGCTGCACTGGTGGGCTTCTGTGGAGGGAAAATCTTCCGCTGTGCTTTCTGTTTGTTTGTGGGTTGCCAGCCCTAAGTGAATAGATTCACAGGATATGTTTATCAGCTGGTGGATAATCCTGAGCAGAGGTCATCGCAGGCACCTGAACTCTTTGCTTCAATTGGCATCGTCAAATTCTACATTGGAGGAAGTCTTCCAGTATAGATGGCTTCAGCCTTTAGTGGTGGGGGAACGGGTCTTTGACCCATGTCTGCGATTAGGGGGCTGTTTGATATTGTCGGCATTCCCTCTCTCAATAAACATAGTTTCTTTAAACATCCCACTAACCATTTTCTCTCCGTAGGTAGTTGGAATGTGAGGACTCTGCACAGAGCTTTTTCTCTTGATGTCCTCATACAAGAATTCCGCCATTATAATTTAGATATTCTCGGCTTGCAAGAGACCAGATGGACAGATAAAGGTCAGATTCTTAAAAATAATTTAAAATTTATCTTTTCAGGGAGGGACGACAGTAAGAATCACCAAGGCGTGGGTCTGCTTCTCAGCAGACACGCTAGTGATGCTCTTCTAGGATATGAGTGCATTAATGAAAGGTTTCTTAGAGCAAAATTTCAGACAAGCGTTAAAGACTTGAATGTTATCTGTTGTTATGCCCCCACTGAGGATGCCGATGAGGATGAGAAGGATAGGTTTTATGAACAACTTCAGGATATTTTGAATTCTGTCAAGAAAGGAGATATTACCCTTGTTCTTGGTGACTTCAATGGCAAAGTTGGTACTGACTCTGACCTTTGGGGAGGAGTAATAGGCCCTTTTGGTATTGGTAGCTGCAATGGCAATGGGCAACGTCTCCTACAGGTAAGTAAACTCAATGGATTCAGAATAACTAACACTTATTACAAACACCGCGATACACATAAGTATACATGGGTTTCACCCGATGGGCTGCATAAGAATATGATTGATTATATTGTTACGACAGAAGGAATCTGGCATCCGAAAGCAAAAATTATCAGCTAACGAATAAGAACTTTGGGAGAATTTGAATAAGAACAGTGGAGCGTGTAACGGTCGTGTGTGTAACGGTCGAGAGTTCGAAAATGGACGGTTAGCTGTTCTGAGACAGTGCGCGTTAAGTATAAAGAATTATCTTTATGTGATGTGTACGCGGGAAGTATAAAAGTGGTATCTTTTATGTGATGTGTACGCGGACGGTCGTATGGTTCTGCTAGTGTGAGTTAGCGAACTAGCACAGGACGATTTTGTTTGAGTATGAAGATGTTCAAGTGACATGGTAATCAAGTAAGAAGGTAATATTTAGTGGAATAGACAGAGCTAATGTTGTGTGCTCTGCGCAGGAAGGTTGATATCTTGTGTATGAATAATAGTTGATTTGTTTATAAGATACTTCATCCATATTTTCTTTGTAACAATTTGAATTGGTTTTGAAATATAGTTTTTAATACTCACGTTCAGTGACTACCCATTTTTGTAATCCGCAACATTTGGTGTCAGGAGTGGGATAATTTAATTGAATGCCTTTCACTAGAAGTATGGATGAGTTAATAAAGCTGATGACTGATATGAAAGCCGATATGGCTACGCAGATGACTGATATTAAAGGTAAAATTGCTGCCCAAAGCAACCAAATATGTGACCTTGTTAGACAAAGATATGACTTGAAAGTCGAAATGGCTTCTCAAATTGGTAAGATTACTGAGCAGTGTAAGGACATTATAACCGAACTTAATAAACAATGTGATTGTTTAAAGGTTGAAATTGACAGTGTAAAATATGATCTTGATAGTGTTAAGTTAGATTATAAACATGAAATTGAAATTGTAAAAACTGATTGTGAACGCCAGTTTCAGATTTTGAGAAATGAAATGATACCTTCTGCTTGTGATAATAGTAATTCTAGTGAGATAATGTTATTACGCATATCGCTAGAAATATAACTAAACTTTCTACATATGATGATCAATCATCTTGGACAGTATTTAAAACACAATTTGAAGTTATCGCTAGAGCCAATGAGTGGAATGAATTCCAAAAGGCCAGTTTTCTTGCAGCTTCCTTAAGAAATTCTGCTGCGGAAGTTTTGCAGTCTGTTCCAGAAGAAAAACGAAATTGATTATCAAAGTCTAGTTTCTGCATTAGAACTAAGGTTTGGTGATAGTTATTTAAAACAATATTACGTGACTCAATTTAAATATCGCATGCAGAAAAGTGGTGAAACTTTGCAAGAGCTTGCTAGTGATATTGAGCGTCTAGCTAGATTGGCTTATAGTAACTGTCCACCAAAAATTCAAGATAACTTAGCTCAATTACAATTTATTGATGCTATTGCTGACCTTGACACTCAACAATCTCTGAGGATGTTTGAAGGTGAATCCTTAAAGTCAGCTGTGGTACATGCTATGAAATACGAGTGCTCCAGGCTTTCCTCCCGAGCGAACAAACGTACAGTGAGATTTGTGAGTGCAGAAGAAACTGTAGAAAAGGATAATGAAATGAAATAACTAACTAAAGCGATGCTATCCGTTTTGAAAGACATAAGAGGTTCTTCTTCAAAAACTACAACAGACCTTCAGTGTTGGAATTGTGGCAAGACCGGACACATTCGTACCAACTGCAATATGAAACGAATGAGGAGTCCGAGTCCATCTACCAGAGAACAGGATCAGGAAAACAGAAAATTTGTCAATCTTGCGAGGCAAAGGCTGGCTGTTGATTGGTTTGCCCCAGGGGAAGTCGCCCACGTTTCTACATTACATGGTGATAATAATGGATTAGTAGCTGATGGAGCCATAAATGGAATACCTTGCCGTATGACAGTCGACATTTGTGCAAATGTAACTTTACTCAGAACGGATATAATAAAGAAAATAATACCTCACCCAAACTTGAATACTACACAGTCTAGAATAAGCCTACAAACGGCCACTGGAGATCGTGCAAAGGTTCATGGAAAAATAGAACTTAATATCCGAGTTGGTAGCTGTCTGGTACACCATCCTGTTCACATCGCTGACATCTACGATGAATGCATATTAGGCCTTGATTTTCTTAAGAAACATGGATTCAACATTAGACCTAGTGATAACCTACTCATCTATGAGACAGAAGAGATTCCTCTGCTTAACCGGAAGTCTGATTCTTTATAAAGCGTAACTTCAATATTAGTGACGGAAGACACAGAAATCCCAGCACGAAGTGAAGTTATAGTCCGTGGACATCGGGCAGAGACTTCTGGGACCTTCCGATTGGCAGTTACAGATGCCTCTGGTAAAGGAGCTTTGGCTCATAATATCCTGGTTGCAAGGACTTTAGTCAGAATAGATAAAGAACAGATTCCTATCAGAGTGATGAACTGTAACAAATCCAATAGAATGTTAAAAAAAGGTGAAGAATTAGCAATATGTGAAGCTGTTACGTGTGTAACAAGTATAAATAAAATAGAAGTTACTGATTCAAATCAAAATTATATAGACATCCTATCTCATCTTACTGAATTATGGAGAGAAACAAGACGGATATTAACTGAAATCCAAGCTGTTAAGGCCTATTAAAAGATTTTTCTGACATTTTCTCTTGCCACATCAAATAATTATGGCCGTACTAACCTGACAGAACATAAAATCAACACTGGTGATTCTCCTCCAGTCCATCTGCCGGCAAGAAGGCTTCCATTGGCAAAAAGAGAGGAGACGGAACAACTCATATAGGACATGGAAGCTCAGGGCATTATAGAACCATCACAGAGTCCCTGGACATCAACAGTAGTTCTTGTCAAGAAAAAGGATGCATCTACACGATTTTGTGTAGATTATCGCAGATTAAATGACGTAACAAAGAAAGACTCCTTTCCTTTACCCAGGATTGATGATACACTAGACACTTTATCTGGGTCAGAATGTTTCTCAACATTAGACTTAAAGAGTGGCTATTGGCAAGTTGGTATACGTCCTGAAGACCGTGAGAAAACAGCTTTCACTACAGGGAATGGACTTTGGCAGTTTAAGGCGATGCCATTTGGACTTTGTAACGCACCTGCTACATTTGAACGACTAATGGAGTCGGTGCTCAAAGGTTTGTCTTTGGAGGTCTGTTTGGTTTACTTGGACGACATCATAGTTCTTGGAAGAACTTTTGAAGAACATTTGAGAAATCTTCGTCAAGTATTTGAAAAACTTAAGGCAGCCAAGTTATAATTGGGACCGACAAAGTGTAAACTGTTCCAGCAAGAAGTTCATTACCTTGGTCATGTGATCACTACATTAGGGATTAAGACTGATCCTAGTAAGATAGTAGCTGTAAGAGACTGGCCACCACCACAAGATATTCATCAACTTCGTAGTTTTATTGGACTTTGCACCTACTATAGAAGATTTGTCAAAGGTTTCTCCAACATCGCAAAGCCATTACATCGTCTGACAGAAGAGGGCCAGCGGTTTATGTGGACCACTGAATGCGATATAGCCTTTCAACAGCTAAAGAAAACTCTTTCCACAGCACCAGTACTAGCGTACCCACAAACTGGAAAACAATTCGTAATAGATACTGATGCAAGTAACACAGGAGTTGGTGCTGTACTTTCACAAGAACAAGACGGACAAGAGAAAGTTATTGCATACTTTAATAAAACTTTATCCAAACCAGAGCGGAATTATTGTGTAACACGCAAAGAACTGTTAGCAATAGTAAAAGCAATAGAACATTTTCATCATTATCTCTATGGCCAGAAATTCCTTATACGTACTGATCATGCTGCACTTAGATGGTTATTAAACTTCAAAAACCGTGAAGGACAAATCGCTAGGTGGATACAACGGTTACAAGAATACGATTTCTCCATCGAACATCGAAGTGGTAAAATGCATAAGAATGCAGATGCTCTTTCCAGGCGCCCATGTAAACGCCCACTGTAACATTGCTATAATGCAGAACTGAAATTTGGAACTAAAGAGATAATGCCCATAAGACAAATAGTATCAACACAAGCAAACAGTGATACCCCTAACATCTGGAATCCAATTGAAATCAGGAAGGCTCAACTAGATGATGAAGACATAAAACCAATATTAGAATTGATTGAAAAATCTGTTGTAAGTCATAATTGGGAGCAAATCTCGAGGTACAGTCCAACCACTAAAAGTTACTGGGCACAGTGGGACTCCTTGAAAATGAAAGATGGTGTATTATACAGAAGACGGGAGAATCCCACTGGACGGCTGATCCGTTTCCTCGCTCCCGAGTGGAACTTGTGATGAAAGATGTACATGATAGTGCCACTGGAGGACACTTCGGTGTTAATAGGACATTAGCCAAAGCCAAGGAACGATTTCATTGGTTGAAAAGTAGGGCAGACGTTGAAAGGTGGTGTAGGCAATGTGAAGCCTGTGCAGCAAAGAAAGGCCCTAAGACTAGGAGTCGGGGTAAGCTGGAGACGTATAACGTTGGTGCCCCTTTTGAAAGAATAGCCATTGATGTAATGGGTTCGTTTCCTAGAACTGATGATGAAAATCGATATTTATTAGTGGTAATGGATTATTTCACAAAGTGGCCTGAGGTATATCCCATCCAAGACCAGGAAGCAACAACAGTGGTGGAGATGATAGTTAATAACTTCATTAGTAGGTATGGAGTACCTTTACAACTCCACTCTGATCAAGGACGGAATTTTGAATCCAATGTGTTTAAAGGCATCTGTCAACTATTAGGCATTCAGAAAACCAGAACAACTCCCTTACACCCTCAGTCGGATGGTATGGTTGAAAGATTCAATAGAACAATTGCTCAGCATTTGGCATTATTTGTGAACGACCACCAACGTGACTGGGATCGCCATGTACCACTCCTTTTGCTGGCATATAGGACGGCAGTGCATGAGACAACTGGACAGACACCTTCCATGATGCTTTTTGGAAGAGAGTTACGTCTTCCCTGTGACCATTTATATGGTCGGCCCGAAGCAATGCCTGTGTCCACTCCACAATACGTACAAGAATTACAACAACGACTAGAAGAAATCCATCACTCCGTTAGATATAACATCGACATAGCAAGTGACAGAATCAAAACAAGATATGACAGTAAAATAAATGGAACTGTTTTCAATCAAGGAGATCTTGTCTGGCTATACATTCCACATAGAACGAAAGGACTATCTCCAAAACTTCAGAAATCTTGGGAAGGTCCATATAGAATAGTTAACCGGATTAATGACGTGGTATATCGCATTCGTCGACGTCCAGCTACAAAATGCAATGTGGTTCACGTGGATCGTTTGGCCCCGTTTCATCGAAGAACTGAAGAAGCTTTGAAATCCAGAATTGTTCGGGATGAACAAGACCTAGGAAGGGGGCAGAGTTACGACAGAAGGAATCTGGCATCCGAAAGCAAAAAGTATCAGCCAACGAATAAGAACTTTGAGAGAATTTGAATAAGAACAGTGGAGCGTGTAACGGTCGTGTGTGTAACGGTCGAGAGTTCGAAAATGGACGGTTAGCTGTTCTGAGACAGTGCGCGTTAAGTATAAAGAATTATCTTTATGTGTTTTGTACGCGGGAAGTATAAAAGTGGTATCTTTTATGTGATGTGTACGCGGACTGTCGTATGGTTCTACTAGCGTGAGTTAGCGAACTAGCACAGGACGATTTTGTTTGAGTATGAAGATGTTCAAACGACATGGTAATCAAGTAAAAAGGTAATATTTAGTGGAATAGACAGAGCTAATGTTGTGTGCTCTGCGCAGGAAGGTTGATGACTTGTGTATGAAAAATAGTTGATTTGTTTATAAGATACTTCATCCATATTTTCTTTGTAACAATTTACCTTGTATTGAATTTGGTTTTGAAATATAGTTTTTAATACTCACGTTCAGTGACTACCCATTTTTGTAATCCGCAACAATATATTAATTAACAGCAAATGGGCTAGTTCTGTTAGGAATACCAGGTCATATAGGGGATCTGAAATTGGATCTGACCATTATCTTGTTAAACGTGTCTTGCAAATTAAACTTAAAAAGTGTTGTGCTAGGGTTAAAATATTTGCTTTTAATACTGAAGCTCTGAAAGACCCAGTTATAGTCAAAGCTTACCATGATAGGTTACTTAGTCATTGTGACAGTCATGGTATGCTTACTACTGAAGTTGACGAAGAATGGGATCATTTTAAACAGGCTTTTTTGGACACTAACAGTACTCTTTCAGAAAAAAAGGAGCATAAGAGACAGAATTTTCTGAGTGACAAGGCACTTGAGCTTATTTCGGAAAGAAAGAACTGCAGGACGTCCTTAATCGATACCCTACTAGTCCTAATAGAAAGCATTACAGAGAACTTAATAAAGGTGTAAAAGATCAGTTAGCTGCTGATAAGAATCTTTGGCTTGATGATTTGGCTGACAAAGTCGAGGAAGCAGTTAGACAGCACAACAGCAGAGAGTTAGTTAATGTATTGTGTGGTAGAAAACAGACAGGTATACAGGGATTGAAGGATAAACAAGGTAAGGTTATAGAAGTTGAGGATTCTGTCATGGCTAGGTGGGCTGAGCATTTCAGTGATGTTCTAAACAATGCGGTTAGTTCCATTCTCATTGTTTGCAATGATGATAGATGCATTGGTGGCTTTAATATTGGCCCTATAACACAATCTGAAGTTATTTTGACTGTTTCTAAACTTAAACTTCATAAATCCCCAGGGGTAGATGAAATTACTACAGAAATGCTTAGAGCTGATTATGTTTCTCTTACCACTTGGATGACTGAAATTCTGAATATCTTTTATGATAAAGGCATGGTTCCTAAGGATTTTACCAGAGCTATTATTATCCCTGTTTTCAAAAAAGGTGATCACAGTTCTTGTGATAACTATAGGGGTATCAGCCTACTCTCTGTCCCAGGTAAAGTTCTTTCCATGATTGTGCTTAATAGAATTAAGAATCTGGTTGACAATCAATTGCGTGATGAGCAATGTGGATTCTTAAGTGGTAGGGGATGTGTGGATCAGATATTTTCACTTAGGCATATTCTTGAGAAATGTTTAGAGTTTCAGAAACCTTTGGTTGCTAGCTTCGTTGATTTCAAAAAGGCTTTCGACTCTGTTGATCGTCATAATTTGTGGTTGATTGTGAAATCATATGGTATACCACACAAGTTAGTTAACATAATGGAAGCTCTCTATCATAACACTGAGTCGTGTGTGAGAGTTGGTAAAGCTTGTAGCAATTGGTTTAGCATTACTTCTGGTGTGTGACAACGGTGCATTTTGTCTCCTTTTCTCTTTAGCTTGGTTATTGATTATGTTATGCGAAATTCACTTCAAGGGAAAGATTTTGGCCTTAAATGGACTGGAGATACGAAAATTTCTGATTTCGATTATGCTGATGAATTAGCCCTTTTGGCAAATGATGTTGATGAGATAACTCTATCATTCGAGCTGTTGATGAGACTGGTAGTAGAGTAGGTTTGGTTATAAACAGAGAGAAATCTAAAGTGATGAAAATTGGTCAGGCAGGCTGTGATTCAGTTAATCTGAATGGTTGCAGTCTTGAGCAGGTGTCACAGTTTAATTTTCTTGGGAGCTATGTAACAGATAATGGTGATGTGCGGCATGAGATTAACAGAAGAATAGGGATTGCTGCCGCGACTTTTAAGAATCTAGGGAGAGTGTGGAGAAATAGGCGTATACACCTAAAGACTAAAATTAGACTGTATAATAGTTTGGTTCTTTCTAGGGTTAGTTATGGAAGTGAAACTTGGACACTTTGTAAACAAGATAACAGGAAACTAGATGCTTTTGATTCCAGATGCTTACGCAGTATCTTGGGCATTAGGTGGTTCAACTTTGTAACTAATGATGAGGTTAGGCAAAGGAGTTTACAACCTCCTTTAAGCAGCATATTGTGCAAAGAGAGGCTCCGTTGGTTTGGCCATGTTGCCCGTATGAATAATTATAGATTGGCGAATAGGGTTTTGAACAATGTGCCTAAAGGCCTCAGAAAGAAGGGGAGACCTAGGATGCAGTGGACAGACAATGTCAAACAGCACCTTGTTAGAATTGGTGTGCAGTGGCAAGATGCAGCAGATGTAGCTCAGGATAGACTTGCTTGGAGAACTAAATTGCACGGTCTGGTTGGACCTCCGTAGACCATGGCTGCTTGATGATGATGATGATGATGATGATGATGATGATGATGATGATGATGATGATGATGATGATGATGATGATGATGATGATGATGATGATGAATTGGATATTTTCGAAATTCTATGCACCTAAACTATAGCTTTGCCATAGAATCTCATTATATATTAGGAGTTGATAAAAATAACATATTTACAGTAAAACAGATTGACAACAAAATCAAAATTTGTTACACACCATATAGCTTTTACCTACGTTATATGCGTAGAGATCAGCGCTAAAACAGATATTTTGATACATAAATCGATTTTTTTCAAAATTTTATGCTGCGAAAATATTTCTAAGGATATAATGTCATTCTATATCAAGCCTTGACGGAAATAAATCATCAGATTGTCATTCTGACTGCAATTTCAAAATTATTATACACAACATCGCATTTACCTGTGTTGTATTTTACGTACACAACAGCGTTAAACAGCTATTTTGAAACACAAAACGATTTTTTCAAAATTCTATGCAGTGAAAATGTTTTTAAGGCCTAGAATGTCATTCGATATCATGTCTTATTGGAAATAAACCATCAGATTTCCATTCTGAAGGAAAATTCAGAATTGGTTGGCACAGGAAGAGCTTTTATCTCTTCTTTAGGTGTGTAAAACAGCGTTCGAATAGATATTTTCGTGTGTAATTCGATATTTTCGAAAATCTGTGCTCTTAAACTATACTTTAGCCATAGAATCATATTATTATTACGAGTTGATCGAAATAAAGTATTAGGTTGTCAATCTGACTGTAAATTCAAAAGTTATTACATACCGTATAGATTTTTTCTGTGTTCTATGCTTAGAGAACAGTGCTAAAACAGTTATTTTGATATATAAATTTAATTTTTTCCAAAATTCTATGCAGCGAAAATGTTTTGAAAGCATAGAATGTCATTCTATATCACGCTTTGATGGAAATTAACCTTCAGATTGTCATTCTGACTCTAAATTCAAATGTTGTTGACACAGGAATAGCTGTTAGCTCGGTTTTATGCGTGTAAAACAGCGTTCAAACTGATATTTTCGTGCAAAATTTGATATTTTTAAAATTCTATGAATTTAAACTATAATTTAGCCACAGAATCTGATTATATATCAAGAGTTGATGGAAATAAAGCATAAGGTTGCCAATCTGACTGTAATTTCAAAAGTTATTACACACAATTATAGATTTTTCCTATGTTTTATGCGTAGAGAACAGCGCTAAGACAGCTATTTTGGTAGATAAATCGATTTTTTTCAAAATTCTCTGCAGTGAAAATGTTTTTAAGGCATAGAATGTCATTCTATATCTCGCCATGATGGAAATAAACCATCAAATTGTCAATCTGACTGTAAATTCAAAAGTTGTGACACAGCTCGGCAAAAGCTGTTGACAGAGCTCGAACATTTTAGCTCGGTTTTAGGCGTGGAAAACAACGTTAAAATGATATTTTCGTGTATAATTCCTTATTTTCGAAATTCTCTGCAGTTATACTATTCTTTAACCATAGAATCTCATTATATAATACGAGTTGATGAAAATAATCGTTTAGGTTGACAATCTGACTGTAAATTAAAAAGTTATTACACACCATGTAGTTTTTACCTATGTTTTATGCGTGGAAAAAAGCACTAAAACAGCTATTTTCATTTATAAATCAGTTTTTTTCAAAAATTCTATGCAGTGAAAATGTTTCAAAGGCGTAGAATGTCATTCTATATCACGCCTTGATTGAAGTAAACCATGAGATTGTC
Source organism: Ryuthela nishihirai (assembly GCA_038380435.1). Classification (NCBI taxonomy): domain Eukaryota; kingdom Metazoa; phylum Arthropoda; class Arachnida; order Araneae; family Heptathelidae; genus Ryuthela; species Ryuthela nishihirai. Next base: position 416,883 of record JAWZYU010000025.1, read on the forward strand.
ACTCTGTAAATTCAAAAGTTCTTGGCACGGAAACAGCTTTTAAATTCGAATGTTTTTGGAAATGTCGAAGAATTGCGAATAATTCATGTAGGGTGCGAACTAAGTATTTAGTACCGTCAGGATTTTCATATAATATAGTTGAACCGGAAGGTAAACTGATCAAAACCAGAATGTACAGAGGGAAAAATGCAACAGAACAATTTTTGAATGAAATTATCAAAGTCGAAACTTTGATCAATGATTTGAAGAAAAGAAATGTTAAGATGACTGGTTTTGATTGGCAAATTTTTACTGGAGCAAAATATTGTAATATTTGTGGGAAAATTCTAGGAACTGATAGAGTAAGGGACCACGATCACTTAACTGGAAAATACAGAGGTGCTGTTCACAACAAATGTAATCTTCAATACAAATTCTCACTTGAAATACCAGTGTTGTTTCATAATCTCAAAGGATTTGATGGCCACTTTATAGTAAAAGATTTGTGGAAATTTAAAGATAAGAAGAAAATTTCTTGTATTCCACAAACTACAGAAAAATATATATGCATTAAATTCGGTCAAATTCAATTTATTGATTCATTCATGTTCCTCAGCTCTTCACTGGATTCACTGTCGAAAAATGTGGAAAATTTCTACGTCCTAAGTCAATACTGTAGACAATGTGATCTGAATGACTCACAGAAAGAACTTTTGAAAAGCAAAGGAAGTTTTCCATATGAGTACTTGCAACATATGAGTCCATCCAAAGAGAATTTCCAAAACAATGAACAATACGAAAGAGCTCAAATTTTTTGGAAAGCCTTTTCTATTGCTTCCTTCGGGGAATATCACGATCTATACATGATCACTGATGTATTACTGCTGGAGATATATTTGAAAACTACAGAAATTCGTGTATGAATAACTACCATCTCGATCCTTGTCATTATTTTAGCTCTCCTGGCTTATCCTATGCTGCCTGTTTAAAAATGACAGAAATTGAGCTGGAACTTATAAAAGGTGATATGTATTTTTTCATAGAAAGCGCTCTGCGAGGAGGAATATCTTCAGTGTCTAAGAGGTTTGCACAGGCCAACAATCCTTTAGTAGATCCATATGAGAGAAGTAAACCACAAAACTATATCATGTACTTTGATGCAAAATATATATATTATGTACTTTGATGCTTCTTCGAAGTCGATCTAGAATATCCGGCACATCTACACGATTTACACAATGATTTCCCCTTGGCTCCTGAAAAATTGAAACGTTCTAATAGTAGTGTCTCATTCTTGATTCCAAATCTGTTCGACAAGCAAAATTATGTCGTTCACTATAGGTTACTTAAACTCTATGTGGAACTGGGACTGAGGGTGAAACAGGTGCATAGAATCTTGGAATTTGAACAAAAACCATAGCTGAAACCTTACATAGATTTTAATACAACAAAACGAATTAGTGTCATAAATTATCTTGAAAAAGACTTTTTCAAACTGATGAACAATACTATTTATGGCAAATGTTTAGAAAATAAAAGAAAGAGAATAAAATGCCACATTGTGAATGTTGAAGAAAAGCTTAAAAAATTAATTGCAAATCCTAAGTACGTTTCTTGTGTTACACTTGCAGAAAATTTCGTAATTCTCCATATGAAAAAGAAAAATATTATATTAGATAAACCATATTACATTGGTGTAACGATTTTGGAGTTGAGTAAATTACACATGTATAATTACTTCTACAATTTTCTGAAGCCAAAATTCAATGCAGAATTGTTATTTACAGATACTGATTCCTTCGGCGTCGACATCCAGACAGATAACATATCATCATCATCATCATCATCCTCAAGCAGCCATGGGCTACGGAGGTCCAACCAGACCGTGCAATTTAGTTCTCCAAGCAAGTCTATCCTGAGCTACATCTACTGCATCTGGCCACTGCACACCAATTCTAACAAGGTCCTGTTTGACATTGTCTGCCCACCGCATCCTAGGTCTCCCCTTCTTTCTGAGGCCTTTAGGCACACTGTTCATAACCCTATTCGCCAATCTATAATTATTCATACGGGCAACATGGCCAAACCAACGGAGTCTCTCTCTGCACAATATGCTGCTTAAAGGAGGTTGCAAACTCCTTTTCCTAATCTCATCATTAGTTACAAAGTTGAACCACCTAATGCCCAAGATACTGCGTAAGCATCTGGAATCAAAAGCATCTAGTTTCCTGTTATCTTGTTTACAAAGTGTCCAAGTTTCACTACCATAACTAACCCTAGAAAGAACCAAACTATTATACAGTCTAATTTTAGTCTTTAGGTGTATACGCCTATTTCTCCACACTCTCCATAGATTCTTAAAAGTCCCAGCAGCAATCCCTATTCGTCTGTTAATCTCATGCCGCACATCACCATTATCTGTTACATAGCTCCCAAGATAATTAAACTGTGACACCTGCTCAAGACTGCAACCATTCAGATTAACTGAATCACAGCCTGCCTGACCAATTTTCATCACTTTAGTTTTCTCTCTGTTTATAACCAAACCTACTCTACTACCAGTCTCATCAACAGCTCGAATGAAAGAGTTCATCTCATCAACATCATTTGCCAAAAGGGCTAAATCATCAGCATAATCTAAATCAGAAATTTTCGTATCTCCAGCCCATTTAAGGCCAAAATCTTTCCCTTGAAGTGAATTTCGCATAACATAATCAATAACCAAGCTAAAGAGAAAAGGAGACAAAATGCACCCTTGTCGAACACCAGAAGTAATGCTAAACCAATTGCTACAAGCCTTACCAACTCTCACACACGACTCAGTGTTATTATAGAGAGCTTTCATAATGTTAACTAACTTGTCTGGTATACCATATGATCTCACAATCAACCACAAATTATGACGATCAACAGAGTCGAAAGCCTTTTTGAAATCAACAAAGCTAGCAACCAAAGGTTTCTGAAACTCTAAACATTTCTCAAGAATCTGCCTAAGTGAAAATATCTGATCTACACATCCCCTACCACTTCTGAATCCACATTGCTCATCACGCAATTGCCTGTCAACCAGATTCTTAATTCTATTAAGCACAATCATGGAAAGAACTTTACCTGGAACAGAGAGTAGGCTGATACCCCTATAGTTATCACAAGAACTGCGCTCACCTTTTTTGAAAATAGGGATAACAATAGCTCTGGTAAAATCCTTAGGAACCATGCCTTTATCATAAAAGATATTCAGAATTTCAGTCATCCAAGTGGTAACCGAAACATTCCCAGCTCTAAGCATTTCCGTAGTAATTTCATCTACCCCTGGGGATTTATGAAGTTTAAGTTTAGAAACAGCCAAACTAACTTCAGATTGTGTTATAGGGCCAACATTAAAGCCACCAATGCATCTATCATCATTGCAAACAATGGGAGTAGAACTAACTACATTGTTTAGAACATCACTGAAATGCTCAGCCCACCTAGCCATGACAGAATCCTCCCCTTCTATAACCTTACCTTGTTTATCCTTCAATCCTTGTATGCCTGTCCGTTTTCTACCACACAAAACATTAACTATCTGGTACAGCTCTCTGCTGTTGTGCTGTCTAACTGCTTCCTCGGCTTTGTCAGCCAAACCATCAAGCCAAAAATTTTTATCAGCAGCTAACTGATCCTTTACAAGTTTATTAAGGTCTCTGTAATGCTTTCTATTAGGACTAGTAGGGTATTGATTAAGGGCATTCCTGCAGTTCTTTCTTTCCGAAATAAGCTCAAGTGCCTTATCACTCAGATAATTTTGCCTCTTCTGCTCCTTTTTTCCTAAAAGAGTACTGTTAGTGTCCAAAAAAGCCTGTTTAAAATGATCCCATTCTTCCTCAACTTCAGTAGTAAGCAAACCATGACTGTCATAATGACTAAGTAACCTATCATGGTAAGCTTTGGCTATAACTGGATCTTTCAGAGCTTCAGTATTAAAAGTAAATTTTTTAACCCTAGCACAACACTTTTTAAGTTTAAGTTGCAACACACTTTTAACAAGGTAATGGTCAGATCCAATTTCAGCTCCCCTATATGCCCTGGTATTCCTAACAGAACTAGTCCATTTGCTGTTAATTAATATGTAATCAATCATATTCTTATGCAGCCCATCAGGTGAAACCCATGTGTACTTATGTATGTCGCGGTGTTTGTAATAAGTGTTAGTTATTCTGAATCCATTGAGTTTACTTACCTGTAGGAGACGTTGCCCATTGCTATTGCAGCTACCAATACCAAAAGGGCCTATTACTCCTCCCCAAAGGTCAGAGTCAGTACCAACTTTGGCATTGAAGTCACCAAGAACAAGGGTAATATCTCCTTTCTTGACAGAATTCAAAATATCCTGAAGTTGTTCATAAAACCTATCCTTCTCATCCTCATCGGCATCCTCAGTGGGGGCATAACAGCAGATAACATTCAAGTCTTTAACGCATGTCTGAAATTTTGCTATAAGAAACCTTTCATTAATGCACTCATATCCTAGAAGAGCATCACTAGCGTGTCTGCTGAGAAGCAGACCCACGCCTTGGTGATGCTTTTTGTCGTCCCTCCCTGAAAAGAGAAATTTAAGATTATTTTTAAGAATCTGACCTTTATCTGTCCATCTGGTCTCTTGCAAGCCGAGAATATCTAAATTATAACGGTGGAATTCTTGTGTGAGGACATCAAGAGAAAAAGCTCTGTGCAGAGTCCTCACATTCCAACTACCTATGGAGAGAAAATGGTTAGTGGGATGTTTAAAGAAACTATGTTTATTGAGAGAGGGAATGCCGACAATATCAAACAGCCCCCTAATCGCAGACATGGGGCAAAGACCCGTTCCCCCACTACTAAAGGCTGAAGCCATCTACACTGGAAGACTTCCTCCAATGTAGAATTTGACGATGCCAATAGAAGCAAAGAGTTCAGGTGCCTGCGATGACTTCTGCTCAGGATTATCCACCAGCTGATAAACATATCCTGTGGATCTATTCACTTGGGGCTGTCAACCCACAAACAAAAAGAAAACACAGCGGAAGATTTTCCCTCCACAGAAGCCCACCAGTGCAGCAAAATCAGGATCCATAATCAAGCTCAGAGCCATATATCTGTCCAGTCCAGTAGGTTTATATGGTCAGCACCAGGACCCTGTGTGGTTGACCACTCCTCAGCAGGGTAGAAAAAAAAGAAAAGTAGCCATAGTTGTCCAGATCAGTAGGCCACACTAATCTGGCAGCCCTCCCCTTCCGTTCACTTCCACAAGAGAGTATCTCTTTTGAAAGTTACTAACGGTCCGCACCACGAGAAGGCGGGGTTGGACATTAGGTGCTAGGCCTGGCCGGTTCTATGCATCATCACAGGGGATTGGTGCATAGCTCTCCTTCCAGTGACTACCTAGCTACCATATCAGAAATTTAATTCAGACTATTTTGATTTCTCAAATTACCCCACAATCCATGCATTATACAGTGAATCAAATAAAATGGTTCCAGGAAATTTTAAAGACGAATTAAAAGGTCTTCCAATCAAAGAGGTTGTTGCGTTAAGACCAAAATTATATTCTATAATCGCGCCAATTCCCAAAAAAGCAGCTACTGGAATTAAAAATGAATTTAGTTACGAAGATTATCGTCAATGTCTATTTGATGAAAAAATCTTATATACGCAATAAACAGAATTTCGATCTGAGCAACATGATATACACGTATACCAAATTAAAAAAATGGCTTTATCCCAAGAATATACAAAACGACATGTCATCAATGGTATTTATTCTTATGCTTTTGGAAACTATCGAATATCGGATATGTATAGTAAAGTAGGAAATACCATTTACAAAACATTGAACTGAAAACAACAAATGTTAAAAAAAACATCGAATGTTTTGCATAATCCGAAGTTGAAATAGACATGACTATAGTGTGTGTCCAAGAGTAAATTTCTAAACAATACTGATGTTATTGAACATAATCTTATGTTCCTTTTTGTCAATAATATCGTTTTTTAGCAAAATATGCAAATTTTCGACAATTTCTTTTACTACTTTTGTACTGGTGTTTCCAGCTCGTTTGCTGGCAACCAAAATTGATAATTTTTCGCACATGTCGTCGAAACTCTTATATAGTCCAGAACCAAACTGTTGACTTTCTATTACTGTGAGCATCATTTTAATCGATTTTAAATATTTTCTAAGTGCCTCAATGTGATTATCGATAATTCGATATTTCTTAGTAGTTCTACCATAGCGTTTGGTTCCCCAGTTTCTGAAGATGCCCGATTGTTTGGAAAATCATTTCTTTCAACTCAGAAATAGGGTTTCTCGCCTGTAAGATATCACTCGGAAGTTTTAGTTTATATTGGTTTAATATTTCATCTTGCAAGTTGTAATCTGGATTATAAACGAACGTTTTTTCTGGCATCTCAGTGGGTTCTTCAGGCTCTAACGTTTTCACTACATCTTGTATGTTTTTCATGGTTTCTTCACTCAGAGTTTCCAGACCTTTTAACCATTCGACCACTCGCTTGTGAAATTCTTCGAGCGTTTCCTTAACTCGTTCCTCTCCCAAAATAGTGTCTTCAATTTTCGATTTTGTAGTAGCTCGCGATTTCAAGATTTCATCTATAATACTGTGTAATAACTTAAGGTCTTTCATCTTTATTCACATACAATAAAGAGTCACTGGGTATAAAGACATAAATCCAGTGACGAAAATCTGAAACAAGACCTCCAGGTACCTTTCTTCTTTCTTTTGGATCTGGATAGTGTCTAGCAAGTGAAACACTAATCTTGCTACCTCTGTCAAATTTCTTGTTTACTGGAATAACAGAAAAAACTGCTGAAGTTGTGGTCTTACTACTTCAATGAATTTTTGATCATCCAAGTTGATACTATAATTTATACTAAAAGAGGGATTTGTTGTGCAACAGATTACTTATAAATCCATAAGAAATGCATAGATGGTAATTATCTTTGAAAATGGGTGGCGTTAGCAGGTCGAATTTTGTGTTTCTCTGTATAATTGGATGAGACTGCAATATGTCTTTTTTCACTTCTTTATCACCATAGGTAACGCAAATTACAGTATTTTTATCAACGTATAGTTCTCTAGCACCATCGTTGTTTACAATTGGGGTGCCAACATTCGTAATTCGCTTTCCCTTTACATCGCCAGTAAAACTGCAACCAATTGATGCAAAAAGTCCATTTTCATTTCTCAATAGAGAATTGGATGGGTTAGGATCTAACTTTGTCAAGCCATCAACGTAACTTTTTGTTGTCGCATTTCTGTTGTGCCTCGGTTCTCCGAGATTTCCTATTATCTTATTGTTCGTATTAAAGACATTCTCGCCAGTTAATGCGACTTTTTCCAAATATCCCTTAGTTACAGCAGCAGAAACCGACTCGGGATCGGCAACATCAAGGATTTATTTTTTTTTCTGTATTGAAACTATGCCCATCGAATGCAATGCTTCGTGGAACGTAAAGCCCATCTTTATTTCTAACCAATATATTCATTGGCCTGTTTTGAACAGTGGTCAAGTTGTCGACGTAGTGTTTCGTAGTGGCATTGGATTAATCGATCAGTTCTGCAAGATTTTTAATGCGTTTATTTCTTGCATCGTAATTATCATCGTCATTGCAAAGTGCTCTTTTTTCCAAATATCGTTTTGTAACTACTCCAGAATCTGCATCCTGTGCAGTAACATTGATTATTTGTTTATTTAGCGCATCGTAGCGATTGTTCCGAAAAATTAAAGAAGTATTATTAACGTATTGAATGGTAGTGGCATCTCCATTTTCTATAGGTCTGCCTACATTCGATATTCTTTTAGTATTTGAGTCATAATTTCCAGTGTGATTCAATGTTAGAGACTCTTGTTGCAGATATTGTTTTGTCACAGAGTCCGAACCCTCTTCGGGATTGGCCACATTTCTCAATTATTTATTACTCATGTCCTAGTCCCCATCGTGTGTTAATTTAAAATCGACACCTGGAATTCCCGCTGGTTCTCTTTCGGAGCCGGTCTCAGAGGTGATGTACTTGACAAACTTTGTCAAGTAATGCATCTTTATTTACCAAAGTTTTTTCTGTACTTGAGAGGAATGTGCTTGTTTTTTTTTTATCGATTAATAAGAAATCGTGTGATTTTCACACTGCATACGCATAAAACTGCATAAAAATATCTTTCTTGACTTCTGTTGCATGATCTATTTGTATCTGCAACATTTCTCTCTTGTTCTGCATATTAAAGAATATAAAATAATTACACTGCAGTCGAATGTCTTTTGGAGTGGAAAAATAATCCTGTGTCATGTAAATCAATGATATGTCCTTTTTCCTTCCTCTGACAAATAATTCTTCGATGAGTTTTTGATCTATTTCCGTTACCAAATCGTCGAAAACAATTAAATTTTTCATGTCGGGATCCAATTCGTTGAACTTGACGATATCGTCTTTACTGGCAGAGAAAGTTGCAATTCAGATTTTTTCGCCAAATAATTTCTTCAAAATTTCGTGCAAATCGTCGAATATTTCTTGCATAAACTGATATTTCGGCTCGGTTAAATCTTTGGCATATAAAAAGATTTTATTAGAGATGTTTAAATATTAAATTCAAGAAAAGGTTCATCTTCCCTGAGCCACAGATTAAAAGACCTATTAATTGATTAAAAACATGGACCACAGATTGAAAGTCTAAAAGGCCAGAGAGGTGCTAATACGTTTCTGTTCAAGAATTTCTCATCTTCTTCAAGGTCAAAACTATGAATCTCCATTTGCTTTATTTAAAAAGATCATCTTCTTTGACCCAGATATTAAATGTATTATCATAACCAAACCATTTAACATAATCCTCATAATTATTCTTCACTCTAGTTTTCAGAATGGTTTCAACTTTATGTCATCTTGCTTTTCGTATTTCACCATTTCTTGGGTGTAAAAACTACCAATGATTGGTTCTCCTTTCAGATCCTTTATCTTGTAGGTTATGGGATCTGTATTAAGAACTTGGACAATTTAAAAAATCTCTTCTGTAAAATTCGGCAGAAAACCTTTTTAACGGTGTGTTGTACTTGGCGATTCTCACTCTGTCGCCAATTTTAAATTTTGGTGCTGTAATAGATTTAATTCTTTTACCAAACAGATTAAAATACACAATATCTTTGTTTTTCTGCAAACCTGCCTCTTTTGGGGTCATTCTTATTGATCTTTGATAAGAAGTATTGTAATTCTTAACGAGTTTTGGTTGAACATCGATCCATTTTCTAGTGTTATTAGCAGTGAAATATTTCCACATTTTTGTCTTTAGAGTCCTATTAAATCGTTCCACAATTTGAGCTGTAGTCTCATTTTCTGTGGCAAACCAATGGACACCTCATTGGTTCAACAATGGTGAGTTTCTTTATTGATAAACTCAGTTCCCTTATCCGTTTGCAACTTGGATGGCTTACGTTGTTTAAAAATTTCTACAAATGCTTTGGTAATCTCATTACCCGTTTTCTTTTTAATAGGTATTGCCCAGGCGAATTTGCTGAAAATGTCAATCACGGTTAAAATGTAATTCGTGTGGTTATTGTGAAATTTAAATTTTTGCATATCGATTAAATCTTTTATACCGGAAAATTCCTTCAATGGGTCATAGTAAACGGAAGAAAGCATCTTATTTCTTTTGTCCTAAACCGAACCGTTTCTTTGTTTAAATGATAGGTTTGATTATCGTTCTTGAAATTCTTTCTCCTAAAGTTGGATTCTGAATTTCATCCAAATCATTTAATAATTCTTGGTCCGCTTCGTGTCTCTTTAGTTTCTGCAGATTTGCTGTAAGAAATGTCGTGCTTTTTGCAGGCTTTCTCCACTCGGTTAATACCAGAATCTCCTCGCATTAACCTCTTCTCCAGTTTCGTAAAAGGTCCACAATACAGGTAACCTGGAATGTGCGTTTCGGGTGGATTAAACTTTTCTTCAATCCAGTTTACTATATCACCACCTTTTACAAATTTTCCTTTCTGTTTCACAAATTTATACTTTTATTTTTCCACACGTTTGACATCTACCTCTCATCAATACCCTTTCATTTTTTGATGTGGCATATGCAACGTTATCCGTTAAAGTTTTCGTTTTACACTTTACACAATACATGCTTAATTTTTATATATAAAATTTAAGTACGTGACACTTATAAAAAAAAAGTATATTACAGTTATCTGACTAGTTTAACGCCTCGACAAAAGCAGAAATTGAAGAGTGCATTTGTAAATAAGAATCCTATAACTTTTAGTATTGATCCACAGAAGAAAGGTAAAGATACTTTGAAATTGACAAAGAGACAAATGATTAAACTGAAAAAATCTACATCGCCAATTCGACTTCATTTCAGTAAAACACAGCTAGGTGGATTTCTGCCGTTCTTAATACCCGCACTCGTAGCATTGAGAAAAGCAGCTGCAGTTGGAGCTGCGGGATATGCTGGTACTAAGCTTGCACAAAAAGTTTTAGGAAGAGGGTTATACATTCCTAGAAAGCAAGGAGCAGCTGGCTTATCTAAAAATAAAAGGAAAATAAAGGGAAAAGGTTTGTATATTCCAGGAAAACAAATAGCTCAGGGATTAAAAAAAAAGTCATTAAGTAACTTAGATATTGAAAATAAAATGAAAAACGAAACAGGATTCTTTACCAACAAAAATATTCAAGAACGAAAATGGTATAGTGAACTTTGATGTTTCCCGTGGTTCAGGAACTCGTTAGGTAGCTTATTTCGGTGATGCGAAGTTACCTTACGTCGAGTACTTTGATCCATTCGGTTTATCGCCACCAGAAGAAATAAAACATTATTTACTTACATCTTCAAAGCCAATTGTGCATAACTCTTCGCAAATTCAAGCAAATTACTCTGTAAAATGCTGTTACTATTGCATCTATTACATTAAACGAAGGAATAATAACATAAGCCCATATGATGTATTGTATCAGTTTGAACAAACTCCTAACGAAAGGAAAGAATTGTTGGTAACAACTAGCATATGAGTACTACATAGTACTACACTATATTAATAAAGATGGTACTCTTAACTATCACTCCGCAAAAATTCCCCGCCCTGCCCACGGTCAGTAGGGAACACCGATGGGCTTGGAAGGGCAGCCGTCCGTCGGATGGGACGTTAAGCTGTGGCCCCTTGTGTGGGAGAGCCATACCCTGTGCACATTAAAGAACACGCCGGATGCCCTTGACGGGAGGCTACCATCTGTCTCCCAACCGCTATTCCAGTGGGTCCTCTCCCCCCACCTTCTCTGAGCCTTCGGGTTCCATGTGACCTGGCCATTTAGCCCATGGTGTGCAAAAAAAGTGCCGATCAGAGGTAAAACAACCCAACCCATAACTATCAATTCCTCTACTATTACGGCATACAACCCCAAAGATTTGGAAATTAATTATGAAACGCCGATCATACTCAATGGTGAATACGAGATAGCACTGATCGGTAGCAATATGTGGTATTCCTGGTTCAACATCAGTGATAAATATAACAATAATACTCTGAAATACTTCAATGGAAGACAATGGAATAAAATAACTTTCCAGAATGGAACGTACGATATAGACGGATTTAATGATGTTTTAAAAAATGTCTTTGAAGATCCTAGCCCTATAATACTAGAAAGTAACCTCCCTACATTAAGATTTGTTATTCGTTTGGCAAGAAGATATAAAATAGATTTTTCTGAAGGAAAGTTGCGAGAAATTCTAGGGTTCGAATCGAAAATTATCGATGCAGCAAAAAACGAAGTTCCCACCCAACATAACAAGAGGGGTCGATCGCAATCTGATTCTCTGTTCTATTGTCGAATCTTCCTATCTCAATAACCACAAGAGCGACGTGTTGTACAGTTTCGTACCTCAAACACCATCTGGCAGTTTAATCGACACACATCCATTCTTCCCCATATATTTACCGCTGAATAAAACTGATTACATTTACAAAGTTAGAATGAAAGTAACGATCAAAATAACAAAATATTTGACTTGAACAAGAGAAACGTGACTTACATGTTACACATCAGACCCAAATAAAGATGAAAATACGGAGAAAGCGAATTAAAATATTTTATACTATTCCGTCGCCTATCATCGAAAAAACGAGAAAATATCCCCTAAAAGCTGAAATATTCTTAATTAGTTGATTTATGGAAATGGCCTAAAAATCATAAAGTAAGTATAAGATGGACGTTGAAGCTACTTACTGGAATTTGTTCGAAGACTCAATAGAGGATAATTCCAAGACAAAATACCAGTACTTGGAATATCTGGAAACCAATGTTAATGTTAAAAATCTCGAATAATACGAAATATTTGCGAAATATATTACTGAAATGAATGGGTATCGGCGGCAATGACGTAGTTATGATGGTCAATAATGGGTACAACAGTTTCAAGAGAGCTCAATATTATATAGAAACAGAAAACTGGAAGATATTGAATTGCCAGGAGTGCAGAGTGAAGATATTGAATTGCCACAATTTAATTGATTTTACCGAAGACTTTTCACACAATGCTGCCACAAGTATGATGTGGTTCAAAGATATGGCAGACAGGTCGAAAATGAATAAGTATTTGTACGACGGAGGAGAAGATAAACTGGACACGAATAATAAAATAAAGGATTTTGCACAAGCGTTGAAGAAAAATCCTGAATTCAATCAAGGATTCTCGGACAGATATTAAATTACAAAAATAGTCAAAATGTAACTTTATTCTTACCACTGAATCGACTGTTTGGATTCTGCCGTGACGTGGATAAAGTGTTTCACGGTGTAAAACATACCATAAAACTAGAAAAAAGTGACGACAAAGACATTATTCAGAGAGTTGGGGCTACGTTGTATTAATTTGAAATATCTCACGTATCTTGGTTTATTCCAAAAGTGGAACCATCACTACAAGCACTTGCAAAACAAGAATCTCAGTTAGCAAGCGGCAATCCACATGAAATCTTTTCGGAATCGTGCAAACTGTACAAATCTGATACTTGAATTGACTCTCAGGTCAGTTGGCGGGTTACTACAACTCAAAAATACGATTGAAAACTCTAAATACGATTGAAATTAAATAGACTGCCAAACGAGTTATATCACGAATATTGCGTAATTGTCTCAGAACGGACAGCAACTTTACAACCACTAGAGGGAAAACCTTTAGTTGTTGGCTAAAAAAACTATTTTAGATACAATCAAAATTTACGTCTATTTGCACGTTTAAAAAAAATATGTATGTTCCCCACTTCTAATTGAATCTGATGAAATGTTTTTAAGAGAAAATTTCAATTAATCCGTTCAAATATTGTTGTAGATCCTAAAAATTCTGATCATTAAGATTGTTTGAGGATTTTTTTTTCATTTCAGGAGACATTCTTTTCAAACTTCTATCTGGACTAGAAAAATTAACGGCCGCCCGCACCAATGGGCGATCAGCGATTCAACTAAGCAACTTCGAAAAATCATACAAAAATAACTACTTACTCTTCAGGAGAGGAGAGTCTAAGTGTCTTGGAATCGCTTGAGACCTTCTTAAATACTCCACAGAACCAAAACTGAATCTTGAACTTTGGTTTTGGATAAAAATTATTACTTTGACTTTGCTACTGAATCTTGAACATTGGTTTTGGATAAACATTTCGGTTTGATAGCAAAATTATTACTTGGACTTTGCTACTGAATCTTGAACTTTGGTTCTGGATAAAAATTATTACTTGGACTTTGCTACTGAATCTTAAACTTTGATTTTGGATAAAGATTATTACTTGGACTTTGCTACTGAATCTTGAACTTTGGTTTTGGATAAACATTTCGGCTTGATAGCAAAAATTATTACTTGGACTTTGCTATCAAACCAAATTTTTTTTTATCCGAAACCAAAGTTCAAATTTTAGTTTTGGTTCTGTGGAGCATTTAATTAAGAAGGTCTGAAGCGATTCCAAGTCACTTTGACTTTCCCCTCCGGTATAGAGTCTCAACCTTAGGTAAGTACGATTTAAATAGATTTAATTGTAAAACTGGAAGGGAATTATTATTATTACGTGGACTCTAGTTAAATAAAAGTTTTAATATTCTTATAGCAAAATTATTACTTGAACTTTGATATTATTACTTGAACTTCGATTAGATGAAAATTTTAATATTCTTCTATGATAAGAAATTTATTCAGTTTTGGTTTTAAATTTCGGTTGAGTATTTAAGAAAGATCTCAAGCGATTCGAAGTCAGTTTGAGTTCCCCCTTCGGTATAGAGTCCCAATCTAAGGTATATCTTAGATCTAAGGTCCAAGTAATAATCTTTATTCAAAACCAATGTTAAGATTCAGTAGCAAAGTCCAAGTAATAATTTTGCTATCAAACCGAAATGTTTATCCGAAATGTTTTTCCACTTCACAAAGTTTCGGTTTGATAACATAATTATTACTTTGGACTTTTATTAGATATATGTTTTAATATTATTGTTTAATAGCAAAATTATTACTTGAACGTTGCTTAGATATAAATTTTAATATTCTTGTAGCAAAATAATTACTTTGGAGTTTGATTAAACGTTTTAATATTTTTCTATGATAAGAAATTTATTCACTTTTGGATAAAACTTTTAACATACTTCTTTGATAACAGAATTAATACTTTGGACTTTGCTTAGAAAGTTTTGATTCTGCTGTATTCAGTGAAGTGTATGATAACTTAACAAAACACAACATTTTTTATCTCATACACACACACTTCATTTCAAACTAATTCATTTTATCTTATACACACACACACACACCTCATTTCAACCTAATTCATTTAAACTAATTCACAAATTAGTTTAAACCTCGTTTTTTTAAAAAAAACTTAAATTAGTTTTTCACATGCTAAAAAACAGCCCCGTTTTTTCTAATTTTCACATATATTTTCACAAAAAACCACAAGAAACATACTTTTTCCCTCATCCCCCATAACTTTTCCCATGGATTTTCATAGAATTCTCGACCCCCTTTTATTGTGCCAGAACTCTCATTTATGCTACTACTAGCGTAAATAATCTGCACTACTATGAAGCAAGTAGCAATCAAAAGGTGGATCGCTAACGCCACAGCGGACGAAAATGTAACTAGCGCTGTTGTCGTTTCACGTCTTGAAATTGGCAAGCATTTCCATTACGTAGGCACCGCCCTGACCTGATGGGACCATCGAGGTAGGAAGATAAGAGGAGCCCTAAGCACTTGAAAATGATGCTTCGGCGACTGCGCGGCAGCCATGTTGTTCTATTCAAAACATTGATCAGTAGTATAGGAGAGCAACGAAGTGTTGCGCTATAAAAATTTAATTTTTTTCGACATTTGTATTATGTCAGCCGGTTCAGCTTACGGCTGCACGAATCGCCCTTCGAAAAAGATACCAGGAATTACCTTTCATCGGTAAGTTTGTCATTTTTATAAAAGTTTAAATAATTAGATAATGATACAAGCAACTTCGTGTTGAAATTACGCCGCTATGAAATCGGTTTTATTTCGAGTTACAAACCTCGATTCTTCACCAGATTTTTTTTTTTATTTTCTTCGGATTGTACTCAGTGATAAATGTGAAGATGTACTTCTTATATTGATTGATTGATTGATTGATTGATTTTACGTTACACTTTTTTGAGAATTCCTTCTGCAGGCTATCTCAGTTAAAAAATTTTGTTGGCTGTAATTGAATATTAGTGTGTATTCTATTTAATGGATGATGAATTTACATACTTTTAAATAGAGGTGATTAAAATATCAAGGAGTTTCTTTTTTGTTTATTTTATTTTAGGTGGAAGTATTAGATATTATTTTGTTTAAATGTTTCAGTGTTTAAATTCCTCTCTCTTCATGATTTAATAAGTTCAGTGTAAGAAGGGAAAAGTAAATTACAATAAAGTATTTTCATAAGGTGAGAAATATAATCTTTCTTTTTTTAATTTGGGTAGCATTTAAGGGTTTTGTTTAAATGCCCCCTTTTTTTCTTGGATTGGAGTCTTATATTTTTGTTAAAATAGAAATAATTTTATTTAAAAGAGGAGAGTGTAATGGTTTTCTCCTTTTCGTTAATTCTTCTGATAGGGTTATAATTGTCCCTTTTAAGGTGAATACTGAATTTATTTAATTCTGTATGGATTTCAAATAGAACGAGTTTATTGCTTGTAGTTATTTTATTTTTACTTTGGTTGAGGGGTAGGTTAGGCGTACTGAGATGTCGGGTTCAAGCCACTGTCTGGAATGTTGCCTTTTTTTTTTTAAATGGATATCTGTGGATTCCTTCACCCTGTGGATATTTTTTTTCTTTATTTATATTTTTTTAATTTTTTATTATTTTTGCTTAGTATAATTTTTAGTTGCTTTTTTTTTCATATAGTTTTTTCAGTTATTATTTCGAAATTTTCCTTTGTTGCTGAGGGAGGATGTATTTCAATCCTTACGGGATTTTTTTTTGAGAGATTGTAATAATTGTGTATTTTGTATTGATCGTTAACTCTGGTTGAGGGACGAGAATGAGCATGAGATGGGGGAGAGATGTGAAGCTGAGGGTAAACTCATAGAGCTGGTGGGTTCGAGCCACCATCTGGGGCGTTTTTTTGTATAAATATATATATTTTTTAGTTCTCTTTTTTTACTTCTTATACTATTGGCTTTATTTAGTTTTGTTAAGCAATTTTTTTTTAATTTTTTTGGAATAAGAATTTTTTTAACGTAAAACAGCTATTTTCTGAATCTTACAAAAGTGATTTTTTTGCAGTTTAAATGCTGCTATTGCATATAATGCTTAGTGTTTTATCCATAAAATGTTTTCTGCTATTATCAGTGTAGTATAAATAAACTTTCAAAATCTGGTAATTGTTTGTTATTGTCGTATTCAACGAAATACATAAATAGTTCTGCTATACAGTAATTCTGTATGGAAATATTTATTGCAACGGAAAAAAAGCAATATAAATTCCAAATAGCCTAAATGGGCTTTCTCTTAGTCGTAAAAAATAATCTTCCCGTATATAACGCATAGTAAAACTGAGTATAGCACGTGAAAAGGAGGCTTGATTCCAGCGGCAGACGGTTTGTTTTGAATCCAACAATATGGCTACCGCCCTGCTGCCTAAGCATCATTTTCCTTAGACAGCGAAAGCGCGTTAGGGCCTCTCCTTATCTTCCTACCTCCATGAATGGGACCTTATTAGAATGGGCATACGGTGGCCAAATGTAGCAACCTTAACCCAGGATAGAAATATTTCAGGAAGCAAATTATACTGTCTCTCGGTAGCCATTGTTGCTCCATGAGGACGGAAAAAATTTCAGATTCTTCCTTACGTTCTTCATACCTACAGGATGTGTTAATGTCGGACGTTAACAGTTCGATATTTGCTAATAATTATGGTCTTGATGATGAAGAATTAAATAAAATTTCATATTAATTTTGCATTCTACTCAGATGATTACCGCTAATATTTTTATCTTAATCATCGCATCTCATTAAAATGCTAATTTGACACTGACTTTTGTTTAGAGCAAGAATATTCCAATCATCAAGATGATAAAGACATAGATATCGTAAATCAAACATAAACATTATTAGTAACATATTAGTCATCATTCTCAAGCAGCCATGGGCAACGGACGTCCAACCAGACCGTGCAATTTATTTCTCCAAGCAAGTCTATCCTGAGCTACATCTACAGCATCTGGCCACTGCACACCAATTCTAACAAGGTCCTGTTTGACATTGTCTGCCCACCGCATCCTAGGTCTCCCCTTCTTTCTGAGGCCTTTAGGCACACTGTTCATAACCCTATTCGCCAATCTATAATTATTCATACGGGCAACATGGCCAAACCAACGGAGTCGCTCTCTGCACAATATGCTGCTTAAAGGAGGTTGCAAACTCCTTTGCCTAACCTCATCATTAGTTACAAAGTTGAACCACCTAATGCAAAAGATACTGCGTAAGCATCTGGAATCAAAAGCATCTAGTTTCCTGTTATCTTGTTTAAAAAGTGTCCAAGTTTCACTACCATAACTAACCCTAGAAAGAACCAAACTATTATACCATCTAATTTTAGTCTTTAGGTGTATACGCCTATTTCACCACACTCTCCACAGATTCTTAAAAGTCCCGGCAGCAATCCCTATTCATCTGTTAATCTCATGCCACACATCACCATTATCTGTTACATAGCTCCCAAGATAATTAAACTGTGACACCTGCTCAAGACTGCAACCATTAAGATTAACTGACTGACCAATTTTCATCACTTTAGTTTTCTCTCTGTTTATAACCAAACCTACTCTACTACCAGTCTCATCAACAGCCCGAATGAAAGAGTTCATCTCATCAACATCATTTGCCACAAGGGTTAAATCATCAGCATAATCTAAATCAGAAATTTTCGTATCTCCAGCCCATTTAAGGCCAAAATCTTTCCCTTGAAGTGAATTTCGCATACATAATCAATAACCAAACTAAAGAGAAAAGGAGACAAAATGCACCCTTGTCGGACACCAGAAATAATGCTAAACCAATTGCTACAAGCCTTACCAACTCTCACACAGGACTCAGTGTTATTATAGAGAGCTTTCATTATGTTAACTAACTTGTCAGGTATACCATATGATCTCACAATCAACCACAAATTATGACGATCAACAGAGTCGAAAGCCTTTTTGAAATCAACAAAGCTAGCAACCAAAGGTTTCTGAAACTCTAAGCATTTCTCAAGAATCTGCCTAAGTGAAAATATATGATCCACACATCCCCTACCACTTAAGAATCCACATTGCTCATCACGGAATTGACTGTCAACCAGATTCTTAATTCTATTAAGCACAATCATGGAAAGAACTTTACCTGGAACAGAGAGTAGGCTGATACCCCTATAGTTATCAGAAGAACTGCGATCACCTTTTTTGAAAATAGGGATAACAATATCCCTGGTAAAATCCTTAGGAACCATGCCTTTATCATAAAAGATATTCAGAATTTCAGTCATCCAAGTGGTAACTGAAACATTCCCAGCTCTAAGCATTTCGGTAGTAATTTCATCTACCCCTGGGGATTTATGTAGTTTAAGTTTAGAAACAGCCAAAATAACTTCAGATTGTGTTATAGGGCCAACATTAAAGCCACCAATGCATCTATCATCATTGCAAACAATGGGAGTAGAACTAACTACATTGTTTAGAACATCACTGAAATGCTCAGCAAACCTAGCCATGACAGAATCCTCCCCTTCTATAACCTTACCTTGTTTATCCTTCAATCCCTGTATATCTGTCCGTTTTCTACCACACAGAACATTAACTAACTAGTACAGCTCTCTGCTGTTGTGCTGTCTAACTGCTTCCTCGGCTTTGTCAGCCAAACCATCAAACCAAAGATTCTTATCAGCAGCTAACTGATCTTTTACACGTTTATTAAGTTCTCTGTAACGCTTTCTATTAGGACTAGTAGGGTATTGATTAAAGACATTCCTGCAGTTCTTTCTTTCTGAAATAAGCTCAAGTGCCTTATCACTCAGATAATTCTGTCTCTTCTGCTCGTTTTTTCCTAAAAGAGTACTGTTAGAGTCCAAAAAAGCCTGTTTAAAATGATCCCATTCTTTCTCAACTTCACTAGTAAGCAAACCATGACTGTCATAATGATTAAGTAACCTATCATTGTAAGCTTTGGCTATAACTGGATCTTTCAGAGCTTCAGTATTAAAAGTAAATTTTTAACCCTAGCACAACACTTTTTTAGTTTAAGTTGCAACACACTTTTAACAAGGTAATGTCAGATCCAATTTCAGCTCCCCTATATGCCCTGGTATTCCTAACAGAACTAGTCCATTTGCTGTTAATTAATATGTAATCAATCATATTCTTATGCAGCCTATCAGGTGAAACCCATGTGTACTTATGTATGTCGCGGTGTTTGTAATAAGTGTTAGTTATCCTGAATCCATTGAGTTTACTTACCTGTAGGAGACGTAGAACATTGCCATTGCAGCTACCAATACCAAAAGGGCCTATTTCTCCTCCCCAAATGTCAGCGTCAGTACCAACTTTGGCATTGAAGTCAACTAGAACAAGGGTAATATCTCCTTTCTTGACAGAATTCAAAATATCCTGAAGTTGTTCATAAAACCTATCCTTCTCATCCTCATCGGCATCCTCAGTGGGGGCATAACAGCAGATAACATTCAAGTCTTTAACGCTTGTCTGAAATTTTGCTGTAAGAAACCTCTCATTAATGCACTCATATCCTAGAAGAGCATCACTAGCGTGTCTGCTGAGAAGCAGACCACGCCTTTGTGATGCTTATTGTCGTCCCTCCCTGAAAAGAGAAATTTAAGATTATTTTTAAGAATCTGACCTTTATCTGTCCATCTGGTCTCTTGCAAGCCGAGAATATCTAAATTATAATGGTGGAATTCTTGTGTGAGGACATCAAGAGAAAGAGCTCTGTGCAGAGTCCTCACATTCCAACTACCTATGGAGAGAAAATGGTTAGTGGGATGTTTAAAGAAACTATGTTTATTGAGAGAGGGAATGCCGACAATATCAAACAGCCCCCTAATCGCAGACATGGGGCAAAGACCCGGGCATCTATAATTCTATTGTGTGTGCTCCATGAACATCTCAGAGTTGGAAGGGCAGAAAAATAGTCATTTTTGATGGTTTAGTCGTTCACCACTATTTTATCAATTAGGATGGCAACACTATGCTTAAATGGCAATGGCGAAGGTATGTTGTTTGGTATCGTCAAAAAATGTAATATGTCGTGAATTGTGCAAAATTAGATCCACATGTTCTTCTCTAAATTGTTCTGCTTCTGGCTTTGGTTGGTAAGGAATTTTTTTTTTTATTGAACATAACAAAGTATATTAGTAGACCTGCAGTTTACGGCGCTTAGATGCCATATTTTTTTAATGCAAAACAATGATGTATTTACGGAATAGGGGACTCAGCAGACTCAGATTTTATTCTACGTTGTGTTTTAGTGGAATGCTATGCTTCCTTTCCCCTAGCAGTGAGTAATAGTAACGGAAAAAATTGACAAATTTGGCTACCCAGCAATATAGGTCCCTCAGCCGCCATCTTGGACATTTCGTTCGAAAATCAGAAATTTGTAATTTTGAGTTGCAATTTTATATCCATCCGCATATTTATATCTGGTATGACTAAAATAGTTGTCTTCAGTGAGATTATTTGTTTTGGAGGCATCTCTTAAGTTCGTTCCTTAAGCGATAAGCGTTGTTAATGAAATATACTTTTGAGGACATTATTTTTGGGACAGTTTTTTAAGTGCGGAACCAGATTTCATTCCTTAGCGATAAAAAATCTACTTTTGCTTAGATTTATTTTTTGTGCTTTTTATAAGTGAGGAAAAACATTTTACCAGTGCGTATTTATGCAAATTGACGAAATTTAAAGTAAACGACGGTGCGTGTGAAATGGTATAAATATCTGATACTGAGCTACGTTAATCAGTGTTATTCTTGTATATCATTGTCGTATATAATCAGTAAACGACGGCGTCTGTGAAGGTCGTGAAATGGTATAAATACCTGATACTGAGCTATGTTAATCAGTGTTATTCTTGTACTTCAGATGGGAAAGGCAGCAGATTTAAGTGTGTTTGGCAAAGGCCAAATTGTAATGGCCAAATGACTGGGTCAGAGCATTTCTGAGATGGCAAGGCTTGTGGGGTCAGCCATGGTTGATACCTTCAAAAAGTGGTCTGAGGAAGAAAAAACCATGAAGCACCAGCAAGGTGTGGACTGACCACAGCTCACTGATGCTACAGGTGAGGGAAATCTATCCTGTATGGTATGAGTCAACAGTAGGGATAGTGTGGTGCAACTTGCCTGTAATTTGAATGCTGGTGATGAGAGTAATATGTGACAACACAGTACATCGAACCCTGCTGAAAGGGGCGGGGGTGGCTCAGTCGGTAGCGCGCCAGGCTCGTAATCTGTAGTTCCCAGGTTCGAGTCCCAGCTGGGTCAGCGTTGAGATTTTTCTCCGCAAAATTCCCTGCCTTGCCCACGGTCAGTAGGGGACACCGATGGGCTTGGAAATGCCGCCGTTCGTCGGATGGGACGTTAAGCCGTGGCCCCGTGTGCGGGAGAGCCATACCCTGTGCACGTTAAAGAACACGCTGGATGGCCTTGACAGGAGGCTACCATCTGTCTCCCAACAGCTGTTCCAGTGGGTCCCCTCCCCCAACCTTCTCTGAGCCTTCGGGGTCCATGTGACCTGGCCATTTAGCCCATGGTGTGCAAAAAAGTGCCGCTCAGAGGTAAAACAACCCAACCCTGCTGAAAATGGGGCTGCGTAGCCACAGGCCGCTTTGAGTGCCTGTGCTAACCTCGGTTCACTGTCAAAAGCCCACAATGAGCAGATGAGCATCAAAACTGGACCTTTAAATGATTGGAAGAAGGTCATCTAATCTGATGAATCTCATTTCCAGTTGCACCAAGTGGATGGCCAGGTATGTGTGTGTCATTGATCTGAGACAGTATTGACACCAGGATGCACTGTTTGATGTAAACAAGCCAGTGGAGAAAGTGTAATGATTTGGGCAATACAATTAAAAGACCTTCTTGCATCACTTCACTGAAGACGGAGCGCTGTCTTTGCTCCGAAAAGCTTCTGAGAGTTTTCTCCTAAGAACTTTCAACATCCAAATAGTTTGAAGGATAAACTCTGAAATTTTATTGCTCAATGACAGAGAATTTTAAATTATTTTAAATTTAGGCAATGTTCTACTGGAAAATCCAGAGTCCAGTCATTCATGTGCAGGAAACTATGACATTTACCATCTACCTGAATATCATTGCAGACCAGATACATCCTTTCATGGTAATGGTATATCCCTCTAGTAGTGCCATTCAGCAGGATAATGCACCATGCCACATTGTCTAGATTGTTCGAGAATGGTTCGCGGAACATGAGGAAGACTTCTAAGTATTGCCCTGGCCTCCAAATTTCCCAGACATCAATTGAGCATCTGTGGGTTCTGTTGGAACAGCATATCTGATCTGCAGTGACTCAACCACGTAACTTACAAGTGTTAAAGGATCTGCTGATTATGTGTTGGTACCAGATACCACAAGGCACCTTTAGAAATCAATAAATATTTTGCGAAAAAATTTTTCACCAACAGCAGCAGGTAACTCTGTGATTATCATCTATGTTTAAACCTTTAGAAATCTTTAGCATCCATGCCTTGCTGGGTAAGAGCTGTTTTGGTGGCACATGGAGGATCAACATCATATTAGGCAGGTGGTCATAATGTTTTCGCTCTTTGGTGTATAAGAAATATGCAACGTTATATAGAAGAAAATCATGTTTCTGCACTTAGAAAAAAATCACTGAAAATAATCTCATCAGAACAAGATGTTATTAACGACGCTTATCACTACTAAATGAACCCTCGTTTCACAGCCCCAAAACTAAATACTCATCAAAATTAGATTTCATTAACAGCTCATCGCTAAGGATTAACTCCTTGTTCCTTACTGAAGAAAAGCCCCAAAAATAATCTCATCGAAAGCCATGGCCATGTGGTTAGCGTGCTTGACTGCTGATCTAAGGGACCTGGCTTTGAGCCCCAGGTCAAGGCATGGATGTATGTATCGTTTTTCTGCTGAGGTCCTGCCATCCTCTCAGACCTTCTACTATGGCATATAAACTGTCAGATCACTGTGACAAGCAGCTCCTGTTACTACCCACCCTCTATAGTATGGTATGTAAATCTCCTTGATACAGTCCATGTGTTGAAATGCTTAAAAAAATTTAACAGTATCATAGAGAATTAAATAACTTTAATTTCCACACTGTGTACCTCTAATTTTTTGCAATGAAAACTCGTTTCACACTTTAAAAACCTCCCAAAATAAATATCAAAAGTAAACTTCCTTAATAACTCTGCTGCTTGCCACAGAGGTCTGACAAGAGCCTCTCAGTTTATATGACATAGTAGGTCTGAGAGGATGGCAGGACCTCAGCAGAAAAACGACACATAGCCCCAAAACAAATAATCTCATTAGAGATAGCTATTTCAAACGGAATATATGTCATAAACATTAGAACAAGTGAATGGATATCATATTTCAACTCAACAATACAGATTTTCTGGCTTCCCTGGGAAAAAGTAGAATGCACCATAGCCGCATTGTTAATGGAATCTTGTTTTTGATGAGATTATTCTCGGTGTTTTTTTTTAAGTGCAGAAGCATAATTTTCTATATAGCATTATATATATATTCTTTTTATACATATTCTCTAAAATTTATTTAATACTCGTGAAAAAATTTTTTCCCGATAATGTGGGAATCAAATCCACAACTCTAGATATATGCCACAGTGTTCTACCATTAAACTATTCATCGGCAATAATTTGCTTTCACAATGTGACCTATAAATCTTTCACTGAATGAGGTGGACCTTGCATCATCTATACTTCAGGAGAGGCAACTTATTTTCTAATCATTGTTAATGAGCATAGATAAATATAACTGTGTAAAGATACGGCACTCCCATAGGCTTCTTTGTGGCCTTCAAGTGTTCAGTGCCACTATGTGCACAAGGTAGATACTAACGTATTCGCTAATGTGCATAAGCACCTTAGGCTGTTCCACTTCCATAGATATAAAGCGATGGAATCAGCAGCTTTATAATTTCTTTTTACAGAATAAATGTTTTCTATCTCCAAGTTCTGCTGTAAAATAGTTTGGTAAGTTATGCCACATGGAATATTTAAAAATATTTGCACATTAAAGGGGAAAAAAAATAAAAGCAAAGTTGGGAGAAAAAAAAATTATCACACTGGGGATTGAACCAGGAACCTTTACCTCAGAAACTGAGAGATATACCATAATGCTATTAACTGCTTGTTAATTGAAGTGTTAAAATGCAATAAGATTGATTATACATGTAAACTAAAAAGCTTTATAAAGCAACTATTTGTTAGCATTATTTTGTTTCTTACTATTTCAGTGCTTCATGACAACTAACACATCATCAACATTAGGTTTAATGCCATATGAGGAAGTTCACTATATGAAATGAATCCATTCAATGTAATTACATTATTGCACAATTAGTAATACTATGAACTTTTTCATATTCTTTTAATATCTCAATGAAAATATTTTAAAACTTTACCTCGAATATTATCCTGGCTTACGTAAACCTCAAAACATTGCAATTGAAAAAGCACTTAAGCCAAGCTTAAATCACTACCATTATCGACTGAGTCAGAACATGATCTGAGTAGTTCACCCTATTACTGATAGGAGAAGCACTCTCGCTAATTGTTAATGTCATATCTTTATTTAGTTATATTTGTCTATGCTGAGAAAGCTCTTCAGACATAAGCATCATTAATTCACTGATTACCTGTAGAAATGGACTTCAACAATTGTTAAAAACATCGGAAAAAAATGCTGATGCAGCAAGAATCGAACCCACAACTCTCTAGATACATGCCAGAACACTCTAACCTGTGGTGGGGTTCAAATAATTTAACAACCGGTTCGATGTGCTACTGACAAAAAAAAGTTTATTATTTCAGATATGAAATTATACATAAGAGCCATCCCATGGCCGAGTGGTTAGCACGCTTGGCTACTGATCTATGGGACCTGGGTTCGAGCCCCGGGTAAGGCATGGACGTTTGTGTTGTTTTCTGCTGAGGTCCTGCCATCCTCTCAGACCTTCTACTGTGGCATATAAACTGACAGACTCCTGTCAGACCTCTGTGGCAAGCAGCTGCTTGAGAGGGTATTTATTATTATTTTATTTAATTATACATAAAGAGTTACAAAAATAGTTATGGAAGTATTAATAAAAAATGATATATCTATATAATCTAAGAATAAATATAGATAATAAAAGAAATGATAAAACTAAGATTTCAAATATTTCCATATTGCTTCTTGATTGGCATCCTGTTTTACAATTTGCTTCGCTTTCACCCGAGTATCATTGGCTGTGTGATTAATTCTTAACCACCTTTTTACTACGGGAATGTGATTCCATTCCTTCAGAGGTAGGCCAATTAGACTAATAGTCATTATATTTGTTATATTAGAAACAATTAAACAACTTTTCTTATCTGAGCATATTATGTTCATTTTTGAGAAACCCCTTTCTGCTTCTGCAGAACTTACAGCAATTACTCTGACCATTCTTTTTAGCTTTTTGAACACTTCAGGAATTGCATAATTCTGGGAATTTTTAATAACGTTTTCCACGAAATCTCAATAATCATTTGCATCAGTTTTGTACTTAAAAATTTCATTAAATGCGGGCAATTGTTCTTCAGCTGCTTTCCATGGAACAAGAACTTCTGCAATATTCCAGTAATCTGGCTCCAAAATATTGAGAAATTCTAATTTATTGCTGTCTTGAATTTGGTTACAACTTGCTTTTAAATGATCAGAGTCCATTAGTTTCTTCTTCAAATTTATTACGTTTCCTAAAAGTCTTTGCCGAGGAAGTCCAACAAATCGATGACGTGTTACAAAATTTATACTTTTGAAAGTTTCTGAAATTATTAAATTATCTCAGATTCTAGAATAGATAGATAGAAATAATTAAATCATCATTTTTTTCATATGGACCCTTTTCCTTTTCAAGCATTTGAAATACTTTAATAGATCTTATCACCAGTTTTTCAGCCTTTATTATATCTAAATTTCTTGCCTGCAGCACATTTGAAAGAAGTTAAAATTTCATTTAAAATATCAATCATTAATGCCAAATCATTCAAAAAATATATATTTTCAAGACGAGTAGCCATACCCGAGTACTGTTTATTTGAATAAAAATATTTATGCAGTGCTGGATAAGTGCGCCAAACAGCTAGGGCTGATCTTAAAATACAGGCAGCCATGTTGGTCCTAAAACTGTAGCAATCCTTATAATATCAATAGCAAGTTGCTCGGATATTTTGGAAAGTTCAATTTGGTTCTTATTGGACTGATGAAAAATAGTGTATATCTTATCAATAAAGATTTTTAAATGATTAACATGCTTTATTTCATTTATAGAATCATCTAAAACAAGCTGGTGATGGTGGTTTAAGCAGCATCATATTTTTATGTTTGAAAACTGTTTTGTAATTCTCATTCTCACTCCAGATTTTCTCCCAAGCATAATGCTGGCACCATCGGAGCAAAATCCAACTAAATTTTTTTCTAAGTAGCTATTAGTAAATCCAACATTATTTAAACTTTCCAGCACTGAAGAGCATATTGTTTCTGCATCTTGTTTTTCCAATTCAACGTGCGACATTGCTCTGACCTTTGGTGAGGAGTGATAAGCCCTTTTGGTATTGGTACCTGCAGTGACAATGGGCAACGTCTCCTACAGGTAAGTAAACTCAATAGTTTCAGAATAACACTTATTACAAACACTGTGACATACATAAGTACACATGGGTTTCAACTGATGGGCTGCATAAGAATATGATTGATTATATATTAATTAACAGCAAATGGGCTAATTCTCTTAGGATTACCCAGTCATATATGGGAGCTGAAATTGGATCTGACCATTACCTTGTTAAAAGTGTCTTGCAACTTAAACTTAAAAAGTGTTGTGCTAGGGTTAAAAAATTTACTTTTAATACTGAAGCTCTGAAAGACCCAGTTATAGCCAAAGCTTACCATGATAGGGTACTTAGTCATTATGACAGTCATGGTTTGTTTACTACTGAAGTTGAGGAAGAATGGGACCATTTTAAACAGGCTTTTTTGAAAACTAATGGTACTCTTTTAGGGAAAAAGGAGCAGAGGAGACAGAATTATCTGATTAATAATAAAGCATTTGAGCTTATTTCATAAAGAAAGAAAACTGCAGGAATGTCCTTAATCAATACCCCACTAGTCCTAATAGAAAGCATTACAGAGAGCTTAATAAACGTGTAAAGGATCAGCTGCTGATAAGAATCTTTGGCTTGATGGCTTGGCTGACAAAGCTGAGGAAACCTACTATCATCTGATGAAGCCTACTATGAAATTTAGTCATGAAGCAGAACAGAATGGTGAATTACCATTTCTGGACATTTTAATCAAACGTAGAGGGGGTATTTATTATTTATTTAATCAGTTGAGATGCAATACTGCTTATGTAGAAAACCTACATTCATACCTAGCCTTATCCCGTTACAACTCTGCTCATCCATGTGGATATAAAAAGTCAGCTGTTAAAGCATACTTTATACGTGCCTATAGATATTGCTCCAATAAAACCATATGAGATGATGAGTTAAATACTATATATAACATAACAAGATTAGCCAGATACCCAGAAAAATTTGTGTATAAAATTTGAAAAACCGCAAAATATAGCATACAGAAAACATCGCAACCTAACCCTGCACAGATTGTGGAGAAAACTCGATATACACAGTTTTCCTTTTGTACCAGAAGTGTCTAAAACAATTAAAAATATATTAGTAAATATGATTTAAATATGCCACATAAGATCCATAACACAATTAAGAACCTTATTATTAATGATAGATAATAAATCAAAACCAACAGGGGGGTATATGAAATTGAAATACTAGATGAGAATAAGATATTGGGGGGAAGAAATTTTTTTATCGGAAAAACTTTCCATTCATACGAACAACTTATGACGGAACATCAATTTGATATTACAAATGGAAGTAATAATGCTGCTTTGGCTCAAACAATAAAGCAAAATACATTTAATGATTTGACTTATAAACCTTAAATGGTACCATCAAATAAATTTCAACTACAGTATGCTGAGAAAATTCTAATCAATTTGTATAAAGATCGCTTGTGCAACATGGAGAATCCACCCCTACCTGCGGCGTGGAACTTCCTGTTGCGTGAGCGTCAATCAAATTTGGTAAATCACCACTTCACCCGACGAAGCCTCGCACGCATTCGGGACGAAACTTGTCGCTACGTTGTTAGCCTGTGGGAAAGGCGGGCCCATGTTTTTAACGTTTTAAATGTTTAGAGCTTTTGGTTGTGTTTTAATGAACTTGCACTGAATATACTTGTTTAATGGAGTTTGTTGAAGCAAACTTGAATCAGGCAAAAATAATCTGCATTGGACATTAACCATGGAATTGCTTCGTGAGCTTACTCCTTTTCACATCAACGAGTTTGTTATCTGATACTTCAACCAACATTACCATTTTTAATATGGAACTTGTGAATTCAACATAGTTTTTCCGGACTGGCATCTGGTGCGTAGCATAAATACATCTGTGGTTAATATCTTCTGTGAATAATCAACACTTCTGATTAACATCTTCATGAAGATATCACAGAAGAGGATTAATCATCTTGTTCAACCAGCTGAAGCCAGCAGGACTACTCCATAAATGGTAATATGACATTACTTGTGGAACTTTTAATATTGTTAAAGATTGCCTTGAGCTATGTCATGGCATGTATAACAACTCTTACCTAGACTAGATGGTATAGTCTCTGTGTAGTGTGATTGCTTTTTTAGCTCACTTCCCTCTGAACAGCATAATCGTGCATTAAAACCTTTTTTAGCACGAGTAACAGCAGAGGTAACAGCAGAGAGCTGTACCAGATAGTTAATGTTTTGTGTGGTAGAAAACGGATAGGTATACCCCTGTATTGAAGGATAAACCAGGTAAGATTATAGAAGGTGAGGATTCTGTCATGGCTAGGTGGGCTGAGAATTTAAGTGATGTTCTAAACAATGTGGTTAGTTCTACTCCCATTGTTTGTAATGATGATAGATGCATTGGTAGCCTAAAGAGTAAAATTAGACTATATCATAGTTTGGTTCTTTCTAGGGTTAGTTATGGTAGTGAAACTTGGATGCTTTGTAAACAAGATAACAGGAAACTAAATGCTTTTGATTCTAGATGTTTACACAGCATCTTGTCATGAGGTGGTTTAACTTTGTAACTAATGATGAGGTTAGGCAAAGGAGTCTGCAACCTCCTTTAAGCAGCATATTGTGCAGAGAGAGACTCCGCTGGTTTGGCCATGTTGCCCATAT
This sequence comes from Ryuthela nishihirai, assembly GCA_038380435.1. NCBI lineage: Eukaryota > Metazoa > Arthropoda > Arachnida > Araneae > Heptathelidae > Ryuthela > Ryuthela nishihirai. The sequence goes on from JAWZYU010000025.1 coordinate 446,922, forward strand.
GGATAATTATAGATTGGCAAATAAGGTTATGAACAGTGTGCCTAGAGGCCTCAGAAGGAGGGGGAGACCTAGGATGCGGTGGGCAGACATTTAAACAGGACCTTGTTAGAATTGGTGTGCAGTGGCCAGATACAGCAGATGTAGCTCAGGACAGATCCGCGTGGAGAGCTAAGTTGCGCAGTCTTGTTGGACCTCTGTAGCCCATGGTTGCTTGAGGAGGAGGAGGAGGAGGAGGATGACTGGTTTGCAGGATATTGAAGCTTCGTCAATAATCAAGCATATTTTCAGATTTTTTTTCAATTATTTTATTAAATATTTCTTTTCTAATATACTTTGCAATGAAATCTACTATTTTCACAGCACTTTTATGAGAATATAATCCTATCCCCATATCCAATCCATTTTTAATTTGTAACTCAATCTTATCTTCTATATCTGAAAATGATTTACATGTTTTTGCCAGGCTGTGAACTGTATTAAATACTCTGCAAGTAGTCGCTAAATATTTTTCATTTATCGTAGGTATCACTTTTGATATTGAATCCTGTTGTTTAAAGTTCTCTACACAAATGTGGGCTTTTGATGAAAAATGCTCTTTCATTTTCTATCATAGAGAAACTTGTTGTACTTCTTTATTTTTCCCTGATGGCTCAATTTCAAAGTCTTTACACTCTTCTGAAACGTGAACACTTTTTTCTCTTATAAAGTCATATTGTGCACAATATTCGCAACCCAACTTTTTGTTGGAAATCACCAATCCGTCATATTTTTTCTTTAAAGTTTTTGTATTGTTGCACAGACCAGCATTCAGGAACATTATTTTCAGTGTTAGAGCTGTTATTGTTTTTCGTTTCAATTATTGACATGCTACTTTCTTGAAGTTGGGGAAGTTGTGATTCTGACTGATTTGTGTCATCCAAAGCCATGTCGGAAACAACAGATTCCGATTTTTTTTTTTATGAAGAAATCTATCAAGCAGCGTTGCCTTTTCATTGCTTTAAATTTCAGAGAAAAAAAAGAATAAAAATAATTTTTTTATAGTATAAAGAGCATACAAAATATTGAAATTATTACTTAGCGGTAAAATTTCCAAATAAAAATGAAAAAGGCGTAATACAGCTCAGTAACTTTTTCACTGTTTTTTCACTAACAGTTTCACTGTTTTTTTTAATCACTGTTTTTTTAAATTTTTATGCAAATCTCACTGAACAAGAAAATTCAGTATACAATATAAACAATGTGATCTGTTGTCGCAAAAGTCTATAGCAAACAAATCATACAGAAGGGTTCAAAGGCCAAACACACAAGTGTAAAACAGTAGTAAACATGTTACAGTTGAGCCAAAGCCCAGTGATAGCGCCAACTGCAACCTCAGTGTCAACTACAGAAATGAAAACAACAAACTTATAATAAAAATTTTATGAAATAACCAAGTAAATACAATTACAAGTATCATTTTAACAACCTGTTCGTCAAAACTACAAAACTTTTAGGAAACGGTTCTACCGAACCAGCTGATACCACCACTGGCTCTAACCATAAGCTTGTGCCATTCCATACTTCAGTAGAGGCAACTTTTACAATTAACAGTTGTTGGAGTCTATTTCTACAGGTAATCTGTGAATTTACTATGGATGAATTTTTAATAATAAATGCTTAAGCGTGATGGACTTCCTCATTGACATCTAAATCATTAGCAACAATTGGAAAAATTGCCTCTCCTGAAGTATAGATGGTGCAAGCTCTGTTACATCTCGGTGAAAGATTTATAGGTCTTATTCTGGAGTTCTTTGTTGCCTGATGCATGGTTTAATGGTTAGAGTGCTCTGGCCTGTATCTAGAGAGTTGCAGGTTCAATTCCGGCTGTATCAGCAATAATTTTTTTCAGAAGTTTTTAACATAAGCATTATTTATGAACAGATCCATCCATAGTAAAAGCACAAATTACCTGTAGATATAGAATTTATTCATATGAAAACTATTATTGCCAATGCGGTGATAATCGAACCCTCAACTCTCTCGATACATGCCAAAGAGTTTACCATTAAACCACTTATCGGGCAATATTGTTTTTTCATATGAATAGTTGATGAATCTATATCTACAGGTAATCTGTGTATTTACTGTGGATGGATTCTCTAAACACTACTTAAGGTAGATGAGGAATGGACTACTTTTCCATTTGGACTATTTTTTACTGCAGCAAAACAAAATAGAGGCTGAAGGGTCTACACGGTAGTAGTACAATTTAGAGTACAATGCCTACCATTGCATCTAGCCTTCCACCTCTAGAGGAGACTGGTGAAAATGCAAAGTTTTTTCATACTAAATATAAGGTTGGCCTATAGTTCACAGTTATTACAACATGGTGTCTGGTGAAGAAACATATGTATAACATACGTAGATAAATTGAACATAAGTTTAGAATACATAAACGAATGCAACATAAGGACATAACGTATACTATGTGTATGGTGGGAATTTTTTACAGAATTAAATGACAAACGTGTGCTACTGAGATTTGTGATGGCTTCTGAATCCTCCATTTTGATATCTTTTAGGTTTATAAAGTCCTCAATATGAATTGAATATTCTCTCTTCTTGATATGGGGTAACTTGAATTGTGCGAATTTTATGCATACTGTGAATTAAAAATGTTTTTAGTAATGCACACAATGTATCCCAACCCTTACCATCTGAAGTTTTGGATTTTTAGGCATTTAAAGATGAGTGCTTTTGTTTGTTTATTCTTTGATTTTATCGGGTTTTATTCTTTTTACGGTGTGAGTTATTTTTGGGTTTTCAAGTGTGAAGCCCAATTTGTTCTGTAGCAATAAGCTCTGGTTACCTCTGATAAGATTATTTATTTTAGAGGAAGGGGGCTTTTTATATGTTTGAACAAAAAGTTGTAGTTTATCAATAAACTAAGGAAAAACTCATTGTGTTCATTGACATTATTTTGGGGGGCTTCTTTCAAGTGTGGTAAGAAAAATTGCTGTTTAATGATATGCATTGGTTAAAATAGTTGCTTTCAGTAAGATTATTTATTTTGAGAGTCATTTTCTATCTTCAGAGCAAAAATTTATTCAGCTTGGTTGGGTTTTATCTCTGAGCACCACATTTTTTCCCCGAAATGGGGGCTAAATTGCCAGGTCACAAGGACCTCGAGGTACAGAGAAGGTTGGGGAAGAGGATCTACAGGACAGCTGTTAGGAGATAGAGAGTAGCTTCCTGCTACTGTCATCCAACATGTTTTGTAACAAGAAGAGGGTATGGCCCTCCTACACATGGGGCCACTACTTAATGTCCCATCTGACAAATGGCACCCTTTCCAAGCCTGTTGGTGTTCCCTACTGACCGAGGTCAGCATAGTGAGTTTTGTGGATAAATCTCAATGCTGGCTGAGCAGGATTTGAACCTGTGAACTGCAGATTATGAGCCTGGTGCACTACCAACTGAGCCACCCCATCCTCTTTGTTCAGTTGTTTAGTCAAAATAATTGTCTGCTGATTGAAGGATTGAAGGGATTGAAGGATAAACAAGGTAAGGGTATAGAAGGTGAGGATTCTGTCATGGCTAGGTGGGCTGAGCATTTCAGTGATGTTCTAAACAATGTGGTTAGTTTTACTCCCATTGTTTGCAATGATGATAGATGCATTGGTGGCTTTAATGTTGGCCCTATGACACAATCTGAAGTTATTTTGGCTGTTTCTAAACTTAAACTACATAAATCCCCAGGGGTAGATGAAATTACTACAGAAATGCTTAGAGCTGGGAATGTTTTGGTTACCACTTGGATGACTGAAATTCTGAATATCTTTTATGATAAAGGCATGGTTCCTAAGGATTTTACCAGAGCTATTGTTATCCCTATTTTCAAAAAAGGTGATCGCAGTTCTTGGGATAACTATAGGGGTATCAGCCTACTCTCTGTTCCAGGTAAAGTTCTTTCCATGATTGTGCTTAATAGAATCAAGAATCTGGTTGACAGAAAATTGCATGATGAGCAATGTGGATTCAGAAGTGGTAGGGGATGTGTGGATAAGATATTTTCACATAGGCAGATTCTTGAGAAATGTTTAGAGTTTCAGAAACCTTGGTTGCTAGCTTTGTTGATTTCAAAAAGGCTTTCGACTCTGTTGATCGTCATAATTTGTGGTTGATTGTGAGATCATATGGTATACCAGACAAGTTAGTTAACATAATGAAAGCTCTCTATAATAACACTGAGTCGTGTGTGAGAGTTGGTAAGTCTTGTAGCAATTGGTTTAGCATTACTTCTGGTGTTCGACAAGGGTGCATTTTGTCTTCTTTTCTCTTTGGTTATTGATTGTTATGCAAAATGCACTTTAAGGGAAAGATTTTGGCCTTAAATGGACTGGAGATACGAAAATTTCTGATTTAGATTATGCTGATGATTTAGCCCTTTTGGCAAATGATGTTGATGAGATGAACTCTTTCATTTGAGCTGTTGATGAGACTTTTAGTAGAGTAGGTTTGGTTATAAACAGAGAGAAAACAAAAGTGATCAAAATTGGTCAGGCAGGCTGTGATTCAGTTAATCTGATTGGTTCCAGTCTTGAGCAGGTGTCACAATTTAATTACCTTGGGAGCTATGTAACAGATACTGGTGATGTGCAGCATGAGTTTAACAGACGAATAGGGATTGCTGTCGGGACTTAAGAATCTATGGAGATTGTGGAGAAATAGGCGTATACACCTAAAGACTAAAATTAGACTTATAATAGTTTGGTTCTTTCTAGGGTTAGTTATGGTAGTGAAACTTGGACACTTTGTAAACAAGATAACAGGAAACTAGATGCTTTTGATTCTAGATGCTTATGCAGCATCTTGTTATTAGGTGGTTCAACTTTGTAACTAATGATGAGGTTTGGCAAAGGAGTCTGCAATCTGCTTTAAGCAGCATATTGTGCAGAGAGAGAACTCCGTTGGTTTGGCCATGTTGCCCATATGGATAATTATAGATTGGTGAATAGGGTTATGAACAGTGTGCCTAAAGGCCTCAGAAAGAGGGGGAGACAGTGTCAAACAGGACTGTTTGAATTGGTGTGCAGTGGCCAAATGCAGCAGATGTAGCTCAGGACATATATGCTTGGAGAGCTAAATTGCACAGTCTGGTTTGGCCTCCGTAGCCCATTGCTGCTTGAAGATGATGATGCCTGATGCTTTATTTCTAATTACTAAAGACTAATTAAATAGTTGAAATTATAATAAAATTTTTTCTTTTTTTTTTCTCTTTCAAAATTACAGGAAATATTTGAAATTCAAATAATTTTGAGTTGAACCCGAAGTCACTGCATTAATTTGAGCTTGACAAAGCCCAATCTAAAGCAAGCCTTGTTTAAAAATAGGAAAAGTGGGACACTCCAGTCCTTGCATTATATCAATATGTTTAAAGTAAATGCTAATTGGGATCACTATAGTGACATAGAGTATGTTCACTAAATAGTTATTTGGGAACAACAAAGAAAGCAAAATGAAGCACAATTCTGCATTATAATTTTGTTACTGTAAGAATAGAAGTTTCTATAAACTTAATATCTTACAATCATTTCTGATTATAAGCCAGCCATCCTAAAGTTAACATATGACATATTCCATTTACAATAACTGTGTCAACAGCTGATTAATATAAACAAAAAAAAAATGATTAGTATATATGAAACAAATTTTTTTAACATACAAAGATATGAAACAAATCACCAAGAGTGATTTCCCTAAATTTGTTTCATATCTTTTTATGTTAAAAATAATAGTAAACTAAAAAATTTCCATTTTAGAGATCAGGTTGTTAATTTCAATGAGATCACTGCTTCTTTAATGATTACCTAATTTGTCAGTTTCAAATTTTCTGAATCTTCATGTTTCTCTTACAATTTCAAAGCATTTGATTACATGCATCTGAATCTAGTGGAATGGTTGCTAGGATAAATTGGAAGGAGAGCTCTGTACTAATCCCCCGTGATGATGCACAGAACCGGCCAGGTCTAGCACCTAATGTCCGATCTACCTTCTCGTGGTGCAGGCCGATAGTACCTTTTGGAAGGTAAGGGGAGAGCTCCTAGATCAGTGTGGCCTACTCAAGGTTTGATTGCAATTCAAAATTTTAATTTTGAATTGTAATCAAACTCTTTCACACGATCTGGTCATCTATGGTCACTTCTTTTTTTTTTTGCCCTGTTGAGGAGTGATCAACTTCATAGGGTCCTGGTGCTGATCTGTACCCATTAGACGAGTTGCTCTACTTTTTACCCAGAGACCTCATTTTTTACCCCACTAGACTGGTTCTTGAAAGCGTCCACTTGAAAAGGGTGTGCCTGAAGTTCCTACCAGCATGGGTGGCTTCAGACTTTAGTGGTGGGGGAACAGGTTTTGCCCCTTGCCTGTGATCAGGGGGCTGTTTGATATTGTTGGCCCTATCTCTCGCAATAAACCTAGTTCCTCTAAAAATCCTACTAATCATTTTTCTCTCTACAGGTATGAGGAATGTGAAGACATAAATTCCTGCCCAATTTAAAATATCCTGAAGCTGTCTGTAAAGCTTATACTGCTGATTCTCATCAGAGTCCTCTGTGGGAGCATAACAACAGATGACATGCAAGTGTTTAAATTTTGTTGTAAGAAATATTTTATTAATGCAGTTATATCCTAGAAGAACAACACTGGCATGTCTGCTGAGAAATAAACCTACATCTTTGAGTAGACTAAAAAGATTATTACATTTTGTAAAAGACAATAAATTTAAAAATCAAGATAGATTCTCAATCAGATAGTCTACTCAAATTGGATAGTCTTCTCAGTAGACATGCCAGTGATGCTCTTCTAGGATATGACTGCATTAATAAAAAAATACATATTCAGATTATTCTCTTGATGTCCTCATTCAGGAATTCCATCATTGTAGCCTAGATATTCTAGGCTTGAAAGAGATCAGATAGACAGGTAAAGGTGAGATACTTAAAAATAACTTTAAATTTCTCTTTTCAAGAGGGAGGATGAAAACATCTCAAAGGTGTAGGTTTACTTCTCAGCAGACATGCCAGTGATGCTCTTCTAGGATATGACTGCATTAATAAAAGATTTCTTACAGCAAAATTCTAAATCTGTCTCCCAACAGCTGTTCCAGTGTGCCCCCTCCACCAACCTTCTTTGAGCCTTCGGGGGCCCTTGACCTGGCCATTTAGCCCATTGTGTGCAAAAAAGTTCCACTCAGAGGTAAAACAACCCAACTCTGACCTTTAGACAGGAATTTAGGTCACTTTGGCATTGGTATTCCAATGACAATGGCGAACATCTACAGATCATCATCCTCATCCTCAAGCAGCCATGGGCTGCTGAGGTCCATCCAGGCCATGCAGCTTAATTGTCCAAGCATATCTGTCCTGAGCTACATCTGCTGCATCCAGCCACTGCACACCAATTCTAACAAGGTCCCGTTTAACATTTTCTGCCCACCACATCCTAGGACTCCCCTTCTTTCTGAGACCTTTAGGCGCACTATTCATAACCCTATTCGCCAATCTATAATTATTCATATGGGCAACATGGCCAAACCAACGGAGTCTCTCTCTGCACAATATGCTGCTTAAAGGAGGTTGCAGACTCCTTTGCCTAACCTCATCATTAGTTACAAAGTTAAACCTCCTAATGCCCAAGATACTATGTAAGCATCTAGAATGAAAAGCATCTAGTTTCCTGTTATCTTGTTTACTCAGCGTCCAAGTTTCACTACCATAACTAACCCTAGAAAGAACCAAACTATTATAAGTCTAATTTTAGTCTTTAGGTGTATACGCCTATTTCTCCACAATCTCCATAGATTCTTAAGTCCCGACAGCAATCCCTATTCGTCTGTTAAACTCATGCTGCACATCACCAGTATCTGTTACATAGCTCCCAAGGTAATTAAATTGTGACACCTGCTCAAGACTGGAACCAATCAGATTAACTGAATCACAGCCTGCCTGACCAATTTTGATCACTTTTGTTTTCTCTCTGTTTATAACCAAACCTACTCTACACCAGTCTCATCAACAGCTCGAATGAAAGAGTTCATCTCATCAACATCATTTGCCAAAAGGGCTAAATCATCAGCATAATATGAATCAGAAATTTTCGTATCTCCAGTCCATTTAAGGCTGAAAACTTTCCCTTGAAGTGAATTTCGCATAACATAATCAATAACCAAGCTAAAGAGAAAAGGAGACAAAATGCACCCTTGTCGAACACCAGAAGTAATGCTCAACCATTTGCTAGAAGCCTTACCAACTCTCACACACGACTCAGTGTTATTATAGAGAGCTTTCATAACGTTAACTAACTTGTCTGGTATACCATATGATCTCACAATCAACCACAAATTATGACGATCAACAGAGTCGAAAGCCTTTTTGAAATCAACAAAGCTAGCAACCAAAGGTTTCTGAAACTCTAAACATTTCTCAAGAATCTGCCTAAGTGAAAATATCTGATCCATACATCCCCTACCACTTCTGAATCCACATTGCTCATCACGCAATTTTCTGTCAACCAGATTCTTGATTCTATTAAGCACAATCATGGAAAGAACTTTACCTGGAACAGAGAGTAGGCTGATACCCCTATAGTTATCACAAGAACTGTGATCACCTTTTTTGAAAATAGGGATAATAATAGCTCTGGTAAAATCTTTAGGAACCATGCCTTTATCATAAAAGTTATTCAAAATTTCAGTCATCCAAGTGGTAACCGAAACATTCCCAGCTCTGAGCATTTCTGAGTTTTGGTGATGCTTTCCATCCTCTCTCCCTGTAAAGAGAAATTTAAAGTTATTTTTAAGTATCTCACCTTTACCTGTCCATCTGGTCTCTTGCAAGCCTAGAATATCTAGGTTATAGCACTGGAATTCCTGCGTGAGGACATCAAGAGAATAATCTCTATGTAATGTCCTCACATTCCACGTTCCTGCAGATAGAAAATGATTAGTAGGATTTTTAAAGAAATTAGGTTTATTGAGATTGGTAGGGCCAACAATATCAAACAGCCCCCTGATCGCAGGCATGGGGCAAAGACCTGTTCCTCCTCTGCTAAAGGCTGAAGTCACCGATGCTGGTAGGAACTTCAGGCACCACCTTTTCAAGTGGACTTTTTCAAGAGCCATATGGCCTGCCTGAGACACATTACTTCAGTTTAGGCTTGACGATGCCCAACTAGCTAAGTAAGTTTCAGGTACCTGTGATGGCCTCTGATTAGGATTATCCACCAGCTGATATAAGGTATCCCATGCCTCTTTTCACTTAGGGCTGGCAACCCAGAAGCAAACAGAAAACACAGCAGCAGATTCTCCCTCAACAGAGGCCCACCAGTTCAGCAAATCCAGGATCCATAATCAAACTCAAATCCATAAACAAGTCCAGTCTAGTAGGTATAAATGGTCAGCACCAGGACCCTGTGTAGTTGACCACTCCTCAGCAGGTTTGAAAAAAAAAAAGAAAAAAAGTGGCCAAAGATGACCCGATCAGTAGGCCATACTGAACTGGCAGCCCTCCCCTTCCGTTCCCTTCCAAAAGAGAATATCTCTTTTGAAAGGTACTAACGGCCTGCACCACGGGGGTGGGGGTGGCTCAGTCGGTAGTGTGCCAGGCTCGTAATCTGTAGTTCCCAGGTTCGAGTCCCAGCTGGGTCAGCATTGAGATTTATCTCCGCAAAATTCCCCGCCCTGCCCACGGTCAGTAGGGGACACCGATGGGCTTGGAAAGGCCGCCGTCCGTCGGATGGGACGTTAAGCCGTGGCCCCGTGTGCGGGAGAGTCATACCCTGTGCACGTTAAAGAACATGCTGGATGGCCTTGGCGGGAGACTACCATCTGTCTCCCAACAGCTGTTCCAGTGGGTCCCCTCCCCCAACCTTCTCTGAGCCTTCGGGGTCTATGTGACCTGGCCATTTAGCCCATGGTGTGCAAAAAAGTGCTGCTCAGAGGTAAAACAACCCAAAACAACAACCTGCACCACCAGAAGGCGGGGTCGGACATTAGGTGCTAGACCTGGCCGGTTCTGTGCATCATTACTAGGGATTGGTACACAGCTACAGGTAAGTAAACTTAATTGTTGGTGAATAGCTAATGCATACTACAGACACCAAGACATTTATATTAAGAATGGATTTCACCCGATCACATGGATTTCACCTGATGGGTTCCACAAGGAATATAATAGATTATATTTTAATTAACAGCAAATGGGCTAATCTGGTGATTGCTAATCTGTGTGATGACCAGTGTGGGTTCAGAAGTGATAGGGGTAGTATTGATAAAATATTTTCACCTAGGTAGATTTTTGAGAAACATTTAGATTTTCAGATACTGTGGTTAGTAACTTTATAGATTTCAAAAAGGCTTTTGATTCTGTTGATTGACATAATTTGTGGTTGATCCTTAGATCATATGGAATACCTGACAAGTTAGTATAATATAGCTCTGTATAATAACACTGAGTCATATGTAAGAGTTGGTAACTTATAGTGATTAGCATTGCTAGTGGAGTTAAACAATGGTGCCCATTGTCTCCCTTTTCTTTTTAGTTTATGTTACTGTTATGTTTATGTTATGCATAATTCTTTGCAAAGGAAAAGATTTTGGCCTCAAATGGTCTTGAGATTTAAAATTTTTGATTTAGATTATGCAGGTGATTTGGCCTTGTTGGCTAATAATGTTGATGAGATTGTAATGCTCCAAAGAATTGAAAATACTTTTAAAGTTTATTAAGTTTTGGACCCTTTGTCTGATCCAATAATTATTCAAGCTCCGGATAGCTGAGTCGGGCGCCAGGCAATAATGAACAAATTGCCAAAAGTAAAGTTTAATTAGGGTTTGAAATTCCAACGAGCGTTAATGAGTAAGAATTCAAAAATATTAAATGATTGTCAGTTCTAATGTTAATTCTAATCAAAACAATGTTGCTCAAGAGAAAAAAATTAGTAAAGATTCAAAAAGTTTCTGTAACAAACAAATTTATTTCCAAAAACACTCACCGAAACTTCAGTGAAGAAGATACTACATAATTTCTACGAAAACTCCAACTACACTCTGACTACACACACTGCTCTCACTATAACTCTCTCTCTGTGCTTGTGCTACACTAACCCAAACTGACGCTACTCTGACATGTCATCAGGTTATAACAAGAGGCTACAAAGCCAGCACGTCATGTTGCACGCTGGGAAAGACATTTGCATAATTCGACAAACGGCGCAAACTATGACGCAAGAGGGGGGCATGTCCTTGTACAAGCGCTTTAGCGGGTGACAATCGAATGTTCGGAGTTGCGCATGCACAACTCCTATGCTCTTGGAAACGAGCGCTGTGATGCCAAAAATGAAATAAAAATCCCAAAATGATAAATATAACATAAATTAAGCAAAACTGGTTAAGGTAAAGTAAAAGTGAATGAGGTGGCATCACAACTCCCCCTTCCAAAGGGAATCAAAAATTTGACCTAACAGATTTAGATGAGCAAATTTTGAATAAAAGGACACATCTCACGTCATTTACACATTTTACCATGTGTATAATAATAAATAAGTAAAAGTAGGCTTACGCAAATTTTGATAAGACGATCTATTCTCATTTTGACAGAAGTTTCCAACACAACCAAAGGTGCCTCCTCCCAAATCTCCTGGGGTGGGGGGGGGCTGAGTCGGTAGTACGTCAGGCTTGTAATCTGTTGTTCCCAGGTTCGAGTCCCAGCTGGGTCAGCGTTGAGATTTATCTCCGCAAAATTCTTTGCCCTCCCCACGGTCAGTAGGGGACACCGATGGGCTTGGAAAGACCGCTGTCTGTCGGATGGGATGTTAAGCTGCGGCCCCGTGTGCGGGAGAGCCATACCCTGTGCACATTAAAGAACACGCTGGATGGCCTTGACGGGTGGCTACCATCTGTCTCCCAACAGCTGTTCCAGTGTATCCCCTCCCCCAACCTTCTCTGAGCCTTTGGGGTCCTTGTGACTTGACCATTTAGCCCATTGAGTGCAAAAAAGTGCCGCTCATAGGTAAAACAATCCAACGTTAAAAAACATGCAGGATGGCTTTGACGGGAGGCTACCATCTGTCTCCCAACAGCTGTTCCAGTGGGTCCCCTCCCCCAACCTTCTCTGAGCCTTCGGGGTCCTTGTGACCTGACCATTTAGACCATTGAGTGCAAAAAAGTGCTGCTCAGAGGTAAAACAATCCAACGTTAAAGAACACGCAGGATGGCTTTGATGGGAGGCTACCATCTGTCTCCCAACAGGTGTTCCAGTGGGTCCCCTCCCCCAACCTTCTCTGAGCCTTAGGGGTCCATGTGACTTGGCCATTTAGCCCATTGTGTGCAAAAAAGTGCCACTCAGAGGTAAAACAACCCAACAACTACCCAAATCTTCTAACCTAGTGTAAATATATACCAGTGGCTGTGGCAGTTAACAAAGGAGTTATGCATTATTGGCCTACCTAGTATCACATTCTGATACAAACTCGAGATTGGCATAACTTGAACTGTACAAAAAAAGGGTTATTACACTCCTATCTTTCTTAACTTCTAGAAAGGTTAAAGACAAAAAAAAAAATTCAATTACATGCGTTGCAAGCGGGGGGGGGGGGGGGATAACTTCCGCTTATCCCCTAACCGCAATCAAAAAATATGTGACAGCTAATTTCTTCTCCTACATTACATAAAAAAGGGTATTCGAACACCGTTATCTCCTCCTAGTTACATCAAACACGCGAAGCTAAGAAAATTCAAATTTTTACAAACAAGCGAGATTGTAATCATCCGCTAATTCTTCACCTATACACAGCAATCACGAGCTAGCTGAAATAAAATAATCATTAAATACCTCCCCCTTCAGAGCTAAACGTCCCCCTCCAAAGGAGTTATGCTGGTAACAACTCCAACCAGACATGGCCATTGGGGACGGCTCCAAAAAAGGTACAATAAAAAAAAACTAAATTCTGCAGTCATCATCATAGTCAGCTCATATATATACAAATAAATGCTGCCAATGTCATCCCAAAAATTACACATCATTTACACATAAATATATCTGATGACACTGAACAGATTTCAACACATATACATAAATCGTATTTAAGAATAAAGAAAAAAAAAATGTGTAAATAATTTATAATATATGACGATAGCATTTCAGCCAATCTCTTTTTACATGAATCTCATAGTTGCATACATAAATTCACTTTGGAATGCACGTTATTTTACAATACAAAAAAATACTTAAAAAATGAAAAAATATTAAATCACTAATTCTCTTTCACTCTCCTCATTCATATCCATAAACATTTTACAATTTCTAAACTTCCCAATATCGACTTACAAAATTTTCAGCTGTCAGTCAGCTGAAACGAAAAAATCTACAAAAATACACTTTTAAATCACGTTAATACAATATAACAACTAGAACTTCGATGAACAAGAATACAAAAAAAAAATTCTATTCACACAGTATAAACTCGAACTAGAGTAAATTCACTTTCCAAAAATAAATATTGAAACTCCAAAGTTTCAACAAGAAATTAAACATTGCTAACTATATAAATCACAATAAAGCTTCTTCATTCTTCTTCATCTTCATCTATTCGAGAGAAAAGAGAACATTTACAAATCATTAAGTGCCGAATAATAATATACTTAAATTTTTATTGTTGGCACTCTGTTGCGATAAATCATCCAGTCGAGTTCCATTGACATCTTTCCTTCATCGTTGGCTTGCTTCAAGTGAAGTCATTGCTGAAGATCTTGCTCGTGACGTCATCTTTGCTATGTTGACTGCTTCGCTGCTGGTTGGCGCTCTGCATGCTCTGGTTGTTTCGTCGATCTCTCGTCGCTACGTGCGGATTTTTGAGGAACCTGACCTTGTATTTTCTAGGTTTATTGGTGTCCGCCTCCAAATGACGCTTCAACAGTTGAGGACTTCCAAACTTGCGAGACTCGTCAGGTTTATTTGCAGTCGGCACAATTTCTTGGTTGCTTTCTACTTCATTAATGTAAATATCCCTTAAATCAGACTCAAAAATATTTTCATCATTATTAATTTCTGTTAAAACTTCTACTTCAGAAACCTCTTCATCAACTAAAATAAATTCTTCATTAATTTGCTCTGCTTCACAAACTTTGTTCTCTAATTTTGCATTAATTGCACTAATGGGACATTTTGTAGGTGCTTCTTGAACATTCTGTTTTGAACTACTATGTAATTCAAAAAGTCCACGGGGCCGTGGCTGCACTTTCAATTGACAATCGTCATAAATATCATCTGAAACTTGTTCCTTTGAAAACGGAAGATCAGCTTCTGTATCATTACAATCTATTAATTTAGTTTCTTTATGACAAGTATTAACAAAAGGTCTCACTTCAAAGATCCTAATTCAAGTTTCCCGAATTTCCATTCCTTTGATAACAATATTGCTCACTGTGTCCTAGTCGGCCACAGAAATCACATCTGAAAGTTTCTCTATTCTTAAAAGTTTTAGGTCTAGTATCATTGTTCGAAGCTTGACGTGGAACAAATTCTCTGCTTCGTTCATTCTCTATAGTTCTAGGCGCGTTCGGCGCAAATTGTCAGGACCGTATAACTTCCGGTCATGTGGGAGTCATTCTACGAGACTCAACCTGATAGTGTTGCTTTGGTGGGGATTGCATCCATTGTTGGTTTAATGCAGTTGCTGCAGATTCTCTTCTTGCAGTACATTGCCGAGCCAATTTGACTAAATCTGAAATTGAGTTTACGTTTCGTACTTCTAGGAATTCTCTAATGGGCAAAAGCAATTGAGACAATATGCAATTTACAATATCAATTTCAGCGGCATCAGCATCATACAGCTGGTATGACCAAATCAATTTTTCTATGTCATCTCTTTCCCTTTGTCTTCGTGAAAACAACTCTGTAGCTAGTTCTGTAAAATCATTATAAGCCGGATATATGTCCATGATTTCGCTTTTAAATTCTTTCCAATATTCAATACCATGACGACATCCTATGTTATTCCACCATTGCTTAGCACATCCAATTAGACAAGATATTGCTAAAACCACCTTTTTGTTGCCGGGCACTTCATGTAAACGGAAATGCTCCTCCATGGACTTGATAAATGTCCACGATGATAGACATTTCGAACCGTCGAACCTTATCTCAGGTAAAGGCCAATTAACTAAGGACTATAATTAATAGATGGATTGGCAACTTGTCGTTGTGGTGGTTGATAATACTCTGCTCTATCACTTGCTTCTGACGGAACAGAAAATTGAACCTTATGTTCAAAGTTTCTACGTTGGTGAACTGACGTAGCATTGTCAGCAAATTTAGGGGTTGTTGTCATTCCCCTTTTCTCCTGAGGATCATCAAGCAGATTCATTAGCACTTCTGCTTCCCTCATTACATCCTGCAACCTACCATTTACTCTTTCTAAGTTGAGTCCGCTAAACATGTCTGCTAGTAATATGGCAGAATCAGCCATATTACTAGCAGACATGTTTAGCGGTCTGCCAAAATTTTGAATTTTGGAAATTTTGAAACCTTTTTTAATATTGAGCAGCACTCAAAAGTACTACTATACAACAATTCTAAAGCTACAACTAAGCTTGCAAAAACATAAATTTGATTATCAAAAATTTATCTATTGTGCCTGTGTATGTGTGTGTGTCCGGACACTTCTAATCTTTACATACAATAAATATCTTAACTATCAGCAATAACTGCGCTGAAACTTCAGTACCTTTGACTAATACACAAAAAAGTTAAGCTTCTTACTCAACAAAAATTTTTGGCTTAAGCTGCCGTTAAATCTATAACTAGTACATTCAACTAATGAGCTCAAAAATTACTATCTTTGACAATCACATTAAATAACATACAGAATTTATACACAAATATACAGTCCTTATTCTTGGACTACTATCTTTTAATGCTGGCAAGTCCCTATTTGTTGCGCCACTTCTTATGCTCCGTCTTAAGTTTTCGACCCTTTGATCCAATAATTATTCAAGCTCGGGATAGCTGAGTCAGGTGCCAGGCAATAATGAACAAATTGCGAAAAATAAAGTTTAATTAGGGTTTGAAATTCCAACAAGCGTTAATGAGTAAGAATTCAAAAATATTAAATGATTGTCAATTCTGATGTTAATTCTAATCAAAACAATTAACGTTGCTCAAGAAAAAAAATTAGTAAAGTTTCAAAAAGTTTCTGTAACAAACAAATTTATTTCCAAAAACACTCACCAAAACTTCAGTGAAGAAGATACTACATAATTTCTACAAAAACTCCAACTACACTTTGACTACACACACTGCTCTCACTACAACTCTCTCTCTGTGCTCGTGCTACACTAACCCAAACTGACACCACTCTGACATGTCACCAGGTTATAACAAGAGGCTACAAAGCCAGCACGTGTCATGTTGCACGTTGGGAAAGATATTTGCATAATTCGATGAACGGCGCAAGCTGTGACGCAAGAGGGGGGCGTGTCCTTGTACACGCGCTTTAGCGGGTGACAATCGAAAGTTTGGAGTTGCGCATGCCCAACTCCTATGCTCTTGGAAACGAGTGCTGTGATGCCAAAAATGAAATAAAAATCCCCAAAATGATAAATATAATGTAAATTAAGCAAAACTGGTTAAGGTAAAGTAAAAGTGAATGAGGGGCATCACAAGATGAATTCGTTCATTAGGGCTGTTGATGAGACTGGTAATAGAGTTGGTTTGGTGATAAACAGAGAAATAATTAAAGTGATGAAAATTGGTCAGTTAGATGGTGATGTGCAGCATGAGATTAACAGATGAACAGAGATTGCTGCTGGGACATTTAAAAATTTATGGAGAGTGTGGAGAAATAGGCTTATACACCTAAAGATAGAATTAGGCTGTATATAGTTTGGTTCTTTCTAAGGTTAAGTGTGGTAGTGATACATGGAACCTTTGTAAGCAAGAAACTTGATGCATTTGATTCTACATGTTTACATAGTGTCTTGGTCATTAGGTGGTTTGATTTTGTAAGTAATGATGAGGTTAGAAGAAGGATTCAGCAACCTCCTTTGAGCAGAATTTTGTGCAGAGGGATTGTGTCTTTGGTTTGGCTATGTTGCCTATATGCATAGCTGCAGATTGGAAAATAAAATTATGGTCAGTGTACTCAAAGCTTCAGGAAAAGTGGGAGATATAGGATGTAATGGGCAGGCAGTGTCAAACAGGACCTTGCAAAATTGGCCTACAGTGACCAAATGCAGCAGATGTTTGCTCAGGACAGACAGGTGTGGAGAGCAAAATTATACAGTCTGGTAGGATCTTAGTAGCCCATGGCTGCATGAGGATATTTATGTATGTATAATAAAAAAAATAAATACCCCCTCAAGCAGCTGCTTGCCACAGAGGTCTGACAGGAGCCTGTTAGTTTATATGCCACAGTAGAAGGTCTGAGAGGATGGCAGGACCTCAGCAGAAAAACGACACAAACAGCCATGCCTTACCCAGGGCTTGAAACCAGGTCCCTTAGATCAGTAGCCAAGCGCGCTAACCATTCGGCCATGGGATGGCTAAAAGAGGTGGTGCAAAGGATATCATGGATAGAACACGCACTGGGAGAAGACCCCAGCTGCCCGAAGGCGATGGGGCTCGGAGTTTCTCACAGCTCACTTTCTCGCCAGCACGTGTGGGCGAGAAGCACGCGGAGGGCGGGTCATCAGTATAAAATATGGTCTGCCTTAATTGTGGATCTCAGACCTTATTAAGATTCAATTACAAGTATTTCTTCTCAAAAATTTGTTTTCTCTTCAAAGTAAATGTCTTTTGTAAGCCAGAAATGAACTTCCCAGGAGTCACTTGTGGCTTGCAAGCCTTGATTTGGCCACCCTTGCTGTATAATATGACATTCTGTTCATTATTTCAGGATAAAGTCCCAAGGTTGATTTTGTTTTCTCTGGAAAACACATAAAAGCTAACTTGCGATCAGACTGAGTTTTAGTTTTGTTGACTTAGAATTAAGAAGCTTCTTGTGTTGGGAAACAGGAGTTTGGCTATGCTACATATGTCTAGAAAACTGAATAAGAGCAGCAGACTGAGAAAGGGACAGATGGACAACGTTAAAAAAAAAACTTGATTTAGTCTGCAGCTTCTAAATTGTATAATTGTTATTTATATATGTATAACTGTTATAAAAATATATAGCAGCTAAGTATATGTATAGCTGTTATTTAAGATTGTGTTTAAAGGAAAAATTCCCCCTCAAGCAGCTCCTTTCCACAGAGGTCTGACAAGAGCTTATCGTTGCATATGACAAAGGAAAAGTCTGTGAGAAAGGCAAGACCTTAGCAGAAGGGCAATGCTAGAAAAATAAAATCCATACTTTTTCTGGGGCTTGAACCCAGGTGTCTGTGATCAGTAATCAAGCACACTAACCACCTTGTTTTTGGGAAACTAAATTACACAATCTAGTTGGGCCATCATAGTTTTTGCATCAATTTTTGAAGTGTTCAACAAATGGTACCCAATACTGTGAAAATTTATCTTTAAATTCAGTACCAGATAAATTTTTTAATTAATATTCAATATTAGATAAAAGAATTTCAGCAATGTTTTTTCTTTACCTATATCACCAATACTACCATATCAAAGTGGTATGTGAAATAGTCCTGCTACCCAAGATATTGCATATTACTGAATTGTTCTGCCAGTGAAAGCACTGTCATTCATATTCAACACATAGGACATACTTGGACAGAACTATTTTAATACTGTAAATTTTTACTGTGATATTTATTAGTATAAGTTCATACTACCATACTTCTAAGCAAAAAAGAACCAATGGATATGTCATATTTTTTACAATCCACTAGTGTATATTTTGATGAAATATTAGAAATATTCAGTTATTCAGTGTAGTTTTAAAGTATGAAGTTAGGCAATGTAATAGTAAATACTTTCTCAGCTAATACACTATAAGAAAATTATATAGATTGGTAATATTTAAAAATAGTAATTGTGTATTTCTAAATATGTAAATACTAAAGTATGCATTTTTTTTTTCCAATTGGTGTTAGGACATTTGTTGGTGACAAGTATCATTCTCACTGTACCTGGATGAAAATGAAAGGAGAAATAAATAAATATGCAGCTAGTAATACATTACTCATATGCTACAGAAATTTTTTTAAACTTCCTAATCCTATAAGTGGTAGTAGCAAGCGTAAAGAATACTCCGAAAGAAGAATTTTAGGGTATGCTTCTTTAAATTATTTATGTAATGGAAAAGTGTAGACAAAAAATATATACAAGACAGTGCCTAACAATTTATGTTATATAGCAATTATTATTAGTAATGACACAAACATGTAAAAAATTCAGTGAAGCTAAAATTCTGGGCCTATCACAGATTTAGGAAAAGAATAATCATTTTGTATTCTTTAAGCTGATACAGTAAATGTAATTAGATGGCATTAAAGCATGAGCATGAATTAGTAATCCCAACTGGTATACAAAATAATATAGCTAATTACATTTCAGAAAACCTAGTAATTTACCTTCTCAGTAAACCTAATTTCTTTAAAAATCCTACTAATCATTTTCTTTCTGCAGGTACCTGGAACTTGAGGACATTACATAGAGATTATTCATGTTTAAGTTCCCAACGCAGGAATTCCAGCATTATAACCTAGATATTATAGGCTTGCAATAGACTAGATGGACAGATAAAGGTGAGATACTTAAAAATAACTTTACCTTAGTTAAAATATTCTGAAAAGAATTCATCACCGACACAGCAGGTATCAAACCCGCATCTCTCCAGATTCATGCCAGAGCTTTGGCATGAATCTGGAGAGATGCGGGTTCGATTCCCACTGTGTTGGCGATGATTTTTTTTTTCCCAGAATATTTTAACTAATGTTTTTTGAAGTCTCAGATAATCTGTGTATTTACTATGGATCAATTAACTTTACATTTCTCTTTTCAGGTAGGGAGGATGGAAAGCATTTCCAAGGTGTATGTTTGCTTCTCAACAGACATGCCAGTAATGTTCTAGGATGCGACTGCATTAATGAAAGATTTCTTACAGCAAAATTTAGAACAAAAGTTGATTCAAATTTTAGAGGAAAAAATTGTCATGAGCCGAGTGGGATACGAACCCACGATCTCCTGATAACATGTCAGGTGCTCTGGACTACTGATCTACTGGCCGCCAATCAAGATCTTCTCTAATTAACACTACGAACATAATAGATATGTTCATAGGTGACCAGTAGCTCAGTGGTCCAGAGCACCTGACGTTATCGGGAGGTCATGGGTTCGTATCCCACCCGGCTGAAGACAATTTTTCCTCTAAAATATGAATAAACTTCAAAGTGCTGATTTATTACTAGATATTGAATATGTCGAGTGTATTTCATTATTTAAAACAAAAATTGAAGACTTGAATGACCTATGTTGTTATGCCCCCACAGAGGACTCTGATCAGAAGGATAACGTTTTACAGCCAGCTTCAGGATATTTTGAATTTTATGAAGAAAAGCTGATTGAAAATTTCAGTACCTTTTTATGATAAAGGCATTGTTTCTAAAGATTTTGCTAGAGCTGTTATTATCGATTTTTTTTTTAAAACTGATTGCAGTTCTTGTGACAACTATAGGGGTATCAGCCTTCTTTCTGTTCCAGGTAAAGTTCTTTACATGATTGTGCTTAATAGAATTAAAAATCTGGTTGATGGACAATTGCATCATGAGCAGTATGGATTCAAAATTGGCAGGGGATGTGTAGATCAGATTTTTCCACTTAGGCAGATTCTTGAAAAAAGTTTAGAGTTTCAGAAACCTTTGGCTGCTATCTTCGTTGATTTAAAAAAGGCTGTCAACTCTGTTGATCGTCATAATTTGTGGTTGATCGTGAGATCGTATGGCAAACCAGACAAGTTAGTGAACATATTGAAAGCTTTCTTATAATAACACTGAGTCATGTTAGAGCTTGGAAAGGCTTGTAGCAATTGATTTAGCATTGCTTCTAGTGTTGGACAAGGGTGCATTTTGTCTCCTCTTTAGTTTGGTTATTGATTATGTTATGTGAAATTCACTGCAAGAGAAAGATTTTGGGCTCAAATGGTCTACAGGTCTAAAATTTTCTGATTTAGATTATGCTGGTGATTTAGCCCTTTTGGCAAATGATGATGATGAGATGAAGTCTTTCATTCGAGCTGTTAATGAGACTGATAGTAGAATAGGTTTGGTGATAAACAGAGATAAAATTAAAGTGATGAAAATTGGTCAGGCAGGCTGTGGTTCAGTTAATCTGAATAGTTCCACTCTTGAGCAGGTGTCACAGTTTAATTACCTTGGGAGCTATGTAACAGATACTGGTGATGTGCGGCATGAGATTAACAGACGAATAGGGATTGCTGCTGGGACTTTTAAGAATCTTTGGAGATTGTGGAGAAATAGGCGTATACACCTAAAGACTAAAATTAGACTATGTAAGAATTTGGTTCTTTCTAGAGTTAGTTATGGTAGTGAAATTTGGATGCTTTGTAAACAAGATAACAGGAAACTGATGTTTTTGATTCTAGATGCTTATGCAGTATCTTTGGCATTAGGTGGTTCAACTATGTAAGCAATGACGGGTTAAGCAAAGGATTCAGCAATCTCCTTTGAGCAGCATATTGTGCAGAGACGGACTCCAAGTGGTTTAGCCATGTTTCCCATATGGATAATTATAGATTAACGAATAGGGTTATGAAAGTGTGTCTAAAGGCCTCAGAAAAAGAGGGAAACCTAGGATATGCTGGGTAGACAATGCTAAACAGGACTTGTTAGAATTGTTGTACAGTGGGCAGATGTAGCTCAGGACAGATATGTTTGAAGAACTAAATTGTGCATTCAGGTTTGACCTCCATATCCCATGGCTACTTGAGAATGATGATTAATGTAGAGTAAAACCTCATTTTGGAGAAAACCATGTGAAGCAAACATATCAGATGAAATTGAACGATAGACAATGATTTTTTGCATAAATGTTAGTCACATAAAATGTCTAATTATCTGAAATATTTTGAGTAAAATTTTTTTTGTAAGGAGTTTGAGGGGGTATTTATTTTATTATACAATCTTTTTACCTAAGGGGAAAATATACAAATTGCGATTGTGATTAAAGGTTTTTCTGTTTTTTTTTTTTCTTTGCTTCTATGGTAGATGAGAAGACCAAACTTGGTGTACTGATGTAGATTTGCCTTATTAATTCATTACAAAAATCAAATTTGAAAAATTCAATAATGTTTTGAAAAAAAAAATTAAATGTGAAATAAAGTGATGTGGCCCTATATATAAAAAACTGAAAATAACAGATGTTGTACATTATACTTCATATATTGTACAAAATTTGGAATATGATCAATTCTGTGATAAGAGAAAAAAAAATATTGAATTTGTACCAACATTATCACTAATGATGCACTTCAGGGGACTGCACTGACACAGGGAATGGATACTGATCTGTTTGCTGTTTGCATGACTTTGTAGCTCCAACCACTCCAACTAGCATTCGGCTGCTACTTACAGTTCTAATGCTGCTATTAGAGCTGATTTGATAGCTTCTAAGTATTGGGCTTTTTCATTTGCTTGTCTGCAAAAAACAATATGAATGTTTTTTGCAAACGAGCACATGAAAAAGCCCATTATTTAGAGGGAACAAATTTAACAATACAGTACATATTGTTTTTAACAATATGTACTGTATTAACAATATGTACAATACTGTTAAAACTGTTTAAACAATATGTACAATACAGTACATATTGTTTATACATAAGGTGGCCAGATTGCAATCGGTTAAAACCAGGACATGTTATTAAATGTTCCGACACATGACATACGAAATGTTCATATCACATGAAAAAGGTAAATTATGCTTTATTTTTGGTCAACTGTTCTATAATAGTTAAGGAAAAAAAAATATTCTGAAACGTGAAAACTGATGGTGTAATTGTGATTTCCTCCATTTTTTAATCTTTGAGGAAAAATATTTCTTTGCTGAGAGAGAAAAAAATTTGTTTTATGTCCTTAAAAGGAAAAGAAATGTTCTCAACAGCAGTGTTCCATGTATCACTTATCTGTTACAATATGCATAAATCAGTGGAATTTAAAATTTGTCTTAATTACTAAATATTTAGTGTTTTAGATATGCTTGTTGCTTTTAATTTGCACTTTTTTCAAGTGGAATGAAATTTTTTTATTTTTTAAGACATCAATATTTACATTATAGAATATATATTTCATAATTTGCCTTAGTTACAGCATGGAACAGCTATATGAAGTTGTAGCTGATGTGGAACATTACAGTGAGTTCCTGCCATGGTGTTCCAATTCTGTGGTGATAAAACAAAGACCAGGGTACTTGAAAGCTGATTTAGAAATTGGTTTTCCTCCTGTAGTAGAGCGATACACTTCTTCAGTAACACTTGCTAAGCCACACCTTATAAAGGTAAATTGAACATCATTATTAATTGTTATTTAGGAGCTTACTATAATTGAACTAATAAATGAAAGGTGTTTCAAGTTCTAGTGTTACTTTTTGAAAGTTCAGTTTTAATAAGAATTCTCATTCATCATTCCCAATGAATTATTTTTCCACAACTAACTTAAAACCAACCGAAGAAAAATTTAATTGTTGAAATAGGTTCTTGCATGTATGTACAGTTACTTAAAAATAACAAAAAAATTCTCTGTCATTGAGCAATGAAATTTTTAAGTTTATCCTTCAAACTATTTGCATGTTAAAAGTTTTTAGGGGAAAACTCAGAAGCTTTTCGGAGCAAGGACAGCGCTCTGTCTTCAGTGAAGTGACACTATATGGTGACATTATGGCTCTTTAGAGCTTCTTTCCACATGTGAAGGGGGATTCCAGTGTCTCGGTTGCAGGTGGGGACAAGCGAGGTCATTATTTCAAAACCTCACGGACTGTGGTACCACAGAAAGTGGATGCCCATGCGCAGTGTGGTGTGCTTCCAGTCTACTGTTGCCACATGTACTGCTAATTCGGCAGTGGCCATCATTAGCTTGTTTTGGTTGACATCTGTTTGATGTTCTGCAAATCTCTTTTGTAAAGAACGTATGAAAAGAACGTCGATGAAATGAAAAGAATGAACGTTTTGTAAAGAACGTCTGATGTAGTAAACAACTGAATTATCCGGCAAATGTAGGGGAAATCTGTATATACCCGTTTTTTGAAGTAGGCTAAATTTGTCTCTAACCCTTTTGATTAATTTCTTCAGATTTGGAGCTGGGCTGAAAGCAATTGTAATATTTTGGGCTCTGAGTAATATGCGGACTGATGTGCATAGACAGTATTGTAATGTAAATCTATGTAATATGTTGTATAACATTGATTTCATATGCAAATGTATTTCACTGACAGTGCAACCCATGAGGAATAAATTACAGCAACAGTATGCATACCATTTTGTGAGTACAAACCATGCAATATACCACCGAGGATCAACAGGTTTTGGGAAGAGTATATCATTCCCTTTTCTGATGGCCAGTGTTCTTACAGAGAATGTGCCAGAATTTTATCTGGGTTTCATGGCTATTACTGGGTACAGCTATAAGAGGAAGTTGAAAGTCTGTAGGGTTGTAAAGAATGGTTAAATGAATTTCCTCTATAAATAATAAATGCCCACTGAAGCAATTGCTGGCCACAGAGATCTGACAGGAGTTTTCAGTTTATAAGCCATAGTAGAATCTCTCTTAGGAAGGTGTGACCTCAGCAGAAAGATAACACAAACATTCATGCCTTACCTGGGCTTGAACCCGGTCTCTCTGACCAGTAGACAAGAGCACTATCCACTCAGCCACATGGATGGCAACTATCATACAAATGTGCTACAGCAAATATACCAGGACAAATTGCCTGCCATGTATGGTACAGAAGTTAACATTGCATGGTTGCATCAAAACAAAGCTTCGAGTCATACCTCAGCATCTACATGTACATATCTTCAGTGGATGGCAGAGAAAACTGCAATCTACGCTATACCATTTGAGAACATTCCTGTGAAGTCATGGATGCTTTACCCAAGGACTTTTGCACATTTGGACTCTTCAAACTGGCTCTGGATGAACATCAGCTGCAGACTGCTGATAGATTATGGATAACTTGTAAAGAGAATTAGAACAGAATAGATATGACAGTGATTCGTAGAAGCTTAGTACAGGGGAGGTATGCTGCAGGACAATTGTTGCACAACAGGGATGCCAGATCGAACATATTGATATTGATAGTTGACTAAAAGGTATATGATAGTCACATAAAAATTATCACTGACATTTTATGTACATGCCTCTCGAAACAACTATCAAATGTAATCAACCTCGGTATTAGTGATCAAGGTAAATTTGGTCATGGCTTCTGCATACCATGCTCTCACTAGCAGTGGTCCAAACATTTCTTAAAAGATCACTGGAGTAAGAGGCACAAGGCATTTATTGCTATTCCTCCTGAATTGTAATGATAATTTTTGTAATGTACAAAAATGCAAATAAACAGATGTAGTCTCCTTGTTAGTAGATAGGGAATTAAATTCATAAGCAGTTAATGGGTGCCATAAAGTGATTATCTCATCACTGAACTAGAATCGTTTGAAAGGGATGGTTAATTTTGGTTTCATCCATAACAAATTGAGAGTCGCAAGCCAGCTCTCGATAGATGCATGACCCAAGTGTATGACATACATACGTTTTGATATGATATTTATTAACTTAACAAAAATTACAGTAGAGTTTCATAGTGTAGTAATTAAAATTAATATCTTTAATAACTCTATGATACCGTTAAATGTTTTATAGCATTCAACAAAAAAATTCTATGCTACCTAGTATCAAAAGTAATGAATGAGATTTTATGTACCATTAGAGGTGGGTAGTGAGAGAAACTTCAGAAATGAAAGTTGATAATGAGTGATAAGTTAATTTTATAAAGCTCTTGTCAAGTGAGGAATCACAGCAGGTTTGAAGTGGTGGAGGGGATGCAGTATGCTGATGAGTTGGTTGCTTGCATTGAATCATCTAATCGAAATTTCGTGACTGCAGTAGTGTCAATAATAGCTAATGATACTTGTAGTAGCATAGAGTGCCTAAAAATGTTAAAATCCATGATGTGCATTTCTTGCTCTTAGGGGACATCAGGTGGCAAGTGAGCAGCTTAAGGCATTATTGCGTTAGAAGCAGTTGTTTAACAATTATTCATCTGAAAAAAATTATCACTGACACGGCAGGAATCGAACCTGCAATTCTCTAGATACATGCCAGGATATGACCCATAAATCTTTCACTGAGACTGCACCATCCACACCTCAGGAGAGAACCCATTTCCAATTGTTGCTAAATGCACAGATTATCTGTAGATATAGAATTCAACCATTATTCATCTGCAAAAAATTATCACTGATGCAGTGGGACTCGAACCTGCAACTCTCTAGATACATGACAGAGTGATCTAATCTGTTAAACCACGAATCAGAGGGAGGGGTGGGGTGCAATAAATTGCACTGTCAGTGACTCAGCTTTGAGGTTTGGAGTGGCTGAAATATGTGCCTTAATGCAATCTGTATGTGAAGGAGGTGAATAAAAGAATGTGGTATTATGGAGACTTTCCAAAATTTGTAAATTTCGAGGAAAGCATTTTGCGAATAAACAAAAAAATTTTTTTAATTATTATTATCCCTTTGTTTGGGATTACAATGAATGTGGTAATTTTATTTCCTTTATAACCTGATACACTTTTGCATGGGATTAATAATAAACATGCAAAACAAATAATTATTATTAAACTCAACTCATTAAGTATCCACTAATAATTCCACTCTGTAAATTGATTCAAATATTTAGAAGAAAAATTGTCTTGAGCCAGGTGGGATATGAACCCATGACCTCCTGATAACATGTCAGGTGCTCTGGACCACTGAGCTACTGGCCGCCAATCAAGATCTCTAACTGATGTTATGAACATTCTCAACCTACTTTCCTAATATGTAGGTGGGGCCGGGGTGGCTCAGTCGGTAGCGCGCCAGGCTCGTAATCTGTAGTTTCCAGGTTCGAGTCCCAGCTGGTCAGCGTTGAGATTTATCTCCGCAAAATTCCCCGCCCAGCCCACGGTCAGTAGGGGACACCGATGGGCTTGGAAAGGCCGCCGTCCGTCGGATGGGACGTTAAGCCGTGGCCCCGTGTGCGGGAGAGCCATACCCTGTGCACGTTAAAGAACACGCTGGATGGCCTTGATGGGAGACTACCATCTGTCTCCCAACAGCTGTTTCAGTGGCTCTCCTCCCCCAACCTTCTCTGAGCCTTCGGGGTCCATGTGACCTGGCCATTTAGCCCATGGTGTGCAAAAAAGTGCCGCTCAGAGGTAAAACAACCCAACCCTAATATGTAGGTAGTGTTCAGGCAATCCCGCCTCAAGTGGATTTTTAATGCCTTTTCTTAGATAGAATGCATGTCTTACGAGTATGCAATCTACAAATAATTATTATTATATCCACTAATAATTTCCACTCTGTAAATTGATTCAAATATTTAGAGGAAAAATTGTCTTTAGCTGGGTGGGATATGAACCCACGACACCTGATAACATAATGTAAGACATGCATTCCATCTAAGAAAAGGCATGAAAAAGCCCCTTGAGGCGGGATTGCCTGAACACTCCCTACATATTAGGAAAGTAGGTTGAGAATGTTCATAACATCAGTTAGAGGAGATCTTGATCAGTGGCCGGTAGCTCAGTGGTCCAGAGCACCTAACATGTTATCAGGAGGTCATGGGTTTGTATCCCACCCCGTGCAAGACAATTTTTCCTCTAAATATTTGAATCGATTTACAGAGTGGAAATTATTAGTGGATAATAAACATGTTAATGAGGACATTAGTATTGGTTATCTCTATCAGTAGGAGGTTGTATTAGGAAGTGTATATTGGTGGGGGGAGGGTATTATCTTCTAATCATTGATTCCTAGTATGAATTTGTGATAGTTGTAAGTTTTTTAATGGGGTCTGAGGATATGTGCATGATTGAAGGTGGGAATGGTAATCAGAGGTGAGTATAGGGAGGAGTGTTTAGGGGAGCATTTTATTTCCAAGGGGCAGCTGATATTACCTAAGGATCAGACACCAAGCTGGAGGAAGTGGAACGATGTGTGTGTTGCAGAGTTCAGTTAATTTTACATTAATAAAGATATTTTCTGTGACAGCGAGTTGGAATTTGGTAGACAGGATCTGATTGGACAGGTTTGGTTGATGAGGAAAATTGGTAAATTATTTTTGGTGATTACTTGTAATAGTGTAGTTATTTTGTAGTACATTTAAGATGTGTTTATGTTCCTTAAATCTAGCATTAAATTGGTGTGAGGTTTTCCTATGTATTTGTCTTTAGGGAAGATTTTACCTGTGGGGTCTTTGAGTTAGATTTAGTATACTCCTCCAGAACTAGGTATGTGGTCACGATCATTTCGAACAAGTTGAGATATTGTGTGTGACATTTTTATGAGGACTTTATAATGGAAAGGTTTCAGGGGTATTTTTAACAGAATATGTGAAATTATTATTCATGTATGGTACTGTCCCATGGCCGAGTGGTTAGCATGCTTGTCTTCTGATCTAAGGGACCTGGGTTCGAGCCCTGGATAAGGCATGAATGTGTGTGTGTCGTTTTTCTGAAGAGGTCCTGCCATCCTCTCAGACCTTCTATTATGGCATATAAACTGACAAGCTCCTGTCAGAACTCTGTGGCAAGGTGCTGCTTGAGGGGGTATTTATTATTTTATTATTAGGGCTATTTTGTATTTTTTTGTTTCTTCTTTTGTTGGTGTTTTTTTTTTATATTGTTTGCATTTGATTCATTTATGAGCTTTGCTGATGGTGTGTGATGTATATCCAGCTTGTTCTGCGAGTCAGTAAGCATCATTCATTGATTAATAATTGATTAACCTAAATATTACCTAAATTAATGTAATACTACAGTACAGAAGTAATAGCAAAATTCTAATAAATATTGAGATAAACTCAGATAAACTCGACAGTTCAACATCCAGTAATAAATAGGCACTTTGACATCGATTTCAATTTTAGAGGAAAAATTGTCTGAGCCGGGTGGGATACGAACCCACGACCTCCTGATAATATGTTAGGTGTTCTGTACCACTGAGCTGCCACCCACCAGAAATTCTAATTAACACTATGAACATAGCGTTAATTAGAGATCTTGATCAGGCGGCCGCCAGAAATTCTAATTAACGCTATGAACATAGCATTAATTACAGATCTTGATCAGGCGACCGGTAGCTCAGTGGTCCCAGAGCACCTGACATGTTATCAGGAGGTCGTGGGTTCGTATTCCACCCAGCTCGGACAATTTTTCCTCTAAAATTGAAATCGATGTCAAAGTGCCTATTTATTACTGGATAGCAAAATTCTGATTGCCTGTGATTTTTGAGGAAGTGCTTGACCACTCTCAGCATATACAGTATGGCAAGTGGTGGCTTACAGCGGTCATAGTCAAATCTGGGGCATGCATACTTAGTAATCAGTATATTATATACATTGCACAAAATACTGGAATTCATTAGCTTGCATAAGTGCTCATAAATGCTCTAAAAATTTCTATTCCTCCAACTTGTAATTTTCTTGGTGTAAGGTTGGCAGCTTTGTATTACTGGATTAAAAATTCTGGAGTGCAGATGAGAACCTAAAAACCTGTAATAAAGCTAATCAAGCCTAAGTAATCTCCATCTAACCTCTAACAAAGATCTATAAAATGAAGGGAAATTTTCATTTTACCTTAAAAATAAAATCGCATTTCAAGATTCGATGGGGATGGAACAAGTTGCCTTCACCATTTTTATGTATTTGTCCCTGTTTGAATGTAAAATTTTATATACTTTAGTTTTTTGTTCAGCTGCAATTATGCTCCCAGCAGAATTACATACACTGCCTATCCAAATTATTATGAACACATAATCTAATACTTTGTTGCATCATGGTACAGTTCCCAAATTTCAAAATTTTTAATTCTTTGTTCATAGTTCTTAATGAGAAAGAGTTTTGAAGTACTGCTAGTTATCTCTTTCAGCTAATAAACTCTAACAGTTTTGTTGTACAGTTCGTGTCAAAAAAAGCTGCCCAGTCTGTCAGAACATTTTTCCTCCTACATTTGCCATGATCAGCAGACATTTTTTGAGGCAATTACCATTCTCCCTATACTTAGGATATTGTGCCCCGTGATTTTCTGCATGGTTGCATGATCTCCATTACAGATGTTACTGCACATTGTGCACCAATGATGAACCTCCTTTCGAAGTCGCTCAAGTCAGCCTTTGTATCAATGTCGCACTTGACTTTGCTTTCCACCATGCCTTTACAACTTTTATAGGACTTCATAATATGGAATGTTTCATGGTACTTTGTTCATGATGCAGTGTTTGTAATAATTTGGCCAGTTAGTGAATTCTGGTAGAGAAGTCCTGAAATAATTAAAAACCTCATTTCTATATTTCATGACAGGCAAATATAAATACCTCTGTCCATTTCAGGCTTGCTGCACTGATGGTCGTTTGTTTAATCAGCTGGAGACAGTATGGCATATAAGCCCTGGCTTACCTGATAATCCAAAGACTTGTACTCTTGATTTTCAAGTAAGTAGCATAGTTCTACTTTACATTCCCAAATAAAATGTCTGAAAAGTTGGTAGCCAGCTAAATTTTTTAGTCTCTAGAGATTAAAGATCAAGGGTCTGAGGGGTATGGAATATCCCCAGTCATAAAGGCAGTCAGGGGGACATGAAAAACCGTTTTGAAAATCATGGTACCAAGTTTAGGACAAAAAATTATTTGCATAGCATCTTATTAACCCTTTAATGCCCAGGAAGTTTCAGAAAAGGGTAGAAGGTATTAAAGACAAAGGAATAGCACTATTTGGATGAGTCCATTTCAAAACTTGGGCCATTATGGGCATTAAAGGGTTAAATTCATAGTGAAATGTAAAACTCTGTACATTAAAATATTTCATTTGCCTTTTTCTTTCTGTACAATATAATTTTAGCATTTGATCTTTTGATTTTCTAGTTTTAACAATTATTTTAGAAAATTATATTGCATTTTATTGCAAGTATTAGCAGATCGTAGTATTTTTGTACTGTAACTTAGTTTAGTGGTGGTTCATTCTAAGGAGCACGTGAATTCACTGGAATAGTTAGAAAATAAAAAAATAGATTTCAGCAATAATATTTTCCCTCATTGAAAAAATATTGTTCATTCATTACTTATTGTTTATTCATATTGCACAAGGTAAGGGTGGCTCAGTCAGTAGCATTCCAGGTTTGTAATCTGCAGTTCCCAGATTCGAGTCCCAGCTGGATCAGTGTTGAGATTTCTTCTGCAAAATTCTCGTCCTGCCCACGGTCAGTAGGGGACACTGATGGGCTTGGAAAGGTTGCTGTCTGTCAGCTGAGACATTAAGCTGTGGCTCCGTGTGCAGGAGAGCCATACCCTGTGCATGTTAAAGAACATGCTGAATGGCCTGGACAGGAGGCTACCATGTCTCCCAACAGCTGTTCCAGTGGGTCCCCTCCCACAACCTTCTCTGAGCCTTCGGGTTCCTTGTGACTTGGCCATTTAACCCATTTGTGTGCAAAAAAGTGCTACTCAAAGGTAAAACAACCCAACACATATTGCACAAAAGATTGGAATCACATTCCCTCCCTTATGAAAAGCTGATAGAAACAGACAACCCAACTTCTCACTTTCATGTAGTTGATGGGTTCTTGGATAATTAGTACAGTTTATTATATGGAAGGGTCTGTAAATGGTAGCTAGGCGTAAACTGCAAGGAAAGCTGTGTACCAATCCCCAGTGATAATACACAGAACCTGCCAGGTCTAGCACCTAATGTCTGAACCCACCTTTTTGTGGTGCAGAATGTTAGTACCTTTTAAAAGAGATATTCTCTTTTGGAAGGGAACAGAAGGGGAGGGCTGCCAGATTAGTGTGGACTACTAATCTGGCTATCTATGGCTATTTTTTTCTTTTCTGCCATGCTGAGGAGGGTTTATGGTTTTGAGCTTGATTATGAATTCTGGACTTGCTGCACTGGTGGGCCTCTGTTGGGGAAGAATCTCCCACTGTGTTTTCTATTTGCTTGTGGGTTGCTAACCGTGAAGTGAACAGAGGTATGGGATATCTCATCATCATCCTCAAGCAACCATGGGTTTATAGAGGTTCAACCAAATTGTGCAATTTAGTTCTCAAAACATATCTGTCCTGAGCTACATCTGGCCACCGTACACCAATTCTAACAAGATCCTGCTTGACATTGTCTGCCCACCGTTCCCTAGGTCTCCCCCCCCCCCTTTCTGAGGCCTTTAATTAAAGAACTCTGTTTATAACTCTATTTGCTAATCTCTTCTACGGGCGGACGACGTACCTAAGTGTGAGTTTTGCGACACCATTTTAACAATCAAACGCATTTTAATCTCATGTCCATGTTTTAATTTTGAACGGCGTTTGGTTTTTAATTTTCACGATTTTACGTCCGAACCCCTTACACTCGGACATTTGTTATCTGATAACTGTTCTTTTACCTCTGTATTTAGATTTTTAAGATTTACTGGATATTTTACTCGCATATAGTTTTTACTCTTCATATTTATATATATATTTAACCCAGATTGCTTTTACCTGGGTTACTTTTATCTGTTTTTATAACATATTTCTACATTTGTTTACTGTTATTCCCAATGTGGTATTTTATTGTTTTACATTTTTCTTGTTAAATTTGTAATTTATCTTTTAACATATTATTTCAGGGTTCATGATTTTTATCTTTTTACTTTTTGGACTTTTGTTTGGCGCATTATAGCCCTAGATGCTGATGCGCCATAAAATCCTAAACAACTAAACAACTATTTGCTAATCTGTAATTATGCATACGAGCAACATGGCCAAATCAATGGAGTCTGCACAATATGTGGCATAAAGCAGGTTGCTGACTCTTTTGGTTAACCTCATCATTACTTACAAAGTTGAACCACCTAATTCCCAAGATACTGGGTAAACATCTAGATTCAAAAACATCAAGTTTCTTGTTATCTTCTTTACAAACGGTTCAAGTTGCACTACCATAACTAACTCTAGAAAGAAACAAACTATTATACAGTCTAATTTTAACCTCTAGGTGTATAAGCCTATTTCTCCACTCTACCCATAGATTCTTAAAAGTCCCATCAGCATTCACTATTTGTCTGTTAATCTCATGCTGCATATCACCAGCATCTTTTACATAGCCCCAAGATAAACTTGTCACATCTGAAGGGGCGGGGTGGCTCAGTCGGTAGCGCGCCAGGCTTGTAATCTGTAGTTCCCAGGTTCGAGTCCCAGCTGGGTCAGCGTTGAGATTTATCTCCGCAAAATTTCCCCGCTCTGCCCACGGTCAGTAGGGGACACCGATGGTCTTGAAAAGGCCGCCGTCCGTTGGATGGGACATTAAGCCGTGGCCCCGTGTGCGGGAGAGCCATACCCTGTGCATGTTAAAGAACACGCTGGATGGCCTTGACGGGAGGCTACCATCTGTCTCCCTACAGCTGTTCCAGTGGGTCCCCTCCCCCAACCTTCTCTGAGCCTTCGGGGTCCTTGTGGCCTGGCCATTTAGCCCATGGTGTGCAAAAAAGTGCTGCTCAGAGGTAAAACAATCCAATCCAATATTACATCTGGTCAATAGTGGAACTGGGGCAGGGTGGCTCAATTGGTAGCACACCAGGCTCGTAATCTGTAGTTTCCAGGTTCAAGTCCCAGCTGGGTCACTGTTGAGATTTATCTCCGAAAAATTCCCTGCCCTGCCCACAGTAGAGGACACCGATGGGCTTTGAAAGGTCACTGTCCGTCGGATGGGACTTTAAGCCATGGCTCTGTGTACGGGAGAGCCGTACCCTGTGGATGTTAAAGAACTCGCTGGATGGCCTTGATGGGAGGCTACCATCTGTCTCCCACCACCAGCTGTTCCAGTGGGTCCCCATTCCCAATCTTCTCTGAGCCTTCGGGGTCCTTGTGACCTGGCCATTTAGCCCATGGTGTGCAAAAAGGTGCCTCTCAGAGGTAAAACAGCCAACCAAGAGTGCAACTATTCAGATTTACTGAACCACAGCCTGCCTGACCAATTTTCATCACTTTAGGCTTCTCTCTGTTTATCATCAAGCTGACTCTACTACCAGTCTCATCAACAGCTCAAATGAAAGAGTTCATCTCATAAACATCATTTGCCCAAAGGGCTAAATCATCAGCATAATATAAATCAGAAATTTTCATATCTCCAGCCCATTTAAGGCCAAAATCTTCCCCTTGAAGTGAATTTCGCATAACGTAATCAATAACCAAACTAAAGAAAAAAGGAGACAAAATGCACCCTTGTTGAACACCAGAAGTAATGTTAAACCAACTGCTGACGATCAACAGAGACAAAAGCCTTTTTGAAATCAACAATGCTAGCAACCAAAGGTTTCTGAAACTCTAAACATTTCTCAAGAATCTGCCTATGTGAAAATATCTGATCTATACATCCCCTACCACTTCCGAATCCACATTGCTCATCACATAATTGCCTGTCAACCAGATTCTTAATTCTATTAAGCACAATCATGCAAAGAGCTTTCCCTGGAACAGAGAGTAGGCTGATACCCCTATAGTTATCACAAGAACTGCGATCACCTTTTTTAAAAATAGGGATAATAATAGCTCTGGTAAAATCCTTAGGAACCATGCCTTTATCATAAAAGATATTTAAAATTTCAGTCATCCTGGTGGTAACAGAAACATTTCCAACTCTAAGCATTTCCATAGTAATTTCACTACCACTGGGGATTTTTGAAGTTTAAGTTTAGAAATAGCCAAAATAACTTCAGATTGTGTTATAGGGCCACCATTAAAGCCACCAATGCATCTATCATCATTACAAACAATGGGAGTAGTTTAGAACATTGTTTAGAACATCACTGAAATGCTCAGCCCACCTAGCCATGACAGAATCCTCCCCTTCTGTAACCTTACCTTGTTTATCCTGTAATCCTTGTATGCCTGTCCATTTTCTACCACATAAAACATTAACTATCTGGTACAGCTCTCTGCTGTTGTGCTGCCTGCTTCCTCAGCTTTGTCAGCCAAGCCATCAAGCCAAAGATTCTTATCAGTAGCTAACTGATCCTTTACACATTTATTAAGTTCTCTGTAAAGCTTTCTATTAGGACTAGTAGGATATTGATTAAGAATATTCCTGCAGTTCTTTTTTTTTGTGACATGATTTTCACGCTGAAGTGTCAATGACACATCAATATTTAAAAAAAAACTCAAGTGCCTTATCCCCTTAAAAACTCAAGTGGGAACTCAAACAATTATGCCTCTTCTACTCCTTTTTCCCTAAAAGTACCTGTTTAAAATGTTCCCATTCTTCCTGAACTTCAGTAGTAAGCAAACCATGACTGTCATAATGACTAAGTAACCTATCATGATTAGCTTTAGCTATAACTGGATTTCTCAGAGCTTCAGAATTAAAGATAAATTTCTTAACCTTAGCATAACACTTCTTAAGTGTTAGTTGCAAGACACTTTTACTAAGGTAATGGACAGATCCAATTTCAGCCCCCCTCTATGACCTGGTATTCTTAATGTGATGGCCCACCCATTCATTTTTACTTTTCCTTAACCAATTTTGCTTTACTTACATTATATTTATCATTTTGGAGATTATTATTTCATTTTTGAACGAATCGCAATTCTTACTTGCGAGCTATAGAAGGAGTTGTGCGTGCACAATTCTGACTTTTGATTGTCAGCTGCTGAGGCATGCGTGCAGGACACGACCCCTCTTGCTTCCTAACTAGCACGATTGTCAACTTATGCAAATGTTTTCCCGGTGTGCAACAGATGTGCCGGATTTGTACACCGCATGTTATAACTAAGTGATGTTAGGTCACATAGTCAGTGTAGTCAAGTCAGTGTAGTCAGTAGTGTGTTGAGATAGGAATAGCTCAAATATGTTGAAGTAGTTTGTTGAATCACATTATGCGATGTATACATAGAAAGAGTTGTTAGCAGAGATTTAGGTAGATGTGAGTTGTTAGCACTCCAACTTTTGTATTCATCAACTGAATTTGGTGAGTCTTTGAATTTTTTGGAAATAAACTTTGTTTTAGAAACTTTTGAATTTTTGCTATTTTTTTCTTGAACAACGTTAATTGATTTTTGATTAGATATAAACTGTGTTGAGATAGGAATAGCTCAAATATGTTGAAGTAGTTTGTTGAATCACATTATGCGATGTATACATAGAAAGAGTTGTTAGCAGAGATTTAGGTAGATGTGAGTTGTTAGCACTCCAACTTTTGTATTCATCAACTGAATTTGGTGAGTCTTTGAATTTTTTGGAAATAAACTTTGTTTTAGAAACTTTTGAATTTTTGCTATTTTTTTCTTGAACAACGTTAATTGATTTTTGATTAGATATAAACTTTAATTAAACTTGACAATCCTTTTTGAATTCTTACTTGATAAGTAATAGTAGCTAAATACCTAAAAAAAAAAAACCTATTTCAATTTTATTTGGCAAATTAATATTGCCTGGCCCCTGACAAGTTACCTGGAATTTTGAATAAATTTCAATCAGACAAAAGGTCCAACTTGAAAAGTTAAACATCTTTGTAGCATTGCACAAACAGAACTAGCCCAATTGCTGTTAATTAATATATAATCAATCATATTCTTATGCAGCCAATCGGGTGAAACTCATGTACTTATGTATATCACAGTGTTTGTAATGGGCTGGAGATACAAAAATTTCTGATTTAGATTATGCTGATGATTTAGCCCTTTTGGCAAATGATGTTGATGAGATGAACTCTTTCATTCGAGCTGTTGATGAGACTGGTAGTAGAGTAGGTTTGGTTATAAACAGAGAGAAAACTAAAGTGATGAAAATTGGTCAGGTAGGCTGTGATTCAGTTAATCTGAATGGTTGCAGTCTTGAGCAGGTGTCACAGTTTAATTATCTTGGGAGCTATGTAACAGATAATGGTGATGTGCGGCATGAGATTAACAGACGAATAGGGATTGCTGCTGGGACTTTTAAGAATCTATGGAGAGTGTGGAGAAATAGGCGCATACACCTAAAGACTAAAATTTGACTTTACAATAGTTTGGTTCTTTCTAGGGTTAGTTATGGTAGTGAAACTTGGATGCTGTGTAAACAAGATAAGAGGAAACTAGATGCTTTTGATTCTAGATGCTTACGTAATATCTTGGGTATTAGGTGGTTTAACTTTGTAACTAATGATGAGGTTAGGCAAAGGAGTCTGCAACCTCCTTTAAGCAGCATATTGTGCAGAGAGAGACTCCGCTGGTTTGACCATGTTGCCCGTATGGATAATTATAGATTGGCGAATAGGGTTATGAACAGTGTGCTTAGAGGCCTCAGAAAGAGGGGGAGACCTAGGATGCGGTGGGCAGACAATGTCAAACAGGACCTTGTTAGAATTGGTGTGCAGTGGCCGGATGCAGCAGATGTAGCTCAGGACAGACATGCTTGGAGAACTAAATTGCACGGTCTGGTTGGACCACTGTAGTCCATGGCTGCTTGAGGATGATGATGATGATGTAAGAGACGTTGCCCATTGCAGCTACCAATACCAAAATATCTGGAAATTGTCCATCAAACCTGTCCTTCTCATCCTCAGTGGGGGCATAACATCATTATCATCATCCTCAAGCAGCCATGGACTACGGTGGTCCAACCAGACCATGCAATTTAGTTCTCCAAGCATGTCTGTCCTGAGCTAGCTACATCTGCTGCATCTGGCCACTGCACACCAATTCTAACAACCTGTTTGACATTGTCTGCCCACCGCATCCTAGGTCTCCCCCTCTTTCTGAGGCCTTTAGGCACACTGTTCATAACCCTATTCGTCAATCTATAATTATCCATATGGGCAACATGGTCAAACCAGCGGAGTCTCTCTCTGCACAATATGCTGCTTAAAGGAGGTTGCAGACTCCTTTGCCTAACCTCATCATTAGTTACAAAGTTAAACCACCTAATACCCAAGATACTACATAAGCATCTAGAATCAAAAGCATCTAGTTTCCTCTTATCTTGTTTACACAGCATCCAAGTTTCACTACCATAACTAACCCTAGAAAGAACCAAACTATTGTACAGTCTAATTTTAGTCTTTAGGTGTATATGCCTATTTTTCCACATCTCCATAGATTCTTAATAGTCCTGGCAGCAATCCCTATCCGTCTGTTAATCTCATGCCACACATCACTAGCATCTGTTACATAGCTCCCAAGATAATTAAACTGAGACACCTGTTTAAGATTGCAACCATTCAGATTAACTGAATCACAGCCTGCCTGATCAACTTTCAATCAATTTAGTTTTTTATCTGTTTATAACCAAACATACTCTAGTGCCAGTTTCATCAACACTCAAATGAAAGAGTTCATCTCATGAACATCATTTGCGAAAAGGGCTAAATCATCAGCATAACCTAAATCAGAAATTTTCGTATCTCCAGCCCATTTAAGGCCAAAATCTTTCCCTTGAAGTGAATTTCACATAACATAATCAGTAACCAAAGAGAAAAGGAGACAAAATGCACCCTTGCTGAACATCAGATGTAATGCTAAACCAATTGCTACAAGCCTTACCAACTATCACACATGACTCAAGTGTTATTATAGAGAGCTTTCATTATGTTAACTAACTTGTCTGGTGTACCATATGATCTCGCAATCATCCACAAATTATGATGATCAACAGAGTCGAAAGCCTTTTTGAAATCAACAAAGCTAGCAACCAAAGGTTTCTGAAACTCTAAACATTTCTCAAGAATCTGCCTGAGTAAAATATCTGATCCACACATCCCCAACCACTTCTGAATCCACATTGCTCATCACGCAATTGTCAACCAGATTCCAAATTCTATTAAGCACAATCATGCAAAGAACTTTCCCAGGAATGGAGAGTAGGCTGTACCCCTATAGTTATCACAAAAAATGTGATCACCTTTTTTTGAAAATAGGGATAATAATAGCTCTGGTAAAATCCTTATGAACCATTCCTTTATCATAAAAGATATTCAAAATTTCAGTCATCCAAGTGGTAACCAAAACATTCCCAGCTCTAAGCATTTCAGTAGTAATTCCATCTACCCCTGGGGATTTATGAAGTTTAAGTTAAGAAATAGCCAAAATGACTTCAGATTGTGTTATAGGGCCAACAATAAAGCCACCAATGCATCTATCATCATTGCAAACAATGGGAGTAGAATTAACCACATTGTTTAGAACATCACTGAAATGCTCAGCCCACCTAGCCATGACAGAATCCTCACCTTCTAAACCTTACCTTGTTTATCCTTTAATCCCTGTATACCTGTCCGTTTTCTACCACACAAAACATTAACTATCTGGTACAGCTCTCTGCTGTTGTGCTGTCTAACTGCTTCCTCGGCTTTGTCAGCCGAGCCATCAAGCCAAAGATTCTTATCAGCAGCTAACTGATCCTTTACACGTTTATTAAGTTCTCTGTAGTGCTTTCTATTAGGACTAGTAGGTACTGATTAAGGACATTCCTGCAGTTCCTTCTTTCTGAAATAAGCTCAAGTTCCTTATCACTCAAATAATTCTGCCGTCTCTGCTCCTTTTTTCCTAAGAGAAAGATTCTCTTAGTGTCCAAAAATGCCTGTTTAAAATGATCCCATTCTTCCTCAACTTCAGTAGTAACCATACCATGACTGTCATAATGACTAAGTAACCTATCATGGTAAGCTTTGGCTATAACTGGATCTTTCAGAGCTTCAGTATTAAAAGTAAATTTTTTAACCCTAGCACAACACTTTTTAAGTTTAAGTTGCAAGACACTTTTAACAAGGTAATGGTCAGATCCAATTTCAGCTCCCCTATATACCCTTGTATTCCTAACAGAACTAGCCCATTTGCTGTTAATATGTAATCAATCATATTTTTATGCAGCCCATCAGGTGAAACCCATGTGTACTTATGTATGTCACGGTGTTTGTAATAAGTGTTAGTTATTCTGAATCCATTGAGTTTACTTACCTGTAGGAGGCGTTGCCTATTGCCATTGTGGCTACCAATACCAAAAGGACCTATTACTCCTCCCCAAAGGTCAGAGTCAGTACCAACTTTGGCATTGAAGTCACCTAGAACAAGGGTAATATCTCCTATCTTGACACAATTCAAAATATCCTGAAGTTGTCTGTAAAACCTATCTTTCTCATCCTCATTGGTGTCTTCAGTGGGGGCATAACAGCAAATAACATTGAAGTCTTTGTTGCTTGTCTGAAAATTAATGTAAGAAACCTTTCATTAATGTACTGATATCCTAGAAGAGGCATCACTGGCATGTTTTCTGAGAAACAGACCTACGCCTTGGAAACGCTTTTTATCTTCCCTCCGTGAACAGATAAATTTAAGATTATCTTTAAAAATCTGACCTGTATCTGTCCATCTGGTCTCTTGCAAGCCAAAAATATCTAAATATAACTGTAAATTCTTGTTTTAGGACATCAAGAAAATAAGCTCTATGTAGAGTCCTCACATTCCATCTACCTACAGAGAGAAAATGGTTAGTAGGATGTTTCAAGAAACTTTGTTTATTGAGAGAGGAATGCCGACAATATCAAACAGCCCCCTAATCGCAGGCACTGGGCAAAGACCTGTTCCCCTACCATTAAAGGCTGAATCCATCTACACTGGAAGACTTCCTCCAATGTAGAGTTTAATGATGCCTGTAGAAGCAAGAGTTCAGGTGCCTGCGATGACCTCTGCTCAGGATTATCCACCAGCAAAACATATCCTGTGAATCTATTCACTTGGGGATGTCAACCCATAAAGAAAAGAAAACACAGCAGAAGATTCTCCCTCCACAAAATCCCACCAGTGCAGCAAATTCAGGATCCATAATCAATATGGTCAGCATCAGGACCCAGTGTGGTTGACCGAAAACGAAGAAAAATAGCCGTAGTTGTCCAGATCTGTAGGCCACACTGATATGGCAGCCCTCCCCTTCTGTTCCCTTCCACAAGAGAGTATCTCTTTTGAAAGGTACTAATGACCTTCACCATGAGAAGGTGGGATTGGACACAAACATCCGTCAAGACACAACATGCTATTGCACTGCATAAAAGAAATGATTCCTGAGTATTGTATGCTGCAGATCTACCATACTCTGATTTCCTCTGATTTTTCGTTCTTCCAAATCGTAATTTTCAGCATTCAAGGTTGCCAGCTCTGGGAATACGAGATTGTTGAAATTGAGTCTGACCGTTACACGGTCAAAAGTGTTTTACAACTAAAGCTTAAGGACTGTTGGGGTAAAGTTAGGAGTATTACTTTTAAACTGAAGCTCTGAAATATCCAGATATAGCCAAAGCATATCATGATAGTCTTCTTGGTCATTATGATAATCGTAGTTTGCTTACTGCTGAAGTTGCAAAGGAATGGTATCAGTTTAAGTAGGCTTTTCTTGAAACCAACAGTACTCTTTTGGGTAAAAGGGAACAGAGGAAACAAAATTATTTGAATGATAAGGCTATGGAACTTATTTCTGAAAGAAGGAAGTGCTGGAATAATATGAATCAAGACCCTACTTGTTCTAACAGATGGCATTACAATGAGCTTAATAAATGTGTAAAGGATCATTTAACAGCTGATAAGAATCTTTGGCTTTTAATAGCTTGGCTGGTAAAGCAGATGAAGTAGTCAGGCAGCATAACAGCTCAGGCAGCATAACAGCAAGGGATTGTACTAGATTGTTAATGTTTTGTGTGGGAAGAAACAGACAGGTACACAAGGATTGAAGGAAAAACATGATAAGGTGGTTGAAGTTGAGGTTTCTGTGATGGCTAGGTGGGCTGAGCATTTCAGAGATGTTCTAAACAATGTGATTATTTCTACTCTTATTGTTTGTAATAAGCATAGATGCATTACTGGCTTTATGTTGGTGCTACATCACATACTGAAGTCATCTTCTCTATCTCTAAATTAAAACTGCATAAATCCCCACAGGTGGATGAAATCTCCACTGAAATTCTTAGAGCTGGGAACATTTGTGTTGTCACATGGCTGACTGAAATTTTGAATATTTGTTTTATGATAAAAGGTGTTCCTAAGGATTTTACCAGAGCTATTATTATCTCTATTTTTTTTAAAAAAAGGTGATTGCAGTTCCTCTGATAACTATAGGGGTATCATCTTACTCTCTGTTCCAGGGAAAGTTCTTTGCATGATTATATGTAATAGAATTAAGAATTGGTTGATGGACAATTGTGTGATGAACAGTGTCGATTCAGAAGTGTTAGGGAATGTATTGATTAAATATTTTCACTTGGGCAGATTCTTGAGAAATATTTAGAGTTTCAGAAACTTGTGGTTACTAGCTATGTAGTTTTCATAAATGCCTTTGGCTCTGTTGATCGACATAATTTGTGGTTGATCGTTAAATCATATGAAATAACTGACAAATTAGTTAGTGTAATAACTCTATAATAACACTGAATTCTGTGTGAGAGTTGGTAAGGCTTGTAGTAATTGGTTTGGCATTGCTAGTGGAGTTAGACAAGGTATTATTGGTTTTTTTTTCCCCTTTTCTCTTTAGTTATTGATTATGTTATGCGAAATTCTTTTCAAGGAAAAGATTTTGGCTTAAATAGTCTAGAGATTTTGCAAATTTCTGATTTAGATTATGCAGATCATTTGGCCCTGTTAGCTAATGATGTTGATGAGATGAATTTTTTCATTAGGGCTATTAATGAGATCTGGTAATTAGGTTTGGTGATATAAAGAGAGAACACTACTTTGGCCTGTCTTTACAATGTAGAGCCTGTTCATCATATAGGGCTTGGTAGCACTTTAGAGGTACAATGCCTTGGCCTCTGCTTCAGATAGACAGGAAGAGCTTGTGGTGCTGCCCCTCCCCCCCAATCAACTGGCTGATGAGCTGGATCAGCTGGGGCCAACTGTGTAGTGTGGTGAGTACCTTCTCCATGTTCAGGTACAGGTTTATGAGTTCCTTCAGTTTTATTTTATTCTTCCTTTTATTTTAATTCTGTGAGAGCATTTTACTCTGCTCACTGGTTGTATGAGTATGGTGCCTTTGCTGTCCTCTTGTTGGGCACAGTAGTGGGTTTGGACCATGGGTGCTGAATCTTATATAATTAAATGTAGTCCTGAAAAACTTCATCTTTTCTTGATAACAGAATCATCAGCAAAATTAGCTTGTCACATGGACCATCTTTCTCTTTGTCTTCTTTGTCATTCTCAGTTTCTCCTCAGGAGAAACTGATTGAATGAGAGACTGAGACTCTCATTCAATCAGTTTCATTGAATGAGAGTCTGTCTCTCATTCAATTCATTTCATCAATTCATCAATTCATTTCAATTCAGTTCATCATTGAATGATGACTAGAAACTGATTGAACTGATGAGGATGATCCTCAATCATCCTCATCAGTCCACCTTCAATCCACATTGAATGGTTGATTGGAAATATGTCAGTTTTTGATCTGAAAAGGTTTGGATGAACTCCAATAAATACCTAAGATCTGTGGATTTGCAGGTTTAAACTGCACTTAAAACATTTGTAGGTACTCCGAAAGATCACAAAAATTGATGGGGATGCCTGTTTTGGTGTTGCCTCATCAGTCCCTGACTTCTTGTGGAGTGGTGTCTCTGAATGGAGCCTCCTCACTGTTACCAAGGTGGAACTCTGTTCAGTTGTTGGCCCTACAACGAGTCATTGCAGCCAAGCAGATTTCAGTGCCTCATGATGATAAATTGGTACCCATTTGGGTACTGATTGCGACTTTCAACCTACTTGTACAGTTAGGATGGGTTGGATTGTTTTACCTCTGAACAGCACTTTTTTTTATACACAGTGGGCTAAACAGCCAGGCCACAAGGGCTCAGAGAAGGTTAGGGGGAGTCCACTGGACAGCTGTTAGGAGACAATATTAGCCACCCATCAAGGCCTTCAAGTGTGTTTTTTAACCCTTCCACGGCCCAGCTTGAAAAACTGGTTTACATCCAGAGACCAAACTATTTTTTCATATGCTATGTGGATTTACATAACTCACAAATTATTATTTTCATAACTAATGAAAGGTATTTT
The DNA here is from genome assembly GCA_038380435.1 of Ryuthela nishihirai. Lineage (NCBI taxonomy): Eukaryota > Metazoa > Arthropoda > Arachnida > Araneae > Heptathelidae > Ryuthela > Ryuthela nishihirai. The sequence continues at coordinate 491,158 of JAWZYU010000025.1, forward strand.
GACATGTTATATGCCAAATTAATCAACATTTAATTCTGGATTTTCTAAAAATTGAAATATTTAACGAAAAAGACAACTAGTTTTATTTAATTAGGGGTTTTTAGTCATTCTGTAAAAAAATGCACGTGGAAATGCAAATAAAAAGTTCTTTAAAAAACCAATAAACAGAAATAATTACAATGCATATGGATAGAAAGACTTTTATTCCTGAATAACAGAAAAATCAAGTTTTACTAGAAACAAGGAAATTACCCTCTTTTTGTAATTTTTTTCTTGATACCATACTTTGAGAAAAGTCCAGGCTTGTTGCCGAGTGAAATAAACAAGTCAACTTTCGAATTTCTGATTCCAGTTACTTCGGTGGATATGCAGACAGCTGAGTGTACCACCACCTGACTCTTGTCTGTGGTGTGAGGTAGCTCTTGGAGCAGGGGAAACCCAAGTTGGTGACTGTATCAGCATCAATAATGGTTTCAGTTCCTCTTCCATGACTTCTATTTCCACCTCTGGAAGGCCTCCTCCTTGATCTCAAACAGCCAGTCTTCTAAACCACCTGGAGAGAAGAAACAGACAATTCTTCCTTGTGTAGTGGTCTCAGACCCATGTCCTTCAGATGACCCCAAGGACATTGATTCTGACCACCCCAATTTTCCCAAATTTCCCAAACCTTCTGCAAGCAGGATTTTTGATCATGAGCTCATTTGTGTGTGCCTGCAGAAGACTTATTTGTATATGACAGGATGGAGATGGTCCTGCTCATGAGGGATGTTGCCATTCTTGTGATCCACCATTCTAGTCCATTGCCCTCACCACTATTGAAGCAGTAGCCATCCACCTCATCATGGGTTTCTTATGGCTGCTCTGTTTATCTTTCACCTGGTAATATCATCCAGCAAGCAGACCTTGGCAATCTTGTTGCACAGCTGCCAGCTCCCTTTCTTTTCGTGTGGGACTTCAGTGGACACATCCCTTTTGGGGGGCAGCACTGGAACTAAGGGGAGGGTGGGGTCCTTGAGAAATCACTTGCAGATTCCTCACTCTCCCTGTTGAACACCACTGTCAGTACATATTTTCACTCTCCAACTCACAGTTTCACTGGTGTTGATTTTTCCATCTGCACCTCCTCGATCCTTTAATTCTTTGCATGGGAGTTGAGAACAACCCATAATAAAGCGATCACCTCTCCATGGTGTGCACACTCTCCTGTGGTGGGTCTTGTGATTCATCGTGGTGGATTGATCATCCTTTTTGGCATGGTTTTGAACTCCTCTGTGAATTCGACCAATACCCAGTCAGCCAAGAGTCGTTCAGTGTTGCAGTGGCATAGATGATGTATAAATATATATACTCTTAAATATGCTTCTTCCATCAACCACATGATCCCCTTTTAAGGTCGTGTGGGATAAAGTCCAGAAGATTGGTAGGAATTATAGATCCCACTCATTATTTTTCTCAAGGAGCAGTTTCAGGACTACTTTCTAGTCTTCTCCTTCTCCAAGCCAGGAAAGGATTCCAAGATTACTTCCAGTTATTGTCCATTGCATTGATGAGCTGTTGTGCATGATGTTGAAAAGAATGGTCAGTCCCAGACTCTTCTGGTAGATAGAGATAAACAATCTTCTTTTCAACAGCCAGTGTGTCTTTTTCAGGCAACGATCAATAATTGAGCACCTAATCTGCCTCAAAAGGGTGATCAGGAACTCTTTTTTTTTTACATCAAGAGCACTTAGTGTCAATTTTCTTTGACATTGAAAAAGCACATGACATGTAGATTCAATGTTCTTCATGACTTGCTTACTTTCGTTTTGTGAGATCATATGCCAATCTTCATTTTAAACTTTTTAACTTCTCATTCTTTTCATGTCCATGTTGGCAACACTCTGTCATAGTCTTTCCCTCAAGGGATGAGTCTCAAGTGGATGTTTCCACAAGATGTGTCTTGAATGCTACACTTTTTGTTGTCACGTCAACTTCAAACTGTGTTAATGATTTTAGCATTTTTGCTCCTCTTCCAGCATGTGGATCATTGAATGGAAACTGTAAACTGCCTTGAACAACGAGTTCGGCACTGGCAAACAAGTTTCAGTTCTCCCCACAGAAGACTGCTTGTCATTTTGTGGGTACCATCACTCCTGTTGACAAGAATTTGTCTAAAGTTTTTCAATCTTATATTTGACTGAAAATTGACCTTTTAGCCATATATACATCATCTCAGGTCCAAGAGCACTCCGGCATTAAATGTTGTCAATGTCCTCTCTTGGGGAGCGAACCAATAGTCTTTCCTCTGCTTATACTGTGCACTTCCATCTGGACCAACATTGAGGTTTACCTCCAAAACTCTGCCTTGCCCTCAGTCAGTAGGGTACACTGAAAGTCTTGAGAAGGCCACTATCGGTTCGATGGGATGTTAAGCCATGTCCCTGTGTGTTCCAGGGGAGCCCATAACCTGTGTATATTGAACATACTGGATGGCCTCGATGGGAGGCTACCATTTGTGTCCTAAGAGCTGTTCAGTGGGTCCCTTTTACCACCGATTTTCTCTTTTTTAAAATATTCTGACTATTTTGCTCGACTTTGATTTTACCACCATATACTTTGTATATATAATGTCTTTTATCTTTTGTCTTTTGTTTGGCACATTATGGCCTAGTCACCCATGCGCAATAAAACTCAAAACAACCAAGTAGTGGGTCCCCTTCTTCCAACCTTCCTAAGCCCTCGTAGTTCTTGTGACTTGGCCATTTAGCCCATTATGTGCAGAAAAATGCCATTCAGAGATAAAACAACCCAACTGGGCACTTACCTGACTGAAACTAGATTACAGATCCTAAGTGTATGATTCTGCCCAGGATTAATGATGAGGATGTTGGATCCTCTCCACCATCAGACCTTCTGTATGTGTTAAGCACACATACAAGAGAGTACTTCACCATTGTATGTGCCACCCTCTGTATATGCATGAAGGACTTCACTTCCACCATGGCAACTTTTTCCCCTTTCCGTGATTTTTCATTTTGCAGGATGGGGAATTCTTTACACCATTTTTTTTTTTGCATGTATCAGCAACTTTTTGTCTCCCATTGTATTGCTCACCTAGACTTCTTGCCTGTCTTCACAGTTGGCTTGAATCCTGCATCAGTGGGATTGACCATGATCTTCTGTGATACCAACATTGCAATCAGATCTCCCTGCAGTGTTGGGGTGGGGGTGGCTCTGTCGGTAGTGCGCCAGGCTCGTAATCTGTAGTTCCCAGGTTCGAGTCCCAGCTGGGTCAGCGTTGAGATTTATCTCCACAAAATTCCCCGCCCTGCCCACGGTCAGTAGGGGACACCGATGGGCTTGGAAAGGCCGCCGTCCGTCGGATGGGACGTTAAGCCGTGGCCCTGTGTGTGGGAGAGCCATACCCTGTGCACGTTAAAGAACACGCTGGATGGCCATGACGGGAGGCTACCATCTGTCTCCCAACAGCTATTCCAGTGGGTCCCCTCCCCCAACCTTCTCTGAGCCTTCAGGATCCATGTGACCTGGCCATTTAGCCCATGGTGTGCAAAAAAAGTGCCGCTCAGAGGTAAAACAACCCAAATCCTTGCAGTGTTCCATCTTCACTACAGAATTGCAGATTAGTAGTCTTGCCTTGAACTACTTAGCTTGCTACTGGCTTTGATTTTGATGAAGCCTTGATCTCACCCTGTTCTCTCCAATATCTGCCAGCAGCTCCATTGTCTTGCAGCCGCAACAATCATCCTGCTCTGTTGTGGTTCATTCAAGGCATCAGGGGCAATGACTTGGCATATAGTGCTGCCAAAAGAGCCACACCTCTGTATGGCTCTCAGCTGCTGGTTCCCTATCTGGACTTCTGGCTGCATTTTTCCATTGAACTCCAGGCACAGTGGCAGAGATCTTTGTCAGAACTAATTAATAACAAGCTCTTTGAAATAAAGCATTTTGTCATACAGTAGCAGGCATATTTTTTACAGGACTATTCCAAGGTTAAAATCGTGTTTCTAAAGATATTTCTTCTCTTTACCTCTTTATTATGATCAAACAATTTAATAACTATTTGTCTAAAGTTCAAAATGTATTTTACTACTATCTCTATATAAACAGAAAAACTAGGCAAGAGTAAATTTGGTGCAGAGTTTCTAAATTCTGCATTTGAAAATTTATTTCTTTATCATCATGCAGAAATTGCATCAAGCTTGTAATCTGTAGTTTCAAGGTTCGAGTCCGAGCAGGGCTAACTTTGAGAGTTATCTCCACAAAACTCTTCGCCCTGCCCAGTCAGTAGGAGACACTGATGGGCTTGGAAAGATCACTGTCCATTGAATGGGATATCAAAACGTGGCTCTGTGTACGGCAGAGCCATACCCTGTGCAGTTTAAAGAACACGCTGAATAGTCTTGACAGCAAGCTTCCATCTGTTTCCTAACAGCTGTTCAGTGAGTTTCCCTTCCCCAATCTTCTCTGAGCCTTCGGAGTCCTTGTGACTTGCCCATTTAGGCCTTATATTCCAAAATGTTCCACTCAGAGATAAAACAACCCATCATATTACATTGACAATTCTTCTCTGTTAAAGATAGATGAAGTTAACTCTATAAACATTGTATGTGCTGGATTAGTCGCATGATATGACAAATAATCAGCTCATTGATACTAATGTGGTAATTGGTAGTCATAGATCTGTGGGGTGAAGTTTAGATTAAATAGTCATACCTGCATTTTCTCTGTTCTTCTTGAGGCAACTTTGTCAGTTGTCCAAAAAGGACAATTCTGAGTTGTGTTCTGTTTTAGATAGCTAATGTTTTCACAAGTCCGTATTGTTGCTTCTCACTTGGTGATGGAGTTCTTAATTGCAGTGGTGTTGCACTTTGCTGTCTCTGTGTTATGAGTCACTGGGTGCCATTCTAAACTTTTTGCTGCTATTAGTGTGCATTTCGTGCTGTCTTTGGCATTTGTCAGGCAGGCACTGTTGTGGCAGCCTGATGAGATAGATGCAATGTGCTTGATCAGTGGATGCAGATGTGGCCTGCATGGGGTCACCAAGGTCAAACACAGACCAGGAGTGCTCCTGAGGTGCCATGAAAGGGGGATGAATCGGAAGTGCTCTCCGAGCTGCACTGGGCCTGTGTATTCAAGTGATTAAAAGTGTTCATCTCATTTACAGAGACAACTCAATTTATACTCAATTGAGTATATTATTGAGTATAATTGACAATATTATAATTGATATTACTCAATTATAATATTGAGTATAATTGATATTACTCAGTTATACTCAATTGAGTATAATTGAGTATGACTTATTACTCAATTAGTAATACACTATGCTTGTAATCTGATGTTCCCAGATTTGATTTCCCAACTGTACCAGCATTGAGATTTATGTCCGTTAAATCACACCATGCTATCCTCTACTTAACACTGAGCCCTTGGGTCTTTATGACCAGACAAATAGTGCTTTTCAGAAATAAAATAATCCAAATTTAGGGGGTTTTGTCATACCAGCCAACTAATTCATACTGGGCAAAAAAAGTTATTTGATTAGGTCAGTGGTGTGAAAACTTTTCCAAGTGCAGGCCACTCTCAGTAAACTCTTAAGCTTGGTGAGCCAGAAGCAAATGTTGGTCATGGCAAGAAATGCCAATAAAGCAATACCATTAAAAGACCTTCTTGCTCAAAAATTAATTTAAAATAATTAAAAAATTCTCCGTCATTGAGCAATAAAATTTCAGAGTTTATCCTTCAAACTATTTGGATGTTGAAAGTTCTTAGGAGAAAAACTCTCAGAAGCTTTTCGGAGCAAAGACAGCGCTCCGTCTTCAGTGAAGTGATGTTATGTACTGACGTTGGGTCCGTTTAGACAAAGAGCTTCTTTCCACATGTTGTGTAGGGTGATTCCAGTGTCTCGGTTGCAGGTGGGGATGGACGAGGTCATTATTTCAATAGCCTCGCGGACTATAGTTCCGTAGAAAGTGGATGCGCGCGCAAGAAGTGTGGCGTGCTCCCAGTCTATTGTTGCCGTGTGTTGCACTGCTAGCTCAGAGGCGGCCGTCGTTAGCTTCTTTTGGCTGACATCAGCTTTGTGCTCCGCGAACCTTTCTTGCAAAGAGCGAATGGTTTTGCCGATGTAGTACACAACGGAATTATCCGTCAACTGTAGGGGAAATCGGTATACGCCCGATTTTTGAAGAAGGCTATATTTATCCCTGTCCCTTTTGACTAATTTCTTCAAATTTGGAGCGGGGCTGAAAACAATTTTTATACTATGGGCTCTGAGTAATTTGTGGACCGATTCACATAGGACAGGGACGTAAGAAATGGGTCCGGCAAAAATAGCACGCTCGGGGTCGGTGATTGGGATGAGAGCCGAATCTCTTCTGCTTTCGTTTCTATATTTGCTGATAATTTTGTCTATTGCTGTTGGGTTGTATACTGGTGGGGTCAATATTTAAACAAGTGCAATGGGAGCTATTTATGAAGTCCAAAACATAATGGACAAGAATGACTATGATGACAAAGTTTTGGACTTCATAAATTGCTCCCATTGCACTTGTTTAAATATTGACCCCACCAGTAGCATCAAAAACAAGGTCTGCAGGCTAAAAAACAACAGGTGGCTCCCCAAGGACCTCAAGAAGAGCTCAGTACCATCCAACTGCCAAGCACCGTGAATGTTTGCCCAGTGCAAGGTGCACAAAGAAAATTATCCCATCCGGTCGCTCGTGTGCAAAAGAACTTCTCCAACTTTCTTTCTTGAAAAGAGTTTGTCGAAATTTCTATCCAACTTCATTTCCGATCACCCATTTTCTGTAAAGTCGACAGCGGAATTTCTCAACAGACTCAAGGATCTGTCCATTCCTCCTGACAGCAAATTTGTCACACTTGACATAGTCTCTTTATTCCCATCCACTCCAGTTTTTGATGCAGTCATGTTGTTTCGGACAAAAATGATTGAAACGCAAAAATTTTCCCTTCCCGAAATCAACGCCATTCATGAGGCTCTAAAACTCGTCACCGAAAACAACTATTTCCAGTTCGGCAACCAAATCTATAGGCAGGACTCAGGGGCCCCCAAGGGCTCACCCCTTTCCGGTATCCTATCTGAAATTGTCCTTCAAGATCTTGAAACAAAATTATTCAACTCAGCTGCAATTTTACCCTTCTTCTGGTGTCGCTACGTCGACGATATATTTTTAATTTGGAATGGCAGCAATGAGCAATTAAACAGCCTCATTGACTCTGCCAACAATATATATCCCACGATACGCTTTACGAAGGAGGAGGAAAATAGAAATGCCGTCCCCTATTTAGATGTTTTCATCCAAAAAGATGACACAGGAGCCTTGACGACGTCGGTATACCGGAAGCCTACCTACGTCCCTTCTGTCATATGTGCAGACTCATGTGCCCCGTGGGCGTACAAAATTGCAGCCTTCCGTTCCCTCACACATAGGGCATTCACCGTGTCTTCAAATGAGCAACTGCTTGAAAAAGAAATCTTAAACATCCATTCCATCGCTGCTTCCCATGGCTACAACCCAACAGCAATAGACAAAATTATCAGCAAATATAGAAACGAAAGCAGAAGAGATTCGGCTCTCATCCCAATCACCGACCCCGAGCGTGCTATTTTTGCCGGACCCATTTCTTACGTCCCTGTCCTATGTGAATCGGTCCACAAATTACTCAGAGCCCATAGTATAAAAATTGTTTTCAGCCCCGCTCCAAATTTGAAGAAATTAGTCAAAAGGGACAGGGATAAATATAGCCTTCTTCAAAAAACGGGCGTATACCGATTTCCCCTACAGTTGACGGATAATTCCGTTGTGTACTATATCGGCAAAACCATTCACTCTTTGCAAGAAAGGTTCGCGGAGCACAAAGCTGATGTCAGCCAAAAGAAGCTAACGACGGCCGCCTCTGAGCTAGCAGTGCAACACATGGCAACAATAGACTGGGAGCACGCCACACTTCTTGCGCGCGCATCCACTTTCTACGGAACTATAGTCCGCGAGGCTATTGAAATAATGACCTCGTCCATCCCCACCTGCAACCGAGACACTGGAATCACCCTACACAACATGTGGAAAGAAGCTCTTTGTCTAAACGGACCCAACGTCAGTACATAACATCACTTCACTGAAGACGGAGCGCTGTCTTTGCTCCGAAAAGCTTCTGAGAGTTTTTCTCCTAAGAACTTTCAACATCCAAATAGTTTGAAGGATAAACTCTGAAATTTTATTGCTCAATGACAGAGAATTTTTTAATTATTTTAAAGCAATACCAGGTTTGAGCATGCAATGCAGCATTCAACAAATCACAATCAATGACAATTATGTCACTTTTTACTTTTCGTAAAAATTCTCAAAATTAAAATACAACTTCAGTTCAGAAGCTATTCCTATGAAAATGTGGATGGGCCAAATAAAATGTCTCTGCAGGCTGTATTTGGCCTATGAGCCATAGTTTCCCCATTACTAGATTAGGTGTATGTCAAATATAGTTTACTACCTAAATATTTTCCCTCTATCAGTTTGTCTATATGTGTTCTTAGTTTCTGTTTATAAATTATTTAAATGTTGCATAGTTTCACTATAAATGAGGGTAAGTTAAAAAGTTAGGTTCCCAGTTTGTTCTCCACCAACTAACCAGCATCTGGAGGTGTGCCACCACTGCATGTTAGTCCAAATAGTTCTCTAAGTGGCAATAGTTGTCATTATTACACACCCATACTGTGAGGTGGAGTTGGAGTGAAGATACTACAGGGGTTTGTCAAAATAATGGAAACACTGACAGCAGCTGGAGTATACACAATGTCATATGCCATATGCTTATGCCATATGCACTGGACGGCAACTGGAGTATACACAATGTCATAATGCTCTATGCTTATCACAGGGATAACCACCCACAATGTGAGGTATATAAAGGGGAGAAGTATGATGTCGGCTATCGCTGTTATAGTGTAATTATTAGCAATGTCAGATCTCAGTTACCTTCAAAATGGTATGATCATTGGTGCACGTCTTTCAGGAGCTTCATTAACCAGAATGGCGGAAATAGCAGTGTAACATGAGAAACTATCGAAGATTATGACTATCTATCAGAAAGGACAAGGCATTGCCTCCAAACGTGCAAATTGTAGGCACTATAGGAAGTGTCAGATAGGGAAGGCGAACGTTGGCACAGATTGTACAACAGAAGCACAATGCCATAGCACCACAAATAGCAGCAGAGTTGAACACTAGTCGGAATGATCCCATTTCCATCAAAACAGTTCATTGGGAACTTCATCATGCCGGTATTTATGGCTGTGCTGCATCCACAAATCTCCAATTACCAACATCAATGCAACAAAACATGTAAGGTGATGCAAAGCACATAAAAACTGGGGTGCTAAAAACTGGCAACATGTTATCGTGTCTGACGAATTGTGCTATGCATTGTTTCTCCAGGAAAATCTCCACTGGAAAGTTCTCCATTTGTAGAGTGTACATATGGCGAAAACCCGCAAAAACGTACCAACACTAACTTTTTGGTTCTGACTGTGAAGCATGGAGATGGATCTCTAATGCTGTGGGGTGCCATATCATGGCATTCCTTAGGACCGTTAGTTATTCTGTAGGGTCGTGTCACATCCACAATGTACGAATCCGTTTGTGGGGATCACCTGCACCCAATGTTGTGGGCATTGTTCCCTAATGACCGTCCCTCGTTTCAAGTGGATAATGCACCTGTACATTGTGCAAAACATGTCAAGTTGCTGTTTACAGAGGATGAGGTACAGCAGCTACCCTGGCCACCTCAATATTATTGAACATTTTTGGGAATATTTGGAATGCAAGGTCAGATCATACTTTCAACCCCCAGCATCACTGGCACAGTTGGGCCATATTTTACAGGAAGAATGGTCCCACATTCCATTACCATATGTGCATGACTTGTATAAGTCTATTCCACGTCCAATTCTGTTCTGAATGCTCGAGGTGGGCCTACAGCTTATTAATAAAATGTTCCCCAAAAACAGTACTTGTTTCCATTATTTTGATAAACCCTGTATATGTGTATAGGAAGCTGAAGGTCTGAGTAATAATTTGGTTTCTGTGGGCACAGAAGACCCAATGGGTGAAACTCAACTTAGAGTGTTCGGCTTTATAGAAGTCAGATGTCCTGTCAGTGCAATCAGTGTGTGAAGAATGATTCTGTGAGTTCAAAACTGGTTGTGTGACCATAGTGGTTGATGATGAAAGGCATAGGTGGATAAAAATCTGTGCATTTGGTGATGGGAAACTGCTCACTTTTCACTGTCAAGCTGATGCTACTATACATGGGGTGTTATTTTTTTTTCAGGCAGCAAATTTGCAATAAACTAACAAGCATAACCGCAGTAAGGTTGAGGGATAAGTGACCTATTTTTCAACAATATGATCTTCAATTACTGTTTAATGATATAACTGTAGGAAAATTCATCTTCAACAGTTAAGAGCAGACTTGGAGAAAGGGTAGCAGATGACCAAATTCACTTTGTGACAGAATAGCTAGTAGTGGCCCTGCTCACCATATAACCCATACTTGGTGCTGATGGTTTTTTACTTATTTGGAAAGCTGAAGAAGCATGTCTGAGGATAATGCTTTCCTTATCTGCAGGGCTTTGAGAAGCTGATTTAATGTTATGGCAAGTGTCTTAAAAAGTCTGTTGCCATGTAGAAAAATAAAACATGTATGTGGTTATGTTTCTTGTATATTGTCATCAGTGTTAAATTGTCTACCTTTCACAGGAATCAAATAGTGGAACCTTATCTTCTGACTTACCCTTGTACATAATGAATGATCCAATTAAAAGATGTAAATCAGTTTAATTTTATTTTAATGTTTTTTATTTTTAGGTATCTTTTGAATTTCGCTCCCTTTTATATTCTCAGCTATCACATATGTTCTTCAATGAAGTAGTCCGGCAGATGGTCAATGCATTTTTGGCCAGAGCAGAAATCCTTTATGGCAAACAGTGTATAAAAAAGCAAAGAGTTACAAATGTGTCAAATGTATCTTAACATTAGTATAGTTTAAAATTTTCAAATTGCTGTACATAAAATTTTAACTTTAAGCATAGAATTTAGATTATGTGTATAGTTGCTTTGGTCATAGTAACTATTGGTTCAGGACAAGAGTTCTCAGTCTTTGTTAGTGAAGAGCATGTAAGTGGCTGTCTGTCCTTGGCAAGTAGAAATCATAAGTAAGGTTTTATGGCTCATTGTTTCTTCAATCAGGACTCTTTATATGTAAAAATTCATAATATTGATGATGAAAGGGAAAGAGGGTACAATTTTCAAATCATGTTTCATGAATGCTATTGTAGTTGCAGTTTTCTAAAAACAACATGAGTCCGTTTCTTGAAGCAATTTCTACCTCATCAAGCTGGTGCTCATGAGCACTAATAATAGGGATATTGAGGAGAACTTTATAATCTCACAGGAGCACCATGATGATGATATTCACGTGCTTTATAAATTTGCTCATGAACACCAGGTTGAGAATGCTGGACTTCAAGCTTGTAATTTGCATAGAATAAAGTAGAATTTATTTAATTCGTTGCATAATTTGTTTTGATATTCAAAAATAATATTTGTTTTGAATTCAATTTTGTATTCAAAAATATAATTTGTTTTGATATCAAAGGAGAGTGCACACGACTGCAATCAATAGATATAAAATGAATAAAATTGGGGATGAATTCAAAATTCAGTGTGCTCTTTTAATGCAGTACTAAATAGTTATTTTTCTGTAAAGAAGTCAGAAGGTACCAGTATGGTTTTTTAACATGTAATTTACATAACATTAAATGATTTACTCAAATTCTAATATCTAACTCCAATTTCTTTCAAAATACTGATAATGAACTTTTAATACAGAGCGTATCAGTTTATCTTGGGAGCTATGAAACAGATACTAGTGATGTACGGCATGCGATAAATAGAAGAATAGGGATTGTCTCTTTGACTTCTAAGATTCTATGGAGAGTGTTGAAAAATAGGTGTGTACACCTAAAGACTAAAGTTAGGCTGCATAAGAGTTTGGTTCTTTCCAAGGTTAGTTATGGTAGTGAAACATGGACCCTTTGTAAGCAGGATAACAAGAAACTTGATGCCTTTAATTCTAGATATGCTTATGCAGTATCTTGGGCATTAGGTGATTTGACTTTGTAAGTAATGATGAGGTTAGAAGAAGGAGTTAGCAACCTCCTTTGAGCAGCATATTGTGCAGAGAGAGACTGCATTGGTTTGGCCATGTTGTCCGTATTCTTAGCTGCAGATTAGCAAACAGGACTATGAACAGTGTGCCTAAGGTTTCAGAAAAAGGAGGAACCTAGGGAGCGATGGCAGACAATTTCAAACAGGACCTTGCTAGAATTAGCCTAAAGTGGCCAAATGCAGCAGCAGTAGCTCAGAACAGACTCATCTGCAGAGAAAAATGCACAGTCTGGTTGGACCTCTGTAGCCCATGGCTGCATGAGAATTTTGTATGTGTGGTGTGCAATCGTGCAGAGAGATCAAACACAGAAATAATTGGTTATAGCATCAAAAATATCTCTGCAAAAGTGAAATGTCTGAGCTATCAAAGCTTTTGTTGAGAAAGGTGGTATTCACACTTTAATAAATATTTTGCGGAAAAATTTTTCGCCAACATACGGGATTTGAACCCGCATCTCTCCAGAAACATGCCAGAGTATTCTTCCAGTTGAACTAATATCAGCTCTGTCTTTTTTCTGCTAATTTTAAGACTAAACTCTATTTTCAAGTTTTTTGGGCCAACCATTGGCGCCATCTATGATCTCTAGTGGCAACTACAATAATACAAATAATAGTCTCATCACTCTATTTTGCGTTATTAATTATTTAAACATAGATGATAATCACAGCGTTACCTGCTGCTCTTTTGGCGTTGATTAATCACTAAATATTTTGCGGAAAAATAACGCCAAAAGAGTAGCAGGTAACGCTGTGATTATCATCTATGTTTAAATCATTAATAACGCTAAATAGCCCGATGAGACTATTATTTCCATCTTACTCTGTGCAATATAAAGGTTGTAGTTGCCACCCGAGATCATAGATGGTGCCAATGGTTGGCCCGAAAATCTCGGTGATAGAGTTTAGTCTTAATATTAGAGGAAAAAAGAGAGCTGACATTAGTTCAACTGGAAGAATACTCTGGCATGTATGTGGAAAGATGCGGGTTCAAATCCCGTATGTCGGCGAAAACATTTTCAGCAAAATATTTATTGATTTATCAACGCCAAAAGAGCAGCAGGTAACGCTGTGATTATCATCTATGTTTAATTCACACTTTAGAAAGTATCGGACATACTTTTGTGACATGACACACACCCAGAAGCTCCATGTGCAGCCAACGGATTGCAGAAACAGTTTCCTTGCAATATGTATAATGCAGGTGCTTCCACCAATTGAACTGATGACCTGTGTTATGTTTGCAAAGTATTTATTATTTGCTCACAATTTTAAAATTTTAAAAAATTCTGGCACTATTCTTAATTGAGTCACAGTTTGATAACTGCCAAATAAGAAGCAGGCTCACTTTCACATTAGTCAAGGTTAGGTATTTTAACATACTTATTGAATATATATATATTGATATTTTTTTTTGCTTCTTTTTCTTAACTGAATGCAGACCTTGTTTTAATATTTTCAATAAAAAATATACTTTTTTAAATTCAAAATTTTTAAATCTCCCCCCCCAAGTTCGCAATCCTACACCGACCCCTGGCACAGTGGGAAAAAAAATTACTGATTTACTACATCAGATAGTTTGAGAAGCACAGTTTAGGGCAACTTTAACAATTTTTTTCTCCTATTCACAGAAAAAGTGCAATTACATGCTCTTTTCAAGTAAGGGAAAAGCTGTGATAGCTTAGTGGTCATGTGTGTGCCAACCACTCATGTAGTGGTCCTAATGTGCACTGACTGCCCATGTAATTATCCATGGCTGCCAACAGATTGAGAAAAGCTGGTTTACAGGATTCTTTCCAATGGAGAGCTTTATGAAGGTTTGAAGTAGAACTGTCTCAGATGGAGGTAGGAAGATGGCTAAATACATCAAGAAAGGTGGTAATGATACTTTGAAATAGCTTCAGGAGACAGGAACTGTTGCCATAAGAGCTAATTAAGGTTTGGGTTGTTTTACCTCTGAGCGGCACATTTTTGCACACAATGCGCTAAATGGCCTGGTCACAAGGGCTCAGAAAAGGTTGGGGGAAGGAGACCCACTGAACATTTGTTAGGAGCATGGTAGCCTCCCGTCGAAGCCGTCCAATGTGTTCTCTAAAGTGCACAAAGTATGGCTTTTCTGCAATATTTCTGTAAATCAGAGGTACAAAATTCAGTCTGTCTTTTAATGTATATCGGTATCAAGTAAATCTTGGTTAACTACTAGTCAAAGCAAGAAAACTTCAGTTTTTTAGAATCAGAAACAGTAAACTTTTAAGTGGAAAAAAGCAGTAGTCCGGAGAAACATTTGGTCACACGATGCTACTGCTTTTATACATACATATGTTTCTTTCAGAGTAGTAAGGAGATTTAAATTTCTCCTTCAAAGTATGTAACACCGATGACAGTTTACTCAGTCTACCATTTTCCTTAAGTAAGTAAGTACCCCCCCTCAAGCAGCTGCTTGCCACAGAGGTCTGACAGGAGCCTGTCAGTTTATATGCCACAGTAGAAGGTCTGAGAGGATGGCAGGACCTCAGCAGAAAAACGACACAAACATCCATGCCTTACCCGGGGCCAGAATTAAAATGATAACATGAAAGCAATGCTTGAAATCAATTTCTAATATAACGTGAGAAAAAAATGGTGTCGGAAGGACAGAATCTTTTGGAAATATACATATTTAATTCAGGTTTCCTAATTAGTATATCACAGCAAAAAATGTTTTCAAACTTTGCCACTGTAATAGAATCCTACTGCTGAATACGTAAATACTGTTCACTTCGGAACTTTTTATTATCTCGGTATATTTGTTCACAAATTTTCTACATTAGATTCATATCAAAGAAATCAAAGAAGTATTCGAATACATTTAGTGGGGACCAGGGCTGGATCCCATTTCAGAATGCTACTAAGGGTAATAGAGGCAAAAAATTAAACTTATTTATATTTCAAGCATTTCTTTCATTAAATTTCTTAAAGACCTGCAAAACAGAGAGGAAATGAATTGGAAATCCAGTCTCTTCCCCCTCCCCTTCGATTTTTTCTAGATCCGATCCTGGTGGAGACAAAAGGAGAAAAAAAAATTTGTTAATTCCTGGGTTGCCAGTGAAATCATATGGTGTTAATTCTTTAGTGTTATTACTCCAAATATCCAAAGAATACGGACTGATGTTGGAAGGAGGTACAGTAGTTCTTCTCATAGAAGCTGTCAAAGTATTCATACTTGTAAAAGGCGAAAGACGTACATTATTTTCTTCTAGGATATTTTCAACTTGTGGAAGATCATCGTTGGTAGTATCCTCTTCGCGGGATATTAGGGAGATAACATCAGAATCTAAAGTGTGGAAATATTAAAAATTTCGTCATCTTTCAAAAATCCTCGATGATTATATGCACTCATACTTGAAAGCTTAATGCTAATTATTAAGCAGAAGAAACAGATTAAAAAGGAATTTTAAAAGTAATTAAGTAGAAAAGTAATTAAAAAGGCAGCTTTTCGACAAACAAGAATTTTATAAATAGCTACGGAGAGTTTTTATATATACGGAGTATTTTATAAATAGCTATGGAGTATTTTATAAATAGCTACAAAGAGTTTAATATCAAAGTTCAAAAGAGCATCATATCTCGCGTTCAAATGAATGGGGTCTTATTCCTTCGTTGGACAACTGACCGTTAATTAGATTACCATCAAACCCTGAAGCTGTGGGATGAGGGAGAATGTGGTGTCGTTGGTCACGTGGTAAATATCCTTTCATCATAGCTTGCCTTCGTTCTCTTGGTAGGAAAACGATACCTTTTACAAACAACCAATTATTAAATAACTAAATGCTACTACATTTCGAAAAATATCAGAAGGATTAAAGTGAATAACATGGAGAAAAAAAATCGCAAAAAACATGCCACCGTTTGCATTCAAGTGTTGAGTAGTTGGCACTGAACAAGTTAAACCATTTTGAGCCTCGCCTCCGTATTTCTGAAATTGCTCAGTGCTATGAATGTCTTTAAATGGTAGCTAGGCATAAACTGGAAGGAGAGCTATGCACCAATCCACAGTGACGATGCATAGAACCGACCAGGCCTAGCAGCTAATGTCCGATCCCCCTCCTTCTCGTGGTGCAGACCGTTAGTACCTTTCAAAAGAGATACTCTCTTGTGGAAGTGAACGGAAGGGCTGCCAGATTAGTGTGGCCTACTGATCTGGACAACTATGGCTACTTTTCTTTTTTTCTACCCTGCTGAGGAGTGGTCAACCAGACAGGGTCCTGGTGCTGACCATATAAACCCACTGGACTGAATTAAGGCTCTGAGCTTGATTATGGATTCTGAATTTGCTGCACTGGTGGGCTTCTGTGGAGGGAAAATCTTCCGCTGTTTTTTTTGTTTGTGGGTTGACAGCCTTGTGAATAGATTCACAGGATATGTTTATCAGCTGGTGGATAATTCTGAGCAGAGGTCATCGCAGGCACCTAAACTCTTTGCTTCTACTGGCATCGTCAAATTCTACATTGGAGGAAGTCTTCCAGTGTAGATGGCTTCAGCCTTTAATGGTGGGGGAACGGGTCTTTGCCCCATGTCTGCGATTAGGGGGCTGTTTGATATTGTCGGCATTCCCTCTCTCAATAAACATTTTCTTTAAACATACCACTAACCATTTTCTCTCCATAGGTAGTTGGAAGGTGAGGACTCTGCACAGAGCTTTTTCTCTTGATGTCCTCACACAAGAATTCCACCATTATAATTTAGATATTCTCGGCTTGTGAGGCCAGATGGACAGATAAAGATCAGATTCTTAAAAATAATCTTAAATTTCTCTTTTCAGGGAGGGACGACAATAAGCATCACCAATGCGTGGGTCTGCTTCTCAGCAGACACGCTAGTGATGCTCTAGGATACGAGTGCATTAATGAAAGGTTTCTTACAGGAAAATTTCAGTCAAGCGTTAAATACTTGAATGTTATCTGCTGTTATGCCCCCACTGAGGATGCGGATGAGAAGGATAGGTTTTATGAACAACTTCAGGATATTTTGAATTCTGTCAAGAAAGGAGATATTACACTTGTTCTTGGTGACTTCAATGCCAAAGTTGGTACTGACTCTGACCTTTGGGGAGGAGTAATAGGTCCTTTTGGTATTGGTAGCTACAATGGCAATAGGCAACGTCTCCTACAGGTAAGTAAACGCAATGGATTCAGAATAACTAACACTTATTACAAACACCGCAACATACATAAGTACACATGGGTTTCACCTGATGGGCTGCATAAAAATATGATTGATTACATATTAATAGCAAATGGGCTAGTTCTGTTAGGAATACAAGGGTATATAGGGGAGCTGAAATTGGATCTGACCATTACCTTGTTAAAAGTTGCAACTTAAACTTAAAAAGTGTTGTGCCAGGGTTAAAAAAATTACTTTTAATACTGAAGCTCTGAAAGATCCAGTTATAGCCAAAGCTTACCATGATAGGTTACTTAGTCATTATGACAGTCATGGTATGGTTACTACTGAAGTTGAGGAAGAATGGGATCATTTTAAACAGGCATTTTTGGACACTAACTTTTCTCTTAGGAAAAAAGGAGCAGAGAAGGCAGAATTATTTGAGTGATAAGGAACTTGAGCTTATTTCAGAAAGAAGGAACTGCAAGGAATGTCCTTAATCAGTACCTACTAGTCCTAATAGAAAGCATTACAGAGAATTTAGTAAACGTTTACTAAAAAATAAAAGATCAGTTAGCTGCTGATTAGTTAGTTAGTAAAAGATCAGTTAGCTGCTGATAAGAATCTTTGGCTTGATGGCTCGGCTGACAAAGCTGAAGAAGCAGCTAGACAGCACAACAGCAGAGAGTTGTACCAGATAGTTAATGTTTCCTGTGGTAGAAAACGGACAGGTATACAGGGATTGAAGGATAAACAAGGTAAGGTTATAGAAGGTGAGGATTCTGTCATGGCTAGGTGGGCTGAGCATTTCAGTGATGTTCTAAACAATGCGGTTAGTTCTACTCCCATTGTTTGCAATGATGATAGATGCATTGGTGGCTTTAATGTTGGCTCTATAACACAATCTGAAGTTATTTTGGCTGTTTCTAAACTTCATAAATCCCCAGGTGTAGATGAAATTACTACGGAAATGATTAGAGTATTTCTCCTAACTTTTATTCAGAAAAATCTATTTTATATCCTCTTGCCAAACGAATAACAAATCTTAATGTGGGGAGGTTGCTTTCTAGTATTATAGGGCTAGGATCCCCAAAGACATTTTTTAAAACGTCATTGAATCCCTCTATATCGTACATTCCATTCGGGAAAGTTATTTTATTCCATTCTCTTCCACTAAAGTATTTCAGAGTGTTATTGTTATATTTATCACTGATGTTGTACCAGGAATACCACATTTGCTACCGATGAGTGCTTTCTCGTATTCACTATTGAGTGTGATCGGCGTTTCATAATTAATTTCCAAATCTTCGGGGTTGTATGCTGTAATAGTAGAGGAATTGATAGTTATGAGTACCATCTTTATTAATATAGTGTAGTACTATGTAGTACTCGTATGCTAGTTGTTAACAACAATTCATTCCTATAGTTAGGAGTTTGTTCAACCTGATACAATACATCATTTGGGCTTATGTTATTATTCCTTCGTTTAATGTAATAGATGCAATAGTAACAGCATTTTACAGAGTAATTTGCTTGAATTTGCGAAGAGTTATACACAATTGGCTTTGAAGATGTAAGTAAATAATGTTTTATTTCTTCTGGTGGCGATAAACCGAATGGATCAAAGTACTCGACGTAAGGTAACTTCGCATCACTGAAATAAGCTACCTAATGAGTTCCTGAACCACGGGAAACATCAAAGTTCACTATACCATTTTCGTTCTTGAATATTTTTGTTGGTAAAGAATACTGTTTCGTTTTTCATTTTATTTTCAATATCTAAGTTACTTAATGACTTTTTTTTTAATCCCTGAGCTATTTGTTTTCCTGGAATATACAAACCTTTTCCCTTTATTTTCCTTTTATTTTTAGATAAGCCAGCTGCTCCTTGCTTTCTAGGAATGTATAACCCTTTTCCTAAAACTTTTTGTGCAAGCTTAATACCAGCATATCCCGCAGCTCCAACTGCAGCTGCTTTTCCCAATGCTGCGAGTGCAGATATTAAGAATGGTAGAAATCCAACTAGCTGTGTTTTACTGAAACGAAGTCGATCTGGCGTTGTAGATTTTTTCAGTTTAATAATTTGTCTCTTTGTCAGTTTCAAAATATCGTTACCTTTCTTTTGTGGATCGATACTTAAAGTTATAGGATTCTTATTTACAAATGCACTCTTCAGTTTTTGCTTTTGTCCAGGCGTTAAACTAGTCAGATAACTGTGATACATTATACTTTATTTTTATAAGTATCACGCACTTATATTTTATATATAAAAATTAAGCATGTATTGTGTAAAGTGTAAAACGAAAACTTTAACGGATAACGTTGCATATGCCACATCAAAGAATAAAAGGGTATTGATGAGAGGTAGATGTCAAACGTGTGGAAAAATGAAGTATAAATTTGTGAAACAGAAAGGAAAATTTGTAAAAGGTGGTGATATAGTAAGCTGGATTCAAGAAAAGTTTAATCCACCCGAAATGCACATTCCAGGTTACCTGTATTGTGGACCTTTTACGAATCTGGAGAAAAGGTTAATGCGAGGAGATTCTGGTATTAACCGAGTGGTGAAAGCCTGCAAAAAGCACGACATTTCTTACAGCAAATCTGCAGAAACTAAAGAGACACGAAGCGGACCAAGAATTATTAAATGATTTGGATGAAATTCAGAATCCAACTTTAGGAGAAAGAATTGCAAGAACGATAATCAAACCTATCATTAAAACAAAGAAACGGTTCGGTTTAGGACAGAAGAAATAAGATGCTTTCTTCTGTTTACTATGACCCATTGAAGGGATTTTCCGGTATGAAATTTAAATTTCACAATAACCACACGAATTACATTTTAACCGTGATTGACATTTTCAGCAAATTCGCCCGGGCAATACCTATTAAAAAGAAAACGGGTAATGAGATTACCAAAGCATTTGTAGAAATTTTTAAACAAAGTAAGCCACCCAAGTTACAAACGGATAAGGGAACTGAGTTTATCAATAAAGAAACTCGACCATTGTTGAACCAACGAGGTGTCCATTGGTTTGCCACAGAAAATGAGACTAAAGCTCAAATTGTGGAACGATTTAATAGGACTCTTAAAGACAAAAATGTGGAAATATTTCACTGCTAATAACACTAGAA
The DNA here is from genome assembly GCA_038380435.1 of Ryuthela nishihirai. Classification (NCBI taxonomy): domain Eukaryota; kingdom Metazoa; phylum Arthropoda; class Arachnida; order Araneae; family Heptathelidae; genus Ryuthela; species Ryuthela nishihirai. The sequence continues at coordinate 511,680 of JAWZYU010000025.1, forward strand.
AATGGATCGATGTTCTACCAAAACTCGTTAAGAATTACAATACTTCTTATCACAGATCAATAAGAATGACCCAAAAAGAGGCAAGTTTGCAGAAAAACAAAGATATTGTGTATTTTAATCTGTTTGGTAAAAGAATTAAATCTATTACAGCACCAAAATTTAAAATTTTGAATTTTGAAGAATCGCCAAGTACAACACACCGTTAAAAAGGTTTTCTGCCGAATTTTACAGAAGAGATTTTATAAATTGCCCAAGTTTTTAATATATATCCCATAACCTATAAGATAAAGGATCTGAAAGGAGAACCAATCATTGGTAGTTTTTACACCCAAGAAATGGTGAAATACGAAAAGCAAGATGACATAAAGTTGAAACCATTCTGAACACTAGAGTGAAGAATAATTATGAGGATTATGTTAAATGGTTTGGTTATGATAATACATTTAATTTCTGGGTTCAAGAAGATGATCTTTTTAAATAAAACAAATGGAGATTCATAGTTTTGACCTTGAAGAAGATGAGAAATTCTTGAACAGAAACGTATTAGCACCTCTCTGGCCTTTTAGACTTTTAATCTGTGGTCCATCGGGCTCAGGGAAGACGAACCTTTTCTTGAATTTAATATTTAAATATCTCTAATAAAATCTTTTTATATGCCAAAGATTTAACCGAGCCGAAATATCAGTTTATGCAAGAAATATTCGACGATTTGCACGAAATTTTGGAGAAAATATATGGCGAAAAAATCTCAATTGCAACTTTCTCTGCCAGTGAAGAAGATATCGTCAAGGTCAACGAATTGGATCCCGACATGAAAATTTAATTGTTTTCGACGATTTCGTAACGGAAAAAATAAAAAAGCTCATCGAATAATTATTCGTCAGAGGAAGGAAAAAGAACATCATTGATTTACCTGACACAGAGTTATTTTTCCACTCCAAAAGACATTCGACTACAGTGTAATTATTTTATATTCTTTAATATGCAGAACAAGAGAGAAATGTTGCAGATACAAATTGATCATGCAACAGAAATCAGGAAAGATATTTTTATGCAGTTTCAAAACCACACGATTTCTTATTAATCGATAAAAAAAACCAAGCACATGCCTCTCAAATACAGAAAAAACTTTGGTAAATAAAGATGAATTACTTGACATAGTTTGGCGTCATCAGCTCTGAGACTGGCTCCAAAAGAGGACCAGCAGAAATTCCATGTGTCAGTTTTAAATTAACACACGATGGGGACTACGTCATCATCATCCTCATGCAGTCATGGGCTACAGAGGTGCAACCAGACCGTGTAATTTAGTTCCCCAAGCAAGTCTATCCTGAGCTACATTTACTGCATCTGGCCACTGCACACCAATTCTAACAAAGTCATGTTTGACATTTTCTGCCCACCACATCCTAGGACTCCCCTTCTTTCTGAGACCTTTAGGCGCACTATTCATAACCCTATTCGCCAATCTATAATTATTCATACGGGCAACATGGCCAAACCAACGGAGTCTCTCTCTGCACAATATGCTGCTTAAAGGAGGTTGCAGACTCCTTTGCCTAACCTCATCATTAGTTACAAAGTTAAACCTCCTAATGCCCAAGATACTATGTAAGCATCTAGAATCAAAAGCATCTAGTTTCCTGTTATCTTGTTTACACAGCGTCCAAGTTTCACTACCATAACTAACCCTAGAAAGAACCAAACTATTATAAGTCAAATTTTAGTCTTTAGGTGTATACGCTTATTTCTCTACAATCGACATAGATTCTTAAGTCCCGACAGCAATCCCTATTCGTCTGTTAAACTCATGCTGCACATCACCAGTATCTGTTACATAGCTCCCAAGGTAATTAAATTATGACACCTGCTCAAGACTGGAACCAATCAGATTAACTGAATCACAGCCTGCCTGACCAATTTTGATCACTTTTGTTTTCTCTCTGTTTATAACCAAACCTATTATACTACCAGTCTCATCAACAGCTCGAATGAAAGAGTTCATCTCATCAACATCATTTGCCAAAAGGGCTAAATCATCAGCATAATATGAATCAGAAATTTTCGTATCTCCAGTCCATTTAAGGCTGAAAACTTTCCCTTGAAGTGAATTTCGCATAACATAATCAATAACCAAGCTAAAGAGAAAAGGAGACAAAATGCACCCTTGTCGAACACCAGAAGTAATGCTAAACCAATTGCTACAAGCCTTACCAACTCTCACACATGACTCAGTGTTATTATAGAGAGCTTTCATTATGTTAACTAACTTGTCAGGTATAGCATATGATCTCACAATCAACCACAAATTATGACGATCAACGGAGTCGAAAGCCTTTTTGAAATTAACAAAGCTAGCAACCAAAGTTTTCTGAAACTCTAAACATATCTCAAGAATCTGCCTAGGTGAAAATATCTGATCCACACATCCCCTACCACGTCTGAATCCACATTGCTCATCACGCAATTGACTGTCAACCAGATTCTTAATTCTATTAAGCACAATCATGGAAAGAACATTACCTGGAACAGAGAGTAGGCTGATACCCCTATAGTTATCACAAGAACTGTGATCACCTGTTTTGAAAATAGGGATAACAATAGCTCTGTTAAAATCCTTAGGAACCATGCCTTTAACATAAAAGATATTCAGAATTTCAGTCATCGAAGTGGTAACCAAAACATTCCCAGCTCTAAGCATTTCAGAAGTAATTCCATCTACCCCTGGGGATTTATGAAGTTTAAGTTAAGAAATAGCCAAAATGACTTCAGATTGTGTTATAGGGCCAACATTAAAGCCACCAATGCATCTATCATCATTGCAAACAATGGGAGTAAAATTAACCACATTGTTTAGAACATCACTGAAATGCTCAGCCCATCTAGCCATGAGAGAATCCTCACCTTCTATAATCTTGCCTTGTTTATCCTTCAATCCCTGTATACCTATCCGTTTTCTACCACACGAAACATTAACTATCTGGTACAACTCTCTGCTGTTGTGCTGTCTAGCTGCTTCTTCAGCTTTGTCAGCCGAGCCATCAAGCCAAAGATTCTTATCAGCAGCTAACTGATCCTTTACACGTTTATTAAGTTCTCTGTAATGCTTTCTATTAGGACTAGTTCCTGCAGTTCCTTCTTTCTGAAATAAGCTCAAGTTCCTTATCACTCAAATAATTCTGTCTTCTCTGCTCCTTTTTTCCTAAGAGAAAGATTCTCTTAGTGTCCAAAAGAGCATGTTTAAAATGATCCCATTCTTCCTCAACTTCAGTAGTAACCATACCATGACTGTCATAATGACTAAGTAAACTATCATGGTAAGCTTTGGCTATAACTGGATCTTTCAGAGCCTTCAGTATTAAAAGTAAATTTTTGAACCCTAGCACAACACTTTTTAAGTTGCAAGACACTTTTAACAAGGTAATGGTCAGATCCAATTTCAGCTCCCCTATATACCCTGGTATTCCTAACAGAATTAGCCCATTTGCTGTTAATATGTAATCAATCATATTCTTATGCAGCCCATCAGGTGAAACCCATGTGTACTTGTGTATGTCGCGGTGTTTGTAATAAGTGTTAGTTATTCTGAATCCATTGAGTTTACTTACCTGTAGGAGACGTTGCCCATTGCCGCTACCAATACCAAAAGGACCTTATTCCTCCCCAAAGGTCAGAGTCGGTACCAACTTTGGCATTGAAGTCACCAAGAACAAGGGTAATATCTCCTTTCTTGACAGAATTCAAAATATCCTGAAGTTGTTCATAAAACCTATCCTTCTCATCCTCAGTGGGGGCATAACAGCAGATAACATTCAAGTCTTTAACGCTTGTCTGAAATTTTGCTGTAAGAAACCTTTCATTAATGCACTCGTATCCTAGAGAGCATCACTAGCTTGTCTGCTGAGAAGCAGACCCAAGCCTTTGTGATGCTTATTGTCGTCCCTCCCTGAAAAGAGAAATTTAAGATTATTTTTAAGAATCTGATCTTTATCTGTCCATCTGGCCTCACAAGCCGAGTATGAGAATCTGATCTTTATCTGTCCATCTGGCCTCACAGCCGAGTTATAATGGTGGAATTCTTGTGTGAGGACATCAAGAGAAAAAGCTCTGTGCAGAGTCCTCACATTCAAACTACCTATGGAGAGAAAATGGTTAGTGGGATGTTTAAAGAAACTATGTTTATTGAGAGAGGGAATGCCGACAATATCAAACAGCCCCCTAATCGCAGACATGGGGCAAAGACCCGTTCCCCCACCACTAAAGGCTGAAGCCATCTACACTGGAAGACTTCCTCCAATGTAGAATTTGACGATGCCAATAGAAGCAAAGAGTTCAGGTGCCTGCGATGACGTCTGTCAGGATTATCCACCAGCTGATAAACATATCCTGTGAATCTATTCACTTGGGGCTGTCAACCCACAAACAGAAAACAGCGGAAGATTTTCCCTCCAGAGAAGCCAACCAGTGCAGCAAATTCAGAATCCATAATCAAGCTCAGAGCCTTAATTCAGTCCAGTGGGTTTATATGGTCAGCACCAGGACCCTGTCTGGTTGACCACTCCTCAGCAGGGTAGGAAAAAAAAGAAAAGTAGCCATAGTTGTCCGGATCAGTAGGCCACACTAATCTGGCAACCCTCCCCTTCCGTTCACTTCCACAAGAAAAACTCTTTTGAAAGGTACTAACGGTCTGCATTACGAGAAGGCGGGGTCGGATGTTCTATGCATCATCACAGGGGATTGGTGCATAGCTCTCCTTCCAGTGACTACCTAGCTACCATTTACAGACTACGACATTAGTAATAATAAATTGAGAAATGTAGCTAATCCCGAAGAGGGTTCGGACTCTGTGACAAAACAATAGCTGCAACAAGAGTCTATAACACTGAATCACACGGGAAATTTTGACGCAAATACTAAAAGAATATCGAACGTAGGCAGACCTATAGAAAATGGAGATGCCGCTACCATGTAATACGTTAATAATGCTTCGTTAATTTTTCGGAACAGTCGCTACGATGCGCGAAATAAACAAATAATCAATGTTACTGAACAGGATGCAGATTCTGGAGTAGTTACAAAACGATATTTGGAAAAAAGAGCACTTTGCAATGACGATGATAATTACGATGCAAGCAATAAACGCATTAAAAAATCTTGCAGAACTGATCGATTCATCCAATGCCACTACGAAACACTACGACCACTGTTCAAAACAGTCCAATGAATACATTGGTTAGAAATAAAGATGGGCTTTGCGTTCCACGAAGCATTGCATTCGACGGTCATAGTTTCAATGCAGAAAAAAACGAAACTTTGATGTTGTCGATCCCGAGTCGGATTCTGCTGCTGTAACTAAGGGATATTTGGAAAAAGTCGCATTAACAGGCGAGGATGTCTAATGCGAACAATAAGATAATAGGAAATCTCGGGGAACCGAGGCACAACAGAAATGCGACAACAAAAAGTTACGTTGATGGCTTGCAAAGTTGGATCCTAACCCATCCAATTCTCTATTGAGAAATGAAAATGGACTTTTTGCATCAAGTGGTTGCAGTTTTACTGGCCACTTGATGCAAAAAAACTGCTGAAGTTGCGGAAAACGAATTACGAATTCGAAGGGAAAACGAATTACGAATGTTGGCACCCCAATTGTAAACAATGATGCTGCTACAAAACTATACGTTGATAAAAATACTATAATTTGCGTTACCTATGGTGATAAAGAAGTGAAAAAAGACATATTGCAGTCTCATCCAATTATACAGATAAACACAAAATTCGACCTACTAACGCCACCTATTTTCAAAGATAATTACCATCTATGCATTTCTTATGGATTTATAAGTAATTTGTTGCACAACAAATCCCTCTTTTAGTATAAATTATGGTATCAACTTGGATGATCAAAAATTTATTGAAGTAGTAAAACCGCAACTTCAGCAGTTTTTTTTCTGTTATTCCAGTAAACAAGAAATTTGACAGGGGTAGCAAGAGTAGTATTTCACTTGCTAGACACTATCCAGATCCAAAAGAAAGAAGTGTTTAGTATTTGAACAATTTCAAAAATTTCTTCTGTGAAATTAGGCAAATATCCCTTTCTGAAAGTTGTCTTGTACTTAGCGATTCTCACTCTGTCGCCGATTTTAAATTTTGGTTTCGTAACAGATTTAATTTTTTTACCAAACAGATTTAAATGCATGATATTTTAGTTTTTCTTTAAACTTGCCTCTTCTGGAGTAATTTTTATTGATCTGTGATAAGAATTATTGTAATTCTTAACAAGTTTCGGAAGAACATCGATCCATTTCCTCGTATTATTGGCAGTGAAATATTTCCATATATTTGTCTTTAGAGTCCTTTTAAAACGTTCAACTATATGCGCTATTCAACTATTATGCATTTCCGGTGGCGAACCATTTCACGCCGCGTTGGCTAAACAGTGCTTGTGTTTCTCTATTAATAAACTTCCCTTATTCCCTTATCTGTTTGCAACTTGGATGGCTTGGCTGTTGAAATATTTTGAAAAACGCCTTTGTAATCTCGCTACCAGTTTTCTTTTTAACAGGCATTGCCCTAGCGAATTTACTGAAAATGTCAATCACTGTTAAAATATAATTCGTTTGTTGTTATGTAATTAAAATTTTTGCATATTGATTACATCGCTCTGCCACTGGTCGTCCACATCAGAGACATAAACTCGTCTTGTTTTGAATTTCGTGTAGATGGGTTTGTGTAACGTGTACACATCTTGTTGTTCGACAAACTTCTTTACCTCTTTTTCCTTCAATCCAGTTTTGCGTATTAGATCTTTTATACCGGAAAATCCCTTTAATGGATCGTAGTAAACGGAATAAAGCATCTTATTTCTTGTGTCCTAAGCCGAACCGTTTCTTTGTTTAAATTATAGGTTTGATTATCGTTCTTGAAATTCTTTCTCCTAAAAGTTGGATTCTGAATTTCATCCAAATCATTTAATTATGCTTTGTCGGCTTCGTGTCTCTCTTTAGTGTCTGTAGATTTGCTGTAAGAAATCTAGTGCTTTTTGCAGGCTTTGTCCACACGGTTAATACCAGGATCTCCTCGCATTAACCTTTTCTCCAATTTCGTAAAAGGTCCACAGTACTGGTAACCTGGAATGTTCATTTCGGGTGGATTAAACTTTTCTTGAATCCAGCTTCCACACGTTTGACATCTACCTCTCATCAATACCCTTTTATTCTTTGATGTGGCATATGCAACGTTATTCGTTAAAGTTTTCGTTTTTCACTTTACACAATTGATACTTAATTTTTATATATAAAATAAAAGTGCGTGATACTTATAAAAATAAAGTATAATGTATCACAGTTATCTAACTAGTTTAACTCCTGGACAAAAGCAAAAACTGAAGAGTGCATTTATAAATAAGAATCGAATTACTTTAAGTATTGATCCACAGAAGAAAGGTAACGATACATTGAAACTGACAAAGAGACAAATCAGTAAACTGAAAAAATCTACAACGCCAGTTCGACTTCGTTTCAGTAAAACACAGCTAGGTGGATTTCTACCGTTCTTAATACCTGCACTGGTAGCATTGGGAAAAGCAGCTGCAGTTAGAGCTGCGGGATATGCTGGTACTAAGCTGCACAAAAAGTTCTAAGAAAAGGGTTATACATTCCTGGAAAGCAAAGAGCAGCTGACTTATCAAAAAATAAAAGAAAGGGAAAAGGTTTGTACATTCCAGGAAAACAAATAGCTCAGGGATTTAAAAAAAAAGCCATTAAGTAACTTAGATATCGAAAATATAATGGAAAAACGATAAAGGATTCCGTGGTGTATACTATATTAATTCTTTGCCAACAAAAATATTCAAGAACGAAAATGGGATAGTGAACTTTGATGATTCCCGTGGTGCAGGAACTCATTGGGTAGCTTATTTCAGTAATGCGAAGTTACCTTACGTCGAGTACTTTGATCCATTCGATTTATCGCCACCAGAAGAAATAAAACATTATTTACTTACATCTTCAAAGCCAATTGTGTATATCTCTTCGCAAATTCAAGCAAATTACTCTGTAAAATGCTGTTACTGTTGCATCTATTACATTAAACGAAGGAATAATAATATAAGCCCATATGATGTATCAGTTTGAACAAACTCCTAACCATAGGAATGAATTGTTGGTAACAACTAGCATATGAGTACTACATAGTACTACACTATATTAATAAAGATGGTACTCATAACTATCAATTCCTCTACTATTACGGCATACAACCCCGAAGATTTGGAAATTAATTATGAAACGCCGATCACACTCAGTGGTGAATACGAGATAGCACTGATCGGTAGCAAATATGTGCTATTCCTGGTACAACATCAGTGATAAATATAACAATAATACTCTGAAATACTTCAATGGAAGACAATGGAATAAAATAACTTTCCAGAATGGAACGTGCGATATAGACGGATTTAATGATGTTTTAAAAATTGTCTTTGGAGATCCTAGCCGTATAATACTAGAAAGTAACCTCCCTACATTAAGATTTGTTATTCGTTTGGCAAGAAGATATAAAATAGACTTTTCTGAAGGAAAGTTGCGAGAAATTCTAGGGTTCGAATCGAAAATTATCGATGCAGCAAAAAACGAAGTTCCCACCCAACATAACAAGAGGGGTCGATCGCAATCTGATTCTCTGTTCTATTGTCGAATCTTCCTACCTCAATAACCACAAGAGCGACGTGTTGTACAGTTTCGTACCTCAAACACCGTCTGGCAGTTTAATCGACACACATCCATTCTTCCCCATATATTTACCGCTGAATAAAACTGATTACATTTACAACGTTAGAATGAAAGTAACCGATCAAAATAACAAAATAATTGACTTGAACAAGGGAAACGTGACTTACATGTTACACATCAGACCCAAATAAAGATGAAAATACTGAGAAAGCGAATTAAAATATTTTATACTATTCCGTCGCCATCATCGAAAAAACGAGAAAATATCCCCTAAAAGCTGAAATATTCTTAATTAGTTGATTTATGGAAATGGCCTAAAAATCATAAAGTAAGTATAAGATGGACGTTGAAGCTACTTACTGGAATTTGTTCGAAGACTCAATGGAGGATAATTCCAAGACAAAATGCCAGTACTTGGAATATCTGGAAACCAATGTTAATGTTAAAAATCTCGAATAATACGAAATATTTACGAAAGATTTGGACGTTTTTCTATATCTGCACAAAAGTTATATCACGTCAGAGCCAAAATACTGAAATGAATGGGTATCGGCGTCAATGACGTAGTTATGATGGTCAATAATGGGTACAACAGTTTCAAGAGAGCTCAATATTATATAGGAAACAGAGACTGGAAGATATTGAATTGCCAGGAGTGACGACCATAATTCACAATTGATTTTACCGAAGTTTTTTCATACAGTGCTGCCACAAGTATGATGTGGTTCAAAGCTACCGCAAATACTTCGAAAATGAATAAGTATTTATACGACGGAGGCGAAGATAAACTTGACACGAATAATGAGATAAAGGATTTTGCACAAGCGTTGAAGAAAAATCCTGAATTCAATCAAGGATTCTCGGACAGATAGGAAATTACCAAAAATAGTCAAAATGTAAATCTATTCTTACCACTGAATCGGCTGTTTGGATTCTGCTGAGACGTGGATAAAGTGTTTTGCGGTGTAAAACATACCATAAAACTAGAAAAAAGTGACGACAAAGACATTATTCAGAGAGTTGGGGCTACGTAGTTTAAATTTGAAATATCTCACATATCTTGGTTTATTCCAAAAGTGGAACCATCACTACAAGTACTTGCAAAACTAGAATCTCAGTTAGCAAGCGGCAATTCATATGAAATCTTTTGGGAATCGTGCAAACTGTACAAATCTGATACTCGAATTGACTCTCATGTCAGTTGGAGGGTTACTATAACTCAAAATAAACCTTCCATCTTTTGTCGTCTTACAAAAGTCTAACCGATTAAGTAATCAAACCAGAAACAGATCAGAGTGAATAGCAAACAGTTTCCCAAACAAGAATTCGAGTGCAACTTTGAACCCAACAGTTTAGATTACGCACGAGTTTACAACAGCTTACTAGCGGCAAAAAATATGGATATCGATTATATATGGATATTTCGTAAATATGGATATCGGGTACACAAGTCAGGTACCAAGATTTTATGAAACTATCCGATATTCCACTTCGATGTCAGCAAATACGAATCATATTTATATGAATTATCCGTAACTGCTGATATCGAAATACGATTTAAATTAAATAGGGCGCCAAACAAATTATATCACGTATATTGTGTAATTGTCTCAGCATGCAAAGCAACCCTGCAACCATTAGAGGGAAAACTGTTAGTCATCGGCTAAATATTCTAAAGCCAAAGTTCAGAATAACAGATGTTTACCAATACTTTTCCGGTCGATATTAAAATATGTAGGAAAAATTAAACTCGGACTGCTTTGATTTCTCAAAACTTTTCCACATATCACATAATATTCGGTGTCTCAAATAATTCTGCTTTTGAAAATTTTAGCTATGAAGCATTAATTGAATGTTGTAAGAAAGCACAATAAAACGTTGTTAGCAAAATGTCGCTGATGGTTTCTTTAAAAAAAAAGTTCATTTAATTTCCACAGAACGTCTATAAGATATCTAAGATGAGCAGTAGATATGCATGGGTGATCTTCGATATCTAATAGACGTTACGTAGAGATTGTAGTTTGTGTTGTCACGCATGATTGTAGTTTCATAGATTTGTCTCTTCGCTACAGCAATCGCGATCGAATGTAAGCAATACAACGGAACGTCCCCTGACAGATTCCCGTGAAAGGAATGAATTTTCTTTTAAAGCTCCGTAGATGTGTTTAGCAAAATGTCGCTGACGGTTTCTTTAAAAAAAGTTCACACAATCTCCACAGAACATCTATAAGATATCTAAGATGAGCAGTAGATATGCATGGGTCGTCTTTGATATCTTATAGACGTTATGTAGTGGTTGTAGTTTGTGTTAGGTTTAAAAAAGATAGTACTCAAATAATTCTGCTTTTGTAAATTTTAGTTATGAAGCATTAAATGAACGTTGTAAGAAAGCATAATGAAAACGTTGTTAGCAAAATGTCGCTGACGGTTTCTTTTTAAAAAAAACTCCATTTGTGACTTCACGGAGACGATTCGAAGACACGATATCCTGTTTCAGCGTTTCCTAATTTGTGTACAGATAGCAATAGATAAAAGATCTTAGTACTGACTTAGCAAGTGTTACGAGATTCCGAAATTTGATTTAAATCCTTTTTGCGTATAAATACGGTGGTTATTCTGGCATAATAAAGTGTGAACTCTAAGGATGAGCACTAAAGAAAAATGCGTTAACTGCGGCAAATTTGTTCGTAAATCTAACCTTTCACGTCACAGGGAAACTGCGTGTATTTCTCGTCTATTTAAGAAATGTGAATATTGGGACTCCAGCTTTGATAGAAATGACAATTAGAGAAGTCATCTGAAAGATTATCATATAAAAACAGATAATGCTTTTAGAAAAACTTTTCGTATATACAAAATAGATAACATAGACGTGCGGCAAGATATAAAAAGTTTTCTGGTGAAAAATAATAAGTGGAAATGTATTATCGGTAAAAAACTCAGCCAACCTCTAAAAATTAGAATCATATTGCACGTAAAATTTAAAAATTTCACGAATTCCGAAAGGCAGGAAGAAAGAGTTTCAGGATATTTTTCAACACGTAACGAAATAATCACTTTGGCTGATAATTTAAATTTATTTCTGAAATATTCGTATGAAAAAATAGATGAAGATATAGAAAGTTTTGTAAAACAGGGAAGCGGATGGGTGTTCGACAATATTATTTCGCTGGAAATTCAAATGTCACAATACAATGCAGTTGGAACATTTTTCATAGATTTGCCAAATCATTTAAAATTTACCAAAGGAATAGTCAATGTTCAAAACTCAGACAATAAATGCTTTCTGTGGTCAATATTATTTGCTTTACATCCAGCTAATGATAATCCTCACCGTGTGAAAAACTATAGACATTATGAAAATGATTTGGACACATCATCGCTGACTTATCCAGTAACCATCAATCAAATTTCAAAATTCGAGGAATTAAACAAACTCTCTATCAACGTAATGGTTTCTAAGAAAAATAGCATAGAAACGTTATATATTTCAAAGAAACGTGCTAAAAAACCTATACAACTGTTACTTTTAAAGAAAGGTAGCGATTCCCACTATTGTTGGATAAAAAATTTCAGAAGAGTTGCAGCATATCTTTCCAAACACCAGGTGACTCTTTCCCTTGTCCATACTGTCTTCACAATTTCTGCAGAAAAGATTTACTAGATAATCACATCAATGGTTGCAAATCGAAAAAACTGCAAAATATTAAATTTTCCACACAAAATTCTATGAAATTCCTTGCAATCAAGAATAGTTTGAGACAACCGTACGCAATATATGCAGATTTTGAATGTTTCTCAAAATATTCCAGATGGATTTTCCAGATGAACCCCGGAAAAGGCATGGATGTGTGTGTTGTTTTTCTGCTGAGGTCCTGCCATCCTCACAGACCTCTGTGGCAAGCAGCTGCTTGATGCTGCCTTTTTTATTTTATAGTTGGCCCAGATGGAAAACTAATAACAAGCAGGAAGTACAGAGGCGAAAACGCAATAGAGCGATTTTTAAATGAAATGATCGACGCCGAAAACATGATAAAAACTGTAAAGAAAAACGATATTAAGATGACTTATTTTGATTGGCAGAGTTTTAATGATGCGAAGTGTTGCCACATATGTGGGAAAACACTGAAAACCAATAAGGTGAGAGACCACGATCATTTAACGGGAAAATTCAGAGGTGCTGCTCACAACAAATGTAATCTGCAAAAACAAATTTTCAGAAGATATACCTGTATTGTTTCATAACCTCAAGGGATTCGATGGCCACTTCATTGTAAAAGAATTGTGGAAATTTGGCAAAACGAGGAAAATTTCGGTCATACCCCAGACTACTGAAAAATACATATGCATAAAATTTGGCCTAATTAAATTTATTGATTCGTACATGTTTCTCAGCACTTCACTGGATTTTCTGGCAAAAAATGCTAATAGTTTCCACATATTAAATCAATATTGTGAAGAAAATAATTTGAATGAATTCCAAAAGCAACTTTTGAAAAACAAAGGTAGATTTCCCTACGACTATTTGGAAAATAGCGCTCAGTTTTTGCATACAACGCTTCCATCGAATAAAAATTTCCCAAATAACGAACAATACGAAAGAGCAAAAAATCTGTGGGAACACTTTTCCATAAAAACTTTCGGTTAATATCACGATCTATACATACTCACTGACGTATATACTGCTCGGAAATATTTTTGAAAATTTCAGGACTTCGTGCATGAATTATTACAAACTCGACCTTTGCCATTAGTTCAGCTCTGCTGCTTTGTCATTCTCTGCCTGTTTGAAAATGACTGAGGTAGAGCTAGAACTTATAAAAAACGACATGTTTTTCTTTATAGAAAGAGCATTACGAGGAGGAATATCTCTAGTGTCTAAAAGGTTTGCGCGAGCCAATAATCCTTTACTAGAATAATACGACAGTAGCAAACCACAAAACTACATTATGATATTTCAACGCGAATAATTTATATGGGTGGGCAATGTCTCAACCTCTCCCAATCGGTAATTTCAAATGGGTAAGCGACATTGATGTCCTTAGTGTTCCAGAAGACAACGAAAAAGGCTATTTTAGCGAAGTTGATTTAGAATATCCAACACGTCTGCACGATTTACACAATGATTTCCCCTGGGCTCCCGAAAAATTAAAACTCAGTGATCGTAATATCTCATTCCTAATACCAAATCTATAATAATATATTAGCAAAATTATATAGTTCAATGCCGGTTACTTAAACTTTATGTAGAACTGGGACTAAGGGAGAAAAACGTTCGCAGAATATTAGAATTTGATCAAAAACCGTGGCTGAAACCTTACATAGATTTTAATACAACAAAAGGAATGAACGCCACCAATAATTTTGAGAAGGGCGTTTTAAACTGATTAATAATGCAATATATTGTAAAACGATAGAAAACAAAGGAAAAAGAATAAATTGGCGCATTGTTACTACTGAAAAGAAGTTAAAAGAATTAATGGCAAACCCCAGATACATTTCTTGTGTTAAATTATCAGAAAATTTCGTATTTGTTCATATGGAAAAGAAGAATATTACATTAGACAAACCTTTCGTGTCCTGTTTTTCACGCAGAACGTCTTTTGATGACTCTTGACCGACAACAGGGGGCTTTCTCCTACTAATGTCTAATTAACTTAAAAAGTGTAATTAGCCTTCATCCTTTCTGGAACGTAAAAAATCCATACATTCACAGATAGCGCCCAAAAATCTATTTTTTCCGTCATATTTTTCTCCCGCAGCCCTCGAAAACCTCATTTTTTCTATTAAATTTGAACTGTCATATTTTTTAAACTAATTTCCCAAACTTTCTTGCTTTTCTCGATTTCTCCTATTTTACCATTTTTTACTCCCCAACAGCCCAATAATTCAGTAAAGTGTTGATAACTGCAACATTTTCCCAAGAAAATCCCCTCATATCCTGTCTTTCACACAAAACGTCTCGCCCAAAAACCACGTCAGCGCTCATCTCCCCAAAAGTGTCCCATAGGTTAACATGGGATCCCCTATACTTTAACATTGTTCCAGAACTCTCATTTCCTATACTACTGGCGTAGACTATGACGCAATGACATATGTTTTTATTCCCATGAATCAGTACAATATAAGCCAAGGTAAATTACAGTTCCTGAGATAATGCTACTCTTTTACTGGGTACACTGTCGTGATTTTCAGAGCAATCGATTTCTGAAATTTTTATCTGACAGTTTTTTTTAAAATCTGGAATAGCATTATTATTTAGTTTACGTTTAATAGTTAGTCATAAGAGTTCGCTTCATAAATCTTATAGGCTATAGATTTTAATAGGCATCTGAAAAATATTTACCTCATATTTTAGCATGTGGACATCGAATTTTTCTTCAAGATGACAATGCAGCACCTACTTCATAGTAATTTTCGCTTCTAATTCGAATGTATATGAAACATTATTATTCTTATTCTTCGAATGATTACTCTTGTAGTTTGCTACTGCATAGTTCAGCACGATATAAAGAATCAAAAATTGCTTGAAAAACTTCACACAGAGAGAAATTCACCAAGCGAAGAGCAAAGAAAGACACGAAAGAACGTACGATTATGTAAGTACATTCATTAGCTGAGCTCTCCACACTGTGACGCCAACTCGAAAGTTGAATTGCAACATTTTCTACATAAATTATAGTATCCACTTTTACCAAAAACGTTTTTGGCTTATTACACGTTTAATAAGGATAACATTTCTTGAAATAACCGAAGTCATTCCGATTCTTCACAAAAACTAATAACGGCAATCTTAGCCGACACCCGAACACAAAATCACTCAAATTATTTCTTTTCTAAAATTCTTTTTAAGCTGTCTGTTCCATTCCAAACACGAAGATTTTCCACAGTAAGTGCAGTATCTAGTGATACAATAATAATCATGCTTTCTATATTAAAAATATTTTTTTTGTTGGAATAAAGTAATGAAAGTCAAGAATATATATTTTTGGTGAAAATATTTAATCTTACACATATTTTTACATCCGAAGGTGGATCATTTGATACATGGGCTGACAGCGTCTTGCCTTTAAATCTTCATTGCAGGAGTTTGCAAGTGTTTTCTTCTCAAAATGTTTCTCATTTGAAACGTATGCATTTACGCCATTAATTAACCCAGGCATCAAATGCTTCTAAGATAATTTGTGAGAGTGTTTGAAGTACCGTTCTTTTTGACTCTCGAGCCTCCTCGTCATTTCGAAAGCGACAGACTTTTAATGTTGTTTTCAACATTGTAACTTGAGTGCTTCCATTCGCTCGATTGGCGTTTGGTTTTCGGATTGTAGTGGAAAATGCAAATCCTATCACCGATCACAATAAGCTGTAAGAATCCTTCATCCTCCTCAAGTCTTGCCAACCAGTTCCGATAGATCAATATATTTTGGCTTTTGTTCAGGGTAAGACTGGTTTTATAATAAACGCACTAGCTAGGAGTCGCATCGAAAGGGGGCCTCACAAGACATTTACCTATTCGTGAAATCAGTGCGTTACATTTAATTACTAAAAATAAAACTACATCGATTTATACAAAATAAAAATAATAAATATTCCCTCAAACAGCTGCTTCCCACAGAGGTCTAACAGGAGCCTGTCAGTTTAATACGCCACAGTAGAAGGTCTGTGGGATGGCGGGACTTGAGCATAAATACAACACAAACATCCAGGGCCGGATTAAGGCCAACTGATGCCCTTAGCACAGCCTAGGAATGGTGCCCCCTTGGATCTTCTATTGCTTAATTGAACACGTTTCATCTTGGAATCTGAAAATACAGACGCAAAAATTTAAAAAAACCACAAAAGAATGTGGATCATATATATTTATAATGATTAGAAAAACACTTAATTTCATGCAGTAAAACGTTAGCAAGACAGTCAAACATACTGAACTCTAGGTCTATGTCTGATACCTTAAACTTTCGAAATTTTGTCACTCACCATACAAAAAAACCCCGTTTTTTTAACAATTCAGATTAAATTCGAACACCGCAGATAAGGACAATTTACAAATTTCGATTAAAGTCGAGTGTGGCAGTGAAAGAGTTAAGGTTAAGTAATAAGGCATGATACCTAGTAGTAAGGCATGATACCTAGGGGGGAAAACTCTGTGGTGACCCCCTTCCCTTGGTGCCCTAAGCACGTGCATATTTTGCTTAATGGTTAATCCGGCCCTGCAAACATCCACGCCTTATCTATGGCTCAAGTCCAGATTTCTGAGATCTGTAGCCAAACGTGCTAATGATAAATAAAAATTTCTACAATATATATATGTACAGGGTGGTTATAATTAAACTGACATCACTCAGAGCGATGTAGAGAAGTATCTACTCGACGAATCACAGCGAAAAGTGGTGGATACTTTAATAAGAACATGGGGTAGAGAATTTGCGAATAATAAAAAAATTAGTTTTAGTGCCACCAGGTGGCATGGGTGCACTAAAATAAAGGAAATACCAAGTTGAACAAAAATCTTGTATTTTACAAATCAAGATTCTCAATATGTGAACCATTCGTAAGCAAAATGTGTTGGTAACGTAATAAGGCATGGCCCACAGTTGCTAGAAACGTGTCTCAGAGAATGGCTGCAACGTGCTGTGTTATTCTTGCCTTCAGTTTAGCAAGCGATTCAACATTGCCTTGGTAAACTCGGCTTTTAAAACCAAAGATCGCATGGGTTTAGGTCGGGGGGGGGGGGGACGTGGTGACCAACCATTGGAAAACGAGAAATTAATCTGACCTTACCAAATTTGGTACGCAACAATTGCGTTGCCGTACGTGAAATATTGGGTGGCGCTCTATCCTGCATGAAGGTTATGGAGTCTAAGCAATTACTTTCTTGCAAAGCTGGAATAATCTTGCGGCAGAGATCTGTGTAATGTGGTCCATTCACCGATCTACACACAGGGCCTTGAGGCATGATCTCAACAAAAAATGGTCCGATTATAAAGTTTGCGGTAAACCCACACCATACAGTTACATAGTCGGAGTATAGGGGCACAGCATGCGGATGTATAGGTTCCCATATTCGGCAGTTGTGCGTATTCGCTGCTCCTTGTAGAGAAAAATTCACCTCGTTGGTCCATAAAACTTTCCAAAGCCATATGTCATCGAACTGTCATCGAACCAGAAATCGCAAAGCGAAGTCGTTGCACTGTTCAGGATCATATGGTGGCAGCTGCTGCACCCTATGAATTTTATAAGGATCCTTTCCTTTTATCTTTCAGCCGATGATATTCGCATAATACAGCAGTGGCATTACTGCCGTTTTGGTAGAACAGTTTCACTAGCAAAACTCAGTCCTTGCAGATACCCATGGTTCCTTCTAGCGATTACGTAGATCGTGTATGGATATGCGATGTTCCAGGCAAAACATTACCCATTACCATCTCCATCTGAGAATATGCCCAAGTTGGCATAAGTAAAAACATATAACAAGTAAACCACCCGTGGGTGGGGCTTGCTCTAGCGATTACTTATCTTTAATTTTATGAACTCCAAGCCTAGGGCTTATATTTCGAAGTCTAAAATAGTGCCTGATTGGCAATAACAAAAGTTAAATACATAAACCTCACAAGGGTAAAACAAATTTGCTAAAAAAGCACAACTAAAAGTAACGCAAGCAAGAGTCGAACACCAAAATCTTTGAACGCTTGAACTGGTAATAAAACCAAGGGATCATAATAGATGAAGGATCTTTAGTCTAGTCACTTATCCATCCAAGAGACAAAAAACAAAATCGAAGGCTTGGACACCTACTGAGATTCTCTCAGTCCGATTCTTAGCCTTCTTAAATTTAAGACAAAATGTTTTAACTTTGAACAATATATTACCCAAATTTAATTTCCTGAAGAAATCCAGGATATTTTTAAATTCTTTAACAAAGTTAAACGTTTCCTCCTCATTTAGTTTTCTATTTTAAGTTGGTACATTCACTTGGCCTTCCCTTTTTCTGAAAGCTTAGAACTGGTGGAGCAAT
The DNA here is from genome assembly GCA_038380435.1 of Ryuthela nishihirai. Taxonomy (NCBI): domain Eukaryota; kingdom Metazoa; phylum Arthropoda; class Arachnida; order Araneae; family Heptathelidae; genus Ryuthela; species Ryuthela nishihirai. Next base: position 530,424 of record JAWZYU010000025.1, read on the forward strand.
GTTAGATTTTCCTCGAATCTCTTCAGGAAGTCTGGTAGCTTGTGAATAGGTCTTATTAGGTTGTTACATACTGGGGTGCCTTATTTTTACCCTTCATGGATTTTTCCAAAGGTAGTCCTCTACTGGAAAGTTTGGGAAAGAGCTCACAGCCTCTGTAATTGGCATGTGCTCTTTCCCGCAGTTAGCACAGGTCGGTGGACCATCCTTGTGTGTCCTGAAACACGTAGTAGTAAGATCGTTGCCAGCGCATTTGTCACATCTAGGGTTGTTGAAGCAGTTACCCTGAGTGTGCTCATAACGCTGGCATTTGTCACATTGTGTTGATACTTTCTTCCTTTGAAAGGACTCAACAGTGATCTTTAGGTGGAAAAGATCAGTTTGTTGGTATCTGTTTTTTCCAACTCAATGAGAAATATAGGTAAGGGAGTCTTGTCCTTGTATTTCTTAAGTTGAGAAACTTTAAGGGTCATGAAGCCCATTCCGGACAATTCCTGAGCCAATTCTTCACAGGTGATGTCATAAGGAATGTTCTTGATGATCACCTTTAAGTTCTTTTCTGACTTCAGCTGATATGTATGAAAAGTAAACTTCCCTTTCTCAAAGAAGTTTATAAAACTTCTATAGTCTTTGCTACATTTCGTTTGGACTCTAATGATCTCGCCAGAATTTTTTTGTTGTAAATGCTTCCACAGCCAAGTAACCAGCTTTTCATGAGTGTTCAGCCAATTTTTAGGTTGCCTCAAAACTATTGGTGGTATTTTGTCCCTCTTTACTTTTGTTTGAAGCGAGGAAACTTTGTGTTTATGAGGATGTTCCTACATCGTCACTTATGTCATATTCTTTCTCTGAAGCACACTGGCTAGAGAGTAAGGAATATTTGTTTTGACTAGTGATACAATACCCCTCAAGCAGCTGCTTGCCACAGAGGTCTGACAGGAGCCTGTCAGTTTATATGCCATAGTAGAAGGTCTGAGAGGATGGCAGGACCTCAGCAGAAAAACGACACACACATCCATGCCTTACCCGGGGCTCGAACCCAGGTCCCGTAGATCAGTAGCCAAGCGTGCTAACCACGGGAGGTTCATCTATATTTAAGGGTCTTTTGCATCCCTGTTGAACAGGTTCGAAACCTTGATCACTTTCATCTAACTTGCTTTTGTCATTATCTTCAATAGGTGAAGATTCCATAATATCAACATTGGTGACAGCAATGAGCTGCATAGTAGCATCACTGTTACCATCTTCGGAGCAGTTGTGCTCTTTAACTGCTTTTTCCAAATAAAATTACTGAAGGATGACCTGATTGAGTTCTTCAGCTTGCTCTGGACTCACATCTTTAATAACGTGAAGTGTAGGAAGCAACTAATCCTTTTATTGAGTGCTTTTAAAATTTTCTTTTTCTGATCAAGCAGTTGACAGCTTTGCATAGTTTTCCCAAAATCAGAGCTATCTGAGCGGACCGGAATGACGTATACCGGAGCCGTTGCAGTGTTCGAATTATGGTGTCTCTGAGCGGTCCATTCAGGAGTATCGAGTTCTGGTGTCTCTAAGCGATCCGATTCAGGAATATTCAAACTCAGATTTAGTGAAAAAAGTAGTAAATAGAGAGAGTAAGGAATATTTGTTTGATGTAGAAAAGTTTCGTGAAAAAACTTGCAAGCCATTTCGTTGATTGTGGAAGTGATGGATTCGACGTTTGTGTCATGAGCTATTATAAAGTTTTATTTTTACAATTTTTTACTTGAACATGAACATTTTTACAAATTTTTTACTTGTAAACACTATTTACAAGTAAATATGGAACTTGTAATTTGTTTTACAAGGTTGATTAAATATCAATATTACTTTTTACAACCAGGTTTGGTTGTATACAGGAAACGATGTGAAATTCAAAAGTAGATTATAATACACTGTTCAAGAACAATGTTTAATCAATATCCTCACGGAGTGGTTTCAAAACACTAGAAATACAAAAACAGACAGCAATTTCAAAACAATTCGAACTTGCATTAATCGAAGTAGATTCCTTTATTGGAACAGTATAACTTACAAAAAAACTTCAACAGAAGTTTGAAAAGTTGTAAATCTAACAATTGTAAAATTATCAGAAACAGAAAATATATTATTAATCTCCAAGAGAGATTAAGAGCGAACAATAAAATATGCAGTCAAAAGCATAATTCATAAAATATGTAGGCTTTCTTCCTCAAAAGCAATTCATAAAATATGTAGACATTTCAATTTGAAATCTCTAAAATCCTAAACATGTACTAAAGTTTAAATAAAACATTAGGCTATATCTCACCTATCCTCCCGACCAAGGACTCCACCGGGTTTGAATACCCGATCACGCCCAAGGCTAATAGGCAATTTAAGTAAAGGTTTAGGTAACTAAAGTTCACTTCTTGGAGTTAAGCAAAAACACGTCCGCTTCCTTCCACGTCGGAGCTCCAAGTCCTCTAGCGATTACGTAGATCGTGCAATGATTTGCGATGTTCCAGATAAAACTTTACCCATAACCATCTCCATCTGGAGATATGTCCATTTGGCATGAGTAAAAACGTAAGTAAATCACCCGTAGGTGGGCCCCGAGGGGCTAACATAAAAGAAGCTAAAAATAGCAATTATAATGCACGAGAGACCTAAAACGGGTAGCTTTCCTCAGAGAAAGCCACCATTATAGGTCTCTTGTACTTGTTGAATACAGTATGATCATAAAGAAGAAATAATCTCATTCGGATTATTACTCTAGCGATTACGCGTTATGACAAGTCGCAGTACCGGGCGTAGCCCATACCTGCTTCAACTGATAAGTTTGTGCCAGTGAGAAATTTTAAAAACCTACTTCGGTTTGGGAGAAAACCGATGCGAAAGATGCCCTTGATGAATGTTTTGAAGATCAGAGGAATTTAAATAATCAGAAGTGAATTGTTTCAGAGTGGGGGAGGAAAGTAAGTTGAATGGGGACAGAATTAAGTGCAAATAAGATAGGGGAGGGGGTGGAGAGATATAAACGTGGGAGAGGAGTCATATAGAAGAGTTGTAAGTCAAGGGGGTGCAGAATTATTATGTTATAAGGGTAAGAGGGGGTGCAGAATTATGTTCAAGGGCAAGGGGGTGCAGAATTATCATGATATTTGTAGATAGTTGAAGAGAGGTAATGGAGATAAGGTGTAAGGGGAGAAAAGGAAGAGAGGAGAAAGAGAAAATTAGTAATAATTATATGTGAAATGTATCAAAGAGAGGGACGAATGTAAGGTGAGGGGAGGATAGAAATAGCTGCAAGGTAGGGAGTGGAGAAGTGTAAAAAGTGGTAGAGGAGCCATTAAGAAGGGTTGATGGGCAGGGGGAGGTGCAGAATTATCATGCAACAAGGACAAGAGTGTTGCAGAGTTATCATGATAGTTGTAGAAATTTGAAAAGAGGGAAACGGAAAAGGTGTATGGGGAGGAAAAAAAAAAGAGGAGACGGAAAAGCTAGGATAAAAGCTAGGATAGTTTTACAACTTTTGTAGCGTTGATGGTGAATTGATTCATAATCAACAGAGTGCCGATGAGCTCATTTGGATGTAGAGAAGTTTCGTGAAAAAACTTGCAAGCCATTTCGTTGATTGTGGAAGTGATGGATTCGACGTTTGTGTCATGAGCTATTATAAAGTTTCGTACAAACCAGGGAGCTGCTATTGCTGATCAGAGAGTCTAGCGATTACAAAGATTAGGAATGACAATAGCAGTACCAGACCTGTGGCCTATACCTGCGTAATCTGAAGTAGTCCTATTTAGGAATGACAGAAATAAAAGAATAAAACGGCACGATGCCGTAGCCCAGAGGGCTAAGAAAGAGTAGAGATATGAAACTATTATTCTGAGTTAAAAAGATAAAAATAGAAATTTAGAGGCCAATGTAAAATGTAACATATGCAGATCGGAAGGTAGAAGTAAGATTGATGGTATAGTATGGTATTACTTCCCTCAAAATGAATATTTCCAGAATAGCAAATTCTATTCTGACTCATTCAAAAAAAATTTTTAAGGCTGAGAAAAAAAAATAATTTTTTATTTTTGAAGATTTTTTTTTCCAAAATTTTTTTTGAAGACTTCCCTTTTAGGATTCTTTTTTTTTAAGAATTCTCATTATTCACTATCATCCACAAAATTTAGATCCAGTACTCGTTTGAGATTTTCTATTCCTCCTTCATAGAATTTCTGATATCTTGGTAGAATTTTTTTTCTTGTTTCCAAGACTTCTTTTGAGGCATAATATATTCTTTGGGACATCTTCTATATCTGTAATTTCGGTTGTGCTAAGAAATCCAAGAAATATTTTGAGTTCCGACTCAATCTTGTTAGCAGGAACAAGTTTTGAGTTGACCTGAAATCAACAGGCGATGGCAGTTTTCTTTTCTCCTTGTATTTCTTTCTTTCTGGGGATTTTGGCAATTCTGAATCTTTAACAGGAGTATCTGGTTTGATCACAGTTACCGGAGCTACTGTATTTTCCAAATTTTCAGCATTTTCGCTACTTTCCAATACTGGAGGATCTGCTTTGTCGATAGTCGACAAAGTATGGTGATTTGCGACTGCTGCGGCAAACGATTTTTTTGCAGAAGGAGACGTATTGCAGGAGTCTGCAAGATGACCAGGCAATTTACATCTTCTACACAATTTAATGACGCCTGGGTATACTTGTAGCAGTAACCCATCAATAATTAAAAAATCTGGGATATTTTCTTTGAGTTTTATCCGAAGAATTCTACTTCCTGTTTTGATTTTTTTGAATTTTTCCACTTTATAAAATTCATCGAAAATGTCTAATATTTCTCCATAATTCGAAAGTTCTGTAGAAATAATATCGTTGGTAACGAAGAAAGGAAGGTTATGTATCATAACCTTTTTAACTGAAGATCCAAGGAACGTAAATGGCACTTCAATATCATTGATAATAATTTCCTTCATGAGATTTTAGTTTTCGGCTGCTTCCGTAGTAGATAGAGTAATAATGGCAAGGCCACGATTTATTACCTGAGCTACCTCTATGATGTTTTCCGATTCTGGAGCCAGCAAAACTTGAAGTTCAGGTAAAATTTCCTTGATATCTAGTCCTTTTAGATGGATCCGGTGAGCTACCCGCGACATCGGACGTCTCAGCGAGCTGTCTAAAGGGAGCTGGAAGAGGAAAGAAGTGTGGAGAGACAAAAAGGGATAGAATCAAGGGAAGAATAGAGAAAGCAAAGAAAGGAAGGCAAAAAAAAGAGGAAAATACCGCCACAAAATCAGTCCTCAGTTACCTGAATATCGAAAAAGATCAAAGAGCAACAAAATTTCCACTGTTGTTCTCCAAAAGAGGCTCTTTTAGCCGTGTTAGACCTCCTTTTTCAAAGTTCGGAAGAAGAGAGGCACATTTCTGTAGAACGAAGGTTAGGTGTTTATCTGCGCAGTGAGAGGCCACTGTGTTATAAAATTCACTATATCCTGGTTTGAGATAATTATTTGGCTGGAATGTCCTCTTGAGATTCATTATATCTTTTGGAATATCATCCATTTCTTTATTTTCGTATGATTGCAAATGAAATTAATCATTCACCTATGTAAGATCTTCTTCAGCCATTTTTGAATCAGGAGAATTGAAATTTAACGGAGATGTAATTTTTCATGCATTTCTTTTCTTTCCTGCTTTGGAATTTTTCAGGGTGTTGGTTATTTTCAGTTTCAACGTCATGGGTAGGTAAGGGGTTTTCCGTTGTCTCGATGGAAGTAGACACTGTTGCTGCAAAAGTTTTCATTTTGTGACTGTAATTTGTGCAACAATCAGCAAAGTGGCCTGGCAGTCTACATCTTCTGCAAAGTTTAGTGATTCCTGGGTAAATATAGTGACAGTAAACCCAGATATTAGCATGTAATTAGGAATGTTGTCTTCTAGTTCTATTTTCAAAATTCTATTTCCAGTTTTAATTTTTTTGAAATATTCTGCTTTCTAATACTCGGCGGATGTCTTTTATCTGGCCATACTTGGAGAGTTCAAGCGATATTTCATTATTAGAAACGAAGAAAGGCAATTTTGAAACGATTGCCATTTTAGTCGACGATCCAAGTAATTGAAAAGTAATTTCAATGTCGTTTATTTTCAGAGAATTCTGTTGAGTCAAAATATCGGGCGCCTCATTTGTAGCTAAGGTAATGATCGCCACAGAACGACTAATTTCCTGCGCCACTTCTATGATGTCGTCATTTTGAAGTTAGAGATTGAATTTCAACCAGAATTACCCCGTAGGTAAAAGCGAAAGGATCTTCGCAATCTTGGGTCCTTTAGTTCAAACATGTTAATAAACTTCTTTGAAGGGGCAAGACGAATCGAAAAGTTTTGAAAAAGACTGTTAGTAAGAGACAATGATAAAAACGTTGCAAACAAAGAAAGGTTTCGACAAATCGGAGTATCTAAGACAAACTTCCGCTCTTACTGTAATTACGTGTCGAAATCCGACCTCACTCGAACCGATTACATGTTTGTTTGGTTTACGTTACGTGCTATGAGATTTTCTTCTTCAGGCTTTCTCAGTAAAAAATTATGGTGTAAAGAGTGTATACGAATAAAGTTTTAGTTGTAATGAATACAAGTTTTGACTTGTAATTTTGGTAATTTTGAAGTATATGCGTCTGGCAGTGAAGAAGGTGGTTAACGCCGTTGAGGTATAAGATTTAGTTGGTTTTATTTATATTTTTATTTAGTGTATTTTATTTAGTGTATTATTTATATTTTTATTTAGTGTATTACCAAAAGAGATATTCTCTTTTGGAAGGGAACGGAAGACGAGGGCTGGCCACTTTTTTCTTTTCTTTTTTTTTTCAACCCTGCTGAGGAGTGGTCAACTTCCCAATGTCCTGGTACCTATTAGACTGGATTTGCTTATGGATTTTAGCTTGATTATGGATCCTGAACTTGCTGCACTGGTGGGCCTCTGTTGAGGGAGAATATGCCGCTGTGTTTTCTGTTTGCTTCTAGATTGCCAGCCCTAAGTAAATAGTGGCATGGGATACCTTATATCAGCTGGTGGATAATCCTGATCAGAGGCCATCGTAGGTACCTGAACCTCACTTAGCTAGTTGGGCATCGTCAATCCTAAACTGGAATAATGTGTCTCAGGCAGCCCCTATGTCTCTTGAAAAAAGTCCACTTGAAAAGGTGGTGCCTGAAATTCCTACCAGCATCGGTGACTTCAGCTTATAACGCAGGAGGAATAGGTCTTTGCCCCCATGCCTGCGATCAGGGGGCTGTTTGATATTGTTGGCCCTACCTATCTCAATAAACTTAGTTTCTTTAAAAATCCTACAAATCATTTTCTCTCTGCAGGAACGTGAGGATATTACACAAAGATTATTCTCTTGATGTCCTCACGCAGGAATTCAGACAACCGTTAAAGACTTGAATGTTATCTGCCCCACTTGGGATGCGGATGAGGATCAGAAGGATAGGTTTTAAAGAACAAATGCTTCAGGATATTTTGAATTCTGTCAAGAAAGGAGATATTACCCTTGTTCTAGGTGACTTCAATACCAAAGTTGTTACTGGCTCTGATCTTTGGGGAGGGGTGATAGGCCCTTTTGGTATTGGTAGCTGCAATGGCAATGGGCAACGTCTCCTACAGGTAAGTAAACTCAATGGATTCAGAATAACTAACTTATTGCAACCACCGCGACATACATAAGTACACATGGGTTTCACCTGATGGACTGCATAAGAATATGATTGATTATATATTAATTAACAGCAAATGGGCTAGTTCTGTTAGGAATACCAGGGCATATAGGGGAGCTGAAATTGGATCTGACCATTACCTTGTTAAAAGTGTCTTGCAACTTAAACTTAAAAGTGCTAGAGTTAAAAATTTTACCTTTAATACTGAAGTTCTGAAAGACCCAGTTATAGTTAAAGCTTACCATGATAGGTTACTTAGTCATTATGACAGTCATGGTATGCTTACTACTGAAATGGAGGAATAATGGGATCATTTTAAACAGGATTTTTTGGACACTAACAGTACTCTTTTAGGAAAAAAGGAGCAGAAGAGACAGAATTATCTGAGTGATAAGGCACTTGAGCTTATTTCAGAAAGAAAGAACTGCAGGAATGTCCTTAATCAATACCCTACTAGTCCTATTAGTATAATAGAAAGCATTACAGAGAGCTTAATAAACGTGTAAATGATCAGCTGCTGATAAGAATCTTTGGCTTGATGGCTCGGCTGACAAAGCCGAGAAAGCAGTTAGACAGCACAACAGCAGAGAGCTGTGCCAGATAGTTAATGTTTTGTGTGGTAGAAAACGGACAGGTATACAGGGATTAAAGGATAAACAAGGTAAGGTTTAGAAGGTGAGGATTCTGTCATGGCTAGGTGGGCTGAGCATTTCAGTGATGTTCTAAACAATGTGGTTAATTCTACTCCCATTGTTTGCAATGATGATAGATGCATTGGTGGCTTTAATGTTGGCCCTATAATACAATCTGAAGTTATTTTGGTTGTTTCTAAACTATAACTTCATAAATCCCTAGGGGTAGATGAAATTACTACAGAAATGCTTAGAGCTGGGAATGTTTCGGTTACCACTTGAATGACTGAAATTCTGAATATCTTTTATGATAAAGGCATGGTTCCTAAGGATTTTACCAGAGCTATTGTTATCCCTATTTTCAAAAAAGGTGATCGCAGTTCTTGTGAAAACTATAGGGGTATCAGCCTACTCTCTGTTCCAGGTAAAGTTCTTTCAATGATTGTGGTTAATAGAATTAAGAATCTGGTTGACAGTGAATTGCGTGATGAACAATGTGGATTCAGAAGTGGTAGGGGATGTGTGGATCAGATATTTTCACTTAGGCAGATTCTTGAGAAATGTTTAGAGTTTCAGAAACCTCTGGTGCTAGCTTTGTTGATTTCAAAAAGGCTTTCGACTCTGGTGATCGTCATAATTTGTGGTTGATTGTGATCTCATATGGTATACATTTGTGATCTCATATGGTAACAGACAAGTTAGTTAACATAATGAGAGCTCTCTATAATAACACTGAGTCGTGTGTGAGAGTTGGTAAGGCTTGTAGCATATGGTTTAGCATTACTTCTGGTGTTAGACAAGGGTGCATTTTGTCTCCTTTTCTCTTTAGCTTGGTTATTGATTATGTTATGCGAAATTCACTTCAAGGGAAAGATTTTGGCCTTAAGTGGACTGGAGATACGAAAATTTCTGATTTAGATTATGCTGATAATTTAGCCCTTTTGACAAATGATGTTGATGAGATGAACTCTTTCATTCGAGCTGTTGATGAGACTGGTAGTAGAGTAGGTTTGGTTATAAACAGAGAGAAAACAAAAGTGATGAAAATTGGTCAGGCAGGCTGTGATTCAGTTAATCTGATTGGTTCCAGTCTTGAGCAGGTGTCTCAGTTTAGTTTTCTTGGGAGCTATGTAACAGATAATGGTGATGTGCGGCATGAGATTAACAGACGAATAGGGATTGCTGCCGGAACTTTTAAGAATCTATGGATAGTGTGGAGAAATAGACGTATACACCTAAAGAATAAAATTAGACTGTAGAATAGTTTGGTTCTGTCTAGGGTTAGTTATGGTAGTGAAACTTGGACACTTTGTAAACAAGATAACAGGAAACTAGATGCTTACACAGTATCTTGGGCGTTAGGTGGTTCAACTTTGTAACTGATGTTGTGGTTAGGCAAAGGAGTCGGCAACCTCCTTTAAGCAGCATATTGTGTAGAGAGAGACCCCGTTGGTTTGGCCATGTTGCCCGTATGGATAATTATATATTGGCGAAATGGGTTATGAACACTGTGCCTAAAGGCCTCAGAAAGAGGGGGAGACCTAGGATGCAATGGGCAGAGAATATCAAACAGGACTTTATTAGAATTGGTGTGCAGTGGCCGGATGCAGTACATGTAGCTCAGGAGAGACATGCTTGGAGAACTAAATTGAAATGCCTGGATGGACTTCCGTAGCCGATGGCTGCTTGAGGATGATGATGATGATGAGTCTATGTAGTATTTTATTGTGTTTTCTAGGAAAGGGTAGGTGTTTAATTGAAGAGATATTTTGATTGAGATTGAATCTAAAGTTATTTTTAACAGAGGCCTGGATTTGAAAGTGTCTGTTGGTGAGATGTAGTTCAAAGAGATTTATGTCATGTAAAGAATTGATATAAAATTGGTGGGTGGGAGTTTTAAAAGTGAGATTGTGTACCAATTTGGCAAGATGGTCAACATATTGGTTTTGTGGTATTCCTTCGTGGCTGGGTAACCATTGTAAAGTAATTGTATTATTCCTGATATGTAGGTGTGGATAGAGTCAGAATTTTGAAGATGTAGTGGTTATGTGAGGTATATAGGAATTCTTGTGAGAGAGTTTGAATGGCGCCTTTAGAACCAATGAAAATGGTAATTTTTTATTATAAACAGTGGAAAGTGACCATTGAAGGGCCTCAATGATTGCAAAAATTTCTTTGTGTATTATGGATGTATGTGGGGGTAATTTATAGGAAAGTGAATTGGGGGATATGGATGGCTGCACTAGCCGAGTATGTATTTTGAAAAACAGAGCCATCAGTATAGATTTTAATTTGATCATGGTATTGAGTGTCAAAAAAGGATTCTGCAATATTTTTAACAGCTTCTGCAGGAAGGTTATGTTTAGAAGTGAGGGAAGGGATGTGGCTAGAGAAAGAAGGTCTGATAAAGCTCCAATCTGCAATGATGGGGGAAATATCCCCTTTATTAATGGTAGCCTCCCGTCAAGGCCATCCAGCGTGTTCTTTAACGTGCACAGGGTATGGCTCTCCCGCACACGGGGCCACGGCTTAACGTCCCATCCGACGGACGGCGGCCTTTCCAAGCCTATTGGTGTCCCCTACTGACCGTGACATCTAGACTCTACCCTCAACTGGACCCACCATCTAAACCATTAGATGGTGGGTCCAGTTGAGCTGTCTGTAGAGGTCTGTGGAGGAGCTGTCTGTTGCTGTCTGTTGAGGAGTTTTTGCAAATCAGGTGTGAATTTAATGTGTTTGTAAGAGGGGGGCTCCTTTTGAAGAATGTGTTTGTAAGAGGGGGGCTCCTTTTGAAGAATGTGTAGAAAGGGTGAGTGGGAAGTTTATAATGTAATCTGATAATGTATTTAATTAAGAGAATTTTTTGTCTGATTTGAAAGGGGGGGGGGATGGAATTTCATTAGTGAGGGCGGGGTGGAATTTCAGCAGTGAGTGTGGGAGTGAAGGAGGGGAGGCCAAGGGCAATTTTAATACATTTCTTCTGAATAGTATTGAGTTTTTGAAGTTTAGTGTCCAATATCCCAGTTAAAAATTCTAAACCATATTCAATTTTTGCTTTATAAGATTTTTGTATAATTTTATCATATGATATTGTGAGGTGCATCTGTTTACAAAAGTAAAGAATTTGAGTGTATTAGTGAGTTTTAGTCCTTGTGTGTGCAAATGGTTTAGATGGTGGGTCCAGTTGAGGGTAGAGTCTAGATGTCACGGTCAGTAGGGGACACCAATAGGCTTGGAAAGGCCGCCGTCCGTCGGATGGGACGTTAAGCCGTGGCCCCGTGTGCGGGAGAGCCATACCCTGTGCACGTTAAAGAACACGCTGGATGGCCTTGACGGGAGGCTACCATCTGTCTCCCAACAGCTGTTCCAGTTCTCTGAGCCTTCGGAGTCCATGTAACCTGGCCATTTAGCCTATGGTGTGCGAAAAAGTGCCGCTCAGAGGTAAAACAACTCAACCCAACTCTCGGTGACGGGAACAGTTGCCGAAAGTTTAGTTCTTTCTACTCGCTGGTATGCTTTCTTTAGTTTTACCTATCTTCCTGTTGCTTGTGGCTTTCACAATTGTCGGTTGGTCGACTTGACAAAACGTTGTTCCAACATATCTTTCGAACGCGATGCAAAATCAATGATTTATGTACCAAATGAAAGCTTGTGACGCTGGGAGTGTCATAGGCTATAGAAAATTGAATCCCAATGCTTTCTTCCCCCCTTAAAAAATAAAATAAATATAAATACCCCCTCAAGCAGGTGCTTGCCACAGAGGTCTGACAGGAGCCTGTCAGTTTATATGCCATAGTAGAAGGTCTGAGAGGATGGCAGGCCCTCAGCAGAAAACTGACCCAAACAGCCATGCCTTACCCGGGGCTCGAACCCAGGTTCCTTAGATCAGTAGCCAAGCTCGCTAACCACTCGGCCATGGGACGGCACCCCCCTTAAAAGGGAGTGGATATGAAAATGAGTGTTCCTCTCTATCTCGTGAACGCGAATGCCGAAAGAAACGAATTATGTGTCGAATAAAGCTTGTGACGCAGGGAGTGTCGTAGGTTATAAGAAATGACCTCCCATACTTTCTTCTTCCCCTAAAAAAGGGGAAATATGAAAACTATTCTTAAACTGTATCTGCATAACGCAAATGCTGAAAATAACAAGCTATACGTCACATGAATGTTTTTGACGCGGGGAAAGTTGTAAGCTTTGAAAAATTAACCCCCGATGCTTTCTTCGCCCCTAAAAAAAGGGGGAGATTATGAAAATGAGTGTTCCCCTATATTTTCTGAACGTGTCCTCTCTTAAAAAACAGGAAATGTGAAATTCGTTCTGCTATATCTTCCGAACGCCTATAGTTACGAGTTAGGTGTCAAATAAAAGCTCGTGTAAATACTGTCGTAAACTATTTGGAATTTCCCCCCCCCCCCACTATTCCCCCCTGATAAATGGGAGAAATTTTCGTTGGGTTCGACTTTAACGAGTCGTATCTGAAATTAAAACTTGTGACGTCTCCAATGTCCTGGGATACCTCAAATATGACTCCGGAATAGGGGTTAACGTACTCGATATTTATGAGTCATATATCAAAGTTTTTGAAGTTAGCTGTTTTTAGTGAGGAAAAAAAAGTAAATTTAAAAAAAAAGCTATCTTCGTATAGGGCCGTAAAATGTAGAAAATAAACCTAAAGCATATCGATGGTGCAATAAGTGACTGAATTCGTATTCGCTTCAAAGGAAGATAGGGCGCCGATTTGCTTACTCAACAAGATTGCCGGCTCCCAATATTCTTTTGAAGTAATCACGAATTCAGTGACTTATTGTACCATCGATATGCTTTAGGTTTTTTTTTTTCTGTTTTTTAGGGCTCTATATGAAGATGGGTACAGGTTGAGTATCCGAAATCCGTAACTTCTCTCTCGCAGCTGGCAGTCCTTTGAGATAGGAATATGACTCATTATATGAGGCCGTCCATAAACTACGTGATCTAATTTAGACCATTTTTACTCCCCCCCTCCGTGGTTCATCGTGGTTTTTGGTGAGACTTCCCCCCCCACTTCTGACCACGTGGTCTCCCTAACGCAAAAATTTCCGCATCTTTCGTATAAAAGGACAATTAAAAGAAGGTGATTCCTTAAGGGAATCCTTAAGTTACACGCAGAACGCTTTTTTAGTTTTACACGCAGAAAGGGTTTTAAAATAAAAACTTTGGTAATGTGACAAATGACACTCCAGGAAATATTGTAAAAGGCCAACCAACACGATATCTCTTCTTCCTCCCTGGAGAATCCAGTTCTTGGTCCATCAATCTCTTTCAATGTTCCTTCCCAAGATGGTAAATAAATGCATTTACGTTCTTTTTGCATTTTTATTCATATTTTTTTATGTGAAATAAAAAGGAATTTTTCTGAAAGTCTGAATTTTTTTTTGTCTTCTCTTCAACTCCACCATATCATGTATTCCAAAATCCGGAAAAATCCAAAATCAAACATTCCCGTTACCAAACATTACGGATTAGGGATACTCACGTGTATTTAAAAAAAAATCATTTATTTATTTAAATAGTATGATGATTTTACTAATAAAGTCTACTTTTCAAATTTCTTGAAATAGTTTAATGATAATTGATTGCTGTATTCTCACTCAGTCGTCACGAGCACAGACCCGAGGGATGACTTTGATTGGAAAATTTTAATGGTCGGTTTAACAGGAAGTTCGAAGTATTAAGCGATAAGTCATAGAGGGAGGAAGAGCCATTAACCTTAACGATAGGTGAGATTTTCGGTTTTGACTTTCACATTTTATTTCCTAAGCATATTTTCTCACCAGACTCTTTAATATCTGTTCGCAACACATCCCCCTACCATAAGCATTTTTATTGGGTTTGGTAGCCAAATAAGGGCATTGTGGCACTTTGAGACGCTGCTTTTGGGTCATAAATTTGTGCTTCGGAGTTAGCTACGCATTGTTTCTATGTTCAAGGTTCTCTTTGCTTTCGGTATTGGCAAGAGACCGATTCAAAATCCTTCGACAGACTATTTTAATTCGCCAATTCGATTTCTCTTTCTTTTGGTTCCTTCCTCAGTCTTATCAACTACAAGCCAATGAATCCTTTAAGAATTAATCGAAAAAAAAAATATTTTTCCCGTGCATCCCTGCTGGTGTAGTGATTGGAACTGTGAGGAGATAGAAGAAATTGTGTCATCCGTAGATTGCTGTAAGAAGATTTTTATCCTGCTGTATTTCAAGAAAATAGTGTTTAATAAGATTTGCATGACAGCGAAACAAGATTTCTTCCCTTGATGTGTGATCTCCTTCAACTCCTAGAAGAATCAGTAATTCCCTTCTGTTTTTCTTTTTTTTTTCAGGGTTTATTGGTGCCTTGAAATTTATTGTTAATTTCAATGTTCTTTTGAATTGTGATTTCCCCCTTGAGTATTCCAACGTCGAAATTTATCTCATGTCCCTGCTCTTGGTCAGTAGGGGCTCTCGGAAAGTAGGGGTCAGTATGGCGGATATCTGTCTTCGCAGCCAGTTCCAAAGTGCGAATGCGTATAAGAAGAATTCTACAAATTAATGTGTGGATTTAGCATGATATACATTGAGTTGGCTTTGCATTGGCAACACCTACCTGATACCTTGTGGAGCGACCTTTTGCTTATGATACAGCTGTATACTTCGGGCATGGACTCCACAAGGTGTTGCAAGGTGTACTGTGGTAGCCATGTTTCTACCTATGCATTCTACAATGTTTCTTGTAATGCCTGAACATTTCCAGGTGGAGGGTCGAAGCATCGAATCCGGTTTTTCAGTAGGTCCCAAACATGCTCAATTGGGTTGAGATTCGGTGAGTTGGGCGGCCATAGGAGGGCAAAGAATTCATTGTCGTGTTACTGAAACCAGTTTGCAACCTTCAAGGCCATTTGTCATGACTCATTAACTTGTTGATAGATGCTGGAGTTGGCTGGATAAATTGTCATCGTGAAGGATGTACTTGGTTAGTAACAATAGATAGGTGGTGCTGTCGAGCAGTTAATTCACTATGATCAATGGACCCAGGGCTTGCCACCAAAACAGTGCTAAGAGCAGAGCATAACGCTACCTCCTTTAGTTTGCCGAACATCAACAGTGCATCCTGGTGCCATGGGCTCATGTTGCTTTCTCGAAATGCGAAATGCTCTCTTTCACTAAGTTTGGGTTGGATGGGTCTGAGGTAAAAGATTAGCAAAATGTAAGCGATAAATTTGGTCATAGAAAAGCAGCTCTCATATCAGTATACTTCAGCATGATGGAGTTGGAAATGGATGCGCTCTACAATCGTATATCGCCGTTCCCGACTTTGAGCCATCACCACAGCGCCACAGACCAATCCATTTCTACACAAGGAGGTGTTGCTCATGCAAAGCCTACTCAGTGTATAGTAGTTTTCTTTTTGAAACAGCAGCACTTTATTAAATGTCATTTGTTTGTAGAGGATGTTTTAATAAACATACAGACCAAATTAAGTTGCTCAAACGGTGCTACATCTGCTGCATCGGGCCACTGCACACCAATTCTAACAAGGTTCTGTTTGACATTGTCTGCCCACCGCATCCCAGGTATCCCCCTCTTTCTGAGGTTTTGAGGCACACTGTTCATAACCCTATTCGCCAATCTATAATTATCCATACGGGCAACATGGCCAAACCAATGGAGTCTCCTTCTGCACCATATGCTGCTTAAAGAAGGTTGCCTTTGTCATTAGTTACAAAGTTGAACCACCTAATGCCCAAGATACTACGTAAACATCTAGAATCAAAAGCATCTAGTTTCCTGTTATCTTGTTTACAAGGTGTCGGATTTTTACTACCATAGCTAACCCTAGAAAGAACAAAACTATTGTACAGTCTAATTTTAGTCTTTAAGTGTATACGCCTATTTCTCCACACTCTCCATAGATTCTTAAAAGTCCCGGCATCACCAGTATACGAGTAGAATAAAGTAGACTCATCCATCCCACGGCTCATAATGCAAATAATCAATATACTGAATCTGGCTAATTTCTTCCAATTTTTTGACCAAACATTTTTAGATGCAAAACTAAACGATGTTTTTGGTTTCTAATCAAGATATTTGCTTCATTCCTTAAAGAAAAATGTAGTATTTTTATTTTTAATTCATTACTCATTAGAAAGGTATTTTTCTATTTTAAGTAGAATTTTTTTCCTGCCACTATTTAAGAAAATAATTTTTTTTCTACGTGGCTTTCACTAAGTTTGGGTTGGATGGGTCTGAGGTAAAAGATTAGCAAAATGTAAGCGATAAATTTGGTCATAGAAAAGCAGCTCTCATATCAGTATACTTCATATTGTGTAAGCACTTGATGTAGCAATGCTGTCAATATCTCTCGGTAGAGACGACCAATGATCGTGTTCGTAATTTTCTTCCCTTCTCCTTTTCCCTACGGGTCAAAGCACAGTTGACTTTGAGCTACGACCACCCCATTTATTCGTCACAACAAGCAGAAACCAGCTCTATGAAAGCTCCGTGTGAACAGAGACCGACAGAGCGTACTAGGAGCCGTGCCAAATTGTTGTGGCTGGGGATTCCTGCAATAGTGTTGGTGGTAGGCTTGATTCTGCACAGAGAAAAAGATGGCAGTTCCACCCAGAGGGATAAGAGACCTTTACTGCTACAAAACGCTTCAGGTATGAATTTTATCTTAATCAAATCGATTTCATCTATCGAATCACGAAGAAAGATTTTTAAGATAACGGAAACAGTAAGCTAGCTTTAAATAATTTAGGTTCGTTTTCAAACGATTCAACCAGTTCATATGCACATTGTATCTCACAAAAATTAAACTGTTCCCAGATTTATTATTTTTAATATACAAGTACGACAGTTAAGAGATCGTTTTTAAAGCTTGCAGAGCCATTCACTAAATCTATACAACTTTTCGGCAACGAAACATTTGAAGTTTCGATCCCTATGGCTTAGTATTCTTTGAAAAATTATAACATCGCCTACACATGCTTTCGTATTGGTACGTGTGTGCGGGTTGGGTTGTTTTACCTCTGAGCAGCGCTTTTTTGCACACAATGGGCTAAATGGTCACAAGGACCCCGAGGGCTCAGAGAAGGTTGAGGGGAGGGAACCCACTGGAACAGCTGTTGGGAGACAGATGGTAGCATCCCGTCAAGGCCATCCAGCGTGATCTTTAACGTGCACAGGGTATGACTCTCTTCCGCACACGGCGCCACGGCTTAACGTTCCATCCGACGGACGGCGGCCTTTCCAAGCCCATCGGTGTCCCCTACTGACCGTGGGCAGGGCGGGAAATTTTGCGGAGATAAATCTCAAAGCTGACCCAGCTGGGACTCGAACCTGGAAACCAGATTACGAGCCTGGCGCGCTAGCGATTGAGTCACCCCCACCTCCATGTGTGCGGAGGAAGGGGAAGAGACATTCAAGTAACTTAAAATTTTGCGAAGTTGGGGGTCCTCTTCCCCCAACCTTCTATGAGCCCTTGTGACCTGGTCAATAAGATGTAAGCCAATTGGAATAAAAATTTCCACTACCAGCAAATAATATTAAATATTAATTATGATAAAAAATCTGTAGTTTTAAATTCTAAACCACTGAAGGTGTCTTAAAACACTTTCAATATAAACTCTTCATTCTCGTTTTGATAATTTTATACATTTATAGTATTGAGCCGTCCCATGGCCGAGTGGTTAACGCGCTTGGCTACTGATTTAAGGGACCTGGGTTCGAGCCCCGGGTTAAGGCATGGATGTATGTGTCGTTTATCTGCTGAGGGCCTGCCATTTTCTCAGACCTTCTACTATGGTATATAAATTGACAGGCTCCTGTCAGTCCTCTGTGGCAAGCAGCTGCTTGAGGGGGTATTTATTTTTATTTATTTTATAGTATTGGACTATTTAATTGATGGGTGACTTAGCAACAGGTCAAAAATTCATGGTCTAATTGGATACATATATTTAATTGGTCTGTTCATCCATTGGTTTGCTGCAGAAGTCATTAACCTTTTTTTTCTTCGGAAGAAAGTGCTGAACTTTCCTAAGACAGATTTAGCGAGCACTGAGCCAAAGGAGAGCACCAAATATTTTCGACGACCCCATCATTCAAATGAAAAGAGCGTAATGGTAATTCAAATTTTGGCAGTTCAACTGTTTGTGTATTACGAATTCTGATACCTCAATATTGTAATTACAAATTCTAATTTAAGTACTTTTGAATATCGGGATAGAAATGTATAATGGAACTACAATGTTTTAATAACTACTATACAAACCAGTTGATTTTTACAGAGCTGGGGAAATTCACTCGCCAATGGCGAGAGAATTTTCTGACGTCAAAACCACTAAGAACTGGCATGGCTTGTGCTTTATGGGGCGGGGGTGGCTCAGTCGGTAGCGCCAGGCTCGTAATCTGTAGTTCCCAGGTTCGAGTCCCAGCTGGGTCAGCGTTGAGATTAATCTCCGCAAAATTCCCCGCCCTGCCTACGGTCAGTAGGGGACACCGATGGGCTTGGAAAGGTCCGCCGTCCGTCGGATGGGACGTTAAGCCGTGGCCCCCTGTACGGGAGAGTCATACCCTGTGCACGTTAAAGAACACGCTGGATGGCCTTGACGGGAGGCTACCATCTGTCTCCCAACAGCTGTTCCAGTGGGTCCCCTCCCCCAACCTTCTCTGATCCTTTGGGGTCCTTGTGACCTGGCCATTTAGCCCATGGTGTGGAAAAAGTGCCGCTCAGAGGTAAAACAAACCAAACCAAGCTTGTGCTTTCAAAGCTAGAAAATATTACAAGAGTAAAATATTTTCGGGGGAAAGATTAGTTTTCACCACTGAATGTAGGATCATTTTGCATGGTCTTCTTCTAATGCACATAAAAGCAAGAAATGTGCTTCCACTCTTCCTCCCTAAAAGTGGAGATTGACTGAGTTGATAGCGCACTGGGCTCGCAGTCTGATGCTCACAGATTTTCGTCTCAACTGGGCCAGGGTTGACAATTTTCTCCGCTAACTCCCGTTGTGCTGTCGGTGAGTAAGAGACCCCGTCAGTTGGATCGGACCTTAGCTTTGGGTGCAGAAGAGCTATCCCCTGTGCACGTTGAAGAACACTCTAGATGGCATGGCCTTTCATCTGTCTCCTAACAGCTGTCCGGTGGATTCCCTTCCCCAACCTTCTCTCAGCCTTTGGGTCATTGTGATCTAGTAATTTAGCCCATTGTGTGCAAAATAGTGCCACATAGAGATAAAACAACCCAACCCCTTTCTCCCATGTTAGTATATGTCTTTGCTCTGGTTTGCAGTAAAGATTCGACATTTGTCGGAACAAAGGTTGGTCGGGTTTTTTTTGTTCTTTTATCAAACCCTGGCTTTTTGTTCTGTTTTAAGAAATTCTTTAGTGATCTTATCGACAAAAATGTTGCAGTCGGTGACAGCAAATGAATTTTGCACTATTATCGTGCTCTCCAGCACTATCAAAAGCTGCATCAGCGAGTATATTTACCTATTTTTTTTTATTGCTTTTGGTTTTGACGTTTGTCGTTTTGTAAATTTGACAAAAGGTTGTCCACCATATCTTTCGAATGCGATGGAGAAACTTAATGATTTATGTGCCAAATGAAAACTTGTGACGCGGGGAGTGACATAGGCTGTAGAAAATTGAACCCCTCCCCCCATGCTTTCTTCTCCCATTAAAAAAGGTGAAATATGAAAACTATTCTTGAACTATATCTCCAAAACGCAAATGCCGAAAATTACAAACTGTACGTCACATGAATGTTTATAGGGTATGAAAAATTTATTCCCATGCTTTCTTCTCCCCTAAAAAAAGAGGGGAGGATATGAAAATGATTTTCCCCTATATCTGAACGCGGGTGCGGAAAATAAGCTATGTGTCAAATGAAAGATTGTGATGAGGGGAGTCTCATAGGATATAAAAAAAGCCCCCAATCCTTTCTTCCCCCTGAAAAAGAGTAAATATGTAAATTGTTCTACTATATTGCGAACGCGAGGGCCTACAGTTACGAGTTAGGTGTCGAAAGCTCGTATAATGATGGTCGTAAACTATTTAGAATTTTGCCCCGATATATCCCCCTGATAAAAGGGGGAGGGCTGATTTTCGCAGGTTTCACGACTCATTAGATTAGGAATCCATAAGTTCAGTTTCCAGTGTGTCTCAGTATATGTACACACTCAGTACTGAATTAAGCCTTAACTAAGCTAAATCTTTAGACCTCAAAATACAGGGTGTCCCATTAATGGTGGATAATCTCCCCGTAGATCGATCCGTCGTTGAAAACTACGTATTAAATTTTCCGAAATGAATTCGCCTATGAAGCTTAGCAGAAAAACTTCCAGAAAGATGTGGAATGTCAGTCCGTTAGAAACGATTACCGTGTACTAATACAGCGCAATCCTCTTACTTTTGGTTTCGACATTTGTCGGATGGTCGGTTTGTCGTTCGGTTGGTTTCTGTATTTGACAAAACGTTGTTCTACTATATCTTTCGAACGCGATGGAGAAACAATGATTTATGTGCCAAATGAAAGTTTGTGACGTGGGGAGTGTCATAAAAAATAAATAAATACCCCCTCAAGCAGCTAGGCTATAAAAAAAAATTGACCTCCTCCGTGCTTTCTTCCTCCTTAAAACAGGGAAAGTGTGAAAACTGTTCTTAAGCTATATCTCCAGAACGCGAATGCCGCAAATAACAAGCTATACGTCGAATGAAAGTTAGTGACGAGGGGAATGTCGTAGGCTATAAAATTTTGACCTCCATGCTTTCTTTCCTCCTTAAAAAGGGGGAAAATGATTGTCCCCCTGTAGCTCCTGAATCTGAGTGCAGAATGTAACAAGCTATGCTTCAAATGAAAGCTTATTAATTTAAGGAGAAATATTCATTTATTAAAAGAGAATTTATTAAGGAAATGTCATAGGCTATGAAAAGTTAACCCCCTCCCCCTCCCCAAGCTTTCTTCTACCTCTAAAGGGAAATGTGAAAACGATTGTTCCTTTATCTCCTGAACGCGAGTGCGAAAAGTAGCAAGCTACATGTCAAATGAAAGTTTGTGATATGGGGAGTGTCATAAGGTATAAAAAAATTGATCCCCATGCTTTCTTCCCCCCTAAAACAAGGGGGGAAATATGAAAACTATTCTTCCACTGTATTCCCAGAACGCGAGTAGAGAAAGTAACAAATTATGTCTCAAGTGAAAGCTTCTGACGCGGGGAATGTCACAGGCTACGAAAAATTGAACCCCCATTTTTCTTCCTCCTTTAAAAAAAGAAAATACGAAAATTATTGTTCCCCTATATCTCTGAACGCGAATGCATCAAACGAAAGCTTCTGACGCGGGGAATATCGGGCTATTAAAAAAAACCTCATGCTGCCTTCTCTGCAGAAAAACGGGAAAGTCTTTGTACTATAATCTCCCGAATGTGTTACGAGTTAGGTGTCAAATGAAAGCTCGTGTAATGACCATCGTAAACTAATTACATTTTTGCCCCCACTGTCCCCCTGATAAAAGGCGGAGATTTTCGTGAGGTTCGACTTTATCGAGTCATATTTGAAATTAAAGATTGTGACGTCTCCAATGTCCTGGGCTACCTCAAACATGACTCCAAAAGGGGAAAAAAGTCGATGTTTACGTTACATATATCAAATGAAAGCTTTCCAAGGTAAGTGTTTTTAGTAACAAAAAAATTGTTATTTTTTAAATGTTATTATTTATATCTTCCTATATGACCCCTAAAAAGTAGAAAATAAACTTAAAGCATATCGATGGTGCAATTTCAGTCACTGAGTTCGTATTCACTTCAAAGGAAGTAGGGCGCCGATTTGCCTCAGAACAAGATTGCAGGTACCCTTATTTTCATTTGAAGTGAATACGAACTCAGTGACTGATTGCATCATAGATATGCTTCAGATTTATTTTCTACTTTTTAAGAGCCATGTAGGAAGATAGATTTTTTTTAAATTTTTTATTTATATTTTTGACAAGTATAATGTAATAACATCACGCGTTGCTGCAGTAAGGATACAATCGCTTTGCATGGACACTGTACAGTGCCTGTCATAGATGAAGACCTTACCCGAGTATGGAGCCCTACATCCCTCCAGCCGTTTTTCTAGCTACCTAAGCCTTCAGATGCAAAATCTCTTCAGAGTAACTTCTTTATAGAAATTAATAGATTCAAATAAATTTTGAAACTGTTACATTCTATTTCCTGCAGACAAGCTGTGTAGGTTTTTGAGAGTCAACTGAAATTTGTTTTGTAATATGATGACTGAATAAAGATTTAATTATTATTTAAAAAAGAGAAACAAATTTGGTTTTTAGTTTAAGACGACTGATGGATCTGTGAGGGATCCTTTAATTTGGAATCGCGTAAAATAATTTTGAGGACATAAATGTAATCACTGTTATTAATATTCATTGTTACAAAAAGCTCTTACCATAATTTTTTTACTAATCTAGTACGTAGTCGGGCATCTAGAAAAATAAAAAGTGTGTGTGTGTGTGTGTGTGGGGGGGGGGGGGTAAGATCGAGCAGGAATAAACCAGAACATCGTTCCGGTATTATTTTTCTCTGCTTTTTAATTTTATTTAGCCTCCGTTTCTGATTACTTTTTAAAAGTACCTATTAAATGCAAAGGATCGGATGTTTTGTTTATTCCAAGGTTACATGTTTTGCTGCTTTAAAATATTCGTATGTAATTTTCTCAATTGCGAGATCCCTAATACTTGATAATCGTGAATTATACTTTCTCTTTTTATCTCGTTTTCAAAGGAAACGAGATAATAGTTACGCTTTGTCGTCCTTCTGTAGACATCGAACTTTTTTTGTTTACAGAGATAAAAAATTATTTTTGTGTTGTTTGTATGAAATATTACGATATACAGTTTCCGAATCTCTCTAAAACTATAATTACGCCCTCTAGCGGTGGAAAAGTTGCAAAATTCCAAAATCTCAAACGAATATTACAAACGATGCATTTATGCTAGAAATTTGAAAATTTGGTGTGGAATGTTTCCTCTGTCAACAATCAGTTGGCGCTTTAGACCCAGGGGTAGGAAAACACAACCTTTTTGTTTCTGGAGATAAATGAAAAATTCCTTTTCGGGTTAGATAGAAATTGATGAAATATTATGATTCACTCTTTCGAAATCTTCCTAAAAATATAATTGCGCCCTCTAACGATGGGAAATTTTTAAAATTCCAAAATTTAAAACGAATGTTGCAAACGATGTAGTTATGCTAGATATTTGAAATTTTGGTGGTGGAATGTGAAGATTACGGAATTTTCTTTGCCAACAATGAGTTGGCGCCTTAGACCCAGGGGGTGGGAAAATACAATTTTTTTGTTTTAGAAGATAATTGTTTAATTTAGAGATAATTGAAAACATCTTTTTCTGGTGGGGGATTAGATATGAATTGATAAAATATTATGATTCGCACTTTCGTACACTATAATTGCGTCCTCTAACAATAAAATAGTTTGAAAATTCCAAAATTTCAAACCAATATAGCAACAATGTATTAATGATACAAATATCAGATTTTGATGGTGGAATGGGAACGACATGAAGTTTCCATTGGAAGAAATAAAAATGATAATTAGAAAACGTTTTTAGCTTGGTTGGTACTAATGAAATATTAGAATTCGCATTTTTCAAATACTTAGTAATGTTAATATATATATCTTTACATATCATTGAAATGATGAAACGACAGAGCTGTTATCGAGTTTTACAAATAATATGTATAGAAATTTGAAAAATTAGTAGTAGTTTTTGAGAGATATTCCACTGATAGCAATAATCTACCCACTTTTCTGAGAGAGGTGTGGGAAATGCAACTTTTTAGATTTAAAAATTAAAAGGCTAATACTTTTATGTTGTATAATTACTAATGAATTACTATATGCATTTTTCCCTCATCCGCTAGCTTAAATTAAAACTTAAGAAATGAAACAGTACGTAAAGGAAAAACTTCTTTCTGTATATTTAATTTACATTGTTTGGGACTCTCTTCTAATGGCTTGATATATTTACCATTATCTCCTCCTAGTATTGGTTCTAAATTTAAGTCTCATCTAGGCCAGGATCGAGAAAAAAAAATTAAGAGGAGGTGGGTAGGTCAAGGAGCTGGATTTCCCCCACCCCTAGATGCGGCCCTGCTAATATGTTGGTATCCATTTGTTGACCACTCAGAACAAAATACAATCTTTCGCTATAGCGCCTTTCAGTCTGCCTCATTTGCTATAGCGCTTCGAATAAATTTTTCCTTAAGCCAACAGTAATGCGCACTGGGAACTTTTAGAGCACTATTTCATGCTGGGCAGCAGCTTTCGTGCATCGACGTCTTGAAAGCTATTTCTTCGCCGTCACGTTGCTCTCACTTCTGCTCTCTGAAAAGTTTTAATCGCCCTATTTAACGTTGTAAATTGTGAAATATTCCTAATTTTAAACGCATATTGATACGATGTATTTGTGCTGAAAATTTTGGTGGTGGAGAGTGAGAGCTGGCGCGAAGGTGGTGCGAGTGGAGCAGCCGCACCAGACCAAAGCCGTCTGAAGAGAAAGCCGGATGTCGCGTGACTAATGACGTCAAAAGTGGGGTCCGTGCATCGCTTCATAGCTTGAGCCAGCGGATCTGATTCATTTCTTATTCGATGTGTGTGTTATTTAAAAGATTTCATTTCCTATACTGAATTGAATAAAATATCAATTATATAGCAAATTATCATAAATGTGGCGAAGAATTTCATTCTTGTAGGAAATATTTTCATAGACATGAAAACATCTTCATTTCTCAATGGCAAAAATATTCAATAAATATATTATCTGAAAATAGATACACATATTTTTTATTAATTATATTTAATTGCAAATGGTATTATAAGAAAGTGGAATTTTAAAGCATAACTTTATTGATTTTTTTTTTTAATTTTGTAAAAAATTTTTGAAACGAAATATATGAGCTACATTTGCAAACATATTGGAATGGATAAATATCTATTCTCAGGTGAGCAAAATATATACATACTAACTTCAGAAAAAAAAAATAAATTCCCTCTCAAGCAGCTGCTTGCCACAGAGGTCTGACAGGAGCCTGTCAGTTTATATGCCAAAGTAGGTCTGTGAGGATGGCAGGACTGCAGCAGAAAAACGACACATACATCCATGCCTTACCCGGGGCTCGAACCCAGGTCCCTTAGATCAGTAGCCAAGCGTGCTAACAACTTCAGATAGGGCTTTAAAATTCCACTTTCGTATAATACCATTTAAAATTAAATATAATTAATAAAAAATATGTGCAACTATTTTCAGATAATATATTTATTATATAAAAAATAATTTTAATTAATTGGCTCAAGCTATGATGCGATTCACGGCCCCCGCTTTTGACGTCATTAGTCACGCGACATCAGGCTTTCTCTTCAGACGGCTTTGACCAGACTCCGCTTGAAGGATCAGTTATGTCTATACAATAAAGAGTGCATTTTATATTTAATACTGCTAAATTATTGGGGAAATTAATAAAAGCAGAATGGGCTGCTGATAGCAAATGCAGAAAACAGAATTAGTAGTAGCATATCCACCATGAACGCAGAACATGCCCTATTCCAGTTAAATGTTTAGTTATTTATTAATAATTTGCAGTAAATGATTTTTATCAAATTAATAAGCAACTTTCATTTACCACTGATCATTCATCACCTCGTTATTTCTAATTGAAAGGCATTGTTTTTCCCAAATGCATTCGAGCCCCGGACAAGGCATGGACGTTTGTGTTGTTTTTCTGCTGAGGTGCTGTCATCCTCACAGGGCATATAATTATATATTGTTACGACAGAAGGAATCTGGCAACCGAAAGCAAAAAGTATCAGCCAACGAATAAGAACTTTGGGAGAATTTGAAGAAGAACAGTGGAGCGTGTAACGGTCGTGTGTGTAATGGTGAAGAGTTCAAAAATGGACAGTTAGCTGTTCTGAGACAGTGCGCGTCAAGTATAAAGAATTATCTTTATGTGATGTGTACGCGGGAAGTATAAAAGTGGTATCTTTTATGTGATGTGTACGCGGACGGTCGTATGGTTCTGCTAGTGTGAGTTAGCGAACTAGCACAGGACGATTTTGGTTGTGTATGAAGATGTTCAAGCGACATGGTAATCAAGCAAAAAGGTAATATTTAGTGGAATAGACAGAGCTAATGTTGTGTGCTCTGCGCAGGAAGGTTGATGACTTGTGTATGAATAATAGTTGATTTGTTTACAAGATATTTCATCCATATTTTCTTTGTAACAATTTATCTTGTATTGAATTTGGTTTTAAAATATAGTTTTTAATACTCACGCTCAGTGGCTATTCATTTTTGTAATCCGCAACAATATATATAATATTATGTACATAATATCATCCTCACACTATAGCATATAAACTGACAGGCTCCTGTCAGACTTCTGTGGCAAGCAGCTGCTTGAGGGGGTATTTATTTATTATTATTTATTATTATTATTATTATAGCATCCTATTAGGCTTTCGTTTAAGAAGGGCTACTTTCCCTTGGGAAAAGTTTTGACTTTGGAGTCAGACACGGATCTGGAAAAAAAAGTGGACGTTCTAGTCTAAATACAACGGATGGGAATTTGTTTTATAAGATTTTAAAAACTTCTTGAAAAATGCGTGCAATATGTATTTAATATTTTTTTGCCTCTATTCCGGTTACGAGAGCGTGATCCCTTATCCTTTCAGCTCCTAGATTCTGGCGTTATCGAAGTTAAGCGATATGGCATCACATTAAACAGTTAACTTTAATCTATATGTTCATTTTCCCTCAGATTTAATATTTGCTACAGTTGCCACATTATTAAACTGAATTATATTTCATACATTTTCAAGAAATTTTTAAAGACCTGCAAAATGGAGGTTGAATTTCCAGTGCAGTATATTTCTATCTCTTGGCCTCACTTTGACATTTTTTCGGATCGATTGAGTTTTCTTGCCAACTATTCTCGATATTTTTCTAGATCGGGTTTGATTATATTCAATTACTTGTAATTTTCTCAGCAACAGCTTTCTTCATACATTATATTTAAGTAAATATTCCTTTTTATATCGTGTAATAATTTAGAATTTTGTAGAAACAATTATTTTTCAATACAAGTATCTACGTGACCAGGGGCGGGCGACGCCCAGTGGACCCCCCTCACACGGGTGCCAAAGGCGCCCATGTCGTTTATTAGGTATGCATTTAAAATATACACCAAAGAGCCAAAATATTATGAACACCTGACTAATATAATATTGGTCCTCCACGTGCAGCCAAAGTAGCTCTTACCTGGTGAGGCATAGACGCTACATGATTTCTAAAGGTGTCTTGTGGTATCAGGTACCAACATGTTAACAGCAGATTCTTTAACTCTTCTAAGTTACGTGGTTGAGCCGCTGCAGATCGGATATGCTGTTCCAACACAAACCACAGATGCTCGACTGGATTGATATCTGGGGAATTTGGAGGCCAGGGCAATACCTGGAAGTCTTCCTCATATTCTGCGAACCATTCTCGAAGAATCCGAGCAGTGTGGCATAGCACATTATCGTGATGAAAGAAGGCGCTACTAGAGAGGAATACCGTTGCCATGGAAAGATGTACTTGGTCTGCAATGATGTTTAGGTAGACGGTAGAGTCGTAATTTCCTGTACATGAATGACTGGACCCAGGATTTTCCAGCAGAACATTGACCAAAGCATTACACTTCCACCACTGGCTTGTTTTCATCCCATGGTGCATCATGGTGCCAACACTTCCCCAGGTAAACGACGCATACGTACCCGCCATCCACTTGGTGCAACTGGAAACGAGATTCATCGGACCAGACGACCTTCTTCCAATCATTTAAAGGCCCAGTTTTGATGCTCACATGCCCATTGTGGGCGCTTTCAACTGTAAACTGAGGTTAGCATGAACACTCTGAGCGGCCTGCAGCTATGCAGACCCATTTTTAGCAGGGTTCGATGTACTGTGTGTTGTGACATATTACTGCCGTCACCAGCATTCAAATTACGGACGAGTTGCACCACAGTATCCCTTCTGTTGGCTCGTACCATACGGGATAGCTTTCGCTCATCTCTAGCATCGATGAACCATGGGTCCATCAATTGCAAGGAGCTCTGCTTGGAATGCCGAGTCATTATTTGATACCTTCCTCTTGAAGTCATACACTGGTTCCTTGATTGTAGACAGTGTAGGCCAGGCATACACCATCTATTGTGATGATTATTTCCAATAAGATTTGAAACCTGCACATTACAACAAGTGCTTGGAATTTGTTACGATGTAACAACATGCTGACGGTTTGTTGTTTTTTACCTCCTCGGACCACTTTTTGAAGGTACTAACCACGGCTGACCATGAGCACCCCACAAGCCTTGCTGTCTCGGAAATGCTCTGACCCAGTTGTCTGGCCACTACAATTTGGCTTTTGTCAAACTCACTTAAGTCCGCTGCCGTTCCCATCTGAAGAACAAGAATAATACTGATTAACAGAGCTCAGTATCGGGTGTTATTTATACCGTTTGATGACCTTTACATGCGCCGTCGTTTACCTGCAATTGCTTCGATTTGTATAAAGACTCGCTGGTCATAATGTTTTGACTCTTCGGTATATATTTATAGTAGACAAGCAGGGTTGGATTTCTATAATGTACGTTAGGCACTTGCTTAGGTGCGCATTCATTTATGCCTACTATTTGTTTAAGTTACAACAAAATTATGTTTGGTTCAACTCTTAGAAGTAATAAATAGTTGCGAGCATTCATAGTATAAAGAGAGAATTCTCAAAAGTACTCTCTCTCCTGACAATCGAAAGTGAAGTTTTAAAAGAATACGGAATATGAGAATATACAACATGTTATCGAACATATTACGATAGCTATTTATGCAGAAAAAATATTTTTTGCCGACGGTGCGGGACTCGAACATAGGACTCTCTAGCTACGTGCCAGAGTGCTCTAATCACTAAACCAACCATCGCAAATTTATTCCTTTACGGAGTCGATGGTTGGTTAGTGACTAGAACATTCTGGCATGTATCTATAGAATCGCGTGTTCGAGTCTTGCACCGTCGGAAAAAATAATCTTTTCGCATAGGTATTTATTGAATTCTTTAACTACAGGTAATCTGTTCATTTACTATGATATTGGGATATGTGTGTATTTTTGTATATAGAAAACTTCATTCAAAGCTCTCTAACTCTGAAAATAAGCATATTTTGCCGAAAAATGCAACAGGAGATAAATTATAGATCTCATTGCAAATTTATCCAAATCTTAAATTTAAACAATTTCCTTTAATAGTAGTGAAGCTTAGTTATTTGACAACAGTGGCTGCAAGTTCTAAACACTTTCAAAATTGAGGAAACTACAAAACCATTTACGAAAATTTAAAAACAATAGATGGATTGATTTCCTTCAGTTTGTTGAAGGGGGATGGACTTTGCTTCCATTCCCCTTCTATTTCCTTTTGAGAATTTTTGCTTCCATTTCTCTTTGGGAAATTTCCATTCCCCTTCAAACTACGTTTTACATCTTTTTTTTTTACCAATTCTTGTACAGCTCTTTCATCATCATCCTCAAGCAGCCATGGGCTACGGTGGTCCAACCACACTGTGCAATTTAGTTCTCCAAGCAAGTCTATCCTGAGCTACGTCTACTGCATTTGGCCACTGCACACCAATTCTAACAAGGTCCTATTTGACATTGTCTGCCCACCGCATCCTAGGTCTCCCCCTCCTTCTGAGGCCTTTAGGCACACTGTTCATAACCCTATTCGCCAATCTATAATTATTCATACGGGCAACATGGCCAAACCAACGGAGTCTCTCTCTGCACAATATGCTACACAAAGGAAGTTGCAAACTCCTTTGCCTAACCTTATCATTAGTTACAAAGTTGAACCACCTAATGCCCAAGATACTGCGTAAGCATCTAGAAACAAAAGCATCTAGTTTCCTGTTATCTTGTTTACAAAGTGTCCAAGTTTCACTACCATAACTAACCCTAGAAAGAACCAAACTATTATACAGTCTAATTTTAGTCTTTAGGTGTATACGCCTATTTCTCCACACTCTCCATAGATTCTTAAAAGTCCCGGCAGCAATCCCTATTCGTCTGTTAATCTCGTGCCGCACATAACCATTATCTGTTACGTAGCTCCCAAGATAATTAAACTGTGACTCCTGCTCAAGACTGCAACCATTCAGATTAACTGAATCACAGTCTGCCTGACCAATTTTCATCACTTCAGTTTTTTCTCTGTTTATAACCAAACCTACTCTACTACCAGTCTCATCAACAGCTCGAATGAAAGAGTTCATCTCATCAACATCATTTGCCAAAAGGGCTAAATAATCAGCATAATCGAAATCAGAAATTTTCGTATCTCCAGTCCATTTAAGGCCAAAATCTTTCCCTTGAAGTGAATTTCGCATAACATAATCAATGACCAAGCTAAAGAGAAAAGGAGACAAAATGCACCCTTGTCGAACACCAGAAGTAATGCTAAACCAATTGCTACAAGCCTTACCAAATCTCACACACGACTCAGTGTTATTATAGAGAGCTTTCATTATGTTAACTAACTTGTCTGGTATACCATATGATTTCACAATCAACCACAAATTATGACGAACAACAGAGTCGAAAGCCTTTTTGAAATCAACAAAGCTAGCAACCAAAGGTTTCTGAAATTCTAAACATTTCTCAAGAATCTGCCTAAGTGAATATCTGACCCACACATCCACTACCACTTCTGAATCCACATTGCTCATCACGCAATTGACTGTCAACCAGATTCTTAATTCTATTAAGCACAATCATGGAAAGAACTTTATCTGGAACAGAGATATAATTATCACAAGAACTGCGATCACCTTTTTTGAAAATAGGGATAACAATAGCTCTGGTAAAATTCTTAGGAACCATGCCTTTATCATAAAAGATATTCAGAATTTCAGTCATCCAAGTGGTAACCGAATCATTCCCAGCTCTAAGCATTTCGGTAGTAATTTTATCTACTCCTGGGGATTTATGTAGTTTAAGTTTAGAAACAGCCAAAATAACTTCAGATTGTGTTATAGGGCCAATATTAAAGCCACCAATGCATCTATCATCATTGCAGACAATGGGTGTAGAAGTAAATACATTGTTTAGAACATCATTGAAATGCTCAGCCCACCTAGCCATGACAGAATCCTCCCCTTCTATAACCTTACCTTGTTTATCCTTCAAACATTGTATACCTGTCCGTTTTCTACCACACAAAACATTAACTATCTGGTACAGCTCTCTGCTGTTGTGCTGTCTAACTGCTTCCTCGGCTTTGTCAGCCAAACCATCAAGCCAAAGATTCTTATCAGCAGCTAACTGATCTTTTACACATTTATTAAGTTCTCTGTAATGCTTTCTATTAGGACTAGTAGAGTATTGATTAAGGACATTCCTGCAGTTCTTTCTTTCCGAAATAAGCTCAAGTGCCTTATCACTCAGATAATTCTGTCTCTTCTGCTCCTTTTTTCCTAAAAGAGTACTGTTAGTGTCCAAAAAAGCCTGTTTAAAATGATCCTATTCTTCCTCAACTTCAGTAGTAAGCAAATCATGACTGTCATAATGACTAAGTAACTTATCATGGTAAGCTTTGGCTATAACTGGATCTTTCAGAGCTTCAGTATTAAAAGTAAATTTTTTAACCCTGGCACAACACTTTTTAAGTTTAAGTTGCAAGACACTTTTAACAAGGTAATGGTCAGATCCAATTTCAGCTCCCCTATATGCCCTGGTATTCCTAACAGAACTAGCTCATTTGCTGTTAATTAATATGTAATCAATCATATTCTTATGCAGCCCATCAGGTGAAACCCATGTGTACTTATGTATATCGCGGTGTTTGTAATAAGTGTTAGTTATTCTGAATCAAATGAGTTTACTTTCCTGTAGAAGAGGTTGCCCATTGCCATTGCAGCTACCAATACCAAAAGGGCCTATTACTCCTCCCCAAAGGGCAGAGTCAGTACCAACTTTGGCATTGAAGTCACCAAGAACAAGGGTAATATCTCCTTTCTTGACAGAATTCAAAATATCCTGAAGTTGTTCATAAAACCTATCCTTCTCATCCTCATCGGCATCCTCAGTGGGGGCATAACAGCAGAAAACATTCAAGTCTTTAACGCTTGTCTGAAATTTTGCTGTAAGAAACCTTTCATTAATGCACTCATATCCTAGAAGAGCATCACTATCGTGTCTGCTGAGAAGCAGACCCACGCCTTGGTGATGCTTATTGTCGTCCCTCCCTGAAAAGAGGAATTTAAGATTATTTTTAAGAATCTGACCTTTATCTGTCCATCTGGTCTCTTGCAAGCCGAGAATATCCAAATTATAACGGTGGAATTCTTGTATGAGGACATCAAGAGAAAAAGCTCTGTGCAGAGTCCTCACATTCCAAATACCTAATGGAGAGAAAATGGTTAGTGGGATGTTTAAAGAAACTATGTTTATTGAAAGAGGGAATGCCGACAATATCAAACAGCACCCTAATCGTAGACATGGGGCAAAGACCCGTTCCCCCACCACTAAAGTCTGAAGCCATCTGCACTGGAAGACTTCCTTCAATGTAGAATTTGACGATGCCAATAGAAGCAAAGAGTTCAGGTGCCTGCGATGACTTCTGCTCAGGATTATCCACCAGCTGATAAACATATCCTGTGAATCTATTCACTTGGGGCTGTCAACCCACAAACAAACAGAAAACAGAGCGGAAGATTTTCCCTCCACAGAAGCCCACCAGTGCAGCAAAATCAGGATCCATAATCAAGCTCAGAGCCATATATCTGTCCAGTCCAGTAGGTTTTTATGGTCAGCACCAGGACCCTGTGTGGTTGACCACTCCTCAGCAGGGTAGAAAAAAAGAAAAGTAGCCATAGTTGTCCAGATCAGTAGGCCACACTAATCTGGCAGCCCTCTCCTTCCGTTCACTTCCACAAGAGAGTATCTCTTTTGAAAGGTACTAACGGTCTGCACCACGAGAAGGCGGGGTCGGACATTAGGTGCTAGGCCTGGCCGGTTCTACGCATCAAACAGGGGATTGGTGCATAGCTCTCCTTCCAGTGACTACCTAGCTACCATTTACAGACCTACAGCTCTTTAGGATATTTAAAAAAATTTCGCTAAGGATTTTTTAGTCTGAGCATACAGATTATTGCACATTGACAGATTTTCAAGCTTTTCCCTCCTGAAAGGGAGTCATTTTGCAGTAACGCGCTTTTCAAAGACATCTGACCTCTGTGAGTTTCTGTCACCTTTCTTAGGGGGACATATTTGCTGTCAAAAGAGGAGTCGAGATTTGAAACCGAGTCAATAATGTTCTAACACCCAGGCGCTGGATTAGCAAAAACATTTCAAGGAAAAGGAATAAACTAAGTCAGGTTAAATATGCCAAGGTGGCTAAGTATGCCATGATGTTTTCTTCGACGATCGGTGAAGTGTTAGAAGTAAGGAGACAATCTCACTTAGGAATTTCATCTCAGGTGGTAGGGAAAGAAAACAATGAATCATAAGTAATTTTTTGTTCACTTTATCTTTCATGACTTCTGATTTTCGTTCTTTACGAAGTGTCCGATCTGACGGTGATGGTCTGGAGCCCCACAGCCGCAGTAACTGTGGGTAGAGATCTTAAAATGCTCCAGATAGGCCCGAAAATTTCCGTGTCCTGTTAGAGTAGTCAGAGGACCCTAAGGACCAACCGACTGTCAGTATAAATATCTTCGTTTGGAGATCATTGACAGCCGTGTCTCAGAGCCTCTGCCACTCTGTCATGACCTGTTTGCCTAATAGGGGCTTCAGAGTATTTCGTAAAGTCCTTATTGCAATTTCAGGCTGGATGTCTGTCTGCTGAGCGGGCCAGTTGGTCAGCCCACTCGTTTCCTTCATGACCTACGTGCGCCTTGATCCAGGAGAAGATAACTGATAACTGAGACTCGATAAACTGGGTCTGTTCTTATTACCCAAGTATTGCTTGACCTTGTTTACCATTTGATACCTGTTGTTTGCATCTGCAAGCGCTTGCAGAGCTGCTCGGCTATCGGTATACAGCCTGATGTAATTATAATTACTGCGGTCATTGAGGGCCCACTTTAGGGGTCTCTCTGATTGCAATGAGCTCTGCTTGGAAGGCCGAGTCATTATTTGATACCTTCATCTTCAAGTCATACACTTTGGTCCCTTGATTGTAGACAGTGTAGGCAAGGCACACACCATCTGTTGTAATGAAAACTTATTTCCAATAAGATGTGATACCTACACATTATAACAAGTGCTTGGAATTTGTTACGATGTAAACTACCATAAATCATCAGCTGCAAATTCGGTAGCTCGCACTGCTCTCGTGCAAAGTAGCACTCGATGCTGGTTGCTTCAAGTTGACAGCTCGTACCCCTCGCCATGTCTTCTGCACTGTCGACTGACTTGGTTTGTGAAAATAGAATTCTTCGTTTGCAAGAGATACCTCAAATGGCCAGTCTGACGGAAACGAGACTGCACAAAAATACATAAAAAGTTGCTGTAATAAGAAAAGAGTTCTATATAGGATGCACAAATCGTTGCAATAAAGGTAAATATTTTCTTCAATTAAGTATATTTGATCTCCGCTATTATGTAAAATCAACTTTGTAATTCATCATTATAGTTAGTTTTGGTATTCCTGACAATCGAGGGGCGGGGGTGGCTCAGTCGGTAGCGCGCCAGGCTCGTAATCTGTAGTTCCCAGGTTCGAGTCCCAGCTGGGTGAGCGTTGAGATTTATCTCCGCAAAAATTCCCTGCCCTGCCCACGGTCAGTAGGGGACACCGATGGGCTTGGAAAGGCCGCCGTCCGTCGGATGGGACGTTAAGCCGTGGCCCCGTGTGTGGGAGAGCCATAATCTGTGCACGTTAAAGAACACGCTGGATGGCCTTGACGGGAGGCTACCATCTGTCTCCCAACAGCTGTTCCAGTGGGTCCCCTCCCCCAACCTTCTCTGAGCCTTCGGGGTCCATGTGACCTGGCCATTTAGCCCATGGTGTGCAAAAAAGTGCCGCTCAGAGGTAAAACAACCCAACCCAACCCTGACAATCGAAGCAATTATGAATTATAAATTTACCAACCTTTTGGTTTCATATGTATTACATTTAAATTACTACAATGAAACATTTATACGGAGGGCATTAAAAAGTTTTGACACATGTTTATAGATTTGCTCTCGTTCTTCCGAGACGAAGCTACGACTTGTTTGAAAGCTTGCCTAAACCTGTCAATACATGTTAAAAACAAATCCCATATCATCATTTTTCTGTGGCAGTGCATAAAGTTTGGTCTGCGAAATCTCTGCATTGTTGCTATGGAGCCTATTAAAGATGGGGAAAGATTTTACATTTTCACAACGATGCAGTTTGCAGACGACGTGAAAAAAATTAATGCTGATTTATCACAGGTATATGGGGATCGTGCCTGTTCATATGGCACTGTTACGGGATGGATGCGCAAATCCAGAGGACAGGAGAGCTTTGAAAACCTCTCGTGCAGGAAAACAAAAGGAAGCTGTGAATAGGAGAACCATCGCTGTTCGTGAATTCATTAAGAAAACTCGCACATCACCATTCAGGTAATAAGTTTAGATGTCAGTATATCGACTGGCAGTGGGGAAAACATTATTCATCAACATTTAAAGTTTCGAAAGATCTGTGCCAAATGGGTACCCCAGAAACTGACAGAACAGGAAACAAGGACTAGAGTCGACTCGTACAAGGAGATGCTGGCAATGTTTGAATCTAGTGGCCCCAAACAGTTAACAGACATTGTCACAAGTGATGAGATGCAGTTTTATTATTATACAACTCCCAGAAAGATCGTCAACTATGTTTGGGTTGCGGAAGATGAACCACGTCTGGAAATCCTCCGACAAGACTTTTGCTTTAGGAAGAAGAGATGTTCAAAATGTTTTTACAATTCCCAAGGAGTGGTACCCATGGATACCTTACCTGAAAAAGTGACTATTACTGGCCAATTCTACACTAACATTGTTTTGCCCAAATTGGTGAAGGAGATGATAGAGCATGGTCCAACAACATGCATATCAAGGGTTCAGTAGTTTAGTCCCATTCCACAGGTTCCCTTTCCACAGTGCTTTCCCCCTATGACGTCACGACCACGCCCCCTTATTATTATTCATAATTCATATTTAATTAATAATTAATCCCCCTTTATTAAAAAACCCTTATGAAAAATTCCTCCCCTTTATTAAAACCCCTTTTCCCCCTTTTTTAACCTGTGGCGCTATCTAGTGACTATGATGAGTACTACTTTTAGAAAAAAACCTATTTTAGCTATAATTTCCCGATTTTTGACTCCCGCATTAACCCCCCCTTTAACCCGTGGCGCCATCTAGTGACTATGATGAGTACTATTTTATAGAAAAACCCTCTATTTTAGTCGTAATTTTTCCCAGACTCCCCCCTTATTAAAAAAACCCCTTATCAAAATTCCTCCCCCTTTTAACATGTGACGCCCTCTAGTGTATAGGATGAGTACTTAGAAAAAGCTTTCAATTTTAGTCGTAATTTTCCAATTTTTAATCCCCCTCATTGAAAAACCGCCTTATCAAAAGTTCCCTTTATTAAACTCCCCAGATCACAAACTCCCTTGGTATCCACTTTCATTTTTCCAAGTCCAACTAAACTTATGGTGGCAACGATCAGAAAACCCCCTATATTAAAATTCCCTCCCCCCTCATTAATTTAATTCCCCCCACAGAATTTTAAGCCCCTCATCTTTAAAGACCCCCTGGTTGACCTATTTTTTTAAGCCCCCCTTTTTAAAGATCCCCTGGTTGACCAATCGCGTGGTAAATCAGTTTTCTCTACACGCATTTAATCTAATGGTGGTGTCATACAACGTGCGTTTTAGTACATCTCCTGTTTTTGAAAAAAATTCCTCCCGACACAGTGATTTGAACCTGGTACCTTGGTGTCAATAGCCAGACGTTATCGCACTCAACTATGTCTTATTTCCTAACACCTGAAAAAGATTTTTGGCAGCGTCATCTAGTGTATACTTTAGTAAGATTTTAACCGAAATTATTCCCAGACTCCCCCTCATTAAAAACCCCTTATCAAAAGTCCCCCTCTTTATTAAAACTTCGCTGATCACAAACTCCCTTGGTATCCACATTCATACTTTCCAAGTCCACTAAACGTTTTAGATGGCAACGTTCACCCCGTCTCAGAATGGCTGATGCAATCCTCAGAATATTTACAAGGTCTCCGTATTTTGCGAATTCGATCTTCACTAGAATAAGGACTATCCCACAGTAACTGTTTTAAAAGACTGTCCTACAGAAAATGAAATGAAAAAATGCTATTGGGTAAAAAAATTAATAAAAGAAAAACAGCGAAAAAAATCTGATTTTATTCGTAATTATGAAAAATATTGAAGGATAATATGGTCTGGTGACCTAAAAGACCTGCGTTCGGTACCGCAGCCCTGGATCACGTTTCATTGATGGTTGAATCTTAGATCACCCCCTGTGCTGCTTCCGTGTCAGGAGTGCTGTCTTACATCGGGAAAACCCACTGGCACTCTTGATCATAGATTTCGGACTCGAAATTTTTCCAAGTCCAGAGACGGTTCTCCGCATTCCCAATTCTACCCTTTATGATAGGTCAGTGTTTCAATGTACCCAATGTAGACAAACAGTTTTTAAAAATCGTCTCTTCCACCGTTTATTGGCGAACGTGAAGACGCTGATGAAATTCACGTTGCGGTGTCAGTTACATGCTTTACAAGGTCAGTTGTTTTCATCGGGTAAATTCTGTAATGACTACGCGGCAGAATGCTAAAAGTAGAATTCATACATTTCCGCTTGCGTAAAAAACTTTAGTTCCAACACGAATGTGTGTTAATAGGGGGCAATAGTCAAATACAATAACCTAGTATAAAAAATAATACATAAGTCTCACTCGAACGTACCCTCTCAACATACCTGGACTAATCCAGCGAAATGAGAAAGCTTCGGCGCAACATAAAAATCCACCTAACTATGCTTTGACATATATGTTGTGATCGGGCCTGAAAAATTCTGTACTTATGCCGTTGTTCTCACGTAGAGCGTACAAGAAGTGATGTGTCTTTAGAAACTAAGAGCGTGAAAAATCCCTTCTCTCCCGCTTTGACTCTGTTCACGTGATCTGCTGAAATGACACATCACAGCAACAAGCTGGCCAACTGGTGACGTACAAAGGTCACGGACCACTCACCCACACCACTCGCGCTGACCTATGGGACAGCCATGGAAAGAGATAAAATAATTAGATATGGTCGACTTACTTTGAGAAGAGCAGTCGCTCCGTGCTTTATCTTCCTCAAGCTTAATGAGAAAGTTAAATAATGACATAACGAAAATGCTGCGCTTTATCAGAACAGATCAATGGGGCTCCATATATGCTGCTTTCGGATCTTTTAGGGGGGATAAGTCATCGCGTTCTCCAAGCGTCAGCTGATTTTACAAGGTCGTCATCACAATTAAAGGAAATATGGTTACAGGAAGAATATGGTTTGACCTCGTACATTGGAAAGCCGTTAAAACCGTGAATGGACTGATCTGATTGATAAAAATATGTGAAACGTAATGTACTGAGCTTGACAACATTAATATAGACAGGGATCCTCGCTTGTTTTCTCTATATTATCATAAATTGAGAAACCTCGATGCTTGAGAAATGATTCATTTAACTATCAAAGATGAATAGACCTCTGTAAAGTTTAATTCTCCACACAATCTTCTGAGTTAATTTTGTTGTAGATGACTAATTCTGTCAGGATCACAAGGGATGTTTTACAC
The DNA here is from genome assembly GCA_038380435.1 of Ryuthela nishihirai. Lineage (NCBI taxonomy): Eukaryota > Metazoa > Arthropoda > Arachnida > Araneae > Heptathelidae > Ryuthela > Ryuthela nishihirai. The sequence goes on from JAWZYU010000025.1 coordinate 569,675, forward strand.
ATTCAAGGACTTCTCTTTTTCTGAAATCTTATTAGCTAATCAAAGTGTCTATCTACAAAAGATACTACGCATCAGACGTTAATGACTCATCATTACGCAGACAAACTACCTATCCATATGTTGTGTAAGCATTTAGAATGAAAAACCGATAGCAAGTTTGTTTCACTACCATACAATCTTAGAGATAAACATGCATCTGAAGATTAAGCTACGAGTTTCTCCATCTATGCATTTTCTCATACATCTTGCAAGATAATTAAAGTACAATCACTGATTCATCTTCCCTATGTGTATATTTACTTTCATAACACCATTTGCCGAAAAAGCATCATCAGATTATTATTTTTTCCATACATCTGCTTACATTGAAAATCTCACAATAGCCTATTCAGTACTTTACCCCCTGATACAGCTATAAGTTATGATAGTCAACATCTATCTCATAGACAGTAGGTTAGTTGCTTCTAAGAAACCTAGAGATCCATGGTAAGACATGAGTGTTGCTGAGCACCTATGTCGTGTGAAAGGAAACGCTATGACAAATAATTGCATATATTTTTAAAGATATGCAACTATTTGTCATTTATTATTCTTTTCGAACTCACTAAGATTATGCAATCAATAGAGATTTGTACTAAGGATGTCTATATTTTCGCTCTCACGCTCTTTTCAGACTTCCTTTACAGTTCCCTGGTACGTTTGAATAAGCGCATAAGTGTGTGAAGGTGGCTATTTTTCGCTGCAAACACAAGTTTTTCGACAAAGATATGGTGTTTCACTATTTGAGGAAATCTAACACTGTCTAAGAATCGGTTTAGTTATTTTTCCTGCATGAGAATATTTCGACACTAGTGTGGAATTCTTAGAACAAGTGGTACTATGTTCGTGTGAAAGTGGTTCGGGCAAGAACACGTTTTTTGATAATGTTATGTATCTTGTTTGGAAATCTGAAAGGACACTACCTGTAGAAAGTTGCATTAGCCCAGTAAGCTAGTACTAATTACTTATCGATTCTGAGGGCACCCATAACTGATAGATAATATTTCTAGTGAAGGCAAGGCAATCAATATTGCAGAAGTAAGATTGAAAAGGAGAAGCGAAAGAAAAGCACCCTACCCGCATTCTCACATTAAAAGTAAACGTAAGCATTCATCGCCTCGAAACAGCTAAGACAGATGGCGCCATGTGACTGCAAGGAGAATACAAGCAGTAGCATAGTTTAAACACAAGTTTTAAATATTAAGTATTTCTTACAACAATGTTCATTTCTAGTGAAGATGGAACATTCACTTTTTGTGCAAGCATGTGAATATTTACATTTCAGTTGTATGTGAAATTCACTTTTCTGAACATGGGTGAAATCGCTCCAATGGAGTGAACTACGGTGAAATCTTCACACAGGACAAGGCACTCACGTTGGAAATAGGTGATAAATCTTTGAGATCAATAGCTGAAGGTTGGCTAGAAGGTTGGGGGGAGGAGACTGAGGTAGAAGGGTTGGACCGGTAGCAGGTAGCGATGGGTTGAACCAGTATTTCCAGCGATGGGTTGGACCAGTAGTGGGCAGCGATGCTATTTATTGGTGAATTACCAGTACTAGCAGAGTTGTAAGAGCTGGTACAAGGCAAACCGGTTCATACATATATCGCTCTGTAGGTGACTCTGTAGGCGAGTAGTATGTTGTTCTGTAGGTGCATGTGAAGAACTTCTTGAACGCCTCCCAGTATGAACCGAGTAGTAATTTAATCATTGACATTTTTCCTTTTATTAATTTTTTGGAAAGCACATGCAAAACGTTTTTGCGAAATTTTAAACTTGCTTTTAATTTTCTAACCAAAAATAACTTGGGAGTGTTCACGTAATTAATTTTTAAATGAAATAATGTTAACATTTGACATAAGTCATGAGATGAAAGTCATGACAATTGAAGCGTTGGGAGCAGTTGTCGAAGTTGAGGAAAGTTCGGGCTGATCCTAACAGACTGCTACCAAAATGGATAGATATCTGATGCGAAGAATTTATCAAAAATATTAATCTTTCGTAATGCGCCTTTTTTTTGCTTCGAAGCTTGCAGATGGCGGTTATTACAAATGCTCCATTTCGGAAGCGGTTTTCTTTCAAAATGCGCGTTATCTGAACGCGCCTCTTAATAAACCTGCTCTTATCTCTTTCATTGTTTGTGGTCTCAAATCTCGACAACGGTAAACGCACTCAATATACGCATTTTGAAATTCAGATAACGAAGGGATCTTCATGTTGTTGTATAAAGTAAATGTGTTGCAACTGTTTCTGGTTGCATCAATAAAAATGTTCTCTTCCATTGTAGCACACGGAACAATGGTAAAAGTCGCTCTATAAGGTAGAACAGAATTTGAATTTTATCAGCATATGAAAACCATTAAATTGATCTTGTATTAAAAAAAAATTCTTGCACAGATAGTAGAAAGTCTGTGAGGATGGTGGGTTCTCAGCAGAAAGACAGCACAAACAAACATGCCTTACCCGGAACCCAATCCATGCCCCTTTGATCAGGAGCCAAGCGCGCTAACAACTCTGCCACGGAACATACAAATATACCCTATCATTATTAGTTTTGATAATTCTCTTATTATTTTAAGGATTTCAAAAGCTCTGTCACGCAGTGTTTTTTTTGCCGACTCAGTTGTATTCCTCATATTTTACAGTTCACTTATTGATCTCTTTGCAGTGGGACTCCGTGATCCGAATGTAGTTCCAGAGTGCGTGCCTCCATCCATCAATGAGTTCCCTGGTGATCTCTTTACGCAAGAAGAACGATGCAAAGGCTACGTTGGTCTCCATCTTCTCGTCACAGCATACCTGTGCCTCATCTTAGCCATAATATGCGACCAATACTTCGTGCCATCATTGGAAGTAATCGCTGAACGTAAGTATCTCTTAACTCATATATATTGTTATAAAGTTAACGGATGGAAACTGAGCTTGAGTTCAAAAAGAATATTTAGCAACAGTAATTCTAAAATAATGTAATTTATTACAAATGTATGGATAAAAACATTTACATAAACTAAATTAATAATGGGGTCCCCCCCCCAGGAGCAATCGGCTGGTACTCAGGACCTGCTAGGTTCAACTATGCAGAGCGGTGAGTAATATTGACCACTTCCGGGTACAGTTTGCGAGTTTCCTCCCAACTTACTTTCCTTTATATATGAAAACCATTAAATTGATCTTGTATTAAAAAAAATTCTTGCACAGATAGTAGAAAGTCTGTGAAGATGGTGGCTCCTCAGCAAAAAGACTCTTTCTTTGTGAGGCCAATTTGATTGTTCAAAATTTGTTATTTTTTTTCGCTTAGTTCCTTTTGTGAAGAAAGTTTATTTCTGCACATTTCTCTTTTCATTTTCCTATTTGATTTATTTGTGAGGGCTTGGCTAACTCTCTATGTAGGTATAGTGCCTGCGTAGCCCTGGTGCCCGATTGGGCGTCCCCTTGTTGGTCTCCATGCAGGGTGGTGATAGCGGGCACTGAACTACACAACAATAATCGTGAAAGATGACACAATTGATTCGATCAATGACTTTAAGAGGGCTCGGCATGAACCCCAATTTCTTCATTGTCTTTGTCATCTACGCCATCGTCTTCCTTGTCTGTGTCTTCGTCCCCAAGATTCCTTAACATCCACTCCACAGATGATCCGTAATTGGGGACATGCCCCCATTTTATCAACATAGGTTTGAAAGGTCTTGCGGGAAAACCGAAATCCGTCAAGCACTTACGATCTGGCGACTTGAAAGTTGAGACCGCTTGTTCAAAACATTCGGAACTACTCCTGAAGGTTACAGAGATTGGTGGGGTGGCTGTTGCGGTCACTCCTCAGAAAACCTTGAATTTGTCTCGGGGTGTGATCGCTGAATGGGGCCTTCTCAATATCACCGAGGAGAAAATCCTCTCAGAGCTAACCCCTCAAAGGAGTAACAGCGGTCCATCGGGTTTGGACATGCCATGATGGAAAATTGGTACCCACCGATACTGATTATTATCTTTAACACGCCACGCCTGCCTTCTTCCATCAAGACAGGTTATTTGTATTGTGAGGTATGGCCGTATATACCGAACCCTCTGCGCTGCTTTAAGTGCCAGATATATGCGGTCATGCCTGCACAGCTTGCCGGGGCAAACCCACTTGTGCTCACTGTGGCAGTAAGGATCACTTTGAATCATGACTGCACAGCAAGAAAGGCAAGCTGTGTGAAGTGTAGTGGAGATCATCCGGCATATTCCCACGACTGTCCCAAGTGGTAGGAGGAAAAGGAGGTTCAACGTTTGAAAACAATCAAAAGCATCTCTTACGTTGAGGCGAGAAAGTTCGCTGCACCGTCCGCCCTACCTGGCAAGGTTTCCTATGCCAATGCAGTCATTGGAAAGCCCATCGTTCCAATGACTTCGGTGGCGGTGCAGACTGACATCAGTGTACTACCTACTTAGTCTTTCTCACCTGCAGCTAAATACCTCCTGACGCAGGCGAAACCGAGGTTGGTGTCGACTTCTACATCAATCTCGGTTTGCATTCCTGCAACTCAGCCTTCCACATCCACTGGAATGCCTTCTCCTTCCCGTCCTCAGACAGCTAGACCTTCCAAACTGATGGGTGCCCGTACCGGAGCCAAAGAAGAAAATATTACCACCTCCACAAAAGGCGGTAACAGATCCATGTCCCTCGGACGATTCTGAGAACATAGATACACACCATCACCTATTCACTAAACCATCCTCTGTGGCGGTTAAGTTGAAAAGGAATTCGTCGTCCATCCACACTCCTACAATAGAATTGTCATGGATTCCAGAAGAATCTTGACGAAATCAAGGTCTTCCTTCAGGTACACCAGCCCATCTGTGTGTGCCTGCGGGAGACATTCTTGTAGCCAGTCTCAGATCCCACGATCAGGCACTTTTCACTTGTTCGCCGGAATCGGGATGGAGTGGTCTAGCTCGCGGAGGTATCGCCATCCGCATGAGCAACCATTCTCCATTCCATGTCGTACCCCTCACCACCGACTTAGAGGCAGTATTCCAAATTCCAAAAACTGATTTTCGAACAATTTCCCTAGAGAGGTTGTTCCTAATGATTTTTTTAGAGCTATTTGTATTCCTATTTTTAAAAAAGGTGATCGTAGTTCATGTGATAATTATAGGGGAATTAGTTTACTTTCTGTTCCAGGTAAAGTTCTTTGTATTATTATACTTAATAGAATTAAGAATTTAGTTGATGTACTGCTTTATTAAAATCATTTTGTAGATTCCAAATAGCGGTTTCTAACTTTGAATGGAAGTTGATTTGTACTGTATCATCAGCATACATATATAATTTATTACTGAAATTAATATTAGCTAAATCATTTAGGTGCATTTGAAGTAGCATAGGGCCGAGAACAGATCCTTGCCAATTTATTAGAGAATTTACGTTATGCGAGTTGTTTTAAGTTAGGTTAACTCTGAGAGGCACTTTTTTGCATAGAAAGGGCGAAATTGCAGGGTCAAAAGGACCCCAAAGACTCGCAGAAACTTTGGGCAAGTGGACCCACGGGACAGATGTTAGGGGACAGTGGAACCAGCTGTCAAGGCTATCCAGCATGTTCCTTAATGTGCGCAAGGTTTGTCTCTCCAATACACAGCGCCACAGCTTTACGTCCCTCTGAGGTGTGACCGAGGGTAGGGGGGGGGGGAGTTAGAGGTGGTAAATCTCAAAGCTGACACAGGTGGGATTCGAACCTGGGAAGTGTAGGATTATGAGCCTGGCGCCCTACAACACCCCGTGTATAAGTGTGGAACTAACTTCGATAACTGCTAAATTATGATACATGTGCTAAAATTTAGTGAACAAAAATTAAAGATTTAAATCAAATCTATTTAAATCTATATTTTTTAACAATATCCGTTTGCTATTTTGAGTGAAGGGAGCTGAAATTTTTTACAACATTGCCAGTCATAAGAATTAACCTTAGAATTCCAGCTTCTATAATTCTACAAATAATGAATAAATGTTATCGGAAATCGCGATTTAGACATGATTTAGGCCTTTACGTTCAGTCGCATTTTTCCATACAAAGCGAAATTTAGAATTTTTAGGCCACAGTTCGTTCCCCACTTACGTAATGGAAATTCTCTAGTAAATTGGTAATGCGCTCTATTAGATGATAAAATCCCACTGTTGTATACACTGGTGCTCAAAATTAAAGGATAATGTATAAATTCGTACATAACTCGAAGAAGTTTTAAAGGAATGCAATGAAATTTGGTAAAGAGGTTTATTATTACATTACAAATGTAAATCAAAAAAGAAGAAATGGATAGTCATATAATGTGCATGCGTTAAGATCATAATCGTGGAATTGACATGAAAGAGCAGTCCATGGAACAATACTTACCGTATGTCGTACATAACATACTTTATATTGTTTTTCTGAGTTCGTGGAGTGCTTTGGAGGGGACTGGCGAGCTCCAATGGGACTCCCTAGAGCTGCGGTGCCCAACCGGTTGCTCGCGTACCGTTTTAATGTGGCTCGCGTATTCAGATTCATCACGTTTATTAAAAATAAAATAGTTTCAAAAATTATACATAAATATATTTAAAATTAATTTTTATTAGTGTCCGTTTAGGACATACCTCCCTTTCAGCCCAAGTGACACGCCTAACAATCGGCTGGCCTTGAACGATGCGCACTTGATCTACTGACACCTCCCACCTCTCTCCTTCCCCTTAATGCAGCGAGGTATCATTCGCCGCGAGAGCAGTGTATGTATATTTTTTATAGTGGTTGTATGTTTTTATTTTCGTAATATTTAACGCGTTTCCGTATTTACACGGAGCGAACTTTGAATTTGTGTATGAACTGACGAATGGTTTCAACCAGGTATAAAAATATTTGTTTGATTTATTTTAAAAGTTAATATACTAACAATTATATTTATCTTATAGTTACCCTAATTATGTCTGAATATGAACCAGAGAAAAAGAAAAAACGGACATACACTTACAATTTTCAAGAAGATTGGGAAGAGAAATATTTTGTTATTTATTTTAAGAACAAATGTATTTGTTTGATTTGCCGTTCAACAGTTGCTATTGGAAAAAAGTGCAACGTAGAACGACATTTTACTACGGTTCATAAAAAATATGATACTGAATATCCTATTAACAGTAGTTTAAGAAAATCTAAACTGAAAGAATTGAAAACCACATTAGTTGCCCAACAATCTATATTTACTAAGTCCGTGACTAAATCAAGAGCTGCTACAATTGCTTCATTTAAGATTGCACATATACTTGCAATGCACAAAAACCCTTTAACGAAGGCAACATAATTAAAAAAGCAATGCTTGCTGCCTCAGAAACATTGTTTCAAGAATTTAAAAATAAGAAGGAAATTATATCAGCTATTGAAGATGTTCAATTATCAAGAAATTCAGTCACTCGTAGAATAGAAGCAATGTCTGAAAATATCAAATTACAAAAAAAAAATTTAGAAAAAATGCGTTTTTTTAAGTTTACAATGTGATGAATCAACAGACATCTGCAATATTGCTCAAATGAAATATTTTTATAAGGATGATCTTTAACGGTTGCTGAGTAAAAGAAGATATACTCTGTTTTGCCGCTACAAGGAAATACAAGTGGAAAGGACATATACCAAGTTATTAAAAACTACATTAAAGAAATTAATCTGCTCCTTCAAAAACTTGTGTCCATAGCAACCGACGGAGCACCTGCCATGATTGGTCTGGTGTTGGCTTCATCACCTTATGTAAGAATTATGCTGAGTTTCCTAATTTTTTTCATCATCACTGCATCATTCATCAACAGGCGTTATGTACAAAAGTGTTGCATTATGAACATGTCATGAAAGTTGTTCTAAAAATTGTAAATTCTATTCGAGCCATACCACTTCATAGCAGATTATTCAAAATACTCACTGATGAACTTTATGCTGAGTATGGAACTTTAATGTTACATTCTGAAGTTAGATGGCTTAGTAAGGGAAAAGTCCTACAACGATTTGTAGAGCTTTTTCCAGAGATAAAACTGTTTGTAGAATCCAGAAACGAAACTTATGAAGAACTTAATGATCATGGCTGGTTGTCAGATTTATCCTTTCTTACAGATATAACAATCAAAATGAATAAACTCAATCTTGAACTTCAGGGGAAACAAAGAACTCTCTTTGAATTAATAGGAAGTGTAAATGCATTTCAGTCAAAATTAAATTTGTGGATATCCCAAATTAAAGAATGTAAATTCAGCCATTTTCCAAATTTAGAGTACTATATTCATAAATATAAGGAAATTGAATCAGATAAATATTCTGAAAATCTCGCTGAACTTAAAAATAATTTCGAAATTGGAATTTCTAATTTTCGTAAAATTCATCCAATCGTTTCATTCATTTTAAATCCATTTGTTTGTTGATATTAATATTTCTGAAATATCGCAAAAGATTGCAAGTATGTTGAATAAAAATGTCAGTATTTTAGAAATGGAAATAATTGATTTTCAATCTGACCTACAATTAAAAACAAGACTATTACAAACTGATTTTTGGACACTTGTGGATGAGAGAAAATATCTATTTGTAAAGGAAACTTTTCAAAATTTAAACTCCTGCTTTGGATCAACTTACCTTTGTGAAAGTGGCTTTTCGACAACGAAATTTTTAAAATCTAAGTTCAGATCCAGAATAGCAAATGAATATCTGAATGATTGTATGACTCTTGCTGTAACACCTAATGTAGCAGAATACAATAAACTGGCCGAAGACATGCAATGTCAGTCTTCACATTGATTATTAATAAGTTTTGTTTGTCCTGTATTGTAGTAGATTAGTAGTAGTAGTAATAAACAGTAGTAGTGTAATATTATTGTGTTTTCTTTTACCTATTGTTGTTGATTTTTTTCAAAAAAAAAGGTCGTCGTCCTATGTGTGGCTCGCCTAAAATTTTTAAATTCTTGATTTGCTCGAGTTAGACTAAAGGTTGGGCACCACTGCCCTAGATCATCCCATACATGCTCAATGGGATTGGAGTCAAAAGATCTGGGTGGCCACTCCCTTCGTCGAATATCTTCCTCTTCGAGATAATCGTCGACCACATGAGCTTGATGAGGGCAGGGGGTTATCGCCATATGAATAAAATCTGGACCAATGGCTCCCTGGAATGGGTTCAGGACCTATTCTCTGTACCACAAGGTAGTAACAGATCCAGTTGGAAAGATGTGCAGGTCTATAAGCTAGTTCGTCACGATTCCTGCCCCAGCCATCATGCCATGGCCACTTGGATAGGACTTTTCTTTAGCGTTCGAGATGTTCAGATGAGAGTATACTTGGTAGTGTCGTGAGACGGAACCGGGGATTGCCGTGGTTGCTGTGTTGTGCAGCAACAAAGAGTACTTAAGCTGAATCGTGATTCATTTGTGAATATGCGCCCACTGGTCCGGACTCCAAGTGTAATGTTGGCGACTCCACGTTAGAGGGACAGAAATAAAAAGTCTCCTGGCATGGACATGGCATGAAGGCGTTGCTGACGAAGTCACCTGTAAATAGTGTGCCTTGAAACCCTCGTTCCTGCAACTGTTGCAAGCTCCAAAGGCCTGGCGGTCATCACTGGTCGACGACAAACATCTCCTGTATGTTGAAACTGTCTCAAGTTTTGACAGGACATTTTGTGGAACATTCAATGCTCAGGAAACTTCCATCTGGGACTGACCTGCTTCCATCCTTCCAATGCTCTCCACCGCTGAAAATCATCCATGCGATGTCGATGTCTTCCGGACATAATCAGCTCGACGGGCCACTGAAGTGAAGCAAGAGTTGCCTAGAACAGTTGCGAGTAGACTGGCGCGTCTTTTTAACGCATTCCTAATTTACATATTCGGGCTTACGCGCGGCAACTGTAAATGCGGGATAGTTTTCAGTGTAGTTACACCCATTGTTGTTTTCCTACCTCGTTCTTGTTTTCAATGTTTTATAATATATTTCAATTTTGAATGTTTAATTGTTGCTGAATCGTCATAAAACCACAAACATCCAAAACAAATCTTCCGAGCCCGTTATACTCGGACATCTTTGATCTGAACTTTAGTCTTTCCATGTTCGCCCATTTTTAGTGCATTATTTTACATATATCGGCAGTTATATACGTTTTTGTCGATTATCCATTAATTTTGAACACCATTTCTCTATGTAATAAGTAACTTTTAAATCATTTTAAAATATTCCCTCTAATACGAAGTAAATATAATTTCTGTCATCCAGTTGTACTAAATTAATCTTGTTTTAGATAAAAATTGATTATCCCACGTTGTTTATTTTTTTTTTTTTGCCTTTAATATTATTTATATTCAATATTAAATAAAGATGATTCCTGTTCATTTACCATAGTTTCAACAAAAATGATAAAATACAACTGTAATTCAAGAAGTTCAATATGAATTAGTAAATTATCTCTATATTTTTTCAGTGATCTAATATTTAAATACATCAGTTTTGACATTTTATCACTCGACCCTTGAAACTAAACATTAACATCATTTAAGTCATCACAATACCATTCCTTATCTATCTCACTTCCTTTTCTTCCTATGTAACTCATTAGATTCAGTAATCCTTTAAGTATTTCTCTCGCTTTTTTTTTGAAGAGGGGGAGAGAGAGTTATGTTGCTTAAACGGAAAGCCCAAATTCGGTGATCATAGTTCTTACAGTTTAGGAGAAAATCTTTCCCCGTGGGTTATGTGGTGAGGGAAGAAAGATTGGGGTCAAATTCTTACGTTTTCTTAGTATTATACATCTTTCTGTGATCATAACTCATCCCACTTCCATCATGTGGTCGCCATATCACTCTCCTGTTCATTTGGATGCTCGGCATGTCGTCATCATGGGCAATCGCATGGCAGATGCCCCTTTCGCGCTGTCGTTGCATTCTTGAACTTCTAGCAGTGTTTTCACACCGATCTTAGTGGGAACAGCTTAACAACAACTTTTGCATTTCAAACCTGTTTTCAAAATGTGGCAATCTTCGTTTTTCAGGAATCGCAAAGGAGGTAACGATACTTGCTCTGCATCGCCTAGGTCATAGATTTCTAACACATTCATTTCTTGTTCAGAGTGAAGATCAACCTATTTTTGAGTTTTGTCACACCATTTTAATCATTTGCTCATGTTTTAACGTAGAATGACTCACAGATTTTAGTTTTCATCACTTATCGTCCTAGCCCATACACTCGGACAATATTTTATCCGATCATTAATTTTTTACAACTTTTCCCTTTTTATCCGATATTTAAATGGATATTTAATGTATATTTTAATGCGATCTCATTTTTGCATGGATTGTTTTTATTTTTGAATGATTTTACTGTTTTTTTAATTCACGGGTTCTTTACACCCATTGTTGTTTTCCTACCTAGTTCTCGTTTTTAATGTTTTATAATATATTTCAATTTTGAATGTTTAATTGATGCGTCATAAAATTACAAACGTCCAAAACAAATCTTCCGAGCCCGTTATACTCGGACATCTTTGATCTGAACTTTAGTCTTTACAACTCGTCATTTTTTACTTCTTAAATAATAATAAAATAAATACGCCCTCAAGCAGCTGCTTACCATAGAGGTCTGTCAGGAACCTGTCTGTTTATACGCCACACTAGAAGGTCTGAGAGGATGGGAGACCTCAGCAGAAAAACAACGCAAACGTCCATGCCGTCCCCGGGGCTCGAACCCAGGTCGCTCAGATCAGTAGCCAAGTGTGCTAACCACTCGGCCAACAGATGGAATTTTAACAAACTTTAATTTTGCAACATAATGTTTTCTATCATTTAATTTGCACCTGGTAGTTTACAAATGGGTTGATTTTTACCTAATATTTACTGTATATATAGTAAGTATATACAGTATATATGTGTTCTTTTAATTGTTTACACTTGTTTTGATTGCTGTTTATAACTTTTATATTTATTGTTTTTGCCCATTTACATCTTTGTTTCATTATTGTGTTTGCTTTAAAAATTTTCCCTGGGGATTCCATATCTTTTTTCCTTTACTTTTGACTTTATTTTTTTGACACATTATAACTTTAGTTATTTCTGCAATCAAGTGATTAACATTTTCTCCCTGGAATTTTAGCTACTAGTGAGTTTTTTTCCCGCTCTTCCCTATTGGCAATGTATTGAACTCTGTCCTGTTGGCAACTACGATACTCAAGTAAGAGGTCTTATCTTCTCTAACCTTTGCCGAGACTTACCTATTCATAAGATAGTGCTTTTGAAGTTCCTGTAACCGAAGGGAGAAGTAAAGGTTTTTCATTCTCTGCTAAAATGATAATGGTGCTTGGTTGGGACTCTAATATTGTATGCAAATTTTTTTATCTTCGATACGGAATTCGAAGAGTAAAGATTTTGTTACAGGTTCAAGGTACAAAAACTCGCGACATATTTGCAGAACTGAAGGCTATGCTTAAAAAAGAGATATGAAAATATGTGCCAACCATTTACTGTCTTCAAGCGTAGCTAAACATAAAACTGAGAGATGAGTTCCATTGCCTTAAAGAAAGGCAAAGTTCGACCCTGATGATAATTACAAATGAAACTTGTCGTAATAGAACTGATGGTCAATCTGCGTTGTTTGAGTGTGACAGAGGACACTAAAATTGTCTACCTGAGCATGAGCGCAGAATATAACAAGTGTTTGGCTTCTGTGAAAAGTCGCATACGTGTCACTTGTTCATACGTAAAGTTACACCCGAATCTGCTGTAAAAGGGTTAGTTGTGTTGTTTTTACCTCTGAGCTGCACTTTTTGCGCAGAATGAGCTAAATGGCCAATTCACAAGGATCCCAAGAGCTCAGAGAAGGTTGGGGAAGGGGATTCACTGGACAACTGTTAAAGGAAGATGAAACCTTCGTGTCAAGGCTATGCATATTGTTCTTTAACGTGCACGGGACTTGTTGACGTTTGTGCACACGGGAGGGGCTTAATGTCCTATCCGGCAGAAGTTGCCTTTCCAACTTATCTGTGTCCCCTTTCTCACTAAGGGTAGAAAGGGTGTTAGCAGAGATAAAACCCGACGCATACCAGTTGGAAGTCAAACCTGGGAACTGTAGGCCGAAAACTAAGAAAATTGTGGTCATAGTGAATACAAGTCACTTTTTCGCAATGAATACGACGAAATTGGATCGTACCATTCTTGAATTTGAAAATGGTGAAATTGACGTTTTCTACTTTTTGAAATAAAAATATTTCCAAAAGGATGAAAATTTCCTTTTAATAATACTTTTGCATTAGCAAGCAGTTTATAAGTGATGAAAGGAATTCATTGAAGATGATCCTTGCTTTGGACGGCTACTTATAACTTCTAGTTTGGAAATATGGGGAAAGTCATCAATTTATAATAAAAACAACAGAGTCAAGGTTCCAATTATTTTCACCAACTGCAGACTTTAGTGGGCTGCTCAGTCTGTAGCACGCCAGGTTCGTAATCTGCAGTTCCCATGTTCGAGGCCCATCTGGGCCAGCGTTAAGATTTATTTCCGCAAATCTCCTCGCCCTGTCCTTGGTGTGTAAGGGACACCGATAAGCTTAGAAAGGACTCCGTCCGTCAGATGAGACTTATAACATTTAATAAGTCAGCAGAGTACCGAAATTATTTTGAAATTAGAAAGGAAAAGTTTAGACCTCTAAAAACAAACTTTTTCTGTCAATATGTAAGTGGAGTGAAATGTGAGGTTAGGGGGCTGAGTAGGCTGCCCGACAGTCTCGTAATATGAAAATCCCAAGTTCAAGTCTGAATTATGCCTGCATTAAGAATTTTTCTCCTGATCCCCCCCCCAATTCTGCCCTTTGTGAGAAATAGTACACCAATGTATAACAAATAAACAGCCAACTTTCTGTATACTGAGTGATCATTGAATTATGACGCCATATTGACGCTAACTTCGAAGCTTAAATTAAGAGTTTTATGAAAAAATATGACTAAAGGTAAATTAAAGATCTCAATTAGTTCTATATAAATATGGATTTTTCAATAATATTCGTTCAGTATTTATTTAAAGAGTAATGGAAGTTTGAATATTTAACAATAACAATGCGAGTCACAAAAATTGACTTCAGAAGTTAATTGAAACTTAGTAATAAATATTGTATCAAAGTGTTGAATAAAATAAATGTGTATTTTAGAAGTTTTTGTAAAGAATTCTCTCACTAGTCATCAGTTTTGGATAAGTTTCTTAAGATCGGCATTGTTATTGTTAAATATACAAACTTCCATAACTCATTAAATACTGAACAAATATGGTTGAAAATCGAGATATGGATATATTTGATTGAAATCTTTATCTCCTATCATATTCTTAAAAACAAGAAAATTTTAGACGTTATAGAGCTTCGACATTAGCTTCCCATTGACATAACATGGGGATGAGTGATAATAATTCAGTATCACTCAGTGTATATGTATGATTACACTGAATTTAAGTTTTATTCTTTGACTTCAAATTTCCTTACGCTCTATTATCGTAAATGAGAAGTTGACTACTTGTGTAAAATAAAAAAGGTTTGTGATGCTAATTTTCAGTTTTTTTTTCCATTTTTAACTTTTGATTCTAATCGTTTTAGGTTTAAACGTGCCAGTAGATGTAGCTGGAGCAACCTTTATGGCGATTGGCACATCATCGCCCGAACTGTATTCTGCTGTCATTGGTAAGCAACCTAAATCTTCCATGCTAGTTACATTCCTCTGTATTGTAGAGTATGACAGCATGATATATATAATTTCAATTTTGCAATTCATTTGCCTTTTACGTATACGGAGGGCGTTCAAAAGGTTCTTGACATGTGTCTCTAGATTTCCACTCGTCCCTTCGAGTTAACGAGCTACGACGTGTTTGAAAGTTTGTCTAAAATTGTTATGTGTTAAAAACAAAAGATTATGCGCCGCCAGTGAAGAGAGAAATAACTATAAAGTTCAGTTTGCAAAATCCGTTTATTGTTGCTATGAATTGTAACTCAGGATTACGGCTATTCTATTCGCTCCTGCCACTCAAAATCATCAGCTGCATATTCGGTGGCTCCCACCGCTCTCGTGCAAAGTAGCACTGGATGCTGGTTAGTTCAAGTTGACAGTTGGCGCCACTCGCCATGGCTTCTGCACCGTCGACTGACTTGGTTGCGAAAATAGAAGCATCTTTCGTTTGCAAGAGATCGAGACTGCAAAAACCAGAACTTCAAAAATACATTGAAAGATTTATTGAAATAAGCAGAGAGTTCTATATAGGATGCATAAATCATTCGTCATCCTCAAGCAACCATGGGCTACGAGGTCGAACCGGACTGCGCAAATTAATTCTCTAAGCTGTCCTGAGCTACATCTGCTGCATCTGGCCACTGCACACCAATTTTAACAAGGTCCTGTTTGACATTGTCAGCCCACCGTATCCTAGGTCTCCCCCTCTTTCTGAGGCCTTTAGTCACACTGTTCATAACCCTATTTAAATAAAATAAATAAATACCCCCTCAAGATAACTGCGTAAGCATCTAGAATCAAAAACACCTAGTTTCCAGTTATCTTGTTTACAAAGCGTCCAAGTTTCACTACCATAACTAACCCTAGAGAGAACTCAATTATTATACAGTTTAATTTTAGTCTTTAGATATATATGCCTATTACACCACAATCTCCATAGATTATTGAAAGTCCCTGCAGCAATCCCTATTCGTCTGTTAATCTCATGCCGCACATCACCATTATCTGTTACATAGCTCCCAATATAATTAAACTGTGACATCTGCTCAAGACTGCAACCATTCAGATTAACTGAATCACAGCCTGCCTGATCAATTTTCATCACTTTAGTTTTCTCTCTGTTTATAACCAAACCTACTGTATGAAATAGAGTAGGTTTCGTTATAAACAGACATCTAATGATATAATATTGTTATAAACAGACATCTAAACAAACATCTAATGAAAGAGTTCATCTCATCAACATCATTTGCCAAAAGGGCTAAATCATCGGCATAATCTGAATCAGAAATTTTCAGATCTGGAGACTATTTAAGGCCAAAATCTTTCCCTTGAAGTGAATTTCGCATAACATAATCAATAACCAAGCTAAAGAGAAAAGGAGACAAAACGCACCCTTGTCGAACACCAGAAGCAATGCTAAACCAATTGCTATAAGCCTTACCAACTCTCACACATGACTCGGTGTTATTATAGAGAGCTTTCATTATGTTAACTAACTTGTCAGGTATTCCATATGATCTCACAATCAACCATAATTTGTGACGATCAGCATAGTCGAAAGCCTTTTTGAAATGAACAAAGGTAGCAACCAAAGGTTTTTGAAACTCTAAACATTTCTCAATTTCTCAAGGGTCTGCCTGAGTGAAAATATCTGATCTACATATCCTCTTTCACTTTGGAATCCACATTGCTCATCACGCAACTGCCTGTCAACCAGATTCTTAATTCTAATAAGCACAATCATGCAAAGAACTTTACCTGGAACCCAAAGTAGACTGATATCCCTAAAGTTATCACAAGAAGTGCGATCACCTTTTTTTTAAAAATAGGGATAAAAATAGATCTGGTAAAATCCTTAGGAACCATACCTTTATCATAAAAGTTTTTCAAAATTTCGGTCATCCATGTGGTAAGCGAAAGATTTCCAATTCTAAGCATTTCCGTAATAATTTCATCGACCACTGGGGATTTATGTAGTTTAAATTTCGAAACAACTAAAATAACTTCAGAACTGTGTTTTAGACTCAACATTAAAACCAGTAATGCATCTATCATCATTACAAACAATAGGAGTAGAACTAGCCACATAGTTTAGAATATCACTGAAATGCTCAGACCACTTAGCCATGACAGAATCCTCACCTTCTATAACCTTACCTTGTTTATCCTTCAATCCCTACATACTGTGTGTTTTCTACCATAAAATATTAACTTTGTGGTACAGCTCCCTGCTCTTGTGTTGTCTAAATGCTTCTTCGGTTTATCAGCCAAGCCATCACCCCAAAGATTCTTATCAGCAGCTAACTGATCCTTTACACGTTTATTAAACTCTCTGTAATACTTTCTATGAGGACTAGTAGACTACTAATTAAGGACATTCCTACAGTTCCTTCTTTCTGAGATAAGCTCAAATGTCTTATCCTCAAATAATTCTACTGCTTTTTACCTGAAAGAGTACTGTTAGTTTCCAAAAAAGTCTGTTTAAAATGGTCCCATTCTTCCTCAACTTCAGTAGTAAGCAAACCATGACTGTCATAATGAGTAAGTAACCTATTATGGTAAGCTTTAGCTATAACTGGATCTTTCAGAGCTTCAGAATTAAAGGTAAAGTATTTAACCTTAGCATAACACTTCATAAGTTTAAGTTGCAAGACACTTTTAACAAAGTAATGGTTAGATTCAATTTCAGCTCTCCTTTATGACATGGTATTCCTAATAGAAGTAGTCCTTTTGATGTTAATTAATATATAATCTATCATATTCTTATGCATCCCATGTGGTGAAACCCATATTTACTGTATGTCGTGATGTTTGCAATAATTGTTATTCTCAAAAGTTTACTTATCTATATGATACCTTGCCCATTGCCATTGCAGCTACCAATACCAAAAGGGTATATCACCCCTCCCCAAAGGTCAGAGTCTGTACCAACTTTGGCATTGACGTCACCTAGAACAAGGGTAATATATCCTTTTTTTGACAGAATTCAAAATAGACTGATGTTGTTCGTAAAACCTATCCTTCTCAGCCTCATCGGCGTCATCCGTGGGGGCATAACAGCAGATAACATTCAAGTCTTTATTGCTTCTCTCAAAATTTGCTGTAAGAAACCTTTCATTAAATGCACTCATATCTTAGAATAGCTTCACTGGCGTGTCCGCTAAGAAGCAGACTTTCAATTAAGTATATTTCATCTCTGATATTATGCAAAATTAACTTCGCAATTCATCATTATAGTTAGTTTTGGTATTTCTGCCATTCGAAGCAATTATGAATTATAAATTTACCAACCTTTTCGTTTCATATGTATTACATTTAAATTACTACAATGAAACATTATACGACGGGCGTTAAAAAAAATTCTTATCACATGTTTGTAGATTTGCGCTTGTTCCTACGAGACAAAGCTACGACTTGTTTGAAAGCTTGTCTAAACTTCTCAGTACGTGTTAAAAACAAAGCCCATATCATCATTTTGGCGGAACGTAAATTTTGGTCTGCGAAATCTGTGCGTTGTTGCTATGGAGCCTACTAAAGATGGGGGAAAATTTTACATTTTCACAATGATGCAGCTTGCGAATGATGCGAAAAAATTAATGCCGATTTATCACAGGTATATGGGGATCGTGCCTGTTCATTGGCACTGTTATGGGATGGATGCGCAAATTCAGAAAATGGCAGCTGTTCGCCATCGCTGCTGTTCGTCTCGTTAAGGAAACCTCAACATCACCGTTCATGTAATAAATTTAGATGTCAGTGTATCGACTGGTAGTGGAGAAAATATTTTTCATCACATTTAAAGTTCCAAAAGAACTGTGCCAAATGGTTGCTCCAGAAACTGATACAACAGGGAAAAATGGCTAGAGATGACTTGTGCAAGGAGATGTTGACAATGTTTGAATCTAGTGGCCCCAAACAGTTAATAGACATTGTCACAGGTGATAAGACGTGGTTTTATTACTATACAACTGCCAGAAAGATCGACAACTATGTTTGGATTGCAGTAGATGAACCGCGTCTCCAAATCCTCCGACAAGACTTTTGCTCAAGAAAAATTATGTTCATAATTTTTTTTCAATTCCCAAACAATGATAGCTATGGACAACTTAACTGAAAAAAGTATGTAAATGGCCAGTGCTACATCAACATTCTTTTGCCCAAAATGGTTAAAAAGATGAAGGAGCAGAGTCCAACAACATGCGTGTCAAGAGTTCTTTCTTCATAAGAAAGCCAGTGCTTCCAAAACCCTTTAAGTTTTAACCTATATTTAGCAAGAAAAATTAGAACAGCTTCTTCATCCTGATATTCACCCGATCTTGTACAATCAGTCTTGTGTCTCAGTCGGTAGCACGCCAGGCTCGTAATCTGCAGTTCCCAGGTTCGAGTCCCAGCTGGTCAGCGTTGAGATTTATCTCCGTAAAAATTACCACCCTGCCCACAGTCTAGGGACCGATGGGCTTGGAAAAGCCGCCGTCCGTCAGATGGGACGTTAAGCCGTGGCCCATATGTGGGAGAGCCATACCCTGTGCACGTTAAAGAACACGCTGGATGGCCTTGACGGAGGGTACCATCTGTCTCCCAACAGCTGTTCCAGTGGGTCCTCTCCCCCAACCTTCTCTGAGCCTTTAGGGTCCATGTGACCTGGCCATTTAGCCAATTGTGTGCAAAAAAGTAAAACTCTAGGCAGGGTAAAAAAAACTCTTGCACCATATGAGTTTTGGTTTTTTCCAATTATTAAAAAGGAACTTTTTAGGAAGCCTTTTTCATAGGTGCACAAGACATTGCGAAATGTGATCAGACTAGAGGAGTATTCCACAACAGGTATACCACCAAGCGTTCCAGAATTGGTGTAGACGTCTGCAACTTTGCACAATGCTGGAGTGGTGTATTTTGAAGGAGAATAAAAGTTTCTTTAAGTAAAGCGCAATGGTTTTGGTTGAAATAATCATGTCAAGAACCTTCTCAACGCTCCTAATATCTGTAAATCATTTAGCATTCATTTCAATTTGGAGTTCCATTTCACAGTTTAGCTCATGAGACATTCACGTTCATCATGCTTTTACAGTCTGACAGTTAATGTGCAAAGTCTAATCTTACTAAGTACAATTTAGAAGTTAAAACAGATCCTTACCAATTAATTAGAGAATTTCCGTCATGTGAGTTGTTTTAAGTCACATTAATTCTGAGAGGCACTTTTTTGTATAGAAAGGGCTAAATGGCAGGGTCAAAAGGACCCCAAAGGCTCACAGAAGTTTTGGGGAAGCAGACCCACGGGACAGCTGTTAGGGGACAGATGGAAACCAGCTGTCAAAGTGTCAGCTGCAGGATCTTTAATGTGCGCAGGGTTTCTCTCTCCAATACACAGGGCCACAGCTTAACATCCCTCTGTGGAACGGCGGACTTTTCAAGCACATTCTTGCAACATTTGTGACCAAGGGCAGAGTGGAGTTTAGAGGTGGTAAATCTCAAAGCTGACACAGGTGGGATTCGAACCTGGGAAGTGTAGGATTAAGAGCCTGGCGCCCTACAGCACAAGGGGCGGGGGTGGCTCAGTCGGTAGCGCGCCAGGCTCGTAATCTGTAGTTCCCGGGTTCGAGTCCCAGCTGGGTCAGCGTTGAGATTTATCTCCGCAAAATTCCCCGCTCTGCCCACGGTCAGTAGGGGACACCGATGAGCTTGGAAAGGCCGCCGTCCGTCGGATGGGACGTTAAGCCGTGGCCCCGTGTGCGGGAGAGCCATACCCTGTGCACGTTAAAGAACACACTGGATGGCCTTGACGGGAGGCTACCATCTGTCTCCCAACAGCTGTTCCAGTGGGTCCCCTCCCCCAACCTTCTCTGAGCCTTCGGGGTCCATGTGACCTTGCCATTTAGCCCATTGTGTGCAAAAAAGTGCCGCTCAGAGGTAAAACAACCCAACCCAAGCCCTACAGCACCCCGTGTATAAGTGTGGAACTAACTTCGATAACTGCTAAATTATGATTTATGTGCTAAAATTTAATTGAACAAAAATTAAAGATCTAAATCAAATCTATTTAAATCTATATTTTTTAACAATATCCGTTTGCTATTTTGAGTGAAGGGAGCTGAAATTTTTTACAACATTGCCAGTCATAAGAATTAACCTTAGAATTCCAGCTTCTATAACTCTACAAATAATGAATAAATGTTATCGGAAATCGCGATTTAGACATGATTTAGGCCTTTACGTTCAGTCGCATTTTTCCATACAAAGCGAAATTTAGAATTTTTAGGCCACAGTTCGTTCCCTACTTACATAATGGAAATTCTCTAGTAAATTGGTAATGCGCTCTATTAGATGATAAAATCCCACTGTTGTATACACTGGTGCTCAAAATTAAAGGATAATGTATAAATTCATTACATAACTCGAAGAAGTTTTAAGGGAATGCAATGAAATTTGATAAAGAGGTTTATTATTACATTACAAATGTAAATCAAAAAAGAAGAAATGGATAGTCATATAATGTGCATGCGTTAAGATCATAATCCTGCAACTGACATGAAGGAGCAGGCCATGGAACAACGCTTAAAGTCTGTTACGTACGACATGCGGTATGTTAATATGGAGTATGATCACCCCTGCAGCCATATAGTTCAAACAATGACTCCTTATACTGTTTATGGGGGTATGATGAGGTCTCAAGGGATTAAGAATACTCCTCGACATGTGTTTTTCTGAGTTCTTGGAGGCTGGCGAGCTCCAATGCGACTCCCTGGAGCATCTCATACGTGCTGAATGGAATTGGGGTCAAGAGATCTGGGTGAACACTCCCTTCGGCGAATATCTTCCTCTTCGAGAAAATCGTCGACCACATGAGCCTAATGATGGCTGAGCCAATGACTCTCTGGAATGGGTTCATGACCTAATCTCTGTACTGCAGGGTAGTAATATATCAACTCGGAAAGTTGTGCAGGTCTATAAGCTAGTTCGTCATGATTCCTGCCCCGGCCTTTAATGCATTTTAATGCATTTAATGCCATGGCCACCTGGATAGGCACTTTCTTTGGTGTTCGAGGGACGTTTGTGGGTCCCTGGTTCTCTCCAGATGAAAATACGTCGATAAAGAGTACTTAAGCTGAATCGCGATTCATCAGTGAACATAACACCCACTGGTCTGGACCAGATGGAATATTTACAGACTTGGTCTGTAAATGGTAGCTAGGTAATCACTGGAAGGAGAGCTATGCACCAATCCCCTGTGATGATGCATAGAACCGGCCAGGCCTAGAACCTAATGTCCTACCCCGCCTTCTCGTGGTGCAGACAGTTAGTACCTTTCAAAAGAGATACTCTCCTGTGGAAGTGAACGGAAGTGGAGGGCTGCCAGATTAGTGTGGCCTACTGATCTGGACAACTATGACTACTTTTCTTTTTTTCTACTCTGCTGAGGAGTGGTCAACCAGACAGGGTCCTGGTGCTGACCATATAAACCCACTGGAGTGGACTGAATATGGCTCTGAGCTTGATTATGGATCCTGATTTTGCTGCACTGGTGGGCTTCTGTGGAGGGAAAATCTTCCGCTGTGTTTTCTGTTTGTTTGTGGGTTGACAGCCCCAAGTGAATAGATTCACCGGATATGTTTATCAGCTGGTGGATAATCGTGAGCAGAGGTCATCGCAGGCACCCGAACTCTTTGCTTCTATTGGCATCGTCAAATTCTACATTGGAGGAAGTCTTCCAGTGTAGATGGCTTCAGACTTTAGTGGTGGGGGAACAGATCTTTGCCCCATGTCTACGATTAGGAGGCTGTTTGTTATTGTCGCCATTCCCTCTCTCAATAAACATATTTTCTTTAAACTTACCACTAACCATTTTCTCTCCATAGGTATTTGGAATGTGAGGACTCGGCACAGCGCTTTTTCTCTTGTTTTCCTCATATATGAATTCCATCGTTATAATTGAGATATTCTCGGGTTGCAAGAGACCAGATGGACAGATAAAGGTCAGATTCATAAAAATAATCTTAAATTTCTCTTTTCAGGGAGGGAAGATGAGAAATATCACCAAGGTGTGGGTCTGCTTCTCAGCAGACACGCTAGTGATGCTCTTCTAGGATATGAGTGCATTAATGAAAGGTTTCTTACAGCAAAGTTTCAGACAAGCGTTAAAGACTTGAATGTTATCTGCTGTTATGCCCCCACTGAGGATGCCGATGAGGATGAGAAGGATAGGTTTTACGGACAACTTCAGGATATTTTGAATTCTGTCAAGAAAGGAGATATTACCCTTGTTCTTGGTGACTTCAATGCCAAAGTTGGTACTGATTCTGACTTTTGGGGAGGGGTGATAGGCCCTTTTGTTATTGGTAACAGCAATGGGAATGGGCAACGTCTCCTACAGGTAGGTAAACTCAATGGATTCAGAATAACTAACACTTATTACAAACACCGCGACATACATAAGTACACATGGGTTTCACCTGATGGGCTGCATAAGAATATGATTGATATTAATTAATAACAAATGGGCTAGTTCTGTTAGGAATACCAGGGCATATAGGGGATCTGACCATTACCTTGTTAAAAGTGTCTTGCAACTTAAACTTAAAAAGTGTTGTGCTAGGGGTTAAAAAATTTACTTTTAATACCGAAGTTCTGAAAGACCCAGTTATAGCCAAAGTTTACCATGATAGGTTACTTGGTCATTATGACAGTCATGTTATGCTTATTACTGAAGTTGAAGAAGAATGGGATCATTTTAAACAGGCTTTTTTGAACACGAACAGTACTCTTTTAGGAAAAAAGGAGCAGAGGAGACAGAATTTTTTGGGTGATAAGGCACTTGAGCTTATTTCGGAAAGAAAGAAGTGCAGGAATGTTTTTAATCAACACCCTACTGGTCCTAATAGAAAGCATTACAGAGAACTTAATAAACGTGTAAAGGATCAATTAGCTGCTGATAAGAATCTTTGGCTTGATGGCTTGGCTGACAAAGCGGAGGAAGCAGTTAGATAGCACAACAGCAGAGAGCTGTACCAGATCGTTAATGTTTTGTGTGGTAGAAAATGAACCGCTATACAGGGATTGAAGGATAAACAAGGTAAGGTTATAGAAGGTGAGGATTCTGTCATGGCTAGGCGGGCTGAGCATTTCAGTGATGTTCTAAACAATGTGGTTTTTTCTATTCGTATTGTTTCCAATGATGATAGATGCCTTTGGTGGCTTTAATGTTGGCCCTATAACAAAATCTGAAGTTATTTTGGCTATTTCTAAACTTAAACTTCATAAATCTTCAGGGGTAGATGAAATTACTACGGAAATGCTTAGAGTTGGGAATGTTTCATTTCCCACTTGGATGACTGAAATTCTGAATATCTTTTATGATAAAGGCATGGTTCCTAAGGATTTTACCAGAGCTATTTTTATCCCTATATTCAAAAATGGTGATCGCAGTTCTTGTGATAACTATAGGGGTATCTGCCTACTCTCTGTTCCAGGTAAAGTTCTTTCCATGATTGTTCTTAATAGAATTAAGAATATGGTTGACAGTCAATTGCGTGATGAGCAATGTGGATTCATAAGTGGTAAGGGGATGTGTGGATCAGATATTTTCACTTAGGCAGATTCTTGAGAAATGTTTAGAGTTTCAGAAACCTTTGGTTGCTAGCTTTGTTGGTTTCAAAAAGGCTTTCGACTTTGTTGATCGTCATAATTTGTGGGTGATTGTGAGATCATATGGAATACCTGACAAGTTAGTTAACATAATGAAAGCTCTCTATAATAACACTGAGTCGTGTGTGAGAGTTGGTAAGGCTTGTAGCAATTGGTTTAGCATTACTTCTGGTGTTCGACAAGGGTGCATTTTGTCTCCTTTTCTCTTTAGCTTGGTCATTGATTATGTTATGCGAAATTCACTTCAAGGGAAAGATTTTGGCCTTAAATGGACTGGAGATACGAAAATTTCTGATTTCGATTATGCTGATGATTTAGCCATTTTGGCAAATGATGTTGATGAGATGAACTCTTTGATTCGAGGTGTTGATGAAACTGGTGCTAGAGTAAGTTTGGTTATAAACAGAGAATACTAAAGTGATGAAAACTGGTCAGTCAGTTAATCTGAATGGTTGCAGTCTTGAGCAGGTGTCACAGTTTAATTATCTTGGGAGCTATGTAACAGATAATGGTAATGTGTGGCATGAGATTAACAGACGAATAGGGATTGCTGCCGGGACTTTTTAGAACCTATGGGGAGTGTGGAGAAATAGGCGTATACATCTAAAGACTAAAACTAGACTGTATAATAGTTTGGTTCTTTCTAGGATTAGTTATGGTAGTTAAACTTGGTCACTTTGTAAACCAGATAACAGGAAACTAGATGCTTACGCAGTATCTTGGGCATTAGGTTGTTCAACTTTGTAACTAATGATGAGATTAGGCAAAGGAGTTTGCAACCTCCTTTAAGCAGCGTATTGTGCAGAGAGAGACTCCGTTGGTTTGGCCATGTTGCCCGTATGAATAATTATAGATTGGCGAATAGGGTTATGAACAGTGTGCCTAAAAGCCTCAGAAAGTGGGGGAGACCTAGGATGCGGGTTTGGTTGTTTTACCTCTGAGCGGCACTTTTTTGCATACCATGGGCTAAATGGCCAGGACACATGGACCCCGAAGGCTCAGAGAAGGTTGGGGGAGGGGACCCACTGGAAGAGCTGTTGGGAGACAGATGGTAGTCTCCCGTCAAGGCCATCCAGCGTGTTCTTTAACGTGTACAGGGTTTGGCTCTCCCGCACACGGAGCCACGGCTTAACGTCCCATCCGACGGACGGCGGCCTTTCCAAACCCATCGGTGTCCCCTACTGACCGTGGGCAAGGCGGGGAATTTTGCGGAGATAAATCTCAACGTTGACCCTGCTGGGACTCGAACCTGGGAACTACAGATTACGAGCGTGGCGCGCTACCGACTGAGCCACCCCCGCCCCCCTAGGATGCGGTGGGCAGACAATGTCAAACAGGACCTAGTTAGACTTGCTTGGAGTACTAAATTGCACGGTCTGGTTGGACCCGAGTTGCCCATGGCTGCTTGAGGATGTTGATGATGATGATGTTCTGGGGATACAAAAGAACAAGTGTGATGTTGGCGACTCCATGTTAAACGAGCTCTCTGTGCGGCGGCAGTTAAAGGGATACAAATAACAGGTCTTATAGCATAAAGGCATTGCTCACGAAGTGTGGTGTAAATAGTATGCCGTGATAGTTACCCTCGTTCCCGTAGGTGCTGCAAAGACAGTTACCTATCTGTGATCACTCTGTTCCGTCTGTCGTTAAGATTCGTATAGCGATCGTCTGCTGCAGTTGTGGTGGCTCTGGGACGCCTTATCCTGGTCGACGACAAACATCTGTCTGTTGGACTGTCTCCAGAGTCTTGACAGCATATTTTGTGGATTACTCAATGCTCTGGAAACTTCCGTCTGGGGCTGACCTTCTTCCATCCTTCCAATCGCTCTCCACCGCTGAAAATCATCTTTACGATGTCTTCGGGACATAATCAACTCGAGGTGCCACTGATGGGAAAGCAAGAGTTGCCTAGAACAGCTACAAGCTGCGATTAGACTTGCAGGTCTTTTTAAAGCATTTCTAATTTGCATATTCTGGCCAGACAGCTGTTAATGCGGAATAGTTCTCCACGTAGCGTATTTTTCATGTTCGCACATTTTCACTGTATTCTTTTACATATATAGACAACTATCTACGTTTTTGTTGATTAACCTTTATTTTTGTACACCAGTGTATACATATAACTAGGAAATTTCGGCTGCGTTGCTCTGCTCTGAAATTGTTTAAAGCAGATGTCATCAACCTTTTTATTGAAGTCGCAATTTTAAAATATTGCGAGTATGAAGGACGCATAAAGCAATATGAGTAGATACGTATCAATATTTATTATTTTTAAAGTGTATGTATGAAAAATAAATATATATAAATAAAATATATAGTAAGCAATTAGATAGATAGATAATTTATTCTCAGAATATGCAGTACTTTACATTTACATGTTTTTTACCTTAGAACTGAAGTTATACAACATTATATATATTTCATTATATCTCAAATACACAATTTTAAAGTATTACATTTTCTAATATATATTCTTCTTTATACATAGTTTGTCCAATAAAAATTATATTTATTCATGCCATATATATGAAAATTTTTAATATTATATTTCATTAGTGTTTTATAATTTTACCTACATTTTTCAGTAAAAGTCTGAGAAAAATGTTAAGTCTTCCACGATAGTAAAAACTCGCTTGTGGAAGAAATTTAACAGTTGTGTTGTAATAAAATGAAAAGGCAACATGCTTCAGTTTCACATTTCCTCACTCTTTTCTAGCTTGATCAAAAAATCTAAGTAAATATTTAACCAATTTATAAGTTTAAAAATTATCATTAAGAATAAATGAAATAAAAACACTTTACTGGGTAGAAAACAGAAATATATAAAAATCTATATTGAACTGTGCGTTAGTAAGTGGTTCAGTTGAGCACCTTAAGAGCAACTCAGCATCAAATGAAATTTTATTACATTTAAATCTCTTTTATTTCTAAAACATAGTCTCAATATTTACCACATTCAAAATCCATTTTCTTAATTCCTTATAGAAAAAGTTATCATTTCTTATTCCTTTGAAGTAATCTGGTAAGCAGTTAAAAAACTTTGGCGCCAAATAAACATAATGTTTTTCAACAATAGTTTTCTTCGTTTTTAAATCAAGTAAGAAAAGGTTTTTTGACAGTCGAGTATTCTTTTCAAATGTCCGTAAAGTTTGAACATTAAAATTATATGGAAAATATATGTATTGTATGGAAAATATATGTATTGTATGGAAAATATATGTATTGTATGGAAATTATATGTATTTCAGGTACTGAAATACATATAATTTCCTTATTTGTAAAATACCTAATTCATTGTATACATTTGCAACGCTTTCAAATTTTCTTAGTTTCATCATGCATCTAATTATGTGATTCTGCACATAGTGTAACGGTTTAAAAAAGTGATGTTCGGAGTATTACAGATAGTGTAACGGTACACATAGTGTAACGGTTTTAGTGTTGTTGTCAAATAGACTCCACCCCACGATAATAAACCATAGAGCAAATAAGATTTAATCCAAGAAAAGTAAATAATTTTCAATAAAGATAAATTTACGAATTTCCGGATATAATAAATTTTAGGTATAATGTAGTTAATCTTTTTAACAACATCAGATATTTGTATTTTCCAGGACATCTGAAAAATCAATAAAAGTACTCAAATATTTAGAAAGCATTCAACCCCCTCAATTTTGTCACAATTGCAATTTTTTCCAGCACAAACTTCAGAGTGGAAAATGATCCTGTCACGAAAAAAATCAATCTCATTTTCTCTTGGTCTAATAATATATTTCGTCTTCTTTGTATTTAAAAAGAGTTTATTAAATTTTAGCCACGTTCTTATTTCTATCCAGTCGCTATTTATATTCTCTAAAATTTGTTTTTCCTCTCCAGAATCATCTGCAAATGAAATTATTTTACCATTCAAATCCAATGTACAGAAGTCATTTATATAAAGTAAAAAAATAAAAGTCCCAGAACAGAACCCTGAGAGACACCAACTTGTACATTTGTTTCTTCACTAATATATTTTTCAATTTTTACTTTTTGCTTCCTATTCATTAAATAGCTCTTAATCCATGAAAGCAAATTTCCCCTAACACCACTGGTTTTTAACTTTTCTAATAATATATCATGATTCACTGAATCAAAGGCTTTTTTCAAATCCAAAAAAATAACAACTGTTTTAACATTTTGATTTAAATTTCTGTAAATTTGCGTAGTCAGAGTAAATCGCAGTTTGAGTATTCAAACCTTTTCGAAATCCAAATTGGTTTGGGGCAAATAAATCGTGCATATCCCAAAAGTTAACAATTTTTTCAAGAATCTTAGAAAAAGTTGATAGAAGCGAAATCGGTCTGTAATTTTCAATTGCCTTAGTATCACCATTTTCAAACACTGGAATAATTAAGGCAGTTTTTAAAATTTCAGGGAACACATCTTCTACAAAAGAAAAGTTTACAAGTTTACAAAATATAGTTCTAATTTCCGGAAAAATATTTTTAATTGTGGTAACTGTAATTTCGTCCAAACCAGGTGATTTTCCCTTCTTTTGTTCCTTGATAGTATCAAAAATTTCTTGTTCTGGTATGTTAGGGAAAAAAATAGAATTAGGCATTTTACATTTTAAATAACTTATTATCTCGTCTATTTTGATTTCATTATGTAGATTTTGTTTACATAATGAAGAAATTACCCCAGTAAAATAATTGTTAAATTTATTAACAAATTCCTGCGGCTTTTCATCAAACCGAAGTAAATGATTTCTATCCGTGATAATTTGAGGAGAATTGCCTTTACTTTTCTTCCGTCACAAATTTCATTGATAGTTTCCCAATTTTTTGTAGCATTATTTCCATTTTTTATAAAATTTTTTTTTTATAATAATCATTCTTAGCTTCCCTAATAACATTAGTTAACATATTTTTATATCTTCTATAGTGGTCATTTTCATCCAAGTTTTTGGATTTAGATCTTTTATATAAATTTCTTTTAAAATTGATTGAATTAACAACAATAGCTTCTATTTTCCATGGTTTGAGTTTTTAATTTTCTTTTTACAGTGCTTAATCTGCGTGATTGCAGTGATTAATAGAGTTAATTCCCTTAGAAATGCATCAAATGCTAAATTTACATTTACCTGTCTCTCCACATGATCCCACGATTTTTTTGACAATAACGTTTTCAATTTAGTATATTGAATCTTAGTAAAAATTTGTAGAAAGCTTTTCTGTAGAACCATCTCTATAAAAACCACACTTTATATTACTTCCAACAAAAAAATGATCTGAGATGTCAAATTTAACAATATATGTAGTTACAGTATCTAATCTAAAATTTCTAATGTAAGGATGATCTAGGCAGGTTTTACTACTTACCCTAGTAACAGAAGCATGAGAGGAATAGAACCATTTGAATTTATCATTTGTAAAATATTTACTTTGTGTGGATCATCAGATAATAAATCCAAATTAAAATCTCCTGTCATTATCATACTATTTCTTTAACATAGTTAAGCCATGTTGCGAATTCATCAATAAATTCTAATTTGCTGAATTCATGCGCTCTATAGATTGCAAGAAGGCCAAGTTCGCAATTGAATGCTATTATATGCAATTCCACTAAGTCGGCAGTTTAAAAAATCTAGTTCACTTCGCATCCTTCTTTAATGTAAACAATTACTCCTCCTGGCCTTTTTTTCTCCCTACATTTAGAGTATTCTTTATATCCATCTATTTTATATAAGGCTATTTCCTCTTCTCTTACCCAAATCTCACTAAGTACTATAATTTCTGGTTTTAATTCAATTAAATTTAAGAATACCACAAAATGATCAAAATCTTTTCTCAGACTTCTTATATTTCCCTGTATAATATTTATACCACAGCCCCAACAAAAATAATTTTTATCATAAACTTTTTTTTATCAATTTCAATAACATTGGAGTAATAATCATTTATCATATACAATTCTTTAATTTCATCATCATCAGTAATACTCCGAACATCATCCGAACCAAAATCAGAATGTCATACGACAAAAAAACAGCCATTTTATATGCATTTCCCAATAATTAAATA
This sequence comes from Ryuthela nishihirai, assembly GCA_038380435.1. Taxonomy (NCBI): domain Eukaryota; kingdom Metazoa; phylum Arthropoda; class Arachnida; order Araneae; family Heptathelidae; genus Ryuthela; species Ryuthela nishihirai. The sequence goes on from JAWZYU010000025.1 coordinate 600,143, forward strand.
TTTCACTCGTAGAAATTTAACTATCTCAGTTTATTCAGATCCTGAAAGTTCATGATTTAACCGAACCCGATCCTTCTTCTTTTCGCATAAAGATCTTAAAGTCTCTGACCCAAACGTACTTGTAGTCCAACTCGCGCTGTTTTTCCTTTGCCTTAAATAATAGCTGTTTGTTTTCTTGTGTCAAGTGATCATTAATATAAATTCTTCCATCTTCACATCGATATCAATTTCTTTCGCGGTTAGTTTTTTTTTTGTTTCCATGCCCTAATCCAAAGGTCTTTAGTCTTCCTTGATAAAAATTGTACGATGATAGGTTTTATCTTATTTTTATTTCAAACTGGCACCCTATGAGTAGCCTCCACATCCAGATGTTTTGCCTCAATTTTCAGTTTCTGAGCAAATTTTTCAAAAATTTCCATAATATTTTCCTATATTATTATATAAATGTAAATCAAATCGATGAAATGAAATACAATGAATGTGACACTTGACACTGCAAATCTTCAGTGTCAGCTTATAATAATTTGGCTCGTAACTTGAGTTTTCTGTTCTTTCTAAGTTGGAATTAGTGAGTCTGAATCGGTATTTGGATTTCAGGTTTGCAAAAAGAGATTCCCAAGAATATGTTGAAGCATAGTAAGAATATATTCTTAGGACACATAAGGGATATCTTTTTATATGAACGACAACTGGTGAATGCCTGGATGAATGAAACATTCCATCTGGCGACCTCAAAGACACAAAAGTCACTCGTGGGTGCCGCATCAGCTCTAACGTATAAAATAGATGGCACTCCCCATATCGCAAGCTTTCATTTTAGCATAGAAGTCATTACAATCAATACCCCCCCCCACACCGATTAAATCTTTCTCCCCCACTCTTTCACGAGAGTAAAGCAATAAACGTAATTTGAGATAGCGCACGAACTCCCCATTTCAGATTTTGATTGGGTTATTTTACCTTTGAGTGTCACTTATTTGTGCACAATTGGGCAATTATTTTAGAATAAAAACCGGTATTGTTAAGTCAATGGGACACACCTGTTTTTAACCGTCAATGTTAAATCTATGGGAATGCAGACAGTTCAACTCTTTTTAGAAAGGGTTTAGTTGACACCAGAGGACTCGGACATAGCCTCAAGTGTTCCCCTTGGTGAAGAGAAGTTTCTTGCAAAGTTTGTTGCCTCTAGTTCTTTAGGGGGCTGAATGTGTAAGTGGACAGATAAGCACACAAACGAAAAAAAAAAGAAAAACATCCCTACATATAAGATGTGTTCTTCATGTATTTACAGGCTCGTTCGTGACGGAAGGGGACATCGGGATAGGAACGATAGTTGGCTCTGCTGTCTTCAATATCCTCGGGGTCACGAGTGTCACCGGACTGCTTCTGTGGAAGACTGTAAGTTGATTCATGCTCACTGCTTCTTTCTAAAAAAAAACCCTTCCCAATTTGTTTTGCTTGTTCCCCCTTTCTCAGAAATTCCTTTCCCAACTGATCTTGTTCTTTCCTCGCTCAGAAATCCTTTTTCACCCTGGTCTTGCTCTTCCTTTTTCAGAAACCCCTTTCCCATTTGATGTTGCTTTTTTCCCCTTTTGCCAGAAATATCTTACCCCAATTGATCTTGTTCACTTCGTGAAAAATAAATTGAAAATTAAAATAAAAACCTTCCCTTATGGCAATGCAAGTAATCTTGTTGAGTAGGAAAATTATTTCCTTTGAAGTAAATACGAAATGAGTGGCTCGTTGCACCATCAATATGCTTTAGTTTTATTTTCTACTTTTTAGGGCGCATATGAGAAGAGATAAGTATATTTTTCAGTTTATTTATATTTTTTTCTTTGTCACTAAAAACACCAACCTTCAAAAACTTTCATTTGGTATATGAGTAATAAACATTGACCACATTTTCTCCTCCATCTGCTTTTGGATTCGTGTTTAAGGTGCCCATGACATTGGAGACGTCACAAACTTGAATTTGAGATATAACTGGTTAATCTCCAAAAATCCGCCCTTTTCTTTTTGCGAGGGCGGCAAATGGTTGGTGAAAAAATTCAAAACAGTCTACGACGGTCATCGTATGATTCTTCATTTGACACCTAACTCGTAATTGTAGGCCCTTGCGTTCGGAAGATATAGCGAAATAATAATTTTTCAGATTCACTGTTTTAGGGCGGAAGAAAGCATAGGGCATCAATTTTTCATAGTCTGTAGCTTTAATATGATAACATAAATCATTAAGCTTTCATATGACACATAAATCATTAAGTTTGTTGCATTCTAAAGATATGGTGTAATAACGTTTTCGACAAACTGACAAATAGCGAGCGAAAAGCAATAGGAAGATCGAGACTAATTTCATTTAATCTCACAGAAATCCTTTTTCCAAACTGATTGTCCTCTTCTCCTTTCTCCGAAATCTCTCTGTTGATATTCCGCCCTCCTGTTTTGTTTAAATTTCGTTTAGTATTTGATTCTTGCTTTCTCTCTCTCTCCTAATATGGGTCGTCTCTTCTATTGTGTGCAAAAATGTGCCTCTCAGAGCTAAAAAATGCTTCTACTCTTTTCCAAATATCCCTTTCCTAACTAATCTTGCTAGCTCCCCTTTCTCAGAAACCTCTTTACCAGCTTATCTGGTTTCTCTACACCATATGCTACTTCTGTTGTTTGATGCTGAGTGATGAGGTCTCGTCCTGTCTGCAAATGTAATTGGTACTTGACTCATAGGAGACCGTGCATTGTTTCCCTGCGATGCTGCGTATATTAAAATTTTATTTAAAAATCTCTAATTAATATCTAAACAGTATTAGCGCTGTACAGATCCATTATAACTTCCTTTTCCCAATTTTTGTGTGTACTTTTTGTCCCAATTTTCACAAGTCACCTGTTTTTTACCAAGTGGCTTCGATTTGAATTTTGCCAATAGCTCTCGATATGCAAACTCCCCTAGATTTCGCCAATTCGTCATAATTTTACAGAATCTCAATTTTTACATCTCACCTAAATTTTACCAGGTCACTTACAATTTTGCGAAGTTGCCTCGATTTTGCCAACTCTCCTAAATTTTGCCAATTCGCCGTAATTTTAAAGAAAAAAATCTCAATTTTCCCACTTCGAATTTTGCCAAGTTGCCTCCATTTTGGTACATCCCCTTAATTTTACAAAAAATAAAAAATAATTTTTCGCAACTCAATATGGATTTTATCAAGTCACTTCGAATTTTGCGAAGTCTGATATACTTTTCGAAGGGAGGGGAAAGCTCCCCGTATCTTCCGTATAGCCATGCCCCTGATTATGTTTGTCCTGGTTTCTCATACAACTTGCAAATACTGCCACAAGGACGGTAATCACTAGCTAATATTTTAAAATTCTTCCAAAGCTGTTAACGCATTATTTGTTGAAGACACTCCGTGATTTCTTATAGTTTTGAAAATTGTTACACTATATTAACTTTTTTCTAATTAATTGTATTCGAATATAATTTTATATTCCGAAATTTGCCAGAATATATTTTAAGAACTGCAGTATTAATGTTAAGATTTTCATATTTAATCCTTCGTCGGTCGCACTCTGTTTTGCAACACGGATGGTCGCACTGGGTCACACAGGCCCATGATATCTTTAATAACATTAAACACTTACATCGAAGAGCCAAAATATTATGACCAACTGACTAATATGATGTTGGTCCTCCACATGCAGCCAAAATAGCTCTTACCCGGCGAGGCATGGACGCTACAAGATTTCTAAAGGTCCAGTTTTGAAGCTCGTGTGCCCATTGTAGGCGCTTTCGATGGTGAACTAGGTTAGCATGGGCATTCGAAGTGGTCTGCGGCTACGCAGCCCCATTTTCAGCAGGGTTCGATGTATTGTGTGTTGTGACACACTACTCCCGTCACCAGCATTCAAATTATGGGCGAGTTCGCCACAGTATGCCTTCTGTTGGCTCATTCCATACGGGATAGCCTTCGATCACCTCAGCGTCAATGAGCCGTGGTCGGCTCTCACCTTGCCAGCAGTTTGTGGTTTTTCCCTCCTCGGACCACTTTTTGAAGGTACTAACCATGGCTGACCGTGATCACTCCACAAACCTTGCCATATCGGAAATGTTATGACCCAGTTGTCTGGCCATTTACAATTTGGCCTTTGTCAAACTCACTTAAGTCCGCTGCCTTTCCCATCTGAAGAACAAGAACAACACTGATCAACAGAGATCGGTATCAGGTGTGATTTATACCGTTTCGTGATATTCACACGCGCCGTAGTTTACCTTATTGCTTTGATTTACTTAAAGACGTGCAGCTCATAATGTTTTGGCTCTTCAGTGTATATGTCAGGGTTTTTTATGAAACATTTTTTTCACTAATTTGAAACATTCTTATCACTGACGCACATATTAATCGATTTTAGGTAATAAATAATAGGCGTTTTTTTAAATAAACAATATTTCAGAGTTTTATACTTGTGAATGACATCAAACCATTTCTAAATAGCTCACAAGAAAATAAAAGAATCTACTTCTTGTCTTGAGAGGGTCTGCCTGTACGTTTCTCGTTTTTTCTCTTTCTCTGTTTTCAGTACATACAACATGTCCTTCCTCTCCAAAGAAAACCCTCCTTTAAAAATTGGTAGGGTTGGGTTGTTTTACCTCTGAGCGGCACTTTTTTGCACACCATGGGCTAAATGGCCAGGTCACATGGACCCCGAAGACTCAGAGAAGGTTGGGGGAGGGGACCCACTGGAACAGCTGTTGGGAGACAGATGGTAGGCTCCCGTCAAGGTCATCCAGCGTGTTCTTTAACGTGCAGAGGGTATGTCTCTCCCGCACACGGGGCCACGGCTTAACGTCCCATCCGTCGGACGGCGGCCTTTCCAAGCCTCATCGGTGTCCCCTACTGACCGTGGGCAGGGCGGGGAATTTTGCGGAGATAAATCTCAACGCTGACTCAGCTGGGACTCGAACCTGGGAACTACAGATTACGATCCTGGTGCGCTACCGACTGAGCCACCCCCGCCCCTAAAAATTGGTAGGAATTGCTTCTAAATGGCAAGCGCTAGAACCTCCAAATTCAGATTTTACCAGCAAATCCTTTAACGTATCGTTCCTCTTATCGTAACTTAGTAACTACCAACGTAGGGGTTTAAACCCTCGAAAATTTCTGTCACCCAAAAAATTATTCTCTCCCATTCTATATGGTGGTAGGAACTACTAAATGATAAGAACCATCAAACTCGGTATACTGCTTCCTCTAAACATAACTTAGAACAATGTCAGGGTCCGGACCCCTAAAATTTCCCCTCTCCCCAAAAATACTCCCACCCTTTTAAAAAGTGATAGGAACTGTTTATAAAAGATGATACTGAGTTTGATGGCTGTAGCTATTGTGGGACAGTGGTGGCTCAGTCGGTCGCGCGCCAGGCTCGTAATCTGCAGTTCTCAGGTTAAGTCCCAGCTGGGCCAGCATTGATATTAAAAAAAAATAAAAAACAAATAAATATCCCCTCAATCAGCTGTGAGGATGGCAGACTTTTATCTCCGTAAAACTTTCCGCCCTGCCCATGGTCAGTAGGGGACACCGATGGTCTTGGAAAGACCGTCATCTGTTGGATGGGATATTAAGCCATGGCACGTGTGCGGGAGAACCATACCCTGTGAACGTTAATGAAGACACTGGATGGCCTTGACGTGAGGTTCCATCTATCTCCCAATAACTGTTCCAGTGGCTCCCCCAACTTTCTCTGAGCCTTTGGGGTCCTTGTGGCCCGGCCATTTAGTCCATTGTGTGCAAAAGAGTGCAGCTCAGAGGTGAAACAAACCAACTTATTTCCTTATTTTCTTAGTAATTCATAAGGCATTTTTTCATAAGTTATTCAACATCTTTTGGGAACACAGAAAGAACCGAGATTAGGCGATAATTAAAGAAACAGTTTATATTTCCTGATTTATAAATAGGTGTAACAGTCGAATTTTTAATAGTATCTATAAAATCTCCGGTTTGAAATGGGACATTAATAATATGAGTAATGAACTTTAGATGGTACTTACTAAAAATCTGCAGCATCTCCAGCTTACTAAAAATCTGCAGTACTTACTAAAAATCTGCAGCAAAAATCTGCAGCAGTTAGGTTATCGTCAACTACAGCTTTATTTTAATTTATATTTGATATAGTGGAACTAACCTCCTTTTCACATTATAGACTACCATATAATCTGTTTTAGGTAACAAAGTAAATTTTTTTTTTTACCATTAACCTTTAAATTGAGATCATCATATTTGGTATAACTACCATATATGATTTATTTTTTTGGTATAACTACCATATATGATAGCGTTTACTAGAGGTCCTGTATAGTTAGAGGCTGGCCATCTCGGTGATTCACTGCAATTGGGTGATCGAGCCACGTGGTTTATGGGCGCCATGTTTTGTCGTACCGTGAGACGAAAGCCTATGAGTTAGTGTGTGTACCAAGATAAAACATCTCAGTTGTTATAATTTTATACATTTCTACCCCTTTTTTTGTCTATAAAAGTTATCATATTTTATGAATGCCTCACTGCGCTACATTTGGGTGTAAAAATTTCACTCAAAGAAATAAATTAATGAATATTTCTTTCCGAGAAACTCCATCAGAAGACGGCAATTTGCTGCAAAATTGAAACGAGCTAACTGAAAACCAACAAATGATTTCTTTTAAGGTTCGTTTGAAAAACGAGCTAATGTTTTCACTTTGTCGTCTGCCTATGCCAGTATTTGTTCGTCTGTCTGTCCGTCTCTCTGTTAACTGTGTTGTGTCCATCTGCCTTTCCACATCTCTGTCCGTCTATGGACAATCATTTTTTTTTACTTTAGAGCTAAATGAAAAATTCTTTTTGGGTTGGACAGGTGTCGAACAAATATTGCAATTCGCAATTTTGACAATTTTCAATGGCTTTAATAGCGCCCTCTAGCGATGGGTAAAGATGGAAAATGTAATATTCGTTTGAAATTTTAGCAAACTATTTACACTGGAAATCTGAAATTTTGGTAGCATAGTGTTATGATCAGAAGGTTTACAATGGCAACAAGGCTTTCCTGTCTTAGCCAAAAGGAGATACGAAAATGAAACTTTTTTTAAGAGATAAATGAAACAATATATATATTTGTTTTACAAGCACTAACAAAATATTAATGATTTAAACAATATTTGATAATCTCAGCTTTACCTATAGACGTTTAAATGTCTATAAATCATTAAATGTTTTTTGTGAAAAAAAGCCGGCTTAAGTTCAACAGGTTAGAATACTCTGACATGTTTCTGGAGAGATGCTGGTTCGAATCCCGTATGTCGGCGAAATTTTTTTCCACAAAAATATTAATATTTACATTTTTCGAAACATCATCAGTGGAATTTCCAGTGTTAGAGAGTGCTAAAGGTGGTATATAAAAACTCGAAAGGCGACCTCTAACGGTGGAAAAAAGCTGGGAAATACCAAATCTTTAAATAAATATTACAAACGATCTATTTTTGCTAGAAACATAAATTTTTGGTCATAACGTGTAATGGTCAAATGGTTTACCCTAATAGTAATGATTTGTCCCGTTGGTAAAATGCAACTTTTCTGCTTTAAGAGATAAATGAAAAACCTTTTTTGCACATTACAGTTACTAATAAAATATTAATAGTTTATTTTCCCAATTATGCAGTAATTCGAATTTCCACTGTCAAAGGGTACTGAATGTGTAAAATAACTAGAAGAACGTATATCGCCTCTACTGCATATGGGAATCCCGTTTTCAAAGTAGACTCTTCCTGTAGTTCTTCCTTTGCCTACTTTTTCACTCTTTAAAAGTTTTAATTATGGATGTTCGTTTCGTTTTTCTGATGAGGTCCCACCATCCTCATGGACCTTCTAATATGGCGTATAAACTAACAGGCTCCTTTCAGATCTCTTTACATGCAGCTGCTTGAGGGGTTATTTATTCATTGTTTAATATGATGGAGGAAAAGCACATAGCGCTATTTCATTAGTAATTATAAAACATAAAAAGTGTTGTTCATTAGTTCTTAAATTTAGAAAGTTGCTTTTCTCTTGCTCCTCAGAAAATAGTGGGCAGATCATTGCTGTCAGTGGAATGTCTACCATAACAGAACTCTCTCTACACGCCGAAATTTCTACCATAAACCGATCCTTGAAACATTCGTTAAAAGTTTTGCAGTTTCGATATTTAGTGATCTGTAATGATATAAATTAAAACTACCTTTGAAAATACGAATTACATTTCATTAGTAACTAACTAAAAAAGAGATTTTCAATTATCTCTTAAAACAAAACCGTTTCGTTTCTTACCTACCTTGGGTTTAGGGTCAACTCATTGTTGTCAACGGAATTTTCAAGACTGTCACATTCCACCACCAAAAATTTCAAATTTCTAGCATAAATTCGTCGTTTGCAATATTCGTTTTAAATTTTGGGTTTTTTCGATTTTTTTTTCCACCTTTAGAGGGCGCAATTTTAGCTTTTGGGAAATTCGCAAAATGCAGATTGTAATATTTCATCATTACCTGTCCAACCCAAAAAGAATATTTAATTTATCTCTAAAAACATACTCTTTTCTGTTAAAAGAAAGAAAATGTTGCATTCACCTCCCCTCCTGGGTCGAAAGAGTCAAGTGATTGTTACCAATGGTAACTTCGTAACCTTCACATTTCAACACCAAAATTTCAAACTTCTACCGAGTGGTTAGCGCGCTTGGCTACTGATCTAAGGAACCTGGGTTCGAGCCCCGGATAAGACATGGATGATTGTGTTGTTTTTCTACTGAGGTTCTGCCATCCTCTTCATCTTCTGCTATGGCATGTAAACTGACAGGCTCCTGTTAGACCTCTGTGGCAAGCAGCTGCTTCAGGGGGTATTTATTATTTTTTTTAATATAACTACATCGTTTGGAATATTCGTCTGATATTTTGGAATCTTCAACTTTTTTCACCGTTAGAGGCCACAGTTATAACTTTTGGGAGATTCGAAAAATGCAAATCGTAATATATCATTAATACCTTTCTAATACAAAAAGAATTTTTTTATCTGTATAAAAAAAGTTCGATGTCTACAGAAGGATAGACAACAAAGCGAAATTATATCTTTTTTTTCTTAAAAAAAGTCCTAAAATTTACCTTTTATTTTTTAGCCGTTTTCTAAAGTACCCTCCAATCATGAACACCGAAATCTGTATCAAATATTGCCCTATCTTTTTCCGGTATCCGTAAATACCGTGCAATATCATTCAGCTATGCACGCTAAACAATCCGTGCGACGACAAAACATGGCGTCCAATTTTGAGAAGGCCAACCTCTACTTATACAGGGCCTCTAGCGTTTACCAGACTATTTATATCATCAGTTAATGGTCTTATATTCAGTTCTGTTTTATTGCCCAAAATATTATTTATAAAATTCCATTGTTTATTGAGATTATTATAATATTTATTAAACTCTGTCTGGTAATATTGATCGTTAGCTTTAGAAATTTTTATTTTAACAAATTTATTAAAAGATTTATATTCCTTTTGAATTTCATTATTTCCTTGATATTTCGTACATTTATTTTATAGGTTTTCCTTTTTATTAAATAAATTTATCAGATCCTTAGAAATCCATTTTTTTTTTCCCTGTCAAGATTATTTTTTATTCTTCGAAAACGCTTTACACCTAGGTACCATGATAGGCTACTCAGTCATGACAGTCATGGTGTACTTACTACTGAAGTTGAGAAAGAATGGAATCGGTTTAAACATTGAAACTAACAGTACCCGTTTGGGCAGGGCGGGGGTGGCTCGGTAGCGCGCCAGGCACGTAATCTGTAGTTCCCAGGTTCGAGTCCCAGCTGGGTCAGCGTTGAGATTTATCTCCGCAAAATTTCCCCGCTCTGCCCACGGTCAGTAGGGGACACCGATGGTCTTGAAAAGGCCGCCGTCCGTCGGATGGGACGTTAAGCCGTGGCGCCGTGTGCGGGAGAGCCATACCCTGTGCACGTTAAAGAACACGCTGGATGGCCTTGACGGGAGGCTACCATCTGTCTCCCAACAGCTGTTCCAGTGGGTCCCCTCCCCCAACCTTCTCTGAGCCTTCGGGGTCCATGTGACCTGGCCATTTAGCCCATGGTGTGCAAAAAAGTGCCTCTCAGAGGTAAAACAACCCAACCCGTTTGGGTAAAATGGAAACAAATTTATTTGAGTGATAAGGCTATGGGAATTAATTCTGAAAGAAGGAAAAAAAATGAATAATATGAAGGAACACCCTCTATTGGTACTAATGGACAGCATTTACAAATAGCTTAATAAATGAGCTGTGAAGGTTAACAGCTGATAAGAATCTTTGACTTCATAACTTGGCTGAAAAAAGTGAGAAAGTAGCTAGATAGAACAACAACAGCAAGGAGTTGTACCAGATAAATAATCCTCTGTGGGGAAAGAAAGAGACAAGTACATAGGGATTGAGGGGTAAACATAATAAGGTTGTTGATAGTTAGGATTCTGTCATTGCTAGGTGAGCTGAGCATTTCAGAGATGTTCTAAACAATGTGGTTATTTCTACTCCCGTTGTTTGTTATAAGGATAGATGCATTAACGGCTTTGATGTTGGCCCTACATCATATTCTGAAGTCACTTTGGCTATTTCTAAATTAAAAATGTATAAATCTTTAGCGGGTGGATGGAATTACCTCTGAGGGTTGGGAATGTTTGTGTTGTCACGTGGCTAACCGAAATTTTTTTATGTTTTACGATAAATGTGTTGTTCCTAAGAAATTTACTAGGACTATTATGATTTCTATTTTTAAAAAAGTGATCGTAGTTCTTGTGATAATTATAGGGAAATTAGTCTACTTTCAGCTCCAGGTGAAGTTTTTTGCGCGATTATACGTTGTAGAATTAATAATTCGGTTGATGGACAAGCACTTGATGAATAGTGCGAATTCAAATGTGATAGAGGATGTATAGATCAAATGTTTTCACTGCTTGAGAGGACAGATTGTTGAGAAATGTTTTTTTTCTATTTTTCTCCTTAGTTTGTTTATTGATTATGTTTTGCCAAATACTTTGCAAGGGGAAAATTTTGGCTTCAAGCGGTCTGAAGATTTCAAAATTTCTGGTTTAGATTATGCAAATGATTTAGTCCTGTTGGCAAATGATGATGAGATGAATTCTTTCATTAGAGCTGTTGAGGAGACTGGTAATAGAGTACGTTTGGTGATAAACAGAGAAAAAAACTAAAGTGATGAAAATTGATCAGGCAGATGGTGCTTTATTTGTTTTGAATGGTTGCATTGTTGAGAAAGTCTCTGTTTAATTATCTTGGAAGCTCTCTCACAGATACTGGTGGTGTGCGGCATAAGATAAGTAGAAGAATAGGGATTGCAGCTGGTAATTTTAAGAATATATGAAGAGTGTGGAAAAATAGGCGTGTATACCTAACGACTATAACTAGGCTGTGTAATAGTGTTGTTCTTTCTAAGTTTAGTTAAGGTAGCGAAACGTGAACCCTTTGTAAGCAGGATAACAGTACACTTGATGCCTTTGATTCTAGATGCTTATGCAGTATCTTTGGCAATACGTTATTTGATTCTGTAAGTAATTATGAGATTAGAAGAACGAGTTAAACCTCCTTTAAGCAGTATATTGTGCAAAGAGAAATTGCGTTGCTTTGGCCATTTTGATTTGTGAATAGGGTTTTGAATAGTGTGCCTAAAGACTTCAGGAAAAGGGAGAGACCTAGATAACGATGGGCAGAAAATGTCAAGCAGGACCTTGGTAGAATTGATCTACAGTAGTCAAATGCAGTAGCTCAGAACAGACATTACTGGAGAAGAAAATTATACCGTCTGGCAGGATCTCTGTAGCTGATGGCTACATGAGGATTCAATATGATTGCACTATGGGTGTCCGTATGCCAGCTACCTCCACTGCACTGTAGGAAAGGAATCATTTTTCGTAGTGGAAAATGGACAATTCAGTGGTCGAGAATAAAAATTAATTGTCCGAAAATATTGAATGTATTGCGAATTGATTAAAATTAATTTTTATGACAGTTGTTTAACTGCTTTCCTTTCTTTAGTTTATAACACTGAACAATTTGTGTACTTTGCAATTCAGGAGGCTCCTGTTGACTGGTATCCGATCTCTCGTGACTGCTTGGTTTACATTTTTTCTGTGATCACCCTCATTTGCATCATCCAGGATAATATTGTAACATGGTGAGTTTCCAACTATTTTTAAAACTCATTAAAATGTAAAAATTTCATTTCAAATTTTCGCATAAAATTTTATTTAAAAAATGCTAATTTCTTGTTATTGTATCAAAATCCTAAATTTTACTCGCCTTGTCAGCTTCATTTTTCGAACTTTGTATATTTATTTGTTCCTGAATTAAATTTACTGTTTCTTTACTATCAGAGTTTTCACTCGTTGATTCTGGACTTTTAGGAAGAATCATATTTGCCTGGTCATAAATTTTACAAATATGGTCATCACGGAGATAGGACAAAAAGCTATTAATCCATTGACAAACATGAAAATGAGGTTGAATGTGATAAGAATCTGGGTTGGTGGTCTAGCTAATAAAGATTAAACAAGTAGAAAACTCAACAGCAGATAATTTTTTCAGTTCGTTATTTTGTGCGAAAATGAGGAAGACTAGCATTCAGAGATTGAAGGATAAAACATAATATATGAATTGTTAGCTGAAAAATTTAGTTTTGCGGTGAATGAGACTCGAACACATGCCATGTGTTCTGACTACTAAACTATAAACTATCAGCGGCTGTTTCTTCAGCTAATTCAGCTTCCCAGGATCTAGCCCTGTCCTCGGTCGGTAGGGGCTATTGATGGGCTTGGGAAGGCCTCTGTTCGTAGGATGAGACGTTAAGTCAGGGTTCCGTATGCAGTAGAGTCATACTTTGTGCACGTTAAAGAACATACTGGATAGCCATGACTGGAGGCTACCATCTGTCACCTAACAGCTATCCAGTGGGTCTCCTCCCCCAATCTTCTCTAAACCTTCGGGGTCCTTGTAATCTGGCCATTTAGCCCATTTTGTGGAAAAAAGTGCCGCTCAGAGGTAAAACCCAACCCAAAGCTAATGTAGGGTGCACCGATTTCGATTGATAAAAACCGAGATATTCCAACAAGTGCACCTTTTTCATAAAGCTGAAACCAGAACAGTTTAGTTATTGTTCTGATTTCATTTTACTGAAATTGGGGCATTTCTTATCTGAAATTTAACTCCACAGAAAGTTTAACAAAATTTAAATAAGGCAGTTGTGTAACGGGCAGTAGTCATGGCAGACAGGTCCCGCGCTAGGGCGGTTTATCGCCCAGGGAACCACTGTAAGGGATCCTCCAACCTTGATGCTTTTAAACCCACATGGGCTAAGTCCCAATATGTCGTTGCTGGAGCCAGAAGAAATATTGGATTAACTATACTTTGTCCATTGCTTGCACGATCAGTTCTAAAGTCTGTGTGATAAAGGCCAGAAACACAAGTGGGAACTATTTGTCCCATTCATCATCGATTCTGGAGCACTATGAGTATGCAATTGCTGACCTCTAGGGATACTGAAACTCTAGAGAAAAACTTTTCCTTCATCCCTTCTTCCTATTCCCTTAATTCTGTGGCTCTTAAGCGCAAGACCAAGACCTTTCTGCCCATCTGTTCAGTAGAATGGCCTTGCAGTATCGTACCCAAAAAGGAGCAGGAGGGGCTGTTACAACGCTTTCCAACTTGAGGGATTTGGTGTCGCATATTTTTAAGGAAATTCCCGAAAATTAAACAATCAAGACTTGAACCTCCGTCCACTGCATTAACCCCCCCCCACCACAACCTGAAGTTTCTGGGTACGTCATTCGTCTTCTGCATCTAGTGTCTGATCAGACAATGTCCATTTTGTAATGCTCCAACCTATCTCTCCATGGGTAAGGATCAGCTGCTCCACATTTTTAATTGTATTTTCCTTGAGGAGCAGTTCCTGGACTCGTGCTATGGTCGTGTTTTTTCTTAACCACGAAAAAATGTCAGTATTTCCTCAAGTTACCGTCCTATTGGTTTGACATGATCTTCTTGCAGTGTGTTAGAAAGAATGTTCAGTGCCAAATTCATCTGGGGACTAACGACCTTTTTCGATCACCCAGTGTTACTTTTGCAGGCTGTGGTCAACTCTTGGACAGGTGATCTGCTAGCGTGGAAGGAAGCATGGGAAGGAAAAGACAAAAAAGTTTTTATCGTTCCAGTCCTGGGCATTGCACTAATACGAACGAAGCGAAGACCCAAAGACATTAATTAATCTTAACGTTCTGCTGTAACGACGACACTCACAAGAAGAACAAAGCGAAAAACGAAGACATCGGGTGGGACGTGCTGCTGACACGACGACATTCACATGAACTCAAATGTCCCACCCGCGCATTTCGAACTCGGCTACTTCAAGCCTTCCTATTGGTGAACTTTGTTTAGCCTGTGACCTTGCATTGGCTGGCTTGTTGTAGGTACACATAGTTCCAGTCCTTTGTAACTGTAACTGAAGCAATGAGAATGGTGCCAAAATGGAGGCTGTAGAAACGTAGCGGACTGGTAGCAGAGACTAAGAGTATGAAATTCTTATGGAAATTAAAGGAAACTAAACACTAAATGCTGACAAAAACAGTGGTCTAAGGAAAACGAAGTTTCCAGAGTATAACTTCCGAAGTTTTGATAATTTATTTTTGCCAAAATATTCAAGAAAAAATAAGCGTAACGTAAACAAGCGGTGAAAAGAATTATGCAGAATGGTAGTGTGGTTAACGTAAAATTATTCTTACCTCCTACTATTATATTCCTAATTAAAATTGACTCACAAAGTCTAAAACTTACAGTAATTAATAAATATTTGTGCATGATGTATAAAATGATTTCCAGGTAGAGTGCACCTTTGAGTTTTTTACCTTTTTTTTGTCTTGTTAGAACCGAGATAATCTGCAGAAAGTTTCGTTGCACCATCGAAGTCCATCATAAAGTATAAATTCTGTATGAAGTAATCGTTTGGTTTCGAACTTGCTAATTCTGCGATTTCCAACAGGTTTGAAGCCATTCTTCTGTTGACTATGTTTGTCATGTACATTGCTGTCATGTACTTCAACCACAACATTCAGGAGTCCTGTGAAGAGAAGGCAAGCACTAAAATTTTCCTAGCTTTTATTGTTGTAAAGATAATCTAGCATATTCTGCTTTTTCTCTGAATGAATGTAGGTAATATTGAAAATGAACTGCATATTTCTTCGTAGGAAAATGGGAACAAAAAGAGCGAAGCATGGATGTGCATATTTTGTTTTTTTGCAGAACTCTTTCATATTCATGTATTTTATAATAATTTTTTTTTCCTTTTAAAAGTAAATGATATACTTCTGATTAACGAGAGCATATCCTTCGTCAAAACAAACGTATTGCATCTGTTGTGTAGCCTAGCATAGAAGCTTTCAACCATTAGATTTCCTTCATAAAAGTGTGAATGCCACATTGAAAAACACGTCCTCTTTCACGTGGCATTCGCAGTTGCACGATTATACAAAGACAAAGATTATACCAGTGTTTCTTTAAATTGCACAAGAAT
The DNA here is from genome assembly GCA_038380435.1 of Ryuthela nishihirai. Taxonomy (NCBI): domain Eukaryota; kingdom Metazoa; phylum Arthropoda; class Arachnida; order Araneae; family Heptathelidae; genus Ryuthela; species Ryuthela nishihirai. The sequence goes on from JAWZYU010000025.1 coordinate 615,757, forward strand.
ATCCATCACAGTTGAAACAAAACTGCTAGTAACAATATAATATGCAGAATTGCAAAGTTCAAATTTAGCTCTAAAGCGAAAATTAAACTGCAATATTGCACCAGAGAAGCCATAAATTTTCTTGCTTGTAAATATAATTCTAGAGCAAAATGTATTCAGTTGCGTTTGAAATATTAAGAAGGATAACATAACGGTAAATGCTGATAATATATCGGAAAACGAAACGGGTGCAGAGAAGTTTACATAATAAGCTACCAGAAGAAAGAATATAATGCGGTTTTAAATAAAACTATCTTAAAATACTTATTGAAAAGTAGCTAAAAAATAAGTAGAAGGCCGAAACTGTTGTCTCAATAAAATCATATTTTAATGACTAAAATACTTCCATAAAAAACCCCATTAAACTGAGACTTGTCAGAAATGAAAACATTCTAATAATACTTGGCGCTAAATGATCCATCGACAAATGTAAACTTATCGGAATTACTGGGATACTTTTTGTTCTTCCGGTATATGTCTAATGCAAAGCTCTAGTCCACATGGTTTTAAATGGTCAGCAAGACCACTCTGTGAAGTTCACTATTCCTTAACGAAGCCAAAAGAAATGTTACCGTAGCAGACCAGATCGTTAACACTGACTGGTAGTCCTCCCGTTACCTTCCAAAAGAGAATATCTCCTTTGAAAGATACTAACGACCAGCACCACGAGAAAGCAGTTGAGGAGACCTTAATTACTGTGCACACTTTAGAAAAATTTTCGTTTAAAAGTTTTCACATCTCTCCTCCCAACCATAACAAGAAAATTTCTTGATCACCTGGGCTTAAAATTTTCTGTGGGTTTTCCCCTGGATTCCACTGTTGTGTTCTAGTCTGTTTGATTTCCTCTGCTGCTATCTTTTGATATCAGTATTCTTTTTTGTTCAGAAAATTGGCTGTGGAGAATAATATTTGTTTAATTAAATTCAGTTCAATGAAAATAAAAATTATCGTTCATGTAGTGTAATACGTAAAATTTCATTTCAGATAATTTCATACAAAGGAGTTTCAAAAATTCGATGTATTGAAATATCAGATTAGAGTGAGTAAATGCTTTAATGAGCAAAAGACCAGATGGAATAAATGTTGATGCTGGACCTGCAGTTTTTCTTTCCTGGGTTCCTCATATTACAAATAATCAATTAATATATTTTAATCAAAATCGTATTATAAAGAATAGATACAAATGCGTCATTAATCACGGATTAGTTAAATAGCCATGCAAAGGCCAGCTGGTTTAGTTTCCCAAAGTCATTCCTTTGATATTCGATTGGTTAGTTTAGAAAGGAAAGGATCTTTTGTCTTATTCAATGTAGGATTAGTGAGAATGCAAACATTGTTATGCAGATTGCCATCCTTTGACTAAAGATTGTTCCATTTAGAAGAAACATAATGAAATGAATACGTGAAAATCTGTTTTGAGCAGAGTTTGATTAGCGAGAATAAACGTAAATATTGGTAGATGTTATCGTTTGCTTTTATGTTTTGCAATTTCCGACTGTATCTATGTATAAGTAGAAAAGAAACTTAAAAATAATATTTTCATTGAATAAAATAAAAGTATAAGTGTCTTACACAGTTTGCTTTTCTCTGACCGTTATTTGCATTCCAGATCATTTTACTTGGAACGAACAGAATGGAACAGAAATATAGAAATCTGTTGTATCGAAAGTCGGATTAGCGAGAACAATTCTCAATATCAGTTTTTTTTTTATTTCTTGTAATACATTTGATTAATTTCCGATTATTTCTTTTAGAAGTAAAGGAGTTTTTAAAAAATTTTATTATTGAGAATACTGGTAGTCTTATGCATCGTCGTGTCCGTTAGTCGTTCTTTTATATTTGAGATTGTTTGACTTAAAACTAAGAGAATGGAACAAAAAATTTAAGGGTGCGTTTTAATGAAAGTCGGATTAGTGAGAAAAATAGTCGGTATCGACTGTTTTGATATCCTAAGATACATTCAATTGATTTCGAATTGTTTCTTTTAGAAGAATATGATTTTTGAAAATTTTATTTTATTGAGGGTATTAGTGAGAAAGCAGATTATTCCATTAAACTTTGTTTTGCAGTAGGGCATTTCTTTCGTTTTCCGTGTACTAAAGTTTAGACATTTAAAGTTTAGAAGGAACAAACTTCGTATAAATTCCGCCATAGTGTGTTGTCGGATTAAAGAGAGTGGATGAAAACCTTTATTAAAAAAACGGATTAAAGAGAATTGATACAAATACTACAGGGCTTTCGTGTAATTTGGAATTATTTCGGTGAGAAGTAATAGATTTCTTAAAAAAGTTTCGCAGTGTTCAATGTCGGATTAAAGAGAATCGAAGTAGTTATCGACTATGTAGATATCTAAGCAAATTCGTTTTATTAAGTGCCTGGTTCAAAAGGCTTCTGAGGAAAGTTGATTTTGTTTGCTCTCGGCAGAAATTTTAGGATTAGTGATATGATGAAAAATAATTTGTATTACTCTCTTTTTTTTCTCCCAATAGTCGTATCCACCCAATTATCGTATCTTCCCAGTTGTCGCATTCACCCAGTTTTCGTCCACCCAATTGTCATACCCTCCCAATCGTCGTTCCCCCAGTTGACTTCCACCCAATTGTCGTAGACCCATTTATCATCCGCAAGTGCACAGGGAATGGCGTGTTGGTGCTTTAAATATAAAAACAGAACAAAAAAGAGCGGATCACCTTCGAATATCTGTCAAATGCAGAATTTTGGGCAGGTGTTGTATTGAGGGGGAGGGGCACGTGGAAGTGTTAGATGCCCCCAAACGAAAATTGAGGAGCATTTGAATACCAGATGAAAGAAACTACATAAAGGGTGATTAAGCTTGCACCTTGACAGGTAGTCTGGGTCAGCATGATAGTCACTTATGATACGAAACTTTCCCGTGATCGAGGTGAAAAGCGATGGAAAACACTGTTCTTCCCTCTGTTTGCTTCTCTCCGCCAGCTTGCACCAATTGCCAGGGGCATATGGACACTCTAATCATACCAGGTGGTCAGAGATAGCGTACTTGAAATTGTTACGATACGTAACCCACAAGCTCATTTAATTTCCGACACTAGATCGGAACACAGAAATAGCAAAATTGGACCTCAATGGTTTAATTTGTTCAGAAATTAATAAACATATGGAACTTTCTGAGAACAGAAAAAGTATGGAGCTGCCAGCCATTGCAAACAGTATTTCTTTCAGTTGGGTTAGATTGTTTTACCTCTGAGCGTCACTTTTTCTTGCAGACAATGGACTAAATGTTCAGGTCACGAGGAACCCCGAAGGTCATAGAAGGTTGGGGCAAAGGGATCCACTGAACAACTGTTAGGAGACAGATAGCAGCCTCCCGTCAAGACCATCCAGCATGTTCTTTAACGTGCACAGGGATGGCTCTCCCACACACGTAGCCATAACTTAACGTCCCATCTGACGGACGACAGACTTTCCTTGCCCATCGGTGCCTCCTACTGACCGAGGTCAGAGTTGGAAGTTTTTGCGGGGTTAAATCTCATCGCTGGCCTAGGTGGAACTTGAACCTGGGAACTGCAGATTATGAGCCTGCCACGCTACAAACTGAGTCACCTCCGCCCCCTGCAGTTTGGTTGAAAATTTAATGTTTTGATGTAGTTTCTGAGCAAATTAAACCATTGAGATCGACTTTGCTATTTCTCTTTCCCGCTCTAGTGTCGGAAAGTAAATGAGCTTGTAGGTAGTACGTATCGTAACAATTTCAAGTACATTATCCCTGGCCATCTGGTATGATTGGAGTATCCTGGCCTTGACGGGAGGCTACCATCTGTCTCCCAACAGTTGTTCCAGTGGGTCCCCTCCCCCAACCTTCTCTGAGCCTTCGAGGTCCATGTGACCTGGCCATTTAGCCCATGGTGTGCAAAAAAGTGCCGCTCAGAGGTAAAACAACCCAAATGATTGGAATATCCATACGTCCCTGGCAGTTGGTGCACACAGAGGGAAGAACAGTATTTTTCATCGTTTTTCACCTCGATCACGCGAAAGTTTTTGTCATAAGCAAGTATCATGCTCACCAATTTTTTTTTTTCAGAAATGCAAGCCGAGACATTTTAACAAGTGTCCCAGTTTTAGCTTACTGAAACCGGAACAGAATTTAAAACCATGATAATATATAAAATACATTTTCATAAAGTTGTTACATAGATTCCACTACTCAGGTGTCCATAATTATACGTTAACGAAATGTCTCACAAATGTATTGCTGGTATTGTCTCGGGAAAATGGGTTGTCTGGGCACTCTATATATGATTCAAATTTGAATAAGGTCACCATATTTCTCCTTATTTTTTGGGGGCTGACATAGATTGACACGACACAACTACTTTTATAATATTCTTATTTTTTCTTTCTTATTCTTTAGAACTTAATTGGAAATAAATTTAAGTAGCATATCAACTTAGAGAAACTGCTGAAAACAATTATTCAATACTTCTATTTAATTAATAAGCAAACATTTACTCTTAATTTTAATTTATTTAAAGCTGTAGTAGAAATTAAAAAAAAAACATGTACTTTGGTCCACAGTGACGAAATTATAAAACAAAATATGCTGAATACTTGAATTTAGAGACAAGAATTGTTCATTAATTGCTAATTTCTTAACAATTTAATAGTTTGTTATATGCAATTTTCCTTTATACTGTAGAAACAGCTACAAATTAGAACTTATGTTTATAGTGTTGGTGAATTATGTCTCGTTTCCCACAGCTTCAAGATCTGCACATCTGGTGGAAGAGATACAGAAGGGCGAGGGCCAATTCTTTTAGATCAAGAAAACCTTCTTTGGCGAAAAAGGCAAGTAAGCTTACGGAATCGAAGCTACTAGGTAACGGCGTTTTGCACTCGATCTTGAGAGAAGAGTTGTTGGAAGAAAGTGAAGACAGTAGAGAAGAGAATCAAGTAGACAAAGAGGTGAAGTTGAATGTTCTTTCATTAAAAAGGTTTACAGATGTAGAATGAAAAATGAAACAATTGCAAAACTCCTAAAGTACTAAATCCAATTTTCTTTCGTTAATGTTCCATATTGTTTTCGAATCCAATAAACATTTCTTATGAATTAGGCTAAATTGGGGGGAAAGTAGCCTGTCAGTGAGTGCTATCCATGGGAATCCGCAGAGAGGGGGGAGGGGTTGAATAGAGAATAAAAAAAATATAAAAAAATAAAAATAAAAATAAATAAAAAAAAATGAATAGAATTCTTTTTTTTTTACACCCAACATATGAGTATTAATAAATTTCAAACACAGTATAATGGTCGGGTTTCGACAAGCACTCTCCCCAAATACTACATATAAAAGGCATCACACTGAAGTTGTACCTGTACATTCCCCCACTCGAAATGGGTTGGGAGTGGATCAGCCGGTATCGGCCTGCCGTCAGATGCGACATTAGGCTGTAGCCCCATGTGCACATTAAAGATCACGCTGGATGATCTTGACTGCAGGCTACCATCTGTCTCCTAATAGCTGTCCAGTGGATCTCCTACCCCAACCTTCTCTGAGCCCTCTTGTCTTTGCGACTTGGCCATTTAGCCCATTGTGTGCAGAAAAGGGTCTCTCAGAGATAAAACAACCCAACTACTCAAACAGTTCCATGAGCAGCCACCACACAACAAGACTAACACCCACATTTCTCTAGAGATGTTACGGAATTTCTTAATTCTATGGCCACCAAGGAGCCTTGATTTGGTATCCCTTGATTTTTTCTTGTGCTGCTTTGTAAAGAATTATATTTGAATGGACAAAATTCGACACCCGAATCATTTGAAGGCCAGAATGAGAAGAAACTGTACAAGTGCAATAACAAGAAATATGCTGTAGCATATATGGCAAGAAGTGGAATATAGTTTGGACATATGAAGGGTCACGAATTGTGCACATTATGCTCAAAACTATTTGAAGTACGCTTTCAATTTAAATATTGCCCTCTTGAATATGTATAATATTTTTCTACATATTGGTTCTCGAAACCCGACCATTATTTTTCGAACACCCTGCAGAGTGGCGTAGTGCTAGTCTAAAAATTGGAGAGCCTGAAAACGAGACATGTTTCTATAAACAACATTTCGAATCAAATTGTATTCGGCATATGAGTAAGCTACAGAGGTAATTATTCCACACTGTTTCCATCTGAAAGTAGTCTGTGCAAGCAATTTTATCAATCGCAGTCTGAAAACTATGCAATCCCCACGACGTTTTATCCGATCCAATTTCTCAGTGATATTTGTGTGCTCCTACCAACTTCCAATATTCCATTCTTTTATTAACAAATTCTCAACTAAAAGATTATTATTACTATATATACAACTAAATTTTATTATTTACAGGTGAAAAGGGAGCATACCTAAGTATCCTAAAAAAAAAAGCCTTTTTATTATGTACAAGTATTGGAAGAAAAATTGAAACAGTTCCATGTTATCTCAATCAAGTAGTGAAGACAAACCATTTGTTGAACAATATTTAAATATTTCTACTATAATGAAATATTTTTATATTCCAAATATTTAACGGATCCGAAATTTTACTTTACGCAATAAATCTTTGACGATTTGCACGAAATTCTGCAGAAAACGTTGGCGAAAAAATCTCGGTTGCAACTTTCTCTTCCTGTAAAGAAGGTATCGAAAAGATCAACGAACTCAATCCCGACATACAAAATTTAATCGTTTCGAGAATTTCGTAATCGAAAAAGATCGAAAACTCATCAGAGAAAGGAAAAAAGTATGATTGATTTTTATCTGACGCAGATATATTTTTGGACTCCAAAATATATTCGACTGCAGAGTAATCGTTTTATACTGTTTAATATGCTGAACAAGAGAGAAATCTTGCAGATACAAATGGATCACGCAACAGAAATCAAGAAAGATATTTTCATATAGTTTTGTGCATATCATCATCCTCATCATCCTCATCTTCAAGCAGCCATGGACTACGGAGGTTCAACCCGATTGCGCAATTTAATTCTCAGCATATCTTTCCTGAGCAATATCTGCTGCATCTCTCCACTGCACATCAATTCTAACAAGGTCCTGTTTGACATTGCCCACCGCATCCTAGGTCTCCCCCCTCTTTCTGAGGCCCTTAAGCACATTGTTCATAACACTATTCCCCAATCTATAATTATCCATACGGGCAACATGGCCAAACCAACGGAGTCTCTCTCTGCACAATATGCTGCTCAGAGGAGGTTACCAACTCCTTTGCCTAACCTCGTCATTACTTATAAATTTGAACCACCTAATGACTAAGATACTGCGTAAGCATCTAGAATCAAAAGCATAAAGTTTCCTGTTATCTTGTTTACAAAGCGTCCAAGTTTCACTACCATAACTAACCCTAGAAAGAGCCAACTGCAACCATTCAAATTAAATGAATTACAGCCTGCCTCACAATTTTCATCACTTTATTTAGTCTTATCTCTGTTTATCACCAAACCAACTCTGTTACCAGTCTCATCAACTGCCCTAATGAAAGAATTCATCTGATCAACAGCATTAGTCAAAAAGGTCAAATCATCTGCATAATCTAAATCAGAAATTTTGAAATCTCTAGACCACTTAAGTCCAAAATCTTTCCCTTGCAGTAAATTTCGCATAACATAATCAATAACCAAACTAAGGAGAAAATGGGACAAAATGCACCCTTGTCGAACACCAGAAGCAATTCTAAACCAATTTCTACAAGCCTTACTAACTCTCGCACACGACTCAATATCATTATAGAGAGCCGAGTTTCTGACTCTCTAATTATTTCTCAATAATCTGCCTGAGTGAAAATATCTGATCTACACATCCCCTACCACTTCGGAATCCACATTGCTCATCACGAATTGATTGTCAACCAGATTCTTAATTCTATTAAGCACAATCATGCAAAGAACTTTACCTGGAACAGAGAGTAGGCTGATACTCTTATAGTTATCACAAGAACTGCGATCACCTTTTTTGAAAATAGGGATAATAATAGCTGTGGTAAAATCTTTAGGAACTATGCCTTTATCATAAAAGATATTCAAAATTTCAGTCATCCAAGTGGTAACCGAAACATTCCCAGCTCTGAACATTTCTGTAGTAATTTCATCTACCCCTGGGGATTTATGTAGTTTAAGTTTAGAAATAGCCAAAATAACTTCAGATTGTGTTATACGACCAACATTAAAGCCGGTAATGCATCTATCATCCTTGCAAACAATGGGAGTAGAATTAACCACATAGTTTAGAACATCACTGAAATGCTCAGCCCACCTAGCCATGACGGAATCCTCACCTTCTATAACCTCACCTTGTTTATCCTTCAATCCCTGTATACCTGTCCGTTTTCTACCAAACAAAACATTAACTATCTGGTACAGCTCTCTGCTTTTGTTCTGCTTCCTTGGCTTTGTCAGCCAAGCCAAATGCCAAAGATTCTTAGCAGCAGCTAACTGATCCTTTACACGTTTATTAAACATGATTTGTTATTAATCGATAAAAAAGCACGTGTTTAAATTACATGAAGAACTTTGTCAAGTAATTCATCTTTATTTTCCAAAGTTTGACGTCATCTGCTCAGGGACCGGTTCCGAAAGAGGACGAGCGGGAATTCCTGGGGTCGATTTTAATTGACTCACGATGGTGACATAAGAAATAAAAAATTGAGAAATATAACCCAATCCCGAAAATAGTTCGGCCTCTGTGACCAAACAATATTGTCAACAACAGTGTATGACACTGAATAAAGAGATTTAAACACTAAAAGAATATCGAATACAGGTGGACCTATAAAAAATGGAGATGCTGCTATCGTTCAATACGTTAATAAATGTTCTTTAACTTTTCGTAACAGCCAATACGATGTGCGAAACAATCAGTTACCGAACCCGATGCAGCTTTTGGAACAGTTACAAAACGACATTTGGAAAAAAGAGCACTGTGCAGTGACAGTATCGATTACGATGCTAGCAGTAAAAGCATTAAAAAACTTGTAGAATCGGCATATTCATCCAATGCTGTACGTCGACAACTTGACCAATGTTCAAAATAGTGCAGCCAATATATTAGTGAGAAATAACAATGGGCTTTACATTGTGGGAAGCTTTGTATTCTGCATTGGACAGGCAGAATTTCAATGCAGAAAAGATACAAATCATCGCTATTGCCGATCAACTAATATGATTCTGGTACTGTAACTAAGAGATATTTGGAAAAGGTCGCATTAATTGGCGAGAATGTCTTTAATGCGAATAATAAGGCAATAGGGAACCGAGGCACAAGAGAAATGCGGCAACAAAAAGTTACGTTGATAGCTTGACAAAGTTAATAATAACCCAACCAGTGCTTTATTGAGAAATGAGAATGGACTATTCTTAATAAGTGAAAGCAGATTCAATGGCAATGCAAAAGGACAACGCATTGTCAATGTTTGTACCCTAATTCATCACAGTGATGCTGCTACAAAACTATAAGTTGATAAAAATACTGTATTTGCCTTACCTACGGCGATAGAGACATAAAGGAGGACATATTCATCTGAAAGAAATTATCGCTAACTCGGCGGGATTCGAAACCGCAACTCTCTAGATACATGCCAGAGCGCTCTACCAGTTAAACCACGCTTTAGACGACAAATAATTCCAGGATAAATCCTATAAATCTTTCAATGAAATGTGGCTGATCTTGCGCCATCTTTACTTCAGGAGAGGAACTTATTTCCAGTTGTTCCTAATCATTTAAATTTTAATGAGGAGTCACTCATGCTTAAGCGTTATTATGAAAAATTCATCCGCAGTAAATACACAGATTACCTGTAGATATAAACTTCAATAATTATTTATCTGAAAAATATTATCGCTGACAGTGCGGGAATCGTACCCGCAAACTCTCTAGATGCGGTTATTCCGATGAACACAAAACTCCATTCCCCTGTTCTCCACGATAATTACCATCTTTGCATTTCTAATGGATACATAAGCAAAGTGATATGCTGTTCAACAAATCCATTTTTTGGTATAAAATATAGTATTAACCTAGACGATAAAAATTTCGTTGAAGTATCAAGATTACAAACCAGCAGTTTTTACTCTCTTATGCCAGCAAATGAAAAATTTGATGAAGGTAGAAAGATTAGTATTTTACTCGCTAGTCACTATTGAGATCATAAAGAAAGAAGAACTGTACTTGGACCCATTGTGTCACACTTACATCACTGGTATATGTTTTTATTTTATATGAATAAAGATGAAATATATTAAACAAGTACGTAACATTATAGAAGAAATATCGAAATTGAGAGCCATTACAGTGTCGAAAACTGAAGACAGTATTTTAGATGAAGAACAAATTAAGCGAATGCTCGAAAAATTTCTCAAACCGATGGTTGAAAAGTTAAAAAAAAATTTGGAAATCGTCCATGAGAAACTATAACATCCAAGAAGCCAGGTAAACTTTAGTACCAGAAGAGCAAGCCAAAATAAGGTGGTTCAACTTTCTAAGTAATGATGAGGAAAGGCAAAGGAGTTAGCAACCTCCTATGAGCAGCATATTGTGCAGAGAGAGACTCCGTTGGTCATGTTGCCCGCATGCATAATTATAGATTAGCGAATAGGGTTATTAACAGTGTGCCTAAAGGCCTCAGAAAGAGGGGTATATCTAAGATGTGGTGGCAGACAATGCCAAACACGACCATGTTAGAATTGATGTAGCAGATGTAGCTCACAACAGATATGGTTGGAGAACTAAATTGAACAACGAATAAGATTCGCGACAACCCCGGTGCACCGCAGTACTGTGAATGCATATCACCATAAGGGATTGCCACTGAAACCACTATAAACTAAAAAGGCTCCTATCAATTTAGCTTGCCTTAACGTTTGCCTTCCTACAGCGGGAGAAGACCTTATGTGAAGAGAGAAGCACTACTTGGGATTTAATAGTCTGCTTGAAGTAATAATCATTGAGGTGCAGTGAGAGTGGGATCTTTTGAAATTTTGAGTGGTGCCAAGGAATATGCCCAACACTCACTGAATTTAGACCAGAACGAGCCATAATATATAAATAAAAAGATCTTAGTCTTTTGAATTTTGAGCCAGAAAATAAAACGAAGTCCTAGCTTTTTGAGTCCTCCGCAGTAGAGGCTCTGGTTTGACCTCCGTAGACCATGGGTGCTTGAGGATGATGATGACCAAATGTAGCCCTCTACTATTGGTAGACATGCTGTGTGAACTGCAGTGGCGAACATCCGGCGTACTCCCGCGACTGTCCGAAGTGGAAAGAGGAAAAGGAGGTACAACGCCTCAAAGTCGTAAATAACATCTCGTATGCTGAGGCGAGAAAGCTTGCTGCACCACCCGCCCCACCTGGCAAGGTTTCCTATGCCAGTGCAGTCATTGGAAAGCCCATCGTTCCAATGACTTCGGTTGCGGTGCAGACAGACATCAGTGTACCACCTACTGAGTCTTTCTCGCCAGCTGCGAAATACCTCCTTACGCAGGCGAGACCGAGGGTGGTGTCGACTTCGACATCAACCCCGGTTTCCATTCCTGCAGTTCAGCCTTCCACCTCCACCGGAAGGCCTCCTCCTTCCCGTCCTCAGACAGCAAGACGTTCAAAACCGAAGGGGCCCCCACCGGGGCCAAAAAAGAAAATTACAGCGCCACAAAGGGCGGTCACCGATCCATGCCCCTCGGACGATTCCGAGGACATGGATACCGACCGCCCCCTATTCACTAAACCGTCCTCCGCGGCGGTTAAGTTGAATAGGAATTCGTCGTCCGCCCACTCTTCTAAGTCCTGAGATGGCCACACTCCTACAATGGAATTGTCGTGGATTCCAGAGGAATCTAGACGACATCAAGGCCCTCCTTCAGGCACACCAGCCCATCTGTGTGTGCCTGCAGGAGACATACTTGCAGCCAGTCACAAATCCCACGATCCGGCACTTTTCACTGGTTCGCCGGGACCGGGATGGAGATGGTCCAGCTCGCGGGGGTGTCGCCATCCTCGTGAGCAACCATTCTCCATTCCAGGTCATAAACCTCACCACCAACTTAGAGGCGGTAGCCATCCATCTCTTCATGGGGTTCTCGCTGACTGTCTGCTCTGTATATCTTCCCCCTGGGAGCATCGTCTTCCAGGAAGACCTTGATGATCTCGTCTCGCAGCTGCCGTCCCCCTTCCTCATTATGGGGGACCTCAACGGACACAGTCCACTTTGGGGCAGTGCTGACACCAATGGGAGGGGTGGGGTCCTAGAGCAGTGGCTCCTGGATCCTTCTCTCTCCCTGTTGAACACCGGTGTCAGTACTTACTTTCACTCCCCAACCCGCACTTTCACTGCCATTGACCTCACCATCTGCTCCTCCTCGATCCTTCCACTCTTTACATGGGAGGTCGAGGACAACCCTTACGGAAGCGATCACCTCCCCGTGGTGTGCACCATCTCCCGTGGGGGGCCTTGCAGCCCTTCACGCGTTTCACGGTGGAGGCTGGATCGGGCTGATTGGGGTGGTTTCGAGCTGCTCTCTGAGCTCGACGACCACTCCGTCAGCCAGGAGCCAATCAATGTGGCAGTAGTGGAGATAACGGACTGTATCGTAGATGCAGCTGCATCAACAATTCCTCAAACTTCTACACGGTTTCCTCGCTTTCCGAAACCGTGGTGGAATCCAGATTGCACCGCAGCTCGTAAGGCTCAGAACAAGGCTTGGGGGGTGTTTCGGAGATATCCGACTACCCCCAACCTTGAAAATTTCAAACGCGCCAGGGCGAAAGCACGTTTCGTCCGACGCCAGAGCCAGAAGGAATCTTGGATCAAGTATACGTCTTCCATCACCCGCACGACTAGTTCTAAGGTCGTGTGGGATAAAGTCCGGAAGATGAGTGGGAACTACACGTCCCACTCGTTATCGATCCTGGAGCACAATGGACAGGCAATTGCTGATCCCAAAGCAATTGCCGACACTCTGGGGGAGTCCTTCTCTTCCATCTCTTCGTCTTCCTCTTACTCCCCCGAGTTTCTGGCCCAGAAGGGTGGGGCGGGGGTGGCTCAGTCGGTAGCGCGCCAGGCTCGTAATCTGTAGTTCCCAGGTTCGAGTCCCAGCTGGGTCAGCGTTGAGATTTATCTCCGCAAAATTCCCCGCCCTGCCCACGGTCAGTAGGGGACACCGATGGGTTTGGAAAGGCCGCCGTCCGTCGGATGGGACGTTAAGAAGTGGCCCCGTGTGCGGGAGAGCCATACCCTGTGCACGTTAAAGAACACGCTGGATGGCCTTGACGGGAGGCTACCATCTGTCTCCCAACAGCTGTTCCAGTGGGTCCCCTCCCCCAACCTTCTCTGAGCCTTCGGGGTCCATGTGACCTGGCCATTTAGCCCATGGTGTGCAAAAAAGTGCCGCTCAGAGGTAAAACAACCCAACCCAGAAGGGCAGGGCGGAGCGCTCTCCGCTGTCTTTCCACTCGAATGGCCTGGAGCCTTACAACAGGCCATTCACAGCGGAGGAGCTTCGCCTTGCTCTGCACTCTTCTCGTGCCTCTGCTGTAGGGCCGGACAATGTCCATTATGCCATGCTCCAACATCTTTCACCATCGAGTAAGGATCGGCTGCTCCATCTCTTCAATCGCATTTTTCTCGAGGAGCAGTTTCCGGACTCCTGGCGGGAGGCCATCGTCTTGGCCTTCCCCAAGCCAGGCAAAGATCCCAAGATTCCTTCCAATTATCGTCCCATCGCATTGACGAGCTGCGTGTGCAAGGTGTTGGAAAGAATGGTAAATGCCAGACTCATCTGGTATTTAGAACATCACAACCTTCTTTCCAACACCCAGTGTGGCTTTCGCAGGCAACGGTCAACTCTTGACCATCTGATACGCCTCGAATCGGCTATCAGAAATTCATTTTTAAGAAGAGAGCACCTGGTGTCCATTTTCTTCGACATCGAAAAAGCGTACGACACGGCTTGGAGATTCGGCATTCTTCGTGACCTCCACAGCTTCGGCTTGAGAGGTCACATGCCGATCTTCATCTCCAACTTCTTATCGACACGTTCTTTTCGTGTCCGTGTCGGTAACACTCTCTCGCAGCCGAACAACAGGGGGTGCCCCCCCTGTTGTTCGGCCCTCCCAAGAACAGGGGGTGCCACAAGGCTGCGTTCTGAGTGTTACGCTTTTCGCTGTCAAGATTAATTCTATAACTAGACAACTTCCTCCATCAGTAGGTAATGCCCTCTATGTTGACGACTTTAACATCTTTTGCTCATCGTCCAGCATGAGGGTCATTGAAAGACAACTGCAAATTGCCCTGAACAATCTATCGGTTTGGGCGACGGCAAACGGGTTTCGGTTCTCCCCACAGAAGACCGCTTGTGTGCACTTTTGCCACAAGCGTAATCTTCACCTGGATCCCGAGCTGCGGCTCGGGGGTAACATCATTCCAGTTGTGGCGGAGACCAAGTTTCTCGGTCTCATATTCGATCGGAAATTGACCTTTCTACCACACATACGTCATCTCAGGTCCAAGTGCACGCTGGCATTGAACATCGTCAAGGTCCTCTCCTCCCTCTCTTGGGGGGCGGACCGATGTTCTTTGCTCCGCCTGTACCGTGCGCTTGTCCGATCGAAACTGGACTACGGATCCCAGGTGTACGACTCGGCACGGGATTCGGTGGTGAAGGTGCTGGACCCTCTCCATCACCAGGCCCTCCGTGTTTGCACGGGAGCCTTCCGCACCTCACCGGTCCAGAGTCTTTACGTTGAGACCGACGAACCTTCTTTATCTCTTCGCCGTCAGCAGTTGTCCCTACAATATGCTTCTAAATTGCGATCCCTGCCTGGCCATCCCACTTGGGACTGCGTTTTCAGTCCGAAGTGGGAAATGCTTTACAATAATCGGCCGACTGCCATTCGTCCTTTTCGTTTGCGTGTCCGAGGCTACCTCAGAGACATCAACACCAGTCTCGATAGCGTTGCACAGTCGACAGCTGAGCCACTTCCACCATGGCTCGCTGTTTCCCCTTCCTGCGATTTTTCCCTGTGCAGGACGGGGAAGGCCTTTACACCCGACTGTGTGTACCGGCAACTCTTTGCCAGCCATCGTGCTGAGCACCCGGACTTCTTGCCTGTCTTTACAGATGGCTCGAAGTCCGGCACATCGGTGGGATCGGCCATGGTCTGCTGTGATGTAATCATTGCAGACCAGATCCCACTGCAGTGTTCCATCTTCACTGCAGAGTTGCACGCTATCAGCCTCGCCTTGGACCACGTGGCGACTAAGCATCATCGTCGGTGTGTGCTTTACACCGACTCGCTTAGCTCGCTACAGGCTTTGATCTCGGTGAGGCATCGGCCTCACCCTGTTCTTACTAAGATCCGCCAGCAGCTACATCGACTGGCAGCCACCACCACCATCCATTTCTGTTGGGTGCCCGGTCATGTCGGAATCAGGGGTAATGATTTGGCAGATTTTGCTGCCAGGTCAGCCACGCCCCTGTCCGACTCTCCGTTGCCGGTTCCCTATTTGGATTTCCGGCAACGTTTTACCATCGAGCTACGGGCACAGTGGCAGAGATCTTGGTCGGAACAGCTCACAAACAAGCTCTTTGAGATCAAACCTATCATCAAACCATGGCAGTCTTGTTACCGCAGGAATCGCAAGGAGGAAGTTGTACTTGCTCGGCTCCGCTTAGGTCACTCGTTTATTACACATTCGTTTCTTCTTCGGGCGGACGACGTACCTAAGTGCGAGTTTTGTGACACCATTTTAACAATCAAACATATTTTAATTGAATGTCCCTGTTTTAACCTGGAATGACGTTTGTATTTTAATTTTCACAATTTTACGTCCGAGCCACTTACACTCGGACATCTTTTATCTGATAGTACCATTTTATCTCCAATTTTTGCCTTTTTACAGTATACAGGATATTTTACCAGATTATAATTTTATTCAATTGTAATTTTTTCACCTTCTGCCTAGGTCATTTACACCTGGGCTAGTTTTATCCTTTGTCTGTACTGTATTTATTTATCTACACATTTGTTATTTTACACATTACTTTTTATTTCTGTTATATATATTGTTACGACAGAAGGAATCTGGCAACCGAAAGCAAAAAGTTTCAGCCAACGAATAAGAACGTTGGGAGAATTTGGAGAAGAAGAGTGGTATTGTAACGGTCGTTGTTTATTGTAACGGTCGTTGTGTTGTAACGGTCGGAGAGTTCGAAAATGGACGGTGAGCTGTTCTGAGACAGGCGCGTAAGTATCAAGAAGTAACTTGATGTGTTGTGTATACACGGAAGGATAAAAGTGGGATCTTTTATCGTTAAGTATCAAGAAGTAACTTGATGTGTTGTGTATACGCGGAAGTATAAAAGTGGGAACTTTTATGGCTAACTTCGAATGTCTACACGGACTGTCTTTTTGTTCGGCTAGTGTGTGAAAAGTTATTAGCACAGGACGAGAATTGGTTTACGAGTGAAGATCTTCGGGTGACCTGGTAAATCAAGTAAAAGGTAGTATTTTAGTAAAATACACAGAGCTGATATTGTGTGCTCTACGCAGGAAGATTGATGACTTGTGCATGTTAATAGTTGATTTGTTAATAAGATACTTCATCCATATTTCCTTTGTAACAATTTACCTTGTATTGGATTTGGTTTTGAAATATAGCTTTTAATACTCACGCTCAGCGGCTATCCATTTTTGTGATCCGCAACATTTGGTGTCAGAAGTGGGATTAATTTAATTGAATGCCTTTCACTAGAAGTATGGATGAGTTAATAAAGCTGATGACTGATATGAAAGCCGATATAGCTGCCCAAAGCGATAAAATAGATGATTTGAAAGCCGATATAGCTGCCCAAAGCGATAAAATAGATGATTTGAAAGCCAAAATGGCCGCACGAAATAATGAGTTGAGGAATAAAAGAGGTGATCTGGCCGCACAAAATACTGAGATGAGAGCTGAAGTGGCTTCTCAAGTTGGTAAGATTATTGATCAGTTCAAGGATCATAAAACCGAACTCAATAGACAATGCAATAGTTTAAATGTTGAATTTGTCAGTGAAAAAGATGATCTTGATAGTGTTATGTTAGATTGTAAACATGGAAAAGAAAAAGAGAAAGGCAACGCATATAAAAATGTGGATCTGCTACTGGAAATCAAGAATCGAAGAGATAGCGCAGATAATGCCTTTGACCACGCAACTACTGGTAATGCATGGCAGAGTGTCTATGTCGCTGGTGACATGTCTAGGAACTGTGAAGAACAATCACACAGATCAGAGAGCTGCGAGACTATACAGTACGCTTTGCACTTCAAAATACCTAGGTATACAAGTCTGGCACGATCTGAAGAGAGATCCACACGAAAGGTATTCTATTCCTCGCCGTCAGCAAAATGCGTCATGGACAATTATCGCAAAGGCAGAGTAACGAGTGGTAATGAGGGGGAACGAAACAGAGTTTACGTTTCGCAGAGTGGTCCGAGTAAAGAAGAGGCGTCCATTCATCATAGAAACAAAGTGCCATTCGACGTTACCCGGGAAGTCGGAGATATTTTTCCGAAGCATATAGCCACACTTGAATCGTTTATAGAAAGTGGGGATTTAAGGAAGAGGAATTCCGAAGAATGGCTTAGAAGCGTAACAGGTGATGCTAGTAAAGGAGCTTCAGGCAGAGACAGTACTTCAAAGACTAACTTTCTGGATGAAACTAAGCCTCAGAGTTACGATCAGAGAGAAGTGAATCCCTCAGATAATTTCAACGTAGCCACGCTGAATTTCTTTTCTGAACAGTCAATGTGCAGATTTGGACATTATAACCATTTAGATTATAAGGATATAGAAAAGTTTTATCACGACTACAAGAGCTCTAAAGTGGACAATATCATGTTACAGAACTCGTCGCTGATCTCCAGAATGAACAATTTGGCAATCATGACTGATATTTCCCTGGCTAATTACAATGAGAGCTCCAAGAAAGTGAATTCGGAAGAAACAGCAAATATGACCTCCTCGGGTCATGTGTTTTGCTGGAGACCCGAGTGGCGCCATCGGATGGTAGATAAAAACAGCACAGGAGGTGTCGGCAACAAAGTGAGTCTTGTCTTGGCTCCTGCACTTGCTGCTTTAGGTCTCAAGGTCCCTATGATCTCCGGTCGTACTCTCCAATTGACGGGAGATACTCTGGACAAATTGGAATCCATCCCTGGCTTCACAGTCGACTGCACTAAAGATAAAATCGAGCAGATGATGGAAGACGTCGGATGCTGCATCGTAGGACAGACAGAGGAGCTGGTGCCAACAGATAAGGAGATTTACCGCTGCAAAGATCTGACGGCTACCGTAGATAGCGTTCCTCTAAGGAGATGCTCAATTGTGTCCAAAAAGCTGGCTGAAGGAGTGTGCGCTTTGGTTTATGATGTTGAATTCGGAAAAGGAGCTATTGATCTCATCAGTACAGAAGATGTTGCTGTTGATTTAGTTAAGAAAATGGTTGCAGCATCACAAGCTCGTGGAATGAAGAGTTTGAGTTGTTCAGCTGTTATCAGCAACATGGATTCACCTCTTGAAAACTCTGTTGACAACTCTCTGGAAGTGATGGAAGCTGTTCAGTGTTTCCTTGGTGACGGATCCTTGGAACTGCAAGAGCTCGTCGAAGAGTTAGGAGGAGAACTTCTGCATTTGGTGAACATTGTGGATAATAGGGTAGATGAAGCATCACGTGTCCGTAAGGTTCTGCATAACGGCAATGCTTTGAACAAGTTTCGTAACATGTTAATAGAACAAGGAGTATCTGAAGATGTTGCAAGCTGGCTATGTGAAGGTAAAACAGAAAAAATATTGCTAGCAGCCCGACACATCATTGATTTCACTTATACAGGAGAAACAGGTAAGGTTGTCGGATTAGAAGCTGCAGTTCTAGCAAGAGTATGGAAGGAGGAGATGGACCGAAGAGCTAAAAAGAATTATGGAGCTGATATTATATTTGTGAAGCACCTTGGGGATCAAATGGAATCAGGTGAAATATGGCTGAAGGTTCATCACGACAGTTCTGAATTAAGGGAAAGTCAACTGACAAAAGGGTCAGACTGGAGGATGAAACTTCTCCCTAGATTTTATGTCACTAATGACTTTCATTCCTTGTTACTCTTGATAGAAGTAAAAATCCAAAGAAGAAAACTTTCGACAAAGAAGAAAACTTTTTACAGGTTTTGCACGAAAACTCTTAGTCGATTCTTCTCCCTGCAGAGACATAAACGTGTTCACAAGGGCTATAGGCCTTACACGTATTATGTTTGTGGACGAGGCTTCAGTCAGAAAAGAAATCTACGTCATAATGAGATTCGCTTTCATTTTGACACAGACGTGGTATATCGCATTCGTCGACGTCCAGCTACAAAGTGCAAGGTGGTTCACGTGGATCGTTTGGCCCCGTTTCATCGACGAACTGAAGAAACTTTGGAATCCAGAATTGTTCGGGACGAACAAGACCTAGGGAGGGGGCAGTGTTACGACAGAAGGAATCTGGCAACCGAAAGCAAAAAGTTTCAGCCAACGAATAAGAACGTTGGGAGAATTTGGAGAAGAAGAGTGGTATTGTAACGGTCGTTGTTTATTGTAACGGTCGGAGAGTTCGAAAATGGACGGTGAGCTGTTCTGAGACAGGCGCGTAAGTATCAAGAAGTAACTTGATGTGTTGTGTATACACGGAAGGATAAAAGTGGGATCTTTTATCGTTAAGTATCAAGAAGTAACTTGATGTGTTGTGTATACGCGGAAGTATAAAAGTGGGAACTTTTATGGCTAACTTCGAATGTCTACACGGACTGTCTTTTTGTTCGGCTAGTGTGTGAAAAGTTATTAGCACAGGACGAGAATTGGTTTACGAGTGAAGATCTTCGGGTGACCTGGTAAATCAAGTAAAAGGTAGTATTTTAGTAAAATACACAGAGCTGATATTGTGTGCTCTACGCAGGAAGATTGATGACTTGTGCATGTTAATAGTTGATTTGTTAATAAGATACTTCATCCATATTTCCTTTGTAACAATTTACCTTGTATTGGATTTGGTTTTGAAATATAGCTTTTAATACTCACGCTCAGCGGCTATCCATTTTTGTGATCCGCAACAATATATATATCTTGTTGGTTTTATTTTTTACCTTGTCTTTTAGCATATTTTTACCTTGTTTGGCGCATTATAGCCTAAGTTGCTCATGCGCCATAAAACTCCAAACAACCAACCAACCAACTATTGGTAGAGCTATATTTGCCCTCAAAAGACACATCATTCCAAAATTTCACATTTACGATATCTATGATCCAAAATACTTCCAGGAACAAATTTTTAGCTCTCTATTATCTATACATGTAAATTTGACTTTTGACCTCGAAGGATCTTTCGAATCCGAAATATCGTAATGTTTACTTACATCTACAGGCCGAAATACCCCAAGACACCACCATGTCTCAGATTTCTAGACTGGTAGATCAAGGATTGACCTTTATTTTAAATAACATTGGAGGTCAAATTTCGGATCTTTTAGGGGCCCTAGATTTTCGAGGCTCTAGCATTTTTGCATGATAGTTAGAATTTACGCAATTCCCTGTCTGGCGTCAATCAGTCACCTACTCATTAACGTCTCTATATATTACATATAAGGACTTCATATGGGTGGATGCCAATACCTAACTGATGTGCATCAACTACTTGTGACTGCAAATATTCAACTTTTCCTGAGGATAACTTACACCAAGATTCGCGGGGATTTTATTAACCTTAAAGCGTTTACTCTATTTTCTCTATTAACTCTATGTACTCTATGTAAGGAGTACGTATGTACCATCGTTCTTACAGTGAAGCTTTCAGAGCTTGCTATGATCAACCCTGTACATGTAAATACAAAATAAATAAATTATTAGCATTAGTACTGGATTTCAGTTCTGCGCGAGACGCTGGAATCGCCCTAAAAAGTTCTCGTTATTCCAATTCATTTTAAGAGGATTTGGAGAGTTTTCGCTAATGATGGTGTGCCTGAAGAAGTAAAGAGGCCATGTAGTCCTCCCTATTTTTCGGGAGAAGTTGAATGAACTGTTAGCTTCATCGCTCGACGAGGATGCCGGTGATTACACCAAACTCAAAGCCTATATTTTAGCAAGATGTAAGATCACTGCCGTCGAGTTGATGAGGGAAATTGATGGGACAAAGATGCTTACGCACGAAACGTGGGACACGTTTTCATAAAAAGAGAAATGTGAGGAAGTATTTGGAGAGTATAAAAGAGTTCACATTTGAGGAATTGGTTGACCTGCTGGTGGCAGATCGAATTAACTCAGAGGTGCCACGAAGAACGCTGATGGACCGGATACCAGATATATTTATCCTTCCATACTTGAACAGCTGGAGCAACCTAAAGCACCTATGCAATTGGTGGAACGATCAGTGCCTAGAAGTGCGTGTAGCTGTTTCCAGTGCGACTCGAATAGCATCTCCGCAGAGAATGTCCCGAGTTGTGGGTAAAAGGAAACCACCCAATGCCAGGATTATCCCCTATTTAAATTTTTCTTCTACAGACAGCAGATATGAATGCCCCTTAACACGTGCCAAGCTGTTTAATATTGACGCTTTCAACAGTTTCCATAAGTATCCAGATTACACAGGTGTCAGTGTACGAGTCATTTTGCAATGTTTACAAATTCTTTGATTCTTTCCTCAGTTTGACGACTCTGACTCTGATGACGACATGTCACCATGGACTATTCCTTCCGAAAGCAGTTTCCAATTAATTCTCTGGATCCTGACATGGCCAGCTCTTGTCGTCATTTCTCTTACCATCCCAACCTGTCGAAAGCCAAATCAAAATTTGTTTCCTCTCACATTCTTCATGTCCGTCATATGGATTGGTGTTGTTTCGTACCTTTGTTCATGGATGGTCACCATTATTGGTAAGTTGAGTTTTTACTACTCCTAACCTTAAGAATTGTTCGTCTTTTAATCGAAACAGCACAACAGCAAAGTTTTCAGGAGTGGGGGAGGGCAAAATAGCCAATTGAGTTTGTTCCTAGGCGTTACCATATTAATGAACTTATATTCAATGTTATTTTGTGAGGCGGGAGTGGCTTAGTCGGTAGCGCGCGAGGCTCGTAATCTGCAATTCCCAGGTTCGAGTCCCAGTTGGGTCAGCGTTGAGATTTATCCCCGCAAAACTCCCCACCCTGCCCACGGTCAGTAGGGGACACCGATGGGCTTGGAAAGACCGCCGTCCGTCGGATGGGACGTTAAGCCTTGGCCCCGTGTGCGGGAGAACCATACCCTGTGCACGTTAAAGAATACGCTGGATGGCCTTGACGGGAGGATACCATCTGTCTCCCAACAGCTGTTCCAGCGGGTCCTCTCCCCCATCCTTCTCTGAGACTTCGGGATCCATGTGACCTGGCCATTTAGCCCATGGTTTTTGCAAAAAAGTGTCGCTCAGAGGTAAAACAACCCAATGCAATTTTGAATTTTTTTAGTGTTGCCAATTTATAAAAATAAACTATTTGGTCATGAAGTGATTAAAAAAATAATTTTTGATTAAATAAATAAATACCCCCTCAAGCAGCTGCTTGCCACAGAGGTCTGACAGGAGCCTGTCAGTTTATAAATACACAATAGAAGGTCTGTGAGGATGGCAGGACCTCAGCCGAAAAACGACTCATACATCCATGCCTTACCCGACCCAGGTCCCTTAGATCAGTAGCCAAGCGTGCTAACCACTCGATCATAGGACGAAGTACTAATAAAATAAAACTATTCGTATTTCCAAACTTTCATATTAATTTAAATTTCCACATTTTCAGGGCGCAAAATTTGAAAAGCAGAACGAATTTGAACAAATATTATAAAGTGTCATCTAGAAGCTTGCTATTCAAATAATAAAGTGCAGCGGTTAAGACATTTGCATTGAGAGCCGCCACTTGCTTCTTTCCACGTTGGGAACGTGGAGTGAACTTTCTGAATGATGTTACACTAATAATAATAATAAAAAAATACCCCCTCAAGCAGCTGCTTGCCACAGAGGTCTGACAGGAGCCTGTCAGTTTATATGCCACAGTAGAAGATCTGAGAGGATGGCAGGACCTCAGCAGAAAAACGATACACACATCCATGCCTTATCCGGGGCTCGAACCCAGGTCCCTTAGATCAGTAGCCAAGCGCGCTAATCCTCTCAGACCTCTGTGGCAAACAGCTGCTTGAGGGGGTTAGAATAATGAAAATAAAATACTTGAATTTTTTTTCTCTCTTCCTGACCTTCGACAAGCTGGCCACATCAAGCAGCCAACCCACAAGTGTTTGGAGCTCAATAATTATCAAATTGGTTCGGCCGAATTTGAGCTCAAATTATCTTTATTATCAACAAAATCTTAGGGTATTTTGGGATAACAGAACAATGATTATGTAAATTAATATACGTAACAACTTAAGACAAACATATTCACTCATTGTGACTTAATATCCTAACATTTTGACTCCTCACTGAGGTCGTCATCCGACGAGGTTGCAGCTTTGTTGGAACTTTCTTTCCTTTGCAGAAGTGGTTGCCAGGTGAGGGTTAATAAAATTCCTCGTACATCGTTCATGGAGTCAACTGTTGACTGTATTAGTGATTCTTCTGTTTTTCATATGAATGCATTTTTTTTTTCTAATTATTGTTGCTGAGTTCCATCTACACTATGGTTAAAATTTTCCACCTGTCTCTCCAGTCCTGTTTGATTTTGTTTGCTTTTTATTGCGGCTTTGTGTTCTTTTATTCTTGGTTCTAATTTTCTCTCTGTTTCTCCAATGTATGGTTTTTTACATTCACATGTTACTGAATATATCGTTTTCTTGCTGTTTGATATTTGGGGTGTATTTTTTATTTTCTTGTTAGGTCTGGTGCTATTCTTATATTGAATTTATTGCTCACTCTTTGGATTTTTTCAAAAAGACCTTTATTTATATTTGAAAAAATAAACAACTAAGAATTTTTTTTTAAAAGAATATTACGGTTTTTCTCTTGCTTCATTTAATTTATCTACTTTTTGGTTTTTTATCTTTCGGGTGAAATCAGCTGGGTAATGATTTTTAGCAAGGCTTTCTTCCATTTTTTTAATTTGCATTATTGCTTGTAATTCCTCTGTGTTTTGTAAATAAATTTTCTTATTACTTCGACCATTAGATTTCTCTTTATATATGTTGAGTGGTTAAAGTGATAGTGTTTTTAGATTACTGGTATTGGTCGGTTTTTATAATTACTAATAGAAATTTTTTTCATCTATTTTTAGTGTGATATCCAAGAAGTCGATTCTGTTTTTCTTTTTCTATTTTAAATTTTAAGTATTTTTCCGATGGGTTGATTTTGTTTAGAAACTTTTCTTGGAGGTTTCTGTCTGTTGTGCTGAAGATGCAGAGAATGTCATCCATGTATGTTTTGTAAAAATTTTTTTCTGGCTTCTCGGCCAGAAATTTTTTTCCAATGATAGAGGTAACGATTCACGAGATATGGAGCTAATGGTGATCCCATAGCTAGTCCTTGATTTTGTTTGTAGAATTTATCTCGAAATTGGAAGAAACTGTTATTAAGTATAAATTCTAATAAGTCCAAAATTGCCTCTATTTCTAAAATGAATAATCTTCCGTCATTTACTTTTTCTTCTAATTTTTTAAGGACCTCGTTTAGAATATCTGTATTAATATTGATATACACGGATTCCAAATCATAACTTACAATTATGATGTCATCAATTCTTCTCTAATGTTTTTAGGTTTTCAACCAATTCTATTGAGTTATTTAGGAGAGTGGGAGGTGGTTTTTTCCATTGTTGCAGCTTTTTTAGGAGGAATTTTTCAATATACACCAAAGGTGTGTTTCCGGTATCTTTATGTTTTATTATTCGGTATAGTTGTGCTGTTCTCATATTTATCTGGTTATATTTTTTAAAGTCTTCACTTAGTTTTTTTAATATCTTTTTAGTTTTAGAAAGAGATTATTGAGGATTTCACTGTATTTTCTGTTGGATTTCTTTTTTTTACTGTACTGTGGTTTCTTCCTCTTCCATTTTTTGTATGTAGTCTTTTCTGTACGTAATGGATGTTGTTCTACTTTAATCTGCTTTCAAAGATATTAGGATATCATTATTTTTAGAGCTTGGTGTTCTTCTTTTAAGATATTTTCTGATTTTTTGTTGTAATTAGGTTAATATTTTTTTAAATATTTATATATTCATTTCTGAGTTTTTCGCTTTTATTACAATCGATTTTTTCAAGATTATGACAAATATTTTCTAAGTGGATGGCTAGGTTTCCTTTGTTTGGAGGTTTTTCATCTTGATTAAAATCCAATCCTTTATTTGGTTATGTAATTAAATCCATTCATTAAGTCTCATTCATGAAGCCACAGTATAGAGAAATAAAGAAAGATCCAACAGAAAATGCAGTGAAAAAACTCAATAATCTCATTGTAAAACTAAAAACATATAAAAAACTAAATGAAGACTTTAAACTATGTAACCAGATAAATATGAGAACAGTACAACTGTATGGGGCAATAAAAAGAGGGTTGGGTCGTATTACCTCTGAGCTGCACGTTTTGCACACCATGGGCTAAATGGCCAGTTCACATGGACCCTGCAGACTCTTTCCGCAAAATTCCCCGTCCTGCCCACGGTCAGTAGGGGACACCGATGGGCTTGGAAAGGCCGCCGTCCGTCGGATGGGACGTTAAGCCGTGGCCCCGTGTGCGGGAGAGCCATACCCTGTGCACGTTAAAGAACACGCTGGATGGCCTTGACGGGAGGCTACCATCTGTCTCCCAACAGCTGTTCCAGTGGGTCCACTCCCCCAACCTTCTCTGAGCCTTCGGGGTCCATGTGACCTGGCCATTTAGCCCATGGTGTGCAAAAAAGTGCAGCTCAGAGGTAAAACAACCCAACCCAACCCTACAGACTCAGAGAAGGTTGGGGGAGGGTACCCACTGGAAAAGCTGTTGGGAGACAGATGGTAGCCTCCCATCAAGGCCATCAAGTGTGTTCTTTAATTTGCCCAGGGTATGGCTCTCCCGCACACAGGCCTCGGCTTAATGTTCCATTCGACGGACGGCGGCCTTTCCAAGACCATCGGTGTCCCCTACTGACTGTGGGCAGGGCGGGGAATTTTTCGGAGATAAATCTCAATGCTGACCCAGCTAGGACTCGAAACTGGGAACTACAGATTACAAGCCTGGCGTGCTACCGACTGAGCCCCCCCCCCCCCCCCCCCCTGCAATAAAAAGAGAAAAAACCCACTGAGATCCATAGCAGACATCAAGAACACACCTTTGGTGAATATTTAAAAAATTCATCCTAAAAAACTTGCAGCAATGGATAGAACCATCTCTCACTCTCCTACAAAATAATAGAATTGGTTGAAAACCTTAAAACAATAGAAAGAATTGATAACCGCATAATTGCAAATTATGATGTGGAATCCATATACACCAAAGAGCCAAAACATTATGACCACCTGTCTAATATGATGTTGGTCCTCCACGTGTCACCAAAACATCTCTTACCCGGCGAGCATGGACGCTACAAGATTTCTAAAGGTATCTTGTGGTATCTGGTACCAACATGTTACCAGAAGATCCTTTAACTCTTGTAAGTTACGTGGTTGAGCTGCTGCAGATTGCATATGCTGTTCCAACACAAACTACAGATGCTCGATTGGATCGATGCCTGGGGAATTTGGAAGCCAGGGCAATCCCTGGAAGTCTTTCTCAAGTTTCCCTAACAATCCGGGCCGTGTGGCATGGCACATTATCCTGCTGAAAGAAGGCACTACTAGTGGGGTATACCTTGCCAGGAAAGGATACACCTGGTCTGCAATGATGTTTAAGTAGATAGTAGATGTCATAGTTTCCTGCACATAAATGACTGGACCCAGGGTTTCTCAACAGAACATTGCTCAAAGCATTACACTTCCTCAAAGCATTACACTTCCTCCACCGGCTAGTTTTCGTCCCACATTGCATCCTGGTGCCAACATTTCCCCAGGTAAATGGCCACACATACCTGGCCGTCCATATGGTGTAACAGGAAAGGAGATTCATTGGACTGATAACATTCTTCCAATCATTCAAGGTCCACTTTTGATGCATGCATGTCCATTGTAGGCGCTTTTGATGGTGAACTGAGGTTAGCATAGGCAATTACCTCTAGCATCGATGAGCTATGTTCAGCCCACACCTTTCTGGCGGTTCATGGTTTTTTCCTCTTCGAACCACTTTTTGGAGGTACTAACCATGACCATGAGCACCCCACAAGCCTTGCCATCTTGGAAATGCTCTGACCCAGTCGTATGGCTGTTATAATTTGGCCTTTGTAAAACTCACTAAGTACACTGCCTTTCCCATGTGAAGAACAAGAATAATACGGATTAAAAGAGCTCAGTATCAGGTGTTATTTATACCATTTCATGATCTTCACACACACCGTTATTTACTTGCAGTTGCTTCGATTTGCACAAAGATGCGCTGGTCATAATGTTTTGGCTCTTCAGTGTATACCAATATTAATATAGATATTCTAAAAAGGTTCTCAAGGGAAAATTTGTGGGAAAAGTAAATGACAGAAAAATATTCATTTTAAAAATAGAGGCAATTTTGCACTTTTTAAAATTTACACTGGATAAAATTTTCGTACAATTTCAAGATAAATTCTACAAACAAAATCATGAACAAGCTATGGGATCACCATTAGCCCAACATCTTGCGAATCGTTATCTCTATCATTGGGAAAAAAAATTTCTGGTCCAGAAGCAAGAAATAAAATTCTACGAATGATGCATGAATGAAATTCTCTGCATCTTCAGCACAACCGACAGAAACCTCCCAGAAGATTTTCTAAACAAAATCAAGTCATTGGAAAAATACTTAAAATTTCAAATAGAAAAAGGAAAACAGAATCGACTTCTTGGATATCACACAAATATAGATAAAAAAATTTCTATTAGTAATTATGAAAACCATCCAATACAGATAAAAATAAATTAGGTGGTTAAACCCAACATATATAAAGAAAAATCTAATCGTCGCGGTAATAAGAAAATTTTATTACAAAACACAGGGGAAGAACAAACAATAATGCAAATTAAAAGAACTGGAAGAAAATCTTGCTGAAAACCATTACCCAGCTGATTTCATCCGAAAGATAAAAAACAAGAAGCAAAAGAACCTCAAGCTGGATTTTGAATAAATGATTGTAGTTAAAAAATGTTATATTTAAATTGCATCATTTTAGCTAACCAGTATGGGTTATATAAAACTTTGGCTTCTAATGCACTTCACGAAATGGTTTCAATGCTAAAATTTCGGTGAACTCTATTTCAGAAGGCTTGTAGATTAAAAAGAGCTTATTGCAATGATACATACATGAAAGTAGAATGAAAAAGTGTAAAACTAGTCATGTTTTCTTAAGTGTCATACACTAATAAAACTAGAAAAATAAATGTGTATTGCCTGTAGTGAATATGGGTTCCTTATATTTATGTTGAGTAGGGTTTAGGTTATTGTAGCCTAAATATCTAATAAAGGTATAAAACTATGCCTAGCTATAACCTTAAGCGTATTGGTGAAAAATATAACACAAAAGATTTGCGAATAAAACTCTAAATATTTGCGAGTCGAAGTTTAAGAATAAATTGGGTTTGTTGACAGGAAGTTTTATAACTGTGTAACCTACCCGGATGGAGAATTAAAAACCACATTAGGACAATTTTTAAGTTGAAAATATATTAAGGATAGAGGTCCTCTATAGTTATTGGCTCGCAAATCTCGGTGATTGATTGCCATTGATTGATGAGCGTCATGTGGTCCATATTTTATTAATGCTTCATTGTGCTGCACTTCGGTGTAAAAATTACGCTCATAGAAACAAATTAATGAATATTTTTTCCAAGAAACTCTCTCAGATGACAGCAAGAGGTTACAAAAGTCAAACGAGCTAAATGAAACCAACAAATAATTTCTTTTGAGTTCGTTTAAAAAATGAGCTAATGCTTTCACTTTCATTCTCTACATGCCAATGTTTGTTGATCTGCCTATCCGTCTGTTTGTTAACTGTTTTTTTATCTTTTATTTATTGAGACAAATTCAAATAAATCTTTCCTTATTTACAGATGAACCGCAAAGCTAACAGCTTATCTGCAGGACAGAATAATACATTGACATAAAACATAATACCTTATTTCTTCCTTAATCTGCTAATCTTAATATATTTACATCACATTGCATTTACTATGTGCTATCTTACTCTTTCAGTCGAGAATTTCGACATTCAATAATATGCTCTCTTTATTAAAAATTTTACCTTTTTCATTTAGAATATTTCAAAATAATTTATGGGATTTTTATGTTTACATTCAGCACCATATAATTTGTCAGTAGTTGTTAATATTAATTATCTAATTTTTTAATTAAAATCTGTTTAATTAGTTCTTTATTTCTCTGAAAGAATTTACGGCTAGCAGTTAACTCCCTTGGTAATTGATTGAAAATGTATGGAATTTTGTAGCCGCTTATGCATTTTCCATAGTTATTTGTAAAATTCGGTAGTTGAAAATAATTTTTTTCTTTACATCTTGTATTGTTATAATGCTGGACTTTACTTTTAAATGAGTTTTCGAAAAAATTACGTATAACTATGTTATATTTATATAAGCTCTGGTAAGGTAAAATATCCAAGTAAAAAAAAATCTGTCTTGGGCTGTAAATTAGATGTGTGCGGTCTTTAATTGCTATAATGTTTTTAGCTATTCAGGAGTAAATACGTTCTATTTTTCTAATATTTGTTAAGTTGGTTGTAACATATATCGTTATGGCATAATTTAAGAGCGACTCGCAGATTGCTTTATGAAACATAATATGTGTTGGTGTCCATAATATATCGTAATTTATTTAATTTCAAAGCCTTAATGTGCTACAGATTTTCTCAGTATGAACATTCCATCGGAGGGCACTGTAGAGATGTAATCCTAGATATTTTGTTGTATGTACTCTGTCAATTTTTATGCAGCCAAAGTTATCTAACTCAGAAATGGTTCCCTTTTTTCTGCAGTTTAATTTGTGTGTTTTAATAATTAAGTTATTGGTAATTTTGAAACCAGGTGAATGAAAAGTCATCCATTTGGTTTTATTGCTATTTATATACAGTTTAATTGAGTTTAACCATAGTTTAATAATATTAAAGTCTTTTTGTATATGTTTAACCGCATTTTCTTCCAATTTGTTTATAGTAACCAAAACTATATCATCGGTATATAAAAACATAGTAGTAGCGAGTTCGCAACATGGGGCACCCCCACTAGTGCTTTCCACCCTATGACGTCACTAACCACGACCCATGTGACGTCACCGACCACGCCCCTATTAATATTCATAATTAATAATTAATAATTCATAATTAAAATTAATTAAAAAGTAATCCTCTCCCTTTATTAAAAATTCCTCCCCCTTATGAAAAAAACCTTCTCCCTCCCCCCCTTTAACCCCTGGCGCCATCTGGTGACTATGAGGAGTACTATTTTCGGAAAAACCCCTATTTTAGATCTAATTTCCAAATTTTTGATTCCCCTCCTCATTAAAAAAATCCCCCTATCAAAAGTTTCACCCCCTTTATTAAAATTCCCTCCCCTTTTTAAACCCTGGTGCAATCTAGTGACTATAATATCGGGAAAACCCACGATTTTAGTCGTAATTAAACTTTGATGGGTGGCAACGATCGGATGATGCAAGCCTCAGAATAATTGCATGGGTGGCAACCTCACGCAGAAAGGGATGATGCAAGTCTCCAAATAATTGCAAAACTTTCGATAGCAGTCACTCACAGAAAGTCAACTCCCAAAGTTGTATTATCCATTTTAATTCCTTATTAATTAAACACTCATTAAAAAAACCCTTCCCTTTATTAAATCCCTATTATCAAAAGTTCATTCTATTAAAAATTCACTGATCGCAAACTCCCATCCTTTTTACAAGTCCACTAAACTTAGAAAATCAACTCCCAAAGCTGTATTACCCATTTTTATTCCTTATTGATGAAACACTCATTAAAACCCCCCTCCCTTTTATTAAATCCCCTTCTCAAAAGTTCACTCTATTAAAACTTCACCAAACTCCTTTGGTTGGGTAAAAATGTAATAAAAGGAGAAAAATCTGATTTAAAAATAAATTATTCGTAATTATGAAATGATATTGAGGTGTAATATGGTCTGTAGGGGTGACATATAAGACCCGCTTTAGAACACGTGTGGTACCTCACCCCGGACCACGTTTTATTGACGGATCACACTCAGCAGTGAAATAATCTTCGAAATCTCTAATCTTTCATATGTGTCAACAATTGCGCGGTACGAATTGACCTTCCTTCAAATCATATGACGGGGTTGCTTATCGATGGGTGCAATCGGACTTTCAACATATCATGCGACACACGGTCCTGGTGTAATCACTTATCAGTATGGGTTCAAGAGGACGAGTGCAGATGCTGCCACAGTGTTTACATTTGGTGCCAATAAGAATGCGCATTTTAATATTTACAACTCGGCAGCTGTCATTTATCGATGTCAGCAATCGCACAATATAAATTTGATCTTACAACTTATCGGTCTGGGAGTCAAGAGGAGGAATGCAGAGCGCGATGGTTTTTAACAAAAGTCCTACGAAATTAAAAACTCCCCCGTTACGCGACATGGTTTAAAAATACTTATTACGGATATATCCTCAGTATTTGATGCAAACTCTTTCCTAGGAAGTAGAGCTACTCGAAGAAAAATCGGCTATGGGAGTAATCATTAATCTACAAGCGGTCGCACAGTTTATAAAAATAGTTTGTTCCACCATTTATCGATGAATGTGAAGACGCTGACGAAATACACGTTGTGGCGTCAGTTACATGCTTTTACAGGGTAAAGACTGCACGGCAGAATGCTATAGAAAGCAAGAATGCTAAAAGTAGAATACATACGTTTCCGTAAAAAACGTTAGTTCCAACATGAGTTAAAGGAGTATGGTTCGACTCCCTTTGAGAAGAGCAGTCGCTCCGTCCAAAAGCCTAATGAGAAAGTTAAATAACGACATGACGAAAATGCTCAGAACAACGGAAATCCCTTGTAGGTAGCCTTCAGATCTTAAGTTATCGCGTTCTCCAAGTGGTCAACTGATTTTACAAGGTTGTCATTGCAATTAAAGAATGTAGCGGTTACAGGGAGAATAGGATTTGACCTCGTACATTAGAAAAGGGAACAATTGTTAATGTCATAAGAAATGTGTGATGTATAATTCAGTGGAAAAACTTAATACAAAAATCTTTAGCATTATTCCCGGCGTCCTTTGTTAGGTGATAGTATTAACATCCTTATACGTTCTCACTTGAAATTTTCAAATGACATTCGGGGTAGTTATCACTTAAGTTTCAAATTTTATTTTTTTTTCCAACCACGATAATGCACCATTTCTGTGGAACAGTTTGCTGGTGACTTCGATGCAAAAAGTGGTGCAGGGGGGCGATCTTTCCCACACTTGCGAGGTGACCATGCACTTTGGTAAAAACATACCTGGTTCATGCATTTCCCATAGACAATAAAGATTTCAACTAAAAAGTCATTAAAACCGAGAATGGACTGATCTGATTGATAAAAATGTGAAACGTAATGTACTGAGCTTGACAACATTAATATAGACAGGGATCCTCGCTTGTTTTCTCTATATTATCATAAATTGAGAAGCCTCGATGCTTGAGAAATGATTCATTTAACTATCAAAGATGAATAGACCTCTGTAAAGTTTAATTATCCATACAGTCTTCTGAGTTCATTCTGGTGTAGATGTCTAATTCTATCAGGATCACGAGGGATGTTTTACACATTCAATCAAGGACTTTCCCTTTTTCTGACATTCGTTAATCAAAGTGTCTAAAAAGATACTACGCATCAGACTCATCATTACACCGACAAATATAGATCCATAGGTTGTGTAAGCATTTAGAATGAAAAATTGAGTCCGCTTCACTGTCATACAGTCTCATAACTTAATTTTCAGATGCATGATTCCCATTATGTATTTTGTTTTCTCTCATACAATACCCCGATCTCAAACACTGATACATCTACCAACTATGTGTATATTTACTTTCATAGCACCATTTGCTGAAAAAGTTAACACCGCAACCATCTGAGTCAGATTATTATTTTTTCCATATATCTGCTAATTCTTTACGATGAAAATTTCACAATAGCCTATTCAGTAATTTACCTCCGACACAGCTATAAGTTATGATGGTCCACATCTATCGCATAGACAGTAGGTTAGTTGTTTCTACGAAACCTAGAGATCCAAGGTAAGACATGAATGTTACTGAGCACCTATGTCGTATGACAGGTAACGGTCAGATGTATTTTAAAGATAAACCGAACTCACTCCTACATGCAATCAATAGATGCACGAACCTTCCATCTCGTAACGAATGAAAAGGAAAGCGCGAACAGTCATTCTTTCACAAAATAAGTCAATGTTGACTGCATTAAATATGATTCGAACGGAAGACAATCCGGCTTTTGTTTGGAAAACTCACTGGTAAACAACAATATTTCCATGAAAAGTTGGGCCCCAGAATCGAGACATAGCTTTGCATTCACTGACTTCAACCACCGATAAAACGTAACATAAGCTCTCTCAACGGTTATTCCAAGGCGCTCTCTCTTTTCAGAGTTCCTGGCCCCCTCGGTACGTTTGAATAAGTGCATAAGTGTGGGTGAAGGTGGTTAGCTGCAGACACAAGTTTTTCGACAAAGATAGGATGTTTCACTACAATCTAACACGGAGATGACTGTTTAGTTATTTTTTCCTAGTTCTATACTAGTGTGGAATTCTTAGAACAAGTGGAGCGGGGGTGGCTCAGTCGGTAGCGCGCCAGGCTCGTAATCTGTAGTTCCCAGGTTCGAGTCCCACCTGGGTCAGCGTTGAGATGTTATCTCCGCAAAATTCCCCGCCCTGCCCACGATCAGTAGGGGACACCGATCGGCTTGGAAAGGCCGCCGTCCGTCGGATGGGACGTTAAGCCGTGGCCCCGTGTGTGGGAGAGCCATACCCTGTGCACGTTAAAGAACACACTGGATGGCCTTGACGGGAGGCTACCATCTGTTTCCCAACAGCTGTTCCAGTGGGTCCCCTCCCCCAACCTTCTCTGAGCCTTCGGGGTCCATGTGACCTGGCCATTTAGCCCATGGTGTGCAAAAAAGTGCCGCTCAGACGTAAAACAACCCAACAACTTAGAACAAGTGGTACTATGTTCGTGTGAAAGTGGTTAGGGCAAACACAAGTTTTTTGTTAATGTTATGTATCTTGTTTGGAAATAACACTGTCTATGGAGCATTACTCTTGTACATACCATAAGCATAATGTCTCGCGATTCTAAGAGTTCCCGGAACCGATAGGTCCTGTAAACGCGGAGTATTGTCTAACGTATAAAGTCTTTCATACTTCAAACTCAATCATCAAGACAATCAATATTGCAGAAGATTGAAAATGAAAGGAAAAGTGATAGAGAAGTGAAAGAAAAGCACCACACCTAACATTCTCACATTAAAAGAAAGCATTCTCACAATAAAAGAAAATGTACGCATTCATCACGTCAAAACAGATAAGATAGAGGGCGCTATGTGCCGGCGTGAAAAGCAGCAAGAAGGATAGTAACCATGGTTTAACCATTCATTTTTTAAGTATTAGAGTGTTCATGTTATAATTTCTTGCAACAACGTTCATAGCTAGTGAAGATACAAGTCTGCAACATTCACTCTTCTGTGTAAGCATGCGAATATTACATTTCAGCTGTATGTGAACCAAACATTCAGTTGAGAAGAATATTTAAAAACATCAGTATAGACTCATGGATACATAAAACGTGTCTCCTTCTTGTGTCTCTTCATATCTATATACTATTCTTACGAGCACAAAAGATAGAACTTTCGAAGGAAGATGAACCATGTATCAGTTTAAAAAAAGATTTTCTGTGTTTTGGAGGTTTAACCAGCGCCATCTAGTGAGAAATATGTTGACTTCCGATTCAAGTAAACGTAAGACAACAGCTGTCTGTTTATGAATGATTATGTATATACGGTTTCTCTGATCTTATGCAAAGTATATTCATTTTTATGTGGTGTATGGTGTTATACATAAGTATATGCATACATCCATGCAATGGACTAAGTTTTTCTCCATATTGTGTCACGCACTTGTTTCCATCTCTGTGTATGTGTTAATTGTATGTGTGTGTATGCGTGCATTGCATGTGTGAGTGTGCTTTCATGTTTGTTACTGTGAATCGGATGTGTGTGTATGTTTCTATTAATAGTGTGTTCAAACATGTTATCACTTGCTTGCTACAGAAGAAGCTAACAATTTACAAACCTCATCAGATTGGCATTATAGCTCTATTAGGAAATCTCATCGAAAAGTCACTAAACAGATAAGTTTACTAAAGATGTCCGCTTGTATACAGTTTTTCAGATTCTTTTACCTTTCTCGATTCTGTTAAGTAGAACAATGAAACAGCATTGCAGGAAAAATCTTTTATTCATACACTAAGAAATTAAAATGACGACCCATCAGATATAGAACAGAAATTAGTAACACTATTAACATTTATTTAGTACATATTCAGAGGCGCGCACCAGTTCATCGTACACTTCGTTTAGTAATATAGGAAAGTGTAACATGTAGGAATCTTCAACTCCTGCCTCTTCCACAAAAAGTTTAGCGATATCGCTTAAATGAATGTTTCTCACTGCTTCTGCGAAATGGGCATCAACTGATTCATCGGATATGGCAACACACGAATGGTGAAGCTGACTTGGATGATCTACTTCACACCCAATACAGTTCGTACGTAGAACCCGAAAAATTTCATCCGGCGAGTGTATTTAATGTTTTTCTGAAACTTAGCTTTGCTCTCTGATCATGCAGTTCAACATTAGACAGTCTCGGAGTATGGTCTGTAGATAATTCGACATCCCTTACGGCATTAGAAAATATATTGAACTTCAGAGCCAACAAGTTGCAGGTGATGGAGCTGCGTGAAATCTTTTAACCACGTCCATTGTTTGTTCAATTATCACCCGTTTTTTACCCTTGAATACCACCATGCTGTTCAGTTCATACTCGAAGGAAAACTTATAAGCGAGTGTAGAAGTCAGTCCATACCACTGTTCATCGGATAATATAACCGAAGTTCTAAACGGAATGTCACTGCACTTCTGAAACAAACATATGTGGACTTCGGGAACGTTCTTGCAAAATCTTCACCAACAAGTCAGAGCCTAGCTGGTAGTCTCCATTAGCAAACTGCTCTATGGAGAGATTACTTTCGGGGTGAACACAAGCCATCATTAACACTTCAGTACTGCAAAACTATGACATCGAGTGTACTACTTATACCTAAAACCTTTGATGCCATCTGACAATAGCCTACCATTGGTCGAGATCTAATTCGTAGTGATATTAAAAACACAATTGTAGAAGAGTAATTTCTGTTCTATATCTTATGGGTTGTCATTGTAATTTCTTACTGTATGAATAAAAGATTTTTCCTGCAATGCTGTTTCATTGTTCTACTTAACAGAATCGAGAAAGGTAAAAGAATCTGAAAAACTGTATACAAGAGTACATCTTTAGTAAACTTATCTGTTTAGTGACTTTTCGAAGAGATTTCCTAATAGAGCTCTAATGCCAATCTGATAAGGTTTGTAAATTGTTAGCTACTTATGTAGCAAGCAAGTGATAACATGTTTGAACACACGATTCATTGAAACACCCACACAGACACATCCGATTCACTGAAACAAACATGAAATGCACACATGCACACACATACAATTAACACATACACACTCACGCATGCAATGCACACATGCACACACATACTATTAACACATACACAGAGATGGAAACAAGTGCGTGACACAATATGGAGAAAAACTTAGTCCATCGCATGGATGTTTGCATACACTTATGTATAACACCATACACACATAAAAATGAATATACTTTGCATGAGATCAGAGAAACCGTACATACATAATCATTCATAAACAGACAGCTGTTGTCTTACGTTTACTTGAATCGGATAGTCAACATATTTCTCACTAGATGGCGCTGATTAAACGTCCAAAACACAGAAAATCGTTTTTTTAAACTGATACATGGTTCATCTTCCTTCGAAAGTTCTATCTTTTGTGCTCGTAAGAATAGTATATAGATATGAAGAGACACAAGAAGGAGACACGTTTTATGTATCCATGAGTCTATACTGATGTTTTTAAATATTCTTCTCAACTGAATGTTTGGTTCACATACAGCTGAAATGTAATATTCGCATGCTTACACAGAAGAGTGAATGTTGCAGACTTGTATCTTCACTAGCTATGAACGTTGTTGCAAGAAATTGTAACATGAACGTCCTAATACTTAAAAAATGAATGGTTAAACCATGGTTACTATCCTTCTTGCTGCTTTTCACGCCAGCACATAGCGCCCTCTGTCTTATCTGTTTTGAGGTGATGAATGCTTACGTTTTCTTTTAATGTGAGAATGCTTTTC
Organism: Ryuthela nishihirai; assembly: GCA_038380435.1. Lineage (NCBI taxonomy): Eukaryota > Metazoa > Arthropoda > Arachnida > Araneae > Heptathelidae > Ryuthela > Ryuthela nishihirai. Next base: position 653,442 of record JAWZYU010000025.1, read on the forward strand.
TTTTAATGTGAGAATGCTGAGTGTGGTGCTTTTCTTTCACTTCTCTATCACTTCTCCTTTCATTTTCAATCTTACTTCTGCAATATTGATTGTCTTGATGATTGAGTTTGAAGTATGAAAGACTTTATACGTTAGGTCCTGTAAACGCAGAGTAGTGTCTATCGGTTCTGGTTACTCTTAGAATCGCTAGACATTATGCTTATGGTATGTACAAGAGAAATGCTCCATAGACAGTGTTATTTCCAAACAAGATACATAACATTATCAAAAAACTTGTGTTTGCCCTAACCACTTTCACACGAACATAGTATCACTTGTTCTAAGAATTCCACACTAGTATAGAATTAGGGAAAAATAACTAAACAGACATCTCCGTGTTAGATTGTAGTGAAACATCCTATCTTTGTCGAAAAACTTGTGTCTGCAGCTAACCACTTTCACCCACACTTATGCACTCATTCAAACGTACCGAGGGAGCCGGGAACTCTGAAAAGAAAGAGTGCCTTGGAATAACCGTCGAGAGAGCTTACGTTAAGTTTTATCGGTGGTTGAAGTCAGTGAATGCAAAGCTATGTCTCGATTCTGGGGCCCAACTTTTCATGGAAATATTGTTGTTTTCCAGTGAGTTTTCCAAACAAAAGCCGGATTGTCTTCCATTCGAATCATATTTAATGCAGTCAACATTGACTCATTTTGTGAAAGAATGACTGTTCGCGCTTTCCTTTTCATACGTTACGAGATGGAAGGTTCGTGCATCTATTGATTGCGTGTAAAAGTGAGTTCGGTTTATCTTTAAAATACAACTATCTGACCGTTACCTTTCATACGACATAGGTGCTCAGTAACATTCATGTCTTACCTTGGATCTCTAGGTTTCTTAGAAACAACTAACCTGCTGTCTATAGGATAGATGTTGGCCATCATAACTTATAGCTGTATCGGAGGTAAAGTACTGAATAGGCTATTGTGAGATTTTCAATGTAAAGAATTAGCAGATATATGGAAAAAATAATAATCTGACTCAGATGCTTGCGGTGTTACCTTTTTCGGCAAATGGTGCTATGAAAGTAAATATACACATAGGTGGTAGATGTATCAGCGTTTGAGATCGGGGTATTGTATGAGAGAAAGCAAAGAATACATAATGAGAAACATACATCTGAAAATTAAGTTATGAGATTGTATGACAGTGAAGCGGACTCAATTTCTCATTCTAAATGCTTACACAACCTCTGGATAGGTAGTTTGTCGGTGTAATGATGAGTCTGATGCGTAGTATCTTTTTAGACACTTTGATTAACGAATGTCAGAAAAAGGGAAAGTCCTTGATTGAATGTGTAAAACATCCCTCGTGATCCTGATAGAATTAGAATCTACACCAGAATGAACTCAGAAGACTGTATGGATAATTAAATTTTACAGAGGTCTATTCATCTTTGATAGTTAAATGAATCATTTCTCAAGCATCGAGGTTTCTCAATTTAAGATAATATAGAGAAAACAAGCGAGGATCCCTGTCTATATTAATGTTGTCAAGCTCAGTACATTACGTTTCACATATTTTTATCAATCAGATCAGTCCATTCTCGGTTTTAATGATTTTATAGTTGAAATCTTTATTGTCTATGGGAAATGCATGAACCAGGTATGTTTTTACCAAAGTGCATGGTCACATCACAAGTGTGGGAAAGATCGCCCCCCTGCACCATTTTTTGCATCGAAGTCACCAGCAAACTGTTCCACAGAAACGGTGCATTATCGTGGTTGTAAAAAAAATAAAATTTGAAACTTAAGTGATAACTACCCCGAATGTCATTTGAAAATTTGAGGTGAGAACGTATAAGGATGTTAATACTATCACCTAACAAAGGACGCCAGGAATAATGCTAAAGATTTTTGTATTAAGTTTTTCCACTGAATTATACGTCACACATTTCTTATGACATTAACAATTGTTCCCTTTTCTAATGTACGAGGTCAAATCCTATTCTCCCTGTAACCGCTACATTCTTTAATTGCAATGACAACCTTGTAAAATCAGTTGACCACTTGGAGAACGCGAAAACTTAAGATCTGAAGGCTACCTACAAGGGATTTCCGTTGTTCTGAGAATTTTCGTCATGGCCTTATTTAACTTTCTCATTAGGTTTTGGACGGAGCGACTGCTCTTCTCAAAGTGAGTCGAACCATACTCCTTTAACTCATGTTGGAACTAAAGTTTTTTACGGAAACATATGTATTCTACTTTTGGCATTCTTACTTTCTATAGCATTCTGCCGTGCAGTCTTTACCCTGTAAAAGCATGTAACTGACTATACAACATGAATTTCGTCAAGTCTTCACGTTCGGCAATAAACAGTACAGGAGACGATATTTATAAACTGTGCGAGCGCTTGTATATTAATGATTACCCCCATAGCTGATTTTTGTTCGAGTAGCGTTACTTCCTAGGAAAGTGTTTGCATCATGTACTGAGGATACATCCGTAATAAGTATTTTAAAACCATGACGCATAATGGGGGGAGTTTTTAATTTTGCAGGACTTTTGTTAAAAACCATCGCGCTCTGCATTCGTCCTCTTGACCCCCCATACTGATAAGTTGTAAGATCAAATTTATATTGTGCAATTGCTGACATTGATAAGTGACCGCTGCCGAGTTGTAAATATTAAAATGTGCATTTTTATCGGCACCAAATGTAAACACTGTGGCAGCGTCTGCACTAGTCCTCTGGAACCCATACTGATAAGTGATTACACCAGGACCGTGTGTTGCATGATATGTTGAAAGTCCGATTGCACGCATCGATAAGCAACCCCATCATATGATTTGAAGGAAGGTCAATTCGTACCGCGCAATTGTTGACACATATGAAAGATTAGAGATTTCGAAGATTATTTCACTGCTGAGTGTGATCCGTCAATAAAACGTGGTCCGGGGTGAGGTACCACACGTGTTCTAAAGCGGGTCTTATATGTCACCCCTACAGACCATATTACACCTCAATATCATTTCATAATTACGAATAATTTATTTTTAAATCAGATTTTTCTCCTTTTATTACATTTTTTACCCAACCAAAGGAGTTTGGTGAAGTTTTAATAGAGTGAACTTTTGAGAAGGGGGTTTAATAAAGGGAAGGGGTTTTTTAATGAGTGTTAAATTAATAAGGAATTAAAATGCGTAATACAACTTTGGGATTTAATTTTCTGTGAGTGACTGCTATCGAAATTTTTGCAATTATTTGGAGACTTACATCATCCCTTTCTCTGTGAGGTTGCCACCCATGCAATGTTGGTAAGGGACTTATTCGGAGATTAAAGGGGCTTAAAATATAGGTGAGTCAACCAGAGGTCTTTAATGACGGGTTGGCTGAAAAATTGGGAAATTAGAGTTAAAATAGTTTTTTCCGAAAATAGTACTCCTCATAGTCACCAGATTGCGCCAGGGGTTAAAAAGGGGGAAGGAAGGGGTTTTTTAATAAGGGGGACAAATTTTTAATAACGGGGAGTAAAAAATCGGGAAATTAGAGCTAAAATAGGGTTTTTTCCGAAAATAGTACTCCTCATAGTCACCGGATGGCGCCACATTATTTTTAATAAGGGGGAGAAATTTTTAATAAAGAGGGGTATTTTAATAAAGGAGGGGGATTAATTTTTAATGAATTATTAATTATTAATTATATATATTAATAGGGGCGTTGTCAGTGACGTCATAGGGGAAAGCACGGGGGTAAAAGTGCCCCCGGTTGGGAACTCACTCCTCATGGTACTATTTGGTTTCAATTTTGTTAAGTCATTTATGTAAATGTGAAACAAAAGAGGGCCTAAAATAGATCCTTGAGGAACACCGAATTTAACTTGACACTTTTCGCTGTAGGTGTTGTTAATTTTAGTTACCGTAAATCTATTTGATAAGTAGCTTTGAAACCAGTGTAATGCTGTTACTCTAATTCCATACTTTTATAATTTCTGTAGAAGAATGTCATGATCCAAAGTGTCAAAGGCTTTCTGTAAGTCTAAAAATACTGCAACCGCCCTGTTACCTCTATTTAGTGCCATGTACGCTAAATCGGTAAATTTCGTTAGTATGTTCACGGTACTTTTTCCCTTTTGAAACCTATATTGATTTTCACTGAGAATGTTATGTTTACTAAGAAATTTATATAAAGTATTGTAAACATATTTTTCCAATATTTTATGTACAGAAGATAAAATAGCAATGGACCTTGTGTTTGGAAGATAGAAAGGACTTTCATATTTCCCCTTGGGGATTTTTATATCCCATAACATTTCCGACATAGAAGATTTTATTATACAACTTGATACTTTCAGCTCTCGCATTCATAATATATAGTAGAACAATCGTTCACATATTTTCCACACTCTTTTATTTATTTTTTTTTTGGGGGGGGGGGGTAGAAACTGTGACATTCTCTAATTTTTGACTAAGTTAAGTTTGTCCATCGCGTTCGAAAGATATGGTGAGAAACGGGCAAACGAGCGAAAAGTAATAGGAAGATACTGTGAGAAAAGTAATTGCAAGATAGCAATAGGCCTGTAATTAGTAATAATCGACTTTGTTCCTCCTTTGAATATTGGTAGCAAAATTTTCCGTTTTAAGCTCAGTTGGTATTGTACCAGTTGAAATACTTTCGTTAACTATTTCTTTTATGACATCAGCAAATACCTCGACACAGTTTTTAATGTGTTTGATTTGTATATTGTCATATCCAGGGTATTTGTTCTCATTTGAAGTTTTGATTATATTCACAATATCTGTCCTGTTTGCAGGAGGTATATAAATTGAATTTTTGTTTGTAGTGTTATTGATTGTTTCAGATTCAACATCAGGTTCTTGGTTGATTTCTCTTAGGTGTAAAATTAACGAGCAATATCCACTGTTTAATTTATTTGCAATTTCTAAAGGTGTTAAACTTTTAGGCATGTTCTTAATGATAGTTTCGTCAATAGGTTTTATTTTTTTAACCTCTAGTGCTTGATGGATTAATTCCCATGTTTTTATCAATCATTTATTTTTATCGTTAATTGTTCTTTATAAAACTTTGTTTTTGATTTCTAATTTTCGCTGTAACTAATTTGCGCAAATTTTTATACTCATTTTCATACCTATCACTTTTTTTGTTATTTTTATATTTAATCCAAGCCTAATCTCTACGCTCCATTAAATTGATAATATCCACTGTGATCCATTGTTTGGTAACATTACGGTTATTTAGATGTTCTAAATTTTTTTGCGTTTTTTTATCTTTTTCTAAAATTTCATTGTATTTTTTTTAAAAAGAAATTGTAACAATCGGTATTTTTGTTTGTGTTCGATGAGTTTTTGTTATATTTAGACCAGTCCGTTAAGGTTTTTTCCCTTTCGATTTTTTTATGCTCATAATACCAGTTAATATCCGTTGGTTTGATATCGGTTGAGATTTATGTATATAGTTTCTCATCTTTTGATCCAAATATAGCTGCAATGAAATAATGATCAGCGATCTTACTCAGTGAAATCATAGTTTCAGACATAATTTTTCCACCCAATTTTACATTTATATGGTCGATACTTGTGCGGCATGAATTGTTACTTACTACTTCTTCTCTAGTTATGTCACTAATTAAGAGATCATATCCCATGTCAGCTGAAATATTTACATACATTTGACACCGTGTTTTTTAACATTCAGTACATCAAGATTAAAATCTCCTACAAATATTTGATATTGTGCATTAATATGTTCTAAAAATTCATGGAAATTAATTAAGAAATGGTTTATATCTGTGCTTGGTTACCTATATAGGGCTAATATATTATAAATTGTTTCGCATTTTATAACTCCCAGATATAGCGTTTCTGGAGACAGAATATTAACACTCACTTTTTCAACTGATATTGTTTCTGTAGTAAACAATAATTCCCCGTTTCCCTTTCTTAAGAGTATCATCAGAAATTTGTTCAAAATTGTTTAATGATGCTGAAAAAATTTCTATAAATTAATGTTAGTTTCGGTTAAAATTATGCCCACGTATTGTATGAATTAATACGTTAAAGAGATCCCAATGTTTTCTTAAGCTCCGTATGGATTAAACCCAGATGGTTGCTGTTTTCAATTTTTTTGTTTGTAATGAAAACTAATTTTCTGCTTCAGTGACATTGTTAACGTATACATTTCGTTTAGTACCTAAATTAAGATAATTTGCTTCACTAAACATAACGGATCAAAAGATATATGTAACTAAATAACTTGATAAAAGATATCATAACATATCAAAATCAGTTGACATATTTACATGAATTACTTTCTCCCCTTCATCTTTCCTCAGCATGATCTTACCATCTGTCATCCTCCTCCTCCTCCTCCTCCTCCTCCTCCTCAAGTAGCCATGGGCTACGGAGGTCCAACCAGACCGTGCAATTTAGTTCTCCAAGCAAGTCTATCCTGAGCTACATCTACTGCATCTGGCCACTGCAAACCAATTCTAACAAGGTCCTGTTTGATATTGTCTGCCCATCGCATCCTAGGCCTCCCCTTCTTTCTGAGGCCTTTAGGCACACTGTTCATAACCCTATTCGCCAATCTATAATTGTTCATACGGGCAACATGGCCAAACCAACGGAGTCTCTCTCTGCACAATATGCTGCTTAAAGGAGGTACAAACTCCTTTGCCTAACCTCATCATTAGTTACAAATTTGAACTATCTAATGCCCAAAATACTGCGTAAGCATCTGGAATCAAAAGCAACAAATTTACAAAGTATCAAAGTTTCACTACCATAATTAACCCTAGAAAGAAACAAACTTTTATACAGTCTAATTTTAGTCTTTAGGTGTATACGCCTATTTCTCTACACTCTCCATAGATTCTTAAAAGTCCCGGCAGCAATCCCTATTTTTCTCTATAATCTCATGCTGCACATCACCATTATCTGTTACATAGCTCCCAAGGTGATTAAACTGTGACACCTGCTCAAGACTGAAACCATTCAGATTAACTGAATCACAGCCTGCCTGCCCAATTTTCATCACTTTAGTATAACCAAACCAACTCTACTACCAGTCTCATCAACAGCTCGAATGAAAGAGTTCATCTCATCAACATCATTCACCAAAAGGGCTAAATCATCAGCATAATCTAAATCAGAAATTTTAGTATCTCCAGACCATTTAAGGCCAAAATCTTTCCCTCGAAGTGAATTTCACTTAACATAATAAATAACCAAGCTAAAGAGACAAAGGGGACAAAATGCACCCTTGTCGAACACCAGAAGTAATGCTAAACCAATTGCTACAAGCCTTACCAACTCTCACACACGACTCAGTGTTATTATAGAGAGCTTTCATTATGTTAACTAACTTGTCGGGTATACCATATGATCTCACAATCTACCACAAATTATGACGATCAACAGAGTCGAAAGCCTTTTTGAAATCAACAAAGCTAGCAACCAAAGGTTACTGAAAATCTAAACATTTCTCAAGAATCTGCCTAAGTGAAAATATCTGATCCACACATCCCCTACCACTTCTGAATCCACATTGCTCATCACGCAATTAACTATCAACCAGATTCTTAATTCTATTAAACACAATCATGGAAAGAACCTTACCTGGGACAGAGAGTAGGCTGATACCCCTATAGTTATCACAAGAACTGCGATCACCTTTTCTGAAAATAGGGATAACAATAGCTCTGGTAAAATCCTTAGGAACCATGCCTTTATCATAAAAGTTATTCAGAATTTCAGTCATCCAAGTGGTAACTGAAACATTCCCAGCTCTAAGCATTTCTGTAGTAATTTCATCTACCCCTGAGGATTTATGAAGTTAAAGTTTAGAAACAGCCAAAATAACTTCAGGTTGTGTTATAGGGCCAACATTAAAGCCACCAATGCATCTATCATCATTGCAAACAATGGGAATAGAACTAACCGCATTGTTTAGAATATCACTGAAATGCTCAGCCCACCTAGCCATGACAGAATCCTCACCTTCTATAACCTTACCTTGTTTATCCTTCAATCCCTGTATAGCGGTTCATTTTCTACCACACAAAACATTAACGATCTGGTACAGCTCTCTGCTGTTGTGCTGTATAACTGCTTCCTCAGCTTTGTCAGCCAAACCATCAAGCCAAAGATTCTTATCAGCAGCTAACTGATCGTTTACACGTTTATTAAGTTCTCTGTAATGCTTTCTATTAGGACCAGTAGGGTATTGATTAAGGACATTCCTGCAGTTCTTTCTTTCCAAAATAAGCTCAAGTGCCTTATCACTCGGATAATTCTGCCCCTTCTGCTGCTTTTTTCCTAAAAGAGTACTGTTAGTGTCGAAAAAAGCCTGTTTAAAATGATCCCATTCTTCCTCAACTTCAGTAGTAAGCATACCATGACTGTCATAATGACTAAGTAACCTATCATGGTAAGCTTTGGCTATAACTGGATCTTTCAGAGCTTCAGTATTAAAAGTAAATTTTTTAACCCTAGCAGAACACTTTTTAAATTCAAGTTGCAACACACTTTTAACAAGGTAATGGTCAGATCCAATTTCAGCTCCTGTATATGACCTGGTTTTTCTAACAGAACTAGCGTATTTGCTGTTAATTAATATATAATCAATCTTATTCTTATGCAGCCCATCGGGTGAAACCCATGTGTACTTATGTATGTTGCGGTGTTTGTAAGAAGTGTTAGTTATTCTTAATCCATTGAGTTTACTTACCTGTAGGAGAAGTTGCTCATTGCCATTGCAGCTACCAATACCAAAAGGGCCTATTACTCCTCCCCAAAGGTCGGAGTCAGTACCAACTTTGGCATTGAAGTCACCAAAAACAAGGGTAATATCTCCTTTCTTGACAGAATTCAAAATATCCTGAAGTTGTCCATAAAACCTATCCTTCTCATCCTCAACGACATCCTCAGTGGGGGCATAACAGTAGATAACATTCAGGACTTTAACGCTTGTCTGAAAATTTGCTGTAAGAAACCTTTCATTAATGCACTCATATCCTAAAACAGCATCACTATCGTGTCTGCTGAGAAGCAGACCCACGCCTTGGTGATGCTTATTGTCGTCCCTCCCTGAAAAGAGAAATTTAAAATTATTTTTAAGAATCTGATTTTTATCTGTCCATCTGGTCTCTTGCAAGCCGAGAATATCTAAATTATAATGGTGGAATTCTTGTGTGAGGACATCAAGAGAAAAAGCTCTGTGCAGAGTCCTCACATTCCAGCTACCTATGGAGAGAAAATGGTTAGTGGGATGTTTAAAGAAACTATGTTTAATGAGAGAGGGAATGCCGACAATATCAAACAGTCCCCTAATCGCAGACATGGGGCAAAGACCCGTTCCCCCACCACTAAATGCTGAAGCCATCTATACTGGAAGACTTCGTCCAATGTAGAATTTGACGATGCCAATAGAAGCAAAGAGTTCAGGTGCCTGCGATGACCTCTGCTCAGGATTATCCACCAGCTGATAAACATATCCTGTGAATCAATTCACTTGGGGCTGTCAACTCACAAACAAACAGAAAACACAGCGGAAGATTTTCCCTCCACAGAAGCCCACCATTGCAGCAAAATCAGGATCCATAATCAAGCTCAGAGCCATATATCGATGCAGTCCAGTGGGTTTATATGGTCAGCACCAGGACCCTGTGTGGTTGACCACTCCTCAGCAGGGTAGAAAAAAAAAGAAAGCCATAGTTGTCCATATCAGCATATAGTAGGCCACACTAATCTGGCAGCTTTCCTCTTCCATTCACTTCCACAAGAGAGTATCTCTTTTGAAAGGTTCTAACGGTCTGCACCATGAGACGGCGGGGTCGGACATTAGGTGATAGGCCTGGCCGGTTCTATGCATCATCACAGGGAATTGGTGCATAGCTCTCCTTCCAGTGACTACCTAGCTACCATTTACAGACCTTACCATCTGTACACCACATATATTTGTAGCCTTAGCTAGTGTTGCCGTTTTCCAGAAGATTTCTCAGTTGGTCGCTGTTAAGTTTTCTTTCACATAAATAGGAGATTCTGTATCGTCTATGTCAGCATCCGTAGTTGTATATTTGTTCCTTCGTTTGGCCATCCACTCATCTAGCTGGACCCTTGATTTGAATTGATCTATGATGATTGGAATTTTTGTCTTATTTCTTGATGGCAATCTGTGTATGGCTTCAAGGCTTTGATCATTGAACTGTTCAATTTTCAAGGTTTCGCGATATTTTTGTCATTAATTACTTCAGAGTGTTTTCGTCTTCTTGGTTTTGTACAGGAATGCCATGCAATTCGATGTTTCGATTTCTTCCGTACTGATGTGTTGTTTCATTTGCATTACTTCCTTATTTAGCTCTGTGTGAAAATTCTGAGTAGCCGTAAGTGTTTTTGTTAATTCTGTTTGTTCTCCTGGTCTTCCAGTTTGTTTAAAATTATATCGTATTTTTTCCGAAAAAAATTCGACAGATTTCCTTAAATCCTTTACTTCGTGTTTTAATTCTCGGATTTCGGTCAAAAAAGTTCCAAAGTCGTTTTTCTCAAGTTGCGAATTATCTCTGATTCCCATGTCTAAAGTCGCATTTCGGTTTGTTTTGTTTAGCTTACATTCGCAACATAATCACGCATTCTTCTTTTCTAAGGACAGCTTTTTGTAATTTTTTTCTGTTGTGCCCGAACAGAAAAAATGCATTTTGCTATTTCATCCATTGCAACTATGCATTTAGAGTTAGGTGTTACTGCTTCTCCACATCTGCTGCAAATTAGAGTCATTGTTGTGAGCGGAAACGATATGCCTCTGGCAAAAGATCCACTGGCGGAAAAAGCAACATGAGCTACCCGACACAACAGGAAGAATGCAGCAATTAGTCCGAACGTTCGGTCTCGTTGATCTTTGGCAGCACACTGCACAGAAGGCACTGTACACGGAGACTGACGTCGGGGAGGAGCAGGAGCAATAAAAGTTAATGGTACTTACAGGTCCGAAGAGGCCCTAATTGTAAACCGATGGTGGTTGGGGTGGTGAAGGATGTCCGAACACGGTGGGCTAGCAGGAGTTCCAAGAAAGTACGTCCGATCACGACGAGGACAGAATGACAACACTTGTTCCTTGTCCGTATATAGGCAATCAACGTTTTTGCTTTTAAAGAATTTCTTTTTGTTTTTTTTAAGAATTTTCTTTTTGGGTTGGATAGGTGTGGATGAAATATTACTATTCGAAATTTTGAAATCTTCCAATACTGTTCTCCGTCTAGTGGTGGAAAAAGATGGAAAATGCTAAAATTTCAAACGAATATTGCAAACGATCTATTTACACTAGAAATGTAATATTTTTATTGTAGAGTGTTATGGTCAGAAGTTTTACAATGACAACAAGGCTTTGCCCTCTTACTGCCAAGGGGGTGGCATAATGAAACTTCTTTGTTTTAAGAGATAAACGAAAATTTTTTTTTTGTTTTACATGTATAATGTTTTCTTTTTTCCACCAAGGGAGATTAGTTGAATTGTGGTTAATAACGCTGAACCTTAGTTTCTCAGAGGGGCATACGACTTGAGAAAAACTGCTCTCTCCCAGAAAGTTACAGATCTACCATCTTTACTGTAACGTCGACTTGTAACACTCACTTGAGGTTCCAAGTTCCACCTTATTGGTCGGGGTGACATGCCTAATTGGATCTCTGATGTCAACTTGTTCTTGTGATTGGCGACTGTCATCGCCTGCTGTATATGTGGCGATGACGTGATATGCAGTTTGGAATGGAGGGGGGGGGGGCTGAAGAACCTTAGAGACATTCGTCTTGCTGAGCAGGTCTCTCCTTCAGTGTGTTGCTTGAGAACAGGTCAGGATGGCAAAACAAAGAATCGAGTGAAGGAGAAAATGCAGCAACCGTTTTCGAAAATGCTTGTTGGAGGTAGTAGACAAAATGCCGAAACCGTATCGCAAGTACATGGTTATGACAATTGTCACTTTAGATAGCTCTTGTTCGGTAGCTGTATTGGAGGGGGATTCCTTCACATGGTCACTATTAAAATAACTTCAAATTTCGTACTGCAGGGTAATGCTCTCACTACCGTCGACTGAATCGGTAATATATGCATTATGTAAACTAATGTATACTATTACATTCATACATATAATACTAATGTACATATATTACTCTATAACTACATATATTTTTACTATATAATAAAATATTACCTTCCCGAAGGTGCAGGTGATAGTGGCGCTGCAATCAGTGATATGATATCCAGGTATTGTGGGCTACTTTGCAGTTTTCCAAACCTCGCTTTAACTTGAAAACTGTAGTAGGTGGTGTGGCAAATCATTGACACTCATTTGGTAAATGATGGAAATTTCTGGGCGACGCAAGGCAATTTCGAATGTATTTCTTCATTAAATGCTTACAAAAATGAACTAAAACGGATAAGTTGTTTTATAGAATAGGCATCCATGTTAAATATTATTTTTATTATTTATTCTAATTTTGAGTGGGATAATTCAGTATAAATTGCACAAATGTTGGTGGGGACTAGCCCATAATGATGAGACACCCCTGATGACAAGCTAGTAATATGAAAGCTATAATGAAAGCTATAACATCGAGTTGTGTGTGAGAGCTGGTAAGTCTTGTAGCAATTGGTTTAGCATGCTATTTGAGTTCAACTAGGGTGCTTTCTGACACCTTTTCTCTTTAGTTCGGTTATTGATTATGTTTTGAGGAATTCACAGCAAGGGAAGTATGTTAGCCTTAAATGATATAGAGATTTGTAAATTTCCGATTTAGATTATGTCGATAATTTGCTCCTGTTTTACAAATGTTGGTGAGATGATTTGTTTCTTTAAAGCTGTTGATGAGACTGGTAATAGATATAATTAACAGAGAGAAAACTAAAGTGATGAAAATTGGTCAGGAAGACAGTCTTTCCATTGTTTCGAAGGTTGCACCCTTGAGCAAGTGTCTTAGTTTAATCATCTCATGAACTATGTAAGCAAGTGTCTTAGTTTAATCATCTCATGAGTTGGGTTGGGTTGTTTTACCTCTGAGCGGCACTTTTTTGCACACCATGGGCTAAATGGCCAGGTCACGTGGACCCCGAAGGCTCAGAGAAGGTTGGGGGAGGGGACCCACTGGAACAGCTATTGGGAGACAGATGGTAGTCTCCCGTCAAGGCCATCCAGCGTGTTCTTTAACGTGCACAGGGTATGTCTCTCCCGCATATGGAGCCATGGCCTAACGTCCCATCCGACGGACGGCGGCCTTTCCAAGCCCATCGGTGTCCCTTACTGACAGTGGGCAGGGAGGGGAATTATTGCGGAGATAAATCTCAACGCTGACCCAGCTGGGACTCGAACCTGGGAACTACAGATTACGAGCCTGGCGCGCTACCGACTGAGACACCCCCGCCCCATCATCTCATGAACTATGTAACAGATACTGGTGATATATGGCACGAGATAAACAGAAAAAAAAAATCTAAGTTATGGTAGTGTAATAGACCCTTTGAAATCAATTTAGCAGAAAACGTGATGCCTTTGATTCTAGATGCTTATGCAGTATCTTGGATATTATTTAATTTATATACTTTCGTCTAACCTCATCATTACAACCACCTCTGTAGAGCATATTGTGCATAGAGAAACTGCGTTGATTTGTCCATGTTGCCTTGTATGCACAAAAATTCCCTGCCCATGGTCACTAGGGAACACCGATGGGCTTGGAAAGGCCGCTGTCCGTCCGATGAGACACAAAGCCATGGCCTTGTGTGCGGGGGAGCTATACGGGGCCTTGTGTGCGGGGCTATACGGAGCCTTGTGTGCGGGGGAGCATGTTAAAGAACATGGTTGATGTCCTTGACGGGAGACTGCCATCTGTCTCCCAACAGCTGTTCCAGTTGGTCCCCTCCCCCAACCTTCTCTGAGCCTTCGGGGTCCACGTGACCTGGCCATTTAGCCCATGGTGTGCAAAAAAGTGTCGCTCAGAGGTAAAACAACCCTGTATGCACAACTGCAGATTAGTGAATAGGGTCACGAACAGTGTGCCTAAGGCAATAGAAAAAGGGGGAGATCTAGTGTTATGCTCACATTTGTTTTAAAATGTGGACACGACGTACCTATAAGGGCTAAGCCCCGTTCGCCATTTTGTCACCAGTCGATGATGCCCGCCTTTTCTGCCATTTTGCTCTGAATTTCTACAGCATGGAAGAAGACAGCCATAGGCCCAAGGACGAGGAAACTCCGCTAGGAAGATTATCTATTAAGAAGAAACACATTTCTTTAACACATCTGTAAGGAAACTCCGCTAGAAATTATATATATTAAGAAGAAAAATTATCTGAGGAAGAAAGATTACCTCAGGTAATCGGGCCTATGTGACCAATTTGAGAAAACAAAGTGCCAGATAAGTTCCCATGCTGACCCTAGCGCACCAATGAGTGTCGTCCATAGTCACTCAGATGGTGGAAAATTGGCTTTCAGCAAAAGCCGAGGAACGCGGAAATGAAGCGCGTTTTTGAGGACCTCATGTGGAACTCTGAGTGCAGAAGGATGTGTCTAATGGTCCTCTGTGAGTTTCAACAAAAATCTGTTGATGTGCCTTGTCATAGAAGTCAACCTGACTGATGAATACTACTTATGCCGTACGAGATGTTATTGCCATTGTCACCCTGTGAACAAGCCTAAGGACCTCAAGATGAGGGAAGCACTGCCATGAGCGTGCGGAAAGAGGAACGATCCAGTTTTTCTCTTCTCTCACTTGGAATGGAATAAGGTAGGGTCATTTTCTGATCTGGTCTCCCGTCACATGTTAGCTGTAAATTATCTCCACCACGTTGTCCTCAGAGGAACTTTGAAGCCGTAGAATTGTTCGGCCTTCTCCTAGTGGTTTATACCACCATTCCGTGAGAACTTGTGTTGCAATGTGTAGATAGCAATTTGATCGAAAGAGAGCAGAAACTAGATTGGTTGTAGCAAAAGTTCTTTGAGAGATGTGTTAAATAAATGTTTTTTTTTAAGTATTTCTTGCCTAGAAATGCATATGTGTAATATTTCTGTGTTAGCTTCAGCACTTGGAAATAGGCAGACTTAGAGGGAGTTGGTAACTAACACCCTTCCTGGATAAAATTATTGCTTACTCTTGAAAGAAAGCTGGGCCTGATGAAATCGCAATGCTGTTTTCTCATATCCCCTCATTTTTTTATAAGATCGCCCCTAACGTCGAACCACCCAAAATGCTCAGGGTTGGTCACGACACTAGGATGCTGTGGACAGACAATGTCAATTTAGTTTTGGCTTTCAATGGCCACATATAGCTCAGCACAGACATATTTGAGGGATAATTGTACAATCTGATTAAACCTACCTTGCCCATGGCTGCCTAATAAATATGTATGTGTCGGTGACATAAAGCAAATTGTTGTGTGACTTAAGAAAACGTTCCTTCTAAATTGCATTGTTATTAAATAACTATTTTAATTTGTTATTTAATTTACATTTATTTAAAATCGGATTTTTATGAAGATCATTTATGAATTATTTCCGTGTACTTCGTCTTTAGGTCACACATTCGGTTTACCTGATTCTGTGGCAGGAATCACTCTGCTGGCTGCGGGAATCAGCGTACCAGAGATCATCGCCAGTGTCATTGTTGTGAAAAATGGTAAGATAAAAGTATGGCAACATTGATGGCCAGTTTGGTGCTAGCTTCAAAATGGTCAAATTTTGATGGCTATTATTCAAATGATTAAAGATATAGAAGTAAAATGTAATCCTTATGATATATAATACTTCTATAAATCACCGAATAAATTGAGAGTTAGATGCAAAAATTTGATTTTTGGCAAAGGTGGGAACTGAATCTACAGCCTCCTGAAACACGTGAGGTGTCCTTACTATTGGTTTACACAAGCCTAATTGAAATCCAGTTAATTTAAAAATATAAACTTGATTCCATAGTAAGGTGGGGGCTGTTTAATGAACTATGACAGTCTCATTCATATCAAGCTAATAGGAGAATATCAACTGGATTCCATGATCGGGACGCGCTTTTCTGGAGCTATTCCACTCATTCATATACAGCAGATGGCTGAAAATTGATTCTGTAGTTCAAACGTGCTAGTGAAATACGGGCATCAGTGTACCAAAGATCATCGCCAGCAACATCGTTTTCAAAAATGGATGTTTGTGTTGTTTCTCTGCTGAGGTTCTGCCATCCTCACAGACCTACTATGGCATATAAACTAATAGGCTCCTGTCTGACTCTGTGGCAAGCAGCTGCTTGTGAAGGAGTAATTATAATTTTTTTATCAAGAACTGGAGAGAATAACTGTCCGTAGAAAGTAATTTTATAGTTAAATGTACATATATAACATTTTCAATGGGAAATTGTCATGTTTCCTTATTAAAGTTGAAAAGTAAGGTGAAAAATTTTGACTTTCGGCAGAGAAATGGCGGCACTGAAATAGATGCAAACAATTGTAATTCTAAATATTAAACAAATAAATACTGACTTGACGAAATATAATGTTGACGTTTCTTATAGAACTGGTCAGCGTTGATTATGGCTAAAAAATTCTTACTTCGAAAGCAATCATAAAGTTATTTGTATCAAATTCAATCCGGATCAGAATCAACAAAGCCGGAGTGCAGAGGTATCCTAGTTATGAATGAATTACGTGCATGTATAGTGATAACAAGCCTTGTGACATGAGGTAGTGTAGTGTTTCGTACTGTTCTATATATTCTTCTCTGCTACAATGCAGGAAGAAGCGTGCCTCTGTGAAATGTAAAATGCCTGTCTGCTATCATGGTACACATCCTCTAACTGCAGAGTGTTGTGACCTCAAAGAAATATAGACCCATTACAAATTCGTAATTATCAACATTTGTACCAATTATATGTGAGTTTGTCTCTGCTCAAATGACACAAATCCAGAAATTAACATATAAGAAATGCAACGTTACCTTTGAAAGTGAAGTGGACCATGTCTGTCCAAAGGATATTGTGACCATTGTCAAACATCTGCAGTCGTGCTAATAACTTTAATGGGAAGTGGATCCGATTTATGCAGTGCCACTAAAATCTGTATGAGAATATGTGCTAGGTAGTTCGAAACACCTTTCCCAGAGTCAAGATATGTAGATCAAGAGAGCCACTGACAACATGAAAGCACTGGCAACTCTTTTTAGGCCACCTCACACCTTCTGTCATCAACTGATGGATTTCTTTCTCTTACAGAAAATGAGTCTAGTACAGCTTCAGTAACTCAGTTCATTACTCTCCCATTAATGTCATGATTCCCACGTAAAAGAGCAGTGTCAGGTGTTTCAGAAGGTTTTTGCTTGAAGACCTTTCAAATAAGATGGCCATAGGGCACTCTGGATAACTGATAGGGACGTGCAATTCTTGAGCATGTGTTCCTGGTAAGAACCCACGGACCACTGTTATGAGCAGTGTGTCGCCAAAGCTTTCTTTATTATCACCCTGTATTTGGATAAGAATATCACAGATAACATTGCAAAATAAGTGGTTACACCAAATTGCTGGTTTTGTATGGCTAGATTTACTTGAAAGTAGTTTGCTTTGCTCAAATGGTGGAGTCAAGACCATCAAAAATTAACAAACTGTTTGAGAAATTTTTAAATTTGTCGTATATGACTCTAGTTCGATGTCAGCTGGAGCACAGGGTAAAGGACGATTGCATCAAAGCCCAAAATGTTTCAATATATGGAGAAAGAGGTCTAAGTAGCATTTTGAGAGAGAATCATATACATTAAGAAGCTTATTCCGAATGGGCGGCTGAAACAGTTAGCGACCACAGCTACATGTGCCAATTTTGGCGGAATGTAGCTAGTAAAAATATGAACTGGTGCATAATGGCTTTCTAAAGTAGACTTTTCCTTACATGTTATTGCTAAATTTTCAACACCTGTTGATATGACTGTGTGAATAGTGAAAGTGAATTTCTCTTTTTAATAATGCTGTATTTTTATGTTCATGAGAAAAAGATAATTTTGCTAATGGTTGCCATATCCATTATTAGGCATGGCGAACATGGCTCTCTGCAACCTGATTGGAAGCAACATTTTCGACATTCTCTTCTGCCTCGGTGTGCCATGGCTCATCAAGACCTTGCTCTCTCCATCTGGATCCCTGGTGATCAACAGTTCCGCTCTCACCTACACTACTGCAACTTTACTCTCCACTGTTCTCTTGCTCTTTCTCACCCTCGGAGTGGCAGGGTGGAAACTCAACTGGAAAGTCGGACTCATGTGCCTCGGACTCTATGCAGCATTTCTCATCGTTGCCTGCATGTGCGAGCTGAACGTGTTCGGGAACATGAATCCTCCAGTTTGTGCATCATAATCATCACTCAGTGCCATTGCAGCTCATTAGTATTGTTTCTGTCGACCTGGGGACTTCATTGTTCTGATGATTTTCGGTTTTCGATATAAGTTCCTTTTTTCTATTTAGATAGGTGATGATTGCATTTGTTTCCACGAATTGTTCAGTGACTTTCATCTGAAAATAAAATATTACAATAAGTCTTATTAATGCCCTTGTTTCCTTTCCATTTTGAACTTTTAATATTTATACGAAAACCGAAAATAGTCATACCTATTTCTTGGATTAAAAATAGATAGTATATACCAAAGGTGGTGGGCAAACTGCGGCTCCCGAGACAATATTGGGTTTCATTGCCAATTTTCCTAAAATTTATATAACCTTTTGAGATCCGGGAGAGGAAACGATAGGCTTTCCGTAGACCCGAGAGGTAACATTGAAATCGCCGTTTTCAATACATTACGAAGAAAACGAAAACAAAACCAAAACTTGGCAAAATCGTGACAACTTTGCAAAATCTACGGGAGTTGGCAAAATTCGAAACCACTTAATAAAATACAGGTGATTGGAAAAATTCCAGTCAGATGTAGAAACTGGAATTTTTTTCGTTCTGCAAAATTATGGCGAGTTGGTAAAATTTAGGAGAGTTGGCAAAATTCAGGTAAGATATAAAAAATATGATTTTTTTCTCTAAAATTATGGCGAGTTGGCAAAATTGAGGCAACTTGGCAATAATCTAGGGAAGTTGGCAAAATTGAGGCAACTTGGCAATAATCTAGGGAAGTTGGCAAAATTGAGGCAACTTGGCAATAATCTAGGGAAGTTGGCAAAATTGAGGCAACTTGGCAAAGATCTAGGAAAGTTGGCAGAATTGAGGAAAGTTGGCAAAAATCTAGGGAAAGTGGAAAAATTGAGGCGACTTGGCAAAAATCTAAGGAAGTTGGCAAAATTAAGGCAAATCGGAAAAAAATCTAGGGCAATTCGCAAATTTCGAATAAAATTGGGAAAATATGGACGAGTTTTGAAAAATTGGGATGGATTTTGTGAAATTAAGGAGAGTTGGCAAAATTTAGAGGCGTGGGCAAAATTGGAAACCACTTGGTAAAATATAGGTGACTTGGCAAAATTCGAGGAGTCAAGACCATCAAAAATTAACAAACTGTTTGAGAAATTTTTAATTTTGTCATAAATGACTCTAGTTCTATGTCAGCTGGAGCACAGGGTAAAGGACGATTGCATCAAAGCCCAAATACTTAGTAATATACAGGTGAGTTGTGAAAAATTGGGATTGGTTTTGTGAAATTAAAGAGAGTTTGCAAAATAGAGAATTGGCAATATCTTAGGGAGTTGAGAAAATTAGAAGTGACGATAAAAATCAGGTGAAATGTAAATTTTTTTTTTGTAAAATTGTGGCAAATTGGCAGTCCTGTATAAGTCACTTCGAATTTGTCAACACTCCAAGATTTTGCCAAGCTGCCTCGATTTTGTCGAACTATCCTGAATTTTACAAAGCAATCCTAATTTTCACAAATCACCTGTATATTACGAAGTGGTTTCGAATTTTGCCAATTTCCCATATTTTATAGAAAATATTCCAATTTTTACATATGACTTGAAATTTTCCAAGTCACTTCGAATTTTGCCAACACCCCAAGATTTTGCCTTGTCTAGTTTTTGCAAACTCCCGAAGATTTTGCCACGCTTCCTCGATTTCACCGAACTCTCCTGAATTTTACAAAACAATCCCAATTTTCACAACATCATCATAATCCTCAAGCAGACAGGGCTACGGAGGTCAACCAGACCGTGCAATTTAATTCTCCAAGCAAGTCTATCCTGAGCTACATCTACTACATCTGGCCACTGCACACCAATTCTAACAAGGTCCTGTTTGACATTGTCTACCCACCGCATCCTAGGTCTCCCCTTCTTTCTGAGGCCTTTAGGCACACTGTTCATAACCCTATTCGCCAATCTATAATTATTCATACGGGCAACATGGCCAAACCAACGGAGTCTCTCTCTGCACAATATGCTGCTTAAAGGAGGTACAAATTCCTTTGCCTAACCTCATCATTAGTTACAAAGCTGAACCACCTAATGCCCAAGATACTGCGTAAGCATCTGGAATCAAAAGCATCTAGTTTCCTGTTATCCTGTTTACAAAGTGTTCAAGTTTCACTACCACAACTCGCGTATATATTATGAAGTGGCTTCGAATTTTGTCAACTGCCCTAGATTTTGCTAACTCCCATTTATTTTACAAAAAATAAATCTCAATTTTCCCAAGTCACCTGTATTTTACCAAAGATCTTCGAATTTTCCCAGCTGTCCTATATTTTGCCCAGTTGCCTCGATTTTGCCAAAGTCCCCTAATTTTACCAAAAAAAGCTAATATTCACAACTCGCCTGGGTTTTACCAAGTCATTTCGAATTTTTCTAAATTCCGATTTACTTTGGACGTAACCTTCCTCCCATAGCTATGCCCATGCTTACAGCCAACATCTCAGTTCGAAGTCCACACTGGCACTGAACATCATCGAGGTCCTCTCCTCTCTTTTGTGGGGAGCAGACCAATGTTATTTGCTCCACCTGTATTGTGCACTTGTCCAGTCAAAAGTGGACTACAGATCACAAGTGATATGGATTCGGTGGCGAAGGTGCTGGACTGTATCTTCAGGCCCTCCATCTTTGCTTGAGGGCCTTTCACATCTCATCGGTCCAGAGTCTACATTGAGATGAATGTCTCCTTGCCCTCAGCAATTGTCCCTATAATATGAATCTAAATTGTGATCCCTGCTGGATCACCCTTTCGGGTTTTAATGTTCTTCTGATATTTTTATTATTTTTATGTATATATTTTACTAGCCGATTTACCCTGCGTTCCCCTAGGGGGAATTGGTTTTGTTTTTGATTTTCCTGTTTTGTGTGATAATACAAAGAATATAAGGCCATTGGCCGGTAGTTTCTTTATTTGTGCAATCACAACCAATTCGTCGAAAGAGGACCTTGTCGTGGTCTAGGAGCTCCCTCCTTGATGGAGGGTTTAACAATCTCTCAGAAGAAAAGAAGTAGCCACGTGGTGTGAACACCAGGGTACCAGGTGGCAATGGCTAGCGAAGTGAATGAAGTGCCCTCTCAAGTGAAAAGTGCCACCAGCAAAACTAGTGAACTGCTTGGAGAATTGGACTCTAACTTAAATAGCAGTGTCAGCAAGGTTATTAAGCAGCAAGCTGCTGAAGTTAGAAACCTGTTTGGCAAACTACAAGATGTAGTCCATGATCAAGAATTGAAAATCAATAACCTCGAGGGCAGGTTGGCTGAAAGAGAAATGACAGCTAAAAGTAAGGCGTCAACTTCTAAGAGTTATGCTGAAGTGGTGAAAAGTTCTACGACTCCAAAGCCTAGGAAACGAGACCAACTACACATAACGTTGATATACTCTAAAGACGAGGGCAAGGGTTCAGAAAAAGGATCATCTAAATAATCTAGATTCAACAAAAATGAAAAATGGCATTAGAAATGTCAAAAAGATTTCGAAAGGAGAAGTATTGATAGAATGTACAGATGAATTTGACAAAAAGATTCTGAACACAGAAATTCAGAGAAGTGCAGTCCTAAAGGACAAAGTTGTAGCAAGAGAACCAAAAAAGAAACTGCCAGAAATAATTATTTTTTGATGTGGATGGAAACATTGAGAAAGATTCACTAGAAAGAATCAAAGCACAAAACACAGGTTTAATGGAAGCCTCAATGGAGGCTAAGTTTTCAATAAAAAGTAAAAATAATTAGAAGCGCTGGATAGTACAAACAGATTTTGAAAGTTTCAAAGTTCTAATGAAAGAGAAAAGGGTTAATGTGGGATGGTCCCGCTTAAATGTCAAAGAACATTTAAAGGTTGTGAGATGCTTCAAATGCAATAGATTTGGTCATTTTCAGACAAATTATACAGAAGATCAAACCTGTGGTAAATGTGGTGAAAAAGACCACAAACAACGGTCATATCTTGTGTAAATTGCAAAGCAGCTAATGACAAATTCAAACTAAGATGTCCAGCATTCCAGTTTGGATGTGGACTGTTCTTGTTATAAAAGAGAGCTTGATTTATTAATTAAGCTCATACAATATTGAAATGCAATGGCCGAAACTAGTTCAAATAAATTTACACCATGCCAGAGCTGCTACGAGCAGACTTGTGTTATTTATGGAAGAAAACGAAATTGAAAAAGCGTTGATTCAAGAACTTTAATACTTATAAGGAAAAAATCGAAAATGTGTTCTGATCTCAGTATACTGCCAACCAAAAGATCCTTTTGAACTTTCATATTATTTCAAATATTGTTCAGATATTCCCAGATTGGGACATAGTCCTAGGAGGGGACTTTAATGCAAGGAACAGACTTTGGGGTCATCATATAGAGGACCAAAGAAGAAAAGAAGTCTTGGAGTTTATTAACCAAAGCGGTTTTATGATATTACAAGGGCTTTCCAATGAGACCAATGCGGGTGCTCTAGGTCAATTAGGGAACGACTTCACGTGCAGAATTTTGTTTCACGTTTTTGGCTTTTCTGGTGAACCAGAGGTCGACTGACCTTTCTCTAAAGTACGTATTACTCGGCTTTAAACGGGCTTTCCAATGACACCAACGCGGTGCTCTAGGTCAATTAGGAAACGACTTCACATGCAGAAATTTGTTTCAAGTTTTTGGCTTTTTCTGGTGAACCAGAGGTCGGTGAACCAGAGGTCGGTGAACCAGAGGTGACCTTTCTGTAAAGTACGTATTACTGGGCTTTAAAAGGGCTTTCCAATGACAGCAACACGGGTGCACTAGATCAATTAGGCTTAGTGGAAGTGAAGAGATAATGAAAAATACCTTTCTTGAATTTAAATCTATTTATAAAGTAGATAAAATGTTTGCGGAATTGATAATAAATAAAAAAAATGATTGAAGGAATATTAAAAAAAGCAAGAGAAATGAGTAAAAGAAGTTAAATTATCAGTCCTTAATGTATCTATGAGAGCAGACATATTGAAATGAAATATGAATTGCCATATCTGTGTAATAGGATGACGAAAAAATGATATTAATAATTAATATGCAAAACCATATGTGGTCTAACAGTGATTATTAGAATAGGGGTGAACTAGAGGACCTGTATAGGTAGAGGTTGGCCATCTCAAAATTGGACGCCATGTTTTGTCGTCTCTCGGATTGTTTCTCGTGCATAGCTGAATGGTATTGCATGGTACTTATGGATTCCGGAAAAGAGTAGAGTAATATTTGATACAGATTTCAGTGTTCATGATTGGAAGCATTGTAGAAAACGGCTAAAAAAGAAAAAGTAAATTTTAGGGCTTTTTAAAACAAAACACACATATAATTTGCTTTGTTGTCTGTCCTTCTGTAAACATCGAACTTTTTTGTTTATAAGATAAAAATTCCTTTTGTGTTAGATAAATATTAATGATATATTACGATTTCCATTTTTCGAATCTCCCAAAAGTTATAACTGCGCCCTCTAACGGTGGAAAATTTGAAAATTCCAAAATATCAAACGAATATTCCAAATGATATAATTATGTTAGAAGTTTGAAATTTTGGTGTTGAAATGTGAAGGTTACGAAGTTACCATTGGCAATAATCACTTAACCCTTTAGACCTAGGGGGGAGGTGAATGCAAAGTTTTTTGTTTTAACAGAAAAGTGTATGTTTTTAGAGATAAATTAAAAATTCCTTTTGGGTTGGACAGATATTGATGAAATATTACAATTTGCATTTTGTGAATTTCCCAAAAGCTATAATTGCACCTCTAACGGTGGAAAAAAATCTCAAAATCTCAAAATTTAAAACGAATATTGCAAACAATGTAGTTATGTTAAAAATTTGAAATTTTGGTCATCGAATGTGACAGTCTTGAAAATTCCATTGACAACAGTAAGTTGACCCTAAGCCCAAGGTAGGGAAGAAACGGAACGATTTTAAGAGATAATTGGAAATCTCTTTTTTAGTTGGTTACTAATGAAATGTAATTCCCATTTTCAAAGGTAGTTTTAATTTATATCATTAGAGATCACTAAATATCGAAACTGCAAAACTTTTAAGGACTGTTTCATGTGATCAGTTTATGGTAAAAATTTCGGCGTGTAGAGTTCTGTTATGATAGAAATTCCACTGAGAGCAATGATCTGCCCACTATTTTCATAGGAACGAGAGAAAAGCAACTTTTTGCATTTAAGAACTAGAAGACAAATACTTTTTATGTTTTATCATTACTAATAAAATACTATTAGGTGCATTTCCCCCATCATACATTAAAAATGAATAACCCCTCAAGCAGCTGCTTGTACAGAGGTCTGACACGAGTCTGTGAGTTGATACGCCTTAGTAGAATGTCCATGAGGATTGTGGAACCTCAGCAGAAAAACAACACGAACATCCATAATTAAAACTTCCAAGGAGTAAAAAAGTAGGCAAAGGAAGAACTTCATTGTCTTTGAAAATGAGATTCTCATATGCGCCAGAGGCGATATGCAATCGTCTAGTTATTTTACACTTTCAGTACCCTCTGACAGTGGAAATTCGAACTACTGTATAAATGAAAAAAATAAATTATTAATATTTTATTAGTACCTATAATGTGCCTAAAAAGTATTTCATTTATGTCTTAAAGCAGAAAAGTTGCATTTTACCAACGGGACAAATCATTACTATTAATGTAAACCACTTGATCATTATATTCTATGACCAAAAATTTAAGTTTCTTGCAAAAAATAGATCGTTTGCCATATTTATTTAAAGATTTGGTATTTTTCAGCTTTTTTCTGCTGCTAGAGGTCACCTTTCGAGTTTTCATTTACCGCTTTTAGCACTCTAACACTGGAAATTCCAGCTCATGGGGATTCGAAAAATGTAAATATTGATATTTTTGTGGAAAGAAATTTCGCCGAAATACGGGATTCGAACCCGCATCTCTCCTGAAACATGCCAGAGTATTCTAATCTGTTGAACGAACGCCGGCTTTTTTCATAAGAAAACATTTGTTTATTTATAAACGTTTGCACTTACACAGTTAACCCTCCGATTCTGAAATATTGTTTAAATCATTAATAACGCTAAATAGCGTGATGTGACTTCATTATTTATTTCCATCTTACTCAGAGCATTAAAAAAGAAATAGTTGCCACCCGAGATCATAGATGGCGCCAAAGGTGTCGCCCAAAATTCACAGGGAGAGTGATAGTCATTATTAGTGGAAAAAATACTGAGACAACATCAGTTCAACAGGTTAGAATACTCTGGCATGCTTCAGGAGAGTTGCTGGTTTGAATCCGTGTGTCGACGAAATTTTTTTCACAAGAATGAATGCCAAATTATTCTAACCTGTTGAACTAATGCTGGCTTTTTTCACAAAAAAAAAAAACGTTTATTGATTTATATACGTTTAAACGTCAACAGGTAACGCTGAGATTATCAAATAGTGTTTAAATCATTAAAAACGCTAATTAGCGTGATGTGACTTCATTTTTTATTTCCATCTTACTCAGAGCACTAAAAAAGAAATAGTTGCCACCCGAGATTCATAGGTGGTGCCATAACGATTCACGGGGATAGTGATAGTCATTATTAGTGGAAAAAGACTGTGACGGCATTAGTTCAACAGGAGAATTCTCTGGCATGTTTCCGGAAAGATGCGGGTTCGAATCCGGAATGTCGGCGAAATATTTTCAACAAAAACATTTATTGATGTATAGACGCTACAGGTAACGCTGAGATTATCGAATATTGTTTAAAATCATTAATATTTTGCTAGTGCCTGTAAAGCAAAAAATAAATATATATGTTTCGTTTATCTCTTAAAAAATTTAATTTTTCCACCTCCTTTTGTCTAAGACGGCAAAGCCTTGTTACCATTGTAAAACTTCTAACCATAACACTCTACTACCAAAATTTCAGATTTCCAGTGTAAATAGTTTGAAATATTCGTTTAAATTTTTAGCATTTTCCATCTTTTTCCATCGCTAGAGCGCGCTATTAAACCTATTTAACATTTTCAAATTTGCGAATCGCGGTATTTGTTCGACACTTATCCAACCGAAAAAGAATTTTTCATTTATCTCTAAAAGTAGAAAAGTTGATTATTTATAGACAAACACACAGGTGGAAAAACAAATGGACAGACAACAGTTAACAGAGAGACGGACAGACATACAAAAAGTACTGGCATAAACAGACGACAAATTGAAAATATTAGCTCATTTTTCAAACGAACATTAAAAATATTATTTGCTGGTTTTCAGTTAGCTCATTTCACTTTTGCAGCCGTTTGTGTCTTCTGATGGAGTTTCTGGGAAAAAAATATTCATTAATTTATTTCTTTGAGTTAAAATTTTTACACCCAAATGCAGCACAGTGAGGCATTCATAAAATATGACAGCTTTTATAGACAAAAAAAAAGTGGTAGAAATATATAAAACTATAACAACTGAGAAGTTTTAACTTGGTACACACATTAACACATAGGCTTTCGTCTCACGGTACGACAAAACATGGCATCCATAAACCATGTGACTCAATCAACCAATGGCAGTGAATCACCGAGATGGCCAGCCTCTAACTATACAGGACCTCTAGGGTGTATAGTTAGAGGCTGGCCATCTCGATGATTCACCGACATTGGTTGATTGAATCACGTGGTTTATGGGCGCCATGTTTTGTCGAACTCTGAAACGAAAATCGATATGTTTCTATGTGTGCTTAGCAAAGCTCCTTAGTTGATGTAATTTTATGCATTTTGTACTCCTTTTTTTTGCGTTCAAAAAGGTTTATATTTTAGTCATGCCTCACTTTGGCTGCAATAATTGCACTGAGAAAGGAAAATTAATGAAGATTTTTCCTAGAGAGATTATTAGAAGAAAGCTATGGGCGGCAAAAGTGAAAGAAACGACTGGAAACCAACAAATAATTCCTTTTTATGTGAAGTAAGGTTTAGTTTGTATTAAAATGTATGTCATTTATTTCATTATAGTGATTTTATTTACAGTGTGCACTGAAACCTAACGTTTTAACTAAATGCACACTCAGAGAATATGCAAGATTTTTCAAGATATTTAATATGATATACAAAGTAAATTTGATCATAAATAGAAATTACACAGTGGTTTTAAAATTTATTTTGTTCCCAGGGAAAATTTTTTTATAGAAATTAATGTTTTAAATTGAAGATGACGGTTGCAAAATTGCTAACATTAATTCTGTCTCTCTGTGTTCATCAAACAGACATTTTAATAGCTTATATATGTTTAAATGTATGAATAATATTGATTTTTTTAAATTACGAATTGGAATGAAATGCAAATAAATGTTTTAAATATTCAACTTGTGTAACAGAAAACTTTCAAAAATATTTTAAGATTTAATCTACTTTTGATCAAAATTTTATACTTTTGCTCTCATAATATCTGAGTTTGCTTTAGATCTCTCATTCTGTATCACTGAAGGAAATTTTAAAGAAATCAAACCTGACTTTTCAAACAACAATGACACAAAGGTAACTGCCATATCGTTTGGTCATACTGAGCCAAGAAGACAGCAACTACCATGCGTGTCGGTAAAAATACAAAATTCAAAGGAAAATCAAATGTAATATCAACAGATATTAAATGTCGATTTAAATGGACCAAATTCCACTCCACGATATTTTAAATATTGCCTTTGCATATACGGATTTAAATGTTTTCATGCTGATGTAATGATTAGTTATAGTTAAAAGTGTAATGATTATTCTTAGTTAAAAACAACTGTTCATCATTTAGTGGAGAGAGGAGTACATTCTTAAATATTAAGGGAAAACATTAAAATTGGGAAATATGCTTAATCAAAAATTAATTGAAATTCATATTTTTAATGTGCTGTTTCTTTTATCTACTCTACTATAATCCCTGTTTAATGAGGGGCAATTGTTATCAACCATCAATGTTATCAAAACTCTGTGCTGAAACGTTGATAAAGTAAATGTAATATTAACTTATAGGTGTAATATTAAGTTCATAAAGTGACATAATGTTGCATATATATATATTCCCTTAAATATTTAAATGTATGATTTCTCTTCACTAAATTATGAATAATTGTCAAACAGCTAATTATTACAATACCTCTGCTGAAAACATTTAAATGCAAGATTTACAACATTTCACTTTAATATTGCACAAGTATGGTTCACTTTACTGAGTGACTATGGTTCAACATGGACATCTGCAATTTTTTTTTCCACTGCACCAGTTGGGAAGGTGGGGAGTATTCTTTACAATGGTGCAAAATTTAAACGATTTAGAGAAAAAGTTGGATACAAGGGTGTAGGTAAGTTTTTTCTTTCAGGTTCGGAAAAAGAAGGAATTTGTGTAAACAGTAAAATATAACAAATCGTTATTTATAATAGTTTCAAAGATTACTCTTTTCCAGAACATTCTTGGAAGAGAAAATTCTTGTATGCTACATTTTACTTACTTTTCCTATAACAGAAATTTCCTGCTCTAGTGCATATCATTTATGACTGGCTTCATAAAATCTGTATTTGCTTGTAATATAAAAAGGCTTCGGTTCAAAGTACGGGTAATTGTCTTTTCTAACAGGGGCTTACTGCCTTTGATTATGCAGAAAACAGTAGAAATTATGCTCATATGTTGCTCACCTTTGCATTGATTGTAAAATTTTTGTATATTTTTAGGACCATTTTGATGAATCACAATGGGAAAAACCCCGTGTGGATGGTAAGAGGAAACTTAAATGTACAGCTGTGCCCACCATCTTTTCTCATATTCCATCAGTTAAAAAGCGTCGATATTTGACCTACAATAAAGAAAGTGATAATGAGAATTCTGTGGATAGTGAAATAAATTTTGTTGAGCATAACTGCTGCAAAATGCTTCAATGTGAGTTTCAGAACAATATTTTACCACGTGAAAATACTTGCAATGAAGCTACTAATGCTGGTAGTTGCACAATCACGATCCATATGAAAGAGGCTAATAATACGCATCATGTTTATATTGAATTACTTAAAGAAGTGGAAACTCTAAAGAAATGTATAAATAAACAAACATCAGAAATTAAACTTTTGAAATCACATCTCAATAAGAATAATATTAATAAATGTAAACTGAGGCAACAACAAACACGTTTATTTAAAATTTTGAAAAAATTTCTTAATTAGAATCAGATAAATTCTTTAAGTTTAAAATCCACCCGAGGGTTTCGGTGGAGTGATGAAACAATTAAAGAAGCGTAGAAATTATGGTTTACATGTGGTACAAGTGGTTATAAAGAGTTGTTACATAGGAAATATCCTTTACCTTCACTTAGGACTTTGAGGAGAAAGATTCAAGGACTGAAGTTTCATTCAGGAATTCAGAAAGAGATTTTTGAAGTACTAAAATCAAAAGTAGGTTCCATGGTGTCTGAAAAACAAAAGGAATGTGTCCTTTTGCTAGATGAAATGGCAACATCTCCTGGAGTGGAATTTGATCCAGCTTTAAACTCTTTATTAGGTTATGTAACACTCGGAAAGCAAACTGATATTGCAACAAAAGCTTTAGTTTTCATGCCGAGTGGAATAAGCAGTAGGTGGAAACAAACTGTTGCATATTATTTCAAAAATTATCATTTCGCTGGATCTCTTACTTGTTAATGTAGTCAACACGATCATTAAAATGCAGAAGACATAGGTCTAAATGTGGTAGCAGTCACTTCTGATATGAGTAGCAGTAATCAAGACACGTGGAAAAAATATGGCTTTATTGCAGGAAAATATAATAAAACTAAAAATAGTTGTATGCATCCATGTGACCCATCACAGTTATACTTCATTGCTGATGTCCACATTTGTTAAAAAATATCAGAACAGCTCTAACTAACAACAAAATAATTATAATTTCAAAGGAAATTCAAGAAAAATTTGAACTACCAACAAATTTTATTTCTCTTGAACATATCCAGTTATTGTGCCAACATCAAGACACACGCCAATTAAAGATAGCCCGAAAGTTATATACTGAGGATCTTAATCCAAGTCATTTTGATAAAATGAAAGTTGGAAAAGCAAAGAATGTCATTAGTCATGATTTGAGTACAGGATTGCAATATTTAGTTGAAAACGAAAATTTTGATGTATCTTTGAAGAAAACTTTTTGGTTTATAAAATTAGTTCAACGTTGGTTTGATCTTTTGACGTCAAGAAATCCAGTGGTAGCTCTATGAAAAAAAAGGCGAGGAATATGATAAAACAATTAGTTTTTTGAATAGTTGTATCACTGTTTTTGAAAACCTTAAATTTGGTATTTACAGGTTACTGGAAACCATGTCAAAGTGGACTAATTTTAACAAAGGAATCTATCACTGATTTGCAGAAATTATTCCTTGAAGAAAAGCAATATTGTTTTCTTTTAACCTCTAGATTCACACAGGATTCTTTGGAAAATTTGTTTTCGTGTTTGAGGCTTAAAAACCCTGTTCCAAATGCCTTACAATTCAGGATTAATTTGAAATTAATATGAGTAGTGGGACCCCCATTATACGGTAATTAGTACTTCCGGCATGACGTCACCGCCCACGCCCACTTCCAGTCACACCCCTTACGAAATCGACCACGCCCCTTATTAATATTCATAATTATAGATTAATTAATCCCCCCTTTATTAAAAACCCTTATTAAAAATTACTTCCCCTTTTATTAAGTACCCGTGACGCTGGGGGTTGGTCTGTAAATGGTAGCTAGGTAGTCACTGGAAGGAGAGCTATGCACCAATCCCCTGTGATGATGCATAGAACCGGCCAGGACTACCACCTAATGTCCGACCTCGCCTTCTCGTGGTGTAGACCGTTAGTACCTTTCAAAAGAGATACTCTTGTGGAAGTGAACGGAAGGGGAGGGCTGCCAGTTCAGTATGGCCTACTGATCTGGTCATCTACGGCCACTTATTTCTTTTTTTTCCAACCCTGCTGAGGAGTGGTCAACCACACAGGGTCCTGGTGCTGACCATATAAACCCACTGGACTGGACAGATATATGGCTCTGAGCTTGATTATGGATCCTGATTTTGCTGCACTGGTGGGCTTCTGTGGAGGGAAAATCTTCCGCTCTGTTTTCTGTTTGTTTGTGGGTTGACAGCCCCAAGTAAATAGATTCGCAGGACATGTTTATCAGCTGGTGGATAATCCTG
The DNA here is from genome assembly GCA_038380435.1 of Ryuthela nishihirai. NCBI lineage: Eukaryota > Metazoa > Arthropoda > Arachnida > Araneae > Heptathelidae > Ryuthela > Ryuthela nishihirai. Next base: position 685,001 of record JAWZYU010000025.1, read on the forward strand.
AGCAGAGGTCATCGCAGGCACCTGAACTCTTTGCTTCTATTGGCATCGTCAAATTCTACATTGGAGGAAGTCTTCCAGTATAGATGGCTTCAGCCTTTAGTGGTGGGGGAACGGGTCTTTGTCCCATGTCTGCGATTAGGGGGCTGTTTGATATTGTCGGCATTCCCTCTCTCAATAAACATAGTTTCTTTAAACATCCTACTAACCATTTTCTCTACATAGGTAGTTGGAATGTGAGGACTCTGCACAGAGCTTTTTCTCTTGATGTCCTCTCACAAGAATTCCACCATTATAATTTAGATATTCTCGGCTTGCAAGAGACCAGATGGACAGATAAAGGTCAGATTCTTAAAAATAATCTTAAATTTCTCTTTTCAGGGAGGGACGACAATAAGCATCACCAAGGCGTGGGACTGCTTCTCAGCAGACACGCTAGTGATGCTCTTCTAGGATACGAGTGCATTAATGAAAGGTTTCTTACAGCAAAATTTCAGACAAGCGTTAAAGACTTGAATGTTATCTGCTGTTATGCCCCCACTGAGGATGCTGATGAGGATGAGAAGGATAGGTTTTATGAACAACTTCAGGATATTTTGAATTCTGTCAAGAAAGGAGATATTAACCTTGTTCTTGGTGACTTCAATGCCAAAGTTGGTACTGACCTGACCTTTGGGGAGGGGTAATTGGCCCTTTTGGTATTGGTAGCTGCAATGGCAATGAGCAACGTCTCCTACAGGTAAGTAAACTCAATGGTTTCAGAATAACTAACACATATTACAAACACCGCGACATACATAAGTACACATGGGTTTCACCTGATGAGCTGCATAAGAATATGATTGATTATATATTAATTAATAACAAATGGGCTAGTTCTGTTAGGAATACCAGGGCATATAGGGGATCTGACCATTACCTTGTTAAAAGTGTCTTGCAACTTAAACTTAAAATGTATTGTGCTAGGGTTAAAAATTTTACCTTTAAATCGGAAGCTCTTAAAGTTCGGAAGCTCTCCAGTTATAGCAAAAGCTTACCAATGATAGGTTACTTAGTCATTATGACAATCAAGGTTTGCTTACTACTGAAGTTCAGGAAGAATGGGATCATTTTAAATAGCCTTTTTTGGAAACTAACAGTACTCTTTTAAGAAAAAAGGAGCAGAAGAGAGAGCATTATCTGGGTGATAAGGCACTTGAGCTTATTTCGGAAAGAAAGAACTGCAGGAATGTTCTTTATCAATACCCTACTAGTACTAATAGAAAGCATTACAGAGAACTTAATAAACGTGTAAAAGATCAGTTAGCTGCTGATAAGAATCTTTGGCATGATGGTTTGGCTGACAAAGCCGAGGAAGCAGTTAGACAGCAGAACAGCAGAGAGTTGTACCTTCCCATTGTTTGCAATGATGATAGATGCATTGGTGGCTTTAATGTTGGCCCTATAACACAATCTGAAGTTATTTTGGCTGTTTCTATACTTAAACTTCATAAATCCTCAGGGGTAGATGAAATTAGTGCAGAAATGCTTAGAGCTGGAAATGTTTCGGTTACCACTTGGATGACTGAAATTCTGAATATCTTTTATGATAAAGGCATGGTTCCTAAGGATTTTACCAGAGCTATTGTTGTCCCTATTTTCAAAACAGGTGATCGCAGTTCTTGTGATAACTATAGGGGTATTAGCCTACTCTCTGTTCCAGGTAAAGTTCTTTCCATGATTGTGCTTAATAGAATTAAGAATCTGGTTGACAGTCAATTGCGTGATGAGCAATGTGGATTCAGAAGTGGTAGGGGATGTGTGGATCAGATATTTTCACTTAGGCAGATTCTTGAGAAATGTTTAGAGTTTCAGAAACCTTTGGTTTCTAGCTTTGTTGATTTCAAAAAGGCTTTCGACTCTGTTGATCGTCATAATTTGTGGTAGATTGTGAGATCATATGGTATACCAGACAAGTTAGTTAACATAATGAAAGCTCTCTATAATAACACTGAGTCGTGTGTGAGAGTTGGTAAGGCTTGTAGCAATTGGTTTAGCATTACTTCTGGTGTTCGACAAGGGTGCATTTTGTCTCCTTTTCTCTTTAGTTTGGTTATTTATTATGTTATGCGAAATTCACTTCAAGGGAAAGATTTTGGCCTTAAATGGGCTGGAGATACGAAAATTTCTGATTTAAATTATGCTGATGATTTAGCCCTTTTGGCAAATGATGTTGATGAGATGAACTCTTTCATTCGAGCTGTTGATGAGACTGGTAGTAGAGTAGGTTTGGTTATAAACAGAGAGAAAACTAAAGTGATGAAAATTGGTCAGGCAGGCTGTGATTCAGTTCATCTGAGTGGTTGCAGTCTTGAGCAGGTGTCACAGTTTAATTATCTTGGGAGCTATATAACAGATAATGGTGATGTGCGGCATGAGATTAACAGCCGAATAGGGATTGCTGCCGGGACTTTTAAGAATCTATGGAGAGTGTGGAGAAACAGGCATATACACCTAAAGACTAAAATTAGGCTGTATAATAGTTTGGTTCTTTCTAGGGTTAGTTATGGTAGTGAAACTTGGACACTTTGTAAACAAGATAACAGGAAACTAGATGCTTTTGATTCCAGATGCTTACGCAGTACCTTGGGCATTTGGTGGTTCAACTTTGTAACTAAAGATGAGATTAGGCAAAGGAGTTTGCAACCTCCTTTAAGCAGCATATTGTGCAGAGAGAGACTCCGTTGGTTTGGCCATGTTGTCCGTATGAATAATTATAGATTGGCGAATAGGGTTATGAACAGTGTGCCTAAAGGCCTCAGAAAGTAGGGGATACCTAGGATGCGGTGGGCAGACAATGTCAAACAGGACCTTGTTAGAATTGGTGTGCAGTGGCCAGATGCTGTAGATGTAGCTCAGGATAGACTTGCTTGGAGAACTAAATTGCACGGTCTGGTTGGACCTCCGTAGCCCATGGCTGCTTGAGGATGATGACGACGACGACGACGATGATGATGATGATGATGTGGCGCCATCTAGTATATATGATGAGTACTATTTTTAGAAAAAAACCCTGAAATTTAGTCGTAATTTTTGACTCCCCGTCATTAAAAAAACCCCGTTATGAAAAGTTCCACCCCCTTTATTAAAAACCTACCTGTATTTTTAAATCCTCCTCTTTAAAGACCCCTGTTTGACGAACGTGTATTTCTGAGCCCCCCCTGGTTGATCCACCTGTATTTTTGAAGCCCCCTAAATTTCCTAACACCTGAAAAAGATTTTTGGTGGCGCCATCTAGTGTATATTTTAGCAAGATGTTAATCGAAATTATTCCCAATTTTTGACTCACCCTTATCAAAAGTTCAGCTCCCCTCTATTAAACTCCCCCTCTTAGTTGTTTGCATCGGGTAAACGTAATGTTGTAGTAAAAAAGTAATGTTGTAGAAAGTAAGAATGCTAAAAGTACGTTGCGGGTACCCTTATGGTGCGTAAAAAACTTTAATTCCAACAAGAGTTAACGGTGTAGGGAGCAATAGTTTTAACAACTACACTAATCTACTATAAAAATAATACATAAGTCTCACCCGATCGTACCCTCTGAACTTACCTGAGTTAACCCACCGAAATTTTATTTGCAGCTGGACTGATAATCAAAATTTACCAAATACTTCAGCTTCTTCACCAATATAAAAAATCCACCTAACTATGCTCTGACATATATGTTTTGATCAGGCCTCAGTAAAAGAATTCTGCACTTCTGTCACTAAACTCGATGTTCTCACGTAGAGCGTAAAAGAAGCAACAAACGAAAGCTCCTACTATCATTGTTACGTGATCTGAAAGAAATGATATATGCGCACAGCATCAGGCAACCGGTGGTAAAGGTCATGGGTCAACTCACGCGCTGCCCTATGGAATAGATAAGTCAACGTGAAAACGCATATGCTACTGTTTATCTAAATCCTTTACTTGTGAAAGCGCTGAGTGCTTTTATCTTCTTCAACCCTAATGAGAAAGTTAAATAATTACTCGTTTCATGAAGAAATGCAAAATAAGGAATTCTTCTGCCGTCTCAAGAGATGCACTTAAAAATTTATAAGAATCTGTGAAATTCAAAGTTTCAAGGGAAATATCTGTGTATTTTTCCATATTATTGGGAATGCAATTTATCTTATTATTTTTAATCATTCCCTGCAGATAGCTGTCCTTTAGGCTATGAAATATAACTGGAATCTTATTTGGGAGCTTAAAATTGAGATTACACGCATCATGAGCAGCTCTGCGGAGAAGCGCTAGGGGGAAGAACACTATAGCCATGCAATGAAACTCATTCGGCATAAAAAACCTATGCCAATATCACGACTTGTACACAAACATGCTTCTTTTAGCTGATGTGTTTGAGAAAACTATGTGTCAAATACTCTGCAATTGATCCCTGTCATGTTTACACAGCTCCTGGATTAGCCTGGCAAGCATGCCTGAAGATGACAAATATTAAACTAGAGTTGATAACCTACAATGTACCTTTTCCTGGAAAAAGGCATACGAGGAGGAATTTCACTTATATGCAAACAACAACATTTAGAATGAAAAACTGAATGCAAGTTTGCTTCACTGTCATACAATGTTAGAGATAAATTCATAGCTTAATCTTCAGATGCATGTTTCTCAATATCTATTCTTCGCATTTTCTCATATATCTCGCAAAATAATTAAAGTAACTTGCTCAATCACTGTTCAACTTCCCTATGTGTATATTTACTTTCATAGCACCATTTGCCGAAAAAAGGAAAATCGCAAACATCATCTGAGTCAGATTAATATTTTTTCCCATACATCAGCTAATTCTTTTCGTTGAAAATCTCACAATAGACTGAAATGGACAGTATTTTAACCACGATACAGCTATAAGTTATGATAGCCAACAGATTAAAAGATTTATCTCATAGACAGTGGATTAGCACGCTCAGCTTCGGCTCTAAGAAACCTAGAGATCCACTGTAATACATGAGTGTTGTTTTTCTACTGAGCACCTATGTCATATAAAACGATTCTATAACCGTTATCACAAATAGTTGCTTAAAGCAATTTTTAAAGATACACTGATTTCGAACTCACTAAGATTCTTATACGCAATCAATAGAGATTTGCACTAATGATGTCTATATTTTTGTTCTCATGCTCTTTTCAGGGTTCTGTGTGAATTTCAACAGTTCACTACTACGTTTCAATAAGCGTGTAACTAAACTGCATGTATAGGGGCGAAGGTGGTTATTTATAGCTCAAAGCACACGTTTTTTCGACAATGATATGTATTCGTGTTTGTCACTACACGAGGAATTCAAGCATGCACATTTCATGTCTAAGAATGGGTTTAGTTATTTTTCCTGCGTGAGAATATTTCTTTACCAGTGTGGAATTCTTAGAAAAAGTGGTACTATGCTCGTGTGAAAGTGGTCATTTTTCTGGTAAGGACACGTTTTTTGATAATGTTATGGTGTTTCACTTGTTTGGAAATCTGAAAGAACACTACCTCTAGAATGTAGCATTACTACAGTAAGCTAGTGTCGTGCTCACAGCGAATTCCTCCTGTGGACACGACTTTGGGAGCCGGAAGGTTCCAGAATACCGGCCGTGGAGCCAGCCGCCATGCGCAATTTCGGCAGAACGAACAAGCGGAGGTCAAGATGACCCCCCTGCCCCCCTCCTCTGCAGTGGTGAGCGCGGGCGTCGCTCATGCTCGGACCCACGCCAAGGACCTCAGAGAGAGAGAGGAGGGGGGATCGCTTACCTTTGATCTTCACCAGTCGACCAATAAGAGAGAAACACATCGCGCTAGGGAACAAATGATTGGTGACAAGGCCAGAACAAAGGCAGAGAGAGTTGTCCTCACGAAGAAACGACTAAGCTTCTCCCCCATTCGTTAGACAGTTGCTCTTCTTGAGAGGCTAGTACTTCTTCGGCTGCGAGTGAGCGAGATGTTTCGACATGCCTCGTGCCTGCACTACGAACCGTCCAAAAAGTAGGGACAAAGACGCTACGCTGCTGGCGGAACACCAATAGCTGGACAAGGAAGGAGGTAAGGGAATTCCCGTAGGCTAAGGGCTGCCATTCAATTATGCAGTGTTCTGCCGCCGTCACTAAGACTCCCATAGTGAACAGCTAGTTTAACGCTTATAACGTTTTGCCTGAGTCTTTGACAAGAAAAGTGACTCTAGAGACAGTTCCTAATCTAAATGAACTTTGAGTGTCCAGTAAGGACTTTCCATCAGAGGGAGATGATTGGCCTCTGTAACGGTCAGGAAGTGTATAGTTTTCTGTTTAATTAAGTAATCGAGGTAATAAAGAAATGTTTGTTTGTAACCCCTACGTTTTGTCGAGTTATATCCTAACAGGGGGGGAAAGATTGGCCGCTTAATGAATGCATATTATTTAAATGTGCGAAGGAAGGAAAGACTTGGTTCTATCGACGGATTAATTGGAAAAATAAAATACACAACGCAAATCATCGTCGTTTTTGGGGAATTGAAATTGAAGGGCAATTTCTCCCCTAGTTGTGTCCACCCTATCTCTCAGAGCAGGTGGGGTGCACAACAAATTGGTCCCCGTGACCAGGATTAGTCGAACCTGTAAAGTTATTGCGGATTATTAATGGAAAGTTATTGTGGATTATTAATAGAAAGTTATTGTGGATTATTAATGGAAAGTTATTGTGGATTATTAATAGAAAGTTATTGTGGATTATTAATGGAAAGTTATTGTAAATTAGTAATAGAAAATTATTGTGGATTATTAATGGAAAGTTATTGTGGATTATTAATAGAAAGTTATTGTGGATTATTAATAGAAAGTTATTGTATATTATTAATGGAAAGATATTATGGATTGTTAATAGAAAGTTATTGCGGATTGTTAATGAAAAATCTGAAACGTTTAATATGGAATGATGTATGGCTATGTGGAGACAGGCGGCGCTAGAAACTGCGAGTGTTAAAAGTGGAATATTGTACTGTGTTAAACTGTGTATATCTAGTAGACAGTTTTTGAACTAGTTAGAGTGACATATATGTTCTTAGGCAGGATTTTCAGAGGCATCTGTGAAAAAAAAAGGAATTATTGATTTTTCATGAAAGATTATGCATAATGAATCATGTGTGGTAGTAATTTTAAGAAAGTAGATCAGGCCCAGGAGTAGTGCTGTATAGAAGGTTTTTTGAGAGTTTTCAACTAGGGACTGCTACATTATTTCTATTAGCTAGGAGTGACAATCTGTTTATGTTACTATTAGAATTGCATTTATGTACTACACCTCCCTGCACTTCCAGAGGATACAATAAATTCGAGCATCATAACAACATTCAGTACACTCTTTACTCGATAGAAGGCCATGGATAGTCAGGACATGAGTGCGCCACCCATCCAGGAGCCGTCCCTAATGGCGGGACCCCTCCTAGCGGGGTTTGTAAATTTAGTGAACCCGTACGAGGGATAGCAGCCGTACTGCAACAGCCTTTTTCGAGCAAGTAGAAGGAGTAGGAAAAATTGCACGATGGCGGCCGAGCGAGATGGCCATTATTGCCCGCTCGAAGTTGCGAGGAGCCGCCGCAGAGTTTGTTAATCAATCACCAGAGCTGAGGAGCGAAGAAGATTTTAGTACTTTCAAGAGAGCATATTAGAAAGATTTGACCGTGAGATCCCATTAGCCACCCGCTTGCACGAGTTTACGAGTTGTCGGCAAGCTGCGGACGAAAGTGTTAGAGAGTACGCTGCCCGCATTCGAACCCGAGCCTATCAGTTCTTAGGAACCGCCGGGAGGAGCACGGATGACGATGAACCAGGAATAGGCAATCAGATGCGCCTTGCCCAATTTTTGGCAGGTCTGGTCCCGCGACTCAGACGTTTTGTGCTGTCCCATAACCCCAGCACTTTTGAAGAGGCTTTGGCTAAGGCCATTTTGGAGGAAGGCAGCGAGCGTGCCGCAGGGCGAACGGCAGCCATACGGACGCTTGGCGAGGAAATGCCCACAAGACCCACAGAGCCGAACCCTCTACTCCAGCTCCAGGACCTGTTGGCAGCCCTTCCGCTGTGCCAGATCCAGGCTGATATAGTACGTTTGGGGGAGCGCATGCAGCAGATTGAAGGGCAGCAGGAATGAAATCGCATCAGTTGGCCCCAGCCACGGCAGCCCCTCTGGGCAGATCAACAGGGCATCACGTGTTTTGCGTGCGGTGGAGTGGGACATTACACCCGTCAGTGTGCTTCGCCCCTTACCCCACGTGGCCCGCGATACCAACCGCAGCGTACCCAGCCCCAGAACCGTAATCAAGCGACCTCACGGAGAACCCACTGGACGAGCAGCAATGGATCCCCTGTCTCTCCCCCCCGGCAAACCGAAGATCAGCACAGAGAGGAGATGGAGCCCGCCAATCGTCTTACGGCTCCTTTAAACTGGAACGGGAGGGAAGCCCTGGATGCACTTTCCCAGAGTCCCCTCGAAGAGTTAGTCGTCCACATTATGCTGTGTGCCATCTTAAGCAGTGATGAAAATTCACCCATTGTGTCTGGCCGCATGGAGGACACGGAGGTGTCGGCCCTCATCGATACCGGCGGCACTGTGTCCGTCTTGGATAGCCGGTGTTTCCAGCGCTTGAAGAGCCAGTTCCTACACAAAATGGTCCATCTTCAGCATCAATTGAAAACAGTAGATGGACACCCCCTTCCGGTGCTAGGCAGATTCATGGTGACCCTCACATTCGACGAGATTAGTTTCGAGCACCCGATGGTAGCCCTCGATATTGACATTCCACGGTACGACATGATCATGGGACACGACATCCTCAAAAAGCACCGATTCGTCATTGATTGCCACTCGGGCACACTGCGAAGGAAAGAGGACAAGGAATCGAACCCTAGGAGCACCCCCTCACATTGCCCGCCTACCCTGCCCAGGAGCAACCTTCACCCCTCTCCCCTGCACCCACGTACATAGGGTGCATCGTGCGGAAGCTCTGCGTCCCTCCCCGAGCTGAGCGCATAGCCCTCGTCGAGTGCTCTGCCCCCCAGCTCCGTGGCTGCACGATCTTGGCTCAGCCACATGAGTGGCTGAAAACCGGTTCCCTGCGCGTGGCTCATTTGGTGAACTGTGTGGACGGTAGCGGCCGACTTTACGTACTGGTCGTCAATACCTCTTTGGCCCCCATCTGGCTGAACAAGAGCGTGTGCATTGCCCGGCTGGAGGCACTTGACTCCGAACAGATAGAGCCCCCTAGTGTCCCCCGAAAAGGAGAAACGTGCCCCTGTCCCTGGAGGATTTCCAGTTGGACCATCTTGGGCCCCAGGAGAAGAAGAAATTGGGGAAACTGTTGATGAGAAATAGAGATGTTTTTGCAAGGGATGTCAGCGAATTGACCAGCACAGATGGCGTGTACCACGAAATCCACCTAACCGACGACGGCCCCGTGAGACAGTGGGCATACAGGGTGCCATTCGCACTGCAGGGCGAATTGGACCGACAAGTGGATGAGTTGTTAGAGCAAGGGATAATAAGAGAAAGCGCCTCTCCTTTTGCGTCACCCATTATTTTAGTGAAGAAAAAAGACTCCACATACAGATTCTGCATCGACTACAGGGCACTAAACGCAAAAACCGTCCCGGACTCGTACCCCCTCCCACTCATAAACGAAATTATCGACCAACTAGCTCACGCCAAATATTTTAGCTCACTGGATATGGTATCCGGTTATTGGCAGGTTCCCGTTCACCCACGTGACGTGGAGAAAACGGCATTCATTAACAGGAAAGGGTTGTTTGAGTTTAACTACCTACCATGTGGACTGAAGAACAGTCCCGCTACTTTCCAGCATTTACTGGACCATGTGCTAATGGGAATGCGACAGCGGCAAGTTCTCGTCTACCTCGACGACATAATGGTGGCCTCCCAGACATTTGAACAACACGCCGAACGGTTACACTGCCTAAGGGCCTACAATTTAAAGTTGAAGCCAGCGAAGTGCCAATTCATGAAGGAATCCCTCACGTACCTAGGACATTCGATTTGCACAGAAGGGGTCCAGCTGGACCCGCGGAACGTCCAAGCCATCGAAGATTTCCCCCGCCCCCGTAGTGTCCGAAACGTTCGAGCCTTCCTAGGCCTAACAGGCTACTACCGACGTTTCATCGATCGATACGCCGACCTCACGGCCCCTTGGTTCACCTGGTGAAGAAGGATACTAGTTTTGAATGGTCCCCGGAAGCTGAGGAAGCGTTTCAAGTGTTAAAGAGAGAGCTAATGACAGAACCCCTTCTCCTTTATCCCGACTTTGGACGGAAGTTTTTCCTGTTGACCAATGCATCGGACATCGCGGTAGACGGTGTACTCGAGCAGGAAACGGATGACGGACTCCGTCATCCGGTCGCCTATGCCAGTCGGAAGTTGAAGCCCCCGGAAACCCGTTACTCAACGATTGAAAAGGAAGCCCTCGCCATACGTTTTGCCATCACGCATTTTAAACAATATTTGTAGGGTCGACGTTTCACGGTCATATCTGACCATGCCCCCCTCACGTATTTGTTGAAGCTTAAGGACCCCTCCAGTAGACTGGCAAAGTGGAATTTGACGCTACAGGACTACGATTTTGATATCATTTATCGGCCTGGGAAACATAATGTCCCCGCCGATACTCTGTCCCGTCACATACAGGCAGTAGAGAGAGAGACCCCCTCCCAGAGCCCCTTTGGCGATTTAGCCCATCTAAGGAACCTACAGCTGGAGGACCTCACTTTTAGGAACACTATCGAAATGTTAGAGACAAGGACACCCGAATCACACACGAGTGCTGCCGAACCTTTTTACCTGAAAGAAGGTATCTTATACCATTTGCCCCCCCCCCCGGCAACCCATAGTCCCCGCAGGGAAGCAACGGAGCAACCAGCGATCCCCGTCAGTCTTCGAGGATAGATACTAGAATTATGCCACGACAACCCATGTTCAGGCCACCTGGGAGAGTATAAGACCTTACAGAGGGTAAGGTCGGAGTATTACTAGCCTGGCATGTATGCAGATGTTCGAAATTACGTCCAGACATGCACATCTTGTCTGCAACGAAGGGGTTACCAAGAGAGAAAGAAGGGAAATCTGGTTCGAGCCCCGCTCACAAGTCGCCCCTTTCAGCCGATAGGCATGGACATTTTAGGCCCCCTCCCCCTCACTCAGCGAGGAAATAAGTATGCCCTAGTGGTGATGGATTATTTTACGAAATGGCCACAGGTCTACGCACTGGCTGACCAATTGGCAGAGTCCATTGCCAGAGCATTTGTGGAAGACTTTATTCCTAAGCATGGAATTCCCACCACCGTTATCAGCGATAACGGACGAAACTTTACCGGTCGCGTGATGACAAAGGTGTTTAGCCGACTAGGCATTACTAAACAGAACACGAGTTTCTATCACCCGAGCTCCAACGGCTTCGTAGAGAAATTCAACCAGTCCATAGCCTCCATTTTGTCTCATCTGGTGGCCGACAAGAATGATGTGTAGGATGAGCATCTGCCATTTGTTTTGATGGCTTATCTGAGCGCCACCCACAGTTCCACCCATGAGACCCCCTACTTTTTACTTTATGGCCGAGACGTTGCCCTGCCTTACCAGTTGTGGCAGACGAAAGAACCCCCGACCTACGCCGATACCGAGAGCTATGGCGAGCAACTGACCAACAAGCTGAGAGAAGCCTATGAGTTAGTAAAGACAAATCTGGAAACGGCAGCTGCCAATCAAGAGAAACAGAGAAGAAAAATAGCTGTGGATAAGAGAATTCGGCCCGGTGACCTAGTGTTTTTGTATAGCCCACGGGACCCTCGCCGAAATACCAAGAAGTTATCGAGAATGTCCACAGGACCATGGCGAGTATTGCGACGCCTCACCGAGGTAAACTATAGGATCGCCTTGGTCACCAACCCGCACAAAATTGAGACAGTGCACGTTGATCGACTTACAAAACTGCAGAAACGTCGCTCGTATCTACTAGGCGAGCCCTCTGTTCAGGAGGAACCCACACCAGAAACCCCGATGCCCCCATCACGACCCCTCCCTGAGCCTGAATCGGAAGAAGACGATTGGGAACCGAACCCCTGAGTTACACGGGATCACACCGCAGGCCGTCCGGCACCGGCTGCGCGGACGCGCCCTGCCGAAGCAAGCCTACCACCGCCACGCGCTGCAGCAGCCAGCCAATACGAGTTATGACCACGTGGACAAGACGGGAGAGTCATACCGTCTCCAGCCCCCACCGCAGGCCAGTCCTCACAAACCTTGGCCTGTTATGATGTCCACAAACACACGGAATCCACGCCCCCGCCTCCTCTGCCACAACCGCCGCCCCGAGTTAGGCAGCGTTTGAGAACATTGAGTACAGGGACGTACCGCGACCTTGACGAGGCGAGTTCCACCTCATGGGCAAATGTCGTTGCGAAGGGACGCCTTCGCAGCGCGGCGCCCAACGGCGGGACGGATCGCCCTGGTCGTGTCCAACTTTACCAGTATGCACACGCCAGCCACCCATCACATCCCCCCCCGGCTGTCAAGCGCAAAGGGAGCAGTGATGTCTGAGCAGCAAGTGAACGCTCACGCGAGAAATCACGATATTTCTCCCGTGCGAGGTGGCAAATCTGGCTTACATGTGGACTGGTGATGGTTTGGGTGGATTCGTGGGTGGTGAACGAGGAACACTTCCCCCCCCCCACGCATCGGATAGGAGCGCTGGACGGAGAAATGATGTCATGCCGGGGAGCTCGTGTCATTGCCCTGGGCGTGGGAGATGAGATGCGAGAGCCGCGGCATTGGACACTTCGGCATCATCAATCTTTTTTCTTTTTTTTTCCTTTTCACACGTATACTGGAGTTTTTAAGAGTTACATTGAGTCTTTCGAATTTGGATTGTAAATTAATTCAGAAGTGTAGAGAATTAATGTATGGAGAATTAGATTACTGAGTTTCATAGAATAGAATTTGGATTGTAAATTAATTCAGAAGTGTAGAGAATTAATGTATGCAGAATTAGATTACTGAGTTTCATAGAATAGGATTTGGATTGTAACTTAATTCAGAAATGTAGAGAATTAATGTATGATGAATTAGATTTGAGTTTCATAGAATAGGATTTGGATTGTGAATTAATTCAGAAGTGTAGAGAATTAATGTATGAACTGAGTTTCATAGAATAGGATTTAGATGGTAGATTAATTAAGAAATGTGGTAGAATGGATTGAATTAGACTTGAGTTTCATAGAATAGGATTTGGATTGTAAATTAATTCAGAAGTGTAGAGAATTAATGCATGAGGAATTAGATTTGAGTTTCATAGAATAGGATTTGGATTGTAAATTAATTCAGAAGTGTAGAGAATTAATGTATGAGGAATTAGATTTGAGTTTCATAAAATAGGATTTACATTGTAGATTAATTAAGAAATGTGGTAGAATGGATTGAATTAGACTCGAGTTTCATAGAATAGGATTTGGATTGTAAATTAATTAAGAAGTGTAGAGAATTAATGTATGATGAATTAGTTTACTGAAATGGAACGTGAACTGTAGATTACTGTGAAGTTATTGGAAGAAGAGTGTAGACATTGAATTTTAAGCGTTCGGGAGTCACATGACGGTAGGCATGGCGACGACCGGCGCGACCTATACATGTGTGTGAATGCGGAGACCCAATGTTGATTTTTCCCTCCTTTCCTTTTCATGGTACCGCTCTGGAGTCACCGGCGGAAAGGCCATCCACAGAGACGGCCCCGAAGGGCCTCCCCAAACCAAGCGATCTGGACTCTTGGTGCGTGAGAGGTTGCGCTGGGCGACCACGCCTTTAACTGGAGGAGACGATCTATGTCCAAACCACCCGCGTGCCCTTCAACAAGTGACAGGCGCCGTGGATGCCTAGTGAAGTGCACAATATCCCACAAGTAAGGTGCGCGATGTTCAAGTGGTGTGTACCGTGTTCGACAAATTCGGCAGAACAAAAAAAAAGTGCAGTGTCCTGGCCAGCTCCCCACGAGCCTTCCCGTGCCCCCACCGACTCCCCCCTCTCCCTAAAGGGGGATAGGTGTGTCGTGCTCACAGCGAATTCCTCCTGTGGACACGACTTTGGGAGCCGGAAGGTTCCAGAACACCGACTGTGGAGCCAGCCGCCATGCGCAAATTCGGCAGAACGAACAGGCGGAGGTCAGGATGACCCCATGCCCCCTCCCCCCCCTTCCCCGCAGCGGTGAGCGCGGGCGTCGCTCATGCTCGGACCCATGCCAAGGACCCCGGAGAGAGAGAGGAGGGGGGATCGCTTACCTTTGATCTCCAGTCGACCAATAAGAGAGAAACACATCGCGCTAGGGAACAAATGATTGGTGACAAGGCCAGAACAAAGGCAGAGAGAGTTGTCCTCACGAAGAAACGACTAAGCTTCTCCCCCATTCGTTCGACAGTTGCTCTTCTTGAGAGGCTAGTACTTCTTCGGCTGCGAGTGAGCGAGATGTTTCGACATGCCTCGTGCCTGCACTACGAACCGTCCAAAAAGTAGGGACAAAGACGCTACGCTGCTGGCGGAACACCAATAGCTGGACAAGGAAGGAGGTAAGGGAATTCCTATCGACTAAGGGCTCCCATTCAATTATGAGTGCTCTGCCGCCGTCACTAAGACTCCCATAGTGAACAGCTAGTTTAACGCTTATAACGTTTTGCCTGAGTCTTTGGCAAGAAAAGTGACTCTAGAGACAGTTCCTAATCTAAATGAACTTTGAGTGTCCAGTAAGGACTTTCCATCAGCGGGAGATGATTGGCCTCTGTAACGATCAGGAAGTGTATAGTTTTCTGTTTAATTAAGTAATCGAGGTAATAAAGAAATGTTTGTTTGTAACCCCTACGTTTTGTCGAGTTATATCCTAACAGGGGGGGAAAGATCGACCGCCTAATTAATGCATATTATTTAAATGTGCGAAGGAAGGAAAGACCTGGTTCTATCGACGGATTAATTAGAAAAATAAAATACACAACGCAAATCATCGTCGTTTTTGGGGAATTGAAATTGAAGTTCAATTTCTCCCCTTGTTGTGTCCACCCTATCTCCCAGAGCAGGTGGGGTGCACAACACTAGTACTAAATGTGTCTCGATTCTGAGGGATCCCAGAACCAATCTGTTAGACAATACTTTGCGTTTCAAACGTTTTCCAGACCTATTGCGTAAAGTGCCATGTCTTTGAACGGATGTTTCACGCTTCAAACACTCATCAAGACAATCAATATTGCAGAAGTAAGATTGAAAAGGAGAAGCGATAGGAAAGAAAAGCACCCTCCCCAGCATTCTCACATTAAAAGAAAACGTAACGTAAGCATTCATCGGTTCGCAACAAAACAGCTAGACGACAGAGGGCGCCCTGTGCCAGCTTGAAAGGCAGCAAGGAGAATACAAGTAGTAACAATTTTTTAACCACAAGTATTCATTTTTTAAGTATTAGGGTGTTAATTTCTTACAACAACCTTTATATCTAGTGAAGATTGAACATTCACTTTTTGTGCAAGCATGCGAATATTACATGTAACTTTTCAGTTGTGTGTGATTCAAATATTCACTTTTCTGAACATTGGTGAATTCGCTCCAATGGAATGAACTACAGTGAAATCCTCATACAGGACAAGGCACTCACGTTGGAAATAGGTGATAAATTCCCCAGTTCGAGATCAGTAGCTGAAGGTTGACCCGGATCAGAAGGTTGGGGGGAGGAGACTGAGGTAGAAGGGTTGGATCGGTAGCGGGCAGCTATGCTATTTATTTGTGAATTACCAGTATCAGTGCTAGCAGAGTTGTAAGAGCTAGTACAAGGTGTAGGCAAACCGGTATTCTTTCAAACATATATCATGTCTGCTTCTTCATATCTATATACTATTCTTTCAAGCACAAATGTTAAAAAAGGAAGATGATACATGGAAATGTCGATTTTGACATTTAACCAGCGCCATCTATCGGGTACAGGAATCCTGAAAACTAAGACACAAATACGCCTTTACTAGTAACGGGAAATCTATGAATAGTACTAGAAAAATCACTGTCCATAACATTAATTTTTTATTATATTCATGTATTTCAAACCATTTTCTTGTTACGAGGCATCTGACAGAAAACGTAAGACAGGCGTGCTCAAAAACAAATTCAAACGTGTTGAAAAATCCTACAGAAATATGGGTATTCAAGTTCAAATCAAGAGATGAATGGTATACATATTCAACGGATGTCTTTCTAAGTGTAAGTCTCTATACATACATGAATGCGATTGACTAAGTTTTTCTTCATATCTATGTTGTCACATATTTGTTTCGTCTCTGTAATTGTATGTTGGTGCGTGCGTGCATGCATGTGCATATGTTTGTTTATGTGAATCGGATGTGTGTACGTGTGTATTTGTGTGTATTTGTTTTCATTTTGTGTGTATATGAATCGTTTGTGCTCGAAAGATTAGTATATAGATATGAAGAAGCAGACATGATATATGTTTGAAAGAATACTGGTTTGCCTACACCTTGTACCAGCTCTTACAACTCTGCTAGCACTGATACTGGTAATTCACAAATAAATAGCATCGCTGCCCGCTACCGATCCAACTCTTCTACCTCAGTCTCCTCCCCCCAACCATCTGATCCGGGCCAACATTCAGCTACTGATCTCCAACTGGAGGATTTATCACCTATTTCCAACGTGAGTGCCTTGTCTTGTATGAGGATTTCACTGTAGTTCACTCCATTGGAGCGATTTCACCCATGTTCAGAAAAGTGAATATTTGAATCACACACAACTGAAAAGTTACATGTAATATTCGCATGCTTGCACAAAAAGTGAATGTTCCACCTTCACTAGATATAAAGGTTGTTGTAAGAAATTAACACCCTAATACTTAAAAAATGAATACTTGTGGTTAAAAAATTGTTACTACTTGTATTCTCCTTGCTGCCTTTCAAGCTGGCACAGGGCGCCCTCTGTCGTCGGACTATTTTGTTGCGAACCGATGAATGCTTACGTTACGTTTTCTTTTAATGTGAGAATGCTGGGTAGGGTGCTTTTCTTTCCTATCACTTCTCCTTTTCAATCTTACTTCTGCAATATTGATTATCTTGATGAGTGTTTGAAGTGTGAAACATCCGTTCAAAGACATGGCACTTTACGCATTAGGTCTGGAAAACGTTTGAAACGCAAAGTATTGTCTAACAGATCGGTTCTGGGATCCCTCAGAATCGAGACACATTTAGTACTAGCTTACTGTAGTAATGCTACATTCTAGAGGTAGTGTTCTTTCAGATTTCCAAACAAGTGAAACACCATAACATTATCAAAAATCGTGTCCTTACCGGAAAAATGACCACTTTCACACGAGCATAGTACCACTTTTTCTAAGAATTCCACACTGGTAAAGAAATATTCTCACGCAGGAAAAGTAACTAAACTCATTCTTAGACATGAAATGTGCATGCTTGAATTCCTCGTGTAGTGAAAAACATGAATACATATCATTGTCGAAAAAACGTGTGCTTTGAGCTATAAATAACCACCTTCGCCCTTATACATGCAGTTTACTTACACGCTTATTGAAACGTAGTAGAGAACTGTTGAAATTCACACAGAATCCTGAAAAGAGCATGAGAACAAAAATATAGACATCATTAGTGCAAATCTCTATTGATTGCGTATAAGAATCTTAGTGAGTTCGAAATCAGTGTATCTTTAAAAATTGCTTTAAACAACTATTTGTGATAACGGTTATAGAATCCTTTTATATAACATAGGTGCTCAGTAGAAAAACAACACTCATGTGTTACAGTGGATCTCTAGGTTACTTAGAGCCGAAGCTGAGCGTGCTAACCTACTGTCTATGAGATAAATCTTTTAATCTGTTGGCTATCATAACTTATAGCTGTATCGTGGTTAAAGTACTGTCCATTTCAGTCTATTGTGAGATTTTCAACGAAAAGAATTAGCTGATGTATGGGAAAAAATATTAATCTGACTCAGATGATGTTTACGATTTTACTTTTTTCGGCAAATGGTGCTATGAAAGTAAATATACACATAGGGAAGTTGAACAGTGATTGAGCAAGTTACTTTAATTATTTTGCGAGATATATGAGAAAATGCGAAGAATAGATATTGAGAAACATGCATCTGAAGATTAAGCTATGAATTTATCTCTAAGAATGTATGACAGTGAAGCAAACTTGCATTCAGTTTTTCATTCAAAATGTTGTTGTTTGCATATAAGTGAAATTCCTCCTCGTATGCCTTTTTCCAGGAAAAGATACATTATAGGTTATCAACTCTAGTTTAATATTTGTCATCTTCAGGCATGCTAGCCAGGTTAGTTTTTTTAGACAGGGATCAATTACATAGTATCTGGCACATAGTTTTCTCAAACACATCAGCTAAGAGAAGCATGTTTGTGTACAAGTCGTGATATTGGCCCACGTTTTTTATGTCGAATGAGTTTCATTGCATGGCTATAGTGTTCTTCCCCCTAGCACTTCTCCGAGGAGCTGTTCATGATGCGTGTAATCTCAATTTTAAGCTCCCAAATAAGATTCCAGTTATATTTCATAACCTAAAGGACAACCATCTGCAAGGAATGATCAAAAATGAGAATATTAATTGCATTCCCAATAATATGGAAAAATGCACAACATTTTCCCTTGGAACTTTGAATTTCATAGATTCTTATGAATTTTTAAGTGCATCTCTCGAGACAGCAGAAGAATTCCTTATTTTGCATTTTGTCCTGAAACGAGTAATTATTTAACTTTCTCATTAGGGTTGTGGAAGATAAAAGCACTGAGCGCTTCTCACAAGTAAAGGATTTAGATAAACAGTAGCATATCTGTTTTCACGTCGACTTATCTTTTCCATAGGATAGTGCGTGAGTTGACCCATGACCTTTACCACTGTTTGCCTGATGCTGCGCATGCATATCATTTCTTTCAGATCACGTGACAATGAAAGTAGCAGCTTTTGTTTGTCACTTCTTGTACGCTTTATGTGAGAACATCGATTTTCGTGACAAAAGTGCAGAATTCTTTTACTGAGGCCCGATCAGAACATATATGTCAGAGCATAGTTAGGTGGATTTTTTTTATGTTGGCGAAGAAGCTGAAATATTTGCTAAATTTTGACTATCAGTCAGGCTGCAAATAAAATTTCAGTGGGTTAACTCAGGTAAGCTGAGAGGGTACGATCGAGTGAGACATGTATTTTTTGTATAGTAGGTTAGTGTATTTGTTAAAACTATTGTTCCTTACACCGTTTACTCGTGTTGGAACTAAAGTTTTTTACACACCGTAAGGATACCTGCAATGTACTTTTAGCATTCTTACTTTCTGTAGCATTCTGCTGCGTTTAGCCGATGAAAACAACTGACCTTGTAAAGCGTGTACTAACGCCGCAACGCGAATTTCATCAGCGTGATGGTCTACACGTTCGCCGGTAAATGTTGGAAAAGATGATTTTTAAAACTGTGAGTGCGTTTAAATAATGATTACTCCCATAGCTGATTTTTCTTCGGAGGAAGAAATTGTTATTTTACAGCATAGTGTTACTTTCTGGGAAAGAGTTTGCATCATGTACTGAGGATACAATGGTAATAAATATTAGGAATAAAACCATGTCGCGTAACGGATATACTTGCGGAGAGTAATTAATTGAGACATGCCAGATTTAACGTAAAACCACTCTCCAAAACTAGTCCTGACACGGAAACATAGATATCTGATGGCAACATTCTTCAACCCTATGGAGACTAAATAAGAGAAGCTGAACTCTTGGAGGTTTAGGGGCTTGAAAGGAAATTCTTCCAATGGGGTAAACAAATAACTGACCTATCATAAATGGGATGTTTCGATAAGAGGATGGAAAATGATGGTCTGAAACGAAAGGAGATTGAAATGAGGTAGACAATATGGGTTTAGTCAGAGGGGCTGGCAACCGTCTCTGGACGTGGAAAAATTTCGAGTCTGAAAACTACGATCAAGAGTGCCATTGGGTTTTCATGTTGTAAGATATCATGCTTGATACGGAAGCAAAGGGGTCGACAGCACAGTGGGGTGATCCAAGATTTATCCTTCAATAAAACCCTTGTGATTTCCCCGTTTGGAATAATATTTTTTAATTTCGCAGGACTTTTCAGATTGTAAAACCATCCGTCTCTAAAACATGATCCGTTGTGAGGTTCCGAACGCTTGTTGCGTGTTCTAAAGCGGGTCTTTTATATCACCCATACAGGTCACCAGACCATATTACCCCTCAATAGTTTTCATAATTACGAATAATTTGTTTTTAAATCAGATTTTTTTGCCGTTTTCCTTTTATTAAATTTTTAATTTTTTCCCAATAGCATTTTTTCATTTTCTGCCGGTCAGTCTTTTAAAACAGTTAGTCCTGGGATAGTCTTTATTCTACTGAAGGTCGAATTCGCAAAATATGGGACCTGTTAATAGGATTGCACGTTGCCACCGAAAAGATTAGTTGGACTTGGTAAATTTCTGATGCAGGTAGATAGCAAGGAATTGGAGTATGTGATCAGTGAGGGGAGTTTAATAGAGGGGGGGTTGAACTTTTGATAAGGGTGAGTCAAAAATTGGGAATAGTTCCGATTAAAATCTTGCTAAAGTATACACTAGATGGTGCCACCAAAAAACTTTTTCAGGTGGTAGGAAATTCAGGGGGGGGCTTCAAAAATACAGGTGGATCAACCAGGTTGGCTTAAAAATACAGGTGGGTCAACCAGGGGTCTTTGAAGAGGGGGGATTTAAAAAACAGGTAGGGTTTTTAATAAAGGGGTGGAACTTTTGATAAAGGGGTTTTTTTAATGAGGGGGAGTCAAAAATTACGACTAAAATTGAGGGTTTTTCTAAAAATAGTACTCATCATATACACTAGAGGGCGCCACTGGTTTTTAATAAAGGGGAATGAATCTCTTTGTTGCGATCTTATGCAACCACGGCAATTCCCGGTTCCGCCTGACAGCACTACCTGGTTAAGAAAAGCCATGATCAACTAGAGCCAGGGACAAGGAATACGCCCTATAGGCGCACCTCAACCCCAGCCTCACATGGCAGCAGTCCTATAGAAGGAAAGCTAACCACCGGAAGAAACCTTACTTTAATCTATTCCCCGGTTTGCAAATGTGCAAGGATATAAAGATCCAAGCTCGATCGGCACCCGGGGTGGAGACTCTTAGTAAGACCCAGACTTTTTGGACAGCTCGTGCCTATTAGGCCGGGAATACCTTTCGGCAGAGCCGTCGAACAGACCACACAGGTCTCCTGAGAGGTGAGGTCTCCGACGCCGTCACCATCCGACCGGCAATCAAGCCGGCCAGCAGCGTCTTCAACCTCGGTTGGCCTTGGCCATGTCCAACCGGTGAACCAATCCGGTCGGCACAGCCTTCAGCCGGGTTGCTGGGCCCTAGGCCCCCCCACCACGACAAGGTGGTCCCCTATCGGGGGGGTAATAAAGGGGAAGGAATTTTTAATGAGGGGAATCAGAAATTAGAAAAATTACGACTAAAATTGAGAACTTTTTCTAAAAGTAGTACTCATCGTACACGCTAGATAGCGCCATGGGTACTCAAAAAAAAGGGGGAAGGAATGTTTAATAAGGGTTTTTTTAATAAAGAGGGATTAATTAATTTTTAATTAATTATTAATTATGAATATTGATAAGGGTGTGTGGTCTATTACGTAAGGGGTGTGAGCGGAAGTGGTCGTGGCTGGTGACCTCATACCGGAAGTATTAATTACCATATAATGGGGTCCCACTACTAATATGTGTTGCTCAATATTTGAAATATGTCAGCAATAGTAGTAGTATAGGAAATGAAAGTCTGGGCCAATGTTAAAGTATAGGGGATTCCATGTTAACCTATGGGACACTTTTGGGGAAATGAGCGTTGACGTGGGTTTTGGGCGAGACATTTTGTGTGAAAGACAGGTTATGAGGGGGTTTCGTTGGGAAAATGTTGCAGTTATCAACACTTCACTGAATTATTGGGCTGTTGGGGTGAAAAAATTGGTAAAATAGGAGAAATCGAGAAAAGCAAGAAAGTTTGGGAAATTAGTTTAAAAAATATGACAGTTCAAAATCAATGAGGTTTTCGAGAGGTGCGGGAGAAAAATATGACGGAAAAAATAGATTTTTATGGATTTTTATGGAATTTTTACGTTCCAGTAAGGATGAGGACTAATTACACTTTTTAAGTTAATTAGACATTAGTAGGAAAAAGCCCCTGTTTTGAGTCAAGAGGGTCCATCTCATTTTTTCCCATCCACAGGGTCTATTGCACATCGACGTAGTCTGCAATGTTTTCAGTATACATTGCAGAGGGGGTCACCGACTTCAGGCATGAGGTCTGCAGAAAATATTATTTATAAGCTCTGCTGATAATCTCCTTGTGGGGAAGGCTACCAAGACAGATGACATATGTATTGCTCAAAATGTGTTTGCGTTGCCGTGACACTGGGTGCTGACTGAAGCTCTGTTAGATACCTCTTTAAGTCATTTAATAAAGACTTTAAAAATCACTCAGGTATTGAGGGAAAAAAAGCTGAATTCATATGGGGGAGTTTCTAAATTCTTCATTTTTTCCCTTTGCTTCTCTCCCATTGTATCTAGTCTCTTTTCTAGTCTTTTTATATACATTTATTTCGTGCGCAGCATTTGTGGGTCGCTTTTAGATGCTTGCTTATGCTGCTTCCTGTTGAAATCTCGAAATGTGACGTAATGAATGTATTCTGAGAGACTTCTTGTTGACGCTAACGGAAATGCAATCTTGTTTTCGGCTCTGAGCAATGGTCGGCTCACTTGGTTCAAAACGATATGAAAGTAGTATTGGAATGTATCTCTTCCGGTGTAGCAGTGTATATCTGCAATAAGAATCTCAGTTGGCTCAGTTGGCTTAATATTCATGATTCTAAAAAGCAACAGTATTGTTGGATAAAGTGTTGGATAAATTTTGGATTTAGTAGAAAGTCTGTTATTAGGGGTAAGTGGATTATTAAACTGTTTTATTATTTAATTATTTTACCCTTTCTTTACAGATGTTTTTTGTTTTTCAGTTGATTGTTTTTAAATGGTATCATCTATCTTGTCATACATATCTGAAATTCGAAAATTCCCAAAGGCATACGTTTTAATGTCATCTGTATCAACTATTCTTTTAGTATATTTATGAGACAATCCAATCTTTGTAATTTCAAATATTTCCATATCGTGTTGTAGAGATCGAAATTTCTATTTGTTTGACACTTAAAATTCGTTTTCTGAAAGAGTCAGTGACGATAACTTTCGTGAGTAAATTCATTTTTAACACCATTCGCTGATTTCTCTGAAATCGGGCCATCTATAAAATATAATATCGAAAGTCTCGTAATTCGAATTATTGTGGTAAGTTTGTAAGAAATGTGAATATTGCGACTCCAGCTTTGATAGAAATGACAATTATAGAAGTCATTTGAAAGATTATCATATAAAAACTGATAATGCTTTAGAAAAACTTTTCGTATATACAAAATAGATAACATAGACGTGCGGCAACATATAAAAAGTTTTCTGGTGAAAAATAACAATAAGTGGAAACGTGTTATCGGTGAAAAACTCAGCCAACCTCTAAAAATTAGAATCATATTGCACGTAAAATTTAAAAATTTCACGAATTCCGAAAGGCAGGAAGAAAGAGTTTCAGGATATTTTTCAACACGTAACAAAATAATCACTTTGGCTGATAATTTAAGTTTATTTCTGAAATATTTGTATGAAAAAATATATGAAGATATAGAAAGTTTTGTAAAACAGGGAAGCGGATGGGTGTTCGACAATATTATTTCGCTGGAAATTCGAATGTCACAATACAATGCAGTTGGAGCATTTTTCATAGATTTTCCAAATCATTTAAAATTTACCAAAGGAATAGTCAATGTTCAAAACTCAGACAATAAATGCTTTCTGTGCTCAATATTATCTGCTTTACATCCAGCTAATGATAATCCTCACCGTGTGGAAAACTATAGACATTATGAAAATGATTTGGACACATCATCGCTGACTTATCCAGTAACCATCAATCAAATTTCAAAATTCGAGGAATTAAACAAACTCTCTATCAACGTAATGGTTTCTAAGAAAAATAGCATAGAAACGTTATATATTTCAAAGAAACGTGCTAAAAAACCTATACAACTGTTACTTTTAAAGAAAGGTAGCGATTCCCACTATTGTTGGATAAAACATTTCAGCAGAGTTGCAGCATATCTTTCCAAGCACCAGGTGAATCTTTCCCTTGTCCATACTGTCTTCACAATTTCTGCAGAAAAGATTTACTGGATAATCACATCAATGATTGCAAATCGAACAAACTGCAAAATATTAAATTTTCCACACAAAATTCTATGAAATTCCTTGCAATCAAGAATAGTTTGAGACATCCGTAAGTAATATATGCAGATTTTGAATGTTTCTCAAAATATTCCAGATGCGAAATTAACCCATGTAGGATACGAACTAAATATTTAGTTACCATCGGGGTTTGCATATATCAAGGGACCTGGGTTCGAACCCCGGAAAAGGCATGGATGTGTGTGTTGTTTTTCTGCTGAGGTCCTGCCATCCTCACAGACCTTCTACTATGGCATGTAAACTGACAGGCTCCTGTCAGACCTCTGTGGCAAGCAGCTGTTTGAGGCTGCTTTTTTTATTTCATAGTTGGCCCAGATGGAAAACTAATAACAAGCAGGAAGTACAGAGGCGAAAACGCAATAGAGCGATTTTTAAATGAAATGATCGACGCCGAAAACGTGATAAAAACTTTAAAGAAAAACAATATTAAGATGACTTATTTTGATTGGCAGAGTTTTAATGATGCGAAGTGTTGCCACATTTGTGGGAAAACACAGGAAACCGATAAGGTGAGAGACCACAATCATTTAACGGGAAAATTCAGAGGTGCTGCTCACAGCAAATGTAATCTGCAATACAAATTTTCAAAAGATATACTTGTATTGTTTCATAACCTCAAGGGATTCGATGGCCACTTCATTGTAAAAGAATTGTGGAAATTTGGTAAAACGAGGAAAATTTCGGTCATACCCCAGTAGTATAGTCCCACTCTGGGGATCCCCCTTTGCACAGTGACTTTCCAATATGACGTCAGCGGCCACGCCCACTTCATGTCACGTGACCACACCCCCTGTTAATATTCATAATTAACAATTCATAATTCATAATTAATAATTAATTAAAATTAATTAATCCCCCTTTATTAAAAACCTTATTAAAAATTCCTTCACCCTTTATTAAGCACCCGTGGCGCCCTCTAGTGTATAGGATGAGTACTATTTTTAGAAAAAGTCCCAATTTTAGTCCTAATTTTTCCAATTTTTGACTCCCCCTCATTAAAAAAACCCTTATCAAAATTCCTCCCCCTTTATTAGAAACCCGTGGCATCTTCTAGTGTATAGGATGAGTACTATTTTTAGAAAAAGCCCTCTCTTCATTAAAACTTCATTGATCACAAACTTACGTGCCTTGGTATCTAACATCATCTGAAATTTTCCAAGTCCACTAAACTAATTTTGGTAGCAACCCGCACTCGGAACGGTTGATGAAATTATTGAACAAAGTCCCATATTCTGCGAATTCGACCTTCAAGTCGTGTGACGTACATGTCGCAACAAATGTGCAGAACGCATGATACAAATCTCTGCTTTTCGGGGTAAGAGGGTGTTTGCAGATAGAGCTGCCAGTGCACATTATCTACAGCGCCATATTTACATTTGTTGCTGATAAGATCCGAATTCCTATTTTAATATCTACCATGCGGTGTATGTGACCAAGTCTCTTCTTATCAGGGTGAGGGGCCAAGGGGTGATTGCCAAAAGACAGCCGATGCACGCTGACCACTCCACACTATTTGCATTTGTTGCTGATAAGATCTGAATTCGTGTTTTAATATCTGCAAGCTTTAACTGCGCCAGAGCAAGTGACGTTTCTTATCACTACATTGTCAAAGGGTGAATGCCAATGCGTGCCATCTGTTTACATTTGCTACTGATAAACAATTTCCTTCATTAAAAATAAAAACTAAGTAAATAATACGGACGGCTCTTTAGCTCCTGTGTTTACTCTGAACGTATCTCACGAGGGCCTTATCAGATATTGGTGAAGTTCGTTTAACCTTGATCATGTCGAAAGATGTGTCAAAGGTGTTTATAAGATAACATCTGTCTCCATATAAGCTCGCACCCCACTTGCTGCGTCATTCCTTGCTACTGGTCAGAAGCTATCTGTCAGAAGTTTTTTTTCTCTTAGTTTGTGCATAGTTTTGAAGTCTGTCTTTGTGAGATGTCTCTCATCTGAGAATTAGAACATGCTGCTGAGATGGACGCCAAGCAGAAGGACGTAGCCCGTTCCTTTGATGACTTGCTGGCGTACGTCTGTTGGATGCTGTTGCCAAGTGCCCTTCATTACCTGAGGCCCCTGCAGTGAATAGTGTCTGCCTGCTGGCGATCCAGCAAGCAGGGAATGCGCTTAGGTGGACCCGTGCAGCATCCACCTCGGGACAAGCTGGGAGCCGCCCCTACGCTTCTGCACATCCGCTGGACTGCTCACTGGCGGGGTCTTCATCTACCTCCAAGGACGTCACTAATGCATTTAACGAACTGGTGTCCAGAGTGAATCAGCTAGAAGCTGCAGCCAAGCACCCTTCATCACCTGAGACCCTGGCAGCAAAGCATGTGTGCCTGCCGGTGATCCAACATGGTGGGAAGACGGCTCGGTAGACCCAGAAGCTCACCTTAACCACACCCCATGCAGCATCCACCTCGGGACAAGCTGGTAGCAGCGCCTACGTTCCTGCACACAAGCTGGACGGCTCACCGGTGGGGTCTCCATCTACCTCCAAGGACGTCGGCTCATCCTTGCCTTGCATTGCTTCCCCCCCGAGTTCGTCCTCTGCTATACCACACTACACCGTCACGAACATCAGAAGCTTTAATTCTACCAAATTTAAAACACATTTCGTGTCAACAAACGTCCGACTCGGGGAAATGGAGAATGTTGAGGCACATGATTTTTTCCCTGTATTCAATATCCTACAGGAGAAAATGCTTCAGGACATTGTTCCACAGGGTAAATACAGCCACGTTCGGCTGTGTTTCCATTTGTCTGA
Source organism: Ryuthela nishihirai (assembly GCA_038380435.1). Lineage (NCBI taxonomy): Eukaryota > Metazoa > Arthropoda > Arachnida > Araneae > Heptathelidae > Ryuthela > Ryuthela nishihirai. Next base: position 712,213 of record JAWZYU010000025.1, read on the forward strand.
TCTGAAAATCCCTGTGAACCTGAGCCTGATAAGACGAAATGAACAAACTGGTGAATGCTTCATGACTGCCCTGGACCACATCGTACAATCCAATGAAGGTCTGGGCAGTCACAGTGACTTGGAATTTGACTTTGTGTGCGCGAATATAGAACGTCAGGGGAGTGGCTGCACCAGCCCTGAGATGCGTGACTTTGCGGACATACAATCGTTCATCCATAAGAAGGACAGTGTCAGAAGAATCGTGAACAGCGACTCAATCTGCCTAGCAAGAGCTCTCGTGGTTGCCAGGGAGCTATGCTTAAAAAACCGTTGCCTACCAAAGCAATATGCTAAAATCCGTGATTACCGTTACCCAGTACAAGGGGTAGAAGCATGCCATCTTCACATGGATGGCTTGTCACATCTTGCCAGCCAGTTCCGGATTGTGATATATTCTGCTGATGATGCCTTTCTCCCCATTTCCATACATTATCTGTAACATTGTCTGATAACATTTATCTGTTATTTTATAAGGGACATTACGATGTAATAACTAAACTGGGTGGGTTTTTCGGGGTTAAACAATTCTGTCCGAAATGCTTAAAATCATATAATCATGGTCACGTGTGCAAGGGCACGTGCAACCGTTGCCCTTCAACCGATGTGCTTCATATTGGGGAGCCGCTGCTCTGCACAGTGTTCTGCATGTATTTGTGCGGCACTGAATGCTTTCAGGCGCACCTTGTGAAAGCGTCTCAGACATGGCATCGCTGTATTAAACGCATCAGCATTCACGGTCCCCAGAAAAAGCATGTTTGCAAGGTTGATACTCTAAAATTGGTCGAGCCCTGCAAAATTGACCAGGCAAAATTTTACCTTTACTTTGACGTAGAGACAGTGCAGTGTGGTGACGTATCTTTGAAACCAATACTGTGTGTGGTCACGTATCAGATGAATGACGAGTGGGTTTACGCCTCATTCCCGGAAAGGACGCTTTCATGGACTGACTTCTGGCTAAAGAAACCACCAGAATTCAACGATTCAAGAATGCCACAGTCCTCGCACATAATCTGAAAGGCTTTGATGGCATGTTTATCATCAGCTACCTGTACAGAAAATTTTTAAAACCGGATCTTGTGTTCGATGGATCTAAGATTTTAGGTATCTTTTTACCTGGCCTTAAAATACGATTCATCGACATCTTATCATTTATTCAGGCTCCTCTTCGCTCTTTTACAAAGACCTTCAACTTGGGGACAGTAAAAGGTTTTTTTCCCCTTCAAATTCGTGAAGGAGGAAAATTTATAGTATGTAGGGTCCATTCCGGATCAGCATTTTTTCCAGCCCGAAGACATGGAGCCTTCGACACTGTCAGCATTTGAACAATGGTGTGCCACAGCAAGCCTCGAACCCTGGGACTTTCATCAACAGCTTCTGTATTATGGCAAGGCAGATACAGAGCTGTTACAGCACAGTGCCCAAGCTTTCCGTCAGGAAATTTTAAATCTAAGAGGTGTAGACCGCTTTACACGTGACCTCACAATTGCCGGCGCTTCCTTACGCATTTTCCATGGGACGTTTTTGCAGAATACCCTTGGTGTATGCCCCGCCCAGGGGTATTCTGCAATTAATGACTGGCAGCCCTTGAAAGCTCTTGCATGGTTGAATTATGAGGCTTCCAAGGACAATATCGAAATTCAGACTGCGCAATCCCCCAGAGTTGAATATAAAATAGGTCAGTACAAACTGAATGGCTTGTGCCACAGTACCCATTGTTTTTATGAATTTTTAGATCAGCGTACTAGAAAACCATTTGGTTTGTTAAACACACGAACCATGGATCGCCTTCAGGCCTTGAAACTGCTGATGAACGGGTATATGTGCAAAATCATGTGGGAGCACGAGTTCGACGAATTGATGTGTAAAAATCAGCCTCTTGCATTAATTTACAAAACCGTCGAGCCTATTAGGCGTATAGGGGCCCGTGATTACCTCTATGGAGGGCCCATGGAGGTGTTTTCAATTTTTGCATCAGTTGACCAGGGGTGTGCCTTGAATTACATTGACTATAATAGTCTATACCCTTTTGTCTGCAAAAAGTCTCATTTTGTCAAAGGCCACCTGGTTCGAATCACCTCTGATTTTGCCACAGGCCTCAATCACTATTTTGGCATTGCACACGCCACATTGTTACCACCAGACAATCTATTTATACCTGTGTTGCCTTACCGGTGCAACGGGAAGCTGCTTTCCCCCCTTTGTAGAACCTGTGCAGATGGACAACTGGCGCCCCCTTGTCATCACAGTGTGAACCAGAGCGTGTTGACCGGCTTGTGGTCAACGTTCGAGATTTATACGGCTATGTGCGCTGGATACAAGCTAATCGCACTCCATGACGTGTGGCATTTTAAGACCATTCTGCAGTACGATCCTGCAACAAAACAGGGAGGTGTCTATGCGGGGTACATAGACACTTTTCTGGTGTTGAAGCAGCGCTACTCCAGGTTCCCTCCTGACGTGCAGACCGACGAACAAAAGGAAGCCTTTTGTGAGGCCTTCTTCCAGGCAGAGTGGGTTCGAATCCTCTCCTCGGAAGTTGAAAAAAATAGCCTTAAGCGTACTCTCTCCAAGGTCTTGCTTAATTCGTCATGTGGGAAACATGTGCAGAACATGAGTCGAACCCAGACAACCATTGTGAGCTGTCCTGTTAAATACATGGAGCTCTTGATGGATGCCTCACTGGTTGTGACTGACATCGCTGCTATCAGTGATCAGGCCGTGTTAGTCAGACATAAGCCTGCAGAGTCTGCCACTCCTCCAAACACCTGTGGAAACCTGATTCTCGCCACAATGGTGACGAGTCACGCCCGACCTAAATTGTAGGAGCTTCTGTCAAAATTAGGAGCTCGTGCACTGTATTCGGACACAGATTCGGTGATCTACCCAATGTCTTCTGCTGACAGCTATACTCCTGTGCAAAATCCGTTTCTTGGAGGTCTCGTTGATGAAATTATATCGAAATATGGAAGTGATGTACACATAACCGATTATGTCAGCGCCGGAGCTAAGAGCTATGCACTTCGGTTAAGTAAAGGTGACGAGATTCTGAGGACCAAAGGTATATCTCTCACTATGAAAAATAGAACTAAATACAATTTTCAATTGCTAAAATCTATGATGTTAGACCAGTCCCCATCCAGTGAGACCTTCGATGTACCATTTAATGTGGTTCGTAATAAAGTGGAGGGGACACTTACAAATAAGCCCATTGTAAAAAGGTTTAAGGCCAACCTTGATAAGTGTTATCTCAGCTCAGGTTTGACTGTTACTGTACCGTACAGTGTTACAATGACCTGGGATGGATACCCTTATCCGACTCATGGATGACTAAATTTCATACATATTTTATTATCCATAGTGGATCTTCATTACACATATTCCAGTATCCGTAGTGGATCTTATAATTTATTATACATTTTTCAATATCCCTAGTGGATCTTGTATCTGTAGTGAATCTTATAATTTATTATACATGTTTCAATGTCCATAGTGGATCCTGTATCCATAGTGGATCTTATAATTTATTATACATATTTCAATGTCCATATTAAATCTTGTATCCGTAGTGGATCCCATAATTTATTATACATATTTCAATGTCCATAGTGGATCTTGTATCCGTAGTGGACCTTATAATTTATTTTACATATTTCAATGTCCATAGTGGATCTTATAATTACTGCTAAATATTTCTATAATCTCCCTTATAAATACACGGCGGCGTCAGCAGCTTTTGAAATTTTTATACTGTTAAATATTTCAGTAACGAGTCGTGTATTTTTTTATACTGCTAAACATTTCAGTATTGAATAGCGTCATCATTGTTTTTGAAACCTGTTTTACACTGTTAAATATTTCCGTAGTGGATTTTGTAATTTTTTTTATACTGCTAAATATTTCCGCAGCGGATCTTATATTTGTTTTTGAAATTGTCCTACGAATTATAATTTCTGCACTGTCTGTTTATAATTGTAACTGCTGATATTTTTAATAAAAAAGGTTTCAAAAAAATCAGTCTCTTTATTTCCCAACACTAAATGATGGAAAACTTTATGTGGGGGATTAAAAGTAAGAGGAACCTCAACTTTGCTTTACAGGTTCTAAAAGCAGATGGAATATTGTCAGCACAACAGCCTGTATATAGTGTGCGGGACTAGCGTAGCTTGACTTAGGGGCCATCTCCTCATCAATCTCAGCGCGCCGATGATATTTCCGGCATCCACGGTACAGAAACTCCATGAGGAGATGGTCCCCCTAACTCGCGCTGCAGCAGCGCATGATTGGTTATCTTAAAGAGCAGAGAGCTCGTAAACTAACGTTTCAGAGGAGAGCCATCTAGTGGTACTGTAAAAAACTAATTCACGTAAACAACACAGAGGCATATATCAGTTTTAATTTTTTTTATTGAATATCACAAATTTTTAATACATTGTTTAACACAAGGCATGCAATATTTTTAACATGAATCTTCCATATTTTAACACAAGTCTTCAGGAACATAAGTCTTCAGGAACACAAGTCTTCAAAAAGATATCTTCAATAAGGAGTCCAGTCAATTAATTTCCTTTTCTTACGACGGATGGGGGGGGGATGAACAAATTCGACAATGTTGTCTTGAGGGTGACCAAAAGTCTCTGATATTTTCTGTCTGGACAGAGGTACTGATGATATCTGCTGTGGAATGTCAACCTTGACCTCGTGCGGGGCTTCCAATTGTTTGTTAAATAACAGGTAATTTTTCAATACAGCCAGGTACTTTTAAGTTTTATCATCAACGTCAGATTCAAGTATTTTCTTCATCTCTGTGTCTAAATCACGCACTTTTTTTCGTATGTTTCGCCTTTGAACAGTTCGGACTGAAATCATTTTCGAAATAGGGACCCCAACAATGGTAAGACCGCCGTAAGGAGAGGAAGTAGTAATCCCAATCCCTTTTGCAGGAGACGTTTCTTGTGACGGACAGTTGCACGTTTGGAAGCTAAACTTCTTGTGACAGTCTTGTGACTTGGTAAATTGTTTAATACTCGATGAGAGACAGGTATATTGCCTTTTAAGAAATTGGTACACACCTCGCATAGAGCATACATCTGAGGGTCAGAGATGTGCTTCAACGGAGCTGCACGTTACTTTCCCCCTAGTTTTGGTAAGCACTGAAGGAACGGACTTTGAGATCTAACTTTCATTTGGGACATAGAATATCTCGGGTTCTTCAGAAGGTAGGATCTTTGCACGGAGCCTTTCAGTATCTAACGTTCTGGGATGGAGGTCCACGCACAAATAGCCACAGGGAGGCTGTGTAGCTAGTCTATAAGCATCGGTCAGGAGTTTGGAATGATGTGGAAATACTTGTCTTGCCAGAAGCGTTATTTGTGAAGCGTCCCGACAGTTGCGAAATAAAAACATATAGTGAGCATTAAGTGATATAGTGCTCAAATGTCTTCCCTTTAAAACAGATTTTGCAAGATCAGGACAATCGTGATATTTTTGATGACCACCACGAATAAACAATTGAGATATGCGTTCGCTGGCTACAGATTGTTCCATCAAGTCGTCCAGCACCAGAAGCGTAGGTCTGAGGGTATCAAATTCCAGATCTACAGGTAGTCCTTCATAAAATTCCACAGTTTTCTTAAAGGGTTCAAAGGCAGGTTGCCACTTCCTGTTGTTCTTCCTGTTCCAACATGTTGGGGCGGGGGTTCGAACACTTGAGCGGCTTCTTTGATGAGTTTCAGAGTGAAAGTCGTCTTTCCATACTGAGAAGGATTGGCAATTAAAATATTTGAAGGAGTTCGGAGAACCATCGTACCACCATGCAATCGTTAAAGTCTACTCAACACGTGTAATCACTGTGTAATATTGTGGGAAGAGTCGAATCGCTCGCTCTTTTAAACAGGAAATACAGACAGTGAGCACCACAAGTGTCCCCCATGGGGTCCTGTAGAGGTATCGAGGGATGTAACACGTGACGTATACCTAGTTGACTTGCATGGACACATCAGGACTTGTCCCAAGGGGATCAAAGTGATCCACGTGCATTCCTTTCTTGTCAACAGCTATCCAGTGGGTTCTGGGCAGGGAGGACAGATCAGTATTGTATATAAATAAGCTTCTGACTGGTCGATTCTGCGAGGTAGTCTGTCACGTGGGAACACACCTAGATGTAGGTAACATCGAGAGGATGGATTCTAACTGATAGGTATTCATTAGCTGTAGTCGAAAAGGATTTTACGATCCAATGGGATTTCCAGAAAATTCTGGTATTCTGCATACAGGATCACAGTAATTGATGTGGGTAGTAGCCAGGCAAATTTTAATTCGACTCTCACACTACCACTCTTTATTAAGGAAAACAATTGATTACATTCACGTTGCTCGGGGGTCAATTGGAATCCAAACAGTGTAAAACCCTTTCCATAGGCTTTTCGTGATAAGTTAATACCACTATCGGATTTCCATGCATCCACAACTTCCAATAATCCTTGGTAACATCGGAGATAGCGTCCATTCGTAATGTCTGGGGTGTAGGACTGCTGATCACTGTCAATGTGAAGACTGATGTAGTTTAAGTCGAAATGTTAGACGTTGAAGGGATTTTTTTCGTACGATCCATTCAGATTGGTACTTTCCACCATACCCAGTACCAGACGTACCGGAAGTTGACCAAGAAATAAATTGTCACGGTTCACACTCATCAGACCTGCAGCAATGGAGAACATGCGTAAATCTGTTTTTCGTAGGGGGTATTTGGCACTCTCTGAACCCAGTAGGACAGCGTGTGCAAGGATGACACCAGAAGTGGGTTTGACTTTGCACACGAAAAACTCAGCTTCGTGAATCTGTACTTTGTAAGAGGGGTCCATTTCACCTGTCGCGAGACAAAATTCGGGCTTGGACCTTAACAAACACAGTCTCAGATCGACCTGATTGAGTAGGTAACGTTCTTGATTGAACAGGTCGGCATGGATCCTTGAGATGAGTTCGATACCTGTTGACTTGACATACCCTTGCTGATGCCATCCCTCGTTCTCCCGACTGGTCAGTTCCATTTTCCCGGGAGTGTCGAGGTACCAGAGTGGCGTACCGAGCTGACTTCATGTGGCATCGGTACCGTAATTCAATAGAGTCTCTAGGTACACCCTGTAGGGGTACAGGGTGTGAGAAGCACTCACTAGGTGATCGTTGAGGAAGACGTCTACTTGATTGAAGAGGGCGTGGAAGAAATGATTGCAGGGGGCAATCACTTCCGACGGGGGTGTGCCGTCGGATTTCACAATTTTCAAGACGAGGCGCAGGTGACAGCAGGAAGATCAATGTGAATTCAACGATGAATTCAAGTGGAGCATTACCTTCCAGCGAAGCCACAGGGAAATAATTGACATAGCAGCCTCTTTCCAGTTGAGAGACAGTAGGGGGAACCAGAAACAGGTGAAGTTCGGAATTGGTACAATCGCCAGAATCAGCGTGAATTTTCTGAATGATCATGATGAAAACACGTCCTTCACGGTACAGAGTCTCTTCACTTTATGAACACTAGAATGATGACGACGGCGTTTTATCCCTTTTCCTCCCTGCAGCTTGGAACTGACACGTTGCAATAGGTCTACACCAGCTTCACGCAGCCCTGCTTTGGCGGCCGTTTTGAAGTTTTGCCCTTGGGCCATCTCTGAAACGAACCGTGGCCCTCTCTTACATAGGGTGGACAGTGCCGGTATACTTTAACATTGACCCAGAACTCTCATTTCCTATACTACTAATAGTAATTATGATGAAAACGATAGAGAGTTTTTGGCAGAATTTCTGAATATACCTTCATGGCAATCGGAAAATAAAAAAGCAAATTTATTAAGATCAAATTCCCCAAGGAGTGGTTTATTTCTTCAAATGAGCTAGCTTCATCGGAAAAAATGTTCTCTATCATATATGTGGTTACATTGTTTCTCGAATAGCTTCCCATTACAAAGTGTGTGAAAAATATTTGGCAATCAGTCAAGACTGCAACGCCTTTAGATACACAATATGCAGCTTTAAATTCACTACGCTGTTATGAAGCAAATTCGTTAGTTACAGTGAATGAACAGGGATTTTATTTCTTTTTACATGTGAATGATTATTCCGCAAATTGCAAACATTTTATATTCCTAATACACCGCTGTCTGCAAATATCATTATTTCTAATTTCCAAGAAGACATTTGTGATAAATTTATTTTCCCGTCTTGCCATGATATTACTCTGAAGATGTTATAAAACGTTTCGTTATTTTTAGACTACGGATTTGGAGTGCAGAGAAAAAAAGGCAATTAACAAGAGGAAAAAGAAGTTAAAAAGGCAGTAAAAGCATTGCAATGAGGATTCAAGTAGAAAAAATGATTTAATGTGCTTGCTTTCACATCAAAAAACATAACTAAGCGCCAATTTGTATAGCCTTGATAGATCGAAAAATGACATTTAACTTTGAAGGACCGCCGGATTCAAAGTTTCGTATCTTTTCTGATATTTGCAATTAAAACACCCCTACAAAGAAATTTTTACGTTTTCAGAACCTGTTGTTCAAGATTTGATCTCTACGTGACCTGTATTTGACCTTAAAGGACATGTCGGAGGTCAGAATTTTACTTTTTTCCACCTCGATTACGTCGATTGACCTCGCATCCTTTTTTTTTTTATATATATCCAGCCTTTCTAAATATCTATTTCATATATCACTTGTTATGATTTAAAACGAATATTGCAAACGATGTAGCTATGTTAAAAATTTGAAATTTTGGTCATCGAATGTGACAGTCTTGAAAATTCCATTGACAACAGTGAGTTGACCCTAAGCCCAATGTAGGGAAGAAACGGAACGGTTTTGTTTTAAGAGATAATTGGAAATCTCTTTTTTAGGTGGTTACTAATGAAATGTAATTCCCATTTTCAAAGGTAGTTTTAATTTATTTCATTAGAGATCACTAAATATCGAAGCTGCAAAACTTTTAACGAAGGTTTCATGTGATCGGTTTATGGTAAAAATTTCGGCTTGTAGAGTTCTGTTATGATAGAAATTCCACTGAGAGCAATGATCTGCCCACTATTTTCATAGGAACGAGAGAAAAGCAACTTTTTTGCATTTAAGAAGTAGAAGACAAATACTTTTTATGTTTTATAATTACTAATAAAATACTATTAGGTGCATTTCCCCCATCATACATTAAAAATGAATAAACCCTCAAGCAGCTGCTTGTACAGAGGTCTGACAGGAGTCTGTGAGTTGATACGCCTTAGTAGAATGTCCATGAGGATTGCGGGACCTCAGCAGAAAAACAACACGAACATCCATAATTAAAACTTCCAAGGAGTAAAAAAGTAGGCAAAGGAAGAACTTCATTGTCTTTGAAAATGAGATTCTCATATGCGCCAGAGGCGATATGCAATCTTCTAGTTATTTTACACTTTCAGTACCCTCTGACAGTGGAAATTTGAACTACTGTATAAATGGAAAAAATAAATTATTAATATTTTATTAGTACCTGTAATGTGCCTAAAAAGTATTTCATTTATGTCTTAAGAAAAGTTGCATTTTACCAACGGGACAAATCATTACTATTAATGTAAACCACTTGATCATTATACTCTATGACCAAAAATTTAAGTTTCTTGCAAAAAATAGATCGTTTGCCATATTTATTTAAAGATTTGGTATTTTTCAGCTTTTTTCTGCTGCTAGAGGTCACCTTTCGAGTTTTCATTTACCGCTTTTAGCACTCTAACACTGGAAATTCCAGCTCATGGGGATTCGAAAAATGTAAATATTGATATTTTTGTGGAAAGAAATTTCGCCGAAATACGGGATTCGAACCCGCATCTCTCCTGAAACATGCCAGAGTATTCTAATCTGTTGAACGAACGCCGGCTTTTTTCATAAGAAAACATTTGTTTATTTATAAACGTTTGCACTTGTACCTGCGATTATGAAATATTGTTTAAATCATTAATAACGCTAAATAGCGTGATGTGACTTCATTATTTATTTCCATCTTACTCAGAGCATTAAAAAGGAAATAGTTGCCACACTAGATCATAGATGGCGCCAAAGGTGTCGCCCAAAATTCACAGGGAGAGTGATAGTCATTATTAGTGGAAAAAATACTGAGACAACATTAGTTCAACAGGTTAGAATACTCTGGCATGTTTCTGGAGAGATGCTGGTTTCAATCCGTGTGTCGACGAAATTTTTTTCACAAGAATATTTATTGATTTATAGACGTTTAAACGTCTACGGGTAACGCTGAGATTTTCAAATAGTGTTTAAATCATTAATATTTTGTTAGAAAAACGAAACAATATATATATATTTTACCGGCACTATATATTGATGGTCTGTAAACGGTAGCTGGTAGTCACTGGAAGGAGAGCTATGCACCAATCCCCTGTGATGATGCATAGAACCGGCCGGGCCTAGCACCTAATGTCCGACCCCGCCTTCTCATGATGCAGACCGTTAGTACCTTTCAAAAGAGATACTCTCTTGTGTAAGTGAACTGAAGTGGAAGGCTGCCAGATTAGTGTGGGCTACTGATCTGGACAACTATGGCTACTTTTCTGTTTTTCTATGCTGCTGAGGAGTGGTCAACCACACAGGGTCCTGGTGTTGACCATATAAACCCACTGGACTGGACTGAATTATGGCTTTGAGCTTGAATATGGATCCTGAATTTGCTGCAACGCTGGGCTTCTCTGGAGGGAAAAGTTTTCTCTGTGTTCTCTGTTAGTTTGTGGGTTGATAGCCCAAAGTGAATAGATTCACAGGATATGTTCATCAGCTGGTGGATAATCCTGAGCAGAGGTCATCGCAGGCACCTGAACTCTTTGCTTCTATTGACATCGTCATATTCTACATTGGAAGAAGTCTTCCAGTGTAGATGGCTTCAGCATTTAGTGGTGGGGGAACGGGTCTTTGCCCCATGTCGGCGATTAGTTGGCTGTTTGATATTGTCGGCATTCCCTCTCTCAATAAACATAGTTTCTTTAAACATCCCACTAACCATTTTCTCTCCATAGGTAGTTGAAATGTGAGGACTCTGCACAGAGCTTTTTCTCTTGATGTCCTCACACAAGAATTCCACCATTATAATTTAGATATTCTAGGGCTTGCAAGAGACCAGATGGACAGATAAAGGTCAGATTCTTTAAAATAATCTTAAATTACTCTTTTCAGGGAGGAACAATAATAAACATCACCAAGGGGTGGGTCTGCTTCTCAGCGGACACGTTAGTGATGCTCTTTTAGGATATGAGTGCATTAATTAATGAAAGGTTTCTTAGAGCAAACTTTCAGACAAGCGTTAAAGACTTCAATATTATCTGCTGTTATACCCCCACTGAGGACGCCGATGAGGACGAGAAGGATAGGTTTTACGGACAACTTCAGGATATTTTGAATTCTGTCAAGAAAGGAGATATTACCCTTGTTCTAGGTGAGTTCAATACCAAAGTTGGTACAGACTCTGATCTATGGCGAAGAGTAATAGGCCCTTTTGGTATTGGTAGCTGCAATGGCAATGGGCAACGTCCCCTACAGGTAAGTAAACTCAATGGATTCAGAATAACTAACACTTATTACAAACACCGCGATATACATAAGTACATATGGGTTTCACCTGATGGGCTGCATAGGAATATGATTGATTTTATATTAATTAGCAGCAAATGGGCTAGTTCTGTTAGGAACACCACGTCATATAGAGGAACTGAAATTGGATCTGACCTTGTTAAAAGTGTCTTGCAACTTAAACTTAAAAAGTGTTGTGCTAGGGTTAAAAAATTTACTTTTAATACTGAAGCTCTGAAAGACCCAGTTATAGCCAAAGCTTACCATGATAGATTACTTAGTCATTATGACAGTCATGGTATGCTTAATACTGATGTTGAGGAAAAATGGGGCCGTTTTAAACAGGCTTTTTTGGAAACTAACAGTACTCTTTTAGGAAAAAAAGGAGCAGAGGAGACAGAATTATTTGAGTGATAAGGCGCTTGATCTTATTTCAGAAAGAAAGAACTGCAGGAATGTCCTTAATTAATACCCTACTAGTCCTAATAGAAAGCATTACAGAGAACTTAATAAACGTGTAAAAGATCAGTTAGCTGCTGATAAGAATCTTTGGCTTGATGGCTTGGCTGACAAAGCTGAGGAAGCAGTCAAACAGCAAAACAGCACACAGCTGTACCAGATAGTTAATGTTTTGTGTGGTAGAAAACGGACAGGTATACAGGGATTGAAGGATAAACAAGGTAAGGTTATTGGAGGTGAGGATTCTGTCATGGCTAGGTGAGCTGAGCATTTCACTGATGTTCTAAACAATGTGGTTAGTTCTACTCCCATTGTTTGCAATGATGATAGATGCATTGGTGGCTTTAATGTCAGCCCTTTAACACAATATGATAGAGGCATTGGTGGCTTTAATGTCAGCCCTTTAACACAATCTGAAGTTATTTTGACTATTTCTAAACTTAAAATTCATAAATCCCCAGGGGTAGATGAAATTACTATGGAAATGCTTAGAACTGAGAATGTTTCGGTTACCCCTTGGTTGACTGAAATTTTGAATATCTTTTATGATATAAGGCATGGTTCCTAAGGATTTTACCAGAGCTATTGTTGTCCGTATTTTCAAAAAAGGTGAACATAGTTCTTGTGATAATTATAGGGGTTTCAGCCTACTCTTTGTTACAGGTAAAGTTCTTTCCATGATTGTGCTTAATAAAATTAAGAATCTGGTTGACAGTCAATTACGTGATGAGCAATGTGGATTCAGAAGTGGTAGGGGATGTGTGGATCAAATATTTTCACTATGAACTCTTTCATTCGAGCTGTTAATGAAACTGGTAGTAGATTAGGTTTGGTTATATAAACAGAGAGAAAATTAAAGTGATGAAAATTGGTCAGGCAAGCTGTGATTCAGTTAATCTGAATGGTTGCAGTCTTGAGCAGGTGTCACAGTTTAATTATCTTGGGAGTTATGTAACAGATAATAGTGATGTGCGGCATGAAATTAACTGACGAATAGGGATTGTTGTCGGGACTTTTATCTATGGAGAGTGTGGAGAAATAGGTGTATACACCTAAAGACTAAAATTAGACTGTATAACAGTTTGGTTCTTTCTAGGGTTAGTTATGGTAGTGAAACATGGACACTTTGTAAACAAGGTAACAGGAAACTAAATGCTTTTGATTCCAGATGCTTACGCAGTATCTTTGGCATTAGGTGGTTCAACTTTGTAACTAATGATGAAAACTAATATTAGGCAAAGGAGTCGGCACCCTCCTTTAAGCAGCATATTGTGCAGAGAGAGTCTGCGCTGGTTTGGCCATGTTGCCCATATGAATAATTATAGATTGACGAATAGGGTTATGAACATTGTGCCTAAAGGCCTCAGAAAGAAGGGGAGACCTAGGATGCGGTGAGCAATGTCAAACAGGACCTTGTTAGAATTGGTGTGCAGTGGCCAGATGCAGTAGATGTAGCTCCCTTCGTCGGGGTACAGTTCCTTCTACGCAGCGTTTAGGCAATGACAGCCTTTACAATGGGAGCCAAGAATTTGCTCCGGCAAAGTCCATATGTTAAGTCCGCGCTACTAGTTCCAAAGTTCTTATGTTCCGTGGTCCCTATTTGGGAGCATGGTGGCGGTGGCAATCAGAAAACAGTACGTAAGAAGAAAACACAGATTTACGAATGATGGTGACCCATACCTGTTTCGTGTGTAGCCGCTGTAGGGACCTGAGATGGGGAGTCCGGCATCGTCAACTTGTATATCATCTGCCTAGTCTCAGCAAGACAAAGGTGGATCACGCCCTTTCCTCACAGGCACTCGCATCGCTCGTCGGACGGAGGGATAGGACTGCTCGACCAGACTGCGAGAGGAACAAGAGAGCAAAGACACACTTTCTTCTAACAGTTCATCCTTGCCACCTTTTTCGCCGCGACCTCTAGCGGTGGTCAACGCGTAAAGCTGACGCAGGCGATGGCTATTGGTCGCGGATGGCTGAGACGAGTCGCCATGCCTTTTCTGGGGCCTTTGATGTGGAGCGCGATTCTAGTCCAGAAGTTTCTACGCCCGGGGCGAAGTTCGCCATCTGTGGCAAACGAGGTCAGGGAAAATTTCGTGGAAACTTGGCGACAACACAAGTCTTTGTTTTCATCATACGGAACGCATATCCTAGGACCTTTTGGCCCCCCAAGTCGTGTCCGCAGGATCAATTTCTGTGGGCACGACACACCTTTAGGGAGAGGGGGAAATAGGCGGGGCATGGAAAAGGTCTCTGACTGTCTGTAGATAATGATGTATCCATCTGATGTAAGAGAAGGAGATTTCCTAGGTCACACGGCAACAGTTCTGGGTTTCTTTTCTTTCTTCCTTTTTTTTTCTCGACGATTCCCGGTGTCACACGGCGTAGCAACAGTTGCTCTAAAAGTCAAAACTGTCACAGTTCAGTCTGGGTCCGCCTGGACCACTCTCATGGGCGTCGGTTTGCAGGAGGCTCCACGGCACATGAAAAAGAAAAGGGGAAAGGGTCAGAAATCTGGTTTTCCACATGTACTTAATTCACAAGCACACAGTCTGTCTCCATACCTACCGCCACTTGACTCACTGATACACTCAAACTCTTTATCTCTGGGGCCATTAGGACCCAGCACAGGTTACATTCACAGTTGATACATACATAGAGTACATGTTACATTCACGGTTGACCTGGCACAGTAGTTATTCCTTTAAAAATATTTGCTACGTTTACTTATCTAATTCTGCCAGTCACATTCTCATTTAACTCCTATTTTGCTCCTCTTTACTTCCTATGTCTTACATAACAATCCTGTAATAATATCTAAATCATCTCTTTAGATGCTTGTAATTAATGCCTTACTTCGTCATCCACTTCAATCGCGACAACTCGACAACAATTCACAATAACTACTCTCTGCCTTACTTTGTTTCGTTTTTTATGAGTTGGCCATAATTCAGAATAGTTAAATCTTTAATTAATTCATTCTCGACAATTTGCCAATACTCAAAAATCACATATTCCGCTTAACTCCTTTCTACAATTTCCAATAATTCAGAAGACACTAAATTGAACTAATTCTCCTCCATCAACTCTATCTTTATTTGTCAATAATTCACGACACCATAACTTGATCTTTTATCAATTTATTCTACCTCTACTATTTGACAGTAATTCACAACACAATAACTTGATCTTTTATCAATTTATTCTACCTCTACCATTTGTCAGTAATTCACAACACAATAACTTGATCTTTTGTCAATTTATTCTACCTCTACTATTTGTCAGTAATTCACAACACAATAACTTGATCTTTTATCAATTTATTCTACCTCTACTATTTGTCAGTAATTCACAACACAATAACTTGATCTTTTATCAATTTATTCTACCTCTACTATTTGTCAGTAATTCACAACACAATAACTTGATCTTTTATCAATTTATTCTACCTCTACTATTTGTCAGTAATTCACAACACAATAACTTCAAAGAGTTCACTCTATAATGGCAACATCATTTTACTAAGTCATTTTATAATGACAATCTAAGAAAAACTTCTCAAATCTCAAATCTCAAGTTGAGGGTTTCACAACAAGTCTACAATATTTCCAATAACTCTTGGTTCCTTCCGGTCAATTGATCGATAGTAGCGCGTGTGTGTGTGTGTGTGTGGGGGGGGGGGGGGTTGTGAAACTCCGGTGTGTCTATGTCGTTGCTCTCGCAGCCTATCTCCCGGGCCCAGGGAGGTAAGATGAGCGTCATGACATGACGTCATCTCTCCAGCATGCTTCCTTCTCCGACTCATGGGGGGGGGGGGTGCGTGCAGAACTGCAGCCTCGCCAGAGTCTCTCCAAAACGTCACCAGTCCCGTGTACGACCGGCTCTGCCACCGCGCACGGGAGAAATTCTCGCGATTTCTCGCGCGAGCGTTCTTCTGCTCAGACTTCACTGCTCCGCTGCACTTGATAGTCGGGGGAGGGGAGGAGTGCACTAGTGTACTGACGGACCAGGGGGAGATTTTTTGCTGCCCTGGGGGGATGCATCGTGAAGGCATCCCTTCGCAACGACATTAGCCCATGAGGTGGAGCATTCCGTGGTTTCAAGCGTCGTCTGCTTCGGGGCGGCCGATGAGGCAATGGATGAAGGGGTGCTGATCCAACGGGTTTG
The DNA here is from genome assembly GCA_038380435.1 of Ryuthela nishihirai. NCBI lineage: Eukaryota > Metazoa > Arthropoda > Arachnida > Araneae > Heptathelidae > Ryuthela > Ryuthela nishihirai. The sequence goes on from JAWZYU010000025.1 coordinate 728,463, forward strand.
CTGATGTCACAGCAAGCCACGATTTGCGAGGGTGTGTCAGCAGCAGTGGCTGGAGATGGCGCGACTCTTCTGTCTTATCCATGTGGTCGTAGTTCGTACCGGTGTGGCTGACTGGCGGCTGCAGCGTGTGGCAGCGGCTGTGAGCTTGCTGTGGCAGGATGCGCCCGTGCACTAGGCGCCGGACGGCCCGCGACGTGATCCCGTGCGACTCGGGGGTTTGATTCCCAGTCGTCGTCTTCCGATTCCGGCTCAACGATGGGTCATGATAGGGGCGTCGGGGGTTTAGGTGTGGGATCTTCTGGGACGGGAGGCTCACCTATCAGATACGGGCGGCGTTTCAGCAGTTTGGTGAGTCGATCAACGTGCACTATCTCCACTTTGTGAGGGTTGGTGACTAAGGCGATTCTATAGTTCACTTCGGTGAGGTGCTGCAGCACTCGCCATGGTCTGGTGGACATTTTCGATAGCTTCCTGGTATTCCGGCGAGGGACCCATGGGCTATAGAAACACACTAGGTCGCCGGGCCGAATACCTTTATCCACGGCCACTTTCTTTCTCTGCTTCTCCTGACTCGTAGCTGCGGCTTCAAGATTCGCCTTCACCATCTCATATGCTTCATTCAACTTGTTGGCTAACTGTTCGCCATAGCTCTCAGTGTTGGCGAAGGTCGGGGGTTCTTTCATCTGACACAACTGGTAGGGCAGGGCAACGTCTCGGCCACAAAGTAAAAAGTAGGGGGTCTCATGGGTGGAACTGTGGGTGGCACTCCGATAGGCCATCGAAACAAATGGCAGATGCTCGTCCCACACATCAGTTTTGTTGGCCACCAGATGAGATAAATTGGATGCTATGGACTGGTTGAATTTCTCCACGAGGCCGTTAGAGCTTGGGTGGTAGAAACTAGTGATGCCTAATCGGTTAAATACCTCGGTCATCACGCGATCGGTAAAGTTGCGCCCATTATCACTGATGATAGTAGCGGAAATTCCATGTTTGGGAATGAAATCTTCAACAAACGCCCTGGCAATGGACTCTGCTGACTGATCAGCCAGCGCCTAGACCTCTGGACATTTAGTAAAATAGTCCATAATGACTAAGACGTACTTATTTCCTCGCTGAGTGAGGAGAGGGCCTAAAATATCCAAGCCTATACACTGAAAGGGACGGCTTGTGAGTGGGGCTCGAACCAGGTTTCCCTTCTTTTTCTCTTGGTAGCCTCTCCATTGCAGACAAGATGTGCAAGTCTGGACATAATTGCGAATATCGGCATACATGCTGGGCCAGTAATACTCAGACCTTACCCTTTGCAAGGTTTTGTATTCTTCCAGGTGGCCTGAGCATGGGTTGTCATGGCATAATTCTAATATCTTTCCTCGAAGACTGACGGGGATCGCTAGTTGCTCCGTTGCTTCCATGCGTGGGCTATGGCTAGCTGGGGGGGGGGGCAGTAATATAGGATACCTTCTTTCAAGTAAAATGGTTCGGCGGCACTGGCGGGTGAATCGTGGGTCCTACTCTCTAAAATTTCGATGGTGTTCCTAAAGGTGGGGTCCTCCAGCTGTAGGTCTCTCAGATGGGCTAAATCGCCAAAGGGGCTCCGGGAAGCGGGGTTTCTCTCGACGGCCTGTATGTGACGGGACAGAGTATCGGCGGGGACATTGTGTTTCCCAGGCCGATAAATGATGTCAAAATCGTAGTCCTGTAGCATTAGATTCCACTTGGCCAGTCTACTGGAGGGATCCTTGAGCTTCAGCAAATATGTGAAGGGGGCATGGTCGGACACAACCGTAAATCGTCGCCCATACAGGTATTGCTTGAAATGGGTAATGGCGAAACGGATTGCAAGGGCCTCCTTCTGAATCGTTGAGTAGCGTGTCTCTGGGAGCTTCAGTTTCCGGCTGGCGTAGGCTACCGGATGACGGAACCTGTCGTCTGTCTCCTGCTCGAGTACGCCGGCTACCGCAATATCCGACGCATTGGTCGACAGGAAAAATTTCTGTCCAAAGTCAGAGTAGAGGAGAAGGGGCTCTGTCATTAACTTTTTTTTCAATACTTCAAATGCTTCCTCCGCTTCGGGGGACCATCTAAATTGGGTGTCCTTTTTCACTAAATGGATCAAGGGGGCCGTAAGATCGGCGTAGCGATCGATAAAGCGCCGGTAGTAGCCGGTTAGGCCTAGGAAGGCTCGAACGTTCCGGACACTACGTGGGCGGGGGAATTCTTCAATGGCTTGGACGTTCCGTGGGTCTGGCTGGACCCCTTCTGCAGAAATCAAATGTCCCAGGTAAGTGTGGGATTCCTTCATGAATTGGCACTTCGCTGGTTTTAGCTTTAAACTGTAGGCCCTCAGGCGGTCAAATACCTTTTGTAAGCGTTCAGCGTGTTGCTCAAAGGTCTGGGAGGCCACCATTATGTCGTCGAGTTATACGAGAACTTGCTCTTGTCACATTCCCATCAGCACGTGGTCTAGCAAATGCTGGAAAGTCGCGGGACTGTTCTTCAGTCCAAATGGTAAGTAATTAAACTCGAATAACCCTTTCTTGCTGATGAACGCAGTTTTCTCCACGTCACGTGGGTGAACTGGAAACTGCCAGTACCCAGACACCATATCCAGCGAGCTGAAGTATTTGGCATGAGCCAGTTGATCAATAATTTCGTTGACGAGTGGGAGAGGGTACTAATTAGGGACTGTTTTCGCATTTAGCGCTCTGTAGTCGACGCAAAATCTGTATGTAGAGTCTTTCTTCTTCACTAAAACGATGGGTGACGCAAAAGGAGAGGCGCTTTCTCTTATTATCCCTTGCATTAAAGCTCATCCACTTGTCAGTCTAATTCGCCCTGCAGCGCGAACGGCACTCTGTATGCTCGCTGCTCACGGGGCGGTTGTCTGTGAGGTGAATTTCGTGGTACACGGCGTCTGTGCCGGTCAATTCGCCGACATCTCTAGCAAAGATGTCCCTATTTCTCATCAATAATTTCCCCAACTTACTCTTCTCTCGGGGCCCAAGATGGTCCAACTGGAAATCTTCCAGGGTCAAGGGCAATTTTCTTCTCTTCGGGGGGACGCTAGGGGGTTCTATTTGTTCGGCGTCGAGAGCTTCCAACGTGGCAATGCACATGCTCTTATTTAGCCAGATGGGGGCGGAGGAGGTATTGGCGACCCTGATGTTGAGTCGGCCGCTACCGTCCACACAGTTCACTGAGTGAGCCACGTGCAGGGAACCGGTTTTTAGCTGCTCATGTGGCTGAGCCAAGATCGTGCAGCCTTGGAGCTGGGGGGCAGAGCATTCGACAAGGGCTATGCACTCGGCTCGGGGAGGGACGCAGAGCTTCCGTACCATGCGCCCAATGTACGTGGGTGTAGGGGAGGGGGTGAAGGTTGTTCCTGGGCAGGGTAGGTGGGTAGTGATAATGGGAGGTGCTCCCATGGGCAGTTCCTGGTTGCAGTCCCATGGGCAGTCCCATGGGCAGTTCATGGGTTGTTCCTGGGCAGGATAGGTGGGCAGTGAGGGGGGTGCTCCCATGGTTCGATTTCCTGTCTTCTTTTCTTCGCAGTGTACCCGAATGACAATCTGTAACGAATCTGTGCTTTTTCAGGATATCGTGTCCCATTATCATGTCATACCGTGGAGTTTCAATGTCAAGGGCTACTATTGGGTGCTCAAAACTGATTTCGTCGAAGGTGAGGGTCACAATGTATCTGCCTATCACTGGAAGGGGGTGGCCATCTACGGTTTTCAAATTATGTTGGAGGGGGACCGTTTTGTGCAGGATTCGGCTTCTCAAGCGCTGAAAACACCGGCTATCCATGACGGACACAGTGGCACCGGTATCAATGAGGGCCGACACCTCCGTATCCTCCATGCGGCCAGACACAATGGGTGAATTCTCATCACTGCATAGTATGGCACACGGCAAAATGCGGACGGCTAATGCTTCGAGGGGACTCTGGGAAGTGCATCCGGGGCTTCCCTCCCGTTCCAGTTTAAAGGAGCCATATGGCGGTTGGCCTGCTGTAACTCTTTTCTAAATTGATCTTGAGCTTGCCGAGGGGGGGTGAAAGGGAATCCATTATCTCTTGTCCAGCGGTTGCTCCGGGGAGTTTCTCAGTCTCGATTCTGCGGCAGGGTCGGTGGGCGTAGGGTCGGTGGCGATGCACACTGACGGGCGTAATGGCCCACCCCACCGCACGCAAAGCACGTGACACCCCGGTGACCCGCCCAGGGGTGCTGCCGTTGCTGGGGCTGACTGGTACAATTTCGCTCTTGCTGTCCTTCAATCTGATGGAGGCGCTCCTCCAAACGTACTAAATCTGCCTTAATCTGGTACAGGGGAAAGGCTGCCAACAGGTCCTGCAGCTGGGGAAGAGGGTTCGAATCCGTGTTTCTTGCAGGGGTTTCCTCGTCAAATGCTTGTATGGCTGGCGTTCGTCCGGAGGCACGCTCGTTGCTTTCCTCCAGTGTAGCTTTCGCTAAAGCCTCCTCAAAAGTGCGGGGATTATGGGACAGTACGAACCGCTTGAGCCGTGGGACCAGGCCAGCCAAACACTGGGCAAGGCGCATCTGATCGCCGAATCCCTGATTCTCGCTGTCCATGTTCCTTCCTGCTGTTCCCAAAAACTGATAGGCCCGGGTCCGAATGTGGGCAGCATACTCCCGGACACTCTCGTTCGCCGCTTGCTGACAGCTTGTGAATTCGTGCAGGTGGGTGGCTAATGGCGCCTCACTGTCGAACCTTTCCAACACTGCTCTTTTGAAAATGCCAAAATCCTCTTCGTTCCGCAATTCCGGGGATTGAATAACAAATTCCGCGGCAGCTCCTCGCAACTTCGAGTGGGCAATGATTGCCATCTCGCTCGGCTGCCATCGTGCGATCTTCTCTACTCCCTCTAACTGCTCGAAAAACGCTGCTGCAGTGCGGCTGCTCTCTCCTTCATATGGGTTTACTAAATCCACGAACCACGCCAGGAGTTGTCCCGTCATTGGGAACGGCTCCTGGGTGGGTGGCGCACTTGCGTCCTGACTCTCCATTAACCCGAGGTTTTCCTTCACTACGCAAATAGTGTACTGAGTGTTGTGCTGTATGTTGGGATTTTTGTGCCCCCTAACTGCAATGGAGGCGTACACCGAAATGCAACTTAACGGTAAGACAAAAATCACTCCTATCTAGAATATAATAGTGTAGCAGTCCCTAGTCGAATTTCTAGATCTCCCTTTATATATTCTACTCCTGGGCCTAGCTAGAATCTTATAATTATCTTATACTCTAAAACATTTAATTCCATATTACTTCACTATATTCCAAAATAAAACTTGTTTCAACAGATGATCCTGAAATTCCTAACTCAAACATGATATACAATCCTCACTAAAAATACACTATCTTACTTTCTAATATACACTTCATAACATTCCAGATATCACAATAATTTACTCTTATTTTTAACATTCTTAGCATTTCTGCCACTGCCACGTTTCAACACAGTAATTATGTAATATATATATATATGCTTTTCACGGAACATCCAACTTATCGATTCTATTTGAAATTTACTTGAGTTTACGCATTTAACAATAAAATTGCAGTTTTTCCAATATTGAAACTTTTTCTTTGAACACCAGCTATTTTCTACCTTCTAACAGTACTAACTCGTAGATTCGAGGGAATCATGGTCATAAAAGCAACATCGTTAAATTCTTTAACAAATTTCAGAACACTATTCATTTTTCGATTTCTGGCCGCAATAACCCTCAGGATCGAATATCCTGGTCACGGGAACCAATTTGTAGTAGACCCCCCTTTAGTATTAGGGCGGGTACAACATTTTTTCCTCCTTTCCTAATATCTGGCTGTGCTTCATTTGCGCTGGTTACCGAGGGTACACTCTTTCCAGAGTAACCCCAGAAATTTCACCTACAATAATAGAAATGGAGAGGAGTCGTGCTTTACCAAACAACACTCAATTTATTAACAAAAAGTACTACTTAGACATTCTCTATCACAACTTACTCCCTTCGTCAGGGTACAATTTCTTCTACGCAGCGTTTAGGAAATGACAGCCTTTTCAATGGGGAGCCAAGAATTTGCTCCGGCAAAGTCCATATGTTAAGTCTGAGCTACTAGCTCCAAAGTTCTTATGTTCCGTGGTCCGTATTTGGGAGCACGGTGGCGGAGGCAGACCCATACCTGTTTCGTATGTAGCCACTGTAGAGACCTCAGATGGGGAGTCCGGCATCGTCAACTTGTATATCATCTGCCTAGTCTCAGCAAGACAAAGGTGGATCGCGCCCTTTCCTCACAGGCACTCGCATCGCTCGTCAAACGGAGGGAGAGGACTGCTCGACCAGACTGCGAGAGGAACAAGAGACCAAAGACACACTTTCTTCTAACAGGTCATCCTTGCCACCTTTTTCGCCACGACCTCTAGCGGTGGTCAACGTGTAAAGCTGATGCGGACGATGGCTATTGGTCGCGGATGGCTGAGACGAGTCGTCATGCCTTTTCTGGGGACTTTGAGGTTGAGCGCGATTCTAGTCCAGAAGTTTCTACGCCCGGGGCGAAGTTCGCCATCTATGGCAAATGGAGTCAGGGAAAATTTCGTGGAAACTTGGCGACAACACAAGTCTTTGTTTTCATCATACGGAATGCATATTCTAGGACCTTTTGGCCCCCAAGTCGTGTCCACAGGATAAATTTCTGTGGGCACAACAGTAGCTCAGGAGAGATATGCTTGGAGAACTAAATTGCACAGTCTGGTTAGACCTCCGTAGCCCATGGCTACTTGATGATGATGATGATGATGATGATGATGATATATTGATTCGTTTATCTCTTAAAAAAAGCTTCATTTTCGCACTCCCTTTTGGCGAAGATGGCAAAGCCTTGTTGATATTGTAAACCTTCTGACCATAACACTCTACTACCAAAATTTCAGGTTTCCAGTGCAAATAGTTTGTTTGTAATATTCGTTTGAAATATTAGTATTTTCCATCATTTCCCATCGGTACAGGGCGCAATTAAAACTATCGAAATTTTTCAAAATTGCAGATCGCATTATCTGTCTGATATATATCCAACCCGAAAAGAATTTTTCACTTAGCTCTAAAAGTAAAAAAAATGATTGTTTACAGACGGACAGACAGGTGGAAAGACATATGGACAACAACAGAGAGACGGTAGACAGACGAACGAATATTGGCATAGACAGAAGACAAAGTGAAAACATTAGCTCGTTTTTCAAACGAACCTTAAAAGAAATTATTTGTTGGTTTTCAGTTAGCTCATTTCACTTTTGTAGCCGATTGCCGTCTTCTGTTCTGATGGAGGTACAAAATTAATTAATTTATCTCTTTGAGTGAAATTTTTACACCCAAATGCAGCATAGTGAGGCATTGATAAAATATGACAGCTTTTATAGACAAAAAAGTGGTAGAAATGTATAAAACTATAACAACAGAGAAGTTTTAACTAGGTTCACACACTAACTCGTAGGCTTTCGTCTCACGGTACAATAAAACATGGCGTCAATAAACCACGTGACTCAATCAACCAATGACAGTCAATCACCGAGATGGCCAGCCTCCAACTATACACGACCTCTAGGGTGAACCTACCATTTTCTTTTTTTCACCCTACTTTCCATCTTGGGTTCCATGTGAATCGATTTCTGTTAATTAAAGGGGGGAATATGGGGATTGGTTGACTGAACTTTAAAAAAAATGGTGATTTTAACATATCTATATTATTGATTGGTAAACTTATGTGATGTTACTATACGGTAGTTGCATCTGACCCAGTCCAAACTTTGTGTTCTGATGGTCATCTCTGATTTCCTATTGGCTGAGACCATTTGGTGGTGATCTGAAATTGGCCGATGGCCTTATTTCTATGGGCTATTTCTCCTATACTTTAACATTGTAATGTTAAGCGTATGGGAAAATTACTACCAATGACATTATGGTTTGTAGCAAGGCTGAATTCTGATTGGTCGAATGTTAAGTGTTTAAATGTTCGTCCTACCCTTGTGATGTGACCACTCGTTTTGAAGGTTTCGAAATGACGAAGCGAATGCCGAACTGGGATTCGACCTATATTGAGTAATTTTCGATATATCTGCCCATTTTACGTTTTTTCTGATCTTTTGAAATTTTGGGAGTTGATCCTGGTCCTTGATATGGGAGTGAAGTAATTTGACGCTGATTCTAAATTTACCTGTCTCGGACTCGGTATCTGTATTAGGTAGCACAGAATTCACGATTTTCCCTAAGCTTACTTCCCATAGGATAACGTAGACTTTTTGGTTGACCAAGAGACTTATTGTGATTTTCTTTGAATTATCGGAATATAGATGTGTGAAACCTCTTTTTAAAGGAAGAATCCGGTGGAATCCACAGAAGAATCCGGTGGTGGTGATTATTTTCTTCTCAAGGTCGTTGTTTTGGACAAAATTAGTTTTTTCTTCCTTTTTTACTATTTAACAGATTGATATTTATTTCTTATTATAATTTCGTCATCATGCACCTCATGCCGCATTATTAAAAACGCCACTGATGAGCGAAGGCCAAGTGAGAACGATTCCGTAAAATGGTGAATCTCTTTCGTATGAATCTCCGTATACAGTCTGTGTCCTTTATATTTTATTCTTGGTATCTCACGAATCCGTCATCCGCATTATAAAAAACGCCCCGAATTGAGTGAACCCAAGAGTAGTAACATAAATGAGAGTTCTGGCACAGTAAAAGGGGTTCGAGAAATCTATGAAAATCCATGGGAAAAGTTATGGGAGGTGAGGTAAAAAATGTTTCTTGTGGTTTTTTGTGAAAATATGTGAGAAAATTAGAAAAAACGGAGGTGTTTTTTAGCATGTGAAAAACTAATTTAAGTTTTTTTGGGGGAGATGAGGTTTAAACTAATTTGTGAATTAGTTTAAATGAATTAGGTTGAAATGAGGTGTGTCTATGAGATAAAAAATAATGTGTTTGTTAAGTTATCATAACTTGATACAGCAAAATCAAAACTTTTATCTAAGCAAAGTCCAAAGTATTAATTCTGTTATCAAAGAAGAATATTAAAAGTTTTATCCAAAAGTAAATAAATTTTTTATCATAGAAGAATGTTAAAACTTTTAATCAAAATCTAAGTAATTATTTTGCTACAATAATATTAAAACGTTTATCTAATCAAAGTCCAAAGCAATAATTCTGTTAGCAAACTGAAACTTTGTGAAGTGTATGATAATTTAGCATAAAATAATATTAAAATTTTAATCTAATCAATGTTCAAGTAATAATTTTGCTACAAGAATATTAAAACTTTTATCTAACTAAAGTCCATGTAATTATTCCTGTTCCAGCTTTACAATTAAAGCTTTACAATTAAATATATTTAAATCGTACTTACCTTAGATTAGGGCTCTATACCGGAGGGGAACTAAAACTGACTTCGAATCGCTTGAGACCTTTCTTAAATACTCAACCGAAATTTAAAACCAAAACTGAATAAATTTCTTATCATAGAATAATATTAAAATTTTTATCTAATCAATGTTCAAGTAATAATTTTGCTATAAGAATATTAAAACTTTTATCTAACTAAAGTCCACATAATAATACCCGTTCCAACTTTACAATTAAATCTATCTAAATCGTACTTACCTTAGATTGGGACTCTATACCGGAGGGCGAAAGTCAAAGTGACTTAAATAATAAACAGAACAAAAACTAAATCTTGAACTTTGGGTTTGTTTAAAAAAAAAATTCGGTTTGATAGCAAAGTCCAAGCAATAATTTTGCTATCAAACCGAAATTTTTATCCAAAACAAAGTTCAAGATTCAGTAGCAAAGTCCAAGTAATAATTTTGCTATCAAGCCGAAATTTTTATCCAAAAACAAAGTCCAAGATTCAGTTTTGGTTCTGTTTATTATTTAAGAAGGGTCTCAAGTGATTCCATGTCACTTTGACTTTCCCCTCCTTAAGAGTAAGTAGTTTATGTTTCTGACATTATTTTGTATGTTTTTTTCAAAGTTGCTTAGTTGAATCGCTGGTCGCCCTTTAGGGTGTGCAGCCGTCAATTTTTCAAAGTCCAGCATTCACTAGAGAAATTTGAAAAGAATGTCTTCTGAAGCGAAAAAAATCCTTAAACAATCTTAATTATCAGAATTTTTAGGATCTTCAACAACATTTGAACGGATTAATTGAAAATTTCTCTTAAAAACATTTCATCAGATTCAATTAGAAGTGGGTAACATACATATTTTTTTAAAAACGTGCAAATAGATGTAAATTTTAATTATATAATAGATTGCGGCTGTTCTATTGTCGAATCTTCCTATCTCAATAACCAGAAGAGCGACGTGCTGTACAGTTTCGTACCTCAAACACCGCCTGGCAATAACACCGCCAGCAGTAACAATAAACACACATTAATTTTAATTATATAATAGAAAAACGTCCAAGACTAACTGAGATTGTATTTTTGCTAATTGAGATTGTATTTAAAATAGTTTTTTTAGCCAACAACTAAAAGTTTTCCCTTTAGTGGTTGTAAAGTTGCTTTTCGTTTTGAGACAATTACGCAATATACGTGATCGTTTGGCGGTCTATTTAAGGTTTGGCAATATCGTTTGGCGGTCTATTTAATTTAAATCGTATTTCGATGTCAGCAGTTGTTGATAATCATATAGACGTGATTCGTATTTGCTGACATCGAAGTGGAATATCGGATACAGTTTCATTAAATCTTGATAATTGACTTGTGTACCCGAATCGATGTCCATATTTTTTGCAGCTAAAAAGCTGTTGTAAACTCGCGCATAATCTAAACTGTTGGGTTCAAAGTTGCACTCGAATTCTTGCTCAGGAAACTGTTTGCTATTCACTCTGATCTGAATCCGTTCTAGTAACATGTGATCAAACACCATATTGTTTCTGGTTTGATTATTTAATCGGTTAGACTTTTGTAAGACGACATAAAGATCGACAGGTTTATTTTGAGTTGCAGTAACCCGCCAACTGACCTGAGAGTCAATTCGAGTATCAGATTTGTACAGTTTGCACGATTCCCAAAAGATTTCATGTGGATTGCCGCTTGCTAACTGAGATTCTATTTGTAATAAATATTGAGATAAACTCAGATAAACTCGACGGTTCAACGTCCAGTAATAAATAGGCACTTTGATGTCGATTTCAATTTTAGAGGAAAAATTGTACGGCCCGTTAGCTCAGTGGTCCAGATCACCTGACATGTTATCAGGAGGTCGTGGGTTCGTATCCCATCCGGCTCAGACAATTTTTCCTCTAAAATTGAAATCGACGTCAAAGTGCCTATTTATTACTGGAGATTCTAGTTTTACAAATGTTTGTAGTGATGGTTCCACTTTTGGAATAAACCAAGATACGTGAGATATTTCAAATTTATACAACGTAGCCCCAACTCTCTGAATAATGTCTTTGTCATCACTTTTTTCTAGTTTTATGGTATGTTTTACACCATATCCACGTCTCGACAGAATCCAAACAGCTGATTCAATGGTAAGAATAAACTTTCGTTTTGACTATATTTTGTAATTTCATATCTGTCCGAGAATCCTTGATTGAATTCAGGATTTTTCTTCAACGCTTGTGCAAAATCCTTTATCTCATTATTCGTGCAAGTTTATCTTCGCCTCCGTCGTACAAATACTTATTCATTTTCGAACTATCTGCGGTATCTTTGAACCACATCATACTTGTGGCAGCACTGTGTGAAAAATCTTCGGTAAAATCAATTAAGTTGTGAATTGTGGTCGTCACTCCTGGTAATTCAATATCTTCCAGTTCTCTGTTTTCTATATAATATTGAGCTCTCTTGAAAATGTTGTACCCGTTATTGACCATCATAACTACATATTGCCGCCGATATCAGACGCATCTCATTTTAGTATTTTGGCTCTGACGTGTATATAACTGTTGTGCAGATGTAGAAAAACGTCCAAATCTTTCGTAAATATTTCGTATTATTCGAGATTTTTAACATTAACATTGGTTTCCAGATATTCCAAGTACTCGTATTTTGTCTTGGAATTATCCTCTATTGAGTCTTCGAACAAATTCCAGTAAGTAGCTTCAACGTCCATCTTATACTTTCTTTATGATTTTTAGTCCATTTCCATAAATCAACTAATTAAGAATATTTCAGCTTTTAGGGGATATTTTCTCGTTTTTTCGAATGATAGGCGACGGAATAGTATAAAATATTTTAATTCGCTTTCTCAGTATTTTCATCATTATTTGGGTCTGATGTGTAGCATGTAAGTCACGTTTCCCTTGTTCAAGTCAATTATCTTGTTATTTTGATCGGTTACTTTAATTCTAACGTTGTAAATGTAATCAGTTTTATTCAGCGGTAAATATATGGGGAAGAATGGGTGTGTGCCAATTAAACTGCCAGGCGGTGTTTGAGGTACGAAACTGTACAACACCTCGCTCTTCTGGTTATTGAGATAGGAAGATTCAACAATAGAACAGTGAATCAGAATGCGATCAACCCCTCTCGTTTTGTTGGGTACTTTCCTTCGTTTTTTGCTGCATCGATAATTTTCGATCCCCTTCGAAACCTAGGATTTCTCGCAACTTCCCTTCAGAAAAATCTATTTTATATCCTCTTGCCAAACGAATAACAAATCTTAATGTAGAGAGGTTACTTTCTAGTATTATAGGGCTAGGATCTCCAAAGACATTTTCTAAAACATCATTATCCGTCTATATCGTACGTTCCATTCTGGAAAGTTATTTTATTCCATTGAATTTTGCCTTCCATTGAAGTATTTCAGAGTATTATTGTTATATTTATCACTGATGTTGTACCAGGAATACCACATATTGCTACCGATCAGTGCTATCTCGTATTCACACCATTGAGTGTGATCGGCGTTTCATAATTAATTTCCAAATCTTCGGGATTGTGTACTGTAATAGTAGAGGAATTGATAGTTATAAGCACCATCTTTATTAATGTAGTGTAGTACTACGTGGTACTCATATGCTAGTCGTTACCAACAATTCATTCCGATCGTTAGGAGTTTGTTGAAAAACTGATACAATACATCATATGGGTAACCGCATTTTACAGAGTAATTTGCTTGAATTTGCAAAGAGTTATACACAATCAGCTTTGAAGATGAAAGTAAATAGTGTTTTATTTCTTCTGGTGTCGATAAACCGAATGGATCAAAGTACTCGACGTAAGGTAACTTCGCATCATTGAAATAAGCTACCCAATGAGTTCCTGAACCACTGGAAACGTCAAAGTTCACTATACCATTTTCGTTCTTGAATATTTTGGTTGGTTAAGAATCGATAGAGTACACACCACTGAATCCTTTTTCGTTTTTCATTATATTTTCGATGTCTAAGTTACTTAATGGCTCTTTTTTTAATCCCTGAGCAATTTGTTTTCCTGGAATGTACAAACTTTTTCCCTTTTTTTATTTTTAGATAAGCCAGCTGCTCTTTGCTTTCCAGGAATGTATAACCCTTTTCCTAAAACTTTTTGTGCAAGCTTAATACCAGCATATCCCGCAGCTCCAACTGCAGCTGCTTTTCCCAATGCTGCGAGTGCAGATATTAAGAATGGTAGAAATCCAACTAGCTGTGTTTTACTGAAACGAAGTCGATCTGGCGTTGTAGATTTTTTCAGTTTAATAATTTGTCTCTTTGTCAGTTTCAAAATATCGTTACCTTTCTTTTGTGGATCGATACTTAAAGTTATAGGATTCTTATTTACAAATGCACTCTTCAGTTTTTGCTTTTGTCCAGGCGTTAAACTAGTCAGATAACTGTGATACATTATACTTTATTTTTATAAGTATCACGCACTTATATTTTATATATAAAAATTAAGCATGTATTGTGTAAAGTGTAAAACGAAAACTTTAACGGATAACGTTGAATAAGTCACATCAAAGAATAAAAGGGTATTGATGAGAGGTAGATGTCAAACGTGTGGAAAAATGAAGTATAAATTTGTGAAACAGAAAGGAAAATTTGTAAAAGGTGGTGATATAGTAAGCTGGATTCAAGAAAAGTTTAATCCACCCGAAATGCACATTCCACGTTACCAGTATTGTGGACCTTTTACGAAACTGGAGAAAAGGTTAATGCGAGGAGATCCTGGTATTAACCGAGTGGACAAAGCCTGCAAAAAGCACATTTCTTACAGCAAATCTGCAGAAATTAAAAAGAGACACGAAGCCGACCAAGAATTATTAAATGATTTGGATGAAATTCAGAATCCAACTTTAAGAGAAAGAATTTCAAGAACGATAATCAAACCTATCATTAAAACAAAGAAACGGTTCGGTTTAGGACACAAGAAATAAGATGCTTTCTTCCGTTTGCTATGACCCATTAAAGGGATTTTCCGGTACAAAAGATCTAATGCGCAAAACTGGATTGACGGAAAAAGAAGTAAAAAAATTTCTCCAACAACAAGATGTGTACACGTTACACAAACTCATTTATGAAAAATTCCAAATCAGACGGGTTTATGTCTCGAATGTAGACGACCAGTGGCAGAGTGATTTAATCGATATGCAAAAATTTAAATTTCACAATAACCACACGAATTACATTTTAACCGTGATTGACATTTTCAGCAAATTCGCCTGGGCAATACCTATTAAAAATGAAACGGGTAATGAGATTACCAAAGCATTTGTAGAAATTTTTAAACAAAGTAAGCCATCCAAGTTACAAACGGATAAGGGAACTGAGTTTATAAATAAAGAAACTCAACCATTGTTGAACCAACGAGGTGTCCATTGGTTTGCCACAGAAAATGAGACTAAAGCTCAAATTGTGGAACGATTTAATAGGACCCTAAAGACAAAAATGTGGAAATATTTCACTGCTAATAACACTAGAAAATGGATCGATGTTCTACCAAAACTCGTTAAGAATTACAATACTTCTTATCACAGGTCAATAAGAATGACCCCGAAAGAGGCAAGCTTGCAGAAAAACAAAGTTATTGTGTATTTTAATCTGTTTGGTAAAAGAATTAAATCTATTACAGCACCAAAATTTAAAATTGGCGACAGAGTGAGAATCGCCAAGTACAACACACCTTTAAAAAGGTTATCTGCCGAATTTTACAGAAGAGATTTTTGAAATTGCTCAAGTTCTTAATACAGATCCCATAACCTATAAGATAAAGAATCTGAAAGGAGAACCAATCATTGGTAGTTTTTACACCCAAGAAATGGTGAAATACGAAAAGCAAGATGACATTTATAAAGTTGAAACCATTCTGAAAACTAGAGTGAAGAATAATAAAAAAGAGTATTATGTTAAATGGTTTGGTTATGATAATACATTTAATTCCTGGGTCAAAGAGGAAGATCTTTTTAAATAAAGCAAATGGAGATTCAAAATTTTGACTTTGAAGAAGACGAGATATTCTTGAACAGAAACGTATTAGCACATCTCTGGTCTTTTACACTCTTAATCTGTGGTCCATTGGGTTCAGGGAAGACGAACCTTTTGTTGAACTTAATATTTAAACATCTCTACTACAATAAAATATCTTTTTATATGCCAAAGATTTAACCGAGCCGAGTTTATGCAAGAAATATTCGACGATTTGCACGAAATTTTGGAGAAAACATTTGGCGAAAAAATCTCAATTGCAACTTTCTCTGCCAGTAAAGAAGATATCGTCCAGGTCAACGAATTGGATCCCGACATGCAAAATTTAATTGTTTTCGATGATTTCGTAACCGAAAAAGATAAAAAAACTCATCGAATAATTATTCGTCAGAGGAAGGAAAAAGAACATATCATTGATTTACCTGACACAGAGTTATTTTTCCACTCCAAAAGACATTCGACTACAGTGTAATTATTTTATATTCTTTAATATGCAGAACAAGAGAGAAATGTTGCAGATACAAATGGATCATGCAACAGAAATCAGGAAAGATATTTTTATGCAGTTTTATGCATATGCATTTTCAAAACCACACAATTTCTTATTAATCGATAAAAAAACCAAGCACATGCGTCTCAAGTACAGAAAATACTTTGGTAAATAAAGATGAATTACTTGACAAAGTTTGGCGTCACCAGTTCTGAGATCGGTTCCGAAAGAGGACCAGCGGGAATTCCAGGTGTTGGTTTTAAATTGACACACGATGGGGACTACGACATGAGTAATAAAAAATTGACAAATGTCGCCAATTCCGAAGAGGGTTCGGACTCTGTGACAAAACAATATCTGCAACAAGAGTCTATAACATTGAATCACACGGGAAATTATGACGCAAATACTAAAAGAATATCGAACGTAGGCAGACCTATAGAAAATGGAGATGCCGCTACCATTCAATACGTTAATAATACTTCGTTAATTTTTCGGAACAATCGCTACGATGCGCGAAATAAACAAATAATCAATGTTACTGAACAGGATGCAGATTCTGGAGTAGTTACAAAACGATATTTGGAAAAAAGAGCACTTTGCAATGACGATGATAATTACGATGCAAGCAATAAACGCATTAAAAATCTTGCAGAATCGATCGATTCATCCAATGCCACTACGAAACACTACGTCGACAACTTGACCAATGTTCAAAGCAGTCCAATGAATACATTGGTTAGAAATAAAGATGGGCTTTACGTTCCACGTAGCATTGCATTCCACGGGCATAGTTTCAATGCAGAAAAAAAAAAACAAATCCTTGATGTTGCCGATCCCGAGTCGGATTCTGCTGCTGTAACTAAGGGATATTTGGAAAAAGTCACATTAACTGGCGAGGATGTCTTTAATGCGAACAATAAGATAATAGGAAACCTCGGGGAACCGAGGCACAACAGAAATGCGACAACAAAAAGTTACGTTGATGGCTCGACAAAGTTGGATCCTAACCCATCCAATTCTCTATTGAAAAATGAAAATGGACTTTTTGCATCAAGTGGTTGCAGTTTTACTGGCGATGCAAAGGGAAAATGAATTACGAATGTTGGCACCAAAATTGTAAACAATGATGCTGCTACAGAACTATACGTTGATAAAAATACTATAATTTGCGTTACCTATGGTGATAAAGAAGTGAAAAAAGACATATTGCAGTCTCATCCAATTATACAGAGAAACACAAAATTCGACCTACTAACGCCACCTATTTTCAAAGATAATTACCATCTATGCATTTCTAATGGGTATATAAGTAATTTGTTGCACAACAAATCCCTCTTTTAGTATAAATTATAGTATCAACTTGGATGATCAAAAATTCATTGAAGTAGTAAGACCTCAACTTCAGCAGTTTTTTCTCTTATTCCAGTAAACAAAAAATTTGACAGAGGTAGCAAGATTAGTGTTTCACTTACTAGACACTATCCAGATCCAAAAGAAAGAAGAAAGGTACCTGGAGGTCTTGTTTCAGACTTTCATCACTGGGTATGTCTTTATTGTATATGAATAAAGATGAAAGACCTTAAGCAATTACACAGTATTATAGATGAAATCTTGAAATCGCGAGCTACTACAAAATTGAAAATTGAAGGCACTATTTTGGGAGAGGAACGAGTTAAGGAAACGCTCGAAGAATTTCACAAGCCAGTGGTCGAATGGTTAAAAGGTCTGGAAACTCTGAGTGAAGAAACCATGAAAAACATACAAGATGTAGTGAAAACTTTAGAGCCAGAAGAACCCACTGAGATGGATTGATGATGGATGGATTCTAAAGAATTAATTTGGTGTTTCTTTTCGTAATATCTGTTGAAATTGGAATTCTGTAAAAAGAATCGTGCGGGGGAAATAAGAGGAGTTAGGAAAATGGAGAAATTGGCGCAGTCTCATAAAGTAAAGAAGAATCTGCTAGATTTTCGTTCAGGCGCGTCAGGATCGGCTACAAAATACGTCTATTAATGCTCATAAATGAACGACACACTATCTGTAAAGACTGATTCTGAAACCTCTGTGGATACTTGCAGCAGTCCATTGAACTCTAAGGAAATTATAATCCCTATTTTAAGATGCAAAACGTGCAGTAATTTTTTTTTCATTTTTGATATGCATATTTAAATATAAGAAATGTTGTAGTCATCATCATCATCATCCTCAAGAAGCCATGAGCTATGGAGATCTAACCAAACTGTGCAATTTCGTTCTCCCCATACGTTAATTCTCAGCAATATCTGCTGCACCTGGCCACTGTAGCCCAATTCTAACAAAGTCCAGTTTCACATTGTCTACCCACCGCATCCTAGGTATCCCCCTCTTTCTTCAACCTTTAGGATTATAAATTATATAGTCTAATTTCAAAAAATTATTTAGTCTTTAGGTGTATACGCCTATTTCTCCACATTCTTCATACAGTAATAAAAATCCCAGCAGCAATCCATATTCGTGTGCTTATCTCATGCCTTATATCACCAATATCTGTTTCATAACTCCCAAGATAATTCAGCTGAGACACCTGCTCAATAATCAAAATAAAGAGAAAAGGAGACAATATGCACCTTTGTCGAACACCAAAAGCAATGCCCAACCAATTGCTACAAGTTTTACCAACTCTCACACACAACTCTGTGTTACTATAGAGAGCTTTCATTAAGTTAACTAACTCGTCTGGAATGACATACGATCTCACGATCAATCGCAAATTATGACGATCAACAGAGTCAAAAGCCTTTTTGAAAGCAACACAGCTAGTAATCACAGGTTCCTGGTACTCTAAACATTTCTCAAGAATTTACCTAAGTGAAAAAATCTTATCTACACACCACCTGCAACTTCTGAATCCACACGCAAGTGTCCGTCAACCAGATTCTTAATTCTACTAAGCACAATCATGCAAAGAACTTTACCTGGAACAGAAAGTAGGCTGATACTCCTATAGTTATCACAAGAACTGCGATCACCTTTTTTAAAAATAGGGATAATAACATCTCTGGTAAAAATCCTTTAGAAACAATACCTTTATCATAAAAGATATTCAAAATTTCATTCATCCATGTTCCCAGATACATACCCAGCTCTATGCATTTCAGTAGTAATTTCATCTACCCCCGGGGATTTATATGGTGTAAGTTTTGAAATAGCGAAACTAACTTGAGATTATGCTATAGGGCCATAATTAAAGCCAATAATGTATCTATCATCATTACATACAATGGGAGTAGAATAAACCACATTGTTTAAAACATCACTGAAATACTCAGCCCAATGAGCCTGTTGACTCTCTAGTACAGCTCTCTGTTGCTATGCTATCTAGCTGCTTCATCTGGTGCTCCAAAGATTCTTATCAGCCAGCTAATTTATCCTTTACACTTTTATTAAGCTTTCTATAATGCCTTCTATTAGGACTAGTATGGTATTGATTAAAGACATTCCTGCAGTTCTTTCTTTCTGAAATAAACTTAAATGCCTTATCACTCAAATTATTCTGTCTCCTCTGCTCCTTTTTTTTCTTAAAAGAATACTGTTAGTTTCCAAAAAAGCCTATTTAAAATGATCCCATTCTTCCTGAACTTCAGTAGTAAGCAAACCATGACTGTCATAATGACTAAGTAATCTATCATGGTAAGCTTTTGCTATAACTGGAGAGCTTCCGAACTTTAAGAGCTTCCGAATTAAAGGTAAAATTTTTAACCCTAGCACAACACTTTTTAAGTTTAAGTTGCAAAACACTTGTAACAAGGTAATGGTCAGATCCAATTTCAGCTCCCCTATATGACCTGGTATTCCTAACAGAACTAGCCCATTTGCTGTTAATTAATATGTAATCAATCATATTCTTATGCAGTCATTCAGGTGAAACCCATGTGTACTTATGTATGTCGCGGTGTTTGTAATAAATGTTAGATATTCTGAATCCATTGAGTTTATTTACCTGTAGGAGACGTTGCCCATTGCCATTGCAGCTACCAATACCAAAAGGGCCTCTTACTCGTCTCCAAAGGTCAGAGTCAGTACCAACTTTGGCATTGAAGTCACCTAGAAGAAGGGTAATCTCATTTCTTGACAGAATTCAAAATATTCTGAAGTTGTTCGTAAAACCTATATTTCTCATTCTCATAGGCATCCTCAGTTCCCCACTGAGGGACAACTGACTCATGACAACAGACAATATTATCACTACCTAATACAATACCATCTACCTAAACATCATTGCAGATACATCCTTTCATGGCAACGGTATACCCCTCTAGTAGTGCCTTCTGTCAGTAGGATATTGCCCTGATTGTTTGAGAAAGGTTCACGGACAATAAGGAAGACTTCCAGGTATTGCCCTGGCCTCCAAATTCCCCAGATATCAGCATACCCGATCTGCGGCGGCTCAACCACGTAACGTACAAGAGTTAAAAGATCTGCTGGTAACGTGCTGGTATCAAATACCACAAGACATCATTAGAAATCTTATAACGTCCATGCCTCGCTGGATAGGAGCAGTTTTGGCGGCACGTGGAGGACCAACATCATATTAGGCAGGTTGTCATAATATTTTGGCTCTTCAGTGTATGTTCATTGTATCACAAAAGGGATGCTAGCACTCCTGCCGAGCAGTGGCCTAACTAGTCCTGTTCAAAAAATAATATAATAATAAACGTAATAGTGTTATATAATTAAAATTTTGTCTAAATGGTCTAATGAACGGTCTAATGAACTATTTGGTCTAAATGGTCTGACAGAACGAAAATTTCTGATTTAGATTATGCTGATGATTTGGTCCTTTTGGCAAATGATGTTGATGAGATGAAGTCTTTCATTCGAGCTATTGATGAGACTGGTAGTACAGGAGGTTTGGTTATAAACAGAGAGAAAACTAAAGCGATGAAAATTGCTCAGGCAGGCTCTGGTACAGTTAATCTGAATGGTTGCAGTCTTGAGAAAGTGTCTCAGTTTAATTATCTTGGGAGCTATGTAGCAGATACTGGTGATGTGCGGCATGAGATTAATAGACGAATATGGATTGCTGCTGGGACTTTTAAGAATCTATGAAGAGTGGTGGAGAAATAGGAGTATACGTCTAAAGACTAAAAATAGACTGTATAATAGTTTGGTTCTCTCTAGGGTTAGTTATGGTAGTGAAACGTGGACACTTTGTAAACAAGATAACAGGAAACGAGATGCTTTTGATTCTAGATGCTTACTCTGTAAGTAACTCTGTGGTTCAACTCTTTAAATAATGATAAGGTTAGGCGAAGGAGTCGGCAACCTCCTTTAAGCAACATATTGTGCAGAGAGAAACTCTATTGTCTTGGCCATGTTTCCTGTATGGATAATTATAGATTATCGAATAGGGTTATTTACAGTGTATCTAAATGCCTCAGAAAGAGAGTGAGACCTAGGATGCGGCGAGCAGACAGTGTCAAACAGGACCTTGTTAGAATTGGTGTCGATGCAGCAGATATGCTTGGAGAACTAAATTGCCTGGTCTGGTTGGATCTCCATAGCCCCTGGTTGGATCTCCGTAGCCTATGGCTGCTTGATGATGATGATGATGATCTTAATAAATAAATATTTCTATTTCATATTTGTTGGAAGGCAATAAAGGAAACAAAAAAATATTCTGATACGTAACTACAAAGCAAGATGTCAGCATACTTTAAAAGTTGGTCCGAAAATGAGAATTACGGTCTAATGCTAAAGATTGCAATGGTGTTCAGTCGTTCAACTGTACCAGCTAATTATTCCGTGTTGAACATTATGACTAGGTTGTTCACCTACAGCCAATATTGGGGAAGTATAAAGCCATTTTATAAAGGTTATTCTTGAATCAACTCCTTCGAAAGTGGCTCATTTGTCGGGTAGCTAACCCGACAGTGAGTGACCACAGGTAAGCTGCAAACTACTGGTAGAAATTCTTGGAGCACATGAACGGTGCTTCAAATAGGGAATATCACGATTCGTCGAATTTTTCAAACTTCCCTTTTATTCACTGAGAAGTACTTTGTTTACACGAAATATTTTGTTTACACGAAATACTTCGTTTACATATAGGAGAAATGTTTGCTTCCTGCTTTGAAATCGGCAGCGGAAAAATGAGGAAGAGCTCAAGATAAGAATGATGTACTCAATTTGTTCAATTTTCACACACGTGTTCAGGATTGGGACTAGGCACTCCGAGTTTGAATTGATCGTGATAAGACGTCAAATGTTTCGTAAGATGTGTACATGACTCTAAGTGGCATTTGACAAGTGGGGACTGCAGCTCTATCTAAAATAAAAAGTACTGATCAAGGGGAAGTAGAATCGCCGCCATGTAGACTTTGATCTGAAGTGTCGACTCAATCTCAAATCTTGGCTACAAGTTCCAATACATAGCAAGCTTCACACACTTTTTAGCTATCTTCCTACTGCCTCTGGCTTTGACCTTTGTTGGTTTGTCGGTTTATGGATTTGTCAAAATAATTGTTTCACCATATCTTTCGAACGCGATGGAGAAACGTGATGATTTATATATCAAATGAAAGCTTCTGACGCGGCGAATGTCATAGGCTATTAAAAAAAAAAAAAAAAAAATTACCCTCTCCCCTAAAAATGGAGGGCATTATGAAAGTGGTTTTTACCCTATATCTCCTGAACGCGAGCTCCGAAAGTCAAATGAATGCTTGTGACATGGGGAGAGTCATAGAGGGGTTACCAATGTGGGGTATGCGGTAAAAATGTTTGGGGTACGCCGTGAGAGCTCAAAGGTCGCTAGATCTAGTAACAAGTCGCCATTATAAAAAAAAAATTATTCTCTCTGGGAAAACAGAATTCAAAAGAACAGCTGTGACCAATTTCAGCGACTCGATTTTTTTCTTAAAGAAAATGAGCAAACATTTGCAGACTTTGAAGACATCAGACAACAAATAATTGTTCACTTAACCACTCCTAAAACTCTTATAAGGCAGTATTTTACCCCTCCTGATGATTTATAGACTTTAAACGTCTACAGGTAACGCTGAAATTATCTAATATTGTTTTAAATCATTAATATTTTTTGTTAGTATCTGTAAAACAAAACAATATATATATATTGTTTCGTTTATCTCTTTAAAAAAGTTTCATTTTGGCACTCCCTTTTAGCTAAGACGACAAAGCATTATTGCCATTGTAAACCTTCTAACCATAACACTCTACTACCAAAATTTTAGATTTCCAGTGTAAATAGTTTGTAATATTCGTTTGAAATTTTAGCATTTTCCGTCTTTTCCCATCGCTAGAGGGCGCTATTAGAGCTATTGAAAATTTTCAAAATTGCGAATCGCAATATTTGTTCGACACCTATCCAACCCAAAAAGAATATTTCATTTAGCTCTAAAAGGAAAAAAAATTGATTGTCTATAGACGGACAGACAGATGGACAGACAACAGTTAACAGAGAGACGGACAGACACACGAACAAGTATTGGCATAGGTAGATAACAAAGTGAAAACAGTTCATTTTTCAAACGAATCTTAAAAGAAACTATATGTTGGTTTTCAGTTAGCTCATTTCACTTTTGCAGCCGATTTGCCGTTTTCTGATGGAGATTCTATGAAAATAATATTCATTAATTTATTTCTTTGAGTGAAATTTTTACACCCAAATGCAGCGCAGTGGAGGCATTCATAATAAATGACAGCTTTCGGAGACAAAAAAAAAGTGGTAGAAATTTATAAAACTATAACAACTGAGAAATTTTAACTTGGTACATACACTAACTCATAGGCTTTCATCTCATGGTACGACAAATACATGGCGGCCATAAACCACGTGACTCACCGAGATGTCCAGCCTCTAACTATAATAAAAAAAACAAATGTCCCCTCAAGCAGCTGCTTGCCACACAGGAGCCTGTCAGTTTATGTGCCAGAGTAGAAGGTCTGAGAGGATGGCAGGACCTCAGCAGAAAAACGACATATACATCCATGCTTTAACCCGGGGCTCGTCGTAATTTGGTAAGTATTAAGTCATTTGGCAAATTAATGCATTTACGTTTAATTTGTTTGATTTATTTAGCATAATTGATCGTTTATATAATTTTCAGGACAGCTGTAAATTTCAGTGTGCTATGTTTCACGCTATGAAAAGGAATGAATTATATATTTATATTTGCTCGTATTGAACCTCACGTGATTGTGTATTTAATACAAAGCTTATACAATTTCAAGAACAACTTGAATTTTCATGTACAATGCTGAATTCGGTATCGCCGTAAGAAATTCAGCCCGCCATTGCAAAACTATAAAACTGCAAGGCATAATCGAGTGTCCGTTGTAGTTTTAATGTAGTTAAGGTGTGCTTTGCATGTGCCATCTTGAAGCGATGGGAACCGGTAGCCTCAAGACTGCATCTAACAGTTTTAAAAGTATAGTTCTCAATACAACAACTTTCTTTTGCACGGTGTAGTTAAGACGAAAATTTTTAAGAGTAATATTTAGAATTTTAAATTCTACTCAAATATAAATACATTACTGAGGTTTTGTTTTTACGTTTAAGAACATTCAAGTCTAATATGCATTGTGGGTACGGTAAAGCTGTTATTGGTTCCTTTCAACTCCATGACACATATTCCAATACTTAACGGTAATAAAATGCTGTGGCATTCGGCACGGGAAGCGATGAAAACAGCAGTTATATCAAGGATCTGAGCTTAGGATCATTGTAAAATTACCTGGATTAAATAAGAAAAAAATTGTATACAATAACTAATAAGTTCCTCCCAATCTATACAGAATTTCGTGTTTTAGATTTTTTAAAATCCTTGTACAGTTTTTAAAAGTTTCACTCTGCTCTGCAATGAAATATGTTTTGTAAATGATATTATATATGCATATGCTATTTTTTACATATTATTTAATTCTGCAATTATCATAATCATTTGATTCATGATTCATTCATTTCAACAAGAGTAGTACCCCATCCAATTATTTCGTTAAGCTCGTCGGAGAATATTAAGGCGCACAAATTTGTTAACAACTAATGGAATGTGCAATTGCACTGTGTTTAAATTCCAGACTGATCCAATTAAATGGGGAAAAATGGGTTAGAAAAACTTGATAAAACACACGTTCCAGCATTCCGTGATATGTACTTCTGACAATTGCTTTAATATTTTAATGTTAATTTAAGGGATTGATCGATTAGTAATTGATAAATGATGGCTTCATGTAGGTTGTTAGTCATTCATCATTGTGATTAAGGTTAATTTTGCATGTGGGAAACTTGATTGTGACTATGGTAACCCACCGCTTCCCATCCCACCATACCGATATTGGCTGCTACGATCGTCGCTAAACTCCAATCGTTTGCTGCGAACGGGGAGGCCAATTTTGGATTTGCTCACAAGGCAGTAATTGAGGGTTGCAGTGGCAGGTCGTTGAAGGTGTTGGAGTGCCTTAAATTAGTTTCAAGATCTAAATCGCTAATAAGTATTAACTATTCACCACAGCATACCTTAAGGAAATAAATTGATGAAATAAGCCTTTTATTAGAGAATATATTTTGAAAAAATAAATAAAAACGAAGTAAACGTGAAACTTATGTCACCCCTGAAAAACTGTGAAAATTGGCACTTTGTATGGAAGGCTTCAATTTGTGAGTAGTTCTCTATAATAATCAATGAATTACAGGTTTCTGTAGTCATATATATATATTGCTGGTGAAATGTTTTTCTTCTGTATGCAAAACTGTTTTATTTATTTATTTAAAACATTATATAACTCTGGGAGCTCGGTGAACTAGCACCTGATATCCACAAAAGAAGTTTACAAAAGATAATAACTTATATACAAATGATATGATATACTATCACATCGCGGATAGCAAAGCAGAGCAAGGGAAATCACATTTATTTTTTTAAAGGAAACAGCAAAACAGAACAAAATAATGAAACCATAAGAAATTACAATTCGTTTAAAAAATTAGTTTCTATAAGAAAATTAAATAGTGCATTTAATCGATGTTGATGCAATGTGGTTGAAGGAATAATTAAAAGATTTGAAAGTGTAAAGTCATTTAAATACAATTTTTCAAGATGTTTGAAAAGATTTTTGCGCTCAGTTTCATATAGAGTACAATTTAATAAAGTATGTGTAATAGTTTCCGGTGTTTTACAGCTGTGACAATTTTTTGAAGACGATTTTTAATTAAAATTGATAATATTTTAGACTTACAAAACCTAGTCTAAGCTTATAGAAGATAGAAATGAAGAGTCTAGGAAAATTTAGATTTTGCATTGTTGATAGTTTATTATCAAGATAAAATCTATGATTACATATAAATGGGCCATTGATTTGATAATAAAGGTTAATAAATTGTGTTCAAAATGTTTTGTTTCAATTTTGAAATTAGCAAAAAGTGGTGAGTGGGGGTTATGTCGGAGAGAAGTAAGGCCTGTTTAGCATAATAGTCTGCCCAAAAGTTTCCTTTTATATTACAATGGCTTGGGATCCATTGAAATATAAATGTATTATGAGAGTTAATATAGTTGAGTGTTAAAAGGTTGTAGAAATCAGAAAGTATGGCAGGATAGTTGGTATAGAAATAATCTTGTTTTAATGTTTGAAGGGCTGATTTAGAGTCGGAATAGAGAATGATATTTTTATCTGAGAGAGAGATAGAAGCCGATTTTAGGACGAAAAGAATAGCATTAAGTTCTGCTTGTAAAATGTGTGAATGGGAGTCAAATTTGAATTTTGAGAAAGATTTAGTAGAAGGAGAGAAGAAAGCAGCTGATGAAAATTTTGAAGTTGAATCTTCAGATCCGTCTGTGTAGATAGGGAAAAGTGTACGATAATGTGAAGAGCAATATGACTCTGTGAGTAGTTTTTCGCACTGTGTGGAAAGTGATGATTTTGAAATTAATGACGATATTTCAGTAAAAATTTCAGGTTGGACAAAAGCCC
Source organism: Ryuthela nishihirai (assembly GCA_038380435.1). Taxonomy (NCBI): domain Eukaryota; kingdom Metazoa; phylum Arthropoda; class Arachnida; order Araneae; family Heptathelidae; genus Ryuthela; species Ryuthela nishihirai. The sequence continues at coordinate 755,326 of JAWZYU010000025.1, forward strand.
AAAATGGGTCAATATTTATAAGATCACCTTTTTTTCTTAAAGATAAAATTTTATTAAAAAGGGGTGTATCTTTATTGCAAAGTATGTAGGGTGCTTTTAGATTTGGGTTTTTGAAGGTAACTAAAATTGGATGATTTGAATGTTTTAATTGTAATCTCATAATTTGTTTTAGAAAAAGGGATTGTGCTCGAATATTAAATGTAGGTATGGAGGTTTCTGCGTTTAAGGCCAAAGAGGGAGAAGGGTAAGGAAGCCCTAATACAAGTTTGAGGAATTTATTTTGCATTATGTTTAAAGATTTAAACTTATTTTCGGAGATGCCACAGAGGAGTTCAATGCCATATTCAATTTTTGGCCTTATTAAATTTTAATAAAAAATTAGTAGATTATATTGAGATGTGCCCCATTTCGTTTTTGCTAGACATTTTACAAAATTTAATAATTTATCACCCTTGTGTCTTGCGGATTTTAGTAAAGGAGACTAGTTAAGTTTATGGTCTAGGGCATAGCTTCTTAAACTATGGGTCGTGACCCCATATGGGATCGCATAACTGAATGTGGGGGTCGCGAAAAATACGGCAACAGTAAAAGGTTATGAACGCGCAACGACCAAAAATTAATTCAAAATGGAACGCGTAATGAATCCGAGGTGTTTCTGGCAGTGCGACTTCACTGCAGCCTTGTTCTTAACACACAACATGCGCACTTTGAACTGCGCATGCCGTCCCGCCACGCAACGTCAACGACGCTGCCAGAAACACCTCGACTTGGATTCGAGATTATGTATTTTATTATTAGCATTGTTTTGTCTCTACATGTAAAGTTTTCTGCTCTTATAAAAACATAATAGTTTAATAACGGAAAATAAAGATTTTTAATATTTTCCTATACAGTATATTATGTTCCCTTTATAGTATGGACCTGTAAATGGTAGCTAGGCGTAAACTGCAAGGAGAGCTGTGCACCAATCCCTAGTGATGATGCACAGAACCGGCCATGTCCAGCACCTAATGTCCGACCCCACCTTCTCGTGGTGCAGGCCGTTAGTACCTTTCAAAAGAGATATTCTCTTTTGGAAGGGAACGGAAGGGGAGGACTGCCAGTTCAGTATGGCCTACTGATATGGTCATTTATGGCCACTTTTTTCTTTTTTTTCAACCCTGCTGAGGAGTGGTCAACTTCACAGGGTCCTGGTGCTGATCATTTATACCTACTAGACTGGACTTGTTTATGGATTTGAGCTTCATTATTGTTCCTGGACTTGCTGCACTGGTGGGCCTCTGTTGAGGGAGATTCTGCCGCTGTGTTTTATGTTTGCTTCTGGGTTGCCAGCTCTAAGTGAACAGAGGCATGGGATACCTTATATCAGCTGGTGGATAATCCTAATCAGAGGCCATCGCAGGTACCTGAACCTTACTTAGCTAGTTGGGCATCGTCAAGCCTAAACTGGAGTAATGTGTCTCAGGCAGGCCATGTGGCTCTTGAAAAAGTCCACTTGAAAAGGTGGTGCCTGAAGTTCCTACCAGCATCGTTGACTTCAGCCTTTAGCAGAGGAGGAACAGGTCTTTGCCCCATGCCTGCGATCAGGGGGCTGGTTGATGTTGTTGGCCCTACCAATTTCAATAAACCTAATTTCTTTAAAAATCCTACTAATCATTTTCTCTCTGCAGGAACGTGGAACGTGAGGACATTACATAGAGATTATTCTCTTGATGTCCTCACGCAGGAATTCCAGCCCTATAACCTAGATATTCTAGGCTTGCAAGGACCAGATGGACAGGTAAAGGTGAGATACTTAAAAATAAAATTAAATTTATCTTTACAGGGAGGGAGGATGGAAAGCATCACCAAGGCGTGGGTCTGCTGCTCAGCAGACATGCTAGTGATGCTCTTCTAGGATATGAGTGCATTAATGAAAGGTTTCTTACAGCAAAATTTCAGACAAGCATTAAAGACTTGAATGTTATCTGCTGTTATGCCCCCACTGAGGATGCTGATGAGGATGAGAAGGATAGGTTTTACGGAGAACTTCAGGATATTTTGAATTCTGTCAAGAAAGGAGATATTACCCTTGTTCTAGGTGACTTCAATGCCAAATTTGGTACTGACTCTGATCTTTGGGGAGGGGTGATAGGCCCTTTTGGTATTGGTAGCTGCAATGGCAATGGACAACGTCTCCTACAGGTAAGTAAACTCAATGGTTTCAGAATAACTAACACATATTACAAACACCGCGACAAACATAAATACACATGGGTTTCACCTGACGGGCTGCATAGGAATATGATTGATTATATATTAATTAACAGCAAATGGGCTAGTTCTGTTAGAAATACCAGGGCATATAGGGGAGCTGAAATTGGATCTGACCATTACCTTGTTAAAAGCGTCTTGCAACTTAAACTTAAAAAGTGTTGTGCTAGGGTTAAAAAATTTACCTTTAACACTGAAGCTCTGAAAGACCCAGTTATAGCTAAAGCTTACCATGATAGGTTACTTAGTCATTATGATAGTCATGGTTTGCTTAATACTGAAGTTGAGGATGAATGGGGGCCATTTTAAACAGGTTTTTTTGGAAACTAACAGTACTCTTTTAAGTAAAAAGGAGCAGAGGAGACAGAATTATTTAAGTGATAAGGCACTTGAGCTTATTTCAGAAAGAAGGAACTGAAGGAATGTCCTTAATCAGTACCCTACTAGTCCTAATAGAAAGGATTACAGAGAACTTAATTAAAGTGTAAAAGATCAGTTAGCTGCTGATAAGAATCGTTGGCTTGATGGTTTGGCTGACAAATCCGAGGAAGCAGTTAGAAAGCACAACAGCAGAGAGCTGTACCAGATCGTTAATGTTTTGTGTGGTAGAAAACGGACAGACATACAGGGATTGAAGGATAAACAAGGTAAGGTTATAGAAGGTGAGGATTCTGTGATGGCTAGGTGGGCTGAGCATTTCAGTGATGTTCTAAACAATCTGGTTAGTTCTACTCCCATTGTTTGTAATAATGATAGATGCATTGGCAGCTTTAATGTTGGCCCTATAACACAATCTGAAGTTATTTTGGCTATCTCTAAACTTAAACTTCATAAATCCCCAGGGGTAGATGAAATTACTGCAGAAATTCTCAGAGCTGGGAATGTTTTGGATACCACTTGGATGACTGAAATTCTGAATATCTTTTATGATAAAGGCATGGTTCCTAAAGATTTTACCAGAGCTATTATTATCCCTATTTTCAAAAAACGTGATCGCAGTTCTTGTGATAACTATAGGGGTATCAGCCTACTCTCTGTTCCAGGTAAAGTTCTTTCCATGATTGTGCTTAATGGAATTAAGAATCTGGTTGACAGGCAATTGCGTGATGAGCAATGTGGATTCAGAAGTGGTAGGGGATGTGTAGATCAGATATTTTCACTTAGGCAGATTCTTGAGAAATGTTTAGAGTTTCAGAAACCTTTGGTTGCTAGCTTTGTTGATTTCAAAAAGGCTTTCGACTCTGTTGATCGTCATAATTTGTGGTTGATTGTGAGATCATATGGTGTACCAGACAAGTTAGTTAACATAATGAAAGCTCTCTATACTCGTGTGTGAGAGTTGGTAAGTCTTGTAGCAATTGGTTTAGCATTACGTCTGGTGTTCGACAAGGGTGCATTTTGTCTCCTTTTCTCTTTAGTTTGGTTGTTGATTATGTTATGCGAAATTCACTTCAAGGGAAAGATATTGGCCTTAAATGGGCTGGAGATACGAAAATTTCTGATTTAGATTATGCTGATGATTTAGCCCTTTTGGCAAATGATGTTGATGAGATGAACTCTTTCATTCGAGCTGTTGATGAGACTGGTAGTAGAGTAGGTTTGGTTATAAACAGAGAGAAAACTAAAGTGATGAAAATTGGTCAGGCAGGTTGTGATTCAGTTAATCTGAATGGTTGCAGTCTTGAGCAGGTGTCACAGTTTAATTACCTTGGGAGCTATTTAACTGATACAGGTGATGTGCGGAATGAGATTAACAGACGAATAGGTATTGCTGCTGGGACTTTTAAGAATCTATGGAGATTGTGGAGAAATAGGCGTATACACCTAAAGACTAAAATTAGACTTTACAATAGTTTGGTTCTTTCTAGGGTTAGTTATGGTAGTGAAACTTGGACGCTGTGTAAACAAGATAACAGGAAACTAGATGCTTTTGATTCTGGATGCTTACGCGGTATCTTGGGTATTAGGTGGTTTAACTTTGTAACTAATGATGAAGTTAGGCAAAGGAGTCTGCAACCTCCTTTAAGCAGCATATTGTGCAGAGAGAGACTCCGCTGGTTTGGCCATGTTGCCCGTATGGATAATTATAGATTGGCGAATAGGGTTATGAACAGTGTGCCTAAAGGCCTCAGAAAGAGGGGGAGACCTAGGATACGGTGGGCAGACAATGTCAAACAGAACCTTGTTAGAATTGGTGTGCAGTGGCCGGATGCAGCAGATGTAGCTCAGGACAGATATGCTTGGAGAATTAAACTGCGTGGTCTGGTTGGACCTCCGTAGCCCATGGCTGCTTGAGGATGATGATGATGATGATTATAGTATGTCTTTGGATTCTATTGGATTATGGATAAGTGGCTAAATTTAGACAGAAGAGGTAAAAATACTGATGACAATGACGCAGAGTCTTCGCTACTAGGTTGTAGTACACTTAAATTGACAAGAAAAAGAAAATATTTCGAATCATTTTTGCAATATGAATTTACTTCTAATAATCATGATGGTGTGGAAAAACCTCTTTGCTTAATTTGTAATAAAGTTTTGGATGCGGAGAGCATGAAACCAGCCAAACTAAAACGACATCTTAATACTAAGCATGCAGCGTACTGCAATAAACCAAAGGAATATTTTGAACGACTTGTATAATCTTTAAATAAAGAAAACAATGTTTTGAGAAATTTTTTACTGTCAACGAAAAACATTTACTTGCATCTTACGAAATATCTTATTTAATCATAAAAACTAACAAGCCCTACGCGATAGGAGAAGATCTCGTGTTACCTGCTGCTATTAAAATGTCAGAAATAGTTCATGGGAAAAGTATGGGGATGAAAATTCGTAAAATTCTTTTATCGAATGATACTGTTTCCAAAAAAATTCTGAAATTATTAAAGACCAATTCTAGCAGCTTATTACCAGGCTTAAGAGCAGCCCAAAGTTTGCAATTCAATTAGTTGAAACAACTGATATTTCTAACATGGCACCAGCTGTTACTTTATGTAAGATATGTTTATGAAGGAAGTATACATGAGGAATTATTGTTTTGTCGCCCTTTGGAAGGGCACACAAGAGGGGAAGATAATATACTGCTCACAAAACTTAGGGGATATTTTTATCGCTTCATATTCATTTTGAAATATCCCCTAATTTTTGTGAGCAGTATATATCTTAAAGTCGATGAAGTTTTCACAAATGAAGGTTTACAGTAAAACAATTGCGTTGGGGTCTATACAGACAGTGCTGGAACAATGATGGGCAAGAATGTTGGATTTGTAGCAAAAGTTAAAGCTGGTGGCAATGAACATATCACTTTTACTCACCGCATGATCCATCGAGAGGCGTTCGTAGCCAAAAAATATCACCAGAGTTAGACGTTGCGCTTCGCGATACTATCAAAATCATTAACTTCATTAAAAGCCGTGCCCTTAACAGTCGTTTGTTTTCAAAACTTTGCAGAGATATAGACTCCGATTACAAAAGCTTATTACTACATGCAGAGGTAAGATGACTCTTAAGAGGGCGAAGTTTAAACAGATTATTGAAATTGAAAGATGAAATTGTTATATTTTTGACTGAGCAGAAATCTGATTTTGTTAATTTTTTTCATAATGACTTATGACTTTCGAAACTGTGTTATTTGTGGAATATTTTCGAAAAACCCAATGATTTAAATATGTCACTTCAAGGAAAAAATTGTAACATTAGTATGTTAAAAGATAAAATTGAAAGCTTTAATAAACAAGTTAACATACGGAAGAATGCAGTGGAAAATGGTTCTTTAGAAACAGCTATAGATGATTTTATAATTGAAAATAGCCTTCCCAAAGATTTAATTGTAAGAGTTATAATTGATCATCTGAAGTGCCTGGAGACACAGTTTCAGAAATACTTCCCTTCAAATTTTGATTCTAAAAAACTAAGTTGGTTTCATAAACCATACTCAATTGAAATCAAGAACGTCAGTCATCTGCCATTAAAAGTTCAAGAAGAATTTGCCGAGTTCTCAAGTGACACAGATTTAAATCTTGATTTTCCTAAAAAATCGTTAAATGAATTTTGGATTGGGATTAGGATAGAATTTCCAACAATGTCTGAAATGGCCCTAAACATTCTTCTCCCATTTTGTATACTACGTATTTATGCGAATCGGCGTTCTCAGCATTGACGATTATAAAATCAAAACATTAATCAACTATGAAAAACGTTGAAGATGCTCTTCATCCTGCAGTGTCAAATATTCAGCCAACATTTAATTCTTTAGGTGAAAATCGCCAAGCACAGCCATCTCATTAGTATGCCAATTTGCTTTCGTCTTTAATAAATGGTAAAATTATATGTATACCAAAGAATTGTTTTAAAATAAATTTCTTTATGATTTATTATCAGTAAATATTTGATTTGTATACCTATTATATATACCTATATACCAGAGTCGCATAAAAATTTATTGGGCAAAAAGGGGTCGCGAGTGGAAAAAGTTGGCAAAAGGGGTCCCGAGTGGAAAAAGTTTAAGAAGCCCTGGTCTAGGGTAATGCCCAGACCAGATATCTACAGGAGAGTTTAGTTGGGATTATTGTTTTATTAATTTTAATATTTTTATTAAAGGAATGTGTTCTTTCAGAAGTAAAGGGAATTAAAAAGGTTGTGTGTGTGTTTGTAATGATTGGTGTTTAATTGTAAATGCCATTTTCGGAAATAACTTAAGAATTTTTTAACATTTCGTTGCAATGTTATTCGAATATTGTCCAGTTTTTTACCCGAGGCCCAAATAATAAGGTCGTCAGCAAAAGATGTAAAAGAAATTTCGGGGTCTAGTATTTCAGGAAGGTCAAAAAGATAAAAATTAAATAGAGAAGGGGATAAAATTGATCCTTGTAAAAGGCCATTTTCTATTTTATAAATATCAGAGTAAGTATCATGCAGTTTTACTTGATAGGTTTTGTAAAAAAGAGTGTTTAAAAGAAATTGAAGAAGTTTGCCATTTATACCATTTTTGGCTAGTTTGTAAACTAAACCTTTTAACCATATGGAATCAAAGGCAGATTTTAAGTCCAAAATTATGACAATTGTGGAAAATTTTTTTGTTTTTGTTTTTTGAGGTAAATATCATTTATTAGTGGAGGACGGCATCTTTAGAAGAGCAATTTTTTCTAAAGCCATAGTAGGAATATGTAAAAAAAATTTAATAGTCAAAGAACCATGTAAGACGACGAAGAACTAGACGTTCAAAAAGTTTAAATACATTAGAAGTTAAGGAGATTGGTCTATAGCTATTTAGTTCATGGGCAGATTTGTTAGGTTTGAGAATGAAGAAAATGTGAGAATGTAACCAGGAGGAGGGAATATTACCATTAATCCAAATATTATTAAAAAATTTTAATAAAGTTTGGGTCCAAGATAGAGGAAGGTTTTTTAGGAGTTTGTTGGAAATTCTATCTGGACCAACTGCAGTTTTGTTTTTTATTTTTTTTAATGCGAAAAATAATTCATTAAAAGTAAATTCCATATCCAGTGCTGGAATGGAAGGGGATGTTTCAATATTTTTAAAAAATGTTAAAATAATTTTGTCAAAAGCATAATAATTTGATTTTTTTGATATAGTTAAGTTGGCTGCAAATTGGGTTGCTAATTTGTTTTCATCGATGGAATTTTTGAACAATAGTTTTGCCCATGGGTGGGTTTGTTGTTTAGGGGTCGTTATTTTTTTAAAGGTTCTCCAGATGTTTGAAGTAGCAGATGATGGTGTTAATTTTGAGGTAAAAAAATGCCAATTTTCTCCATAGGCTTCTCTTAATTTTTCCCTAACCAGAGCATTTATTCTTTGATATTTAGTGAAATATGAAAAGTTTTGGTATCTAATAGCATTTCTTTCTGCTCTTTTCCTAATGGTGGCTATTTTGTTAAGGTACCAGAGGTTTTTTCCAATTTTTGGAAATTTTCCTATAATAGTTTGAAAACAATTTTTAGTATTTTCAAAAATGGTTGAAAAGAAAAAAATTTAATCCAATGTAACTGGAGGTGAAATATTACTTAAGGAAGTATAAAAATGTTTCCAATTATTTAAATTAATTATTTTTTAAAGTTAGATTTAAAAGTTGAGAAAATTTCAATTGGATAATGGTCGCTACCTATTAAGTCTTTATATATTGACCAATTAAATATTTTTACAAGAATAGGAGAGAAAATAGACAAATCAATAACAGAAAAGTGACGTGTTTTAGTAAAATGAGTTGGAGCTTTTTTGTTTAAAATAATAAATTCACTTGATTCTAAAAAATTTAAAAGATTGTTTCCAACTGCATTATTCTTATAGGAGTGCCAGCTGCTATGATGAGCGTTAAAATCCCCCAACAAATATTTGGGTTGGGAAAACATTTTATAAAATTTTTATAAACTTCTGGAGAAAAATTAATACCAGGATTATAAAATGAGATGATCGTGTTAATTTGGCCATTTAAAAAAAATATCAATCGCAACATATTCAAAATTTTCTAGTATAAAAGTAGTTTCAATTAATCTACGTTTTAAATATTTATTTGACAAAAATGGCGACTCTGCTTGAGCCGTTGACTGAATAAGAATAATATGAGACATAGTTGGAGAAGTTTATGATATTTTTGACTTTGACTTCTTGTAGTGCGAGAACAGAATATTTTTCATATTTTATTAAAACAGAGCTGTCCACTTTCCTTGCCGAAAGTCCACACACATTCTATTGGAGGATGCTAAGTTCACTGTTACTATTGTCCGAATGATAGGAGAACGTCCTTTAGAAGTTGGAGTTCATCTTTATTAGTGGTAAGAAACCTCAGGAGATGAAAAATAAGATCATGACTTTCTTAGAAACTGAGGCATTATTTATCTCAGAAGCAATAGTGTTGGGAGATAGTGGCGGCATGTCATAGGAAGACTGAGAAGGTGGTTGTTGTTTATTCTTGTTGCTTTGAACATAAATGTCTTCATTTACAGTTATATCAGTAGTAGGTTGTGATTCTTTTAATTTTTGTCCATAGGTGATGTTTTTATCTTTCACTGGATCCACAATTGGAAGAAATGGCATAAAGGGAGAATTATCAGTTGTGGATGTGGAAGGGAAATCTCCTGAACAAAAGGGAGAGGTAGCCTGATGTCTATAATTGGTAGGAGGAGAGTCCACAATTTGAGAGTTTTGTTGTTGTTGGATATCAGTTTTAAGGTCATAATTTTCATTATTTGCCAAACTGAGTGCCGCTGCCCATGAGATATGCTTGGTATCCTGGATGACTTTCGCCTTCCAAGCCAGTTTCTTTGCAGGACAAGCATAATAAGTCGCCGGATGGGGTCCCCTGCAATTGGGACAGCAGACGATCCTTGATGCACATATTTTATAATTGTGTGGGCCTCCACACCTTTTACAACGCGTCCTACTTCGGCACTGATTATAGGTGTGTCCATGTCGGTAGCAGTTTCCACACAGACTTGGTGGAAAGTTGCAATTTTTAACTTTAAATTTGATAAATCCAATCTTTACAGAGTCAGGTAAAAGTGGTTGTTGAAAAATGCAGAACTACACTTTCGGTATCAATTCTGGTAACATTTGTATGATTTACATTAGGTAGAAAATGAATCATTCTTCTGACTTTGTATACATCAAACTTTTCTAATTGATTACAAATAAATTGATTAGTGAGATTCAAGCTTATTCCATTAATTATGCCCAGCCGAGTCGGGTTATCTGGGATGTGGTAGGAAACATCAATATTTGAAATCTTTTTGATTTTTTTTGGTGTTTCGAAGTCATCACTATTATCAGGAAATATTATAATCTGGCCAATTCTGGTGCAATTTCCCGATATTTCCTTGTTAAATATTTTGTAGAAAAAGTCAGCCACCTTTCCACAATCTAATGATGATAATGGTATATTAGGGTTAAGACTTGTATAAATTATACTTGTTTTTTTATTTGACTTTTGCTCAATTATTTTGGAAGAAATAGATGTTTTTGAGTTTTTTCCAGATTTTCTAGTAATTACAGAAGGACGTTCTGAATAAATAGATTCATTTGAAGAGCCTTTTAATGAGTTTAAAGATTGTCTGGAACCTGTAAGTTTGTCAATTGACATTTGAGAATCAGTCGGTTTATTTGATGATAAAGTTCCAACATCAAATATTTCAGAAATGTCTGAGAGATCAGAAAAGTCATTAAATGACTTTGATCGAGAAAGTTTGTCACTTTTTACATTTTCAGTTTTAGAATTCTTTAAATTTAATTGAATAGAGTTTAACATTATAGTGTGATGAGATGTAGTTAAGTTCATAAGTTTGGCATTTTTGACTGGTGAGGCCTAATTTTCTTTATTTATTTCATTATTTGATTTTTTTTCTTTCTTGACTTACCCATCTTCAGAATAATAAGAAAGGGCACAAAAGATTCAGGTAAAAGTACACAAGAAATCACATAAAATGGTCACAAGTTCCCAGCGCACGAAACGGAAAAGTCCACTAGTGAAGAAAATTCTCACTTACAAAACCACAAAATAATGGCAATCTGAAGAGAATCAACACAAAACATGAGTCAGGAACGAAAAACGACAAAATATGTCATAACTTAATGGCCTCCAGGCCAAAAAACTTGCAAAACTTTTATATCGCCACATTCTATTAGATATTGTACTTAACTGTTTAATTAAATACATATAAGCGAATCCAAATTCGGCCACCCCGTCACCAGCTAACGATGGAAGTTTAGCGATTGGGGTAGAAAAAAAAACTCAACTATATGTATGACCAAAAATATCGAAAATTAAACTAAAGCATACCAATGATGCAGTCATTGAATTCGTATTTAGTTCAAAGCAAAAAATATGGCACCAGCAATTCTCGATGATAGGTAATTAGCACCCTATGTAACTACAAAACTAGTGGCTGATTGCGCTATGTATTAACTATGTATTAACTACAAAACTAGTGGCTGATTGCGCCATCGATATGCTTTAGTTTTCCACATTTTTAGGATACAATAGGAAGATATAAATAAAAAATGTATTTCAGATATTCTTTATGCAATATCTGATTGAAATCAAAGCATTCCGTAGGGGTTTTGCTTTTGGTTTTGTGTTTACTGCGTTTTATTCGTAGTTCTTCAGTACTTCAGTTGAAAAAAATATAGCTGCTTCATTTAATCGTGAAGCAAAGAAGTATAATTCATAAATTAGATTTTTTTTCTTATAAATCTGTTGAATATTGTTGTTTGTTTTCATTCAACCTAGATTCCATCTTGTTGCACCCTGAAAATTATATGCAATTGCTCTTTAGGCTTTTTTGCATATACAATTATAAAAATACTGTATACATATGTGCATTCAAAGCAAATTAATATTTAATTGTTGAGGTTTAACATTTTTTTATAGGTTATCTGCTGATAGTTTCTCTGGCAATGCCAAAGCAAAGAACACAGTATAAAAAGAAACTTCCTCTCTTCAGTGCCCTAAGATTTAGGGGGATTTAGAAGGAGGACTTGGAGCTCTGACTTCGAACGATCATGACGTGTTTTCGCATCGCTCTTGGATAATAGAGTTTATTATTTCAGCTAATACTAAACTTAAAGTTCCTACTAGCCTTAGGCGAGACCAGGTTAAAATCCTAGTGGAGCCTTTGGCAGGAAGTTTAGCTAATGTATTTAAGTAAAAGTTTAAGAACTTTTACTTAAATTTTGAGTTTTCTTAGGTAACTTTTCAGATTAATTTTCACCATGACACCTTATTAAAGCTTTCTACATTGGATTCTACATTCTACATTCTTACATATTATTCGAATTTGTATTAGTACAAGTCAACAGCCGACTTGAGTTGGCCGCTGTTAACATTGGAAGAGTACAACAACAACAACAAAATTGGGAATTGATTGGCTCTGCTGTAAGATCTCCCAGGGATGGGAAACTATTCATACGAGCCATATCTCTGGATGTCGATTACTATCATTGGAAACATCATATGCAAAAATTTGAAAAAGTCAGTGGCAGAAAAAAGAGGTTCAAAAGGAATATAGAAAAACTGAAAAAGGGGAGAAAAAGAATTTAAAATTTCATGACATTTCAATCGAAAGCTGCGAGAAACAGTTGACAAAAAAATGGCTCGATGCCCATCAAAAACTGTGCAAGAAAAAACCAAAACACAAAATTAAATAGTAAACATCGAAATGGCCACGCACAAGTGGAGAAAGGTTAAATTATAAAATTAAATAAACGAAAGAGGCATTAGATGCCTTTAAAGGAAAGTAAATATGAGCCTAATCGAAGAGAAGGTTCAATTTGAATAGGATTCAGAAATAAATGCTCTCAGCCAATGAGAGGTGAGGAAATTTGGTATTGACTGAGAGACGAAAAATAGCGACAAACAAATAAACAATGTTAAAAATAATAACTTACAAAATAAGTTCAAGATTCTGGAATTTTGAGTAATCGGATTTGCTAATATTAGCCTTGTTTCTATGATTGTTCAAGCTGAATAATTTGATTGAGTGGAGTTTTTAATTTCATTCATCTCTTGAGCTTGGACAGCGCTCTGTCTAAAATGACTAAAGGCAAAAAAGCTAATGTGAAATTCAAAAAAACGGATGGGGTGCCCATCAAATCAAGTGACAAAAGTCAAACCAACAAACTTGGAAAACACATAAAAAAGATGGAACTTTCTAGCCTTCATTCCTATGATGTATGTTATTATTCTATATGAGATTTTAAATATTTTGTATCTATATATATATAAGTATAATATATATAATATAGTATTTTATATAATATAATAATATAGTATTTTATTATATTTTGTATTATTTAAATATTTTTAAATATTCTTACTTTATATATTTTGACTTATTATTCTCTATGGAGTATGTCTTCTAATGACATAAATAACAGCGCAGTAAATAATGAAATCTTTCAAGATTTAATCAAGCTTAAAGGAAATAAAAGAAAAAAATAAATAAAAAAAACGACAAAGATTCTACTTTCAAAGAAAAAGAACATGTACTTGAAAACTCAGACCAATCATCAGATGAGGACGATTACTCCAATACTTCTGATCAAAATAGTATCCCTCAAGATGAAGAAAATATAACGCCCATCATATTCCTCAATAATCATTCCAAACTGAGCGACTTGGACGATTCTAAAGTGACTGACGTCGTCTTTAATCGTTTTAATAAAGAAATTAAAGGTCATTTCACTAAAAAAGGAGACTTGGTAGTATTTCCCGATTCTGAAAATGAATTAAAAAAATTAATGGAGTTCTCTGAAATTTTAAATACAAAAGTGACTTCAGATTTCCACAGAATGATTTAATCTTAGGTATTTTGGAAAGAGTGAATATTAAATATTCTGATGATTTCCTCCTTAAAGAATTAGAAAAATACAACATATTCTCAGTCAGACACATGAATAGGTTCACTCCTGATAATAGTGACTCTGTCGTCGCCAAGAACCCCATTGACAATGTTTTTTTCAAGATTGCTGCTAACTCACTCCCTAATTATGTATACATCGGTTTATCCAGAGTTCGTGTCAGGCCTTATTTTTTTTTCCACCAGTCATCTCCCTGAAATGTAATCGTTTTGGCCACCTGGGATCTGCATGTCGTGGAAAACTCCGCTGTAAAAGATGCTCTGGACAGCACTACTACAAGAATTGCAACTCTAAAACCCTTTGCTGTCCTAACTGCTCAGGAGATCATCCCTCGACCTATTTTGCATGTCCTGTGAAGCGTATTGCTTGTCGTTCGAAGAGAATACAGGACCGGCACGAGTGTACCTGGATGCTGCTCATAAGCAGGCATTGCTTGAATTAAACTCAGATTCCAAATCCCATTGTCTGACAAAGAAAGTAATAACGCCACTGCAAGAAAAAGAAAAATTATTGACATTCATTCTTGCACTGATAATGTCCAGACCACCATTTTGAAGGAGAATGAAAAAAAAAGAATCCTGATATTGTCTTAACTACCCCAGTACCTATAAAAGAAAAAGTAAGGTTGAAGAAAGCCAAAAATACGATTAATCCTGCTTCTACCAAAGATAAAAACCTAATGGACGCTCAGCCATCTACTAGTTTTGATATTCACGACTCATATGCACAAGTAGCGCAAAGATGTTTGCACATTGAAAAACCCAAAAAAGTCCTACAATCACCAAATAGTATAGAAGAAAATATAAAAAATGAAAACATCTCTGTCAACCTAGTTATTGACTTGAACCTTCATCTATGTAAATTCATCTGTCATAACCAAGATGAATACTCAGTATTGGAAGACATCTTAATGAATTTCAAAGTATAGTGCTGCAAGTAATTTCGTCTTCCTTCAGTGGAATTGCAGAGTTGTCTATTCAAAAAAAGAAAAAATCGTCCTACTTGGTAAGTATAAAAAATTAAGTGTGATTGCTCTACAAGAATTATCTACAAAAAATGTCAATATTTCTTCTTACATTTATTATTCTAGTTTTATCACCGAAAGATCTAAAGGTGTTGGTTTTTATGTTAAAAAAACTTTAAATCATAAAATTAAACAAATTAAATTGAATAATACTGATTTCGATATTTTAGGACTTGAAATCATTTTAAAAAAATTTAAATTTACTTTAATTAACATTTACAATTCATGCAAAATCATTAATTAAGTTATTTATGCAAGTATCCTTTCGCAAGTCTTTTCTCCACTATTTTTTGTGGGGGACTTCAATTCTCATCACCTTGCTTGGAACTCCTACCATATTAATCGTGCAGGCACACATCTTAACAACTTCATTTTAAAAAATGAATTCATCATTCTTAATGATAAAAACTGCATGCATGAAAATATTAATAATGAAAGATCCATTATCGATTTATCTTTTTGTTCTCATGTTCTATATAATAAATTTTCATGGTCACTCCTACCCAGATACGAGAGGAAGTGACCATCATCCGATTTTAATTTCTTCAAAATTTCAAATTTCTGATAAAAAATTCATTAAACTCAATAATTGGTACCAGTTCCACAACTGACTTATTCAAAATTCCCCTAATCCTGATGCCATAAATTACAATATATTTTAAACCATCTCGAAAATTTAACTAAAACATGTTTTATTGAAATTATTAATAAAAATCCTAAAATACGTAAAAACATTTGGTATATGAATAAAATCACCACTGTCCTCAAAAAAGCAGAAAATAAATCTAAAAGAACAAGGGACTTCAATGATATTAATCATTTAAAAAAAAAGCATTAGTCAGGAAAAAATTAAAAGAGCTGTACCGGGAAAACTGGAGAATTTTTGCAAGTTCATTAAATCCAAACTCCTCACTATCCAACATGTGGAAAGTCTTCAAAAAAATGACTAACACGCCTCAGCAAACCACACCCCTATCTGGAATAATAAAAAAAATAAATACCCCCTCAAGCAGCTGCTTGCCACAGAGGTCTGACAGGAGCCTGTCAGTTTATATGCCATAGTAGAAGATCTGAGAGGATGGCAGGACCACAGCAGAAAAACGACACACACATCCATGCCTAAATCCGGGGCTCGAACCCAGGTCCCTTAGATCAGTAACCAAGCGTGCTAACCACTCAGCCACGGGACGGCTATCTGGAATAGCATTAGAAAAAAACTTCACTATTGCTCAAACAGCAGACTTTATGGGAAATAAATTAAAAATTTCAAAAAAAATATTTCTTACTCCTAAAGAAAAAAAAATTGAAAAACTGGTTGAAAAACAGTCCTTAATTTTACCTCTGACATGCCGATTACGGATGCAAAATTCTCAATAGATGAACTATATTATGATTCAACAAACTAAATCCAAAAGCTACTCCAGGACCGGACAATATTCTGAATAAAAGTTTTATTAACCTTCCACACGTTTGAAAGATCAAACTCTTAGAAATTATAAATTTCATCTGGAAAAATCATAATTATCCGCTCTCTTGCTCAAAATTTTCTATAATTTTTCTTTTAAAACCGGGTAACTCACCTTCAGATCCTAAAGCTTACCGACCTATATCATTACTTTCTAACTTTTTAAAACTTTTCGAAAAACTGGTATTTAAGACGATTAACTTGGTTTATTGAAAGCAATAACATTTTACCTTCTAATTTTTTTGGATTCAGAAGAGGTAAATCTTCTAAGGAATGTGTATCTGCATTAATTTCCGATATTCACATTGCAAAAAGTAAAAATCATACCTTAGTTGCTCTATTTTTTGATCTGTCATTAGCATTCGATTCCGTTTGGCAAAAAGGTCTCCTATTTAAATTAATTAATTGAAACCTAAATGGTAATACCCTACAATTTATACATTTTGCATTAAGAAAAAAATTTTTTCAGGTAAAAATAAATAGTAACTACTCTGCAAAATTTAATATGTCACAAGGAATCGCTCAAGGCTCAATTTTGAACCCGATTCTCTTTAATATTTATTCGTCAGATATCTTTAATAAGCATGATCCAAAAATTAAATTTGCTACATTTGCTGACGACATTGTAATTTGGAGCAGTGGCAAAAAATATCAAATCTAGAATACAGATTACAATTCAAATAAACAAAATATTAGACTTCTGTAAAACTTGGCATCTATCAATTAATTTTGATAAAACCTTTTGTTTTCCTTTCATTAAATTCAAATCAACCCCACCTGAAATTATATTACATATTGATAACCAACAAATCAAACAAGTTAACTCATTAAATATTTAGGAATTAATTTGGATTCATGACTAAATTGGAAATCACATCTCATCCAACAATATAGCAAAGGATGTAAATTACTAAACTTTTTCAGATGTCTATCTGCTACCAATTGGGGCACACACCCCAACTATTTAACATCGTTATATAAGAACCTAATCAGGTCCAAAATTGAATATGGGCTAGAGTTTACAGTTGGAATTAGTGATCAAAATCTAAAAAAATTCAATACACTGCAAAATCATTACCTTAAATCAGCATTAGGCTTCTATAAAAGAGCTTCTACTATTGTATTAGTAGGAGAAACAGCAGTAGCCCCCTTTCAAATCAGAATAAGAATTCTTTTGAAAAAATATTTAACCAAGCTTCACTTAAAAATTCCATTACATCCTTTTATTAAAATTTTTCTAGAAAATCCAAAATTTTTTAAAAATTCCATCTAAAATTAAATGATGATTCTTTATTAAAAGTTGTTTTTAATATCTCTACTTCAGGGGAGATATTTCACTTTATTGCTGATTGTAACTTCTATAGACCTTATATACAAGATAATCTTCCAGGCATCCTTTAAAAAAAACTTTTCTTCAGAATCCTTAAAAACTCCTTCAAATTCATTTTGCAAAATAAAATATCACAATCATATCAGTATCTATACTGATGGTTCACTTCAAACTGATATCAACTCAGCGTCAGCTGCTTTCTACATTCCTTCAATTTTTTATTCAAAATCCTTTAAATTACCCTCAATAATCTCCATTACTCAAGCTAAAATTATTGCCATAATTGAAGCAATAATTTTTATTACACAAACATTTTCAAATATTAACTTTAAACAGATTCTAATACTAGATATCTAAAAAATAATATTTCACTACAGCAGATACCGGCTCACTGTGATATTGTAGGCAATGAAAGAGCCGATGAGCTTGCAAAAAAATGCTACAAAACTGGCTAATACTACTCAAACTATTTATTTTTACAACATTTTTAAAAAATTAATTAATAATCACGAATTTTATTTAACAAATAACCATTTTAAAATCTATGGTTGTCTGCAAAATAATTTTAGATATAGTATTTCCTCTAATATTCAATATACTTGTAACTATAATCTTCCTATATCATTATTAATAAAAATATTTAAACTAAGAACTGGAGCTACCACACTTAGTCCATACTTATATACAATTAAAAAAAATAATACACCAAATTGCATATTTTGCCACACTTTAGAATCTATCAATCACGTTCTGCTAAATTGTGCAAAATATAATATCCCTCGAATTAATCTCTTTAAGGAATTAAATTTAATTGGTATTAATGAATTTACAATATTTAATATTTTAGATCATCCAAATTCAGAAATTAGGAAAAATGTTTTTAAACTTGTGGGACGGTTTCTTCTTGATGCAGAATTATGGGAAAAAATTTAAAATAATTAACATTTATTGAAACATTAAAACTAAATTCAACATATATCAATTTAACATTGTATTAAAGATTCAACACTACCTCAGTCACCTCAAAAAAAAATTCCTGAATTTCTATTGGAGAGATGAGAAAGCCGGAAACGGACCTCTCAGTAAGCTGTTGTTAAGTGATACGATACGATACAAAATAAGTTCAATTTAAAAACAAGGGGAAATCTCTAAGAATATTTAAGAAAAAAATATAATTAATATATAAATAAAAAAGAGAAAAATAATGCCAAAAATTAATAAAAATCAAAGGAAAAATCTCTTTGCCCAAAAAGGGAGAGAGTTTGTCTAAGAAAGCCAGCTCGTGTTAAAATAATTAAAAGAAAATTTAAAACTAAATAAGATTAAAATACAAATAACATTAAAACTAGCAAAAAATAACAATCATCATTAAGCACGATGAGTCAGATGTAGCACAATCTGAAGAATGTCCCAAACTGAAAAAGTCTGAGTTTGTGGGCACTGATCCAAAGCTTTAATGTAGATGTTTTTAAACTTTTTTAAAACAAATCCAGAAGCGGAAACAGTTTCCTTGAGCTTTTTGAACTTAGCTGGCAATTCCCATTCAGAAGAAGTTTGAAGTGGGTTAACTAAAAATTTGAGAAAGTCAATTACATCTTCGTAAGTCTCTACCGATTCTTCCGAGATGAGAACTGACACTGGATCATGAACAGTCTGATTCAAAGTCACAAATTGTTTCAAGTGAAAAATCAAAGAAGAGTTCTGTTCAGCTTGAAAAGATTCTTTTTAGCATTTACTGGATGACCCACGACATCTGACAAAACAGATTCAGAAGAGGGTGAAAAACACTTCCTCTTGTGGGCATTGAAGTCTGAAGATAAAAATTCTTGAGCCTGATCGATGTGAACTTATTGGCCTGAGTGCAGTTCAGGTAGCTCAGTCTGAACATCAACTGAGAGTCGAACATCAAGGGTAACTGGAGTAGCTTTCTGTAAATCTGGGGTATCTGAATTTAGTACTGTTGATGAGACACTGTCATGTAGTTTGCGAGAAGCAAAAAAAGGGCAATCTTTGACAAAGTGTGAGGGCTTCCTACGCCATGACGATTCATTGGTAATGAACAGTGGCAGTAAAAGTGTTGACTTTTAAGAAACTTGGTATTGGGATTTCAATTTTCATCTCTGCCATCCTTGTGCCTGTCCGGATGGACTCTAACTCTGGCACATCATAATATTCATCTTTGATGCTTTTGACTTCACCATAAGGCTTTAAAGCGACAATAATATCAAGGATGAAACAAGGGAGTTTAGAAATCCATACCTTTTTAACAGGAAGACTTAGTCTGATAACAGTCACTGTGTGTCCTTCAAAGAAGATGAAGGGATCCCTTGCAAAGAGTTCTGCACTTTCCTCCGTTGCAAAAGTAAACACAGTAGTTGAAGCATTAAGCTTTTGAGCCAAATCAATATTTTTGACCCCAAGAGCTGAGGCTAAAAGTTTGACAACTTGTTCATAATTTAACTCTTTGTGTTTAACTCTAAATGACCAATTTAATCATTTATCCATTTGGTAATCCATCGTTCAGAAACGAAAATCACGGAGCGTTTTCAAAACACGTCTAATTATCTTTGATGACTTGAGAGAGAGCCCATTGGCAGAGTACACTGCCATAGCTGACTTAAAGTTAGCCGTTATTGATGGTGGAAAAGTACTTGCTAATAGCTGACTCTGAGTTGTCCGCTGTTGACTTGGAAATATACACTTATATTTTCAAGTAAGTTTTAAAAAATCCTCCGTTGAGGTATTATTTTTTCGCTGATTCATTTACAAAGTTCTTGTGTTTTTTCCCGATTTTTATCGCTACCGATATATATTGTGTTTACTTTTCTATCATTTGTTTGCTGTTAGGTTTTAAATTTAACACATTTATTCTGTATTTTATTTACTCAGTTTTGAGTTGTTATTGATTTTAGACAGTTTTCTGGTACTTTACAGAAATCTGATCTTTTATAAACTAGTTCGAATTTTTTCGCATATTTTGTGAAATTGTTCTATTTATTTGATATATGTATATATATACTTATATATATATCCTTTTAATATTGTTTCACTATCATTCATTGTTTTATATTTGAATAATCTCAAATCGTAAAGCTGTAAAAAAGGTCAAATTCTGACATTATGGATTCTCAATTTTTTTTTTACAAATCTCAAGATGAATCTTCCCACGTTCTGACTCAGGTCTGAACATGGACTCATTCAAAAACCTTTTCTAATCTAAATTATTTTTAAATTATATCTAAATTATTTCTAATCTAAACTTTTCTAAATCTAATTCTAATCATGTCTTCATATTTTTCAATTGGACAATGAAATGCACCTGATGAGTTTGTTTGTCATTCCTTAGTGAGCCGGCTGTGTAAATGTGTATATAATATTTGCATTTAGTATTTATAATACATTCTGATAAGGATTTTAATGATTTAGTATCTAATGTGTTTTTTTTTTGAGCTTCACGGGCTTTCAGGGATGTTGATTTCTAAAATTGGAAATGATGTTGTCCAATATGGAATTGGTGGGAGATGTTCTCCACTGGTTTGGTTATTAATCACAGAAATTATTATTTTTTTTAGGGAATTAGTTTATTGTGATGTCTTGATATTGATTGAATATATTTCAATTATTGGATGGTTTTTATTTTTTAATGCTATTCTAAATAATAAATTAATTAGTAAGTATTCTTTCTTTATGCTAAATGGTGGGATAGCTGTTTCAGCATATACATTAAAATTGTTTGTACTCTGGAAAAGTCCCAGGCAAAATTTTAAGATTTTTATTTGAAGCTGTTCTAGTTGTTTCATTTTTGTGATTGAAATAGTGTTTATTAGTTCAATTCCATATGTAAATTTTGGTAAGATTATTGAATTGTAAAGTAAAAGTAAATTTTTAATTGAACATCCCCATTTTGAGCCACCTAAATGTCTTAGATAATTAAATAATTTATTGGCTTTGTTTTTTGCTGATTCTATATATGGTATCAGTTTAGAATCCGGATCTATTCCTAAGAATTTAAATTTATTTGTTATATTTATATTAAGAATGTTTAATTTATGTAAATTAATAATTTTATTATGAAGTCTGCAGGTAATTTTTTATATTTGTGAAAATATGATATAGTAGTTTTTTCAGTTGCTATTTTTAGATTCCAATTTTCACAGTATGAGTTAAGTTTATTCATTGTATCTTGTAGTCTGGATTGAATTAAGTCAAGATTTTCATCAAAGGTCCAAAAAATGAGATCATTGGCGTATGATCCAAATTTTACTTCAGGATTAATTATTTCAAAGAAATCATTAATATATACATTAAATAATGTTGGAGATAATATGTCTCCTTGAATCAATCCATTCGTAAATTTATAAGCTGATGAGGTATTTTTTTTCCAATTTTTACTTGAAATATTTTGTTTTGTATAAATTTGTATAAAAAACTGTATATATTACCACATAATTTTAATTGTCTTATTTTATATAGTAGTGCACTGTGTGATACAGAGTCAAATGCCTTTTCTAGGTCTACAATAATTAGAACTAAAAAAATTCTATTATTTATTGAGAATTCTGTATCTGAGATTAAATTTAGAATTAAATCTTTTGTTGATCTACCTGTTCTAAAACCAAAGATATTGTTACGACAGAAGGAATCTGGCAACCGAAAGCAGAAAGTTTCAGCCAACGAATAAGAACGTTGGGAGAATTTGGAGAAGAAGAGTGGAGCGTTAACGGTCATTTTTGTATTGTAACGGTCGTTGTGTGTTGTAACGGTCGGTGAGTTCGAAAATGGACGGTGAGCTGTTCTGAGACAGTGCGCGTAAGTGTCAAGAAGTAACTTGATGTGTTGTGTATACGCGGAAGGATAAAAGTGGGATCTTTTATCGTTAAGTATCAAGAAGTAACTTGATGTGTTGTGTATACGCGGAAGTATAAAAGTGGAAACTTTTATGGCTAACTTCGAATGTCTACACGGACTGTCTTTTTGTTCGGCTAGTGTGTGAAAAGTTATTAGCACAGGACGAGAATTGGTTTACGAGTGAAGATCTTCGGGTGACCTGGTAAATCAAGTAAAAGGTAGTATTTAGTAAAATACACAGAGCTGATATTGTGTGCTCTACGCAGGAAGATTGATGACTTGTGCATGTTAATAGTTGATTTGTTAATAAGATACTTCATCCATATTTCCTTTGTAACAATTTACCTTGTATTGAATTTGGTTTTGAAATATAGCTTTTAATACTCTCGCTCAGTGGCTATCCATTTTTGTGATCCGCAACATTTGGTGTCAGAAGTGGGATAATTTATTGAATGCCGTTAACTAGAAGTATGGATGAATTAGTAAAGTTGATAAATAGCTTCAAAGCCGATATGACTACGCTGATGACTGATATGAAAGCCGATATGGCTACACAGATGAATGACATTAAAAGTCAAAATAATGACTTGAAAGCCGATATGGCTAACAAAATAGGTGACCTTGCCGCACAAAAAACTGAGATTAAAGGTGATATAGCCGCCCAAAGCGATAAAATAGGTGATTTGAAAGCCGAAATGGCCGCACAAAATAATGAGTTGAGAACGGAGATAGTTTCTCAAAAAGATGATTTGAAAGCCGAAATAGCCGCACAAAATACTGAGATGAGAGCTGAAGTGGCTTCTCGAGTTGGTAAGATTATTGATCACTTCAAGGATCATAAAACCGAACTCAATAGACAATGCAATAGTTTAAATGTTGAATTTGTCAGTGAAAAAGATGATCTTGATAGTGTTAAGTTAGATTGTAAACATGGAAAAGAGAAAGGCAACGCATATAAAAATGTGGATCTGCTACTGGAAATCAAGAATTGTAGAGATAGCACAGATAATGCCTTTGACCACGCAACTACTGGTAATGCATGGCAGAGTGTCTATGTCGCTGGTGACATGTCTAGGAACTGTGAAGAACAATCACACAGATTAGAGAGCTGTGAGACTAAACAGTACGCTTTGCACTTCAAAATACCTAGGTATACAAGTCTGGCACGATCTGAAGAGAGATCCACACGAAAGGTATTCTATTCCTCGCCGTCAGCAAAATGTGTCATGGACATTTATCGCAAAGGCAGAGTAACGAGTGGTAATGAGGGGGAACGAAACAGAGTTTACGTTTCGCAGAGTGGTCCGAGTAAAGAAGAGGCGTCCATTCATCATAGATACAAAGTGCCCTTCGTCGTTACCGGGGAAGTCGGAGAGATTTTTCCGAAGCATATAGCCACACTTGAATCGTTTATAGAAAGTGGGGATTTAAGGAAGAGGAATTCCGAAGGATGGCTTAGAAGCATAACAGGTGATGCTAGTAAAAGAGCTTCAGGCAGAGACAGTACTTCAAAGACTAACTTTCTGGATGAAACTAAGCCTCAGAGTTACGATCAGAGAGAAGTAAAGCCCTCAGACAATCTCAACGAAACCATGCTGAATTTCTTTTCTGAACAGTCAATGTGCAGATTTGGACATTATAACCATTTAGATTATAAGGATATAGAAAAGTTTTATCACGACTACAAGAGCTCTAAAGTGGACAATATCATGTTACAGAACTCGTCGCTGATCTCCAGAATGAACAATTTGGCAATCATGACTGATATTTCCCTGGCTAATTACAATGAGAGCTCCAAGAAAGTGAATTCGGAAGAAACAGCAAATATGACCTCCTCGGGTCATGTGTTTTGCTGGAGACCCGAGTGGCGCCATCGGATGGTAGATAAAAACAGCACAGGAGGTGTCGGCAACAAAGTGAGTCTTGTCTTGGCTCCTGCACTTGCTGCTTTAGGTCTCAAGGTCCCTATGATCTCCGGTCGTGCTCTCCAATTGACGGGAGATACTCTGGACAAATTGGAATCCATCCCTGGCTTCACAGTCGACTGCACTAAAGATAAAATCGAGCAGATGATGGAAGACGTCGGATGCTGCATCGTAGGACAGACAGATGAGCTGGTGCCAACAGATAAGGAGATTTACCTCTGCAAGGATCTGACGGCTACCGTAGATAGCGTTCCTCTAAGGAGATGCTCAATTGTGTCCAAAAAGCTGGCTGAAGGAGTGTGCGCTTTGGTTTATGATGTTGAATTCGGAAAAGGAGCTATTGATCTCATCAGTACAGAAGATGTTGCTGTTGATTTAGTTAAGAAAATGGTTGCAGCATCACAAGCTCGTGGAATGAAGAGTTTGAGTTGTTCAGCTGTTATCAGCAACATGGATTCACCTCTTGAAAACTCTGTTGACAACTCTCTGGAAGTGATGGAAGCTGTTCAGTGTTTCCTTGGTAACGGATCCTTGGAACTGCAAGAGCTCGTCGAAGAGTTAGGAGAACTTCTGCGTTTTGTGAACATTGTGGATAATAGGGTAGATGAAGCATCACGTGTCCGTAAGGTTCTGCATAACGGCAATGCTTTGAACAAGTTTCGTAACATGTTAATAGAACAAGGAGTATCTGAAGATGTTGCAAGCTGGCTATGTGAAGGTAAAACAGAAAAAATATTGCTAGCAGCCCGACACATCACTGATTTCACTTATACAGGAGAAACAGGTAAGGTTGTCGGATTAGAAGCTGCAGTTCTAGCAAGAGTATGGAAGGAGGAGATGGACCGAAGCGCTAAAAAGAATTATGGAGCTGATGTTATATTTGTGAAGCACCTTGGGGATCAAATTGAATCAGGTGAAATATGGCTGAAGGTTCATCACGACAGTTCTGAATTAAGTGAAAGTCAACTGACAAAAGGGTCAGATTGCAGGATGAAAATTCTCCCTAGATTTTATGTCACTAATGACTTTCATTCCTTGTTACGGTTGGTAGAATTAAAAATCCAAAGGAGAAAACTTTCGACGAAGAAATCTTTTTACAGGTTTTGCACGAAAACTCTTAGTCGATTCTTCTCCCTGCGCAGACATAAACGTGTTCACAAGGGCTATAGGCCTTACACGTATTATGTTTGTGGACGAGGCTTCAGTCAGAAAAGAAATCTAAGTCATAATGAGATTCGCTTTCATTTTGACACAGACGTGGAATATCGCATTCGTCGACGTCCAGCTACAAAGAGCAAGGTGGTTCACGTGGATCGTTTGACCCCGTTTCATCGAAGAACTGAAGAAACTTTGGAATCCAGAATTGTTCGGGACGAACAAGACCTAGGGAGGGGGCAGTGTTACGACAGAAGGAATCTGGCAACCGAAAGCAAAAAGTTTCAGCCAACGAATAAGAACGTTGGGAGAATTTGGAGAAGAAGAGTGGAGCGTTAACGGTCATTTTTGTATTGTAACGGTCGTTGTGTGTTGTAACGGTCGGTGAGTTCGAAAATGGACGGTGAGCTGTTCTGAGACAGTGCGCGTAAGTGTCAAGAAGTAACTTGATGTGTTGTGTATACGCGGAAGGATAAAAGTGGGATCTTTTATCGTTAAGTATCAAGAAGTAACTTGATGTGTTGTGTATACGCGGAAGTATAAAAGTGGAAACTTTTATGGCTAACTTCGAATGTCTACACGGACTGTCTTTTTGTTCGGCTAGTGTGTGAAAAGTTATTAGCACAGGACGAGAATTGGTTTACGAGTGAAGATCTTCGGGTGACCTGGTAAATCAAGTAAAAGGTAGTATTTAGTAAAATACACAGAGCTGATATTGTGTGCTCTACGCAGGAAGATTGATGACTTGTGCATGTTAATAGTTGATTTGTTAATAAGATACTTCATCCATATTTCCTTTGTAACAATTTACCTTGTATTGAATTTGGTTTTGAAATATAGCTTTTAATACTCTCGCTCAGTGGCTATCCATTTTTGTGATCCGCAACAATATTTTTATCGAAAAATTTGTTTGATTGAAGATACCAATTTAGTCTATTAGTTATAATCCTTTCAAATAATTTTAGAATATTTGAGCTTAAACATATTGGTCTGTATGAATTTAAGTTGTCAAAAGGTTTGTTTACTTTTTTCAAGAAGATCATGTAATTTTAATACCAATTGTCTGGATATTCCTTAGATGTCCAGAATTTATTGAATTATTTTAATAAAATTATTATCCATTTGTCTCGTAGGTTTTTAAGGAGTTTGTTGGATATATTATCTGGACCAGGTGTAGTATTTGGTTTTAAGGCCTTTAAGGCAAATTTTATTTCAGAAAGAGTAAAAGGTGCGTTTAAAAAGTCAGTTTTTGGACAATGAAATGTATGGTGGAAAATATTGGAATTCTTATATTTTTTTATCTAATTTATTATTGGGTTTATTATGGAGGTTTGTAAAATATTTTGCTATTGTTTCTGTTGTTTCTTTTATATCTTCGTTATTTTTTAATGCATATGAATGTAGAGGATTTACTGGGGTAGGTTCATCATTTAATGTTTTATATATTTTCCATAAATTAGTGGTAGTGGTTGTAGGTGAAAAGTTTTCTGTTAATAGATGCCAGTTTTGTTTTTGTATATTTTTATTTTTTTTAAATTGCTTTTTCAATTCTTTTAAATATTTGACACGTAGTAAATGTTTTTTTATTATTCATGTTTCTTTCTGCTTTTCTACGCATTGCTATCAATTTATTAATGAATATAGTGTATGTTATTTTTGGGGATTGTTTTTGTAACAGTTTGTGTGTTTTTTTAGTTTGATTTTTGAATGTATCTATTATTGTGACATAGTCTGTATTTTCTATGTTTTCAGATGTTTCATTGAGATCCTTTTTTACGTTTGTCCAATTTATTATCTGTATTTGTGGTTTTCTTTTGTTTGATGTTTAAAATTTTATAAAAATTGGAAAGTGGTCACTTTCAAAATTTCAGTCTTCAGACCTCTTTTGCTATATTATTAGTACATAAAGATATGTCAATTACTAATTTATTCGTATTTTTATTTATTCTAGTGGCAACATTTTGATTTAAAATAATTAAATTTTTAGTTTAAATAAATTCTAACAAACATTTACTTTTAAAATCATTTTTATAGGAGTGCCATGTTTTATTATGTGTGTTGAAGTTACCACAAATCAAAAATTCTCCATCTACTTGATTAATTAGATCTAAATATTGACCTGCCGTGATCACTACACTTGAGTTATAAATATTTACAATATTAATAATCTCGTTATATAATTTTATTTGTATTAATATGCATTCAAATTTTTGATGTGTAATTGGTATCTCAATTCTGCGTTGTGGAATATTTTTATGCACAATAAGTGACAATACCTCTGGAATTTTTCCTATTTTTTTGACAGTATGCAATGAAATTATTAAATTTAGGGATTTTTTTCTGTTACCGTTTCTTGAATACAAACCATCTGAATGTTATTAGTCTTCAGTAAATGTTTAATGATACGTTTTTTGCTATCCACCCCCCGACAGTTCCATTGCAAAACAATCGGTCTTAGCTCCATGAACCTCCATTTAGAATTGTAATTAGAAGATCTTTGATGAGATTGGCCTCAGGACATGGAGGTAAAATAAGATTCAACAATTTAATAATTAGTTCAACCAACAGATTTTTCTGGTTCCAAGCTTTTGTGAAGAAATCATTTGTATCTTGTGTGTGAGGTTCAATGTGGGTTTTTCTTCCTTTATCATTATTCACATGGTCTTGAAGATAAAATTCAGGTTGTTTTATGGATGATTTGGCTCCAGTAACATTTTTTTTACAACTCTAGCAAAGTCACTATTATGTACTTGTATTTTAGAGTGAATGTTCGTTGAAAAAGTCTCTTTAGATGTTGATGGTAGTATCGGGAAGTTCTCTCCCAGGTCGGGAACGAAATTCTTTTGAGAGGCCCCTCTCAGATCCGTATGAACTGGCATTTGAATCCGTTGCTGAGTAAATTCTTTTGCATATGTTGCATCTTTGTAGTTGGAGATATTTATGGTATTTAATTTTTTTTTTAAGTTCAAGTCTTGGATTTTAGCTTTATTAAAGGCTTGTGGCCATGTCAGGTTTTCATTTAATTGCATAGTTTTTGCTTTTCATGCTAGGATCCTGACTGGGCATCCCGCATATTTAGCGGGATGCCCAGTCAGGATCAATTTGGACATTTGAAGGTTTTCGATTGACATTGTTTGTGATTGTGGATACCACTACATTTTTTGCAGGTTAAGCGTCCATTAAATAAATAAATAAAATAAATACCCCCTCAAGCAGCTGCTTGCCACAGAGGTCTGACAGGAGCCTGCCGGTTTATATGCCATAGTAGAAGGTCTGTGAGGATGGCAGGACCTCAACAGAAAAACAATACAGATACCCATGCCTTAACGGGGCTCGAACCCAGGTCCCTTAGATCAGTAAGCCAAGCGTGCTAACCACTCGGCCAGGGGACAAGTGTTGATAATATGTCTGAATTTCCAACATCTTAGGCAGAGCGAAGGCGGAAGATTATAACTCTTAACTTTGTGTCTATTGAACCCAAGGTATACGTATGATGTCAGTAGATCACCTTCAAACTCTAACACAATTTTATGTGTTATGTCAGAATGAGCATCGGTTTTAGCGTCTACCGATTTTTTAAAAAGTAGCATACGTCTTAAACTAATAACTTTCTGGTTAGCTAACATCTCTATTAAGTAATCATCATCTAAATAGGTTGGAACACCTATTATTATTCCCAGACAAGATATTTTGAATTCTGGGTATTCAACCTTAACTGTAGTACTAAGGATTTCTTCTAGATTTTAGATTTTTTGATGTTGTGAATGATTTTTAGGAAAGACCAAAAGACGGCCTTGAGAAATGTATTTTTCTTCTATATGTTCATCTAGGAGTTTATAGAAGAACGATGATACTTTTACTAAATCCAATTTACTAATATCGCTATTAACACCCGTAATAACTAGTGATAAATCATCTTTTGAATCAATTGCACTTTCGATTATTTCTGGGAATTTTGTTATCAGAATCAATTTTTGTTATATGGATTCTCAATCCGTCCCGGTCCTAACAGAGAGCTTCTGTCGCAGTGACGTCAGATCGGACGATATAGAGACCTCAGGAGATCAAGTCTCGTTGGAAACTTCTCAGATGATTTACAGCGCACAAATTTGCGCTTTTCTCTCTAAGAAAAACAAGATTCTATTTGATTTTAACTCTACAATCGCTAAAATATCTATTCTGAAGGATATACACAGTCTTCTTCCAGAAGACCGTTTGAAGTTTAATGATGTAATCTTGGATATATTTTACATTGAAAAAGATATAAAAGAGCACGTCTGTACTGAGCATTGCTCTAGTCAGACTCTCCTTTTAGAGTCAATTCAGAATTTGAATCCTATTCCAAAGGATGGGATGGATATTTATCAAGATGAAACCAACACTTCTATCAAACCAAAAAAGAAGAGTGTTGGAAAGAATTCTAAGAAAGGGAAAGGACATAAGAGAGCCTTATCTCCCAATATAGAATCTACTTTTGCCTCCAAAACTAGATTTTCGGCCTTGTAGGAGGAGTTTTTAGACCCTCCAGCTTCAGAGAAAATGGAAGCTGTTGATTCCACCGGCATTCCAAGGGAAAAAGCCAAGAAATTTGGGAAAATCCTACCAATTGTATTAAGATCACCGAAGCATTGGATCAACATTAACAAAGATCTTGTTAAGTTAGCTGTTGAATTCTTCACAGCCAAATCGTCTGGAGACACTGTACGTCTGCAGACGAAATGTACAGACGATTATAGATCCTTTGTACAATACTGTGAAAAGGCAAAACTTCAGTTTCATACATATAAACTGAAGGACGAAAAGAATCTGAGGGTTGTATTAAAAAACCTCCCTTCAGACATAAATTCAGATGAAGTCCGTGCAGCTTTGGTTGACCAGGGCTTCACTATAATAAGATCTCACAGATGAGAAAAGGCAAGGACATATTCTTGATACTTGTGTTTTTGGCTGAATTGCCAAAAGACAGAGTTAATTAAAGATTTTCAATATTACCAATTTATTCCACTTAAAAGTGCATATAGAAAGCTATAGGGCTAAGAAAAGCCCACCCCAGTGCCATCAGTGCCAAATGTATGGCCATGCACAGAGTGGATGTCATAATTTACCTAGATGCGTGAAATGCGCAGGTGGGCATTTCACAAAAGGACTGTATCCGAAAAAAGGATGACAGCCCCCCCCCCCAAGTGTGAGATTTGTGGATTAGGGTACACCGTCAATTACAAGGGGTGTGTCCACTTCCCTAAAAAGGATATGGTATCCGATGTTGGAGTACAACCAGCGGTTGTTACTCCAAATACTTTACCAGTTCAAAGGTAACACCTGGTGTTTCGTATGCGGCAGCTGCTGCGTCTAAAAAAGCAGACACAGCCGAGCTGAAGAACAAAGTTAGATCTGCCCCAAAGTACAGCTAAATCTCAAGACATTCAAGCACCTGCAGGCGATCAATTTGATGCCAACATCCTGAATAACCTAAAAGACAACTTTCTTCTTTTTAAAAGATTTAATATATCGAAGATACTTTCTATTATTAAAGGTCTGATGGCGGACTATCAGAAGGCCAATGGCCTGATGGCCAAGCTGACAATAGGCCTAAAAGCTTTCGATGCCCTCAACTCAACCTTCACCTAGATGGCAGTAAGACGTACAAAAGATTACCTGCAGATTTTCTACTGGAACCGCCATGGGATTCTGAATGATTTGCCTGAGTTCCGCTAGTTTTTGATGGAATCTCAGACAGATGTCGTCTTATTAGGCGAAACACATCTGAAAGCTTCAGATGTTTTTAAGATCCCTAATTACGAGGTTTATCGCAGTGATCGCTTGCATAATAGCGACGGTGGCACAGCCGTCTTGATCAAGCGATCAATTAAACATCATTTACTACCTGCTTTAAACTTCGTCACCATGGAAGCCACTGCTGTGGCTGTTCTCGATACCAACCTGGGTACTTTACACCTGGTTGCGGCATATAAACCACCAAATTCAAGGCTTATGACTGTTGATTTGGATTCAATTTTCGATTGCAATTTACCTACTGTTGTTGCGGGTGACCTTAATGCCAAGAATATTGCTCGGCATTCAAGGGCCTGCAACATCAGCAGAAATGTTTTACTAGAATATTCTACAAATAAGGGTTTTATCACTGATGCTCCTAGTGAGCCTACGTTTTACTCTTTTAACACCTTACATAAACCTGATGTACTGGATATGGCCATATTTGGCAATTCTTTGCCAACATATGATTTATGTGTCATGAATCAGCTAAATTCTGATCATTTGCCGGTCTGTCTGAATTTGCACCTTTCCACGACTATTGTGACTGGTACGCTCAGCCGGACAGACTGACAACTTTACAAAATTTTTGTCAATGACAAGATTCTCGGTACTTGACAGCCATTAAATGACAGGACCATAAATGATGTCATTAATGATTTTACTAATTTCTCACTGACCTCCAAGTGTAAGGCTAGCGAGAAATTTACACTAAACCTGATTACTGCGTCCTGCCACCATACCTCACTCATCAAAAAGAAGAATAGGGCAAGGCATGTGTGGCAGAGACTTAGATTATACTCAGATAAGAAAATTTACAATCACCTGAGACTCGAGGAGAGATCTCAGCTTATGGACTTCCGAAACGACCAATGGAATAAAAAGGTGCAGTCACTTTCAACCACTGACCATTCCATATGGAAAATGACTAAGGCTCTGAAAAAAACCGATGACCAGTTTCCCACCTATACCCGGTGAAACTGGTCTCAATTATAGTGATGATAATAAAGCTGAGGCTTTCGCGAATGCCTTAGAGCTGCAATTTAAAGAAAATCATGATCTTTCTGATCTCTCCACCTGAGAAATGGTGGAGCAGTCTCTTCACCATTTCGATCAAGCTGACCGTTCTAGGGTAGATTTTACCACACCTCTGGAAATTCAACAGGCCATCAATCGCCTTAAACCTAATAAGGACTTCGGTCAGGATAGAATTACAAATAAGATGCTGAAACATCTACCAGCGAAAACCATAACGCATCTGTGTTCTATCTTTAATTATTTACTCAGACGTCACTTGTTTCCAGATACATGGAAAAATGTCAGTGTGAAACTTGTACACAAACCAGGAAAGGACTCTACCTTCCCTACAAGCTATCGTCCATCAGGTTGCTGTCACCTTTGAGCAAGCTCTTTGAAAGGATCATTATCATCCGTCTTGGCGACTTTCTCATCCACCACCCTGTTTTGCCTGAAGCCCAGTTTGGTTTCAGGCGAAAGAGATCTACAGAACACCAGATCCTCAGGGTGGTAGAGAAAGTCGCAGAATCCCTCAACAAGAAGGAATGCGTTGCAGCCGTCTTTCTGGATGTGGCCAAAGCCTTTGACCGTGTCTGGTTGGACGGCCTGATTTACAAGCTCATTCATGCAGCTGTTCCATCGGAACTGATTAGCCTCATTCAATCTTATCTTTCTAATAGGACTTTTCAAGTCCAGATTAAGTCTGTTATTTCCACAGAAGAGTTGTCTCTGCTGGCATGCCCCAGGGATCCCTTTTGGGTCCGACACTTTTCTCTCTCTATTTACATGATCTACCTTCTTTTGAAAGCATACATCTGGCTCTATATACAGATAATCTTGCGATTTTATCTCCCTCCCTGGGTCCAGCCACTGCTGTGAGAAGATTGCAACGCTGCTTGACCCAGATGGACGATTGGTATGACAAGTGGAAGGTGAAGATAAACTCGGTCATATAAATCACATCATCTCCAGGCCAGTTAGGTCCCCTCCTTAGGAGAAATTCCATCCTCCTTTTGGATCATAAGCTTTTACTCTATGACACCATCATCAGACCGGTGATCTTACATGCTTCACCTGTATGGGCGAACACCACCGCCACCAATATTCGTAAGATACAGGTCTTACAAAACAAAATCTTGAGAGCTGCGGTCGATGCCCCTTGGTTTGTTACTAACAGACGACTTCATACTGACTTGGGCATCGACCACATTTACATTCATACTAAGCGCACCTCCAAAACGTTTTTCAGGGTGTGAATAACAATCCTAACGAGATTATTTCTTGTCTTTTACATTATGACCATACTGTTCTGAACAAGTACTAGAGGCCTAAAATGGTGGCCTTCTCTGAGGAGAGCTTCCCGTTTTAGGTCTCTTGTGCGATTCTATTTTTTGCCTTTTGCATTTTTAGTTATTTTTTAGTTTTTGCATTTTTAATATTAGCCCACCCAAGGTGTGTTTAATTATGTTTTTAACTCGTGCCAATCAGGCACAACCTCAGTTGGATACGGTTAAGGGCATTGTAATGCCCAGAACATCGAAGATGCTTTACTGATTTCTGATCTCAGTGCCCCAAAAGATCCTGAGCTTTTGTAGCAGTGGGAAAGCTTTTATTTCTCGTTCCGACAAATGTCTTAACAAATTTAGTGTTGTATGTGAAATTCATTTTAAAGAGAAGTTCATTATAAAAAGTTATGTTCACACTGTAAATGGAGAAACAATTTATATACCTAGAAAGCTTCCAATTCTAAAATCTTGCGCAGTACCAACAAATTTCCCAAATGTACACCAATATTTATTGAAAAAGTTAAAAATTAAAAAAAGAAATAAATAAAGAATATTAAGGGAATTGTATATTTTGATGAAATTTCAGATGGTTCATTTGCAGAAGAGAAAGTACTTGGAGACATTTCAATGGAAAGTTTGCAAAGTATAAACCTACCTTTACATTTTTGGGAAAGCAAATTTTACTCAATAAACGGAAATGTATGATATTCCATGTTATTAATTTCGGTTTTCACTAACTAAAATCTTTAATAGCAGAAAAACTTATTAAGAGAAGATTCTCATTTCATTTGCATAATATATTTAAGAGATCTTAAAGTAAAAAACAAATGAAAACAATACCTCTAAGGAAATGTTGCAAGATACTATACACAAACTTTCAGTTTCTCTCTAATAACAACAGACAACCTTTATTACAGACAAACTTTTAGTATGCAGAGAAGCAGGTACTGTTCAGGAATTTCAAGACATAAAACATATGCACAAGCTAGTTACGCTTGCAGATGATGTGTACAGTAAGAAATATAGAAGAAAGGTCACAGATGAAAATATTTCTCTTCAGTGTAAATGTCTTTGGATATCATTACTACAAAATAAATAGCTCGGTTGAAAAGGCAAGGAGATATCAATCGTTAAAAGTTGCAAAGTGCAAGAACCAAGTACATATAATTAAAAAGCTTAGAAAACATGTTATTTCACTTGAACTGCGCATCAGAAATATCCAGGAGAGAATTAAATTAATAAGTAAACATTTAGTTTTCGAGAAAAAAATAAAGCCTTTGACACAAAAACAGCTTCAAAGCTGCCAAAAGGAAATCAACTAAAGGAATGCATTACATAAAAGACTGGATACTTGAATGTATATCAATGCAAATGAAAAGTCCAAAACTATATAAATACATACGTTAACAACAAATTATTATTCTACCTGCTCGAAACACCATAAGAAAATATATTTCAAACTTTAACATTGGTTTTGGATTGAACCAAAATATTTTTGATGCAATTTCTGAAAAAACAAAAGTAATGGAACCTTTTACAAAACATGGTGGCATAATTATTGATGAAACGAAATTGACTGAGAAGGCAGGTAAAATCATCAGGTGAAATTGAAGGTTTTTTAGATATTGAAAACTACACTTCAAAGAATATGTGATCTGTTCTGTGTGATCATGGGCTTGTGATGCTTTTTCAAATTTTAATTGGTGATTGGAGGCAAATAATTGGAATTTTTACTTCAAACTCTACATTAGTGGATATCTTTTAGCAAAACTGATTACTGAAGAAACAATTTTGGCTGAAAATGCTGTCTTATTTTTGGATTTTTTAACCTGTGAGGGAGCTACATGGAACAGAAGCATGTGGAAAGTGTTCGGCTAATTCTTCTCCCACTACATACAAAGTCAGCCACCCTGTAGATACTTTCAGATACTTGCATTTCCTTTCTGACTTTCCACACTTGATAAAATGTTTAAGAAATACATTTATTAAAAAAGGTTTCATACTACCAGAAGGAAAAGCAAGACCAGAACATATTGAAGCAGCATGGAAGCTGGATTCTAATAATGTAATCTGAAAGCAATACCAAAACTCAGGTATAGTCATGTTGTTCATCCCAATAATAAAAAAAAATGAGTGTAAACTATGCATTTCAGTTGTTTAGCAATGAGGTTTTAAAAGGTATTTATTTTATAAAGATGCTATAGAAAAACAATATGGTAATACACTTGCAATTTACTTCTTTTTTTTTTTTGGAAACCTTGTTAAAGAGCTAAAAAAAGGAATGGCTTCCAGAATTCAAACAACCAGTCTGCATCTCAATTCAAAGCGACATGAAATATTGCTTGGCTTTTTGCAGTATTTGAACAAATGGGAATCTTATATGGGTCCCAGTAAAGCTGGTTTTTTAAATGTTTGCACTGCTGTTGGCTTTCGAGTTACCATAAATAGCACTCTATCTTTGCTAAAATATTTATCACAGGCTGCAAATTATAAGTATATGATGACATCACGCTTAAGCCAAGACTCAAGAGATCTTTTTGGTATTGTTCGCCAATCATCAGCTCCAACAGAATTTTTAATAACTATACAATGCTTAAGTTTCTACAACATGGCAAAGCTCATAAGTAGTAGTAACAGTGAACCAGAAATTATAAATTCTCTTGTTGCATCACAAGATAGCAAAATTAATCATTCAAATATGCTTTTAAAGTTGAACGATCTGTAAATATGGGAATGTTAAATCATGCTGAAAGTGTGTTAGAGACTCAAAATTTGTTTTTAGGTAATTATCAATGTTTCAATAATGATCCACAAAATCAGTTATTAATTTATGCAGGTTATGTGGCAAGGAAATGTATTGGAGAAAATGATTGTGATAATTGCAAGAATCCCCGCCCTGCCCACGGTCAGTAGGGGACACCGTGGGCTTGGAAAGGCTGCTGTCCGTCGGATGGGACGTTAAGCAGTGGTCCCGTGTACGGGAGAACCATACCCTGTGCACGTTAAAGAATACGCTGGATGGCCTTGACGGGAGGCTACCATCTGTTTCCCAACAGCTGTTCCAGTGGATCCCTTCCCCCAACCTTCTCTGAGTCTTCAGGGTCCATGTGACCTGGCCATTTAGCCCATGGTGTACAAAAAAGAGCTGCTCAGAGGTAAAAACAACCCAACAACCTGATTACAAGAAAATATGTGTAGCTTTTCCTGAGAAAAAGACTAGATTTTTAGGTACACTGAAAAGTAGCTTTGATAAAGGAGGCTTATTATATCCATCAGAAGACCTCATGTAACTAATCAATCATCTAGAAGATTCAATTACTTGGTATTTCAACACTCATGAACTACACCAAGACAGTATATTAGATATTAAGGATTTGTTCATGAAGAAAAAAATTACTATGTTGATTGTACACACAGGAAAAATCTCACACGCAAATTGTTAAATTTTACGTATTGTCTGGGGTGAATTTTCATATAAAGTGAGTTAACAAAACGAAATTTGAAAGCAGGAAAAAATTGAAATATCTAAAGTTGAGATGTAAATAGTGGATGAGAACAATCACTTCCACAAATTATTAATTGATTAAAGGAAAATTTAAGTATTTTTCTTACTAATTGTTCATATAGCAGTCAAATAATGCAAATGGAAGTAGATTTTTTTTTTCGTATTTAACGTTTTTTTTTCGTATTAATTATATGTACACCGAGTTGAACATATAATTTGCCATGTTTCAATATTTGGTATTTTTTTTTATGATTTATTTTTGCTGTTTGACCTTTCATCACTTTTTCTATTTCATAGCCTCCTTATCATGAAATCTATTTAAAAAAATTGTTCCCTTTCTGTAAGTGATTAAAATACATATACAAACAATTCATGATGAGCAATGAGTGTGTAACTCATAAGTTTTGTATTGTTAGGATGTAAATTTTCCTAAATCCAATATTCAAAACTTCTCAGTAGTAAATTGCCATTACAGTATAAGACATAATTTATGAGGGACATTTTGTAACGACATATTTATTTCTATAAAATAGTAGATGCTTCGTTAAATAAATGTACTGAAATAAAAAAAAATCCCCTGAAGCAGCTGCTTGCCACAGAGGTCTGATAGGAGCCTGTCAATTTACATTCCATAGTATAAAGTTTGTGAGGAAAACTAGATCCCAACAGAAAAACGCTACAGACATCCATACTTTAAGTATCCAAGCGCACTAACCACATGGTCATGGGACAACATACTGAAATTACACAACATTAAAAAATCTAGGTTACATAGTTCCAATTATATTATTAGTTGTAGAAGTAGTATATATGACATTTTATATAGTAAGGAAAGTTCTATATAGTGTTATTTGTGCATATAAATATATATTAATATCTTAAAAGCTATATTTCTGTACTACAAATTATTTCAGAAACTAGCATCAGCAAACCTATCTCTTTTTGAAAGATAATTCATATTTAAAATGTGTAATGTGCATGTTCTTTGGCATGTGCGATAATTTTCAACCTATTTCAAAGGTAAATGCCCAAAAAATTTAATGGCATTTTTTGTGTAAAAATAGTAGATTACATTGGTTTGATTCATTTATCTAGTACATGCTCAGACATGATTTTTTTTTTCTTTGCAGATGGGGGGTTATAATGCTACTATAGCAAGTACGTTTTGAAACCTATAATGGTTGGATATCACAAACTACTCTACAAAATTTAATTACTATAATATGATGGCAATTTAACCTTTGAGCAATTTTTTCTATAGCATTATATAAATATTTTTAAAGATATGGATCATCTAAGGATTACAACTCATTCATTTGTGGAAAATGTAAATAAATGAAACATTCAAATCTTGTTGCCTCTAATTTCAGTTTTTAACAGAAAATTAATATAGTTCTGTCGCAAATTCTTATTTTTTAAATATTTCTGTTCCATATCTGTTGCAATAGATGCAATCCAATAAATATTGACCTAAGAGAAATTGATAATTTTTTTCTGAATAATTTCCATTTTTTATTACGATAGTTTGCCAATAATAAATACATTACTCAATTTAAAGCCGAATAGAAAAAGCAATTCTTGTTAAAGATTAATAATTTGTGACAGAGGAGATTCTGAATTTATAGAACATAAATCAAGACTGCTGCTAATATCAGTTTCAGATTCCTCCTACTGACATTAAAAAATCTTGTAACATGTAGAATGGAGTTCGCAATAATATTTTGATGTTAAACTTAATCACAGAGTTAAAACAATCAACTGAGAAAAGAATTGCCTAAATAATGTTCCAGACAAATATTGGTAAGTTGTTCCCACTTTTCCCGTCCAATAAATAAAAATGTCATGCAGAAATTATCAAAAATATCCGAATTTCTTTCTGTATAAAAATAGAGAACGTAAGTTAGTAAGCAATGTAATTTTCTGAAATTTTCTATGTAAAACAAAAAACAAAAGATGTGAATCTGATAACAGAGTCACTTCTCCATATTTCTTGTTTAAAAACAATACTGCTTAACATGTCACATCTTCAAATTTGCTTTTCTCTCATCAGTTGGTTTGAAATCTTTCCCCAAACTTCATGTTATTCTGCAATAAAACAAAGCATTCTGCAATAGTGATTCTAAAAGATTATCTGTTTGCAGTTTTCACTATCTTCAGGTTGCTGAATATTCTTTTTGCAGTAGCATCGTTATGTGGTAGACCTAAGCTGAGGAGCACTAGACAACACACTGTATGACTGGTCTATACAGTATTGAAAGAATATTAATATTCTTCATAGTATCTTTGATCTGAAGATGGATGTTAATAATGTACTAGAAATCAATCGGTGCCTTCTGCACTTCTTGATTTCTAGCTGGTCACTCCGACCTCTATTTGACCTTGAATGTAACACCGAATCTAAAAATTCCTCTCATTTCTGAGTTATACTATCCGAAATAACCCTATTCACCAATTTGTAGCTCTCCAACAGAGGTATATCGAATTTGACCTCGAAAGACCCATCGCATCCATAATTTTGGAACATTTTTGTGATCTACGACCCAAAACTCTTCAAGGCACCGATTTTCAGCCCTCTAACACCTGTAGATCGATATTTCACTTTTGACTATGAAGGACCCATCACATCCAAAATTTCAAAACATTTCGAAATCTGCAACTCAAAATGCCTCAGGAACCAATTTTTAGCTCCCTTAGCATCGGTAGATCTAAATTTGACACTGACTGCAATGGACCCTGCAGATCCAAAATTTCGTAATGTTTTCGAGATCTACACCCGAAACATCTGCAGACGCCAATTTCCACGTTTCTAGCACCGTAGATCACGGTTTGACCTATGCAAAAACTATCAAACTGGGGAAATGGAGGTCTATGTGACCTCCATTTCTCCTCAAAAGGCACTTGGAGGTCAAATTTCGTTTTTTTTCCGAGATCCGTAAAAACAATAGGCCTGGCATAAATTATTTGCATGAATGAATTATTTGTTTACTGTTCATAACGCAGCAACGTAATAAAAATTTTAAATAACCGATAGGTTCGAACATTTTAATACTGCAAGTTAGCATCATGATTATTCTTTCTTGTTTAGCCAATTGCAAAGTTTTAAATTGCTTTTGCAATTTACAGGGATATCTGTGCTGTAAGATCCTATTACAACTTGACGAATCCAAACGTCACGTTAGAACATATATCACGTGTCATTCGAAGAGTTTTACCAAAGAGCCAATCAAAACGATCACTTCAGAGCTCTCTTCGTTTTACAATAAAAAATACTTGCTCAAATGTTCTCTAAGTTTAACTAGTTCATTTCAAATACTTAGGAATAATGTGCATTTGAATGGTAAAATCATTGCATAAATGCTTCTATGTTTAAAAGTCATTCAAAAGCGAAATGTCCATAGAGTGTAATATTAACAAGGCAATAATTTCGTGCCCAGCGCCCTCTACTGATAAGGGACACTTTTTCTTCGAGATTTTATTAAGAGAATGATACACTATTACTTACAGGCACTACATTTAAAACTATAAACAGCGTAAGTAGTAGCATAAATGAGAGTTCTGGCACAGTAAAAGGGAGTCGAGAATTCTATGAAAATCCGTGGGAAAAGGTATGGGGGGGATGAGCGAAAAAGTATGTTTCTTGTGGTTTTTTGTGAAAATATGTGTGAAAATTACAAAAAACGGGGGTGTTTTTTAGCATGTGAAAAACTAATTTAAGTTTTTTTTAGAAAAACGAGGTTTAAACTAATTTGTGAATTAGTTTAAATGAATTAGGTTGAAATGAGGTGTGTGTGTGTGTATGAGATAAAATGAATTAGGTTGAAATGAGGTGTGTGTGTATGAGATAAAAAATGTGTTTTGTTAAGTTATCATACACTTCACTGGATACAGCAGAATCAAAACTTTCTAAGCAAAGTCCAAAGTATTAATTCTGTTATCAGAGAAGTATGTTAAAAGTTTTATCCAAAAGTGAATAAATTTCTTACCACAGAAAAATATTAAAACTTTTAATCAAAGTCCAAAGTAATTATTTTGCTACAAGAATATTAAAACTTATATCTAAGCAACGTTCAAGTAATAATTTTGCTATTAAACAATAATATTAAAACTTTTATCTAATAAAAGTCTAAAGTAATAATTATGTTATCAAACCGAAACTTTGTGAAGTGTATGATAATTTAACATAGAAGAATATTAAAATTTTAATCTTATCAAAGTTCAAGTAATAATTTTGCTACAAGAATATTAAAACTTTATCTAACGAAAGTCCATGTAATAATTCCCGTTCCAGCTTTACAATTAAAGCTTTACAATTAAATGTATTTAAATCGTAGTTACCTTAGATTGGGACTCTATACCGAAGGGGGAACTCAAACTGACTTCGAATCGCTTGAGATCTTTCTTAAATACTCAACCGAACTTTAAAACCAAAACTGAATAAATTTCTTACCATATCAATAGAAAATTTTCATCTAATCAAAGTTCAAGTAATAATTTTGCTATAAGAATATTAAAACTTTTACCTAACTGTAATCCACGTAATAATTCCCGTTCCAGCTTTACAATTAAATCTATTTAAATCGTACTTACCTTAGATTGGACTCTATACCGGAGGGGAAAGTCAAAGTGACTTTGAATCGCTTGAGACCTTCTTAAATACTCCACAGAATCAAAACTGAATCTTGAACTTTGGTTTCGGATTAAAAAAAAAATTCGGTTTGATAGCAAAGTTCAAGTAATAATTTTGCTATCAAATCGAAATGTTTATCCAAAGCCAATGTCCCAAGATTCAGTAGCAAAGTCCAAGTAATAATTTTTATCCAAAACCAAAGTCCAAGATTCAGTTTTGGTTCTGTGGAGTATTTAAGGTCTCAAGCGATTCCAAGTCACTTTAACTTTCCTCTCCTGAAGATTAAGTAGTTATTTTTGCATGTTTTTTCAAAGTTGCTTAGTTGAATCGTTGATCGCCAATTGGCGCGGCGGCCGTTAATTTTTCTAGTCCAGATAGAAGTTTGAAAAGAATGTCTCCTGAAGTGAAAAAAAATCCTTAAACAATCTTAATGATCAGAACTTTTAGGATCTTCAACAATATTTGAACGGATTAATTGAAATTTTCTCTTAAAAATATTTCATCAGATTCAATTAGAAGGTTAAAAATACTTTCCTAAAGATAGAATAATTGAAACACTTACGTTAAACATATATCACTGACCGCACCCAGCTGCCGCCAAGTCAGAAATTTCGAGAATTTGGATCGATGTAGCAGATCTTCAATTTCGTAACAGGTTAAAGTTCGAGGTCACGAGATGAGACAAACGCCAGGATGTAATGGAAACTTATCCTTTCATTCACAGCTGAGAACTGATGAATGAAATGATAGGTTGGGAAGAGTTATAGCAAATCTTCTTTTTGAACGGAATTAAATAGTTTTAAATATTAATAATAAAATAAAAAATATTTTAATAATAAAAATAAAATAGATTTGTTCAGACAAAGTCTGACGGTTTAAAAAAAATCAATTTTTTTTGCATTTTTCGGAAGTTTATGAAGTGTAGAATATGGTCTTGAAACAGTTTTTCAATATTCGAACTCCTTCTGAAGTTACAGTGACAAATACGAGGTCATGTTAATCCCGGTAAAAATGCAGCTAAATCTTTAAACGCGTTTTTCTCGAAACAATATTTTTTGAACTGGTAGAGTGCGGATCTTGGGAACCATTCATCGATTTACATATTTTTTTTTAAAATGCGTAGGAACGAATTATCTAAAAGCTAGCGTAGGATTTTTTTGATATTTTAATTATTCGATTTTTAGCGAGCAATTTACTGCCATTTTTTTAAGGAAAAAAAAATCACTTTTTTTGTTCAAAATGCCGTCATTTTGTCAAGTTTTCGAATTTTGAAAAAAAAATCCTACACTACGCTATAGACAATGTCTCAACGTTTGTAAAACTGTTAATAATTTTGTTCTCAGATATTC
Source organism: Ryuthela nishihirai (assembly GCA_038380435.1). NCBI lineage: Eukaryota > Metazoa > Arthropoda > Arachnida > Araneae > Heptathelidae > Ryuthela > Ryuthela nishihirai. The sequence continues at coordinate 798,256 of JAWZYU010000025.1, forward strand.
CTGCGATGTCCGGTGCACTCTACCAGGCGAGGGCGCGTCTTTCGCGCTGAGGTCAACCAATGAGGAGCCACATAATGACCGTTACAATATTTTTACTTAAAAAAAGAATTTTTTTTTATTCAATAAACATGCCTTAACAACATGCAAAAAGTTTGGAGTCATTGCATTGTTTATTGTACCCAAAATAATTCTCAAAGTTTGACTATTTTTAGAGCGTTTCTAAGGGTGGGGTCTCTCCTTAAGAGAAAATTTTCCATGTTTCACTATAGTGAAATTAATTAATTTCAATAATTTAACTAATTCACTTAATTTTTCGCTAAATTTTCGAAAATTTTCAATTTTTTGCTTTATTGAACCATGATTTTTACCTACTATATATATAAAAAAGAGGGTATAACTGCTAACTCAAAGATGAGCGCAACTATTCAGTGTACCAAAGGTGGGAAATCTATTCTCAAATCCAATATGAACCGTCATGTGAAAACTGCATGCACTTCTCGCACATTTGAAAAATGCGAATTTTGCAATTCCAGCTTTAACAGAAAAGACAATTACAATCATCATCCAAATCAATATCATAAAAATAAAAGCAGTGCTTTTGGGAAAACGTTTCGCACATATAAAATTGATAACATAAATGTCAGAGAAGACATAGAAAGTTTCCTGGAGAAAAATAACAATAAATGGAAATATATAATTAAGAATAAACTCAGTCAGCCTCTAAAAGTTAGATTCATATTACAAATAAAATTTAAAAAGCAGATGGATCCTGAAGGACAGAAAGAAATATGTGCACATTTTTCGACATGTAACGAAATAATCAGTTTGCCTACCTATCTCAATGAATTACTAAAAAATGCTTATGAGAAAATTGATAACGACTTTGAAAATGTTATACAAAAGAGAAGTGGATGGGTGTTAGACAAAAATAATTTCTATGGAAAGTCAAATGTCTCAGTATAATGCAGTTGGAGCATCTGCTTTCGTAAATTTACCAGAACATTTGAAATCTACAAAAGGATTAGTGAATGTTAAAAACGACGACAAGAAATATTTCTTGTGGTCAATATTTTCAGCTCCACATCCTGCTAAAGACAATCCGCAACGTGTGGAAAAAGATAAAATATTTGAAAATGTCTTAGACACATCTTCATTGACTTATCCAGTAACCCTCGATCAAATCCCGAAATTCGAGGTTTTAAATAATATTTCTATAATGTTTTCAATTCTAAGAAAGATGGTTTGCATACGTTATATATTTCACAGAATCCTGTTAAAGAACCCATACAACTTTTACTTTTAAAGACGGCAATAATTCTCAATATTGTTGGATTAAAAATATTAGTAGAGTTACAGCATACCTTTCAAGATATAATGGTAAATTCTATCCCTCCCCATACTGTCTAATAATTTCACTCGCGACGATTTATTAAAGAATCACGTAGATAATTGCAAATCAAACACTTTTCAAACTATCAATTTTCCCGAAGCAAATAGTGCGAAATTCCATACAATTTGAAACGGTTTGAAACACCCATATGTGATTTATGCAGACTTCGAATGCTTTTCGAAATATAGAATTGAGAATAATCCATGTAGGGTGCGAACTAAGTATTTAGCACCGTCAGGATTTGCATATATTATAGTTGGACCGGAAGGTAAACTGATCAAAACCAGAACGTACAGAGGGAAAAATGTAATAGAACAATTTTTGAATGAAATGATCGAAGCCGAAACTTTGATCAATGATTTGAAGAAAAGAAATGTTAAGATGACTGATTTTGATTGGTGGATTTTTACTGGAGCAAAATATTGTAATATTTGTGGGAAAATTCTAGGAACTGATAGAGTAAGGGACCACGATCACTTAACTGGAAAATACAGAGGTGCTGTTCACAACAAATGTAATCTTCAATACAAATTCTCACTTGAAATACCAGTGTTGTTTCACAATCTCAAAGAATTTGATGGTCACTTTATAGTAAAAGATTTGTGAAATTTAAAGATAAGAAGAAAATTTCTTGTATTCCACAAACTACAGAAAAATATAAATGCATTAAATTCGGTCAAATTAAATTTATTGATTCATTCATGTTCCTCAGCTCTTCACTGGATTCACTGTCGAAAAATGTGGAAAATTTCTACATCCTAAGTCAATACTGCAGACAACATAATCTGAATGACTCACAGAAAGAACTTTTGAGAAGCAAAGGAAGTTTTCCATATGAGTACTTGCAACAGAGTGCTCAGTTTTTGCAAACGTCACTTCCATCCAAAGAGAATTTCCAAAACAATGAACAATACGAAAGAGCTCAAATTTTGTGGAAAGCCTTTTCTATTTTTACCTTTGGGGAATATCATGATCTGTACATGATCAGTGATGTATTACTGCTAGGAGATATATTTGAAAACTACAGAAATTCGTCTATGAATAACTACCAACTCGATCCTTGTCATTATTTTAGCTCTCCTGGCTTATCCTATGCTGCCTGTTTAAAAATGATAGAAATTGAGCTGGAACTTATAATAGGTGATATAAATTTTTTCATAGAAAGAGCTCTGCGAGGAGGAATATCTTCAGCGTCTAAGAGGTTTTCACAGGCCAACAATCCTTTAGTAGATCCATATGAGAGAAGTAAACCACAAAACTATATCATGTACTTTGATGCAAGCAATTTATATACTCGGCAATGTCTCAACCTCTTCCAACTGGTAATTTCAAATGGGTAAATGATATTGACCTGTTTAATATTCCAGACGACAGCAAAAAGGGTTATTTCTTCGAAGTTGATCTAGAATATCCGGCACATCTACACGATTTACTCAATGATTTCCCCTTGGCTCCTGAAAAATTGAAACTTTCTAATAGTAGTGTCTCATTCTTGATTCCAAATCTGTTCGACAAGCAAAATTATGTCGTTCACTATAGGTTACTTAAACTCTATGTGGAACTGGGACTGAGGGTGAAATAGGTGCATAGAATCTTGGAATTTGAACAAAAACCATGGCTGAAACCTTGCATAGATTTTAATACAACAAAACGAATTAGTGTCATAAATTATCTTGAAAAAGACTTTTTCAAACTGATGAATAATGCTATTTATGGCAAATGTTTAGAAAATAAAAGAAAGAGAATAAAATGCCACATTGTGAATACTGAAGAAAAGCGTAAAAAATTAACTGCAAATCCTAAGTACGTTTCTTGTGTTACACTTGCAGAAAATTTCGTAATTCTCCATATGAAAAAGGAAAATATTATATTAGATAAACCATATTACATTGGTGTAACGATTTTGGAGTTGAGTAAATTACACATGTATAATTATTTCTACAATTTTCTGAAGCCAAAATTCAATGCAGAATTGTTGTTTACAGATACTGTTTCCTTCGGCGTCGACATCCAGACAGATAACATATATCAGAAATTTAATTCAGACTATTTTGATTTCTCAAATTACCCACAAACCATGCATTATACAATGAATCAAATAAAATGGTTCCAGGAAAATTTAAAGACGAATTAAAAGGTCTTCCAATCAAAGAGGTTGTTGCTTTAAGACCAAAATTCTATAATCGCGCCAATTCCCAAAAAAGCAGCTACTGGAATTAAAATTGAATTTAGTCACGAAGATTATCGTCAATGTCTATTTAATGAAAAAATCTTATATAAGCAACAAACAGAATTTCGATCTGAGCAACATGATATACACGTATACCAAATTAAAAAAATGGCTTTATCCCAAGAATATACAAAACGAACATGTCATCAATGGTATTTATTCTTATGCTTTTGGAAACTATCGAATATCGGATATGTATAGTAAAGTAGGAAATACCATTTACAAAACATTGAACTGAAAACAACAAATGTTAAAAAAAAAATCGAATGTTTGCCATAATCCGAAGTTGAAATAGACATGACTATAGTGTGTGTCCAAGAGTAAATTTCTAAACAATACTGATGTTATTGAACATAATCTTATGTTCCTTTTTGTCAATAATATCGCTTTTTAGCAAAATATGCAAATTTTCGACAATTTCATTTACTACTTTTGTACTGGTGTTTCCAGCTCGTTTGCTGGCAACTAAAATTGATAATTTTTCGCACATGTCGTCGAAACTCTTGTATAGTCCAGAACCAAACTGTTGACTTTCTATTACTGTGAGCATCATTTTAATCGATTTTAAATATTTTCTAAATGCCTCAATGCGATTATCGATAACTCGATATTTCTCAGTAGTTCTACCATAGCGTTTGGTTTCCACAGTTTCTGAAGATGCCCGATTGTTTGGTAAATCATTTCTTTCAACTCAGAAATAGGGTTTCTCGCCTGTAAGATATCACTCGGAAGTTTTAGTTTATATTGGTTTAATATTTCATCTTGCAAGTTGGAATCTGGATTATAAACGAACGTTTTTTCTGGCATCTCAGTGGGTTCTTCTGGCTCTAAAGTTTTCACTACATCTTGTATGGTTTTCATGGTTTCTTCACTCAGAGTTTCCAGACCTTTTAACCATTCGACCACTGGCTTGTGAAATTCTTCGAGCATTTCCTTAACTCGTTCCTCTCCCAAAATAGTATCTCCAATTTTCGATTTTGTAGTAGCTCGCGATTTCAAGATTTCATCTATAATACTGTGTAATTGCTTAAGGTCTTTCATTTTTATTCATATACAATAAAGACATATAACCAGTGATGAAAATCTGAAACAAGACCTCCAGGCACCTTTCTTCTTTCTTTTGGATCTGGATAGTGACTAGCAAGTGAAACACTAATCTTGCTACCTCTGTCAAAAGATCAAAAGATTCCTAAAGGATTTTTGTGGTATCTGGTACCAACACGTTACCAGCAGATCTTTTAACTCTTGTAAGGTGCGTGATTGAGCTACTGCAGATCGGATGTGCTGTTCTGATTCAAACCACATACACTCGATTAGATTGCTTTCTGGGGAATTTGAATTCCAGGACAATAACTGGAAGTCTTCCTCATGTTCCACGAGCCATTCTCGAAAAATCCGGGCAGTATGGCATTGCGCATTATCCTGCTGAAAAAACCACCACTAGAGGGATATACCATTGCCATGAAAGGATATACCTGGTCTGCAATGATGTTTAGGTAGGTGGTAGACGTCGTAGTTTCCTGCACATGAATGACTGCACCCAGGTGTTTCCAGCAGAACATTGCCCAAAGCATTACACTTCCTCCACCAGCTTGTTTTTGTTGCACAGTGCATCCTGGTGCCAACACCTCCCCAGATAAACGATGCACACATACCCTGCCGTCCACATGGTGCAACAGGAAACGAGATTCATCGGACAGACGAACTTCTTCCAATCATTCAAGGTTCAGTTTTGATGCTCATGTGCCCATTGTAGGCACTTTCACTGGTGAACCGAGGTTAGCATGGGTACTCAGAGCGGCCAGCAGCTATTCAGGCCGCTCTGAGTACCCATGCTAACCTCGGTTCATTTCAATTTGGGCTTTGTCAAACTCACCTAAGTCCGCTGAATTACCCATCTGAAGAACAAGAATGAGACTGATTAACAGAGCTCAGTATCAGGTGTTATTTATATCGTTTCATGACCTTCACACGCCTTGTTTACCTGCAGTTGCTTCGATTTGCATAATGACTGCTGGTCATAATGTTTTGGCTCTTCGGTGTATTTACAACAACAACAGCAACAAAAATACACTAATAAATAAATTAGAGACACATGACAATATCTATCACAAAATTCATCTGTTATAATTGTAGATAATCATCACGAAATGCATCAGTTAACATTGTGGGAAACCATCACGAAATGTATCGGTTAGAATTGCTGGCATCCACCACGAAATGTATCGGCTATCGTTGTGGGTATCCATCAAGAAATGCATCGGTTACCATTTTAGGTCTCCATCACGAAATGCATTGGTTGCCATTATGGGTATCCATAATGGAATGCATCGGTTACCATCGTGCGTATCTATCACGAAATTCATTGGTTAGCATTGTGCGTAACTATTACGATATGCATCGGTTTAGCATTGTAGATACCAATCACGAAATGCATCGGTTAGCATTGTAGATACCAATCACGAAATGCATCGGTTAGCATTGTGGGCATCAATTATGAAATGTATCGTTTAGCATTGCTGGTATCCATCATGAAATGCATCTGTTAGCACTGTGTATCTATCATTAAATGCATGAATTAGCATTGTGGACAACCATCACAAAATGCATCGATTAGTATTGTAGGTAACCATCACGAAATGCATCCGTTAGAATTTGGGTATTCATCATGAAATGTATCGATTATCATTGTGGGTATCCATCACGAAATGCAACTGTTAGCATCGTGGACAACCATCAAGCAAAGCATTGGTTAGCATTGCTGGCACAATCTTTGCAATGTAGGGAGTCGTCTTGAATGAGTGTTGTGTCCTGCAAAACAGCAAGTTGCTGGAGTTAAAAGATTAAATCATTTGCCAATAAAGAGGAGAAGCAACAATACAAAATACAATACAATGCTAATTATTACAAAAGCATGGATGAAATAACTTATAAATAAACTAAATACTGTCGTACATAAAGTAATAACTTTTTCCTACAGAACATTTAAGACTAGCTGTCTCCTCGACCAAATTATTGCCTCTTCACTTTGATTGTCATGTCTCTTGGATACTTTTACTTCAGACGTAAACAATCATTTTATCTCACTTATTTTTACACTAATAAACTAAACAACCACCCGCGCACTCACCACTTTAAAATATATCTTCTTTTTGCCTATCGTGCACAGACTAAGACTATTTATGCCTCCTTTCAGATCTCCACACTTTAACATTGTAGTTCTATCATTCTTAATCTTCAGATCGGTTCTGTGTTCAAATTCGTTTGTTACATAAATCTCTCGCAGAAGCATACACGAGCTTCATGTCACGTTCTTCATAAAGTCACTGCAGCACGTTCATCTGTCGTAACAATATTTTAGTGTTTCCAGTTGAGACCATTTCACGAAGGGTAAAATAAGTTTCATCAGTTCATAAAATGTTATTTAATCAGTCGTTCTTTAGCTGCACTCTGGCAAGAAAGTACAGTGCAAAATTCTTACTTGTTTGATGATCATGTAGTTGAAGTTTCCTCAAGTGTTTTTTCATAGGACCACAAGCAAGGGTTTTTCGAGAAAGAACAGATAAGCAAGGATTATTCTGGAGAGAAAGGATTTGAATCAAGGCCTTTGTCATTACTTTCCTGACAATTGTTCTTCAATTAGGAAATTCATTTTTTTTTGTAATTGCTTGCATACCCCGCCGTCCCATGGACGAGTGGTTAGCGCGCTTGGCTGCTGATCTAAGGGACCTGGGTTCGAGCCCCGGATAAGGCATGAACGTTTGTGTTGTTTTTCTGCAGAGGTCCTGCCATCCTCTCAGATCTTCTACTGTGGCATAAAAAACTGACAGGCTCCTGTCAGACCTCTGTGGCAAGCAGCTGCTTGAGGGGGTATTTATTTATTTTTATTTTGCATACCCCTCTACTGTTTAAGTTCTTATCAGAATCATCTTGATCTCCATTGCCCTAGATTGTTCCGAACAATTCGTCGCACCCTTTCAGAAGTGTTGCTCTCAAGAAACAATTTTTGCCAATTTTGATTCTCGTACGAAGCACAGAGGAATTATTTTGAAGTATTATGACAGCGACAAACTCGATCTGGAGTTTTTCATTGGGAGTTCTTTTTAAATGTTTCTAATATCTAGAATCTTTTTGTTTTCTTGCGAAGGATTTTGTTTTTGGTTCACTTTTTTTTCTTGATGGAGGATCTTGATCCACGTACAAACAACACTCAATGCATTCCTAGTTCAATCGAATATAATCGAAATGGCTTGTAAGTGTAAGAAAGAGCGAAACAAACGTCGAAATATGAGACTGTTGCTTTGGGAAAAAGTAATTTCGTGTTCACTCACCTATTACAGAAGAAAATAGCTCTGGAGAAGAAGTGCCAATAGCCATGAACGTAGCTCCTGCGATATCAGGGGGAACTTTGAAATCTAAAAGCGCAAAAGAGAAAACGGAAGTGTTCACTTCGAAAAGATATTGACATTGTAGCAAAAATCTTAATGCTTAAATTTTGACACTTGTGTTATTTCATTGACTTTCAGTTTTAAAAATAACAGATTCTTTTCAGATCAATGGTATCAACATTCTTTTATTTGTCATATTTACTTTCTTAAAATTCACGTTACCGTGGGACATTATGACGACATCGTGACCCTTTGAGCTACAGCTATTATTATTCATCATTTGATATATACTTTTAATCTTTATGTAAATTTGTCTGTCTATACCATTTTAAATCCAGATATTCTGCAAAACAGATGAATATATTATAAACCTCTAAAATTGAATCAATTGCCCATTAAATTCTGACTCTAGTGGTATATAACACCTGTGTTGCTATTAAAATTCATAATTGTTAACTTTGAAATGCAGAGCAAGACATTTTACCAAAGGTGTACATCGTAGATTTCCAATCGTTTGAGGTCACGAATCCTTTTTTTAACCCACATAATTTCATCAGACTCTTCTTAGGTGGAGAAAATTGGCTTAGTTAGTATCGCTCTAGGCTCGTAATCTGTAGTTCTCAGGTTGTAGTCCCACCTAGGCTGACGTTGAGATTTATCTCTGATAAACCCTCAGCCTGCCCTTGGTCAGAAAGAGACACCGATGGGCTTGAAAGGGCCGCCGTCCATCATATGGGACATAAAATCGTATCTCCGTGTGCGGGAGAGCCATACCCGTGCTCTTTAAAGCACACTATGGATGGCCTTGTTAAGAGATTACCATCTGTCTTCTAACAGTTCTCCAATAGGTCCCCTTCCTCAATCCTTCTCTGAGACCTTGGAGTCTTCATGACGTACTCATTGTGTGCAAAAAGTACCACTCTGAGATAAAACAACTCAACTCCTTTCCTTAGCCCTAATTTATCCACTTTCCTAACTTTCTTCCGATTCGCAAGTAAAATCCAAATTGCTAACGATGAGACTGACACCGACAAATTATGATTTGAACAATGTGTCGGTAACAAGGTAAAAAAATTTGCAATTTTAGCAAATATCAGTAACGTTAGCTGATGAATGTTGTTGGCAGCTTATCCGCTGTTGGTATAGTGGCCAGCATGTAACTGGGAGCGTGGTTTCAAATCCCTCAGACTGCGCAACTAAATTTTTCAGCTAACTATTTCACTCATCGATTGAAGGAGGGACACAACTTGGTACGACGTTACTTGCAGAATGCTCCAGAAGATGTCGACCTATATAAAGAAATTCTTAATTTTCTTTCATCGTTATTCATCTATGTTTTAAAAAATGTTAAAATAAACACTGGCTTATAGCACTGCATCACATGTTTTGCATCGCTTTAAATATTCATTTTCGTCTTTCCGTGCGTTCTGCTCGTTTCATTCCCATTTGAGAGTTGTTCTCTCTCTCTTCACACACAACGAACATCGAATCAAATCCGAGGCATTCGGTGAAAGCCCTTGAGATTTTCATTTAGCCTAGAAGAACATAAATTGTTTTCATTTAGTTGTGCTTTATTCAGTTTGGCTCGATGGCTTCTGCTGTCCCTCGATACAGGAAATTTCACTTTCAAGGTGAGGGATTGTGAGGATTCCACTAATTCCCCCACTTTCGCATCGTGGCCCTATAAAGCCAGCCTACGTGTTTGCGATTTCGATTTTTTTTTAATTTCGCTGTCGTAATATTTTTCCTCCTTCTTTTATCTTCCTCGGCACTTATAGCCCTATTTGCTGGTCTGCCATAAAATCGCAAACACCTAGGCGCACTACTCGTAATTCTATTTCGCTAATCTGAAATTATGGAGCAATGCTGTCAAACCAATGCAATCGCTCTCTGCAGACATGCTGCCCAAACGTAATTGATGACCCATCTCCTAACCGCATCATTTCTTAAAAAATGGTACCACCTAATGACCAAGATACTGCGTAAACATCTAGAATCAAAGGCTTCAAGTTTTCTGTTATCTTTTTTTAAAAGGATACTCTATTTACTACCGTATCAAACTTTAGATAGGACAAAATTCTTGTACAGCTTAGTTTCAGTCTTTTGGTGTATACGCCTATTTTTCCCCTAAACTTCATGGGTTTGGTTGGTTTGTTTTACCTCTGAGCGGCACTTTTTTGCACACCATGGGCTAAATGGTCAGGTCACTTGGACCCCGAAGTCTCAGAGAAGGTTGGGGGAGGCGACCCACTGGAAGCTGTTGGGAGACAGATGGTAGCCTCCCGTCAAGGCCATGCAGCGTGGTCTTTAACGTGCACAGAGTATGGCTCTCCCGCACACGGGCCTAATCTTCATGAACAATACCTATTCTTATACAGGGTGATTCAGTTAAGCGTGTGAAAACTTCTGGGAGAGGTAGGTTGCACAAAGACGAATCGGAATCATATAGCAATGCAGGGTCGGTAATATAGCAATGCAGGTCGGCGTTGTTCAACGCGATAGATGGCATTGTACGGCCGCAGGACTGCACAACGTCCTCGCAGGTAACTGTCATTGGCGAACCGCCCGCAGAGGTAGTAGGATGGCCGATCACACAAACACAGAGTTGGTCCATGTGCATCTCGTGTACGGGGCTGCCGACTGCAACGGGCGAACCACTGTGCACGTGTACCAGGAACGGTACCCGATGAGGAATACTCCCAACCACCAGATGTTTGCACGGCTGCATCAGAGGTTATGTGACACTGGTTCCTTCCAGAGACCTGCCAGGAGTTGGGAACGATGGGCACGGACCCCTGACATGGAGGAGAATGTGCTACGTCATACAGAAGACACTCCAAGTGCCAGTACTCGAGCAATCGCCCACCGGGTCGGTCTTTCCCAATCCACCGTATGGAGGATTATGCACGATAACCAATTGCATCCGTATCATGTGCAGCGTGTCCAGACACTAAAGCCAGAGGATTACCCACAGCGCATTGCATTTGCGCAATGGTACCTGCAGAAGAGTGTGGCAGAACTCCAATTTCCTGCTTCTGTGCTGTTCACAGATGAGGCATGCTTTACACAGGTAGGTAGCTTCAATGCACAAAACGCGCATGCATGGGCGGTGGAAAACTCTCATGCTACATGAACACGTGCAGCACAAAACCGTTTTGTGTAAATGTTTGGTCCGGCATTGTCAGGGACCACTTAATAGGCCCATACCTCATGCCTGTTCGTCTGGACGGAAGGAGTTACCGGATATTTCTGGAGAACGTCTTGCCAGAACCTTTGGATGAACGGCATGTCCCTCAGTCGCTGCGCCGTGCAATGTGGTTCCAGCACGATGGGGCCCCCGCCCATTTCAGCCATGAAGTTCGTCAACACTTAAACGTGACATTTGGACAACAGTCGATCGAGCGTGGTGGTCCCGTTCATTGGCCTGCAAGATCGCCGGACCTATCATGCCTTGATTACTTCTTCTGGGGTTACATCAAAGGACTGGTGTTCGACACCCCCGTTGAAAGTGCTGAGGACATTGTCGTACGCATCTCCATAGCTGCCTCGGAAGTCCGATACACGCCAGGAATCTTCCAGAATGTACGTGATTCCTTGCGCCGACGATGTCAAGCATGTGTTACAGCTCGTGGTCGCAACTTGGAACACCTTCTGTGACCTCTGTGCATTTCGGAAACATACCTATTGTGATTAATAAAAAGCATTTTGTTCACTTACGGGCTGCTCTTTCATTCACGTCCTCTCTGTACACTAGCACATGTTGATGCCGTTACCGACCCTGCATTGCTATATGATTCCGATTCGTCTTTGTGCAACCTACCCCTCCCAGAAGTTTGTACACGCTTAACTGAATCACCCTGTATTTTCATCGCGTGTCACATCACCAGTAGCTGTTACAAAATTCCCGAGATAATTAACTTAAAGGATTAAGAGAGCTTAAGGGTGAAACCATTCCAAAGAAATGAAGCATCACTTGCCTGTCCAATTTTCATCATTTCAGTTTTTTTCTCTGGTTATTGAAAAAGCCTATTCGCGGCCGAGTGTTTAGCGCGCTTCGCCACTGATCAAAGGGACCTGGGTTCGAGTCCCGGGTAATGCATGGATGCTTGCGTATAAACTGACAGGTTCTTGTTAGACCTCTGTGGCAAGCAGCTGTTTGAGGGATTTTTTTTTTAATTGCATTATCAGTTTTATCAATAACCTTAATGATAGCGTTCACCTCGTCAACTTCATTTTTCAAAAAGGCCAAATCATCAGAATAATCTAAACTAGAATATCTAACTTAAACGATTCTACTAAAAGGAGGATGCACGTTTTAATTTCTCAAATTTTCTTGCTTTTATGTCGGTAAAACCGTTAATGACATCATCAAACTTGTTCATGAAATGAAGCACTTTCAGCGAATAACTAGAAAAATGTATATCGCCTGTGGCGCAATATGGGAATCTCGTTTTCAAAGAACATGAAGATTTTCGTTTACCTACTTTTTCACTCTTTAAACGTTTTCAATGGATGATGTGGAAAATGCAAATAGTAGTATTTCATTAGTTTTCAACGTAAAAAGTATTTTTTCTTTATTCCTTAATTTTAAAAAATTGCTTTTTTTGAAATCGCTCTGAGAAAGTGGGGGGGGGGGGATTTTTGCTATCAGTGTTACCAAAGGAAATTTAAAATTTCTACCAGAAACAGATTGCATGCAACATTCGTTAAAGTTTCGTCGTTTCCATATTTCTTGATCTCTCTTAAAACAGTTGCGTTTCTCACTCAACTAGGGCGTAAGGAGTAAATTTATTGCCGCCAGTGGAAACTTAATGACCTTCATATTCGAACACCAAAATTTTAAATATGTAGCATAAATACATCGTTTCGAATATTCGTTTAAACTTTTGAATTTTAAAAATTTCTGCCTTTAGAGGACCCAATTATAGCGTTTTAGGTAGATTCGGAAAGTTCGAATCGTAGTATTTCTTCTGAAGTTAAGTATAAATTAAGTAAGGGATTTCCTCATTGGCATATTTTACTTTTTTTTGTCACATAAATAATAATAGGTGTTATAAGTGATATATTTATTAATGTTTCAGCCTAAAACTTAAGAAATTGGTTTTGCGTAGCTTGTCGTCATTAAATTCAAATTGTTTATGCATCATTTATTTGTCGGGTATGTGCCAAGGAGAGCTAAATGGGGTTACTCTCTTCCGTTACCAATTAATTTCTTCAGCAATTCAGCCTAGTAAGAAAACGAAAATCTCATTTTTATTGTACTTAGTTTTTGAGTCCTTCGTCAGTTTCCATTTTGAAAAACGAACCTTATTAAATCAACAGGAACATCAGCTTATCGATATACCAAGGCAGGTTATTTACCAGATGATTTTGGTCCACTTTAAATATCTAGAACTCGTTTGTTTACTAACACATAGTCGAATACGACAAACAAATCATTCAAAGGCATGCTTTAGGAAGTGAAGTAACTCATTTTAATAATAATAATAATAATCAATGACTCTATTCATAATTCGCAAAGAACTTGTAATTAGAGCTCATTTATTTCAATAACAAATAATCACCATGATAACATCACTGAGAGCACAAATTGCTTAAAATCGCGAACGAAAATATAGAAATCTCGCAAACCTCGTTTTCGATCATGACCTAAAGATATAATTATCTGTTATCAATGAGGTCATCATATATCAATCATATCGTTAACTTTGAAAACATTTGTTACACATTAAAGCTCAAAGTTAAGGGATAATGTTGTATCTCGAAAAGTATACAAAGGAATGACACGAAATCTGATAAACATAGAAATTTCGCTAGGAAGAGGAAAAAATGCTGGAATTTTTAGCCGACACAACCAGAAGAACGCGATTTAGGATTGCTATAAAAGAGCGCCATTTATGAATTACAGATCACTGTCAGCAAATTTTAGGATACCGCGAACTTTTACTTTCAGTTTTACCAAAATAGGTAATGGCTACAAACAAAAAATAATTTTAAAAAATATTGATAATATTGTTGATAGCTGGAAAATGGGAGAGGTATATTTCACATCTTGAAAACTGTTGTCTTGTAGCGAAAGTTGTTGATTTCAATTCTGGCGGAGAAGTGAATTCTCTTTATGAAGATAGTCAGCTGAGGATAGTCTTCGTCTTGACAGAGCGAATATATAAAGGAAAATTCTTTATTACAAAGATATTTGTTGCTGTAGACTTTGTAGGCTCTGAAGAAATAGAGTAACATGATAGAGATAAGTGAAGTTCTGTTGGCAGATGAGTTTAAAAGTATTATATTGTTGATAAATGAGGATTTTCTATGAAATGTAGTTTCAAAACTGGAGTTTCTGCGATAATTAATATATCCAGAAATGAAATTGTTCTGCTATTTTTGTAGGTAACAGTAAAACGTATAGAGTTGTAGGCCTTATTTAATTCTTTGAGGAATTCCTCTAATGCAGCTGTAGAACATTGCCAAACAATAAATATATCGTCAACGTAACGTTTCCATACTAATGGATTCAAGTAGTGTTGAAACCGGATTTTTAAAATTTTCCCAAAAATCGAATGCAAAATATAAGTATTTTTTAATTAATTTTTTTTTACTATAATAATGTTGAATTTTTTGTAAAAGATTTTTTATAGAAAGAGAGAAGGACACATTTCAAGGTCATTCAAATAACGAACGAACGCATATAAGATTTTTCTTTCTTTCCAGTTTTCTATACCGTATTGTATATATAGAGAGAGTGAGAGAATGAAGTCCTACGTGAACAAGTCATCACTTTATGAAATAGATTGCAATTGTAATAGTTTTACATTTTAAATTATCATCATCATCATCCTCAAGCACCTATGGGCTATGGAGGTCCAACCAGACGGTGCAATTTAGTTCTTCAAACGTATCTGTCCTGAGCTACATCTGCTGCATCTGGCCACTGCATACCAATTCTAACAAGGTCCTGTTTGACATTGCCCACCGCATCCTAGGTCTCCCCCCTCTTTCTGAGGCCCTTAAGCACACTGTTCATAACCCTGTTCGCCAATGTATAATTATCCACAAGGGCAAAATGACCAAATCAAAGGAGTCTCTCTCTGCAGAATATGCTGTTCAAAGAAGGTTGCCGACTCCTTTGCCTGACCTCATCATTACTTAAAAAGTTGAGCCACCTAATTCCCAAGATACTGCGTAAGCATTTAGAATCAAAAGCATCTAGTTTCCAGTTATCTTGTTTACAAAGCGTCCAAGTTTCAATACTGTAACTAACTCTAGAAAGAAACAAACTATTATACAGTCTAATTTTAACCTCTAGGTGTATAAGCCTATTTCTCCACTCTCCCCGTTGATTCTTAAAAATCCCAGCAGCATTCACTATTTGTTTGTTAATCTCATGCTGCACATCACTAGTATCTGTTACATAGCCCCAAGATAATTAAACTATCACACCTCCTGAAGACTGCAACCATTTAGATTAACTGAATCACAGCCTGCCTGACCAATTTTCATCACTTTAGATTTCTCTCTGTTAATAACCAAACCTACTCTACTACTAGTTTCATCAACAGCTCGAATGAAAGAGTTCATCTCATCAACATCATTTGCCAAAATGGCTAATGATGTTGATGAGATGATGAGAAATCATCAGCATAATGTAAATCAGAAATTTTCGTATCTCCAGTCCATTTAAGGCCAAAAGCTTTCCCTTGAAGTAAATTTCGCTTAACATACTCATTAACCAAGCTAAAGAGAAAAGGAGACAAAATTCACCCTTGTCGAACATCAGAAGTAATGCTAAACCAATTGCTACAAGCCTTACCAACTCTCACACACGACTCAGTGTTATTATAGAGAGCTTTCATTATGTTAACTAACTTGTCGGGTACACCCATTAAACACCCCAGGGCCAAACCTCCTTTGACAACGCCGCAGGCAAAGCTTCAGGATATCTCTAACTCAGTAGAACAGTAGTACGTCCCCACTATGGGGGAGAAACGGTCGAGCCACAAGGGCTGACCTTGACTCTGGAGTGACGGTAGATCTCCAGGCAGTCAAGAAGCAGGCTGTTGCGATCTCACACTAAACCACAAATTATGAGGATCAACAGAGTCGAAAGCTTCTTTGAAATCAAAAAAGCTAAAGAACAAAGATTTCGGAAACTCTAAACATTTCTCAAGGATCTGCCTGAGTGAAAATATCTGATCGACACATCCCCTACCACTTCTGAATCCACATTGCTCATCACGTAATTCACTGTCAACCAGATTCTTATCTTATTAAGCACAATCATGCAAAGAACTTTCCCTGGAACAGAAGTAGGCTGATACCCCTATAGTTATCAGAGGAACTGCAATCACCTTTTTTAAAAATATGGATAAAAATAGCTCTGGTAAAATCCTTCCTAAGGAGTAGCTATTATTATCCATATTGTTTAAAGCATCACTGAAATGCTCAGCCCACCTAATCATGACAGACTCCTAACCTTCTATAACCTTCCCTTGTTTATCCTTCAATCCCTGTATACCTGTTCGTTTTCTACCACATAAAACATTAACTATCTGGTACAGCTCTCTGCTGTTGTGCTGCCTAACTGCTTCTTCGGCTTTGTCAGCCTAGTCATCAAGCCAAAAATTCTTATCAGCAGCTAACTCATCCTTTACGCGTTTATTAAGCTCTCTGTAATGCTTTCTATTAGGATTAGTAGGTATTGAAGATGATGTGAAGACTTAAATGAAGATAAGTATGATGTGAATCAAGGCCTGTATTTGGATCCCACGTTTGATATAAATATTGGCACAAATGAGCACCGCGACTTAGTGCAGATAATTTGAGAGGAATTAAGTAACTCAGAAAAATCTGTCGAATGTTTCGCAAATCTCCTTGAATAATGACAGTCTTCAAGATTTCGTAAAGGAGGAATTCAATGGAGAAGAAGAGAAGCTTATCTTAGACTACAAGACACGGTGGAATGTTTTCCTTTCTATGATTGAACTTTTCTAAAGCTAAGGAACTGCATTCCTAAGGCTCTACGTATACTAGCTTCAACAGACAGAAAATGTCTTTGAGGAGAAATTGAATTTGTTAGATAACCTCGCTGAAACTCTTCGTCCACTTGAATTTGTTTTGAAGGTTCTATGCTCTGAAGAAGCAACTTTACTTAAAGCTGACATGCTTATGAAAATTTGCGTTAAGAAACCAGACATAATGAAAACCCTACTGCTGCTAGTCTCAAAGAATGCCTTATCAAACGCTATTCATCAAGACGACAAAAGGAAGTCATTTCATTGTTGAGATATTTAACCAATCCAGAGGATTTTAAAAATGAATCGTCGTCTTTATTCCATTTATTATCCAGGCATACAGTAAAGAAATCGATGTACATTCTGTTTCTTAGGCTTTTTCCTAATGAATGTCAAACCATCGACGTAGATGATAACGCAGAGTCAGAAGTGCAAGGTGCAGCTAGCATTGCTAAAACTAAAGAAGATGACGACTTAATACACGAGTATTTGATTCGATTTATTCATTTCGAATAAATTAGAAATGCTGCCTGTGAAAGATTCCAGAGATTTTAATGTCAACGATGAATTTAAATACTTTGAAGTCAAATTAAAAAGGAATAAAAATTTCGAGTTCTTACATAATGCGTTACTCACCGTTAAACCAACGAGTGTTCAATCAGAAACACTTTTCGGCTGTGGGCTTTTTTAAATATAAGCTTTGTTCAAGAAAGATAGATAATACCCTTAATGCCCTTTGCTTCTTAAGATGTCCTTTTCAACATAGCGATAAAATCTAAATTTAATTTTGTATCTTTACTTACAAGAAGAGTCTATTTTTTGTTTTCCAGGTAAATGTTTTTCATTTAGAAGTTTTATTTTAATGTTTTTTTCCATAACAGACATATATTTTAATTTTATTCTTTATAATTTTTTTTACAAAAAAATTAATTTTTTTTTCTAAATATAGTTTCTTTATTAAAATTATTTTAATTCTAAATTGTCTGAATGATGTATTATTTTGGCTAAAATAAAATATGTTAATTGCCAAAGTTGTCATTTTTTTTCATATGCATGCGTATGATGCTGCCTTTTTTGGCATTTTTTCTTAGCACAAAATAGACGATAAACTATGCTTGTTAAGAGTTAAATTCAGTACATTTCATTTTAGCTTTTTAAAATTACTCTACTTTTTTGGTAAACACCAGTTAAAATCGTTTTTTATAAAACAGATCGATTAAAAACCTGCTTTTAAATTTTCGACTATTCTTCAACCCTAATTTCAAGTCTCTTTTAGCTATTATGTGATCTTCAATGTCTTGCATACAGGGGCGTAGCCATGGGAGGATGGGGGGAGGCTCCCCCCCAAAGTATCTTGGTAGTTGGCAAAATTCGAAGCGACTTCGTAAAATCTAGGTGAGTTGTGAAAATTTGTAATCTTTTTTTTTTTGGGGGGGGGGGGTTTCTTGGGAGTTGTCAAAATCGAGGCAACTTGGCAAATCTAAGGCAGTTTGGAAAATGGACAGACGGCAAAATTCGAAGCTACTTAGTAAAATACAGGTGAGTAGGTAAAATCGGGACAACTTGGCAAAAATTGGAGTAACTTGGTAAAATCTTGGGGAGTTGACAAAATTCGGAGTGACTTGGCAAAATCGTGGGGAGCTGGCAAAATTCAGGTGATTTGTAAAAATTAGCATTTTTTTTGTAAAATTATGGCGAGTTGGCAAAATCTAGGAGAGTTGGCAAAACTTAGGGAGTTCGCAAAATCTAGGGGTAGTTGGCAAAAACTAGGGGCAGTTGGCAAAATTCGGAGTGATTTGGCAAAATCGTGGAGAGTTGACAAAATTCAGATGAGATGTAAAAATTGCAATCTTTTTTCTGTAAAATTATGGCGCGTTGTCAAAATCGAGGCAGCTTCGCAATATCTAGGAGAGTTGGAAAATCTTGGGGAGTTGGAAAAATTCAGAGTGACTTTGCAAAAATCAGATGTGATGTAAAATTGGGATTTTTTTCTGTAAAATTGTGGCGAGATGGCAAAATCTAGGGCAGTTGGCAAAATTCGAAGCCACTTGGTAAAGTACAGGGGAATTGTGAAAATTGTACCTTTCTTGTGCAGTTAAGGAGAGTTGATAAAATTCGAAGTGACTTCTCAAATTCAGGGAAAATGTAAAAATTGCGATTTTTTTGTTTAGAATTACGGCGAGTTGTCAAACTTCGAATCCACTTGGTAAAATATAAGTGAGTTGTGAAAATTGAGATTTGTTTTGTGAAATTAGAGAGTGTTGGACAAATTGAGGAAACTTAACAAAATGTAGGGCAATTGGCAAAATTCGAATCCACTTGGAAAATACGGGCGAGTAGTGATAACTGGGATAAGGCTTGTGAAATTAAGGAAAGTTGACAAAAATCGAGAAAACTTGGCAAAATCTTGGGGAGTTTTAAAATTTTGAAGGGATTTGGCCAATTTAGGAGAGATGTAAAGATTGGGATTAGTTTCGTGAAATTAAGGAGAGTTGGCCAAATCAAGGAAAATTCACGCTGACTTACTACAATTCAGACCAGATGTAAATATTGGAATTTTTTCTGTGAAGTTATGGCTAGTTGGTAAAATAGGAAGTTAAATGGCAAAATGCTGGAGAGTTGGGAAAATCGCCTCAACCCCCGCCCCCCAACCATAGTCTTTCGTTACGCCCCTGCTTGCATAATTATGTTAGATAATAGTCCTTATAAAAGTGAACGCATTGGGGTGCCTTTAGTTTATTTGTATATCTTATTATTAGATGAAAAATAGTCATTATTTGTTATTAAATACAAGGCTTCAATTATGGCTTTGATTTGGTTAGGTGATATTTATTTGAAGATTCGGCATGTTTTTTTAGAAGTTCAATTGCTTTATCTATATAACTGTTTGGATAAAGGCTAAGTACATCAAGAGATAACATGTAGCAATATTTAGGTAAATTTTATATCTTGAATGCAGATTAAGAAAATCTATGGTATATTTCACAGTGTATTAATTCTTTGTATAAGGTCTTTTCTAGCTGGTACGTAGGAGAATGTGTTTTGGAAACTAGTGGTCTGACAGGATGATCGTTTTCAGGTATCTCGACTTGCAAGAATAGTTTGGGAGCACTCTAATATATTGGTGGATTACAAGCTTTATAGATATGTTCAGGAAGATGTTGTTTGTTGCGAAGATTTCTTAATTTATTGATGAGAGAGATGGTTGGATCCTTTTTTTATTCAATGCAGTTGAGTTCACGGATTATCTTTGATCGTTTGTCTTCAAATTTTTTTGTTGGAAACAATAACTATTTGACGTTTCGTCAGCTGATAATATTTTTATACTGGAGTTATTTTTTTAATTTTCTAAGCGAATTAATTTCTTCAATATATTCTTATGATATTTTTAGAGTTATTATAACAATTATTTATAGGTCTGTATAATTCTAAATCTTTCTTTGTCGTGTTCGTTATGAGGAACATGTTGGATTATTTCTTCAAGATCAGTTGAACTGAAAGTAATGGTGGAAGTTCCTTGGATAAGCAAAATTGAGTCCTCTTCTGAGAGTTCTGTTTCTCAATGGTAGGAAGATTGATGTCAGCTACATTTGCAAAAGGTACAGGTTTTATATTGCAATTTTTATTTTTTCACAGATTGAATCGGAAGTTGTTGTAAGATTTTCTAGTTTAGATTTTTACCTCTTCGTAAAAATAGAGTCATTTTCCAGTATAGCATTGAATTTGCTAAGAGCTGGATATATCGTCATATTGACGGCATATTCACGACCTATAACTAAGCAAGCATAAAATTGTCACAGACTTAGCTTAACTTCTAGTAACTGGCCCATATCAAAGATGTCCGGGAGGTTGACGGAGTGGTTCTTTTTTCATATTTGTCTATCCTTAAACTGAATTAAATTTCCTCTCGTTCTGTTTTAAGTACTTTTTACAATGAGAACATGAAATGATTTGGAATGCATTTAATCCAGGGTTGCAGAAAGCTGAAAATTGTTTTAACGATAACACAGAAAAAATTTGCAACTCCCTAGCTTTCTTTACGGACATATTTTTAATCAATATTAATACTTTGACGAACGGTGAAAACTGATGATAGTCGAAAATTTCAGTTTCTGCAAGCAACTTTCCATTGTTTATGAAGGTAAATTGTTTCTGGGCCGCAATCCTACCGCAATAATCTCTAGCCGCAATCTTATAATATCTCGGGACCACTGCTTAACGTCGCATCTGACGGGCGACGGCTTTTCCAAGCCCATCGGTGATCCTTACTGACCGTGGGCAGGGCGGGAGTTTTGCGGAGATAAATCTCAACGCTGACCCAGCTGGGACTCGAACCAGGGAACTGCAGATTACAAGCCTGGCGCGCTACCTGCTGAGCCACCCCGGCCCCTTCCGGCCTTGTTGACATTTGATATGATAAGAAGGCAATTTTGGGGAAAAAACACCAACTGCCTCCAGCATTCTGATCGCCTGGTTACGCGCCAGTTACTCTAACAATTGAGCTAAGGCGGTGGCGATTCATACATGTCCCAAGTAAGATTATTTGTGGTAATCAATTTGTTAAGAAATAGAGCTCACTCAAGTGATAGTCATAATTGAGAATTGATATGATAAGACGGCAAGTGTGAAAAAACTCCGGCCCGACTCCTTGCGTAACAGGGTAGTGCTTCCTTCCTTGCCATCTTATCATATCAATTCTCAATTATGACTATCACTTGAGTGAGCTCTATTTCTTAACAAATTGATTACCACCAAATGGTGGAAAAGTTTGCAAGAACCTATGCTTCGATGCTAGTGCAAACTAACCTAAAGTGATTAATACTTGATGCATAGTTCTTAATATTTGAAAGTTTACGGAATATAATGCAAGCATTGTTTTAGAGTTGGGAGAATTTTTTCTCTCTCTTATTCCTTGATCATAATGATCGAATTGTATCTTTACGAATTGTATCCCTTGATCGAATTGTATCTTTACGAATTGCATCCCTTGATCGAATTGTATCTTTACAACAGATCCGCAAAGCTCAAAGCTTGTCTGCAGAATATAAAATAATTGCTTTTAAAATTCATTACAATAATATGATTAGTCTTATTTTATTTCATGTGATTTGACATTAATATTGCTTGACATTATTATTTGGTATTGACATATGACATTTAAAATATATCTCATTGAAATTATGGACATTGGTCATTAGCATTTATAATATTAGACGTTGAAATATTGACATTGACATGTGAGATTTATAATATTTGACACTGGAATATTGACATTGACATTTATAATATTTGACATTGAAATATTGACATTGACCACTGACATTTCAAACTTGACATTGGCATGTGACATTGACATTTATAATATTTGACATTGAAATTAACCATTGATACTTATAACTTAACATTGACATGTGACATTTATAATATTTCACATTGACATTTACATTATTTGACATTGAAATATTGACATTGACATGTGACATTTATAATATTTGACATTGAAATATTGACATGTTACATTTATAGTTGTCACCGAAACTAAAGACATTGACATCGAACATTGATAGTAAGATAATATTTCTAAACGCAAAGGAAATTACCTCGTAGATGAAACAATAACTCACATTACAATATTTATTGTTCTAATAAAATATATTTCTTGCTATAGTAAGCCTTTTCGTTCATTTATTAGAAAGTAGTTGTTTCGGCTCTCAGTAATTGGCTACAGTGAGTGCTCTTGTTTTTATATACTTTTTAGTACCTCTTTAAGTTTGTTTTTCAATAATATATGAGTTTAGTGATGTTATTTATCTTGGTAAGAGGTTAAAAGTGTGTGAACATATATATTTTCCATAGAATGCAAGACTTATTAAGTGATTTTTTTTTGTTTTAGTCTTGTATTTATTTCTTGTTGGGTTCTTACTTTATGTTTCTCATCGAAGAAATTACTTAATATTATGCTGTATTTATTTAAATTTCGAAAGGGAAGATATTTAAATAATGAAATGATTCTTTAGCTATGGTTAGATGTGTGCGGTGAGTTGATACGTATTAAGATTTTTGCGATTCAGGATTATTACTACTTGGCAATTTTTTGGGATATTAGATGACAGATATGAAACCTTTATATATTGGTCTCTGTATTAAAGTTTTGAGGTCCTTTGGGAAGCCACCTATGCTTTTATTAACTCTGTTAACTATTGTTAACAGAGTTAATATAGTTAATTATAGTTGATATAGAGTTATTATATAGTTGATATAGAGTTATTATATAGTTGATATAGAGTTATTATATAGTTGATATATAATTATAGTTGATATAGTTGATTACAGTTGATATAGAGTTATTATAGTTGTTTCAGTCACCTATTCTAGGCTGCTTCCTACGAATTTATATTGCGTATTGTCAGAATCATAAATTGCTAATCTATGTTTGTTTAAAAAATGATCCGTTGTCTTTGCTGGCATCTTTCAGAGGTGGAAAACATTTTTTTTTGCTCTTTGAACAGGAATCGTTAATTCAGATATTTTAAGAGTTTATTTCACTCATCCCACTTTTTTCGCTTATCATCGATAACATCGCTTCGCTCTTGTTTATCATCGTTAAATGCATAAACGCTAAAGGTGAGTTAATAATAAAAATAACTTTTTTTCGTTCCAAATATCCTGGAATTAAAGATTACCCTGCATTTCTTTCAACAACGAATCAAAAGAGATCAAAGTCTCTCTTCAGGTGAGACTCTCTTATCATTGTTTAGCAATCTCTCTCTCTGAACTAATTGATAAGAAACGACCACTGCATTGAATAGGCTTTTCTCCCCAACCGCTTCTCCGGTTGCATTCTTTGCTTGTCCGTCACTGCTGCTGCACACGCATGTGGAAACTTTACCGCCGCC
This sequence comes from Ryuthela nishihirai, assembly GCA_038380435.1. Classification (NCBI taxonomy): domain Eukaryota; kingdom Metazoa; phylum Arthropoda; class Arachnida; order Araneae; family Heptathelidae; genus Ryuthela; species Ryuthela nishihirai. The sequence goes on from JAWZYU010000025.1 coordinate 822,171, forward strand.
GTCACTTGTGGCTGCTTCGAGTCTTCGGCCTTGTCTCCGCTTGGTACAATTATCTCAACCATCAAGGCGCAGAGGAAGAGGATCTTCAACTCCTTACTCATCATCGGGAGCAAGGTTTGAGAATAGTCTCTTTCATTGCGCTTGTTCTAGAAACCGTTTGATAGTCAATTTGTTTGCTTTATCTTAAATGGCAGTAAACGGGATACATGTGTATGAATGCATCATGCATTGCTTCCACTGCAGTTCGATAGAGCATATCAGATTTTTATTAATGCACCCATAACTCTGCAAGCTATTTTAAACAAACGTCACCAGACAGTATTAATAAGGCGAATGTAGAAAAAAGATCTGTTGGCGATGTATGGGAGGGGAGGGGGAAGATTTTCATAGGGTTTAAAAGTAGGAAGCAAAAAATTCTACACAACAATTTTCTATTTCTTTTCAGTAACCAGAACGATTTTTTTTTCTCCAACACCGAACTGCTTTAATTATTAACTCATTGGTTTCCCGAATTCTTTCCCTTTTCTCAACTTCCTAGGGGAAGGAAACTGCACTCATTAAGAAGGCAGGATAAAATGCAATAAAGTAAGAAAGGATTTATTCCCATTGCATAGACAAGTTACAAATTTGATACATTTCATATAAAGTATTTTACATAACATATTTCCCAAAAATATACATCTAACATTAGGAATATTGAAATTATCCACAAGAGTACAAGAAACTCGCATGTGGGTTTATAAATTTCGATTAAATAATATTTAAAAATGTACAATTTCAATACAAAAATCTATAGGTGTGTCATTAATTTCAACTCATTTATTAACAAATTATATTCCATTTTCAAAATTAAGTTTCAATGAAAGATAAACATTCGGAGAAGACAAGAAGTAAAACTACTGTATCGTTGACCATTTACATTTTCTTTTCAAAAAGTGTTTCATTATCATTAATTTCAGTGATTCAGTTTTGTCAGTTTCCATTTAAGAGTCAAAGTTCGGTTCATCTTTAAGATCTCCCTTGAAAATATTAAATAGTTTTGGTGCTAAATATATATATACATCTCCCTTTAAAATATTGAATATTTTTGGCGCTAAATATATGTATAAATGACCTTACTATTTAATCTAGGCTACATATCGTGACATAATTATTTAGTATTTCAGCCAAAAAATATCTAAAAATAAGCATTGAAATATTTTGAAGTACTTTTGCATGACAGGGGCAGAAAAGATCATGACAAAAAAGTCTACTCTTAGCAGAGCAGGCTTGAAAAAACGTAGGGCTCTGCTTAAAGTTGTATGTAGGGAGTTCTTATGAGTTGAAGATGTTTTATTGTATAAATTTATAATTATATTATCGTAGGTAACACTGTTAACAGTCGTAGGGTGATGGCAACTGTGGACCGGTGTTCCACATCATGAGGTGGAAATGGATCTGATTAGCTGCAGATCAGATAATATAGTTGAGAATATCAGATTTGCCACAGGCTCATAAAAATGTGCTCAAATGTGCCTAAAGTTTGTAAAAATATATCATGTCCGCAAAAATATTAAATTTGAAGGGATTTAAAGAATATATATATATTGATGTTATATATTCTCAAAAAAATTTGAAAGTATTAGCGAAGAAGTTGCCCAAGATCTCATGACATCAAATCAGGTCACCCACAAACTTAGTAAGCATATTAAATTAACATTAATAACATTGCTGATTTCTGTTGTAATGTGTGAATAGAAACCTTTGTTATTGTTTTCTTATCTTCCTGAGCATCTTTAACGGTGTTGCCACGTTAGATGTTTTTCAACCTAGATCGAGCATTTTTAACAGCTCTCCGGGTTGGGTAATTTTGAATTCGAATTTTTTTCGATAAAAAAACTAGCGATTTCCTTTTTATTTTCGCACTTTATAAACTGTTTTTTAACAATTAAATTTTTAGTTTCTTAACAATAAAAATCTAGCTTTGTTTTATGCCAGGAAAGCTTTTTTTTAAAGCTTGGTTCAGCTTATTTTCTTATGTGTGAATTGGCAGTACTGCTTCTTAACTCTTTGACAACGGATGAGAAATGAACTCGCCATTCCTTATTCGGTAGGATTGCGGCCGAGAAACAATTTACCTTCATAAACAATGGAAAGTTGCTTGCAGAAACTGAAATTTTCCACTATCATCAGTTTTCACCGTTCGTCAAAGTATTAATATTGATTAAAAATATGTCCTTAAAGAACGCTAGGGAGTTGCAAATTTTTTCTGTGTTATCGTTAAAACAATTTTCAGCTTTCTGCAACCCTGGATTAAATGCATTCCAAATCATTTCATGTTCTCATTGTAAAAAGTACTTAAAACAGAACGAGAGGAAATTTAATTCAGTTTAAGGATAGACAAATATGAAAAAAGAACCACTCCGTCAACCTCCCGGACATCTTTGATATGGGCCAGTTACTAGAAGTTAAGCTAAGTCTGTGACAATTTTATGCTTCCTTAGTTATCATCATCATCATCCTCAAGCAGCCATGGGCTACGAAGGTCCAACCAGACCGTGCAATTTAGTTCTCCAAGCAAGTCTATCCTGAGCTACATCAACTGCATCTAGCCACTGCACACCAATTCTAACAAAGTCCTGTTTCATATTGTCTGCCCACGGAATCCTAGGTCTCCCCCTCCTTCTGAGGCCTCTAGGCACACTGTTCATAACCCTATTCGCCAATCTATAATTATCCATACAGGCAACATGGCCAAACCAACGGAGTCTCTCTCTGCACAATATGCTGCTTAAAGGAGGTTGCAAACTCCTTTGCCTAAACTCATCATTAGTTACAAAGTTGAACCACCTAATGCCCAAGATGCTACGTAAGCATCTGGAATCAAAAGCAGCTAGTTTCCTGTTATCTTGTTTACATAGCGTCCAGGTTTCACTACCATAACTAACCCTAGAAAGAACCAAACTATTATATAGTCTAATTTTAATCTTTAGGTGTATACGCCAATTTCTCCACACTCTCCATAGATTCTTAAAAGTCCCGGCAGCAATCCCTATTCGTCTGTTAATCTGATGCCGCACATCACCGTTATCAGTTACATAGCTCCCAAGATAATTAAACTGTGACACCTGCTCAAGACGCTAACCATTCAGAGTAACTGAATCACAGCCTGCCTGACCAATTTTCATCACTTTAGTTTTCTCTCTGTTTATAACCAAACCTACTCTACTACCAGTTTCATCAACAGCTCGAATGAAAGAGTTCATCTCATCAACATCATTTGCCAAAATGGCTAAATCATCAGCATAATCTAAATCAGACATTTTCGTATCTCCAGTCCATTTAAGGCCAAAATCTTTCCATTGAAGTGAATTTCGCATAACATAATCAATAACCAAGCTAAAGAGAAAAGGAGACAAAATGCACCCTTATCGAACACCAGAAATAATGCTAAACCAATTGCTACAAGCCTTACCAACTCTCACACACGACTCAGTGTTATTATTGAGAGCTTTCATTATGTTAACTAACTTGTCAGGTATACCATATGATATCACAATCAACCACAAATTATGACGATCAACCGAGTCGAAAGCCTTTTTGAAATCAACAAAGCTAGCAACCAAAGGTTTCTGAAACTCTAAACATTTCTCAAGAATCTGCCTAAGTGAAAATATATGATCCACACATCCCCTACCACTTCTGAAACCACATTGCTCATCACGCAATTGACTGTCAACCAGATTCTTAATTCTATTAAGCACAATGATGGAAAGAACTTTACCTTGGACAGAGAGTAGGCTGATACCCCTATAGTTATCACACGAACTGTGATCACCTTTTTTGAAAATAGGGATAACAATAGCTCTGGTAAAATCCTTAGGAACCATGCCTTTATCATAAAAGATATTCAGAATTTCAGTCATCCAAGTGGTAACCGAAACATTCCCAGCTCTAAGCATTTCCGTAGTAATTTCATCTACCCCTGGGAATTTATGAAGTTTAAGTTTAGAAACAGCCAAAATAACTTCAGATTGTGTTATAGGGCCAACATTAAAGCTGCCAATGCATCTATCATCATTACAAACAATGGGAGTAGAACTAATCACATTGTTTAGAACATCACTGAAATGCCCAGCCCACCTAGCCATGACAGAATCCTCACCTTCTATAACCTTACCTTGTTTATCCTTCAATCCCTGTACACCTGTCCGTTTCCTACCACACAAAACATTAACTATCTGGTACAGATCTCTGCTGTTGCGCTGTCTAACTGCTTCCTCGGCTTTGCCAGCCAAACCATCAAACCAAAGATTCTTATCAGCAGCTAACTGATCTTTTACACGTTTATTACGTTCTCTGTAATGCTTTCTATTAGGACTAGTAGGATATTGATTAAGGACATTCCTGCAGTTCTTTCTTTCCAAAATAAGCTCAAGTGCCTTATCACTCAGATAATTCTGTCTCTTCTGCTCCTTTTTCCCTAAAAGCGTACTGGTAGTGTCCAAAAAAGCCTGTTTAAAATGATCCCATTCTTCCTCAACTTCAGTTGTAAGCATACCATGACTGTCATAATGACTAAGTAACCTATCATGGTAAGCTTTGGCTATAACTGGATCTTTCAGAGCTTCAGTATTAAAAGTAAATTTTTTAACCCTAGCACAACACTTTTTAAGTTTAAGTTGCAAGACACTTTGAACAAGGTAATTTTCAGATCCAATTTCAGCTCCCCTATATGCCCTGGTATTCCTAACAGAACTAGCCCATTTGCTGTTAATTAATATGTAATCAATCATATTCTTATGCAGCCCATCAGGTGAAACCCATGTGTACCTATGTATGTCGCGGTGTTTGTAATAAGTGTTAGTTATTCTGAATCCATTGAGTTTACTTACCTGTAGGAGACGTTGCCCATTGCCATTGCAGCTACCAATACCAAAAGGACCTATTACTCCTCCCCAAAGGTCAGAGTCAGTACCAACTTTGGCATTGAAGTCACCAAGAACAAGGGTAATATCTCCTTTCTTGATAGAATTCAAAATATCCTGAAGTTGTTCATAAAACCTATCCTTCTCATCCTCAACAGCATCCTCAGTGGGGGCATAACAGCAGATAACATTCAAGTCTTTAACGCTTGTCTGAAATTTTGCTGTAAGAAACCTTTCATTAATGTACTTATATTCTAGAAGAGCATCACTAGCGTGTATGCTGAGAAGGAGACCCACGCCTTGGTGATGCTTATTGTCGTCCCTCCCTGAAAAGAGAAATTTAAGATTATTTTTAAGAATCTGACCTTTATCTGTCCATCTGGTCTCTTGCAAGCCGAGAATATCTAAATTATAATGGTGGAATTCTTGTGTGAGGACATCAAGAGAAAAAGCTCTGTGCAGAGTCCTCACATTCCAACTACCTATGGAGAGAAAATGGTTAGTAGGATGGTTAAAGAAACTATGTTTATTGAGAGAAGGAATGCCGACAATATCAACAGCCCCCTAATCGCAGACATGGGGCAAAGACCCGTTCCCCCACCACTAAAGGCTGAAGCCATCTACACTGGAAGACTTCCTCCAATGTAGAAATTGACGATGCCAATAGAAGCAAAGGGTTCAGGTGCCTGCGATGACCTCTGCTCAGGATTATCCACCAGCTAATATACATATCCTGTGAATCTATTCACTTGGGGCTGTCAACCCACAAACAAAAAGAAAACACAGCGGAAGATTTTCCCTCCACAAAAGCCCACCAGTGCAGCAAAATCAGGATCCATAATCAAGCTCAGAGCCATATATCTGTTCAGTCCAGTGGGTTTATATGGTCAGTACTAGGACCCTGTGTGGTTGACCACTCCTCAGCAGGGTAGAAAAAAAAGAAAAGTAGCCATAGTTGTCCAGATCAGTAGGCCACACTAATCTGGCAGCCCTCCCCTTCCGTTCACTTCCACAAGAGAGTATCTCTTTTGAAAGGTACTAACGGTCTGCACCACGAGAAGGCGGGGTCGGACATTAGGTGCTAGGCCTGGCCGGTTCTATGCATCATCACAGGGTATTGGTGCATAGCTCTCCTTCCAGTGACTACTTAGCTACCATTTATAGGTCGTGAACATGCCGTCAATATGACGATATATCCAGCTCTTACCAAACTCAATGCTATATTGGAAAATGACTATTTTTACGAAGAGGTAAAAATCTAAACTAGAAAATCTTAAAACAACTTCCGATTCCATCTGTGAAAAAATAAAAATTGCAATATAAAACCTGTACCTTTTGCAAATGTAGCTGACATCAATCTTCCTACCATTGAGAAACAGAACTCTCAGAAGAGGACTCAATTTTGCTTATCCAAGGAACTTCACCATTACTTTCAGTTCAACTGATCTTGAAGAAATAATCCAACATGTTCCTCATAACGAACACGACAAAGAAAGATTTAGAATTATACAGACCTATAAACAATTGTTATAATAACTCTAAAAATATCATAAGAATATATTGAAGAAATTAATTCGCTTAGAAAATTAAAAAAATAACTCCAGTATAAAAATATTATCAGCTGACGAAACGTCAAATAGTTATTGTTTCCAACAAAAAAATTTGAAGACAAACGATCAAAGATAATCCGTGAACTCAACTGCATTGAATAAAAAAAGGATCCAACCATCTCTCTCACCAATAAATTAAGAAATCTTCGTAACAAACAACATCTTCCTGAACATATCTATAAAGCTTGTAATCCACCAATATATTAGAGTGCTCCCAAACTATTCTTGCAAGTCGAGATGCCCGAAAACGATCATCCTGTCAGACCACTAGTTTCCAAAACACATTCTCCTACGTACCAGCTAGAAAAGACCTTATACAAAGAATTAATACACTGTGAAATATACCATAGATTTTCTTAATCTGCATTCAAGATATAAAATTTACCTAAATATTGCTACATGTTATCTCTTGATGTACTTAGCCTTTATCCAAACAGTCCTATAGATAAAGCAATTGAACTTCTAAAAAAACATGCCGAATCTTCAAATAAATGTCACCTAACCAAATCAAAGCCATAATTGAAGCCTTGTATTTAATAACAAATAATGACTATTTTCATCTAATAATATGATATACAAATAAACTAAAGGCACCCCAATGCGTTCACTTTTATAAGGACTATTATCTAACATAATTATGCAAGCAGGGGTGTCAGGCTAGAGGCTTTTTTAAATATTTTTTTTGTTCGTGTTTTGTATATTATTTTGGATTTCACCAAAAAGGCATATGCTACGTGGGAGACCCTCTGTCCTAGCATCTGGAGAGTTAATTGAAGTAGCAGTACTCAGAGGGGTCAGAGGTCACCCAACTGCTGGCGTCCGCTGACAAGTGACCCCGGGACCAGAGGGCTAGCGGCCTTGCCAGATGGCCAAAGCAGAGAGAGAAAGGAAAAAAGGGTTTGGCAACGAGGAGAGAGAGAGAGGCAGTCGAGGGACGAGCGCGGAAAGACGCAAAATTGAAAAGCTGGTGAGTGCCGACTGGTATTAGCGGCACTTAGGCTCTCGGGAAAACAGCTGAACGGGGATAGTAAGCTGGTTTTTAATTCATAGTAAATGAGTGACGAGTGTGTTTTTCCTGATCAAGTCAATGTAATTCATATCAATAAAGGATAGTTATTGTTTTAACAAGGACTAAGTTGAACTATTTATTTGGGAAGGAGCCTCAGTATCGAGTCCCTTCAATTGCAATAAGATCTTTGATTTTTGTTCTGAAAGACCCTTTCACCCGTCGCGTATTGCGATCGAACCGGAGGGACATTCCTAAGTGATCCCAATAGACACAACCGAAGAAGCAACAGCACAAAGTGGCGCAGCCGCCAGTACGCAACAGAGGTGAAAATAGCGGTGAAGGGACCAGAAGAGTCCTGCATCACGATCGAGCTGTGAAAAAAGCTGCGAAGGTGACGGAAGAGTTCTGACATCCATTGTGAGCTGACCAGAACAAGGCTGATACTGCCAAGAGTATCCTGCGGTGTGCTTCAGGCGACAGAATAGCTGTGAAGGTACTTGAAGAGTCGTGTATCACGTTCGAACTGTGGAAAAAGCTGTGAAGGTGACAGAAAAGTTCCACATCCACTGGGAGCTGACCAACGCTGGGCTGATACTGCCAAAAGTGTTCCGACTGTGTGCTTCAGGTGGCAGACTGACGAGGCGGTTCGTTCCTGTCGTCACATCGGAGGTAAGTATCCTCTTACTCTAAGGGGGAGTAGTTAGATATGGCAGAGGCCTGTACGAGCTAAAATGGAGCTTAGGAGCAGTCGCGATGGGAAAAGGGATGAGTTAAGGCGAGGCTACACAGTCACAGAAAGGGATAGCGCGCAGGGTGGTGCTTCAGGGAGTGTCCGGGGAAGCGAGGAGGTGACAATAGACAGAGAGTCTGATGCTGCGGAAGACACGAGATGGTTGAGGGATTATGGCAATGACAACGATGCGGATATGCTGCGGAGTGGGACCAGAAAGCAGAGAGCTAAAAAAGGATTGGAGATGATTTTGAATTAGAAAGGATGAGGTTAGAGATGCAGCTGAGAAGGGAAGAGAGAGAGGCGGCGGAAAGGGAAAAGGAGAGAGAGGCGGCAGAAAGGGAAAAGGAGAGAGAGGCGGCAGAAAGGGAAAAGGAGAGAGAGGCAACGGAAAGGGAAAAGGAGAGAGAGGCGGCAGAAAGGGAAAAGGAGAGAGAGGCGGCAGAAAGGGAAAAGGAGAGAGAGGCGGCAGAAAGAGAAAGGGAAAAGGAGAGAGAGCATGAGTACAGAATGCTGGAACTGCAAATGAGGAATGCAAACGAGGAGAGGGGTGATGTGCGAACGGTGGCAGTTTCTAGTAATCCAGCAGATGCGCGGCTGGCTAATTATATAAAATTATTGGGAAATATGTTAGCTGGAAGCCCTAAAAACCCAGAAGAGGTGATAAATCTCTTTGAGACAGCGGAAAGGGGATTTAAGATATATGAAGTATCAGAGGAGTTTCAAGGCAAAGTCATCATTTCTTTTTTAGACGGTAAATATGCAAATCACGTTTTTCGAAAATTAAGTGCAGAGGATTTTGCTAATTATAAGAAAGTTAAAGAGGCCGTATTAAAAGAGTTTAAGCTCACTCCCGCTGCGTACAAGAGAAAGTTTGAAACTATCACTAAAGAACCGAGTGAGTCATATAATCAGTTAGCCTCGAGGCTCAGAAATAGCTGGGATTACTACGTCCACAGTAGGAAGGTGACAAAATTTGAGGAGCTTATGGACCTGATAGTGTCGGATAAGTTACGTGATAGCCTTCCTCAAGACACTCATGCTTACGTAGTACAGAAAGAGGCGGAGTCATGGGCAAAAGCAGACGAAATAGCAACGTGGGCAGAAATCCATCTAGCCAGTGTAAACGGAACGGAAGAAGTCCTAACTTTTAAACAGTTAAGGCATAGACAAAATGCAGAACGTGTTGTTTCCCCCCAGCAGAGGATAGATTCAGAGAGAAATTATTCGAGCAGAAGGTATCAACCGGCAGTTAATTTAGCTGAATATAGAAATGTCCCAAAAGTAAGGAGGTGTCATAAATGTAGATCTGACGAACATTTGATGAAAGATTGCCCACTGAGAACTGGGGACCGTGAGAGCCGAACTCGGGTATACCAAGTTAGCACCTTGGATCAGAATTCTGAAGATGTTTGTGAGGCAACAATAGGAAGGGTTACCACACATTCAAAGCCAAGTCCAAGCAGACGAGTAATGGAACAGGAGAAGATACGTATCCCAGTAGATTATAAAGAGGTTCGCATCAGATGTGGCGAAATGACAGCTAGAGCAGTCGTGGATTCGGGGGCAGACCTGACAGTTATCAGAAAGGGGCTGCTGAACGAAGAAAAACACCCGGTAAAAAACCATCTGTTGTTGCATGGACCGTTTGGTGATGCCAAAAGGGCAGAGGTAAAAGAGCTGCCTTGAAGTCTGACTGATGGCACAGACAATAGCACTGGGAGTGGCAGAGGAAATAAAGTGCTATGCGCAGTAGTAGCAAATCTGCGGAAGGAGGTACTTCTGAGTGTGGAAGCATATAGTAAGCTAATTAGAAAGAAGGAGAGAAGACCTGTAACTGGTAACCCCAGGAAGAAAATCCACGAGCCGTTGGCCAATAGAGGAAGTTGCTATGAAAGAGGTAGAGAAATTCCAGTTAGAAAAAGGGAAATGTATGCTCCATGGAGACCGTCCAATCAACGCCGTACTATCTCCCAGTCCAAACATGTGCAGCAATCTTTCAGACTCGATGTCTACGATGATCAAAATTATGCAGGGCAATTGGAGGTAACAATGGGTCAGGCCGACGCCAATGTCGACGACTGTCAGCCTATAGAGTCAGAGGGTACGTACGGGAAGGCGATATCTAGGTAGTCACGAAAGGTGTGCGTAGCCTTTCACATGGGATGTCACCTGTGGACGAATGGACACTGCCAGTACGGCATATCTTCGTCAAAGACAGTTATTAGTGAGAGAATTATTTTATAAACTGTTTACTCTTGGACAACTACTTCAGTCACCAGGTTTTTTTTGTTTGAAGCAAAAAGACAATATTTAGACTCAGTGCACCGGGATATACCTAGAAGTTCTTTTATATTTAGGTGTAGTGTACATAGATGTGCAAAAGATGTGCCAATTCGCAGATAATTTATAGAATTCATAAACGACGTCGAACTCTGAATTTTATGGCATTGAACTCTCAGGTTTACGCGAAAATGAACTCTAATTTTCAGCGTTCAACTTGACTTTTTAGTAAGCAGTTAAGAGGACTAACTACTGACTTCTGGCAGGGAGGTGTCAGGCTAGAGGTTTTTTTAAATATTATTTTTGTTCGTGTTTTGTATATAAATTTTGGATTTCACCAAAAAGGCATATGCCCTCTGTCCCAGCATCTGGAGAGTTAATTGAAGTAGCAGTGCCCGGAGGGGACGGAGGTCACCCAACTGCTGGTGTCCGCTGACAAGTGACCCGGGACCAGAGGGCTAGCGGCCTTGCCAGATGGCCAAAGCAGAGAGAGAAAGGAAAAAAGGGTTTGGCAACGAGGAGAGAGAGAGCCAGTCGAGGGACGAGCGCGGAAAGAAGCAAAATTGAAATGCTGGTGAGTGCCGACTGGTATTAGCGGTACTTAGGCTCTCGGGAAAACAGCTGAACGGGAATAGTAAGCTGGTTTTGTAATTCATAGTAATTGAGTGACGAGTGTGTTTTTCCTGATCAGTCAATGTAATTCATATCAATAAAGGATAGTTATTGTTTTACTAAGGACTAAGTTGAACCATTTATTTGGGAAGGAGCCTCAGTATCGAGTAACTTCAATTGCAATAGGTTCTTTGATTTTTGTTCTGAAAGACCCTTTCACCCGTCGCGTATTGCGATCGAACCGGAGGGACATTCCTAAGTGATCACAATAGACACAACCGAAGAAGCAACATCACAAGGGGCGTAGCGAAAGACTATGGTTGGGGGGGGGGGTTTGAGGCGATTTTCCCAACTCTCCGGCATTTTGCCATTTAACTTCCTATTTTGCCAACTAGCCATAACTTCACAGAAAAAATTCCAATATTTACATCTCGTCTGAATTGTAACAAGTCAGCGTGAATTTTTCCCTTGATTTGGCCAACTCTCCTTAATTTCACGAAACTAATCCCAATCTTTACATATCTCCTAAATTGGCCAAATCCCATCAAAATTTTAAAACTCCCCAAGATTTTGCCAAGTTTTCTCGATTTTTGTCAACTTTCCTTAATTTCACAAGCCTTATCACAGTTATCACAACTCGCCCGTATTTTCCAAGTGGATTCGAATTTTGCCAATTGCCCTACATTTTGTTAAGTTTCCTCAATTTGTCCAACACTCTCTAATTTCACAAAACAAATCTCAATTTTCACAACTCACTTATATTTTACCAAGTGGATTCGAATTTTGACAACTCGCCGTAATTTTAAAGAAAAAAATCGCAATTTTTACATTTTCCCTGAATTTGAGAAGTCACTTCGAATTTTATCAACTCTCCTTAACTGCACAAGAAAGGTACAATTTTCACAACTCCCCTGTACTTTACCAAGTGGCTTCGAATTTTGCCAACTGCCCTAGATTTTGCCATCTCGCCACAATTTTACAGAAAAAAATCCCAATTTTACATCACATCTGATTTTTGCAAAGTCACTCTGAATTTTTCCAACTCCCCAAGATTTTCCAACTCTCCTAGATATTGCGAAGCTGCCTCGATTTTGCCAACGCGCCATAATTTTACAGAAAAAAGATTGCAATTTTTACATCTCATCTGAATTTTGTCAACTCTCCACGATTTTGCCAAATCACTCCGAATTTTGCCAACTGCCCCTAGTTTTTTCCTACTACTCCTATATTTTGCGAACTCCCTAAGTTTTGCCAACGCTCCTAGATTTTGCCAACTCGCCATAATTTTACAAAAAAAATGCTAATTTTTACAAATCACCTGAATTTTGCCAGCTCCCCACGATTTTGCCAAGTCACTCCGAATTTTGTCAACTCCCCAAGATTTTACCAAGTTACTCCGATTTTTGCCAAGTTGTCCCGATTTTACCTACTCACCTGTATTTTACTAAGTAGCTTCGAATTTTGCCGTCTGTCCATTTTCCAAACTGCCTTAGATTTGCCAAGTTGCCTCGATTTTGACAACTCCCAAGAAACCCCCCCCCCCCCAAAAAAAAAAGATTACAAATTTTCACAACTCACCTAGATTTTACGAAGTCGCTTCGAATTTTGCCAACTACCAAGATACTTTGGGGGGGGAGCCTCCCCCCATCCTCCCATGGCTACGCCCCTGTATGCAAGACATTGAAGATCACATAATAGCTAAAAGAGACTTGAAATTAGGGTTGAAGAATAGTCGAAAATTTAAAAGCAGGTTTTTAATCGATCTGTTTTATAAAAAACGGTTTTAACTGGTGTTTACCAAAAAAGTAGAGTAATTTTAAAAAGCTAAAATGAAATGTACTGAATTTAACTGTTAACAAGCATAGTTTATCGTCTATTTTGTGCTAAGAAAAATGGGAAAAAAGCAGCATCATACGCATGCATATGAAAAAAAATGACAACTTTGGCAATTAACATATTTTATTTTAGCCAAAATAATACATCATTCAGACAATTTAGAATTAAAATAATTTTAATAAAGAAACTATATTTAGAAAAAAAAATTAATTTTTTTGTAAAAAAAATTATAAAGAATAAAATTAAAATATATGTCTGTTATGGAAAAAAACATTAAAATAAAACTTCTAAATAAAAAACATTTACCTGGAAAACAAAAAATAGACTCTTCTTGTAAGTAAAGATACAAAATTAAATTTAGATTTTATCGCTATGTTGAAAAGGACATCTTAAGAAGCAAAGGGCATTAAGGGTATTATCTATCTTTCTTGAACAAAGCTTATATTTAAAAAAGCCCACAGCCGAAAAGTGTTTCTGATTGAACACTCGTTGGTTTAACGGTGAGTAACGCATTATGTAAGAGCTCGAAATTTTTATTCCTTTTTAATTTGACTTCAAAGTATTTAAATTCATCGTTGACATTAAAATCTCTGGAATCTTTCACAGGCAGCATTTCTAATTTATTCGAAATGAATAAATCGAATCAAATACTCGTGTATTAAGTCGTCATCTTCTTTAGTTTTAGCAATGCTAGCTGCACCTTGCACTTCTGACTCTGCGTTATCATCTACGTCGATGGTTTGACATTCATTAGGAAAAAGCCTAAGAAACAGAATGTACATCGATTTCTTTACTGTATGCCTGGATAATAAATGGAATAAAGACGACGATTCATTTTTAAAATCCTCTGGATTGGTTAAATATCTCAACAATGAAATGACTTCCTTTTGTCGTCTTGATGAATAGCGTTTGATAAGGCATTCTTTGAGACTAGCAGCAGTAGGGTTTTCATTATGTCTGGTTTCTTAACGCAAATTTTCATAAGCATGTCAGCTTTAAGTAAAGTTGCTTCTTCAGAGCATAGAACCTTCAAAACAAATTCAAGTGGACGAAGAGTTTCAGCGAGGTTATCTAACAAATTCAATTTCTCCTCAAAGACATTTTCTGTCTGTTGAAGCTAGTATACGTAGAGCCTTAGGAATGCAGTTCCTTAGCTTTAGAAAAGTTCAATCATAGAAAGGAAAACATTCCACCGTGTCTTGCAGTCTAAGATAAGCTTCTCTTCTTCTCCATTGAATTCCTCCTTTACGAAATCTTGAGGACTGTCATTATTCAAGGAGGTTTGCGAAACGTTCGACAGATTTTTCTGAGTTACTTAATTCCTCTCAAATTATCTCCACTAAGTCGCGGTGCTCATTTGTGCCAATATTTGTATCAAACGTAGGATCCAAATACAGGCCTTGATTCACATCATACTTATCTTCATTTAAGTCTTCACATCATCTTCAATACCTACTAATCCTAATAGAAAGCATTACAGAGAGCTTAATAAACGTGTAAAGGATGAGTTAGCTGCTGATAAGAATTTTTGGCTTGATGACTAGGCTGACAAAGCCGAGGAAGCAGTTAGGCAGCACAACAGCAGAGAGCTGTACAAGATAGTTAATGTTTTATGTGGTAGAAAACGAACAGGTATACAGGGATTGAAGGATAAACAAGGGAAGGTTATAGAAGATTAAGAGTCTGTCATGATTAAGTGAGCTCAGCATTTCAGTGATGCTTTAAACAATATGGATAATAATAGCTAATCTTTAGGAAGGATTTTACCAGAGCTATTTTTATCCATATTTTTAAAAAAGGTGATTGCAGTTCCTCTGATAACTATAGGGGTATCAGCCTACTCTCTGTTCCAGGGAAAGTTCTTTGCATGATTGTGCTTAATAGGATAAGAATCTGGTTGACCGTGAATTACGTGATGAGCAATGTGGATTCAGAAGTGGTAGGGGATGTGTCGATCAGATATTTTCACTCAGGCAGATCCTTGAGAAATGTTTAGAGTTTCCGAAATCTTTGTTCTTTAGCTTTTTTGGTTTCAAAAAAGCTTTCGACTCTGTTGATCCTCATAATTTGTGGTTTAGTGTGAGATCGCAACATCCTGCTTCTTGACTGCCTGGAGATCTACCGTCACTCCAGAGTCAAGGTCAGCCCTTGTGGCTCGACCGTTTCTCCCCCATAGTGGGGAAGTACTACTGTTCTACTGCGTTAGAGATATCCTGAAGCTTTGCCTGCGGCGTTGTTAAAGGAGGTTTGGCCCTGGGGTGTTTAATGGGTGTACCCGACAAGTTAGTTAACATAATGAAAGCTCTCTATAATAACACTGAGTCGTGTGTGAGAGTTGGTAAGGCTTGTAGCAATTGGTTTAGCATTACTTCTGATGTTCGACAAGGGTGAATTTTGTCTCCTTTTCTCTTTAGCTTGGTTAATGATTATGCTAAGCGAAATTTACTTCAAGGGAAAGCTTTTGGCCTTAAATGGACTGGAGATACGAAACTTTCTGATTTATATTATGCTGATGATTTCTCATCATCTCATCAACATCATTAGCCATTTTGGCAAATGATGTTGATGAGATGAACTCTTTCATTCGAGCTGTTGATGAAACTAGTAGTAGAGTAGGTTTGGTTATTAACAGAGAGAAAACTAAAGTGATGAAAATTGGTCAGGCAAGCTGTCATTCAGTTAATCTAAATGGTTGCAGTCTTCAGCAGGTGTGATAGTTTAATTATCTTGGGGCTATGTAACAGATACTGGTGATGTGCAGCATGAGATTAACAAACAAATAGTGAATGCTGCTGGGATTTTTAAGAATCAACGGGGAGAGTGGAAAAATAGGCTTATACACCTAGAGGTTAAAATTAGAATGTATAATAGTTTGTTTCTTTCTAGAGTTAGTTACAGTATTGAAACTTGGACGCTTTGTAAACAAGATAACTGGAAACTAGATGCTTTTGATTCTAAATGCTTACGCAGTATCTTGGGAATTAGGTGGCTTAACATCTTAAGTAATGATGAGGTCAGGCAAAGGAGTCGGCAACCTTCTTTGAACAGCATATTCTGCAGAGAGAGACTCCTTTGGTTTGGTCATTTTGCCCGTGTGGATAATTATAGATTGGCGAACAGGGTTATGAACAGTGTGCTTAAGGGCCTCAGAAAGAGGGGGGAGACCTAGGATGCGGTGGGCAATGTCAAACAGGACCTTGTTAGAATTGGTATGCAGTGGCCAGATGCAGCAGATGTAGCTCAGGACAGATATGTTTGGAGAACTAAATTGCACCGTATGTTTGGACCTCCATAGCCCATAGGTGCCTGAGGATGATGATGATAATTTAAAATATAAAACTATTACAATTGCAATCTATTTCATAAAGTGATGACTTGTTCACGTAGGACTTCATTCTCTCACTCTCTCTATATATACAATACGGTATAGAAAACTGGAAAGAAAGAAAAATCTTGTATGCGTTCGTTCGTTATTTGAATGACCTTGAAATGTGTCCTTCTCTCTTTCTATAAAAAATCATTTATAAAAAAATCAACATTATTGTAGAAAAAAAAATAAATTAAAAAATACCGATATTTTGCTTTTGATTTTTGGGGAAATTTTAAAAATCCGGTTTCAACACTACTTGAAACCATTAGTATGGAAACGTTACATTGACGATATATTTATTGTTTGGTAATGTCCTACAGCTGCATCAGAGGAATTCCTCAAAGAATTAAATAAGGCCTACAACTCTATACGTTTTACTGTTACCTACAAAAATAGCAGAACAATTTCATTTCTGGATATATTAATTATCGCAGAAACTCCAGTTTTGAAACTACATTTCATAGAAAATCCTCATTTATCAACAATATAATACTTTTAAACTCATCTGCCAACAGAACTTCACTTATCTCTATCATGTTGCTCTATTTCTTCAGAGGCTACAAAGTCTACAGCAACAAATATCTTTCTAATAAAGAATTTTCCTTTATATATTCGCTCTGTCAAGATAAAGACTATCCTCAGCTGACTTATTTTCATAGAAGAGAATTCACTTCTCCGCCAGAATTGAAATCAACAACTTTCGCTACAAGACAACAGTTCTCAAGATGTGAAATATACCTCATCCATTTTCCAGCTATCAACAATATTATCAATATTTTTTAAAATTAGTTTTTGTTTGTAGCCATTACCTTTTTTGGTAAAACTGAAAGTAAAAGTTCGCGGCTAAAAAGTCCAGCATTTTTTCGTCTTCATTGCGAAATTTCTATGTTCATCAGATTTCGTGTCATTCCTTTGTATACTTTTCGAGATACAACATTATCCCTTAACTTTGAGCTTTAATATGTAACAAATGTTTTCAAAGTTATCGATATGATTGATATATGATGACCTCATTGATAACAGATAATTATATCTTTAGGTCATGATCGAAAACGAGGTTTGTGAGATTTCTCTATTTTCGTTGGCGATTTTAAGCAATTTCTGCTCTCAGTGATGTTATCATGGTGATTATTTGTTATTGAAATAAATGAGCTCTAATTACAAGTTCTTTGCGAATTATGAATAGAGTCATTGATTATTATTATTTTTATTAAAATGAGTTACTTCACTTCCTAAAGCATGCCTTTGAATGATTTGTTTGTCGTATTCGACTATGTGTTAGTAAACAAACGAGTTCTAGATATTTAAAGTGGACCAAAATCATCTGGTAAATAACCTGCCTTGGTATATCGATAAGCTGATGTTCCTGTTGATTTAATAAGGTTCGTTTTTCAAAATGGAAACTGACGAAGGACTCAAAAACTAAGTACAATAAAAATGAGATTTTCGTTTTCTTACTAGGCTGAATTGCTGAAGAAATTAATTGGTAACGGAAGAGAGTAACCCCATTTAGCTCTCCTTGGCACATACCCGACAAATAAATGATGCATAAACAATTTGAATTTAATGACGACAAGCTACGCAAAACCAATTTCTTAAGTTTTAGGCTGAAACATTAATAAATATATCACTTATAACACCTATTATTATTTATGTGACAAAAAAAAGTAAAATATGCCAATGAGGAAATCACTTACTTAATTTATACTTAACTTCAAAAGAAATACTACGATTCGAACTTTCCGAATCTACCTAAAACGCTATAATTGGGTCTTCTAAAGGCAGAAATTTTTAAAATTCAAAAGTTTAAACGAATATTCGAAACGATGTATTTATGCTACATATTTAAAATTTTGGTGTTCGAATATGAAGGTCATTAAGTTTCCACTGGCGGCAATAAATTTACTCCTTACGCCCTAGTTGAGTGAGAAACGCAACTGTTTTAAGAGAGATCAAGAAAAATGGAAACGACGAAACTTTAACGAATGTTGCATGCAATCTGTTTCTGGTAGAAATTTTAAATTTCCTTTGGTAACACTAATAGCAAAAATCCCCCCCCCCCCCACTTTCTCAGAGCGATTTCAAAAAAAGCAATTTTTTAAAATTAAGGAATAAAGAACAAATACTTTTTACGTTGAAAACTAATGAAATACTACTATTTGCATTTTCCACATCATCCATTGAAAACGTGTAAAGAGTGAAAAAGTAGGTAAACGAAAATCTTCATGTTCTTTGAAAACGAGATTCCCATATTGCGCCAGAGGCGATATACATTTTTCTAGTTATTCGCTGAAAGTGCTTCATTTCATGAACAAGTTTGATGATGTCATTAACGATTTTACCGACATAAAAGCAAGAAAATTTGAGAAATTAAAACGTGCATCCTCCTTTTAGTAGAATCGTTTAAGTTAGATATTCTAGTTTAGATTATTCTGATGATTTGGCCTTTTTGAAAAATGAAGTTGACGAGATGAACGCTATCATTAAGGTTATTGATAAAACTGATAATGCAATTAAAAAAAAATCCCTCAAACAGCTGCTTGCCACAGAGGTCTAACAAGAACCTGTCAGTTTATACGCAAGCATCCATGCATTACCCGGGACTCGAACCCAGGTCCCTTTGATCAGTGGCGAAGCGCGCTAAACACTCGGCCGCGAATAGGCTTTTTCAATAACCAGAGAAAAAAACTGAAATGATGAAAATTGGACAGGCAAGTGATGCTTCATTTCTTTGGAATGGTTTCACCCTTAAGCTCTCTTAATCCTTTAAGTTAATTATCTCGGGAACTTTGTAACAGCTACTGGTGATGTGACACGCGATGAAAATACAGGGTGATTCAGTTAAGCGTGTGCAAACTTCTGGGAGGGGTAGGTTGCACAAAGACGAATCGGAATCATATAGCAATGCAGGGTCGGTAACGGCATCAACATGTGCTAGTGTACAGAGAGGACGTGAATGAAAGAGCAGCCCGTAAGTGAACAAAATGCTTTTTATTAATCACAATAGGTACGTTTCCGAAATGCACAGAGGTCACAGAAGGTGTTCCAAGTTGCGACCACGAGCTGTAACACATGCTTGACATCGTCGGCGCAAGGAATCACGTACATTCTGGAAGATTCCTGGCGTGTCTCGGACTTCCGAGGCAGCTACGGAGATGCGTACGACAATGTCCTCAGCAGTTTCAACGGGGGTGTCGAACACCAGTCCTTTGATGTAACCCCAGAAGAAGTAATCAAGGCATGATAGGTCCGGCGATCTTGCAGGCCAATGAACGGGACCACCACGCTCGATCGACTTTGTCCAAATGTCACGTTTAAGTGTTGACGAACTTCATGGCTGAAATGGGCGTGGCCCCATCGTGCTGGAACCGCATTGCACGGAGCAGCGACTGAGGGACATGCCGTTCATCCAAAAGTTCTGGCAAGACGTCATCCAGAAATATCCGGTAACTCCTTCCGTCCAGACGAACAGGCATGAGGTATGGGCCTATTAAGTGGTCTCTGACAATGCCGGACCAAACATTTACACAAAACGGTTTTGTGCTGCACGTGTTCATGTAGCATGAGAGTTTTCCACCGCCCATGCATGCGCGTTTTGTGCATTGAAGCTACCTACCTGTGTAAAGCATGCCTCATCTGTGAACAGCACAGAAGCAGGAAATTGGGGTTCTGCCACACTCTTCTGCAGGTACCATTGCGCAAATGCAATGCGCTGTGGGTAATCCTCAGGCTTTAGTGTCTGGACACGCTGCACATGATATGGATGCAATTGGTTATCGTGCATAATCCTCCATACGGTGGATTGGGAAAGACCGACCTGGTGGGCGATTGCTCGAGTACTGGCACTTGGAGTGTCTTCTGTATGACGTAGCACATTCTCCTCCATGTCAGGGGTCCGTGCCCATCGTTCCCAACTCCTGGCAGGTCTCTGGAAGGAACCAGTGTCACATAACCTCTGATGCAGCCGTGCAAACATCTGGTGGTTGGGAGTATGCCTCATCGGGTACCGTTCCTGGTACACGTGCACAGTGGCTCGCCCGTTGCAGTCGGCAGCCCCGTACACGAGATGCACATGGACCAACTCTGTGTTTGTGTAATCGGCCATCCTATTACCTCTGCGGGCGGTTCGCCAATGACAGTTACCTGCGAGGACGTTGTGCACTCCTGCGGCCATACAATGCCATCTATCGCGTTGAACAACGCCATCTGCCCCGTGAAGATGCCGTTACCGACCCTGCATTGCTATATGATTCCGATTCGTCTTTGTGCAACCTACCTCTCCCAGAAGTTTTTACACGATTAACTGAATCACCCTGTATAAGAATAGGTATTGTTCATGAAGATTAGGGGAAAAATAGCCGTATACACCAAAAGACTAAAACTAAGCTGTACAAGAATTTTGTCCTATCTAAAGTTTGATAGGCTAGTAAAAAGAGTATCCTTTTTAAAAAAGATAACAGAAAATTTGATGCCTTTGATTCTAGATGTTTGCGCAGTATCTTGGTCATTAGGTGGTACCATTTTGTAAGAAATGATGAGGTTAGGAAATGGCTCATCAATTACTTTTGGGCAGCATGTCTGCAGAGAGCGATTGCATTGTTTTGACAGCATTGCTCCATAATTTCAGATTAGCGAAATAGAATTACGAGTAGTGCGCCTAGGTGTTTGCGGTTTTATGGCAGACCAGCAAATAGGGTTATAAGTGCCGAGGAAGATAAAAGAAGGAGGAAAAAAATTATGACAGCTACAGCGAAATTAAAAAAAAATCGAAATCGCAAACACGTAGGCTGGCTTTATAGGGCCACGATGCGGAAGTGGGCGAATTGGTGGAACCTTCACAATCCCTCACCCTGAAATTGAAATTTTCTGTATCGAGAAACAGCAGAAGGCATCGAGCCAAACTGAATAAAACACAACTAAATGAAAACAATTTATGTTCTTCTAGGCTAAATGAAAATCTCAAGATCTTTCACCGAATGCCTCGGATTTGATTCGATGTTCGTTGTGTGTGAAGAGAGAGAGAACAACTCTCAGATGGGAATGAAACGAGCAGAACGCACGGAACGACGAAAATGAATATTTAAAGCGAAGCAAAACATGTGATGCAGTGCTATAAGACAGTGTTTATTTTAACATTTTTTAAAACATAGATGAATAACGATGAAAGAAATTAAGATTTTCTTTTTATAGGTCGACATCTTCTGGAGCATTCTGCAAGTAACGTCGTACCAAGTTGTGTCCCTCCTTCAATCGATGAGTTCCCGGATGACTTCCTCAGTCAGGAGCAACGCCTCAAGGGAGGGATCATTGTGCACGTCCTCATCGTTGGCTACGTGTGTACCATGTTGGCGATCGTCTGCGACCGTTACTTTGTTCCTTCCCTAGAAGTGATCGCCAGCTGTGAGTTTCTTTCTCGTTTTCATTTCGTCTGCTCCCTTGCAAATGGATTTTTTTTTATAATTTTCATCTTGTTTTTTGCTAATTGTAGTCCGCGAGCCCCTAGGTCTTTCTCTGCTTACTTATTTGAAAAACGTTTTCAGTAGTATTTCCAAAAACAATTCCAACTATTAATACATTAAGGAAAATGAATCATGAAATGGTTAGCTGAAAAAATTTAGTTGCGTCGTCTGAGGGATTTGAAACCACGCTCCCAGTTACATGCTGGCCACTATACCAACAGCGGATAAGCTGCCAACAGCATTCATCAGCTAACGTTACTGATATTTGCTAAAATTGCAATTTTTTTTACCTTGTTACCGACACATTGTTCAAATCTTAATTTGTCGGTGTCAGTCTCATCGTAAGCAATTTGGATTTTACTTGCGAATCGGAAGAAAGTTAGGAAAGTGGATAAATTAGGGCTAAGGAAAGGAGTTGAGTTGTTTTATCTCTGAGTGGTACTTTTTGCACACAATGAGTACGTCATGAAGACTCCAAGGTCTCAGAGAAGGATTGAGGAAGGGGACCTATTGGAGAACTGTTAGAAGACAGATGGTAATCTCTTAACAAGGCCATCCATAGTGTGCTTTAAAGAGCACAGGGTTATGGCTCTCCCGCACACGGAGATACGATTTTATGTCCCATATGATGGACGGCGGCCTTTTCAAGCCCATCGGTGTCTCTTTCTGACCAAGGGCAGGCTGAGGGTTTATCAGAGATAAATCTCAACGTCAGCCCAGGTGGGACTACAACCTGAGAACTACAGATTACGAGCCTAGAGCGATACTCACTAAGCCAATTTTCTCCACCTAAGAAGAGTCTGATGAAATTATGTGGGTTAAAAAAAGGATTCGTGACTTCAAACGATTGGAAATCTACGATGTACACCTTTGGTAAAATGTCTTGCTCTGCATTTCAAAGTTAACAATTTTGAATTTTAATAGCAACACAGGTGTTATATACCACTAGAGTCAGAATTTAATGGGCAATTGATTCAATTTTAGAGGTTTATAACATATTCATCTGTTTTGCAGAATATGTGGATTTAAAATGGTATAGACAGACAAATTTACATAAAGATTAAAAGTATATATCAAATGATGAATAATAATAGCTGTAGCTCAAAGGGTCACGATGTCGTCATAATGTCCCACGGTAACGTGAATTTTAAGAAAGTAAATATGACAAATAAAAGAATGTTGATACCATTGATCTGAAAAGAATCTGTTATTTTTAAAACTGAAAGCCAATGAAATAACACAAGTGTCAAAATTTAAGCATTAAGATTTTTGCTACAATGTCAATATCTTTTCGAAGTGAAAACTTCCGTTTTCTCTTTTGCGCTTTTAGATTTCAAAGTTCCCCCTGATATCGCAGGAGCTACGTTCATGGCTATTGGCACTTCTTCTCCAGAGCTATTTTCTTCTGTAATAGGTGAGTGAACACGAAATTACTTTTTCCCAAAGCAACAGTCTCATATTTCGACGTTTGTTTCGCTCTTTCTTACACTTACAAGCCATTTCGATTATATTCGATTGAACTAGGAATGCATTGAGTGTTGTTTGTACGTGGATCAAGATCCTCCATCAAGAAAAAAAAGTGAACCGAAAACAAAATCCTTCGCAAGAAAACAAAAAGATTCTAGATATTAGAAACATTTAAAAAGAACTCCCAATGAAAAACTCCAGATCGAGTTTGTCGCTGTCATAATACTTCAAAATAATTCCTCTGTGCTTCGTACGAGAATCAAAATTGGCAAAAATTGTTTCTTGAGAAAACTCTTCTGAAAGGGTGCGACGAATTGTTCGGAACAATCTAGGGCAATGGAGATCAAGATGATTCTGATAAGAACTTAAAGAGTAGAGGGGTATGCAAAATAAAAATATAAATACCCCCTCAAGCAGCTGCTTGCCACAGAGGTCTGACAGGAGCCTGTCAGTTTATATGCCACAGTAGAAGATCTGAGAGGATAGCAGGACCTCTGCAGAAAAACAACACAAACGTCCATGCCTTATCCGGGGCTCGAACCCAGGTCCCTTAGATCAGCAGCCAAGCGCGCTAACCACTCGGCCATGGGACGGCGGGGTATGTAAGCAATTACAAAAAAAATGAATTTCCTAATTGAAGAACAATTGTCAGGAAAGTAATGACAAAGGCCTTGATTCAAATCCTTTCTCTCCAGAATAATCCTTGCTTATCGTTTCTTTCTCGAAAAACCCTTGCTTGTGGTCCTATGAAAAAACACTTGAGGAAACTTCAACTACATGATCATCAAACAAGTAAGAATTTTCGCACTGTACTTTCTTGCCAGAGTGCAGCTAAAGAACGGCTGATTAGATAACATTTTATGAACTGATGAAACTTATTTTACCCTTCGTGAAATGGTCTCAACTGGAAACACTAAAATATTGTTACGACAGATGAACGTACTGCAGTGACTTTATGAAGAACGTGACATGAAGCTCGTGTATGCTTCTGCGAGAGATTTATGTAACAAACGAATTTGAACATAGAACCGATCTGAAGATTAAGAATGATAGAACTACAATGTTAAAGTGTGGAGATCTGAAAGGAGGCATAAATAGTCTTAGTCTGTGCACGATAGGCAAAAAGAAGATATATTTTAAAGTGGTGAGTGCGCGGGTGGTTGTTTAGTTTATTAGTGTAAAAATAAGTGAGATAAAATGATTGTTTACGTCTGAAGTAAAGGTATCCAAGAGACATGACAATCAAAGTGAAGAGGCAATAATTTGGTCGAGGAGACAGCTGGTCTTAAATGTTCTGTAGGAAAAAGTTATTACTTTATGTACAACAGTATTTAGTTTATTTATAAGTTATTTCATCCATACTTTTGTAATAATTTGCATTGTATTGTATTTTGTATTGTTGCTTCTCCTCTTTATTGGCAAATGATTTAATCTTTTAACTCCAGCAACTTGCTGTTTTGCAGGACACAACACTCATTCAAGACGACTCCCTACATTGCAAAGATTGTGCCAGCAATGCTAACCAATGCATTGCTTGATGGTTGTCCACGATGCTAACAGTTGCATTTCGTGATGGATACCCACAATGATAATCGATACATTTCATGATGAATACCCAAATTCTAACTGATGCATTTCGTGATGGTTACCTACAATACTAATCGATGCATTTTGTGATGGTTGTCCACAATGCTAATTCATGCATTTAATGATAGATACACAGTGCTAACAGATGCATTTCATGATGGATACCAGCAATGCTAAACGATACATTTCATAATTGATGCCCACAATGCTAACCGATGCATTTCGTGATTGGTATCTACAATGCTAAACCGATGCATATCGTAATAGTTACGCACAATGCTAACCAATGAATTTCGTGATAGATACGCACAATGGTAACCGATGCATTCCATTATAGATACCCATAATGGCAACCAATGCATTTCGTGATGGAGACCTAAAATGGTAACCGATGCATTTCTTGATGGATACCCACAACGATAGCCGATACATTTCGTGGTGGATGCCAGCAATTCTAACCGATACATTTCGTGATGGTTACCCACAATGTTAACTGATGCATTTCGTGATGATTATCTACAATTATAACAGATGAATTTTGTGATAGATATTGTCATGTGTCTCTAATTTATTTATTAGTGTATTTTTGTTGCTGTTGTTGTTGTAAATACACCGAAGAGCCAAAACATTATGACCAGCAGTCATTATGCAAATCGAAGCAACTGCAGGTAAACAAGGCGTGTGAAGGTCATGAAACGATATAAATAACACCTGATACTGAGCTCTGTTAATCAGTCTCATTCTTGTTCTTCAGATGGGTAATTCAGCGGACTTAGGTGAGTTTGACAAAGCCCAAATTGTAATGGCCCTATGACTGGGTCAGAGCATTTCCGAGATGGCAAGCCTTGTGCGGTGTTCACTGTCAGCCGTGGTTAGAGTCTTCAAAAAGGGGTCCAAGGGGAGA
This sequence comes from Ryuthela nishihirai, assembly GCA_038380435.1. NCBI lineage: Eukaryota > Metazoa > Arthropoda > Arachnida > Araneae > Heptathelidae > Ryuthela > Ryuthela nishihirai. The sequence continues at coordinate 847,945 of JAWZYU010000025.1, forward strand.
AAAACCGAACCACTGGTAAAGTGTGGGCCGACCGTGGCTCATCTATGTTAGACGTGAGCGAAGGCCATCCCGTATGGTACGAACCAATAGAAGGGATACTGTGGCGCAATTCGCCCGTATTTTGAATGCTGGTGACAGGATAATGTGTCACAACACACAATACATCAAACCCTGCTGAAAATGAAATGAACCGAGGTTAGCATGGGTACTCAGAGCGGCCTGAATAGCTGCTGGCCGCTCTGAGTACCCATGCTAACCTCGGTTCACCAGTGAAAGTGCCTACAATGGGCACATGAGCATCAAAACTGAACCTTGAATGATTGGAAGAAGGTCGTCTGTCCGATGAATCTCGTTTCCTGTTGCACCATGTGGACGGCAGGGTATGTGTACATCGTTTATCTGGGGAGGTGTTGGCACCAGGATGAACTGTGCGACAAAAACAAGCTGGTGGAGGAAGTGTAATGCTTTGGGCAATGTTCTGCTGGAAAAACCTGGGTGCAGTCATTCATGTGCAGGAAACTACGACGTCTACCACCTATCTAAACATCATTGCAGACCAGGTATATCCTTTCATGGCAATGGTATATCCCTCTAGTGGTGTTTTTTTCAGCAGGATAATGCGCAATGCCATACTGCCCGGATTTTTCCAGAATGGCTCGTGGAACATGAGGAAGACCTCCAGTTATTGCCCTGGCCTTCAAATTCCCCAGACAGCAATCTAATCGAGTGTATGTGGTTTTAATTAGAACAACACATCCGATCTGCAGTCGCTCAACCACACACCTTACAAGAGTTAAAGGATCTGCTGTAAACGTGTTGGTACCAGATACCACAAAAATCCTTTAGGAATCTTATAAGCGTCCGAGGACATTGTTCACCAGACAAACGGGGTGTAATTAACATTAAAGTGACAAAAGCATAGTTTTTACTGCCTTGTTGATCGTTTTAACGGGGGACCTGTCAGGTCTCTCCAATTTATTTATTAGTGCATTTTTGTTGTCGTTGTAAATATATATCTGTATTAAGTGTGTTTTTGGAAGTGCTGAGATGGGGATGTGACTCATGAGTTGTTATTCGGGTCTGAGTTGGCTGACTGCGATGGTCACGGCCGAGAAAACGCTTTTAGGACTGGCCTGTGGCTCTACACGAGTGACGGAGTGAAGCGCAAAAACAATGAAGAGCAGACTGAGCGCCGTTGACAAACGGGAAGAATGTTAGCCAAGTGTGCCAAGTGACACGGCTCTTTCTCAAAAAGAAAAACCCTTAAGGAGAGGGTTCAGTTCTGTGTAAACCAAAGTACAGTTCTGTGTGAACCAGGTAACAGGCAAGGATTAAATATCCTCTCTCCGAGTTTTGAGGTAGGTGAAGCGATTTCTGCAAAGCGCAGTTTCCACCTCACCGTATGAATACTTGCAGTAGAAAGCAGCGTTCAAATGAAATTTTGGCTGACTGGAGGGAGTCCAAAGAATACCTAAGGAACCGAATCATTCGGATCTTTAGCGCACCAAAGGCCCACAGAATCGAGCGCATTCTCAGCATGTAATTGTATGTGAATGTAAATAAACTGTCTCTCTCATCCACTATTCTCGTGATTGAACTGTTGGTCATCTTTCTGTACGACACTTAGCGCAGCAAGTCTGAGGCATATGCCGGTACGGGCGTAACAACCCTGAAAAGTAATCAGGAACCTATTATTTCACCTAAGTAATGGTGAATGTAATTAAGGGACTAATCGATCTCCTCTACTAAGGTTGGATTCGTTTATGTTCGCGTCCCCCACTATAAGGCAGATACCCACAATGCTAACCGATGCATTTCGTGATGAATGACAACAATGTTAATTGATGCATTCCGTGATAGGGACCCACAATAATAATTGTGGGTAACCATATAACGATGGTTACCCACAATGCTAAGCAATGTATTTCATGATGTTTACCCACAATGCTAACCAATACATTTCGTGATCGATACTCACAATGCTAAACGATGCATTTCGTGATGAATACCCACAGTGCTAAGCGATGCATTTCGTGATGGTTGCCCACAATGGTAACCGGTGCATTTCACGATGGATATCGACATTGCTAAGCGATGAATTTCGTGATAAATATCCACAATGGTAACCGATGCATTCCGTGATGGATATTTACAATGGATCCGATGCATTTCAGATGGATATCTACAATGATAACTGATGCATTTTGTGATGGTTACCCACAATGGAAAACGATCCCTTCCACATTTTACTTCTGGCAATTAGAAGTTGTCTAAATTCCTAAAATCAGTGATGTATTAATAAAGAGCGAAAGGAAACCTCACCTAATTGAATGACGCTATTAGAAACAGTTTAGTCATCATCAGTGCAGAATAATTCCTTTCAACTTTTAATGAAGAGATCACAAAACTGCAAATTTCATTTAAACAAAATGGTGGGCAATTGGTATATGTATCTTAATTAAGCAAAATGTGCCTTAATTACTTCCTCTACGAAAATAAAATAGATTTTTTCGATTCCTCATGATCATTATTATATGCTTTGAAAATGTCAGCCCTTTTCAATGATTTGTTTTCGAGATATTCACTCTGAAGTACATGAACTAACAATAATCACCTCGTTTATTGGTTCGTTATCAGTTTCGATTTCACATGATTATTATTCACAATTAGACACTATTTGAATCATGTAAAGTTTAGGCCTAAGTTGACTTTAGTTGTTAGCTATTTCGAAGGAGTGATTCCCACCACGCGTGATAGCACGCGCTCTGATTAATATCTGCTGCCTTTGCCGATCCATGGTTTCCAAAGTCACAAAGCTGTAAAATAAGTCAGTTTACTCCATGTCAACATTATGTTTAGTAAATACTCCAACATCTTTATTCCGGCAGCAACGGCATGTAAGCTTTGTTGGATATTAATTTTCCCCTAACCTTGGTTTCTCCCTTAACACAACCGCTTTATTGATGATATTTCTGCATCTAGTTTCTTTAATAACCTTACTTTTCCTGGATTAATGTGGTAGTATTATATATAATGCTTAGCTTCATTGCCATTATTAGAATCTCTTTCTCTTCGTTTCCTGGACATCATTGAGAGCGAATATTGAACCCTTTTATTATTACGCTAGTTTCACGATTAAAATGGTATCACGAAACTCGTACTTATGTTCGTCATCATCCCTTTAAAAGAAAAGAATGTGTTATAAAGGAATGACCTGAACAGAGCCGAGGAAGGGCAACTTCCTCCTTGCAATTCCTGCAAAAAGAAACTGCCATGGTTTGAGAACAAGCTTAATCTCAAAAAGTTGTCTATCAATCTGTTCCGACCAAGATCGTTGCCACTGTGCCAGGTACTCGGTGGAGAAACACTGCCAGTATGCATGGCTGCTTGATGAGTGTGTGTAGGACACGACCTTGGTTGGTTGTTTGGGTGGATATGTCTGTCTGTCTGTATGTACATATCTTGGCCATTAAAACTGACTGAGCATGGTGAAAGGCACCAAAGTTTCGCAATCCTTATCCGTGATAAAAAAAAATTACTGCGCAGATGAGAATCAGCTCGTGCCGTTTCAACAATCGTTTATTTATCAACGCCATCAGTTCGTCCATAAGTCACTCTTATCACTAGCAACGCATGATTCTCTTTCTCATAATTTTTAAGTCGACGCCCTCTTTTCCAAAAGAGCGACAGATTGGGATGAGGGTGATCTAGAGATTTTAAGGCACTATGACCTACTAAACAACTGATAAGTACTTAAGGAGAAGATGTGTGATAAAATGTCACCTTTCATAATTTTAGATCTTAAATTGCCCGAGTATTTTTATTTAATACTTGGTGATATTTTGTTTCTTCTAAACTATCAATCCATTCCATTTTTTAAGGAGCCTTCATCACAGAAGGAGACATTGGCGTCGGCACTGTCGTAGGCTCAGCTGTCTTCAATATCTTGGCTGTGACTGGTGCAAGTGGATTGGCTGTAGGAGCAGCGGTACGTCATTTCCGGAATTTTCTTTATCACCCTCTTAGGTTGTGAAGCGCATAATGACAAACGAACAAAATTAACATGGCCTATTTCCAAAAAAATCTAATACATAGTGTATTTAAATATACCTTTCCTTAACGTTTATTGATAATCGAACTTTGATGAACACCTAAAACTATATGCTTACTTTTTTGGATTGTTTAACTTTTTAGAAAGGATTTCAACGATGGAATAATGACACCTACACTATTTACTCTAATTTCGCTGCTATCATTCTGTAGGTCAGCATTTCCACTGAAACATAATCCAAAACGTGAAATATATTTTATGCTGTTCTTCGTCAAGGATTTTTCTTTGTCTAAAATTAGGGCCAGATTTCCCGTAAAGCACATTAGGCATTTTTGTAGGGGCGCCAGCATTCAAGAGTTACATTTCGTTTATTTAAGCAGCAATAAAATTATGTATTTTTTAATTCTTAGGAGTAAAAAAGCTATTGCAAATAGCAAAGAGCGGTTGATAGCATTGTCTCCTGCCATTCGAACTCATAAAGGATATAGATTATGGGTATACACGATTATATCATCAAACGTATTGGAGACTTCCACGTTATAGGAATGGAAAATCACATTTAAAGCTGCATAACTTTTAAAACAAGCTTCTTACGCAAAAGTGCCAAGGGAGATCAATTATAAACCTCAAAGTTATTCAAAGTTGATCTTAAGAAAAATTTTGTTTAATATTTAAAGAGTTATTGAAGCTGAAATATTCAAAATCAGATGCTGCTGTTACTCTAGTCCTCAAAACGGTTTCAAAATTGATTAACTGATTAAGTAATTCAGATATTTCTGAGAAAACAAGATTGAGTGCGACATACGTTTCAATTAATAAATCTTTTGATTTTTAAAGGTTAATACATATTGCATATTATAAATATATGCTACTTATAATATTAATGCATTAGATTAACTTTCATAGTATTTAGTAACAAACCTACATTACTTATTAAAATTCCCATATTTATTTTGAATTCATTATTTCTTCTTTTCATGGTCATGAAAGTGAAAAATATTCACGTTGAACAAAATGAAACCAAACGACCTTACATATGGGTGTATACCGTTTAATGTGTCTGGGGTAGGTTCACCGATGCCAGTGTTCTGAAAGGGGAGATAAGAGGAGGATAATGGAGAGGAGGATAATGGAGTTAAAAGGGGACATGTTTTCAATTTGAGATATAAAATAAGCATTTTCGTACTAAATTTATTTTGAGTAGTCAAAAAAAAATGTATAATACTAATTATTCAGTATACTTCAAAATGTATGACGTGAGAATTTTTACTCATATTTTATAACCAATTAGTAGTTATTTTGCTTTAACTAGTATATTGGTTATGGACTAGCTACTGTTCCTGAAGACAAACTTTGTGTGATTGAATTAACTCTGACTGAGGTAGTAAGTAGTTCAGCAGTGACTTCGGGCTTGGTAAGGCATACCCTTCTATGAGAAGGCTTTTACAATCTGGGAGATTTTCTCGAATCCTTTGATGTCCTTTATGTTAAAAATAAAATTAAATAAAAATTAAACAAAATACCTATCTTCCTTTAAATAAAAAATAAATACCCCTCAAGAAGCTGCTTGCCACAGAGGTCTGACAGGAGCCTGTCAGTTTATATGCCATAGTATAAGGACATCATTTCGTACTTTTTAGGGCTCATGTAGGAAGATAGATATTTTTTAAATTATTTATATTTTTTGCTTTGTTATTAAAAACACCTTTCCACAGAAACTTTCATTGGACATATGACTCATAAACATCGAACACAATTTTTCTCCCCTATTTTGGACTCGTGTTTCAGGTATTCCATAACATTGAAAACGTCATAAACTTTAATTTGAGATATAACTCTTTAAGGTAGACCTCCGCCAAATTTATGCCCCCTTTTGGGCGAGGAGAAAATGGTGGGGGCATAATTCGACGTTGTCTACGAAGGTCCTCATATCGTCTTTCGTTTGAGTTCTATCTATTAACTGTAGGCCCTCGCGTTCGGAAGGTATAGTACAATAACTACTTTCAATTTCCTCTTCTGTAGGTAAGAGGAATGAAACAGAGGATATATTTTTATTCTTCACAACATTCCTCATGTCACAAGATTTCATTTGTCATAGAACTTGTTTCGTTTGACCGTCGTATTCGAAAGATATAGTAGTTGGCATATTTCTCTCTTTTGAAGTGCAGAGTTATAACCTGTGACACTCGCAATTTCGCAAGCTTTCATCTGATCAATAGTCCGTTATTTGGACCCTCGGTTTCCAAAGACATAGCGGAACAATTGTTTTCATATTTCCATTTTTTTTGCGGGAAGGTTTCGACAGATATGTCGGAACAGCGATTTTGAGAAATCCCCTAAACGGCCAATCGACAAATGACCAAAAAGCAATAGGAAAATAGGTATTTAAATTTTTTTTCATTTCTTCCATTTTCTTTCATTTTCCCCATTTCTTCCATCTTTATCTCTCCAACGCTTGCGCCGGTGAAGAGAACCACCTGAAGGGCTCTGGATACTAGGAATTGGCACCAGCTGAGAGTACCATCTGGGAAATTATGACATTCAGCAAAGGTATAATATTTGTTTCTTTAGAATTAAAAAAAAAAAGAGTATTTCATGTTTTTCTCATTTACGCTATCAGTTTCTGTCAATGCAAGAGTGCAGAAAAAATGCTTGTTTTCCTGGTTGCAGATTGTTCAACTTGATTGGTATCCAATCACAAGAGATTGCCTCATGTACATGCTCACTATTACTTCATTGGTGGTGGTGATTCATGATAACGTCGTCACATGGTAAGCGAATTTTGCTTTTCTATATTAGAACATTCCTGTTTTGTGACTGAATCCTTTCCGTTGAAGCATCTGTTATGAATCCTTTGTATTGGTGCATCTGTTATGAATCCTTTGTATTGCTACATCTGTTATGAATCCTTTGTATTGATGCATCTGTTATGAATCATTTGTATTGATGTATTTGTTATTGTTGGTTGGTTAGTTGTATGGGGTTTAATGGCGCAAGAGCAACAAGGCCATGTTGCGCCAAGTGAGGTTAAATAAAAAAGTCATAGAACCGACAACCAAAGTTAAAAATAACAGACAAAAGAGGAAAAAGAAGGAAAATGTAAAGGACACAACAAAAACGAAAAATGTATAACAAAAACAACGTGTATAAAGAACGAGAGTAAAATAGAAAAAAAAAGCGTAAAAGAGAATAATCACCATGGCTGTGTAGGATCCATGTGAAAGAAGATATTAGTGCAAATCCCCATAAATCGGAGTAAAAATATTATAAACGTTTAAAATACCAGTAAAGGGTAAAAAGTGAAAAACAGCGGTTAAAACAGAGTTATCAGATGAAAGATGTTCGAGTGTAAGGTGCTCGGACGTAAAACCATTAGAGTTAAAAACTAATTATCGATCGAGGTTAAACGTTTGTTATGAATCCTGTTTATTGATGCATACATCTGTTATTAATGCTTTCTATTAATGTATCTGTTACAAATCCTTCCTATTTATGCATCTGATATGAATCCTTTGTATAATACATCTGCTAAGAATCATTTTTACTGAAGCATCTGTTACGAATCTTTTCTACTGATGCATATATAATGAATGCTTTTTTTGATGCTTCTGCTATGAATCATTTGTATCGATGAATTTGTTATGAATCCTTTTTACTGATGCATCTCTTTCGAATCCTTTATATTGACACGTCTGTTGTTATTCCTTTGTATTGATGCATCTGTTTCGAATCTTTTTTATTGATGCATTTGTTACGAATTCTTTCTACCAATGCATATATTATGAATCCTTTTTACCACTGCATACGATATGAATCCTTTCTACACCTAGGCATCTGTTAAAAATCCTTTCTATCGATGCATGTGTTATGTGAATCGATGCATATATATATATATTATGAATCCTTTGTATTGATGCATCTGTTATGAATCCTTTGTACTGTTGCATCTCTTACGAATCCTTTCTATTGCTGCATCTGTTACAAATCATTTACATTGTTGCTTCTCTTACGAATCATTTCTACTAATGCATATATTATAAATCCTTTGCATTGATGCATCTGTTATCGAGACTGATGAAGTTGCAAGGTGACTGCACGCAGTTTATTGATCTCATTTGCCTGATTGTGTAATTGGTGCTCTCCCTCATCCTATTAATATTTTTTTAGTTTTTGAATTAATATTCGTGTAGATGATAATACTGCCAGCAACTGTTTCGGTTGTCATTACTGTTTCTCAAATCTTAATATTTTTGTTTTAAATTATTTTACAAAACGTTTACAGAATTTAGAAAACATTATAATTTGTCTTCAAGCGATTGAATATAAGTGAAAAAGTATCAGCAAAGTGTTCATATTTTCTGTCTGCAATCGACCTCAGTTTTTTCTGAGCGTGCATTCAACATGCTCAGCGTGCGTTATCTGTTTATTTTTGTATTGTGGTGCTTGCGATTGAACGGTAATTTTTTTTACTTCATTAGCGGTATCAAAATGACTACAGGAAAGAACAGAGAGCATTGATTGAGTTTTGTGTGCAAAAGATGTAAAATGGAGTGTGGAAATTCATCGAAGACTTCAGTGGTGGCAAAAAGCCTTGAACCTTCGAGTGTTTTTCCATTTATTTCATGTGTCAGTTAATTTATACCCACTAAATTATTAACTGTATATAAATTTAATTATTGACACTGAAGTATTTTTGTACGTTTATCGAAAATCCTTTTTCTGTTTTCAAATATTTTAAATGGCTCTTTAGATATTTTGAAAAAAAAGAAATAAAACCATACATTAAGAAACACACAGTAATACTAGGATTGAACGAGCTCTAGTTACAACCAATCAAGTGCTTCCTTTCACCGATCACTCACAGATTAGTAACAATAAAATTGATTTGTTTCAATGAACTTTGAAACTGAATTTATGGACGAGGGGCACTTGCATATTGCATTCAACGTTTTTTGCGGTTTAATAAAGAGCAGTTTTGGAAATATTTTCCTTTTCGTCTCGTAATTTAAGGTATCAAATAATGGAAGAATATGATTCTTTGCTTTAAATCACTGCTAAAGTAACTATGGATTTTCAACTGTTTTGGGAACCTTTAAAACATTCTGAAACTAGATCTGCTGGTAGAGTAGGTCTGGGCAAATTTTAGCTGAAGGGCCACATCGAAAACTGAAATGGAATGGCGGCGCCAAAGAATTGAATAATGAATAGCTCATGTATAACGAAAAAAAAAAAACTAAAGTGAAACATAAACAATATAATTTTATTAAAATTAATTATTTTAATGAGAATTCTCTTCCCAAATGTTGGACTTTTTTTCATCGACGATTTTTTTTTCTCTTTTGAAAACTTGTTTGTCATTAGTAGATCGCGAGCAGCACAAAAAGAGGTGAAAGTTGCCCGCAGATTTCAGGCTGCACGCGGGACGTAGTTTCCCCAAGCTTGTGCTAGAGAAGGGAAAAAAGGCTGGGGGACCAAGTAAACAGTTTTATGTGTTAACGAATCACCTTACCTTCGAAAGAATGGAGATTGGCAGCAAACGTCAATGTATGCCAAGAACTATAAGAGAACGACTCCTAGAAATTGGATTGCAGGTTACAAAGCTCGTCTAAAATATTCACTGGTATACTTTGGGTGCAAGAGATGATTACAAATGGGAAAAAAATCATGCACTGTGGACTGGAGTGAAGTAATTTTTAGTAATGAAAATCAGCTTGGCCTTACTGGAAATCAGAGTAATACCTACGTAAGTAAACGTCCTCATGAGGTATATATTATCTGTTAATTTAGAAAATGGAGCCACTAGCTTGTTCACAGACTTAATTTATCTCACAAATGCTCTATTGAGCATTTGTGAGATATTCTTAGTAAATCTTTCTCGTTTTGTCATTCCTCAACGCAGACGTTCCTTCAGCTCTCATAGGTCCTCACTGTAGAATGGTCTGTATCACACAGGCATGATTTCTTGTACTTATAGAGAATATTCATTGTCATTAAAAAGTGATTTCCGGTCAAAGATGGCCATAATAGTATCAGAGACGATTTTTGACACTCTAACTGATAAAGTGTTGAATTGTATTATTCTAAAGCATGCTATTTTATAAAATAAGTAAATAATTGTCAGTCGGTTAAAGTGCGGACTAGTTGGTGACTTATGTCACCAACCATGTACAATTTCATTTGTTCATGTAAATGCTTTAATTTTGAGATCCATAGAGGTTTGTTTCTGTTGCGCAAAGAGAACTGAATTGGAATTTTGGGCACGTTGGGTTGTTTTATCTCTGATGTTTACCTTTGATATCCCAACACTTCATAGCAATAGCGTTTTTGAGCACTATTATGCTATAGGTCAATGCGGGTATAAAGAAAAATTTTCTTGAGCCGGGTTGGATCTGAACGCACGACATGTGATCAGGAGGTCATGGGTGCAGATCCGACCCGGCTGAAGATAATTTTCATTTTTGCCCATGATGACCTAGAGCATAATAATGTTCAAAAAGTTGTCCTCTTGAGGAATTCAGCTCTCAGTGTCTTAAAGTTACTGTGAAGCATTCAATCAAAGTCATCGTATGGAAATTGAAGGGTCGTGGAAATGTCCCCAAAGGTGCCAGACCCTCCCCCCGCCCCCTACCCCTTTAGAGCTAGAAGTGAAAAAGTCCCTAATAAGAGATACTGGGCCGACCGGTAATACGTTTGCATGGTTGGAAGTAAACAATCCCCAGATCTAAAGTGGTCGAATCCCATCCCATGACTGGAAAGGAAGCCATTCAAAATGGTGGACGTCTGAGGAAGAAAGGAGCCAAATCAAACTCACGGTAGACACATGAAATGGTGTCACAGTTTTCTCTTTTGAGAAAAATATAGAATTATCTCTACAGTGAAGCTTTTGTGCCTGACTTGTGCCTGTCATTTTTTTTCTACAGAATAATTCTAATCGGTTTATGTGACTTGTGCAATATCCGCACAGGGGATTGTGCTTTAATGCTCTTTTGAGGAGATAAGTCCTAATCTTTAGCTATCATGATTATTGGTATTTCTGCGGTCAGAGTATCAGTTCTTTCCAGATAAAAGTAAAAGTTAAAAAAATGGAAATTATTTGAAAATTTAAAATGTTTAAACAATGCTAAAATTTAATTTGAAGACGTTAAATAAAAATGAAATTAAATAAATTGAGTAAAAAAATAAAAAAAATTATATGCATATTCACCTTTTGCTTATCCTGCAATCCCTCGAGGATATTTTCATGACACCGTTGAAGTATTTTGAATGTCTATTGACGGCAAAAGATCTGTTCCCTATTCTACAATTAAAAACCTTCCATTTCTCTTTTTGTCTCTAGATATTCTCCTGAAGTTTGATTCACTCATGTTGATGCAGTTTGGATGGGAAAAACTTTACTATAACTCTCACAAGATACAATTTCTACTTTATCAAATACAGGGTGGTTATAAAATAAGTTTTCCTGTTCTGGAGTCTCTGGAGCAATGACGAATGGAAATAGCGCCGAAAATTGGTATGTAGCTTAATGAAAACAATATGAAGAAGTGATTTAGCAAAGAAGGGTAATTAGTTCGAACACTGTTGCCAAAAGGGGAAAACGGGAGTTTCAAACATAAGAAATAAAGGCACTGAGAAAACGATATTTATTGGTTTCACGTACATGTCTGTTACAGAAACTGTTCAATATGCTCTCCATCGATGAAGAGGATCTGCTGGAAGTGGAGGACTGCACGGGCCATGTTACTTGGAACATGCTGCTGTGGATGTTGGTCATGATAAAGCCAGTCCCTGAGACAGTCTCAGAGCCAGAAATCGCAAGGATTTAAGTTCAGTGCGGATGGTGGCCAGGCCTGAGGAAAGTCTCGAAAAACTAAGTGCTCATCGCCGAACGTTGTATGCAGCAACTGCTTTACCTCCCTACTAACATGTGGAGGTGCACCATCTTGCTTCCCAACATGCCGTCAGGAATGGCAGTTCATGAACACTGTAGTGTCCAGACACTGACATTCCTGGAGAGCAGGAATTATACAATGCTGGAGAAAGAGCACAGCAACAGGCACCTGTTTTGGTACTGCACTGGACCATTAGGTGTAGCCACCTCAAAGAAGAACGGCCAATGATGAAGACACTGTGACATACGGGGGATGGAGTGGCTGCTCATGCACAGAAGAGGGAAGAGATGACACCCATACGCGACAGTTCTGTGTGTTGAGAGCAACAGTGAGGGTGAAGCGTTCTAATTGGTCCACAGGATCGCCTGTGAACACCTGTCATCCACCTACATCCATATCAGAAAATGGAGAGTGAAGGTGGTACGCAAGTCACCCTGTCGCGGTTCCTGCACCATATAGATCCTGCATGGGTACAGGAAGAAGATACAACTCTTGCGACACTGCTCTGGCACTGCTGACCGACCGATGCTATTTCCGGCATGGGCTGTCACAGCAACCGTCACCTCATTCACCGTCCTCCTCCTCGTGCCACTCCCACCTCACTGGTTGCCTCAATCTTCTTCACCATCTTCCCTAACACCACTGACGTCAGGGGTCCTGTCATGCCCACGTAATTTTATTATGTGACCAAGACTTTATGGGCTTCAGGACGACATTACATTAGGCTCCATTTTAATAGTGACATTTTCTACTTCCTCCATTTTTGTGTCCAGTTCAACGAAGAGGAACTCGACCGCAGGCCCCGAACTTTCCAGATTGAGCCTGGAACCCCAGATGGCAGTGGAGCTATGTGACATGCCTGGTAACAACATTGGCCGGAGGAGAGCTGAGATTCGCACCTCGGGTACTCTGGCCAATCCCGTACAGCCACGCATGAACGTAGGTGACCTCCACAAGGGGGACCAGCGAAAACGGAAGAAAGAATTTTGGCGAAAACATTTCAGTCTCTTCTTCTCGTCCGGGCTGTGTGGTCGGTAGCAATGGTACTCTCCAGTCAGCAGAATCTCGAAGTGTGAACAGTGGATGTGCGGGGGAAGCGCTAAACAGCCCGGGCTCCCAGCAACTTGGAGCGCAGCACAGTGATCGCCGTCCGGAGGGACTCCTGATTTGCCGAGGTAAGGGGGTACTGTAATGAATCTGGCTCCGCTTTTCTTTTCCATTCGAATGTATTTCTGTGAACGGCCGTCACGGTACCAAAGTAGAACCGTCTTAACAGTAAAGGATTGTTAGAGTCACGAGCAAGTAGCTCTGCATCATGAACTGTTGATCAATGACTGTTGAGTAATAAATTTGCAAAATTCCCTTAATTGAAAAGGGCCATACTAGAGGTATTGTTGAATCTGTCCCAAGTGGGAACCACATATGTGTCGAATGTTTGAAGGTAATTTTGTTAATATATGTGTATTTTATTGTTAAATGAAAAATTATCTCAGTTCTCATTATTGCAAATGTCTGTTAACTTGGTTGTGGGTCCAGGAATTTACCTTGATTTTTGCAGTAAAGAACGCATCACGGCCTAAAAGTTGTGCCTCCCTAAAAATATACTAAGCGGGTCATAACAGTCCTCTCTGCAGACTTTTCAGATGCCGACACTCTCGCAGTGCGCCATTTGCGCTGCTCTGATTCTGGTAGAATAACTTGATTAATAGCGCATCCCATTCCTTCTTCATGAGAGCCACATGGCTGTTTGCTTGCGTGTGTGGGCATTCCCACTCTTATACGAAGTTTTTGCGAAAAAAAAATTTATTATGCAAACTAATGCGATTAGCAGTCCTGAAGCGAATCATGGATACAAGCTGCATTTCAATACGGTATAGTTTGTTGGGGTGGAACTTATGTCTCGGTTTTTAAACCTCTGGTGTCTCTGCAAAAAAATTATTAAATTAATTGCAAAAAATAACACTGATATTTTAAGCAATTTCAGTCGTTACTCTATGCTAAGAATTCTGCCGATTAAACATCTATTTGGTTTTAGATTGATGATATTTTTTAAGCAAAATTGCTTTAATTTTCATATTCAGCCTGATTTATACAACCTCAGAGAGAAAGGTCCAAAATAGTTATTTCCTTTGATCAAAAAAGAAATTGCTCATAAGCATTATTCGTATATCGCACCTAAAATCTTCAATCAGTTGCTTCTTGAAATTAGAAGTGAAAAAATTTTTAATAGGTTTAAGCGGAATTTAAAAAGATTTCTCTTTTCTTTGGAAGATGTTGCACCTATGTTAAATAATCAAGTGTAAAGTAAAAATGTATTTTACATATATCGGAAAAATGACACATATTGTTTGTAATCTTTGTAGTGAGTAAGTCGTTATTGATTTTTGTATTAATTTCCTTTAGTGGCCCAGACGTACCATGTGGCTTTTGGGTTTATTCATATTTTTCTTTGTTATAAATTGTATATGATGATGAAATAAAATTGATTGATTGATTGATTGAGCTACCTATCAATTTTCGCCGCGCTATCTCCGTTCGTTAACGCTCCAGAGCCTCCGGAATGGGAAAACCTATTCCATAACTCCCTTGTACATTACTTGAACATATTTGCAAGTATTTTGCTCCATTTCAGTTATCAGTGTAGTAGGAGAAGTCCTTTATAAACCCATTAATTTAAATTGAAATACCTTTGTTCAGAGGGTGTCTCAAAACAACTGAGAATATTTTTACTGTAAATTTGTGACACTGTTTAGAAGTCACGTAAATGTGCCATTGGTTAATCATATTGTCTCGTAACCATGACAACCGTCGTTTATTTCTCGTGGTGTTCTATCACGCATAGAAATCTTTGAAGTGAGATATCGTCGTAGCGGTCTGTTAAATGCATTTTGGTGACTGTGTCTTTCAAGTTTTTTCGGTTATGGATATTAAAACTGAACATCGCTATTTGTTAAAATTTTGTGTGCAACTTGTAAAATGTGTTTCGGAAATTGTGCAATTATTGAAAGAAGTTTACAAGGAAGAAGCTTATCGCAATCAACAGTTTACAGACGATACTGGGATTTCGAAATGGGTCGAGAATCAGCCGCTTTGATTCCTCACGGAAGTCATTACGTTGGAAACAATCCCCTCCAGAGTGCCCACGTACTTTCTGATTTTGGCATCACGTTCAACGACTCTATGTCATTTTCACCCTATTGCAAGAAGTTGCCATCAAGGCCCTTCGCATTGACAGCATGATTCTAAAAAGCTACCGAAAGTGCAATCATGTTACCTTCGTCAACGCCTTTATCACATATGTAAACCTGTGCCCGAATATGCTTCGCCAGTGTGGTGGCCTCACCTGGTCTGTGATCATTAAAAAGGCCATGGAGATGGTTCACTAAAAGACTACCAAGTTATTTCAACTTGACATACGAACAAAGACTGGCAAACCTTAATATCCATTCACTAGAATGGGGAAGACTTGAACTGGATCTGAAAACATGCCTCAAACTCATTTATGGGACAAATCACCAAGACATATAACATCCCTGGCTAACAATTTCAAGTAGCAAAACGAGAAGACATTCAAGGAGTATCAATATTCCTCTAGCGAAGAAAAATTGTAAATACCATTCTTTCGTATGCAGCTGACGCTGGTCGTTTCTGCAGACTATAACATCTACCGTCTTTCTGCTGCAAACTATCCTTTGCTTTCACACTTGGAATTACACTTCAGCTGTGCAGCTCACCGTCGTAAAATCGACTTTTCCGTCGGACGCACATCAGATCTCGGTGACTCCAAAGGGGTCTCGCTTTCACCACACACAAAAATATGGTTGTCAAAAGGGGTAGTTTTTTTTACACTCTCTTCGTAATGGCCCAAAAAATATCAACATTAAAACCTTGTAAAAGTAGTAATGATATCGTGGTAACGAAGTTTTACTTTCTCGATTTTACATCTGATGTTTCTCTTTCATTTAGGATAGAATCATGCATCTTACTCTCCTTGTTTCTCTGCTACTTGTTTGTGCTCTATTTCAACAGCAGAGTACAACGATTCAGCATTGGAAAGGTAAGCAAAAATTCAGAAAATTTGAAAAAATGTTTCCATTGCCTAATTTACTTCTTCATGTCGTTTTTGCCTTTAGTGTATTGTTTTCGAATTGTTCAAGCCATTGTCCATGATTCTAGATGAGACGAAGAAACGATTAACTCTCACTTGCACGAAAGGAGGCAATATCAGGTGCAACCGATTCACTTATAATTGTGCAAGATGTAGAGACAAACGAAGCAATTCATTTTCTTACACTGCTTAAAGTGGAAATGGCAGTGTTTGGGATGGCATTGTCCTCATGCAGAATCAGTCCAGGCATGGTGGTAAGGAAGGGTCGTGCCACACGATTAACGATGTCATCGATGTAACGTCTTTCCGTTAGTGCACTAGAAACATGGAGGAAGCCACCATATGTGATGCCACACATAACATTGTACAAATGACGCAGTGGGGAGCTGTATGGAAGCTAAAAACTTCCTCATGTCGTTGATACCATAGATGCCATGCAGACAAACGGCCATCTGTCATGCTGATAAAATTGGGACTCATCTGTGAACAACACTCTTCTCCATCTGTAGTCCAATATTGCCTCGCTCGACACCATTGGAGACAACATAACCAGTGATGTCACTGCAATGGCAGATGCCAGACTGGACGTCTCTCCCTCATTGCTGCATCATGCAAATGTTATCTAATGGTTTGCATGGAGACCATGGTACTTGCAGCGGTCCGAAAATCATTCTGTAACACAGTCATTGTGGTGAAAGGGTCACGACACACCCTTCTACGGAGCATGCAATCTTCAAATCCTGTGCTGTGGTGTGCTGTTCTTGTACATGTCCTTCATGTCATTTGGTGTTCCGTAATGTTGTGTGAGACTCACCGTTGCACTATGTTCACATTGTGCTCCATGCATGTGGCGATCGCTCAAAGACTGAATTCAAGCTCCCGCATATCGACGATTTTCTCTCTCTCAGAAGATATGATACGAGCTAGTGGGCACCAAGTATTTATCCACGGCTCGGCTGGGTGTTACGCGCCCATTCACTTCGGAACTTTGATCATTTGCATATCTCCGATGGCCGATTGCCTCCTGCGATTTACATATTTCTACTTTTATTCCTTCTTGGTGTTGCGATTTACACTTTGAGCATTGTAGTAGAGTCTCCCAAATTGTGCGTCGCGAAGCCCTGGAAAAGTAGAAATAAGAGATTGATAAAACTGAAAATTAACTTCCACAGGCCACAGAAACTTTCAGATTAATAAAGTTTCAGAAGTTCCACATTTGCCCGATTAGAATGTGGATCTACATATTTCAGTCACACTCTAAAACCTCTTTCCAGATTTTAATGTGTGCAATTTGATCAGAGACCATTTTAACAACATTTCTACATCACCAACAACGTTTTCAGAAACGGAAGGGTATCAGTAATTGATCTCTCTTCGGACACCAGATTAATATCGTAATAAAAAGATTTTGCTAAAAAATTAGCTTTGCATCGAATCAATGACACTTCTTACTTTTTGAAAGCACTCTGCAAATAGAGTATTCCTGAAATCACTTGTAGAGGTCTGCGATTTTTTTAATTCAGTTCGCAAACTTTCACCTTTGTCTTTCTCACTTGTTACACTGATAAAATCCGAGTATTGATCCAAAATCAAATGCTTGCTGATCTCTTTAAAACGATACCATGATTTCAAAATTCATGTCGGGGCAAACAAACCCATACCTCCTACTAATATTTTATTTCTTCATAATTTTTATGCCTTTCATAGTTTGGATTTATGCATCGTAAAACGAATGCTTGCACCAAAATATTTCTCTCTAATTTTTATTGTCCTAGGTACCATTTTTTTAGTAGACGGCTCAGGTTAGAAATGGGGGACGGGTGTAGGGTGGAGGAGGTTTAGTTACGGTTTAAGGGAAGTGCATAAGAAATTCTACAAGGTTAAAACGTTTGGGATGTGCTAGTGCATTGTATGAACAATCACGAATCATTTACAATTCTACGTTTCATTCTTCAATAAATATTTGAACTTATACTGCCCGGTCTTATTATTTTGAATACCTATCTAATACTTCGTCGGGCCTCCACGGGCGAAGATAACAACCCCGACTCGACGTCATATGCTTCCCACATACTTTCGAAATACAGAAGAAGGGTTTTGATCCACTCTTCCTGCAAATTCCCAACGATGATCCTCCCCTTTCAAGCATTCAGCCAAATCAGTCTATTTACGCATGTCGCACTTGACTTTGCTTTTCACCATGTCATTACGACTTTTATAGGACTTCGTTGTAACGTTTCGGTAATGTTTATAGGACTTCGTAGTAACTGGAAAATTTATTAAGGAAGTGTACATACATTAGCATGTTTCATGGCACTTCGCACACAATGCAATGTTCATAATAATTTGGCCAGGAAATGCAATTTATTCCTTGTTAGACTCGTCAGTTTCGAATTCTTCATCTATTGTCACCGTTTTTCCCTTAATGAGGCCATTCAATGCCACTATTCCGTGTAAATATCACGATTCAAGTATTCATGAATCATATTACTGAAAGGTTTGTTGCATGCTTTATCAACTCTAACACAGCACTCAATGATTTTACATTGTGTCATGTCCATTAGAGAATATATTATTTTAAATAAAATGTTGTCGACAAATTTCCCTTGAGCCCTATTTATCTATTTATACACCTAATAACCATGGTGATGTTAGGGCTAGGCCCTTCTACACCAGGTTCATTTAAAAACAACAAAAAAACTATAAAAAAACAAGAGAATATTTCAAATATTATACATATCAAATATATAAATTGTCATTATTCAATGAAGTGTCATAGTTATAAAATTTTTTAGTTTTATATTTAATAATAAAATAAGCAATAGTTTAAGGTTTGAAAATAAATATCTAACTAATAATGATATTTAATATGTGCATATATATCACACGTATTCACTATCAAAGTCAGGTTGTGAAGGAACAGATTTCCGTTACAACAGAACGTTAAAATAAAAATATTAAATTTAATAAGTGTAACCATACACACGGAAATCTGACTGGTCGAGCATTCCCATTGTTTGAGGGGAAATCTGGTTATATTCCGTTAAACAAAGAAGTCGGGAGCAGGAAGTTAATAAGAAAGTTGAAGTTTGCATTTCTGACGTCATCATCATCATCATCCTCAAGCAGCTAAGGGCTACGGAGGTCCAACCAGACCGTGCAATTTAGTTCTCCAAGCAAGTCTATCCTTAGCTACATCTGCTGCATCTGGCCACTGCACACCAATTCTAATAAGGTCCTGTTTGACATTGTCTGTCCACCGCATCCTAGGTCTCCCCCTCTTTCTGAGGCCTTTACGCACACTGTTCATAACCCTATTTACTAATCTATAATTATTCATATGGGCAACATGGCCAAACCAACGGAGTCTCTCTCTGCACAATATGCTGCTTAAAGGAGGGTGCCGACTCCTTTGCAAGACTCCTTTGCTCCTTACAAAATTGAACCACCTAATGCCCAAGATACTGCGTAAGCATCTAGACTAAAAAGCATCTAGTTTCCTCTTATCTTGTTTACATAGTGTCCACGTTTCACTACCATAACTAACCCTAGAAAGAACCAAACTATTATAAAGTCTAATTTTAGTCTTTAGGTGTATACGCCTATTTCTCCACACTCTCCATAGATTCTTAAAAGTCCCTGCAGCAATCCCTATTCGTCTGTTAATCTCCTGTCGCACATCACCATTATCTGCTACATAGCTCCCAAGATAATTAAACTGTGACACCTGCTCAAGACTGCAACCATTCAGATTAACTGACTCACAGCCTACCTGACCAATTTTAATCACTTTAGTTTTCTCTCTGTTTATAACCAAACCTACTCTACTACCAGTCTCATCAACAGCTCGAATGAAAGAGTTCATCTCATCAACATCATTTGCCAAAAGGGCTAAATCATCAGCATAATCTAAATCAGAAATTTTCGTATCTCCAGCCCATTTAAGGCCAAAATCTTTCCCTTGAAGTGTATTTCGCATAACATAATCAATAACCAAACTAAAGAGAAAAGGAGACAAAATGCACCCTTGTCGAACACCAGAAGTAATGCTAAACCAATTGCTACAAGACTTACCAACTCTCACACACGACTCAGTGTTATTATAGAGAACTTTCATTATGTTAACTAACTTGTCTGGTATACCATATGATTTCACAATCAACCACAAATTATGACGAACAACAGAGTCGAAAGCCTTTTTGAAATCAACAAAGCAAGCAACGAAAGGTTTCTGAAACTCTAAACATTTCTCAAGAATCTGCCTAAGTGAAAATATCTGATCCACACATCCCCTACCACTTCTGAATCCACATTGCTCATCATGCAATTGCCTGTCAACAAGATTCTTAATTCTATTAAGCACAATCATGTAAAGAACTTTACCTGGAACAGAGAGTAGGCTGATACCCCCATAGTTATCACAAGAACTGCGATCACGTTTTTGAAAATAGGAATAATAATAGCTCTGGTAAAATCCTTAGGAACCATGCATTTATCATAAAAGATATTCAAAATTTCAGTCATCCAAGTGGTTACAGAAACATTCCCAGCTCTAAGCATTTCCGTAGTAATTTCATCTACCCCTGGGGATTTATGAAGTTTAAGTTCCGAAATAGTCAAAATGACTTCAGATTGTGTTATAGGGCCAACATTAAAACCACTAATGCATCTATCGTCATTGCAAACAATGGGAGTAGAACTACTCATATTGTTTGGAACATCACTGAAATGCTCAGCCCACCTAGTCATGAGAGAATCCTCACCTTCTATAACCTTACCTTGTTTATTCTTCAATCCCTGCATACCTGTCCGTTTTCTACCACACGAAAGGTTAACTATCTGATACAGCTCTCTGCTGTTGTGCTGTCTAACTGCTTCCTCGGCTTTGTCAGCCAAGGCATCAAGCCAAAGATTCTTATCAGCATCTAACTGACCCTTTACATGTTTATTAAGCTGTCTGTAATGCTTTCTATTAGGACTAGTAGGGTATTGATTAAGGAAATTCCTGCAGTTCTTTCTTTCTGAAATAAGCTCAAGTGCTTTATCACTCAAATAATTCTGTCTCCTCTGCTCCTTTTTTCCTAAAAGAGTACTGTTAGTGTCCAAAAAAGCCTGCTTAAAATGATCCCATTCATCCTCAACTTCAGTAGTAAGCATACCATGACTATCATAATGACTAAGTTACCTATCATGGTAAGCTTTAGCTATAACTGGGTTTTTCAGAGCATCAGTATTAAAGGTAAAATTTTTAACCCTAGCACAACACTTTTTAAGTTTAAGTTGCAAGACACTTTTAACAAGGTAATGGTCAGATCCAATTTCAGCTCCCCTATATGACCTGGTATTCCTAACAGAACTAGCCCATTTGACGTTAATTAATATATAATCAATCATATTCATTTGCATCCCATCAGGTGAAACCCATGTGTACTTATGTATGTCACGGTGTTTGTAATAAGTGTTAGTTATTCTGAATCCATTGAGTTTACTTACCTGTAGGAGACGTTGCCCATTGCCATTGCAGCCACCAATAACAAAAGGGCCTATCACTCCTCCCCAAAGGTTAGAGTCAGTACCAACTTTGGCATTGAAGTCACCAAGAACAAGGGTAATATCTCCTTTCTTGACAGAATTCAAAATATCCTGAAGTTGTCCGTAAAACCTATCCTTCTCGTCCTCATCGGCATCCTCAGTGGGGGTATAACAGCAGATAATATTCAAGTCTTTAACGCTTGTCTGAAAGTTTGCTCTAAGAAACCTTTCATTAATGCACTCATATCCTAAAAGAGCATCACTAGCGTGTCCGCTGAGAAGCAGACCCACGTCTTGGTGATGTTTATTATTGTTCCTCCCTGAAAAGAGAAATTTAAGATTATTTTTAAGAATCTGACCTTTATCTGTCCATCTGGTCTCTTGCAATTATAATGGTGGAATTCTTGTGTGAGGACATCAAGAGAAAAAGCTCTGTGCAGAGTCCTCACATTTCAACTACCTATGGAGAGAAAATGGTTAGTGGGATGTTTAAAGAAACTATGTTTATTGAGAGAGCGAATGCCGACAATATCAAACAGCCCCCTAATCGCAGACATGGGGCAAAGACCCGTTCCCCCACCACTAAAGGCTGAAGCCATCTACACTGGAAAATATCCCCCAATGTAGAATTTGACGATGCCAGTAGAAGTGAAGAGTTCAGGTGCCTGCGATGACCTCTGATCAGGATTATCCACCAGCTGATAAACATATCCTGTGGATCTATTCACTTGGGGCTGTCACCCCACAAATAAACAGAAAATAAAGCGGAAGATTTTCCCTCCACAGAAGCCCACCAGTGCAGCAAATTCAGGATCCATAATCAAGCTCAGAGCCTTAATTCAGTCCAGTCCAGTGAGTTTATATGGTCAGCACTAGGACCCTGTGTGGTTGACGACTCCTCAGCAAGGTAGAAAAAAAAGAAAAGTAGCCAAAGTTGTCCAGATCAGTAGGCCAAACTAATCTGGTAACCCTCCCCTTAAGGTCATAATTAACTACAGTTTAAGCAGCTGCTTGGGGGGTATTTTTTATTATTTAAGTAACCTCCCATCAAAAACTACATCTGCTTCTGGTAATTCTATGTGAAAACTTTGTTCAATCACATCAGTGGTTTTCCAGAATTTCTATTATTGGATAAAAGTGATCCAGGGGTTGAGTTTCAAGCATTTAATTAATTTTCAGATTCATATTATTCTTATCAAAATCCAGTTGCCAATCAGTTTTCTTGAGCATTTTTAAAATGCACCAATATGGAAACAAAGACAAAGAATACAAACACAGTGAGCACTCCATATTTGATAACTTCTGCAATAATAAAAATACACTCGCTGAAAAGTGATTTAAACTAGTAATGCTTCAGAATGGCAAATAGATATATTAGCTCTAGAATATTACTAAACTTAATATTCTGAATTAACACAACTGGGAAAAAGAAGATGGAAATTTGATAAGCAGTTATCATAGTGATATCCAAAGATCAGGGAGGAATAACTACCGGAGTTGCATATATTTGTGAGTAATTGGAATTTACTGCTTGTTGCGCTCAATGATAGCATAAGAACTTTATCAAAGTCTCTCTAAGTCACACACGGGCTTCATGAAAGACTGAATTTATCCAATCATTAATTTTATTTCACACTTTTTCACATGAATTTCAGGCTTTTCAATTTGTTACCGTTACAGAGAGAATAGCTTTGAGAAATCAGAAAATATAAATTTGAACCAATGTCAAATTGTTCATGTCTTGCTCCTGACTTTCCTAACAATAGAATATAGTTCACCTATGTCAATAAATTTAACATGTTTATAAAATTAATTGTTTGAATAACATGTTAATAAATTTAACATGTTATACAAACTCTTCTTTGTCGTTATTTATTCTAGAGTAGTTTGCTAACAAAACTGGGACCTAAAAACCTTTTACAGAGAAGAGATCTCTTCTATTTATCTGAAACAGATATAGCTTATATTTTCTGATTCTTCCTCTATAACATCAACCTGAATAACAGAAATAAAGTCTAATTACCTTGAAAAAAAATTATCACTCAACAGCTGCTTGCCACAAATGGTCTGACAATTTAATGTCTACATATCTTAATGAAATAATACCACAGAGGTCTGACAATTTAATGTCTACATATCTTAATGAAATAATACCACAGAGGTCTGACAATTTAATGTCTACATATAATAATGAAATAATACCAAAGAGGTCTGTCAATTTAATGTGCTACAGAGAAGATCTGTGAGAAAGGCGAGATCTCACCAGATATACAACACAACATCCATGACTTACCCAGGGCTCAAACCCAGGTCTCTTTGATCCCAAGCAAAGCATACTAACCACTTTGGCCACTGGCCAAATTAAACTTAAAAAATGCTCAAACAGCTTTATTCTAAGAGTACCTTTACAATACGTTTTTTAAAAATAATTTCTCCTGATTTTCATAACACTATAGTTGCCAACAATATTGCTAACAGCCCCAATTAAATAACAGCTTACTGAAAGTGCCTGCAGATACCAAAGCTAAGATTAGCTTTACTTTGAATATGCAAATAACGTGTTATTTGTATGAACCACTTGGCAGAATTACTATGTTACACCAGTGTGTCATGTAGTTAACTGTAAATTTGATTGATGTTAATATTTCATATTAGTGAAAGGCTGAAATGAGTGTTCTTACATGGTTTTCTCAGAAAATACACAAAAATACACTTGTATGTGCTTTCGTTTTTACTGGTCACTTATACACTTTCCAAGTAGGATGCAAAAAAAACCCTGTAAATATATAATATTTTATGTGTTTGTCAGAAAAAAATTTCTTAATTTATTACAATTGACACTTCTTTGCTAATACTCACAGTATACAGGATGAGGACTGAGATAAATTGTGTAAGACTATAAAGGGCAATAAACTTGAAGGTGGAGAAAGATGTTACGAGCGCACATCGGCATTCCCTGATAAATATTACCACAAGATTTTCCAGAATTTAAATTCTTTAAAACTGCTTGTACTTCCCTGTCGTATATTTCTTCAATAAAGAATGAATTATATATTTCTTTAAATGGAAATATCTCAATATCATTTGATTTTGGAATAGTTTCGGTTAATTTATATATTATACCAGTGAAATAGTCGTTGAAAGCATTAGCTAAAACTACTGGATTTTCTATTTCATTATATTTTTGATCATTATCAACAATTATTTTAGGACAATTGTATTCTTTTTAGTTCTTCCATTCAACTCATTAATGACATCCCATTATTTCTTAAAATTACTTTGATATAATAATAATTTATTGCTATAATAGTTTGATTTCTCTTCCCTGATAACTTTAGTTAAGGTATTACGATATTTCTTGTAATTTTGAACTAAATTTGGTCCATTGATATTACTCTCACTTTGCAATTTAAACATCCTATTTCTTTCATTGATAGAAACTAAAATTGCATCTGAAATCCACGGTTTTAATTTTTTACTCACTTTTATATTTGTTTCAATAGAAGTAGCTACATCTATCATCATAATTAATTCTCTGATAAAGTTCTCAAAAGAGTTACTTAATATCAGGATCAATTATAATTGAACTCCAATCCTTTACGCACAACATATTTTTTAATTTACTCATATATTTTTTCCAATTATTAACAGTGTTAGGTTTCAAAATAATGTGTTCCATGTCATTTCTTGCAATATGTGAACCAACAAAGTAATGATCTGAAATATGTAATTTAATAATGTACGCTGTTAAATCCCTGCTGTTAAAATTCCTTACAAACAAATGATCCAAGCAACTGACTGTCATCTCTTCTAGTGATTTCATCGTGGGCAACGTAAAAGCCATTAACTAAAGTCTGAAGGTATTTTCCAGTTACAGCATCATGCATTTTTAAATCTATGTTCAAATTCCCCGTAATAATGACATATTGGTCATAAATATCACTAATCTTATTCACAATTCATCAAAAACTTCTACTTTTGTGTATCCGTGATATCTATAGAAGCCCATAAGTACCATCTGAAAATTATTAAGTTTTATTCGAATTTTCAACATGTCGGCTGTTCTGAACTCTGTATAACAATCAATAACATGAATATTGTCCTTTAAATACATAACTACTCCACCTGCCCTATTTTCTTGTACACATTTATACTATAGACTATGCCATTTAATTTATAGCATTCTATTTCATTATCTTTTACCCAAATTTCTGTAAGTATTATCACATCAGGATGTAACCTAGACAAATTTAAGAAAATTAAAAAATGGTCGAAATTTTTTCTCAAACTTCTTATATTTCCAGAAATTATTTTTAAACCCTTACCCCAAATGTAGGACTTACTCTCAAAAACATTTTCATGATTATTTTTTTTCAATTTTGCAAATGTTTTCTCCAGAGTTATTTACTATCACATCATTTAAAGTTATATTTACCTTAAAATGCACATATATTATCATAAATTACATTATTATCCTTCTCTTCCCTATGTAAATCGACATCAAACATATTACTCTCGTACATATTACTATTGCTTACACTCAGAGTTGTAAAACAGAAATTAACAAATAAATAATCCAATAGCTAGTCATTACTAAATGGCTAGCAATTAGTACAGTTCGAAAGCTTTTCCAGATCAGTTTGATTCTTAATTCTAATTGCATCTGAATTGTCATCTCTTCTAATATAAATTTTGGTATCCTTTACTCACACATACTTATATTTCTTTTCTCTTTGTAATGTTTTTGCCTCATATAATAATTTTTTATTTTCTGGTGTTAAATGATCATTTATGTAGACTTTACCTTCTTCATATATATTTTTCTACTTTCTGATAATCCTTTGCCTTCTTGATACGAACCAAACAAATCATTTGTTCTTATCTGTTTCTTTGCCTTCCATTTTTTCATCCAGTAATCTTTTACTTTCCTTGATCCCATTTGCACAATGATCGGTCTTATTTTATCTTTGTTTTTCACGGGAACTCTATGTGCCACCTGTATATCTACATGTTCTGAACTGATTTCCAATACCTACGCTATTTTGTTCAGAATTACAGTCACATTTTCATTTCTCTCCTCTGGAACTCCAACGACCTCTATATTGCAATTTCTGCCCACTTGCTCCAAATCATTTACTTTCCACTTTAACTCATTCATTTATTTCTGTAGAGCATTAATTTTTTCTCATGAGTTATTCATTTTGTTTTCTATTTTCTTTTATCTGTTGCTGTCACATCCGTCATTATATTTAGATATTCATCCAGCTTATTAGAACAATAAGTAGATCCACGCTGACATTCAGTCATTTCCTTCATAACGTCCTTTTTCAACCTGGCATTCTCCTCCAAAATTTCGTTCTTAAATAAGTTAAACCTTTCATTTAGCGTTTCTGCAATATATTTTCTTATATCCGAATCTTCTTTTGCCCTAGAAACAGAATCTTTATCACTCATACTTTGCTGTGTTGATGGTCCAGGGTCAGTTTGAGTATCATTCCCTTTCCCAAACCTACATTTATTACATTTAAATTTCTTTTTCCGTTCTTCGCTCATTTTCCTAAAATTGCCGTCAGTAAATCCTATACAATGAAAATGATAATTCCGTGCACACGTCGAACATTGCAAAGATTCGAAAGAATCACCAATTATCACATTGCATTCTCCACAAACAACAGACATATTTAGAAATTAATTAATATATATATAAATAACTATTTGGAGAAACCAAGGGCAATGTATCAGAACTCTCTTAATTCATATCCTAAGCCACAACTTAATTAAGAAGCATACGAGTTATAGAACATGTAGAAAAACCACACCACCACTCACGGAGACAAAAATCAAAGCAGACGACATGCAAGTTCGAATTACCCAACTGGCAACCAGTACAATGAAACGCATCCACTTACGTCATCAACCAAAGACACTTTTAAAAGTTGGATCAACTTGTCGCTGAAGGAGAATAGGCAGTCGTAGCAGACGATCTTACAAACTTTTAACAAGTCAGATGGCAACCGCTGTTATGCTACGTTCACACACACATGGCATTACAACATCGATAACTTTACAGAAAGGTTTCTTAATAAATAATCAATCTATCAATCAGTTTTCAAACTGAAAACAGTCTTAAGTCTCTTATGCACCATTCAATTACCAATGAATCAAATCTTTCGACACATTAAAGTCTAAAATGTCATTTGTTTAGAGAACTGAGAAACTCACCCAAAGACAGCCATCGAGCACTGTTGCCACCGAGCACTTGTGCGAAAGCACGGAGATAACTTAGAAGTTATATTAGGTGTGTCCTGGTTTCTCATACAACATACAAACACTGACATGCCAGCTGGTCTTATGTCAGGTTCGCTAACCACTAGATGAGGTCGGGTATACGGTGAAACGTCTGAACAATTGTCTAGCAAAATAGCCTAAGGTATTAAAAACTGAGTGAAACACCGCCCACCTAAATAACTCCTCAACACACATGCACTTGAAAGTTCTAACCTTATTGTACTTGTGATATCACTGACTCTATAATATAAGGGAAATGCAAAAATAATTCTTTAAAGCTTTCGCTAAGAAACCTTATACATGGTTTCCATTTGTTTCTTTTTCCAACAGGTTGAAGCTTTCCAGCAGTGGTGGATGTCGAAACGAGAGAACAACCTGCTGTCGCTCCCCAAAACTGTTTGCGATGAAACTTCTCCATTGCTCGTCCGATCGACGAGCAGCAGTCCTCCCCTCTCCAGATACAACAGCCAAGAGGACTCCGCCTGCCCTACTTCCGGAAGTAGCAGCGGTGACATCACTTCGAGCGGAAGTGGAAGTGACACGCTGGCGAAAGAGAGTAGCAACTACGAGTCTGAGACGATTCTCTACGTGGTGACGGAAAAGGGCATCGTGCTCAAAGAGAGTAAGTTTCTGAGAAGGGCCTTGATGGTGTGCGAATTCTTTGAAAAGTAGTTTGGCGTTTCTTTTCTTAAATTGCATAAATGTCGAATGGAAAGTAATTGTGACATGATTGACTAATCGAAAGCTGGATAATGAAAAAGTAATGCGCATGATTACTGCATATAAGAGTATGAACTCCTCATAAAGGAGTACAGAGGAGTTAATTAGCCACAGAGTCATTGCTGCCAATCATACAGTTCACACAAAAGATTCTTATACTGTTGATGAGTTTATGAAAGTTTATGAATGAAGTTTTGGGGTAATAAACCCACTGTTCCACAGTAGGAGCTTATAGAAGGTTAACTCCCTAGCCCTTACCATACATGCTCAATTGGATTCAGATCCAAGGATCTGACTAGTTCCATAAATCCTGGTCCAAGGACTGGTTTCCATAAATTAAGGAAAATCCTTATTGTTAAGTCAATGGGAAGCTAACGTCAAAGCTCTATTACTTTTATAATAAGTTTTTTTTTGAAAAACGTGATTGCAGATAAAGATCTCAATCAAATAAATCAGTTTCCCGATTTTCAACAATATTCGTTCAGTATTTAATGAGTTTTGGAAGTTGGAATATTTAGCGATAACAATGCCAGTCTTAAGAAACTTATACAAAACTGAAGAATAGCGAAAGAATTCTTCACACAAAATTCTAAAATACAAACTTATTTTATTAAACACTTTGATACAATACTTATTACTAAGTTTTAATTAACTTCTGAAGTCAATTTTTGTGGCTGGCATTGCTATCGCTAAATATTTAAATTTCCATAACTTATTAATAACTTATTAAATACTGAACGAATATGGTTGAAAATCGAGATATTGATCTATTTGATTGAGATCTTCATCTGCAATCACATTTTTCAAAACAAAAAACTTATTCTAGAAGTTTCAGAGCATTGTCGTTAGCTTCCCATTGACTTAACATAGGGATTTTCCTTAATTTATAGAAACTTCAATCTTATGAATATCGTCACTTTCAAGAAAGTCGCAGACTCTATCAGTCATATGAGAACAGGCATTATCGTCGGTAAAGATTAAATCAGCAGTTAAATATTTAAAGTACTCGTGGAAAGCCTCACATAGAGAAAAAGAATCTTGTCTCTGCAGCGTTGAACATGCAGCGCGCCCTCTGCGATTGATGTGAAATTCAGTATGACTGTTAGTCATCTTGATGGCAGTTCAGGCCATCACACTACATCTACCAAAATAGTTCCTTTCTCTGTTGTTACAGCGGCTGTAGTGAATCCTTTTCTCTCTAAGTGATCTGCCATACTATCCACCTTACCCAATCATCCTTATAATTGTGTTTGTGTCATGGTAAGGTCAAATTGTTATCCAAGTTATCTGTAAGCTGGCTTGAATGGAAATGAATATATACCGCAGCCAAGTGCTCTTTCAGGTAACCCTGTAATGCATACTCATGGTCGCGTCGGTTAAATGTGCAAGCAGATTTTCCTTTCACTTTGAAAAATTTAAATGCACACCCATTTGCATATCATTCCGTTCTGTACTTATCGTGATACATATCTCTTAATTTTGAGCACCAATGTTTAACTAATTTCGGATCCAGAATTATAGGATCGGCACCTATAATTGTTTCAGCAGAATTATAGGATCGGCACCTATAATTGTTTCAATTGTTGAACGCTGTCGATCCTAATTTCGGATTTTAGAGCTAAGATCCAACGAAGAGCATTAATCCTTACCACTTCACGTGATTGCTCTGAGTCACAGGAAGCCTTAATTTCTGATCACTCCAACCAAATATAAATGGCGCATAATCAACCGGAAGTTGGTTTAGCATTATTTAGGACATTTCTTTCTCTCTTCCTACAGAATTAGTAGGAGAACAACACATAATAGCCTCTGCCGATTATCGGAATCTCATTTTCAAAGAGAATTGATATTTCCAATGCTGACCTCGTGACCTTCACATTCCATCATCAAAATTTTAAATTTCTAGCATAAATACATCGTTTTCAATATTGCAGTTTTAAAAACTTTCCGCCGTTAGAGGGCGTAATTAAAACTTTTGGAAGATCCGAAAGTGTGAATCGTAATATTTTATCACTACCTATCAAACCCAAAAAAGAATTTTTAATTTATCTTTAGAAACAAAAAAAAGATGGATGTCAACGTACCGTTTTTTTTTTCTCTTTTTTTCCCTTGAAAATGAGATAAAAAAAATCCCTGAAAATTCCTTATAGCGAGTTGAATTGATTTTACTTGTGAGCGGCAATTTTGTGCACACAATAGGTTAAATGGACACCACGTCACAAGGACCCGAAGGCTCACATCAGCAGGTGAGCTGTTAGCGGAGAGAGGGAAGCCTCCCGTTAACGCTATCCAGCGGTTCTTTCACATGCGCAGAGTATGGCTCTCCTGCATACGGATTCGATGGAACGAACCCTTTCCAAGCCCATCGGTGTCATTTTCCTGACTGAAGCCAGGATGGGGGGGGGGGGGGGGGTTAGCGGAGATAACTATGGAGAGTACGAGTAGACTATTTATGAATAAAAGTTCCGATTTTGCATGAACATAACTCTTCGAATTAGAGGAATTTAAATGTTTTTGATGAATGGATTTCAGTTAGCACAATAGTCAATTATTTATGGAATGTGTCATCGAACTCATCAGTTTGCTTACAAATGACTCAAGCTGTTTGGACTAAATTTCCAAATTACTCCATGATTCATGAACACTTGGTATGGCATTCGAATTTACTAACACTGTAATTTTGACAATTATGCAGTATGATTTTAATACTAAAAATACGAATTTGAATATAATTTTTATCAACTGAAATTCGTCTAAAGTTGGTAATGTGATATCTTTTTCTTCGCACTTATTAATGTCTTTGCTTTCTGAATTCTTTGTAGAAGAATCAGCGAATGAAGATGAAGAAGAAATATCTGTTTGGAATCTTCCATCAGGGAAGATACGTAAAGCATTGTGGGTCATCATGTGGCCAGCCAACTTCTTGTTCTATGTCACAATCCCCGACTGCAGAAGACTCACGAGCAAGAAATGGTTTCCCGTGACGTTTTTCGTTTCGGTCTTGTGGCTAGGAGTTCTCTCCTATATGTCCTTTTGGATGGTCGCCATTATCGGTAAGCAAATGGAAATATTGATAGCTCAGAGATCTTTTTCTACAGATTTGCATTTTTGTGGAGATGTAAATGGAAAGAACAGAACTTGGGTCGTCTGTCACCCTTTTTATTATTCCATTGGGCACAATATAACGCTTTTTTTTTTGAAAATCTGTGATGTTGGAAAACAACACTCAGTTTTGTGAGCAAAGCAAAAACAAACATTTTAGTATTTTCTGAAGATACAACAAAATACAAACCATATGCATAATTTAAAAAAAGAAAAGAAAAAGCTTATGATTAAAAAAAACAGAAATTAAATACAAACACAAACTCAATTTATTTCAAAATGAAATCTGCTAAATATTTTATTTATTTATTTATTTATATTGCAAATTCATAAGTTCATTACCTCGAAAAGGGTGGTTGCTTATATTCTGGTGAGTACGGTATGTAATGATCAAGTGCAGAGTTTCTAGCCTTGAGCTACGAAAGCGCAATCGCCTCTGGTGAATACAGAACGCTTGTTTGGAAGATAAAAGAAATTGCCACACAGAGGTGAGGATGAGATGAGACGCCCTAACGCGCTTTCGCTGTCCAAGGCCGTGATGCCGCCGCAGCAGGGTGGTGGCCACGTTCATGCTCCCAAAACAAACTTCCTGCTGCCACATTCAAGCCTAGTTTTCGCATGCTTTGCTCTCTTCCGCTATGATATTTACGGCTTCTGCTATTAATTCTGTAACTCAGAAAAGTGCATTTATGTTATTTCGATTTAATATACATATGTTTTCGACAATGAATATTCCTGCATCGAATAGCTGTAGCGGAGTGCTATATACCTTTTGTGTTATATAACTATTACTTTGATTACTACAAACGTTTCATATAAATATATAAATTTTAATAAATGGAACAATAAGAAAAGAAATTATTACATAATTTTTTAAACTTTATTGATATGTGTCGCCAATAAATAGTTGAAAACAGTTTATTATTTGGAACATTGATAAACTGCATATAACAAACGTATAAGTACTTATTACACAGGGCAGGATCTAGAGGGGGCAAGGGGCCCATGCACCCCGCCCTCCACCCCTTTGAGAGTGCTAGTAAAGAAAATGAAAGCAAAAAATTTTGTAAAGTCGTGCATATTCATGAATTTTTGAAGAAATTTCTCATTTGAAAAAAGAGGGGGGAATTGTTATACTGCAGTGGAATCCAGTCTCTTGGCTCCCTCTTTTTATTTCACTCCTTTTCGGCTCGATTGCGTCACTTGCCCTTCTATTTTTTTTTTAATTACATGCCTGGTAATATAGAATGGCGAACTGAAATATCAAAATCACAAATGCAACATGCTAACTGTTTCCTATGTTAACTAAAATGTTTTTTCCATATTCTACAAAAACAAATGCATTTAATGAGAGTAAAACCAATAATGTAGAAAATCAAAACAATAGCAATTATAAATTCCTACAAAATTTTATATCGTTTAATCTTTGGTGGAGACAAAATATAAAACATATCTGCAATTACACGCAACAAAATGTGTTTTTCTCCCATCTTTCCTATTAAAGGGGAAACAAACCGAAAAAACATGTTAATTAGCTATGACACTCACTGTTTAAAACAGTGTTGATATTGTGGAAATTGCAATTGATATGTCCGAACTGTGCCAACATTGAGATTTATTTCTGCTAAAACCTCACCTGGCTCTCGGTGAGAAAGGGGACACTGATGGCCTTGAAAAGGCTGCCGTCCATCATATGGGATTTTGAAACATGATTCCGTAAACAGGAGAGCCATTGGGATGTTTTACCTCTGAGAAGCACTTTTTGCATGCAATGGGCTGAACGGCCAGGTCACAAGGACCCCAATGGCTCAGAGGAGGTTGAGGGAAGGGAACCCACTGGACAGCTGTTAGGAGATAGATGTCACCCTCTCTCCTTAAGGCCATTCAGTGTGTTCTTTAATGTGAACACTGTATGGCTCTCTTGTACATGAGACCATGGCTCAATGTGATGGCAGCCTTTGATGGATGGCAGCCATTCCAAGCCCATTGTGGCCACCTTTCTGACAGAGGGTAGATTTCGGGTTCAATCAGTCAGTTCCTCTTCCGTCGAAGGTGGGTTGAGTCCTTTCCTGTCTCCAGAGCTTCTTCCAGATGTCTCTTTCCCTTGCTCTACTAATAAGTTCTCGTAAAGTCCGAAATCCAGATTTGGTCTGCATCGTATTTATCCATTCAGTTCTGGGCTTTCCCCTTTTTCTTTTTCCACCTTTTCTAGCATAAAGGACTAGAATGGGCAGCGATCCAGGAAGCATCCTTTCTACATGCCCATACGATTGGAGTATTTCCTTTCTATGTAATTTAATTCGTGTAATTTATATTCCATGTAATTTAATTCGTTTCTTATAATTTCATTTGTCTCCTTGTCTATCCATCTTGTTCCATTTATTCTTCTTAAACATTTCATTTCGAATGCTTCTAACCTTTCGGATTCTTCCTTTTTTATTACCCATGTTTCTGAGGCATATATTGGCGTTGGTACTATAATTGAATTATAAAGTTTTAATTTCAATGGTTGTGAAATTTTATTATTATTCCAAATTTTATTAAACTTATTAAAGACCAAGCAAGACTGATATTCGATATTTGATCATCTGTAGGGTGTCCCGCTGTTCCGTTATTGTTGTTCCTAAGTAGTTGAATTATTTAACTTGTTTGACTGATGATCCATTCAGTAAAATTTTTTTTTATCATTTTTACTAATAACCATTGTTTTTGTTTTGCCTATATTTATGAATAAGTTAAATGTTCCCGCTACGTTATTTAATTTTGTTATTAAATTTATCAATTTGTCTTTAGTATCGGCTATTATTGCTATATCATCCGCATAATTTATGTTATTGAATTAACAACTTCTTCAAGATATATATTGAAGAGATATGGGGAGATGGAACACCCTTGATCAACTCCTTTATTGATGTGTATCTTCTCTGCTATATTATTAAACTTAATTATTGCTTTTGTGCTCCTATAATATGTTTCGAAGAATTTTAAAACATCCTCATCAGTTATTTTGTATTTTAATATGTTTATCATTGTTTCTCTGTTTATGGAATCAAACGCTTGTGTTGTAAAGTCTATAAAACAGCAACAGATGCTCTTAACATGTTCCAAGTTCGGGTTCGCAGATATAAATCTAAATTCTTTGTATTCTGTATTCACCTGAGAAGGCCAATCACATAAAACGTATTTGGATAATTCAGTAATATAAAGATAAAGAAAAGGAAAATTTTTAATTTTTACATTTTTTTCAAATTTTAATGAAAGTTGCAAAATAATTAAATAAATTTTTCTTAACAGATGTTCGTTGTCATAAATTAAAGATTACTAATTTTGTGATAAAAATAAACGAAACTAAAACCATTCAAATTACTTGCGGAATGAAGCGAAACTAATTTATGCATTTTTAAAATATGCTACAATTAGGGCATTGACGGGAAGATTTCATCTGTCTCCTAACAGATGAGCCTAACCCAGTGGGTCACCTTAGCCAATCTTTTCTGAGCCCTTGGGGGTCCTTGTGTATATTTATATATATAGCAGTGTAATATGCAAGATGGGTAGCCCATGGGAGAACATGGCTATCCATCTTACATGGCTACCCCATTGCAAAGCACAGCATATACGCACATCATGTGTGACAGTAACACCCCCTGGAAGTGGTATAAGAGGATATTAGAAAGAGCCGGTGTAAAGCACTGGAATTGTCTGTTTGCTCGCAATTCTTGCGCACTAAAGGATCAAGCATGCCCCATTGTAGAACACGGCATCCATACGACCAGGTTTCCGACTTTGATCGAGGGAGAAATGTGGGATTACGGAAGGCGGATTATCGTACCAAGACATCGGTGTTCGTGCTGGACGGAATGCTGCCAAAGTGATGAGAATATGGCGTCAGTGAGTAGAGGAGGAACGAACTCACCGACGTGAGGGATCTCAACGGCCCTGTCACACAAACAAACTAGAGGACAGACATCTCGTGCGCATGGCTTTGAATGATCGTACAGTAAACTTAGCTCAACAGAAAAAAAAGAAAACTTAGCTCAACAGTTAGGGTGTGTTGCATATTAACCAGTATTCGCACGTACGTTCGGCGTTGTCTGCAGCATCGGTGCATCTTTTTTCATTAACCCATTAATTCCCAAAGGTAGAAATTATAATATTTTTAAGGTAGTACTTTTATTATAGACCAAAAATACATGTAAATAGGTAGTTGTGATAAAAAAAATTGTGACCACAGAAGCCACAGAAAAATGTTGCGTATGCGCAACTTTGGGATTATCAGAACATGAATACTTAAAGTTAAAACATATGGAAATGTCTGAAGCAGTCTGCATGAAGATGAATTTGATATCTTTTACACATATATATTGCATTACTTTTGTACTGTCTACATCTTCTTCTTGCTTTATTCTCCTGTTGAACTATAACATGGCTAATATTGTCAAACCATACTTCGAGGCTTAATCAGTAGCGCGCCAGAAAAACTACTAATAAGCCTACTATAGCGCCGAACAAAATAATATCTACTCGAACTAAGTATCTACTCGTAATCTGTAGTTCCTAGGTTCGAGTAGATAGGGAGAAGGAAGAAAGTGATAGGGAAGAAAGAAGATTGGAAAGGGAGTATAGAAGAGAGAAGGCAGAAAGGGATAGAGAGAATGAAGAAAGTGATAGGGAAGAAAGAGGATTGGAAAGGGAGTATAGAAGAGAGAAGGCAGAAAGGGATAGAGAGAATGAAGAAAATTATAGGGAAGAAAGAAGATTGGAAAGCGAGTGTAGAAGAGAGAAGGCAGAAAGGGATAGGGAGAAGGAAGAAAGTTATAAGGAAGAAAGAGATTGGAAAAGGAGTATAGAAGAGAGAAGGCAGAAAGGGATAGGGAGAATGAAGAAAGTTATAAGGAAGAAAGAGATTAGAAAGGGAGTATAGAAGAGAGAAGGCAGAAAGGCATGGGGAGAATGAAGAAAGTTATAGGGAAGAAAGAGATCGGAAAGGGAGTATAGAAGAGAGAAGGCAGAAAGGGATAGGGAGAATGAAGAAAGTGATAGGGAAGAAAGAAGATTGGAAAGGGAGTATAGAAGAGAGAAGGCAGAAAGGGATAGAGAGAATGAAGAAAATTATAGGGAAGAAAGAAGATTGGAAAACGAGTGTAGAAGAGAGAAGGCAGAAAGGGATAGGGAGAATGAAGAAAGTTATAAGGAAGAAAGAGATTGGAAAGGGAGTATAGAAGAGAGAAGGCAGAAAGGCATGGGGAGAATGAGGAAAGTTATAGGGAAGAAAGAGATTGGAAAGGGAGTATAGAAGAGAGAAGGCAGAAAGGCATGGGGAGAATGAAGAAAGTTATAGGGAAGAAAGAGATTGGAAAGGGAGTATAGAAGAGAGAAGGCAAGAAAGGCATGGGGAGAATGAAGAAAGTTATAGGGAAGAAAGAGATTGGAAAGGGAGTACAGAAGAGAGAAGACAGAAAGGGATAGGGAGAATGAAGAAAGTTATAGGGAAGAAAGAGGATTGGAAAGGGAATATAGAAGAGAGAAGACAGAAAGGGATAGAGAGAATGAAAAAAAATTGTAGGGAAGAAAGAAGATTGGAAAGGGAGTATAGAAGAGGGAAGGCAGAAAGGGATAGGGAGAATGAAGAAAATGATAGGGAAGAAAGAAGATTGGAAAGAAAGTATAGAGGATAGAAGGCAGAAAGGGATAGGGAGAATGAAGAAAGTGATAGGGAAGAAAGAAGATTGGAAAGGGATTATAGAAGAGAGAATGCAGAAATGGCTAGGGAGAATGAAGAAAGTGATAGGGAAGAAAGAAGATTGGAAAGGGAGTATAGAAAAGAGAAGGCAGAAAGTGATAGGGAGAATGAAGAAAGTTATAGTGAAGAAAGAAGATTGGAAAGGGAGTATAGAAGAGAGAAGAAGAAAATTTATCATTTACATCTAATTGGTCATTATCTGATAAGTGAATATTTTGTTTGATGGAATCAAATCTATTCCTACTCATGCAATTTCTTACCAATGGTATACCTTTGTCCTGATCCTTCGAACAATACATTTTTATAGCTGGTAAGGTATGGTAACCGGTAAAAATCAATATACCACAAAAGTGCTTCAGACTTGCCTTTCTTAGTTCAAAAGAATGTCGATTATGATTTTTTTGAATAACCAGCAATTTTTTCCCAGACATCATCACTAAAATATAAAAAAAAATCGTATGGAGACTTGCCACTAATTTTGTTTTTAATTTCCTCTATCATAATCTGTTCTTCTTCTTGTGGTAAACTTTTGTAAGTCGGATTTTCTTTTTTCCACTTCGGAATAACTTTCTTTGCTTTTGTTTTGAGAGCTCTTCTAATGGATGTTTTCGGTTTCTTGGAATTTGATGCTATAGGTTGCTCTTCTTCGACATCTTGAGCTTCATCAAGTAAATTTCCATGCACCTCGTAGGTTCCAGGTACGTCTGGCAAAACGTTTTCACTCTCACATATAACATCACTAATATCCTCTTCATCTGTAAGTTCGTTAACCGTTGGTGGTAAGTACACCGCGTTAATATTTTCAGTTTGTTACAAATCATCATCCTCTTCTAATATAGCCATTAGCTCTGCAGATGACAAAGGTCTATCTTTTTCCCACCACTGAGCCCAAGACATATTTAAAAAGAAATATCGCAAGATAGCAAAACAACGATTTATTATTGAATGTATTTACATCATAATAAATACTTACTTGAACTATATATGTTTAGCTATACTGCCGAATTTACACTTCACTAATTATCTAACACCAATTATTGTTATACTAACAAGACGAAAAGCTTAGTTCAACTTCACAAATCTCTGAACACTGACGATATCACTCATACAGAACTAAAATCGCAAGAATAGGCTCATTCGCAATGAGTCATCAAACGTGTGGCAGAGTGATACGTGTGGCATAATGTGCACATGTTGTGCAATCCCAATGTTTCGTAAACGCAACATTACTCTAAATGTTAAACTGTGCAAAAACTAAAAAAATATTTTCTAATTATATGAAACGTTGTCTTGAATGAAATATATGTGAAGCTATTTTCATAAATTCTTAGGGCATTTAGTATTTCTACATATCTTTTTTAGACCTGTAAAAATGCAAAAGATTAGATAGGCTATTTAGGTATAGTTTTAATATGAATAATAATTAGGCTTTTATTTTATATTGATAAATATTTATGCTTGGACATAAAAGATTACGCCCTTTATAACATACATTGGCTTAAAATTGGATTAGTAGGCAAATATATATTTTTTTTATTATTATTTGAAGAATGTTTCGTTTACGCAACGTTGGGGATTAATGGGTTAAGCGGCCATTGCTTCGGCTACCATTGACTCTACAACACAGGCATATGCGACTGCAATGATGGCAAGAACGTCGCGCATGGATGTGTGAAAGGCATTGCATTGTCTTTTCAGACGAATCCCGCTTCAGTATGCAGCAATATGATGGACGGAGGGCGGGGGTGGCTCAGTCGGTAGCGCGCCAGGCTGTAATCTATAGTTCCCAGGTTCGAGTCCCAACTGGGTCAGCATTGAGATTTATCTCCGCAAAATTCCCTGACCTGCCCACTGTCAGCAGGGGACACCGATGGGCTTGGAAAGGCCGACGTCCATCGGGTGGGACGTTAGGCCATGGCCCCATGTGCGGAAGAGCCATACCCTGTGCACGTTAAAGAACACGCTGAATGACCTTGACAGGAGGCTACCATCTGTCTCCCAACAGCTGTTAAAGTGGGTTCCCTCCCCCAACCTCTCTGAGCCTTCGGGATCCATGTGATCTGGCCATTTAGCCCATGGTGTGCAAAAAAAGTGCCGCTCAGAGGTAAAACAACCCAACCCAAACCTGGAGTTACGGTATGGGGTACCACCATTGGACTCCACTCACGCACGTGCCTCATACGCATTACCGGTAATTTGAACAACCAGCATTACATCACTGACGTGTTAGAGCCTGTGGTCGTACCTTATCTTCTGGGACTCTGGTGCCATTTACCAACAGGACAATGTCCGACCACATGTGGCATGCATCTCCTAACAATTCCTGGATAGCCACGATGTGACAATTCTACCTTGGCCTGCGCGTTCACCAGATCTGTCCCCAATTGAACATATCTGGCCCATGATCTCACGATGACTAGTATTTTACTGGGGGTGGGGGTTAAAAAGATGCAGTTATAATTATCATCAAATATTAATTAATCCTCCCCCACAAAACGTAATTATTTTAGCCGTGATCGTATAGTTAATATTTTACCGTGATCGTATAGTTAAAAGCATATATTTATCCATAATTAAAATCATCATCATCATCATCATCCTCAAGCAGCCATGGGCTACGGAGGTCCAACCAGACCGTGCAATTTAGTTCTCCAAGCAAGTCTATCCTGAGCTACATCTACTACATCTGGCCACTGCACACCAATTCTAACAAGGTCCTGTTTGACATTGTCTGCCCACCGCATCCTAGGTCTCCCCTTCTTTTTGAGGCCTTTTGGCACACTGTTCATAACCCTATTCGCCAATCTATAATTATTCATACGGGCAACATGGCCAAACCAACGGAGTCTCTCTCTGCACAATATGCTGCTTAAAGGAGGTTGCAAACTCCTTTGCCTAACCTCATCATTAGTTACAAAGTTGAACCACCTAATGCCCAAGATACTGCTTAAGCATCTGGAATCAAAAGCATCTGGTTTCCTGTTATCTTGTTTACAAAGTGTCCAAGTTTCACTACCATAACTAACCCTAGAAAGAACCAAACTATTATACAATCTAATTTTAGTCTTTAGGTGTATACGCCTATTTCTCCACACTCTCCATACACACTTAAAAGTCACGGCAGCAATCCCTATTCGTCTGTTAATCTCATGCCGCATATCACCGTTATCTGTTACATAGCTCCCAAGAAGCTCCAATGAAGAAAGTTATAGGGAAGAAAGAGGATTGGAAAGGGAGTATAGAAGAGAGAAGGCAGAAAGGGATAGGGAGAATGAAGAAAGTGATAGGGAGAATGAAGAAAGTGATAGGGAAGAAAGAGGGTTGGGTTGGTTTGTTTTACCTCTGAGCGGCACTTTTTTGCACACCATGGGCTAAATGGCCAGGTCATATGGACCCCGAAGGCTCAGAGAAGGTTGGGGGAGGGGACCCACTGCAACAGCAGTTGGGAGACAGATGGTAGCCTCCCGTCAAGGCCATCCAGCGTGTTCTTTAACGTGCACAGGTTATGGCTCTTCCGCACACGGGGACACGGCTTAATGTCCCATCCGACGGACGGTGGCCTTTCCAAGCCCATCGGTGTCCCCTACTGACCGTGGGCAGGGAGGGGAATTTTGCGGAGATAAATCTCAACGCTAACCCAGCTGGGACTCGAACCTGGGAACTACAGATTACGAGCCTGGCGCGCTACCGACTGAGCCACCCCTGCCCCCGGGAAGAAAGAGATTGGAAAAGGAGTATAGAAGAGAGAAGGCAGAAAGTGATAGGGAGAATTAAGAAAGTGATAGGGAAGAAAGAAGATTGGAGTCAAGATAATTAAACTGTGATACCTGCTCAAGACTGCAACCATTCAGATTAACTGAATCACAGCCTGTCTGACCAATTTTCATCACTTTAGTTTTCTCTCTGTTTATAACCAAACCTACTCTACTACCAGTTTCATCAAGAGCTCGAATGAAAGAGTTCATCTCATCAACATCATTTGCGAAAATGGCTAAATCATGAGATAATCTAAATCAGAAATTTTCGTATCTCCAGCCCATTTAAGGCCAAAATCTTTCCCTTGAATTGAATTTCGCATAACATAATCAATAACCAAGCTAAAGAGAAAAGGAGACAAAATGCACCCTTGTCGAACACCAGAAGTAATGCTAAAACAATTGCGACACGCCTTACCAACTCTCACACACGACTCAGTGTTATTATAGAGAGCTCTCATCATGTTAACTAACCTGTCTGGTATACCATATGATCTCACAAATAACCACAAATTGTGAAGATCAACAGAGTCGGAAGCCTTTTTGAAATCAACAAAGCTGGCAACCAAAGGTTTCTGAAACTCTAAACATTTCTCAAGCATCTGCCTAAGTGAAAATATCTGATCTACACATCCCCTACCGCTTCTGAATCCCCATTGTTCATCACGCAATTGCCTATCAACCAGATTCTTAATTCTATTAAGCACAATCATGGAAAGAACTTTACCTGGAACAGAGAGTAGGCTCATACCCCCATAGTTATCACAAGAACTGCGATCACCTTTTTTTGAAAATAGGGATAATAATAGCTCTGGTAAAATCCTTAGGAACCATGCCTTTATCATAAAAGGTATTCCGAATTTCAGTCATCCAAGTGGTAACCGAAACATTTCCAGCTCTAAGCATTTTGGTAGTAATTTCATCTACCCCTGGGGATTTATGAAGTTTAAGTTCACAAATAGTCAAAATAGCTTCAGATTGTGTTATAGGGCCAACATTAAAACCACCAATGCATCTATCATAATTACAAACAATGAGAGTAGAACTAACCACATTGTTTAGGACATCACTGAAATGCTCAGCCCACCTAGCCATGACAAAATCCTCCCCTTCTATAATCTTACCTTGTTTATCCTTCAATCCTTGTATACCTGTCCGTTTTCTACCACACAAAACATTAACTATCTGGTACAACTCTCTGCTGTTGTGCTGTCTAACTGCTTCCTCGGCTTTACAAAATTCGGCTTGCAAATTTCAAAAGCCAAACCATCAAGCCAAAGATTCTTATCAGCAGCTAACTGATCTTTTACAAGTTTATTAAGTTCTCTGTAATGCTTTCTATTAGGACTAGTAGGCTATTGATTAAGGACATTCCTGCAGTTCTTTCTTTCCGAAATAAGCTCAAGTGCCTTATCACACAGATACTTCTGGCTCTTCTGCTCCTTTTTTCCTAAAAGAGTACTGTTAGTTTCCAAAAAAGCCTGTTTAAAACGGCCCCATTCTTCCTCAACTTCAGTAGTAAGCATACCATGACTGTCATAATGACTAAGTAACCTATCATGGTAAGCTTTGGCTATAACTGGGTTTTTCAGAGCGTCAGTATTAAAGGTAAAATTTTTAACCCTAGCACAACACTTTTTAAGTTTAAGTTGCAAGACACTTTTAACAAGGTAATGGTCAGATCCAATTTCAGTTCCCCTATATGACTTGGTATTCCTAACAGAACTAGCCTATTTGCTGTTAATTAATATATAATCAATCATATTCTTATGCAGCCCATCAGGTGAAACCCATGTGTGCTTATGTATGTCGCGGTGTTTGTAATAAGTGTAAGTTATTCTGAATCCATTGAGTTTACTTACCTGTAGGAGACGTTGCCCATTGCCATTGCAGCCACCAATACCAAAAGGGCCTATCACTCCTCCCCAAAGGTCAGAGTCAGTACCAACTTTGGCATTGAAGTCACCTAGAACAAGGGTAATATCTCCTTTCTTGACAGAATTCAAAATATCCTGAAGTTGTTCATGAAACCTATCCTTCTCATCCTCATCGGCATCCTCAGTGGGGGCATAACAGCATATAACATTCAAGTCTTTAACGCTTGTCTGAAATTTTGCTGTAAAAAACCTTTCATTAATGCACTCATATCCTAGAAGAGCATCACTAGCGTGTCTGCTGAGAAGCAGACATACGCCTTGGTGATGCTTATTGTCGTCCCTCCCTGAAAAGAGAAATTTAAGATTATTTTTAAGAATCTGACCTTTATCTGTCCATCTGGTCTCTAGCAAG
This sequence comes from Ryuthela nishihirai, assembly GCA_038380435.1. Lineage (NCBI taxonomy): Eukaryota > Metazoa > Arthropoda > Arachnida > Araneae > Heptathelidae > Ryuthela > Ryuthela nishihirai. The sequence goes on from JAWZYU010000025.1 coordinate 891,422, forward strand.
CCGAGAATATCTAAATTATAATGGTGGAATTCTTGTGTGAGGACATCAAGAGAAAAAGCTCTGTGCAGAGTCCTCACATTCCAACTACCTATGGAGAGAAAACGGTTAGTGGGATGTTTAAAGAAACTATGTTTATTGAGAGAGGGAATGCCGACAATATCAAATAGCCCCCTAATCGCCGACATGGGGCAAAGACCCGTTCCCCCACCACTAAAAGCTGAAGCCATCTACACTGGAGGACTTCCTCCAACGTAGAATTTGACGATGCCAGTAGAAGCAAAGAGTTCAGGTGCCTGCGATGACCTCTGCTCAGGATTTTTGCACCAGCTGATAAACATATTCTGTGAATCTATTCAATTGGGGCTGTCAAACCACAAACAAACAGAAAACAGAGCGGAAGATTTTCCCTCCACAGAAGCCCACCAGTGCAGCAAAATCAGGATCCTTAATCAAGCTCAAGGCCATATATCTGTCCAGTCCAGTGGGTTTACATGGTCAGCACCAGGACCCTGTGTGGTTGACCACTCCTCAGCAGGGTAGAAAAAAAAAGAAAAGTAGCCATAGTTGTCCATATCAGTAGGCCACACTAATCTGGCAGCCCTCCCCTTCCGTTCACTTCCACAAGAGAGTATCTCTTTTGAAAGGTACTAAAGGTCTGCACCACGAAAAGGCTTGGTTCGACGTTAGATGCTAGGCCTGGCCGGTTCTATGCATCGTCACAGGGGATTGGTGCATAGCTCTCCTTCCAGTGACTACCTAGCTACCATTTACAGACCATAATTAAAATACTTACGATAATTAGTAGCCCAGTATCCTACTGGGAAACAGAGTCATCCTCCCACAGAAAAGGAATAACCAAAGGCATGTATGGCTTTTTATTACAGAGTAGTAATAAAATGCCATATTAAACTAATACTAAAAGTAGTTACAGAGCTAATTAACACAGTTTCATTTTTTATAACACATTCTTTGGTCTTAGTAACTTACATTATATCTCCTGTAATAGATATTTGCCTCTGTCCTGCCTACACTAACATTAGTAAATCTTTTGTTATTCGAAACGGTCATACTCGACTCACTATTCTGATCACCTCTCTACTATAAAACTCGTGCTCACTGTCCTCTGCATTCTCCAGGACTCACCTGCCTCCTCTAACAGACTCAACTAACCGAAGTGTCTCCGTCCACAGCCAAGTGTCAAATACTCTACCGTGTCATACAAGTCAAGAATCAAGAAGAGTCCTTTCCTCTCTCGAGCACACAAAGCACCGCTATATCAGAAGACTTCCTAAGTGTCTGATTGGTTCTTGCAATTCTCTCTGCTAGGGGGTCGGGTGTGGTGGTAAGAGACGGAAATAGAGCTTTTTGATTCGACATCCTTATCCCGCAACCACATGACTGTCCCTCTGTGGGAACCGTTTAGCAGTGGTTTAGGGGAATTCCTTCTGGGCATCTGGTGTCATAATGCTTAGTCATAGACATGGTGCCAGGCTCCACTCTGACAAAGGCTTTTCCACGGACGAGAGGGCGCATCCCTTTGTAAACGCTGCCCTGATTACCAGTGGCTGGCGACAGGTAAGTTATTTCTCCCTGCTAGGCGGTGTCTCCAACAGACTGGTTCGCCTAAGATGCAGACTTAGCAGACTTGTCTTTTACGATAATACTCCTCATGGCATCGCTCTGACCAGAAGGAAGCTGAAGTCTGGAACTCGAAACCGTTCTATGTGAATTATGCAAATTCACTCAGAACACTAGCACACTGGACACCAGCAGCAGCTACAACAGATGAACTTTGGCCACGTATCAAAACTGCATGGACTAACATTCCCCAAACACACATCCGATGTCTCATCCTCTCAATGCTGGACCATGTAGCAGTGGCTATTGCTGCAAATTGTGGCTACACAAGACACTGATTTCTTTGCATTCCACAAGTCTAACCGAGTTGTAAATGTAATCATTTGATCCTTGTGACATAAGCTATGTATTCACTAAATATGGCTTTGTATCTCTTATCTTTCCTGGTGTTGCACTTTTAATGTCCAGTAGTGTATACATGTTCAAGTGTAATACAGGGTGATTGTAAACTCTTTCAACAGAAAAAGAGGGGTTATAGTACACATCAAGACGACCAATTTTTGCAATGGGACCTAGGGTCGCATTCCACTCCTTCCGTCAGAAAAGAGTACTTTCGAAAAACTCCAGGCTTGCACAAGTATTTACAACAGGTGTATGAAAATCACAATACGACGATTCGGAAATCTCTCATGGTACAATCTTTGTGCTTCACGTCCATTACCACCTGCTTGGCCGTACATCAGATGCATATCCGCCAATTCCCTGTCCTTCACGAATAAATCACTTATCATGTGACGTTATGAACGGGTTCGGATGCGTTTTAAATGTTTGTTCTTAATCGTCTACGCACTTGCTCAGTGCACCTGATTTGCATCTTGTGCTTTTCATGCAGCGGTTGTAAATACCTGTGCATGCGTGGCGTTTTTCGAAAGTACTCTTTTCTGGCGGAAGAAGTGGAATGCGACCCTAGGTTCCATTGCAAAAATTGGTTGTCTTGATGTGTACTATAACCCCTCTTTTTTGTTGAAAGAGTTTACAATCACCCTGTATATATATACTGTATATAAATATACACTTGAAGCGTATCACCGAGGAGCAACATATAGGCATATAAATTTGTGTTCAATATCTGTTTATCAATGGTCTCGAAATTTAAAAATAATTGTTTTTACCACAGGTTACACTTTGGGTATTCCAGATACTGTATCAGGTTTAACTATTCTGGCTGCAGGTACCAGCGTTCCTGAACTTGTATCCAGCATCATCGTGGTTAGAAATGGTAAGCATACCTTTAAGTCTTCTTCACTTGAAGTCAGCTCATTTTCAAATGCACTTTCGTCGCCAAAGAAATTGCCCCACGTGGAAGGACATTTGTAGGAAAGGATGACACTCTGTGTTATGATAGCAGACAACAAGGGAAAATAACGATAACAGTTAAAAACATGTAACATTTAATACAGAAAAAGTGGCAACAATAATTGGGTTATGACTGCCGTAGAAACGGATGAATCACGTGGTGCGACATCGTGTCAATGAGCATTGAAAGGAAAATTGATGGAATAGGAGATCACACAACCTGTAAATCAGCTCTTAGTTCAGCACCGTTACGAGCTGGTTGAGGCTTGACTACGATCAATTGCCACATCACTTCCCATGCATGTTCGAAGAGAAAGATTTCAGACTACGTTAACAGACAGAGCCATAACGTCCACTGCTTTTAGAGTCTGTTGAACAGCGGCAACTGTCTAGGGATGAGCATTGTGTCGCTGAAACATGGCCTCGAACACACAACAACACAACGGAAGTGTGGAAAGATTGCCTCCACCAACTTCAATATTTTTATTTATGTAGACGATTGTCTTCTTTCTTTTACCTCAAGTTCTTTCACTTCTCTAAAACAAGAAATAGAAATTAATACTCATGATGTGCTTCATTGGTATGCTAAAAATGGATTCACTGTCAATATCAAGAAAACTAATATTGTTTTTCTTTCAAATTCAAATTATCCCCCGCCTGACACAAACATTAAAATTAATAACACCCATATTACAGTTTCCACTTCCGTGAAGTACTTAGGTATGATGATAGATAATAATCTTGACTTTGGAATTCACATTAATAAAACCGTCGCTTCAGCTTTGGAATGGCCCATTTATTATGGGCCATTCCAGTAGTGGGCCATTCCAGTATGAGCCATTCCAGTCCCATATTATTTATGGGACATTCCAGTATGGGCCATTCCAGTCCCTCATCCCACAAGCAGTCATAAATTGGAACTCCATACATCTTACGACGATACCTAGTTGATGCTTAGGTCTAAGGCTGAAACCTGTATCAACTCAAACTGCCAGCCAATGATTTTTTGTTTCTTTTTTGTGTCATTGACTGTGTTTCGAATATTTCGATTATGTGTATATAATAATAATATCAAAAGGGAATAAGTTGTTTTCCCACAAGTAGTCATAAATTGACCTTGCAAGTATTCTTGTGAACAGCTTGAATGTTGTTGGGAGACATGTGAGTGGTCTGTAGTTGCTAGGTTCATTGCTTTTTCTATGATCTTTCATAATTAGTAGAAATGTGCGACCTCTTGTTAGCCATTCTTCACTAGTTGAATTTTGAAGCATTTGGTTAAATTGTATAGCCAAACGTTGATGGAGACTTGTCAGATGCTTTAGTCAAAATCCATGCAATTCATCTGGCCCAGATGCACTCCAGTTCTTCACATTCATTGCATGCATTGAAACCATTTCAGTTATGATCACTACATCATCCATGTTTTTTTTCTTTCAATTCATTGCAAATATCTTTGATAGAAGGGGCCTTTCTATTATGTTAAATTGAATTTTCCCATAATTTTTTTCCAAAATTTTAGAGTATCTTCTTTACACGGGCTAATGTTCTAATGATTCCATTTTCATTCAAAGATTTATAAAATAGTTTTTGATTACTTCGAAATTGCAAATTTTCTGTCAATTGTTTTATGCGTCCATCAAACCTTTCAATTTTCTTTGCAGTTGCATGTTACCCGTTGTTTTAATTCTTCCATAATTTCAACAATTGTTTGACTTTTTCATTTTTCAAATTCCCATCCTTCAAGAATTTCAGGTGACTAAGGTCTCCACGGAGTTTGTTAATTTTCTTTTCAAGTCGAATTTTCCCCTTTGGGGTACCAGGTATTTTCTTTTTTGGCATCTTGTAACCAAGCTCTTCAGTTATTACAGCAGCTGTACTATACATGAGCTGATTTGTTTCTTTTAGTGTATTGGTTGGAATTGTTTTAATTATTTCATTTGTATTTGTTAACAGATCACTCACTTGTTTGCTTCGGGTTTGACGGATTACAGGCAGCCTTTCTCTAACTGCACCTTGGCTGAAATGATTTAAAATTTTCTCTTTCAAAAGACTCTGCTGCTCAGTCAATTCATGATTGTCAGGTTCTTCCAAAGGTTGTTCTTCAGGTGCAGCATGTTCCTCAACTGGATTTTCCACTTCAACTGTCAAAAGGCACTCCACGATTTGGTGATTATCTCGTGTTGGTTCCTCTTTTGCCAGTTTCTCTAATTCTTGAAATTCCAATTCTGTGAAAACTCTTTTCTGGATGATAAACCTTCTTTGATCCATTATTCTGTGTTCTGTTAAATTACTTGTCTGGATGTTTTTCCTTCCAAATTTGCATCATTCTTTTTTGAAAGCCACGGGCTGATGGATTTGCCTTGTAGAAACATTTCAAAATTTCTCGATTTTCATCGATTGTCCAAATTTTACGTTTCTTTTGTTCCAGTAGCACTACAGCAGCCTGTCCTGGTTTCATAACAGGATCTGCTGAGCCCTGAAGCCCATTTATCGACAGGTGCCAGGAGCCCCAACACTTGAAGCGGTCCTTGTTGGCCCGGGCGGCGACCGATCCGGTATGGATTTCTTTTTATTTCTTCTAATCATGTTTGATGGTTGTTGGTTACACTTAGTCTGGCTCCTCAGTCAAGACCAGTCTGGCTTGGGTGGCCATCTGGTAGCTACGCTACCGCCAGCATAACTCTTAACCTCGTCCGAGCACGCAAGCCCCCATCACTACGACAAAGTGGCACCCTTGGTGTTGTTGTTGTTGTTGTTGTTGTTGTTGTCTGGATGATACTATAAGAGGATCATCAACGAACACCAGGGATATCTGATGGCAACCGATACCAAGACGCCACGTATTGACACAATATAAAGCTCCAAAATATAATTTTGAACACACATGAGAGAGACAAACTAGTGTTGCGTTAATAAAAGCAAACACTAGTTTGTCTCTCTCATGTGTGAGTTTGGTGGCAAAGTGGCATTAAGAGCACAAAAGATTAGCCGACATGCATCCAACGTTGGAAAAATGCACTGAAGATAGTGAGCCTGCAGCAGATGACAAAACGAATTGTATCGGAACCGGCGATTCACAAAACTCCAGAGGTTTTTTGATATGAATCACCACCTGAGGAAAAAAGGCAAAAATTGAACCTTGTGCTTCAGAGACATTGACCGTGGCTGACAACTATATGCACATGTGAATGGGAATGAGCGAAATTATCCCAAACATCGTGATTGTCATGTCCCTCTAATGTATTTATTTTTATTTTTTGTTATATTTTTGTTATTGTAAATATTTTTATGTATCAAGTGTATTTTTGGAAGTGCTATTGTGGGGATGTGACTCGCACGCTGTTGTTTTTGGGTCTGAGCTGACTGCCTGCACAGGCTGAGAAATCAAAAGAACTTTTAAGACTATTTACAACTACCATTGGGCGCGAGCGGAGCGCTGGAGAGAGCCGGGCAATAATAAACAACAGTCTTGAGCGTCGCTGTCAAACAGGAAGGACGTTTGAACACGCGTCAAGGGACGCAGCTCTTACTCAAACAAAACCCTTAAGGAGAGGGTTCGATTCTATGTGAGAATCAAGTTTCGGTTCTTGGTGAACCAAGTACAGTTCTATGGAACTGAGGTGAGTTCAATGTGAACCACGTTGTAGGCAAGGGTTGGATATTCTTTCGCTGAGTTCGTCGTAAAAGCGAGAATCTGCAAAGCGCGATTCTCCACCTCATTGCATAATTGTTTGCAACAGCAAAGGCCTACGGCGTCGAGCGCATACCCAGCACGTGATTGCATATAAATGTGAATAAACTGTGTCATCCCTATACAACTCTTGTTCGTGAGTTGTTGGACATATCTCTATACCTCACTTGGCACAGCAAGTCTGAGTTATACAGTATGTCGGTACAGGCATAAGTATAACAACCTGCGAACCCGTTATTTCATCTAAGCAATGGTGAATCTAATTAAGGGGCTAAGCGATCTCCTCTGCTAAAGAGCGACATTTATGACATCGGAGTCGCGACACGACATTCGGCGCAGTTCAGTTCAGCAGTATAACTAATCATACGTGATTTCATTGACAAGAAGAAGAAAGTGCGTCGTTGTCTTACGACGTATCATCACATTTGGCGCAGTTCAAGCCGGATATCTAATTTCACGTAACGAAATAAAAATCTGCCTGCGTTCCTCTCCCAGTCCGTCACAGTTATATATAGCAGGGAACTGAAGAGTGTCTCGAGACAAGTACGTACATCACCCTATTTTGGTTGGCGGGCAATGCACCCTAACCCCCTGGGCGCACATCGCATCAAATGGGCACAGGTGGAGATGCCAGCAGTTGATCTCCTCTGCTTTGCGTTTTCTCTGAGTGCTGCATAGCAAGTATGCACGTGACACCAATTCTCGACACATCTTCTGACGAGGGAGAAATCGTCTTTCACGTCGAACACGATCCTCAACTTCCACAACCAACACAAGAGGACGGATATTTTCATAATGTCTCATTCATATGGGTCATTATCTATTAGCATCGTTTCTTAATTGAATCATGGATCACGTTCTGAACTAATCGATCCATGCACTATGAGCAAGCCGTGGCAGTCGACACTTCTTGAGTGTAGTTAGATGGCCTGATGGGCCATGTGCCTTTACCACTTCACTTCAGCATCGGTTGGTTCATTGTTTGGTTTTAATGCTGTTTTATGCTGCAAGAGCAAAAGGGCTAGGTTGTGTTAAAACAGACTTCAGCCATTGTGCGTGTCAGTTTCTTACTGCATCATTATTGTCGACACTATATTAGCTGGAATCTTAAGACCCAATGAAATGTTTCTTGAAACCACCAGATCTGAATTCAGTAGACTTTTATTTCTGGGGTGAAATGAAACGTATTTTTTACATCCCATTTTTAGGTAATGCATAACATCTGTGTCGATGTATACAGGATCTGTAATACATCAGGTATTTTCGAACTGGTGTGTCTTTTCTACTCTGTAGCTGAGGTAACTTCCGCACTACCGGTAACCACGTTGAACAAGTGTTCTTCTACTATAACTTCCGAAAGGTGAGGGCTTAAAGTTACGTGTCATGTCAATGAAAGCTCACAGGAGGGCGAAATTTCAAAGGGGATGAAAATTTAGCTGGGGTTAATCTTAACGAGTTATATCTTATATTAAAGCTTGTGACGTCTCAAATGTCATGGGCTACCGCAAACTCGACCTCTCCCCCCAAAAGAGAGGTGAGGAGAAATATGTGCGATGTATATCAAATGAAAGTTTCTTAACACAAATGTTATTAGTTAAAAAGATAAATTAAAAAATTAAAAAATACCTGTCATCTTATATGGCCCCTAAAAAGTAGAAAATAAACTTAAAGCATATCGATTGTATAATCAGTCAATGAGTTGGTATTCACTTCAAAGGAAGTTAGGGCACACCGACTCATCTAATTAAGAAGAATGCCGGAGCCCTATCTTCATTTGAAGTGAATACGTATTCAGTGACAGATTGCATCATCGCTATATTTTAGATTTGTTTTATACTTTTCTAGGGAGCATATAGGAAGCTAGGTATTTTAAGAAATTTTTAATTAATATATTTTTACTCTTTGTTCTGCTGATTGGAAGAATTGAGCCGTTTTCTGTGTCTATCATCAAAAATCAGTGAAAAGTGAAAATGATAAGAGAGTGTCAATTAAAAAATTCCCTTTTTTTCTTCAATGCTAAAGTAACTCAATTTGTGTTTTACTTTATTTGAATGGTAAAATATTTTTCATTTCTGTTCTTGTGGGATCAGGTCTTGGCAACATGGCGATCTGCAACCTCATTGGCAGCAACATCTTCGACATCCTCTTCTGTTTGGGAGCTCCTTGGCTCATCAAGACCGTGATGAACACCGAAACCCGATCTCTGGTTATCAATAGCTCCGCGCTCACTTACACCACCCTCATCTTGCTCTCGACAGTCGTCCTCTTCTATCTGTCTCTTCTAGCCGCCAGATGGCGCCTCAGTTGGAGAGTGGGTATCGTTTGCCTTCTCCTTTATTCCACTTTCCTGGTGCTAGCATCTCTCTACGAAACGAACATCTTTGGCGAATTCAATCCTCCCCCTTGCTCTAGCTGACCACGAAGCAGAAAGGACATTTGCGCTAATTATTCAGAACATTGTACATATTGAAGATGAATATTTCCTAAGAAATAACTATAAAAAAGCTTATGTATTATGTAGCATAGTTACATCACTAGGGTTTTCACTTTTTTGAAGGTTAATAGAATTTAATATTAGAATTTCGTGATTTAAACTTTCAAGAAGTTATAACCTTTTATTTCTTTTTGTTTTATTTTAATTTTTTGAAATATTTATTTTGGAATATATAACTGGTAACGCCTCATTAATATTTACACTCTGAAAACAAAAACAAAAAACGTACAGTTTTTAAGTTACCATGTGAACTGTGTCACAAACATACAATTCCGCATTCAGTCAGTGGCGATCCCAAGGGTGCGAAGGAGGGGGGGGGGGGTAGAGCCATTAAGAAAAGGAGTCAAAGAGAATCTTTGTGCAGTACATTTTTTTTACTTATATATTTTATTTAACATTTAACACAAAATACGTAAATAGCGTATAGAAGTACAAAAAAAATGATATGAAACATTGAGTAATTTTCAAGGATAACAAATTAGAATATTTAAATAACAATACATACCTAATGTAAAAACATCTGTTGATATAAACACGAAGGAGAAAATAGCATATTCTTTAATACACTACTCGACATTTAAAGTGCCCCACTGAGAAGGACATGTCGTACAAACTTGCAAATAGCAGGGTGGATGTGCGCAGTTGAGAAATACAAATGATAATCCAGAGCCAATGACGTGTGTGGCTCAAGAGATAAAAGGTGCAAGAAGGAAAAGGGATGGTATTGTGTTTATGCAGGTGGAAGTCGTGCGAACGGTTGCGCTTGGAAATTGTTCAATGAAGGCCGAAAATGCTTACTAAGTGCCATTAGCAGATTTATCGCCATCTGGATGGTTTTGAGAGAGGAAGAATTATAGGCCTAGGTGAAGCTGAAGGGACTACACGTCGTGTCGCTGCCCATCTTCATCGGGATGCACGAACTGTTGGACGCTGTTGGCAACAGAGGCGAAATGAAAGTTCAAGCCTGCATCGCAGAGGGAGTGGTGCCGTCCGACAGACGTCAGCATGGCTCGATAGGCGCATTGTTCGACATGCTCATTCGTCACCACAGAGCACTGCAGATGGGGTCAGCAGCCATGAACGTCCTTATAAAGACCCGAACGGTAAACCGGAGGTTGCATGAAGCACACCTGCGCTCTAGGCAACAGTTATGTCGACTGCCATTGACTGCAAACCATCGCAACGCTCGTCTGGCTTGTTGCCGAAGTCGTGCGAACTGGGGTCACGAATGGAACACTGTTGTGTTTAGTGATGAATCCCGTTTCTGTCAGGATGGTGACGATTGACGGGTTTGTGTATGGTGACAGCCTGGTGAAAGGACGGATCCAGCCTTTGTTCGCGACCAGCACACCACTCATCAGCCAGGTATAATGTATATGGGGCAATTGGATATGACAGCAGGTCTCCTCTTGTCCGCATCACGGGAACACTGACAGCTGCATGATATGTCAGCGCGGTCCTGCAGCCCGTTTTGTTACCGTTCCTGGGACGCATGCAGCAGACCATTTTCCAGCATGACAACGCCCGTGTACACACTGCTAGGTTCTCCAGACAATGTTTGCAACACGTTCAAGTATTGCCATGGCCAGCACGATCTCCAGAGCTATCCCCATTTGAAAATCTGTGGGATCACATTGGACGACGTGTGCAATTCTCTCACCGGCCGGCGCGGAATCTCGATGAATTATGGGAGCAAGTCAACGCTGCTTGCTGTGCAATTCCTCAGGACCATATCCGTCGATGTATGACTCCATGCCACGCCGTATTGCTGCCTGTATTGCCGTTCACGGCTGTGCAACCATCTACTGAGGCAGTCCCATTGTGCTGCATTATCTCATCTTCTAACAGCTTTAAGCAGCTGCAAATTAAATTATGGTATTCCAATATGCATTGCTATGTGTGTGCTACATTTCACCCCTATCCCTCACTCCTTATGGGTGGGGCAATTTCAATGTCGTTCAGTGTATGCATAACCAAAGAGCTAAATGCAAACTCATCCAAATTACAGTACACAATTGTTATATATTATTTTGTCATATTGAATAAAATACAATAATTAATAAATAAGGAGCAAAAAGAAATAAAAGGTTTTTTGAATGTTCTCAAGCATTTCTCATTTCTTATATTAATACTTAATGTGTTCAAAAATGTTGGTACTACGAAAAAGAAAATATTATTGACGATTTCTTTATTGAATTTCTCAACATGAAATTTCAAACCGATATTTCTTGAATTATATTAAACTTTCTTACTGGTATTAAATGTTGATTTTTTTGTGTAAGGATATGAAGGAAAAAAATATATATAATTTATAATTTTCTCAAAGGTAATAATTTATATCTGCGATGTAATGAATTCATATTGGAACAATTGATTTGCGACAAATTTTTTCAATTTCGAATCAATCTATTTTGTGTAAAACATAAAAGCTGGAAATTAGATTTTTAATCCTCTCCCTAACAATAAATTCCATGTATCAAAGTCGATTATACCCATGCAAAATAAAGACAAAGGAAGTTGATCTCTACAACATTCTTTAGAACATAAAATTTATATATAACTTGATGTAACTTTTTGCACGTACAGTAAGCCCTCGTTATAGCGCTGTTCGCTGAACCTTAATTCGCCATAACGCTGACATTGTACACTGAAGTGCCATTGAATTAGGGATAGGATACGTTATCGAAATTCAGTACCACAAGTCTCGCATTTGCAAGCATGCATGGCTGAAACTCCGGTCATATATAGCTGTCAGCTTTGGTTTCCCCAAGCATTCCTCATGAGAAGCGTATGGGGAAAGTCGCGGGATTTAGATGCATTTGACAGAGGGCAGATCGTATGTAGCCGTCCCGTGGCCGAGTGGTTAGCACGCTTGGCTATTGATCTAAGGGACCTGGGTTCGAGCCCCGGGTAAGGCATGGATGGATGTGTCGTTTTTCTGCTGAGGTCCTGCCATCCTCTCAGACCTTCTACTGTGGCATATAAACTGACAAGCTCCTCTCAGACCTCTGTGGCAAGCAGCTTGCTTAAGGGGGTATTTTTTTTATTATTATTAGATCGTATGTGCCCGACGGATGGGACACTCGATTTCCGAAATTGTCAACGAACTTGGATTTGCTTGTACGATAGTTTCTAGTGTGTTCCGGGAATATAAAAATTCAGGCAAAAAAAAAACAAGCACCTGGACAAACTGCAAAGGACAACCAGCCTTAAATGATCGTGGGCTTCGCCGACTGACCCGCATTGTACGAACCGATAGGGGTCAGACATTATCTGAAATCACCTCCCTTCTGAACGCGGGTTCCAACCAGGAAGTCAGGTCATGGGCCGTGAAACGCTCAATTCATCGTCTTGGCTTCGGAGCCGCCGACCTACGAGAGTCCCACTTCTAACTGTTAGAAGTACGTCTTGTATAGGCTAAAGAACATCGAAATGGGACCATTGAAAATTGGCAACGGATAGCCTGGTGTAATGAATCCCGATTTAAACTTTATCACGCCGATGGGAGACTGAGGGTAATGGCGCCAACCATTACCCTCAGTATATATTATTGACGATTTCTTGGTTATTATTTCGATTTCTTTATTATTGACGATTTCTTGGTTAAAAGGATCCTGTATGTCAGGTCAGAACAGTACAAGCTGGTGGTGGCTCAGTGATGGCCTGGGGTGTCTTCAGTTGGATGTCTATGGAACCTTTGGTACGTGTACCGACGACTCTCAATGCATCCTGGTACGTAGAACTCATGGCTGACCATTTACACCCATTTATGGCCATCATGCATCCCAATGGAGATGACATCTACCAGCAAGACAACTGTTCATCTCCAGGTTGGCTACAACATGGTTGCAGGAACATTCTGCTGAATTTGAAATAATGAATTGGCCACATAGAAGCCCAGATTTAAATCCATCGAAAATCTTTGGGATACCGTCGAGCAGAGTGTTCGGGCCCATGTCCCGTCAGCGATGACCATGAGAGAATTGTGGACGCTCTGGAGGATGCATGGGTCGCCATACCTGTGGAATATTTACGCAAGCTTGTGGAGTCCTTGCCTCGTCATGTGGCGGCCGTTATCAGAGCCAGAGGGAGTCCAACACGTTATTAGTTGCTATCCCTAATTCAATGGCACTTCAGCGTATTATAACTATACCAGACTATAGAGCTGTCTCAACTCGCTAAAACGCTGTTATAAATCTCTCACGACATACGAATAAGAAAACAACAGCTGTGGATCTGGCAATAGAACTGAAAACTCCAATTCCATAGAAACTCATGCATGCTTCGCATGTTTTTTTTAGCGCTTTTTCTCGAATATTATTAATTAACATTTAGTACGTTTTTTAAGCTGTGGCAGTAGGTGAAGAGTGCAAGAAGGAAAAGTCTGAGTTTAGAAACTAAATTATAAGTTTTAAAAAGAATTGATTCTGGTGAACAACAAGTCGATGTGCGCGATAATTTAGGGCTAACAAGTTAAACAACAAGATCAATTAGAAAATAAAGAATCAATTTTCAGCAACAGAAAACTTAGCTGTTCCACTGCAGGCAATTAAATTAACGAGGACCAGGCCGGCTATTATGAATGAAATGGAGAGACTTCTAAATATTTTTATTGATGATAATACTTAACATAAAATTCCGCTAAGTTCAACTATTATTGAAAAAAGATTTATATTAAGAATTAACCTATGTGAAAGCCAGAAAAAAACCAACCGTGGAATCATTTATCTCTCTTAACGGGTGGTTTGATTTAAAACGCGTTTTTACCTCCACATGATATGAATTCAAGAGGAAGTCGCAAATGCTGAACAGAAGAGTTAGAAATTTCAGAAAGGAACGTCAAAATGTTTGAAGAGGAGCGTTACACTGCTCAACAAAAGGTTTTAACTACACTACTAATAATGTAACGATCGAAACAGTGCATTGTAATGACCGGAACTTACCGAATTAACACTATTTATATGGAAATATGGATCTCACTTGTCGCTCAGGTTTGCTGAAACCAATTAACATCGTTAAGGGAGGGATTCTTGTATTGTAAATATGCGTTTCCATTTTAAATTGAATAAACCGATATACCGAAAGAAATATAACTTTCTTTTTTATTTTCTTCTGCAATTTTGCAATTACATCTGTTTCTGGGAATGCCAATGCATTGAGCGCTTCATAAAGAAACGCCTGATGTGTTTACCAACTGGCGCAAGAAGCCAGCTGATGTTTCTGCCAAACGGATCTTACCATAATCCTTATTATCAGAGATCTCTACAGGATCCCTGCAGAGCTATTTATTAGTGGACATCGTAGGATCCTACAAAGCCTTTGTTAAGGCAGTTCTTGCTGGCATCTCTCCGTTTAGTCGCGTCCTGCATAGTCCTTGTTAGAGATCTTCGTCCGAGTCCTATACAGCTCCTGCTAGAGGAGACCTAAATAGGATATCCGCATACACCTTGTTGGTGAAGATGTTAATCGAATACCTTTAATTGTTAATTCAGTTAACCTTGTTAATTCAGATTTTGATTGAATCCCTGCATGGCTTGATCAGATCTCCGCTTAGTCCTCATTTGTGATCTCGACCGATCATTCCAGTGAAGCCATTGGTCGGCAGATAGTAGCTCTTTGGTCAGAACAACTGATTTGTTATGAGGAATTTCAGAAATTCAGTTTTCTCAACAGCTTTCAAAGTTTTAGATACATAATGTTTTAAAGCTGACTGTAATGAAATTTCAAAAACATATTGTAAAGGTAAGATGATGCGAGTCCATTCCCCCCATCCGAAGCGAAGGTCGAAGGGCCCTCGGAACGTAAATGAGGGTGCTCAAGGGCGTTAATCGTTGTCACTTGACAGACACCGGGAACGGCATACGTTCCACTATTGGCCCTTTTACGTGGAACTCGCGTGACCACCCTGAGAGAAGGAAGAAGGAAAAGACTTATTGAAAAAAGACTTATTTATTTCCTGTGTCCTTCTGCTTGAGAGTGCGCTGCAGGTCAGAGGTCAGACTCCGACCAGGATAAAAACTCGACTTGGGGGATATCCCAACAGGAGCCAGTGTTTTTGGCCAAAGTTTTTGTGTGCAGCTAGGCATGGTAGCCAGTTACTGTCAAGTGCGAGGCCTTAGTGAAAGGTCGATCTCGTATTATGGTAAATACTAGTGTTAATAAATGTGTTGTACATATCTTACAGTCTGTTGATAATTTATGCGACCACCCAGCTTGCCAAATTATCCTGAGAAGATTTAGTAGAACATATTAGGTACCTTTTGATGTAAATGTTTGTGACCAACTCCAGTTCAACAAATATCTGACTCCCCACGAAAGCACCTCTTATACATATCTCTATAGACTTTTGTCCACAAATAAATTTCGTGGGAGACTTTTAGATATTATTATTATTTTGAATTAAAACGCTAACATTTTGATTTCCACTTCATTTTTATTTATCGATCAAATGCAAGTTGGAATCTAAAATGGAGATACCAGTTGGATATCTTTTACGATTCGTTGAAGTGGAATAAAAATCCTGATGGTAACGTGATACAAACCCTCTGTTTTAAAAACCACACAAAAAAAATCGTTGTTTTTAAAAATGCACTCCCTTGAATAACATTCACCTGATTGAATTTCCATTCAAAACTTCTCGGCCATTCCTTTTGCAAAGCATTTCTTTTTCTCTATTCTTTGGCGTCCAAATCAGCAGCGACTCCTCTTTTCCTCATATCAGTGGCAACAGTGTTTCACATCCGAAAAAAAAGCAAACCAAATTTTTTAAATTTTCAAAGGTGAAATATTTTCAGTATCTTATATAAATTGCAAACCTAATAACTGAAGATTGGTGACAGAAAGGAAATAGAAGGTCTTCATTTCATTGTCTTCATGGATTAAAGGTTATTATTGCTGGGAGACAAGAGCATCAGAACACATTTCCTTCGTTGCAAACTATTGAGCTTCATTATTGCTTGATTTTTGCCGTAAAGAGCAGGTGAGCACAGATTCTGTTTCCGCTCGTGCTGACACAGCACATCAGAGAACAGAAGACGCCTGACCCCCGACGGTGACCGCGAATCTAAATCATTCTGCTGCCAAGTGAGCGCTAATTAGGCGCAAGAAAGGTATATTCGGGAGAAAGTGATCTTGGATCTGAGTGAAAGGTTAGATGAATAGGAGGATGGTTCTGGCGCATTGGATGAGTTAGGAAAAGAAGATAAGGGAAGAAAGGGAGGAAGCAAAAATAACATTTGCGATTCTGGGTTTGAAGCAAATGATTTCGTTTCATAAGAAGGGGTCTTTCCTTTCATAGAACACGAATGGGAAGGAATTAAGAGAAGCTCATTACTATTTTTGTCACAGAAAGACCACCAAATTACAATTATTGAAGGGAGGAATAATTTTTTTACCAGAAATAGACTGGAAATAATATTCATATCGTCTTGAAAAAAATATTATCGAAATTCCGAACTACGTGACAGAGAACGACCTTAAATGCTCTTGCGCCATAAACTCCACACAAACAGCCAATACAAACTACGGGTTCCAAAATTAACTATGTGGATCTTCTAAAGGAACCAGTTTTATGTTATGTTGCTGGAAATGAAATGGCCGAATTGTTAGTGAAACATTCAACAGCTATAACTTTGTTAAATATAGCTTTACTTAATCAAAATACACACCAGCAGTTTCAGTACGCTTCTGCCACCGCGAAACAAGTGCATTTATGCCGTTGGTAAAAAAAATCTGAGTTCCTGGAAGCGATGAATTTCTCGAAGGCGTTGTTAACTTCTGCTACATTGTTGATGTTTTCCTCATTAAGGAGTGGCGGAGATGCTTGAAGAAGTAGTAGTCAGTTGGCGATAGGTCTGATGAATACTCAGGGTGAGCAAGTGTCTCATACTGTAAGATGGAATTTCTTTGTCAGATATGAAGATGAGAATTATCATGGAGCAGGAGGACGTCATATCTTAAAGGTATGATCGCTTCTAAAACCTGTTATGTTTCTGACCCCTACGATATGGCTTATCCCTAGATAACATCTAACATTTTTAACTCATTTACTTCGCAATTTTGATGTGACCTCTATTTCACTATTTCTTGCATAATTTGTCATGCATGGTTTGGAGTTCTGTACAATATTTCTCTGCATTTATTGTTTCACCTGGTTTAGGAATGAATAGTGGATAACACCGGCTGCAGATCGTCAAACAGTCATCATAAACTTCTTCGGGTAAAGATTGGGCTTGGGCATGTGTTTGGCTGCTTCTATGACGTCCAGCCATTGAGTAGAACGTCGAAGATTGTCGTACAGGATCCATTTTTCATCAAACGTTACAACTCTATACAAAAACGGATCCCTTTGGTTTCACGTGAGAAGTACACACTTCAAGACGTGCAATTCATGCGGAACCCATTTATTAAACTTTTTCACTTGTCTAATGGCTTCCAGGTGCCGAGAAACTGTTGAATAATGCACGCCTAATTTGCCTACGATGTCTCATACTATTTGGCATGTGTCGGATTCATTTAAAGCCGTCAATCGATCGCTATCAATCGCTTCGTCGGGTCGACCACGTGGCGTATTTTGGAGGTTGATGTCGCCCGATCGAAATGTTTTGCGTTGTCCGTTCACTAACTGTGCCTTCCACAAATGCTGCGAGTTGCCTCCGCAGCATTGTGTTTAAACTCGCATTAGAAAAGAACAGGATTTCGACTCTTATTCATTGTCCCCTTTAAGCTTTTGCAATATATTTAAGCTCTTACTATTTATCGTAAGCAGGCCTCATGATTTAATATAACGTATCACAAGCGCCATCTGGTAACATTTTCAGTCCTCAAGGCATCGAAAGTTTCACTCATCTGCGAAATCGGCCATTTGATATGCAACCTAATATATCTAATTTCTAGAAGTTTCACATTATTCTAGCATCATCCCATTAAAACTTGGCTCCATTTGACCTTAAAGGTATGATCGCTTCTAAAACCTGTTATGTTTCTGACCCCTACGATATGGCTTATCCCTAGACAACGTCTAACTTTTTTAACTCATTTACTTCGCAATTTTGATGTGACCTCCATTTCACTTATTTCTCTATCAGAAATGATTGGATATCTGTGAGATTTAGTTTTTAAAATTTTCCCTGGAACAAAGTTTCAGAATTTTAATATGTGTATATAATGTTTAAATTGAAATACGACTTCAAACTGAATTTCAACTTCAAATAGGTTCCACATTTCTATAGGGGAAATCGGACTTGCGAAAAGAAACTCCTAAGACAAAAAAAAGGAACTAAATTAATTGGACACTGTTTCAACTGGGACTTCTTCAGTTGAAAACCATTAATTAACAAAAATCGCTTTGAAAAAGCAGTATTTCGAAAGTTTTGGACGACAAGGATTGGAATACAAGATGATGATGTTTTTTCATTAAGAATATCTGAACTCACTATGCTCTTGAGTATTTTTGAGATTGTCACACATTAAATTTCGTAATGTAGTTGGACCTCCATAGCTAATGGTTGTTTCAGGATTATGTAAGTAGATACATGTCATTAAACGATAAAAAAATTAGAGGATATCTCGAGCATCGTATTGAGTATCCTTTTCTTTATTTCTCTTTTGCTCCTCGACAACAGAGAGATGAAAATCACCTTCGATTCTTTTATCTCTTCAGACTGTTAGAAAATTCTCGTTATTCCTCGAGGGGCAGCTGTGAAACTGAAATACTTCAGCTAGAATATGTTGTGGAGGTATAAGAAGCTTAAAGGGACTTGAGCATTCGGGTGAAACAAATAGCAGAAAGGATTTCCAGCTCTGAGAGTTAGCATCGTTCTCGCTCAGAGGCGAAAAGCATTTCGACTGTTCGAATCCCAAAAGTGCTGCTCATTCCACTTAAGACATATGCAATATCAAGTGCAGAATGCGGAAGAGGAAAGATTGTACTTTTCAGTTACTATTTCAGGCAGTCTGAAATGTACACAATGCGGGTTTAGTGAGAAAAAAAATCTAAAATCTTGTTAGAACAAACTGTGAATCTCATTTCATCTGTCAGATATTTCAGTACTTTTGTTTCTCGATCTTATCTTCCCAGTGCGGTAAATCCCACGAGAGGACAACATCAAACGAGATGTTATTGTTCCAACCGTTAAGGTAAATATTTTATCTGACTGAGTCATAAATATATGAGAGGATTCCTCCTTTGTTCTTTAGCTCCTGAATGAACTCTGATCCAGTCCACTCTGTGCAAAAGAGCTTACAGGTTGACATTAAAGAACTATTACTCTTCTTTTTAAGACTTTCGTTAATAATTTACAGCCATTCTACGTTCCATGACTTCACAAATTTCTCTTATTTTGAAGCATTTGCAGATCTTTCATTTTCCCTCTCCTCTACAACAGACGATGCTGGGGAGCGATGTCCCCCAATAAATAAATAAATAAATAAATAAATAAAGACCCAAAGTGATTTTCATCGTGAACTTTTGGGTTTCAATCTACTCTCTGCAGCAGGGGTTGGGGAAACTTGAAGGAACAGGATAACATTTGAAATTTAATCCAATGTCTAACCAAAACTTAAAAGACCGATCTTGTAAACCACGAGGGCATTAGTATAATGAATAATAAACAACTGAAGAATGACATCACTGAAAATATAGTAAAATATAAACATTAACATAAAATGAATCATAGTAAAGAGTCAATATTTTTGCTGCTCTTAATCCACAGTCAAAATTCCTGTTGCACCAGATATTCTCTTCATTCTCTCATTACTTTCTTTCAGTTTTACTAATAAGCAATGGTCAGAGCTTTGAACAAGAGGAGTTACGTTTGAAATTTAAAATTTTCCACGACTCTACATTTCCGGTCTAGATCTATACAGAATGCCTCAAAAATATAGGTACAAACTTTTAAGGGAGGTAGATAACATCTAAAGGAATAAAATTGCATAGGAACCCATAACTGGAAACGTCATGGGAAAGTGGTAGCAGAGGTACAAGATCTGAAAGGACACAAGACAGTGATTAATGGGAAAACATTTATTGGACATAATTATTACAAATGGCGTACTAGATGATACATTTCATAATGTACAGCAGATGCTCGAAGTTTCCACCATGAGACGCGATGCATGCGTGACACCGACGGAGCATTGATTGTCGGACATGGTCGAACACACCTGGAGTTTCTTTGATAGTAGCAGCAGCGCAGACGAGCCTTGCCACGAGATCCATGTCAGACTCCACAGGCGATTCATACACGGTAGCTTTGAGGGCCCCCCACAGAAAGAAATCAACGCTAGTTAAATCAGATGAGCGTGGCAATTGGTTCAGCACGCCCAATCCATCGTTGCCCAAAAGACATGTTCAAATGCGCACGAACACACCTTCTACAATGGGGAGGCGCCCCATCCTGTTGAAACCACATGTTGCGCCTCACATTTGCTGGAACATGAGCAAGTAAGCCTGGTAGAACCTGTTCCAAAAGATCAGATACTTCGCGGAGGTCATGCGGGATGGTAAAAGGTATGGCCCGACTAAGCAGTGCCGACCAAACCTGCCCACACATTTACTGCGAAACGATGTTGTGCCGCATGGGTGCGCACACCGTGGGGGTTCTCGTGAGCCCACAAATGCGCATTGTGCTGATTGAATACGCCATCCCATCCCGAGTGAAACTGGCCTCATCAGTAAACAAAACATAAGCTGGGAAATTCACATCGTGGGTACCACTTGGAGATGCCACTGCGCAAAACGCACATGTGCAGGATGATCTGCGGGGAGACGTAACTGAACCCTTTGGAGATGAAAGGGGTGTAAGGACTCGCCGTGCAAAACACGTTGTACACTGCAACGAAACACTCCTAAGGCAGAGGCAACGGCACTTGTCCTGGTACTAGGATTATTCTCCACGGCATCCAACACACTTTCTTCCATGGCGGTAATACGCGTCGATCGTGGCCTGCCCTCACTTCTGCTACTTCTTAATGACCCATATTCGCACAAATTTTGATGCGCACTTGCAAACAAACGGTTACTCGTTACATGTCTGTGTGGGAAGCGTTCTTGATACATTCGTTGAGCTGCTCGTCCGTTGCCCTCAGCTATTCCATACACTAAGTGCATGTCTGCCAGCTCCCTGTTCGAATACCTTTGCATGCTTTTCGTAAGCCGACTACCGCTCGAATGAGGAAATCCGAAATTTCCCCTGTAGCGCACTGGTGAACAATGCCACCCATTGACTTACGGTGACGTTTCCAGTTATTGGTTCCTATGCAATTCTCATTCCTTTAAATGTTATCTACCTCCCCTAAAAGTTTGTACCTATATTTTTGAGACACCCTGTATAGATAAATATTTTGGAGGAGGATCAAGTGATAGAATATAATCAGAACGAACTGAAACCTATTCTTAGTATAAGATTTTTTTTCTTTCCTTTTCAGTGCTCTTTCAGAAACTATACAAAATATATATTAATATATATCATTAATATTTTTGATTACCTTTCCGGTTATTAATGTTCTGAAAGAGGGAGCCGTGGTCCCCTTTTCCTAAATCCGGCATTTCTGTTACTACTGTTTCAAAGATTCCCGTAGGAACAACATGGTAAATATTTTTGGTTCCAGCAAGCCCCCCTCTTGGACTTTCGACTTGAAATTTGGCATTGCAATCCGGACCACAACCAGAAACGTTCTCTGAAAATTTAGAGGTACTTTGATTTCCCGATGAGTTATGGCTGCCACAGACAGACAGACACACAAACAGACACACAGACTCACAGACAGACAGACACACAAACAGACACACAGACTCACAGACAGACAGACATCTTCTTTTATTATATAGATGTTATGCGAAATTCTTTTCAAGGGAAAGATTTTGTTTTAAATGGTCTAGTCTTTTCAAAATTTCTGATTTAGATTATGCAGATGATTTGGTCCTGTTTATTAATAATGTTGATGAGATGAATTCGTTCATTAGGGGTGTAGATGAGACTAGTAATAGAGTAAGTTTGATGATAAACAAAGAGAAAACAAAAGTGATGATAATTGGTCAGGCAGATGGTGCTTCAGTTGCTTTGAATGGCTGCACTCTTGAGCAAGTGTCTCAGTTTAATTATCTTTGGAGCTATCTAACAGACACTGGTGATGTGCAGAATTAGATAAATAGAATAGGGATTACCGCTGAGACTTTTAAGAATCTATGGAGAGTGTGGAAAAATACGTGTGTACACCTAAAGACTAAAATTAGGCTGTATAACAGTTTGGTTCTTTCTAAGGTTAGTTATGGTGGCGAAACATGGACCCTTTGTAAGCAGGATAACAAGAAACTTGATGGTTTTGATTCTAGATGCTTACACAGTATCTTGGGCATTAGATGCTTCGACTTTGTAAGTAATGATGAGGTTAGAAGAAGGAGTCATCAACTTCTTTTGAGCAGCATATTTTGCAGGAGAGAGACTGCGTTGGTTTGGCAATGTATGCAGAGCTGCAGATTGTATGCAGAGCTGCAGATTGTCTACAGAGATATGCAGAGCTGCAGATTGTCTACCTGCTTGATGGCTGAGCTATGTTTCTTTGCGTTAGCAGTGTGCATCCGTGACATCCAAATGAAACATCATATCTTTGAACCATATATGTAAAGAACTATACGTATCTGTAAAGTTTGACCTACAAACTTTGAATTGTGCTTTAAATAAGAACCACCCATTTGAAAAAAATATATAAAATTTCGAATGTTTACAGAAGTCATTCGTTTCAAAACGTTTTGACTGACTAAAGTACAGGGTTGATATATGCAGCCTGTTTTGCAACTTCTTTTAAGAACCTGAGGTTCAGTGACAACATCTAGTGGAAAATTTCGCATTGAGCGAAGTACGACCACTTCCATTCTCTCCTTATAAGAATTTGGCGACACATCTTGGCGAGCCAGCAAGGTTGCGGAATATTGGTAAAAAGCGTCGGAAAGGAATTCAGCAGTTTAAGTCTCTCGGATAAATCCCTTCCCACTCCTTCCACCAAGAGCATGTGCATAAGAAATTGAACCATTCCTGGAACTCCAAAGTGCTCCACTTTTCGCTTTGCATCACTAACAGAAGATTGTTATCGGATTATTTAAAGGTTGGGTTGCTTTTTTTTTTCTCAGAGGCAATTATTTTTGAAGCATTAGATAAAAATCCAATAACAGAAGAGTGCCTACGAGTCAGAAAAGGGGAATTCACTGGACAACTGTTAGGATACAGATGGGACCATCCCGTCAATGCCATCAAGCGTGTGTTTTAACGAGCTAAGGCGCGGATCTCCTATATTAAACGCCACGGCCTAAGGTCCTATAAATCCATCTGTGGCCATTCCAAGACATCGATATCTCCTTTTTCATCGATGGCAGAACGGGAATTATCAGAAAAAATTCTCAACCCATCGATATCTCCTTCCTCATCGATGGCAGAACGGGAATTATCAGAAAAAAATTCTGAACCCATCGATATCTCCTTCCTCATCGATGGCAGAACGATAATTATCAGAAATAATTCTGAACCCATCGATATCTCCTTCCTCATCGATGGCAGAACGGGAATTATCAGAAAAATTCTCAACACATCGATATCTCCTTCCTCATCGATGGGAGAACGGGAATTATCAGAAAAATTCTCAACCCATCGATATATCCTTCCTCATCGATGGTAGAACGGGAATTATCAGAAAAGATTCTCAACCCATCGATATCTCCTTTCTCATCGATGGGAGAACGGGAATTATCAGAAAAAAATTCTTAACCCATCGATATTATCTTCCTGATCGATCGCAGAACGGGAAATTTCAGAAAAAATTCTTAACCCATCCATATCTCCTTCCTCGTCGATGGCAGAACGGGAATTATCAGAAAAAAATTCTCAACCCATCAATAACTCCTTCCTCATCGATGGCAGAACGGGAATTATCAGAAAAAATTCTGAACCCATCGATATCTCCTTCCTCACCGATGGTAGAACGGGAATTATCAGAAAAAATTCTGAACCCATCGATATCTCCTTCCTCGTCGATGGCAGAACGGGAATTATCGGAAAAAATTCTGAACCCATCGATATATCCTTCCTCATCGATGGTAGAACGGGAATTATCAGAAAAAATTCTCAACCCATCGATATCTCCTTCCTCATCGATGGCAGAACGGGAATTATCAGAAAAAATTCTGAACCCATCGGTATCTCCTTCCTCACCGATGGTAGAACGGGAATTATCAGAAAAAATTCTCAACCCATCGATATCTCCTTCCTCGTCGATGGCAGAACGGGAATTATCAGAAAAATTCTCAACCCATCGATATATCCTTCCTCGTCGATGGCAGAACGGGAATTATCAGAAAAAAATTCTGAACCCATCGATATCTCCTTCCTCACCGATGGTAGAACGGGAATTATCAGAAAAAATTCTCAACCCATCGATATCTCCTTCCTCGTCGATGGCAGAACGGGAATTATCAGAAAAATTCTCAACCCATCGATATCTCCTTCCTCGTCGATGGCAGAACGGGAATTATCAGAAAAAATTCTGAACCCATCGATATCTCCTTCCTCATCGATGGTAGAACGGGAATTATCAGAAAAAAATTCTGAACCCATCGATATCTCCTTCCTCATCGATGGCAGAACGGGAATTATAAGAAAAAATTCTGAACCCATCGATATCTCCTTCCTCACCGATGGTAGAACGGGAATTATCAGAAAAAAATTCTTAACCCATCGATATCTTCTTCCTCATCGATGGCAGAACGGGAATTATCAGAAAAAATTCTGAACCCATCGATATCTCCTTCCTCACCGATGGTAGAACGGGAATTATCAGAAAAAAGTTCTTAACCTATCGATATCTTCTTCCTCATCGATGGCAGAACGGGAATTATCAGAAAAATTCTCAACCCATCGATATCTTCTTCCTCATCGATGGTAGAAGGGGAATTATCAGAAAAAATTCTCAACCCATCAATATCTCCTTCCTCGTCGATGGCAGAACGGGAATTATCAGAAAAAATTCTCAACCCATCAATATATGCTTCCTCATCGATGGCAGAACGGGAATTATCAGAAAAATTCTCAGCCCATCGATATCTCCTTCCTCATCGATGGCAGAACGGGAATTATCAGAAAAAATTCTGAACCCATCGGTATCTCCTTCCTCACCGATGGTAGAACGGGAATTATCAGAAAAAATTCTCAACCCATCGATATCTCCTTCCTCGTCGATGGCAGAACGGGAATTATCAGAAAAATTCTCAACCCATCGATATATCCTTCCTCGTCGATGGCAGAACGGGAATTATCAGAAAAAAATTCTGAACCCATCGATATCTCCTTCCTCACCGATGGTAGAACGGGAATTATCAGAAAAAATTCTCAACCCATCGATATCTCCTTCCTCGTCGATGGCAGAACGGGAATTATCAGAAAAATTCTCAACCCATCGATATCTCCTTCCTCGTCGATGGCAGAACGGGAATTATCAGAAAAAATTCTGAACCCATCGATATCTCCTTCCTCATCGATGGTAGAACGGGAATTATCAGAAAAAAATTCTGAACCCATCGATATCTCCTTCCTCATCGATGGCAGAACGGGAATTATAAGAAAAAATTCTGAACCCATCGATATCTCCTTCCTCACCGATGGTAGAACGGGAATTATCAGAAAAAAATTCTTAACCCATCGATATCTTCTTCCTCATCGATGGCAGAACGGGAATTATCAGAAAAAATTCTGAACCCATCGATATCTCCTTCCTCACCGATGGTAGAACGGGAATTATCAGAAAAAAGTTCTTAACCTATCGATATCTTCTTCCTCATCGATGGCAGAACGGGAATTATCAGAAAAATTCTCAACCCATCGATATCTTCTTCCTCATCGATGGTAGAAGGGGAATTATCAGAAAAAATTCTCAACCCATCAATATCTCCTTCCTCGTCGATGGCAGAACGGGAATTATCAGAAAAAATTCTCAACCCATCAATATATGCTTCCTCATCGATGGCAGAACGGGAATTATCAGAAAAATTCTCAGCCCATCGATATATCCTTCCTCATCGATGGCAAAACGGGAATTATCAGAAAAATTCTCAGCCCATCGATATATCCTTCCTCATCGATGGCAGAACGGGAATTATCAGAAAAAACTCTGAACCCATCGATATCTCCTTCCTCACCGATGGTAGAACGGGAATTATCAGAAAAAATTTTTTAATCCATCGATATCTTCTTCCTCATCGATGGCAGAATGGGAATTATCAGAAAAATTCTCAACCCATCGATATCTTCTTCCTCATCGATGGTAGAACGGGAATTATCAGAAAAAATTCTCAACCCATCGATATATCCTTCCTCATTCGTGGCAGAACGGGAATTATCAGAAAAAATTCTTAACCCATCGATATCTCCTTCCTTATCGATGGCAGAACGGGAATTATCAGAAAAATTCTCAACCCCAGTCCAGTTGTAATTGGATGCTGGATACATTCGATTCTGAGTGTGGAGGGCTACTGATTGGGCCAACACTCGTCACAATGGGCTTAAGGAGTAACGCGAAAGAAGAAACTAAAGGAATTCATCCCTGATATATGATATCCGCAGAAATTTCAGTGCTAGGAAAGGACATTGCCTATCCATCACACCTTTCAAGCTTTTGCACAGGGAAAAAACGTTTTAATGGTAGTGCATCAATGATAATATTCAAAATGGCTGTATACAGTGAAACTGATATTATTTTCTGCAAAATTTTGGTTTGCAAAGAAATTTTCCAAATACGATTTTCAAAAACTATGGACAAATTACATATCAATTATAAGAAACCTTGTGGCGACCGTTATACAACATATTTGGGCGATCGATGTGCCTGAATGGCTACGATTTCTTCAGCTCTGATCTTACAATAAAAACATGTTGTTGCCAGTTGGGTTAGCGAAGGAACTCTGAACACAAGCGCAGTGAGTATTGAGTTGTTTTATCTCTGAGCAGCATTTTCCCATACACAATGAATGTGCTAAACGTCCAGGTAACAAGGCCTCAGAGAGGAGTGGAAAAGGAGATTCACTGGAAAGATGTTGGGAAACAGATGGAAACCGCTCGTCAGCGCCATCCAACGTGTTCTTTAACGTGCACAAGGAGTCTCTCCTTCACATTGGCCTACGGCTTAACGTCCCATCCAACGGAAGGCGGCCTTTCCAAGCCCAACAATGTCCCCTTTTTTCACCGAGGGTAGGATTAGGGTTAACGGAGATAAATCTCGAGCCTCTAAATTCAAAGGAATTCAGGGTAGCCTAAATTAATATTCGAGTAGCTTTAATTGGATCGTTTGCACCCCCTCTGAGTCCCTTATGTATTTGAGTGGCTTCTGTGAAGAAATATCCCATTGTAGTTCTAAAAGCACAAAGGATGGCAAGAAATCATTAGCAACTCTTTCTTTATTTTTTACATTTGCGAATCGAATCATTTTGATTTATATTTAAGCACCATAACTTCAAGAACCCGACGACCCTGTCTCTTCTTGTTATGCGTTGCCACTAGAAAAATGATTTATCCTTTGGTATCTCCTCCCTCCCTCCATCCAATGATCATCTGCATAATCAAAGTCACAATTTAATTCCATGACAATACAAAGCGACGTTGGACGAAA
This sequence comes from Ryuthela nishihirai, assembly GCA_038380435.1. Taxonomy (NCBI): domain Eukaryota; kingdom Metazoa; phylum Arthropoda; class Arachnida; order Araneae; family Heptathelidae; genus Ryuthela; species Ryuthela nishihirai. The sequence continues at coordinate 919,189 of JAWZYU010000025.1, forward strand.
AGCTTCGTTTTCTCTATGGGAAGCTGCTGATGAATTCTCATGAATGTACTCACCTGGTTTTTATTCCCTTTTAATGCACGTTCAAATCATTAACGTGAAAATCGTCATTTTTTTCCTCTTCTTCACTAGAATGAAGGATTAATAAAATAAATTTCTCCCAATGATTAGTTGATGAATTTCTTATTCACTTTCTTGGTGAGGGCATTGAACTGACAGAAAATTTATTTCGCCACGGAAGCGGAATCGGTTGGCCGTGCTTTCAAGCGAAATATTTTAAACAGAGAAATGACATTTGTTTGGTCATCATAGATTGTAGACAACAATTGAGCTGAATGATTTCTCACCTATTCATTTGTCACTGAGCGAATCGGATTCCTGGCAATGATCGTAACAAGATCTTTCATCACCATTTCTTTCAGTCAGAAACGATCAAAGATGTCTCAAAAGATTGAGACCCGAAACTCTTCTTCGTGATCTCGGAAGCAGCCTGCAAATCAGTCCTGGTGTGTCTTCTCCAACGCTCCCTGTCGCCTGCGGCGCCATCTAGGGATATGCGGGAGCGTCGCCGGTCTCCTGGAGTGGAGAGGTCGGAGAGGTAAGAGAGTTGGGTGGCGGAGGAGGGACGGATGTCCAGGGAATAACGAAGACGAAGACGATAGCACGTTCTTCGGATCAGCTCCATTACCTGAAAAGGAAATGGAATCAGTGTAAGGAGTTTTACGATTTGACCTTTCATAACGCACAAGAAACATTTTTTTTCCTCCAGATTTATTTCGTTCTAATAAAAAACGAAAATGAATGTCACATTAAGCAATCCTTCTGTTGATATTTCTGTTTGCTCTAAAGAGCAAGTTAAGGATGTAGTTATGATAGATTGTTTGTAAATTTTATCAAGGCAAAAATTGCAAGGACAAAGCTGAGCATAATTTTCTTGGGATGATTTTCTTTGGATGGCAGAACATGCATAATACTATTTGGATTGGAGGTCATGCATAATACTATTTAACATCCAATTTGTCCTCTTTCACTGATCCGATTAATACTCTTTCACTGCAAATTATTTAGATGAGATGTACTCTTTATTAGAGCTGTTGATATGATTGCTTGTAGAGTGGGTTTGTAAAATCTGTGGATGGTGTGGAAAAATAGGCTTATGTACTTAAAAACCAAAGTTATTCTTTATAATAGTAGTAATATAATATGGTAGTAAAAACTGGATCCTTTATAAGCAGGATAACAGGAAACTTGATGCCTTTGATTCTGGATGCTTAAGCAGTATCTTGGGCATTTGGTGGTTTGATTTTGTAAGTAATGATTAGGTTAGACGAAATTGTTGGCCATCTCATTTCAGCAGCATATAAGAAAAAGACTCCTTGAATTAAAAAAGACTCCGTAAGCATAACTACAGATTAGCCAGTTATGAAAAGTGTGCCTGAAAGTGTTAAAAAAAGGGAGATTAAGGATGTCATGGGTACACATTCTATTCTACTATGACCACTATTAATATTTTTTACTCATCTGTGGAATAGTGATCAATCCCACAAGGTCTCAACGTGAATGTTTGATGTTGTTAGGTGCTATTTCTGAAAAGAAATATTTATTTTTGGAAAGGTTATAAGCATTTCATCTTTGCAACTATCAGGAACTTGAGGATTTTTGACTCTGTCGTCGCTTTTAATATTGTGACAAAAAAATTCCAGAGATAAAATCTGCATTTTATGAGGTTGCAAGAGGTTGCTTTTACTCGACAAGTAAAAGTTATATGAAAGAAGAAAATCATCGATTTATCTTTTCAAGCCGGGGTAATGATTCAATGTGAGAGATCTAAATTATTATTATAGAAGCAGGTGTGCTAAATAAAAAAAAATATTGAATATTACGCATTCGTATTGTTAGCAATAATACGACAGAGAATAAGAATATGTTGAAAAGGTTTCTTACCCTTTAACAAATACCTGAGACGATACCTTACGATTTGCGTTATGATACTTTTTGAAAAAAATATTTTCTTCTAGTCAATGCGGAAATGCTCGAGACCAATATATTTACCTTTAAAAGACATTTGATGTAATTATGGTTAAGTGGTTAGAGTGCTGGGCAGTAAAGGGACTCTAGTTCAGTCCCCTCAATGATCATCTTGATGGCGTATCCTACTAACAGGCTCCTGTCAGATTTCAATGGCAAGAGGACTAATAATCTATTTTCATCAGTTTTCAATTAATTTATTTACAAATCTTTCTTAGAACCATCAACACCTGAAATGAATCGAGGCTGACAAATAAATATTTCTATCAAAAGATATTTCTTCCTAACTGTTTATGAAATTATAAGAATAGCGGCAGTTTATGAATGGAAAATTATAACTGACTCAATACGAAAAATTCTTCCAATGACCATTTCAATTTCTTTTTGAAAGCTCATTATTGAAGTTCAAGTGTAGCGAATATCTACATAGCCAAGGTTCTAAGCAGAAAAAATGACATTGCAGCGCAATTTTCCAGATTTCTTGAAACCAAAAATAAAAGGCCATGAAATCTAAAAAACATTTTGTTTCCCTTACTTGCAAATCAATGTTCATTTCGAAAAAAAAGCAGAAGTATCGTAATAAACACAACTGCTTAAATTCAAAATATCGCCGTATCTTAATAAGCGTTATCATCGCAGAATCTTTGATACTTGGCTAATATTCGCTGAAAGACGGTTTTCTGTTACACAGTGGCACGTGGACATGCATCGAAAAGTTTGAAATGGAGGCCGACTGGAAGAATTGAAGGACACATCACTCGGCAGGCAAAATGGCTTTTCATTTTTGATTCCAAGAAATCTGGAAAGTTGCGGCGCAATGTCATTTTTTTTCCTGCATAGAACTTTGGCTATGTTGTTCATCTTTACATTTTTTCATGCGTATAGCTCGTGAATGAATTTCGTTGCTTTTCGATGATGTGATATTAAAAACAAATACCCTCTCAAGCAGCTGCTTGCCACAGAGGTCTGACAGGAGTCTGTCAGTTTATGTGCCATAATAGAAGATCTGAGAGGAGGGCGGGACATCAGTAGGAAAACGACGCTACATCCATGCCTTACACAGGTCCCTTAGATCAGTAGCCAAGCGCGCTAACCACTCGGACACGGGACGGCATGATGTGATATTACATCATCCCAAATCTGTCATAGAGAGAAAAATGAATAAAAAACTTTTGGCAACTGAAATTGACAAATTCGATCACATTTCTCTAACTCCAGTGAGGAGTAATTTGGAAAATGCAGCTGTTTACAAAATGTGAAATATAGCATCTAACATGGCCTAAACATTCTTCCAATTCAACATATGAGAAACATAATTAATCATTACCGACTCTTTCACAATGAGACGTTAAGAAGAAGTCAGGTAAAGTGAAAATATTACAGCAGGCAAGTAAATGCAAGTACACGGACAATAATAGACCATGCAAAAACGGATTTACGCACACACTAAAACGAAATAAACGATTTTACTTAGGTGATATCATTGAATCATGCACGTAAAACTTAAAAAGGAAAGAATATTGGTAAAATTTTAGTTAGGGACAGCAAAGAATCATGCACATACTGTTTCCCAAAAGGGCATGGAAGAACACCTCCTCTATTAACGCCCCCTGTCGGCATCTTGCTCAATCCCTGTTCGGAGCGAGTGGAACGCCGCCACTCGGAAGACGAAAGCTTCTGCTGCATCCTTAGCCGCTCAAATGACCTGCGCAGAAGCCCCTGGATCTGTAAGGGGGAGGGGGAGGGAGGCCAAATGAAGCTGACATAAAGCAATTCAAGAAGCACAACAACAGAGTCAGTGTCGCTACATGCGAAACAGCATCACTTGCATCTGCTTGACCGCAAAAGCACCATGCACACGACGTTCCAGTATTGTCTCATTTTAAATGGGATGCTTCTTTCACAGAATGAATTTCCAGTAACAGTTTTACATTATATGGGTGGAAATAGCATTTCCGATATTAATCGGAGATAAATTCAAAGGGAAGCGTTTTAACTTTATCAGTCATGTTTTCTTTTTTGATCCCTTACATTGCTATTCACATTGCCTGGTATCGCAATGATCCGAGATTTATTTCCTCTAATCCCCAACCTGGGCACCGATGGGTTTGAAAAGGCCGCCAAACGTTAGATGGGAAGAAGTTGTGACTCAGTGTAATGGAGAGCCATATTTTGTGCACGTTAAAGAACACGCTGGATGGCGTTGGGGGAGGCTATCATCCAATTCTTAACAGTTGTCTAGTGGGTCCCCTCCCGCAAGAATCTCTTAGCTTTTGGGGTACTTGTGACCTGGCTATTTAGCCCACTGTGTGCAAAATAATGTTTCTCAGAGATGAAACAACCCAAAGAGCAGCTGACAAATGGGAGCAAAAGGGTTGACTTCTAACAGATGATAACGAAACACAAGCGATGATTTTCATTTTAATATTTCATTTGGAAGATTATCATTGAAGAAAATTTTGAAGAGGAGAATTGCATTAGTTGAAAGTTGAGTTTTATTTTGATGGGAGGCAAAGTTCAAGCACTGATGAAATGTGACAGGATAGTTCAGTTCTTGTTCAACAACAAATTTCAGAAACTTGATGGAAATCTGCAAAAGAACGTGAATACGAAATGGAAAAAAAAGTTCGTCGGACAAAGACTTTAAAAGCTGCTTCAAGAGAACCAAGCCACAAATAAGGGATAACTTCCAACTCGTTTCTATTGCAGTGTCGTTTGGCAGTCGTCGAATAAAATTGGAAAACATTACGAATTACAAAAGGGAGCATTTCAAGAGTTAGTTAAATGTCAAGATTTTATATAATAGGACCTACAATGTAAAAACAATTTAATCATCTGTAACTGAAGTTTCAATAAATGCGCTAGTTAATAAGATTTTAAAACTTTCTGAGGATTTCTGCTGTATTTGAAATATACAATACTGGAACATCTTGAATTTTCTTCACTTAGAGAATATCCATAACATAATTGTTTATGCAATAATCATTCACAAAAATAAATGAAATGAACAACTTAATTTATATAAGCATAAATTTCTAAGTACGAGCTACATTATCGAAAATCAATATCATTTTAAGGTCTCGAAAATTACATGAAATTTTTCATCATATGCACCAATACTGAGGTTAATTAAGTTACATGGCCCTGATTTCATATGCAAATGTACGTCGCTGACGTGAAACCCACGAGGAACAAATTGTGGCGACCTATACGCGTACCGTTTTGTGAGCATGAAAATTGAACAAGCCGAGGATCAACAGGTTTTGGAAAGGTTCATCGTTTCCCTTTCCTACTTCCACTCTTCTGAGCAACAAATTATAAAGTTGTTCAAAGCCAGATAATTTAGCATTTCTCGCAGATAATTTGATAATTTAGCACTCTCGTCGAGTATGTGGCCATACTCAACGACAGAAACGTCTGCCTAGACAACTGGAACAAGTCCCGCTCAATATATTACTGACCAATCGACCAAATATCATATCACATGATATAGAGAATGTGAATACATTGTATATAGAATGTGATAAAGAGAATGTGCAGAAAGCTTTTCCTAAGGTTTCATGGTCATTGCTGGATACAACCGGAAGTTGCAAATTTGTAAAGTGGAAAAGAGAGCGCAAGTGAACTCCCTCTACTATGAGGCAAACGTCCTGGATACAATATATGTACTGGGATGAATTGCTGCATTGCATGATACAGACGCCAACACCTTACGGTTGCATCAAAGCAAAGCTTTGAGTCACACCTCAGCGTCTAAGAGCATAGATCTTCAAAAGATGAGGGGGAGAGAGGGAGGGGGATTCTCAGTCGTTAGCGCTCCAATATCCTAATCTGCAGTTCCACGGTTTGAATCACACTTGGATCGATGTTGAGATTTATCTTGGCAAAATTCCTTGATCTGCCCTTGGTGAGAAAACAGGTCACCAGTGGGTTTGAAAAGGCCGAAATACGTTAGATGGGACGTTAAGTCGTGACTCTGCGTGATGGAGAGACATACTTTGTGCACGTTAATGAACACGCTGGATGGCAATTAGGGGGCTATCATCCGACTCTTAACAACTGTCCAATGAGTTCCTTCCCACAACCTTCTCTGAGCGTAGGGTCCTTGTGACTTGACCATTTAGCCCATTGTGTGCAAAAAAAGTGCCGCTCAGAGGTGAAACAACCCAACCCTTCAACAGTTGGAAGGGGAACCGGAATCTACGTTGTACCATTGAGAACATTTCTGTAAAATCACCGAATGCTTCGCTTATGGAATTTTGCATATTTGTACTCTTCAAACGGGATCTGGGTGAACATCGACCGCGGCCATTGATGGATTTGTAAAGTGTGTAAAAAGGAATGGGACCAATTGGATATGACAGTGTTTCGCAGAATCCTACTACAGTAGGAAGTACACTGAGGGCAATTGTTGCACAACAAGGACACTAGATCGAGCATGATCGATAATGGTGTAAAGCTATGTAATATTCTACGGGCCTCTGAAAACAGCGCCATGTAACGTAATCAATCTCAGTGTAACGTGGACAAATGGATTTTAAACATTCATGCGATAATTTTGCAATTTCTCCCATTATCTCGCAACCAATTAATCTCATTGTACGCAGAGAGTAATCATAACTTCATAATACAGATAGTTCTCAATCTGAGAGGTTAATGCGTTCCTAAAAACGACTGTGAAAATCCGATTGGCGCTAAACGAGAATAGTTTTCCCATATAAAGTAATTGAAATGTTAAAAATTACAACAACTGAATATCTTGGAGTACATATAGATTCAAATTTAAAGCGGAAGACACATATTAATATGCTAACCAAAAAATTAACATACTATTTATATAAATTATATAAGAAGAATAATGTAAAATGCATTCACGCTTAAATTATACTATACATGAATTCAGTCTTCTATACAATAATATGGTTTAATTGCTAGGGAAGAAACCTATTTAACATCTGAAAGTGGTACTGAAGTCTTGTAATATAATGAGTACTGAGTTCTTGAATATAATGACCGAGGATCGACAGGTTTTGAGATTTATCTTCGCAAAATTTCCTGATCTGCCTTTGGTGAGAAAAAGGGTCATCAGTGGGTTTGAATTTTATTATAACAAAGGCAGAAGAAACAAACTGGTCGGAAAGAATAAGTTAATGTGCTTAAGAGAGTTATATACATATCTAATAATGTATCTAGCATTTAGAAAACCAAATATTTTAATGAAAAAGGACACATGATGTAATCTGGGAAGTGGAGAATGTAAAATATTTATTCCACGAGCTAAAAAGGAAATTTCACAGGCATTTTACGTTTTATGGACCGAGAATCTATAATTCATTGCCTATGAACATAAGAATGGAAAACAACATAAAAATTAGTCTAGAATGGCTAAAAGGCTTACTTAATGGAAATAAAGGATATAGAATTGCTACTAAAAATAATTAAATGATAATGGAGTTCCTAAAAATATTAATAAATCAGAGTATTTTTTTCCCTTTGTGTTTTTCTTTATAAACTTTCGTCAGGTTCTGTTAATCTTTACAGATTATGTTTTCATAGAAAAATGGAATGTAAATGAAGGAATTGCTGCAGGACAGAAAGAGACTGATGACGCATTGTACTTGCCAAAAAGGACATATCAATGTGTGTATGTATTTTATTTGTGAGGTTGTATTATTGCTGTTAAAGGTTTTGTATGTTCAATAAAATTCAATGTCCAGGTTATGGACCTGAGGTTAGTGGGAGTGCTTTCCTGTGTTAGCCTATTTAACATGTTCGTACACAGCTTCTGATACACCAGTAAATTCACATGATAGAGAAAAAAGGAAGACCGATCCTTATACGAGTACATTAGAGAAATGCCTTAAAACGACCTCTATTTTAAATGCTTCAGATGGGACTGGCATTCTTCAAAAAGTTCCTATACTACTGTTAGTGGGATTTCTAGATACTTAGGTGGAGTTACTTCTTTCTCTGGGAATACCAGGAGTTTGCGTTCAGAATACAAATCTAAATTAAGAAAGAAAAATTACCTTGGATGAAAAAAAAGTCGTTTCTAAGATATCAAACAGAAATTAAATCTAATAAAATTGAAATTGCTTCCGGGTACTTAGTCTGCGGGATTTTTGGTGGTGAATGCGGAACTCGGGATTTCACGATGCCAAACGGGACAGTCCCCGACAAATCGGGACGTCTGGCAACTTTGGAATCATCCTAGTGGGAAGTGACTCACCTATGAGATGTCCGCACATGTCATGCATTGCTGGTAACGAGTTCTCAGTCTCTTCTGACTTTTCCTAAAAGTGGGGGTTTTATCAATGCAATTGCAACGATTTCTCGCGTTGCGCTTTCAGGGCTCATTTCCAAGTCGCGAAAATGTAAATTTTTGTACCCCGCCAATTGAGATGATACAAACAAGCCGTGTAAACAAATATTTGTGTAAATTAAAACAGCTCAATTTGAGAACTACCCGTCCTTCGATTGTAAAGCCTTGTCATATATTCCCATTATATTCCATCTCGTCATCATCTGATCTCATATTTCGCAGATATATCATCTTATCCAAGAAATTCTTTTGCCGTAAATATTAGTTCATTTCTCTGCTAATTTAATAACTTTCCAATATTGCTCGCAATAGGTGTTAGCAGAGATTTCACACACGCTAAAAGTTACGATATACGATAAAAAGGAATCGAACCCACGTCTCCCAGTTACATGTTAGGTGTTCTAGTCCCACTCATCGGCAAAAATCATTTTTTACTCAAAGGAATTTCTTGCATTCTATGCCAACACGTAATTTTGTGTATTTACTATTGATTGTTTCTTGTATTAATAAAACTTTTAGCTGTGCGACATCTCCGACATCTGAACAAATCAGTAGTACAGAATCACAGGATAAGTCCTGTAGACAAACCAAAATTTTTTTCAGCTCATCATTTCATGAGTTCCATGTCTATGAACACTTATGCTGAGCGATGTTGGAAAGTTGTCGTTCCCGATCAGAGATGGCGCCACTGGCGAAAAAGAATCGGTTAATTCGGGATATTTAAAGTCACAATTAGCGGAGAAATGAAACAGTCAGTGATTCATTTCGTCCGAAAAAGAAGTTCTGGATTACATATCAACAGGTAATTCTGTGTATTTACTATTGATTTAAATAATCTTACATCATATAATTGTAAAATTCTCTCAATCGCACAATCCTGTTATTTTACAACCGTTTTGTTAACTCGCGGAATTACTTACAATGTTGTAATTGCATACTATAGTTAAGTGCAAAAGTTACAAATACATACATATTGTAATGAAAACTATAAATAAATAAAAATAATATCCCCTCAAGCAGTTGCTTATCACAGAGGTCTGACAGGAGTCTGTCAGTTTATACACCATAGTAGAAGCTATGTGAGGATGGTGGGTCCATAGCAGAAAGACAACACAAAAACACCCATGCATTACCCGCCATATTTATAAAAAAAATGAGTAAGTTTAATTAAATGAGATTACTTTCGGTTTTAACAATGGGCTGCTGGAGCATGATCAAGCCCACTGTAGACGAGTAACCCCTCAATGACGAGTGATTGATATATAACTGACTAAAGCACTGTTGCATTAATTAGGCTAAAAGTAACATTCAACAAATTTTAACACACCAAAAAATATTATGACAAAAAGCTTGGTATATTGCAGATATCTGTAACACTAGTGATAATATTAGTAATGATTTAAATAAATCAAAAATATCCTAGAGAAAACAAATAGAAGCAATAATTCAGTAGTAAGAATAAAATTCACAAAATATCATAACTTTTCTATCGATAAAATAATTATGAATAAATTAAATTTATTTCAGGTTAAAAAGCACAGAATAGAACACCAATAAATATATTCTCTTTTTTAATGTTTTGTATAAGGCGTTTACATAAGACGAATTTGTTTTATTTGAAGTTCGTGATGAACAGGTGCCATCTTTAAAAGCATAGAGATCTATGAAATAATTCTATACCAAAACCCCTAAAAAGGAGCAGATGAGCCAGTAGCTCACCATGCTCGTAATCTGATGTCCTCAGGTTTAGGGTCCTTATTAAAAAAGAAGTTACTAAAGGGCTTGGAAGGGTTGCCATCTATCGAATGGGAAGTCAACACCATCCACTGGAGATCATACTTTGTGCACGGTGGATGGCCTTGACTGGAAACTTCTATTTTCTCCTAACAGCTGTTATTCGGTGGATCCCCTTCTACCCATCTCTGAGTCCTGGAGATCCTTGTGATCTAGCCATTTAGCTCACTGTGTGCAAAAGAGATAAACAGTCTCACTGAAGCTCATATACATGGCACTGGCCAAACAAAGTGTACGAAATGCAGTGGTGAAACATGATTTTTTTTTAAGCATATAAGACGAGAATAATCCTAGAAGATACTCCTAGGTCTTTACATGCCTTCTCGTGCAAGGACATGCCCTATTAAGACCTAAGTCCCTGCTGACCACTGCCTCAATTAGAGTTAACACAACAGACAAATTTTGCCTTTGCTGGTGGAACAATCGCTGGCTCACTAACCACTATGTCAGTTAAGTGAATAGATTAACAGTTCTCATAGTCCATTCATTGGCTCATCAAATAATCAGCCACTTGTCGATCATCTGTGATCTCTGAGTTTTTCGTTGATTTACAAGTAGGTAGTCCCATGGCCGAGTGGTTGGCACGCTTGGCTACTGATCTAAGGGACCTGGGTTCGAGCCCCGGGTAAGTCATGGATGTGTGTGTCGTTTTTCTGCTGAGGTCCTGCCATCCTCTCATACCTTCTACTGTGGCATATAAACTGACAGGCTTCTGTCAGACCTTTGTGGCAAGCAGCTGCTTGCCACAAATTTTTTTTAATCAATAGCTAAAACAACCAGTGTGACCTTTGAGAATTGTCGATGTGTCAACAGTGCAGTCTCGATTGCTTCGAGAGTTGCCCTACACGATGATTCGCTACTGATGAGATTTACTAGTACTATTCGTTTCCCCATCATCAGTAGATAAGTGCTCGCCGATCCACAACTTTTTGCAGCGATGATTCTTAGTTGAAATTGCCTCTTAACAGTGATAAAGAAGTTAAAAAACGAAGAATAGTGCTGACTTCAAGAGGAAAAAAAAATATGCAAAATAATTATCCGAGGGTTTCCCACGAAGGAAATTAATTTTTTCAAATATGATTTCTCTTTTTAATTTCCTCATTTACTTTCTTTGGACAAAATTTATTACCTTTGCAAAATATATAACGCAATTATTATTTTTTCGTCATTTTTTTTAATTTTAATTTTTTTAAAGGAAGATAGTATTTCCCTACACAAAGGACGGAGATAACCTAGAAACTATATTAGTCTTGTCCTGGTTTCTCATACAGCATACAAACAATTACACAAGGAATTACAATATCACATTTTAAAAGCAAACAATTTGAAAAAAATTGGTATCGCTACTAACATATTTGGTTAAAAATGAAATTCATAGATCTGAAACCAACAAAACACAAGAACGGCTTCCTTGTCGATACGAGCAATTGCTCCTACGATTTGAAATGTCACACTTCGCAGTTCGTTTCCGTGGCAACCGTCAAAATGCTTTTGAGATCTTTGACGTGACGGTCGGACTATGCATTGAATACAACGGACAGAAGAAGGTGCTACTCACCTCGCCATTCAAGTAGCAGAACATGAGAGAGACCAGGAATCCCTGAAATTGAGAAAGAGAAAAAACCGTGAATTTTTTATACCGCGATCAAAATGAAAGTTACTAATATGCAGATAATTTTTAAATGCTGAATTATACTTTATTTTAAATTTATATTTGTATTCTCAAAAACCTTCCCAATGTCTGTAACGCTGACTCATGCGAATGTTTCGTTTGCTTTACTGACGAGAAATCTTGTTCTTATATTTGTTAATTCGAAAGAAGAAAATATTTCTTTCAGTGTCAGTAGCATCCCCTCTAGTGATTCACTTTAATAAGGTTAATAATATATCTGTCTCTTGTAAAGACAAAGAAACCATCTAACATTATTAAAATAAATAAATAAATAAATACCCCCTAACATTAGAGAACACTTTCTAATTAAGAAGTTTCTGTTAAGCGTATTATTACATCGTCATTAGATGATAGAGCAGAAGTATCTAGAATAGCGTTTTTGTTCTGAGAAACATTTTATTTCTGCACCCAACGAAATTTTAATTTATTAGCGTTTTGCAATATAACGAAACCTTGTCGAAACAATCTATATATCTTTCCCAATATAGGGTAATCTACAGTTGATTACATTGTATACCTCCTTCTCAAGATTGTTAAAATCGTGAATTCAGAAACGGATTGGATTCACCTGTGCACGATTCGAATTTCAAAAGTAAATTTTAGAATTAAAAAAGATATTTATAAATAACATACATTTCTTGTTTCTTATTATTTAAACACTAACAAGATATAATTTGTGAAATGTGAAATGGAAATTGTTTTCTATAAATTGTACAATAAGAATAAACGAAATGTAAAAATACTGTGTGAAATACAAATTATATTAAATGTGAAAATGTAATACAGAATTGAATCGTTAGGTCACAGCATTTATTGATTTCAACCTCGATGTTCAGTCACGTGATTCATTGTCTCAAGTGTTCACTCTGAAAAAAAAGGCGAAAAATACTTTCCTGAATCAAAAATACTTTGTCCTCAGATTAGTAACATTTCAAAAATAAGCTTTAAAATTGCAATTATTCCTTAAATATATTTAATTACAATTTAAGAAATTGAGATTTTTAATTCACTTAAAAGGCAATTACTTATTTCAATTAATTAAATTTTAATTAAAATATTATTATTAAATAAATATAATATATTATATAAAATAAATTTAATTTAAATTGTAATTACAATTACTTAATTACAATTAAACAATTAATTAAATTGAAACTTAAATTACAATTATCCCCTAAATACATGTAATTAGAATTTAAGAAATTGAGATTTTTAATCAAGTTAAAAGGAATTACTTATTTTAATTAAATTTTATTATTTAATTACAATTACTTAATTAGAATTAATTAATTATAATTAAACAATCAAATTACAACTTAAATTACAATTATCCCCTAAATATATGTAATTAGAATTTAAGAAATTGAGATTTTTAATCACGTTAAAAGACATTTAACCCCCATTAAATTTCTTTAAAAAACTTACCTGTTTTAAATCACATAAATTGTGATTAGAGCCCTGCGCGGATGAGGATATCCGCATTTAATAGCGCTCCGCGGATAAAAGATTAAGGTTGGTGCGGATAACAGAACAAACCGCGGGTAAATGAATGATATAAAGCGGATAAATTCTGTAGGGACATGGCAAACATTACTACATCAGTGATAGCTGACATGAGGAAAAAAATACTTTAGAAAGCGAAAAAGAAACTAACTCGAAAATTCAGTAATAATATTCACTTTACAAAAAAGGTACATTGGGATAAAATCGCAAATTAAAAGAATAATTATTGTATATGAAAGAAGTAATTTTTTTGCCCACAAACTAAATATACATTAAAAAAATTACTCGAACGTTGCATAGAAAACTGAAATTAAATCTGTGAAATTTCAGTCTTGGATATAACGAAGTTTAGAGAGTGAAACAAAGAAGTGAGGTAATGGGTAATGAAAAGGAGTGTCTTCCCTCAATCGCTCATAATTGCATCTAAAAAAGAAAATTTTACTCAGAAGAATTCTAAAAATTGCATTCTTCTGAATTTTTATCTAATATTTAGGGCATTTTTTTTTCTGAAATACAAGTTTTTTTTATCACAGTATATATTTTTTTCAGTTAATTATTAGCCATGAGGAATGGTCAACCACACAGGGTCCTGGTGCTGACCATATATACCAACCTGAACGGGATTATGGCTCTGAGCTAGATTATGGATCCTGATTTTGCTGCACTGGAGGGCTTCTGTGGAGGGAAAATCTTCCGTTGGGTTTTCTGTTTGTTTATGGGTTGACAGCCCCAAGTGAATGGATTCATAGGATATGTTTATCAGCTGGTGGATAAACCTGAGCAGAGGTCATCGCAGGTACCTGAACTCTTTGCTTCTATTGGCATCGTCAAATTCTACATTGGAGGAAGTTTTCCAGTGTAGATGGCTTCAGCCTTTAGTGGTGGGGGAACGGGTCTTTGCCCCATGTCTGCGATTAGGGGGCTGTTTGATATTGTCGGCATTCCCTCTCTCAATAAACATAGTTTCTTTAAACATCCCACTAACCATTTTCTCTCCATAGGTAGTTGAAATGTGAGGACTCTGCACAGAGCTTTGATGTCCTCACACAAGAATTCCACCATTATAATTCAGATATTCTTGGTTTGCAAGAGACCAGATGGACAGATAAAGGTCAGATTCTTAAAAATAATCTTAAATTTCTCTTTTCAGGGAGGAACGATAATAAACATTACCAAGGCGTGGGTCTGCTTCTCAGCGGACACGCTAGTGATGCCCTTTTAGGATATAGGTGCATTGATGAAAGGTTTATTGCAGCAAAATTTCAGACAAGCGTTAAAGATTTGAATGTTATCTGCTGTTATGCCCCCACTGAGGATGCCGATGAGGAGGAGAAGGATAGGTTTTATGAACAACTTCAGGATATTTTGAATTCTGTCAAGAAAGGAGATATTACTCTTGTTCTAGATGACTTCAATGCCAGAGTTGGTACTGACTCTGATCTTTGGGGAGGAGTAATAGACCCTTTTGGTATTGGTAGCTGCAATGGCAATGGGCAACGTCTCCTACAGGTAAGTAAACTCAATGGATTCAGAATAACTAACACTTCTTACAAACACCGCGACATACATAAGTACACATGGGTTTCACCCGATCGGCTGCATAAGAATATGATTGATTATATATTAATTAACAGCAATTGGGCTAGTTCTGTTAGTAATACCAGGTCATATACGGGAACTGAAATTGGATCTGACCATTACCTTGTTAAAAGTGTCCTGCAACTTAAACTTAAAAAGTGTTGTGCTAGGGTTAAAAAATTTACTTTTAATACTGAAGCTCTGAAAGACCCAGTTATAGCCAAAGCTTACAATGACAGGTTATTTAGTCATTTTGACAGTCATGGTATGCTTACTACTGAAGTTGAGGAAGAATGGGGCCGTTTTAAACAGGCTTTTTTGGAAACTATCAGTACTCTTTTAGGAAAAAGGAGCAGAGGAGACATAATTATTTAAGTGATAAGGCACTTGAGCTTATTTCAGAAAGAAGGAACTGCAGAAATGTCCTTAATCAGTACCCTACTAGTCCTAATAGAAAGGATTACAGAGAACTTAATAAACGTGTAAAAGATCATTTAGCTGCTGATAAGAATCTTTGGCTTGATGGTTTGGCTGACAAAGATGAGGAAGCAGTTAGACAGGACAACTGCAGAGAGCTGTACCAGATAGTTAATGTTTTGTGTGGTAGAAAACGAATAGGTATACAAAGATTGAAGGATAAACAAGGTAAGGTTATAGAAGGTGAGGATTCTGCCATGGCTAGGTGGGCTGAGCATTTCAGTGACGTTCTAAAAAATGTGGTTAGTTCTACTCCCATTATTTGTAGTGATGATAAATGTATTGGGGGCTTTAATGTTGGCTCTATAACACAATCTGAAGTTATTTTGGTTGTTTCTAAACTTTAACTTCATAAATACCCAGGGGTAGATGAAATTACAACAGAAATGCTCAGAGCTGGGAATGTTTCGGTTACCACTTGGATAACTGAAATTTTGAATAACTTTTATGATAAAGGCATGGTTCCTAAAGATTTTACCAGAGCTATTATTATCCCTATTTTCAAAAAGGGTGATCGCAGTTCTTGTGATAACAATAGGGGTATCAGCCTACTCTCTGTCCAAGGTAAAGTTCTTTCCATGATTGTGCTTAATAGAATTAAGAATCTGGTTGACAGTCAGTTGCGTGATGAGCAATGTGGATTCAGAAGTGGTAGGGGATGTGTGGATCAGATATTTTCACTTAGGCAGATTCTTGAGAAATGTTTAGAGTTTCAAAAACCTTTCGTTGCTTGCTTTGCTTATTTCAAAAAAGGCTTTCGACTCTGTTGATCGTCATAATTTGTGGCTATTTGTGAAATCATATGGAATACCAGACAATTTAGTTAACATAATGAAAGCTCTCTATAATAACACTGAGTCGTGTGCGATAGTTGGTAAGGCTTGTTAGCAATTGGTTTAGCATTACTTCTGGTGTTCAACAAGGGTGCATTTTGTCTCCTTTTCTCTTTAGTTTGGTTATTGATTATGTTATGCGAAATTCACTTCAATGGAAAGATTTTGGTCTTAAAATGGACTGGAGATACGAAAATTTCTGATTTAGATTATGCTGATGATTTAGCCCTTTTGGCAAATGATGTTGATGAGATGAAACCTTTCATTCGAGCTGTTGATGAGACTGGTAGTAGAGTAGGTTTGGTTATAAACAGAGAGAAAACTAAAGTGATGAAAATTGGTCAGGCAGGCTGTGATTCAGTTAATCTGAATGGTTGCAGTCTTGAGCAGGTGTAACAGTTTAATTATCTTGGGAGCCATGTAACAGATAATGGTGATGTGCGGCATGGGATTAACAGACGAATAGGGATTGCTGCCAGGACTTTTAAGAATCTATGGAGAGTGTGGAGAAATAGGCGTATACACCTAAAGACTAAAATTAGACTGTATAATACTTTGGTTCTTTCTAGGGTTAGTTATGGTAGTGAAACGTGGACGCTGTGTAAACAAGATAACAGGAAACTAGATGCTTTTGATTCTAGATGCTTACGTAGTATCTTGGGCATTAGGTGGTTCAACTTTGTAACTAATGATGAGGTTAGGCAAAGGAGTTTGCAACCTCCTTTAAGCAGCATATTGTGCAGAGAGTGACTCCGTTGGTTTGGCCATTTTGCCCGTATGAATGATTATAGATTGGCGAATAGGGTTATGAACAGTGTGCCTAGAGGCCTCAGAAGGAGGGGGAGACCTAGGATGCAGTGGGCAGACAATGTCAAACAGGACCTTGTTAGAATTGGTGTGCAGTGGCCGGATGCAGCAGATGTCGCTCAGGGCAGATATGCTTGGAGAATTAAACTGCGTGGTCTGGTTGGACCTCCGTAGCCCATGGCTGCTTGAGGATGATGATGATGATACGTGTGACAACATATTCAAAGTGCATTACCTTTTTTTATAGAGACGAAAAACACAGTAAATTCTCTCTCTTGCTGTTTGTGATATTTCATGAAATGAAACACCCAAAAAGCCCACCTTTATGTTTCATGATCGATAAAAATGAGCTCGTCGTGTTTTTCTGTTGGAATGTAGATCTCGGAGAATGGATAATCTGTTCTCACCTGAAGTCCATCCATGGCGTAGCTGAAGAAAGTGTAACCCTCGAGGGTGGAGCACTCGCCAGACTGAGGGCGGTAGATCACCAAGAAGAAATGGAGGCCGAACAAAGGGACAAGCACGAGCGTGGCTCGGACTGCCTTTCTACGAGGGAAGATGCAAATATAGCAATGGTTAGATATGAAAATAAATTCCGCTCTTAAATTCAAGAGCAGAAATATTCAGTGACATAATCAAGTGGGTAAGAAAACTAATTGCAAACTCGATAAAGTGGATAAAAATAAATTAGGAGCTTGGTAACAAAATTCACAATCATATTTATATCACCTGTTTCCTATTCTTTTACGTTTGCTTGCTTTTCCACCTTTCTTTCAGATACTCTCCATGTTTCGTTTAAATATTTTTTTACACCCCTTTCACCACAAAACTTCTTTTGAGGGTCGACATTTGAATAATTAATTATTGTATATCAGTAACTACGCTTCTTTCTATATTGGCAATACCAAATACATATCTGAATAAATGAAATCCACTTTGTTCTTCTATAATTCCATGGAAGTGCAAGGAAAGATCTGAGAAAATCGCTGCCAATGGTAAACCAAATGCATCGTTTAACTTCAAGCTGGTTCACATCTGCAGATAAATCGGAGAAAAATGGTCCGAAACTTAGAAAACTGTTAGAACCACTGTTTTTGATTTCACTTCATTGAACACTTTAGGGGTAAACTTCCTTTGGCAGAGCCACCGGCTAAGCCTCAGGATATCTGTAACTCAGTAGAACAGTTAGTACTTCCCCACTATGGGGGAAAAACGGTCGAGCCACAAGGGCTAACCTTGACCCGGAGGGTAGGTAGAGGTCTAAGCTGTCTTCTCCGACTACATATGAGAACCCTAGTTGATTAGAGTCTACCTCTAAGCAAGAATCGATATTGCTGCATCTAGTATAAGTAGGGTGATTCATAAGTATGTGCATTTTTCGCCATGCAAAATGTCTACTGTGACACATCATCGTGTAGCATCTGAATACTAAGGAAAAGTATGAAGTCACTGCGTCAGTCCATAACTATTACAGCTATCATAGTCTTGGTTTCCATCGTTAGAAGCGTTCTACACTGACTGAGTTAAATATTTGAATAGGCAGAATTTTACGTCCTTAATGGATTTAATCCTATTAATTTTTAATTTTTTAATTTTACGATAATTACGATTTAATTTTACGTCCTTAATTAACATCGGTAGATCGCAACATTCTATGTATTCTCATGATGTTGATCTATTGATCTATTGGCTCTTGTCTGAACTTGGTTGGCCCACAAGCAACTATAATTTGTAACACATCGGTACGGCAGCTACGAGTTTCAGAAGTGTTCCACATGAACTGACTACTGAACAAGCAAACCGTCGTATCGAAGTCTGCAGGAAACTCCTTGTTAATCCACGCGATCACCGTTTCACCAAGTGAATTTTTATGTGCAATGAAAAAGGTTTTTTTTTCAACAATCCAAACACCTAAAAGCAGTTTGCATTTCCTGTCCCAAAGACAAGAATGATTCGAACATAGGCAACGTTGTGTGTTTAGTGTAATTTTGAGGGTTTAGTTCAATTTTAAGTGGTTTCCCAATGGGCATGCCATCACTGCTGACCTCTAATCAGCACAACTGGAGGATGTACACTCTGTGATGCTTCGACGCTATCCAGAAATTGTAAATAGACTTCAGGTCTCCTCCAGCAAGACAACGCAAAACAGCCCACCGCACAAAATTAAAACATTCAGAACTGAAATTTGAGCTTCTTTCTCACCCGGCGTTTAGTTCTGATCTAGCTCCTTGCGACTACCACGTCTTTCGCTTCATGGCTCATTTTCTTCAAGGTAGGCGGTTTCAGACATTTCAGGAAGTCAAAAAACGGATGTCGGGTGTTTTTTATATCCAAGGACCAAGCATGGTATTGCCGATATATGGATACGAACTATTGAAAATGGTGGTTATATTTCGCTGAGCCAGCTTCGTTATTTCTATTGTAATATTCATTTCTAAAGTAGACAATAAAACGCACAGATTTATGAATCACACTTGTAATTGACAAACTCATTACAGTACGAAGATGAAAAGTTCGTGCCAAGGTGTTTTCGCCTTAAGAAGACATCAAACATCATATTAAGATTTTTTTTAGAACCTTTTTCGTTGCATCATAGATGAAAAGGAAAATGACCAGATGTGTGCTTTTGCGCAAAGGAAACGAAAAAATTCAGCCAAGAGCAAATTGGGTCTTCAGAGTCTCTCATGAAGAGAAGATGAAGATGAAAGAAAAAGAGTGCCACGATAAAACATCTTCCTTGCGATAGACATACAAGTTGTATACCTTCCTTTAACCAAGGATGATTTTTAATCTTGAATTCCATTTCCTTATTCATTTTAGTTTTTTGGCAAAAAGTACTTCCTAGGCAATAAGTATGTATTTTACACGAGAGTCATGATTTCGATGTTTTGTTCACTACGACTAGTTTCAAATTTTCTTAAGTCCAACCATATGTATAACCATTGAAAATAAAATGATCTTTCCAAGTGAATGAAAGTATTCTCCATAAGAATTATGATGACAGTTTGTAGATCAATATAATGCATATAGGACGTCAAATTTATAATGAAGATAATGAACATATTTATAATGATGGTAATGTAATATTAAAATAATAAAGGTAAAGTCATATTAATCAGAATTTACAATTATTAAATGACTGTTTTTTTGATAATGATTTAAACATTAATTTAGGGAAACTTGTTATATGTATTTTAGTTTATCGGCAAGAACGGATAAATCTCCAAACATAAGATGGCATGATTTACATTGTGTTGATTATAAAAATTGTGAATTTAACATAATAAAAAGGCGATAAAGAATAAAATATTAGGTTGATAGTAACTTATAATGGAAGTCACATATGTCTTTTTTTGTAAATAAATTAAGATATTAGTAGAATATATTATGTGGAAAGGTATGTAAATTCTGCCTTTTTAAGATTCTTGTAATTTTCATGGTTTGGTTCTACTTTGCAATATGGAATTATATGTTGAGGTGTTGATTACTACAATAACTTGCTGTCAGTAATTAGATTACAAAATAAAGCGATTCGAGCAGTTTGTGTTAATAATTTATACTCTGTTAGTGATCTATATATATGCTATTGAATACTTTACCTTTGCATAAGTTATATCCATTAAATTGTTTGTTACTTGTTAAAAGGAATATCATTGTTTTTCCTATAAAAATTGTTGGTTATAGTTTGCATGCTACTGGTAATATTTCGATTCTCCCTAAGGCTAATAAGGAAATTTTTTATAAATCATTTGAATTTCTAGCGCAGAATAATTGCAATATTCTACCAAATGATATCAACAATATTAATTTAATTCGTACATACAAAAACAAATTGAAAGTGTATACTTCAAATATTGATGATATTGAGGTATGCTGAAACATGAAAGCAAATATTTAGATACTTTTGACTATGTTTTAGACCACTTAATAAAAGTTTTAATTTTTGCATTTATGGTTATTTGCCAGATGTTGTAAAAGTGAGTGTATATTTTGGTATTTATAGTTATATTTTTTGGTAACATTTTTATTTTGTAACCAGTATGATTTCGGCTCTTGGTTACACGTATTATAGTTCTTCGTTTTCCCTTCTTCTTTCTATGCATTACAGTTCTTCGTTTTCCCTTCTTCTTTCTATGTATTATAGTTCTTCGTTTTCCCTTCTTCTTTCTATGTATTATAGTTCTTCGTTTTCCCTTCTTCTTTCTATGTATTACAGTTCTTCGTTTTCCCTTCTTCTTTCTATGTATTATAGTTATTCGCTTTCCCTTCTTCTATCTATGTATTATAGTTCTTCGTTTTCCCTTCTTCTTTCTATGTATTATAGTTCTTCGTTTTCCCTTCTTCTTTCTATGTATTACAGTTCTTCGTTTTCCCTTCTTCTTTCTATGTATTATAGTTCTCCGTTTTCCCTTCTTCTTTCTGTGTATTATAGTTCTTCGTTTTCCCTTCTTCTTTCTATGTATTACAGTTCTTCGTTTTCCCTTCTTCTTTCTATGTATTATAGTTCTTCGTTTTCCCTTCTTCTTTCTATGTATTATAGTTCTTCGTTTTCCCTTCTTCTTTCTATGTATTACAGTTCTTCGTTTTCCCTTCTTCTTTCTATGTATTATAGTTCTTCGTTTTCCCTTCTTCTTTCTATGTATTATAGTTCTTCGTTTTCCCTTCTTCTTTCTATGTATTACAGTTCTTCGTTTTCCCTTCTTCTTTCTATGTATTATAGTTCTTCGTTTTCCCTTCTTCTTTCTATGTATTATAGTTCTTCGTTTTCCCTTCTTCTTTCTATGTATTATAGTTCTTCGTTTTCCCTTCTTCTTTCTATGTATTACAGTTCTTCGTTTTCCCTTCTTCTTTCTATGTATTATAGTTATTCGTTTTCCCTTCTTCTTTCTATATATTATAGTTCTTCGTTTTCCCTTCTTCTTTCTATGTTTTCTTTATTATTTCATTACCATGAGGATTATTTTTTTTTTGATAGAAATAAAATATTACTGAAAATTGTAGCTCATGTATTTTTTGTATTGAATTATGATTATTAAAGTGTTGCTATTATTATTAAATTATATTGTTGAATTAATCTGTATTCGGCGTAAAATAAATCACATATTTATATCTATTTGAATTTCACTTCTTTAAGATTCGATAAAATATTTATGCAACATTCTCACATCGTTATAATACTCACTAGTTATCTGCGCATTAGTTTTACTCACACTCATTAATTCTTAACATTCAACTACACCATGTTCCACGAATTGATGCCCTACTTGGTGTCCATATTTCAACATGCTTGAAACCGAAATGTAATGAACGAAGATAAAATTGCAAAATAAGAAACAAAAATATCCTTTAATGAAAATTCAAGATAGCAGGAAATATTGTTGCTTCAAGCTCTATTGGACAGCTTGGATATTTGGACAATCCTGATTTATTTTCCACTTAACTAGAACAACGACGACAATAAGACGAACGTGTCCTGGAGTGAAATTCGGTAAACCTTGAATCCTTTGATATAAACTGAAATAAAGAAGACGAAAGCTCAGAAGTGAATTGAAAGTGTCGAAAGATCTGTCGAAGGCTGTCATCTCTTTATCTCTTCGCCTCGTCTCCTCTACTTTGCTGAAATTCTCTTTATCACTACTGAGCTCCTTGGATGCCCCCCCCCCCCCCCATCACACATTGACGTATCCCCATCACACATATTCGTTACTGGAGCAAGTGCAATCGATGAACACTGGCGTCGAGATTTCATTCATCAACTAACAAAAGTTGGTGGCATCGATTCTCGATTGCAAGATAAATTCTGATCTCAGAATTCATTGAAGAAAGCAGAGAAAAACGCCGTCTGGAATAAGTGTGCATTTTAAACTGCAATTAAATATTTCTCTCTTGAGATTCAGAAAATCTTTCTATAAAGTTAAAACAAGGGAACGAGCGAGGAGACCTAATTCATGCCACTTTTGCGAAATCAACAGAATCACTCATTCGAAAATTGAAGTGAAATGTATGTTGGGAAAAATCAGTTCTACCATCTCTCGTTCGAATGTCATTGCCTTTCTATACTCCATTTAAAGAACCGTAATGAAAACCTTGAATTGCTCCTTCTCACTCCCAGCAGCTGATCAACGTATCCCCTTCCTATATCCAACTCTAAACACTATGGGTATTTATGACTAGGCCATTTCCCTCGTTAAGTGCCGCTCAGAGGTAAAACAAACTCGGAGCTCCTGAGAAAACTGAGATTTGTGCATCCATTGACAATGATGCCTGACAACCATTTATTCCGTAATAGTATCTCTTTCAAGATTCTAAAAGGATGGAATTTAGTTTTCTGCAGATGAATGGTATTTGAGGAAATGCTTCAATAGCAATTTATTTATGCAGAGCTCATTGCTACTTGATAAGGTCGAGATGTGGCACTACTTTAACTGAGTATATATCCAGGTGGCTCTTAAAGTATATCAAAGGAAGGCAGAAGCAAGCCAAGTAGATCAAATTTTGTCACCTGGACTTTACAGAACTTTCAGAACTCATTTAGACAACTGGTGAAAACTACAGAACATCGATAATACATTTAGCGACCTGGACAGTAGAGAACATTTAAAACACATTTAGCTACCTGGACACTACAGAGCATTTGGAACACATTTAGCAACCTGGATAATATAGAGAATTTAGATCACATTTAGCCACCCTGGATCTATAGAGCACATTTACCACCTGTACATTATAGAGCATTTAGAGCGCATTTAGAGCACATTTAGCCACCTGGATACCATAGAGTATTTATGGCACATTTAGCCTGGACAGTATAGAACATTTAGAGCATATTTAGCTACCTGGACAGATAGATCATTTGGAGCACATTTAGCCACCTGGACACTATAGAGCATTTAGAGCATATTTAGCCACCTGGACACAATAAAGTATTTAGAAAGTTTTATTCACTGGACATCATAAAATATTTAGAACAGTTGCCACTTGGACGCTATAGAACATTTAAAATACATTTAGCCGCCTGGACACTGCAAAACATTTAGAAAATTTTAGCCACTTGGACACTATAGAACCACGTGGATACTGTAGAAATTTTAACGCATTTCTCCACCTGGACTTGACAGAACATTTATAAAACATGTTAGCTATCTGGATACTATAGGAAGTTTAAAACACATTTCGACACTTGGACACTATAGACCATCTGGATACTATAGAACGTATTTAGCCATCCTGATATTATAGGACGTTTAAAACACATTTCGCCTCCCGGACCCGACAGAACACTTAGAAAACATTTCGGCTCAGTGTGGCCTGTTCAAATTCTCCTTACTTCTCCCACGTCAAAGAATTAGGGAAACCGTTTGTTCGTGACATTATCAGAAAAACCGCTCTCAAGGATTTATTAGTGTCATAGCCAATAAAGAGACTTCCAGAGACAGGCTACTTTTATCCTATTATTTAATTCGTCATGTTTTAAGCATTTTTACGCAAATTGGTTTAAGTCACCAGGCAGAGCTCTTTTCGTATTTTAGTATGAGGAAAATTTATTAAAATTATTTCGAGTGATTTAAATATTAATAAAATATTTGTGTTTGATATTTAGTTTGAAGTACATGTGTAGATTTAAGGGACTTCTAAACAATGCATATATTTGAACAAATTTCTCAATATACGATTATTTCAGTAAATGGTTATTAGTTGTGTTTTGATTAGTTTTTGAGTTAAATTCATATGATTGTCAACTTTAGTTGCTAAATATTCCAACTTCAATAACTCTTGAATTATTGAATAGAATTAGAATCTAGAATTTAGATCATCATCATCATCATCATCATCCTCAGGTCCAACCAGAACGTGCAATTTAGTTCTCCAAGCAAGTCTATCCTGAGCTACATCTACTGCATCTGGCCATTGCACACCAATTCTAACAAGGTCCTATTTGACATTGTCTGCCCACCGCATCCTAGGTCTCCCCTTCTTTCTGAGGCCTTTAGGCACACTGTCCATACGGGCAACATGGCCAAACCAACGGAGTCTCTCTCTGCACAATATGCTGCTTAAAGAAAGGTTGCCGACTCCTTTGCCTAACCTCATCATTAGTTATAATGTTGAACCACCTAATGCCCAAGATACTTCGTAAGCATCTAGTTTCCTGTTACCTTGTTTACAAAGTGTCCAAGTTTCACTACCATAACTAACCCCAGAAAGAACCAAACTATTATACAGTCTAATTTTAGTCTTAAGGTGTATACGCCTGTTTCCCACATTCTCCATAGATTCCTTAAAGTCCCGGCAGCAATCCCTATTCGTCTGTTAATCTCATGCCGCACATCACCATTATCTCTTACATGGCTCCGAAGATAATTAAACTGTGACACCTGCTCAAGACTGCAACCATTCAGATTAACTGAATCACAGCCTGCCTGACCGATTTTCATCACTTTAGTTTTCTCTCTGTTTATAACCAAACCTACTCTACTACCAGTCTCATCAACAGCTCGAATGAAAGAGTTCATCTCATCAACATCATTTGCCAAACGGGCTAAATCATCAGCATAATCTAAATCAGAAATTTTTGTATCTCCAGTCCATTTTAAGACCAAAATCTTTCCATTGAAGTGAATTTCGCATAACATATTCAATAACCAAACTAAAGAGAAAAGGAGACAAAAATGAACCCTTGTCGAACACCAGAAGTTATGCTAAACCAATTGCTACAAGCCTTACCAACTCTCACACACGACTCACTGTTATTATAGAGAGCTTTGATTATATTAGCTAATTGTCTGGTACACCATATGATCTCACAATCAACCACAAATTATGACGATCAACAGAGTCGAAAGCCTTTTTGAAATCAACAAAGCTAACAACCAAAGGTTTCTGAATCTCTAAATATTTCTCAAGAATCTGCCTAAGTGAAAATATCTGATCCACACATCCCCTACCACTTCTGAATCCACATTGCTCATCACGCAATTGCCTGTCAACCAGATTCTTAATTCTATTAAGCACAATCATGGAAAGAACTTTACCTTGGACAGAGAGTAGGCTGATACCCCTATAGTTATCACAAGAACTGCGATCACTTTTTTTGAAAATAGGGATAATAATAGCTCTGGTAAAATCCTTAGGAACCATGCCTTTATCATAAAAGATATTCAGAATTTCAGTCATCCAAGTGGTAACCGAAACATTCCCAGCTCTAAGCATTTTGGTAGTAATTTCATCTACCCCTGGGGATTTATGAAGTTTAAGTTTAGAAATAGCCAAAATAACTTCAGATTGTGTTATAGGGCCAGCATTAAAGCCATCAATGCATCTATCATCATTGCAAACAATGGGAGTAGAACTAACCACATTGTTTAGAACATCACTGAAATGCTCAGCCCACCTAGCCATGACAGAATCCTCACCTAAATATGACAGAATCCCACCGTAAAACCTTACCTTGTTTATCCTTCAATCCCTGTATACCTGTCCGTTTTCTACTACATAAAACATTAACTATCTGGTACAGCTCTCTGCTGTTGTGCTGTCTAACTGCTTCCTCGGCTTTGTCAGCCAAACCATCAAGCCAAAGATTCTTATCATCAGCTAACTGATCTTTTACACGTTTATTAAGGTTTCTGTAATGCTTTCTATTAGGACTAGTAGGGTATTGATTAAGAATATTCCTGCAGTTCTTTCTTTCCGAAATAAGCTCAAGTGCCTTATCACTCAGGTAATTCTGTCTCTTCTGCTCCTTTTTTCCTAAAAGAGTACTGTTAGTGTCCAAAAAAGCCTGTTTAAAATGATCCCATTCTTCCTCAACTTCAGTAGTAAGCAAACCATGACTGTCATAATGACTAAGTAGCCTATCATGGTAAGCTTTGGCTATAACTGGGTCTTTCAGAGCTTCAGTATTAAAAGCAAATGTTTTAACCCTAGCACAACACTTTTTAAGTTTAAGTTGCAAGACACTTTTAAGAAGGTAATGGTCAGATCCAATTTCAGCTCCCCTATATGACCTGGTCTTCCTAACAGAAGTAGCCCATATGCTGTTAATTAATATATAATCAATCATATTCTTATGCAGCCCATCGGGTGAAACCCATGTGTACTTATGTATGTCGCGGTGTTTGTAACGAGTGTTAGTTATTCTGAATCCATTGAGTTTACTTACCTGTAGGAGACGTTGCCCATTGCCATTGTAGCTACCAATACCAAAAGGGCCTATTACTCCTACCCAAAGGTCGGAGTCAGTACCATCTTTGGCATTGAAGTCACCAAGAACAAGGCTAATATCTCCTTTCTTGACAGAATTCAAAATATTCTGAAGTTGTTCATAAAACCTATCCTTCTCATCCTCATCGGCATCCTCAGTGGGGGCATAACAGCAGATAACATTCAAGTCTTTAACGCTTGTCTGAAATTTTGCTGTAAGATTAATGCACTCATATCTTAGACGAGCATCACTAGCGTGTATGCTGAGAAGCAGACCCACGCCTTGGTGATGCTTATTGTCGTCCCTCCCTGAAAAGAGAAATTTAAGATTATTTTTAAGAATCTGACCTTTATCTGTCCATCTGGTCTCTTGCAAGCCGAGAATATCTCAATTATAATGGTGGAATTCTTGTGTGAGGACATCAAGAGAAAAAGCTCTGTGCAGAGTCCTCACATTCCAACTACCTATGGAGAGAAAATGGTTAGTGGGATGTTTAAAGAAACTATGTTTATTGAGAGAGGGAATGCCGACAATATCAAACAGCCCCCTAATCGCAGACATGGGGCAAAGACCCGTTCCCCCACCACTAAAGGCTGAAGCCATCTACACTGGAAGACTTCCTCCAATGTAGAATTTGACGATACCAATAGAAGCAAAGAGTTCAGGTGCCTGCGATGACCTCTGCTCAGGATTATCCACCAACTGATAAACATATCCTGTGAATCTGTTCACTTGGGGCTGTCAACCCACAAACAAACAGAAAACACAGCGGAAGATTTTCCCTCCACAGAAGCCCACCATTGCAGCAAAATCAGGATCCATAATCAAGCTCAGAGCCACATATCTGTCCAGTCCAGTGGGTTTATATGGTCAGCACCAGGACCCTGTGTGGTTGACCACTCCTCAGCAGGGTAGAAAAAAAAGAAATGTAGCCATAGTTGTCCACATCAGTAGGCCACACTAATCTGGCAGCCCTCCCCTTCCGTTCACTTCCACAAGAGAGTATCTCTTTTGAAAGGTACTAACGGTCTGCACCACGAGAAGGCGGGGTCGGACATTAGGTGCTAGGCCTGGCCTGTTCTATGCATCATCACAGGGGATTGGTGCATAGCTCTCCTTCCAGTGACTACCTAGCTACCATTTACAGACCAGAATTTAGATATACGATTTATATCTTTAAATTTCCTTCAGTTTCATTTCCATAAAAGTTTAATGTTTTGAGTTTTTAATTTGGTTATCCGTTGTTATAGCATGAAAAATCTTTAATGATCTGAGAAGGCTCTCTATTGATCCACAGAACTTACTATTAACCACAAATTATATCGATCAGCAAAACCGAAAGAAAAATCTGGTTTATAGAATTTCTTCTACTTTAGAATACACACTTGTTCTTCTCGAAGCTCTTTATAAACCATATATTAAGTTCTTTAATAATTTTTTAAAGGATGGAGATAACCTAGGAGCTGAATCTGGCTGGTCTCCTCACAGAAACTCATACAACGGACACACAACCAGGCCATCAAGGGGTCACGAACCCAAACCCAGGTAGGCGCAATGTCACCACGAGCCAAGCGATTTTAAGCACAATTAAAGAAATACCTTTACGATAAAGAATCAACAATAGAATTTTTTTGTAATTATTTTTAGTTTTAGTACTGCGATCATATTTCTTCAAAATATGAATAACCATACTGTAAAAACAGTCCTTATTACAATACTTATAAAAAAATTGAAAGTTTCAGTCAGCTATGTGACACTGAAATCTCACTAGATCTCAACATTTCAGAAGAAATTTTTTATATCTGTAGTGACTGGTATGACTTTCATTTTGATATAATGAAAGTAACATCATATAGTGAAATAGAACCAACAATAAAGCCAGTAATATATCTATCCACGTATATTCATTACTAACAATGAGATATTGAGCTAACTACATGGTTCGTGACATCCTTAAAATGCTTAGGCTGCTTTGCCATAACAGAATTCTCTTCTTCGACAATGTTGTCAATTCAATACTTCAATTCTTGCACAATTTTCAATTGTCGTGCTACCCAATTTCTTTCCCTGTGCCATGTTTGGCAACCCATCAAACCTCTTCAAAATATTATTAAACCCTTTCTATTGCTATCTGTTGACAAGTAGTCTTCCATTTTTCCTGCCCTTCTCCATAACAGAAATAATTTACATTGCTTGTCAACTCCTTTAGACATACACAAAACAGCTTTGTTTGAAAAATCGTTTCAAGTGATCCCATTCTTCCACAATATCACCATGAAACGTATCTATAACAAGCGTTTTAAGAGGTTACTTATTAAAAGTGCATTTTCTGAACAATCGATACACTCTAGTACTATTATATCAAAACGTTTCGTTTCTGACGTCACTTGCTGTCGCTGTCGAGTGCTTCATTATCATTTACTCTTCTGCGGCCTCTTAGGTTAGTTGGATAAATAATGCGAAGTCAATGTTGGCATTGTAAAGGGAGAACAAGATGCTAATTAATCTGTAGATCACTTACCTAAACTGGCTCGGCTCATTGGCGTGCGTAGCTCGAAGCTTCGTTACAAGAACTCGGATGATATTACAGAGAAACGCCAGGTTCAACTGCAATGCATTTAAATGTCCTTAAGAGTTACGTTTAAATTACATGAAAACATATTGAAATGAAAAACTGATTTGAAGACATCTTACGCAATATAATACATATCATCAGGCCCGAATCTAGAACATAAAAAGGGGCATGGGAGCCAAGAGACTGGATTTCCATTGCAGTATAACATTTCCCCTCTGGTTCAGAGACATTTAAAACATTTATTTAAAAAGTGCATGAAATATACAGAAGTTTACAACTTTTTTCTTCTATTATCTATACCAGCATTCTCAGGGAGGGATCCGACCCTGCATATTACGGAATATTTAACAATATGTACTTGAGAATCTGAAGATGGCCCACAAGAATGTCAAACTGAAGATGCCCATCCCTCGATTTAGAAGGTTAAAAAATGCAACCAGTTTCGTTTTACGCGATGTTTGTTTTACACGATACGGATTTCGACCTTTTATGTACATATACAGATATAATAATACATATTATGAAGTAGCAGTGGTAGAGTATCATCGGAGATTATCAGATTGTCATTCCAAAGTAAAATTCACCTTAATGGTTTCAGTTCACATTTAGTTTCGAGAATAAATAGCTATTGGTAAATTCCTATAGTAATGAAATCGTCATCTGTTACAACTGGCATATATATTTTTTTGCTAATTTTGTTGTCTTACCATTTTCGAAAAATTTCAGAATTGAATTTTGATTATATATTATAAACAAATTGTAATGGTAACGCAATCTGTCTCGCGACATCTTAATGTAATAAAACTTGTTTCGGATCGGCAATCACGTCTGACTTTTCTATGCTAAATTTTCTACACTAAATCCTCACCCTGCCCTTGCTCAGAAAAGGCATAACGATGGGCTTGGAAAGGCCGCCTTCTATCGGATGGCGTGTAAAGCTCTACCTGGTCTATGCTTAGTGGACCTAACTACTATCGCCAAGGAGCATGTCCTTGTATAGTTGTTTTGTATGCTGTGCAAGAGAAGTTACATAAAGCTTCTAGATTATCTCTCTCTTTTGTGTAGAGAACCTGCTTCCCCTTCCTTTACATATAAAGAAACAATGCCATGGCCATATATACAAGAGAGGCATCCCTGTCCACATTAAAGAGCATTCTGAATCGCCTTCATGGGATGTTTCCATCTGTTTCCTAACAGCTGTCCATTAGGTCTCTTTCCCTTAAACTTTTCTGAGCCCTTGGGGTCCTCGTGACATGGCCATTTAATCCTAAGAAAAAGAAGTGCAGCTCGGAAGTAAAACCACCAGGACACCCAAGTCTTGATTAAAATTTAGGGCAGGGCTTCGTATGTGTCCTTCACTGTGATCATAGCTGTAGATCCTACCACGAGATCAACTCTTGATCTAAGCAAAAAGAGATTTCCTC
This sequence comes from Ryuthela nishihirai, assembly GCA_038380435.1. NCBI lineage: Eukaryota > Metazoa > Arthropoda > Arachnida > Araneae > Heptathelidae > Ryuthela > Ryuthela nishihirai. The sequence goes on from JAWZYU010000025.1 coordinate 950,403, forward strand.
TGTCTCATATCATGGGAGCAATAGTATTCTTTTAGGTAAAAGGAGACAGAGGAAACAAAATTAATTGGGTGATAAAACTATGGAACTTATTTCTGAAAGAAGGAAGTGCAGGATTAAATATGAATCAACACACTACTAGTCCTAACACAAAGCATTACAACGAGTTTAATAAACATGTAAAAGATCAGTTAACAGCTGATAAGAATCTTTGGCTTGATAGCTTGGTTGACAAAGCATAGGAAGCAGTTAGACAGCACAAGAGCAGGGGGTTGTACCAGACTGTTAATGTTTTATGTGGGAAGAAACAGACAGGAGAATAAATATGGCAAGGTGGTTGAAGGTAATGATTCTGTGATGGCTAGATGGGCTGAACATTTCAGAGAAGTTGTAAATAATGTGATTATTTCTATTCCCATTGTTTGTAATGAGAATAGATGCATTTCTGGCTTTAATGATGGCTTATATCATATTCTGAAGTCTTTGGCTATCTCTAAATTAACACTGCATGAATCTCCTGTGATGGATGAAATTACCACTGAAATGCTTGAACTTGCGTGAAGAACAGTATGGATTCAGAAATGGTAGCGGATGTATTGATCAAATATTTTCACTTAGGCAGATTCTTGAGAAATGTTTAGAGTTTCAAAAACCTGAAGTTACTAGCTTTATAGATTTCAAAAAGGCTTTTGACTCTGTGTTGATATAATTGGTGATTGATTGTTAGATCATATGGAATACCTGATAAGTTAGTTAGTGTAATTAAAGCTCTCTATAATAACACAGAGTCGTGTGTGAGAGTTGGTAAGGCTTGTAGCAATTGGTTTAGCTTTGCTTCTGGTGTTCGACAAGGGTGCATTTGTCCCCTTTTCTCTTTAGTTTGTTTATCGATTATGATATTCGAAATTATTTGCAAGGGAAAGATTTTACCTTAAATGGTCGAGTCTTTTCAAACTTTCTGATTTAGATTATGCAGATGATTTGGTCCTGTTTGCTAATAATGTTGATAAGATGAATTCGTTCATTAGGGGTGTAGATGAGACTGGTAATAGAGTAGATTTGATGATAACAGAAAAAAAAACTAAAGTGATGAAAATTGGTCAGGCAGATGGTGCTTCAATTGCTTTGAATGGCTGCACTCTTGAGCAAGTGTCTCAGCTTACCTTGGGAGCTATATAGCAGATACTGGTAATGTGCGACATGAGATTAACAGACGAATAGTGATTGCCGCTGAGACTTTTAAGAATCTGTGGAGAGTGTGCAGAAATAGACGTATACACTTAAAGACTAAAATTTGGCTGTATAATAGTTTGGTTCTTTCTAAGGTTAGTTATGGTAGCGAAACATTGACCCTTTGTAAGCAGGATAAGAAGAAACTTGATGCTTTTGATTCTTTTTCAATAACGTTTGTAAGTAATAATGAGGTTAGAAGAAGGAGTCATCAACCTATTTTGAACAGCATATTTTGCAGAGCGAGACTGCTTTGATTTAGACATGTTGCCAGTATGAAGAGCTGCTGATTGGCAAACAGGATTATGAAGAGTGTGCCTAAGAGTTTCAGAAAAAGGGAGAGACCTTTGATGCAACAGGCAGACAATGTCAAACAGAACCTTGCTAGAATTGGCTTAGAGTGGGCAAAGGCAGTAGCTGTAGCTCAAAAGAGACATGTCTGGAGAGGAAAATTACGCAGCCTGGTTGGACCTGCGTAGACCATGGCTGCATGAAGATTTTATACGCATGTACGTATGTAAATTTATTTAAATTATTATACTTAAATTACTCTTGATTAAATTATAATAATATAGGTTTCTGAAAAATAAATTTTTCTAAGGTATGCCAATGACCAGTAAAGTCTTCAGCTAGGCATAAACATGTTATTCTCGTTAGTAATATTAGACTGCAAAATAAAAAATAGTTCATTCTTAATAAAAAGATATATATTTTGGTGAAACTGAAATAAAATTTTACTCACCACAAGGCTGAGGAGATTTGGGCTGTTGGTAACCCATTCATAGGGTTTGACAGGCACCGCCCAACATCTGGAAATAAAGTAAAAATTCAGAACTTGGAAGAATAAAGAAAACAATGCGAAAATTTGATGAGAAAACAAATATGAAACCAACAATCCTTGTCCCGAACTCATATAACCTCATGGTTACGTGCCAGTTACTCTACGGGTAGTTGAGTTAAAGCGGTGATGATTCACACATGCCTAAATACGGTTATTTGTGGAAAGAAGAAATCACTATCATTTTGTAGTTCAAGGTTTCGGAGAGTATCACGCGCGTTTTAAACTGACAGTGAACTAAGGCGGAAATAATCATTTATCAAGCATTAAGCAATCTACTTTTAGATCATCGAAGCATACGAAATCCTTTTCACCTTATGGGGGTTGTTACTTGGTTAATTGTGTGGGGTTTTTTTATAGCACAAGGACCATAAAATATCCCTTAATCCCCCATAATCTTTATTCCTCATCTCGTTCACATTGAACAGAGATGGGATTGTTTTACCTCTGAGCAGCAATTTTTTGCTGCTCAATTTTTTTAGAAGACAGATGATAGCCTCCCATCAAGGGCATCCAGTATGTTCATTCACAGGGTAAGGCTTTCCCATACACAGGATCACGGCTCAACGTCCCATCCGACGGATGGCGGCCTTTCCAATCCCATCAGTGTCCCCTACTGATTGAGGGCAAGGCAAGAAGTTTTGCGGAGAAAATTTTCATTGCTGGCCCAGCTGGGATTTGAACCTGGGAACTGCAGATTACGAGCCTGGCGCGCTACCGACTGAGCCACCCCAACCTCAAGACACCTTAGTTCTTCACAATATCCTAATGATTTCGGTAAAGAAATTCTCTCTAATGTATTGCTTCCAGATGCAGTACCAATTCAGTTTATATTATGTGATAATTATGAAACCCTTTCGTTCTTTAAATGATCACTGGCTCTCTCTCGCAAGCACAAAATAAAAAAATAAAATAAATACCCCCTCAAGCAGCTGCTTGCCACAGAGGTCTGACAGGAGCCTGTCAGTTTATATGCCACAGTAGAGATCTGAGAGGATGGCAGGACCTCAGCAGAAAAATGACACACACATCCATGCCTACTCCGGGGCTCGAACCCAGGTCCCTTAGATCAGTAGCCAGGCGTGCTAACCACTCGGCCACAACAAGTCGTAAAATAACGAATGCTATCAGAAATATACCATTAATAGGTTATCGGATATTTCGACTCCATTGGTGCAAATCATATCGAATTCATCGCAAATCTCATTAAGACCATTGCGTTGAAATGAAATTCAAAAGCGATTAAAGGCATTCGCCATTCAATGTTCAATGTCAAAAATTCACAGTATGATTCCTATTTTCATGACTTTTGGTGTGTTACACAACACGATCAAGTTTTAATTATTTCATGACTTTGCATGTACGTCACTTCTTCAGAAACTTATCAGCGAATGCTTACACCTCTCATGCCATATTGACACGATGATGGAATTTATGGGTTGTTGACCGGCCACTCCTACCTAGTCACATTATAATCTCTGATCATTTGGAAGAGTTGGAAGAGTCGAGAAACGAATATCTAGTGTTCGTGATCACGCAATGTGGTGACCGACCACTCCTACCTGGTCTACCAACACAAAGTTTATTACACCACAGTGGTGCATCGAGCTATAGCAGAGGGACGACGAATAGTAATTATCGTCTTTTTTGATGAATCCTGCCCCTGTCTGTTCGATACCGATGACAGCATCCTCGTCCGCTGATGGGCTAACTGCCTTTCCTTTTCTACTGCTCTCAATGCATTTCTTACTGACGTGTCTAACTGCCTTTCGTATTGACGGGCCTAACTATATTTCTTATTGACGGGTCTGTCTTTCCTATTGATTGGCATAAGTGCCTTCCCTTTTGGTGGGTCAAAGTGCCTTTCCTTTTGACGGGTCTAACTGCCTTCCCTTTCGACGAGTCTAATTGCCTTCCTTTTTTGATGGCTCTAACTGCCTTCTCTTTTGATAGATGTAATTGCCTTCCTTTTTGATAGCTCTAACTGCCTTCTCTTTTGATAGATCTAATTGCCTTCCCTTTCGACTAACTGCCTTTTTTTTTGACGGGTCTAACTGCTTTTCCTTTTAACGGATCTATCCACCTTTACTCATCACGTCAGAGGTGTTACTCGGTGCCTTTCACCAACATACAGCAGCAATGCATGGGATTGTGGTGTTGGTTGCGATCAGTTATGAAAGCAAACCCCTTCTAGTTGCGGATCCACACCACCGGTAGCAGTGCTCGTTATAACCAGTACATTTCACAGCCAATAGCTCTTCCGTACTTACAGACTGTCCCATACACCAGATTTCGGCAGGACAATGCAAGACTGTATGCAGCACTGTTGAATACTTGAGGCAAAACCACGTGCATATCCTTCCGTGGCCCGCTAGATCCACTGATTTGCCACCCAACGAAAATGTATGGATCAAAAAGTCAAAACAAAATTAGTTCCGTCAAAAGGAAAGGCAGTCAAAAGGATGTTGCGGCAATACCAGCACATCCCGGCAAATGTTGAGTATAGGTAAATAATGCTTGGACGGCTATTCCACAATCTAGCATCAAACATTTTTTGACTTCATGCCTCGCCGTGTACAACAGGTCATGCAAGCAAGGGCTGGACACTGTCATTATTAAACAACTCGGTGTATATCTCTGCAATTGGCTCCATACTGTATTCATTTATTATTTATCATCATTTATTGCTGCAATAAAGCTACATTGAACCCCCTAATATGAGGGTGTTCTGATTGGTCCTTCTTGGTGTTCTGAATTTCGTGAACATCAATATATTTTCCACGACGGGAGAGTAAGAGAGAAAGAGAGAGTGGTAGATGCATTTTTATGCCCATGCCACTCCCTACACCAGAAGCTTTCATTTGACACATAACTCTTTAAGATCGATCAGTAAGGGGGGAAGATTTCGTGGAGCAAATATTCTGTCAAATCCATTGACAAATTGATGAATGTGAAAGCAAAAAGCAAAAACTGTTAAGTGTTTCTAGAAGATGGTTCGAGGCTATTTGCTTCCCAGTAATTTAAGAGTCTGCTGAACGTCAGAGTTGATTTAAAAATCGTGAAGTTGTAAAAGAGATTGTAGAATTCATAAGTAATTTACGAGCAAATGAAAAGTCAAACCAAAATCAAATACTTACTGTTCATCTGCAAATGACCACCTGAGAAGAGCGAATGTGCTGACTGGAAAGAGAGGGAATACTGCGGAAGAGAAAATAAATGCATTTCATTCACTGTTACCAAACAATAGTGAGTTGTAATATTACAAGAATATAATTATTAAAAGGAATTTTTCTGCTTTATTCTTTCACGGAAGAAATTAATCAAAGTATCAATAACACTTGAATGCTAGAAATGCCATATTTCAGTATTGTTCAAAGGATTGATTGCTTTATATATTTTTGACTTCAGCTGTCACTATGTTTCGTTGCAATAGCAGCCATTTATTTAACGTAATTATTCAGTAAACTCTATTCACAGAATTATCGACAGAAAAATTGCGATATAGTGTCAACGTTATTTGCAAACATTTCTGGATGCTTGTTACCCTGTATCCTGAGTGCGTAGCAAGAACATACACAAGGAAACAAGATCATCGAAGAACTTGGTTGCTACAACTTAAGGCTGCTATCTTCTGTATTACAGAGAGTCGGTCTGATCCAGATTTCTCTTAAGAACTAAGACCACCAAATTTAATATAAACCTTCTTCTCATGATAACTTTCAGCAACGTTGAGTTTTCCTTGTGCCAGGAAAATCATGCTCCGTAGAAGCTAAGAAAGGTTTACAGCTTTCTCTTATCACAATATATGCCATTAGTTAAGAGCCCAACAAGGCCAGGAAAATATGCTTCTTCTACTATAGGAACACCTCTGACCTTCAACTATTCGAGTGTTTCTTTCAAATGTAAAAATTTGAATTCTTTCTTTAAAAAATTCGTCAAACTTTAATTGAGGGAAATGGATTGCTGCTTGGTTGTCTAGGGCAGTGTTTCTTAACAGGTGCATCGAGAGCCTGTGCCACGGTATTCAAATGAAGAAATCTAAAAGTAAGTTTAAAATATATTTAAAGGCCTTAAACATGCAATGGGCACGAATGATGCTAATACATAAAGGAGGAATTGGTAGATTCCGTACTATTTTTATTATTGAACGATCCATCCATGATCCACAAACAGCCATGGGATACGGTGGTCCATTCAGACTGTGCAATCTAGTTCTACAAACATCTACTGCATCTGGCCACTGTAGACCAATTCTAACAAGGTCCTGTTTGACATGGTCTTCCCACCACATCTTAGATCTCCCCCTCTTTATGAGGCCTTTAGGCACACTGCTGACAACCCTATTCGCTAATCTATAGTTATGCATACCGGCAACATGGCCAAATCAACACAGTCTCTATTTGCACAATAATGCTATTCAGAAGTGGTTGTAGACTCTTTCGACTAATCTCATCATTTTAACGTTCAACTATCTAATATCCATGATATTGCATAGGCAAAAGCATCAAGGTTTTTGTTAAGTTGATTGCAAAGGGTCCATGTTTCATCAGAATAACTTTAGAAATGACGAAACTATTTTATAGACTAATTTTTGCCTTTATATGTATACACCTATTTCTCCACACTCTTCATATATTCTTAAAAGTCCCAGTAGCAAATCCTTTGGGAGATATGTAACAGTATTTGTTACATATCTCCCAAGATAATTAAACTGAAACACTTGCTCAAGGGTGCAACCATTTAGATTAACTGAACCACAGTCTGCCTGACCAATTTTATTCACTTCAGTTTTCTCTATATTTATTGTCAAACCTACTCTATTACCAGTCGCATCAATATCATTAATAAATGTGTTCATCAACATCATTTGCCAAAAGGGCCAAATCATCAGCATAATCTAAATCAGAAATTTTCGTATCTCCAGTCCATTTAAGGCCAAAATCTTTCCCTTGAAGTGAATTTCGCATAACATAATCAATAACCAAACTAAAGAGAAAAGGAGACAAAATGCACCCTTGTCGAACACCAGAAGTAATGCTAAACCAATTGTTAAAAGCTTTATCAACTCTCACACACGACTCAGTGTTATTATAGAGAGCTTTCATTCTGCTAACTGATTTGCCAGGTATATCATACGAACTCCCGATCAACTATAAATTATGACGATGAACAAGGACAAATGGATCACTCAGAGATAAAGCGACCTGCCTCCATAAAGTGGCTTTGCTACAAGTGGATTGAAATGAGATTTCTAAAGCCTCGACTTCAGCGGGAATCATCCGCATCACAATTTCCTACACGGAGTGGCATCAGGGGAAGCAATAGGAGACTGTGCAGTTGAAGCTTTGACATTCAATAAGTCTCCATCACCTGCATATCAATAAATCAAATGAGTCAAACAACTGTTATCGATCAACCAATGATCTATTAGATGTGCCGAAGCTTCAATTGTGCAGTCTCCCATTGCTTAAACGGTTATTACTCACACTTTGCTATTAATCGGAAATGCCCTTACCCCATCCAATCATATAGAACATGGTGAGCGACTTTTGCTCCGCGAAGGCTGCTGCGATGAGCTTGTGCAAGTAGAATCCCTCACAAAACATCCACATATAGGTGGTCATTCGAGAGTACTTGGTAAGGATGTAGAGCAATCGGCAGCCAACCTGTCGGAAGAGACAGATATCACGTGCAAATCAGATAAGTAATATAATGCCATCTACGTGAAAAAAATAAACTTCTGTTAGGAAAAAAAACAAAAGAAATAAAGGAACGAAGAACATGCATTTCGCTTTAATCTATATCAGTGGTTCTCTTTAAGTAATATCAGTGGTAGTAATATCAGTGGTTCTCTTTAAGTAATATCAGTGGTTTTATGCTTCACGTACCCCCTGGAAATGTGTATGTAATTGGTGTACCCCTTGTATAGATAGATAAAACTATTATTATAGTATAACAATGGGAATAAAATAAAACTTATATATATATATACACATTAAATTTTGCATTCATAAATTACATATATCGATAAACACAAAAAATGACATAAACAATTTAGCAAATGTTATAAAATTAATAAACATTTTACTGGGTAATCAATGAAATGGTTGCGCTTGTTTATGCTAGCACCATTCATCAATGGTTGGGGTTATCTGGCTAAGGTAGACTCGCAAGTCATCTTCAACATTCAGCCTGTTCCTATATTTATTTTTTAAAGCAGTTAAAGATGAAAAACTAATTTAACATAAATAAATTGTGAAAGGTAACAAATATTTGACTGCAATTCTTGACAAAGTCGGATATTCCTTCTCCACTCCAATCCAAAAACTAATCAATGGCTTTTTGGAATGAATGCTTTTTAAACTATTGTCACAAGATATCTCAATCAACTCTTCTTTATTGGACAATGGACGCTTACATTTTTCCAAATCAAATGTGAAGGGGGTCTCGAATCTATTCTTGCGTTTCATCAGGGGGTGGAAAATACTGCCTTATAAGAGTTTTAAGAGTGCTTAAGGAAAGATTATTTGTTGTCTGATGTCTTCAAAGTCTGCAATCGTTTGCTCATTTTCTTTAAGAAATGAATCTAGTCGCTGAAATTGGTGACAGCTGTTCTTTTTAATTCCGTTTCCCCAAAGAGAATTCTTTTTTTTTATCATGGCCTCTGTTTTCTTCTCAACATAGAACACATCAACGTTGTCTCCTTTCAATGATAAATTCAAAATATTAATTTTTTCAAAAATATCAGCTAAATATGGTAACCGTAGAAGCCATTCTAAGTCTTGTAGTCTCAAAGAAAGTCGAAACTCGTGGTCCATGGAAAAAAGGCGTACTTCATTGTGGAGTTCAAGTAAACGGCAAAGAACATTTCCTCATAACAACCAACGTACTTTCGTATGAAGCAGCAGTCTTATATGCAGGCTACCCATTTCTTCACACATCATCGAAAAAAGGGTTCAATGGTCGAGTTTTGATTAAATTAATCATTTGTACACTTTCATCCATAACTCTTTTCAAATTATCAGGGAGAAATTTAGCTATCAGCGCTTCACGGTGAAGACAACAATGAGTGAACTTACATTCTGGCGCAACTTGTTTTATACGACCTGCTAGTCGTGTGATATAACTCGTTGCTTTTGCTCCCTCAGTACATACAGAAATACAATTTTTCCATTCAAGGTTGTTTCGGCAAAAAATGAATCAATCATATTAAAAATATCCTCACCCGTAGTAGAAGTTTTGAAAGGCTTACAAAATAAAATATCTTCAAATACTGCATCCTAGAATTTTCCACGCACAAAAACAAATAATTGAGCTAGCCTAGCTACGTCTGTCGACTCCTCCATTTTTATGGCAAACCACGGGCTACATTGCATAGCTTGAATGAGCTGGTCCTTAATATTACAGGCCATATCTTTAATTCTCCTGTAAACTATGTCGTTTGTCAAAGGAATGGTTCTGACAAGGTTTGCCTCTTTTTGACCAAACATACAAGAAGCTATATCTTCAGCTGCTGGAAAAATGAGTGACTCGCTTATTGTGTGACCATTTCCGGCTTTGGCAATTGGAAGGCTTACTTTGTAAGACGCTTTAAATGCTAATTAATGGTTTTTCTACTACTCAAGTCTTTCAAAAGACGTTCAAAATAGCTTAAGGGCTTATTTTTTAAATGCTCATGTTTTGTTTCAAAGTGTCGCCGTAACAGAGACGGTTTCATAGAATTTTGTGACAGGACTTCAGAGCAAACAACGCACTGTGTGTTCTACAAAATTTCCTGCCCATGTAAAGCCAAATTGTAAATATGATTCATGATATTTAAGTTTTTAATTTTTTTATCACTTGATTGTTTAACATTTAACGTTCTTTTTAGTTACTGCTGAATCCACCTTTTTATTCAAATGATATGATGATGTATCGTAGATGAAGCAATCGGCTCCGGCTTCACATTACTTTTCTTCTTAACTATCCATTTATTTATGTTTCAAGGCACTTCAGAAACACTTTAATTTAACTTTACAGTAAACTGAAAACTAAAAATAACTTTTAGCATAGCAAATGAAATAAATCACAACAAATACAGAGATCAGAAAGAAGGCACATTCACTCACTTAGAATGGATGTTTTGACAGGGAGATCAGCTGTTCGGCTCTCAGGTAGGGAAGGGAGGATTGACAAACGTGTACAGACATGAACTACACCGCCGTGCTTCGTCACTCAGTTCTCAGAAATTAATCAGTAGCAGTGTTGCCAACTTAGCGACTTTGTTACTAGATCTAGCGACTTTTGAGCTCTCACGGCGTACCCCAAAACATTTTATCGCGTACCCCACGTTGAGAACCCCAAATCTATCTATATCAGCGCTGTCCAACCAGCGGTCCGCGGGCCGCACACGGCCCGCACAAAAATTTTGTGGCCCACGAACAAAATCAAATTTTCATTTCAAATTTTAAATAAATATCTGTAATCCACTTTATAATTGTTTCAACTTATATTACTTTACTTGATATGCAATCTTCAACTTACTTATTCTATAAAGCTTACAAAACATTCTTAAGCTGATCGCAAACTTCTGAAACCTTTTAAGAGAGGTGCGTCGTCATCAAACAAACGTTTTTACGAAGCTGCAGAAATAAGAAGCATCTAACGACAGCACCAATCGGTCTCACTGCACATGCATATGGCATGCATTGTCGAATGTTGCACTGTATTGTGCACCAGGAGACATTGTGTGGCATTTCGCACCAGGAGACATTGTGTGGCATTTCGCTGAGACAAAGCGACGTAATGGAAAAGGTTGTCAAAATTACCAATCTAAATCGTGGAGGAAATCGTTCTCTTTACACGCAGAAAATTTAAAGCTTTTTTGGACGAACTGCTTGCTGAGTATGGCGATCTGCTTTTACATAGTAATATTCGCTGGTTAAGTGCCGGAAAATGCCTCAAAAGACTTTTTAAACTTCAAAAAGAAATTCATCTTTTTCTCACAGAAGTGGGCAGCGGTGAAGATTTAATAGCAAGTTTTGTTGATAAAAATTTTCTATTTCGTTTGCTTTCCTAACAGATATTACAGATTATTTAGATGTCTTGAATAAATCCTTACAAGGAAAAGATCAAAATGTGTGCTGTCTTTATAATCATGTATCTAAGGAGAGAGGTAATCTTGCCAACATCATATCTCAGGTGTGTGTTACATCTTTTCCAATTTGCTGTTATGCTTCTTCCGTTGCTATGCCTTCCTCTCTTAGTGAGTGTTGGTCCCTCTTGTTCAACCACTCACAGAAGTTGGCAATGGGATTTGCTGCATCAACTTAGCTGCTGTAATCAATCGAAACCGGAAATGCCAGCGAAAGTTTCTTAGATCAACAATATTCATTCCGGGGAAACTGAGTGTTGATGTTTCGGACAACCTCGTGTTTTAGAGGAACGTGGAGACATCACTCCAGAGATCACGCCAGAGAAGTGCCACACGGTGCATTTGCTTGAAGAGGTCAAATAAACAGCGAAATAAACATCAGGGGCCCGAAAAACTATAACAAGTATGGAGGAGGGTTCTGCCGCGCAGAACTCGTGCTTCGACGTTAAAGACCATTTTGTGGCCCGTCGGCACGCAGTAGATCTGCGGCATTGTTCTGTTCCAAGATATGAGAAAATTAAAACTTGAGTTGTGTGTGCCACGTGGAGAGGACCATCACTCAGTCGCGTATCGGGGAGAATGCTGCGAGAATATAGGATGAAGACAAGGAGAGGAAGAATGCGAGAATATAGGATGAAGATAAGGAGAGGAAGGATGCGAGAATATAGGATGAAGATAAGGAGAGGCGAGTGGAGGAAGAGATCGAGGGTTGGAATCAACAGTTGTGCTCGTCAAGAGGGAGAAGAATCGGATGAGGAGGGAAGCTTTGTGATCCGAAATAATACTCGACTGCTTGTAATGCTTGGGAGGACATTAATTCCTCACAAGCAAAGGTTTCATACAATGCAATACTCGGTTCAGCTTCATTGCACATAAGATGCTTCCATATCGCATTTCAAGTTAAAAGAAAGAGAAATTATCTACAGAAAGAAATAGATTTTTGCTACCAGTTAAAGGATAAGAGTTATTTGCTGCACACTCCGCTCTTATATGCATTGAGACACTTCCATTTTATTTTCCCTTACTTTGTTAATAGGCTTTTTGTGAAAAGATATCGAGAACAATTTTTTGAATCAAATTTATCCAAATCCGGATTTTCAACGTTTATGTAATATTTAAAGATTTAACGATGCTGAAACATTTAACATCAGCTAATAACATCTAATAACATCTACTAACATCAGCTAATAACATCTAATAAAAAATAATTTCCTTAAGAGTTAATTAAAATAGAAATAATAATTAATAGTACAAATTGTTAACCGAAATATGCAAATGCAATTTGAGAAATTGTGTATGATGATTGTTTCATTTTTCTGTCGATTTTGAAGAGAAGAGTTAAGATGAGAGCAACAGCAGCATCTGCCGAAAAATGATTTAGTTTTCTTAATTCTTTAGATATTGAGCGAATATTTATCGTCTAAAAGAGAACTGAATAACATTTTTAATTTGACTTCGTGTGATGTTTCTGCAAAAGGCTTAATTTCAGGGTGAGGCAGATTTGAATGTGGCTTTCCCTTCACGTGACGCGGAAGTGTCCCAATATATTTTGAACGTTTCTTCGTCACACGAAAGACGAATAAAAGTGAAATATATTTACGGATGACGAAAAATAAAGGTAAAATGCTACAACATCTAGCTGCAAATAAAATGAAGCAATATCTGAAATTTAAGTGTCGAGGTATTCCTTACTGCATTTTCCTCGAGGAGGGTTCTTCTGTTGCCGGAATGATTGAGTTCGTCGAGGATGACGATCGCCTTGAAAGTGATCGCCAGTCCGGCATTAATCAGCAGGGCAGCGAACAAGTTCTTGTGCATGGTGATCCGGTACACCTGGAGCTGCCTGAAAAAGTCAATAAAAGTGGTTTTGTTAGAAATAGCATTTCCTCTCTTACGCATGCGCAATTTCTAAGAGTATTAGCCTTAATTAAACGTTTCGATGAAGTACGCTTCTGAACAAATATTTTTGCACAAATAAGAAATCATCTCGATGTAAAGGCAGCATTAGACAGGTGTTTCTATTCCAGGTGTTTCTATTCTTGGCCGTCTCACAAAGTTTCCATCGTTTTACATATATAGGGTAGTTATAAAATAAATTTCCCTATTTCCGAGTCTCTAGAGCGGTAAAAAACGGAAATTCGAGACAGCTTAATGAGAACATGAGTAAGCGATTTCCCAAAGAAAAAAAATTAATTACAACTGTCGCCATCAGGGGAAAACGGGCGCTTCAGGTATGATAATCGCGTTTATTTGCATAATAGCACGTTTTAGCAAACCGTCGTACAAAAGTGGGAATGCGCATGACTCTCACGAAAAGGCAAGTACACTGTTAATCAAGTTATTCTATCAGAATCAGAGCAACGCAAATGGCGCATTGTTAGAGTATCGGCTTCTGAAAAATCTGCGGAGAGGACCCCTGATGCCAGTGACGTTAAGGAAGATGGTGAAGAAGATTGAGGCAGCCGAGTTGGGAGTGATACCGGGAGGAGGATCGCTGCCCATTGTAAAAAACGTGGTGATTGATGTGATGTTGCCATGACAGCCCATGTTGGAAGTGGCATGAGGTCAGTCAGCAGTGCCAGACAGTATACAAAGTGGGCAACAGTGCTACGGTATGTTGTGCAATGGTACACGTACATGATCCATATGGTTCAAGAACTGCGACCGCGTGATTTGCAACATCATACCAAATTCACTTCTCGAGACTTCTCGAATTTCTGGCGTAGATAGGGGTGGGCAACACGTGGCCATGGATGTTCCTGTGGACAAACGAGGCGCACTTCACCCTAACTGGTGCAGTTAACACACAGAACTGTCATTTATGGGGTCAGCTCCGTCTGCAATGCATGGCTTCTCCAGCCCCCAAATGCGACAGTGTGGCATAGCTTCAGTGCAGACTTCATCATTGGGTTTATCTTGGAAGCTTGTGGTCACTTGTTTTCTGAAGATCAACATTACACGGGAAATGAACAACATCCACAGTGGCATATTCCAAGCAATCGTGGCCCATGCAGTCCTTCATTTCCAGCACACCCTCTGCACCGATGGAGATGGTATCGAGCAGTTTCTGTAACAGACATGCACATGAAAACAATAAATATCGTTTTCTCACCTGTGCCTTGCTTTCTTATGTTTGCAGCGCCCGTTTCCCCTGGGGGCGACTTTTGTACCCAATTTTTTAGTTCGCTAAATCGCTTCCCCATGTTCTTATTAAGCTAACTACCAATTTTCGTGGCGCTGTTTCCGTTCCTCACTGCTGCAAAGACTCCGGAATAGCGAAACGTATTTTATAACCTCCCTGTACATCTCCAGAGCTTTCTAATAGATATGTAGTGTGGCTTCAGTGCAGACTTCATCATTGGGTTTATCTTGGCAGCTTGTGGTCTGTAAAAGCTAGGAGTAGCTTCTAGGATTCTTCTCTGTCCTATATGTCGCAAATAAAAAAAAATATATTTTTTTTTAAAAACTTGGTAACAGTTCTGCCGTTTTATCATTTCAGTGATCTGTAAAGATATACATATTAAAACTGCTAAGTATTTGAAAAATGCGAATAATAATATTTTATTAGTACCAATCAAATTAAAGGAGTTTTCTAATTATCATTTTCATTGTTTCCAATGGAAACTTCATGACGTTCACATTCCACCACCAAAATTTCATATTTATATATTAAATTTTAAAATTTTAAAATTATGAATTTTTTTATATACATTGTTGCAATATATTTAATTTTGGAATTTTCAAACTTTTCCACCATTAGAGGACGCAATTATAGTGTTCGAAGGATTTCGAAAGTGCGAATCATAATATTTTATCAATTCCTAATTAACCCTAAAAAGAATTTTTCATTTTTCCCTAAATACAAACAATTATCTGCTAAAACAGAAAAAATTGTCTTTTTCCACCCTTTCTCGGTCTAAGAGTTACTCATTTCAGTTTATTAAATAATTTTGAGATTATTAACATGAGTTTCTTTATTCATTGTTGCCAATAGAAACATCATAGCGTTTACATTCCACCACCAAAATTTAAAATTTTTTATCTTAAATATGTCGTTTGCAATATTTGTTTGAAATTTTGGAATTTGAAAATTTTTCTACCGTTAGAGGGCGCAATTATAGTTTTCGGAAGATTTAAAAAATGTGAATCATAATATTTTATCAATTCTTATCTAACCCAAAAAACAGAATTTTTCATTTATCTCTAGAAATAAACAATTATCTGCTAAAACTAAAAAAAAAGTGTGTCTTCCCAGCCCCTCTGGGTCTAAGCGCTCAACTCATTGTTGGCAATGGAATCTTCGTAACCTTCACATTCCACCACCAAAATTCCAAATTTCTACTATAATACATAGTTTTCAATCTTCGTTTGAAATTTTGGAATTTTCAACTTTTTCCACCGCTAGAGGGCATAATTATAGTTGTAGAGAGGTTCGAAAAGTGCATACCGTAATACTTCATCAATACCAACAGAAAAATAAGTGTGGCTAATAAATTTTAATTTATCTCTCTAAACAAAAAAGTTCGATGTCTACTTTTTCATTTGAAAGCCGTATAAAAAGGAAATATTATTTTGCCATGTTTTCAAATGAAAAGTGTGTTGGTTCTGTTTTTTATAGTGATATATCTTGGGTCGAGCCCCGGGTAAGGCATGGATGTTCGTGTTGTTTTTCTGCTGAGGTCCTGCCATCCTCTCAGACCTTCTACTCTCGCATATAAACTGACAGCTCCTGTCAGACCTCTGTGGCAAGCAGCTGCTTGAGGGGGTATTTATTTATTTATTTATTTATTTATATCTTTTGAACTGTAATAGATATTGTGGGCTTGCAGCAAAGGTGAGTGGTACTTGATGTGATCAGGTTTGTGATTTAGATTCACATAAAGATTTGTACACTAAAGACACATAATTGCTTTCTTTAAAAATTTCTATAAGCACATCTCCTAATTCCATCAAATCGATTATTAATGTGGGTCTTCCATCTGAAATGATTATCAATGATTAAATAATTAAATGACGTAACTTGTTCTAGAATTGGACAGACCTCGCGTTTCATCAACTGAAAGAGAGTTTCGTTTATACATGTATTGGAGTGGGCCTTAGAAGATATATTTTAAAAGTTATTTTGCTTCGAAGTCAGATTCCTATTTACATAACATGGAAATTCTCTAAGAGTTTGATAGGACAGTGTATAACAATATCTAACAGCTGTGTTCAATTAGATCAGATACAGTTAAACCTTTTTAGCACAGCGAACTATATGCTTTTTTATTTTAATCCCTCGAACTATTACTATTTTTATGGAGTAAAAGTGAATTACTGTATATTCTTTTATCATACACTTTGGCAAAGCCCAAGTTGTGACCAGGACACAAAATGAAATGCACGTTGAAAAAAATATTAAAAATTTCAACATTTTAACAGATAAAAAAAACTTTAATTACATTAAAAGGATCATCATTTCGCCTGTTAATTACTTCTACCTGTTTCTTCATTGAAGGTACGATTGACCCAAAAGTACGTCGTCATCGACCGTTAACTTGCGATTGACGGGGTTAGAATCTATGTGTCCACCAGCAGAGTGTTAAGAGAAATTGCTAATCAGATTACCATTCACTAAAAAGCACCTGACACGAAGAAGTTTCCCTTTCCCATACATTTCTTCTAAGAGATGTTATGCGATCTCACACTGCTACCTTGCATATATGCACAGGGTATCCTTGAATGACAACATAAACTGCTTGGTGATATTCCTCTTCATGAGAGTATAAAATATGCCGAAAAAACTATGCCTGTGTGAGCGATGGTTTTCGAGTAAAACGGGTCTAAAGATCGATGATGTCACATCTTCTTACAACCAAACGAACCTTCCGTCGGACCATGATCGATGAGTTTGCGAAACGCACGATATTTATCTGCAGTGTCATTCTCTGCGAGAGTGCTTACGGCTGACATATTCAAATTAGGTTTCTGTTGACGTGCATACCCGTGGCATGGTACTACGACGTACGGGGGAGTATTGGTCATACATCGAATCGTACCATGTATTCATTCGAAAGTAGTGAGACATGGACCTGCTCTTCGGAGAGTGCCATGGGAATGTTGTTGGGTTGGGTTGTTTTACCTCTGAGCGGCACTTTTTTGCACACCATGGGCTAAATGGCCAGGTCACATGGACCCCGAAGGCTCAGAGAAGGTTGGGGGAGGGGACCCACTGGAACAGCTGTTGGGAGACAGATGGTAGTCTCCCGTCAAGGCCATCCAGCGTGTTCTTTAACGTGCACAGGGTATGGCTCTCCCGCACACGGGGCCACGGCTTAACGTCCCATCCGACGGACGGCGGCCTTTCCTAAACCCATCGGTGTCCCCTACTGACCGTGGGCAGGGCGGGGAATTTTGCGGAGATAAATCTCAACGCTGACCCAGCTGGGACTCGAACCTGGGAACTACAGATTACAAGCCTGGCGCGCTACCGACTGAGCCACCCCCGCCCCCAATGGGAATGTAATGGACACTGCTAGAGATGAGATAATGTCCATCGTTACCCACTACATCATCTTCATCCCGATGTCAACATTATCCAATGGCTGGATCGCCTCATCAGAGACCTGGAAATGTGCTCCCTGCTACAAGTCTTTGTCACACAGGTTGGACAACCGGTGTGTGGACGCTAGCACTGCAGGAAGTCTTACTGAGGAAGATTGCTACCCACACAGAGCCTAGTACACGACTGCCTGGCAGGCACCTTGGAGTACACCGGATCGCCATGCGTAAAATTGTGAAAAGGGAAGGCTTTCACACATTACATTTCATGCGAGTGTACAGGACCTGCAGCAATGCAAATTTCAATGCTGCGCTGCGGATTGTGAATGGCTATTGCGCCAACATGAGACAGATGGGCATTCAATCAGACATCTATTTTGGACGGAAAAGGTTTCAACTGTCACAATAGCCATGTGTGATCAAGTTCCAATCCACGTCACCCACGCACAACAGTATCACGTTGGTCCCTGAACGTGTAGGCAGGGATAATGGGTAACTACATTATTGGCCGACTGGACAAACGTATCTTACTCTACGTGGCATACTCCGTAATTTTTCTACGTGATGTACCATTGCCGGTGCTACATAGCCTTTAGATGCTATATAATGGAGCCCAACTTATTTTAGTGTCGATGTCCAAGAGTGGGTGGATACCGTTTAAATACCCTGGTATTTAACGGTATACCGTTTAAATACCCTGGTATTTGAAATGGACGTAGCGATTCTGTTCAAAGGCCAGACAGATCATGAGATATCGTATCGTTGGATTTCTCCTTGTGGGGCCATATCAAGTAGCTGGTGTACCGAACGTCACCCACTACAAAAGAGGTTCTTGTAATGCACTTAAATGTCGCGTTCTTTGAACCTTCGCTCACCTTCGCGTTCTTGAAACCAAACTATAGTAACATCTCCAATCATCCATTCCCCAAAATGCATAAGTGTGTGTCCACACGAGGGGTACGTGCAAGTAGCACGTACATACTGTACTGCTTGCCTTGTACTTCGATTTTAGCGGTAACCTGAAAGAAGATAATCAGTTTTGTCATCGCAATGGTGCTTCATGATCTTCCGTTGTGTAACCATTGCCATGAATTACGTTCGCTTGTAAGTGGATGTGAAGTCATCAGTCTTCAAACTCTTCTTACTGGGAAACTATAACTCACTCAGGCATAGTTCTTTGGACATATTTGATCCTCTCACGAAGAGGAATATCACTATGCAGACGTTCAGTATATTCTGTATATACTACGCAGAGGTACATGTATATACTGAAGCATTTTGACAGAAAGTTAATGGAATTGAGATATAAATATTTTTATTATGCATTTTTATTTTTCAATATATTAGATGACTTGTCGAATCTCGAGATGATACTTACTTGTACGTCATGAAGATGACCACAGCTGGGAACAAGAAGAGTATGGAGATGGCATACGTTGCTATGTGGAAGTGTTGCAGTCTCCGAATGCCCTAGACACGAAATAGATGAGGAGGAGGAAATTTCATCAGCTGTTAGATGTCCATCACTTGAAATGCATCATTGAAGCATCAACTCTTTACTCACCTCAACTCGACCGCATCCGCTGTAATTGCTCCACTCGCTATTCCACTCGTTGATGAACCAAGTTCCGTTCGGCCAACAACTCTTCACCGCGTAACCTTTCAGAAAGAGAGAGACAAAACCTGACAGAAAATCATCTGCGAGTTGTCATTCCATTAATAGCTTAAAACAACATCGATATAGCTCAGTGAAAGGTATCCGTGCAAGAGCATTTAATTAAAGAAGTAATGTAATGTAGCTGGGACGCTTGATTGTACTGAAAGGTTAGATACTATAACATTTGCTAAAATAATATCTTAAAGCAAAAAGAGAACTTTTCGCATTCTACAAAAGGGAAACTAAATAGAGACCATACCTCGAAATTTATACCTACCTAAAAAAAAATCCTCAAATAGCCATCAATTACGGAGATTCAACCAAACCACGTAATTTAGTGTTCCAAACACATCTCTACTGAGCTGCAGATGTTGAATTTGGCCATTGCAAGTCAGTTCTAACAAGTTCTTTTATGACACTGCCATCCCAGCGCATCCTAAGTTTCTTTCCTTTTCTGAGGCTTTCAGGTACATTGCTGAAACCTCTATGCTTTACTCTGTAGCGTAAATGCCAGAAACATGGTTAAATCAACGCAATCTCTCTCTGTGGACGATGCTGCTCAATGGTGGTTGAGGACTCTTCCGTCTCACCTCATCGTTACTAACATAGCATAACCCAAAATAAAAATTTACGCTATATAGATCACACAAACACAATTTTATGAGAATCCGCAAAATTGAAATCACCTGTACGATAACTGTGGCAAAATTAACAATACGGATAAGGGAGGGAAGATAAAAACCATCTCCGAGGCATAGGTTTGCTTGTCAGCAGACACGCTAGTGATGCTCTTCTAGGATATGAGTGCATTAATGAAAGTTTTCTTACAGCAAAATTTTAGACAAGCATTAAAGACTTGAATGTTATCTGCTGTTATGCCCCCACTGAGGATGCTGATGAGAATGAGAAGGTTAGGTTTTATGAACAACTACAGGATATTTTGAATTCTGTCAAGAAAGGAGATATTACCCTTGTTCTTGGTGACTTCAATGCCAAAGTTGGTATTCACTCTGACCTGTGGGAAGGAGTAATAGGCCCTTTTGGTATTGGTAGCTGCAATGGCAATGGGCAACGTCTCCTACAGGAAAGTTAAACTCAATGGTTACAGAATAACTAACACTTATTACAAACGCCTCGACATACATAAGTACACATGGGTTTCAATATATGGGCTGCATAAGAATATGATTGATAATATATATATTAATTGCAAATGAGCTAGTTCTGTTAGGAATACCAGGCCATATAGGGGAGCTGAAATTGGATCTGACCATTACCTTGTTAAAAGTGTCTTGCAACTTAAACTTAAAAATGTTGTGCTAAAGTTAAAAAATTTACTTTTTATACTGAAGCTCTGAAAGATCCAGTTATAGCCAAAGCTTACCATGATAGGTTACTTAGTCATTATTACAGTCATGGTATGCTTACTACTGAAGTTGAGGCACTTGAGCTTATTTCGGAAAGAAAGAACTGCAGGAATGTCCTTAATCAATACCCTACTAGTACTAATAGAAAGCATTACAGAGAACTTAATAAACGTGTAAAAGATCAGTTAGCTACTGATAAGAATCTTTGGCTTGATGGCTTGGCTGACAAAGCTTAGGAAGCAGTTAGGCAGCACAACAGCAGAGAGCTGTACCAGATAGTTAATGTTTTCTGTGGTAGAAAACGGACAGGCATACAAGGATTGAAGGATAAACAAGGTAAGATTATAGAAGGTGAGGATTCTGTCATGGCTAGGTGGGCTGAGCATTTTAGCGATATTGTAAACAATGTGGTTAGTTCTACTCCTATTGTTTGTAATGATGACATAATCATTACTGGCCCTATAACACAGTCTGAAGTTATTTTGGTTATTTCTAAACTTAACTCTACATAAATCCCCAGGGGTAGATGAAATTACTGCAGAAATGCTTAGAGCTGGGAATGTTTCTATTACCACTTGGATGACTGAAATTTTGAATATCTTTTATGATAAAGGCATGGTTCCTAAAGATTTTACCAGACCTATTATTATCCCTATTTTCAAAAAAGGTGATCTCAGTTCTTGTGATAATTATAGGGATATCAGCCTACTTTCTGTTCCAGGTAAAGTTATTTGCATGATTGTGCTTAATATAATTAAGAATCTGGTGGTCTTTCAATTGTGTTATGAGCAAAGTGGATTTAGAAGTGGTAGGCGATGTGTAGATCAGATATTTTCACTTAGGCAGATTCTTCAGAGATCTTTAGAGTTTCAGAAGCTTTTGTTTGCTGGCTTTGTTGATTTCAAAAAAGCTTTTGACTCTGTTGATTATCACAATTCGTGGTTGATCTGAGATCATCATCATCATCATCATCATCGTCAAGCAGCCATGGGCTACGGAGGTCCAACCAGACCGCGCAGTTTAATTCTCCAAGCATATCTGGTGCCTTGGTGATGCTTTCCATCCTCCCTCCCTGTAAAGAGAAATTTAAAGTTATTTTTAAGTATCTCACCTTTACCTGTCCATCTGGTCTCTTGCAAGCCTAGAATATCTAGGTTATAGCGCTGGAACTCCTGCATGAGGACATCAAGAGAATAATCTCTATGTAATGTCCTCACGTTCCACGTTCCTGCAGAGAGAAAATGATTAGTAGGATTTTTAAAGAAATTAGGGTTATTGAGATTGGTAGGGCCAACAATATCAAACAGCCCCCTGATCGCAGGCATGGGGCAAAGACCTGTTCCTCCTCCGCTAAAGGTTTTTCGTAATTGTTATACGTACTGTGTACAGATTAAAGACGGAGATTTTAGTATTTAGGAAATGATTTATTAGCATTTCAGGTAACAACTGCTATTAAAACCATTTTGTTGGCAGCTTATTAATATTTTGGAGCGAAGGAGAAAATGGCGCTCTAATTGCAATCATATAGCTGTCGATGATAATCAGTATGATGTACAGCTATCAGCTACGTTATCAGAATTTGTGCGAGTGTATTAGAAGTTTAAAGTAAATTTATAGTTAAGGAAGCAAACGCTAATTATTGAGTTAAATAATTGATGAGTCTAAATATTTAAATTATGCCTCTAATTCTACTTATGGATATACCAAAAGATGGATTCAAGTTCAATTGTCGAAAATGTGTATGCATTTCATTACTATCACGCGAATCTTTATTCATAAAAGGCTGAATTTAAATTTAAAACGTTTCTAGTGCGTGACATTTCTTAATCGATTTCGGTAATACACTGACATAAGAGATTGTTAAATCGATCATTTTTATTTTATAAAAGAAGACGTTTTTCTTCTCATTCCTGCATAAGGATTCAAACAAGCCAAACAATATATAATACTTCCTCAGTAATTACAGCAGAGGTAAAAATGCAATAAAATGATTTAAATGACCTTTGAGCTTCCATTATAATAATAAAACTCACATTTAAAATATTGCAACCAAAGAACTTGTGAAAAAAAACTTGGGGCGCAATTTCTAATTATTATATCGTCGATATTCATCACTATGAAGAAAAAAAACTGTCATACGAGTTGCAACATAATTCTTTGCTCTGGGAGCGAACTTCTTCCCTCGCTTACCACAGGAGCAAAAATGTCTAGACTCGGCCCTGGATGCAATATTTTGATTATTTCATGTAATGTGAAATTTTAGATGCAATAGGTGGCAGAAATTATGCAATATATTTCTGAATAAATTAATAAATTATATATATTTACTAAGTGAAAAAAGTTGCTGTATGCAGCCCGTTCCGCTTCTGAGCATAGGTTTCTATAAAGAAACTGATATAGCATGAGCCACAGCATATATATATATACATACGTATGTATGTAAAAATTATATCGCGTCTGTATATATACATATATATGCTATTTGACTTTGAATGTTTTCAAGTTTGAAAGCATCAAAGCGAATCAGTGGCGGTAGCGGATAATTCAAGCCCAGTTGTGACTCGAACCTGAATACATCAGATAGCGCAACTGGCTCACAACCAGCTGAGCCATCGACGTCACCTGACAGTTCATTTCATTGCCTAAATATATGCTGGCCTCATCTGTTTATAAGTTCACGAGCTCCATTGGTTGTCACAAACGTAACGTGAACCAAAAAGTGAACTCTCGACATCTGTAACTTTGGGTACTTCACTTTCCCTTAAGTTACACGAAACGATCACCCTGACAATAAATCTGTTGTCTTTGGAAGCAATCTATTGCAGAACAGTTCATCCCTCGCACGTCGCCAGTGCTAATCATGACTAACTTTCGCTCTCAGGTCAAAATGATGCAAGATTCCGCACCTCTTCCAAATACTGGAAGTTTAGCTCAGAGGCTGAAGAATAAAAAATTCTCAAATCAAAGAAACATGAAAATTTCGGTCATTTAATAAGACTGAACATTGAAAAGATTTTTCAAAATAGTCGTCTTTGCTGCATGCTATCAGCTTTGTGGCACGTATCGATCAGTACTTAGACCCTTTAGATCAGTTGTTCTGAGAAGCAATTTTTTAGCTGCTTTCCTTTGAGTGAAAAGATTCAGCCATTTTCTGCAAAAACATTTCGACATAATTAGACAGCTAGTTTCTCTCACTCAAGCAGATCCTCTGATTCCTTAGACCGTCTTTATTAATTTTTGATCGCAACAACATTTGGTATCGCCACCTCAGCTGAATGTGAAAGAAATAAAGTGTGCTGCAAGTGGCATCTACAAGCATGCAGACAGAGTTACATCATCATCATCATCCTCAAGCAGACATGGGCTACGGAGGTCCAACCAGACCGCGCAGTTTAATTCTCCAAGCATATCTGTCCTGAGCTACATCTGCTGCATCCAGCCACTGCACACCAATTCTAACAAGGTCCTGTTTGACATTGTCTGCCCACCGCATCTTAGGTCTCCCCCTCCTTCTGAGCCCTCTAGGCACACTGTTCATTACCCTATTCGCCAATCTATAATTATTCATACGGACAACATGGCCAAACCAGCGGAGTCTCTCTCTGCAAAATATGCTGGTTAAAGGAGGTTGCAGACTCCTTTGCCTAATCTCATCATTAGTTACAAAGTTAAACCACCTAATGCCCAAGATACTGCGTAAGCATCTAATATCAAAAGCATCTAGTTTCCTGTTATCTTGTTTACACAGCGTCCAGGTTTCACTACCATAACTAACCCTAGAAAGAACCAAACGATTATACAGTCTAATTGTAGTTTTTAGGTGTATACGCCTATTTCTCCACAATCTCCATAGATTCTTAAAAGTCCCGGCAGCAATCCCTATTCGTCTGTTAATCTCATGCCGCACATCACCAGTATCTGTTACGTAGCTCCCAAGATAATTAAACTGTGATACCTGCTCAAGACTGCAACCATTCAGATTAACTGAATCACAGCCTGCCTGACCGATTTTCATCACTTTAGTTTTCTCTCTGTTTATAAGCAAACCTACTCTACTACCAGTCTCATCAACAGCTCGAATGAAAGAGTTCATCTCATCAACATCATTTGTCAAAAGGGCTAAATCATCAGCATAATCTAAATCAGAAATTTTCGTATCTCCAGTCCATTTTAAGACCAAAATCTTTCCATTGAAGTGAATTTCGCATAACATAATCAATAACCAAACTAAAGAGAAAAGGAGACAAAATGCACCCTTGTTGAACACCAGAAGTAATGCTAAACCAATTGCTAACAAGCCTTACCAACTATCGCACACGACTCAGTGTTATTATAGAGAGCTTTCATTGTGTTAACTAACTTGTCTGATATACCATATGATTTCACAAATAGCCACAAATTATGACGATCAACAGAGTCGAAGGCCTTTTTGAAATAAGCAAAGCAAGCAACGAAAGGTTTCTGAAACTCTAAACATTTCTCAAGAATCTGCCTAAGTGAAAATATCTGATCCACACATCCCCTACCACTTCTGAATACACATTGCTCATCACGCAATTGACTGTCAACTAGATTCTTAATTCTATTAAGCACAATCATGGAAAGAACTTTACCTTGGACAGAGAGTAGGCTGATACCCCTATAGTTATCACAAGAACTGCGATCACCTTTTTTGAAAATAGGGATAACAATAGCTCTGGTAAAATCCTTAGGAACGATGCCTTTATCATAAAAGATATTCAGAATTTCAGTCATCCAAGTGGTAACCGAAACATTCCCAGCTCTAAGCATTTCGGTAGTAATTTCATCTACCCCTGTGTATTTATGTAGTTTAAGTTTAGAAACAGCCAAAATAATTTCAGATCGTGTTATAGGGCCAACATTAAAGCCACCAATGCATCTATCATCATTGCAAACAATGGAGTAGAACTAACCACATTTTTTAGAACGTCACTGAAATGCTCAGCCCACCTAGCCATGGCAGAATCCTCACCTTCTATAACCTTACCTTGTTTATCCTTCAATCCTTGTATACCTATTCGTTTTCTACCACACAAAACATTAACTATCTGGTACAGCTCTCTGCAGTTGTCCTGTCTAACTGCTTCCTCATCTTTGTCAGCCAAACCATCAAGCCAAAGATTCTTATCAGCAGCTAAATGATCTTTTACACGTTTATTAAGTTCTCTGTAATGCTTTCTATTAGGACTAGTAGGGTACTGATTAAGGACATTCCTGAAGTTCCTTCTTTCTGAAATAAGCTCAAGTGCCTTATCACTTAAATAATTCTGTCTCCTCTGCTCCTTTTTTCCTAAAATAGTACTGTTAGTGTCCAAAAAAGCCTGTTTAAAATGATGCCATTCTTCCTCAACTTCAGTATTAAGCAAACCATGACTGTCATAATGACTAAGTAACCTATCATGGTAAGCTTTAGCTATAACTGGGTCTTTCAGAGCTTCAGTATTAAAGGTGAATTTTTTAAATTAACACAACTCTTTTTAAGTTTAAGTTGCAAGACACTTTTAACAAGGTAATGGTCAGATCCAATTTCAGCTCCCCTATATGCCCTGGTATTTCTAACAGAACTAGCCCATTTGCTGTTAATTAATATATAATCAATCATATTCCTATGCAGCCCATCAGGTGAAACCCATGTGTATTTATGTATGTCGCGGTGTTTGTAATATGTGTTGGTTATTCTGAAGCCATTGAGTTTACTTACCTGTAGGAGACGTTGTCCATTGCCATTGTAGCTGCCAATACCAAAAGGGCCTATCACCCCTCCCCAAAGATCAGAGTCAGTACCAACTTTGGCATTGAAGTCACCTAGAACAAGGGTAATATCTCCTTTCTTGACAGAATTCAAAATATCCTGAAGTTGTCCGTAAAACCTATCCTTCTCATTCTCATCAGCATCCTCAGTGGGGGCATAACAACAGATAACATTCAAGTCTTTAATGCTTGTCTGAAATTTTGCTGTAAGAAACCTTTCATTAATGCACTCATATCCTAGAAGAGAATCACTAGCATGTCTGCTGAGCAGCAGACCACGCCTTGGTGATGCTTTCCATCCTCCCTCCCTGTAAAGAGAAATTTAAAGTTATTTTTAAGTATCTCACCTTTACCTGTCCGTTTGGTCTCTTGCAAGCCTAGAATATCTAGGTTATAGCGCTGGAATTCCTGCATGAGAACATCAAGAGAATAATCTCTATGTAATGTCCTCACGTTCCACGTTCCTGCAGAGAGAAAATGATTAGTAGGATTTTTAAAGAAATTAGGTTTATTGAGATTGGTAGGGCCAACAATATCAAACAGCCCCCTGATCGCAGGCACGGGGCAAAGACCTGTTCCTCCTCTGTTAAAGGCTGAAGTCACCGATGCTGGTAGGAACTTCAGGCACCACCTATTCAAGTGGACTTTTTCTAGAGCCACATGGCCTGCCTGAGACACATTACTCCAGTTTAGGCTTGACGATGCCCAACTAGCTAAGTAAGGTTCAGGTACCTGCGATGGTCTCTGATTAGGATTATCCACCAGCTGATATAAGGTATCCCATGCCTCTGTTCACTTAGGGCTGGCAACCCAGAAGCAAACAGAAAACACAGTGGCAGACTCTCCCTCAACAGAGGCCCACTAGTGCAACAAGTCCAGGATCCATAATCAAACTCAAATCCATAAACAAGTCCAGTCTAGTAGGTATAAATGGTCAGCACCAGGACCTTTAACAAGGTACCTTTAACAACCTGTACGTTGTTAAATATTTTCCTGCATCAGGTCTCTGTCAATGCCAGATATTTTCTAGACTGACGCTTTTTTTCATGGCATCAGGAATGCAATGGTTCTTCTTGAAGACCTTTTCCTTGCCCCATAAGAAAGAGTGAGGGTTAGTGGGCAGCCACAGGTCATCAGAGATTACACTTTGGTTTAAAGAAGTTTTGGATTGCTGCCATTCCATCTGAGGGCTACTGGCAACGATGTAGAGCAACTTGGCCACTCGCTAAATGAGAGCGTGGCGAAAAGACAAAACTACCTAAAATTGAACTTTATAATTGAAACCCCTGTGGTCACCCAGTTCTCCCTATTTAAGTCACCCGATACTTTCTCCTGGGGAGACGTTTTTAAGAGCACCCTCGAAAATACCCTAAAAGAAAACATTCGCCAGGAATGTCTCTCATTAATAGAGAAGTTCCGGTGGAAACGTTCTCCAACGTGGAGTATTTACATTCAATTGTGATTCCACGCAGTTGGAAGAAGACGATCCTTTCCAGTACATATAGCATAAGCCACAGCATATAAATATATATACATACGTATGCATGTAAAAAATATATCGCGTCTGTATATATACATATATATGCTATTCGATTTTGAATGTTTTGAAGTTTGAAAGCATCTAAGCGAATCAGTGGCGGTAGCGGATAAACTTAGATTTCAAGCCTAGTTGTGACTCGAACCTGGATACATCATCGGAGCTCTTTTCACTTTGAGGTATGCTGACAACAAGACCCTTTCCAGTACATGCTACAATTCGGAGCTCTTTTCACTTTGAGGTATGCTGGCAACAAACATCATTTATCGCAATCGACAAACTATAGAGTTCTGAGCGTTGATGTAGTTTTAGATATGCGAACTAAACAATCCGCGTTTGCTCAAGATGCTAGCAACTGAAAATGAAGAGGTACTTTCGAATTTCTTCGTGACGTCATAGAGTGATTCCTTTGAACAAATATTTCTCCGAAGTAGCAGCCGACAAAAGCGTTATTAATGGATCATAAGCCGTGTTATGAAATGTGTATTTTTGGAAATTCTGAAACTTACAGATCACTGAATTTTGAACCATATGTGCTCAATATAGCATCAACCGTTTCTTACGATATCTTCTGCTGAAATTCGCAGCAACTCCATTTTTCTATGTGATGATTCTTTTAGTTTTTAGAGATGTGCGGGGCCTAATTTGAATCTACTACTGGCATGTGATCTCTTTCGAATAGTCTAAAATAGAGTGTAAAACGATTCACCCGATGTCAGCCGGTTACAAAACAGTCTTTTTGAAATCGATTCAGTTTTACGTAGAAGAAAAATAAAGTAAATCTTTCTCTATTCGATATTTATATTTGTTACCATATTTGGCTGACAATATTTCAGATTTCGAAACAGATCTGTCACATCATTATCTCTAAATTTTTATCAATAAACAATTAAGAGTTTTTCTCATCCGCTCTTTTCACTTTTTCATCAACATTGAGCAAGTGTTGTGAAAGGAAAACATTTCACCCATTTGCTCGGTGAGCCTTTCTTCAGTCATTGGAGGGATGAGACTTTTCCTCTTCCCATATCTTTGAAGAGCCTCTCTCTTTCAAAGACAACAGGAAACGGAGGCAATGGACGTTTCTTGTTTCCTCTCCTTTAGCTTCCGGTTTTTCTGGCACAGGAAGAAGCCGTCGCAAATCCAAGGCGCATCGATTTAATACTACGAAAATAGTTTGGACCCATTTCGAGATTAAATCGAGAGATGTTGATAGCGCATTGCATCTTAGGAGACAATTCTTCGTCATTCTGTAATCTAAGCAAAAGAAAAACACTAAATACGAAGACAATATTAGATCAAATATACAAAATGTAGAAAATAATAATGTGACTAGCACGATTCAAGAGATTATGACGTCAACTGAAATAATACCAGTACATATATTAGTTTCACCACACAACTGTGATCTTTTCCCCACTAGTTTCGTATACTTCATAGTGCCTAATTTTAGAAGTCGGTATTGCTTCTTGTCATTTTACGTAATAGACTAAGAATTTTTTTTGTAAATCTGGAGTTTTTTTTGTCTCATTTACATTTAGATCTGTAAGTGTTGCATAATTTGTTAATACAATAAAGTTGTACAACGCATTCGCGTTTGGAAATAATCGATCAAATCATTAAAAAAAAGCATTTAACTTCTTTAGGCATTGAAGTATGGCTGTCAATTGGAAGTAGCGTATGCGTCATCTACTTACGTGTGCAAGGGGGAGGCTCACTCATGAAATACACATGCTCCTGGCACGAGACCTGGGCCATCCTGCCTCCGGGAGTGTCAGGCCAGCATTGCCATCCATCCCATGTCCTTGGGCAATGGGGATGTTCTGCAGAAACTGAAACAGAAAGTAAGAATGACATACGATTAAAATTCACTAATGTCTCCTGCGATGCAAAATTACATTTTTGTTGCACACAACGGGCAAAATGGCCAGGTCACAAGGACCCCAGTAGCTCAGAGAAGATTTGGCAAGGAGATTCACTAGACAGCAGTTAGGAGACAGATGGTAGTCTCCTGAGAAGTCCATCTACCGTTTTCATTAACATCCCAACCGACAAACGGAGACCTTTCCAAGCCTATTTGTGCCCCATTTCTGACTGGGGCAGGGTGGGGAGTTACTGGAGATAAATTTCAATGCTAGCATAACTGGGACTCGAAAAGAACCAAGGAACCAAGGAACTGAAAATTACGAGCCACACAATTTCCTTAGCTTGTTAAAAGAAGATCCGAAACGTGATGGTATGGGCCTAATATTTAATCGACCTAGAACAGAATAGCAGAAAACGGGAATGTCCTTGCTATAACCCTACTATTCTAAAACAATATAAGGCAAAACCACCAGATAGTCACTTGTCAGACATTGTTGTCTGAGTTGTGTTGGTGACAAAACAGGAACATTGAGCGTTCCTCTTCTAAAGAATCCTGATCTCAACCTCACTGAAAGTTTGTGCGATGAGCTGAAGATGAGATCAAGACTCGTGGTCATGATCTCTTCTTCAGCGCATGTGTGAGGAGCCGTGCCTCTAAGCTCAGATCACTTCCTGAAATTAAATGCCTATTCACCAATGATTGGATATAAGTTCCGCAATTTGTCATACATTGGTAGAAGTGTTGGATCCATAATTTGTTTCTCGTAATAAAAGCCGAAAATAAAACAACAATCACATTAATCATAACATCTTAAGGTCGGTGTTGTTATAGCATCTTTGGTGTTTCAATGCTTTTGTGAATAAAATGTACACTCAAAATAGAATATTATTTTTTTTAAATCTTGTTTTTTATGTACTAATATTGTATCGACTTTGCTAATTTCTGATCTGGATTGCCTTAATTTCTGTAGCGAATGCATATATCGGGTTAAAAAAAGACGAATAATATTCCTCCTGGAATAATATTTCGTACTGATTCTCCAAATAAACTTTTGAACTCCACAACAGTGAAAACCTCCTATGTACTTCCAAAAAAACATACCCTAGATAAATGATAGGGATGTTTCTAAATCTTAATTATTTTCAGGCAAAGCATCGTACACTGAAAGTAATGAGAAACACAATTAACCATTTCATAAATTAATTAATTCACTGAGCTTCGTCTGAAGTAATTTATTCTGCTAAAGCAAGCAATTCTGTGGCTGACTGATCTAAAAAACACTTGGCTCTGAAGAGTCCTCTACCAATTTTTTTTTGCATTTCACAACATGATTTTTCATGCATTTGTACCTAGACTCGTGACCTGGTTTTCTGAAATATGTTTAAAATTTAATTAAAGTTGTTTTGCAAAATATTTTTAAGAGTCTTCGATTCGTCGGTCATTCTTAGCTCGTGGTGAAGCATTCCCATCAATAACAAAGAAGCTCTCCTTCGCACGTGGATGGGGAATTGTTTTTTCAAACCACTCGCAAGTGAGTTCGCCATTCCTTTTCATCCGGAAGCTGTGCTCTCAAAACGGGAAAGTTACCGATCTGTTCAATGCCCACTTAGGATGCGTGCGATCCGAGAGATTTCTGCAGCATCCAATTAAGAGAAAACAAAATGTCCGTTTTTGGAAGACACGCTATGAGACTCTCTGAGTCGAGTGCTTCTTTGCCACACATATGGTGTGCTGCTGGATGTTAAAGGGATCCGCATGCTTCATTTTCCCCATTTATCTACGTCACATAAGGAATCATTAGTAGAGAAAAGAAATTCCCCGCAAAAGCTTTCACGTTTCCAGATGATGCCTGATGTCATGTCCCTCATAAGCCAATTATTCCTTCCGCAGCAGTTTCCTAAATTGCTTTAGTTTTCCTATTCATCAAAGGCTTAGAGAGTTCACCTGGCAAAGAATCTGCATAAACCCATCATCTTTATTTGTTTCGGACAAATAAATATCTTCAGATTAACGTTACAGCATTTTCACAACGTGCATTATTTGAAAACTTTTCTGCATTACGAGGATCTCTAGCTCTTTCTGGTTTTAGGGCTACTTGGAATTTTGTTTTTGACGAAAAGCTTAGGCGGAAAAACGAAACAAAAATAGCTTTTACTGGTAGCGAAGTTATTGAAACCAAACGTAATACCTCAGCGTAATTGCTTCCCGAGCTATTTAAAATGTCTTCAAGACCTAGCAGTCTCCAGCGTGAAACTTTTCGGACCAAACTAATAAGGCACAGGAAGAGGTGGATAAAAAAAATTAAACGATTACATTATCTTAGTTTTAATTTCCCTAATTTGGGAAGGGGGATAGGGAGGGGACGAAGGAAAAATTCTTTACCTTGACACGGTCAGCGCCACCTTTAACTTGAGACAAAACAATCTCAGGAGCGATTAGAACCTCAGTGCTCAAAAGCATCTACAGACCGTATTTGCAGCTGATGACAACATGATGATTCGCTCTGCGGGAAGCAATCAGGAGCGACCGGTGGAATTCATGCATTCACTGCGATGGACAAGTACATCGCATTAACGACGCATTAGTATTGGGGGATCAATAAATATGTGTTCCCTATAGAAATTAAGATAATTTTTATCGATATTAGAGATTAACGAAACCGTTGTAATAATCATCGTAATTGAGCGTACATTTTATTCACAAAAATATGGAAACATCAAACAAAATACCACAATTCAGACCTCAGGACATGATTAATATGGTTGTTGATTCACTCTTGGCTTTTATTGTAAAAAAGAAAATATCCATCTGAATTCGAATGCCATTAATAGTCACTAATTACAAGAACTTGCAGAAAAGTGATACCATGTGGCAAAAATTCAATCTACCTAACACACACCAGAAAAAGAGAAAACGGATTTCTTTCGGCAACAACAAGATATTGTGGGACTCATTGGGATGCACACTTTGGGAGAAACATCTACAGTCAAGACCTCATCAATGCCGAAATTGTATCTCATTGTCTCGCGACAAGACTGCTGCTCTAAGGGTATGGTTTCGAATCCTGAGTGGTATCATGATTGTTTGCATTTGTCTCAAAACGAAATTCCGTGTACACTATCTGTGGCAATTATATTTATAACAAACTCTCAAAATGGAACGAAACTCACTAAACTCGAAATGTTCGAAACAAAAACTGCGAAAAGCAAGTGATATGTATGCATCTCTCCGTGCGATATCTGGAGACCAGGTTTGCAGATATCTGACGATCCCCTAAACACCATCACTGAATTGGAAGCACATCGACTTCATACATCCATAGTGATCCAGTTGCGTCGCCATTGCCAAGGGGTGAGAAAGTCACCTTCATTCTCTAAAGCATCAGGAAAAATCTGTATGAAGTTGAGCTGCCACTCATCATTCCAGAACTTCAGCAAGAGAACTGATCAGCGCCGTTAGAACTCTCACTTGAGAATATCATCTACGCTTCACATCAGTATTATTAAGTGGCATCCAGATTCTGTTTGCTGCTTCACTATAAACCTTCTTATGGTATCTTGTCTCTAGTCCCTGTTCTCCCATATAGTGGGATCCAGATTCTGTTTCCTGCTTCATTATAAGTATATCTATGATATCCTGTCTCTAGCCCCTATTACCCAATATAGTGGCATCCAGATTCTGTTTGCTGCTTCACTATAAGCATATACAGGGTATTTCAAAACTCTCTGTACAAATTTCAATGGGAGATAGGGAACACCAAGATTGTCCGCTGACGTAACCCTTCGGGGATAGAGGGCGTTGACAGAAATATCGGTGGAGCTGGTACATAAATGAATAGAAACAAGTGTAAACAACATATTGATTTAAAGAAGGTGCTCAAAGTTGCGACCGGCAACAGCATTGCATGCATGACAGTGTCGAAGCATTGATTGCCATTCCTATTGAAAATTCCTGGAATTTCACGAACAGTTGCAGCGGTGATAGCGATTCTTGCGACGAGGTCTCCATCCGAGTCAATGGGAGTCTCGTACACGAGGTTCTTCACGTGTCCTCACAGGAAGAAACTGATAGATGTTAAATCGGGTGTTCTTGGTGGCCAGGCGACGGGTCCTCCCTGCCTATCCATCAGCCCCCAAAAGTGGTGTTCAGATAATTCCGTGCATCATTGCTGAAGTGTGCTGGTGCCCCGTCGTATTGAAACCACATTCGTCTGCGAATAGCCACGGGAACATCTTCCAGCAGCCCCGGCAACGTTTCTTCAAGAAATACTCGATAAATCTGCCCGTTGAGTCAGGGAGGCAGCAAGTATGGCTCAGTGAAAATGTCATGGACGATACCCGTCCAAACATTGACGGCAAACCATTGTTGATGATCATGCGCCCAAACTTCAGAATTGTGCACATTAAACACACCCTCACGTGTGAAAAAGGCCTCATCTGAGAAGAGAACATGAGTCAGAAAATCAGGCTGTAGAAACCAGCGCACAAATTCCACATGAAGAGGATAATGCTGAGGTTCCAATGTCTGGACTCTCCGACGATGAAACAGATGTAATTGCTATTCATGCAACACTCTCCACACGAGGGCGTGGTTCACATCGAGGCTACTTGCAACAGCTCGCGTGCTTGTGCCTGGATTGTCCTCCATCCATCCGCCTTAGGATCTTTTCTTCCATGTCAGGAGTGCACATTTTTCTCTCCGGACCAGTGTCATGCATGTTTGCATGGAATGTTCCAGTTTTTCGCAGTTGCCGGTTCAAATGCGCAAATGTTTGGTAGTTTGGCACACGTCTGTTTCGGAACGCTGTCGGTATAACCTCACAGTAGCTCTTTCGCTTCCATTGGCAATCCCATATGCCAGATGCATGTCAGCTATCTCAGCAGTCGTGAAACACTACATGTTACACGTAATGTGTCTGATTTACGAATGCCAACGGCAAGCGTAAGTCCGTTCTCCGCTTGCCCCTCTAGCCAATTTCATCACCGCCAAACAGCGCCCTCTAGCACAGAAAGATTACGTCAGCGAACATACATTCATAAACGAAAAATGCTTGTCTTAGTGTTACCTATCTCCCATTGAAATTTGTACAGAGAGTTTTAAAACACCCTGTATATGGTATCCCATCTTTAGACACTGTTCCCACATATAGTGGCATCCAGATTCCACTTGCTTCTTCACTATAAGCATACATATGGTATTCCGTCTCTAGCTTCTGTTCACCCATATAGTGGCATCAAGATTATGTTTGCTGCTTCACTATAAGCGTACACATGGTATACCGTCTCCAGCCGCTGTTCACCCATATAGTGGTATCCATATTCTGTTTGCTGTTTCACTATAAGCGTACATATGGTATCCCATCTCTATCCACTGTTCCTCCATATAGCGGAATCCATTTTCTGTTTGCTTCTTCACTCTAAGCTTACATATGGTATCCCAACTCCAATGCCTGTTCCCCCTATAGTGGCATCCAGTTTCTGTTTCCTGCTTCCCTATAAGCATACATATGGTATTCTATCTCTAGCCCCTGTTCCCCCATATGGTGGCATCCAGATTCTGTTTCCTGCTTCACTATCAGTGGACCTACGGTATCCCATTTCTAGGACATGTTCCCCGATATAATGGCTTCGAGATTCTGTTTCCTGTTTCACTATAAGCATACATATGGTATCCCGTCTCTAGAACCTGTTCCCCCATATTGTGACACCCAATTTTTGTTTGCTGCTTCACTATAAGCATATCTATGATATCCTGTCTCTAGCCCCTGTTCCTCCATATAGTAGCATCCAGATTCTGTTGGTAGCTTCACTATAAGCATAAATATGGTATCCCTTCTCCAACTCCTGTTCCCCCATATTGTGGCATTCACAATCTGTTTGCTTCTTCACAATTAGCGTTCCTATGGTATCCCGTTTCTAACACATGTTCACCCATATAGTGGCATCCAGATTTCTGTTTGCCGCTACAGTATAAGCGTACATATGGTATCCCTCATCTCTAGCCCGGTTCCCCCATATAGCGGCATTTAGATTATGTTTGCTGCTTCACTAAAAGCGTACATATGGTATTACGGCACTAGTCCCCGTTCCCTCATATAATGGCATCCAGATTCTGTTTCTTGCGTCACTATAAGCTTACATATGGTATCCAGTGTCCAGAACCTGTTCTCATATTTAGTGGCATTTTGATTCTGTTTGCTGCTTCACTATAAGCTTACTTATGGTATTCCGTTTCTAGTTACTGCTCCCCCACATAATGGCATCCAGATTTTGTTTGCTACTTCACTATAACCGTACATATGGTATCCCGTTTCTAAACTCTGTTCCCTTATATAGCAGAATCCAATTTCTGTTTGCTGCTTCACTATAAACTTACATATGGTATCCTGTCTCTAACCCTGTTCCCCCATATAGTGGCATGCAGATTCTGTTTACTGCTTCACTATAAATGTACATATGGTTTCCGGTCTCTAGCACCTATTCCCCAATATAGTGGTATCCATAATTTGTTTGCTGCTTCACTATAAGCGTACACATGTTATCCTGTCTCTAACCCCTAGTGGCGGGGGGTGGCTCAGTAGGTAACACGCCAGACGCGTAATCTGCAGTTCCCAGGTTCCAGCCCCACCTGGATCAACGTTGAGATTTATCACCGCAAAACGTGAGTCAGTGAAAGATATTCTGGAGCCATAAAAAGGAAATTAATGTTTTCTTCCTCACCTGTTCGCAGGATGGGATCAGAGGTCATTTTCTCGCAGCAGTGCAGCGCCGCTCTACAGCACGCAATCCACTTTCTAGCGAATAGATCGGACTGGAATGTCTGGTAGATCGGATGACTGGTATTGTCTGGATCTGCTTCGTAAGACGCATTGCTGCGAGGATCAAAGAGAAGTCCACTTCGGGGATTATAGCTATGAGAAAACATTGGAAAATCATAGGTAACATTGAATATAATTTACGATGAGTTCAATTATTCCTTAACTAAATGTTGTTTTTCTTCTAAAGGTCCATAATATACAATGCATTTTAATAAGCATACATTGGAGGTGAAACAAATACCTTTCTTTTACAAATTGTGAGATTTAGATGAAACCTGACATAACAAATATAAATGATCTGATATGCATACAGATCGGACGTGGTCTTGCATAAACAAAGATGCAGAATTACGCACCCCATTTTTTCGCATCTTCATCGTATTCATCACAGTGCACTTGAAGACAACCGTTGAAAGATCTTTCGAAGTAATGTCGGGAAGTAGTCCCTATGTCGATGAAAACAGTAGTTGTCGAAATTTCAGAGAGATCGAATCACTGACCTAATAGAAGTGGTAATATCGAAGGATAAATTTGAGAAAAAGTGGTTCGAACATGAATACTGTGAACAAATCGAACTGCTCGTGGTTTCTAAATGGATTAAGGGCACCTCAATGCATAATAGGCATTTCGGACGGTGTATCAGAAAAATGGCTGGAGTCAATGAAGAGAAAAAGTGTTCCCACAATGAGAAGTGTTATGGAATTGCCCATCATTAAAATTAGCACTCCTATCTACCGATGCAGCAGCATCAAGGCAAAGAGAGAAGCATTGGAAGCAAAAACGGTGTTGCCTACTGTTCAGTGATTAAACCGGCTTTTGAATATGCATCTCCTGCCTAGTCTCTGATATCTTTTTAATTGAATATGCACTAAGATGGTTTAGTAAGAGACTACCTCAAGCTACGAGGGAAGATAAAAAATTCTCAATATTTTGGAATGGAGGCTGTTTCTGATTTAAAAATATGATACAAAATTATTAACAACCTCATCTATTCAGTTCGTGTCTTGAACCATGGCAGAACAAGAAGACATCCTATGTGTATTCATATTCCTCAAGCTAGAACAAACTGCAAACGCAGTTCCAACCGACTAACCCGACTCAGCCTTAAATATAAAAATATTTCATGCGTATATAGTTATCCTCTTTTGTGCTGTTAACCACATTGTAAATATTTCCTTATTACTTTTCAAATCTTTTCAAATGCTGATTATTCAGTAATGTATTGTACACACTTGACAATTTGCATTTCATATCTTTAGCATTATTGAGCAGTGTTAGTTTACGTTTTTGTACCTTCCTCTCAGTACAATAAATAAATGTCCCCTCAAGCAGCTGCTTGTCACAGAGGTCTGACAGTAGCTTGTCAGTTTCATCCGGCATAGCAGAAGGTCTGTGAGGATAGCGGGATCTCAGCAGAAAGACAACACAAGCATCCATGCCATACCGGGGCTCGACACCATGTCCCTTTGATCAGTAGCCAATACATGCATGCAAAGTGTTTTGTAACTATTGATTTAGCAAATCAGGAAGTATTTCCTCTGTAGTGGAGCAATTGTTTATACTTTTCATAACTTTTTCGTATCCTATGACACTCCCCATGTCATAAGCTTTCATTTTGTGCATAACTCGTTATGATAGATCAACGGGTGATCACTATGATAAAACAAACTGACTAAAAGGAGAATTAGACAGCTAAAACAACAGCTGCAAAAAAGAAGATATTTTTTTTTTAATTTTGCACATTTCTAAATATTGCACCTTTGCAAAAGATATAAATCTACGCATTTTTCGAATGTGAAATTTCCACATGTGTAAACAAAAAAGACTTAAAATGAAAATGGATTCCAATTTGGTTGATTTATCATTCCTGTCTCTCGCGCCCTCCCAACCGAATTAGACAGCATTGTTTCGACTCTTTCCGTTCTTACCGGAATTTGTGGCTGGTGTCAGCAAATGCCCAAGGCGGAAGGTAGAAATAACATCTGGCGCACGTGTCGATACGGAAGATGTCGAAAGGCAAGTTGAATCCGGTCTCAGTCCTGCAACTCACGGACAACAGAGATGTCTCGTTTTCATTGGTTAGGTCCATTTCAATTGACTGGCAGGCCTGAAAGAAAAAAAAAGGAACAAATTTTAGTACGTTTAAAGCATTTTAATTTAAAATTTCAACTTTCAAAATATTTCATGTGTGCTTGAAGTTGTTTCGGCTGCTTAGCAAAGATAAGTAATAATATTATTGAGAGATGCACTCGCACAGAATGTCCTTCCCAGAATGCCCTGCACCAGAAGGCGTTCCTTTGACGTAAGAATGATGTCTTCGTCTCCGAGGAAAGCAAAAGAAAAGAGAAAAAAAGAAGAGTTAGAGGAACAGAAGCGATCAATGGAAAAATTGCCAAAGGAAAGCGCGAATAAAGAAATTTAATCTGATGAATTTGATCAAGTGGAAATCAGCGAAAAATATTTCAACTGGATTAAGTGCGTTAACTATTATAAATTGTTGAAGATGAGCTGCACAATTATTGTGGGGGCAATGAATCGAAAAATTCAATCAGACTCGGATGATAAAATTCTTATCCCAATTACTGGCATGATGTCGAATACCTCTTGGAATAGAATTAAAATCCAGATATGGATATTCACGTTTATAGTTTAGCACTGTTATATACTCTCGACAATGTTACTTAGGTTTTTTTATTTTGCATAAGGGCATCTTTCCATTAGGCAGTATCGTATCGATAATTGTTTCATCTATATTGCCCCCCCCTAACCCCACAGATAGTGAGAATAATATTTCTGCATCTTCATCCCCATCTCTCTCTCATCTACCTTCCGAGAACAAAATTTTAATAATAGCTACCTATATTAAACGTAATGGAACTGTGAGTGTGAATATGCTTTGTTAGTAATTAGTTTTTTTGTATTGCATGTTTTTTTTTTATTACGTCTATAATTTCCAAATTATTTGTTAACTTTTGGAAATCTCACGAACGAGATTCTGTTATGAGACCCAAAAATGCAGTTCTATGTGCAAATTTAATACGAACAAGTGAACTACTACTACTACTACTACAAAAGATAGTCAAATGAAGTTTGAAAATTTTGTGCTAGAATGGATTTGACAACAACAAAATAAAAAAGAATGCTGTATTAGGCTTTATATATTTATTCATCAATACAGTCAAGTTTCAGAAATTCTAATTTCCAAGGAGAGTTGTGATCACGCAAAGAACCGACCAGGCCTAGCACCTAATGTCCGACCTTGTCTTCTCGTGGTGCGCGCAGTTAGTACCTTTCAAAAAAGATATTCCATTCTGGAAGGTAACGGAAGGAGAGGGCTGACAGATCAGTGTGGCCTACTGATCTGGTCATCTATGGGCACCTTTTTTTCTGCCTTGCTGAGGAGTGGTCAACTTCACAAGTTCCTGGTCTGACCATTTATACCCATTGGAATGTTTTATGGCGTTCAGCTTGATTATGGATCCTGGACTTGCTGCACTGGTGGTCCTCTGTTAAGGGAAAATCTACCACTGTGTTTTCTGTTTGCCTATGGATTGCCAGCCCTTAGTGAACAAGTGCATAGGATATCTTATAAGAGCTAGTGGATAATCCTGATCAGAGATCATTGCAGGCACCTGAACCTTTGCTTTAGCTAGCAGGGAATGGCCAATCCTACCCTGAAGTAATAGTATGTCTCAGGCAGGTCAGTTCCTCTTTCGATTCTGGTTCTTGAAATGGTCCACTTGGAAAAGTGACGCCTTAAGTTGCTGCCAGCCTTGATGGCTTGACTTTAACAGTGGAAGATCTTTGTCTCATGCTTAAGATTAGGGATCTC
The DNA here is from genome assembly GCA_038380435.1 of Ryuthela nishihirai. Lineage (NCBI taxonomy): Eukaryota > Metazoa > Arthropoda > Arachnida > Araneae > Heptathelidae > Ryuthela > Ryuthela nishihirai. The sequence continues at coordinate 990,987 of JAWZYU010000025.1, forward strand.
TTTGATACTGTTGGCTCTACCTCTCTCAATAAACCTAGTTTCCTTAAAAATCCCAGTAATCATTTTCTCTCTGCTCAGGTACGTCGAATGTGATGACGTCGCAAAGATGATTCTCTTGACCTCCTCACATAGGAATTCTAGCGTTATAACCTAAATATTCGGAGTTTGAAAGAGAACACTTAAATAGGTAGAGATCAGATATTTAAAAATAATTTTAAATTTCTCTTTTCAGGGAGGGAGGATGGAAATTATCTCCAAGGTGTAGATTTACTTCACAGCAAACACACCAGTGATGCTCTTCTAGTATTGACTGCATTACTGAAAGATTTTTTACAGCTAAATTAAAAATTTATACCAAAGACTTCAATGATATCTGTTACTATGCGCCCAAGAGGACTCTGATGAGGACGAGAAAGATAAGTTTTACAGACAATTCATTCATTCATTCAACGTTACAAAAAGATGGGATGTCCTTATGCAGGCTTTCCCAGTAAAATTTTTGAGCAAGGTGCAAAAACTAAGAGAAAAAGAAATTTTATTTTTAAAATTAATTTTTTCTCTTTTTTTAACCATATTTAGAATTCCTTTTCCCTTTTCTTAGAGTAGGTTTCTCATTTTCATCATTTTTTAATCATTTCTGATTTAAAAGAATGTTAAAGAATTTTTCTAACAAATATATATATCAATATATATATTTGTTTCCTTTTTTTAAAGTGGGATTCTCATTTTTTTTTTTTGGATTTTTCTCTCTATGTTTTTTTTTTTATTTATATTTATTTTTTATTAGTATTATATATTTTTATTTATTTATTTATTTTATTTTTTTTTATCCTCCAAAGTTTAATTTTTTTTTAATTTTGTTCCATAAAGGAGTGGATATAAGAAATTGAAGAATGAGTTTAGAGATTAGAATTTTTGTTTCATATTTAGAGTGATTTAGCAAGTTTTCAATATTTAAGTCCTCTATTCCTAATTTGTTTAATGCTGAATATAAGGCTTCTCTTTGCTTTGAATGTACATTGCAATTTAGTAGGATATGGTTAGTATTTAGGAGAGCTGTGTACCAATCCCTAGTGATGATGCACAGAATCGGCCAGGTCTAGCACCTAATGTCCGACCCCGCCTTCTCGTGGTGCAGGCCGTTAGTACCTTTCAAAAGAGATATTCTCTTTTGGAAGGGAACGGAAGGGGAGGGCTGCCAGTTCAGTATGGCCTGCTGATCTGGTCATCTACGACCACTTTTTTCTTTTTTTTCAACCCTGCTGAGGAGTGGTCAACTTCACAGGGTTCCTGGTGCTGACCATTTATACCTACTAGACTGGACTTGTTTATGGATTTGAGCTTGATTATTGATCCTGGACTTGCTGCACTGGTGGGCCTCTGTTGAGGGAGAGTCTGCCGCTGTGTTTTCTGTTTGCTTCTGGGTTGCCAGCTCTAAGTGAACAGAGGCATGGGATACCTTATATCAGCTGGTGGATAATCGTAATCAGAGGCCATCGCAGGTACCTGAACCTTACTTAGCTAGTTGGGCATCGTCAAGCCTAAACTGGAGTAATGCGTCTCAGGCAGGCCATGTGGCTCTTGAAAAAGTCCACTTGAAAAGGTGGTGCCTGAAGTTCCTACCAGCATCGGTGACTTCAGCCTTTAGCGGAGGAGGAACGGGTCTTTACCCCATGCCTGCGATCAGGGGGCTGTTTGATATTGTTGGCCCTACCAATCTCAATAAAAATAATTTCTTTAAAAATCCTACTAATCATTTTCTCTCTGCAGGAACTGGAACGTGAGGACATTACATAGAGATTATTCTCTTGATGTCCTCATGCAGGAATTCCAGCGCTATAACCTAGATATTCTAGGTTTGCAAGAGACCAGATGGACAGGTAAAGGTGAGATACTTAAAAATAACTTTAAATTTCTCTTTACAGGGAGGGAGGATGGAAAGCATCACCAAGGCGTGGGTCTGCTGCTCAGCAGACATGCTAGTGATGCTCTTCTAGGATATGAGTGCATTAATGAAAGGTTTCTTACAGCAAAATTTCAGACAAGCATTAAAAACTTGAATGTTTTCTGCTGTTATGCCCCCACTGAGGATGCTGATGAGGATGAGAAGGATAGGTTTTACGGACAACTTCAGGATATTTTGAATTCTGTCAAGAAAGGAGATATTACCCTTGTTCTTGGTGACTTCAATGCCAAAGTTGGTACTGACTCTGATCTTTGGGGAGGGGTGATAGGCCTTTTGGTATTGGTAGCTGCAATGGCAATGGGCAACGTCTCCTACAGGTAAGTAAACTCAATGGTTTCAGAATAACTAACACATATTACAAACACCGCGAAATACATAAATACACATGGGTTTCACCTGATGGGCTGCATAGGAATATGATTGATTATATATTAATTAACAGCAAATGGGCTAGTTCTGTTAGAAATACCAGGGCATATAGGGGAGCTGAAATTGAATCTGACCATTACCTTGTTAAAAGTGTCTTGCAACTTAAACTTAAAAAGTGTTGTGCTAGAGTTAAAAAATTTACCTTTAATACTGAAGCTCTGAATGACCCAGTTATAGCTAAAGCTTACCATGATAGGTTACTTAGTCATTATGACGGTCATGGTTTGCTTAATACTGAAGTTGAGGAAGAATGGGGTCATTTTAAACAGGCTTTTTTGGAAACTAACAGTACTCTTTTAGGAAAAAAGGAGCAGAGGAGGCAGAATTATTTAAGTGATAAGGCAATTGAGCTTATTTCAGAAAGAAGGAACTGCAGGAATATCCTTAATCAGTACCCTACTAGTCCTAATAGAAAGCATTACAAAGAACGTAATAAACTTGTAAAGGATCAGTTAGCTACTGATAAAAATCTTTGGCTTGATAGCTTGGCTGACAAAGCTGAGGAAGCAGTTAGGCAGCACAACAGCAGAGAGCTGTACCAGATAGTTAATGTTTTATGTGGTAGAAAACGGACAGGCATACAGGGATTGAAGGATAAACAAGGTAAGGTTATAGAAGGTGAGGATTCTCTCATGGCTAGGTGGGCTGAGCATTTCAGTGATGTTCTAAACAATGTGGTTAGTTCTACTCCCATTGTTTGTAATGATGATAGATGCATTGGCAGCTTTAATGTTGGCCCTATAACACAATCTGAAGTTAGTTTGGCTATCTCTAAACTGAAACTTCATAAATCCCCAGGTGTAGATGAAATTACTACAGAAATGCTCAGAGCTGGGAATGTTTTGGTTACCACTTGGATGACTGAAATTTTGAATAACTTTTATGATAAAGGCATGGTTCCTAAAGATTTTACCAGAGCTATTATTATCCCTATTTTGAAAAAAGGTGATCGCAGTTCTTGTGATAACTATAGGGGTATCAGCCTACTTTCTGTTCCAGGTAAAGTTCTTTCCATGATTGTGCTTAATAGAATTAAGAATCTGGTTGACAGTCAATTGCGTGATGAGCAATGTGGATTCAGAAGTGGTAGGGGATGTGTAGATCAGATATTTTCACTTAGGCAGATTCTTGAGAAATGTTTAGAGTTTCAGAAACCTTTGGTTGCTAGCTTTGTTGATTTCAAAAAGGCTTTCGACTCTGTTGATCGTCATAATTTGTGGTTGATTGTGAGATCATGTGGTATACCAGACAAGTTAGTTAACATAATGATAGCTCTCTATAATAACACTGAGTCATGTGTGAGAGTTGGTAAGTCTTGTTAGCAATTGGTTTAGCATTACTTCTGGTGTTCGACAAGGGTGCATTTTGTCTCCTTTTCTCTTTAGTTTGGTTGTTGATTATGTTATGCGAAATTCACTTCGAGGGAAAGATTTTGGCCTTAAATGGGCTGGAGATACGAAAATTTCTGATTTAGATTATGCTGATGATTTAGCCCGTTTGCAAATGATGTTGATGAGATGAACTCTTTCCTTCGAGCTGTTGATGAGACTGGTAGTAGAGTAGGTTTGGTTATAAACAGAGAGAAAACTAAAGTGATGAAAATTGGTCAGGCAGGTTGTGATTCAGTTAATCTGAATGGTTGCAGTCTTGAGCAGGTGTCACAGTTTAATTATCTTGGGAGCTCTGTAACTGATACTGGTGATGTGCGGCATGAGATTAACAGACGAATAGGTATTGCTGCCGGGACTTTTAAGAATCTATGGAGATTGTGGAGAAATAGACCTATACACCTAAAGACTAAAATTAGACTGTATAATAGTTTGGTTCTTTCTAGGGTTAGTTTTGGTAGTGAAACTTGGACGCTGTGTAAACAAGATAACAGGAAACTAGATGTTTTTGATTCTAGATGCTTACGCAGTATCTTGGGTATTAGGTGGTTTAACTTTGTAACTAATGATGAGGTTAGGCAAAGGAGTCTGCAACCTCCTTTAAGCAGCATATTGTGCAGAGAGAGAGTCCGCTGGTTTGGCCATGTTGCCCGTATGGATAATTATAGATTGGCGAATAGGGTTATGAACAGTGTGCCTAAAGGCCTCAGAAGGAGGGGGAGGCCTAGGATGCGGTGGGCAGACAATGTCAAACAGGACCTTGTTAGAATTGTTGTGCAGTGGCCGAATGCAGCAGATGTAGCTCATGACAGATATGCTTGGAGAATTAAACTGCGTGGTCTGGTTGGATCTCCGTAGCCCATGGCTGCTTGAGGATGATGATGATGATGCTGAATTACATTTTATGCAATTTGGAGAATTTGAAAGCTTTAATTGAAATTTTTGTTTGTTGAGGTTAATTGTGTCGGGTTTTAATCTATAGATAATTTTGTTTTCTTTGCGAGAAAAGGGGAGTTTTTCAGTATGATTAATTTTATTTGATGGATAGTATCTAAATTTATTTTAACATATTGCCTGAGCCTGAAAGTGTTTTTCTGTGAGAATGAATTCAATTTTGTTAAGTTCCTGTTTGAAGGAGCGAAAAAAGTTATAAATTGGGGTGATATCCATAAGACTATGGGCATTTTTAGCCAATGTGTCAACTCTTTCGTTTTCCTGGATCCCAATATGACTTGGGATTCATTGTAGTCTAATTATGTTATTTTTAAGAGAAATATTTGACTGATTTAATAGTAAGATATTGGAAATAAATTGATTGTAGTTTGAAGAAAAAATTTCTTGTTGTAGCACCTGAAGGGCGCCTTTAGAGTCAGAGAAAATTACAATATTTTGATTAGTTAGGTTACTTAAAATCCATTTAAAAAATTCATGAATAGCTTTTAATTCAGCTAAAATAAATGGTGTATTTTTAGGGAGTCTGAAGGAATTGGAAACATTAGAGAATGGAATGAGAAAAGCAGCAGCAGATGATCCTGTTTCTTTTAGAACTTAACCATCTGTATATATATTAAAAGTAGACTCAAACTTTTCGGCATAGTAAGATTTAAATAAAATAAGTGCAATATCAGCAGGTAAATCATCTTTAGAGGTTAAAGAAGGTATTTCAGTATTAATTAAAAGAGGGGGGAAGCACCAGTCCGCAATGATGTTGGGAATGTCCCCTAAAAGTGTTCTGCTAAAGTAATCATCATATAAGTTGGAGAGGTATTCATTATTGTAAATAGTTTTAATATATGGCAATCTGCGGCAGTGTTTATAGAAAGGATGAGTGGGGAGTTTGTAGTGTAATTTAAAAAAATATTTTGTTAATAGAATGTCATGTCTGATTTCGAAGGTGGGATAGCTGTCTCTGCTATTACAGAAATTGTGGGGCAAGATCTTACGAGTCCCAGGGCAATTTTCAAACACTAATTCTGCAAAGTGTTTAATTTTCTAAATTTTGAGGAGAGAGCTCCAGAGATAAATTCCAGACCAAATTCAATTTTAGGTCTTATAAGATTTTTATAAACAGTTATTAATTGTTGTTGCTGAATGCCTTCATTTCTGAAGGCAAAGTGTTTAATGCAATTTAGCAATCTTAAACCTGAAGTGTGTTTATTATTAATATGATGATACCAATTTAATTTTGAATCTAAGTATACCTAGAATCTTACATTTATTTACCTGAGTTAAATTTTCTGAATTAATAGATAATATAAATTTAGGATTATAATTTCTTTTTTTTTGTAAAATGGGATTATAAAGGTTTTTTTTTTATGTTGATTTCCAAGTTCCATTTTAAGCAGTAATCGCTGATTTTATTTAATTGCTTTTGCAAATTTTCCTGCAACTTATATTCATTTTTCCCGATGACCACAAAATAATGTCATCTACATGTCCTGTGAATGTAATAGATTTTTCAAATATTTCTTTAATATCATGCAAATAAAAGTTAAATAAAATCGGGGATAAAATTGATCCCTGAGAAAGACCTCGGGTCATTTTGTGAGTTTCTGATAAAGATTCTCCTATTTTGACTTGAATTAATCTATTACATAATAAATTATATAAAAAGTTTAAAAAATTTGCACTTAAATTAGATTTAATTAGTTTTGTAAATAAACCATTTATTGAGACAGAGTCAAAAGCTTGGGTTAAATCCAGTGATGTAATTAAAAGAACTTTTTTCTGTTTAAAAGCTATAAAGATATCATGTAGAAGAAGTGATATGTTTTCCTTGGAGGAACGATGTTTCCTGAAACGAAAGAAGTTATAAGGAAAGAAGTCACCTGACTCAAAAAACCAGGAGAGTCTTTTAAATACTAATCTCTCAAAAAGTTTGAGAGAATTAGAGATTACTGAGATAGGGCGGTATGAGTTCAAAAGAGTTGGCAATTTGCCAGATTTAAGAATAAAAAAAATAATTATTTTCCTCCATTCAGGAGGGATACAATTATGTTCCCATATATGATTATAGATGTCTAACAATTTAAGTTTCCATTTATATGGAAGGTGGATAAAAAATTTATTTGAAATTAAATCAGCAGCTTTGAAAATCAGGGCTTTGAAATTAAACCAGCTCCATTAAATCAGCTCCTGATTTGGGATTTATTTTTTAATAGCTGTGTTAAGTTCTATAATACTAAAAGGTTTATCCATTTGTGCATGAGCAGTTTTATTATTCCTTAGTTGGAATTGCAATTCTAGATTGTTTGTGGAAACATCCTGTGTAATTTTAAGGTTGGCAGCAAAAAAGCTCAGCAGTTTAAGTTTATATTTTTGTGTAAGGCAATTTCTGTCATTGGAATTTTTTGGGATTTATCTGTGATAAGTTTTTTATATACATTCCAGATGTTAGTCTTTGGGGACAAGGTGGTGAGATGAGAGATAAATTCTTTCCAGTTATCTCTATATGCTTGTTTTAGTTTTTTACGTACAGTTGCATTAATTTTCCTGTAAGACTCAATATCTGAGAAATCTCTTGATCTTTTGGCTGTATTTTCGGCCTTTTTACTTAAGGCTACTAACTTATTCACATGCCAAAAGTTTTTTTGCAATTTAGGAATTTTGTTATAAATAGTTTGAACTGCCGATTTTGTGAGTGAGAAGACTTCATTAAAAAACTCAGAATAGCTGCCACTCACATGTGACGGCGATACATTTTCAAGAATTTGAGAGAACAATCTCCAGTTATTTAAATAAATTAATTCATTGAAGTTTAACTTAAAATTTGAATTTATAATGATTGGATGATGATCGCTACCCCTGGTATCTGGGAGCAGCGACGAATTTAAATTTTGACTGAGAATTGGAGAAATTAAGGTTAAATCAATTACAGAGCGTTGATTTGCAGGATTTTCATGTGTGGTGATTTTTTCATTTAAAATAATAAGATCAGATTTTATAATAAACTTACTTAAGTGAAGACCTGCATAGTTTACAGTATAAGAAAACCACATCGGGTGGTGAGAGTTGAAATCACCAATGATGATATATGGTTCAGGTATTTGTGCTAATAAGTTGGTAAAAAAGGAATCATTAAGAACCAATCCTGGATTGTAAATATTTAAAATAGAAAAGCTAAATTATTAATCAATATCTGAATGGCGATGCATTCCAAAGGATGTAAATCAAATTTTAATTGAATAAGCCTATGGGTGATATTTTTGTCCACCAGGAAGGCGACACCATTTCTGCTATGTTCAGCAAAAAAGGAATATGTTAAGAAACCTGGAACATTTACCTGTTTTCTGGATTGCAGTTCCTGCAAAGTAAAAACATTTATTCTGTTAACTTTGGAGAATAAAATTAGTTGTTCTTTTTTTGAAATTATGCCCCTGCAATTCCATTGCAGGAGCGTCAAGTTCTTAATTTTTAAGTTGGAGCAGAATATCACTTATGAGTTTGAAGTGCTCATCAGAAGAGCAAATGTAAGAAAGCAAGTGAATAATCAAGTCAATAATAACGTTCACAGTAATGTTTTCTTCCGCAATCTCCTTGGCAATGGAGTTTGGCGAGAGTTGAGTTACTGCCATGTTGGGAGAAGGAATTTTATGCAGATTAGCTTTAGCTTTCTCAGCATAAGTTGTAGTTTTTTTTTTGCTTTAGCATTTTGAGGACATGAGACACTTGAAGAAACAGCAGCGGAGGTGGAGGGAAGTGAAGTAATTAGGTCTTTATGCAGCAAAGGTCATTTGCAAGGGATGACACTTTTAGAGATCTTTCTAGCAGTAACCGATCTTTAAACAAAATCCAGTCCATGAGAATAAGAATTATTCAAATTCTTTGAAAATTTCGAATCCAAACCATCTTCAGCGTCAAAATCATTTAATACTTGTTGGAAAGATTGTTGTGCATGAGCAAAGCGGCGCAGTGATCCCATTTGGCCGGAACATTTTTCTCTCTGAACCTGGGTGACCTGCTTCTTTTTTCTGCCTGTGCGAATGCCGATGACCAGCTGCAATTGTTCTTATTCTGAATTCGCAATGCCACACAGGCAATTTTCTTGATCGGACACCCATAAAAGGTAGCAGGATGCAGGCCTCAGCAGTTTGGGCAACAAAAATCACTATTTGTACAGTTTTTGTGGGAATGTTCACCGCTGCAGCGTTTACATCTAATCTTGCTTCTGCATGAGGTCGCTGCATGGCCCCATCTGAAGCAATTTTCACAAAGTGGAGTGGAGCCAAAATACTCTTTTACGTAGTAATGTGAGAAGCCTATATTAACATGAGAGGGTAACTTAGAGCAGGTAGTGTGGAACATCACATTTTCCGTTGGTTTTTTAATAAAACCATCCTTTGCAGAGTTAGGATAGAATCTGTACATACGTCTAACTTTGAAAACATCAAAACTTTTCAAACATTGTAACAAAAATTCATCATCGTATTTAGTGTTTATGTTACCGCTAAAGCTCGAAAGCCATTAATGTGCACATTACCTAGCTAATCTGCAGATTAACTGATTTGCTCCGTTAACTTGCGGAATCAAGAGTTTTCCGCATTTTACCTAGGTAATGTGCACATTAACGGCTTCCGTATCGTTAAAGTTCAAAAGTTTGTTTCCCTCATTTCCTTTCCCTACTCCTTCCCCCCTCTCCCTCCACTTTTAGTTTCGTTCTCACTTGGCCTCCGCTCATCCGGGGAGTTTCATGATAATTCGGAACATTGAGTCACGTGACCCGAAGATTGAGACTCAAGAGATTCATCACTTGACAGATTCGTTCTCACTTGGCCTTCGCTCATTTGGGGCGTTTTTTATAATGCGGCAGGCGGTGTACTGTAGAGCTAGATACGTTATCTGAATAATAGGATAATTAAAAAACGAAAAAGTACAATGTACCGGCTATTACCAATTCCGATAACAGCCGATACGCCATATTTTATTTTCACTTTAACGAGTGCCTAGTAGGTAATGTGCAGATTATCCAGGTAATTTGCAGATTACCTAGGTAATTTGAGAAATGAAACAATTTTCGGCACGTTAACGGATCACCCTAGTTAATCTGCACAATACCTAGATAATCTGTAGAATAACTGATTTCTGCACTTTAGCGGTAACATTTACATTCATTATAATTCCCATATTAAAATCTTTTGCAGGGAGGCGATTATTTACCTCTATTCCAAGAATTTTATTAATATTTTGGAGCAGTTCTAGATCAGTTTGGTTTGAAGGGAAGACAATAATATCCCCTTTCCGGGTAAATCTACCCTTGACTTCCTTATTTAGAGCTTTAAAGAAGAAATCGGTCACTAGACCATCATCTAAGTCTGACAATTTTTGTGTATTACTAAAGAATATTATTGCTAGTTCTTCTTTGTGACGAGAACGAGAAGATCGTACATTTAGATTTACAGAATGAGATATTATAGAGTCATTATCCGATTCTATATCAGAGTCATCATGGGGATCTTTCTCAAAAATAGTAGAATTAAGTTTATCTAAGAAATTTGAATTGTTGATAATGTTGTTACCTTGTATGTTTTCAGGAATGAAAAGTTCATTGTTGTCCAAAATATTTGTCAGGTCATTTGCTGAGAGGGATCTTTGAGCTCTCACAAGTTGAATTTTGTTCACATGTTTAGAGAGTTTGTTTAATTGAGCCTTTTCAGTTGACTTTATAGGTACTCCTTTGGTTTTTTTAAGTTTGTTGCTGGAGTTAATATTCTTCTTTTTGTCACCCATGTTGAAGAATCAACCGGAGAAGGCACATAAGACACACTGATGTAGCACAAACCGAAGCCGATTTGGCGTAATTAGCTTTCCACTAGCTTTCAAGGAAAGCAGATGTTAAACTCCAATGCAATGACGAACACAAAACATGCTATATCAAGAGCACAGCACACACATGTCTTTACTTACTCAGCAACTCCTGCGGAATCCATCCTCATTTTACAGACAACTTCAGGTTATTTTAAATTATGTGAAGCAATGAATATTTTTTGTGGTAGGTGACTTCATTGCTAAAGTTGGTACGGACTCAGACCTTTCAGCAGGGGTGTTAGTTGCCTTTCGCATTGACAATTCCAATGGCAATGGGGGAACAGGTAGGAAAACTTAACGGTTTGAGAATAATTCAAACCGTTAAGTTAATACAAACACCGGGATAATAATGAATACATATGAGTTTCACCTGATGGGTTAGGGGGCAGGGTGGCTCAGTCGGTAATGCACCACGATCGTAATCTTTAGTTCCCAGGTTCGAGTCCCAGCTGGACCAGCCTTATTCAGGTCAGTAGGAGATCCCGATGGGCTTGGAAAGGCCGCAGCTCGTCGGATGGGACTTTAAGCCATGGCGTCGTGTATGTAGGAAAGTCATTCCCTGTGCACATTAAAGAATACGCTGTATGGCCTTGACGGGAGGCTACCATCTGTCTCCCAAGCTGTTCCAGTGGGTCACTTCTCCCAACCTTCTCTGAGCCCTCGGGATCCTTTCGAACCTGACAATTTAGCCCATTATGTGCTAAAACGTACTATTCAGATGTGAAACAACCCAACCCTGATGAATTGCATAGGAATATGATCTGTTATATGTATATTAATTAACAGTTAACTGGGCTAGTTCAGTACATAAGAAGAATATCATAAGAATATCAGGACATAAAGGGGGACCGAAATTCGGTCTCACCATTACCTGGCCAAAAGTGTCTTACAACTGAAGCCTAAGAAATGTTGTGGTAAAGTTAAGTAATTTCCTTTAATACTTAGTAATTCTCTTTACCTTACCACATTTCTTAAGAAATGACCGATCCAGAATTAGCCAAAACATACCATGATAGGCTATTCAGTCATTATGACAATCATGATTTGCTTAGTACTGAAGATAAGAAAGAATGGGATCAGTATAAACAGGCTTTTCTTCAATCAATTTTTTTCACTTACACAGATTCTTGAGAAGTATTTAGTGTTTTGTAGAATTCCCCCTCATTAAAAAAATCAATCTATCAAAAGTTCCGTCCCCTTTATTAAAATTCCCTCCCCCTCCCTTTTAACCCCTGACGCCATCTAGTGACTATAATATCGGGGAAAACCCTCGATTTTACTCGTAATTAAACTTTGATGGGTGGCAACGATCGGATGATGCAAGCCTCAGAATAGTTGCAAATGGGATGGCAATGATCGGATGATGCAAGTCTCAGAATAATTGCAGGGGTGGCAACTTCGCACAGAAAGGGATGATGCAATCCTCAATCACAAAGTCCCCATTTTTAATACCTCTCATTAAATCACCCCCTTATCAAAATTCACTCCCCTTTATTAAATATCAAAAGGTCCCTCTATTAAAACTTCACCAAACTCCTTTGGAATTCACGTTCATCTGAAAATTTCCTAGTTCACTAAACATAGAAAACCAACTCACAAAGTTGTATATTAAGAATTTTTATTCCTTAGTAATTAAACACTTATTAAAATTCCCTCCCCTTTATTAAATATCAAAAGTTCCCTTTATTAAAACTTCACAAACTCCCGTCCTTTTACAAGTTCACTAAACATAGAAAATCAACTCACAAAGTTGTATATTCTCTGTATTTATTCCTTAGTAATTAAACACTTATCAAAAACTCCATCCCTCATTATTAAAAATCCTTGGTCGACCCTTCACCGTGGTAAATCAGTTTTCTCTATGCGCATTTAATCGGTGTCATCCAACGTCCTGTATTTAAAAAAAAACAATCCTTCCCTACGCAGTGATTTGAACCCGCTACCTTAGTGTCCACGTTCATCTAAAATTTGCCAAGTTCAATAAACTTTGAAATGGCAACACTCGGAATGGCCGATGCATTTTTGGAATTCGTCGAGTCATGCATATAACAACAAGCAGGTCAGCGTCTGTGTCCAGGTCTCTTTTTATCGGGGGTGATGGGTCAAGAGGAATGTTACCACACGCTGTCTGCACCACCGTATTTGCATCTGTTGCGGATTAATATCTACAAGCTTTATCTACGCTTGAGCGAGTGACGGCTCTTATTCCTACACCTTCAAAGAGTGTATGCCGATGGGTGGCTAGCTGTTTATATCTGCTACTGATAAACGAAAATATATCGGATGACGCTATAGCTCAAGTGTTTACTCCGAACGTATCTCGCAAAGGTCAGCCTTGAACGTGTCGAGAAATGTATCAAAGGTTGTCTATGAGATAACATTTCCCTATATATAAGCTCGCACCCCGCTTGCTACGTCATTCCTTTGCTGTTAGTCAGAAGTTTTACTGTTAGTCACAAGTTCTGCTCCTAGTTTTGAAGTCTGTCTTTGGTCTCGATGGAGAAAACCACCCTGTCCTTCAGTGAAATTGTTCGCTCTATACTCGTGAGCGTCGGTATCCCATCATACCAAAAAACTATATCGTATGAAGAATGCCTGCAGATTGTGATGAATATATTGACTGAAAAAATCTTACAAGCTCAGAGCATCGTGTGTGATAGTGAGAACCTCACCATAGAACTGTACGAAGCGGCTCACGAATATTTATGCAGAGTGTGTTTTGCCGAAGAAGCGGCATTAAAACACGCTGAAAACATGGACTATGGGGCTGTTTGGAGGATGCTATGACCACAAGAGAGATAGCTAATATCGTTGAAGTTGTAGCATAACAAGAGAAAAAAAGAAAAGGTTCTTTTCAGAACCGCTTCGTTTGTGTTGAAAGGATTACCGATCGTACAATTTCTGTTCACAACTCTTACTTCTCTATCTACACGTTTCTTCTATATCTCTACATCTGATTCACTGTCACCCCGGTTAACAGAGTAAATTTTATAGGGTGTTTAACTTTCAGTTGAAATGATAATTTTACACACTATGTTAGGATTAACAATTCTTATAGTGTATAAGTAGTTTTTGTTGCTAGGATCCCTCTCCACTTTTAAAATTTAGATCTTACACATTCTTGCAACCCTCGACAGTCTTTTCATATTAATATACGTATTTTTATAACCGTCGTAAAGTCCGTTTTAATCAACACTTATTTCTTTTAACTCCGCGACTGTTGGTTGTCGCATTTTTACTAGAAGAAGGACTACCCCGCAGTAACTGTTTTAAACGACTGTCCCGCAGAAAATAAAAAATGCTATAGGGTAAAATTAAAAAATTAATAAAAGGAAAAAAATCTGATTTTATTCATAATTATGAAAAATATTGAGGGGTAAATATTCACCTGTATGTGCGACATAAAAGACCCGTGTTCGGATCCTCACCCCTGGACCACGTTTTACTGGCGGGTGGTTAAGTCCTACGAAATTAAAAAATTCCAAACGGGGAATCACAAGGGTTTTATTGACGGGTGAATCTTGGTTCTGTGCTGCTTCCCTTGCTTCCATATTGGGTCCTACAACATGAAAACCCACTTGCAGCCTTGACTTCTGTTTTAGGACTCGAAACATTTACAAGTCCAGAGGCGGTTCTCCGCATTCCCAATTCTATCCTTTATGATAGGTCAACGTTTCAAATACCCAATGTAGACTTTTGAAATTATGCGCCCGAAACCTCCAAGAGTTGATGTCGTCAGATATCTGTGCTCCCGCGTTAGGACTTGTCTTGGAAAGTTACGTTTGTCTCAATTACTCTCCGTCGTTACGCGACATGGTTTAAAAATACTTATTACCGCTGTATCCTCAGTACTGGGAAGTAACGCTACTCAAAGAAAAATCAGTTATGGGAGTAATCATTAATCTACAAGCACTCGCACAGTTTATAAAAATCGTCTCTTCCACCGTTTATCGGCGAACGTGTAGACGCTGACGAAATTCACGTTGCGGCGAGAGTTACATGCTTTTGCAGGGTAAAGACTGCGCGGCAGAATGCTACAGAAAGTGAGAATGCTAAAATTAGAATTCATACGTTTCCGTAAAAACCTTTAGTTCCAACATGAGTTAAAGGAGTAGGGAACATTAATTTTAACACTAACCTACTATGCAGATCAAAAAACAATACCTTTACAAATATGAGTGTGAAAAATCCCAAGTCCAGCAATACCCTTCTAAATGTAGACTCACGCTCTCACTTCAACATCGCCTCTGTTACAAAGCTATCATTGTCACGTGATTCTAAAGCGGGTAGACGTGCGCGAAGCAACTGGTGACATACAAAGGTCGCGGCACACTCACCCACGCTGACCTATGGGACAGCAGTGGAAACAGATAAAATAATTAGATATCGTTCGACTCACTTTGAGAAGAGCAGTCGCTCCGTCCAAAAGCCTAATGAGAAGGTTAAATAATGACATGACGAAAATGCTCAGAACACCGGAAATTCTCTGTAGGGTGCCTTCGGATCTTAAGTTATCGCGTTCTCCAAGCGGTCAGCTGCTTTTTACAAGGCCGTCATTGCAATTAAAGAATGTAGCGGTTACAGGGAGAATATTATTTGACTTCGTACATTAGAAAAGGGAACAATTGTTAAGGTCATAAGAAATGTGTGACGTTTAATTCCGTGGAAAAACTTAATACGAAATCTTTAACATTATTCCCGGCATCCTTTGTTAGGTGATCGTGTTAACATCCACTTTCAAATGACATTCGAGTGTTATCACTTAAGTTTCAACATTTATTTTTTCCAACCGCAAAAGTACGCAGTTTCTGTGGGACGCTGGTGACTTCGATGCAAAGGACGATCTTTCTCACACTAACGATACGACTTTGCTAAAAAACAAACCTGGAAAAGAAACATAGAAAATAAAGAACTAAAAAGTCATCTAAACCGTGAATGGACTTATGTGAAACGTAATGTACTGAGCTTGACAACATTAATATAGATAGGGATTCTCGCTTGTTTTCTGTATGCTATCATAATTTGAGAAGCCTCGTTGCTTGAGAAATTATCAAAGATGAATAGAGCTCTGTAAAGTCCTGACCACACAATCTTCTGAGTTAATTCTGCTGTAGATGTTTAATTCTGTCAGGATCACAAGGGCTGTTTTACACATTCAATGACTTTCTCTGACATTCGTTAATCAAAGTGTCTAAAAAGATACTACGCATCAGACTCATCATTACACAGACAAACTACCTATCCATAGGTTGTGTAAACATTTAGAATAAAAAACTGATTGCAACTCTACTTCACTGTCATACAATCTCAAAAACTTAATCTTCAGACGCATGTTTCTTCATAGAATCGTAAACTCTCAATATCTATTCATTTCCTCACACATCTCCCAAGATAATCACTGATTCATCTTCCCTATGTGTATATTTACTTTCTAATAAGCCATACTTTAACGGCCAAAGTAGGTAAATCGCAAGCATCATCAGATTTTTTCCACATATCTGCTTACGTTGAAAATCTCACAATAGCCTATTCAGTATTTTACCCCTGATACAGCTATAAGTTATGATAGCCAACATCTATCTCATAGACAGTAGGTTACTTCTAAGAAACCTAGAGATCCATGGTAAGACATGAGTGTTGCTGAGCACCTACATCGTGTGAAAGGTAACCGTTAAGACAGATAGTTGCACATATTTTTAAAGATACACCGAATTCACTCTTACATGCACGAACCTTCCATTTCCCAATGTATGAAAGTGCGAACAGTCATAGCGATTATAGTATGTTGACTGCATTAAATATGATACGGGTAAACGGAAGACAATCCGGCTTTTGTTTGGAAATCTGAAATCTCACTGTTTATAAGAAAACAGCAGTATTTCCATGAAACGTTGGCTCCCAGAATCGATCCGCTAGACCTATCTATCTCATAGACAGTAGGTTAGTTACTTCTGATCTAACAAAGCCAAGGTTTGAGATCCATAGTAAGACATGAAAGTTTGTGTTGTTTTCCTACCAAGATCCCGACATCCTCTCACCCCCTTCTACGGGGTCATGAAAAAATCCTGTAACTGTCACGACAATTAGCGGCATGAAGGCGTATTTATTTTTAAAGCAAAGACACAGTAATTTCGGACTCGCTAGCTAGAGAACGATATATTAACTTGCTGAAGTTTGATTTTAACGATCAGATAGTGTATATATCATCACTTTTTTACTAAATACTTATAACTTCCAACTTCATACTAATAACTCCCAACTTTTAAAGGAAATATTGTCTCATTATAAGCGATTTCATACAAAGAGATACGTACTCTGTGTTTCACATTTAAATCTATAGAGATAACGATCACTACCCATGGAACACATCTGTGAAATAACATGATATGATTGGGTTTGAGAAAGACTTTTAGCCCATGGGGGTACTGCACTGCAGGAAAGCACGTTATCTTTGATATCAGAACCTACATGAAAGTTATACTGTTTGGGTTTGAGAAAGGGCGTCGCATTACAGTAAAGCACATTGTCTTTTGCGTATCTCTGGCTGTATGTTTGCTTCTCTCTCTCTCTCTGTGTTAAAGTGTCTGTACGTGGTTCATCTTTATGTGTATATGTTATCGTATGTGTGCGAGTGTGTTTGTTCACATGCAAGAATAAACATACTGTATTACGGATACTTGCTTGCTACAGAAGAAACTAATAATTTAAAACGAGACTAGTGGTTATGCAAAATATATCATCACAGATCTTAACTTGAATACTCATATTTAACTTTAATACACATCAGGATGTTGTGTTATTCTAAGTTTGAAATATTCTCGGTTGAATGTCCTCTTCTGTATTAGCAAAAAACACACACGTTTTGTTCGTTACGAGACATCTGACAAGAAACGTAATGTAAGACGTAACTAAGACAGTCGTGCTCAAAAAATATTCGAACGTGCAGAAGAAAAATCCTTACACCTCCTGAAATATGAGTATTCAAGTTAAGATCTGTGATGATATATTTTGCATAACCACTAGTCTCGTTTTAAATTGTTAGCTTCTTCTGCAGCAAGCAAGTACCCATAAGACAGTATGTTTATTCTTGCATGTGAACAAAGACACTCGCACACATACGATAACATATACACATAAAGATGAACCACGTACAGACACTTTAACACACACACACAGAGAGAGAGAAAGAAACATACAGCCAGAGATACGCACAAGACAGTGTGCTTTACTGCAATGCGACGCCCTTTCTCAATCCCAAACAGTATAACTTTCATGTAGGTTCTGATATCAAAGATAACGTGCTTTCCTGCAGTGCAGTACCCCCATGGGCTACATATCTTTCTCAAACCCAATCATATCGTGTTTTTTCACAGATGTGTTCCATGGGTAGTGATCGTTATCTCTATAGATTTAAATGTAAAACACAGAGTGCGTATCTCTTTGTATGAAATCGCTTATAATGAGACAATATTTCCTTTAAAAGTTGGAAGTTATTAGTATGAACTAAAAAAGTGATGATATATACACTATCTGATCGTTAAAATCAAACTTTAGCAAGTTAATATATCGTTCTCTAGCTAGCGAGTCCGAAATTACTGTGTCTTTGCTTTAAAAATAAATACACCTTCATGCCGCTAATTGTCGTGACAGTTACAGGATTTTTTCATGACCCCGTAGAAGGGGGTGAGAGGATGTCGGGATCTTGGTAGGAAAACAACACAAACGTTCATGTCTTACTATGGATCTCAAACCTTGGCTTTGTTAGATCAGAAGTCTATGAGATAGATAGGTCTAGCGGATCGATTCTGGGAGCCAACGTTTCATGGAAATACTGCTGTTTTCTTATAAACAGTGAGATTTCAGATTTCCAAACAAAAGCCAGATTGTCTTCCGTTTTCCCGTATCATATTTAATGCAGTCAACATACTATAATCGCTATGACTGTTCGCACTTTCATACATTGGGAAATGGGTTCGTGCATGTAAGAGTGAATTCGGTGTATCTTTAAAAATATGTGCAACTATCTGTCTTAACGGTTACCTTTCACACGACATAGGTGCTAAGCAACAATCATGTCTTACCATGGATCTCTAGGTTTCTTAGAAGTAACCTACTGTCTATGAGATAGATGTTGGCTATCATAACTTATAGCTGTATCAGGGGTAAAATACTGAATAGGCTATTGTGAGATTTTCAACGCAAGCAGATATATGGAAAAAATCTGATGATGCTTGCGATTTACCTACTTTGGCCGTTAAAGTATGGCTTATTAGAAAGTAAATATACACATAGGGAAGATGAATCAGTGATTATCTTGGGAGATGTGTGAGGAAATGAATAGATATTGAGAGTTTACGATTCTATGAAGAAACATGCGTCTGAAGATTAAGTTTTTGAGATTGTATGACAGTGAAGCAGACTTGCAATCAGTTTTTTATTCTAAATGTTTACACAACCTATGGATAGGTAGTTTGTCTGTGTAATGATGAGTCTGATGCGTAGTATCTTTTTAGACACTTTGATTAACAAATGTCAGAGAAAGTCATTGAATGTGTAAAACAGCCCTTGTGATCCTGACAGAATTAAACATCTACAGCAGAATTAACTCAGAAGATTGTGTGGTCAGGACTTTACAGAGCTCTATTCATCTTTGATAATTTCTCAAGCAACGAGGCTTCTCAAATTATGATAGCATACAGAAAACAAGCGAGAATCCCTATCTATATTAATGTTGTCAAGCTCAGTACATTACGTTTCACATAAGTCCATTCACGGTTTTAATGACTTTTTAGTTCTTTATTCTCTATGTTTTTCTCCAGGTTTGTTTTTTAGCAAAGTCATATCGTTAGTGTGAGAAAGATCGTCCTTTGCATCGAAGTCACCAGCGTTCCATAGAAACTGCGTACTTTTGCGGTTGGAGAAAATAAATGTTGAAACTTAAGTGATAACTCTCGAATGTCATTTGAAAGTGGATGTTAACACGATCACCTAACAAAGGATGCCGGGAATAATGTTAAAGATTTCGTATTAAGTTTTTCCACGGAATTAAACGTCACACATTTCTTATGACCTTAGCAATTGTTCCCTTTTCTAATGTACGAAGTCAAATAATATTCTCCCTGTAACCGCTACATTCTTTAATTGCAATGACGACCTTGTAAAAAGCAGCTGACCGCTTGGAGAACGCGATAACTTAAGATCCGAAGGCACCCTACAGAGAATTTCCGGTGTTCTGAGCATTTTCGTCATGTCATTATTTAACCTTCTCATTAGGCTTTTGGACGGGGCGACTGCTCTTCTCAAAGTGAGTCGAACCATATCTAATTATTTTATCTGTTTCCACTGCTGTCCCATAGGTCAGCGTGGGTGACTGTGCCGCGACCTTTGTACTGTCGCTCAAAAAAGTATCCGAACATTATGGTTGATTACAAAATTCGGAAAAAATATCAGGCAACGATTTTTTTAGAAATTAGTGAGCTGGCAACCTTCGTGTCACGTGACAAGAAGGTTGCCAGATCACTAATTTCTAAAAAAAATCGTTGCCAGATATTTTTTCTGAATTTTGTAATCAACCGTAGTGTTCGGATACTTTTTTGAGCGACAGTATGTCACCAGTTGCTTCGCGCACGTCTACCCGCTTTAGAATCACGTGACAATGATAGCTTTGTAACAGAGGCGATGTTGAAGTGAGAGCGTGAGTCTACATTTAGAAGGGTATTGCTGGACTTGGGATTTTTCACACTCATATCTGTAAAGGTATTGTTTTTTGATCTGCATAGTAGGTTAGTGTTAAAATTAATGTTCCCTACTCCTTTAACTCACGTTGGAACTAAAGTTTTTTACGGAAACGTATGAATTCTAATTTTAGCATTCTCACTTTCTATAGCATTCTGCCGCGCAGTCTTTACCCTGCAAAAGCATGTAACTCTCGCCGCAACGTGAATTTCGTCAGCGTCTACACGTTCGCCGATAAACGGTGGAAGAGACGATTTTTATAAACTGTGCGAGTGCTTGTAGATTAATGATTACTCCCATAACTGATTTTTCTTTGAGTAGCGTTACTTCCCAGTACTGAGGATACAGCGGTAATAAGTATTTTTAAACCATGTCGCGTAACGACGGAGAGTAATTGAGACAAACGTAACTTTCCAAGACAAGTCCTAACGCGGGAGCACAGATATCTGACGACATCAACTCTTGGAGGTTTCGGGCGCATAATTTCAAAAGTCTACATTGGGTATTTGAAACGTTGACCTATCATAAAGGATAGAATTGGGAATGCGGAGAACCGCCTCTGGACTTGTAAATGTTTCGAGTCCTAAAACAGAAGTCAAGGCTGCAAGTGGGTTTTCATGTTGTAGGACCCAATATGGAAGCAAGGGAAGCAGCACATAACCAAGATTCACCCGTCAATAAAACCCTTGTGATTCCCCGTTTGGAATTTTTTAATTTCGTAGGACTCAACCACCCGCCAGTAAAACGTGGTCCAGGAGTGAGGATCCGAACACGGGTCTTTTATGTCGCACATACAGGTGAATATTACCCCTCAATATTTTTCATAATTATGAATAAAATCAGATTTTTTTCCTTTTATTAATTTTTTAATTTTACCCTATAGCATTTTTTATTTTCTGCGGGACAGTCATTTAAATCAGTTACTGCGGGGTAGTCCTTCTTCTAGTAAAAATGCGACAACCAACAGTTGCGGAGTTAAAAGAAATAAGTGTTGATTAAAACGGACTTTACGACGGTTATAAAAATACGTATATTAATATGAAAAGACTGTCGAGGGTTGCAAGAATGTGTAAGATCTAAATTTTAAAAGTGGAGAGGGATCCTAGCAACAAAAACTACTTATACACTATAAGAATTGTTAATCCTAACATAGTGTGTAAAATTATCATTTCAACTGAAAGTTAAACACCCTATAAAATTTACTCTGTTAACCGGGGTGACAGTGAATCAGATGTAGAGATATAGAAGAAACGTGTAGATAGAGAAGTAAGAGTTGTGAACAGAAATTGTACGATCGGTAATCCTTTCAACACAAACGAAGCGGTTCTGAAAAGAACCTTTTCTTTTTTTCTCTTGTTATGCTACAACTTCAATGATATTAGCTATCTCTCTTGTGGTCATAGCATCCTCCAACACAGCCCCATAGTCCATGTTTTCAGCGTGTTTTAATGCCACTTCTTCGGCAAAACACACTCTGCATAAATATTCGTGAGCCGCTTTGTACAGTTCTATGGTGAGGGTCTCACCATCACACACGATGCTCAGAGCTTGTAAGATTTTTTCAGTCAATATATTCATCACAATCTGCAGGCATTCTTCATACGATATAGTTTTTTGGTATGATGGGATACCGACGCTCACGAGTATAGAGCGAACAATTTCACTGAAGAACAGGGTGGTTTTCTCCATCGAGACCAAAGACAGACTTCAAAACTAGGAGCAGAACTTGTGACTAACGGTAAAACTTCTGACTAACAGCAAAGGAATGACGTAGCAAGCGGGGTGCAAGCTTATATATAGGGAAATGTTATCTCATAGACAACCTTTGATACATTTCTCGACACGTTCAAGGCTGACCTTTGCGAGACACGTTCGGAGTAAACATGTGAGCTATAGCGTCATGCGATATATTTTTGTTTATCAGTAGCAGATGTAAACATCTAGCCACAAATCGGCATACACTCTTTGAAGGTGTAGCGATAAGAGCCGTCACTCGCTCAAGCGTAGATAAAGCTTGTAGATATTAATCCGCAACAGATGTAAATACGGTGCTGCAGACAGCGTGTGGTTACATTCCTCTTGACCCCTCACCCCCGATAAGAAGAGACCTGGACACATGCGCTGACCTGCTTGTTGTTACATGCATGACTCGATGAATTCCAAAAATGCATCGGCCATCCGAGTGTTGCCATTCCAAAGTTTAGTGAACTTGGCAAATTTCAGATGAATGTGGACACTAAGGTAGCGGGTTCAAATCACTGCGTAGGGAAGGATTGTTTTTTTTAAATACAGGACGTTGGATGACACCGATTAAATGCACATAGAGAAAACTGATTTACCACGTGAAGGGTCCACCAGGAGTTTTTAATGATGAGGGATGGAGTTTTTGTTAAGTGTTTAATTACTAAGGAATAAATACAGAGAATATACAACTTTGTGAGTTGATTTTCTATGTTTAGTGAACTTGTAAATGGACGGGAGTTTGTGAGTTTTAATAAAGGGAACTTTTGATATTTAATAAAGGGGAGGGAATTTTAATAAGTGTTTAATTACTAAGGAATAAAAATTCGTAATATACAACTTTGTGAGTTGATTTTCTATGTTTAGTGAACTAGGAAATTTTCAGATGAACGTGAATACCAAAGGAGTTTGGTGAAGTTTTAATAGAGGGACCTTTTGATATTTAATAAAGGGGAGTGAATTTTGATAAGGGGGTGATTTAATGAGAGGTATTAAAAATGGGGACTTTTTGATTGAGGATTGCATCATCCCTTTCTGTGCGATGTTGCCACCCCTTGAATTATTCTGAGACTTGCATCATCCGATCGTTGCCATCCCATTTGCAACTATTCTGAGGCTTGCAACATCCAATCGTTGCCACCCATCAAAGTTTAATTACGACTAAAATCGAGGGTTTTTCCTGACAATATAGTCATTAGATGGCGCCAGGGGTTAAAAGGGGGAGGGAATTTTAATAAAGGGGGCGGAACTTTTGATAGGGGAATTTTTTCAATGAGGAGGGGGAATCAAAAATCGGGAAATTAGAGTTAAAATAGAGGTTTTTCCGAAAATAGTGCTCCTCATAGTCACTAGATGGCGGGGGGGGGGGGGGGGGGGTTAAGGGGGAGTCACAAATCGGGAAATTAGAGCTAAAATAGGGGGTTTTCCGAAAATAGTACTCCTCATAGTCACCAGATGGCGCCACGGGTTAAAGGGGAGGAGGAAAGGGTTTTTAATAAAGGGGGAGGAAGTTTTAATAAATGGGTTTTTTAATAAAGGGGATTAATTAATTTTTAGTTAATTATGGGTTTAATTAGTTATTAATTGGTTATTAATTGATTATTAATTAGATATTGATTAGGGCCGGAAGCGTGACCGGAAGTGGACGTGGTCAGTGACGTCATAGAGGGAAAGCACTGTGTAAAGGGGATACCGTGGAGTGAGACTATACTACTCCGGTGATTCAAAAAATAAAAACGAATTAAAAGATTTCGTTTTTTCATTATTTGTTATTCATTCATGTTAAAACTTCGATGAGAAATTTAATATTTGCATTCGAACACAACAAACTTGCTATTTTAAAAAGTAAAATTATTATCCCAGAAATAATCAACAATGAACTCGAATTTTCTTAATGAATATTTCTCAAAAATATTTTAGAAAGCAGAGAAAGCAATTCCAATAACCCGAACATTGCTTCTCTAGTTTCGTTGGGTGGGAACTTCGAGGAATTCCTTGGATTCCATTCCACATCAACAGACCAATCGTTGAAAGGAATTCCGTTTCGAAACGAAATTGGCGATGAAAGCCGACATCACAAGAAAAGAGTCAAATGGATCGTCATGTAACTGCCACAATTTGAGTTTTCCCATACCAAGGTTGGATGAGCAACGTTAAAATTGAGTGACTAGTATAACTTCATTTTCTTGGCGAGCCCGTTTCTTGTAAAAGCGTTTTGGTTCAATGCGAGCGACGTTTGAATAAATAGTGCATTTCCTAAATACTCGGTGAAGGTCTTAATGCTCACTTTGTGCGTACAGTTTAAGAATCGCTTTCTATACGAATGCGTCTTAAAGAACACATAAAATCGGCTCCTTCTATTTTCTACTAATTTGTTTTATAAATTGTTTTTAAGTGCCTAAAAAGTTCAGAAAGCAAAACATAATTACAATGTTACATTTATAGGACTTTTCTCTTTCCCACTTGCATTGTGGGAGCCTTGCGTTGCCTCAGCCAACATCTTGCCAGGCTCTGTAATCTGACGTCGACAGGCACGAGTTCCAACTGTGCCTAAGCCGAGATTTCCTCTGTTAATCCTCGCTCTAGCCACATCTCTAGAAAGAGGAAAATAATAAGCCGAAGGTCTTTGAAAGACATCCAAAGTGGCCCACTTTGCAAGAGAGCCATACCCTGAGCACATTGGAGAACGTGCTAGATGACTTTAAGGGGCAACTTCCATCTATCCCTGACAGCTGTCTAGTGGATCTACTTTCCTTAAATAACTCTTGGGTTCTTGTGACCTGGCAATTAGCTTATTATGTGAACAAAAGAGCAGCTCAGAAATTAAACAACTAACTCAGAACCCGTTTTTTAAAATATAATAATGAATTATTTCAAAAATATAGGCATAATCCTCAACTCTAGGTTGTTAGGGAGACCCAAATCGAACAAGAGGATGTTTCAATGCAGCTGAAGTCCCTAAATACATCTCTACCGAGCACCACTTGCTACATTTGATAGCAGTTCACCAATTCTAATCACTTGCCGTTAGACATTGTCTACCCACCGCATTCCAAGTCTACTTCTTTTCCTTTAATCTTCAGGTACGTACTACTTCTCGTAAGTGACTCGTCAACATTTAATTCTGAATGCTAGCAATATAACAGAATCAGCTTTCTCTCTATCTACATAAAATGTTGCTTAAAGACAGTTTGCGACTCCTTTAACTTCGTCATTATTTAAATAATGAAGCCACTTGCTATCCAAGGACTGCGTAAGCCAATGAAGCGCAACTTAAGGCAGGAGACAGTTTTGTCTAGTCGCCAAATGAATATATTGTTATAAATTTAAAATGGATGAGCCCTGAGCATGGATATAAGTATTTTTTTTTACAATACAAATAACAAAGCAATGCAATTTATTACAAAAGCATGGATGAAATTACTTCTAAACAAGCTAAATACTATCGTACATAAAGCAATAATCTTTCCTTACAGAAGAGTTAAAACTAGCTCTGTCTACTCAATTGATTAACATTTACCTCTTACGTTTTATAGACAATGCTCTTCATAACTTTAGAGATAAAATGACTAAACGATTCTTTGTTTACCTTCGACAATTTCTTCCTTTTAGTCTCCTTCACAGCTATCTTGCTAGCTTTGATTTCCCCCTTTGCTTGTGTTGTTTCAGACCCACTAATGCTGAACCTCTTTTCACAAATCCGCAACTCTAACATTACAATTCTATCTTTCCTAATTTTCAGATCGGTTCTATGTTCCAATTCGTTTGTTACATAAATCTCACGCAGAAGCATAGGCGAGCATTCATGTCACGTTTATCATAAAGTCAATGCAGCAGGTTCATCTGTCGTAACAGTATTATAAATTGGCATTAATATTTTCTCATGGTTGCTTGGTTGTTTCGGGTTTTATGGCCCAAAGATGACTTAGGCCATGCTGCGCCAAACAAGATATACAGTAAAATTATAAACAGATAAAATCAATGAACATTCAGTTAAAAGCAGTTCATATTTATTCTTGAAGATAAATTGAAGAGGATTTTGTTAATTCAATCAGCAAGTTATAGAAAAGGAGACTTTGCTCACGTTTCCCAATATTTACATCTAAAAATTTAGTTGCTCTGTTTTTTCTAATGATTCTGTTGCACTTGATCAGGGTAATGCATTGATGATCCGATCCGCGTATTATCTTCATTATTGAAGAAGGGTCTGACAATGACAATGTTGATCGCCACTGATATAAACATTTGAAATTAAAGGCACCAAGTTTCGTTTTATCTCGCGTATAATGGATTCACTGCCTAACAAACTTCAGAAAGTACCAAACAATTACATAGTCTAAGTTTAGTGCTTAGGTGTATCCGACTATTTATTTACATTCCCGATTGATTCTTGAAGATATTAAAAACGATGCTCATTCTTCTGTTTAAACTCATGACTCAGTTGTTGGTATTTGTCAGACGTATGCCAAGATAATAAAAACAAAGATATTTGTTACAAAGCACAGACACTATAAAAAACTGAAAACATCCCTCATAAAAACATTTTCGAAGCATTTATCACCAAGTCAGCCTTATTAGAGCAGCCTCATCAAGAGCGTTAGAGTGTTCATCTCATCAACATCATTTTGATGATGGACAAAGACGAAAAGGACAAATCATCAGAACAGTCTTAGTTATGTATTTTATTTCTCTCTCTTGGAATGCTTTTCTATGTGGCATCCGATCACCAACTAATTAATTAATGACTAAGGTATTTGAAATATACTGTATATTATAACTAGTGACGAAACCACAAAGTGTTAATGGGTTGGGCTGTTTTACCTCTGAGCGGCACTTTTTTGCACACAATGGGCTAAATTGCCAGGTCACAGGTACCCCGGAAGGCTCAGAAAAGGTTGGGAGGGGGGCCCACTGGAACAGCTGTTAAGAGACACATGGTAGCCTCCCGTCAAGGCCATCCAGTATGTTCTTTAATGTGCACAGGTATGTCTTTCCTGCATACGGAGCCACGGCTTAACGTCCCATCCGAGAGACAGCGGCCTTTCTAAGCCCATCATCGGTATCCCCTACTGACCGTGGGCAGGCGGGGAGTTTTGCCCAGCTGTTCAAGCGAAGCGCTGAGATTTAATCTCTGCGCTGACCCAGCTGGGACTCGAACCTGGGAACTGCAGATTACGAGCCTGGCGCGCTACCGACTGAGTCACCCTCCTCCCCCAGTTTTAATGGAGATAAAGGGTTGGCATAATTGAGTGTAACGTTATAGACGCACGTTGCTTTCTTGGTGGTAGACATTTTCTGTTGTTCTGCAACTTCATACTGAAAATTCCTGCTACACAAGACCCAAAGAAAAAGGACCCTAAAGCTGGTGCAAAAAAGAAGGAAGGAGCATCATCCGGTGGAAAAGCAAAGAAGAAGAAGTGGTCCAATGGAAAAGTCCGTAACAAGTTGAACAATTTGGTATTATTTGATAAGCCAACTTATGAAAGAGTGTTAAAAGAAATCCCCAGCTATAAACTTATCACACCATCTGTAATTTCTAACAGACTGAAAGTTCCTGGTTCATTAGCGAGAAAGACATTGGAAGAATTACAGAAAAAGGGGCTAATCAAACAAGTTGTGAAACATCACAGTCAAGTTATATATATTAGAATCACTAATGAAGATATAGTGTAATTTGTAATATGATCAATAAAAATAAAGCTATAATGGAAGGTGGGAGAATCATATGCTTCAGTCTCTGATTTTCAGTCTCAGAAAACATAAGTTGTTGAAGTCCTCAAAGGAGTTTATAGCTTACACAGGGGAAAAGGATACAGAGTGGTTAACTCCTCATTTTTGAGCAGCGCCAATCTCGTTTCGATTTGGAACTAAAATGTCGTCATCTCTGCTCTGCACATGCGTGTGCACATGACATCTTTTGGCGGCATCGTGGAAATTCAAATGTTAGGGTTAGCATAATGTCAACGTATATGACAAATTATTTATCGTTTTGGTTCTTCGTTTTGATAAGTTTCGTTTGTTGAAATATCTTGTGACACTCTCTGAGGACCTCTCATTCGACACAAGCAATTTCTCTTCTTCAAGCAATTGTCTTTGAAGTCCTCTGTGACAGCCTTAAGTGCCAGCGCCAACCGGTTGCTGGCTACAATGGTAACAGTCACGTGACATATAGTTTCCTGCTCGAACGTTCGAGGAGCTGCTCTATGGGAATCTACGGCGATTACTGGTTAACGTAGTAGCAGCCTATCAGAGATAACACTCTGTACCCACCTCCTCTGTGATATAGCCTATACATCCTGCTCAGTGGGTTAGCCATTGATTATGACTCAGGTATTCCTTAAGGTTTAACGAAAAATTTCAAATTATCTCTGTTGGCAAAATCAAAAGTCTTCAGATCCAGAAAAGTAGCAATGGCAACTTTTTAAAAATCTGAACATTTCTAAACAATATGTCCAAGCTCAAAAATTGTGACTGTACCACTTCTAAACCCAAAAATTGAGATCAGAGATTACTCTTGATATGATGTAATACCTGGATAAATCCCTTACCTACTTCATCTGACATAACATCAAAGCAAATGACAAAAAAAGATAGATAGCTATATAGATAGATTTATTCTCAGAATATGCAGTAACATTAAATTTACGTTCATTGATTTTACCTTAGAATTGGAATTATAATGAAATATATACAATCTTGTATATCCTAGATACACAATTTTGAAGCATTACATTTTTTAATGTATATTCTTCTTTATACATAGTTTCTCTAATAAAAATAATATTTTCATATTTATTAATATAGATATAAAAAAAATCTTTAAAATATATTTCTTTAATGTTTTATAATTTTACCTACATTTTTCAGTAAAAGTCTGAGAAAAAATGTTGGGTTTTCCACGAGAGTAAAAGCTCGCTTGTGGAAGAAAATTAATCATCATCATCATCATCATCATCCTCAAGCAGCCATGGGCTACGGAGGTCCAACCAGACCGTGCAATTTAGTTCTCCAAGCAATTCTATCCTGAGCTACATCTACTGCATCTGGCCACTGCACACCAATTCTAACAAGGTCCTGTTTGACATTGTCTGCCCACCGCATCCTAGGTCTCCCCTTCTTTCTGAGGCCTTTAGGCACACTGTTCATAACCCTATTCGCCAATCTATAATTATTCATACGGGCAACATGGCCAAACCAACGCAGTCTCTCTCTGCACAATATGCTGCTTAAAGGAGGTTGCAAACTCCTTTGCCTAATCTCATCATTAGTTACAAAGTTGAACCACCTAATGCCCAAGATACTGCGTAAGCATCTGGAATCAAAAGCATCTAGTTTCCTGTTATCTTGTTTACAAAGTGTCCAAGTTTCACTACCATAACTAACCCTAGAAAGAACCAAACTATTATACAGTCTAATTTTAGTCTTTAGGTGTATACGCCTATTTCTCCACACTCTCCATAGGTTCTTAAAAGTCCCGGCAGCAATCCCTATTCGTCTGTTAATCTCATGCCGCACATCACCATTATCTGTTACATAGCTCCCAAGATAATTAAACTGTGACACCTGCTCAAGACTGCAACCATTCAGATTAACTGAATCACAGCCTGCCTGACCAATTTTCATCACTTTAGTTTCCTCTCTGTTTATAACCAAACCTACTCTACTACCAGTCTCATCAACAGCTCGAATGAAAGAGTTCATCTCATCAACATCATTTGCCAAAAGGGCTAAATCATCAGCATAATCTAAATCAGAAATTTTCGTATCTCCAGCCCATTTAAGGCCAGAATCTTTCCCTTGAAGTGAATTTCGCATAACATAATCAATAACCAAGCTAAAGAGAAAAGGAGACAAAATGCACCCTTGTCGAACACCAGAAATAATGCTAAACCAATTGCTACAAGCCTTACCAACTCTCACACACGACTCAGTGTTATTATAGAGAGCTTTCATAATGTTAACTAACTTGTCTGGTATACCATATGATCTCACAATCAACCACAAATTATGACGATCAACAGAGTCGAAAGCCTTTTTGAAATCAACAAAGCTAGCAACCAAAGGTTTCTGAAACTCTAAACATTTCTCAAGAATCTGCCTAAGTGAAAATATCTGATCGACACATCCCCTACCACTTCTGAATCCACATTGCTCATCACGCAATTGACTGTCAACCAGATTCTTAATTCTATTAAGCACAATCATGGAAAGAACTTTACCTGGAACAGAGAGTAGGCTGATACCCCTATAGTTATCACAAGAACTGCGATCACCTTTTTTGAAAATAGGGATAACAATAGCTCTGGTAAAATCCTTAGGAACCATGCCTTTATCATAAAAGATATTCAGAATTTCAGTCATCCAAGTGGTAACCAAAACATTCCCAGCTCTAAGCATTTCCGTAGTAATTTCATCTACCCCTGGGGATTTATGAAGTTTAAGTTTAGAAACAGCCAAAATAACTTCAGATTGTGTTATAGGGCCAACATTAAAGCCACCAATGCATCTATCATCATTGCAAACAATGGGAGTAGAACTAACTACATTGTTTAGAACATCACTGAAATGCTCAGCCCACCTAGCCATGACAGAATCCTCCCCTTCTATAACCTTACCTTGTTTATCCTTCAATCCTTGTATGCCTGTCCGTTTTCTACCACACAAAACATTAACTATCTGGTACAGCTCTCTGCTGTTGTGCTGTCTAACTGCTTCCTCGGCTTTGTCAGCCAAACCATCAAGCCAAAGATTCTTATCAGCAGCTAACTGATCCTTTACAAGTTTATTAAGGTCTCTGTAATGCTTTCTATTAGGACTAGTAGGGTATTGATTAAGGGCATTCCTGCAGTTCTTTCTTTCCGAAATAAGCTCAAGTGCCTTATCACTCAGATAATTTTGCCTCCTCTGCTCCTTTTTCCCTAAAAGAGTACTGTTAGTTTCCAAAAAAGCCTGTTTAAAATGGCCCCATTCTTCCTCAACTTCAGTAGTAAGCAAACCATGACTGTCATAATGACTAAGTAACCTATCATGGTAAGCTTTGGCTATAACTGGATCTTTCAGAGCTTCAGTATTAAAAGTAAATTTTTTAACCCTAGCACAACACTTTTTAAGTTTAAGTTGCAACACACTTTTAACAAGGTAATGGTCAGATCCAATTTCAGCTCCCCTATATGGCCTGGTATTCCTAACAGAACTAGCCCATTTGCTGTTAATTAATATGTACTCAATCATATTCTTATGCAGCCCATCAGGTGAAACCCATGTGTACTTATGTATGTCACGGTGTTTGTAATAAGTGTTAGTTATTCTGAATCCATTGAGTTTACTTACCTGTAGGAGACGTTGCCCATTGCCATTGCAGCTACCAATACCAAAAGGGCCTATTACTCCTCCCCAAAGGTCAGAGTCAGTACCAACTTTGGCATTGAAGTCACCAAGAACAAGGGTAATATCTCCTTTCTTGACAGAATTCAAAATATCCTGAAGTTGTTCATAAAACCTATCCTTCTCATCCTCATCGGCATCCTCAGTGGGGGCTTAACAGCAGATAACATTCAAGTCTTTAATGCTTGTCTGAAATTTTGCTGTAAGAAACCTTTCATTAATGCACTCATATCCTAGAAGAACTTCGCTAGCGTGTCTGCTGAGAAGCAGACCCACGCCTTGGTGATGCTTATTGTCGTCCCTCCCTGAAAAGAGAAATTTAAGATTATTTTTAAGAATCTGACCTTTATCTGTCCATCTGGTCTCTTGCAAGCCGAGAATATCTAAATTATAACGGTGAATTTCTTGTGTGAGGACATCAAGAGAAAAAGCTCTGTCTCTTTCCTCACATTTCTCAAGTCCTCACATTCCAACTACCTATGGAGAGAAAATGGTTAGTGGGATGTTTAAAGAAACTATGTTTATTGAGAGAGGGAATGCCGACAATATCAAACAGCCCCCTAATCGCAGACATGGGGCAAAGACCCGTTCCCCCACTACTAAAGGCTGAAGCCATCTACACTGGAAGACTTCCTCCAATGTAGAATTTGACGATGCCAATAGAAGCAAAGAGTTCAGGTGCCTGCGATGACTTCTGCTCAGGATTATCCACCAGCTGATAAACATATCCTGTGAATCTATTCACTTGGGGCTGTCAACCCACAAACAAACAGAAAGCACAGCGGAAGATTTTCCCTCCACAGAAGCCCACCAGTGCAGCAAAATCAGGATCCATAATCAAGCTCAGAGCCATATATCTGTCCAGTCCAGTAGGTTTATATGGTCAGCACCAGGACCCTGTGTGGTTGACCACTCCTCAGCAGGGTAGAAAAAAAAGAAAAGTAGCCATAGTTGTCCAGATCAGTAGGCCACACTAATCTGGCAGCCCTCCCCTTCCGTTCACTTCCACAAGAGAGTATCTCTTTAGTTATGTTTTAATGAAAATGAAAAAGTAACATGCTTCCGTTTCACATTTCCTCACATTTTGCTAACTTGAACATAAAAATCAAAGTAAATATTCACCAATTTATTTTTTCAAAAACCTTTGAAAGAATGAACCAAAAAGGATTCAATAAAGATACAGAATATAGATTGTGCTAGATTAAAATAGTCTAATATCTCTTTTATATTTCGGTTGAATAGAAGAATCGTAGTTCAAGACACTAGAGATGACGGTGGTTTTCTGTTTTTTAAAAGAATTTGGCTGCTTGAGCTTTGATATATTCCAGAATCGGCTGAATATTCGGGTTTGGGTGAATGATTGCATTTCTCACAAACCAGGGTGCGTCTACGGGCTGATCCCAAGATCCGATTTTGGAAGTCTGATATAGATATTGGTTTGGGTCCAGTGATCCGAAACTAGAGCCGTATACACAAGAATGATGGTTATTAGAATCGTATACTAGATAGTCAACTTGTTCTTGATTGACAGTTTGGATTTCCTGCAGATACGTGAATAGAACGTAACCTTATTAAGTGAGCCTTATACACAGGAAAGGACATGTCTCATCCATATAAAACATCCTGCCCCGACTTTTACGGCAAATTCTTTAAGGAATCCTATCTTTATCTTATTCCGGAATGTATGGAATTTGCCCTTCCGGATATCGACAACACTTTCCCTTTTCTCCATTTCCGTAAAGTTCTTTTATGAAACGAAATGCCGATCTCGAAGCTGTTGCAGAAAAAAGCACAACGAAATCTCTATTTAAATGCTTCATCGCGACACGGAATTTTCTGCGGAGATCATCTTCCTTGCCACTTGAGATCTTCCCTGCCAGTCTCCTAATGCCAGTACGTTCCTTAAGCCTTCGTTGTATCCACTTAAGATCACGAGAATTTCTTTGCGTTGTAGAGAGAATTTTCATCTTCGTGATTACACAGATCGTAGCGAAGAGGTTTACGTTTTAAATCCTGCCTTGAAGACATTGCCACTTTCTCGATAATTAATTCCGCCCTTGTCCAGTTACTTTTACAAAACGATTTCCGCTCCTTTAACTTCGGTTCTCGAAATCTGCGCAGCTCACCTTTGGTTTCACGATTAGGAGTTACAGATTGACCACTTCCGTGGCTCATCGCAGAGGAATGGTGCACAGGTTTCCTTTCTGCGCAAAGAGGGAACATTTGTTTCAGTCCACCAATACTCTGCTACCATTCAGAGAAGTTTTGCGGTTGCGATAACTATTTGTAATGCAACCTTTGAATCTTCAAATTACGTTTTCCCATTAGATTATAATAACTGAAAAACAAAATTATTTCCAGCTAGTAATCCTGGTTGGAAGAAAAAAAGTTCACATGATTGAACCAAAACTTTTAAACCTTTGGTGGCAAAAGAAATGGGAACATCGCATTTCAGCTGAACACAGAGCAAGGGACATTTGACGACAACTGAAGCGGTCAGCCTGTCCTTGCAGCGGCACTCATTATCTCGATATTACGGCGCCGTTTGTCGGAACGGCACGAGACGAGGGAAAAGAGCCGTTCTCTCTTCGCTCTGCGTAGCATTCGAAACGACAGCGAATGACGGAGACGTCTAAAGCCCTTTGCCTTTGCGCAACGACGGTTCCGATCAGATGATTTCTGCCAATCAAGCGAGCTCTCATTTCTTTGCTCTCCTGCACCCACATTTCAAGATGAAGAAAGTTGAATTAAATTCCCCGCAGTCGATCGTTCTCTTCGACAGAGATGCGATCACTTGGGAAGAGGATGAAGAGAAGAACCTATTGAGGAGGGAAGGATTTTCCCTTTTCACGAAGTTTACATCAGAATTAATCTAGAACGATAAACTTCGTTTAAGAATTTGGACCAGATATCCCGCATACCTACCTAGAAATAACTGCTGAAAGAAACGAAAATTTTCGAAAACTCAAGAAAAACGCAGAAGTAGAGAATGCATGTTTTCCAAATTGTGCTCAACTGTTACAACGAGACCAATGGCCATTGGACGTTTCTACACATTAGCAAACAGCTAATACACGGCACTTAACTTCAGCTTGTAAAGTTATACGCTTGGTAGCAGCAGAAATCAGAATCAGTCACCAATTGAACCAAAGTATCCTGTAATATCAGTTCCATTTGGTGTAAGCAACTTCTGTTAACTCATGAGAAGTCTGTGACATTCTTGTTGTATTAAAGGGGTATTTAGGTGACGATGTGAGCCCAGCTTATAGTATTATAAAGCGAGGGGCTTAGCAATCAGTTAATGTTAGGTTTTCCATTTCCAAAGAGTTGTTTTGCACTCTTTAGGCGTCTGTTAATTTAGCAAGCGCCTCGCAGACTCTTCCTGTGTAGTTCCGGGATTGACGTCACAAGCTTTAATCTGAGATATGACTCATTAAAGTAGAAGCCCGCGAAAATCCCCCTTTTATCAGGAAGGAAGAGTGGGAGCAAAATTCAAAATAGTTTACGACGGCCATTATACGAACTTTCATTTGACACGTAATTCGTAACTGTAGGCCCTCGCGTTCGGACGATATAGTAGAGGCATTTTTAGGCGATATAGTGCAGCATTTTAGGGGGAAGAAAGCATGGGGGGTAATATTTTTATAGCCTGATATTCCCTGCGTCATAAGCTTCCATTCGACACATAGCTCGTTACTTTCCACACTCGCATTCAAGACATATAGGGGAACAACATTTTCATTTTCCTACCTTTGTTTAGGGAGGAAGAAAGCAAGAGGGATCAGGTTTTCATAGCCTACGATATTCCCTTCGTCAGAAGCATTCATTTGACGTATCGCGTGTTACTTTCGGCCTTCGAGTTCTGAAGATTTAGCCTAAGAATAGCTTTCACATTTTCCCTTTTTTAGGAAGGAAGACAGCATGGGGACTCAATTTGTTATAGCCTATGACACTCCCCGCATCACAAGCTTTCATTTGGCACATAAATCATTAAGTTTCTCCATCGCGTTCGAAAGATATAGTGGAAGAACCTTTTGCCAAATCCACAAACCGATCAACCTACAAACTGAAAAGCCGACAAATGTCAAAGCCAAAAGCAAGAGGAAGATAGGTAAAAATATGAAAGTCCTGTTGATGAAAAAAAAAAGACGATGATAAGTTTTTTAAGATGCTGTCGAAATAAGATAGGAAACTAGACTTTATTATTATGTAAGTCAAAAGATCAGTTTTTACCAATATCTTCTTGTTGCTTTTCGCTCGTCATTTGTCGGTTTGTAGGTTTGTGGATTTCTCAAAACGTTTGTTCCACCGTATCATTCGAACGCGATAGATATGCTTAATGATTTATGCGTCAAATGAAAGCTTGTGAAGCGGGAAGTGTCATAGGCTATAAAAAATTTTCTCCTATGCTTTCTAACAAAGACAACCCTACTTGGGAATTAAAAAAATTGTGAACATCTTCCTTGAGCGAAAGTCTTGTCGGAGGAATTTGGGGACATGGTTCACCTTCAGAAACCCAAGCATAGTTGTCGATCTTTCTGGGAGTTGTACAGTAATAAAATCCATGTTTCATCACCTGTGGCAATGCCTGTTAAGCGTTTGGGGCCACTAGGTTCAAACACTGCCAGCATATACTTGCATCAGTCGGCTCTAGCTCGTTTTTCGCACTTCTGTCAGTTTGCATGACACCCATTTGGCACAGATCCTTCGGAAATTTAAACGATGATGTAGAATTTTTCCCCCACTGCCAAATCGATACACTGACATCTAAATTACCTGAACGTTTACCGGTGCACATGTGTGAGGTTTCCTCAATGAATTCAAGAACGGCAGCGATGGTTCTCTTGTTCAAGGTCTCCTTCTGTCTTCCTACACGAGGGAGGTCTTCGAAGCTCTGCCGTCCTTATTTGAATTTGGTCACCCATCGCTTAACAGTGACATGAACAGGCACGATTCCCATATACTTGTGATAAATCAGCATGAAGTTTTTCGCATCGTCCCCAAGCTGCATCCTTGTAAAAATGTGAAATGTTTCCCTGTCGTTGCTAGGCTCCGTAGCAATACCGTACAGATTTCGCAGACCAAACTTTACGCGTCGCCAGCGAAGAGGGAAATGATCATATGCATTTGGTTTTAACATGTAATGACACGTCTAGACAAGCTTTCAAGCAAGTCGTAGCTCGTTAACTTCGGAGGAACGAGTGCAAATCTACAGACATGTGTCAAAAACTTTGTGAACATCCTCCATAGTATGGAAGTGCAGAACAGTGATATATGCAAATGAAGAAATGCGGAGGATGACACGTGTTCCGTTAGTTGTAGGGAAGTTGTCATTGAGGAAAACCTAACCTGATGTGTAAACCTTAAATAATTTAGTGGCCGCGCTTGAGAACCATTGCTCCAGGTCAAGGGTTCCCAAAGAGTGGTTCGTAATCGACATGATTTGGATTCTTTTTATTCAATCCATTCCAATTGTTCAATTTCAAGCTGTAATCAAGAGAGATGAGTTCGGACTAAAATGTTCGAGACTGCGTCCGCTCGGGTCCAATCATTTGCATAATCACTTAGGCAGAGACCAATTAGGGCAAAATCTCTCTCACTCATTTTAAAACATACGAGGGTAAGTCGAAAAGTACATGGCCGGCACCACCGTAAATATACTATCAGGCGGAATAAAATTTTGCCCCCCTCCCCGGAAATTTTCTAATCATCAAAAATTTGGATGTTTGTTAAAATTATTGCCTATTATATTACGAACAATTACGTCTATATTATAAACACATATTGTTAAAAATAAAGGTGCCTCCTGTGCCGTGGTGCCAGGGTGATAGCCAGCTTCATCGGCCCTTAGAAAGAACGTCTCCAGGTTTGACCTCCACAAATTAACAATGTTTTGGACTGTTCCACCATTGCATGTTAGTACCAAATAGTGTTGCTAAGTATCAGCAGTCATCACCGGTGCACACCCGTGTTGTGAGGTGCAGAATTGAAGTGAACATGGCAAAATGGAACATGGCAAACCCATCACTTAATAAGGTTACTAGTGGTATCGTTCTGGGTTATTAGTTATTTTCACCAGTGAAATTCCCTTTATTCTAAGGCCAGTCGCCAACTTCGTCTACGCTGACGATACCAAATTGTACACACTCTTTCCAACTCTGAGGTCCATCACTCACTTCAGGAAGAGTTTGATAAAATTGCACAATGGTGCACACAAAATGCTCTACCCATCTCGAAGGGTAAAACTAGAGTCTTCAATATAGGTCACAATAATCTGCAATACACATATTCTCTTGATTCTTCAGGTATTGGAAAAGTGAAAGACATACTGGCTTGGGCATTAAGCTAATTCCCCGCATCATCATCAACACAAGCATCCTTGTAAAATCATTCATCACATATGTCCGGTCCATTGTAGGATATGCATCTCGGGTATGTTCCCCATATTGTATGACTAATACTAAACTTGTTGAAAAAACCCAGAAATGTTTTGCGAAAATTATTAGATTTTCGCAACCAATCATATCAACAGAAACTGAAAGAACCCCCTCTGCACTCTCTAGATTGGAGACGAGTTGAATACGGCCTAATTATTCGCTGCAAAAACATTCATGGACTTTTGTACTTTAATCCCGAACAACCTTTCTTTCACATAATTAATAACAGGACTAGACAACACCCCCGCTGTGTATTGACAACCCATTTGCAAGAACAGATTCCAAATAGCATACCTTTGTTTGCAGAGTAGCAAGAGTATGGAATGATCTTCCTTTCCGTTGTCGCTTCGTTTAAGAAGTGCATATACTTATGAAAATATTTTAAGCGCTATCAATTTTAGTTTTTCTATTCACGATTGCCTATCTTTTTTTTTAGATTATTTTCTATGTGACGTTGTACTAAATCCTACAATTTCAGTTTTATATGTCTGATCCTACATTTGTGCTTACTACTCCCAAATGGAGTCAGTGTAATTTATATTTACCTTTTAATTATTATTTTAGATCCGAGTAGTCATTCAATTTCTGTTGACAGAGTGAAGACTTCCTAGGTGGAAATGAATACACATCTTGTAGCACCTACGTAGTTTGGGAATTTTCTCTACGTTATCTTCATTGATAACTCCTCCGTAGAAATTAATTAGAGAGACTTGCTTCTGACTTAACTTCGTACATAAAGAAATCCATACCTTAAACCATTTTTTGTTCTTAGTATTATAGGCTATTGCAAACTTTAAAATAATTTCAATTATTTGAAAAAAATTAAAACCTTTATGTTCATTTGAACGGAAAAATACTAAAATTATTTCTAGAAACCAAATTTTTTCAGTAGTACAATTAAAATCACTAAGAGTGATTCATTAATGAAAGAATAACTAAAAATAATCAAACGCTAAATGGTGTTTATTTTTAATTACTAAAGACAGATTAAAAGATTGAAATTAAAAGTCCAAAGAAATCATTTCTTTTATTTTTATTTACTTTTTCTAAATTAGAACAAAAATAGAATTTTAAATTTATGTATGGTCCTCCTTAAGCCGGAAGTCATCTCTTGTAACGAAATTTAAGCCTTATCCGATGAGTTCGTCGTTTTCCGATTTTAGACTTTTCTTCCGGAAATGATGCCCAACCGGATGTTCTGCTGCCATTTGTGCCTCTAATAAGGGTTATATTCGCCCACAGTGGCTTATGATACAAGAAAGAAGCTGAGGTTAACAATAAATTATTTTTTTAATAAGAATATAATTATCTTCAAATGTTTATGATATCCTTCCCACAGGGATACGATTACGAAATTATTACTTCCATTTCAATAGAAATAGATTCTGAATTTCCGATCTATTTATTCATGGGAAATGCTCTTGCTTGCAATTATAATACGATTTGAAATTATTATTGCTTCCGGAAATGGCCGAACGCCATTACCAACTTTTCCCAGAACGTTTCGCCTCGTGTAATCAGTTATTAATTTCACAACAAAATGCAGTCTTGTCGAATTTTAGTTACAATTTTGCAATCTGATTGTTACCCACTCTCAGACAATAAACAGAAGTATAGAAGATCCTTATAGTAATAATTAAGTTGAAGAGCATTTTTTGGTATAAATAAAAGTAGTCAATCAAGAATAGGAAAGTGATCCAAAACCATCCTCTACCCTAACTCAAACACATGACATTCTATTAAGCATCCGTTTCTCTACCAGTAAAGTCAAGGCGTTGGAACTTATCGCACATGCTTAGGTAAGGGTGTGATGAAAGGTAGAAGGTGCTGGGATCCGCATTTCAAATGGTCGGGGCGCAATCAAGCCAACAGGAAATTATAATAATTGTCTCACATTGGCGAGTTTCTATATCTCTTGATGTATGGTAATTAGGTTTCCGAAATACTGCAAAACTATATATTGTTACAAATATTTATTTGTATTCGAATTATTTACAACCGAGCATGAATTCGTAATAAATAAACAGACTGTAAATGAACTGATTTAATAACTAAGGCAATAAGTTTTACATGAATTATGCACAAATTTAAGTAGCAGTCATTCGAAACACTAATATGCTATTCCTCTATCCTAAATGATCCAGACAATCATAAACACTAAACTAACTGATAAATCAATATTCGAAAACCAGATTCATAAATCAAAGGTAGAACGTTTGTCAGTCATCTTACAACTAATTGTAGATCAAATATGAAAGAAAGGAAGCCCTCTACACCGATACAGATGCATAGTTATTTTGCCACCAATCAAAACTCGTTTATCACCATCAATCGACAATTTTTTATCACTTCTTTTTTGTTACTTTCT
Organism: Ryuthela nishihirai; assembly: GCA_038380435.1. NCBI lineage: Eukaryota > Metazoa > Arthropoda > Arachnida > Araneae > Heptathelidae > Ryuthela > Ryuthela nishihirai. Next base: position 1,031,238 of record JAWZYU010000025.1, read on the forward strand.
CTATTCTTCTGCTTTGAAATCAATCCTGTTCCATTACATTTATGACGCAACTACACTATGTTCGAAATCTCGTATTAGGGCGATCACACTTTCATTATTGCACGTTCATAGTACTCTTCAGTATGCTGATAATCCACAATTGCCTTTATTTTCCATAGCTTGTTTCATACAAAATTAAGTCCCACGAAGCTAAAAAGCTTGTCCGCTGGAATCCAGACACAGTATTTTATAAAATAAACTCAGTATTACGTTTAAAAGATACCACAGAATAAGCAGTTTTTAAACATTTTCCAGAAGCCATGTGTCGAAATTTTTTTTAACGTCTTTAATGTTTTTCAAATTTAATAACTCCTCGGGGATGCTGTTGACCACAGAGGGAATTTCATAATTTCTACCATTTTTGCCATAATTCTTTTTAAAATGTGGTAATTTGTATTTACCTTTAGATTTATGTTATGATTAATCTTGATTTTGTAAGTATTTTCAAAATAATGTCTAAGTATTAATTTATATTTATATAGATGAGTATTAGAAAATAAGTTCATAATAGCGTAGCCCTTATGGATATTAAGGAGTTTATTTTTGTGTTGGCTAGTGCAATGTCTAACAGTTGTATTTTGAATGTTCCTTTTATTTTAGCTGTATGTGAATAGTAAGTTATAAACAGTTAAACCATAGCTTATGACTGATTCTCCAATTGCATGATAAACCATTTGACAGACAATTAATGGTAAGGTAGCACAGAGTTTGGACAAAATCACAGAGCAGTATCTTAATTTGCCACAAACATAATTCATGTGTTTCTTCCACCTGAATAAATCATCAACAGTCAGACCTAGATATTTCACGGATGAAACTCTTTCAATAATATCATTACACTTACAATTACCTGAAATGTTAGTGTCCATATTTGTTAGACAACTAAATGAATGATGCAAAATTTCATTGGTATGAGGAATTGCGATATTAGCTACATGGCCAACGACTTGTTTGTGTTTAAATATATACAATTGTTTTGTAACCATATAGAAATAATATCGAAATCTCTTTTTAGGTCACTATTAACTTTTTAAAAATTTTAGCACTGCTTAATATCATAGTATCATCAGCATATAAGTAGATAGAAGAGTTGATCTTTAGGTTGTTAATATCATTAATATAGATCAGGAAAAGTAATGATCCTAATATAAAGCCTTGGGGAGCTCCGTAGGTAATTTTAATATCTCCTTAACATTTCTGAAATAACATTTCTCATCTTAAAGGCGTTTATCAATCAAATATACCATTCTGATGAGTTTAATTATGAAAACAATTTTACGTTAAAACTGTCAAGGGTTTAGTAACTGTTGTATTAAATATTAACACAAAGTCGAGTGCTTTTACATTGAAATGCAAAGAAACAATAACTTTTTTCCGTGGGCATTTATTGTTTGCACTGTTACTTTAAAATTCTGATTTAATTATTCCTAAATATCAGAAGGCGGGGAAAAAAACCGATTATTCGGTTATTAAACCTAAAGACTGATTACGTACAAAAGCCCGCACCCAGGATTTAATTTCGTGGGGGTTAAATAATAAGATTCGAGTGGGATTTTCCAATTATAAAAATACTCCGCCGCAGAGGGAAGATAATATCACCGCAGTGGGATAATGATATTTGTTAAGAATAAAATTTTATAGTTGTTTATTGTATAAATCTAATTTTAATGCCTCTAACATGTGGCTAAAGCAAAGTTATATAAAGACAATTCTTTCTTATTTCGAAGCAGGTAGACAAGTTCGGGAGTTCGTACAAGAGGAAGGGGCTCGTGGGTGGGTCAATGTTCTTATCTTGAATGCGGATCTGTAGACTTTAAAATATTTAAATGATCGTAGTTCACAGCAGTCGTTGCTTCCGTTTCAATTTGAAAACTTCATCATCTTCAGAAAGACAATTTCACTGCACTGCGAGATTTAAGGATAATCGTTATTTAAAAGATTTTTTGCTTTCGAATAATTAATGAAAATTCTTTTCGAAATGTTGGTAGACACCAATCGGTGCATGCAATATTTAAGGAAAGTGAAAAATCAAATATGGACACATCATCTTGTGGACTCATTTTCCATCAGAAAGGGGAAGCAATGATGATTACTCACGAATAAGGATGCAATGTTTAGAAAACAATTAATCTGACTTACCTGTAAGAGGATCAGAGAGGAGAAGAAAATTAACCAGAAATCGATTCCCTTCATTTCCATATGACAGCTGTAGAATAATTTCCACTCAAGTGAATCAAAATAATATTTTTTGTGGAAGAAGGGGTTCACGGTTTTCGTGGAATAATGGATAACTGGTCGGTTCATATGATCATGCGCTGATGAGCACCGAAATTATTGTTCTTTCCCAAGAATCGTCTTTACCAGGATGAACCGCACGTGGCGCGGCGACTGTATCCGCGCTGAAGAGGAACTGTTATTCCTGTCTGCTGCGAGTGTGTCCATTGGATGCGGAGGAGGGGCTCTTCTGCACAGAAGATGCGAAACAAACAGAAGCGCCCTCTACGAGGAAAGAAAAGAGAAGTTTCCTTTTGCTTCAAGAGGCAAACTGTACGCTGATTGATTCTCTTGCAGAAAAGAGAAATCTTAGATCCAGGAAATTGCTTTTTAACGATGAAACTCAAATAGTTGCCAATGGACTTCTCCGGTTCCTCCGTTACGAAGATTCTCAAGAAGGATCTGAATCGAAGGGTATTCTGAAAGAGCAAACAAGAAACCTCTTAGCCAATGTTTTCAAAAATTCACGACTACATTAATTTGCATTTAAGAAATTTCATATACTTCCAAGCAGGGGCGTAACAGTAGAGGGAAGGCTTATAACCACCACTACCACCTTGCCGGCATTTGAGGGCTTCAGTAACATACATTTTCGAAAACAGTCCTCGAGTTTTAGAGAATCGAGTATGTCAGAAGCCCCCACTTGAAATTTTTGGGTATGCCCCTTCTTTCAAGCCATTGTGTAAACTATTTTTTTCTTATAAAAAAACCAATTCACTAGAGCATGGTGATGAATGAGAAAGTAAGTATCGAACACAAAGGCTAATAGTACAAAAAGTAATCCCTGAAATAATTTTTCAATCCTTTTGAAAACCTTTCTATTCACATGATTAATTTTAAGAATGAATAAAATATTCACTTACGATATTTGTCGAATGTTGCAGATCTGATTATTCATCGTTTTAAAAAAAATATGGAAAACGCAATAATATTCTGCATATGGTAGTTAAATTAAAATTAACAAAGGTTCAGGTCTTTTTATTGCGATTTTTAAAGAGCTCATGCCGCTTCAACATCTTCATCATTGCTTGGCTCTTCAGCTTCTCTTTGAAAAGAGGATTCCCAGAGGCAATGACATTCCTCTTCCTGAGCATCGCCATTTATAGACAAAGTTTGAACGTTTGGCATATCCTTTCCACTTTCAAATGGATGAGTTTTTGAGTCTTTCCACTAGGCTGAAGAAAGTCTGATCATACTCCATTTAATGGTAGAGATAAGGGATCATCGTTAAGGAGTTAGCATCAGATGTTAACTAAATTTTAAAATGTGTTGCGTTATCTATGAATTTAATATACATACTGCATGCTTAATTAAATTTAGAAAAATGATTTATTAATTTATTAAAAATTTCAATAAATATTTTATTAAATAGAGCAAATAATATTTACTTTTAATTATTCATCGCTTCTTATTAGTAAAAGATTTTTAGCAAAACATTTGAAGTGATGCAGTTTTAAATAAGATTACGAGAACAAAATTCATCTCCAATATCACATGTTGTCTAACGGCAAGTGGTGGCCACATTTTAGAATTACTGTTGAAAGATAATAACTTTAGAACATTTGTTTTAAAATATTTCAGCTTTATGGGTTTTTTTAAGAAAATAAAATGTTATTTTTTTCGGATACATAAATAATATGATTGTAAAAATACTTAAATGCTTGCCTGTTAAAAGGACAGTAAAATATTTTTTTCCAATAGTAATAAATGCTTAAATTGAAGAGATATTTTTTCGACGTATTTAATGAATACTAAGGTAGGAAGGAGAGCTATGCACCAATCCCCTGTGATGATGCATAAAACCGGCCAGGCCCAGCACCTAATGTCTGACCCTGCCTTCTCGTGGTGCAGACCGTTAGTACCTTTCAAAAGAGATACTCTCTTATGGAAGTGAACAGAAGGGGAGGGCTGCCAGATTAGTGTGGCCTACTGATCTGGACAACTATGGCTACTTTTCTTCTTTTTCTACCCTGCTGAGGAGTGGTCAACCACACAGGGTCCTGGTGCTGACCATATAAACCCACTGGACTGGACAGATATGTGGCTCTGAGCTTGATTATTGATCCTGATTTTGCTGCACTGGTGGGCTTCTGTGGAGGGAAAATCTTCCGCTGTGTTTTCTGTTTGTTTGTGGGTTGACAGCCCCAAGTGAATAGATTCACAGGATATGTTTATCAGCTGGTGGATAATCCTGAGCAGAGGTCGTCGCAAGCACCTGAACTCTTTGCTTCTATTGGCATCGTCAAATTCTACATTGGAGGAAGTCTTCCAGTGTAGATGGCTTCAGCCTTTAGTAGTGGGGGAATGGGTCTTTGCCCCATGTCTGCGATTAGGGGGCTGTTTGATATTGTCGGCATTCCCTTTCTCAATAAACATAGTTTCTTTAAACATCCTACTAACCATTTTCTCTCCATAGGTAGTTGGAATGTGAGGACTCTGCACAGAGCTTTTTCCCTTGATGTCCTCACACAAGAATTCCACTGTTATAATTTAGATATCCTCGGCTTGCAAGAGACCAGATGGACAGATAAAGGTCAGATTCTTAAAAATAATCTTAAATTTCTCTTTTCAGGGAGGGACGACAATAAGCATCACCAAGGCGTGGGTCTGCTTCTCAGCAGACACGCTAGTGATGCTCTTCTAGGATATGAGTGCATTAATGAAAGGTTTCTTACAGCAAAATTTCAGACAAGCGTTAAAGACTTGAATGTTATCTGCTGTTATGTCCCCACTGATAATGCCGATGAGGACGAGAAGGATAGGTTTTATGGACAATTTCAGGATATTTTGAATTCTGTCAAGAAAGGAGATATTACCCTTGTTCTTGGTGACTTCAATGCCAAAGTTGGTACTGACTCCGACCTTTGGGAAGGAGTAATAGGCCCTTTTGTTACTGGTAGCTGCAATGGCAATGGGCAGCGTCTCTTACAGGTAAGTAAACTTAATGGTTTGAGAATAACTAACACTTATTAGAAACACCGAGACATACATAAGTACACATGGATTTAACCAGATTGGCTACATATGATTGATTGATTGATTTGCGACGTATAGGACAGAGAAGAATCCTAGAAACTACTCCTAACTTTTACAGCCCTTCTCATTCAAGGACATGCTCTACTAAGACCGAAGTCACTGCTGATCACTGCCTTAGTTAGAGCTAACACAAAACACAAAGATTGCCTTGCTGGAACAGTCGCTAGCCTAACCACTATGCCAGTTAAGGCCTAATAAGAATATGACAGATTATATAATAATTAATAGCAAATGGGCTAGTTCTGTTAGGAATAGCAAGTCATATAAGGGAGCTGAAATTGGATCTGACCATTACCTTGTTAAAAGTGTTTTGCAACTTAAACTTAAGAAGTGTTTGCTAAGGTTAAAAAGTTTACATTTAATTCTGAAGATCTGAAATAACCAGTTATAGCTAAAGCTTACCATCATACGTTAGTCATTATGACAGTCATGGTTTGCTTACTACTGAAGTTGAGGAAGAATGGGATCATTTTAAACAGGCTTTTTTTGGACACCAAGAGTACTCTTTTAGGAAAAAAGGAGCAGAAGAGACAGAATTATTTGAGTGATAAGGCACTTGATCTTATTTCAGAAAGAAAGAACTGCAGGAATGTCCTTAATTAATACCCTACTAGTCCAAATAGAAAGCATTACAGAGAACATAATAAACGTGTAAAAGATCAGTTAGCTGCTGATAAGAATCTTTGGCTTGATGGTTTGGCTGACAAAGCCGAGGAAGCAGTTAGACAGCATAACAGCAGAGAGCTGTACCAGATAGTTAATGTTTTGTGTGGTAGAAAACGGACAGGCATACAGGGATTCAAGGATAAACAAGGTAAGGTTATAGAAGGGGAGGATTCTGTCATGGCTAGGTGGACTGAGCATTTCAGTGATGTTCTAAACAATGTAGTTAGTTCTACTCCCATTGTTTGCAATGATGATAGATGCATTGGTAGCTTTAATGTTGGCCCTATAACACAATCTGAAGTTATTTTGGCTATTTCTAAACTTAAACTACATAAATCCCCAGGGGTAGATGAAATTACTACCGAAATGCTTAGAGCTGGGAATGTTTTGGTTACCACTTGGATGACTGAAATTCTAAATATCTTTTATGATAAAGGCGTGGTTCCTAAGGATTTTACCAGAGCTATTGTTATCCCTATTTTCAAAAAAGGTGTTGTTGTAACTATAGGTGTATCAGCCTACTCTCTGTTCCAGGGAAAGTTCTTTGCGTGATTGTGCTTAATAGAATTAAGAATCTGATTGACAGTCAATTGCGTGATGAGCAATGTGGATTCAGAAGTGGTAGGGGATGTGTGGATCAGATATTTTCACTTAGGCAGATTCTTGAGAAATGTTTAGAGTTTCAGAGACCTTTGGTTGCTAGCTTTGTTGATTTCAAAAAGGCTTTCGACTCTGTTGATCGTCATATTTGTGGTTGATTGTGAAATCATATGGTATACTTGACAAGTTAGTTAACATAATGAAAGCTCTCTATAATAACACTGAGTCATGTGTGAGAGATGGTAAGGCTTATAGCAATTGGTTTAGCATTACTTCTGGTGTTCGACAAGGGTGCATTTTGTCTCCTTTTCTCTTTAGCTTGGTTATTGATTATGTTATGCGAAATTCACTTCAAGGGAAAGATTTTGGCCTTAAATGGACTGGAGATACGAAAATTTCTGATTTAGATTATGCTGATGATTTAGCCCTTTTGGCAAATGATGTTGATGAGATGAACTCTTTCATTCGAGCTGTTGATGAGACTGGTAGTAGAGTAGGTTTGGTTATAAACAGAGAGAAAACTAAAGTGATGAAAATTGGTCAGGCAGACTGTGATTCAGTTAATCTGAATGGTTGCAGTCTTGAGCAGGTGTCACAGTTTAATTATCTTGGGAGCTATGTAACAGATAATGGTGATGTGCGGCATGAGATTAACAGACGAATAGGGATTGCTGCCGGGACTTTTAAGAATCTTTGGAGAGTGTGGAGAAATAGGCGTATACACCTAAAGACTAAAATTAGACTATAATAGTTTGGTTCTTTCTAGGGTTAGTTATGGTAGTGAAACTTGGACACTTTGTAAACAAGATAACAGGAAACTAGATGCTTTTGATTCCAGATGCTTACGCAGTATCTTGGGCATTAGGTGGTTCAACTTTGTAACTAATGATGAGGTTAGACAAAGCAGTTTGCAACCTCCTTTAAGCAGCATATTGTGCAGAGAGAGACTCCGTTGGTTTGGCCATGTTGCCAGTATGAATAATTATAGATTGGCGAATAGGGTTATGAACAGTGTGTCTAAAGGCCTCAGAAAGAAGGGGAGACCTAGGATGCGGTGGGCAGACAATGTCAAACAGGACCTTGCTAGAATTGGTGTGCAGTGGCCAGATGCAGTAGATGTAGCTCAGGATAGACTTGCTTGGAGAACTAAATTGCGTGGTCTGGTTGGACCTCCGTAACCCATGGCTGCTTGATGATGATGATGATGATGGTGGTGGTGGTGGTGGTGGTGGTGGTGGTGGTGGTGGTGGTGATGATGATGATGATGATGATGGTGATGGTGGTGGTGGTGGTGGTGGTGGTGGTGGTGGTGGTGATGATGATGATGATGATGATGATGATGATGATGATGATGATGATGATGATGATGATGATGATGATGATGATGATGATGATGATGATGATGATGATGATGATGATGATGATGATGATGATGATGATGATGATGATGGATTTGGTTTGGTTATAAACAGATAGAAAAGTAAAATGATGAAAATGGTCAGGCAGGCTTTGATTCAGTTAATCTGAATGGTTACAGTTTTAAGCAGGTGTCACAGTTTAATTATCTTGGGAGCTATATAACAGATACTGGTGATGTGCGGCATGAGATTAAGAGTCGAATGGGGGTTACTGCCGGAAGTATTAAGAATCTATGGAGAGTGTAGAGAAATAGACGTATACACCTAATGTTTAAAATCAGACTACATAATAGTTTGGTTCTTTCTAGGGTTAGTTATGGTAGTGAAACGTGGATACTTTGTAAAGAAGATAACAGGAAACTTGATGCTTTTGATTCTAGATCCTTCGCAGTATCTTGGGTGTTCAACTTGGTAGTTCAACTTTGTAAGTAATTAAGACGTTAGGCGAAGGAGTTGGCAACTTCCTGTGAGCAGTATATTGTGCAGAGAGAGAGACTCCGCTGTTTGGCCATGTTGCCCATATGGATAATCATATGATTAGCGAATAGGGCTATATAAACAGTGTGCCTCAAGGCCTCAGAAAGAGGGGGAGACCTAGGATGCGGTGAATAGACAATGTCAAACAGGACCTTGTTAGAATTGGTGTGCAGTGACCAAATACAGCAGATGTAGCTCATGATAGATAAACTTGGAGAATTAAATTGCGCGGTCTTGTTGGATCTCCGTAGCCCATGGCTGCTTGATGATGATGATGATGATGATGAAGGAACTCTCTGTAGTTAACGTCGTTGAATGCTATCAGGAGATCGTGGGTTCGTATCCCACCCGACTCAAGACAATTTTTCCTTTAAAATTGATCGACGTTAACTTCAGAGTGATATCTTCCTTAGTAATAAATGAGTTATATAATTTAGAGCAATTTTTCGAACTTAGAAAAATGTTTTCAAAAAGGTCTGATGATTACAAAAAGCATTAAGAATTCTTGTAATTAATTTACTTTTGTTTTTAATGTGAAAATTAGATTAGTTAAAATATCCAGAAGTAGTTTCTGTAAGTAAAATAAAAAAACATTTTCTGTTCAAACGAAGTATATTTCTGAAAGAATTCAATATTTCAATTATTTCTCTTGTAGAAGGGAACAGAATGGAAGTAGCCAGGAATTACACTTAAGAAATGATAATTAAAATCCAATTTTTTAATTAAAGTCCATTATCTACGTTTAATTAAAGACTTATGGCCAAGTGACTCATGAAAATAGGAATCTTTTTTTTTTCTTTTTTGGAATTTCTGTATGAGACTGAGTCTTCTTGGAAAGTAGAAAAACGTTATCCAATATTAAAATTCAATTTATATGCGAATAATGTGGAGGTGAAAAAAAAGGCTTTGGATATTTCAAAAGTAATCCAAGGATTGTTAAGTTCGCAGATGTGTTCCTCAGCTAAAATAAGGTAAAAAATGAAATAAATAACATAACACAATAAGACTTGCAATATGTTTGAAGGAAAGAGTGAGAAGGAATTAATCTTTCATAACATGATTAAAACACAAGGAGGGAGAACTTCTCCACGTGTTGAATGTATAAGGAAAGCAACCGAAAAAGAAAACAAGGCGACATTTCATACAGAAAAACTATTTTGTTCGGATGTCTGATTCACCATTTAATGATTTCTTTTTAATCACGTTCAGAATTGAACTTTTTCTCTTAAAAAAAACATTACCTAATCCTGTTCGATTTTCCTCTTGCTTCTCTTCATTCTTGTCTCTTTCATCTGCTAAAAGTTTCATCAATGATGATGAGAATGATGATTCAGAAGTAATCCGAGTCCTCAGCGATGAAGATAAAAATATTATTGGAAAGATGCTGAAGCAAAAAGAGATTTTCCGAAGAGCTCTTTCTAAGAGAATATTTTGATATTACTACGCGATCTTCTTTTCTAATGAAGGTTTCTTTTAAAAGGAAATAATTGCAAAGAATTGGAAACGAATATGCGAGCAAAGTTTTTTCTTCGATTACCGAAACTGCTTATTACTTGAAAGGTGATTCGACGACTCACCCCTTGTTGCAATATCTTCTAAACACTGAACGAGAGAGAAAAACTCAAGAAATGATCTAAAGGCGAGTCCTCCGTGGTATTCTCCTGAGTTTCGTAACTTCTCAAAACAGAGAGATTTTCTCATTTACTCTGTTGATCTTCCCTGACGATTGTTTCGGTTCAACAGAATTGGATCAAAATTATATTTTTTCGTTTCTTTTTCCAAGTATGATTGTTTGGCTTTAAAATTAGTCGACAATACAAGCAATGCTCTGCAAATGCGATGACGAATTCTGCTGCATTTCAAAATGTCCGTCATCTAAAAGAAGTGAGAAAAACCACTTTATTAATTGTTCATGAACTCGCATAGAACATGTACATTGAAATATAGATATAAATTTCGCAAATTTAATTTAAAGTAAGTCTGAACGTGATCAAATAGATTCTCTCGGCTTTTACAAAATGTATGAAAAAAAATCGATAGTTGCTTAGGCACCCCACTTGCTGAGTAAATCTGACTTGAATTTGTGAGTTTAAAACGCCACGTAGAAGATCGGTGAGGGATCTCATCCTTCACTAGAAAAAATCATATCCGTGCCTTTTCTTGAATATGAACAGCGCCCATCTGCTCCAAAGGTAAGCCCTAAAATGTGCAAAATAGTTTCAGTTCAAATTTATTTACGCAGCCCTCTTAAATAGACGGAATTATAATCCTCAATGAACTTCTCTTCATCTCTTACGAATCTGCTTCGTCTTCGGTCTTTCAAACTCACCCATTAGAGGAAACAAGTTCAACGAAGAGCAATGAACATCGAAGAGTATGGCGGATGGCTGTCAACATGAGGTTCGCATTGACAATTAATTTCTGTTTCCTAACCGCAGATGACTTTTCCTTCGATCGTTTGTTTCCATTCGTTACGTGTTAATCACATTAGCGTGATAAATCTTCCTGATAACGGCTGAGACAATTGCAAGGCTAAGTGATGATGTTTGTCAAAAGTTAAACCCATTTCGATTTCCTAGTTTAAAAAAATAGTAACATCGCTTTTCCAAAAACTCCATTTTACTCTTGCATTCGCCATGAAGTTGGGAAACAAAAAGTAAGAGTTTTTCATTTTCTAACTGGAAAACATCACCAGATAGAGCTGCAAGCATCGATATTAAGTTATTTGAACAACTGTGTGGAGAGCATGTACGTAAAACATAATTGAATGGACTCTGATACAAACATTCATTGTGGATAGACGAAGACGAAACTAAATCAAATTTCCTTTAAGCGAAACGCGTTTCAATCAGTTCACTGAACATTTTGGACTCACAAATGTTTCAGATTACTTTACCACATTTGCTTTAAACGACAATTTTGATTATATTGACCGTGATAATAAAACCTAATGTTAGTTATTTACCCCTTCTCACCTTCACATCATTATGTCTCCTCAGTCTCTCCCTAGCTTGAGTGGAAAGGCCGCCGGCCGTCGGATGGGACGTTAAGCCGTGGTCCCGTGTGCGGGAAAGCCATACCCTGTGCACGTTAAAGAACACGTTGGATGGCCTTGACGGGAGGCTACCATCTGTCTCCCAACAGCTGTTCCAGTGGGTCCCCTCCCACAACCTTCTCTGAGCCTTTGGTGTCCATGTGACCTGACCATTTACCCATGGTGTGCAAAAAAGTGCCGCTCAGAGGTAAAACAACCCAACCCTAGCTTGAGACAGCATGCTGTCTCTTTTACTAGAGAGGATGTGCTGTCTCTTTTACTAGAGAGGATATGCTGTCTCTTTTACTAGAGAGGATGTGCTGTCTCTTTTACTAGAGAGGATATGCTGTCTCTTTTACTAGAGAGTATGTACTATCTTTTTCACTGGAGACGATGTGCTCGCTCATTTTACTAAAGAAAATGTGCTGTTTCATTTACTAAAGAAGATGTGCTGTTTCATTTACTACAGATGTGCTGTCTCTTTTACTTAAGAGGGTGTGCTCTCTCTTTTTACGGGAGAGGTTGTGCTGTCTCTTTTACTTGAGAGGGTGTGCTGTCTCTTTTTACAGGAGAGGATGTGCTGTTTCTTTTACTAGAGAAGCTGTGCTGTCTCTTTTTACAAGAGAGGATGTGCTGTTTCTTTTACTAGAGAAGCTGTGCTGTCTCTTTTACTAAAGAGGATGTGCTGTCTCTTTTACTCGAGAGGGTGTGCCCATGGTGTGCATTTAGCACATGGTGTGCAAAAAAGTACCACTCAGAGATAAAACAACCCAACCCTAGCTTGAGACAGCATGCTGTCTCTTTTACTAGAGAGGATGTGCTCTCTCTTTTACTAGAGAGGATGTACTATCTCTTTTACTGGAGAGGATGCGCTCGGTCATTTTATTAGAGAGGATGCGCTCGGTCATTTTATTAGAGAGGATGTGCTGTTTCATTTACTAAAGAAGATGCGCTGTCTCTTTTACTTAAGAGGGTGTGCTCTCTCTTTTTACGGGAGGAGTTGTGCTGCCTCTTTTTACAGAAGAGGATGTGCTGTTTCTTTTACTAGAGAAGCTGTGATGTCTCTTTTTACAGAAGAGGATGTGCTGTTTCTTTTACTAGAGAAGCTGTGCTGTCTCTTTTTACAGAAGAGGATGTGCTGTTTTTTTTACTAGAGAAGCTGTGCTGTCTCTTTTTACAAGAGAGGATGTGCTGTCTCTTTTACTAGAGAAGCTGTGCTGTCTCTTTTACTAAAGAGGATGTGCTGTCTCTTTTACTAAAAAAGGATGTGCTGTCTCTTTTACTCGAGAGGGTGTGCTGTCTCTTTTACTCGAGAAGGTGTGCTGTCTCCTTTACTTGAGAGGGTGTGCTCTCTCTTTTACCTGTTTTTCCACGTGGCCAGATCGTTGGGCTTCGAAAGGTCGCCGCCAGTCCGTGACTTCACGCAATAGAAAGAGTTGGATGTCCTTAATGGAAAGCTAACATCTTAACAACTGTTCACTGTAATCCCTTCCACTCTTTTCCTTCTCTATCCCAATTTATCTTGTGATCCTTGTGACCTGACATTCAGCTCATTGTGTCCATAACAGTACATCCCAGACGTGTGTTTGCTTGTTAAGTATGCTGAACACGAGTTGTTTTAACCAAGCAGACCGAAATTATATTTAACATATTTGATTACGTTGGCTTAAGAATTGGGAACGGGGGGGGGGACTCTAAAGGTTCGTGCCCTACCCTTCACCATTATGATAACGCCACTAAATAAATAAATATTTTGCACAGATTTAAATATAATAATTTTTATGAGCATTAAACATAATTTTAATTCACAGTTTTAATAGCTTAAAAATATTAAAAGAGCATTTAAGATTGAAAAATATTCAACCAATGACATAAAAAGGTAAATGAAAAATAATTGCATTTATATCTTTTTGGTATTCAGATATTTTCAGCATGTTAATAGCTAAATTTTCGTTATAAATTGTTTGTAAATTATTCGTGATATATTTTATATACAAATTGGAATTATTCAATCTCCTGCAGATAAGGTTTGCGGGTCACCATGTTTAAAATAAGTACACTGAGTCAATTACTTGAATAAAGGGTAATTGTTTCAAACAAAATTTTAAATTTAATCTCGCCTATTGGTCACGCCCTATTTTTCTGTTCCCCCTCCCTTCCAAAATAAATTATGAATTCTTACCCACTCTAGTTGAATTATGATTCCGTACATATTAAACGTAAACTTTTAGTCTTCTTGGTATTACTTCTTCAGAATTTAATTAGCAATCAGTTAATGGGTTCCTAAAATGCCTACCGCTAAACTGTATATCAGGCCAAGATTTGCTTCTCAAGTGTCTCTAGGCACTATGAGTGGTAGTGCGCACTTTTGTATGGTCTTTTTTTTTTCATTTCATATAAAATGTTTTTTATTTTTTGATAGCCATATAGAAAAGTAATTTGCGGACATTTTGTAGCAGTTTTGTTGCTAAATACGGCAAACATTATATTAATAAATTAATGTTATACGTGGCATATAATATACAGAGATTAAGCGGTAGCACAGATGATGACTTCCATATACATCCACTTAGCACCAAAGCTTCTGCCGAGCAGCAGCCCAACCACTGCTGTTCTAATAGCTTCCGCTACACCCTTAACGGTGCCACTCTTTCAGCTCTTTGATTTTGTGTGCTCACTCCCGTGCAGGTGTTTTTTTTCTGCACAAAATGTTCTAACATAAATTAGGTCTGAACGATAAAGCTAATTTTCAGTTGGAATACATGAACAGAAAGAAAGCCAACAATCATGCGTATATATATGTTACCGCTAAAGCTCGAAAGCCGTTAATGTGCACATTACCTAGCTAATTAACTGATTTGCTCCGTTAAAGTGCGGAATCAAGAGTTTTCCGCATTTTACCTAGGTAATGTGCACATTAACGGCTTCCGTATCGTTAAAGTTGAAAAGTTTGTTTCTTTCATTTCCTTTCCCTACTCCTTCCCCCCTCTCCCTCCACTTTTAGTTTCGTTCTCACTTGGCCTCCGCTCATCCGGGGAGTTTCATGATAATTCGGAACATTGAGTCACGTGACCCGAAGATTGAGACTCAAGAGATTCATCACTTGACAGATTCGTTCTCACTTGGCCTTCGCTCATTTGGGGCGTTTTTTATAATGCGGCAGGTGGTGTACTGTAGAGCTAGATACGTTATCTGAATAATAGGATAGTTAAAAAACGAAAAAGTACAATGTACCGGCTATTACCAATTCCGATAATAGCCGATACGCCATATTTTATTTTCACTTTAACGAGTGCCTAGTAGGTAATGTGCAGATTATCCAGGTAATTTGCAGATTACCTAGGTAATTTGAGAAATGAAACAATTTTCGGCACGTTAACGGATCACCCTAGTTAATCTGCACAATACCTAGATAATCTGTAGAATAACTAATTTCTGCACTTTAGCGGTAACACATATATAACAGTGGAAAAATATATCAATTGAAATCAACCGATTACCTCTCATGATTGGATATGGAACTTTAAAGAACGTTATCGTGCAGTTAGGGGAATTGTTCGGAAAACGTTGTGCGTAACCATGATGATACGGCTACACACCATATCTAAAAATACGATCAAAGCAGTTCCACTAAGAAGAAAGACAATAAACACAGCAGAAATAACTCTTCAGACAGAGAAATGCAAAGCAAGACGTACACGCACTATGAGAGTTGGCGGCGACATCAGCATCACCGACGGCTGCTAACGATGTCGCTGCAAGCAATGATGTTCAGTAGTCTATCTCTGCCAACGTTGATCTCTGCTAGCTAGTTATTCTGTGATAATATATACGCAGCATGGGGGTCCGAAGAATTTTTTCCAGGGGGTGGGAGCCATGAATCTTTGAAAGAAAGTCATTGCTATATTTTTAGATAGTGGGCGTGGCTTCTTAAAATATGTTTAATCAAATCTAGTGTAGAGCCAAAATGGATAATTTTCTTTTATTTAAATGCAACTTTGTTAACAAAAATTTCGTTTCATTTGTTCTATTGAGAGGAAGGTACAAAAATGTACACTAACAGCACTCAATACGTATGAAAAACATGAAATACAAATTGTGAAGTGTGTGCTATGGCAGCATCTTGCTGAATAATCAGCATTTGAAGGATTTGAAAAGGAATAATGAAATATTTACAATGTGGTTAATAGCACAGAAGAGGAGAACTATATGCACATGAAATGTTTCTAAATTTACGGCTGAGAGAAAAAACACTGATACAATTATAAAGCTTTAATAACCTCTTTGACACCAAATAGAGACACAACACCTAAATGAAAATTAAAACTTAAAACATTCTAAATATATGTATAAATCGACTTGTTAAAAATATGAAAATTTGGGGAATATCATAATATCAGGAGATAGAGAGTTCCAGAAACAGCCGACTTGGCATATGAAGGAATGATATATAAAGCTCCCACAATACAAGCCGGAAAAGCAAAATTCTAGTTTTCTTAGAAATTAAAAATTCCCTCCCGCTGCCTTCCCCCTGCGAAAGCTCGTGCTACATGGTAATAATACTCGTAGTATTCAAAATGCATTAACTAAAAAAAAGCAATTATTCATATTCAAATTTCAACATTTTGATTTCTCGTTTTTTTTGCTCTAGAAATGAACAAATTACACGAAATCGTCAAAGTATTTGAAACACTCTCATGTTGTGTTCCGTACTATATTCAAACCTCTCTAACCGTGAAATAAACCTAATTTCAGTTTCGGCAATCATAAAACAGGGCTTTTGCAACAAAATGTCACAGGAATTAAAAAGCTTAAAGAAACATTTATCGAAATATCGACTTTATGCTAAATACTATTTGCTTACTATTTAAAAAGTTCTAGAAGCTGAAACATTTAATAGCGATGGATCCAAAAAAATGTTTTTTTTTAGTTTCTGTTCTTTTTCCGAGTTTAGGTTAAGCGTAACATCAGCTGTCAAATATTTTAGCTTCAATAACCTTTAAATATTAAACGAATATTTCTGAAAATCGAGATTTGAATAAATTTAATTGAGATCTATAATTTATTTCCAAACATTTTCCATATAAAAGAGCTTATTTTTAAATTTGGGAAGTTTGAATATAGTTTTCCATTCCACTAACCTAGAAGTATCCCAATTCGCTTTGCAATATGTTGTCTATTCACACAATCCCTATTCCTTTAAAAGTTCCCTTTAGATTGCTGCGAGTAATCGCTCTTTGTACCAAGGATACTTCGAACTAGTTATTTACTCCTTCTAAAAACTGAAAATGATATCATTTTGTTGCTGCTTAAATAACAATTTGCAGCATTTAAATGGTGCCCTCTAGCAAGTTACATATTTCCCTTAGAGTAAATCCCGTCCTGTTTTGATTTGAATGGGAAAGAGAAGAAACATTATGCTTATTTTAATAAACGACATGTCCTAATAGTTATTATTGTTTGTTTTTCAATTAGCTTTCGAAATTAAATCTTATTATTATAGCGTCAGTGTCTGTTGTTAAATATTCTTGCGCATAAAATTACTGAAATATGTTATTGAAAAAAAATCCGAGATTTTCTAAGATTTGAGTGAGTTCTTTATCTCCAGTGACATTTAACGGTAGAAAGCTTATTTTTCAAATTTAGGAGTTTTGGCTGCAGTCTTCCGTTCAGTTAATACGGAAGTGTCTGAAAGCTTTTGGTGAAAGAGTGTACAAATTTCCGACTTTTCCCAGGCAACGGAACTCGGCGCTTCAAAAACCTGCTTAATGAATTTCGACTGACGTGACCTTTGAAGGAAAAGGGATTGAAATCCGCCGATCCCTGGCGGCACGTGCAGCCTTCTTCCTGCGCAGTTAGATTCAAAAGACAGAAACTGCGTCGGGTTTCGGGTGGAAATCAGGAGAGGTGATTAGCTGCCATAGCAACCAATCAAATACCCACGTCAAAGCTTCACGCAAACTTTGCCATTGCGTAGCCTTGTAGCGCGCAGTCGCTGTCAACAGGTGGCAGTCAATTGTTTCCGAGCTCACAAAGGAACGATTTTCGAAAAAATAATAGCTCTGCTGAAAGAAATTGGTGTCGCTTAACTAGACGACTATTGCGCTCTAAACAATAAGATAAAGCTACAGAAAATTAATTTCAGGAAATACGCCCATTCAGATTATAAACCGACAGTGCTCAGTCACCAGAAACAGTCTATTGGTTGAGGAGGAGGAGTTAACGTTAAAAGGTCATCTCCCAGAAGACTAAAGATAAAAATCAACGTGAGAGAATTAAAATATATATTGAAATTAAAAAGATACGAGGGAAACGAGGAATGAGAGCAAAAAGGGAAAGTATGCAATATAGCTGAAACATGCATTCCGAGTAAAGGATATCGGGCTAATATCACAATTCTTTCTTTCAGGTTTCTGCAATAAAAATTTTCGCCTAAAAGATAATTGCTTTAACCACAAATTCAGTATACAATTTCCACGGATCGTAATCTAAAGCAATTTGAAGGTTTGGCCCAAAACCTTTTTCCCTCTTAAAAAAAAGATTATTTCAAACTTTGGCAACTGTCGAAAGGTTGTTAAATATTGTGATGATGGAAGGCCAGCAGGTAGGAATATTTCAGGTGAAGTTTATGCATAAGAGAGTAAAGGTTATTGATAAACCTAAATCAAATGGAACTTCGAAATATTATTCAATAAGGATAAGATAAAAATGAATGTACTTAAGGAGAAAAAGAGAAATGTTAGAAGTGAGGTGAGAGGTAAAGAAATAGAGTGCTAATATGCTGTTGGTAGTAGAGCAAGTTAAAAAAAATGTGAAATGATGGCAAAATGGTATATGATGAAGGTGAATATAAATTAATTATAAGCGTAGGTTTATTTACATAGTTTTCTATTTGCTGTGAAAGAAGGAATGATAACAGAGTAGAAGAGATAGTAATTGATAATTAAGATAAAATGTTTAAGGAGAATAAGTGTAAATTTGAAAGAAAGGATATCGTTCCATTGAAAAGTAAATGCCATTCTGAAACGAGAGTCGAAAAAGGTAGAATATTTGGATAAAGAGTGCAAATGTTAAATAAGGAATAAATATAATTTTTAGCAAAATGACAAATTTGAACTTAAAAAAATTAATCAGAGCGGAAGTAGGACCACTGAAGGTAGGAAACGGGAGAAGTAGATTTAAGAAATACCTGAAGTCAAACTAAATTGATTCAAATTCATCTTGAGGTAACCTAAAGGATCAAAAATATTGACTTACTAGAGGAAAATTCTTTTTCTCTTCTATATTTGGGCAAAATTCCCTCACTTTTTGGCTTATTTCCTACTCGCATATTCACAATCGGTATTCCTATTTACTAGTGGAAAAGTGTCTCAATAGGATTTCAATATAACATCTTCGACAACATAAGAAAGCATCCACTATTGATTCAGTTGTTTTCACTCTGACGCTACATCCAGATATAAAATCATAAATATTGTGGTTACGAACACAGCTTTTGAGACACTTTTTTTTTGCATAGTTTTCTAAAAGGATATAATTCTTGATCCCACGGTTGCAATCCTTGTGATTTTGCAGTGTTGTGTCGTAGGATTAAGAATTATATCCCTTAAAATATTGTGCAAAAAGATGTTTTGCTAAACACATCTTATGATCTTATATCTAAGTACAATGTCATAGTGAAAACATACTGAATATGGGTAGCAGCTGCGCTTATCTTGGAAATCCATTGCTTAGTCATTATTCAAATAGTTACCGCATTGGTAATTTGCTTGCAGATGTTCCTTTCATGAACGTTAATATTTCTACCTTATCTCATAAATTAGACTTTAATATTTTTTTATCTTAGAATATCGATTTTCATTCATAAAAGTAAAGAATACAGTATATTTACCATTTGACCCACAAAGCTAAATAGTTCATCTACAGGAAAATGAAGAAATTAAATTAAACGTAGGTCATTCAGTCTCAAGCAAGAGATCAACACAACACATAGCATTCAGCTAATTTGTAATTCCCAAATATTTTTTCAATTTGTTTTCAGTCTACTAAATTAATCTATATTTAGTATTCCTTTGGAATAGCATTAAATATAAGTGGTATTTGATATTAGGAGGTACATTTTCCGTAATTATTTCGAAAAGTAGGCATTTTGTAATATCCTTAATTCTGAAGTCTTGTATTTTTATTGTGTTGAATTTTTAGTTTGCATGTTTTGCCAAAAATGGTTTTAATTATTTTTATATTTATATAAATTACTGTAGGATGAAAGGTTTAAAAATGCTAATCTATCTGTTGATGCTTTATACTTTTTTTGCAAATGAAACGGAATAATATTTTTAGTTATTGTAGATTGCAGTTTTTCCATTTTATTTATGTTAATTAAGTTTGTTGTTCCATGTCCAATTATTCTATAATTTAAAATCGATTCGCATATTGCTTTATAAAATAATTCACAGGTTTCCTTATTTAGAACGTATTTTAATATTCGAATTTTTATCACTGATATTTTGAAGGTTTCACATATATGGGATTGTCTGTTCATCGTCTGTAAACGATGGCTAGATATACACTGGAAGAAGAGCTACGTACCAATCCCCTGTGATTTCCGGGCAGGGGGGGAAGACATGGCATGAGTCGCAATGGGCAGCGTCTCCCACAGGTAAGTAAACTTAACATTTTGAGAATATTTAACACATACTATAAACATCGGGACATTTATAAATACACATGGGATTCACCTGATGGGTTGCATAGGAATATGATCTGTTATCGATTAATTAACAGTTAAATGGGATAGTTCAGTGGAGAATACCAGGTCATAGAGGGGAGCCGAAATTGGGTCTCACCATTACCTAGTCAAAAGTGTCTTACAACTGAAGCCTAAGAAATGTTGTGGTAAGGTTAAGATAATTTCCTTTAACACTTAGTAATTCTCTTTACCTTAACACATTTCTTAAGAAATGATCGATCCAGATTTGGCCAAAGCATACCATGATAGGCTATTCAGTCATTCTGACAATCATGGTTTGCTTAATACTGAAGATAAGAAAGAATGGGTTCAGTTTAAACAGGCTTTTCTTGAAACCAACAGTACTCTTTTGGGTAAAAGGTAACAGAAGTAAAACAAAATTATTTTTGTGATAATGATATGGAACTTATTTCTGAAAGAAGAAAATGCAGGATTAATATGAATCAACACCCTACTAGTCCTAACAGAAGGCATTACAACGAGCTTAATAAACGTGTAAAGGATCAGTTAACAGCTGATAAGAATCTTTGGCATGATAGCTTGGCTGACAAAGACGAGATAGCAGTTAGACAGCACAACAGCAGGAGTTGTACCAGACTGTTAATGTTTAATGTGGGAAGGAACAGGCTCTCATACGGGGGTTCGGGATTAAACTTGGAAAGGTTATTGAAGATGAGGATTCTGTCATGGCTAGCTGACCCAGCATTTCAAAGATATTCTAAACAATATGGTTATTTCTACTCTCATTGTTAGTAATGATGAGAGATGCATTGCTTCAATGTTGGCCCTATATCACATTCCAAAATTATTTTGGATATCTCTAAATTAAGGCTGCATAAACTACAAGGGTAGATGAAATCGCTACTGAACTGCGTAGAGCTGGTAAGGTTTCTGATGTCACATGGGTGACTGAATTCTTGAATATTTTTAATGATGAAGGTGTTGTTCCTAAGGATTTTATTAGAGCTATTATTATCAAGATTTTTAAAAAAGGTGATCGGAGTTCTTGTGATAACTATAGGGGTATCAGCCTATAATTTGTTCTAGGTAAAGTTCTTTGCATGATTGTGCTTAACAGAATTAAGAAGCTGGTTGATGGACAACTTCGTGACGAGAAATGTGGATTCAGAAGTGGTAAGGGATGTGTAGATCAGACAGTTTCACTCGGTCAGATTATTGAGAAATATTTAGAGTTTTTTCAGAAACCTGAAGTTACCAACTTTATAGATTTCAAAAAGGTTTTTGACTCTGTTGATCGACATAAAATGTGGTTGATCGTTGGATCATATAGAATACCCGACAAGTTAGTATTATTATAGAGAGCTTTCATTACACTGAGTTGTGTGTGAGAGTTGGTAAGGTTTGTAGCGATTGGTTCAGCATTGCTAGTGGGTTAGACAAGTGTGCATTTTGTCTCCTTTTCTCTTTAATTAGGTTATTGATTATGTTATACGAAATTCTTTGCAAGGGAAAGATTATGGCCTTAAATGGTTTAGAGATTTCAAACTTTTTGATTTAGATTATGCAGATGATTTTACCTTGTTGGCTAATGATGTTGATGAGATGAATTCTTTCTTAGGGATGTTAATGAGACTGGTAATAGAGTAGGTTTGGCGATAAACAGAGAAAACTAAAGTGATGAAAGTTGGTCAGACATGTGGTGTTTCAGTTGCTTTAAATGGCTGCACTCTTGAGCAAGTGTCTCAGTTTAATTATCTTGGGAGATATGGAACAGAAATTGATGATGTGTGGTATGAGATAAATAGAAGAATACAGATTGACGCTGAGACTTTTAAGAATCTATGGAGAGTGTGGAGAAATAGACGTGTACACCTAAAGACTAAAATTAGGCTGTATAATAGTTTGTTTCCTTCTAAGGTTACACGTGAAAGTTATGATATCGAAACATCGACTCTTTATAAGCAGGATTTTTACATTTTATTGTTTGCAGGACCAGGAGAAACTAGATGCCTTTGATTCTAGATTCTTACTCAGAATCTTGGGGATTAGGTAGTTCGACTTTGTAAGTAATGATGAGGTTAGAAGAAGGAGTCATCATTCGCTTTCGAGCAGCATATTGTGCAGAGAAAGATTGCATTGGTTTGGCCATGTTGCCCGTGTGCATAGCTGTAGATTGGCAAACAGGATTATGAACAGTGTGACTAAGGGAATCAGAAAAAGGGGAAGACCTAGGATGAGATGATGCGATGGGAAGACAATATCAAACAGGACCTTGTTAGAATTGGACTAGAGTGGCCAAATACAGCAGCTGTAGCTCAGAACAGATATGTCTGGAGAGAAAAATTTCGTAGTCTGCTTGGACCTCCGTAGCCCATGGCTGCATGAGGATTTTGTATGCATGTATATGCAGAAGTTGAAAAAGATGTTTCTTTGGTAAAAATAAAATGTAAAAAAACTTTTCTTCTGTGTAATTTTCTGTAAACATTTTTTCTGTTCATTATTTATTATTTATACACCTAACAACCCCGGTGATGTTAGGGCCAGACCCTTCTACACCAGGTTCAGTTAAAAACAATACAAAAAGTATAAAGAAAAACAAGAGAATATTTTAAATATTATACATATCAAACATATTAGTTGTCATTATTCAATGAAGTGTCATAGTTAATTAATTTAATAGTTTTATGCTTAATAGTAAAATAAATAAATAATAATTTAAAGTTTGAAAATAAAGATCTGAGTAATAATGATATATTTAATGTGTGCATACATATTACACGTATTCACTACCAAAGTCAACCAAAGTCAGGCTGTGAAGGAACAAATTTCCGTTACAGAACGTTAGAGTAGAAAGATTGAATTTAACTACTGTAACCATAGAAACTGAAATCTGATTGGTCGAGCTTTCCCATTGTTGAGGGGAAATCCGAATATAACCGGATTTCCCCTCAACAATGGGAAAGTTCGACCGATCAGATTTCAGTTTCTATGGTTATTAAAAGGGAGACAGATATTTTTAATGCAAATAACGGAATAATCTCTGCAGAGCATGCTAATCAGCACATCAACATGAAATAGTGAGCTTTTTCGTTATCACTTGAAGAATGAAGGATGCAATATGCTCACAGAAGCAAGCAGAAATTTCTTAATTGAGGCTTGTTGGGGTTGGACTGTTTTACTTTTTAGCACCAACTTTTTTTTTGCACAAAGAGTCGGAGGTGGCTGGGTCCGTAGCGCGCCAGCCTTGTAAACTGCAGTTCCCAGGTTTGAGTCCCTCCTTGGTCAGCATTGAGATTTATCTCCGCAAATCCCCCACCTACGTCGTCAATAGGGGGAAATAGTGGGCTTGGAAAGACTACCGTCCATCAGATGGGACATGAAGCCGTGGTCGCCTGTGCGGGAGTTGTATTGAGTTGTTTCATCTCTGAGAGGCACCTTTTTGCATACAATGGGCTAAATGGCAAGCTCACAAGGACCCAGATGGCTCAGAGAAGGTTGAGGGAAGGGGACCCAGATGGCTCAGAGAAGGTTGGAGGAAGGGGACCCAGATGGCTCAGAGAAGGTTGGGGGAAGGGGACCCAGATGGCTCAGAGAAGGTTGAGGGAAGGGGACCCAGATGGTTCAGAGAAGGTTGAGGGAAGGGGACCCAGATGGCTCAGAGAAGGTTGGGGGAAGGGGACCCAGATGGCTCAGAGAAGGTTGAGGGAAGGGGACCCAGATGGCTCAGAGAAGGTTGAGGGAAGGGGACCCAGATGGCTCAGAGAAGGTTGAGGGAAGGGTACCCAGATGGCTCAGAGAAGGTTGAGGGAAGGGGACCCAGATGGCTCAGAGAAGGTTGGGGGAAGGGGACCCAGATGGATCAGAGAAAGTTGAGGGAAGGGGACCCAGATGGCTCAGAGAAGGTTGGGGGAAGGGGACCCAGATGGCTCAGAGAAGGTTGAGGGAAGGGGACCCAGATGGCTCAGAGAAGGTTGAGGGAAGGGGACCCAGATGGCTCAGAGAAGGTTGAGGGAAGGGGACCCAGATGGCTCAGAGAAGGTTGAGGGAAGGGGACCCAGATGGCTCAGAGAAGGTTGAGGGAAGGGGACCCAGATGGCTCAAAGAAGGTTGAGGGAAGGGGACCCACTGGACAGCTGTTAGGAGACAGATGGAAGCCTCTTGTCAAGGCCTTCAAGCGTGTTCTTTAAAGTGCACAGGGTATGGCTGTCCTGCACATGGGGTCACGGCTTAGCGTCCCATCCGACGGAAGGCGGCCTTTCCAAGTCCATCATTGTCTTCTACTGACCGAGGGCAAAGCTTGAAGTTTTGAGGTGATAAATCTCAATGCTGGCTCAAGTGGGACTCGAACCTGGGAACTTCAGATTACGAGACTAACGACTGAGCTACACATGCCTCCCGTTGTGGGAGAGCCATTTCTCTGTGCACATTAAAGAATTAAGAACATCTCTGTGCACATTAAAGAAGGGCTGGATGCCCTTGAAGGGAGGCTACCAGCTCTTCACTGGATCCCCTCCCCAAACTTCTTTCAAATATTGGGGTCCTTGTGATCTGGTTATTTGGTCCGTGGTATTCAAGTGGGTGTCGCTCAGAGGTAAAACAGTCGAACCAAATGATGTAAAGAAAAGTAACAAACGAAAAGGGAAAAATAAATTCAGTTGTGGTTTCTATTCCCATCTGTCCAAAATATGTTTTTGTCTTTATCTCCGGCCATCGAAGAAATTTGAAATTTAAAATTAAAGTAAAAAATCTAATGAATAGCGCTGATTTAATCAATTGCATCAAAACAGAAGTATGAGGAAGCTTTTTATCGAATATTTCAACAATTTTCTGGTTCAGTTTATTTTATAATGCTCAAATCATTACATAATTTACGAATATAGCGTTATTTAATAGCATTTGCCTACATACCTCTTCATAAAATACATAACAATACACAACGACATAAGAGTTAGTTAATAATCCATTTTAACACATTGAAGATAAATAAGCTTATATTTTAATGAACGATTTTATTCATTTAAGAAATGGAGTATGTCTTTTCTTCAAAAATACATATGAATCTTAGAAACTCCTTTTTCTTACATAAAGCAAAAATTGTCTATTTATCACCTAATCATAATTCAAATGAAAAGATTCGGATATTTGTAAGTTTTAAATGAATTTCACAGAAGCAAAGATTTTTGCATTAATACTTCCTGGATTTTCATTTATTTGAAACCCTTAACAGGCCTGTGTGTTTTGACACAATTTTACTCTGCATAATAATAACTAATAACCTTGATTCGGTAAACTATAGGTAACATATTTTGCTGAAGTTTTCCATCTGCTATAAACTTATCATATAACAAAAAGCTCTATATTTGCGATCAACCACCAAACTGGAAACGTCCGTTACCCGATATTGATTTGCAACAAATTTGATATATACGTCAAAATTAAAATATTATATATATACGTCAAAGTTTTGTTACCCGATATGGATTTGCGTTAATTGAGTAGCGGATGAAACAGTAAATTATTTCGTTATCGATATATCATCTTCATATCGTTATTTTAAGGATTATCTTCAGATTTTAAAAAATGAGTGGTATTAAAGACACCCAGTTGCGTACGCTTCACTATATTAACGGTTTTCTAAACAGCCTTATGAAACCTTTTCTTCAATTTCGAGGATTTGGTTTCCTATTTGCTTTCAACCTCAAATTTTGCTGAAACTATAGTCCATAAATTCTGTGCCACATCAGGATTGTGATGGTTTGCATCCTGTACATCCCGCAGTGCGCAACGAATTTCTGCTCTTAAAAGTTCGACTTTCACTTTTGCAGTTAAATCAATTCGATCGCTGCAAAAATTAGTTCGAGTCGACCCCACTCGTGGTCCCTAGAATAAGCCTGCACTATTCACACCTTCATTGGTTTCCATTTTTTTCATCGAATCGATTAAGTCGGCATCGCCACTGATAGCTCCAAGTAGCGGGCAATGTTGTGCACTCACCCTAATGCACTACAGTCTAGCGATTCCATTCTGCCTTTTCCGATTAAATAACCTTATTACTGGAAAAAAAACATATTTTCCATTCAGGAACATCTTTTGTCCAATTAAAAGTTGTTTAGTTCCGAAAGAGAGAGTCTGTTCGCTTTCTCCGACGCTCTGTGCACTTCGAGCTCGTCTTCGCGTTACTTTTCTCGAACGAAACTGCCCGTCTGGTTCATTTCCTGTACGGCCACGTGGCCCCACAAACAAGAACCTTCATAAGCACGTGGTTTAAGCTAACATCAGTCGCCGAAGCTAATGACACGAAGATGTGGCAATCTCTGGGACAACGAACGACACGATAAATAAAAATAAAGGGGAAGAATGAAAAAGAAATCAGCAGAAATAATAAGGATGGAGAAATCCGGCGATGAAATAGCGAAAAACCGTCGGTTAGCAACGGTTGCCAAGTAGTTCGCTTTCTTCCTTCACTCTCCTCCCCGCAGACCTTCAGGGCTGCGCAAACGAAAGGAAAAACAAGAACGTCCATCATTCCGACTGAGCTTGAGGAGGGTGAGGCTACAGATGAAGGTTAAAGCCTCTCAAGGGCAATGGTTTGGTTTTTGCGACATAGAGAGGAAATTCTCAAGTAGCTCCATAAGAATGTTTTTTCTTTCCCATAACGGACGGTTATTTAATCTCAAGCGACTTAAATTGGACTTACTAAAATGGAGAGCATTAAAATGCATTTGGTAGGTGAAAAATGGAGGAAGAGTTTTTGATTTGATTCATTGCTAAAATGAAAACGGAGAGGTAAGCTGAGTGCAGGGTGGAGATGCAAGACATCTACTGGAAAGAGAGAGCACTTGATGAGAAATGTAAAAGAAGCAAACTTCGTTTCATCGGAAGGATTCCCCCGTCTGCTGAAGGGGAAGAGGCTTATGGGAAAAATATGAATAGGAGGAGGAGGCAGTTATGTATACGAAGAAACAAAATATTCACATAAGAAAATATTTCTGAAGAAAAAGACATACCTTTTGTAGTTTCAGAGAAAATGAAAAAAAGAAATGGCTCTTCGAGAAAGGACTTTTCACGGAGATACTGTAATGGCTGGGGAAAATGTCTTGAATTTCCCAATGGAGTCTAATGGTCTACGTTTATCAGCATATAAGAAAACTCCCACAAATTAATTCCAGCATTTCCCAATAACGATATGTATGCATATAATAAGCATTCAGAATAACATTGCTACCACCTGGCCATTCCTGGAAGTAATTATCAAACTTTATATTCATCGTTGTGTGATTCGAACAGTGCATGCAGATTGTTGAAACTGAAACTCAAGAATTTAGGCAATTTTCTGGAGGCGATCAATTATTTAAGCAGCGAAACTGAACGACCTTTCTCTACCTTTCATTTGTCATGGCACATATGCAAGAGACAGCTGAATAAATCAGTGCGTGACGTAGTCAAGTGAATTATTAGTAATTTGTAAGGGTCGACCTGTGTAAATGTTTCTGATAAGAGAAAGTTGTAATCAAAGTAAAAAGTTGAAGCCTTAAACGTTGTTCTGACAAACGTGTTGCCTATATATTGAAACATGTTCACGTGCAACATTTGAAGAGTGATTATTGTATTACGAGATACGTGAGGTGAGATATGGCACGTACTGTGGAAGTACGTCATGTCGAGAATGGAATGCGGTTCAGTTTGAAGAGAGGAATGCACAAGAATAAACAGATTGAAGGGGTTTCGCTTCTGTGGAATGCGAGTGTTGGCTTAGACTGTCGTTTTTTTATTTTTATTCGTTTTTATGCGAAAAGGAAGATCTTTTGCTGTTTCAGGGAATGTAACCAAATAAACATTTTCTGCAATTAATAAAATAAAGTATTTGGTAAGAATTGATTGTATGATTTCTATGTAGGAGACTTTGTAATTCAGCTTTCCAGTGTTATATTCTTTTAGCATTTTATATTTAATGAAGTCAATAGTAATTAACCATTGGTTTAGTTAGCTTATTTCTATATCAAGCAATCAATACTTCAAGTTTTGTTTGTAAATTAATTGTCTCAGTTATCGAAAAAGCTCATTTATTATTTGTTCGGTTATTTCGAACTCGGGCACTTGTTGTCAAACATAAGCATCTTAAAATCGACAACAATATATATATATCCAAAAATTCGGCAAACTCAATTTATGCGATTGTGTTGTAGTCCTTTTATGCCTTCGATTCCGTTACATCGGATGATTATAAAGTTCCTTTGCTTCTCCAGGATATCTCGGAAAGAAATAGTCTTGGACTGATCACTTTGAAAGTAGTAAATAGAGATCTCGAGGAATCCCTAAATAACTGCTGTAGTACCATGGACAGAGAAAAGAACTTTTTTAAAACATTTAATTATTTCCAAATTAAAGCCATATTTAAGATATAATAGAAAAAGGACTCACTCCAATTGCCCACCATTTCGTTTAAATGCAACTTGAAGTTTTGTGATTGCATCAGTACAAAGCTGAAAGAAATTATTCTGCACTAATGATGATTAAACAGTTTCTTCAATTCCGTGAGGTTTTCTTTTGCTCTTCCTTAAATAAACAACTGATTTTAGGAATTCAGAAAACTACTAATGTGCAGAAGTGAAATGTGGATGGATTGTGGGTAACCGTCATGAAACGCATCGTTAGCATTGTGAGAACCATCACCAAATGCGTCGCTTAGCACTGTAAGTATCGATCACGAAATGTATTGGTTAGCATTGTGGGTAAACATCATGAAATACATTGGTTAGCATTGTGGGTAAACGTCATGAAATACATTGGTGAGCATCGTGGGTAACCATCACGAAATACATCATAGGCATCCATCACGAAATCCATCGTTATCATTGTGAGTATATGGGAATTATACCTGTTCATATGGCACTGTTACGGTATGGATAAACAAATTCAGAGAAGGACGACAGAGCCTCGAAGACCTCCCTCGTGCAGGAAGACCGAAGGAGGCCGTGAACGAGAGAACCATCGCTGCTGTTCGTGAATTCATTAAGGAAACCTCACACATTACCGTTAAGGTAATAAGTTTAGATGTTAATGCATCGTCTGGCAGTTGAGTAAAATTATTCATCATTTAAAGTTCCGAAAGATCTATTCCAAATCAGTACCCCAGAAACTGACAGAACAAGAAAAAAGGTTACAGTCACTCGTGCAAAGACATGCTGACAATATTGGACCTAGTGGCCCCAAACGGTTCACAGACATTGTCACAGGTGATGAGACATTATTACTATGCCACTCCCAGAAAGATCGACAACTATATTTGGAAGATGAAACGCCTCCTCAAATCCACCGAGAAGACTTTCGCTAAAGAAAGAGGATGTTCACAATTTTTTTCAATTCCCAAGGAGTGGTAGCTGTGAAAAACTTACCTGAGAAAATGGCTATAAATGGGAAATACTAAACCAATATTGTTTTGTCCAAAATGGTTAAGGAGTTGAAGGAGCAGCGTCCAACAATAGGAGTGTCTTCTTCATTCACAATGCCAGTGCTCACAAAACTCAGCCAGTTACGGGCTACCTGGAGCAAGAAAAAAAATCAAACAGCTATCCCATCCTGCATTCATCCAATTTTGCATCATGCTATTTTTGGTTGTTTACACAAAGTATAAAGAAACTTTCTGGAAGCCTTTCATCAAGGGTGCAAGACCTTGCAAAAATGCATTCATTCAGAGTTTGGAATATTCCTCAACAGGAGTACCACCAAGCGTTCCAGAATTGGCATAGACATTAACAACTTCGCATAAATGCTGGAAGGGAGAACTTTGAAGGACAGTAAAAGTTTTGTTGAGGTAAGTGCAATAGATTTTGTTTTCCAATACATGTCAAGAACGTTTTAAACGTCCCTCTTATTACTTCATTTTTGTAAAAAGTGAACATTGGTTTCTTTTTGTGTGTGTGTGTGTTGGTTTCAAAACTTGTCTAACTGTAATTTTCAATATAACATTTCAATGTCCTGTAGCTCCCTTGGACGTGAAGATTAAATAAGAATAATAAAAATTTAAACACTTTTTATTTATAATTTCATTATTGAAAATAAAAAACAATATTTTCATTTAGTAGTTAAGAGTAAATAGATCCATTCCCAAAAATACTGAATGAAAATGCCCCGCATTCCTACATGAAGAATCTGATAAGTTTTAGACTTTAAAACTTATGATA
This sequence comes from Ryuthela nishihirai, assembly GCA_038380435.1. Lineage (NCBI taxonomy): Eukaryota > Metazoa > Arthropoda > Arachnida > Araneae > Heptathelidae > Ryuthela > Ryuthela nishihirai. The sequence continues at coordinate 1,061,676 of JAWZYU010000025.1, forward strand.
ATTGTCCTCCTTTTCGCTTCCTGCAAAACGGTAAAATAACTGAAATGTTCCGCTATTCAGTTTTGAAAATCTGGAAACTTTATTAAGGTGCCAATAACATAAAGTAGAACTTTAACTGGATTCTCTTAAACGGCTGATTAGGGGGTTGGTTGGTTGGTTGGGGTTTTATGGCCAGACAAGACAAATAGTAAAAAAAATTATAAAAATCATGAAAACCCACAACCAATGCTTAAAATCAACATGTAAAGGTGACAAAAGTAAGACAAAAGCCAATGAAAATAGAGAACGAAAAAGGGCAACAAGTAAAATACCGTAAAATAACAACAGGCGTAGAAGGCCCGTGTAAAAAATAACAAGGGTAAAAGATTATAATCGGTTAAAATAGCCACAAGAACGTAAAAATCTAAAAACAGGAGTAAAAAGCGACTCATCGGATAAAAGATGTCCGAATGTAAGGGGGTTCGGACATAAAATTATGAAAGTTAAAAAACATACGTCTTCCAAAGTTAAAAGCGGGACACGAGGTTAAAATATGTTTGATTGTTAAAATTGTGTCGCAAAACTCGCACTTAAGTTCGTCGTCCGCCCGAAGAAGAAACGAATGAGTAAGTAACGAATGACCTAAGCTGATTAGGGGGCAATGCCAGAGATAGATAGGCTGGAGACATCCGGTTAAGACGCCAATGTTTCTTTCCTGCTTAATTCTCACATTCCTTCTCTACTGCGTAATTATACTGACCAGACTATTATCAGACCTCTGTGGCAAGAAAGCTACTTGAGGGGTAAGTTGGGGTTCTTTCTTTTTTCGTATTTTTATTAATATGACTTCTATAGACATCTGCTGGAAATTTTTAACAATAATTTTTTCCAAGATTTAGAAAAGTATTTTTGTAGCGATTCTAAATTGAAAACAATGTAAATTCTGATTACTTGGAATAATTTTATTTCTACATACATACAAAATCCTCATGCAGCCATGGGTTACGGAGGTCCTATCAAACTGCGCAATTTTCCTCACCAGATATGTCTATTCTGAGCTACAGATGCTGCATTTGGCCATTCTAGGTGAATTCTTGCAAGGTCCTGCTTGACATTGTCTGCCCATCGCATCCAAGATCTCCCCCTTTTTCTGAAACCCTTGGCAAACAGGATTTTCAATAGTGTGTCTAATCTGTGCAATAGTGTGTCTAAATAGCTATGCGTAGAGGAAACATGGTCAAACTAACGCAGTCTCTCTCTGCACAATATGCTGCTCAAAAGAAGTTGATGACTCCTTCTTCTAACTTCATCCTTGCTTACAAAGTCGAACTATCTAATGCCCAAGATACTGCGTAAGCATCTAAAATCAAAAGCATCTTGTTATCCTGCTTACAAAGAGTCCATGTTTCGCTACCTTAACTAATCTTAGAAAGAATGAAACTATTATACAGCTTAATTTTAGTCTTTAGGTGTACACGCGTGTTTTTCAACACTCTCCATAGATTCTTCAAAGTCCCAACGGCAATCTCTATTCTTCTATTTATCTCATGTCGCACATCACCAATATATGTTACATGATAAACATACTCTTACTATTCTCGTGAACAGCCCTAATGAAAGAATTCATTTCATCAACATCATTAGCCAACAAGGTGAAATCATCTGCACAATCTAAATCAGAAATTTTGAAAAAATTACACCATTTAAGGCAAAATCTTTCCCTTGCAAAGAATTTCGCATAGCATAATCAATAAACAAACTAAAGAGAAAAGGAGACAAATTGCACCCTTGTTTAACTCCACAAGCAATGTTAAACCAATCGCTGAAAGACATGCGAACTCTCACACGCGACTCAGTGTTATTATAGAGAGCTTTCATTGCACAAACTAACTTATTAGGTATTCCATATGATCTAACAATCAACCACAAATTATGTCGATCAAAAGAGACAAAATCCTTTTTGAAATCTACAAAGTGCTAACAACCACATGTTCCTGAAACTCAACATTTCTCAAGAATCTGCGTAAGTGAAAACATTTGATCAATACATCTCCTACCACTTCTGAATTCACACTGTTCATTACGCAGTTGTCCATCAATCAAATTCTTAATTCTATTCACAAAGTAAATTAATTCCCCTATAATTATTACAAGAACTGCATCACTTTTTTAAAAATTGGGATAATAATAGCTCTAGTAAAATCCTTAGGAGCAACACCATTATCGTAAAAAATATTCAAAATTTCAGTCACAAAATTTCAACACAAATGTTCCCAACTCTAAGCATTTCAGTGGTAATTTCATCCATCACAGGAGATTCATGCAGTGTTAATTTAGAGATAGCCAAAGACTTCAGAATATGATTTAGCCATCACTAAAGCCAGAAATGCATCTATTCTCATTACAAACAATGGGAATAGAAATCATCACATTATTTTCAACTTCTCTGAAATGTTCAGCCCATCTAGCCATCACAGAATCATCACCTTCAACCACCTTGCCATATTTATTCTCCTGTCTGTTCCTTCCCACATAAAACATTAACAGTCTGGTACAACCCCCTGCTCTTGTGCTGTCTAACTTCCTCTGCTTTGTCAACCAAGCTATCAAGCCAAAGATTCTTATCAGCTGTTAACTGATCTTTTACATGTTTATTAAACTCGTTGTAATGCTTTGTGTTAGGACTAGTAGTGTGTTGATTCATATTTAATCCTGCACTTCCTTCTTTCAGAAATGAGTTCCATAGCTTTATCACCCAAATAATTTTGTTTCCTCTGTCCCCTTTTACCCAAAAGAGTTCTCACATTCCTTGTTGGTTTCAAGAAGCCTGTTTAAACTGATTCCATTCTTTCTGAACTTCAGCAGTAAGCAAACCACGATTGTCATAATGATTAAGTAGCCTACCATGATATGTTTTGCCGATATCTGGATCTTTCTGACCTTCGGTGTTGAAAGTAATTTTTTTAACCTTAGCACAACATTTCTTAAGTTTCAGCTGCAAGACACTTTTGACTAGGTGATGGTCAGACCCAATTTCAGCTCCCCTATATGATCTGGTATTCCTACTGAACTAGCCCATTTGCTGTTAATTAAAATATAATCTATCATATTCCTGTGCAACCCATCAGGTGAAAACCAAGTATATTTATAAATGTCCCGATGTTTGTAGTATGTGTTAGTTATTCGTAAACCATTAAGTTTACTTACCTGTAGGAGACGTTCCCAATTGCCATTGGAACTACCAATGCCAAAGGGACCTAAAACTCCTGCCCAAAGATTAGAGTCAGTACCAACTTTAGCACTGAAATCACCTAGCACAAGAGAAATATCTCCTTTCTTCACATAATTCAAAATATCCTGAAGCTGGCTGTAAAACGTATCCTTCTCGTTCTCATCAGAGCCCTCTGTGGGGACATAACAACAGATGACATTCAAGTCTTTAATTTTGTTTTTAATTTTAATGTATATACACTATAAAGTTTTAATTGTTTTTAAAATTTGTTCATTTTAATTTTGTTAATATAAAGTTTACACCAAATAATATCTTCAGATGCCACTCTGATTTTCTGAGAGCGCTGAAGTGATATCATCCTCTTTAGATGCGACGAACATTAAAATACTTTCGTTCATTTTCTCACGTGCTTTTCCACTAACACTTTGTCTTTAGTGTAGATTCAAGTTTCTCTACAAGAGGTTAGTCATTAATCGCTTACCACGCTCCATTGTTTGTTTGTCAAGTGCAAGCGGGATATTTCCCTGCGAGGCAAATTCGACATTGACCTTGGTGTACCCTTCAATCAATGAACGAGTGATTAATCCATCACTAGCATAAGGGTGCCCAAATTACGTTAATGAGTGCATGCATATACCGCTGGGCATGTCCCACTGCACAGTGAGTTGTTTTCGCAGAGGAAAATTTACAAAACTGTAAGGTCTGTGTTTAACTAATATTTAGCATCCAATATATAATGCCAGAAGTGTTCGGACACTTCCATCTTATGTGAATGAAAAGCTCCAATCAAAGCTCCTTCCCATAACTTTGAAAATAAACCTTTTGCGGAGAAATATCACTGAAAACAAATTAAAGATCTCACTGAAATCTCTCCAAATCTCGATTTTAACGCCATTCGTCGCTTTTCATTCAAATAACATGTAAGTGTCAGAACACTTTTGGTTGAGTTGGATTGCTTTATTTCCGTGCACATAATGGACTAAGCAGTCAGGTCATAAAGACTCCATAGCCTGAGAAGAGGATCACTGAGCAATCTTCGTCCAGAATATTCTTTAACGTGCACAGGATATGTGTCTTCTTCTTACTGGCAAGGTGTCCCCTTTCTTACCGAGGGCAGGCAGGGTGGGGATTACAAAAGATAAAGCTCAACTTAGGCATAGTTCAGACTTAAACCCGGAAGCATGAGATTGCGAGCGTGAACCACTTAGAGAGCAACCCAGCCATACCATTCATTTTCGACTCCGGCACTATTAGTGGACTGAACTGTAAACAGATTAGAAAAGAAGGCAGCTCATCTTTGCTAGTAAAACTTTTCGTATTTTTAACTTTCTGAACGTTCACTCACAAATCGTTAACATCAGTTGGTAATGAAATATTTTCAGCACGTTTTTATTAAAAAATATATTGCATTTGCTTCCAGATATTAAAATTTTTCATAAATAGAAAACTTATTTTGGCTTTCATAAGTATTGATAAACTATTAATATTCGCAGATTCTGATTATTCAAACAGCTTTAATAGCCCCCTTCCCCCTCGGACGGTGGAAAATGCTAAAACGCTCAACTAGTATTCTATCAATGATTAAAAGTTTCAATTTTGGTGGTGGAGTGTAATGGTCAAAAGGTTTGCATTGGCAGTAATAATTTGCTCCCTTATTCCAAGAGAAGACTTTAGTTTCTCCTGCAAAAATAATACCATTTTTTAAGAGATAAAGTAAAAATTCTCGTTATATTGTAATAACATACTAGAGTTAATAATAAAACATTACTACATATTTGCAATTTTTCTAATCATCTACTAATTTGAATTTCCTCTAATAAGGGAATGCTAGAGGTGGGAAATATATAACTACATTCTCTTTCAGGCATCCCATATCTCATATCAATGCGAATCTTTCCGTTGTTTTGCTTCTTTTTTGTGGTGATGGATGCATATTTATAAAAAAGGTCTAAATTATTATTTAATGAAAAATAAAAAAATAACGAACAAGTTCAAATACCGAAAACGTTTAAAAATAAGCCAATCAATAAATTCCACATTAAAAGAACTTTTATTATTAATCTGAATCCCCGTCTTTTCAGCACCCAGAAATATATATCATCAAAGGACAAATTTTACAATTACAATGAAACTAACGTGTTACATAATTTTTAACTCTGCATTTTAAAACAAATTGTGAAATCTAATTAGAAGAAGAAAATAAATACATGACTCATATGGGAGAAAGCAATTATTTTTAAGCAATAACAAGGACTTTAACCTTTTGCAAAACTATTTAAATTCAATATCAAAATTTTGAAGTTGTCAGTTATAAATTCTATTTCAGCAGGTGGAAAGTATTGAAAATTGAAATAAATAAATATCCCCTCGCACAGCTGCTTGCCACAGAGGTCTGACAGGAGCCTATCAGTTATATACTCCAAAGAGAAGCTCTGTACATATTGACATACAAAATCCTCATGCGGCCAATGGGCTACGGACGTCCAACTAGACTGTGCAATTTTCTTCTCCAAACACGTCTGTCCTGAGAAACATCTGCTGCATTTCACCATTTTAGGCCAATTCTAACAAAGTCCTGTTTGACATTGTCTTCATATTAAACTATAAATAACTTCTACATTTAATAAAACAACAGTGTAAAATTTATATGCCCATATAGTTTTTACATCAATGCAGGTTAAATGATTTCTTTATAGAAGACTAGAAACGTTTTGCTTTTTGCTAACGTAAGAACATTTCGAAAATTATTTATAATTTTTTTATTTAGTAATAGAAGAAAAATTCTAAAGAAACGTGAAAGCAAACAATTTAACATAAAAATACGTATACGTACGGAGGGTCTGGACAGCATCAACATGCACACCAAAGCAAAAGCACTAGAACTTACGTAACACTATAACAAGATGGTTATTGCCAAAAGAGTTCTTTCAGGCCGACTCATGATGACGTCATCAGAATCTCTTTAGCTAGTGGTATGGCCTTCCTGTCTAGGTGGTTGTAGCCTGGCGCATTACGATTTGATCAAATCCTTCCCCACTTCACATACACACACTTTCCAATTTAGAGTCTTACATTTATTTGCTACATGCGTCAGTAATTAGTATCATTGCTGCTTTTATTAAATGGACGAAATAAATCATTTCAGGTTTTATGTAAAATATGAATATGAAAATTATGTATGTAATATATTATGTAAGAAACTGCAAAAGAAAAACTGAAAAATCTGTGGTCGGAAAAGAAAATACCGGCAAAATTCTTGCATTTCTCTCAGCTCGGTTAAAAGCTGAATTATTTCGAAATGTTTCCGTAGCTGTGCCTGATGTCGCTCCATTTGAAATTTAATATTCTCACCACAAAGTTCTCAACTGAAAAACAAGAAATGGTTTTATTTTCTTAAAGTCGATATCTTTCTAGATCAACGCTGACTTCGACCTCTTGGCTCTGGAGGAATGGCAACAGTCAAGCGTCTTCAGTCCCTCTCGAGAGATTAAAGCAATATTTTTTTCAGAATTTTTTTCTAGATCAAAGAGCCTCTGCAATTTGCCCAGCGAACGATTCTCTTACAAACTGGTTAGTGTTTTATTTCTGCGTGGATAATCGAAACGGTTTGGGTAGGAAAGGCTCCGGATAGAATTCATCTCTCGTCGCGCTTCCTTCTCCAGTTAGAAAATCAGTTTTTCAGAAATTCACCTATCGCTTACTATCAGGTGATCTTTACTGGCTCCACGATACGTGCGCTAGCGAAAGATTCCAATTCCTTTGAGTCTTCGTCGAATTTTGATGGTAATCTGTTTCTCTTGTTGCTCCTTGGCAGCGCCAAAGCATTCATGACGGAGATAAAGCGTATCAAAAGTTCTGATGGTCATCGACACCATTCAGAAAGAAAAAACTCCGCCTTGATGGAGGAAAAGGAATTTGAAGCAATGTCTGAAGCAAACGACAATTTCTGCATGTACTGGCAGCAAGCCAACTCCATTGGGATGCCTTCGCCATTATGACAAGTGAGAACAACGGACCTCGCTTCACAGGAAGTAAATATTCTTGCTGAATGAGCTAAAAATTTATGGGAAGAGATATATATCTCTCCCCAAAGAATAAGCGGAGTTGTATTGATTCAAGCAAATAAATCTTTAACTTATTATCGTCGATGATCGTGCAAAAGCAATTCCTAATGCATCGTCAGAAGCAGCGAATGAATGAGAAAGACATTCATCCTCTTCTGTCAACAGAGTTCCATTCAGTTGCTGATCCCTCTGATAAGGGTGCTGTTATGACTAATGGCGTCAGGAGAATCACAAACTCGCAACATGGGAATTCAGCAAAAATGCGTCGAAATGCAGATTCAGCATTCGACGGAATCATTCCATTTCCTTACGGGATGTTAAAAGAGAAATGATGTTGCAAGAATGCCACGAAAAACATATGCCTTATATCCACAACTGAAGAAAAGTAACGGATCTACAACCACAAGTCTCTGGCTACGCAATACTCTCAGGTAGTGGGTCATTTCGTATGAGGAGATTCAGTTCCCGTTTAGGGAGGCTAACCAACATAAGAATAAAATCATTCGCAATATTTCTTTATTCTCTGAATCACGTGAATGATTTGACTCTATGGTGTGTAAGCTTTAACGAGATGATCAGCTGACAGAAGTCACTCAACTCGGAAATTAATGGTTAAAAGTAGTTATTGCTGTGGATGGATCGCAACGAAGAGCATTTTGAATGTCATATTATACAATATAAAATGGACTTAGAGAAGTATTATGCTTTTTTTCTGTTTCTCTGAAGCCTTTCGACTTCATCTGTTTCGATCTGTCGTTACTTATTTTCCGCAAAAGATTCTCCCCCTTTCCTTTGATCTTTTGACTATCCTCCGCGATATATGCTTTCCATCTGACGAGTCGTCCTCTTCAACAAGAAGGGACGACATCGAATAACTAGGAAACGATGACCAAAGAGTTTCCCCTTCAATCTTTCACTTTTTTCTAGTCTTTAACCAAAACTATTGTTGCAACTGGCAAAAGAAAGAGTTGGAATAAAGAGCAGACGGAAAACATGATCGAAGATCGCTAACTTCGATATGCTGCATGACTTCGCGACTTCAATAAGATGGAAATCTTTAGGTCGCAGCTACTGAAGAGGAATGCTCTCATGAAACAAAGAGAGAAATCTCTCATGACATGAAAACAAAGAGAGAAATTCCGCAGAAAAGCATTTGCGGTTACGATTTCTTACGCCACAATACACCGTCAGCGGATGGTGTTGCCATGGCAGCGCAGCGTCAGTCACCTGAGGGAAACATTTTGCATTCCATCGAGTGTGATTTCGCTTCACATCTCGGAAAGTTCTAACCGCATCTAGTTCTCCCCCCCCCCCCCCTTCTTTCGTCACGGCTAACTTCTTCTCGTGACAAAAGATCCATCGTGTTTTTGATTTGTCAGCATTTCTGGACCATTCTGATCTAGAGACAAAAACAGAGATAAAGGCAAGAAAGGAAATACGTAATATCGCTGTTATCTACGAATTCTCTTTCTCAACCTGTTGCAAAATTTCATTTCTCTTCAATACGTCCGCTATTTCATCGCAGATGGTTCTGTTGCGCCATGAACAGAGAGGAAGAATCATCATCTCGATTCTTCTCACCCTTCTCCCCTCTCATTATTTGGAGATCATCATCGCGATTCTTCTCACCCTCCTCCCCTCTCATTATTTGGAGATCATCATCGCGATTGAAAGGTTGCTTCCACTTCACCACACTAAAACTGTATACCCCACTGAAGACAGATCAGTTGCTAGAGATTACCATCCAATTAATCTGTTGCCTTCAACGATATCGGTAGAGATAAAAACATAAATGATGAAACTTTTTTAAAACTTCGGTGTATCCTTTTGAATATTTTAACCGAGCTGAGAGAAATACGATATGCATTGAGAGGGAAAAACAGAATGACCTGGCACATTCAACAAAGTCCAAAATGGTTCTCATCGAATTTCGATTCACGCTCAAGAATTTTATTTTTCGTTTGAGATAAGCATTTGGTAGTTAAATATCTCAAATTGTTATAATAAGTAACAACTATATGATGACGGCTGTTCCAAGTGCTGCTCATATTCTTTATTCTTGAAAAGTGTAATTGCTATACGAGTATATTGCAACATCATAGTGCAAAATGATCAATCACAGAACGATTACATGATCAGGAAACGGTCACACGATCACAGAATAATTACAAGATTGATTCAAACAACTGATCACAGATATGTTAACGAAAAGGTTCCTGTTGTGATGGCAAAAGCCTGTTTTAAGGTCACTAGAGGAAATTTTATTTCCATAGATTTTCTGAGTGGAAACCTCAAAATTCGCTTGAAAATCTTCACCTGAAAACAGAATGACTTTTGTTCTTAAAAAGTTGCATTCACTTCATTTTTAGCGATTATGCCAGATGAATACGAAGTACCCTTATTTTGCTGCTGATCATCATCAAAGCAAAAAAAAGATTTACACATAGGGGCAAGTCAAATTTCCATTTACGATAAATCGTGACAAAGAGAGCGCGAGAAAATATCCTACGATCGTGGCGACAGGGGTATGTTGGTTGCCCCTTGGCCGCGTGTTCCTTGTGCTTAAGTGCGCGTGTCCCCGGCCAAGAGTGATTGTGTCTGAATCAGCTGGTCTCAGATGAATGAGAGAAGAGAAGGAGACAATTCCCACGGGTATGATAGACAGGAAGAAGGAATGCGACCGCATTTCGAAAAATTCGGCGGAAAGAGATATCTGGAAGAGATCCTCCTTGGGGGGGGGGAGAGGGGGAATGATAAGAATCCATTTTGAGTCATGATTATAGATTTTGGTTATATAAGATTTTATGGTGCATCAGCAACAACGGCTATTATGGTAGAACGATATAAAAACAGGAAGGTGAAAGAAGTATAATCCACAACCAAAGTTAACACCAATGCAGTAAAAAAATGAAAGGCAGAACCAACAGATATAAATAACACAAATATATAAATATATATAATATAGGTATGAAATATATATATATATATATTATATACACTGAAGTGCCATTGAATTAGGGATAGCAACCTAATAACGTGTTGGACTCCCTCTGGCCCTGATAACGGCCACCACATGACGAGGCAAGGACTCCACAAGATTGCGTAAATGTTCCACAGTATGGCGTCCCATGCATCCTCCAGAGATGCCCACAATTCTCTCAAGGTCGTCGCTAATGGGACACGGGCCCGAACACTCTGCTCGACGGTAACCCAAAGATTTTCGATGGTATTCAAATCTGGGCTTCTGTGTGGCCAATTCATTACTTCAAATTCAGCAGAATGTTCCTGCAACCATGCAGTAGCCAACCTGGACCTGTGAGATGAACAGTTGTCTTGCTGGTAGACGCCATCTCCATTGGGATGCATGATGGCCATAAATGGGTGTAAATGGTCAGTCATGAGTTCTACGTACCAGGATGCATTGAGAGTCGTCGGTACATGTATCGAAGGTCCCACAGATGTCCAACTGAAGACACCCCAGGCCATCACTGAGCCACCACCAGCTTGTACTGTTCTGACCTGACATGTAGGATCCATGGCTTCATGGGGTTGGCGCCATACCCTCAGTCTCTCATCGGTGTGATGAAGTTTAAATCAAAATTTATCACTCCAGGCTATCCATTGGCAATTTTTTTTGGCCCAGGCTTTAGCCCAGGCAAGGCGTTTAGCACGGTGTCGTGCCATTAGAAGTGACACTCTCGTAGGTCAGTGGCTCCCGAAGCCGAGAAGATGAAGTGAGTGTTGCATGGTTCGTACAATGCGGCTCAGACGTCGAAGGCTGGTTGTCCTTTGCAGTTTGTCCAGGTGTTTGTTTTTTTGCCAGAATTTTCATATTCCCGGAACACTCTTGAAACTGTCATACGAGAAAATCCAAGCTCGTTGACAATTTCGGAGATCGAGTATCCCATCCGTCGGGCATCTAGATATACTCTCTGTCAAATGCATCTAAATCCCGCGCCTTTCCCATTATGCTTCTCACGACGAATGCTTGGGGAAGCCAAAAGCTGACAGCTATATATGACCAGAGTTTCAGCCACGCATGCGCGCAAATGCGGGACTTGTGGTACTGAATTTGGATAAAATAAAAAAAAATAAATAAACACCCCCTCAAGCAGCTGCTTACCACAGAGGTCTGACAGGAGCCTGTCAGTTTATATGTCATAGTAGAAGATCTGTGAGGATGGCAGGACCTCAGCAGAAAAAAGATACATACATCCATGTCTTACCCGGGGCTCGAACCCAGATCTCTTAGATCAGTAGCCAACGGTGCTAACCACTCGGCCACGGGACAGAATTTGGATAACGTTTCCTATCCCTAATTCAACTGCACTTTAGTGTATGTACCAAAGAAAATCAATCACACGTGTAAAAGATCCAGGTTGGACAGAATATACATAGCAAATCCATTAATTTGCAATCTGTTACATAACCTGTACAGCGTAAAAAGTTATTTTTATAGAAGGCAGAAAGGATTCATCGGATGAAATATGTCTGAGTGTAAGAGTTTCGGTCATAAAATCGTGGAAGTTAAAATACAGACATCTTTCACAGTTAAAAGAAAAACAGTCAATTAAAATGTCATAAGCGGTGCCGATTACGGAGAACCTGCTCTCTTTACGATTCCTGCGAAAATATGACTGAAACAGTTTGAGGATAGGCTTGATCTCGAAAGGTTTTTTAGCAAATCTGTTCCAACCAAGATCTCTGCCACTGTGCCCGGAGCTTGGTGGAGAAACGATGCCGGAAGAGCAAGTATGGAATTGGCAGTGGAGAGTCGGACAGGGGCATGGCCTACTTAGCAGCAGCATCTGCCAAGTCATTGCCCCTGATGCTGACGTGACAGGGCACCCAACAGAAGAGGATGGTGATAGTTGCTGCCAGACGATCGAATTGCTGGAATATGATGGGAAAGAACAGGGTGAAGCCAAGATCAAAACCTATAGTGAGCTAAGCGAGTCTGTGTAGAGCAGACACCGATGATGACGCCTAGCTGCTAGGTGGTACAAGGCAAGACTGAACATGCATTCTGCAGTGAAGCTGGAACACTGCTGTGGGATCTGGTCAGCAATGATAGTATCAAAGCAGACGATGGCTGATCCCACTGAAGTACCATACTATGAAACCATTTATGATGACAGGCAAGAAGTCCGGTGCTCAGCACGGTGGCTGGAAAAACGTTTCTGGTACACGCAGTCAAGTGTAAAGGCCTTCCTCATCCAGCAGAGGGAAATATCGCAAGAAGGGGAAAAGAGCGATACAGGGTGTGCCATCGACTGGTCAACAATATTGAGATTGATGTTAAGTCTCTGAGGTAGTCTCGGACAAGATCATGAAAGACGAAGCTTAAGATTATTACAATACAGTGATATACATGATATGTTTAACACCCTTATATGGCCTTCCCCCTTATATGGCCTTCCGGTCTAAGTGGTTATAGTCCTGAGCAGGAATACTATCGCAATGACCGTTCATCAGTAGAGTAAAACTAACCTGTCTCACGACGGTGTAAACCCAGCTCACGTTCCCTATGAGTGGGTGAACAATCCAAGCTTGGCGCACCTTACGCATCCAACGCATCTTAAGCTCATATAGGATAACAAAAGATAATTAAAATAATTTAGGTTTGGTCAACATCTACTCTCAACACTGCATAACATCACCAGACAGTGTCCATTACATATGAGTACAATGGACACTTCGAATATTTCAAAAGTCCTCTAATAACAGACTAGCTAGTAGAATACCAATTTTTGCCTTCAGTTGAGTGTAGTGTAGAGCATTATTGATTCCGTTATGGAATAATAACAATCGTAACACTCAGAACCTGGCCTCCTTCAATTTTCCTGAAACTGAATAAAGTTGCAAAGCACCAAGATCCCATATGTGAAGGCTGAGTTGTTTCACCTCTGAGTGGCACTTTTTTTTGCACACAACGGACTAAATGCCAGGTCACAAAGACCCTGAAGGCTCAGAGAGAGTTGGGGAAGAGGACCACAGGAGCTGCTGTTGAGAGACAAGATGGTAGCCTCCATCAAGGTCCTGTCAATCCAGAATATTCTTTAACGTGTATAAAGTATGGCTCTCTCCCACACACGGAGCCACGGCTTAACGTCCCATCCGACGGACGGTGGCCTTTCCAAACCCGTCGGTGTCCCCTACTGACCGTGGGCATGACGGAAAGTTTTGCGGAGATAACTGGCCCAGCTGGGTCTCGAACCTGGGAACAGCAGCTTACGAGCGTGGCGCGCTACCGATTGAGCTAATCCCGCCCCACACCATATGTGAAGAGAGTCTAAAGTTACAGCATTTTGAAAATTAGAAAGAAAGAAAAAACATTGTATATCGCATGTTTTACTAAAAATGACTTTTGTCTCAGTTCCAAATCTAGATGTGAACGTAACATTACTGAGTCTTAAAGCAAAATTTAAAGTAGAAAAACATTTTATTTTTTTAATTCAATGAAATAAATTTTCACCTTAAACATTTAAAAATATTACTTTTAAAATTCTGAACAAAATAACTATTCGGTTCTCTTAAAGGCTTAAGCCTATTTGTGTCGAGTTTCAACGTGGGACAGGTTATTGAAAACTAAAATGAAATACGCCTCGCCGAAAACTGTGAGAAATATCTAGGACAGTAGTTTTCAAATTTTACATGTTAAGTCGCCTTCTTGGATCTTTTTTTACGCACAGCAGAATCTCTCACAAATGACACACTTAATAAATTCTACACCATTTCATCAGGAAAACTGTGAGGAGTATTGAATGCATTTCTCTTTTTTTCCCCTTTAAATTCGCAACTTATAGGACAAAGAAGATCCTAGAAACTACTCTTAGGTTGTACAGGTCTTCTCATACAAGGATATAATCCCACTACGACTGAAGTCACTGCTGACCATTGCCTCAATTAGTGTTAACAGCAGACAGACAAATAAACAACCATTGCATCCCGGGACTCGAACCCGGACCTCGGCAATTGTAGTATCAACTGAAAGCTATACCACTCCGCCACTGAGGGCCGAACTTATTTTCCTTTCTTGTTGACATTTGTAGGAAGGGAAACAAAATATAAGTTTGGTTGTATCATCAATCAGTCATCAGAATTTAACAAATACACTGAAAATGGATCTGAAACAGATCAATGGGAAAGGTTTTTATTGTAGAAATGCTTTCCACCACCTAAACCACCTACAGGAAAAAAAATGCAACACCTGGAAGGATTAATGCCGTTTAATTGAAACGCTTATTACTTAGTCAGTTAGCGTACACTGAGTTGTGCGATTGATTAAATTATCAAAAACAAATGCGTAAAATTACCATTTTACCTATTCGGTAACGTGGTGTAATTAGTATGACGTTGAACCGCCCGCCCAATTTGGTAGCAATACATTCCTGAACACGGCTGGAAAGGCTATCATACAGCTCTATAATGTCCTCCTGAGGGATAGAACGCCAAATTGCGCGAAGTCGATGTTCCGTTTCACCGACAGCGGTGGGCGCACCTCTTGGGTGTTGTTGGAGCTGTCGGCCCATTATGTCCCAGATATATTCAATAGGTGAAAGGTCCGGCGAGCGTGCTGGCCACGGTAGTACCTGGACGTTTTGCTCATGTAGATACTGAAGACTAATGCTGGTTGTGTGGAGACGGACATTATCTTGCTGGTAAAAGTTTCGTGCTGCTGAACAAATGGGACAGCCACTGGCTGAAAAATGTTGATAACATATCATTGGACGGTTAGAGATCCCCTTATGATGAGCAGTTCTGACCGAGATGTCCGATTAATGGCACTCCACACCTAGACACCAGGTGTGTGTGACGATGTCGCACGCACTGGGTGGCATTCCTTTCCCTTGTATGACGGCGAACACATTGTCTACCGTCGTGCTGATAAAGACATAAACGAGATTCGTCATTAAATACCACGGTATTCTACTCTTGTTCGTTCCAGTTTTGTCTGAGACATCACCACTGAAGACGTGCTTGAATGTGGTCAGATGTGAGGGGCAAATGCAGTGCCGCACGATAGGCTCGCAATGAAAACTGTAAAAGCCTGTTGTTTACAGTCCGCCTGGTAGATATTCGATGTGTTACCTGTTGCCAGTCCCTTTGCAGTTGCGTTGTAGTCGCGAATCTGTCACGCAATGCCATGCGTCGCAAATGGCGGTCCTGTCGCTCCATAGTCATACGTCATCTTCGTGATCCTTTTCGGCGTGTGCTGGATCCTTCTTGAACCCACTGGCGCCATATGTGTACGATGGTGCTGGGATTGTGGCCAACCTCTGTATGAGAAACCAGCTTCTCTAAGGTCGATGGTTCTTCCACGCTCAAAGTCTGTTTACTGTTGGAACGACGTTCGACGTCTGCTTGGCATCTTTAACGGTTTAGTACAATTTCCACAACATTTTGTCAACCAGGGAGCTTTGGTTGCCTTTATCTGTGTTTGACTGCTCCGCACCTGTGACGTCAGCTCGCGCCTGCCAATCATTTCGATCATCCTGCAAACCTAATCATTTTCATGCATTTCCTTATACTACAGCCTCCCAAAATTTCGTCACATTTGCATAACTTCTTGCAAGTATTGCATTTTTTATTTCTTGTAGTGTATTCATGTATAAACAACTGTGGTACCCCTTCTTACATATTATTCGGCATCAATTTTAGTCGTTGCTGTGCATCATTTGATTTTATGTGTAGAGTTTATTTTTGAAATTATTTTTACAGAATAAAACGTCAGGTTAGATTAAGGAAATATCTTGAAAATAGGAGATGATAAATTCATCTTTCAACTTCATGGGAAAACGATTTGTTTTGAATATTTTTTTAAAAAAACTCTGCGTTCAATATTCTTTAAAAAAGGCAACATCTGATGCCATTGTTTGTGTTTTCCTTTTCCTTATTTATGATAGGGGCAGAATAATTTCACAGATATTGATGCAACGAGTTATATCTGAAATGAAAACTTTTGGCTCGTCGAGTGTCATCGGATAATTCAAATTATTTCCTCTTTTTCTTCTTTCCCCCAAAATAAAGTAATAGTGAAATTTAACGAGTGGTCGATCGTAACGATTCATATGTCGAATGAAAGGTTAAGTAAGAAGCGAAGACTAACATTGGGAATGTAACTATCTTTCCCTCCGAAGTCGGGAGAGGGAGGTGCTTTCTGGGACAGTTTCCTGCAAAGCAACAAAAAATACGTAAACCATTTAAAGAATACTTATCTTTCTATATTCATGCTAAAAGACAATAAGGGTAGAAATTTCGAATGGCAAACACACTTACTGAAATTTTATCTACTTCAAAAGAAGGTAGGGTGCCCAAGTCTATCTTCATTTTCATGATTGAGCAAAAATTGACGGCGCCCAATTTTCCTTTGATGTACGAATTCACTAAGTGGTTTCATCACTGTCATTTATTCCTTTACGCTTTAGAGCCCATACAGGAAGATTTTTTTAAAATACGTGCAGATCATTTTATATATTCCTCGGAAAAAAGATGAATTTGAAAAAAAAAACTTAGTTTTTTTTCATCTTTAGGAATAAACTTCATCAAACTACTATTTATATAGTTTTGTAACTCATAAATTAAGTTTAAGAATTTTATTACATTTATGACCAAATGTTTAGTAATAAACTTCAATTAAAGGTTTTTAGGGTAGGGGCCAATAAAATGGAGCAGCAAAGCCCTATTCCTCTTCATCTACTGAGCTTTCATTTGCCTTAGGTCGAAACGTACTAGGGTTATCCTTAAGTTTGTGCGTTTTACTATGCAAAATGTGTACGCTATAACACCATCGTGTTGCAATTGTTTTACCTCTCAAAGTAGTACTAAGAGAAAGTATGAAGTTCACTGCGTCAGTCCATAACTATTACAGCTATCATAGTCTTGGTTTCCATCGTTAGAAACGTTCTACAATGACTGAGTTAATTATTTAAATTGGCAGAATTTTGCGTCCTTACTGGAAAAAAGGATTGCTATCAAAACGACCCGAGAATTTTGCGAAGTAGAAGGTGAGGGGTTCAGTCTCCATTACCTACTGCTCATGATTCAAGAAGTTCAAACGTGGTGACAGGAGCCTCGAAAGTAATCTGCGATGGGGACGGCTAACATCGGTAGATCGCAACATTCTGTGCCACACTCTTAAAGCTGATCCATCGACATGCACTCGCAGACTCTTGTCTGAACTTGGTTGCTCACAAACAACTATAGTCTGTAACGCATCGGTAGGACAGCAATGAGTTTCAGAAGTGTTCCACATGAACTGACTACTGAACAAGCAAACCGTCGTGTCGAAGTCTGCAGGAAACTCCTTGTTAATCCACCCGATCACCGTTTCATCAAGTGAATTTTTATGTGCAATGAAAAAGGAGTTTTTTCAACAATCCAAACACCTAAAAGCAGTTTGCATTTCCTGTCCCAAAGACAAGAATGATTCGAACATAGGCAACGTTGTGTGTTTAGTGTAATTTTGAGGGTGTAGTGCAATTTTAAGTGGTTTCCCAATGGGCACGCCATCACTGCCGACCTCTAATCAGCACAACTGGAGGACGTACACTCTGTGATGCTTCGACGTTATCCAGAAATTGCAAATAGACATCAGGTCTCCTCCAGCAAGACAACGCAAAACAGCTCACCGCACAAAATTAAACATCCAGAACTGAAATTTGAGCTTTTTTCTCTCCCGGCGTATAGTCCGGATCTAGCTTCTTGCGACTACCACGTCTTTCGCTTCATGGCTTATTTTCTTCAAGGTAGGCTGTTCAGACATTTCTAGAAGTCCATAATGGATGTCAGGTGTATGAAGCCTGGTGCTGAAGATGAATCAAACAACTTGCCGACATATGGCTATGACCTATTGAATATAATGGTTTATATTTCGCTAAGTAAGGTTAATTAAATTAGGCAGTACCGAGACCTTTTTTAATTTTTTAAGGTTCATAATTTATATTGTAATAATCATTTCTCAAGCAGATGATAAAACGCAGAGACTTCTGAATCACTCTAATATTTTCCAAAAAATGTTGTCTCGAAAATCTGATGTTTTAAGGAAATCGCCTTGGAAGCTGTTTCCGGAAAGTTCTCTTAAACGCTCTCTGAAAATGTTTACACAAACTGCTACACCATTCACCAATTGAGTTACATGTCACTTGTCCATGGCCTTCATTTTCAATATTGAGGTTGGCAAGAGTTAGTTTCAATCCGATATATCCATTCATGCTATCTGTTGATTTTTAAAGAAATCACCTATGAAATACAGAAGATCGATCTTAGCACAATTTAGGAACATTTTCCTAGCCTCGATCTAATCGATGCAAAACCATTCCACTGATCCCCATTAAACTGGGCTTGAGGAAAAAATTCCGTGAAGGTTTATGAGGAAGGCGATGGATTTCCCAAGATGAGTGATGCAACTGGGAAACAAATACTAAAGGACGAAAAATGCGAAGAACAGCTGCGCCATGTGTGATGCTAAGTGATATCGAAAAAGCATCAGGGAAGACTTTCAAAGAGGTTATTGCTGGTTTCTTAAGCAATGTTAAAACCGAAAATTATAGTGATCTTGCAGAACAGATGCTAGGCGCTTTTAACGAAAAAAGAGTTTTTTTTTGAAAAATATATTTATGTCATTTCAAATTTTTTGAAAACTCATAATATGCTTAATAGTAAACAATTTGGTTTCAAAAAAGAAAAAATATAATTCAACTTTTATCAAAATTTGCATATAAAATTAATCAATCATTGAATAAAAGTAAAAGGTGGTAACCATATTTTTAGATCTTCAAAAGGCTTTTTATACAACAGATCATTCTTAATTATTGAAAAAAATAGAAAATTATTGAGTTCTAGGTTGGGTTGGGTTGTTTTACCTCTGAGCGGCACTTTTTTGCACACCATGGGCTAAATGACCAGGTCACATTGACCCCGAAGGCTCAGAGAAGGTTGGGGGAGGGGACCCACTGGAACAGCTGTTGGGAGACAGATGGTAGCCTCCCGTCAAGGCCATCCAGCGTGTTCTTTAACGTTCACAGGGTATGGCTCTCCCACACACGGGGCCACGGCTTAACGTCCCATCCGACGGACGGCGGCCTTTCCAAGCCCATCGGTGTCCTCTACTGACCGTGGGCAGGGAGTTTTGCGGAGATAAATCTCAACGCAGACTCAGCTGGGACTCAAACCTGGGAACTACAGATTACGAGCCTGGAGCGCTATCGCCACGTATTGAATTCTAGGTGTTTTATTAAATTGGCTTAGGAATTATTTAGTAAACAGATATACCATCACTAAAATAGGCAATTCCTATAGCTAAATAAAATTAGTTTCATTCGGAATTCCTCAAAGTTCTATTCTGGTCCTTTATTTTTTATAATATATTATATATAAATAATCTAACACTTTTAAATTTTAAAAGCGATATTTTTATATGCAGATGTATTTTAATAATGAACAACAACCAACATTTGAATAAAAATATTGAAGAAATTCAGTTAGATTATAATAATATTTTAAGATGACTAAAACAAAATAAAATCTTAAATAATAAAAAATGAATGTAATACATTCTCCAATGTTAAATCAAATAAGAATTTTTTCATTAAAACTCATAAAATAAATTGTTCTGAAAAAAATTATTTTACTAATGACTCTGGTTTTAATTGTTATAAACTTGAACATGTAAATTACATAAAACATTTAGGTATATATATATATAAATTGATAAACATTTTAGATGGAATATGCACATCTATAAAATATGTGAATATCTCAGATTATCTGCATTTAAAATTAAAAAATCGAGATATATATTTAATACTAAAACTTGCATTTTATTCTATAAATCTATATGTGAATCAATTATATCTTATGGTATAAGCATTCATGGTACAATAAACGTAACAAATATGAAGAAATTTGAAAATCTTCAATCTGTAATGGCCAAAATAATAATATATATAAAACTTAGACCAAAACATTAAGAGACAGATTACATTAGTTGAAGTTGTTTTCATACAGAAACTTATATATTTATAATATAATCTTAAAACATTATTTTGATAATGCGTTTAAAAAAGAAAATAGATCGTAGTACAAATGCAAGATTATAAGCTAAAATTTGTTACAAACTACCTAATTTTAAAAACAATTATGGAAGATACATCAGTGATTATAAAATACCATACACTTTTAATTTAATTCCAAGAGAAATTATAAATTTTAACAGCTATAATAGATTAAAAATAAATTTAAAATATTATCTTAAATAAATTATATAACTATGTTAAATTTTGTATATTCCATAAAGTTTTTACATTTTACATTTTGTCTTATTTTAATTTTCTTTTTCTAAAATAAATTATTAATTGAGGGAACATGTGTATATAAGTTATGAATGTATCATTCAATTATCTACAGATAAGCTACCTAGCTTTGTGAGTCCTATAAATTTTGTATTGTGTATATGTTCCTATGAGTGAATAAACAATGCTTAAAAAATATATGTATAATGGGATGCAACATGCCATTGAAAATCCATTTCCTCTACTCCCATTTGGAGTTTTTCCATACTAACTTGGATGTCGTCCACTTTGATAAGCATTGAGGAAGCCTAAGTTGAGGCATTTCTAGAAGGAAGAAATGTCAGCAGAAAGGGAAATCCGATTATTGCCCATTATCATTTAAAGAAACTTGTTTTTTTTTTAATTTTTAAACTGGACTTGACATATCATATTTTTATGTTAAAATTTGCTAAATTTTAAATATTGCCATTTCGCTTTCCAACAAAACAACGGATGGCACGAGAGTTTAAGCCCAGATTTAAAATTCAGCGCATTGATATTAACCAAAATCACTTGTTTCCATTTTAAGGTGAAACAAAATGTTCAGATTTTAGCGAAATCTGGATCATAAGCAGAGACTAATTAGCATTCAGAAACAGCAATGCCAATATTATCAGCCACTTTTAGGTTATAGGTTCTGAAAGCAAACTGACGATGTAGCCTATTCTGAAAAACTGGCAAATAATTTACATTCAGTGCATTTTAAAATTGAAATATTTTCTACTTGTATTGTGAGATTCTCCCTCCCACTTGACGGAAAAGGATATCAGGTTCAGCTCTTCAACTGAGGCTCGAGACACATTTCTCCCGATGTCGGTTTCGCTTCCATACACCTCATCCGTAGCCTTGGATTCCTGTGCATGTTGGAGATCATGCTGGAGTGTTTAACTCAAAAATCTGTTTTGAACTGTTCTGATCGGGTTTCCTCACCTAATCCCCATCCTAAGCTGAGACCTTTCTCGTCCTCCCATTGCGTGATGGAGGTGGGGGGGGGGGGGGGGGTTAATGATCTAGGTTCATGTCCGTTCAGATTTTTCTAGAATATAGCCCCATTCGCTTTCGATGATAAACGGATTACAAGTGTCAAGGATGCATAGGATGTAGCATTAGATGTTACGTCCTATGCAGTTAAAAAGCACACTCGATGGTTTTGACTATTCAGTTGGGGCTCTCGTCGGCCTCCTACCGACGGAATTCTCTTCCTCTACTCACGTGACCATTCGGCCATTTTTCTCTCTGTGCGCCATTTTTATATGTCTCTGAGGGAAAGAAACACAATGACACCAACCCGTCATGTGTCATTTAAGACCAACTTCCTCTGCAAAATACGTCTTCTTCAATATCATCGATCCTTCATGATGCTTCCAATCCATTCATCTGCTTCATCCTCTTTTTAATCAACTGAAAGAGATGACATTGAGAGAAGGTCAAACATCAATCGTCAAGCATTCCTTTCATCACACGTTTTCTTGATCAGTTCGTTTCAATACGATCGATTACGGCCGTATTTATGACTCTGTGAACTGTATTTGACATTAGTAACCATAACTTTGAAGTGCCTTTGTTAATCATCGTTGGGATCTTTAACGTTTTCTAATTATTTTGTTATATTTCTTTAAATAAATTGTATTATAGACAATACGAAATATCAATGTCGGGGTTGGTTTTGAAATGCACAGAAGATTTCAGAAGTTTATTGAGAGCAAGTTTCACCTCTTAAAGACGTGCTATTCATCTTGTATGATGATGCAGAGGAGACTGACAGTTATTCTGTTGCCGTTCATCTTTCCGACAACGAAAAAGAAAAAGAAACAGTCTCTAATTTTCTACAGTAAACATCCAACTGAATTTTCACTAAAAAAAGATTTTCTCCTCGTTCAAGACACTGTTAAGAAATTTAATTGGCAATCAACCAATTCTTTGTCGACCAGCTTTAAAGCGATTAGTGTTGTTTTCGATATGAACCGAATTAATATATTTTTCTACTTTCTTTAAAGCACAAATGAGGAAAGAAAACTTCATTTTTCTGTTGCTTGTCCAAAGTGAGCCAGAGAAATAAAATTAATTCACGTCCCATCATAATTTTAACCGGGGTTTTTTTTTTGGCGCGCAAAAGACTCCAACAATATTTTTTTTCACGTGACATCAAGTAAGTGAGCGTGAAAAGCTTTTCCTGAACCATGCTTCTGTTTGTCAGCTTCCCGCAATCCGACGGCTGCAGTTGCGCAGAGGCGCCGCTGCCACTCACAGACAAGATCTTAGAGGCATCAAACGATTGGCATTTCCGCTAGCCAAAGCCGCACACTGACAGCATGAATCCTGTGATGACAACTGATTTCAAGATTCTGACTGGATGAATATTCTAAACACTGTTTTTCATTAAACAAGTTTTATTCGAACAATCATAATATAAATAATTCATCTAAAGTTACTGAAGTTCCACAAAGATAAAAGCTTATTTTCATGAGAATTTGTTAAATTTACCCATTTTGTAAGTCTTCTTGTACTCATCTAAGTATATTTGCATATAATTATATATCAAGAAATAACTGTTTGGAAAAATGATTCGCCGACCGGTGGCATTCGAACCCATGCCTCCCAGTTGCATGCTGGTCCCACTCATCGGGGAATCATTTTCTCCACAAAATAATTTCTTGAATTATATGTCAACAGATAATCTGTGAATTTATTTTTGATTAATTATATATCAGTTTCAGAACTAAAGAAGCACAGAAAAATGTCTCGTAGACAAGAAACGCTTGAAATAATTAGTTGAAAAAAAAATTGAGCTGTCCTGAGTGGGACAATCGAAGTTTTTTTAACTTTTTTTCACCTAGTTAGTTACTCGGATTTTTTTTTCACATATATACACTTACTAATTTCTTTATTGCAAGAAATACGACTTTCTTATTTTTATTAACGAGTTACAATAAATTTCAGTATGTTAATTCAGTTTTTAAAAATAAAAATTCAGTTTAATTTTTATTTTATAATTTTTTTATAACATGAGGACATAGAATTTCTTCTCGTAAAAGATCAAAAATGGATGAACTATTACATTTCGTTAAAATTTATCATAATTGTTTATTAAAGTTTATAATAATTACTTTTAGGGTAGTGTTTATACTATATATAAGTTTCGTTACATCCTCATAATGATCATCATCCTCAAGCAGCCATGGGTTACGGAGGTCCAACCAGACCGTGCAATTTAGTTCTCCAAGCAAGTATAAAAGTCCTGAGCTACATCTACTGCATCTGGCCACTGCACACCAATTCTAACAAGGTCCTGTTTGACATTGTCTGCCCACCGCATCCTAGGTCTCCCCCTCTTTCTGAGGCCTTTAGGCACACTGTTCATAACCATATTCGCCAATCTATAATTATTCATACGGGCAACATGGCCAAACCAACGGAGTCTCTCTCTGCACAATATGCTGCTTAAAGGAGGTTGTAAACCCCTTTGCCTAACCTCATCATTAGTTACAAAGTTGAACAACCTAATGCCCAAGACACTGCGTAAGATTCTGGAATCAAAAGCAGCTAGTTTCCTGTTACCTTGTTTACAAAGTGTCCAGGTTTCACTACCATAACTAACCCTAGAAAGAACCAAAGTATTATACAGTCTGATTTTAGTCTTTAGGTGTATACGCCCATTTCTCCACACTCTCCATAGATTCTTAAAAGTCCCGGCAGCAATCCCTATTCGTCTGTTAATCTCATGCCTCACATCACCATTATCTGTTACATAGCTCCCAAGGTAATTAAACTGTGACACCTGCTCAAGACTGCAACCATTCAGATGAACTGAATCACAGCCTGCCTGACCAATTTTCATCACTTTAGTGTTCTCTCTGTTTATAATAAAACCTACTGTACTGCCAGTTTCATACACACCTCGAATGAAAGAGTTCATCTCATCAACATCATTTGCCAAAAGGGCTAAATCATCAGCATAATCTAAATCAGAAATTTTCGTATCTCCAGTCCATTTAAGGCCAAAATCTTTCCCTTGAAGTGGATTTCGCATAACATAATCAATAACCAAGCTAAAGAGAAAAGGAGACAAAATGCACCCTTCTCGAACACCAGAAGTAATGCTAAACCAATTGATACAAGCCTTACCAACTCTCACACACGACTCAGTTTTATTATAGAGAGCTTTCATTATGTTAACTAACTTGTCTGGTATACCATATGATTTCACAAATAACCACAAATTATGACGATCAACAGAGTCGAAAGCCTTGTTGAATTCAACAAAGCTAGCAACCAAAGGTTTCTGAAACTCTAAGCATTTCTCAAGAATCTGCCTAAGTGAAAATATCTGATCCACACATCCCCTATCACTTCTGAATTAACACTGTTCATCACGCAATTGACTGTCAATCAGATTCTTAATTCTATTAAGCACAATCATGGAAAGAACTTTACCTGGAACAGAGAGTAGGCTGATACCCCTATAGTTTTCACAAGAACTGCGATCACATTTTTTGAAAATAGGGAATACAATAGCTCTGGTAAAATCCTTAGGAACCATGCCTTTATCATAAAAGATATTCAGAATTTCAGTCATCCAAGTGGTAACCGAAACATTCCCAGCTCTAAGCATTTCTGTAGTAATTTCATTTGAAGATTTATGAAGTTTAAGTTTAGAAATAGCCAAAATAACTTCGGATTGTGTTATTGGTTCAACATTAAAGCCACCAATGCATCTAACATAATTACAAACAATGAGAGTAGAACTAACCACATTGTTTAGAACATTACTGAAATGCTCAGCCCACCTAGCCATGGCAGAATCCTCACCTTCTATAACCTTACCTTGTTTATCCTTCAATCCCTGTATACCTGTTCGTTTTCTACCACACAAAACATTAACTATCTGATACAGCTCTCTGCTGTTGTGTTGTCTAACTGCTTCCTCGGCTTTGTCAGCCAAACCATCAAGCCAAAGATTCTTATCAGCAGCTAACTGATCTTTTACACGTTTATTAAGCTCTCTGTAATGCTTTCTATTAGGACTAGTAGGGTATTGATTAAGAACATTCCTGCAGTTCTTTCTTTCCGAAATAAGCTCAAGTGCCTTAATACTCAGGTAATTTTGCCTCCTCTGCTCCTTTTTTCCTAAAAGAGTACTGATAGTGCCCAAAAAAGCCTGTTTAAAATGATACCATTCTTCCTCAACTTCAGTAGTAAGCATACCATGACTGTCATAATGATTAAGTAACCTATCATGGTAAGCTTTGGTTATAACTGGGTCTTTCAGAGCATCAGTATTAAAAGTAAATTTTTTATCCCTAGCACAACACTTTTTAAGTTTAAGTTGCAAGACACTTTTAACAAGGTAATGGTCAGATCCAATTTCAGCTCCCCTATATGACCTGGTATTCCTAACAGATTGGTTTGGTTTGGTTGTTTAGGGTTTAATGGCGCATTAGCAACTAAGGCTATAATGCGCCAAACGAATGTCCAAGATGTAAAAAGATAAAAGTCATGGAACCCTCAACCAATTTTTAAAAATAAACTAGAAATTTAACGATACAAATGTAGAATAATAAAATAACAAGCAGTGAATAACAATAAACAAATGTAGAAATATTTTGTAATAATAAAAGTAACCAGGTGTAAACAACCTGGGTTAATCATTTATAAAATAATCAGTAGAGTAAAATTATAGACGAGTAAAATATCCAGTATATTGTAAAAATTGAAAAACAGCATTAAAACAACAATGTTCGGATAAAAGATGTCCGAGTGTAAGTGGCTCGGACGTAAAATCGTGAAAGTTAAAATAGAGTCGACGTTCAAAGTTAAAAGCGGGACATGAAAGTAAAATATGTTTGATCGTTAAAATGGTGTCGCAAAACTCACACTTAGGTACGTCGTCCGCCCGTAAAAGAAACGAATGAGTAATAAACGAATGACCTAAGCGGAGCCGAGCAAGTACAACTTCCTCCTTGCGATTCCTGCGGTAACAAGACTGCCATGGTTTGATGATAGGTTTGATCTCAAAGAGCTTGTTGGTAAGCTGTTCCGACCAAGATCTCTGCCACGTGCCCGGAGCTCGGTGGAAAAACGCTGCCGGAAATCCAGATAGGGAACCGGCAACGGAGAGTCAGACAGGGGCATGGCTGACCTGGCAGCAGAATCTGCCAAATCATTACCCCTGATTCCGACGTGACCGGGCACCCAACAGAAGAGATTCGTGGTGGTGGCTGCCAGACGATGGAGCTGCTGGCGGATCTTGGAGAGAACAGGGTGAGGCCGATGCCTCACCGAGATCAAAGCCTGTAGCGAGCTAAGCGAGTCGGTGTAAAGCACACACCGACGATGATGCTTAGTCGCCATGTGGTCCAAGGGGAGGCTGATAGCGTGCAACTCTGCAGTGAAGATGGAACACTGCAGTGGGATCTGGTCTGCAATGATTACATCACAGCAGACCATGGCCGATCCCACCGAAGTGCCGGACATCGAGCCATCTGTAAAGACAGGCAAGAAGTCCGGGTGCTCAGCACGATGGCTGGCAAAGAGTTGCTGGTACACACAGTCGGGTGTAAAGGCCTTCCCCGTCCTGCACAGGGAAAAATCGCAGGAAGGGGAAACAGCGAGCCATGGTGGAAGTGGCTCAACTGTCGACTGTGCAACGCTATCGAGACTGGTGTTGATGTCTCTGAGGAAGCCTCGGACACGCAAACCAAAAGGACGAATGGCAGTCGGCCGATTTGTGTAAAGCATTTCCCACTTCGGACTGAAAACGCAGTCCCAAGTCTGATGGCCAGGCAGGGATCGCAATTTAGAAGCATATTGTAGGGACAACTGCTGACGGCGAACAGAGAAAGATGGTTCGTCGGTCTCAACGTAAAGACTCTGGACCGGTGAGGTGCGGAAGGTTCCCGTTGCAAACACAGAGGGCCTGATGATGGAGGGGGTCCAGCACCTTCACCACCGAATCCCGGGCCGAGTCGTACACCTGGGATCCGTAGTCCAGTTTCGATCGGACAAGTGCACGGTAGAGGCGGAGCAAAGAACATCGGTCCGCCCCCCCAAGAGAGGGAGGAGAGGACCTTGACGATGTTCAATGCCCGCGTGCACTTGGACCTGAGATGACGTATGTGAGGTAAAAAGGTCAATTTCCGATCGAATATGAGACCGAGAAACTTGGTCTCCGCCACAACTGGAATGATGTTACCCCCGAGCCGCAGCTGGGGATCCAGATGAAGATTACGCTTGTGGCAAAAGTGCACACAAGCGGTCTTCTGTGGGGAAAAC
This sequence comes from Ryuthela nishihirai, assembly GCA_038380435.1. Lineage (NCBI taxonomy): Eukaryota > Metazoa > Arthropoda > Arachnida > Araneae > Heptathelidae > Ryuthela > Ryuthela nishihirai. Next base: position 1,089,554 of record JAWZYU010000025.1, read on the forward strand.
CGAAACCCGTTTGCCGTCGCCCAAACCGAAAGATTGTTCAGGGCAATTTGCAGTTGTCTTTCAATGACCCTCATGCTGGACGATGAGCAAAAGATGCTAAAGTCATCAACATAGAGGGCATTGCCTACTGATGGAGGAAGTTGTCTAGTTATAGAATTAATCTTGACAGCGAAAAGCGTAACACTCAGAACACAGCCTTGTGGCACCCCCTGTTCTTGGGGGTACGGCCACGACAGAGTGTTACCGACACGGACACGAAAAGAGCGTGTCGATAAGAAGTTGGAGATGAAGATCGGCATGTGACCTCTGAAGCCGAAGCTGTGGAGGTCACGAAGAATGCCGAATATCCAAGCCGTGTCGTACGCTTTTTCGATGTCGAAGAAAATTGACACCAGGTGCTCTCTTCTTAAAAATGAATTTCTGATAGCCGATTCAAGGCGTATCAGATGGTCAAGAGTTGACCGTTGCCTGCGAAACAACACTGGGTGTTGGAAAGAAGGTTGTGATGTTCTAAATACCAGATGAGTCTGGCATTTACCATTCTTTCCAACACCTTGCACACACAGCTCGTCAATGCGATGGGACGATATTTGGAAGGGATCTTGGGATCTTTGCCTGGCTTGTGGAAGGCCAAGACGATGGCCTCCCGCCAGGAGTCCAGAAACTGCTCCTCGAGAAAAATGCGATTGAAGAGATGGAGCAGCCGACCCTTACTCGATGGTGAAAGATGTTGGAGCATGGCATAATGGACATTGTCCGGCCCTACAGCAGAGGCACGAGAAGAGTGCAGAGCAAGGCGAAGCTCCTCCGCTGTGAATGGCCTGTTGTAAGGCTCCAGGCCATTCGAGTGGAAAGACAGTGGAGAGCGCTCCGCCCTGCCCTTCTGGGCCAGAAACTCGGGGGAGTAAGAGGAAGACGAAGAGATGGAATAGAATGACTCCCCCAGAGTATCGGCAATTGCTTTGGGATCAGCAATTGCCTGTCCATTGTGCTCCAGGATCGATAACGAGTGGGACGTGTAGTTCCCACTCATCTTCCGGACTTTATCCCACACGACCTTAGAAGTAGTCGTGCAGGTGATAGAAGATGTATACTTGATCCAAGATTCCTTCTGGCTCTGGCGTCGGACGAAACGAGCTTTCGCCCTGGCGCGTTTGAAATTTTCGAGGTTGGGGGTTGTCGGATATCTCCGAAACCCCCCCCCCCCAAGCCTTGTTCTGAGCCTTACAAGCTGCGGTGCAATCTGGATTCCACCACGGTTTTGGAAAGCGAGGAAACCGTGTAGAAGTTTGAGGAATTGTTGATGCAGCTGCATCTAAGATACAGTCCGTTATCTCCGCTACTGCCACATTGATTGGCTCCTGGCTGACAGAGTGGTGATCGAGCTCAGAGAGCAGCTCGAAACCACCCCAGTCAGCCCGATCGAGCCTCCACCACGAGACGCATGAAGGGCTGCAAGGCCCCCCACGCGAGATGGTGCACACCACGGGGAGGTGATCGCTTCCATAAGGGTTGTCCTCGACCTCCCATGTAAAGAGTGGAAGGATCGAGGAGGAGCAGATGGTGAGGTCAATGGCAGTGAAAGAGCGGGTTGGGGAGTGAAAGTAAGTACTGACACCGGTGTTCAACAGGGAGAGAGAAGGATCCAGGAGCCACTGCTCCAGGACCCCGCCCCTCCCGTTGGTGTCAGCACTGCCCCAAAGTGGACTGTGTCCGTTGAGGTCCCCCATAATGAGGAAGGGGGACGGCAGCTGCGAGACGAGATCATCAAGGTCTTCCTGGAAGACGATGCTCCCAGGTGGAAGATATACAGAGCAGACAGTCAGCGAGAACCCCATGAAGAGACGGATGGCTACCGCCTCCAAGTTGGTGGTGAGGGGTACGACCTGGAATGGAGAATGGTTGCTCACGAGGATGGCGACACCCCCGCGAGCTGGACCATCTCCATCCCGGTCCTGGCGAACCAGTGAAAAGTGCCGGATCGTGGGATCTGTGACTGGCTGCAAGTATGTCTCCTGCAGGCACACACAGATGGGCTGGTGTGCCTGAAGGAGGGCCTTGATGTCGTCAAGATTCCTCTGGAATCCACGACAATTCCATTGTAGGAGTGTGGCCATCTCAGGACTTAGAAGAGTGGGCGGACGACAAGTTTCTATTCAGCTTAACCGCCGCGGAGGACGGTTTACTGAATAGGGGGCGGTCAGTATCCATGTCCTCGGAATCGTCCGAGGGGCATGGATCGGTGACCGCTCTTTGAGGTGCAGTGATTTTCTTTTTGGGCCCCGGTGGGGGCCCCTTAGGTTTTGAAGGTCTTGCTGTCTGAGGACAGGGAGGAGGAGGCCTTCCGGTGCTGCAGCTGCAGGAATGGAAACCGGGGTTGATGTCGAAGTCGACACCACCCTCGATCTCGCCTGCGTGAGGAGGTACTTCGCAGCTGGCGAGAAAGACTCAGTAGGTGGTACACTGATGTCAGTCTGCACCGCAACCGAAGTCATTGGAATGATGGGCTTTCCAATGACTGCACTGGCATAGGAAACCTTGCCAGGTGGGGCGGGCGGTGCAGCAAGCTTTCTCACTGCAGCATACGAGATGTTGTTCATGACTTTGAGGCGTTGTACCTCCTTTTCCTCCTTCCACTTTGGACAGTCGCGGGAGTACGCCGGATGTTCGATACTGCAGTTCGCACAGCATGCCTTTTCTGCTGTGCAGTCAGGATCGAGATGATCCTTACTGCCACAGCGAGCACAGGTGGGCTTGCCCCTGCATGCTGTGCGGGCATGACCGTATATCTGACACTGAAAACAGCGCAGAGGGTTCGGTATATACGGCCGTACCTCGCAATGTAAGTAACCTGCCTTGATGGAAGAAGGCAGGCGTGGCGAGTTAAAGGTGACAATCAGCACCCTGGTGGGTGTCAATTTCCCATCACGGCGTGTCGAAACCCGATGGACCGGTATTACTCATTGAGGTGTGAGTTCTGAAAGGATTTCCTCCTCGGTGACTTTGAGGAGGCCCCACTCAGTTATCACACCCCGTGAGGAATTCAGAGTTTTATGGGGAGTGACTTCGACAGCCACCCCACCAATTTCTTTGACTTTCAGGAGTAGTTCAGAGTGTTTAGAACAAGCTGTCTCAACCTGCAAGTCGCCAGATCGTAAGCGCTTGACGGATTTCGGCTCTCACGCAAGACCTTTCAAACCTTTATTTACAAAAAATGGGGACATGTCCCCAAGTACCTGATCACCCGTGGAGTGGATGATCAGGAACTTTGGGAACGAAGACAGAGACACAGAAGACGATGGCAGAGATAACGTAGACAACGAGGAAGATGGGGGCTCACGTCGAGCCCTCTTGTTGGCGGCGATTGCATTATTTTCTTCATTCTCTCGCATGTTTGTTTTTGTGTGGTTCAGTGCCCGCTGTCCCCACTCTCCACGGAGCCCAACAAGGGGACGCCCAGTCGGGCGCCAGGGCTACGCAGGCACTATACCCACACAGACAGTGAGCCAAGCCCTCACAAATAAATAGAAGGAAAATAAAAAGAGAAATGTGCTGAACAAAAACGTTCTACACAAATGAAACAAAGGGCAAAAATAAGAATATTGTGATTGCCAAACTGACTGCACAAAGAAAGGATAACGACAAATGGAAAATAATCTGTGAGGAAACTTGTAAACCTGTACCCGGACCGTGGGCAAGGTTACTCACCACTCTGCACGGTTGACCCTAGCAGGACCTGCCCACCAGCCGATTGCTCTTGGGGGGGCCACCCCAGGAGCTCCCGTTTACCGGAAGCAGAGGCCAAAGCAGTGTATAGCAGAGGCCCCGGAATCCGCTGCCCAGCCCTGCGACAGACAGGCTCCCCAATGGCAAGACGGCCAATGGGGACCACGCCAGTCATGAGCTGAGGAGAGAAGACGGGGACCCCCGAGCAACTACCAGGATCCTCCTTTCCCGGGACACGGGTCTCCGCGCACGGCAAACACGCGGGCGAGCGTTTAGGACCCTGCGAAGGTAACCGAGCCAGCGGAACCTTCACAGGGTGGTCCCCCTCACCGTGTACAGGCGCTCACACCGAGGGGGTATTCCTAACAGAACTAGCCCATTTGCTGTTAATTAATATATAATCAATCATATTCTTATGCAGCCCATCAGGTGAAACTCATGTGTACTTATGTATGTCGCGGTGTTTATAATAAGTGTTAGTTATTCTGAAACCATTGAGTTTACTTACATGTAGGAGACGTTGCGCATTGCCATTGCAGCTACCAATACCAAAAGGGCCTATTACTCCTCCCCAAAGGTCAGAGTCAGTACCAACTTTCGCATTGAAGTCACCTAGAACAAGGGTAATATCTCCTTTCTTGACAGAATTCAAAATATCCTGAAGTTGTCCGTAAGACCTATCCTTCTCATCCTAATCGGTATCCTCAGTGGTGGCATAACAGCTGATAACATTCAAGTCTTTAACGCTTGTCTGAAATTTTGCTGTAAGAAACCTTTCATTAATGCACTCGTATCCTAGAAGAGCATCACTAGGGTGTCTGCTGAGAACGCTGCCACGCCTTGGTGATGCTTATTGTCGTCCCTCCCTGAAAAGAGAAATTTAAGACTATTTTTAATAATCTGACCTTTATCTGTCCATCTGGTCTCTTGCAAACCAAGAATATCTAAATTATAATGGTGGAATTCTTGTGTGAGGACATCAAGAGAAAAAGCTCTGTGCAGAGTCCTCACATTCCAACTACCTATGGAGAGAAAACGGTTAGTGGGATGTTTAAAGAAACTATGTTTATTGAGAGAGGGAATCCCGACAATATCAAACAGCCCCCTAATCGCAGACAACGGGCAAAGACCCGTCCCCCTCCACTAAAGGCTGAAGCCATCTACACTGGAAGACATCCTTCAATGTAGAATTTGACGATGCCAATAGAAGCAAAGTGTTCAGGTGCCTGGGTTGACCTCTGCTCAAGATTATCCACCAGCTGATAAACATATCCTGTGAATCTATTCACTTGGGGCTGTCAACCGACAAACAAACAGAAAACAGAGGGGATGGTTTTCCCTCCACAGAAGCCCACCAGTACAGCAAAATCAGGATCCATAATCATGCTCAGAGCCATAATTCCGTTCAGGTTGGTATATATGGTCAGGACCAGGACCCTGTGTGGTTGACCACTCCTCAGCAGGGTAGAAAGAAAAGAAAAGTAGCCATAGTTGCCCAGATTAGTAGGCCACACTAAACTGGCAGCCCTCACCTTCCGTTCACTTCCACAAGAGAGTATCTCGTTTGAAAGTTACTAACGGTCTGCACCACGAGAAGGCGGGGTTGGACATTAGTTGCTATGTCTGATCGGTTCTATGCATCATCACAAGGAATTGGTGCATAACTCTCCTTCCATTGACTACCTAGCTACCATTTACAGACCTTTGTTACATATGTACCATCAAAAAATTGTTTCTTATTTCATCGTAAGTTTTGATAAGATAAAATATCCAAATAATTCAATCTCTTTGAAGTGTTAGGATTTTATTCTCTCTAAAAGGAATGAAATATTTAGCTATTGAAGAATGGATGCGTTCCTTGTTTTTTTTATTTTCATTCAAATATCTCTTTATTGTAATCTTAATAATATGGCTATCATAATCGTCTTATTATTTTATAGATTAACCAATCATATACACTTTTATATTCATTTTTATAATGCTTGGTGTACCTGGATGGTTATTGCATTACTTATGAGTGACTCACGTATCGATTCAGAAAACATTAAACATGCATTAGGATCTAAAATATATCGTAGTTTATCGATCTTTAATAAAGTGTTTCCAGATGAATATTTCACTAAAACGTGTTGTCAAGTTATAATCCTAAATACTTTATAGATTCTACTCTATTAATTAAAATGCAACTACAGTTCATATGTTGGTACTTTTTTATTGATTACTATTTGTTTAATGGGTTTTAATTATTTAATATTTGTTAATTTTAAATTCAAGTGTTTGGAGCATCATCTATTTCGTTTTATTGGTGCTTAAAGTAGTTTTATTGTTGTTTGATGATGTGACAAATCTTTTTGTATCGATTTTACGGCATCTTCTTAGGTCATACTGACATTATTTATTTATTTATTTATTTATTTATTTATTTATTTAATGTGCTCACAACAGATTAATGATTCAATAGCAGTGGGCACATATAAAGAGAATAGTTCAAAATTAGTGCATATAAAGATACATAAACAAATATACATATATACAACACATTTACATAACACAGATAATTAGAAATAAAATCAAGAACAAAGTGTGTTGTATATATATATATTTGTTTATGTATTTTAAAAGACTGAAAAACCTAGCCACAGAAAAGTTTACAATTGTGTCTGTTTTATGGCATGGAGTATTTAACAATTTGTAAAAAAAATATTAGACACAGAGCTTCACTTGTATTACTTAAAAGGCAGACATCATACACATTTCTAAGTCGTTCAGTAGGAAAATCTCGAAGACAAATTCCGGTGTTCTTGTAGTAAAGCAATCTTAGTAATTTATTTTGAACTTTTTCAATATTATGAACATTATATTGATAGTAAGGTTCCCATATTAAGCTTCCATATTCAAGGTTGGAACGAACTAATGAATTGAGTAAAATGATTATAGCCTTTGCATTAGTAAAGTATTTTGCTTTTCTAACAATAAAACCCAAATTTCTATTAGCTCAGTCAGCATAAAAATAAATATAATTATTCAATTTTAAGTTTGCTAAATCATTGATGTAAATCTGAAACTATAATGGATTAAATTAGATTTCGTGGTACTCCGCACTTCACCGGTGCAAATTGCTTTATGCCTCATTTATTTCTAAATATATTTATTACATAATCTCGCAACTAAGAAAGGTTCCATCGAGAGCGCACCACTATCGTAACTTGATGGTCTCTCAAGGTTTTTGCTCTCCATCCAGCCATTTGTCGCGTTGGGTTGGTAGAGTGGCGGAGTCGGTGGTACATTGATTATCGTCTGCAGCTCAACACAAATCGTAAGAATGTTGAACTTCCCTACAGCCTCAGAGGCATAGGAAATCTTGACAGGCGGGGTGAGTGATGCAGCGAGCTTTCTCGCATCAGGATAGGAGATGTTGTTAATGATTCTGAGATGTTGGACCTCTTTTTGCACCTTCCACTTGAAATTGTCGCGAGGGAATGTCGGATGGTAAGTCACACAGCTTTCGTTTCAGATGTGTAGTCTGAATAGAGGTAATCCTGACTGCCACAATGAGCACAAGTGGGTTTTCTCCAGCAAGATGGGGCGGGGGTGGCTCAGTCGGTAACGCGCCAGGCTCGTAATATGTAGTTCCCAGCTTCGAGTTCCCATTGGACTGGCGTTGAGATTTATCTCCGCAAAACTACCCGCCCTGCCCTCGGTCAGTAAGGGACGCCGATGGCTTGGAAAGGCCACTTCCGTCGGATGGGACGTAAAGCCATTACCCCATGTGTGGGAAAGCCATACTCTGTGCACGTTGAAGAATATGATGGATGGCCTTGATTGGAAGCTACCATCTTTCTCCAAACAGCTATTCCAGTGGGTCCTATATCACCGACCTTCTCTGAGTCCTCGGGGTTATTGTGGCCTTGCCATTTAGCCCATTGTGTACAAAAAAGTGCAGACAGAAAAGTAGGAGAAAGATGGTAATCTACTGACAAGCTGCGCGAGCATGGCCGTACCTCTGGCCTTGAAAACAATGCAGGGCTTCGGATATACCGCAGTACCTTTCAGTTAAGGTATCCTGCTTGATGGCGGTAGGCAGACATGCGTATTGAAACCAAGGATCAGTACCCCAGATGGCACCAACTGACCATCGCGACGCTGCAAAACCTGGTGAACTGTTATGACTCCTTGGGTGGAGAACTCTGAAAGAATCTCTTCCTCAGAAATTTTGAGGAGACCCTACTCAGAAATAGCATCTCGGGAGTAGTTCAGCGTTTTATAGGGCGACACAGTGACGGTCATCCCACCAATTGATGCAACATGAAGCAGCAGCTCAGAAAGTTTCCAGCAAGTAAGAAGGTCTTAAATGATTGACTAATTTCGGGACTTCCGCAATCATTTTCAAAATCTTTACTAATAAAAAAGGGAGGCATCATCCGTGGATTGGATTAGGATCGCAAATAGCCAACCAGGCTGACAATTTTCATTTAGTGCCATTATCCCGTGGAATGGATGATCAGGAATTGGGCAACAGTAGAATCAGAAGAAGACGATGAAGAGCTGTAGATGATGGGCCATAATGACACGTGCTTTTTGCGCTCGAGGCAGGGAAACGATTTTGGGAACTCATGACTAAATTATTAACATTTCAGTTGCCGTCGTTGGGCTTCAACAACGAAGTTGAAGTTGTTGAAGCCCAACAAGGGTATGTCCAGTTGTTGGACGCCAGAGAGAACTGCGCGGGCACCAGCCAATAAGTGCAAATCTTCACAAAAGTAAAATGATATTAACAAAGATAAAAGATATGGGAAAGTAAATTCGCAAGGCAATTACTGCACTACACAGTTGGCCCTAGCAGTTCCAGCCGATTTGTCCTGGGGAGTGGGAGGGGGGGGGGAAACCCCAAACCATTTTTGTATTTAAATTTTTTTGCTCACTGATGTTTGTTGGTAACATTTCTGATTCAGTTAAATATATGCAGTGCTAAAGCACATTTTGATGAATTTTTGGCGTACTTGGGGACTTTTCAGGAAAGACCAAGATTAATTATATTGACAGAAATTTGGATCTCCTCCTGGGAAGTCTCACTGTACAAAATAGACGGTTACAAGTGCTTCTCATTTTGTAGGGATGATTACAGATCAGGTGGAGTATTAATTTATGTTAGCTGTGACATCGATGCTATACAGTAACCAATCACAATTAATTGCGCAGACATTGCGGTTTTAAAATTTGAAATTGATAACAAAGAGTGAACATTAATGGCTGTATACAGATCTCCTTCTGAAAATGTATTTAATTACATTTCCGAGTTAAACGGAATCCTAAAATCACTTGATACTCTTAATATTCTCTATCTTGGACACATTAATATTAACTTACTAAATGACAACACAAACACTGATGAATATCTAGGACTATTAGCAGAAAATGGTTTACTTAATATGATAGAATAGCCAACCAGAATTACGGACAACTCGTCTACATGTATTGATCATGTATTTCTTACAACCAAAGATTTATATAATTGTAATGTATTTCTGGATGACATTGGAATTACAGACCACTGCTTAGTTAAGGTTAATTTAAATATTAAAATTGACAAAAATTAAATATTGATGAAATAAAAATGGTGTATTTAAAAAGATTAACCAACTTAATTGCAAATATAAAATGGGATGATATATATATTGACTTCTCTGTTAATGCTTCTTTTAAAAATTTAAATGTTACGCTAAGGAATTTATTGATTCATTGAAAATAAAGCAAAAATGATTTAGGAAAATTAAACCGTGGATGACAAATGAATTAGCAATTTTAATAAATTATCGTAACATTCTGTATAAAGAAACGAAGAAAAATCCTTCAGATATATAACAATAATTTTCCCGATACAGAGATTTTGTCACTAGTGCCATAAGGGAAACAAAAACACAATACTTTAATAATAAATTTTCGAAAGCAGGTAAAAACCAGAAAAAGCAGTGGAATGTAATAAATTGAATATGTGGTAACTTTAAAGAGAAAGAAAACTATCCCCGTACAATTAAAAATAAAAACGAGTTAATTAAATATGATGATGACCTTTGTAAATTTGAAAATTTGGTCAACGATTATTTTGTCGGAATTGCACGAGATTTGAACAAAGATTTGGTTTTAAAAAATGCTGATTGGGAAGGAGACGGAAAATCATCAACTGAGATAAGTTATTTTTTCTTAACACCAGTAATAGCTGAAGATATTAGGACTCAAATTATACTTCTACCAAAAAATAAATCTCCAGGTTTTGATGGCTTAACCGCAGAAATAATTCATCTGTTGGGATAAATATTTATAGAATACTTGTAAATCTATTTAATCTATCCGTTGAGCAAGGAATTTTTCCTGATGTTTTGAAAAAAACTACTATTTTTCCTATTTTTAAAGACGGTGACCCAAAAGAATTAGGGAATTATAGACCTATTGCGTTACTCTCTGTAACATCTAAAATGTTTGAAAAAATAGTGAAAAATAAATTTTCCAGATATTCATATTAATTTTAAATAAATAATATGAATATCTGGAAAAGAAATGTTTTCTCAGTAGCAATCAGTTTGGGTTTAGAGAAAAAATGAGTACGGATGATGAATTATTACAGTTAACAAATGCGATTTAAACAGCTATGAATAACAGTGATCATGCATTAACAATCTTTCTGGACATTAAAAAAGCATTAGATACGATAAATCATCAAAAATTAATACAAAAATTACAAGCTGCTGAAAAAAAAACAAGTGGCATTAAATTGGTTTCGCACTTATTTAGCTAACAGAAGGCAAAAAGTAAAAATAAAGGAATGCTTGGACTAAAGTTGAATACGGAGTGCCCCAGGGATCTGTTCTGGGTCCCTTCTTATTTATTATTTACATTAATGATCTAGATTCCATTAACCTAACAGGTAAATTAACTATTTTTGCTGAAGACACTTGCTTGACATATACCAGTTCTGATTTTCCGATTATTTTTAAACAAGCAAACAGTGATCTAGAATTAATTAGAAACTGGACCACAAGTAATTTCTTAACAAGAAATCTGACAAAGACAAATGCAGTTTATTTCTACTTAAAGAAAAGTAGTTCTGTTACAGATATTTTGCACCGCAATAAACTGAAATATCATGATACAAACTGTTCATCGAAAAGTCACTATAACTGTCCCCAAATTCCTTTTGTGCCGTCAGTGAAATATTTAGGTATTTGGATTGATGCAGGCCTAACTTGGAAAGTGCATGTAACATGGGTTAAAAAGAAGGTCATCCGTAACCTGGCCCGTTTATATCTCGTAAGACATTTAGTTTCATTTAAATTTATTTGTACACTATATTATGCATTAATCCATTCTCAATTAACATATTGTATAAAATCTTGGGGAAGCATGTATTTTAATAATTTAAACAACTTTTGGTGCTGCAAAAGAGATTTATTCACTTATTAACTAAAAGCCCAAAAAGCAACCTTCATTACCTTTGTTTCGAGAAGCAGGAATTTTGCCTTTGCATTATGATTATTTCTTCGAAATTATTAAATACTTTTACTTTAGAAATGAAAGCATTAAAACTGATACGAATAATTGCCAATTAAGGCGAGATAAGAACATAAATCATGAAATTTCTGCATTACATAAAGAAATTTTTAGGCACTATTACTTGTACTTAGCACCGAAATTCCTTTCCTCTCTCCCGGTCAGCATGAAAAATATAAAGAATTATCATTTGTTTTCTAAAGTTCTCAAGAACTACATTTTGAAACTGGATAATATGGAAACTTTTTTGCATTAAATTACTAGAACTGTTTTTATGTAACATGGATATTGAATATTTCTATACTGCTGGCCATTAAAAGTGCAACACCAGGAAAGACAAGAGATATCAAAGCCATATTTAATGAATATATAGCTTATGTTACAAAGATCAAATGATTACAAATTCGACTCGGTTAGACTTGTGGAATACAAAAAATTCAGTATCTTGTGTAGCCACCATGAGCGGCAATAACCGCTGCTATACGGTCCGGCATCGATAGGATGAGACGTCGAATGTATGTTTGGGGAATATCAGTCCATGCAGTTTCGATACGTAGCCAAAGTTCATCTGTTGTAGCAGCTGCTGGTGTCTGGTGTTCTAGTCGTCGCGAGATCATGGACCAGACATGTTCAATTGGGGACAGATCCGATGAACGTGCAGGCCAAGGCAGAAGTGTCACATCGTGGCTATCCAGGAATTGTTGGATGATGCATGTCACATGTGGTCGGGCATTGTCCTATTGGTAAATGGCACCAGAAAGCCCCTGAAGGTAAGTTACGACAACAGGCTCCAACACCTCAGTGATGTAATGCTATCTGTTCAAAGTACTGGTAATGTGTACGAGGCGCATGCGTGAGTGGAGTCCAATGGCACCCCATACCATACCACCAGGGGCCGGACCTGTATGGTGCTGCATCATGCCATCTCACTGAACCTGTTGCCATGGTACCACCAGATACGGATTCGCGCATCATGGTGCTGCATACTGAAGCGGGATTCGTCTGAAAAGGCGATGCGATGCCTTTCACATATCCATGCGCAATGTTCTTGCCACCATTGCAGTCGCATATGCCTGTGTTGTAGAGTCAATGGTAGCCGAGGTAATGGCCGCCTAGCAAAGTTGCCCCGATGCTGAAGATGATGTCGAACCATATGTGCGGACACTGATTGATGTACAACACACCCTAACTGTTGAGTTAAGGTGTTTGATGTGGCTGTACGATCATTCAAAGCCATGCGCACGAGATGTCTGTCCTCTAGTTTGTTTGTGTGACAGGGCCGTTGAGATCCCTCACGTCGGTGAGTTCGTTCCTCCTCTACTCACTGACGCCAAATTCTCAACACCGATGTCTTGGTACGATAATCCGCCTTCCCGTAATCCCACAATTCTCTCTCGATCAAAGTCGGAAACCTGGTCGTATAGATGCCGTGTTTTTCAACGGGGCATACTTGATCCTTTAGTGCGCAAGAATTGCGAGCAAACACACAATTTCAGTGCTTTACACCGGCTCTTTGTAATCTCCCCTTATACCACTTCAAGGGGAGGTTATTGTCAGATATGATGTGCGTATATGCTGAGCTTTGAATCATTTACATGTTCTCCCATAGGCTAATATCTAGCAGTGTACCTTTCTGATTTTCATATTTTCTGAATTACTAGAATTTTTTTATTTTGAGTTGTTTTCGGTTTTTTTTTTCCTATATTCAATGTGACGACTGACGTTTTTAAAAATCGTTTCTGTATGGAGATCTCACGAACGAGCCTACACTTGTGAGATCTCAAAAGCTTTTGCATACGATTAAACATTATCTGAAATAAAAATTATTATATATATATCTATCTATCATTTTTAAAATAAAGAAAATGAATCCATACTTAATTGGACCTCCTAAATCCTCTCCTGACACGAAAAACTTTCTTTATTGCCAGCATGCGAATAGATGAGGGAAATTTTAGAGTCAGCGTTTTTTTTCTAATGGTTTGTTCGTATCCAAATGATTGCAATTTATGACTAGTCTCTATTAAAGGGGTGAATAGTACCCTTCTGCAGCCATTAAGAATCTGTCCGAAACACCTTACTGCAGTTTCGAAATGGCAATCTCGCTACAAACAACGGGGTTGAAAATTTCGCTAGTATATGGGGGATCACATTCAATCCCAACCTGACGAAAAGAGTATCCTGAATATTATCCTAGGTGGAACTTGTAATTCGCGAAGTAATCAGAACTCGCATCAGATTATTTTTCATCCCTTTGTTTCTTTCCCGAATTACTGAGTTTTCTAGTTTTAATTCTGAATGATACCTTTGTGAACACAACGGTTAAATGATCACGTTACAAGGATTCAAGTGCTTGCAGATGATGTTTACGGGATCCATTACACAGACAACAGATGGAAAACTGTTCCTTACAGTGCACGGTGAAGAAAATCTCATTGGAGACCCCCATTTGGGACTCGAACCTAAGAGCATAGACACCACCAATTCAGTTCATTCCCGCCGAGCATGGAATATAGTAAATGGAGTTCAATCTATTAAGAAACTTGATTTCTTCTTGTGCCTTAATGCTATAGGGTTTAACCAACAAAGATCGCATTCTGAAAACTGGTGCCAATTTATTTCGAAGCCATAGTCCTTTATACGTAGCTCAGCAGTTTTTCCGCTCGCCACACATCGAACGCATTTTGGATTAATAACCAGTTCGCAATTAAAGAGACGACAGTTTCAGTCTTTTGCGTTGATTCAGTAGCACGATATCACTTAAATACGATATCACCTCTAATGAAGTAGTCGCATCGTCACTTGCATGATGCATTGCGACACTAGTTCCGATTCGTTTCGTCCCGAAATTCTGGTCCATAAATAATTCATCTGCAGACAGATGATGGAACTGCATAATGTAGACAATAATCTTCTGGTGAAGGGAGTTTATAGGAGCAGTGAGAATCTGTTTGTGCCTCGAGGGCACGAGGCTTAGGAATGGAAATTCAAAGTGATGAATTTTGCATCCGCTGCTCGAGCACCGACAGGGAGAGCGCGGGGCCAGCGAGTTCGTCTCTATCACGGTATTCGTCGCGCGACGCGACCTAAAGACCAAATGCTTCGGGGCCATGATGAAGGAAGAGGGTGGTTCCGTAGCGCCACAATCGATAAAAGTGAGTCTGTCTTTGGGCGAAAATATTTGAAAGGAAAAAAAATTATTTCAGGCATTCGAAGGTAGGATTTATTAAAGCGGGTTGATTTGATGCTGTAGGAAAATATTACTTCTCATATGAAACGTAAGTTATAATTTTCATATTCGCTATTATGATGAGTTGGGATATTGTATCTCTGAGCAGCACTTTTTCTGCACACAATGGGCTAAATAGCCACGCTACAAAGACCCCAAGGGCTAAAAGTTAGCTAACAGAAGTGGGACTCACTGGACATCTTTCAGGAGACAGTACGTATCCTCCAGTAAAAAGCTATACAGCATGTGCTTTAACGTGTATAGGGTATGGCTGTCTCCTGCACACAGTTCACGGCTTACCAGTGACTCCGCAGGACGGCGACCTTTCCAAGCCCATCGGTATTCTCTAATGACCGAAGGCAGGGTGGGGCTTAACGGACATAAATCTCAATGCTTGCTAAAGTGGGATTTGAACCTGGAGCCTATTATGATGATGATTGTGAATAAATGTAATCAGTGACAAAATACAGTTTTGTAACCGATCCTCAACGATCGAAAGTTTGACCTCTGGGGCGCTGAATGAACATGGAGGTTCATACACTTCAATCGGACGCGAAAGTGGTCCACTCTAGGTGGCAACAAAAGCACGTGTAGCGAAGCGAAAAAAAAAGAAAACGAGACAGAAATTGACAACTCTCGTTAAAACTGCCCGATAGTTCTAATATTTCGCATATTATTTACTGTTTTATAAATCCATTACATATTTCAAAATGGTTGGAATATACCGAATATTTCGCAAATAATTGTTTGAATTTCAAGCGCCTAATGCTATTTAATGGGAGAATGTAGAAGGTTCTCTTATTTCTTCTCTAAAAGAAATAACAGAAGACGAAAAAATTAGATTATCATGAAATTTAAAATAATAATTACTAGAGTATCAGTCCGTTGCACATTTTTCATGTCTCTCTAATTTATTTATTAGTGCATTTTTGTTGTTGTCAATATACATCTGTATTAAGTGTGTTTTTGGAAGTGCTGAGATGGGGATGTGACTCATGAGTTGTTATTCGGGTATGAGCTGGCTGACTGCGATGCTCACGGCCGGGAAAGCGCTTTTGCAACTGGCCTGAGGCTCTGCGCGAATGAGGGAGTGAAGAGCAAAAACCATGAAGAGCAGACTGAGCGCCGTTGACAAACAGGAAGGATGTTAGCCAAGCGCGTCAAGTGACGCGGCTCTTTCTCAAAAAGAAAAAAAACCCTTAAGGAGAGGGTTCAGTTCTTTGTGAACCAGGTAACTGGCAAGGATTAAGTATCCTCTCGCCGAATTTTGAGATCTGTGAAGCGATTTCTGCAAAGCGTAGATTTCCAACCTCATTGTATGAATGCTTGCAGTAGCGAAGCAGCGTTCGGAATAAATTTGGGCTGAATGGATGAATGCTTGCAGTATTCCAAAGAACAACTTGGGATTCTAATCATTCGGATCTTCAGTGCAGCAACCCCCCCCCCCAATCGAGTGCATCCCCAGCACTTAATTGTATGTGAATGTATATAAACTGTGTCGTCCATCCATTACTATCGTGCTTGAATTGTTGGTCGTCTTTCTTACACGTCACTTAGCGCAGCAAATGTGAGTTTATGTAGGTACGGGTGTAACACCCACGAACCTGTGATTTCACCCAGGTAATGGTGAATGTAATTAATGGACTGATCGATCTCCTCTACTAAGCTTGGATTCTTTTATGCTCCCGTCCTCCGAAAACACGACAACATTTAAACTAATGAAAACGTACCGAATAGTTCTTATGGATAGGAAATTTCAATTTTACACAATTCTGATCAAATTGACAAATATGACTTAAAATAATTAAAATAGTGTCACAAGTATTAACATGAATAAAAAAATGTTTTAATCCTATTATAATGCCGATCGATATAAGCCTATTGCTTCTTAACGTTTGAGAAATAAAAGTACAAACTATAAGGATATGGAGACACCCTCAGCAGCTGCTTGCCACAGATGTTTGACAGGAGCCTGCCAGTTTCATCACAGTAGAAGGTCTGCGAGGATGGCGGGACCTCAGTAGAAAAATAACAGCTTTACCCGATCCCCTTTGATCAGCAGCGAAGCACGCAACCCACTCGGCCATGGGTGATGGCGATGGCGATTTCAAATTCCAAGGTTAAAGTTACCTTACTTTCCTTGCTTTCTTTTTCGCATAACAGTACATTGTTAAAAGCATAAATTCAATTCAATTTATTTGTACAATATTTAAATACATAGGTAATATATAGTCAAGTACCAAAAGAGTTAGTATTTAACTCGCAAGTGGATATTTACAAAACATATATATCCTGCAGTCCTCAGTACATCAATATATAAATACGTAAACATAGAAAAATAGCAATTTCAGTCTCTGTAATATATAAACTTATCTCCTACTCCTCATTTCTCATTTCAATGCAATCAATTAATAATAGAGAAAAAGAAAATATCAGTCGCAATCTCCACCGTTCAACAATAGAATATATAGAAATAGAATTATATAAAATAGAAATATTATAGAAATAGAATTTAGTTAGTTCTATAGAGAAATGTATTTTATTATTTTTAATTTTCAAGTTATCTGGCAGTGAGTTGAATAGTTTTAAGCCACTATATCCGTAATATTTTTTTAAATAATTCTTTGTTTGGTTTTAGAATGCAAAAATCCTGAGCCACTACCGCTCTTGTAAAATATTTGTTAACCACTACATCAAATTTTTCCTTATTTGCTAAATAAATGCTTTGATAAAGCCATTTGGTGTATTTGTTTTAACTTGAGTATTTCAAGTTTTTTGAAACTTTGTTCAGACGAGTAGTACTTTCTTTTAAATGTCATAATCTTTACATTTTTGCAATTAATTTAAACAAATGGAGATCAATGGTTCGGATGAAATTCTCATGAAAACCAGATTAAAAAAGGCTGAGAGGATAACATTTAAACGACTGATTAAGTGACATCTCGGCGAAGAACTGTGGAAATGGGCGTAAATGCAAAAGACTCAATTTGTAACTGCATATATTTAACGTTTCCTGCGAATAAGCCACACCAATCTTCGCGGGGATTTTATTAACATTGTTACTCTATTTCAGTGTTTCTTCTGTTTTCTCTGTGTTATTTGTAAGGAGTATGCTTGTAGCATTTGGTCTTACAGTCAGGCTCTTAGAGCTTTCTATGATCAACTCTGTATATGTCAAAGCAAAGGAAATAAAGAGTTATTATTATTAATAACTTATGTTTGATTTTCAAAAATTCAGCAGTTATTTTAAAAGTTACCTGTTCCGTAACCTTATATGATTATTTAATCTCTCTGTGCACATAGTCCTGTTTATTATTTCAGTTTCCATAAATACTGAATGATTATTTCTACAAAATGAAGATTTACACGGATTTGATTTCGGTGCTTTTCTTCAGCCACATTATTCCCATTAAAAGATTATTTAAGATGTTAGGGAAGTTCTAATCTTCTCTTACCTTTCACATTAGCACGAGATTGTCTCATGAAAGTCTCTTTCCTTCTCCTGAGACTGCGCGGAATGTTTTACAGATTTGAAATGCTGTGATATGGCTAATAGTTTTATTACGACATTAAACGCCATAATTCGAGCCATAAAGAATTAACACTTTAACATTCATCTTTAATATGACATAATTTCTACGATTCGGAAAAAGTCGTTTTTTTCTTCAACTTTTTCAGTCTCATATTCTGTCATTTTGCCACCCTATGCGATTGTTTACCTCAGCTTCCTGAATGTATTGCCACAGATCTTCTCGGAAGTGGTATCGTCCCAAATGATTAACAACTGATTCTCTTCAATTGTAACTTTACCATTGATTTTAACAAAAGTGGAAACGAATACTCATTTAGGGGATTCACCTTTTTTGACTCAGTAGCAGATGGAACAATAACAAAGGATCTCTTTATACAATTATTTTTTTTTGCTTTATTAAAAATTGCTCACATTATTAATCATTTTCATTTCAAACTACTTTTGCTATTTTTAAAACAACGATTTCAGCAATGAACAATAATCTTAACGATCGATGTGACACCAGTTCAGGCATCGTTCTCTGAACCACCCTGTAAATGCATAAACATTTGCAGAGTATCCGAAAAGTTCCTGTCTCTATTCATGGCTACTGACAAATAACATGCAAACTTCGTGGACGTGAGTGTCATTCATTTCGCATGGGCTCTAATGTAAGTCGCGAAATGAAATCAAGGAACAGTTACCAGAAATGTTTCTCAAGTATGAACAGACAGATGTCTCGAAAACTAGTTCTAAATCCACAGTTTGAAGTAAATCTTCCAAAACAAAGTTCATTAAATCTTATTCTATTCCTTATTCTATTCCTTATTCTATTCCTAATTCTATTCCCTATTCTATTCCTCAGTTTAATTATCTTTGGAAGCTATGCAACAGATAGTGGTGATGTGCGGAATCAGATAAATAGGAGAATAGGATTTGCCGCTGTGACTTTTAAGAATCTATGGAGAGTCTGAAAAAAAATAGGCGTGTATACCAAAAGACTAAAATAGGTGTATTATAGTTTGGTTCTTTCTATGGTTACCTATATAACGAAACATGGACTCTTCGAAAGCAGGATAACAAAAAACTTGATGTGTTTGATTCTAGATGCTTGCGCACTATCTTGGGCATTAGGTGGTTTGACTTTGTAAGCAATGATGAGGTTAGAAGAAGAATCATCAACCTCCTTTGTGCAGCATTTTACGCACAACTGCGTTGGTTTGGCCATGTTGTCTGTACGCACAGCTGCAGACTGGCAAACAAGATTATGAACAGTGTGCCTAAAGGTTTCAGGAAAACGGTAGACCTGTATGCGATGGGCCGACAATGTCAAACAGGACCTTACTAGAATTGGCCTTCAGTGGTCAAATGCAGCAGCTATAGCTCAAAAGAGACACGTCTGAAGAAGAAAATTACACAGTCTGGTTGGACCTCCGTAGCCCATGGCTGTATGAGGATTTTGTGTGTATATTCCTAAGGAAAGCAAAATTTTCTCATGCACTATATTTCAATTTCACCTTTGGTCGCAATTCATAATTTTTGCAATAAAGTATCACAGGAAAATGTCTGTAGACAGGAAACACTTGAAATAATTAGCTGATAAGAAATTGATTGCTCTGAGTGGGTTGGGTTGTTTTACTTCTGGGAGGCACTTTTTTGCACATCATGGGCTAAATGGCCAGATCACATGAACCCCAAAGGTTCAGAGGAGATTGGGGAAAGGGGACACACTGGAACAGCTGTTGGGAGACAGATGGTAGCCACCCGTCGAGGCCACCCAGCGTGTTCTTCAACGTGCACAGGGTATGTTTCTCCCGCACACGGGACCACGGCTTAACGTCCCATCCGACGGACGGGGGTCTTTCCAAGTCCATCGGTGTCCCCTACTGACCGTGGGCAGGGCGGGGAGTTTTGCGGAGATAAGTCTCAACGCTGACCCAGCTGGGACTTGCTCCGAATGGGATTCGAAACCACATATGCCAGAAGCATGCCTGGTGTCACAACCACTAGACTCCCAGAAACTAACCGCTTTCTTTAATAATGTGGCCTATAAGCATTCCCGCATTTTTGTTGATTCGCCACTGGCGCCAGCTATTTCGCGAATCGGGCAGCCAAGCTGCCTCGTTATGATGGAAGAAATATTTGTCACTCATGCTCACGGCGTTATAAAATAATTCACTTATAAAACATCGCAGGAAAATGTCCTATAGACAAGAAACACTTAAATAATTCGTTGAATAAAATTTGGTCCTGAGTGATATCCCACTGAGGACGAAACCAAATTTTTTGTTCATTACTCATCCATCCAAATAAGGAACAGAAGGGTTCATGAAAGAGCAATCCCCTACCGCGTGACTTGTTATCGGTTGTTGCGACGATCGTTATCAAGCAACCAAGCCAAATCCTTCTGCTCCACGAGACCCCGAGTCAGCACATTGTCTCCGGCACCTGCTTGTGGGCGCAGCATCGTCTGATGAATGCCTGTGATTCTGTTGCGTCATGAACGACCCTCCTCTGCATCCGTTACCGCCGACGACTAGCACCTTTTACGAGCACTTCCTCTCAACAACCTCAAAGATGTCACAAATTAATGGTCCGAGCTTTGCGCATGCGTACCTATGCGCGAGGGAGCAGAAGCACTGCACGTGGAAAGTACTGCGTTCTATTTCAGATTGAGCTTTTATATCCAATCATCCTGCTCGTAGTCCTCAAAAGGAAAAACCGTCACATTTGATGCTTTAGAACTTTCATATAAATAGCCGATCAATGCAATAAATTTATGCTTTGTCTCTGTAAATAAGCTATTATGGACAGAAGTTTAACAAAAATAAAAATTCTGAAAAAAAAGTAGAAAATCCTTAAAAAAAATTGTACTCTTACTTTCGAATCTGAAGGAAAAGTATCAGAAAAGCAAATTCCTAATCTGGTCTTGCTATCCATATTTATTCTTTGCAAGATATATTTATTTCATGACATTCGTCTGCCATCCGAAGCAAAAGGGAATTGTTTACCGATCCATTCCATTCTTGTGCCAATCGAGTTCTGTTCACATTGCAGGTGCAACCGTTCTCCCAGTCATATCTGAAATTCGAAAGAAACTTTCACATTATTGATTGCCTTTGCAACACAATAAGCATCTTGAACCGACGATCTGAACCATTTGAAAATGATAAAGACGACTGAATCGTAAGCATCCTTATGGATCGCAAACCTAGTGCACGAGAATAACTGTAAAGTGCCCACATTAAATCAGCTTTAGAGAGGTTTCCTTTCCAGCAGGTTTCGTTGATAAATCTACAACTATTATCATCAAAAATTCGTCAACCATATTTGGACCTTTCTGTTCCGCTTTTACAAAAATATATATTAGTAATTTAACAATAATATATATTACAACAACTTTTACAACAATATATATTTGAAAATATATATATATATAACAATAAAATCATGACATTCCCCTCTTCGCAAGCTTTCATTGGCATAAAATGGAGTTCGCAGATATTGAATTTAGGTGTAATATACTACGGTAAATCATGTTGCCAAAATCCTGAAGCTGCTATTATTTTGCATTTGAATTATTATAATATTTGAGGATTCCGATAGTATGAAATTTTTTGTGTGTGTACTGTGTACGTATATATGTTAATATTTTTAAATTTCTATGTGTATATTTATGTTACATCTAAACAAGGTAATATGTAATAAAACAACCAGGAAAAGCTTAGCTGGTGGGTTGTTTATAGGAAAAACAAATGTCTATTTATTTGTAAAATAAAGTTCAAGTTCAACTTCATTACAATCTATTCGCCCGCCCTGCTTTGTGCCTCTAGTGTTCGTCGGAAGATAAATATCAAGACGGGCACAGGTGAGACTCGAACCTGGGAAGTGCAGGATTACGAGCCTTCCGTCCCACGAATCTGCTAAATAAATATTACTCTTTTCGTTTTTCTGAATCATCCATCACAGGCGGGAAAACTGCAGGCTTCATTCTCTCCGAAAACGATCATTCGATATTCGCCAAAAGGCGACGTGTTATATTTCTCTAGTTCTGTCTTCATTTCTAATGCATTGTGAAGTTGTTTATTGCGACATGCACATTGTGCAATGGCTGACATTAAATTTCCGTAAAAGGAGAAATTGTTCCATTCTTCTTCACTAAGTGCAGCTGCGCGAGACGAATGGATCGACTGATCTGCAGAAACCAACCTTAGAACAGAAGTTTTATGATTTCCCCTCAGAGTGATTTTCGATCCTAGTCGGGAATGGGCGCTCAGTGATCGATGACAAAACATCGGATACTTTCCTCCCCTTCAGACACTTCTCATTGAAGTGTGATTTCATTTCCCTCCCACCCTGCAGACGAGGGAATCACATAACAGGTTCTTCGAAATTGACACTACATTGGTGCTCAAAATTAAAGGATAAGGGAATAAATTCGTACATAACTCGAAGAAGTTTTAAGGGATTGCAATGAAATTTGGTAAAGAGGTTTATTATTACATTACAAATGTAAATCAAAAAAGAAGAAATGTATAGTCATATAATGTGCATGCGTTAAGATCATAATCCTGCAACTGACATGAAGGAGTAGGCCATGGAACAACGCTTAAAGTCTGTTACGTACGACATGCGGTATGCTAATATGGAGTATGATCATCCCTGACAGCCATGCAGTTTAATGACTCCTCATACTGTTTGTGAGGGTATGATGAGGTCTCAAGGGATTAATGAACACTCCTCATCATGTGTTTTTCTGAGTTCGTGGAGTGTTCTGGGAGGGGGCTGGCGATCTCCAGTGCGACTCTCTAGAGCATCCCATACGTGCTCAATGGGATTGGAGTCAAAAGATCTGGGTGGCCACTCCCTTCCTCGAATATCTTCCTCTTCGAGATAATCGTCGACCACATGAGCTTGATGAGGGCGGGGGTTATCGCCATAAGAATAAAATCTGGACCAATGGCTCCCTCGAATGGGTTCAGGACCTATTCTCTGTACCACAAGGTAGTAACAGATCCAGTTGGAAAGATGTGCAGGTCTATAAGCTAGTTCGTCATGATTCCTGCCCCAGCCATCATGCCATGGCCACCTGGATAGGACCTTTCTTTGGTGTTCGAGGGACTGTTGAGGGTCTCTGGTTCTCTCCAGATGAGAATAAGTCGCGAATCAGTACTTAAGGTGAATCGCGATTCATCTGTGAACATGCACCCACTGGTCCGGACTCCAAATGCAATGTTGGCGACTTCACGTTAAACGAACTCAGCGGGAGTTAGAGGGACAGAAAAAACAAGTCTCTTGGCATAAAGGCATTGCTGACGAAGTTTCTTGTAAATAGTGTGCTTTGAAACCCTCGTTCCTGTAGCTGCTGCAAGCTACAAAGTTACCTAGCGGTCATCACTCTGTTCCATCTAGCATTCAGACTCGTATAGCGATCGTCTGCAGCAGCTGAGGTTCTGGGACGGCGATGATGACGAACATCTCCTGTCTGTTGAAATTGTCCCCAGAATCTTGACAGGGCATTTTGTAGAACATTCAATGCTCTGGAAACTTTTGTCTGGGACTGTCCTGCTTCCATCCTTCCAATCGCTCTCCACCGCTGAAAATCATCCATACGATGTTGATGTCTTCGGGACATAATCATCTCGATGTGCCACTGAAGTGAAAGCAAGAGTTGCCTAGAACAGCTGCGAATAGACTCGTGCGTCTTTTTAACACATTCCTAATTTGCATATTGTGGCAACTGTATATGCGGGATAGTTTTCCGCGTAGCGTATTTTCCATGTTCTCTCATTTTCACTGTATTCTTTTGCATATATCGGCAGCTATATACCCTTTTGTTGATCATCCTTTAATTTTAAGCACCAGTGTATTTTATCACCCATTCGACCCCGAATTACAAAACTGTGTGGGGCGCATATCGCCACTGACTTGGTGAGAGCAAATTAATTTGTTTAATGCATGCAGTTATATTTTCAATATATGCAAACACTTTACAGTTTACTGAAAATTATCAAATGGTCAGCAAAATTTAACTTATAAATATACATTTAACTCTTTCCAGCTCACTGTAGCCATTTGGAAACGGATTATTTCCAATGAAGCAATCTAGAGATAAACTGTTACCATCAAGTTCAGTGCATAAAATTGCATATTGCATAAGCCTGTAAAGGCAACATATCTGTGTTGACGTTAAAGTTTTAATTTGACAGCGAAAAAGGATATTATATTAATATTTTTAATATAATTATGTTAGTGTTTTTTTTTTCTTAAAGAATATTTGGACTGAATAGGGTCAACATAGAAAAAACTTATTATCGTGAGCATAGTGGGGGTGGGGGGGTGGGGGGGCACGAACCTGTGATAGCATGTCAGGGCTTTGGCGAGTGAGATCTCCTCTCTTGATGGCTGTAAAAGTTATGCCTAAATGATGTCATTTTTATGCTGATTTAAAGTTTGTTTCGAGGAAACCACAATTTTCATCTGATGCTATTCTGACGTCTGAAGTACCGTCCTTAACGGTACCTTTCTCTGACAACGATAAGCGATTATTTTTTCTTATTTTATGTGAATATAAAATCTTCAAAACACACAAGGAGAAAAATCAAGTCTGGAATTGTTAAAGAGTTATCTAATTTAAATGCTTGCAAAAAAATAAGACAGATAAAGAGTTGAAAGGAAACGTCATTACTTTTCAACTCAATCAATGCTTTGCGCAGATTCTTCCAATATAACAACAAAGATTAACGACGCTACGAAAAAGTTTAGCTTTGCAAATGGCACTTAAAGGAAATGTTGGAGATTCCAAATAATGAATGAATACGGAATGGCGAAAGCAAGGCATATCAAGGTTTAACTAGGCAATCGAAAAAAGTTCGAAGAAAATAACAAAGAGCTGTAAATGAAATCCGAAACTTATACAAAGAGATAGTATTCATTTCGAATCAACGGAAATTGTACTGTCTGTTGCTAGATGTTACAGCAACCACGGCAATCCCCGGTTCCGTCTTTACGACACTACCAAGTTAATGGAAAGCCGTGACTATCTAGAGTCGGGGGCAAGAATGCACCATATAGACGCACCTCATCCCCCACCTCACATGGCAGCAGTCCTATAAAAGGAAAGCTAACCACCGGTAGAAACATGAAATTTAATCTGTTCCCCGGTTAGCCATGAACAAGGATATGTAAATCCAAGTTCGCTCGGCACCCGGGGTGGAGACTCTTAGTGAGGCCCAGACTTTTAAAAGGGCTCGTGCCTACTAGGGGACCAAATCCGTTCGGCCCGTGCCCTTGAACTTGCTCCACGGAGCACCTGATTGAGGTCTTGGCACCGTCCAACCTGGCTAGCCAAATCAGTCGGCGATGTCTTCGACCTCGGTTGGTCTTGGCTCTGTCCAACCGGGGACCCAATCCGGTCAGCAGAGCCTTCGACCGGTTGCTGGGCCCGACGCCCCCCCCCCCCCCACCACCTCCACCACCACCACGCCAAGGTGGTCCCCTATCGGGGGGGGGGGAACACTTTCAATAATAAATTCAACCTCCTCTTTTTACCTTCAGAAATGAAATCAGAGTCGAAAGATACGGAAATTTAGAGACGCCATCGAAAGATTTAAATGTTTTGACATCGAAAGAGCTTCCCGTTTTAGAAATAATCATTTCTTATCGGATGGTTTTTTCCGTTTCCGATCATTTTTATCAAGAGTTTTTCTTTGTGCCTGCCGATAAAGGCATCTGCGAAAATGGCTTATTAGAAGCTCCTCTCTTCCTGTTCACAGGATTAAGATTAAGATTAATATTGGTATTGGCCGAAGATTTTTCCTGGAGAAATAGGGGATAGAAATATCTATGAGGATATTTCGACAATTTATTTTGGTCAAATTGTGTAAGGCGTAGTTTTGAACTTAATATAGCAGTTGAAATCCGTCAGGCAAATGTCAAATTGTCATTTGTTTCCATTTTCATAAAGTATAACATGATAAATAAGCTCTGTGCCTTCAACGGGTTTAAGTGATTACTTCTATAGAAACGGATGCAGGTCACAGAAAGAGAAAAGAGAGTGCCATCATTAAGTCTCAATACGGACATATTCTCGAATAACTGTGACATTTTAAAACACCTACTTATATACGGAGGACAATTAGTGACCGAAGTTTACAGAGAAAGGCAGGAGCTCTCGAAAAATAATTAATTTTACTCGGAGATTTGTGCGGGGATGAAAATTAAACGTGACCTCACTCTCCAATTTCATCTCTCTTTTCTGTTGTCGCGTCTGCTGCCTCTATATAAAAAACTTATTCCTATGTTTTGCTCCTCTCAATTAAATTTAATTGTAATTTACAAAAGAAATTTAAATCATGACAAAATAAATTCATTTTTATTTTGAAATAATTTCATATTTTCTTAGTTGTTTAAGGCTATATTTTAGTGAAGTTTGATGAAAATAATACAATGATGTGAAGACTATTTTTAACTTAAATTCAACTTCCTACATCAAACTATTTTCAAGGATTTTTTCCCAATTTTTCGGCAATTACATCACCATGGAAACTTGGAACAAAAAGTAAAGGTCAAAGTTTGCCCTATATTTCATTTTGGAGCTATAAATAGCAGACATCGTAATTATTTTTTTCTTCTGGTAATGAATTTTGAAGCTCCAGTGCTTCTCACGTAATTAAAGTCCTCCTCGGGTGCCCACTAAACCTCCAACGAGTATCATTTGTTATGACTCGCGCATTCTACACGAGCCAATTGCGAAGAAATTTCCCGTTGCCACAATGCACATTCCAGAGTTTGTGGCATCAGTCACGACATTCAGTTGGAGGCTGTATCCTAGGCAACAACGGAATGTCTATTAAGCTCAGCTGAAACTTTTTCATTTTCCCTGATGAGAACTTCCATTTTCCATTTCTACAGAGAGATTATTAGAATCCTACCTTATTTTAAATACAAATTTCGATAATTGTTTTTAATAGAATTTCTGACATCTTTGACTAACTGATTGTCTCTCTATTCAGTCGCTATTCTAATCTGTAAGTTCCGGGTGTGACAAACGTAAAATTGTCTGTGAAGCTATTCAGTTATCATTCGTAACACTGATCAACTGATTTGGAGTGTTCGGAATTCAACTTTACGAAAATATTAATCTTGCAGGATTGCTCCGTGGTGTCAAATTTCGTAAATTTAATGGTTTTATTAAAAACTTTGAAGTTATGACTAGATCATGAAAATTGTTGGATTTGAAAACCAAACGACTTTACGTATTTTAAGAAATATTTTGATTTTTTTTTCATCGGATATAAATGACTGATGATTGGAAGGTCATACAGCAAATTTAGTCAGTTAAAAAGATTCAAATAAAGTTGATTCATACAGATAAGGGAGACCGAGGTCAATTGACACGCAGCTAACAACTCCGATGTTGGCTCATAGATGTCACCGCTGCTCTTTATTTATTTACATACCACACTCACCTCTGGGCATTTAGTAACATCGTGCCCCAAAGCTTTTAAGGCAGTAAAATTACAAACAAAAGTATAACAGTAACATTAAATAACAAATTTAATATTTATACACACTTTATGAACTAAAGTATGTTTCAGGCTGAAGATCTGGCTGAGAGAGAAAACAAAATATCAGTTGTAGTGGGAAATTTAAACGATATCTGAGGATAACGCGACGTTTCAACCAAAAAGTCAAGTATGAGTTTTTATAACACAAAAAGATTACAGAAATGTTGCTAGGATTTAATATACACTGTGATGCCAGTTTATTAGGTGACGTGATGTGATAAAATGTGATGGGAAGGTTAGAAACCCTTCAACAATGCGATTCCTGCTATCCCAAAGTTTATTAGATACATAAATCATCACATAAATGGTTCATTCCAACAGGTAACGTGACCGCGGTGTGCGGTATAAATCGGGCAGACCAGCTCTTCGAACATCAGTTAGAGTTGGACTGAGCGTCAGGATGGGCAAAACGAGCGACATGAGCGGCTTTGAACGTGGCATGATAGTTGGTGCTAGGCAAACGGCTGTCCTCCTGGGCTTTTCACGCACAACCGTTTCAACAATTTACCGTGAATGGTGCGAAGGGCAAAAAACTACCAGTGGTCAGCGATCCTGGGGACGAAAAGAGCTTGTAGAGGCGAGAATCGAGCAAACGGATGGACCGCAACCAGGCAGATCATGGCATAATTAAACATTGTTATGCAGAAGGCCATCTCTGGATGTATCACATATTGGACCTTGTCGCGAATGGGCTACAACAGCTACCAACGATGTTGAATGCCGATGTTGTGAACGAGGAACATCAAAACGCATCTCTAGTAGGCATAAGACGAATCAAGGTTGCTTTTTCTGATCGTTTATTGCATCATGTTGGTGGAAAAATCAGAATTTGACACAAGCAACATGAGGCCATGGAGCCATCTTTTCTGGTGTCAACAGTACAGGCTGATGGTGACAGTGTGATGGTGTGTGGAATGTTTTCCTGGCACACATTAGGCCCCCCTGATACCCATCGAAGGACATTTGAATGCTGCGGCATATTTTGCTGACCAAGTTCATCGCTTCATGACTACAGTTTAACCGCATTCCGATGAACACGTTCAGTATGATAATGCACCTGCTGACAAGGTACATATCGTCACTGGTTCCAGAAACATTCTGACAAGTTTTTCTTGCTTCATTGGCCTGCACAGTCCCCAGATTTAAACCCTATCGAGCATCTTTCGGATGAGGTGGAAAGGGATGTTCGCAGCGAGACTGTGTCGCCGTCCAATTTGCAGCAACTGAATGGCACAATTATTTCCTCATATTACAACATTCCTACACAACGCATCGAGCTTCTTATAGGTTCTAGACCCGACGAATTCGGGCTGTTCTGTAGACCAAAGGAGGCGCAACACGTCACTAGGTAGGTGTGCCTAATACACTACTATCTCGTGTGTAGTTTGCGGTGTGAACTCGGTTATTTTACATTTTTGTGGAAATGCTTCAAAAAGTATATTTCATCTGAGTATCTTGTACAGTTCAACAAAACATAAGGAATTGTCTCCTTAACAATCACGCAAAGTGATGTCAGAGATTTTTTGAATTTGAAAAGACAGTTATTTATACAAGCTGTTCCTGTGCGAGCCTGGATATTTTGATTATAATTTGCCTAACCTCCTTTGCCTAACCTCCTTTGCCTAACCTCATCATTCGTTACAAAGTTGAACCACCTAATGCCCAAGATACTGCGTAAGCATCCAGAATCAAAAGCATCTAGTTTCCTGTTATCTTGTTTACAAAGTGTCCAAGTTTCACTACCATAACTAACCCTAGAAAGAACCAAACTATTATACAGTCTGATTTTAGTCTTTAGGTGTATACGCCTATTTCTCCACACTCTCCATAGATTCTTAAAAGTCCCGACAGCAATACCTATTCGTCTGTTAATCTCATGCCGCACATCACCATCATCTCTTAAATAGCTCCCAAGATAATTAAACTGTGACACCTGCTCAAGGGTGCAACCATTCAGATTAACTGAACCACAGCCTGCCTGACCAATTCTCATCACTTTAGATTTCTCTCTGTTTATAACCAAACCTACTCTACTACCAGTCTCATCAACAGCTCGAATAAAAGAGTTCATCTCATCAACATCATTTGCCAAAAGGGCTAAATCATCAGCATAATCTAAATCAGAACTTTTCGTATCTCCAGGACATTTAAGGCCAAAATCTTTCCCTTGAAGTGAATTTCGCATAACATAATCAATAACCAATCTAAAGAGAAAAGGAGACAAAATGCACCCTTGTCGAACACCAGAAATAATGCTAAACCAATTGCTACAAGCCTTACCAACTCTCACACACGACTCAGTGTTATTAAAGAGAGCTTTCATTATGTTACTAACTTGTCTGGAATACCATATAATTTCACAACAACCACAAATTATGACGATCAACAGATTCGAAACCAAAGGTTTCTGAAACTCGAAACATTTCTCAAGAATCTGCCTAAGTGAAAATATCTGATCCACACATCTCCTACCACTTCTGAATCCACATTGCTCATCACACAACTGACTGTCAACCAGATTTTTAATTCTATTAAGCACAATCATGGAAAGAACTCTACCTGGAACAGAGAGTAGGCTGATACCCCTATAGTTTTCACAAGAACTGCGATCACCTTTTTTGAAAATAGGGATAAAAATAGCTCTGGTAAAATATTTAGGAACCATGCCTTTATCATAAAAGATATTCAGAATTTCAGTCATCCAAGTGGTAACCGAAACATTCCCAGCTCTAAGCATTTCCGTAGTAATTTAATCTACCCTTGGCGATTTATGAAGTTTAAGTTTGGAAATAGCCAAAATAACTTCAGATTGCGTTATAGGGCCAACGTAATGGATACAGAAGCCACCAGTGCATCTATCATCATTACAAACAATGGGAGTAGAACTAACCACATTGTTTAGGACATCACTGAAATGCTCAGACTACCTAGCCATGACAGAATCCTCACCTTCTATAACCTTACCTTGTTTATCCTTCAATCCATATTTTCTACCACACAAAACATTAACTATCTGGTACAGCTCTCTGCTGTGGTGCTGTCTAAATGCTTCCTCGGCTTTGTCAGCCAAACCATCAAGCCAAAGATTCTTATCAGTAGGTAACTGATCCTTTACACGTTTATTAAACTCTCTGCAATCCTTTCTATTAAGACTAGTATGGTACTGATTAAGGACATTCCTGCAGTTCCTTCTTTCTGAAATAAGCTCAAGTGTCTTATCACTCAAATAATTCTGTCTCCTCTGTTCCTTTTTTCCTAAAAGTGCACTGTTATTTTCCAAAAATGCCTGTTTAAAACAGCATCATTCTTCCTCAACTTCAGTAGTAAGCATACCATGACTATCATAATGACTAAGTAACTTGTGATGGTAAACTTTGGCTATAACTGGGTCTTTCAGAGCTTCAGTATTAAAGGTAATTTTTTTAACCTTAGCACAACACTTTTTAAGTTTAAGTTGCAAGACACTTTTAACAAGGTAATGGTCAGATCCAATTTCAGTTCCCGTATATGACCTGGCATTCCTAACAGAACTAGCCCATTTGCTGTTGATTAATATATAATCAATCATATTCTTATGCAGCCCATCAGGTGAAACCCATGTGTACTTATGTATGTCACGGCATACTTACATATTACAGTTTACATATTACTTACATATGCTGCGGTCAAGGCTGCAAGTGGGTTTTCATGTCTTACAACATGAAAACCCACTTGCAGCCTTGACCCATGTTTAAGCACACGAAATTTTCACAAGTCCGGAGACGGTTCTCTGCACAACCCTTTATGATATTGTTGCGGATTACAAAAATGGATAGCCACTGAGCGTGAGTATTAAAAGCTATATTTCAAAACTAAATTAAATACAAGGCAAATTGTTACAAAAGAAATATGGATGAAGTATCTTATTAACAAATCAACTACTAACATGCACAAGTCATCAATCTTCCTGCGTAGAGCACACAATATCAACTCTGTCTATTCTACTGAATATTACCTTTACACTCGATTACCATGTCACTTGAACATCCGCGTAGATAAAAGGTCCCACTTTTATACTTCCGCGTATACACAACACATCAAGTTACTTCTTGATACTTAACGATAAAAGATCCCACTTTTATCCTTCCGCGTATACACAACACATCAAGTTACTTCTTGACACTTACGCGCACTGTCTCAGAACAGCTCACCGTCCATTTTCGAACTCACCGACCGTTACAACACAACAACCGTTACAATACAAAACGACCGTTAACTCTCCACTCTCCTTCTCCAAATTCTCCCAAAGTTCTTATTCGTTGGCTGAAACTTTGCTTTCGGTTGCCAGATTCTTCTGTCGTAACACTGCCCCCTTCCTAGGTCTTGTTCGTCCCGAACAATTCTGGAT
Source organism: Ryuthela nishihirai (assembly GCA_038380435.1). Taxonomy (NCBI): domain Eukaryota; kingdom Metazoa; phylum Arthropoda; class Arachnida; order Araneae; family Heptathelidae; genus Ryuthela; species Ryuthela nishihirai. Next base: position 1,121,521 of record JAWZYU010000025.1, read on the forward strand.
TCCAAAGTTTCTTCAGTTCTTCGATGAAACGGAGCCAAACGATCCACGTGAACCACCTTGCACTTTGTAGCTGGACGTCGACGAATGCGATATACCACGTCATTAATCCTGTTAACTATTGTATATGGACCTTCCCAAGGTTTCTGAAGTTTTGGAGATAGTCCTTTTTTTCTATGTGGACTGTATAGCCAGACAAGATCTCCTTGATTGAAAATAGTTCCATTTATTTTACTGTCATATCTTGTTTTGGTTCTGTCACTTGTTATGTCGATGTTATGTCTAACGGAGTGATGGATTTCTTCTAGTCGTTGTTGCAATTCTTGTACGCATTGTGGAGTGGACACAGGCATTGCTTCGGGCCGACCATATAAAAGGTCACAGGGAAGACGTAACTCTCTTCCAAAAATCATCATGGAAGGTGTCTGTCCAGTTGTCTCATGCACTGCCGTTCTATATGCCAGCAAAAGGAGTGGTACATGGCGATCCCAGTCACGTTGGTGGTCGTTCACAAATAATGCTAAATGCTGAGCAATTGTTCTATTGAACCTTTCAACCATACCATCCGACTGAGGGTGTAAGGGAGTTGTTCTGGTTTTCTGAATGCCTAATAGTTGACAGATGCCTTTAAACACATTGGATTCAAAATTCCGTCCTTGATCAGAGTGGAGTTGTAAAGGTACTCCATACCTACTAATGAAGTTATTAACTATCATCTCAGCCACTGTTGTTGCTTCCTGGTCTTGGATGGGATATACCTCAGGCCACTTTGTGAAATAATCCATTACCACTAATAAATATCGATTTCCATCATCAGTTCTAGGAAACGGACCCATTACATCAATGGCTATTCTTTCAAAAGGGGCACCAACGTTATACGTCTGCAGCTTACCCCGACTCCTAGTCTTAGGGCCTTTCTTTGCTGCACAGGCTTCACATTGCCTACACCATCTCTCAACGTCTGCCCTACTTTTCAACCAATGAAATCGTTCCCTGGCTTTGGCTAATGTCTTATTAACACCGAAGTGTCCTCCAGTGGCACTATCATGTACATCTTTCATCACAAGTTCCACTCGGGATCGAGGAAGGATTATCTGCCAACGGATCAGCCGTCCAGTGGGATTCTCCCATCTTCTGTATAATACTCCGTCTTCCATTTTTAAGGAATCCCACTGTGCCCAGTAACTTTTAGTAGTTGGACTATACCTCGAGATTTGCTCCCAATTAGGTCTTACATCAGATTTTTCAATCAATTCTAATATTGGTTTTATGTCTTCATCATCTAGTTGAGCCTTCCTGATTTCAATTGGATTCCAGATGTTAGGGGTGTCACTGTTTGTTTGTGTCGATACTATTTGTCTTATGGGCATTATCTCTTTAGTTCCAAATTTCAGTTCTGCATTATAGCAATGTTTACAGTTGTCAATACATGGGCGCCTGGAAAGAGCATCTGCATTCTTATGCATTTTACCACTTCGATGTTCGATGGAGAAATCGTATTCTTGTAACCGTTGTATCCACCTAGCGATTTGTCCTTCAGGGTTTTTGAAGTTTAATAACCATCTAAGTGCAGCATGATCAGTACGTATAAGGAATTTCTGGCCATAGAGATAATGATGAAAATGTTCTATTGCTTTTACTATTGCTAACAGTTCTTTGCGTGTTACACAGTAATTCCGCTCTGGTTTGGATAAAGTTTTACTAAAGTATGCAATAACTCTCTCTTGTCCGTCTTGTTCTTGTGAAAGCACAGCACCAACTCCTGTGTTACTTGCGTCAGTATCTATCACGAATTGTTTTCCAGTTTGTGGGTACGCTAGCACTGGTGCTGTGGAAAGAGTTTTCTTTAGCTGTTGAAAGGCTATATCGCATTCGGTGGTCCACATAAACCGCTGGCCCTCTTCTGTCAGACGATGTAATGGCCTTGCGATGTTGGAGAAACCTTTGACAAATCTTCTATAGTAGGTGCAAAGTCCAATAAAACTACGAAGTTGATGAACATCTTGTGGTGGAGGCCAGTCTCTTACAGCTTCTATCTTACTAGGATCAGTCTTAATCCCTGCTGTAGTGATCACATGACCAAGGTAATGAACTTCTTGCTGGAACAGTTTACACTTTGTCGGTCCCAATTTTAACTTGGCTGCCTTAAGTTTTTCAAATACTTGACGAAGATTTCTCAAATGTTCTTCAAAAGTTCTTCCAAGAACTATGATGTCGTCCAAGTAAACCAGGCAGACCTCCAAAGACAAACCTTTGAGCACTGACTCCATTAGTCGCTCAAATGTGGCAGGTGCATTACAAAGTCCAAATGGCATCACCTTAAACTGCCAAAGTCCATTCCCTGTACTGAAAGCCGTTTTCTCACGGTCTTCAGGACGTATACCAACTTGCCAATAGCCGCTCTTTAAATCTAATGTTGAGAACCATTCTGACCCAGATAAAGTGTCTAGTGTATCGTCAATCCTGGGTAAAGGAAAGGAATCTTTCTTTGTTACGTCATTTAATCTGCGATAATCTACACAAAATCGTGTAGATCCATCTTTTTTCTTGACAAGAACTACTGGTGATGTCCAGGGACTCTGTGATGGTTCTATAATGCCCTGAGCTTCCATGTCCTTTATGAGTTGTTCCGTCTCCTCTCTTTTTGCCAATGGAAGCCTTCTTGCCGGCAGATGGACTGGAGGAGAATCACCAGTGTTGATTTTATGTTCTGTCAGGTTAGTACGGCCATAATCATTTGATGTGGCAGAAAAAATGTCAGAAAATTCTTTTAATAGGTTCTCGGCCTTAGCAGCTTGGTTTTCAGTTAATATTTGTCTTGTTTCTCTCCATAATTCAGTAAGATGAGACGGGATGTCGGTATGGTTTTGATATGAATCGGTAACTTCTATTTTATTTATACTTGTTACACAGGTAACAGCTTCACATATTGCTAATTCCTCACCCTTTTTTAACATTCTATTGGATTTGTTACAGTTCATCACTCTGATAGGGATCTGTTCTTTATCTATTCTGACTAAAGTCCTTGCAACCAGGATGTTATGAGCCAAAGCTCCTTTACCAGAGGCATCAGTAACTGCCAATCGGAAGGCCCCAGAAGTCTCCGCCCGTTGTCCACGGACTATAACTTCACTTTGTGCTGGGATCTCTGTGTCTTCCGTCACTAATATTGGAATTACGCTTGATAAAGAATCAGACGTCCGGCTAAGCAGAGGAATCTCTTCTGTCTCATAGATGAGTAGGTTATCACTGGGTCTAATGTTGAATCCATGTTTCTTAAGAAAATCAAGGCCTAATATGCATTCGTCGTAGATGTCAGCGATGTAAACAGGATGGCGAACCAGACAGCTACCAACTCGAATATTAAGTTCTATTTTTCCATGAACTTTTGCACGATCTCCAGTGGCCGTTTGTAGGCTTATTCTAGACTGTGTAGTATTCAAGTTTGGGTGAGGTATTATTTTCTTTATTATATCCGTTCTGAGTAAAGTTACATTTGCACCAGTGTCGACTATCATACGGCAAGGTATTCCATTTATGGCTCCATCAGCTACTAATCCATTATTATCGCCATGTAATGTTGAAACGTGGGCGACTTCCCCTGGGGCCAACCAATCAACAACCAGCCTTTGCCTCGCAAGATTGATAAATTTTCTGTTTCTCTGATCCTGTTGTCTAGTTGATGTACTTGGACTCCTCATTCGTTTCCTAGTGCAGTTGGTACGAATGTGTCCGGTCTTGCCACAATTCCAACACTGGAGGTCTGTTGTAGGTTTTGAAGAAGAACCTTTTATATCTTTCAAAACGGATAGTATGGCTTTGGTTAGTTCTTTCATTTCATTATCCTTTTCTACAGTTTCTTCTGCACTCACAAATCTCACTGCACGTTTGTTCGCTCGGGAGGAAAGCCTGGAGCACTCGTATTTCATAGCATGTACCACTCCTGACACCAAATGTTGCGGATTACAAAAATGGATAGCCACTGAGCGTGAGTATTAAAAGCTATATTTCAAAACTAAATTAAATACAAGGCAAATTGTTACAAAAGAAATATGGATGAAGTATCTTATTAACAAATCAACTACTAACATGCACAAGTCATCAATCTTCCTGCGTAGAGCACACAATATCAACTCTGTCTATTCTACTGAATATTACCTTTACACTCGATTACCATGTCACTTGAACATCCGCGTAGATAAAAGGTCCCACTTTTATACTTCCGCGTATACACAACACATCAAGTTACTTCTTGATACTTAACGATAAAAGATCCCACTTTTATCCTTCCGCGTATACACAACACATCAAGTTACTTCTTGACACTTACGCGCACTGTCTCAGAACAGCTCACCGTCCATTTTCGAACTCACCGACCGTTACAACACAACAACCGTTACAATACAAAACGACCGTTAACTCTCCACTCTCCTTCTCCAAATTCTCCCAAAGTTCTTATTCGTTGGCTGAAACTTTGCTTTCGGTTGCCAGATTCTTCTGTCGTAACAATATGTTTCAATGCATCCCATGTAGACTTTTGAAATGACACGTCCTAAACCTCCAAGTGCAGGGCTTAGTAAAATTAGTCTCCATCAGGTTGGTGCTGCGTAGTAACGCCAATCCGAAGCAAAATCAGCTCACCCACTGTTTGCGTGCGAACGTATGCCTCATCACACTGACGAAATCGGGTAAAAAATAACTTTTTTTTGTACATGGTAGAATGTTATAGAAAGTAAGAATGCTAAAAAACTTTCATCATGAATGCATGTTAATGGAGTAGGGGACATTAGTTTAATACTTCAACTATAAAATTAATACGTTGCTTCACGCAAGCACACCCTCTCAACTTACCTCCACTAATCCACTGAAATTTTATTTGCAACGGGACTGATAGTCAAAATTTAGCAAATGAAACCGCTTAACTATGCACTGACAAAAATGCTCTGATCGAGTCTGAAAATGAAATGTTCGCGCATAGTGCTTTTACAAGAGGCGATCTTCTGCCATCGTTTCGACACTTTCTACACTCATCCCCATGTGATCTGAACGGCGGACACAACAAGTTGGTGGTGTGCAAAGGTCACGGGGCAACGGTGGAATGCTTCGTCTTTGAGCAGTGGCTGCGTCCGAAACCCTAATGGGAAATTTAAATAATTACTGTTTCTGGTCGAATGCTACACTATCAGAACTCCATGTGGGATGTCTTTGGATCTTATCGCGTTCTCCAAGCGCTCAGCTGATTTTACAAGGTCGACATCACAATTAAAGTATGTAGCAGTTACAGGGAAAAATAGGATTTGACATCGTACATTAGAAAAGGGAACAATTGTTAATGTCATAAGAAATGTGCGGTGTATAATTCCGTGGAAAAAATACGAAAATCTTTAGCATTATCCCTGGTGATAGTTGATACACCATTGTTAGGTGATAGTATTAACATCCTTTTACGTTCTCGCTTCAAGCTTGCTTTCTCTATCATAACCCTCGATGCTTGCGAAATTATCAAAGATGAATAGAGCTCTGTAAAGTTCTGACCGCACAATCTTCGGAGTTCATTCTACTGTAGATGTTTAATTCTGGTAGGATCCCTCTCCACTTTTAAAATTTAGATCTTACACCAAAACCCGGCAGTCTTTTCATATTAATATACGTATAACCGATGTAAAGCCCGTTTTAATCAACATTTATTTCTTTTAACCCACCCCTGCGACTATTGGCTGTCACATTTTTACTAGAAGAAGGACTACCTCACAGTAGCAGTCCCGCAGAAAATAAATGCTTTTGGGTTAAAAAGTAATAAAAGGAAAAATCTGATTTTATTCCTCGTGATGAAAAATATTAAAGGTAATAGGGTCGCCCTAAAAGATCCGTGTTCGGATCCTCACTCCGGACGGTTTTTTAACAAAAGTCCTACGAAATTAAAAACTTCCCTGTCACGCGACGTTGTTTAAAAATACTTATTACCGCTGTATCCTCAGTACATGACGCAAACTCTTTCCAAGGAAGTAACGCTATTCGATGCATCCCCAGTTACATGCTTTTACAGGGTAAAGACTGTGTGCCAGAATGCTATAGAAAGAATGTTAAAAGTAGAATTCATATGCTTCCGTAAAAAAAACTTTAGTTCCAACATGAGTTAAAGGGGTATGGTTCGACTCAGGAAGAATAGGATTTGGCCTCGTACATTAGAAAAGGGAACAAATCCATCCCCGGTGCCCTTTGTTAGGTGATAGTATTAACATCCTTATACATCCTCGCTTCAAATTTTCATACGACATTCTGGGGTTAAGTTTCAACTTTTATTTTTTCCAACTCCAATAAAGCGCTGTTTCTGTGGAACGCGAGTGACGTCGACGATCCACACTAACGACCGTGCACTAAAAAACAAATCCCATAGACAATAAAGAACTAAAAAAGTCATTAAAACAGTGATAGGACTTATGTAATGTACTTGTATGAGCTTGACAAGAGTAATATAGACAGAAGTCCTCGCTTAGTATCATAACCCTCGATGCTTGCGAAATCATCAAAGATGAATAGAGCTCTGTAAAGTTCTGATCGCACAATCTTCTGAGTTCATTCTGGTGTAGATGTTGTTAGGATCACAAGGGATGTTTTACACATTCAAGGACTTTTTCCGACATTCGTTAATCAAAGTGTCTACACATCAGACTCATCATTGCACCGACAAACTACCTATCCATAGGCTGAGTAAGCATTTAGAATGAAAAATTGAGTTTGCTTTCATTACAACCTCATAACTTAATTTTCAGATGCACTCCACAGATTCGTAAAACTGTCCTTTTCTGTACAATTATTCTGAGACCCGCATCAGCCAATCGTTGCTACCTCTGCAATTATTCTGGGGCTTGCATCAGCCGATCCGAGGAAAGGAGGGGGTGCTTAAAATATAGGTAGGGCTTAAAATATAGGTCAACCAGGGGGTCTTCAAGAGGAGGGAGGGCTTAAAATATAGGTGGGACAACCAGGGGGTCCGAAAACGAGAAATTAGAGTTAAAATAAGGTTTTTTTGGGAAAATAGTACTTCTCACTGTCAACAGATGGCGTCAGGGGCTTTTTAATAAGGGGGAGGAATTTTTTTATAAGGGGGATATCAAAAATCGGGAAATTAGAGCTAAAATAGGGATTTTTGTGGAAATAGTACTCTTCATTGTCAACAAATGGCGCCACGGGTTAAAAGGGGGGAGCTTTTAATAAGGGGAGGAATTATTAATAAGGGGGCGTGGCCGGTTACGTAATAATTACGTCATGTTACGTCATATGGGAGAGGGAGGGGGCGTGGCCTGTGACGTCATAGGGGAAAGCACTGTGGAAAGGGGAATTCCCCGGGTGTGATGATACTACTGTCGTCCCACCCTGAAAAGAGAAATTTAAGATTATTTTTAAGAATCTGACCTTTATCTGTCTATCTGGTCTCTTGCAAACCAAGAATATCTGAATTTTAATGGTGGAATTCTTGTGTGAGGACATCAAGAGAAAAAACTCTGTGCAGAGTCCTCACATTTCAACTACCTATGGAGAGAAAATGGTTAATGGGATGTTTAAAGAAACTATGTTTATTGAGAGAGAGAATGCCGACAATATCAAACAGCCCCCTAATCGCAGACACGGGGCAAAAACCCGTTCCCCCACCACTAAAAGCTGAAGCCATCTGCACTGGAAGACTTCCTCCAATGTATAATCTGACGATGCCAATAGAAGCGAAGAGTTCAGGTGCCTGCGATGACCTCTGCTCAGGATTATCCACTAGCTGATAAACATATCCTGTGAATCTATTCACTTGGGGCTGTCAACCCACAAACAAACAGAAAACACAGCGGAAGATTTTCCCTCCACAGAAGCCCACCAGTGCAGCAAAATCAGGATCCATAATCAAGCTCAGAGCCATATATCTGTCCAGTCCAGTGGGTTTATATGGTCAGCACCAGGACCCTGTGTGGTTGACCACTCCTCAGCAGGGTAGAAAAAAAAAAGAAAAGTAGCCATAGTTTTCCAGATCAGTAGGCCACACTAATCTGGCAGCCCTCCCCTTCCGTTCACTTCCACAAGAGAGTATCTCTTTTGAAAGTTACTAACGGTCAGCACCACGAGAAGGCGGGGTCGGCCATTAGATGCTAGGCCTGGCCGGTTTTATGCATCATCACAGGGGATTGGTGCATAGCTCTCCTTCCAGTGACTACCTAGTACCATTTATAGACCAGTTTAGAATAGCTACCAACAAATATGATTCGTTTATCGAATAAATAGAAGCAGTTGTAACCCGAAAACCGAAAACCAGTGGTTGTCATCTTTTTAATCTCGCGATATTTCTCTGATTTTTAATATTGTTTCGCGAAAGAAATATCCGGGCAACAGTGAAAATGGAAACTTTTTCACAGAATCGCGTGCATTTCACTTGGTGTGTTACCATAGCAACCAAAACGTGAACTTGACTTTAGTAGCGTTACCAAATTTCCTTTGCTCTAAATTAAGTTTACTCAGTTACATTTTCGAGCGCAGCCAGATTTTTTCGCAGTTCGATTTTTTCTGCCCTTTTAGCACTGGTGAAGACAAAAAGGAATTTTCACAATTACATTTCTCTGTTGCAGTTTTACCCCATTCATTCGTTCTCCACATTTCCTTGACGAAAACAAATATTTTTTTTTACATCTTTCACAATTTTTCAAACAAGTTCCGTTCGCTGACAGCCCCACTGTGGTTTGAGTTTCCCTATTGTAATGAAATGATAATTAAAAGTGGCAATTTGTGTTATATTATTTGGTTTCTTAAAACATGCTATAATATATTATCTGTTTGGATTACAGATGCTTTTGGAGTGAACCTTTCTATCCCGTTCTCATCCAGACCCGAACTGTTTCGAAAAATACTGAACCAGATTAGAGAAAGAAAAATATTCTGATTCAATCTCTAAACTCATGGAGAAAAATAGATTCCCAACACTATTTTTCAATTCTTCGTATTAGTACGTGTAAAAGGCTTTAGCAAAAGAGAAAACGAAGAATGCAGCAAGTGAAGTATGCGACGGATGAATATTTAACGTATCTGAAAGCTTTTGATAAGTGTACGAGGAAGATTAGTTAGTGTCTTAGTAAATTATCGTATTGCACTTTGAAGTAGCATAATGTGAAATCCTTAATGATACACTGAAGATGAATGTTTTTAAATTTGTAACCCAAAATAACTGAAGCAGAAAACTTCTAAAAGAGAAATGTGACTTTTTCTCTTTCACTGATCACATCATCGAAGTGTCATGTACGTAATTCGAGTGACTTTCTTTCTTCGCAATGAAACAGCGAAGAATAAAAGGCAAGCGAGAAGCAATTGCTACGCTCAGGTCAAGTTATGTTTAGAAGAATGCCATTGATAACGAGGTAAGCACACTGAAGACGATTTATTGAGAGGGTAGCTCTACTGTATTGTTCAGTGGGTAGGCATACAGTGCAAGCTGTGACGAGCAGAGGTTATTTTCGGAAGGACAGGGATCAAAGCTCTTCATATCATATACACAAAAGAAAGATGCGAAAGAAATAGAGCAGTGAAGTTGGAAATTAAGAAAAAAAAAAAGAGATGAGTGAATCAATGAAGAACACCGCTGCTGAAATCCATCGATGGAGAATGAATGGCTCAGAGTCTCATTTGATGAGAACAGTGGAAACAATAAAAGATCGAAAGGATTCCAAGTGCGAGAAGAAGTGGGATACGGATGCTGTCTCCTCTTTTAAGAGATTTCGCCTGCCTCAAAGATATTCTCTTCACTGAATTATAAATGACGAGCTCCTGTCAGATCACCCTGGTGATTGGAGTCTTTAATGGGAATCTTGGCTTCTATATATTTATAATTATCTATTAACCTCTGTTAGTCTCTGTCGGTCTTTGGATGCGGTGAACTCCTCTTGATCTGTGAATACGATTTCGAGGAGTAATTGATCTTTATCTGCATATGTACGAACTTTACAGTTGCACATCTTCTCTTGTTTATATTTGCATCATAAACCTTTGCCAGAACTTGCCATTCGTCCCGATTTTAAAATGAAAATCTTAAATTTGTTTTCATTACCTCCCCCCTCCACTAATATGCCCATTCCATACCCTTGCAAGCCCAGATTACCCAGATCATATTTTTTAAATTCTTGTGTGAGGACATCAGGAGAGTGTCCATCCAGAGGGTCCTGAGATATCGGGAAAATCATTTTTTCCGCGAAACAATTTATCAAAAACTCTGTTTCAATATTTAGTCTTCGCATTTGAAGTGCGTACTTAGAGAAATGAAAAAGAAGTTAAATGGTCCAAAAAATGGTCAGTCAATGTGAGTGGTAAGGCCAACAATATTGAAACCACCTGCTGACTTACAACATTTGCTCAGCAAAGCGATGGTCGAGTGTGTTGCATTGAGAGGTGTTTATGTGCTTTGAAGAATACGTCACATCTTTGAAAACGAAGTGACTGTTAGAAAAGTTGAGAAACTGATTTTTGTATGTACACAAAATATGTCGTGTATTGCTTTGTGATGAATTTTATAAATTTATCGAGTCCATAGTATCTTTTTGAATACATTATCGGTTACATTAGTAACATTTTAAATAACAGAGCTTTCAAAAAAAATTCTTTTGTGTTAGTTTCTCGTACACTACACAAACATTTACACGAAGTATACAACGTATAAACACTGACATAAGGACGTGCCCGCTGAAAGAATAGTCAGGTGCGCTAACCACTAGGCCAAATAGGGCTATTCATAGTTATTCATTTTAAATTCTTTAATATTACTATTGTAGCAGATAATATTTATTAGATGTATGAACTGGAGATACCTAACAATTATGCATGGAAATGTAGGATGACTCATAAAAAGAAAGTCAATTGCCCCCTGGAGTGTGGTTTGTCATAGGTCTGAGCCTGGAAGATCTACAATAAAATACCTTTCACTTGCAGTAAGTTATAAGGCAGCAACCACAGCGGCTGATTCCACACTGACAAGGTTTAACATCCACAATAGAGGATAATGATCGGCAGCTAGTAGCTCAGCGATCAGAGCACCTGACATGTGATCAGGAGGTCGTGGGTTCAGATCCCACCGGGCTCAGGACAATTTTTCTCTCTATGCCCACGCTAACCTACAGCATAATAGTGCCCAAAAAGATGCGTCTTCTTGCAGGTATTGAAAAGAGCATCGCGCCAGAAAGCATCCTGCTTTGATAGGGTGTAAAGAGTGTTAGGAAAAAACCTCTTTACGTAAATTGGACAACAGTAGATTAGGATACAGATGAAGTAGGTAACTGATAAAGTGGTGTTATACTAATGAAAGAAGTACTTCGTAGGCTTCGAAATGATGTAGAGTAGTTATCTTTAAGAATTAACTGTGAAACCCTTTTTATTGAGTACCTCTTGATAAATCTCAAGTAAGACGTTCTAACATTTTAAACTGTTGATTAGAATGTTATGTAAAGGAAAGTTGAAGGCTCTATTTTGTAAGTATTTGCCAGTAACAGATGATGAGGTAAAAATTATCCATGAATATAATTAATCCATTTGTGTATTAAGTAAGTTTTCGGAATCTTATTTTTCTTCTTGTAAAAATAATTCTTTCATCTATTAAATAAGTTTGTCTGTCGTTAGTTTAGTTAATTTGAACCCATTACACAATATTGTCAAATCAACATTACTGATAATTTACTAACTATGTCAAACAGTCCCCTAATTGCTGGCGTGGGAGAAAAACCTGTTCCCTACAGGTAAAGTCTTGAGTCACAATGATGGCGCAAACTTCGGACACCATCTTTACAGGTGATGTTTTCAGTAATCAGATATCTTGACCTGCTTGAGACATTACTCCTATTTGTTATCGGAGATATCCCTAAAATCAAAGGTTCAGTTACCCTTGAATGATGATCTCTGATCAAGATCAATCATCAGGTGATGATGATGATGATATCTTATCATCATCATCATCACTTGTGGAGAGTAACCAAAACATAAAGGTAGATTCTCATTGAACAGAATCTTATCAGTTCAATAAATCTAAAATTCGACAATATCATTAGACAGTCAGGCTCGTTTAAATGATCAGAAGAAATCAAAGAAATGAAAATGTCCATAGCATCGGAACTCCCATCCTATCCTCCTCAGAAGAGAAAACACCTCCTTCGAAAAGTGAGAATGACTTGGCATGAAAGGACAAGGTTTAATCTTAAGTGATTTACATAGTGGGCCCTGAATATCAGAAGAGGATAATGCTGCGCAGCTCTCCTCCCAGTTTATGCCTACCATCTAGAGAGAACTTTTCAAAACATGCATTATTTGATTTACTTGCATATTTTATTCTTAATTATAAATTTGATGATAAGTTACAAAATTCATTTTTATATTAATTACATGTCTGAAGTTACAGAAGAAATTCTTTTAACTTTCTGAAGTTGTTGAGAGATGCAGTGATGTATCTCTCAAAAATGATTGAGTTAATGCAGTGATGAGTAAACAAAAGCTGACTCATCACTGCATTAAGAACTTTTCTGTTTTCCAAGTAACAGATGCAGATGTGCGACGGATTATAAATTCTTTTCTGGAGGAAAGAAAAACGAAATTAATTCGACGCTTACCTTCCTTTGATCTTCAGATGAGCGAGTCTCATTTTCTTCGCTCACAGGTCGAGGATCGTTGGCGAGCGCGCTTTGTCCATCTTGCAGAAGCGCGAGCGATCTTCTTCTCCTGCAGATGGCGCTGTAAGGTCAAACAAATTCGATATAAGAAGGAGTTCCGACACGTCGTGGCCACCAAGTGCTCTCGGCAACCGCAATGAAGGAGTCGGAGGATCCGGCTGTCTCCAAACGTCAGCTGACGCTACGACGCTTGCGCACTGATAGCGAGGGGGGGGGGGATGATGATGCTTGGTGTGGAACAATCCTTCCGATTTTGCTTTGCGAGGGAAATGAAATAAGCGTCTCATTTGTTTCGAAGCACATGACCCTTTTCTTTATTTAGAGTTCAAAATCCCAAGAAATGAGATGGTTTGTTATTAGCAACCCTCTGACAGTTGGAATGGAGACAATGCATTCCTGAAGGAAATTCACAATGGGTTGAAATGCCGTGACAGTTTTCTTTCTCAAATGTACATAGGAAACAAAATTTTTACTTAACAAATACTTCTTGCAAGAATTTCTTTTTTTTTCGCGGGAAGGGATCAACTCGATTTCCTTCACTCGGGGCATCGTTTGCATTTTGTTTCGCTGCTGAACTTTGGAGACCAACATAGCTAATTCACTCTCGTTCCTCCTTCAAATTCACTCTCACTACTTTCTCCTCCCATTTGCTAAAATCATTTCACTTTTAATTGCAGAGAGAATGTTTCTACTTTTGGAAAACTAAATCACAATTTACAAAGCAAATTAGACAAGAGAGAGAAAACAAGTTTTGAATTTTATCTCGAGTTCACAGATTTCCATATTTCAAGCTTTTGTCAAAATATTTAGTTTCTAATCGATCTCTGATCTATTTCAAATTTTATGAATATTTTTTCTTTTACCTTCGAGTCCTTCGTCTCTCATTAATATATCGATTTATTTTCTTAACTTTCGTCTTGCCCTTCCGCTTATTACGTTTCTGGTCGGTCGAACTTTTTGATGCCATCTTCACCATCCTTTATTTTCTTTCAGCCATTAAAATTCGGCCTCTTTCCCACTTGGATGGCGTGGCATAGTTCCCAGAAGGATACCTGGTTCGATTTCTGATTTATTTCTCAACGTTGAAAACAAAGGGTGTAATGACGTTATCCCATTACATTCCTCATAAAATGGTCAGTGATAATTTGTTCATTAGATTCTCAATGCTCATCGATTCTTGTTCGTGAAATGCTCAGCGATCCCTTGTTCCTGAGGTGCTCGGAGATTTCTTGTTCACGAGATTCTAAGTCAGAGGTTCCCAAACTTATTTGTCCTACCGCCCCCTTTTCAGAAAAAAAATTACTCATCGCCCCCCTGGAAATCTACCTTCTTTAAGCGAACAAACAGAAAGGTGCAATGACAAATTTGCGTTCTTTTATGTATCTATATTTCTACCTACGTCCTACAACATAGTAAAGAAAGGTGCTGTTGTAAATAAGACACCTTGAAGCTTAAAATTATAAAATTATTTATTAAAATCAACCATAGTAACTAACACAGAAAATTAAGATAACGAAGGATAATTTTATGTGTTTATTTGGAAAATAATGTAATTACTACAACTAACTCTGTTACACAACAGATCAAACATGTACGAACGATTTTTAAAAATTTTCTCATCTTCCCTTCTTTATGCTTCCACCGCCCCCCAATTGCATCCGAGGCTACTACCGACCCCCTGGATCGCTCCAGCCCCCCCCCCCCCAGGGGGCGGTATCGCCCACTTTGGGAAACATTTTTCTAAGTGATCCGTTGTTCATGAGACGGTAAGTGATCCTTGTTCAAAAGATGCTAAGTAATCCCTTGTTCGTGAATTATTCCAAGAACCTTTGTTCATGAGATCCTCATTGATTACTTGTCCATGAGATTCTCCGTGATTCCTTGTTCTTCTGATGTTTAATGATCACTTGTTCATGAGATGTTTAATGATCACTTGTCCATGAGATGTTCCGTGATCCCTTATTCATGAGAGCAAGTGTCTGATAGTTCCTGTTCCATTTAAAGAAGGAAGATATGTCTTCCATGAGAGAGAGATTGTAATTTGTCCGTAGGAACCAAGCATGATTTCTTATCATTTCAGAATCTGAATTTTGAGGCAATGAGTTAAAAAGTGAGAAAAATATTCGCACTTTTTAACTCATTGTTGGTTATCTGAAGAAAAATGTAAGTCAAATAATTCACCGAGCACATTTAGAAATTTTTTCCTCTTACGAAAATTGTAACACATTTTTGAACACAATTAGAATTACCTAAACAAAGTTATCGCAATTGAAATTCATCTCCTTTGTGCACATACAACTTGTCAAATATTTTTTTCTTGTTGCCCAAAGTTTCAAGGAATCCATAAATTTCCGCCCTTTCGCATTAACTCGCACATATTTCCCTCCTTTGTCGCGTGCATCATCCATTTCCAAGAGCAGCAAGAGCTCCTTTAATTACACCTTCACTACCTCGCGCTAATGAGTGAGGTGCCATTTACTTCGCTTCAAATTGAAATGCATCGTGGCCTTCCATGTGCTCGGCAGGAAGAGGGTGCCTCGTCAGTCCTAAAACAAAAGTAACAATCTATCGTCACCCTCTCATGGAGATCTGTCAGTGTGACTCTCCTTAAAGAAGATCCGTGAGAGAAGATATACCTCTGAAGAAACAGTCGTGCCTTGGGATCGAACCAGAATCGTTCGCTCTGTAATCATCAACTAATGAAATCAGCTAACCATTCGGTCACCGATGCCATCGGGGCGTGGGTGGCTCAGTCGGTAGCGAGCCAGGCTCGTAATCTGTAGTTTCCAGGTTCGAGTTCCAGCTGGGTCAGCGTTGAGATTTATCTCAGCAAAATTTACCGCCCTGCCCACGGTCAGTAGGGGACACCGATGGGCTTGGAAAGGCCGCCGTCCGTTGGATGGGACGTTAAGCCGTGGCCCCGTGTGCGAGAGAGCCATACCCTGTGCACGTTAAAGAACACGCTGGATGGCCTTGACGGGAGGCTACCATCTGTCTCCCAACAGCTGTTCCAGTGGGTCCCCTCCCCCAACCTTCTCTGAGCCTTCGGGTCCATGTGACCTGGCCATTTAGCCCATGGTGTGTAAAAAAGTGCCGCTCAGAGGTAAAACAACCCAACCCAACCGATGCCATCCTCAATAAGAAAACTTTGATCTTGTCTTTTCGCTTCTTTTCATGAAAGTCTTTTCTGCTTCATCCATTGTCTCGTGATGCCTTGCGCAGATCCTCGTCTCCCGCATCGGATAATCTCTTGTGCACGAGACATAAACTGCGCAAATAACGCTTCGAAAAAATACATTTTGTGATCAGGGGCTCAGTGGATTCTTGCACTGCTTCAGAACAGCGATATTGCTATTTTGCATAAATTTGCACTACATTACCAAAATTACTCGGACACTTCCATTCTATGTGACAGTAAATACTATGAACTTAAAAATAAGTTTCTCATTTAAAATAATCACTAGAGGTAAATTGAGAATCTCGCCAAAGCTCGAAAAATTCGATTTCTAATAACATTCGTTTGATGTTGATGAGACGAACTCTTTCATTCGAGCTGCTGATGAAACTGGTAGTAGAGTAGGTTTGGCTATAAACAGAGAAAATTGGTCAGGCAGACTGTGATTCAGTTACTCTGAATGGTTGCAGTCTTGAGCAGGTATCACAGTTTAATTATCGTGGGAGCTATGTAACAGATAATGGTGATGTGCGGCATGAGATTAACAGACGAATAGGTATTGCTGTCGAGACTTTTAAGAATCTATGGAGAGTGTGGAGAAATAGGCGTATGCACCTAAAGACTAAAATTAGACTGTGTAATAGCTTGGTTCTTTCTAGGGTTAGTTATGGTAAGTGAAACATGGACACTTTGTAAACAAGGTAACAGGAAACTAGATGCTTTTGATTCCAGATGCTTACGCTGTATCTTGGGCATCAGGTGGTTCAACTTTGTAACTAATGATGAGATTAGGCAAAGGAGTTTGCAACCTCTTTTAAGCAGCATATTGTGCAGAGAGAGACTCCGTTGGTTTGGCCATGTTGCCCGTATGAATAATTATAGATTGGCGAATAGGGTTATGAACAGTGTGCCTAAAGGCCTCAGAAAGAAGGGAGACCTAGGATGCGGTGGGCAGACAATGTCAATGTCCTTGTTAAAATTGATGTGTGGTGGCCGGATGCAGAAGATGTAGCTCAGGACAGATATGCTTGGAGAATTAAACTGCAGGTCTGGTTGGACCTCCGTAGCCTATGGCTGCTGATGATGATAATGATGATGATGTTCAAAGAGGCATTCCGAGTTATATGATCTGAATGCAAAGAGGCATTCAAAGTGGGACATTTTACACCAAACGTATTGTATTACCCTGTCCTAAAATCTTCTGTTAAATGTTTTTAATATTAAATATTAAGGGAATATTGTTGAAAATCGAAATTTAGAGAAGTTTTATTCAGATCATCAATTTATGTCCAGTGACATTCTAAGAGTAAAAATTTTATTATTATTAATTATTTTAAGATTCAAAATTGTCATTTCTCCGAGTTTAAAGAACCTGTTTTTCATTTATTTCGGGAAACAAAATATTTTATTACAATTTCCAGAAGTAGTTTGAAAATTTAGATTACACATTTTGCACGCAGAGATCCTTATAATTTGTTTACAAGTGTAATTTAAAACTTTGAATTCGCTTCCTTACGCTCCATACTTTTTCAAAGATTTGCTTCCTAAAAATAAAGTTTTAAAATAATCGTCCGGATTCCAACAAAATGAAAACAAGTAGTCTAAGAGCTTTGTGTAGTTAATCGGATTTTCCATAGAAATTACTAGAAATGTTTTGGAAAGGAGGACACATCCAATGACTTAGTGGTTTGATTCGCAAACAAATTAGTCACTTAAACATATATACATTTTGTTTTTCAAAGCAATGCCTAAGATAGAGAGAAATGAAGGTGTTACCCAAAAGACTGTTTCATAGGAGGACAAATCGCTGCGAGAGAAATCAGAATTCACTGGTTCGTTATGGAGCTCAAACGCATATATCATACAATAATCAATAAATATTTATATATCATACAATAACTATCATACATGAATAATGGTTAATTTCATCGCAGAAATATTGGCACATAACACTTTCAACGTATTTTCATAATTCATGTTTTAGAGAGTTAAGGTTTCGAATCTGTTTGCTGAATAGCCCCCAATCCATTCTACTGGGCTCGACACATTAATTAAGGCTAGACCTTGCACCGATACAAATATAAGGACGAAATTCAACTCTCATAGTTCCCGATTGGAAAACAAAGCTTTGCATGATTCGTGGACTCCCATTCATTACACCAGAAAACAATTGCTTTTCTTCCCTTACAATTCTGGACAATGATGATGTTCCAAAGTCATCTCAATAAATGGTCTCGTTTGTTGCGGAGGGGCACAATGAGTTTAAATAGCGTGACATTTTCCTTTCTGAAATGTACGTAGGAAACCAAACTTTTACCTAACAAATATCTTTTTGCACGGTTTCCTTCTTTCTTCGGGAAGGGATTGACTCGATTTACTTCAGTCAGGGTTTGATTTTGTGTTTGATTTCGACGCTGAAAGTGGGAGAACATCAACGTTACGAGGTGCGTTCAAAAAGGTTCTTGATATGCATCTGCAGAAAGTTTTGCACTCAAAAAGTTCTGAATGCCTCTGCATTGCTGCAGTTCTGTTGAAACTCCACCAAACTGCAAAAATGCAGTTTTGTTAAGGTCTGCTTTGCATTTCCCTCAACAAACCTTTTCCTGTCCTTCAAAGCACTCCCCTCCAGCATCTATGCAAAGCTGCAAACGTCTACACCAATTCTAGAGCACTTGGTGGCACTCAAGTTGGGGAATGCTCCGCAACTCTGAATGAACGCATTTCGCAATATCTTCACCCTTGAAAAAGGCCTCTCAGCAAGTTCCTTTTTAATGTTTGAAAACAACCAAAAATCGCATGGTGCAAGACCGGGTGAATATGCAGGATGGGGTAGCTGCTTGATTTTTTCCTGCTTCAGATATTCGTAATTTGCTGTATAGAAACTAATATTTTCATTACGTCAATCTGAACTGAGTGAAAATTTTGGAAAACAAAAACAATTATGAGCTCGCGAAAAAACAAATCAATATATAGGATACCAAAGCGAATGGCATACGGCGAGGCATCTTACTTATTATATCTTCTCACTTAGTATTTGCATCAAGAAAATGTGTGTCCGTGTAGACCATTCTACTTATGCTGCTCTTCATTAAGAGGAAAAGCTAATCGCACTTCTTTATTACAGATGAGCTTTTGGTGTTTCCATAAAGAAACCAACGCGTCAGTTTTTTTTTAAAACTAACTCAGCTTTTAACATTTCTTCCATCAGTCACATTTGCATCACAAGCTGTATCTATTATTAATCTTTTAAGTGAGCACTGAATACCAGGAAAGCAACATTTTCCATCACTCTATCGTTTCTCTCTCTCTCTCATATTTATTTCAAGGATCTATTTATTTTTACCCCAGTTTCCACTAATTCCATCCGCAACAAGAATTAGCGAAGACAACCTGTGTGTTGTTACTTCCTTCCAATATTTTCCCTCTCGATCAGTCTCATCACCCTTGTGTATACGCCTATTTTTATCGCTTTCCGAAAAGAGATTTATTTATTTTTTTCAGACACGTAATCCTGCAGTGTATGACTAAGATCTAAAACGTGCGTTGAGGCATTCAGCAAATAGCCTTTGATGTCAATGTCGCCAGATCTTGATCGGCTTTCTACATTTCCCCCCTGAAACGTTTTCGGAAAGAAGACTTCTCATCTGTTGGCTGATCCTTCTCACTCTATCGCCTCTTCCTTCCGCTGCAAACGAGATGTTGATACACAAACCAAACGACATCAAAGGGAAGAAACTTCCGCTTCGAGGAAAATAATAACATCCTTTAGAGTCGACAATCCATAAACAGAAGCTGACCAAGGTTTTCACCCATGAACCTAACATCTCGATCCACTGCTGAGATGATCAAGGATAAATTAAATCGGAAGGAAAACGTTTCAGATGAAAATAGATTACTCCGATTATTCACGAATTTAATCTTATCGCTCTTAATAAAAATCTAAAAGAAGTGAGAGTTTAATACTTTTTTCCTACAACCTTTTGCTGTTGATCTTGATGTTGGTAATTGCAATTCAGAATCTCAAATATATCTGGGATAAATTCTTAAAACAGTTACGGGAAGTTAAAACATAGGAAAAGATTGAAAACAATTTAGATGGTTAAAATTTTAAATGGAATGTCTTGTTTGCTTCAAGAAGACATTTTGATAATAGGATTTCGGAAGACGTGATTAGTAAATCACTTCCGCCAAATTAAATGATAATCCTTTGCAAGATCTTTATATCAGTTCAACTCTGAAATAAACTAACACGAATATGAGAAGTTAAATTAAGCAGTTATAAACAGTAACCTAACAGTAAGTTATATAACAGTAATAACAATAATTAAACTATTGCAATTCTTAGTTTTCTCCAAAATATATTATAATTTTTTACTCTTAAAAAGTTTGTAGAGTTACCTCGAAGAAAGCCTTTTTTAGCTATCTTCGAGCTTGCCACAGGAGATTACATTATTTTTCCTTGGTTAAAAATCGAATCGTAGGCAGGACGTAACAGGCAGAAGGACTCAACGCTCCAATGAAGAATCGGGTGCAGTGGAAAAAACACGTGAATTCGCCTCGTTTTGACATAGAAAACAAGTGAAGCACGTGGTCGCCGATCTTTGCACTCATCAGATTAATCGATTAATCAAAAGAATTGCAATAGAAAACTTTAAAATATTTCGAAATTTTCTTCATTGAGGAAATCGAAAGAATCCCAATACTCAGCCTCTCAGAGTCCAGGTAGTGAGCGTCAAGAGATGGATATAAGGGGGGGAGGCAGTTGGAATGCTCAGACTCATTGAATCTTTATTAAAATCTTTATTAGAAAAAAATTAGTTGCAAATGTAACTTAGAATAGTAACACATACCATTAAGTACCTGCTACCTATTACATTTATTCCATGAAATAAAATCACTATTACAAATTATTGTCTTTATACTCTATGTTACTGCAAAAAACAATAAAATCTCCTTGCTTCATTGTTCACAAGAAATAAAGAATAGTAATGGTAAATTTCAACTTCGCTTTTCCTCCAATGTTTTCAATGTACAAGAACAAATACATTAATTATTTTCCAACAAACAAATGAACAATGTGAATGAAATATACAAAATACTTCTTATGAGTGATTTCTGAAGTAGATTATAAATAAGAAAGCAAGATACTTCGCTGAAATAATAACCCACCAGAGTATGAACTCGTTTCTGGGTATAATTATGCATATTAATACAATTTTCATACAATACTTTACTCCTAACACATGATATACAAAAGATTAGTGTTTACACTAAAATGTTTTATGGTAACACTATATGCATGTATACTTTTTTCCAATAGTACAGTCATTACGGACAGAGGTTTTCAAATACTACATCAAAGAGCTATTTATATTTATTTTTATTTTGGGCTAATAGTAAAGATTAAATATTGTCAAAAGCTAATAGCCCCAATTCTACATGTTTAAGAAAGTGCTGTTCATTGTTCGTGGTTTTAATTTCATTTGGCAAAGCATTGAATAAATTGCTCGATAAATGAACATAATGTTTAGTAGTAATATTTTTATGAACTCTTAATATTAACCAATTGCAAAATACGTGAAGAGCGGGTATTCCTAATAGGTATTCTGATTAAGTTATTATTCCAATTTTGTCTAACATGTTTTATTACTTGATATACTATAATTTCGAAGCTGTAAAATTTCCATCTTAACGTATTCTTGGACGACATGATTATATTTTCTTAATTTTAGCATTCATCTAATAACATGATTTTGAGTATATTATAATGCTTTTATAGTAGTGGCACGAGTTCCTCCCCAAGATATTAATTCATAAAGTTTTTAATATTATACTATTAATTTTGTTTACTAAATTATTTAGGTGAATTTTCCAAGTTAATTTCCTATCAATTTTTTAACCCCAAGTAATTATGATTTTCTACACCTTCTATTACTTCAAAAAACCATTCTGCCTAAACA
Organism: Ryuthela nishihirai; assembly: GCA_038380435.1. Lineage (NCBI taxonomy): Eukaryota > Metazoa > Arthropoda > Arachnida > Araneae > Heptathelidae > Ryuthela > Ryuthela nishihirai. Next base: position 1,143,330 of record JAWZYU010000025.1, read on the forward strand.
ATTTGTCTTGTGGTAACAAGTCAGTTCTTGCAAAAATCTTCCCTATTTGCTCTCAATCTAAAATACATATATTCAGTTTTAGTTACATTTAAATGTAACTTATTTCCATCAAACCACTTATATAATTGCCTAAGATCCTTATTTATCATTTGTAATATGTTGATATTTCCTAAATAGATCAAAGCAGTATCATCAGCAAAGGCTTCTAATGCGCCATTGTACTCGTAATTACAAAAGTGATTTATATATACTAAGAACAATAGTAGTCCTAAGACGAATCCCTGTGGTACTCCAAATTTAATTGATAACTTACTACTCATAACATTGCCTATTTAACCATTTATTTCCTATCTTCTATGTAGCTTTTTAACCAAGAACACATTTTGCCTCATTCCCGATCTGTTTAGTTTTTCCAACAACAAGTCATGTGAAACCAAATCAAAAGCTTTTCGTATGTTTAAAAATAGCGCAACTCTTTTTTGAATTGAACTGAAATCTATGAATTTGAACAGAAATCTATAAAACTATGTGTCCATAGTTTTATAGATTTCTGAAGTTAATTTCAGAATGGCGCCCTCCGCACCCCTCCCCTTTCTCAAGCCGAATCGATTGGATAAAAAAATATCCGTTAGATTCCCAAAAATGCACCAATTTTTCCTTCACAAACTTTTCAATTAATTTTGATAACACTGTAAACAATGAAATAGGGCAATAATTTTCTAACATATTTTGATTTCCTTTCTTTTAAACCGGGACAAAAATGGCAGCCTTCAGAACCTCAGGAAAAACACCATTTTGAAATAATTTACTTATGAGGTAACACATAATTACCTTAATTTCCTCATACACATTCTTAATGATATAAGCTGAAATGCCATCTTTTACCAGAAGCTTTATTAATATCAGGTTGTCTTACTTTGTCATGAATTTCATAGTCATGAACATAAGGCATAATAAAGGAATGTATTTTATTGCAATTTATTTTATTGCATGTTTCGTAAAATAGGTTTTAGTCATTTGACGGATGCGACTCTTCTGAACTCTCCGACGAATATTTTTGTCAAATATTCGTTTTGCATGTGTCTGTGCTAACAAGCTTTCTCCTCCAGGATAATTGTATCCCTATCATCGGTCATACTTTTTGCAATAATCAGCTTTCCACACATTTCATTTATAGCACACCAGTCCTTTTTGTTATTGTTTCCATTTCTTACATATTTACCTTTGTAGTAGTAATTTTTAGCTTTTCTAATAAAATTTGTTAATATATTTTTATACCTCTTTTATATAATATATTTTATATCTTTAGCAGAGGAGGAACAGGTCTTTGCCCCATGCCTGCGATCAGGGGGCTGTTTGATATTGTTGGCCCTACCAATATCAATAAACCCAATTTCTTTAAAAATCCTACTAATCATTTTCTCTCTGCAGGAACATGGAACGTGAGGACATTACATAGAGATTATTCTCTTGATGTCCTCATGCAGGAATTCCAGCGCTATAGCCTAGATATTTTAGACTTGCAAGAGACCAGATGGACAGGTAAAGGTGAGATACTTAAAAATAACTTTAAATTTCTCTTTACAGGGAGGGAGGATGGAAAGCATCACCAAGGCGTGGGTCTGCTGCTCAGCAGACATGCTAGTGATGCTCTTCTACGATATGAGTGCATTAATGAAAGGTTTCTTACAGCAAAATTTCAGACAAGCATTAAAGACTTGAATGTTATCTGCTGTTATGCCCCCACTGAGGATGCTGATGAGGATGAGAAGGATAGATTTTACGGACAACTTCAGGATATTTTGAATTCTATCAAGAAAGGAGATATTACCCTTGTTTTAGGTGACTTCAATGCCAAAGTTGGTACTGACTCTGATCTTTGGGGAGGGGTGATAGGCCCTTTTGGTATTGGTAGCTGCAATGGCAATGGGCAACGTCTCCTACAGGTAAGTAAACTCAATGGTTTCAGAATAACTAACACATATTACAAACACCGCAACATACATAAATACACATGGGTTTCACCTGATGGGCTGCATAGGAATATGATAGATTATATATTAATTAACAGCAAATGGGCTAGTTCTGTTAGAAATACTAGGGCATATAGGGGAGCTGAAATTGGATCTGACCATTACCTTGTTAAAAGTGTCTTGCAACTTAAACTTAAAAAGTGTTGTGCTAGGGTTAAAAAATTTACCTTTAATACTGAAGCTCTGAAAGACCCAGTTATAGCTAAAGCTTACCATGATAGGTTACTTAGTCATTATGACAGTCATAGTTTGCTTAATACTGAAGTTGAGGAAGAATGGGGCCATTTTAAACAGGCTTTTTTGGAAACTAACAGTACTCTTTTAGGAAAAAAGGAGCAGAGGAGGCAGAATTATTTAAGTGATAAGGCACTTGAGCTTATTTCTGAAAGAAGGAACTACAGGAATGTCCTTAATCAGTACCCTACTAGTCGTAATAGAAAGGATTACAGAGAGCTTAATAAACGTGTAAAGGATCAGTTAGCTGCTGATAAGAATCTTTGGCTTGATGGTTTGGCTGACAAAGCTGAGGAAGCAGTTAGGCAGCGCAACAGCAGAGAGCTGTACCAGATAGTTAATGTTTTATGTGGTAGAAAACGGACAGGCATGCAAGGATTGAAGGATAAGTCTTGTAGTAAGGTTATAGAAGGTGAGGATTCTGTCATGGTTAGGTGGGCTAAGCATTTCAGTGATGTTCTAAACAATGTGGTTAGTTCTACTCCCATTGTTTGTAATGATGATAGATGCATTGGCAGCTTTAATGTTGGCCCTATAACACAATCTGAAGTTATTTTGGCTATCTCTAAACTTAAACTTCATAAATCCCCAGGGGTAGATGAAATTACTACAGAAATGCTCAGAGCTGGGAATGTTTCGGTTACCACTTGGATGACTGAAATTTTGAATAACTTTTATGATAAAGGCATGGTTCCTAAGGATTTTACCAGAGCTATTATTATCCCTATTTTCAAAAAAGGTAATCGCAGTTCTTGTGATAACTATAGGGGTAGCAGCCTACTCTCTGTTCCAGGTAAAGTTCTTTCCATGATTGTGCTTAATAGAATTAAGAATCTGGTTGACAGGCAATTGCGTGATGAGCAATGTGGATTCAGAAGTGGTAGGGGATGTGTAGATCAGATATTTTCACTTAGGCAGATTCTTGAGAAATGTTTAGAGTTTCAGAAACCTTTGGTTGCTAGCTTTGTTGATTTCAAAATGGCTTTCGACTCTGTTGATCGTCAAAATTTGTGGTTGATTGTGAGATCATATGGTATACCAGACAAGTTAGTTAACATAATGAAAGCTCTCTATAATAACACTGAGTCATGTGTGAGAGTTGGTAAGTCTTGTAGCAATTGGTTTAGCATTACGTCTGGTGTTCGACAAGGGTGCATTTTTGTCTCCTTTTCTCTTTAGTTTGGTTGTTGATTATGTTATGCAAAATTCACTTCAAGGGAAAGATTTTTGCCTTAAATGGGCTGGAGATACGAAAATTTCTGATTTAGATTATGCTGATGATTTAGCCCTTTTGGCAAATGATGTTAATGAGATGAACTCTTTCATTCGAGCTGTTGATGAGACTGGTAGTAGAGTAGGTTTGGTTATAAACAGAGAGAAAACTAAAGTGATGAAAATTGGGCAGGCAGGTTGTGATTCAGTTCATCTGAATGGTTGCAGTCTTGAGCAGGTGTCACAGTTTAATTACCTTGGGAGCTATGTAACTGATACTGGTGATGTGCGGCATGAGATTAACAGACGAATAGGGATTGCTGCCGGGACTTTTAAGAATCTATGGAGATTGTGGAGAAATAGGCGTATACACCTAAAGACTAAAATTAGACTGTATAATAGTTTGGTTCTTTCTAGGGTTAGTTATGGTAGTGAAACTTGGACGCTGTGTAAACAAGATAACAAGAAACTAGATGCTTTTGATTCTAGATGCTTACGCAGTATCTTGGGTATTAGGTGGTTTAACTTTGTAACTAATGATGAGGTTAGGGAAAGAAGTCTGCAACCTCCTTTAAGCAGCATATTGTGCAGAGAGAGACTCCGCTGGTTTGGCCATGTTGCCCGTATGGATAATTATAGATTGGCGAATAGGGTTATGAACAGTGTTCCTAGAGGCCTCAGAAGGAGGGGGAGACCTAGGATGCGGTGGGCAGACAATGTCAAACAGGACCTTGTTAGAATTGGTGTGCAGTGGCCGGATGCAGCAGATGTAGCTCAGGAGAGATATGCTTGGAGAATTAAACTGCGTGGTCTGGTTGGACCTCCGTAGCCCATGGCTGCTTGAGGATGATGATGATGATGATATCTTTTATATTTTTTTATATTTTTATTTAATATTTTTTTAGATTAATCTGATCTTGGCTTATTCTATTTGCTTTGCACTTTTTAAATAACTCACTTCTATGGTTAATAGAGGTTACCAAAGCGTCTATAATCCATGGTATGATATGTTTCAGCTTAAGAAATTTTGCCGTGATCGTTTACTTATCAATTTCCTTTTTTAATATGCCAATGAATAATTCAAAAGCCATGTTTATGTTATTCTGTTTTTTGACCACTTCACCTGTTAACTAAATTATCTCGCAATTCTTTTACATTTAAGCTAGCTCTGTAGTTAGTTTTTTGTTTTGGGTGCAATCCTTATGATTAGCGTTACCTGCTATAATGAGACCGATATAGTAATAATCTGAGATATTGCATTTGATAATGTATGTAGTGACTGCATTTGGTTTAAAATTTCTAACGTGCAAGTGATCTAGACTTGTTTTGGATACATTGTGACACTTGTAATACGTTTGTGACAAATCATAAAACCGTTTGAATCTAGCATCTGTAGCAAATTTTGGAATTGTGTATCAGGATTCAGAATATCAATATTAAAATCTCCGGTTAGTATAACGCAGTTGGATTCAATTCGCTCTATCCAGATTTTTAATTCCTCTATAAAGTCTGACTTAGGAAAGCTGTGAGATTTGTATAGTGAAGTTAAACCGATATCTGCATTATATATATATTTAAGTAAAGTAGCACACAGTCCGCCGATCTGAAATGACGTATTTGTTGCGCATTTATCTCTTTTTACTTAAACAATGATTCTCCCTGACCTATCTATTTCCTTACATTGATAATATTGATTATAACCATCAATTTTATGGAGCGAAATTTCTTCTTCTTTAACCGATATTTCAGTTAAGATTATAATGTCTGGATTTGTATCCACTGAATTTGATTATGCCGGAAAATCATCAAAGTTTTTCCTGAGACTTCTTGCCAGCCACGTGATGAGCACCCGGACTTCTTGTCTGTCTTCACAGATGGCTCGAAGTCTGGTACATCTGCGGGATCAGCCCTGGTCTGCTGTGATGTCATCATTGCAGACCAGATCCACTACAGTGTTCCATATTCACTGTAGAATTGCATGTTATCGCACTTGACTTGGACCACATAGCAGCTAAGCGTCATCATTGGTGTGTCCCTACACTGACTCGCTTAGCTCACTATAGGCTTTGATCTCAGTGAGGCATCGGCCTCACCCTGTTCTTTCCAAGACCCGCCAGAAGCTCTATCGTCTGGCAGCCACAACCACGATTTTCTTCTGTTGGGTGCCCGGTCATGTCGGGATCTAGGGCAATGACTTGGCAGATGCTGCTGCCAGGTCAGCCACGCTCCTATCCGACTCTCCGCTGCGGGTTCCATACTTGGACTTCTGGCAGCGTTTTTCCATCGAGCTCCGGGCACATAAACAAAGATTTCGGTCTGAACAGGTTGGCAACAAGCTTTTGCAGATCAAGCCCATTGTCAAACCGTGGCAGTCTTGTTTTCGCAGGAATCGCAAGGAGGAAGTTGTACTTGCTCGGCTCCACATAGGTCATTCGTTTATTACACGTTCCTTTCTTCTTCAGGCAGACGACGAACCTAAGTGCGAGTTTTGTGACACAATTTTAACTATTAAGCATATTTTAATCTCCTGTCCAGCTTTTAATCTTGAATGTCGTTTATATTTTACCTTCCACAATTTTATGGCTGAGCCTCTTACACACGGCCTTTTTTATCTGATGACTCTTTTTTACCATCTGTCTTTGCCTTTTTATGCTTTACCGGTTATTTTGCTTGATTGTAATTTTATGGCTTTATCATTTATACACTGTCACACCTGGGTCCCTATACATATGCTGCAGTACGTGTGCAAGAAATCTTCCAAAGTGATTGAAAGGCGAAAAAGTGGCGATGCCGTTTCCTGATCCTATGGTTTCGAGAGAGCCAAGCAATCACGCAAATGACTGCTACTTCTGCATGGTTACACCTACTTCTGGAGGCATCACAAGGAAAAAGAAATGGACAATAGGATACCCGAATATATAGTCCGCTCTCCGATCAATTCCTCACGGCAAAGGCCTTCCCATTCCCGAACCTCCAAAATAATTTTCCATCGATTCAGACAATGAGGAGGCAGGCGAACCGAGGTCAGTTTCTCCGCAGCCTTCGGTGTCTAATGATGATCCATATATCTGCCACGGTGCGTTATCTGCGCCACTCATTCTCACCGAAGAAGAAATGAACGATCTTGTTCACGATCTGGAGCTGCCCAAGGCCAAAACAGAGTTACTTGGATCAAGGCTTGAACAACGTAATCTTCTCAAGGGAAATGTCCGAGTGACTTCGTTTCGAAATCGTCATGAGCAGTTTGCGCCTTACTTCAGAAAGGGAAATGACCTTGTGTTCTGCTCCGATGTAGATGGTCTGATGAATGCCTTAGGAATCAAACATGACCCTCAAAAATGGCGACTTTTCATAGACTTCTCGAAATTTAGTCTCAAGACGGTGTTGCTGCATAATGAAAATCGACTTCCATTCATTCCGGTCTCGCGCGCTGTCTACATGAAAGAAACCTACAACCCAAAACAGCTGTTGAACTGCCTTCAATGCATCAAGCATGGTTGGCATCTCTGTTGTGACTTGAAGGTAGTGGCTTTGTTGATGGGTCAGCAGCTGGGATATACGAGGTACTGCTGTTTCTTATGTGAATGGAACAGCTGAGCAAAGACTTTGCACTACGTGAAGAGAAACTGGCCCCAGAGAAAATCTGTGAAGGTCGGAGAAAAGAATGTAAAACACCCAGCATTGACAGAAACGCACAAAATCCTGCTACCGTCCCTACACATCAAACTCGGTGTGATGAAAAACTTCGTAAAAGCCATGGACCCAACTGCGTCAGCTTTCAAGTACTTGACTGACAAATTCTCTAGACTCAGCGAAGCGAAAATTAAACAGGGAATTTTTGTGGGTCCTCAGATCCGCGAGCTGTTCAGAGACCAGATGTTCGACAACCTGCTTCAGGGGGACGAGAAAAAGACGAGACGCGTTTCGTCTGGTGTCAACTAAATTCCTCGGGAATGTCAGGGCAGACAACTACAAGAAACTGGTTAAGGACATGTTGTTTCGGCATCACAAACTTGGCTGCAACATATCCTTAAAGATCCATTTTCTCCATTCCCACTTACATTTCTTCCCCGACAACTGCGGCATGGTTAGAGGTGAGCACGGTGAATGTTTTCACCAGGGCATTGCAACGATGGAGAAACGATACCAGGGTTGGTTGTTTTACCTCTGAGCTGCATTTGTTTGCACACCATGAGCTAAATGGCCAGGTCGCAAGGACCCCAAAGGCTCAAAGAAAGTTGGGGGAGGGGACCCACTGGAACAGCTATTGGATTGGTTGTTTTACCTCTGAGCGGCACTTTTTTGTACACAATAGCCTAAATGGCCAGGTCACATGGAACCCAAAGGGTCAGAGAAGGTTTTGGGAGGGGACCCACTGGAATAGCTGTTGGGAGACAGATGGTAGTCTCCCGTCAAGGCCATCCAGGGTGTTCTTTAACGTGCACAGGGTATGGCTCTCCCGCACACGGAGGCACGACTTAATGTCCCATCCGACGGACGGCAGCCTTTTCAAGCCCATCGGTGTTCCCTACTGACAGTGGGCAGGGCGGGGAATTTTGCGGAGATAAATCTCAACGCTGTCCCAGTTATATCCACTCGAACCTGGGAACTACAGATCACGAGCCTGCCGCGCAACCGACTGATCAATCCCCGCCCCAACGATACCAGGGAAACTGGTCCACTTCAATGCTGACTAACTACTGTTGGACGCTCACCAGAGATGGTCCTGAGCAGCTGTATAAGCGACGGACAAAGCGACGTCGGAAGTAGAAGCGGCGTTTTACAGATACACGTCTTATGTACGCATTACTCTATTATAAAGAAACTATTTCGGATTTCTCAGAAATCGTAGCCAGTTTTGCATTTTTATTGTCATATTCTTATTCAGCACCTTGAAATCTTTATGAAATGTCTACTTTTATCTCAGAGGCATGACGTTTGTGAAAATTTGTTCCCCACTGTATTTAACATTAGGATTGAAACAATAATTTTGTTAGCTGAGCTGAGTTTCTCGTCCATAACATCTAAATCCTGAATTGTGCATATTTTATTTCCAACAAATCCTTTCTTTCTTCTGATATATATATTAGCGTCTCTCACCCACACATATCTGTTCAAGGTTAAACATATCTGTTCTGGTAAAAGATGGTATATCAAAGTTCCTTTTGTAACTCTTTAGTTTTAAATAACAATTGTTTGTTTTCTGCTGTGAGATGATCGTTAATATTCATTCATCCTCATACTTGTCGTTTATTTCCTTTCTCCTGCGATTCCTTTTGGTCTTCCAGTTCCTCATCCATAAATCTTTAGTGATTCTACTCCCAAACTGTACTACGATAGGTCTGATTCTATTTGGATTTTTCGCAACAATTCGATGCATGGCTTCAATTCAATTCAATGCCAGGCGATCCGATTTGATTTTTAGCACTTTTGCAATATTAGTTACAATGTCCGAAATATTTTTTGACTGGATTCAGGTATTCTTACCATTTCGACATTCTTGTTCCTGGAATACTGTTGAAGGTCACTGATCTTTGCCTTTAATTCGTTTAGCTCTTTTTCTAAAGCTGCATTCGCTTCCCGAAATAATTGGGAGCAAACTAATAACGTGCAATTGTGAAAGCTTAAAACATTTACTGTCGATTTGGATTTGTCATCATCTGATGATTAAGCTAAATAATAAACTTCAAACCTTTTTCATGGTTAAGACTTTCAGAATCCTCTCCTCTTAAAACGCTTGCCAAAATTTGATCAAAATTAAATTTGGAAACTATTTATTCGTAAGACGATATTAATGGTAAACTATTCGTCGAAGCCTCAATAGGGAAGCATCCCTCGATGCACTGAACGGTCTGTCAGTTTTCTTAATTTAAAAGGCAAACACAAATTAAGGAATTATGAACGTTTACTCAACGCCTGCTGTGGTCTCCACAGACCAACACTCACACTTAGTTGACCTCAACTAAAGCTCAGCATTCAAACTTCTCTGCAAATAAAGGAAGTGTACGGTGAAGCCAACACACAGTTTAGCCATCTGGGTGCTAGCAATGATTCGCTCCTAATTACAAATGTCCTCAGATTGCTCCGAATTTAGAAACTTATCAGAATTAATCATCTCATCATGCAAGCATGGGATAAGTAATTGTTAAAGGTAAATTCCTTCAAAGCGAAACAAATCTGCATTTTGCTGTGACGAAATAAAGGAAAGAAAAAAGGTGAAAATGTCCTTGCCATCTTTTGCTGACGATGTTGCGAAACGAACGAAAAAAATAACCAGCAATTGATTCCAAAGATTTTTTCGTCTGCGATAAAATAAGAACAATGAAACGTTTCATAACGAAGTTGTTGTGTTTCGCGTTTGTTTGGTGAAAAAAATGCACCATGAGAAAACTGCGTGAGCTTTATCACCATGGCTATATATGTGAGCTTTATTACCATGGCTATATATGTGAGCTTTATTACCATGGCTATATATGTGAGCTTTATTACCATGGCTATATATGTGAGCTTTATTACCATGGCTATATATGTGAGCTTTATTACCATGGCTATATATGTGAGCTTTATCACCATGGCTATATTGTGAGCTTTATTACCATGGCTATATACAGGGTGAATCTGAAAAAGTGGGCAAAACTTTACGGGGTGGTAGAACGCAGCTATACGAGCAATATTCGTCATAGAATGTATGGTCGGAACGCAAGCGGTGAGAAGTTAAAATGTAGTTTTCCACTGTCACATTTAAAGAATGAACACAAGAAGGAGAGGAGATACTTCAGAAAACATTTTATTAATAGGAATGTAATTGGGGTACATGCTCAAAGAAATTGCTCAAAAGAGCTGCCGCCAGCTGTAATGCAGGCTTCACACCTGCGGGATAGGGACCGACGCACATTTGCGAAGACACCAGGCATTTCCCGAATATCGCCGGCAACAACGGTCGCGGCAACGTCTCTGTGCCTCACTTGCATTCCCGTCCGCCGCACCGTACACAAAGTGCATATCCGCCATTTCGTGGTTAGTATAACCAGCCATCCTCTCGGCAATCCACGGTAGAAATGCCGTTGGGTGCGAGGACCGACCCTTTTATACCATTTCCAACGCCACCTAGCGGCTCGCCGTTTGCGTTCCGCCCATGCATTCTATGACGAATATTGCTCGTATAGCTGCGTTTTACCACCCCGTAAAGTTTTGCCCACTTTTTCAGATTCACCCTGTATGTGAGCTTTATTACCATGGCTATATGTGTGAGCTTTATCACCATGGCTATATGTGTGAGCTTTATCACCATGGCTATATTGTGAGCTTTATTACCATGGCTATATATGTGAGCTTTATTACCATGGCTATATGTGTGAGCTTTATCACCATGGCTATATATGTGAGCTTTATTACCATGGCTACATATGTGAGCTTTATTACCATGGCTATATGCGCGTCGTTGCTACGTGCCCAGCCGCCCTCGGGCGGTCTGACGAAGTCGCCTCGTGCGACCGTAGGAAAGAAGCCGTCCCATGGCCGAGTGGTTAGCACGCTTGGCTACTGATCTAAGGGACCTGGGTTCGAGCCCCGGTTTAGGCATGGATGTATGTGTCGTTTTCTGCTGAGGTCCTGCCATCCTCTCAGACCTTCTACTGTGGCATATAAACTGACAGGCTCCTGTCAGACCTCTGTGGCAAACAGCTGCTTGAGGGGGGATATATATGTGAGCTTTATCACCATGGCTATATATGTGAGCTTTATTACCATGGCTATATATGTGAGCTTTATTACCATGGCTATGTATGTGAGCTTTATTACCATGGCTATATATGTGAGCTTTATCACCATGGCTATATTGTGAGCTTTATTACCATGGCTATATATGTGAGCTTTATTACCATGACTATATGTGTGAGCTTTATCACCATGGCTATATGTGTGAGCTTTATCACCATGGCTATATTGTGAGCTTTATTACCATGGCTATATATGTGAGCTTTATCACCATGGCTATATGTGTGAGCTTTATCACCATGGCTATATATGTGAGCTTTATTACCATGGCTATCCACACTTTTATACGAAATATACGCCATTTAACACAACAGAACTAGATGAATAACACATCACTTCTAGGGAATATGGGGTGCTCGTTTTCAAAGAAAATGAAGCTCGTTAATTTCCTCTTTAGCATCATCTAACAGTAGAAATTCTAACTAATTGGGAATGTGCAAAGAGTAACATTTTATAAGTAACTATTAAACAGAAAGAAATTTTCGTTCGTTTCCTAAAACAAAAGAGTTTAGTTTTACCCCCCGCCCCCCTTCTGAATGTAAGGGGTGACTGCACAGTTGGACCTAGCAGGTCCACCAGACAATTGGTACTGGAGGGGGGGGGGGACCTCAGGAGCTGCTGTTTACCTGAAACAGAGGCCAAAGCATTGTGTAGCAGCGGTCCTCTGATCCACTGCCTTGCCCAGCCCACCAATGAACAGGCACCAATGCTCACCACAAAGACAAGAGACACCAAAAGTGTCTCTGCTTCTCTCATGAGCTGAAAGCAGAAGAGGTGTGCTGAGCAACTTCCAATATCCTTCTTTCTAGAGACACGGGCCACCACACACGACACACATGAAGGCGAGCATTAAAAATCCTATGAAAGTACCCGAATCAGTGGAAACTTCATAGGGTGATCCCATCACCACGCTCAGGATCTCGTATCGAGGGGCGCGAAGTTGTTCAAAGATGGGAAAGAAAGAGATGGAGATGAGTAGGGAGAATCAGGAGACTGTTTCAAGGAAAGAGTCTCTTCCTGGCACCCAGCCGAGTAATCTTATAAACGCCAAGGACATACCTAGGACTTAGTTTCGAGGTTTTGGCGGGGGGGAGGGGGGCAGGAGTGGTATGAGAATTTAGTTTCAGAGAGGGTTCAAATATTCAGTTTCATTGGGAGAGGGGCGCTAAGAATAAGACTTGAGTAGGGTTTTCCAATTATTAAAATATCCCACCGAACAGGAAAAGTTAAAATGATATTCTTATATGGAATAAGATTTTATAGTTTTTTTAATCTATTTTAAGTGTCGTATGATGATATATGGGGTGATGATAATGATGATATATGGGGCTAAAATTAATTTATATAAAGATAACTGTTTTGGTTTTCAAAGCGGATAGAGACAAGTTTGAAATTTCTTATAAGACGACCAGATTTTCGGGGGAAAGGGGGGTGCGAACCCCCGAGTACGTCACTGCTTCGCACATTCTCCGTTTTCTCCACTGATCTTTGTTTTGCCTCTTTTGGTCCTCTTCGGCAAAATTGTCACAAACTGCATTTGCAGCCAATATGGGGAGAAATATCAAGGTGAGGCTCGAATCACCGATTAGATTATTATTATTATATTGAAAATCGCACATTACTCTGTAGAGGATGGAAGTTGAATGCTTCATATCACATGAATAGAAAGACGCTGTTGGGAAATGCTTCATGTCAGATGAATAGAAAGACGCTGTTGGGAAATGCTTCCCCAACATATATTGGGACATTTCCATGTCATGTGAGTAGACAGCCACATTCAAAAACCTTTCTTTAGGGAAAAATGTCACCGGAGAAAAATTAAAGATTTCCCTCCGATCTCTCTAAAATCCCAATTTTTAATACGATTCCTTCGGTATTTAAGAGTTATGAAATGTGGAATAGTTAACAGCTGCGTTGCTCTCGTCTTGAAAGTTTTCTTTAAAACCGACAAAATTCTGAAAAGTACTAATAATACATTTTTAAATAACGAATTGGTTCAAATTTTATTAATTTCGTTTTAATTCACATGTGAGACAAATTTTAAAGACTAGCAACGCTAGGCTATTATATTTAATAAACTCTTTAAATATTAATCGATATTGTTGAAAATCGAGATTTGCTCCCATTTGGGTGAGATCTTTAATTTTTCAGCGATATTTTCCCATAAAAACGTTTTGCACGGTTAGAGAGCTTCGAGTGTGACATCGAAGTGTACAGGTTAGTAGGTATATATATGTAAAATTCATGCGAAAAAAAGATGCCAAGAAGTTTGATAGGTGGCTATTTTTTATCCCCGTTCATTTTTCTTCTCCAATATGCCAACTTCTCAGGTTTCGCCGCATCGCTCATCTCCCGATGAGGCCACTCGATCTCTTTGTTAGCAAATTCATTATTGCCCAACTGAGCCTCGTACCACATGACGGCATTGTTATTGACGTAAGAAGATCACGTCCTCTGCTAGCAGTCGAGTGGGGTCCGTCAGCAGACGATAGAAGCACAAAGAGCTGCATTGAAGGCGCCTTTGTCTGAGGGGAGAAGGGATCTTTCAACTGGCGGAGAAAAAAGAAAAGGTTCAGATTAAACGATCGGTTTCAAAATCGTTTGGCGTTATTTCTTGGCTTTGCCTTGATGCATTCATAATATGTGAATTTCACACTCGTCATCCCAAAGAAGAGATGAACAGAAGCTGATGTGATTGATTTAAAGACTTCCATCCTCTACAGAGTAATGTGCGATTTTCAATTTTCATAATTAAAATGATATATTCATAAAAACATTTTGTTTCTGGGAAATAGAATACCTATTAAGTTAAAGATTCACTTCGGTTTAGTCTGTCAATAATTGAACCAAAAGCTGTGAAATGCAAATCGAAATTACTGAAAATATTTCTTTCCATTTCGTCTTAGAGTGGGGAGTGCTGAGCAATTAATTTATTATGTCAGGAAAAGCAATATTCCACGCAATAACCATTTGTTATCGTGAGCGCAGCTGGGACTCTAACCTAGGAACTACAGATTACGAGCTTGGCGCGCTACCCACTGAGCCCCCCCCCCCCCCCCCACATTCTTTCATCGTGTTCAGACACTAAGAATCACAAAAAAGGCACGATGTTAATGTACTCAAGAAGAAAAAAATAAACGAACAATCAGACATGATCAAAAGAAGTTCCCCCGTTGGCCCGCAGTCTCCCTTTAATACAAAAATTTGAATTCAGACTTTGTTTACGAACATGGATACAAAGCGTAAAATTTTGTTTTGAAATTCCCTTTTCAAACAACTGATTCAATTTCCTTTTCTAAAATCTGAAAATTTACTGACATTTATTTTTTCTACTTAACCACAGATATTTAACTAATGTTAATAGTTAATGAAAAAGGAGATCACTTAAAAAGATTCAAGGACTGAAGTATGTCTGAAAATTGTCTGAAAGTCTTTAAAATGGCAAAAGTGAGCAACATTACAAAGACTTGAAGTCAAAAAAGTAAGTTAGAGACTGAACATTTCTCCAGCAGTAGATAACAAGACGAAGAAAAAAGAAGTGTTGGAAGGGAAAGCTGCCTTCCAGATGAACTGCTTTGTAGCTGTCCGACTTGTTCGCTTTTCTTTCTTTCGAGTCAGACAGCAAAAAAGATAGAAAGCTGTCAATCCCTCCACTCTCGAGACAAAAGCTATGCGCCGCCGCCGCGTGGTAAGTGATAACTCCACGCGACAATGCCTGCCTGATGCAGCGTCGCAGTTGAGCCCCAATCAGTGATCCTCGTCTTCTCAATGTGACAAAAAATGCCAACCAATTACTTCCACGTGACTAGGGTCACTCTCATCTCTCCCTCGAAAGAAATGAAATGTAAGGGAAAAAGAAAACATCTTTCAAAGAATGCAAACGCCGTGAATGAAAGGAAGCGACGATTTCCTACCTAGCCACGAATTAACTTGACCACCCGTTATTTGACGACAGTGAAAACCATACCACATATAATCAGCATAGTGATACCCACAAGTAGTTTATTGCCACCATACCGTTCCCCCTTTGCACAGTGCTTTCCCCCCCTATGACGTCACCGACCGGAAATTGACCTGTGCTGGTCCACGTTGCCTTCTGGCGCCTATGTTACAATCAACAGGAAATTGACCCTGGCGTTGCAACTGTCGTGGCATTAATAATTCATAATTAATAATTCATAATTAATAATTCGTAATTAAAAATTCCTCGCCCTTTTAACCCCTGGCGCTATCTAGTGCCTATGAGGAACACTATTTTCCCAAAAAATCCTTATTTTTAACTCTAATTTTAAGACCTCCTTCTGGAACAGTCTCGATTTTTCTTTATTTCAGACCCCCCAATGGTCGACTTATATTTTAAACCCTCCACTTGCAGACCCCCTGTTTGACCTATATTTTAAGCCCTAACTATATTTCAAGCCCCCTCCTTCCCTCGGACCGGCTGATGCAAGCACCGAAAAGGATGATACAAGTCTCAATTGTAAAAACACCTCCAAAAAGACCCCCCAATGGTTGACTTATATTTTAAACCCTCCACTTGCAAACCCCCTGGTTGACCTATATTTTAAGCCCTACCTATATTTTAAGTCATGGATTTTGCAAACCACATGGTTGACCTATATTTCAGACTCACCTTTTATTTTAAAACCTCGATTTTGCAAACCCCCCCTGGTTGAGCTATATTTTAAGCTCCCCTTCTCGAATAGTCTCGATTTTTCTTTTTTTCAGACTCACCTATATTTTAAGCCCTGGATTTTGCAAACCCCCTGGTTGACCTATATTTTAAACCCTACCTATATTTTAAACCCCCCTCCTTCCCTCGGAACGGCTGATGCAAGCCTCAGAATAATTGCACAGAAAAGGATGATACAAGTCTCAATTGTAAAAACACCTCCAAAAAGACCCACCATGGCTGACCTATATTTTAAACCCTACCTATATTTTAAGCCCTGGATTTTGCATACCTCCTGGTTGACATATATTTTAAGCCCTGGATTTTGCAAACCCTCCTGGTTGACCTATATTTTAAGCCCTACCTATATTTTAAGCCCCCTCCTTCCCTCGGATTACAAGTCTCAGAATAATTCCGCAGAAAAGGATGACACAAGTCTCAATTGTAAAAATCAACTCTCAAAGTTGTATTCTTATTAATTAAAACCCTTTCTATTAAAAGTTACCTCTATAAAAAAACTTTTGCTATTCATTTTGCTAGGACTGTTAAACGATTCCCTTTTATTAAAACTCCGGTATATATTTTTTCCAACCCGTTAATCGATCCCCTAGTAAATAAAAACTCTCACTTACCTTTATTAAAAATCATCCAGCGCTCGTAATAAATCAGTTTACTCTAGTTGCGTTTAATCGGAAAAAAAAAAATCATTCCATCGCTAGCGTACCTCCACGTTAATTTCGGGAAAAAGCCTCATCGGATCCAAGGTCCACATATTTTACTAGAAGAATGACACAGTAACTGTTTCACAGAAAAATTAATAAAATTTGGTTTAAATTATTCGTAGGACTGTATATAAGATCTACCTTGCAATAGACGTTCAACAGGCTAAAAGTTTTCCCAAGTCCGTTATCAGTATATCGGAAATCGTACGTTTCCTGTAGACATCCTTCAGATCGTTTATCCGTGGGTAGCAACAACACTTTCGCCACATCACACGATATCGTGCAATCCTTTATAAGCTGGAAGGTCAAAAGGTCAAATGTCCAGCGCTTCACTGTGTCTGCATTTGACACTGATAAGGTTTAAAAATAGATGTTTCCTAGAATCCACATTGCCTTCTCAGATTGGACTTTGACCCCTATGTCGCAACCGACCATATTTTAAGTCCTCTTCATAGACCCCATGGTTGACCTATATTTTAAGTCCCCTTCTCGAATTTTCTTGTTTTTCCCCTGTTTAACTCATATTTTAAGCCCTCCCCTCTTCATAGACCCACCTATTGATCCACCTATATTTTAAGCCCTCCCCTCTTTAAACCAAATCAGTTTTTGCGCATTTAATCGGTGTCATCCAACGTCCATACTATTTTTACTACCTCTCCTGTATTTTTAAAAAAAATATTGGCTTTCGTCGCCGTATTTGAACGCGCTACCTCAGTGCCGATAGCTGAAGCGTCATCGCCAGGGCGCGGATTTTTGTGGAGATAAATCTCAACTCTGGCCCTGCTATCCGCTCGACAATATTTGCTACTGATAAAACGATTTCCTTCATTAAAAATAAAAACTAATTAAATAATGGGGTATCACTGGGAAAATACTGGGAAGAACCCAAACTGATTTCGTGCTAAAACATCTCGATTTCAGCTTACTTGAAAAACTATTGTTAGAAATGAACCAGTGACTTGAATCACTCAACTTCCATAAGAATACACAATTATGGTACAGTGTCGGGAAGAAATATGTTTCAACGAAATTCAATTGCATGTATTACGATCAGAAAAATAATTTAGTGGACAAAGTTTAAAATAGTTATTAAATGGTACCTTACAATGCAAGTGCGCTTCAGGCAAAAAGCCTCCCCTTCGAACACTGCACCCCGTTTTTCCGAAGTAACTGTGTCACAAGTCTTCCTACATCATCCCTAAACAGAGAATCGGATTCAATGTGCAAGAAGATCAAGACCTCATTTGAAGGAGCACATAGTGGATACTGTACTCCATAGTGAAATGAACATTGGCCTCTTGCGGGACCTAGTTATATCCCTACTCCAAGAGAATTACTAATGAAAACGTGCTATTGTTAATGTATGTAATTCCGACAAAAAATGTTTTGTCTGTTTTAGCCACTTTGTATCCTGCAATAGGAAACACTGAACACCTTTACAACTATATACATTTAGAAGAAAACACATCAGGTCTAATTTTCCCTTTAACAATCTGGATACGAGAAAGAGATGTTCCCACTCTACATCACACCATTCAGATTTAAAGCGCACGCAAATCTCCTACTGTTATCAGACGATGAAAAGCAGCATTATTGTTCCATTAAGAATTTGTTTCTATGAAATTCAAAGGGAGAATGCTGTTTTCCATATTATAGGGAATGCAATTAATACATTCCTTGCAGATGGATGTCCTTTAGGTTATGAAATAATCTTATTAGAACGCTTAACATTGAGATGACACACATTAGCTCCTCCGAGAAGCGCTAAGGGGTAGAAGAATATACCCGTGTAATGAAAATATTCATTCGACATAAAAAACCTACGCCAATATCGCGTACACTGACATGCTCCTCTTAGCTGATGTGTTTGGTGGCAGATACTGACCCCTGCTATGTTTATGCAGCTCCTGCCTTCATACCTGAAGATGACAAATACTAGAGTTGATAACCTACAATGTACCTTTTTGGAAGGCATACGAGGAGGAATTTCGGTGATATGCAGACAACGAGCATTTAGAATGAAAAACTGATTGCAAGTTTGCTTTACTGTCATACAAACCTGAAAAGAGATGAAATGGGTAGTACTTTACCCATGATACACCCTGTGACTAGGTCGTTAAATCAAATTACATGCATAAACGAAAATTAGAAAAACAACGAAATGGTTGGTAAATTCAATGAGAATCACTAAAATGTAAAGAGTGTTGGAATATCTGTAAATGCACACACATTTCAGTGGATAGGTGAATATTTTCACAATTCTTTGGAAGTGGAAGGCACAATAACTGTAAAACATACTGTGACGAGAGAGAAAGTATAAAAATGTAGTGGGATGGTTGTAAAAAATCGCTTCAAAACAGAAAATTACAACTCAAATACTGTAAGATAGAAAAAAACGACTATTCGACGGTTATTCCAAGCCGTTATCTCACGCTCTTTTCAGATTTCCTGGTTCTATAGTTCCTTGGTACGTAGCGCATAAGTGTGGGTGTAGTTGGCTATTTTTCGTTGCAAACACAAGTTGTTTTCACTATTAGTTATATTTCCTGCATGAGAATACACATTTCTATACTACATTGCGTACACACGGATGGACGAATATCACAAAATACTTTGCATATAGAAAACATCAGTAAAGAACCACAGAAGTTTGGAAATTTAAAATCTGAAAACTCAGTGTTTATAAGAAAACAACAATATTTTCAGTATTTCCATGAAAAGTTCGGTCCCAGAATCGATCCGCTAGACCTGACTTTGCGTTCTCTGACATCAACCACCGATAAAACGTAATGTAAGCTCTCTCGTCGGTTATCCTAAGCCGCTATCTCTTTTCAGAGTTTCTGGTCCCCTCGGTACGTTTGAATAAGTGCATAAGTGTGGGTGAAGATGGCTATTTTTCGCTGCAAACACAAGTTTTTCGACAAAGATAGGGTGTTTCACTACAATCTAACATGGGATTTCATGTGTGTTTAGTTATTTTTTCTGCATGAGAATATTTCTAATCCTTCTCATAGACAGCAGGTTAGTTACTTCGGATCTAACAAAGCCAAGGTTTGAGATCCATAGTAAGACATGAACGTTTGTGTTGTTTTCCTACCAAGATCCCGACATCCTCTCACCCCCTTCTACTGGGTCGTATGAAAAAAGCCTGTAACTGTTACGACAATTAGCTGCGTGAAGGCGTATTTATTTTTAAAGCAAAGACACACTAATTTCGGACTCGCTAGCTAGAGAATGATATATTAACTTGCTAAAGTTTGATTTTAACGATCAGATAGTGTATACATCACCACTTTTTTAGTTCATCTTCTAACTTTCAAAGGAAATATTGTCTCATTATAAGCGATTTCATACAAAGAGATACGCACTCTATGCTTCACATTTAAATCTATAGAGATAACGATCACTGCTCATGGAACACATCTGTGAAAAACACGCTATGATAGGGTTTGAGGAAGATTTTTAGTCCATGGGGGTGCTGCACTGCAGGAAAGCACATTATCTTTGATATCAGAACCTACATGAAAGTTATACTGTTTCGGTTTGAGAAAGATTCTTTAGTTCACAGGGCACCGCATGAATAAGCGCATAAGTGTGGGTGAAGATGGCTATTTTTCGCTGCAAACACAAGTTTTTCAACAAAGATAGGGTGTTTCACTACAATCTAGCACGGGATTTCATGTTTGTTTAGTTATTTTTCCTGCATGAGAATATTTCTAATCTATCTCATAGACAGCAGGTTAGTTACTTCTGATCTAACAAAGCCAAGGTCTGAGATCCATAGTAAGACATGAACGTTTGCGTTGTTTTCCTACCAAGGTCCCGACATCCTCTCACATGAAATATTACTGTACTAGGATCTAGAAAAATCACTATCCATTACATTATTCTTTTTTTTATTATATTCATGTATTTCACCCCATTTTCTTGTCAAGACCTAAAATTATTTGATGAATGAACGACAAAATATCTTCAAATGCAGTGGATGCATGACAGAATAACTTCAAAATAAGTTCCAATAGCTGAAAAAGCAACTGTAAAAAATTAGATAAATACACACTGGGAAAGACAGAATTGCTTTCAAAACATTAAAATACCTTAAATGTGTGGCTGAATCACCTCCAAATATCTCCAGCACACTTTTAAAGGAAATATTGTCTCATTATAAGCGATTTCATACAAAGAGATACGCACTCTATGCTTCACATTTAAATCTATAGAGATAACGATCACTGCCCATGGAACACATCTGTGAAAAAACACACTACGATTGGGTTTGGGAAAGACTTTTAGCCCATGGGGGTGCTGCACTGCAGGAAGGCACATTATCTTTGATATCAGAACGTACGTGAAAGTTATACTGTTTGGGTTTGAGAAAGATTCTTTAGTTCACAGGGCACCGCATTATACTAAAGCACACTGTCTTGTACGTATGTCTGTATGTTTGTTTCTCTCTCTCTCTGTGTTTGTGTGTGTGTGTGTGTGTGTGTGTTTGTGTCTATGTGTAAATATGTATGTTACTACGAAATGTGTGTAGGTGTAGATGTGTGCATATATGTCAAGATGTAACTGTGTCTGCATGTTTGTTTCTCTCTAGGTGTGTGTGTTTCAGTGAATCGTGTACGTGTGCGTATGTGAGTGTGTGTATGTTCATGTATGTTAATATGTTTCTTTATATGTATATGTTTTCGTGCGTATGTGTTAAGATGTTTGTGTGCACATAGTCGTTTCTCTGTATGTGTATACGTCTTCATGTTTGTCTCTCTCTCTCTCTGTGTGTGTGTGTTAAAATGTCTGTATGTGTTTCATCTTTATGTGTATATGTTATCGTATGTGTGTGTGTGTTCACATGCAAGAATAAACATATTGTCTTACGGACACTTGCTTGCTACAGAAGAAGCTAACAATTTAAAACGAGACTAGTGGTTATGCAAAATATTTCATGTGTGCGTATGTGAGTCTGTGTATGTTGATGCATGTTAATATGTTTCTTTATATGTATATGTTTTCGTGCGTATGTGTTAAGATGTCTGTGTGCACATATTCGTTTCTCTGTATGTGTATACTTCTTCATGTTTGTTTCTTTCTCTGTGTGTGTGTGTGTGTTAAAGTGTCTGTATGTGTTTCATCTTTATGTGCATATGTTATCGTATGTGTGTGTGTGTGTTCAAATGCAAGAATAAACGTATTGTCTTACGGACTCTTGCTTGCTACAGAAGAAGCTAACAATTTAAAACGAGACTAGTGGTTATGCAAAATATTTCATGTGTGCGTATGTGAGTCTGTGTATGTTGATGCATGTTAATATGTTTCTTTATATGTATATGTTTTCGTGCGTATGTGTTAAGATGTCTGTGTGCACATATTCGTTTCTCTGTATGTCCATACGTCTTCATGTTTGTCTCTCTGTGTGTGTGTTAAAGTGTCTGTATGTGTTTCATCTTTATGTCCATATGTTATCGTATGTGTGTTGTTCACATGCAAGAATAAACATATTGTCTTACGGACACTTGCTTGCTACAGAAGAAGCTAACAATTTAAAACGAGACTTGTGGCTATGCAAAATATTTCATCACAGATCTTAACTTCATTACTCCTATTTCAGGAGATGTAAGGATTTTTCTTCAGTACGTTCGAATATTTTTTGAACACGACTGTCTTACGTTACGTCTTACGTTACGTTTCCTGTCAGATGTCTCGTAACGAACAAAGCGTGTGTGCGTGTGTTCTGCTAATACAGAAGAGGACATTCAACCGAGAATATTTCAAACTTAGAATAATACGACATCCTGATGCGTTAAGAACGAAGTGGAGGGATACTAACAGCTGAAAGAAACATATTAACATACATGAACATATACACACTCACATACGCACACGTACACGATTCACTGAAACACACACACCTAGAGAGAAACAAACATGCAGACACAGTTACATCTTGACATATATGCACACATCTACACCTACACACATTTCGTAGTAACATACATATTTACACATAGACACAAACACACACACACACACACAAACACAGAGAGAGAGAGAGAAACAAACATACAGACATACGTACAAGACAGTGTGCTTTAGTATAATGCGGTGCCCTGTGAACTAAAGAATCTTTCTCAAACCCAAACAGTATAACTTTCACGTACGTTCTGATATCAAAGATAATGTGCCTTCCTGCAGTGCAGCACCCCCATGGGCTAAAAGTCTTTCTCAAACCCAATCGTAGTGTGTTTTTTCACAGATGTGTTCCATGGGCAGTGATCGTTATCTCTATAGATTTAAATGTGAAGCATAGAGTGCGTATCTCTTTGTATGAAATCGCTTATAATGAGACAATATTTCCTTTAAAAGTGTGCTGGAGATATTTGGAGGTGATTCAGCCACACATTTAAAGTATTTTAATGTTTTGAAAGCAATTCTGTCTTTCCCAGTGTGTATTTATCTAATTTTTTACAGTTGCTTTTTCAGCTATTGGAACTTATTTTGAAGTTATTCTGTCATGCATCCACTGCATTTGAAGATATTTTGTCGTTCATTCATCAAATAATTTTAGGTCTTGACAAGAAAATGGGGTGAAATACATGAATATAATAAAAAAAAGAATAATGTAATGGATAGTGATTTTTCTAGATCCTAGTACAGTAATATTTCATGTGAGAGGATGTCGGGACCTTGGTAGGAAAACAACACAAACATTCATGTCTTACTATGGATCTCAGACCTTGGCTTTGTTAGATCAGAAGTAACTAACCTGCTGTCTATGAGATAGATTAGAAATATTCTCATGCAGGAAAAATAACTAAACAAACATGAAATCCCGTGCTAGATTGTAGTGAAACACCCTATCTTTGTTGAAAAACTTGTGTTTGCAGCGAAAAATAGCCATCTTCACCCACACTTATGCGCTTATTCATGCGGTGCCCTGTGAACTAAAGAATCTTTCTCAAACCGAAACAGTATAACTTTCATGTAGGTTCTGATATCAAAGATAATGTGCTTTCCTGCAGTGCAGCACCCCCATGGACTAAAAATCTTCCTCAAACCCTATCATAGCGTGTTTTTCACAGATGTGTTCCATGAGCAGTGATCGTTATCTCTATAGATTTAAATGTGAAGCATAGAGTGCGTATCTCTTTGTATGAAATCGCTTATAATGAGACAATATTTCTTTTGAAAGTTAGAAGATGAACTAAAAAAGTGGTGATGTATACACTATCTGATCGTTAAAATCAAACTTTAGCAAGTTAATATATCATTCTCTAGCTAGCGAGTCCGAAATTAGTGTGTCTTTGCTTTAAAAATAAATACGCCTTCACGCAGCTAATTGTCGTAACAGTTACAGGCTTTTTTCATACGACCCAGTAGAAGGGGGTGAGAGGATGTCGGGATCTTGGTAGGAAAACAACACAAACGTTCATGTCTTACTATGGATCTCAAACCTTGGCTTTGTTAGATCCGAAGTAACTAACCTGCTGTCTATGAGAAGGATTAGAAATATTCTCATGCAGGAAAAATAATTAAACACACATGAAATCCCGTGTTAGGATGTAGTGAAACACCCTATCTTTGTCGAAAAACTTGTGTTTGCAGCGAAAAATAGCCATCTTCACCCACACTTATGCACTTATTCAAACGTACCGAGGGGACCAGAAACTCTGAAAAGAGATAGCGGCTTGGGATAACCGACGAGAGAGCTTACATTACGTTTTATCGGTGGTTGATGTCAGAGAATGCAAATTCAGGTCTAGCGGATCGATTCTGGGACCGAACTTTTCATGGAAATACTGAAAATATTGTTGTTTTCTTATAAACACTGAGTTTTCAGATTTTAAATTTCCAAACTTCTGTGGTTCTTTACTGATGTTTTCTATATGCAAAGTATTTTGTGATATTCGTCCATCCGTGTGTACGCAATGTAGTATAGAAATGTATATTCTCATGCAGGAAATATAACTAATAGTGAAAACAACTTGTGTTTGCAACGAAAAATAGCCAACTACACCCACACTTATGCGCTACGTACCAAGGAACTATAGAACCAGGAAATCTGAAAAGAGCGTGAGATAGCGGCTTGGAATAACCGTCGAGTAGTCGTTTTTTTCTATCTTACAGTATTTGCGTTGTAATTTTCTGTTTTGAAGCGATTTTTTACAACCATCCCACTACATTTTTATACTTTCTCTCTCGTCACAGTATGTTTTACAGTTATTGTGCCTTCCACTTCCAAAGAATTGTGAAAATATTCACCTATCCACTGAAATGTGTGTGCATTTACAGATATTCCAACACTCTTTACATTTTAGTGATTCTCATTGAATTTACCAACCATTTCGTTGTTTTTCTAATTTTCGTTTATGCATGTAATTTGATTTAACGACCTAGTCACAGGGTGTATCATGGGTAAAGTACTACCCATTTCATCTCTTTTCAGGTTTGTATGACAGTAAAGCAAACTTGCAATCAGTTTTTCATTCTAAATGCTCGTTGTCTGCATATCACCGAAATTCCTCCTCGTATGCCTTCCAAAAAGGTACATTGTAGGTTATCAACTCTAGTATTTGTCATCTTCAGGTATGAAGGCAGGAGCTGCATAAACATAGCAGGGGTCAGTATCTGCCACCAAACACATCAGCTAAGAGGAGCATGTCAGTGTACTCGATATTGGCGTAGGTTTTTTATGTCGAATGAATATTTTCATTACACGGGTATATTCTTCTACCCCCTAGCGCTTCTCTTAGGAGCTAATGTGTGTCATCTCAATGTCAAGCGTTCTAATAAGATTATTTCATAACCTAAAGGACATCCATCTGCAAGGAATGTATTAATTGCATTCCCTATAATATGGAAAACAGCATTCTCCCTTTGAATTTCATAGAAACAAATTCTTAATGGAACAATAATGCTGCTTTTCATCGTCTGATAACAGTAGGAGATTTGCGTGCGCTTTAAATCTGAATGGTGTGATGTAGAGTGG
Organism: Ryuthela nishihirai; assembly: GCA_038380435.1. Taxonomy (NCBI): domain Eukaryota; kingdom Metazoa; phylum Arthropoda; class Arachnida; order Araneae; family Heptathelidae; genus Ryuthela; species Ryuthela nishihirai. Next base: position 1,168,962 of record JAWZYU010000025.1, read on the forward strand.
GAACATCTCTTTCTCGTATCCAGATTGTTAAAGGGAAAATTAGACCTGATGTGTTTTCTTCTAAATGTATATAGTTGTAAAGGTGTTCAGTGTTTCCTATTGCAGGATACAAAGTGGCTAAAACAGACAAAACATTTTTTGTCGGAATTACATACATTAACAATAGCACGTTTTCATTAGTAATTCTCTTGGAGTAAGGATATAACTAGGTCCCGCAAGAGGCCAATGTTCATTTCACTATGAAGTACAGTATCCACTATGTGCTCCTTCAAATGAGGTCTTGATCTTCTTGCACATTGAATCCGATTCTCTGTTTAGGGATGATGTAGGAAGACTTGTGACACAGTTACTTCGGAAAAACGGGGTGCAGTGTTCGAAGGGGAGGCTTTTCGCCTGAAGCGCACTTGCACTGTAAGGTACCATTTAATAACTATTTTAAACTTTGTCCACTAAATTATTTTTCTGATCGTAATACATGCAATTGAATTTCGTTGAAACATATTTCTTCCCGACACTGTACCATAATTGTGTATTCTTATGGAAGTTGAGTGATTCAAGTCACTGGTTCATTTCTAACAATAGTTTTTCAAGTAAGCTGAAATCGAGATGTTTTAGCACGAAATCAGTTTGGGTTCTTCCCAGTATTTTCCCAGTGATACCCCATTATTTAATTAGTTTTTATTTTTAATGAAGGAAATCGTTTTATCAGTAGCAAATATTGTCGAGCGGATAGCAGGGCCAGAGTTGAGATTTATCTCCACAAAAATCCGCGCCCTGGCGATGACGCTTCAGCTATCGGCACTGAGGTAGCGCGTTCAAATACGGCGACGAAAGCCAATATTTTTTTTTAAATACAGAAGAGGTACTAAAAATAGTATGGACGTTGGATGACACCGATTAAATGCGCAAAAACTGATTTGGTTTAAAGAGGGGAGGGCTTAAAATATAGGTGGATCAATAGGTGGGTCTATGAAGAGGGGAGGGCTTAAAATATGAGTTAAACAGGGGAAAAACAAGAAAATTCGAGAAGGGGACTTAAAATATAGGTCAACCATGGGGTCTATGAAGAGGACTTAAAATATGGTCGGTTGCGACATAGGGGTCAAAGTCCAATCTGAGAAGGCAATGTGGATTCTAGGAAACATCTATTTTTAAACCTTATCAGTGTCAAATGCAGACACAGTGAAGCGCTGGACATTTGACCTTTTGACCTTCCAGCTTATAAAGGATTGCACGATATCGTGTGATGTGGCGAAAGTGTTGTTGCTACCCACGGATAAACGATCTGAAGGATGTCTACAGGAAACGTACGATTTCCGATATACTGATAACGGACTTGGGAAAACTTTTAGCCTGTTGAACGTCTATTGCAAGGTAGATCTTATATACAAGTCCTACGAATAATTTAAACCAAATTTTATTAATTTTTCTGTGAAACAGTTACTGTGTCATTCTTCTAGTAAAATACGTGGACCTTGGATCCGATGAGGCTTTTTCCCGAAATTAACGTGGAGGTACGCTAGCGATGGAATGATTTTTTTTTTTTTTCCGATTAAACGCAACTAGAGTAAACTGATTTATTACGAGCGCTGGATGATTTTTAATAAAGGTAAGTGAAAGTTTTTATTTACTAGGGGATCGATTAACGGGTTGGAAAAAATATATACCGGAGTTTTAATAAAAGGGAATCGTTTAACAGTCCTAGCAAAATGAATAGCAAAAGTTTTTTTATAGAGGTAACTTTTAATAGAAAGGGTTTTAATTAATAAGAATACAACTTTGAGAGTTGATTTTTACAATTGAGACTTGTGTCATCCTTTTCTGCGGAATTATTCTGAGACTTGTAATCCGAGGGAAGGAGGGGGCTTAAAATATAGGTAGGGCTTAAAATATAGGTCAACCAGGAGGGTTTGCAAAATCCAGGGCTTAAAATATATGTCAACCAGGAGGTATGCAAAATCCAGGGCTTAAAATATAGGTAGGGTTTAAAATATAGGTCAGCCATGGTGGGTCTTTTTGGAGGTGTTTTTACAATTGAGACTTGTATCATCCTTTTCTGTGCAATTATTCTGAGGCTTGCATCAGCCGTTCCGAGGGAAGGAGGGGGGTTTAAAATATAGGTAGGGTTTAAAATATAGGTCAACCAGGGGGTTTGCAAAATCCAGGGCTTAAAATATAGGTGAGTCTGAAAAAAAGAAAAATCGAGACTATTCGAGAAGGGGAGCTTAAAATATAGCTCAACCAGGGGGGGTTTGCAAAATCGAGGTTTTAAAATAAAAGGTGAGTCTGAAATATAGGTCAACCATGTGGTTTGCAAAATCCATGACTTAAAATATAGGTAGGGCTTAAAATATAGGTCAACCAGGGGGTTTGCAAGTGGAGGGTTTAAAATATAAGTCAACCATTGGGGGGTCTTTTTGGAGGTGTTTTTACAATTGAGACTTGTATCATCCTTTTCGGTGCTTGCATCAGCCGGTCCGAGGGAAGGAGGGGGCTTGAAATATAGTTAGGGCTTAAAATATAGGTCAAACAGGGGGTCTGCAAGTGGAGAGTTTAAAATATAAGTCGACCATTGGGGGGTCTGAAATAAAGAAAAATCGAGACTGTTCCAGAAGGAGGTCTTAAAATTAGAGTTAAAAATAAGGATTTTTTGGGAAAATAGTGTTCCTCATAGGCACTAGATAGCGCCAGGGGTTAAAAGGGGGAGGAATTTTTAATTACGAATTATTAATTATGAATTATTAATTATGAATTATTAATGCCACGACAGTTGCAACGCCAGGGTCAATTTCCTGTTGATTGTAACATAGGCGCCAGAAGGCAACGTGGACCAGCACAGGTCAATTTCCGGTCGGTGACGTCATAGGGGGGGAAAGCACTGTGCAAAGGGGGACGGTATGGTGGCAATAAACTACTCCCACACCACACACAATCAGCAAAGTGATACCCACACCACACACAATCAGCAGACTGATACCCACACCACACACAATCAGCAGAGTGATACCCACACCACACACAATCAGCAGAGTGATACCTACACCACACACAATCAGCAGAGTGATACCCACACCACACACAATCAGCAGAGTGCTATCCATACCACACACAATCAGTAGAGTGATACCCATAATATACACAATCAGTAGAGTGATAACCATAATATACACAATCAGCATAGTGATATCCATACCACACACAATCAGTAGAGTAATACCCATAATATACACAATCAGTAGAGTGATACCCATAATATGCACAATCAGTAGAGTGATACCCATAATATACACAATCAGTAGAGTGATACCCATAGTATACACAATCAGTAGAGTGATACCCATAATATACACAATCAGTAGAGTAATACCCAAATATACACAATCAGCAAAGTGATACCCATGCCACACACAATGAGTGATACCCACACCACACATAATCAGCAGACTGATACCCATGATATACACAACCAGCAGAGTGATACCACACACAACACACAACCAGCAGAATACCTATACCACACGCAATCAGCAGACTGACACCACACGCAATCATACAGTGTGGGTATCACTCTACTGATTGTGTGTGGTATGGGTATACAATACCCATAGTGATACTCATTTTGGAGAGACTAACGATCTTCGAGAGTGCCAGCAAAGTATCGGTCGTTCGTTGCCTTCACTTTGAAGATTGGAGTGGGATTGCCGTCCGTCGGATGGGGCGTTAAAGAACGCCGAGGTGGCCTTGACGAGAGGCTATCATATCTCCTAACAGATGTTCAGTGCGTCCCCTTATAACAATCGTACCTGAGGGTTCTTATGACCTGGCCGTTTAGCCCATGGTATGCAAAAAAGGCCGGGCAATATTAAAACAAACCTAATCGACAACTTTGAAGATTTTGAAAATTTTTAAGCATTTCTTTCCTTCTAGAGTTCATAATCATGATCTGCCTTTCCAAAAGAAACCTCGTTTCCAGATGTACCATTAACATAAGTTTAATAACACGCAATTAAGTCATAATCATCAACAAATCGATCAAATAAGTATTCAGTATCTACCAGATCAAGTAACCAATTAAAGAGGTGTTTCTTAAACAAAAATAATTTATACCATACTTTTCCTGAGGATTCAGCTGATTAAAACACCTGAGTCGAATGTACACGAAACACTGAATTTAAATTTGAATATACATAGTAGTATAAAATCATCATTTGGGTTGTTTTTCCTCTCTGCGGCTTTTTTCTTTTTTTCATACAATGAACTAAATGTCCAGGTCACAAGGACCCCGAGGGCTCAGAGAAGGTAAGGGGGATGGGACCCACGGGCCATTCGGAGAAGGTTTATTGTGTACAGGTATGGTTCTCCTGCATATAGCGTAAAGGCTTAACGTCCTATCCGAAGGAGGAGACCTTTCCAAGCCCATCGATGTCCTCTACTCACCGAGGGCAGGGCGGGAGCTTTTCAGGAGATAAATCTCAACGCTGGCCTAGATGGAACTCGGAACTGCAGATTACGACCTTGGCGCCCTGCCAACTGAGACACTCCGCCCCTTAAATTACCAGTCATTTTTCTCTTCTGCAATAAGGATATGAAGTTCTTTTTTTAAGTTCTGAATTATTCTGAAACATAACATTTTGTTAAGCTTTTATTATTTTTCCATAAGTGTAGAACTTTTAAGTCCGAAAACAGAAATACAGGACATACTTTATATTTCTTGATCAAAAAATTCTTCAATATAGATATCTTCAATATATTTCTGCAATCACTTTCCCAAACCGAGAGAGAATATTCTAAGTGAGGATTAACAAAAGCATAATAAATAATTGTTAACAGGTGATCGTCGAGTACAGGTCAAAAATGCAATTTAACCTATAATACAGATTTTTTACTGAAAAAAAAAGCTCATCTGACTCGGTGATTTCGCAGCAATAATAGATTAATATTTTATCTACATCCCTTTCTAAGTAATTGCGAGGGAGAATATTCGCTCCCTGTTTAAGTAATCTTAAAACACAACTGGGCTATTAATAATCTCCACGATTGCTTTTCTTCAGGAAAAAGTCACCACGTTTCACAGTTTAGAAGTGTAATACCTCCAGAGGAATTGCGAAAGAAAGGAGATTTAAATAATAACGCTCTTAGCCTCTGTTTTCCTGATTGATTACTCCAAAGTGATGCAGATTCCCGAAAGTATAACTATTTGAATTCAGCAAAGTCATCGTCGCTTCATTTATTTAAGAATAGGGATTTTGTTTTCTGTCTCTGCTAAAAAGCTATTTCTCTTCGAAACCTGAGACAAAAAAAAATTCTCTCCATGACAATAGGATAGATACGGAAAGGGGATAATGCATGCTCTGCGTTGGGTGATGGGAAGGGGAGGGGATGACAAAGGGCTCTTGAGGAGAGATGGGGAGACGAAAAACGACGGAGGGAAATGAATTGTTGATTGAGAGTAATAGAGGACGAAGACGAGAGGTTTCGCGGAACAATGTTGACTTGGGTGTTGCTGAGAAGTAACAAATCCGATTTTGGTGATTCGATTAAGGGAGGAAAGCAATCTGTTATCGGGCAAGCGAGGTTGACCTGCAAGTGAACTTGTGGGGCAATCTGAATGGATCGCTGATGCAATTAACTGGGAGGAAGTGGAGGACGCAGTTAAGAGGGAGGACGAACCACCGCAAAGAAAAGGGAAAGCAGTTGAATTCAAAAGTAGTTACCTCTGGGAAGGAGCCACAAAATGAGTGAAAATTAAGTCTAGAAAACATTTAGCATCTTTGCTGTTTTACCTGTTTGTCTTCATTTGGATAAAGTTCAATTAAAACAGAAAGCAATAAAAGGATAGAGAGAAAAGGGTGTTAAAAAGAGTCTTTAAAGGGAGTATTTGCTTGAAGATGATGGCAACATTCAGTTTGTTATGGAAATTAATGTAACAAAGAAGTATTGAGTAATCTGAAAAAAAAAGTGGAAACAAAAACTAAAACGGAAGAATAGCTTCTGCTCTAAATTAAATTAGAAGTTTATTATTGGTTGCATTAAAAGATGCTGTACACCTCTCTCTGGTAAATGGAGATTCCATCATGATAGATGAAATGAGAATTTTTCTTCTTCAATTTCTTTTCCTCGGTTATCGATCAAATCCTTGCTTCATCTTTAAATTCTTTTCGTTTGCGAATATTTTCCACAGCTCTTATCTCTTTAATCTCTATTAACTTTAAACGACTTCATCGCCTACGTTCCTCTTAGTTAAGTATAGGGAAATCTTTTTCTTCAACATTCGTAGAATTTTCTTCCTCTTTCCTGCTGATGATATTTCCGAGAACAAATCGTCCTCTTTTTATGTTCCTTATTTGGACGTCTGCGAAGAGAAAAATCGCCAAGATCTCATCTCTCCTCCTACTAAGAGAACAACAGCTTTCAATGTACACATCCTCCTCATAAGGAAATGAGAAAGAGCACAGTGATGCTCTTCTCATCTCATTAGCAGTATCTGCATCGATCTGTGATAGGATGGCTGAATGAATCCCAAGATCGATGCTAAAGTATTGCCAGTGAACTCGGAATGCAATAACCTGATGATGGCTTTAATTTTTACGAAAATGTTTCTTTAAAAGTAAGAATGCACGAGGCATGATTCATTTCACTTTTGTTAAGGATAACATGTCCTTCTTGGATTGTACTAAGGTTATTGCGTCTCATCGTTAATGTCTGTGCGTTTTATCGTCTATGTGAGAAATGATTATTCCAATAGAAATAACGAATCTGACTCAACGAAATATAAACCGTCATTTTCAAGAGTCTTCAACGACCATGCTTGGTCGTTGAAGATGAAAACTCCAGACACCCGTTTCAGACTTCCTGAAATGTTTGAAACCGTCTACCTTGAAGAAAATGAGCCATGGAGCGAACGAGGCGGTGGTCGGAAAGAGATAGGTCAGAACTATACACTCATGAGCCATAATATAATGACCACCTGCTGAATAGAGTGTTGGGCCATCCACTATACCGTGGAAGGCGTCCTCGGGTATTCTGTGCCAGCTGGACAGAATGATGTCCCGGAGTTCGAAGACGTACTGAGGCACTAGAGTGGACTGGCGAATTCTGCGTTCCACTTGCATCCCACAAATGTTCAATGAGATTCGTGTTGGGGAAATTGGCTGCCAGGGGAGCACACGAAATGTTTTGACATGATCCTCGAACCATTCCTGCACAATGCGGGCCTTGTGACACGGATGTTGTCTTGCTGAAAGAGTCCAGTGCCATCCAGATACACGGTCACTGTGAAGGGAATCACTTGGTCCGAAACAGTGCCTCGGTTAGATCTGGTGGTGAGCTTTTATTCAATGGCGATGAAGGCACCCAGTGATGTCCACGAAAACGACCCCCATACCATGATACTGCCACCTTGTTTCCGTCCATGTGTGTAGTCTGGTTGCAGCTGTTCAATTGCACGGCGTTGAATGCCTGACTACTCCATATGCTTGGAGGAGATCGTACCTGGACTCATCGGACCAAGAGACTCTTTTAAAGTCATCCAATGTTCAGTCACGGTTCCCCCGTACCCATTGCAAGCGGAGCTGTCGATGATGATCGCTAAACATGGGCATATGAAAGAGCGGCAGACCCATCGGCAAGAGTGTCCGATTGATTGTGTGCTCGGAAACGTTTCTCTGTGCGCCCTTAATTGGGGCATCGTGAGCTGTATGTTGCCCTTGACAGCAGGTGCCAACCACCGCTCACCTCGACAGTCAACAAGTGATGATTTCCCCTATCTGGTACTTGGGAGTGGATGTGTGTACCTCTTCGGACCATTCCCACCACACCTCGTGTCAATAATCATTCCCCATTCAAACTCTGACAAGTTATTCCCTTTCCCAATCGCATAGGCTTCGTACTGACATGCCGTGACAGTGCTGTCTATATACATTCCTCGCCGTTTGATGACGTCATTGCTACATATTCTGGGATGCGTCCACTCGTGGAGAGAGGAGTGGTAATGATGATCTGGCCCATGAGCTTACATTGGGTAAAGGTCCATGAGGTTACGTTGGTTCAAAGATTTTGATTCGTCCGAAGTGTTGTGTGCGGTTTTCCATTATCTTGTTGGAGGAGCACCTGATATCTATTTACCAATCCTGGGTAGCGTGGAAGCATCACGGGGTGAACGTCCTCTAGTTGTGCTGAGCAGAGGTCGGCATTAACGATACGTCCATCGGGAACCAGTTCAAACTGCACTACACCTTTAAATTTCCACTAAACACACAACATTGTTTTCATTTGGAATAGTGCCGTCTTTGGGACAGTAGGTGAAGGCTGATTTTGGGTATTCGAATTGTTGAAAAATCTTGCGAATTGTGGCACGTAACAATTAATTATTAAAACTTTAGTTGCTTTACTAAAGTGTGCAACCCAAGTTCGGACGAGAGTCTGCGAGTGCTTGTCGATGGATCAACTTCAAGAGCGTGGCAAAGAATGTTGCGATCTACCGATGTTAGCCATCCCGATCGCGGCTTACTTTCGAGGCTCCTGTCACCACCTTTGAACTTCTTGAATCATGAGCAGTAGGAATGGAGACTGCGCAGTGAACTTCATACTTACCCTTAATAATAATCGGATGTCACAAGATGATGTGTCACAGTAGACATTTTGCATGGCGAAAAATGCACACATTTATGAATCACCCTAGTAATCGGAACAGGAAATGCAGCTTCTTGCACTGTCATGATTCCCAGAGACATCCACTTCCATCTTGATGTAAGGCTTCCATTTAATAACCTCTAAAGGTAGATGCTTGTTTAAACATTGGCGAAAATAAAACCTTCTGAAACAGTCTTATCGAAATTTTTCCCAGATATTATTCACAAGTACTAAGATGATATTAACAGATAACGTTTTGTCCGATTTACAATTTCTGATTGTTTCTGAATCTGTTATGTAGATAATTCCTGGATATCAATTTTGCTTCTGTAGCATATTTTCATTTTCTGAAAACGACTGCTGATGATTCAGTTGGCCAATGACTGATGTTCGACCTTAAATGAATGCCTTTTAAGTGGCGAACACATCGATATCCCTTCCTGTAAGTTTAACAGTTGAATAATTTTCATTAATCACGAAACTAACTTTGTCATGAAATTGCAAAATGAAGATTACTAAATTCCTACTTCGAACGACAAAACAACAATTGCTTGTGCCTGTTCCCATCAGTTTCCCTAACTAATTGTCTCCGCTTTTTATCATCGAACTAGAAATTTGAATTTTTGATCTTACAAAACGGCTATTCCCTAGGGACGAAGGTGATTGGACTTACTCTATTGCAATTGGTGATGAGAGAATTGTAGCCTTTCACGTGAGAACAATTTCAGCGCCTTTGATGAGGGACCCAATCGAGCGGTACCTCTCCTTCCTCTATACGCAAGAAATCGTATCTTCCGCTTTGGAAACCGTCCTCTCGGCTAGTATTAAGAGTCAACTCTCTATGTGTAACGAAATGCGTCGCAGTTGAAGCTACGATGAGGACTCAAAGAAACTGAGACCAAAATAGCAAAAGTAACCGTTATGAGGAGACATTCTCGGAACAATCCATTCAGCGAAGTGCTTACTGCAATTAACCAAGAAATCTTGCTCATGAGAGGATTTATTTTGTGCTCTTCAAAGTCGGCTTTGGGAGGAAAGAAAATTTGTTTCCCATTTTAATAAGCAAATTACTTCTAATAGAGATATTGCCATCGGCAATGGAAGTAATCGTTCAATTTACATTCTACCTTTCAAAGAAATTTCAAAGGCGAAGATTCATAATTATTCACGAAGAAAAATTAATTAACAATTTGCAAACTCATTAGACTAGAATGCTTTAACTTTTGAAATTAACCGTTAAAAATAAGATAGTTTGTAAAGCAAATCTGATTGATCTTAAGCGGAGGAAATAGAAAATTCCTAAAAGATGATTAAATGCTTTTAATTACAGAATACCGTGTCAAAAGTGGTGAGCTTTTTTAATTTCAAAATTTGCTAATAAGTGTTTCGTAAAATAAAGCAATTCTTTGTGAATCCTTTTATATTTCAATGGAAAGCAAAATATAATCCTCTTCAATAAACTGCTCTCGATAGTTGCGTTTCCAGGAATGATCGCGTAACTCGAAATATATTTTCACCCAAAATAGCTTTATAAACGGAGGCTATCACCTGACAATTTCCCCAAATTTACTTTCCGCTCTAAATGATCTTATTTCCATTTATTTCTAACTACTATTATTTATTGACTCTCCTTGATGATCGAGTACGAGTAAAACTGGTGAAACAGATTTATTTAGCTTTCCCTAAGCGATTTTTAATGCTCATTACGATATCTTTGGTATCCTTATGCTAATGACATTTTAATCGGGTTTTGTTGACTTCCAGTTATTACTTACTTGCTATTATTTTTGTTACTCCTTTGATTGCACTGCCTTAAATTTTCATTGCAAAATATTTTGTTCAATTAGCTTTTAATACCATTCATTTTAGTCCTTCACAAATCCGAATTTTTTTATATTAGGAAAATAATCTCTTTATTGTTCAGTCTTCACTAAAAATATAACTAGCAAAAATTGTGAGGGCGATGTTTTGTCCACTTGTGTTGGCTTATGTAAGCGTTTATTTTCGAGTCAGGCAAATCAGAGTTTACCTGTAATTTTTGTTTCTTTACAAAAAGAGTTATCGTTTCCATTTTTATGTCAATCGCTCTGTCGGCTGTACACTTTCAAATTTTTGCTTTTACAGATCAATGAAACAATAATTTTTTGGGGTTGGAAAATAATAAAACTTCAAATGTCCAATTTAAACGATATGTTCATGTTAAAGAAAAATTGAATAGTTAACAAAATAAAAAAAGTTTTTGTTTTTTCTAGAGATAAATGAAAATTTTGTTTTAGGCTGGATAAGTACAAACGAAACGGAACAATCTGCATCTGCCGAGTTAACCATTAGTTGAAATTTCCACTAATAGAGGACGCAAAAATCGGAAAATGGCAAATTTCTTTCTCTTTGAAAACCTCTTTGAACATTCGTCAGATACGATACATTATTCTTGCAGATGAAATTCTTAATCTTAAATGTTTGAGAAATATGAATTGTGGATTTGGCTTCACCTTCGGGGAGGACATTTTTCAAAATCCGGTTCTTCTACAACAAAGAGAAAGCGTAAATTTCAAAAAAGTGATAAGAGAAATAAAGAACTTTCAGCGTTAGTTAAATCTCGTTTAAATGCATGGCTCTAGAAGAAGGGGCGGAGCACCCTAGAGATTGGCTGGGGGTATATGGCAACACTCATTCCTCACTGTCAAGAACGCTACGGAGACAAGCAGTGAGACTCTCGAACATTCACATTGGTTGCTCAAAATCATGCGATGGGAATTTCAATCATTTTTAGTTATTTGTCACCATAGGGGCCAGTAAGCGGCCGAAAGTCTTCGGAAGTGTACATACATTTCATGCTTTGATGGTAGAGGGCAACCCAAGTAGTGACCTATACATGTCAGCATTCTGCATCCCGACAGAAAATGGTGAACCGAGAGTTAATGGTCTGTCATTCCTCGGGCTGTTCGTCACCTGTCACGCCTCCGTCAGATCCACTTATATCAACAGAGAGCCAATTCCTGTTACAGAGTGAATTCGGTTTCACGTATGCTCTATTAATACTCGATAAACGCCAGACTTGTCAAATGTTTGTCATCATATTAAAAATATTTTAAGTTTTTCAGCAAATGGATTAGTTGGATTAACATGTGACCAATTTATTGCGCGTTTTCGAAGCCATTTCACTACTTGTCATAACGTGGCAATAAAAAGCTTACAAAATTAAAGATTTGGATTTTAAAGAAGATCAGTTCGTTTAATCATAATCTTGTCTTTCTCCAAAAAACTCAGTGCGAACTCTGCAGAGAACTGTCGACAAAACTAACATGTTTCATTGTTTTGAAAAGGATTGACTGAATAGTTTCATTCCTCAATTTGCTCTTGTGGTATCCCCGCATAATTCGTTTTTATTGAAATAATAAGTGACATGGTTTCATGAATGCGAAATACATGTGTATTAAGAATTAGAATTTTTTTTGGATTTCTTTAATAATCAATTGAAAGTTTTGACTATATTGTGCCTTCTTGTTCTAATGCTGATAAGGTATCTGCTTTTGTGTTCTAGGAACATCGATAGTCAATTTTAAAGATGTTTAGAGAGATGCAGGAAATAGAAAACGGAATCATCGCCAATTGATGGGTCGCAGCTGTGTTCATTGTCAGGGGGAGCGACAGCAGGAGCACACGCACCAGGGGATGCCCAGATGCACGGAGAGCTATGACAGCCTCGACTAGCGCCCTCAAGAAATAAGGAATCAGGCAATGCAAAGTAGAAGATACTGACAAAGCCAGATTCGCATGGAATTCTTGGAAAAAAGACAGATCATTTCTCACATTGAAGAGAGATCGAATGTCTCGTCCTGTATAAATCATCAGATGCTCTATGATAAAGATCATAAGATGATCTCTTGGTAAGATCTATGAATGATCCGAGTTGCAAAAGGGGTAGAGTCATCTGAGAAGTAAACTGTGCAATTTGCTTGCCTACATAAGAGACGTACAGTCGCTCAAAAAAGTATCCGAACACTACGGTTGATTACAAAATTCAGAAAAATATCTGGCAACGATTTTTTTAGAAATCACTGATCTGGCAACCTTCATGTCACGTGACACGAAGGTTACCAGATCCCTAATTTCTAAAAAAATCGTTGCCAGATATTTTTTCTTAATCTTGTAATCAACCATAGTGTTCGGATACTTTTTTGAGCGACTGTACCTCCCAGCATCAATGTAACAAATGAAATGTTTAGCTGGTTGGTTTTTCTGTCTCCTGCAGGTGGATGCAGATGAATTTGTGTTCCTGCAGAAGGGCCTTGATGTCGTTGTTCTGTAGAACCCACGACAATTCTATTATAGGAGTGTGACCATCTCAGGTCTTAGAAGGGATGGACGATGATTTTCTGCTTAAAATCGTCTTTGCAGAGGAAGGTTTAGAAAAATTGAAACGATTCATTTCAATATTCTTGGAGTCATCAGAGGGACATGGATCCGAGACCGCCAGACGAGTAGGTGTGAATGTTTGTTTCTTTGACCTCTGTGGGAGTTCCTTCAGCTCGAAAGCTGAAGCTGACTGGGACCGCGCGGAGGCCTTCTAGTGATGGTATTGGAAGGCACAGAAGCAAGAACTTAAAGTGGTATTGATGTCGATGCACACACCAGCTTCGATTTTTCCTGCTCCAAGAGGGACTTTTTAATTATAAACCGGTCGTTTCTCTTCTTCGAATACATTAAATTATTCATTTACTTTTATGAAAAATATCGTATGTAAATCCCACTATGATCTGGTATTTCTTGTTTCAATGTCCCTCAAATGGGGAGATATGCTGTATATCTATATTTTTAAGTAAGGTAAGCTGAAGAACATCGTACTTATTGAGCATGAACAAAATAGTTATTTATTATTTTGAACTTTGTATTGATAATAATGTCTCACTTTCCAAGATATCAAAAGGCCTCTTTCGACTCGTGGTCCTCCAAACTTCCTTTTAATTCCTCCTTTAATTAAGTATTCCTTTCAATTAATCTTCAATCCGCGTGATTCCAGGTGAATCGACAGATCCGCGGATTGTTTCACATCCGTGCTCCGATGTGCGTCAGACTTGATATGTGCCAAATGTGATCCACTTCTGTGTCTGAAATGGCTATTAATGGCTCTGCTTTCAACAAAAGACTATTGACTACGTAGAGTCCAATGGGCTTATCGTAGCTCGAATGCTGCTTTGTTTTTTCAGGCATTCACCTTCTCAGGTAGAATCTTATTTTTCATTACCTATCTAATTTCCTCTCAGTTATCTTTATCTGATATCTGTTTACTATTTATAACTTAAGAACTATATTTACTGCTTATCTGATCTTTATGTATCATTTTAGAGCCACCTGTATTTTCCACACGGACATTAGGCTTTACACTATCAATACTTACCTTGCACACCTCATATTCTTAACATCATATTTAGACATTTTATCCAACCGATATTTATTCCTTCTTCCAAAATTACATCTTTTTATTCATTACATCATTTATTCCTTCTTCCAAATTACAACCAGGATTGTTTACGTTAACTACTTGACGTTGATACTTTACCTCGGAGTCATTCACCTTATCATGTCGCATTCTATCTTTAATTTCAGATTCACACAAAGTTTGTATCTGATAATTAGTCTTATCTTCGGATTTACCTAAATCATCCATTAGAAACTCAACTTCAGTTTCAAAACCATATCTAACCTTAATATACATAATATCCTGATTTTCGGTTATCATTTCTACTTTATCATGTAACCATCCAGTAACCATCAATCAATTCCAAAATTCGAGGAATTAAACAACCTCTCTATCAACGTAATGGTTTCTAAGAAAATGGTTATATGTTTCAAAGAATCGTGCTAAAAAAACCATACAACTGTTACTTTTAAAGAAAGGTATCGGGTTCCTGTTGGTACAGTTGGATAAAACATTTCAGCAGAGTTACAGCATATCTTTCCAAATACGATAGTTAGGTTGTTTTACCTCTGAGTGGCACTTTTTTGCCACTCAGAGGTCACAAAGATTCCGAAAGATCAGAGAAGATTGGGAGTTCGCGTACTCTCCCCTAGCAATGAGTATACTAATGTTCTTTGCAAGTCGTTCGTTATGTCGTACTTCCTTAAAACCTGAAAACCTGTATCTATTTGACTTTTGTGTTCTTTTTCACTATGTTCACTTTATGTATGAAAACCAATGCTCATCAATATTTCCTGCAGATAAGCTATTAGCTTTGCGGGTCAAATGTATAAAATCTCTCTACATCTGTGTTTTGTGAGATGATGATGATGATGAATAAATATATATTAGTAGTAGTTGGTATTGTTTCGAAATAAGCCAGCAATTCTTCCAGTTTCTTCGGTAAGGGATAATTATTAGGGTTTAGAATTTTTCAAAGCCATTTTAATTGCAGCTCTCTCAAATCTTCCGAATTTTGACTTCGGCGGCTACTATTATCTCCCATTTCCCTATCAAATCTTTCTTCTGGAGCAAATCTTTTACATTCTATTTCCTATTCCAATCATCTTTCCTCTATTATCTCATCATTTCATATTTCCTCTCTCAGACCGATTTCGAACCTGAATCACTCATTTCGATCACATCCGAACCACATCCGTTACTAACCTGTTCTATTCCAAAATCGCTATGAATATTATCATTTTCGCTAACTTTCCCACTTTCCTCAGCCTCATTGTGTATGGTTAAATCAATGCTCCCATCCTGCTCAGCTCCACTCTTGGTTTTTGTCACGAATAGTATCATTGGCAACTCAAAATTCGTACAAAAATGAAAACAGACAGAAAAACAACAGACCTTTCACTCCCGCAAAAACACAACTCTGCTTTCTTTTCTGTCGGAACTGGAATCTCCCTCCAAAATGAGAACTTTTTTCACAGTGACGAATGTTGGACAACATTGGAATACGGAAATAATTGTGAAACAACGGGAGTGTAGCGAAAAATTCGACGACTGAAGAACTCGTGGAAATCGCACACTATAAAACCTTAACCAGATGAAGTCCAGTCTGCTAAACTTCTTGTATCCTCTTCTTTTCACAGTTCACAGAATCACAGGAAATTTTCTTTGGCACACGAAACAATCCTTGTACACTGAACCAAACGTAATGAAGACTTCGATGAAAAAAGTAAAATCTGCCGATGCACCATTTATTAACACTTTTTGCATTCACCCATATATATACAGGGTGATTCAAAACTTATCGTTCAAATTTCGTGGGGAGGTAGGGGAATACGTCAGGAAACGATTTCACATAGGAAAGTATGTCCGCAAATGTACGCATGCGTATGTAGAGGGCGCTGTGTGTACCCAACCAGTGTACAGCTCGCCCGACCACTCTCGCTGTCATCAGTGTACGAGCTGACTTACTAGCGATAAGATGAATCGTTTTACGCATCAAGAGCTAGCGGATATGCATCTCGCATACGGGGCAGCTGGCGAAAGCGGCCGCCGAGCTAGGCAAGTTTACGAAGACCGATACCCCAACAGAAGAATACCGCAGCATCAAATGTTTGTACGTGTGCATCGCAATCTGCGCGAACGTGGTTCACTGCGCAGCAACATGCAGGATACGTGGAGAAGACGACTGATGCGGACTGTCAACATCGCAGAACAAGTCCTACAGTCCATCGAAGATAATCTGAATACCAGCACACGAGCTATTGCTCAGCAGATTGGGGTCTCTCAGTCAGCAGTGTGGCGGATACTGCACGAGGAACGTGTGCATCCTTACCATCTGCAAAGGGTGCAGTTACTGCATCCTGACGATTATCCGAAGTGGGTGGAATTTGCACAATGGTTCATGCAGAAAGGTGATGTGGACCCCAGTTTTCCAGCTTCTGTCCTTTTTACAGATGAAGCTTCATTCAGTCGTGAAGGTGTGTTCAATACACACAATTCACATGTATGGGCTTACGACAACCCGCATGGTACGAGAAGTCACGCTGCGCAACATCGTTTTGCCGTAAATGTGTGTGCTGGAATCATTGGTGACTGTTTGTTGGGACTTTACTTGCTACCGCCCCGATTCGACGGCCGGAAATACCTAATATTTCTCGAGACAGTGTTACCGACTTTTCTGGGCGCTGTTCCTGCGCATATCCGCCGAGATATGTGGTATCAACATGACGGGGCTCCAGCCCATAGCACAATTGTTGCGCGTGATTACCTGAACCGAACATTCGGAGCTCGATGGATCGGTAGAGGTGGACCGATCGCTTGGCCACCCAGGTCACCTGATTTATCGCCCATGGATTTCTTTTTGTGGGGGGCTATGAAATACCATGTGTACGAGACCCCCGTCGACAGTGAAATGGACCTTGTTGCACGAATAGTGGACGCCGCAGGCATTGTCCGTGATATGCCAGGCATTTTTGAAAATGTTCGGCGGTCAATGCAACGGCGCTGTGAATCCTGTGTCCGTGTAAATGGTCGCAATTTTGAGCACCTACTGTCAACCTGTACTTTACCTTGTTGGAATAAAAGTCACATTCGTTACCACTTAACTGTACTGTTTCCTTGTGTTCACTTTACTTGTCCATTTTGTTCATGTAGATGACGTTTGCGGACATACTTTCCTATGTGAAATCGGTTTCCTGACGTATTCCCTACCTCCCCACGAAATTTGAACGATAAGTTTTGAATCACCCTGTATATATGTTACCGTTAAAGTGTGTAATTCAGTTATTTCATAGAATACCTAGTTATTTCATGAAATAACTGATCAAGTCAGTTAAAGCGTGCAAAAAATTAATAATTCCACACTTTAACTAGTTATTCTATGAAATAACTAAGTATTCTATAAAATAACTAATGATATACAGTTAAAGTGTAAAATAAACGATCTGACTGAAGTATAGAGCATACAAAATGTTATTTATATAAAGACACAATAAAATCATTTGTTACAACAGGGATTACTAAAATGGCATTTGTTTCCAGATTCTGAAAAGTGACCAAAAACAACAAAAAATGCATTCTACACAGAAATGCAACGAAAAGTAAAAAAAAAAGATATTTCTATTGTCCGAGAGTAGAGTTGAAACCAGGGTCATCCCTCTGTCAACATGAATCAGTGGTCCGAATTATAAAAAAAACGTACAAAATTGAGCAGGCCAAATGAGAACGAATTGAGAACGAATCACTAAAGTGATTCGTTCTCACTTGGCCTCCGCTCATCCGGGCCATTTTTATATTGCGGACGACTGATTCACAGGAGCAACTTTCCATATTCTTAAATGAAACATAAAAGTTAATATCATTATTTTTATATAACACTTTATAATGGGTTAGAAATGGTGTGATATTTCTGACCAGTGGTTCTCACTTTACAGCCTTTTGAACTTAAGATTTATTCACTCGGTTATTTTACACTTTAACGGGGTGTAGATCGTTATACTATGAAATAACTAGTTAAACCATAGAATACAAATGAGTTTTACGCTTTAACTGACTTGATCAGTTATTTCATGAAATAACTAGGTATTCTATAAAATAACGGATTTCATACTTTAACAATATGGGAATGCGTTTGATTCTGTGGGCCTTAGCTGTGCTCAACGCTTTGTTGATTGAAATTAACATTTTAAACAATTTGATATTCTTTGGAGACTCTCCAACTGGTTTAGCGTAGCTCGAATCCTGAATTGCCTTTGCAGGCATTCACTTAATGAGGTGAAAAACTGAACTTTCCCGTAGAGAAAATGCTGAAAACTAGGCAAGAGGATATCCTAATCCCTGATTGTTCCCACAGATTCTAACCCTGCTACTTTAGGGTGTTTTGAGAAGTAACTATGTCACTTTGACGCACTAAACGAACGTGACTTCTCCGTTCCTAAGTCACTCTCTTTCTTGGTTTTTCGCGCTCCCCTCTCTCGATGATTCACACCCTAACCCCTCCGGCTATACGAAGGGAGGGAATAGAGCGACGAAAGTGCAATAAAACCATTTCCTGCTCTTACTTCTGTGAGCATTTGGAATCTTCACAGCTAAGCCACGAATGACAACTAATGAGCAACATTCTCATTTGAGAAGTCACTTCTGAACGAAACAAGAACAATAAATAAGATAATAAACAATTTAGAGGGACAGGACAATGTCATAAAAAGAAGATAACGTCAAACTTTCCTAGAAATATTCTACTATACAATATTTTGTATAGTAGAATATTTACCTTTCGTTGGTAATGCATCACGATGCAATTGCAGTGGAATGAAACTGAAACATTTGCAGAGCCAGTTACACAGAGGTAGTGGAGGCCAGGTGGTTAAACCCTACTGGTTCGGCGTTTTTTTTTGCTACCAATGTCAGAAGTGGTGCACCTGGAGTCAAGGGGACTGCATGTCGCATGTTCGACGTCCATAGCTTAGAGCAGTGGTTCTCAACCTTTTATGCTTCACGTACCCCCTGGAAATGTGTATGTAACTGGCGTACCCCTTGTATAGATAGATAAAACTACAGTTATAGTAAAACAATGGGAATAAAATAAAACATATATATATATATAACATATATCTAGCGACGTTTGAGCTCCCACGGCGTACCACAAAAAAATTTACCGGGTACCCCACGTTGAGAACTCCTAGCTTAGAGACTTAACATTTTACTTATTTGAAGCAAAATAGCGTTGGTTTACATTGATAGTGGGAAATGTCTGCAATTACAGAAACTTACATTTAAAAAAAAACATTATATTATTGTTATAAAATATTTTCCAACTTTAATATTTTAATTTGTAATGTATTTATGAGCCGTCCCGTGGCCGAGTGGTTAGCACGCTTGGCTACTGATCTAAGGGACCTGGGTTCGAGCCCCGGATTAGGCATGGATGTGTGTGTCGTTTTTCTGCTGAGGTCCTGCCATCCTCTCAGATCTTCTACTGTGGCATATAAACTGACAGGCTCCTGTCAGACCTCTGTGGCAAGCAGCTGCTTGAGGGGGTATTTATTTTATTTTTAATGTATTTATTATTAAGTGTTACGGAAATGATTCGTACGGATAAATGATCTAACATTTATCCATCATCTCTACAATTAAAAATGATTGAAATCATTCTTTCTGTCCTTCGTGCATTTTTTTTCTATAATAATTGTTTTCGAACCATCATCCTAATTGATCGCTGCATCTCTTGCAGCAATCAATTATTCATCGAAAAACGTTACGATTCGCAGTTCCCATCGGATTAGCTGCCACGTGTCACTAAAGGAAAAAAATCATCACTGCATATTAGGGATTACAGAAATGGGTCCAGGGAACTTTTTTTACGAAGCTAGATGACTTGTTTTTATAATGGTATAACAACCATTTATAAAAACAGATATTCTTCAGTTTTATACAATTATCAAACATTTCAGAGATTAGAGTGGATTAAATTAAAATTTCTGCATCCAATAAATATTAACTACTTTTCTTGGCATTATTACACAATGTAAACAATTGTATGCAATTCCACATTAGCCAGGAATTCACAAATTGGACAAATAAATATTTACATGAAACTATTTCTTTTGACCCCATTTGTGAAATCTCTAAATTTCTGGCTGCACTTATTTAATCGCAACGGACGAATATTAAACTAATTCTAATCATTTTCATCTTTTTTCATTCACAAATTGTTATCGGTAGTTCAAAACTTCTTAATTAATACATAGTATGGTGACATATTTTTCGCATACTGTTATCTCGTATTAATAAGGAATTTATTTACCTAACTGTCGTAATTGAGTATCAGGTCTACGTCGTCTGTTTAACGCGTTATACGACGAAGAGCTGAAATGAGCTTTTCTTCCTCAGTCGACATTTTGGCCGCTTCTGTTAGATAGAAATGTTTCCCTCCTCTTTCTCCTTTTCAACGTCTTTTGCTCTATGTCGGAGAATTCCTTCCCGAAAGTTCCAACTTAAGTGATGTCTTCTTCATTCACTTCATTCGGACAGAATTCTAAAAGTTCTCTTCTCTGGCAAGAATAAAATCTCAACCATCAGCAAAAAAATAAAAGCTTTATGCAAAATCTCTTCGGGACTTTTTCTTTCATTCTGTGCTTTTAGAATGAAAAGAACTGAAAACGCAGTTCGCTCTGTTCTGAATTTTTATCACTAAATTTGTGTGTTTGCAGTTGCATCTGAGCTTTATTGCACGAGGTCTTTGGCTTCTCCGACACAAACAAAACTCAGCGGAGGGAATTCCTTTTCCTTTCTTATTGCAACAGGCAAGAGAAAAAAAATATCTAACGAGAGCCATTTTAAAACTCACTAAAGAAAAGAAAGTTAAGCGAAGAGTTGAGGAGTTTTTCAGGACAAACTGGATAGCTTGGTTGGCGAATGACAAATGACAGAATTAAAAAAACAACTCTGCATTGGTTTTATAAAACGGAAGAAGACGAAGGCGAAAAACATCACTGACAAATGTTAAGGATGATTTCCAAATCTTGGTGTTTTAAACTTTTATGGGCAGACACGAAGTCTTTATGGGTGACAATGAAGCTTAACGAAAACTGAATCGACTTCGCCGTGAAATCAACACGACGACA
Source organism: Ryuthela nishihirai (assembly GCA_038380435.1). NCBI lineage: Eukaryota > Metazoa > Arthropoda > Arachnida > Araneae > Heptathelidae > Ryuthela > Ryuthela nishihirai. The sequence continues at coordinate 1,190,139 of JAWZYU010000025.1, forward strand.
GGCTCCGTAAAATGAGATGTGAAAAATAAATCTCAGATTTTACTTCGCAAAAGAGAGTCTCAAGGAATTCATTTTGAGAGCTGGCAAAGCTATAACTCTCGAATGAAGCATTTCGAGGAACAGAATGGCAAGAAAGGCAATCGCGAACGACGCTCTTGTCACATGTGCTTAGGTAAAAATTCTAGTCAAGGAATTAAGCCTTTAAGAAAATACAAAATCTTCAGACAGCCAGTAGCTACCAAGCTCTCTAATTTAGTGCTCCAAACTCGTTTATCCCGAGCCACAGTTGTTACATTAGGCCTCTGCATGCCAATTGTAACGAAGTCCTATTTGACATTGTCAGCCCGCTGCATTCTACATCTATCCCTTTTTCTGAGTGCTCTATTCGCTAATTTTTAGATGGATGGGGAGGAGGGGGCCTGTGAGCCAACCAGTGCAGTCTCACCCTACACAAGATGCTGCTCAATGGTGGTTAATGACTATTTCGTCTAACATCATCATTACTCGAATAGTCAAACCATCAAATATACAAATACTACGTAAGCAACTAGAATCAAAAGTATCAAGTTTCCTATTATCATGCATACAAAGGGTTTAAGCTTCGCTATTACAGCATACTTTAGAAAGGGTCAATCTAATATATATCATGTTTCAGTCTTTAATTGCATACGTCCATTTTTTTTCACAATTTACAGAAATTATTAAAAGTCTCAGAAGCAATTATCTGTTCTCATGCTAATCTAATGTCGCATCTAATGTCGTAAATTCATCGCATATCGAAGCAAGTTAGTCAATCACAGTTTCCAACCATCATTCGGATAGAAGGTATTACTTGCGGGTCACACAAAATGGCTTCGCAGGCCATGTGTCTCCCATGTTTCTCTGCTGTAGACTATCTAAGGTCTCAGTCTCTCCACGAAATCAATTCTTCATAGCATAATCAAACTAAAAAGTTGACAAAATGCTAACTTTCGAACTCCAGTAGTAATGCTATTCACTAAAAGTTCCATAAATTCCTCAGTGTTATTCTAGAAATCCAAAATTGTTGTAACTTTTAGAGCATGCTGTGCGATCTCACGACCAAGCATAAATCACGATGATGAAGAGGGTAGTGACAAAACTTGGCCCGTGCAGTCCCAACTAACTTTGTCATCACGAAGGTATCCATTAATAAATGATTAATTATATTAAACACAATAATACGAAAGACGACCTGTAACAGAGAGCAGACTGATGACTTTGATCATTTTTTAAAAATAGGGATAATTGTAACTGCACTAAAAGACTTAGCAGCAATCTCTTTATCATAGAAAATATTCAATACTCTAGCCAACCGTGTAACAAGATAATCGTTCCCAGCTACAATCACCTTCATTAACTAACTCAATGACATTTTTCCCATTCATGAAAAAAGGATTCTTCAGTATATTATCTATCTAATACATTAAATAGGAAAGGATTCTCTTTTTGATTCATAAATTGTGAATTAATGAAATGATAGCATTTATCCGATGCTGTTCATCTGAACAATCCAAGATATAATAATATTACTTGATATGTGGCTAAAAAGAAACAAACTTGGCTCTCGTCAGTATGAATAGCGCATGACTGACAACACTTCATTTAGTCACATGGTAAATCTTCATAGCACAACCATCAGAACCTTTCTTAAGCAAGTGTGAATTGCCCCCGCCTAAGCTCAACTGGTAGAGCAACTGGCGCAAGAGATTTCGAACCAGGGAAGTGGATGGGGTTTCACACTTGCTTTGTTATTACAAAATAACTATCACTCTAGTAAGATTAATTCCTTCCCAATGAAACAATACGAATTAGCAAGACAAATAACAAAGAGGACCGTGCATGTTTAAACGATTTCCGATCGCTCAAAGCATTTTGCAAAAATACCTTCAGAGCAAGTGAACAACTTTAACGTGTAGTTCCGAGACTATGAAAAACAAAATCCTTTATTTCATTGCAAACAGATTTGATCTGAATCGGAAAAGGATAAGAGGAAGAAGGACGTGACGTACACGTAACATGTGACCTGTTGAAATCTGAGTAGTTCCAGCAAGTTTGCGAGGAACACAAGAAAGAAATCATTTTCGTTGAGAAGAGATACAAAAGTAAAAAGAAACTAAACACAAAAATAATATTTGTGCTATAAGAAGATGTATCCCGTTTAATATTATGGAAGCGTTCGTAGTAGTTGTTTGAAGGCTGTGTTGGAAAATGTCAAAAGCGATAGTAACGAGACTAATGGAAATACGGAAGACCTCGATTTCGAAGAGAAATAGTTCACGGATTTTCCAGCTTTAATGCTCTCTAACAGTGCAAATTCAAACTAATCGAAGATTCGGGAAATGTGAACAATATTTTTTGTAGTACCTATCCGACAAAAACAGAATTTTGCATTTATTTCTTAAGAGCTAGTTATCCTCACATGATCAGGCAGCAAAATGAAAACAAATACTTCTTTATCGTTAATTTTTTTTTTTGGAAAATGAGAAAACAATCTGAAATCAACTACCACATTTCTTTCTCAGAGTTCCACTTATACATTAAATCAACATCCTAACAACATTCCTAACATACAGGGTGAGGGGTTGGCTCAGTCGGTAGCGCGTCAGGCCGTAACCATCGAGATTTCATTTTCCTCATTTTTAATGTGTTAGTTTTAATCATTTTCAAGAGAACAGGTTATATCTCATTCATTACTTAATGTTTGAATGCCATAGTCGTCGGATAAAATTTGTGCATTGTGAATAAATTTCTATTTCATGAATGCTTGTGTAACATATATTATGTAGTGATTGATCATTTCACCTACAAATATACATAGCATAACAGAATTGTTTATATACAGAAATCATAGAGTTGAAAAAGGCAAATTGTTATTGCCCACGAAATGTTTTACTGGATCATTATAAGTCAAATGCAAAATATGTCTCAAAATAGGTTTCTGCAAGATATAGAGAATTTCTAGTATTGGTGTTTCATTAAACAGATATCATAAATACTGTAGGATTGAACTAATGCATAATACAAATTCATCATTGCCTTATATTTGTAATTCAAGATATATTTTAATGCGTCCATATTTTTTGCAATTATTCTACTCTCTTGAACAATATAATTCAAGTTTGCATCTCTCGAAACACAGAGAAACTTGATTTGTTGACATATTTGGACTTTTGACCATTTAAAATAATTTTTACTTTTCTTACTATTTTTTATAAAGCATATATAACTGGAATAACACAACAGTGTTGTAGATTAAACTTAATTGATCAGTAACAATCAGACAAAAAAACACTTTAACATATAAAGCACAACACACTTAATGGTGTTCATCTTTCTCCTTAGGTTTGTGAATTACACTTCGAAGAGAGTGATTTTCAAAGATGTTCAAGTGCATTCGATGAGAAAACTGATAAGACGGTTACTGTGCATTGAAAGTCCCCAGACTAATTCTGATAGCATTCCATCAAAACTCCAGTTCCTATAGTAAAATTTTATGTTGTTAATTCTGAGCTTATGGTGAGAGCATATGAAAAAGATAATGAGCAATCCAAAGTTGGAAAATATACTTTTCTTGTAAAACATCAGTCATATTGATGTTTTAAATGATCATTTAAATTGTTTAATAAGGGTTAAAACTCATGAAAGTAATATTAGACATTGTATTGATTAATGTGTAATATTTTGAAAATACTTTGCACATCTGATGAAAGTAATAAAAATTATTTAAAATTCATTGAGGAACAGTTGATACTATTTGGGTTAAATAAGTGTGGTTCAAGGTATTTATCAGATATGATGATTTTTGCATCACTGTTTTTAGCATAGCTCCTCATGCATATAATTTTGTTAGAGAAAGTGGAAACATTAGATTACCACATCCTAGTAAAATTCGACGCATTTGTCTTCGGTTTAATGTCAATCCTGCTCTAGAGAATGTAGATTCAAATTTTTTATCATATGTCAGGGAAAAATATTCTTTTTGGAGTGATACAGATAAAAAAAGTGATTTTAATGCTTGATGAAATTCATCTCAAACAGTATTTGGATTTCAGATGTGGTAACCTTGTTGGTCTGTCATTTGACACACAAAACATGACAACCAGTGCCCATGTATTTATAACTAGTTTGCTTTCCAACTATAAAGATGTAGTTCACATATCACCAGCCAAAACAATAAATGCTGATATTCTTTACAGCATTATTTAAAAAAATTATCATTGGTTTGAAAGAAATTGGTTTTTTTATGATATGTGTCGTAGCTGTGATATATGTCACAATAATTCTATCAATCATAAGAGTATGTCATTATGTCTTTCTCCCCCTAAAGTTCAAATGGTATATCCTCATCCATCAGATAAATCAACACCTTTATTTTTTTTTTTCTTACTGACCCAGTTCATTTGTTGAAGTGTATCAGAAATAACTGGCTAAATCAAAAACATATTGAAAAATGTATGTACTATCCACAATTTGTAAATAACGGATATAGTATTTCATCGTTCAAAATTGCATCCTTATCAACCCTTAAAGAACTGCATAAAATTGAAGCAAACTCATTGTTAAAATATGGATTTAATCTGTCGTATAGAGCTTTGAACCCAAGTAACCTTGAGAGACAAAATGTGAAATTAGTCTTAAATATTTTTAATGACTTTGTAGTTAATGGAAATAGGAGAAAAGCACAAATTGTTACATTAGCAAGATACATCAGATTTCATTAAGTTCATTTTAACATGGTGCATATTGTAAATGTAAAATCAACTTTTAAAGGTGAACGCTTGAATAACAAACACCAAATGCCATTAACGTGTTCAGAGTCAGATGAAAATATCTCATTTCTGAATTCTTTCCTGAATAAACGTATGCGTCATTTTTCTGCTGAGGACCTGCCTCCTCTCAGACCTTCTACTATGGCATATAAACTAACAGGCTCCTGTCAGACCTCTGTGGCAAGCAGTTGCTTGAAGAGGTATTTATTTTGCTTTATTGTTGGCTAGATAAATGGGAACAGATGAGTTGCATAAACTGGTATGCTAACGAAAGAAACCCATTCTGCATTAAGACTTAGTACATATTCATTGCTTGAAATTGCTTCATATTGTATCTCTGAACTCAAAATATATTTTATCTGGTATATCAAACTGTTCAAACTGATAATTTAGTGAGTCGTTTCGGCCTCTACAGGCAGTTAGCTGGAAGCCAATATAATATAAGTATGTCAATTATTTGAATGTGAAACAAAATTAAGAGTGCAGTCACTGTTGAAACTTCCCACTAAGTCAAGTGGAAAAATTAAAATAACCGATTTGGATTTTAAAGATGATTTTAAGAAAATGAATTTTATGTATATTAGCTTAAAATTTAACATTACAGTGCTTCTTTCAGATTTGTCTGATTGTGATAATTCTCTTCCTGTAATTACATATATAGCAGGTTATTGTGCATTTTCAGTTTTGAAAAGTTTGAAATGCGATCATTGTAAACATTTACTATTACGTGATAAAAAAAAGTAGAATTGGATGCAAAATTTAAGTATTTACAAAAGCAGAAAAATGACGCATACGTTTATTTGATAGAGGCAGTCTTTTTTTGCCCAAATGAGATAGTAATTAATGTTGTATTACTAAATTATATTACTATGAAAAAATTGTGTACTGAATTTGAACAAGAATTTATGGAAATGGCAAATTAAAGAAATGTTGTTACTTTAATCACAACCAGTCTTTTACATGATGCAGAATTACTTGATTATCATTCAAGTTGTGAATTTGACCACTGTATTGAAAAAACTAGAAATGATTGTCTGGTGTTCAACAAATATATTTTAGAAAAATGATTGTTTGTTAGAGAATTTGGAAAATAAGAAAAAATGCCTTAGTGCCAAAAAAAACGTTGTCTACCCTCAATAAATAGTATCCACAGAGTTGGACTCCACTGTTGGCTTTGAAATTAATAGTTTTGTTGGCATGTGGGATTTGAACCATATCTCTCCAGGTATAGGCCACACTGTTCTAAGACCACTAAACTAATAAGTTCTATTAGTGGAAAAAAGGCAGAGTCTGTTAGTTTAGTGGTCTTACAGCACTGGCTTATATCTGGAAAGATGTATACCTAAATGATTTAATCTTTCTTTACCAGGCTGCATAGAATTATATTTTTAACAATTGAAGATTGATTAGAGACTATTTTCTTTACATTTGGGAGGTTAGTTGAGCGATATATTATCAAATCTTAAGTCATAGATTTACAGGTACCTTTGTAAACCAAAATGTGTATGTGTGTGTGTGCTTGCAGTAAATTGTAGTTTGTAAAGTTTAGATGCACTTTTCCTGCTAGTTTTTGAATATGTATTCCATCGAAAGGTTGTATCCATGTCCTATAAATTCAATCTAATCACTAAGAAAAAGTATTTCAATTAAATCATAACTGCAATTGTTACAGTTAAAGCTGTTACAGTATATCATTAATTTGTAGTTCACATTTGTCAATAAAATTGTTCTGAAGAATTTTTGTGTGTTTTTTTTTTCCTTTTAATATAACACACTAGTTTTCCATAACAATTTATATGTCATGATTATATTATCAATGGTATAAAAAACTGGATCAATTATTGACAGCATTTATCAGGAAAAATATGTGAAGGAAATTTTATTTTTGTTAATATATAACCGAGTAATTATTCGCATTTTACTTTATTTTTAAACTTATTTTGTCATTGTAATTATATGTAGAACAGATTATGACGCTCCCGGTAATTTATATATCGTTATACATGTTCAGAGAACGTTAAACGACGATTACTCTGCATTTTCAGTCATCAGTTTAGCACAATTACAAATTAAAATCTATTTTAGTTTCAACGTCTTCCTTATTTTAAAGTTTGCCATAGAAATATTACATTAATGTACATATATACAATATAATCATACTATGTCAATCAGTTTTTGAGCACAGTACCAAACAAAAATGCCCACCGACCTTATAAAAAAGTTGCTCGATTTGCGACGGTAATACTACGTGCGCAGGAAGCACTGTAGATCCACCGGATGTGACGTCAATTTAGACTGCAAAGGCCTTGAGTCTCGAAGGTCGACACCTCCAATGACAGAAGGCCGTACAACTAAGTTATGACGTCAGCATAGGTAGCCCTAAAGTTCTAGACATTTCCTATATGTTTATTTCCTTTATTATTACTAATGAATTTTAAAACCAGTCTTTACATACTAATGTTTATATACAAATATATTATTTCTGGAGGGATAATTATTCCTGTTTATTAGTATTATCATAAGGCAAATATTTTTTTCTAAATAATATATATTTATGAATGAATATTAATATAAAGATTAGTATAAGGATTTAAGAGCTTCTTGCGCTGGCATCGTAAGTCAGTTCTACAGCCTTCTCTTATAGGAAGTGTTGGTCAGGCTGGTAATCGGCATTTCCCAGGTTCGAGTCCCACCTGAGCTAGGGTTCAGATTATCTCCTCAAAGTTCCCACCCTGCCCTCAGTCAGAGAGAGGGCATCGATGGCCTTGGAAAGGCAGCCGTGCGTCCGATAGAACTACACTCGTGGCTCCACGTGCATAACCTGTGCACGTCAAAGACCACATTGGATAGCCTTGATGGGTGGCTATCATCTGTTTTCTAAACAGGTATCCAGTGGGTTCCCTCCTCCAACCTTCTCTGGGCCCTTGGAGTCCTTGTGATCTGATCATTGATCCAATTGGGTGCAAAAATAATGACGCACAGAGGTAACATAACCCAACCTAACAGACAGCATTATAAAAAGCTTAATAAAGGTGTAAAGGATCAGTTGACAGCTGATAACAATCCTTGGTTTGATAGCTTGGCTGACAAAGCCGAGGAAGCAGGTAGGCAGCACAACAGCAGAGAGCTGTACCAGAAAGTTAATGTTTTATGTGGTAGAAAACGGACAGGTATACAAGGATTGAAGGATAAACAAGGTAAGGTTATTGAAAGTGAGGCTTCTGTCATGGATGCCAAATTTGGACCTTTCAAAAATGCTCTAAACAATATAATTAGTTCTACTTACGTTGTTGGTAATGATGATAGATGCATTACTGGCTTTAATTATGGCCCTATGTCACAATCCAAAATTATTTTCGCTACTCTCTAAATAAAAGCTACCAAGTTACCAGGTGTAGATGAAATTACTACCGAAATGTTTAGAACTAAAAATGCATTTGTTGTCACATGTCTGGTTTAAATTTTTAATATTTTTTACAATAAAGATATTGTGTCTAAGTATTTTTTCTGCGCCATCACAGTTCTTATGATAATTACAGGAGAATCAGTCTATTCTCTGTTCCATGTCATGTTCTCTGCATTATTTCGTTCATAGAATTACTAATCTGGTTGATGGCCAACTTCTTGATAAATAGTGGGTGAAAAAAGAATTAGTTCTATTCACAATCGGTAAATTATGTTACCAATTGTTGTTGTCAACAAACTAAAGATTAACTCCTCTATCTACTTATACGCTGATGATACCGTGATATTAAGCAGTGTTAAATATTTTGAAAAAGTTAGTAGTGACTTAAAAAGAGATTTCGATATTATTTCTATATGGTTACAAAACAATTATATATATTTAAACACAAACAAGTCGAACAAACATTGGTCACAAACAAGATCTTTAGGTAAATGGTTGTCATTATCTATAGGCTATCTATAGGTTGTTTTACCTATAAACCGCACTTTTTTGCACACAATGGGCTAAATGGCAAGATCACAAAAATCCCGAAGGTTCAGAGAAAATTTGATGGAGGGGACCCACTGGATAGCTTTGAGGAGACAGATGGTAGCCTCCCGTTAAGCCATTCAGTGTGTTCTTTAACGTGCACTGGGTACGGTTCTCCCGCACACGGAGCGACGGTTTAACGTCTCATCTGACGGACGGCGGACTTTCTAAGCCCATCTGTATTCCCTACTGACCGTGGGCAGGGCAAGGAGTTTTGCGGAGATAAATCTCAACGCCGACCCATATAATGATCAGCAATTTGTTTTGGTAGATGGGTGTTGTCAAGGAAAAATTAGTTGCTTTAGCATTAATGTGATAAATGCAAGTTTGTGTTAGGTTATTGTTTCTATATTCTTCTCTTATGAAGCCATTTATGTATATGAAATCACTGTAGTTAGTTACTGTGCCCAAATATTCATTTATACCTGATTGTGAGAATTTTTTATATTTATATAGTAAATGTGGCCAATCATAATAATATATTTCAGGTTAAAATTTTTGGTTAACCAAAGTTTCAAGCTATGATTGAATACATAACTATCTGTACTAGGTGAGCGATATAAAGCTATGATATGTATGTAGTAACTTGGGTCATTGATATACAAGTGTATCATTTACGTTGAAGAAATATTTCATTACAATGGTTTACATTTGATTTTGTTTCTGTAAAATATTAGCATACCATGTACAGTAGGTAAGTTACTATCTACAAAAATTGTGGTAAAATTAGCAATCTGATAAAACATACTCTACATGGCTAACAGTAGTTTCAGAAACAATAATAACATCAATCTAATGCACAGAATAATCTGAAATAATAATAAATTAGTCCTAATATTTTTGAAACTAAGCATATTAATACGAAAAATGCTCGTTTTATCTTTTGAAAAACATCTTTCAAAAAACTTGGCATTGAGCCAATTACTTAAGTCTGTTGAAGTATAACATCATCTTCATCATCATCATCATCCTCAAGCAACCTAGAGCTACGGAGTTCCAACCAGACCGTGCAATTTAGTTCTCCAAGCAAGTCTGTCCTGAGCTACATCTACTGCACCTGGCCACTGCACACCAATTCTAACAAGGTCCTGTTTGACATTGTCTGTCCACCGCATCCTAGGTCCTTCTTTCTGAGGCCTTTACGCACACTGTTCATAACCCTATTCGCCAATCTATAATCATTCATACAGGTAACATGGCCATACCAACGGAGTCTCTCTCTGCACAATATGCTGCTTAAAGTTGCAAACTCCTTTGCCTAACCTCATCATTAGTTACAAAGTTGAACCACCTAATGCCCAAGATACTGCGTAAGCATCTAGAATCAAAAGCATCAAGTTTACAAAGTGTCCGGGTTTCACTACCATAACTAACCCTAGAAAGAACCAAACTATTATCAGTCTAATTTTAGTCTCTAGGTGTACACCTATTTTTCCACACTCTCCATATATTCTTAAAAGTCCCGGCAGCAATCCCTATTCGTCTGTTAATCTCATGCCGCACATCACCATTATCTCTTACATAGCTCCCAAGATAATTAAACTGTGACACTTGCTCAAGACTGCAACCATTCAGATTAACTGAATCACAGCCTGCCTGACCAATTTTCATCACTTTAGTTTTCTCCCTGTTAATAACCAAACCTACTCTGCTACCAGTTTCATCAACAGCTCGAACGAAAGAGTTCATCTCATCGACATCATTTGCCAAATGGGCTAAATCAGCAGCATAATCTAAATCAGAAATTTTCGTATCTCCAGTCCATTTAAGGCCAAAATCTTTCCCTTGAAATGAATTTCGCATAACGTAATCAATAAACAAGCTAAAGAGAAAAGGAGACAAAATGCACCCTTGTCGAACACCAGAAGTAATGCTAAACCAATTGCTACAAGCCTTACCAACTCTCACACACGACTCAGTGTTATTAAAGAGAGCTTTCATTATGTTACAAACTTGTCTGGTATACCATATGATTTCACAAATAACCACAAATTATGACGATCAACAGAGTCGAAAGCCTTTTTGAAATCAACAAAGCTAGCAACCAAAGGCTTCTGAAACTCTAAATATTTCTCAAGAATCTGCCGAAGTGAAAATATTTGATCCACACATCCCCTACCACTTCTGAATCCACATTGCTCATCACACAATTGCCTGTCAACCAGATTCTTAATTCTATTAAGCACAATCATGGAAAGAACTTTACCTGGAACAGAGAGTAGGCTGATACCCCTATAGTTATCACAAGAACTGCGATCACCTTTTTTGAAAATAGGGATAACAATAGCTCTGGTAAAATCCTTAGGAACCATGCTTTTATCATAACAGATATTCAGAATTTCAGTCATCAAAGTGGTAACCGAAACATTCCCAGTTCTAAGCATTTCCGTAGTAATTTCATCTACTCCTGGGGATTTATATACTTTAAATTCAGAAACAGCCAAAATAACTTCAGATTGTGTTATAGGGCCAACATTAAATCCACCAATGCATCTATCATCATTGCAAACAATGGGAATAAAACTAACCACATTGTTTAGAATATCACTGAAATGTTCAGCCCACCTAGCCATGACAGATTCCTCACCTTCTATAATCTTACCTTCTTTATCCTTCAATCCTTGTGTACCTGTTCGTTTTCTACCACAGAAAACATTAACTAGTACAGTTCTCTGCTGTTGTGCTGTCTAACTGCTTCCTCGACTTCGTCAGCCAAGCCATCAAGCCAAATATTCTTATCGGCAGCTAACTGATCCTTTACACGTTTATTACGTTCTCTGTAATGCTTTCTATTAGGACTAGTAGGGTATTGATTAAGGACATTCCTGCAGTTCTTTCTTTCTGAAATAAATTCAAGTGCCTTATCACTCAGATAATTCTGCCTCCTCTGCTCCTTTTTTCCTAAAAGGGTACTGTTAGTGTCAAAAAAAGCCTGTTCAAAATGATACCATTCTTCCTCAACTTCGGTAGTAAGCATTCCATGACTATCATAATGACTAAGTAACTTGTCATGGTAAGCTTTGGCTAAAACTGGGTCTTTCAGAGCTTCAGTATTAAAAGTAAATTTTTTAACCCTAGCACAATACTTTTTCAGTTTAAGTTGCAAGACACTTTTAACAAGGTAATGATCAGATCCAATTTCAGCTCACCTATATGCCCTGGTTTCCTAACAGAACTAGCAAATTGCTGTTAATTAATATATAATCATTCATATTCTTATGCAGTCCATCAGGTGAAACCCATGTGTACCTATGTATGTCGCGGTGTTTGTAATAAATGTTAGTTATTCTGAATCCATTGACTTTACTTACCTGTAGGAGACGTTGCGCACTGCCATTGCAGCTACCAATACCAAAAGGGCCTATTACTCCTCCTCAAAGATCAGAGTCAGTACCAATTTTGACATGTGAAGTCACCTAGAACAAAGGTAATATCTCCTATCTTGACAGAATTCAAAATATCCTGAAGTGATCCGTAAAACCTATCCTTCTCGTCCTCATCGGCATCCTCATTGGGGGCATAACAGCATATAACATTCAAGGCTTTAACTATTGTCTGAAATTTTGCTGTAAGTAACCTTTAATTAATGCACTCATATCCTAGAAGAGCATCACTAGCGTGTCTGCTTAGAAGCGGATCGCTTCAGCATTTAGTGGTGGAGGAACGGGTCTTTGTCCCATGTCTGTGATTAGGGGGCAGTTTGATATTGTCGGCATTCCCTCTCTCAATAAACATAGTTTCTTTAAACATCCCACTAACCATTTTCTCTCCATAGAAAGTTGGAATGTGAGGACTCTGCACAGAGCTTTTTCTCTTGATGTCCTCACACAAGAATTCCACCACTATAATTTAGATATTCTTGGTTTGCAAGAGACCAGATGGACAGATAAAGGTCAGATTCTTAAAAATAGTCTTAAATTTCTCTTTTCGGGGAGGGAGGACAATAAGCATCATCAAGGCGTGGGTCTGCTTCTCAGCAGACACGCTACTGATGCTCTTCTAGGATACGAGTGCATTAATGAAAGGTTTCTTACTGCAAAATTTCAGACAAGCGTTAAAGACTTGAATGTTATCTGCTGTTATGCCCCCACTGAGGATGCCGATGAAGATGAGAAGGATAGGTTTTACGGACAACTTCAGAATATTTTGAATTCTGTCAAGAAAGGAGATATTTCCCTTGTTCTAGGTGACTTCAATGCCAAAGTTGCTACTGACTCTGACCTTTGGGGAGGAGTAATAGGCCCTTTTGGTATTGGTCGCTGCAATGGCAATGGGCAACGTCTCCTACAGGTAAGTAAACTCAATGGTTTCAGAATAACTAACACTTATTACAAACACCGCGACATTCGTAAGTACACATGGGTTTCACCTGATGGACTGCATAAGAATATGATTGATTATACATTAATTAACAGCAAATGGGCTAGTTCTTTAACGATTACCAGATCATATAGGGGAGCTGAAATTGGATCTGACCATTACATTGTTAAAAGTGTCTTGCAACTTAAACTTAAAAAGTGTTGTGCTAGGGTTTTAAAAATTTACTTTTAATACTGAAGCTCTGAAAGATCCACTTATAGCCAAAGCTTACCATGATAGGTTACTTAATCATTATGACAGTCATGGTATGCTTATTACTGAAGTTGAGGAAGAATGGGATCATTTTAAACAGGCTTTTTTGGGCACTAACAGTATTCTTTTAGGAAAACAAGAGCAGAGGAGACAGAATTACCTGAGTGATAAGGCACTTGAGCTTATTTCGGAAACAAAGAACTGCAGGAATGTCCTTAATCAATACCCTACTAGTCCTAATAGAAAGCATTACACAGAACTTAATAAACGTGTAAAAGATTAGTTAGTTGCTGATAAGAATCTTTGGCTTGATAGCTTCGCTGACAAAGCCGAGGAAGCAGTTAGACAGCATAACAGCAGAGAGCTGTACCAGATAGTTAATGTTTTGTGTGGTAGAAAACGGACAGGTATACAGGGATTGAAGGATAAGCAAGGTAAGGTTATAGAAGGTGAGGATTCTGTCATGGCTAGGTGGGCTGAGCATTTCAGTGATGTTCTAAACAATGTAGTTAGTTCTGCTCCCATTGTTTGCAATCATGATAGATTCATTGGTGGCTTTAATGTCAGCCCTATAACACAATCTGAAGTTATTTTGGCTATTTCTAAACTTAAGCTTCATAAATCCCCAGGGGTAGATGAAATTACTACTGAAATGCTTAGAACTGGGAATGTTTCGATTACCACTTGGATGACTGAAATTCTGAATATCTTTTATGATAAAAGCATGGTTCCTAAGGATTTTACCAGAGCTATTGTTATACCTATTTTCAAAAAAGGTGATCGCAGTAAAGTTCTTTCCATGATTGTGCTTGATAGAATTAAGAATCTGGTTGACATTGAATTGCGTGATGAACAATGTGGATTCAGAAATGGTAGTTGATGTGTGGATCAAATATTTTCACTGAGGCAGATTCTTGAGAAATATTTAGAGTTTCAGAAACCTTTGGTTGCCAGCTTTGTTGATTTCAAAAAGGCTTTCGACTCTGTTGATCGTCATAATTTGTGGTTGATTGTGCAATCATATGGTATACCTGACAAGTTAGTTAACATAATGAAAGCTCTCTATAATAACACTGAGTCGTGTGTGAGAGTTGGTAAGGCTTGTAGAAATTGGTTTAGCATTACTTCTGGTGTTCGAGAAGGGTGCATTTTGTCTCCTTTTCTCTTTAGCTTGTTTATTGATTATGTTATGCGAAATTCACTTCAAGGGAAAGAAAAAGATACGAAAATTTCTGATTTAGATTATGCTGATGATTTAGCCCTTTTGGCAAATGATTTTGATGAGATGAACTCTTTCATTCGAGCTGTTGATGAAACTGATAGTAGAGTAGGTTTGGTTATAAACAGAGAGAAAATTAAAATGATGAAAATTGGTCAGGCAGGCTGTGATTCAGTTAAAATGAATGGTTGCAGTCTTGAGCAGGTGTCACAGTTTAATTACCTTGGGAACTATGTAACAGATAATGGTGATGTGTGGCATGAGATTAACAGACGAATAGGGATTGCTGCCGGGACTTTTATGAATCTATGGAGAGTGTGGAGAAATAGGCGTATACACCTAAAGACCAAAATTAGACTGTATAATAGTTTGGTTTTTTCTAGGGTTAGTTATGATAGTTAAACTTGGACATTTTGTAAACAAGATAACAGGAAACTAGATGCTTTTGATTCCAGATGCTTACGCAATATCTTGGACATTAGGTGGTTCAACTTTTTAACTAATGATGAGGTTAGCCTTTTGACGGCGGCGCGTTTTCTCAGCAAACTTTCTGCTGTAGCGGCGCATTTCGCGCCAAATTCTTTCAGAGTTGTAGGAAGAGGCGAGTACCACTCCCAGTTTCTAATGATCCTCTCCATCCATTAGTTAATCCTCTTAAGTATTCCCACCTTGGTTGCTTCTGGGCATACCGTGTTGTGAGTGCTGTTTCTTGTGCTTCCTCAATAATAAGAGCTAGTTGCATTTACAGAATATATACCGATACTGGACAAAAAAAAAATGGAAACATTTCCATGTTATCTCAATAATGTTCAGGGCTCAATAGCTTTTAAAATGATTTTTAATAAGAAATAGATCTAGAGTTAAATTAAAATCTCAGTTAAATCTATCTAAATCTCGATTTTGAGCAATATTACTTCAGTGTTTCAAGATTATGAAAGCTGGAATATTTAACATGCTACGAAAAAACAAATGACCCCAAAATTTAACTGAAACATTAAAACAGGTTAAAAGATCGGAGATCAAACTTGACTCTCCCAGTGTTCTTCGAGAGCTAAATTGCACGGTCTGTTAGCTCCGCAGCCCATGGCTGCTTGAGGATGATGATGACGAATTTTTAATCTGTTTCAATGTTTAAATAAAATTTTGGAGTCAATTTTTTGTAGCCTATTAGGTATTTTAGAGTTCATGACTATTTGAATATTGAACAAATATTAATTAAATCGAGAATTAGATAGAGTTGTTGATATCGTTAATTTATCTATCGGAGAGTTATTGAGGTCAGAATGTGATATTCTGTTGAGATAACATGAAACTGTTCCCATTTCTCTGTCCTGCACGTGTATTCAGACACGTACACAGGATTTAGTTTCCAGTGTGTGTGTAGGGGGGGGGGGGGGTTCTGCGAATAAGAGTAAAATATTCCATCTGACGACAGGAAATTTTTGAATGATATTCAATACGGAATAAAATTTTGTAGTTTTCTTTTTAATCTGTTTTTAGTGTCGGACTTATACTATTAGGTTAAAACAATATATACAAAATAATTGTTTTGGATTTCAAACCTTTTGGAGAAGTTTGAAGTTTCGTACACGACCGAATTTTCGGGGAGGGGGGGGGGGTCTCTTGGTATGTTACTCTTTGGTATATCCCTTCTATATTTATCACATTATTTTGGTTATGCTGTCTTCGATAATACTAGTTTTTAGAGCATGTCACTGATATTTAAATTTGTGAATTAAAAAGAAAATTGAACTAAAACTGATACATTGCAAAAAAGAATAATAAATGTTCAGTTTTTTAACTGAGGATTTTCTCTATTAAATCTTATGCTACAAAGAGTGGGAAGCAGATTCTTTTTACCCACAACTTAATTTTAGGTGTATGCAATAGTGAGAAGTAATATAAGATATTTCCAAAGATATTTTCAATAAAGATATTTCCAAAAATAATGTTTATTTAATTCGATACACTTCATTAGGCACTCTCTTTATCTGTTCTGAGACATTTTAACTTTACCTTTCCACACCAATGTTCTGACTCATTTTAACCCATTATGCTCCCGTATTACAAAACCATGCAACTCAGATAAAAATTAAATATTTTTTCCCTCTCTTGTGTACATGACAAATTACCAAAGTGTTAAATTCTTGATGAGCATAATTATTAAATTTTATCAAACTTGCTCTCAATATGGTGTTCTATACTAGGCTGATGTAAAATTACCCTGAAGGAAGAAGTTTCTTTGATTTTTTTTTTTCAATATGAATTTTTTTTTATTAGTAGAGATGAGCAAAACACAAGGAGAAACCTCACATGCCTATAGTTCATATAAAATAAATAATTATCCCTCAATCAGTTACTTGGCACAGAGGGCAGACGAGAGTCTGTTAGTATAATATGCCACAAAGTGGTGTATGAGGTATGCGAGACCTAAGCAGAAAGACGAGAAACCTCCATGGCTTATCAAGGGCTCGAACCCGCGTTTCCTTTGATCACTAGCTGGCAATGCTAGCTACTAGGTCACAGGTTTCTAAGCCTATAGTAAATAAATGGATGAAGGGTATAGTAATAAAAAATCTCCTCAAGCAGCTGCTTGCCACAGAAGTCTGACAGGAGCCTGTCAGTTTATATCACATAGTAGAAGGTCTGTGAGGATGGAGAAAACTCAGCAGAAGTAGCTGCTGATTGATCACGAAAAACGACACATACATCCATGCCTTACTCGAGACTCGAACCCAGGTCTCTTAGATCAGTATCCAAGCGCGCTAACCAGTCGGTCACAGGGACTGCATAATAATAATAAAGGAAATATTAGTAAAGAGGGTTGACCAATAAATGCTATTTGTAAGCAAAATATGACTGTAAAAACTAAATTGGCATAGTAGGGTTTTATTTGGGTCTAATAAGGATCCTTACTCATAAAGTAGTTATCTGTGCTGTCAGATATTGTATTGTCTCTTTTTCATGATGCCCAGGTAGATTTTCTTGTAATTATCAGAACAATTACCTTATAAATATTACGCAACTTCCATGCTAAAGATTACATGTGTTCTAATACAAATGATTTTCATTTTATATTTACAGGAAATAAATAAAATACTTTTATCTCTTAGTTTCGTTTGAAAAATAATGATAAGAAATTATTTGTTCTCTAATATTTAGTTGCCATCCTGTGGCCAAGTGGTTAGTGCGCTTGGCTACTGATCTAAGGGACCTGGGTTCGAGTTCTGGTAAGGCATGGATGTATGTATCTTCTTTCTGCTGAGATTTTCCTATCAGATTGCTGTGACAAGCAGCTGCTTGAGGGTTTTTTTTATTTAATATTTATTCGGAAATGGTAAATATTTGCGACAAAAATGTAACATATCAATTTCGAAGAAATTAATATTTCCCTGCCGCAGTAACAGGGCTACGATAGCTCAGGCACTTTCTGAAAATGAAATTTTCCAAGATATTTCAATTAAATATTTTGATTCACAAGTAATAATCTAAAATATATTTTAGGTTTTGTGTCTCTATTAGCCATTTTGATTTCCAAAATCATTTACAACACTATCAGTATACAGCTTCCTCTTATCATAACTTAAAGCAACATAAATGCTTGCCCCCCAATTACTTATCATACGTCTGGAAAAAAAATCCCTTGAAAAGGTGGAATTATGCCCTCTGCCTCCAGAAAAAAGGGGAAGATAAATTATATTGGGATCGATTGTAACGAGCTGTACGCAAAATAAGCACTTGTTTCATAAGGAATATCGTTTACTACATATTTTAAACAGTTGAATTGAATTAAGGATACGACCAAGCTTGTTAAAAATTTTCTACTACGTAATAATTTGTAACATAACCCCTCTACTCATTTTTTTTCCAGATCTGGGTTCCTTTGAGCAATAGGGCTCATCTATATTTAACAAAAACAATTTTAGGCATAAAAATCTTTCATTATACGAGAAAAAGATCCGAAGTTAGCACTTTAATGAAAACAATTACTTCCATATGCATCACCAAAGCATTAGAGAGCTGGAAAATTGATGTTGCTAGGACAAAGAAATGGGATTTTTTTTTATATCGCCACTGCATCTGCAGAATATTGAAGAAAAATATCCAGTGTTGGAATAAATAAATAATGGAATAGTATTTCTATGACAAATACAACTGTAAAATTACATGATGTTCCGTTAATTAATTTAGAAATATAAATTTAGCAATTGTCTTTATAAATTATGAGCTTCAATCGTAATCGGCAAAGTTTCATTTGATTTCTGGGGTTTTAACTCATCTTGAATTTCTTTTTCCGTTAAATCTCTGCACTTTGACATGATAAAGCACAAAGTAGTAACTCTGACGAAAGGGAGTAAATATAAATAATATAAACATTCGGGAAAACTAAACAGAACTGAGAAACAAGTAACCAAACTCAAAGGCTGAACTAAAAACTTCTTTTGTGGCTCCTCTCCATTCTTTCATTGTAACAGGAAACAAACTCTTTAGCCGAGACCTATTGTATACATCGTCGCAGCACTGCAGGCGGTACGGGGTAACTCCTTCCCTCTACGCCGTCAGCAGCACGAGGGAACACACCTTGATTTCCATCCCCCCATGAAGAGCTCCAAAAGTGTCCCAGTCGCTAAGCAGGCACGAAAATGTGTCGGGACAGATGCTGTCCCAGCCGCTGTGAAAAGGTTAGGCAAAGGAGTTTGCAACCTCCTTTAAGCAGCATATTGTGCAGAGAGAGACTCCGTTGGTTTGGCCATGTTGCCCGTATGAATAATTATAGATTGGCGAATAGGGTTATGAACAGTGTGCCTAAAGGCCTCAGAAAGAGGGGGAGACCTAGGATGCGATGGGCAGACAATGTCAAACAGGACCTTGTTAGAATTGGTATGCAGTGGTCAGATGCAGTAGATGTAGCTCAGGACAGACTTGCTTGGAGAACTAAATTGCACGGTCTGGTTGGACCTCCGTAGCCCATGGCTGCTTGAGGATGATGATGATGATGATGACCTTTATCTGTCCATCTGGTATCTTGCAAGCCGAGAATATCTAAATTATAACGGTGGAATTCTTGTGTGAGGACATATAGAGAAAAACTGTGTGCAGAGTCCTCACATTCCAACTACCTATGGAGTGAAAATGGTTAGTGGGATGTTTAAAGAAACTATGTTTATTGAGAGAGGGAATGCCGACAATATCAAATGGGCCTGCCATCTACACTGGAAGACTTCCCCCAATGTAGAATTTGACGATGCCAATAGATGCAAAGAGTTCAGGTGCCTGCGATGACCTCTGCTCAGGATTATCCACCAGCTGATAAACATATCATGTGAATCTATTCATTTGGGGCTGTCAACCCACAAACAAACAGAAAACACAGCGGAATATTTTCCCTCCACAGAAGCCCACCAGTGCAGCAAAATCAGGATCCATAATCATGTCCATCCAGTCCAGTGGGTTTATATGGTCAGCATCAGAACCTTGTGTGGTTGACCACTCTTCAGCAGGGTAGAAAAAAAAAGAAAAGTAGCCATAGTTGTCCAGATCAGTAGGCCACACTAATCTGGCAGCCCTCCCCTTCCGTTCACTCCCACAAGAGAATATCTCTTTTGAAAGGTACTAACGGTCTGCACCACGAGAAGGCGGGGTCGGACATTAGGTGCTAGGCCTGGCCGGTTCTATGCATCATCACATGGACATTAGAATTTAAGGTAATTCCCTTTGCACTTTCGGTTTCTGATTTTCGGATGTATATTTTTTCCTCCTTGCACCAATATTTTTTAATATTATTTTCATTTCACTCTCCAAAGCAAATCTTCGTTTGCACTTGTTAAATTTTCATTGATGTTTATGTTACCAGTCATATTTCCATCATAAACATCAGCAATATGTATTCCAATTTTCTTCTTTGCAATCCCTTCATCGCTGAACTGTTTGCTCCTAAATCTGATAATGACAACAGATGGCATACTCTTATTTTTCTTGGGTAATCTGTGAATGTTATCGATTTTATATTGGGCAAAACTTTTAATGTCTAGTTTACTAGCTATTTAGGATTTTTTTAGGAGGTGGGGATGCTGAACCTAGGTTTTTTTTTACTCAAAAGAAATCTGGCACTCCTCATAGAGTAGCATTATCCAGACGTTAGTGCGGAAGGGTGTGGAATGCGTTTTTTTTCCACATACAAATGCATTCGAAGAAGTTTAGGTAAAAGAAACTTGTTCTCTTCTTTCAACCACAGAGGAGATTGGCCTTGTTGGAAACAACCCAATCTTTATTGATGACTCACGAAAGAAAAAATCTTCACAAATTCACCGACCATTTCATCGCTTTCCGATTAGTATCTTATTTCATATATATTCTTTCGTGGTTGTAGGTTGAAAGAATGGGTAGGCCATGTCCCTTTCTTATATCCTGACAAGCTGCAACTTCTTTAGTATCTTTTTTACTCACTTTCAGTTAACATAGAGTTTTCCCCAAAAACAATGCACTGTCCCTGTAAATAGTTATATCATTTTTCAATTTCGAAGTTTCGAAGATTTAAGGGGGGTACTTTAGCACCTGATGCCATTTAGCGCCTGTAGCCATGTAGATTCTAAGTAAAAGAAATCTACTTTAACTTCATGTCTATTCTCAGGAACATTTTAGACGTCACTATGGTTTTAAGTTGTTCATCTGGTGCTGCATTAAATGTTTTGTCCTTTTCAGAGCAAGCTAAGGAGATTTTTTCAATTATTTGTGCAAGATCTGCTTTCATATCTATCGTATGGCATATTTGAAAACTGGGTGTTATTATAGAAAGCCATCATCAGTGGTAACTGAGAAGTGTTGCTAAGGTTTGTAACGATCGGTTTAGCATTACTACTGAAATTCGCCAGATAAGTATTTTCTCTCTTTTTTTTTAGTTTGGTTAATGCTGAGTTTATTTCAAGCAGAAGATTGAGGCCTATACAGATTCGAGGAAAAGATCTATCTGTGGCGATTTCTGCAGCCCGGACTTGCAGGGAACCACACAGGATAGCATCATCCCAAGGATCTGCATCATCTGACCTAGTCGATCTTTTCTCCAGCTCCTGAATTGGTTTGTTACATTACATACTGTATCTTCGATATGCATCCACAGGAATCATCTTTCGTTTCAGCTCGAATACCCAAACGTATAAAATCCACCGTTTCGCGCAACTTAACCATAAAATACTTCTCCTTTTTTCCCTCTCTCTGACGTAACACAACACCATCTCAATTCGTCTCCCTTTTGATCCGCATCCATCATTGTCTCTTCATACCTTTAACTTCTACATTTTCCTTTCATCCCAGAGTCTTTCTTTCTCCGCTTCTTCCACTCAACTCTTTTACATCCCCGCCACCTCGCCTCCCACTTCATTGTCCTTTTAAATCTATTTTATAACTTTTCATTCGTCAAGTTGTAAAGAATTGCTTCTTCTTATCCAAGCCAATGCTTTGGATCATGAATAAAATCTGTATCACATTATCGCAGCTTGCCTTCTTTCTGGCGAAGCCATTTCTCCTCTTCTAGGAGATCTTGTTACGGAATCGTTAATTCAGATGGAAATAAAAGAAACAGAAAGAGCACTCTTTTTAGGACAAGTTAATCCTGTTTTACATTTTTATCAGGCGTTGCTCGAATCCTTAACTCAATTATACTAAACTCTAAAATATAGAATAGCTTTCAGTTAACACAAAGTTTTCATTATTCCACAACATGGAAGATACTTCCATCTCTCAAACGTTCATTTGATGTACAACACATTACGTAACGAGCAACTATTCATCTTCTGCGTATTTAACGAATTTTTCAAAGATTTCTAAAACAGAGGATAAAATTTTATACTGAATTGGAAATCCAATCTCGTGGCTCTCCTTTTACCTTTTTTTGGCTCGATTGCGTTTCTTTCACAAATTCGAGCCTGCACACGTACAAACTGATGAAATACAATTGACTATTTTTAAAGTTCCTTTCGCAATTTCTTTCACGCGTTTCGAACACGATTTTTTTTTGTATGTGTACCCCCAGCAAGGACAGGTGAAGTTTTCTGTGATTGTTGAATAGAGACGTGAGTCAAACAGGAAAAAAATATTTTATTCCGAAAAGTAAGAATGTCCAGTGATTGGTATTACTTTTTATTTCAGATATTTAAGAAACAACAACTCAACTTCAACTTTCAACTTTATTTTACAAATAAATATACATTTCTTTTGCTATAAACAACCCATAAGCAAAGCTTTTCCGGGTTGTTATATTACATATTACATTGTATAAAGATAACATAGAATACAGAGAAATTTAAACATATGAACGTGTATAAATACATACTTTAAAATTTCAAATTTTCCGATGTTCAAATATCTAATAATGCAAATGAAAAATTTTTCTCAGCTTCAGGAGGTAAACAACAAGATTTACTTAAGTTCATTATACATAAATTCAATATCAGCAAACCCCATAAGAAAAACTTTTAACTTTTTTTAAACAAATAAATATTTCCAGAGAAATTTCTTAATTCATAAGGTAAGCTATTGAACATTTTGGGAGCTAAATACATTGAATGCTTATGTACAATCTTTTTTTAACCAATGGAACAATATATTGTTTCCCCTCAGTACGCAAATGATGTTCAAATATTTTTTCCTGAAGATAATTGCTATTTTTATATACATATATCATTAGCTTATATACATAAAGATGTCTTAAAGGCATAATATCCACATGTACATAACTGCAATGTACACTAGAAGACCTATTAATATTATTTGTTAGTTTTTTTATTATTCTGTTTTGAATTGTAATTATTGGTTTGAGAATTGTTTTATAAGTTCCCCCATAGAGCAATAGCCCATAATAAAATACACACTGAATCCAGGAATTATATATATTTAACATCATTTCTGCATCTACCAATTTATTTAAGTAATAAATTTTGTATAACATTGATCTAAGTTATATTTTAATTTTATCCACATACGGTTTCCAATTCAATTTTTGATCGATTTTTATACCTAAGTAATCAGTCTCATCAACAATTTCGATAGATTTACAATTACAAGCCATATCTTGATTGCAGGCTCTATTATGAATTCTAATATCCAGATCTTCAGTAATTCTGCTCTTCAAACTATAATACATTAATTTTGTTTTATTTAAATTCAAAGTTAATTTATTAGTACTAAACCAAGTACCAATAATTTTCAATTCACTGTTGAATAATATTTTTAATTCTGTTTTATTTTTAGCTCGAAAAGTGATGGCAGTATCATCAGCAAAACTGGTAATTCTCGCTGTTATGTTCATCTGACAAAAATCATTGATGTATATTAAAAATAAAATCGACCCCAATACATAACCCTGTGGCACGCCATATTTCACCTTTAACTCTCAACTAATACCATTTATTTTAACAACTTGTATCCTATTCTTTAGATAACTTTTAAACCATGATAGTACAATTTCCCTAATTCCAGCATGTTCCATTTTATTCAATAGTATGTTGTGGGAGATGGTGTCAAATGCTTTTTGTATGTCCAAAAATATAGAGTTAGTTTAATAATTATTTTCTAAGGAGTCATATATGAATTTAATAAAATCAATTGTGGCATCCTCCGTATTTTTACCCTCTCTGAAGCCAAATTTTCTATTTGAAAAAAAAAAAATTTTTCAATAAAAAACAGTTAATTCTTTTTTAACTAGCTTTTCGAAAATATTCCCAAAAATTGAAATGATAGATATTGGCCTATAATTTGATAACATATTTTTTCCTCATTTTTCTTTTTTTGATCGGTTAGTTCATTTATAATTTTCCATTGCTTTTTACTATTACCATTGCATTTTTGAAAATGTGTTCTGTAGTAATTATTTCTTGCATTTTTTACTTTGGTATTAAGCTGATTTCTTACATTTTTATAATTCGTTTCATATACATTATTATGCGGATATCTTTGAAATTTCTTATAGCATCTATCTCTTGTTTTAATAAGGTTTATAATTTCATCTGTTATCCAATTGTTTTTTGATTTTCTGTTTGTGTTTTTTAAGCAGTACTGTTTGGATTTATTAATTATTTCAGAAAAATTGTCGATAAATATCTTGTATGCCGAATTTGCATCTCCTATATTTTTAATGTTATCCCAATTAGTCTTTTTCAATTCTTTAATAAGTAGTGTTTAGTCTTATTCTATATGTAAAATTATTTTGTTTTTCCTCAATGTTACGATTTTCGCTAATTAAGCCAATTTTAATACCAATTGGGTAACGATCAGATATGTCCGAAAATACAACTACTTCTTTTACATCTATATCAGAATTTCCTTTAACAAATACATGGTCCAAACACGAAAAACTGGCCTGCGCACTTCTGGTTATTTCATTTAAATACGATTGGAAACTGTATGTCGACATCAGTAGCAAATAGTCATCTACATACTCTTTGTCAATAATTAAATCAATATTTATGTCTCCTGTAAACAATATATTTTTTTATCAACTTTTTCTAATACTCTATCTAATTCTTCAATGAACTGACATTGTGTGTAAAAGTAAGACCGGTACACTGATAATATACAAAGATTACAATTGTTTAGTGTCAAACACAATGATTCTGCTCTATATCATCATTTATAACTATATTTATGCAATTCTTAACATATATTAAAATACCTCCTGATTTGTTATACTGTCTGCATTTATAGAATTTTTTATACCCATTAAGATTATATAAACAAATTTCGTCCTCTTTAACCCATATTTCTGTTAATATTAATATATCTATTAAGTTATTATCATCTATAATTGCCTCTATTTCTTCAAATTTATTCCTAATACTGCGTATATTAAGATTTAATATGCATATATACGGATAATTAGCAGAATTAAAAAATGATTTTAATATATCCAAATCTAATACACTACAATCATTATTGACATTGATTGACACATTCAACATCACTTAGCAGCCGAGCCATTTTGCTTTAATACATCTCTTAAATCATCGTCATTTCTAATTCCATATGAATTTATAACCAGATGTTTTACCCTCAGTTTTTGCTTTATATAACAATTGCTTCAATACAGGAGTCAAATGTTTATTTAAATATATTTTGGCACTCTTAAATCTTTCATCAACATCTGTACAATTAATACTATAATTGATGTTTCTATTTGCAATGAAACATTGATCACGCGTATTCTTATTGTTAAATTTTACTATTATAGGCTTTATCCTATTTTTATTTACAGTTGGCATTCTGTGTTTCACCAATATATCTCCCTCTTTAATATTAACTCCAATTTTTATAGCAATTTTGTTCACAATGTTCGTTAGATCTTCATCGTGTTCCTCTGGTATACCCACAACTTCCATATTCTGTCTCCTTCAATATTGTTGTAGATCAGTTAGCTCATCTCCGATTTGACATATTTCTTTCCTTAGAAAGGGATTGTTCTCTTCCAGTTCAGAATTTCTTTTCTTTAGTTCACATATATCTTTAGTAAGTCCAGTAATATTTTTTATCACCTCATCTAATTTCTCTGAAGCAAGTTCTACAAAAGTCCTAATTTCACTGATTGCTGCGGTATCGTTCTTTATCTCAGTCACTTGTTGCATGAGCCATTTTAATTTATCAAATTCTGTTGGTGGGTCATTTGTACTGGTAGATCCTTTGGCATGTTGTTGACTAGTGGAAATACCGAATTCGCTTTTACATTTCGTGCATTGCCACCGCATTTTTGTGTTTTTACTCATTTTTTGCAAACTATCTTCATTGTAGCCAGCACAACTTGAGTGGAAATTGCTGACACACTAACCTGAACATCTCAGCATATCATTATTATTTTTGATATTACCTTTGCAATGTGCACAATTTAATGCATCCATATTCTCGGTTTCTTAGGATTGTACACAGCAGAAGTTTATAAGCTCCTATGATGTAATGTTACTTCAAAGTTATCGCTATCAGCACAAAATGTGAGTAACGTTCGTCTTACTAATCATTGCTACTCTGCAATACATCACTTAAGCAGAAGACATCAATAGGCTAGGATGTAGGAGTTAGTTATTTATGATGGCAACGATTTAACGGACACGCCCAATAGGTAGTGCACAGCGTAAGGAAGAATTTAAACACATAGCTTATTATCCTATATACTCACAGATTTAAAATTCTCACTTCGATCCTAGGACGATCAACACAATTGCAATTAACTCAAACAGTTCAAATACATTGAAACAATAGATCGTATAAACTTTTTAAACGGACAGTTCACTCACAGCACATTACTATTTTCAGACACAGTTACGGTTCTCCTATTATACAAGGTTCATAGAAAATACTTTTCGGAAATTCCGATTCAATCATTTCAGCCTCAAGTGAGATTCCTTCTGTCAGGGAGGAAATGCTTCTTACGTCGATATCAAATACCGAGGAAGAATTGTCTTGAACCGGGTGGGAGAGCAACCCAAGACCTTCAGATAACATGTCAGGTGCTCTTACCGCTGAGCTACCGGTCGCCAATCTAAACCTCTTCTGCTGATGTTATGAATTTTCCTCCTTGCAGGGCACAGCATTCTTATAAGGCAGTGTCTTCGCTCTTTTCAAACAGCCTCTTGTTACACACTGTTGTGGTACAGTGCATTGTTACGAGCTAATCGCTTAATGAATTGATGAATTTTTTTCGACGTGTTGAAAATATGAAGTATTTTTTTATCGAAGTTTCTCTCTTCAGCATTTCGAAGCAAGGATTTGTGCCTTTTTCGATTTCTGCAAATGAACAGGACCGTCTTCGGGGATTGTCGGTGGTCAATGCGATGCAAAAATGTTTGCGTCATATTCAAAATGTGGACAAGAAAACCCACCATTCTATGTGCTTCAAAACGCCTAACGAGACTTCTGCTTAATCTTTTCTCCCATCTGAACTATAATGTGCAACGTAATGGCCATTTTCCGAGAATATTCCAGGCGACGCGCTCATTAACATAGATGTCGTTTTCATCCCTCCACTCTTCGATCTTCGCAGAGCGCGAGGAGCATTCTTTTCTCCATCCTGATTGCCATGAAATGTGTGTGTTGGGGAGGGGGAGGTTCTCGCTTCCCCTTCAGCCAGCAGAAAACTTCCTTCACTTTAATTACAACATTGTCCCTGTTTTCAATGAATATCACGCATTTCTCTTCACGAATTCAAAATAATTTCCGATGTGCTTCGTACAACGTATGTGCTTCGTACAACTTCGTACAACGACGTGGCTTTTCCGAAAATAAAATAGAGACCTCTTCAACTGAAAACGGTCAGCAGATGAGTTAAATGTTGCTATGAACAGATGTTTCAGATAGTTGATATGAACTTAAACAGCCCTACTTTTGATGTCTTCTCACTTCCTGTTTTGAACGAAAATGTCAGCCATCTAACTTGTCAGCATCATTCGCTTAACGTTTCCCCATTTTTGATTATTACAACATTTGTGTTTTCACTTCTAAAAGTTTCTCCATCACAATTTTCTTCAACAGCCCATTTGCCCCTCCACTCCTTTCGAAGATCTAGGTTTTACATCTGCAAACGATCTCCCTCATGTGACAGCCGAGATGCGGCGCCGGTGATGGCAGACACTGAGTCCTCATTTCTTCACTGCAGGAATCGAAACACCTCACGTATCCCTGTGTTGGTTGTTTGAGGTTTTGTGGCCCATCAGCCATTGAAGCTGTAATGGGCCCATCGAAAGACAAAAGATAAGCTAAAAGACGTGAAACCCTAAACTAAATTTAAAATGTGAAGACCACAAAATACAAGAATCAAAGGCGAAAGAGGGGAAAGCAAAAGTACAAAAAATAGAAATAAAATTAACCCAGGTGTGCATAGATTAATGATTTTAAATTGGGTTAAACATACCTATCAAACTATATATTTAATATTTACTTTTAATCTATATATATTCTTCTGATATTCTTATGCATATATTCTTATGCATCTATTCTTATGCTGGGAGGGGGGCAGGTGGATGATTAATCCGTCCCTGTTTCCTAAATCCAAAATCCAAAATTAATGATAGAGATCATTGAAAAAATATGTTAAGCTTTCCGTTTGCTTTGTCAAGAAAAAATTTTCATTCGGAACACTTTTCCATCTTAACACCTCAAACGATGACGTAGTCTATCCCCCCCCCCCTCACATACACACATAAGAAATCGATTATATATCAGAATTGTTTATTATTCAGCTGCAGTCATCTCTGTTTTGTCTGCGAAACGGAGATCAAGAATTTAAATTAACTTTCATCTTCTCCTTCAAATGTTCGTTGATCTCTCCTTGTTCTCCATTGAGGCTGCTAATCCGACTTTTTCCTCCTTTCCTTTCTAGCAGAAGTAAGTCCTATTCCGTTCCTACTCAGACTGCTCTGTCTCCCTCTTTTGATCCTTTTCACCCAGAAGAGAAAGGCTGATTAAAAGCACATCTGTTTAAAGCGGCACCGTTCTTCCTCAATCTCAATAAGTAACACAGAGTTCTACAGAGGCTACTAATTACAAGTAGTTTCTTTTACTTTACCTTAGCATTTATTGAGACTCGACGGTAAACTTATTTTACCAAGATTTCAGCAGCCTTATGAGACTTAGCATCGGATACGGAATCAACACTAATGAAATCCTCATCCATTATATTATCGTGTTTATCCATCTGGTGACCCAAATGTATTTAGAAAAATCTCTTATAATGGAAATATTTAACGATTATTGTGAAATCTCTAACTCATTTGGCCATAATGAACCTTAATGCTTTTCACGTCAGATCGAAAGGCAAAAGGGAACTATCTGCAGAGAGAAGTTTTGTGTTGAAGTCTCCAACAACCTTGTAAAGATTATTCAAAACATGCACACGTTAACTTTTAAATACAAATTTAAAACATGCAAAGTCGCACTGATATTTCCTGTGGTAAATATAATTGTAGAAATCAACACTGTCTCTCAATACCTTTAACTACTACATTTTCCATTCATCCCAGAGTCTTTTTTTCTCCGCTTCTTCCACTCAACTCTTTTACATCCCCGCCACCTCGCCTCCCACTTCATCGTCCTTTTAAATCTATTTTATAGCTTTTCATTCGTCAAGTTGTAAAGAATTGCTTCTTCTTATCCAAGCCAATGCTTCGGATCATGAATAAAATCTGTATCTTATTATCGCAGCTTGCCTTCTTTCTGGTTAAGCTGTCTCGTGCAGGGTGTGGCATGAGGCACGAGTTTTATTGATAAGAATATGTCCCGTATAGACAATGTATTTGCTTAAAAATGTATGACGAATCTTTTCATATATTTAACCAATAATAAAAAATGTTCTGGCTTTATTCCTATATTAAGAAAACATTTAATTTGGTTAATCATGAAATTTTGTTAAAGGAAATTAAATACTATGGTAAAATAAAACAACTGGTTATTTTCGTGCTTAAACGTCTACGAAGCATCACGATAAATGAAGTAACTATATAGTGGCATTTGGCAACCTGTTGCTCTCGTTTGTCGAATAGGTTTCAGTTGCGTTTCGCATGATGCAATCAAACTGATTTCTCTGGCAGTCATAACAGACATTCCGTTTTCACATTTCTTCTAATCATTAAAATATGGATAACTGTTGTAACTATCACAGATGGCAGTTATATTGCATCATATTCTAATGAGTGCCGCCCAAAGTCTGATGCAGCATGCTCCGATTCAGGCAGTTAGCGTCAGAATAATCAAATATATATTTAATAGACACTTGATGCATAGTTATTAAAGCTTAGTTCACCGTCGGTATAAATACTTCGTCGATATAATTTTTACCTGCCGCATTTGCTGCGATTGACGGACGTTTGTTTCAGACCGTTGCCATTCTTCGCACACTTCGGATATTGTGATTTTCCGACGAGTTCCATTACCTTCGTTACCAATGCTACTGCCAACTTTTTAACCCAAGCCGCACTTGACTTTGCCTTCCACCATAACTTTATTGCTTTTATAGGACTTCGGAATGATGAAGAACACTTAAGTCAATGGTACTTCTCACACGATGCAGGAGAGCTCATCATAATTTGGTTAAGGGGGAATATATCATGAGAATAAGTTAAAATATGTGGCAAGTAATTTCGTTCCTCATATAACGTATCAATTTAAATAGAAGGCAGCATACCATCTCTGGCGAATATGGGAATCTCGTTTTCAGTGGATTTTTTTTTTCTTTTCAGAGATTGTTTATTAATCGTTAGATACAGATTTTATTCATGATCCGAAGCATTTTCTCTTCCTTCGAAAGCAATTCCTTTCGTTTCGATTTCATATCGTAATCGTGTTTCTATTTACTCCCATTAATTTCATCAAGTTGCTCTTATAACAATCAAGATAGCGTGATTTGCATTATTTGCAAACGGTTTCACTGCTCAACTGATCTTAAATCATTTTCTACATTTATCCTGTTCAGCTAAGAAATCTTTCTTCGACGTATTCTAATGCCTATTATCCCTTTTTTCCTCCTCCCTACGCATTCCCCCTTTCATTAAATCTCCACCCAATCTCATTTTTCCTTTCCTAATAGATTAAGTAAAGAAATTTCTTTTCTCATGTCCCTTCACTTGTCCGATGTCTTTCGTGATAATTTTTTCCGTTCAAATATGTAAACCTTTCCTCGAAGCAGAAGGCTAATTTTCTTTTAGTGTCGAACCTTTTCATTTTGGTAAATAATGATACATTAAAGCAGATTGGCGAACAACTGAGCGATTTCAATTCTTTGAACATCTATTTCCTTGTGTGTCCCACGCATACTTCTTGAGCAATTAATTTTCTCTCGGCGCCATAATTTCGGCTTCCAATTTATGTTTTCCTTCTTCTGTCCATAATTTCTAAATGAAATTGTTTCATTTCATTCTCAGACATTCTCCCTCTTTCAAATAAATCGCGCATTCTATCATTTTACCCATTTCTTTACCCGTAATTGCAATTGTGTTTTCCAATCCTGAATATTTACCTCATTTTTCATTCAACAGCAGAGAACGAGGTCCTCTTTCACGGGCGCTTTCCTTTTTCCTCTAATCTGATAATGGAGAGGAGTAGTATAGTGCCATTATACAGTACCCCCCACGCAGAGTGCTTCCCCCTATGACGTCACAGGCCACGCCCCATATAACGCCACCGGCCACGCCCATTTCCGGCCCTCCCCCTATTACGTAACATGACGTAATCATTACATGATCATTACGTAACCGGCCACGCCCCCTTATTAATAATTAATAATTAATAATTTCCTCCCCCTCCCTCAGTGGCGCCATCTGTTGACAGTGAGAAGTACTATTTTCCCAAAAAAAACTATTTTTATTCTAATTCTTCGATTTTTGATTTCTCCCTTTATAAAAAAATTCCTCCCCCCTTATGAAAAAACCCCTGGCGTCATCTGGTGCCTGTGAGGAACACTAATTCCCCAAACACCCTTATTTTAATTCTTTGATTTCCCCTCCTATTAAAAATTACTCCCACCTATATTTTAAGCCCTCCCCCTTATTAAAAAAACCCTGGTACCATCTGTTGACAACAAAGAGTACTATTTTCGGAGAAACCTTATTTTAACTCTAATTTCCGATTTTTCTTTATTTTGCCCCAATGGTTGACCTATATTTTAAGCCCTCCCTCCTCCTGCAGACCCCCCGGTTGACCATTTAAGCCCTACCTATAGTTTAAGCCCTCGGATCGGCTGATGCAAGACTCAGAATAATTGCATAGAAAGGGATGATACAATTGTAACGTCTCACAGAAAATCAGGTCCCTAGTAATTAAACACTTACCAAAATTCTCTTCCCTTAATAATTTAACATGCTGCGTCCAATGCGTATTTTTAGTACATCTCCTGTATTCACCTGAAATTTTGCAAATCCGTTCAACTCTTTTTGAATGCCTAATGCAGATCTCAAATTGTAAATCAACTCACAGAGTGAAAGGGATGATACAATTGTAACATCTCACAGAAAATCAGATCCCTAGTAATTAAACACTTACCAAAATTCTCTTCCCTTAATAATTTCAACCTTTTTATTTTTTCCAACCGCGATAATGCGCAGTTTTCTGCGGAACGCGAGCGACTTCGACGCCAAGGACGACCCGCACTAAACGATACGACCGTGCACTAGAAAACCGTGAACGGACTTGTGTGAAACGTAATGTACAGAGCTTGACAACAGTAATATAGACTGGAGTCCTCGCTCACTATACTAACATAACCCTCGAGAAATTATCAAATATGAACAGACCTCTGTAAAGTTCCGACCCCACAATCTTCTGAGTTCATTCCCCGGTCGATGCCGTCAGGATCACAAGGGATGTTTTACACATTCAACGACTTTTTCTGACATTCACTAATCAAAGTGTCTATCTACACATCAGACGTGTCATTACATCCACAAACTACCTGTCCATAGGCTGAGTAATCATTTAGAATGAAAAATTGAGTCTGCTTCACGACACAGATTCGTAAAACGCTCATTAATTATTTTGTGACAGAAAGCATGCATAAAGTTCAAACACTAATACATCTTCCCTTTCTAATAAACCATACGATCAAAGTAGATAAATTGCAATCATCATCGGATCTGATTCTGTATATCTGCTTACGACGAAAATCTCACAATAGCATGTTCAGTACTTTAACCCCCGATACAGTATGTGACTAGGTCGTTTAACTAAATTACGTGCATAAACGAAAATGTAAAGGGATATCTGTAAATTCGCACAACGGGATAGGTGAATATTTTCACAATTCTTTTGAAGGTAGAATAACTGTTACGAGAGAGAAAGTATAAAAATGCAGTGGGAGGGCTGTAAAAACAGCAGATTACAGCGCAACTACTGTAAGATAGAAAGAACGACTATTAACAAGTGTCATATAAAGAGCGACCGATAAAAGTCACACCGTAGCGGAAGGAGTAATACAGGAAAAATCATAAAATATTAACCTCCCCTCCCCACGCTAGTAAATCACGGTCCATTGCGTACACATGGATGAATATCACAAAAATACTTTGCATATAGTAAAGGACCACCGAAGTTTGGAAATTTAAAATCTGAAAACTCACTGTTTATAGTATTTCCGTGAAAAATTAGGTCCCTGAATCGAGCCCTAGTTCGGCGTTCACTGATTTCAACCACCGATAACACTTAATGTAAGCTCTCTCGCAGTTAGTTCAAGGTGCTTTCACACGCTCTTTTCAGACTTCTTGGCCCACCTACTACGTTTCAATAAGCGCATAAGTGTGTGTGATGGTGGCTAGCTACAAACACAAGTTTCGCTACAATATAACACTGAGATGTCTGTTTAGTTATTTTTCTCTATTAGTGTGGAATTCTTAGAACAAGTGGTACAGTGCGAAAGTGGTTAGCACACGTTTTTTATATGTATCCTGTTTGGAAATAACACTGTCTATGGACCATTACTCCTGTACATACCATAAGTATAATACCTCGCGATTCTAAGAGTAACCCAACCGGTATTAATCTTATTTTTGTAGTTCAACTGAGTGCTTTGAGCTTGCTCGACCGCTGTCATGGGTTGGACCGGTAGCGGCCCACATATTTAATCCAGAATTTGTACATTTGTAATATGTACATACTTTTGTAATCGAATCAGGTGTAGAGCAGAACAGGATACTTCAATCATCAGGACAAACAATATTGCAGAAGTGAGAAAGAGAAGCGACAGGAAAGCACACTACCTGCAATCATCACCTCAAAACAACTAAGACAGAGGGCGCCACGTGCAGGGTTGAAAAGCAGTTTATAACAATGGTTTAACCATTCATTTTTTAAGTATTAGGATATTCATGTTACAATTTCTTACAACAGCGTTCATAGCTAGTGAAGACACAAGTCAGCAACATTCACCCCTCTGTGTAAGCACACGAATATTACATTTCAACAACGTACACTTTTCCTTTTCGTGTGAATATGTGAATATTACATTTTAGCTGTATGTGCACTAGGCGTTCAGTTGTGAAGAATATTTAAAAACATCAGTGCAAACTCACTGAAGCGTGTCTCTCCATATCTATATATTATTCTTATGAGCACAAAAGATAGAACTTTCGAAGTAAGATGAAGCATGTATCAGTTTAAAAAAAGATTTTGAGCTTTTCACGCCATCTAGGGACAACAATGTTGACTGTCTGATTCAAGCAGTCTATGAATATGTAGGAGAATGTTTCTCTGATCTTATGCAAAGTATATTCTTGTGTGGTGTATGGTATTATTCAACGGATGTCTTCCTAAGTGTATGCACATATCCGTGCGATGGACTAAGTTTTTTCTCACATACTTGTTTCGTCTCTGTATTTGTATGCTTTCATGTTTGTGAGTGTGTGCGTATGTTTCTGTGTGCGGGTGAGTGTGTGTGTGAGTATGTTTCTGTATGCGGGTGAGTGTGTGTGTGAGTATGTTTCTGTATGCGGGTGAGTGTGTGCATGAGTATGTTTTCATGTTTGTTTCGCTGAATCTGATGTGTGTATACGTCTTCATGTCTCTCTCGGTGTGTCTGTATGTGTATATGTTACCGTATGCAAGAATAAACATATTGTCTTACGAACACTTGCTCGCTACAGAAGAAGCTAACAATTTACAAACCTCGTCAGATCGGTGTTATAGCTCTATTAGGAAATCTCATCGAAAAGTCACTAAACAGATAAGTTTACTAAAGATGCACGCTTGTATACAATTTTTCAGATTCTTTTACCTTTCTCGATTCTATTAAGTAGAACAATGAAATAGCATTGCATAAAAAAATCTTTTATTCATACACTAAGAAATCACAAGGACGACCCATCAGATATAGAACAGAAATTAGTAACACTATTACATTTATTTAGTACATATTCAGAGGCGCGCACCAGTTCGTCATACACTTCGTTTAGTAATATAGGAAAGTGTAGCATGTAGGAATCTTCAACTCCTGCCTCTTCCACAAAAAGTTTAGCGATATTGCTTAAATGAATGTTTCTCACTGCTTCGGCGAAACGGGATATGGCCACACACGAATGGCGAAGCTGACTTCAATGATCTACTTCACACCCAATACAGTTCGTACGTAGAATCCGAAAAATTTCTTTCCTGACGAGTGTATTTAATGTTTTTCTGAAACTTAGCTTTGCTCTCTGATCGTGCAGTTCAGCATTAGACAGTCTTGGAGTAAGGGATGTCGAATTATCTACAGACCATACTCCAAGACTAATGCTGAACTGCACGATCAGAGAGCAAAGCTAAGTTTCAGAAAAACATTAAATACACTCGTCAGAAAAGAAAATTTTCGGATTCTACGTACGAACTGTATTGGGTGTGAAGTAAATCATTCAAGTCAGCTTCGCCATTCGTGTGTGGCCATATCCCGTTTCGCCGAAGCAGTGAGAAACATTCATTTAAGCGATATCGCTAAACTTTTTGTGGAAGAGGCAGGAGTTGAAGATTCCTACATGCTACACTTTCCTATATTACTAAACGAAGTGTATGACGAACTGGTGAGCGCGCCTCTGAATATGTACTAAATAAATGTAATAGTGTTACTAATTTCTGTTCTATATCTGATGGGTCGTCCTTGTAATTTCTTAGTGTATGAATAAAAGATTTTTTCCTGCAATGCTATTTCATTGTTCTACTTAATAGAATCGAGAAAGGTAAAAGAATCTGAAAAATTGTATACAAGCGTGCATCTTTAGTAAACTTATCTGTTTAGTGACTTTTCGATGAGATTTCCTAATAGAGCTATAACACCGATCTGACGAGGTTTATAAATTGTTAGCTTCTTCTGTAGCGAGCAAGTGTCCGTAAGACAATATGTTTATTCTTACATACGGTAACATATACAAATACAGACACACCGAGAGAGACATGAAGACGTATACACACATCAGATTCAGCCAAACAAACATGAAAACATACCCACGCATACACTCACCCGCACACAGAAACATACTCACACACACACTCACCCGCACACAGAAACATACGCACACACTCACAAAGATGAAAGCATACAATTGCAGAGACGAAACAAGTATGTCAGAAAAAACTTAGTCCATCGCACGGATATGTGCATACACTTAGAAAGACATCCGTTGAGTAATACCATACACCACACAAGAATATACTTTGCATAAGATCAGAGAAACATTCTCCTACATATTCATAGACTGCTTGAATCAGACAGTCAACATTGTTGTCCCTAGATGGCGTTGGTGAAAAGCTCAAAATCTTTTTTTAAACTGATACATGCTTCATCTTACTTCGAAAGTTCTATCTTTTGTGCTCATAAGAATAGTATATAGATATGGAGAGACACCCTTCAGTGAGTTTGCACTGATGTTTTTAAATATTCTTCACAACTGAACGCCTAGTGCACATACAGCTAAAATGTAATATTCACATACTCACACGAAAAGGAAAAGTGTACGTTGTTGAAATGTAATATTCGTGTGCTTACACAGAGGGGTGAATGTTGCTGACTTGTGTCTTCACTAGCTATGAACGCTGTTGTAAGAAATTGTAACATGAATATCCTAATACTTAAAAAATGAATGGTTAAACCATTGTTATAAACTGCTTTTCAACCCTGCACGTGGCGCCCTCTGTCTTAGTTGTTTTGAGGTGATGATTGCAGGTAGTGTGCTTTCCTGTCGCTTCTCTTTCTCACTTCTGCAATATTGTTTGTCCTGATGATTGAAGTATCCTGTTCTGCTCTACACCTGATACGATTGCAAAGAAAATGTTTGCATGTACAAATTCTGGATTAAATATGTGGGCCGCTACCGGTCCAACCCATGACAGCGGTCGAGCAAGCTCAAAGCACTCAGTTGAACTACAAAAATAAGATTAATACCGGTAGGGTTACTCTTAGAATCGCGAGGTATTATACTTATGGTATGTACAAGAGTAATGGTCCATAGACAGTGTTATTTCCAAACAGGATACATATAAAAAAAGTGTGCTAACCACTTTCGCACTGTACCACTTGTTCTAAGAATTCCACACTAATAGAGAAAAATATCTAAACAGACATCTCAGTGTTATATTGTAGCGAAACTTGTGTTTGTAGCTAGCCACCATCACACACACTTATGCGCTTATTGGAACGTAGTAGGTAGGCCAGGAACTCTGAAAAGAGCGTGTGAAAGCACCTTGAACTAACTGCGAGAGAGCTTACGTTAAGTTTTATCGGTGGTTGGAGTCAGTGAACGCCGAACTAGGGCTCGATTCAGGGACCTAATTTTTCACGGAAATACTATAAACAGTGAGTTTTCAGATTTTAAATTTCCAAACTTCTGTGGTCCTTTACTATATGCAAAGTATTTTTCTGATATTCATCCATGTGTACGCAATGGACCGAGATTTACTAGCGTGGGGAGGGGAGGTTAATATTTTATGATTTTTCCTGTATTACTCCTTCCGCTACGGTGTGACTTTTATCGGTCGCTCCTTATATGATACTTGTTAATAGTCGTTTTTTCTATCTTACAGTATTTGCGCTGTAATCTGCTGTTTTTACAGCCATCCCACTGCATTTTTATACTTTCTCTCTCGTCACAGTTATTCTACCTTCAAAAGAATTGTGAAAATATTCACCTATCCCGTTGTGCGAATTTACAGATATCCCTTTACGTTTTCGTTTATGCACGTAATTTAGTTAAACGACCTAGTCACATACTGTAGGGGCGGGGGTGGCTCAGTCGATAGCGCGCCAGGCTCATAATCTGTAGTTCCCAGGTTCGAGTCCCAGCTGGGTCAGCGTTGAGATTTATCTCCGCAAAAATCCCCGCCCTGCCCACGGTCAGTAGGGGACACCGATGGGCTTGGAAAGGCCGCTGTCCGTCGGATGGGACGTTAAGCCGTGGCCCCATGTACGGGAGAGCCATACCCTGTGCACGTTAAAGAACACGCTGGATGGCCTTGACGGGAGGCTACCATCTGTCTCCCAACAGCTGTTCCAGTGGGTTCCCTCCCCCAACCTTCTCTGAGCCTTCGGGGTCCATGTGACCTGGCCATTTAGCCCATGGTGTGCAAAAAAGTGCCGCTCAGAGGTAAAACAACAACAACACAACACATACTGTATCGGGGGGTTAAAGTACTGAACATGCTATTGTGAGATTTTCGTCGTAAGCAGATATACGGAATCAGATCCGATGATGATTGCAATTTATCTACTTTGATCGTATGGTTTATTAGAAAGGGAAGATGTATTAGTGTTTGAACTTTATGCATGCTTTCTGTCACAAAATAATTAATGAGCGTTTTACGAATCTGTGTCGTGAAGCAGACTCAATTTTTCATTCTAAATGACTACTCAGCCTATGGACAGGTAGTTTGTCGATGTAATGACAAGTCTGATGTGTAGATAGACACTTTGATTAGTGAATGTCATAAAAAGTCGTTGAATGTGTAAAACATCCCTTGTGATCCTGACAGCATCGACCGGGGAATGAACTCAGAAGATTGTGGGGTCGGAACTTTACAGAGGTCTATTCATATTTGATAATTTCTCGAGGGTTATGATAGTATAGTGAGCGAGGATCCCAGTCTATATTACTGTTGTCAAGCTCTGTACATTACGTTTCACACAAGTCCGTTCACGGTTTTCTAGTGCATGGTCGTATCGTTTAGTGCGGGTCGTCCTTGGCGTCGAAGTCGCTCGCGTTCCGCAGAAAACTGCGCATTATCGCGGTTGTAAAAAATAAAAAGGTTGAAACTTCACCCCAGAATGTCATATGAAAATTTGAAGTGAGCTTGTATAAGGATACTAATACTACCACTTAACAAAGGACACCGGGGACGGATTTGTTCCCTTTTCTAATGCACGAGGTCAAATCCTATTCTTCCTGAATCGAATCATACTCCTTTAAGCAGGAAAAAAAGTTTTTTTTTCTACGGAAACATACGAATTCTACTTTTAGCATTCTGGCGCACAGTCTTTACCCGGTAAAAGCATGTAACTGGGGCTGCATCGAGTAGCGTTACTTCCTAGGAAAGAGTTTGCTGAGGATACAACCGTAATAAGTATTTTTAACAATGTTGTGTAACGGGATAGTTTTTAATTTCGTAGGACTTTTGTTAAAAACCATCCGGGGCAAGGATCCGAACACGGATCTTTTAGATCGACCCTGTTACCTTCAATATTTTTCATCACGAGGAATAAAATCAGATTTTTTCCTTTTATTAATTTTTTCTGGGGGATTGCCACTGTGAGGCGGTCCTTCTAGTGAAAATGTGCCAGCCCAATAGTCGCAGATTTGAAAGAAATAAGTATTGATTAAAACGGACTTTACATCGTTATAGGTATAGTAATATTCTGAGCGCTTGGAGAACACGACAGCCACATGGACTTCTGCTAGCGTAGCATTCAGCAGGAGCCGTGCATTCCACTGCAGCGCCGTGACCTTTGTACGTCACCAGCCTGCAGTGTCCGTTCAGATCACATGGGATTGAGTGTGTGTCGAAACGAGGGTGGCGCTGGCCGGAGCATATAGTGGATTCGAAGTATCAGTCCCGTTGCAAATAAAATTTCAGCGGATTAGCGTAGACAAGTTGAGAGGGGTGCGTGAGACATTGTATTATTTTGTTTTATAGTTGAAGTATTAAACTACGACCTCCCTACTCCATTAATGTGCATTCGTGATGGAACTGAAGTTTTTTCACGCGACGTACTTTTAACATTCTACCTCGTACAAAAAAAATATTTTTCACCCTGTTTCACCAGCATGTTGAGACATACGCAAACGACGGAGGAAACGATTTTTTTTTTAAACTTTTTTACCTGATTTTTCTTCGAACAGTGTTACTCTCTCGTACCGTGGATACAACAGTATTAAGTATTTTTAAAACGTGGCGTAATAAAACAGTTAGTCATACTTTTACAATCACAATGTTTTTTGAAGTGACTTAGTAAAGGAAATTGGGAACACGGATCAAGGCTGTGAGTGGGTTTTCACGATGTACAGAAGCAGTACAGTTCCAAGATTCATTCGTCAATAAAAACCTTGTGATTCCCCGTTTGGAATAATTTCGTAGGGCTTAACCGTCCGTCAGTGAGAGGTTGTCCGTGGTGAGGATCCGAAAACGAAGTCTTTTAAGTCGAACCTATTACCCCATCAATATTTTGCATCACGACGAATGAAATCAGATTTTATTAATTTTTCGCCCGATAGCATTTTTTATTTTCTGCGGGGGCTGTTACTGCAGGGGTAGGGTTTCTTCTAGTAAAAAATGCAACAACCAGTAATCGCTAGGGATAAAAGAAATAAGTGTTGGTTTTAAAATGGTTATAAAAATACGTATATGGAAAGACTCTCGGTGTAAGATCTAAATTTTAAAATTGGAGAGGGAGCCTACCCGCAATAACTATGCTATAAGAGTTGTTAATCCTAACACACTGTGTAAAATTATACTGAAGGTTAAACATCCCTATGAAATTTACTCTGTTAACGGGGGTGATAGAGAAGAAAAATATATAGATAGAGAAGAGTTGTGAACAGAAATTCTACGATCGATAATCCTTTCTACACAAATGAAGTGGTTCTGAAAAGAACCTTTTGTTGTTGTTGTTTTTAATTATCCTACAACCTCCACAATGCCCGCAATCTCTATCGAGGTCATGGCATCCTCGACCACCGATAGGTAGTCCATCCTTTTGACCTGGTTTAACGCTTCTACTTCCGCAAAACACACACGGCATAGAAACTCATGGGCAATGTTGTACGTTTCTATGACCGCCTCACCTTGCATCGTACTGAGCATATGCAGAATTTTGTCGGTTATAACATTCATTAATGTCTGCAAGCATTCCTCGTAGGTTATATCCTTCTGATATGAAGGAATACCTACAGACGCCAATATGCATCGTGCAGTCACATAAAACAATTGACGCATTCTCGACATTCTACCAGAGACTTCAAAACTATAACAGCTCGAGAGACTGACAGAACACTGAGCAGAATGTTCATGTCTTAACAAGTCCCTGTATATATAAACAGTGCTCAGCCTTCTGATACGTGTCACTCGCTGGTCACTCCACGTTACTTTCCCCTTGTTGTGACGTCACCTACCCTTAGAGAACAACAATCACACTGAGCGCTGGACACTCAACCTCCCGGGGCGATTGCATCATTTGTCACATGATGTTTCGAAGCTTGCTACCTGACTGGTAAGTGAGTGACACGTATGTGCATGATGAAACCTCCTCCGATTGTGCCACGTACGACTTCAGGAATGACAATGAGGGTTTGAAATTTTTCCATTGCAGGTTGGTTCTTGTTCAAGGAGTTGACAGAATGAAGCTGGGGACTGAGGTAGCGCGTTCGACTCTCGTTGACGAGGAGAAGTTTTTTTTTTCGATAAAACGCATCTACAGTAAACTGATTTATTTCAACCGTACGGTGGTTTTTTTAATAAAGGTAAGGGGATTTTGATGAGTGTTTAATTACTAGGGAGTTTAATACCAGGGAATTTTAATTATAAAGGAATCGTTTAGTGGTCCTGGCCTAAATGAATAGCAAAGGGTTTTAATTACTAAGGAATAAATACAACTCTGCGAGTTGATTTACAATTTGAGATCTGCATTAGACATTCAAAAAGAGTTGAACGGATTTGTAAAATTTCAGGTGAATACAGGAGATGTACTAAAAATACGCATTGGACGCAGCCTGTTAATTTATTAAGGGAAGAGAATTTTGGTAAGTGTTTAATTACTAGGGATCTGATTTTCTGTGAGATGTTACAATTGTATCATCCCTTTCACTCTGTGAGTTGATTTACAATTTGAGATCTGCATTAGGCATTCAAAAAGAGTTGAGCGGATTTGTAAAATTTCAGGTGAATACAGGAGATGTACCAAAAATACGCATTGGACGCAGCCTGTTAAATTATTAAGGGAAGATTATTTTGGTAAATGTTTAATTACTAGGGATCTGATTTTCTGTGAGACGTTACAATTGTATCATCCCTTTCACTCTGTGAGTTGATTTACAATTTCAGATCTGCATTAGGCATTCAAAAAGAGTTGAACGGATTTGTAAAATTTCAGGTGAATACAGGAGATGTACTAAAAATACGCATTGGACGCAGCATGTTAAATTATTAAGGGAAGAGAATTTTGGTAAGTGTTTAATTACTAGGGACCTGATTTTCTGTGAGACGTTACAATTGCATCATCCCTTTCTATGCAATTATTCTGAGTCTTGCATCAGCCGATCCGAGGGCTTAAACTATAGGTAGGGCTTAAAAGGTCAACCGGAGGGTCTGCAGGAGGAGGGGGGGGCTTAAAATATAGGTCAACCATTGGGGCAAAATAAAGAAAAATCGGAAATTAGAGTTAAAATAAGGTTTTTCCGAAAATAGTACTCTTCATTGTCAACAGATGGTACCAGGTTTTTTTTAATAAGGGGGAATGCTTAAAATATAGGTGGGAGCAATTTTTAATAGGAGGGGAAATCAAAGAATTAAAATAAGGTTTTTTGGGGAATTAGTGTTCCTCACAGGCACCAGATGACGCCAGGGGTTTTTTCATAAGGGGGAGGAATTTTGTATAAAGGGGGAAATCAAAAATCGAAGAATTAGAATAAAAATAGGGTTTTTTGGGGAAAATAGTACTTCTCACTGTCAACAGATGGCGCCACTGAGGGAGGGGGAAGAAATTATTAATTATTAATTATTAATAAGGGGTCGTGGTCGGTTACGTAATGATTATGTAATGATTACGTCATGTTATGTCATAGGGGGAGGGGAGGAAGTGGGCGTGGCCGGTGACGTCATAGGGGGAAAGCACTGTGCGTGGGGGTACGGTATAATGGCACTATACTACTGAGAGGATAGGGTGGGGGGAGAGGGGTTGAAGTAATAGCTCTCTTCTTTCCTCTTCGCCCTCAGTTTCATATTTCCTGAGCTTATCTCTGAGGGAGACAGGACCAAAGAGAACTTCCTCATTCTCCTCCTCCCTCTCAACCGCCACCAAAAAGAAAACAACAATTGAAAGTAATAAAAATCAACAATGGAAATTTTCATAAAAGATTTTTTAGTATTTGCTCGTACCAACTATATAAGTCCACTCCTATTAGAATAGTGAAAAATTTGACCACCACTATCTCCGCATCTCATTCCCACCCTCTCCCATCT
Source organism: Ryuthela nishihirai (assembly GCA_038380435.1). NCBI lineage: Eukaryota > Metazoa > Arthropoda > Arachnida > Araneae > Heptathelidae > Ryuthela > Ryuthela nishihirai. The sequence continues at coordinate 1,233,862 of JAWZYU010000025.1, forward strand.
TCGCTGCTTTTCTGGATCATTCGGAATCCTTTTTCCCCAGTTAAATCATCTAATGTTACACTCTGTTGCTCTTAAATCTGCTCTCTTTCTCTAATGTATATATTTCATAAATTCTTCCTTTTACTTTAGGTTTCCTATCATATTCACTTTCATATTATACGTTTGTCTTCGTCTATTTTATTCAGCAGTTGGCATTTGATTTATGTATCGATATCTTTGTACATTGTACTTTTGTACTCTGCTTGATATTTCTTTTTAATTTTAGAAATGTACTCGGATATCAAACCATTTCAACATTTAAGCTAATCTCTGAAATTACCTGTACATTGGCTTTACGATAACTCCCTGTCATGCAATAATTCAAACTATAAATACCATTTCAAGCTATTCATTCCGTTGTCTGTCCGATTCACAAAGAGTGCAGCATTCTCCTGAGTTTCGTTTTGCAGCCCTCTGCTCAGTCTTCGGTTTTTGTGACTCGGAGGCTTACTGCGCTCTGAATGAGAAGCAAAATGCTCCTCGAAGGTCAGATATTCCACTTTTCTAGTTTCTCAGTAAGTTAAATTAACGGAAGTGAAACGTCTCATAATCCCCTCGACCTCACTTTCATCGCTCTCTCTTTTCTTCCTTTTCGAAAAGTTCTTCCGATTCATAGGTTCCCTTAGTCGCGCGATCACCCTCGAGAAGCGCTGCAGTTGCATCATCCCATCCCCTCAAAATATTCGCATCTCCAACAGTGATTGGCGTGCGCAAATGAGTTTGTTATTCCTTTCCTGGTGTCCCGGTAACCATGGCAACTGCAGGGTTGCGGACCGATATTAGCATATGGCAGGGGGATGGAGGTGGGGAATGGCTTCTCTTTCATCAGCCTGTCGACATCAGAGGCATCGTCACTTCCGGACGCCTGACTGTTGCCATGGTAACGAAAACTGGCAGTGAGTAGATTAATACGAAAAGTTTGTTGGCCAATCTCGGAAGCATCTGCGAAGAGAAAGCCGAGACTTTGTGGATTGTTTCAGTGGCCGACGATGAAGAAAAAATTCCGAGTCTTCCGTTCTTTTCTTCGCTTCTGAGAGGAACGGCAGGAGTAACACCACGTGCAGCCATTCCTCACCCACCTGCAACGAGGCACAGACGAAAACTCTTAATATCGGCGTTCAAGCTAAAGAAATCTCTTTTTTCCATTTCATCGGTTTATACACAGAAGCTATGTTTCCTCCTTCAGAACTCGTTTCAAGAAACGACCTTCTCAAAAGGAAAGCTTCATCTCGTTTTTCTTAAATAAGATATTTTCACTTTGCCGTCTGTCTGTCAGTTTGAAGACATAGACCTTGTTTTTTTTTTAAGATAAATTAAAACTTATTCTTGTGCTGGATAGGAAGCGATAAAATATTATGATTCACCCTTTCCGGATCTGCCAATTGTTTAAATTGCGCCCTCTGACAGTGGAAAAATTTCAAAATGGCAAACTTTTAAACTAATACTGCAAACGATGCTTTACGCTAAAAATTCAGACTTGTAGTTTGCATTAGCAACAGACAGACAGACAAATCCCTCTGCCTGTGGGTATACAATAATCTGTTTCGAGATAATTCCATCGCATCTTCCACGCAAAGTGATATCTTTAATAAGTGTTCCTGTAAAGCAATTCATATCTCTAAGAGTTTCGTCATATCTCTAAGTGTTAAAACTCGAAAATACCACTGATCTACCGTTATTACACTAATTGGAGATAAAGATCACATTACCTCTCAAATCAGACAGAATTTCGGTAGGTAGGAATGTTCATAACCTTCAGTAAAGGCGATATTGCTGCGGGGTCGCTAGAGGAGAGCTGTGGAGGGGCTGGGCATCTCAGCAAGATATCGTGAGCTCCCATCCGGCTCAAGGCAATGTTCCTTCTGAAATTGATATCGATGTGTTAGAATGACTTCTTATATTTCGGTTTAATAGATTTATCTATCAAGCGAATGAAGTCTAAATTCGGCAAACACCTTTTTAAATAATGCTATTTTCTACATATCACACAACAGATCACTTCTATCCACTCTATAATGGACCAAATGATGGGTTCCCATAGTAACTGACATCTTCTCTAAAGTGAAACTGCAGTGTTGCCTCCAGGATGTTGCTTCAGCAATGCACGCACCTCGACCATTAATCATATCAAAGGAAATAAAATGGAACTCGGGATCATGGCATTTGAAAATTAATCACGAATCAGTTGGATCATCAGCAAGAAGTTAAGAAAAAGAAGGAGAAACGGACATATGGACGACTTCTTTTGGATTCTGGTTAAATCTACAAAGGAATGCATCAGTAATAAGCATACAACTGAAATGCATTTTCAATATCAAAAGGTAACACACAGAGGGAGTCGGGGTAGCTCCTTTAGGGCAACTCTCAAGTTCGTACTTTTCTCAGGAAGATTGCCTACTAAAATTTAACTCTGACTTGGGAAAAAGAATTAAGAATTCAGACTCGAAGAGATGTTGGCGCTACGTTTATAATAAGCAGCACATTAATTGAGTTACAGTAACGCATTCATCGTCCCATTTCGAAGAAATAAATTATTTAACAAAAAGTTTTCTTATTGCCACCTCATTCAACTGATATGCTTCCTTTTGATCATTATTTCTATTTAGAATTTGCAAGCAGGTCGAGAGAGCGAACAAGTGAATCTGAAAATGATTAACTGAATCACAGCAACTGGTCGTCGCATTATTTCTTAAGGGGAAACAAAGCGAGCACTAAAACTAATTGAAACGTTACAATTTCATTTCTGTTGAATATTCAGAGGAACGAAAAAACGCAGCAATTGCAAAATAAATTAACAAGACCAATTGAATCAAAGACAGAGAATGAATAGATAGGAGGAAAAGGGATTTGTGACTGGAAACTCTTATGCTGAAAATATTTTCATAATTCAGACAACTAATAAAAAAGACAATACAAAAAAATAAAGAAATACAATCTTGCTGATTTCGAAAAATAAAGAAATACAATCACCACAGTGATATTACACTTTGGGAACAATTGTGAATGCACTAAAAAAAATATGAGCAAAAGAAGAAATAATAAGCATTTTAAAGTAGTCATTTATAATCTGGACCTGCTTTAGGAAAATTGACACCCCCGTAGAGAAAAATTAGCTTCTTCAATAATTTCGATAAATGCTATTGCATTCTAAAAGATGCAGGTTCATAATTTATCATTAGAATAAAATACATTAATAATATAAATTAGTTTTAATATATTTTTACATTAAAACACTTTGCGCGCATTAATCTTTGCAAAGTCTGTAATGATTTGCATCGCGCCAAGTTTGTGCGAAATAACAATAATTAAAAAGGGAAAAAAATGCATTCATAAGAAAACCAGAAGAACGATTACTGATACAGTCAACAGATGGCGCCATGAACGATGTACAAAGAATTTTGTTACCCCTGATCTGACAACCACTTCTACAAAAGAAAGAATGTTCCAACAAAGCTGCAACCTCCTCGGATGACGACCCCAGTCAGGGGTCGAAATATTAGAATATTAAGTCACAAGTAAGTTAATATATTTTTCTTAAGTTGCTAACTATATTAATCTACCTATTCTAAGACAGCCATGAATACAATTATTACTAAAGTATGGAATAATCTGATAAGTAATTAAATATCCAACTCAGGCTACTACACCTCGATACTACAAACTATACTCTTGTGAACACCATTACTACAGAATGTTTTATTCTTGCAGCATGAAGATCGTTGTGCTAATATTTTAGTATCAATTTGCCACAAAGAAAATGTTTTTCTCTTGCTAATGTTTCGTAAAACAGTTCTTGGATCTTCTCACTACTTTGCTCGAGATATTTTCAAAATACTTTGCACGTTAAGATGCTTAATGGTAGAAAGTTCATAAAGAATATTGGTTTATGCAATATTGACAACTTGTTTTATTTCTCAAACATCCAACTTTTCACCTCCTTTCCTTTATTACCTCTCTCTATCCAATTAATCCCTTGACCTTTTGTTTCCACCTGCGAACTTAGCACATTTCTCATCCCCATGACGACGTGCCCTCATTGATTCGCAGAAGAAATGTGTCGCCATCCCAGGTATCTTTTCAGCTAAGCGCAGCCAGATAAAGCGCATCCCTAATTACTACTGTACCAGTACCTTGTCGCTTGCGATGAAAAGGTGCCGGTGCCACTGCCTGATCCCTAGATGCGGAGCTACGAGAGCTAATAGGATGCTTAGCACAGTCGTCTATTTTTGGGACTCGCCATTAGACAAGGGGCCGATCATAAAGTGCAGAAAGATATCGTGATGAAAGAACTCTTCACTCGGATTCGGGACTTAGTGCAATTTATTTAATTTTTTTAATCTCTTCTTGCCCTCGAAAGGAAATGAAATGGCATTTTGGTTTGATCTCTTCTTTCACTTTTAAATATCGAAAGAAAACTGAAATGAACCCCGACTCCTGAGTCAGATCTCTTACAGAACACGGCGATCAAAGTTTCGGCACATTATCCTCCCTACAGATCGACACAGCATTGTTGTAATTCCTTCGTTACGACGTATCGACGATGTTAATATATAATATATGGATGGTATAACGAAATGGTGAATCCGTTACGCATCCTTTCCTACGATAAACAAATGGAAGAACTCATTTCTGCTCTTTCTGTTGGCGACTCCCCATTCCGTGCTCTATGGATTCCCAGCACTGTAAGTAATGGGTCCGATTTTTCCCGCTCGTTGGGATCACGCATCCGATGATTCAGCAGATTGTTAGAGATGTCTCATTTGGGCAACAAAGTTTCTCGCTTGCTGAGGAAGATTGCCAATAAAATGACCGGGAGAAAAATCTTTTTCAAAGAATGATACAACACTGTTACGTGTTGAATAATACCTTAGCACCTATGCTGATAAAACAGTTTCATAGAAAGTTTAAATATTCATTCTAATATATAATTTGAAATCTTTAAACTAGGGTACGTGACGAGTTGTTCTGATACACCGCGATAAAAGGACGTGCCAGAGGCGTTTGAAAAATGCCGTATATATAGAAAGAGTATACGTCCCCTTAATGGCCACAAGGTAAAAGCCAAAGTAATGGATTGCCGGACTGACAGAGGACTTGGACAAAGAGAATTACTGTCAAGCTGTCAGCCCCGACAAGAGAATGGGTAGCAACGGTGAGGTTTCAACAGGTCCCTTTGGGATTGTCAAAGACAGATTGGAGAACAACATGTCGGATAGAAAGGATAACGCTCTTCTGAGCCAGAGAAGAAAGGAAGCATAATCGTTTGGCTAAATGTATAACAAATGTCGAAGGTTAGAGATCTGTGTAAGCTGTTGCCATGTCTGGTGAATTATCTAGCCGTATGAGGCGGATTACTATGCTCGTGGGATTAGAGAGACCTTAAGGGAATTGGGAAACTAATGCAAAAGATGAAAGAGAAAAAAACACCTCACAGATCCCCTTCAGAGAAAAAAAAATTCTCTTAACATGGAGGTTTGTGCGTTTCCTTCAGCGCTTGAAACTAAAGCCCATTACGAAGAAATAAAAACGAATTCGGAGAAATAGTGAAGTAGACTTTGTCCCAATGCATTCGATTCTCCAAATGCATCGTACAGTGCTTTCGCACTTGATATCGACTGACGCCGGAAATCGCAGAAATCTGCTAATCTTAGTTTTCTCCATCAATCAAAATTGCAGCAGTGTGCTTGCTTTTAAATGAAACGCTTCGTTAGAAAGAGAAAGAAATTCGATTTGAAAAATAATGTTTAATGCAGAGGTCGGAACAGAAATGCTGCTGTGTTCAGTTGTACAAAGCGCTCTTTGCAAATGATTTAACTTCGCAAAATTTAAGATCAGAATCTTTCAGAGCGCAAAAGACCACACATCAGAAAGATTTCTTCACTACACAGGAATAAAAGCACTCTGCGTCGATTTGCCATTTCTCAAATCCATAGTTAAGCCAGAGAATTAACCCTGCCAGATAACTTTCAATAACTAGAGCGCTTCCATTGCAATGGAATTGTGGATTCATGTTCCATAAGGGGGCATTATCATTTCCTAAAAATTATACTTCTATGAGAAAATTTTTCAACGCCTATGAAACGTCATAGAAACAGGTTTTCGGAAAATAAATTGATGTTAACTGAAAATAAACCTAAGGCTTTCACTTTGAATAAGTAGAAAAGGATTAAAATTACAAGAGGAAAAAGCCAAAGCATCAGAGGAAACTATGAGACTAAGTTTTCGCCCCGAAAAGGGGACGAGGTTAATTCACTTAATAGCATTAAATTTTAAAAGTAAGAAATTTTTAAGAATTTGGAGAGTAATATTAATTTTAAGTTGTTTCTGTTTACTTTAAGCCATATATTAGTTTCCCTATTAATGCTGAATTTACAATTTTTTCACTGCATTTTGAACCAGTTGGTATTGAAAGTAAAATAAATAAATAAATACCCCCTCAAGCAGCTGCTTGCCATAGAGGTCTGACAGGAGCCTGTCAGTTTATATGCCAAAGTAGATCTGAGAGGATGGCAGGACCTCAGCAGAAAAACAACACATACATCCATGCCTTACCCGGGGCTCGAACCCAGGTCCCTTAGATCAGTAGCCAAGCGTGCTAACCACTCGGCCACGGTCCCTTAGATCAGTAGTCAAGGGTACTAACCACTCGGCCACGGTCCCTTAAGATCAGTAATCAAGTGTGCTAACCACTCGGCCACTGGACGGCTTATTGAAAGTGGTAATGCAGTATTATATTTCAGTCTACATCTTCTAAGGTAGGAATATTGTTAATTTTTTTTCTTTCAAAAATTCTAGAATACGCAAATATTAAGAATTGTTAAACCTGGGTTCGAGCCCTGGTTAAGGCATGGCTGTTTGTGTCGTTTTTCTGCTGAAGTCCTGCCATCCTCTCAGACCTTCTGCTATGGCATATAAACTGACAGGCTCCTGTCAGACCTCTGTGACAAGCAGCTGCTTGAGGGGGTATTTATTTTAATTATTAGCAATTAATGACTACAATATTGATATTTTGCAACAAAATGATAATGATTCTGATTTTAATGAATTACTTAATATTTATGAAACAGTCACATATTCCAGTTCAACTCTCATAGATCTGTGCATCACTGCTAAAATGCATCTGTTGGTAGGACACGTTGACCATTCTCCTCTCTTTGCCCTTCGTTCTAAAGAAAAAGCTAAAAGAAGAATCAAACACTCCTGTATAATAAATTTATCACCTTGTTAACTTTAAATAAAAAATAAAAACATTTTAAGAATTGTTTAATGCAAAAAGTATGAAATCTTGGAATTGTTTTAAAAATGATAGAAATCAATTAATTCTAAAAATTAACCATATTAAAACCATGCATTATCAAAATATTTTTAGCACTGATATTAACCCAAGAAAACTGCATTTGAAATGTATTCGTAGTAGCTCATCCACTTGCGCGAGAAATGACCTTTGACCCCTGAGTCGCAGAAAGTCCCTCCGATATCGCGCTTTCGACCACCCACTTTTCAAAAAAGTCCGCGATTTGGCGCTCGTATGCCATTTTGGATTAGACGTCATCACCACAAACTCGTGGCCGCTCGCCACGCACAAACTCCTCCGATATCGCGCTTTAGAGCACGACCCCTTTTCAGAGTCCCATTTTTTCTTCTAACGTCAAACGCCTCCCTTCAAAGACCCCCAGTTGACCCACCCAAACCCCTAGTGAAGCAAACAACTCTAAAGGCCCCAAATAATTTTAAATCCGCCATCTTGGATTCATCACCTATAGGGTGCCATCTAGTGTTTATAATACATACTATATTTTTTTGTAAAAAGGAACTTTTGTTTCACGGCTGGTGTCGAACCCCCAACATTCACGTTTATCAGCGTGTTTATCCATTAGGCCAAGGGTATTATATGAAAGCAATGCTTAAAGGAAAATGATCTCAGTGAAGAATCGATCATTATAATTTTTTATTCCTTATAAATTATATTTTTCTTTCTTGTAATTTCAGAATGTATTTTTTTGTTAATAAATTAATTTTTTTTATTCCTTGTAAACCACATTGGGAATAAATTTTACTATTCCTTGTAAACCACATTGGGAATTAATTTTATTATTCCTTGTAAACCACATTGGGAATTAAGTGGGTGAGCTACTGCTTGTATTAATAGTCTTTTTGGAGCGAGAAATGTTGTTTTTCCTGATATGATTCAAGTAGAAGGTAAGGGAATAGAAACTGTTTCTGAAAGGATCAATTATTTAAATATATTTTTCAACTACTGAAAGGAATATATCACAGCGATAAAAATAGGATTTTGGAACTAGGGTTACGGCAAGATACGTCGATTCTATGACACTTCCCCCCCCCCCACCAAAAAAAAAGAAGTACTGATCAGGTTATATACCAGACACATGCGCAGCACTTCGGAGTAGCGCAACCGTCAAATGCTTGTCTAGAATGGTGTATGTTACACTGGATATAGCTGGATTTTTCATCTTGGGAATTAGTGGGAAGCCGTCCTGTTGCGTCCGTCGCATTTCCACCACTTACAGAGTCGCTACTTTTCAAACGATGAAGGTACTTTTAAAACGTTTTCAAAAGATAAGATTTGTACTAATAGTTTATTTCTTTCCCACTTCCTCAAACAAAGTATCATGAATTATTAAAACTAAACATTACGAAAAATTACAGGAATTCAGGGTATTTATACAAAACCCATTACGTTTGTTGTTAATTTAATTGCTGCATCATCATCATCATCCTCAAGCAGCCATGGGCTACGGAGGTCCAGCCAGATCGCGCAATTTAGTTCTCCAAGCATATCTGTCCTCAGCTATATCTGCTGCATCCGGCCACTGCACACCAATTCTAGCAAGTTCCTGTTTGACATTGTTTGCCCACCGCAATCCTAGGTCTCTCTCTCTCTTTCTGAGGTCTTTAGGTACACTGTTCATAACCTTATTCGCTAATCTATAATTATTCATACGGGCAACATGGCCAAAACAACACTCTCTCTCTGCTCAATATATACTCAGAGGAGGTTACCGACTCCTATGCCTAACCTCATAAAGACTTACAAAGTTGAAACACCTTATACCGAAGATACAGCATAAGCATCAAGAATCAAAAGCATCAACTTTCCTGTTATCTTGCTTACAAAGTGTATAATTTTCACTACCATAACTAACCCTAGAAAGAACCAAACTATTATACAGACTAATTTTAGTGTTTAGGCGTATACGCCTATTTCTCCCACACTCTCCATAGATTCTTAAAAGTCCCGGCAGCCAATCCCTATCCGTCTGTTAATCTCTTGCCACACATCACCAGTATCTGTTATATAGCTCCCAATATAATTCAACTGTGACACCTGTTCCAGATTGCAACCATTCAGATTAACTGTAATCACAGCCTGTTTTTACCAATTTTCATCACTTTAGTTTTTTCTCTGTTTATAACCAAACCTACTCTACTACCAGTTTCATCAACAGATCGAATTAAAGAGTTCATCTCATCAATATCATTTGCCGAAAGGGCTAAATCATTGGCATCTTCTAAATCAGAAATTTTCGTATCTCCAGCCCATTTAAGGCTAAAATCTTTCCCTCAAAACGAATTTCCCATACCATAATCAATAAACAAGCTAAAGAGAAAAGGAGACAAAATGCACCCTTCTCGAACACCAGAAGTAATGCTAAACTAATTGCTAACAAGCCTTACCAACTATCGCACACGACTCAGTGTTATTATAGAGAGCTTTCATTATGTTAACTAACTTGTCTGGTATACCATATGATATCACAATCAACCACAAATTATGACCTTTTCTCTTTAGATTGTTAGCAATTAGTTTAGCATTAATTCTGGTGTTTGAGAAGGGTGCATTTTGTCTCCTTTTCTCTTTAGCTTGTTTATTGATTATGTTATGGGAAATTCACTTCGAGGGAAAAATTTTAGCCTTAAATGCGCTGGAGATACGAAAATTTCTGATTTAGATTATGCCGATGATTTAGCCCTTTTGGCAAATGATATTGATGAGATGAACTCTTTCATTCGATCTGTTGATGAAACTGGTAGTAGAGTAGGTTTAGTTATAAACAGAGAAAAAACGAAAGTGATGAAAATTGGTAAAAACAGGCTGTGATTACAGTTAATCTGAATGGTTGCAACCTGGAACAGAGTCGAAAGCCTTCTTGAAATCAACAAAGCTAGCAACCAAAGGTTTCTGAAACTCTAAACATTTCTCAAGAATCTGCCTAAGTGAAAATATCTGATCGACACATCACCTACCACTTCTGAATCCACATTGCTCATCACGCAATTCAATGTCAACCAGATTCTTAATTCTATTAAGAACAATCATGGAAAGAACTTTACCTGGAACAGAGAGTAGTCTGATACCCCTATAGTTATCACAGGAACTGCGATCACCTTCTTTTGAAAATAGGGATAATATTAGCACTGTTAAAATCCTTAGGAACCATGTCTTTATCATAATATATATTCAAAATTTCAGTCATCCAAGGTGGTAACCGAAACATTCCCAGTTCTAAGCATTTCCGTAGTAATTTCATCTACCCCTGGGTATTTATGAAGTTTAAGTTTAGAAATAGCCAAAATAATTTCAGATTGCGTTATACGGCCAACATTAAAGCCACCAATGCATCTATCATCATTGCAAACAATGGGAGTAGAACTAACCACATTGTTTAGAACATCACTGAAATGCTCAGCCCACCTAGCCATGACAGAATCCTCACCTTCTGTAACCTTACCTTGTTTATCCTTTCAATCTCTGTATACCTGTTCGTTTTTTACCACACAAAACATTAACTATCTGGTACAGCTCTCTGCTGCTCTGCTGTCTAACTGCTTCCTCAGCTTTGTCAGCCAAGCCATCAAGCCAAAGATTATTATTAGCAGCTAACTGATCCTTTACACGTTTATTAAGCTCTCTATAATGCTATTACGACTAGTAGGGTATTGATTAAGGACATTTTTGCAGTTCTTTCTTTCTGAAATAAGCTCAAGTGCCTTATAATTGAAATAATTCTGTCTCCTCTGCTCCTTTTTTTTCCTAAAAGAGTACTGCTAGTTTTCAAAAAAGCCTGTTCTTCCTCAACATCAGTAGTAAGCAAACCATGACTGTCATAATGACTAAGTAACCTATCATTGTAAGCTTTAGCTATAACTGGGTTTTCAAAGCGTCAGTATTAAAGGTAAATTTTTAACCTTAGTACATTTCTTAAGTTTGAGTTACGAGATACTTTTAATAAGGAAATGGTCAGGTCCAATTTCAGCTCCCCTATATGACCTATATGACCCTAACAGAACTAGCCCATTTGCTGTTAATTAATGTATAATCAATCATATTCTTATGCAGCCCATCGAGTGAAACCCATGTGTACTTATGTATGTCGCGGTGTTTGTAATAAGTGTTAGTTATTCTGAAACCATTGAGTTTACTTACCTGTAGGAGACGTTGCCTATTGCCATTAAAAATAAAAATAAAATAAATACCCCCTCAAGCAGCTGCTTGTCACAGAGGTCTGACAGGAGCCTGTCAGTTTATATGCCACAGTAGGAGATCTGAGAGGATGGCAGGACCTCAGCAGAAAAACGACACACACATCCATGCCTAATCCGGGGCTCGAACCCAGGTCCTTAGATCAATAGGGCCTATTATCCCTCCCAAAAGGTCAGAGTCAGTACCAACTTTGTCATTGAAGTCACCTAGAACAAGAGCAATATCTCATTTTTTGACAGAATTCAAAATATACTGAAGTTGTTCGTAAAACCTATCCTTCTCAATCTCATTGGCATCCTCAGTGGGAGCATAACAGCAGATAACATTCAAGTCTTTAATGCCTGTCTGAAAGTCTGCTGTAAGAAACCTTTCATTAATGCATTCATATCCTAGAAAAGCATCACTGGCGTGTCTACTAAGAAGCACACCTACGCCTTGGTGATGCTTATTGTCGTCCCTCCCTGAAAAGAGAAATTTAAGATTATTTTTAAGAATCTGACCATTTATCTGTTCCGAATATCTAAATTTTAACTGCAGAAATCTTGTGTGAGGTCATCCAGAGCTGCTATTTCAGAGGATTTAATGAAGAATGGTTTTGTTCGTGATAAATTAAAAAATGCTCATCTAGTAGCTGTTTACGTAACTGGAAGTGTGAATGGCATGGAATTACAGATCAATATCAGTTCTTTGCCTAAAATTAAAGAATTATAAAAGAGTACTTAAATTTGTTTTCAGTTGAAATTTTTCAATAAAAATCAATTTCTTTTACCTGTGAATTCAACAGAGATTTAATAAATATAAGAGAGTTCCTTGTATAAAATATTGAAAACAAATAATTTACTACAGTCATTCTAAACCAGAATATTTCGACACGTTTATACATAATGCACTCTTAAAGTTGTAGGTCAGTTTAAAGGTAAACACCTGCAATGGTTAAATGCACGATTATAAATACCTTTAGACACTGTTTTAGGTTATTGCCAAATGTGCAGTTGCAGGTTTCTTGTTTCAAGGCTTATCACAGCACAAAACTTGAACACTAAACTTTAAGCTATCTAACGTTGATCACTAAACTTTAAGCTATCTAAACGTTTTAATACAATAGTAAAAATAAAAAAACTGGATACGCTTTCAAAACACTGCACTGTCATAACAAACATCATAATCCTCGGATAAATTATAAAAAATAATAAAAATAGAAGGAATCTCCAATCAAACAACCGTCTTTCTGTTAAACAGTGAACTTATACTACACGGTAAATCAAGAAGTAAAAAGTGGTGTGTGATAAGCCTTGAAACAAGGGATCTCCAACTTCACATTTGTGAACAACACTGCTCTGAAGAACTGGATTTTGGCAATATTCTAAAACGGTGTCGAAAGGTATTTATAACCACGTATTTAGTCATTGCAACCTTTAAACTGCCCTAAAATTTTAATAGTGAATTCGACAAGTGTAAATTCCATACACTTGTCGAAATGTTAAGTGAACAGGTAGGAAATAATTCTGCTTAAACAATTAGCATTCTAAACCAGTCCTGGGGAAACTTTTTAGCTGAAGGGTCTCATAGAGAACTGAAATGAAATGGTGGGATGAAGAGAAAACTGAAATGGAATGGAGAGCCGACAAAGAAAATTATAATCAATAACGTATGTACAACGCAAAAAAAAATGAAATGAAATATAATCAATATAACTTTGTCAAAATCAATTATTTTAATAAGAATGCGCTTTCTCTGAATTTGGACTTTTATGTCTTCTATACGTTCTTTTTCTCTTTTACAAATTTATTTGTCATTGGTACCCTTAATCCGTAGTTTGCCCAGACCTGTTCTAGACCTATCAAAAGCATTTGACTATCTGTCACGAAATTTTGATGTTCAAGCTGTACTATTATGGATTTCGGGGCATTGATTAAAAATGGTTTGAAAATTATTTATCCAATAGGACACAGACTGTTTATAATGCATCATAGACATGTAGTCTTAAAAGTGGTGTACCTCAAGACTCTGTTCTAGAACCACTGCATTTCTCTTTACCTTAACGATATTATTAAGATGTCTAATGATTCTTATCCGATTTTATTTGCGGATGATATTAGTATACTTTATACAGGTAAAAATCGTTAAAAACGATTAAAAAATGTATGTAAAATGGACTGCAGATAATAAACTGAAGTTATATACTGGCGAAACCAAATATGTCTTATTTTGTTCCGCTGTGAAAAATGCAAATCTTTACCTTCAAGAAATATGCATTAATAGAAGTGTTATCGAAAGAATTAGCAAAATTAAATCCTTAGGAGTTAGGCTTAGTGGCAACTTAAAATGCAATGAACACGTTACGTACAAAAAAAAAAATTCAGTAAATATTGTTCTTATTAGAGGCTGTAGATTCATGTTTCCTTTTCGAATTAAATTTGCAATTATATAATTCCATTATTTATCCTCATCTACATTATTACATTTTAGTATGGGTGTCATATCCCCCGAATTTTATGTTTATTTATTTATTGATGTATTTCTATTGTACATTTATTATTGTAGATATTTTAATATATTGAATGTTTTCTTGGAAATGTTTGTGCTGGAGTTGTTCTCGGGTCCAAGTGCTGCGCGCATGAGATCACAGCTCCAGAAGTGTTTTATGACCGTTTACGACTAGCCTAGGGCGCTAGTGCAGCGAGGAGGCTAGGCGGGAGATTTGAGACAATAGTTTTGGTGCGAACATGTTGAGCGAAAGGCCGTTTCAACAAGCGTCAGAAGGACGCCGCTCTTTACTCGAAGTAACCCTCGAAGGGAGAGTGCGATTCCAAAAGGGAATCGAGATTCTTGTGTGAGTCTGATAATAGTTTTGTGGATTCAGAATGAACCACAGTGTAGGCAAAGGTTGGTTATCCTTTCGCCGAGTTTTGAGATCTGTAAAGTGAGAACTTGCAGAGCGTGCGATTCTCCACCTCATTATTAATTTTTGCAGCAGCAAGGAGGCAAAGGCCCACGGAGTTGAGCGCATTCCCAGCACGTAGCTGTATATAGTGTGAATAAATTGTGTCGTCCCTACATAACTCTCGTGCGATTAATTGATGAACTATTGCTATTCATCATTCAACATAGCATATCTGAGGCACAAGGCGCTACGGGTGTAAAAACACGCAAATCTGTCTTTTCACTGAATAGAAGGTGAAGTAATAATGCAACAAGTGCATCGTCCTCCGGCAGCAACGACATTTGGCCCAGTCCCATCGCCTTCCGGATACAGAGTAGGACATCACATCTGGCTCCGTCTCCATAGATCTGAGAAGGGAGGACATCACAATGGGGCAAGTAGAATAATCGTCGTCAGAAAAACCTTCGTCATAATACTGCATAATCTAAACTTTAATGAACATACTAAAGAATGTTTTACCAAAAACAAAATTCTACAACTTCCAGATCTATACAAATTAACAAAAAGCATTATTTATGTTTTGTGCTATTAGACTGAAAAAATACGATGCGAATTTCCAAAGCAAGTGTTACCATTACTCTAGTACAGAGCAACTTGATCTGGAATTATCATTATGCAGAAAACATTTTGACTAAGCATCACTAAACTTTCAGGATGTCAAAGTTTGGAATAATTTAGATATTAATTTAAAAGAAGATGATAAACTATTCTCAAAACAGAATTCAGCTAATTGATATTTTTTGAATGCTTAAAATGTTGTGTGTTACATAGTTAATATTTGACGCAAATTTATTAATTAATAAAATTTAGTTATGTTCCTCAGTTTTTGAGAAATTCTGTACCGAGTTATTTTAACAGAGTTTTTTATGTGAATTTTATTATAATAACTAACAAATCATCTTTGTATTGCATAATCAAATGGAAATAACGTTTTTTAAAGTATTTTAACAATAGTAGTAATTTTAAATATTTTTAAGAGTATTATTAATTTTAAGTAATGGTAGGGAAAATTTTCAACATTGGAGAGATTTTCAACATTGAATTTTCAACATTAAAAGAAGTCGGTAACAATTTTCTACAATTGTAATGTAAGTGTTGTAATGAAATGAATTTGCTAGATTTCAATAAAATAAGCTCGGCTATGGCTCTACTTGCGAGATCAAAACATTTATTTTTTTTCTCTCGAAGACAATGCGAGGTGTCAATTGACCATTCGATCCGTACCTTTGCCCACTACTTCTTTAGCCTTGACTCTAATAAAGTCCGTAAAAACGAGGCTCTCAATAGCATTCTTCACTTTTGTTATTAAACGTTAAAAAGCAGTTTTTCTGATTTGCTTGTTTTTAGCACCTGTTTGGTGTTTCAACTTAATGAATCTAAAAGACGTTTTGCCACATTTCGAAAGCTTATATTTTCACCTACATGGAAAAATCAAAAACATTACCACAGAGAAATGTTCTATGTTGTGGACCTTTATTTTATCTGATGCATTTTTAACAATTCAGAATTATCCCCTGTTATATGCTGCAGAAGCGTATAATCGTTGAATGATAATTCTGCTCTGTTTTAAAAGTTAGGATAGAAACACACGAAGATGGAGATGATTCTGGTGATTTAGTGAAGCTTTACTTTAACCATTTACTTCCAAGGGTAAGAAATGCCAGTTAAAAATTAAAACTCAATATCCTCTATCGAATTTCGTACTAAATATAAGTAAACAAAAATGTGTCGTGTATATGGTCCGTTAAATTTAAGTAGTTGATTTCTAGCGATAAAACTATAAATTCTAATCTAAAAAATTCAAGATTTTCTTCCTCTGTTTTTTGATACAATTCTCAACATAAAAGGTCGCTAAATATAAATAAGTCAAATCAAAATGAATTTTAATTCAATAGTATTAATCTTTTCTTCTGCCTATGAGAAATGCATCGGATATTTTGGAATGATCATTCTCTTGATTTATGATAAATACATATTTTTGCAATGTACTTTTCTTCTTATTTCCTTACTTAAAATATACGACTTCGAAACCACCTTCAAAAGTAAAATATACGTATAACAAACATCGCCTAATAACGAAACGAGGTTATCGACTTCTACAGATAACGGAACAACTTTGATATTTTCAGATAGTAAATAGTTTTTCAGATAAAAAAAACTTTATAAATAGCAGCATGCCATATTTTATTCCTCATCAACTTCCTAACAGCACGCTACACACTATTAACGAATAATGGTTTCAGCCATCCAAATGCTTAAGAAACAATTGTCACCTCCTCGTGCTTGCCTTCTGCTTCCCCTCACTGGATGCCACGAGTTCCAAAGGCCCCATTCCATGTCTCGTGAGCGACTTCCAAACTTCATTTCTTAGAGTGCGAATGACGTCAACTCCAAAGCCTCCATCGCGTGCCTGGTGTTAGCGCATACTTTCGTGCACACGGTGTTTTGTCCACTAGGCCGATGAGAGGGGAAATTGTACAGGGAAAGGGCAAGTTTAACAAAAAGTACACACTTTCTCTCTATAAAACATTTTGTAGAAAACACTGTCAATGCCACGCAACATAAAATAAGACTGAAAAATATCTATTTGGAAATCTTTTTTTTATTTATTATATGTTCTCGGTCTTATCTCATTATCCTGTATAGTGGTTTCCTCGGAATATCATTCATGGGGATACCACCATGATTCAACAGCGCCCTTGTGCAATTTCTTAAACTCAGGTTATTGTAAATATGTTATGAAGCATTTTTCAGACAACAAAATTCCCGGATTGTCACGGAAGGAGAGATATTCGGTGAAAAAACTGGAGAATGAAATGGACGGATGATATCAGAGCATTCAATACTGAAGCCATTCTGCACATAATAAGCGATAGAGATTTCTGGCGTTTGCCTGTGGTCAACCTCCTTGTAAAAGATGTCACATGATGGTGGTGGTGATATTTATATCCTTATAACTTTGCCAAAAACGATTCCCCTGTAGCTCTGTACTCGGAACAGTTCCTGTAAAATCTACTAAATTTATGGTATAAACTTCACTCTTAATAGCTGAAACCTTTTAGAAACCTTTCGCCATGTTTTACAACCACTCCTCCCACTTCCTCCTTCACGGCACTTCGACCCTTCTTCATCTCCAAACGCAAAACAGAAATTCTCTTTGGCTGCTTTATAATGTCTTCTTTCTCTAATGAACATCCTTCCGTCACAGTTTGACGCTGAATGGTTAAACATTTCCTCTAAAATGTGACGAAACTTTTAAACATACAATAAAGGGCAGACGAAATTACAGGGACTTGACTAGGACGGAGAATTTACCAGAATCGTCTTTTTCAGGCATCTTCCTCTTGAATCACAACAACTTGGATATCCATGTTGATTGAGGACGAGAGCGAAAGTGAAATAGACGAATTCCATTAAAGTCACTACCTCTCAACTTAAGTTCTAGAAGTTCACCGCAAGACCGGACTAGCTAAGAGATCTATTCGCGCGTGCAAAATGTCACGTGATCGTGCCTGGCGGATTTTGTACTGAGGGAAAAGATTTTAATAAACCTAAAGTTGAGAGTCCTTTGCGGGGCTTTCTTAACATCAGTTCGGATCGCCCAGACTTCTGTTTAGCAGTTTTGCTTCGTGCGGTGGTATGGACTTCGTGCCATCTGTTATCAGCAAGTAGTTGGGAGTCCCATACTTCGCTAGAGACTGCGTCCTAGTGCGAATGGCATCGCGATGAAATTCTACGGGGATAGACCCACTGGGACTTCGTGCCATCTGTTATCAGCAAGTAGTTGGGAGTCCCATACTTCGCTAGAGACTGCGTCCTAGTGCGAATGGCATCACGATGAAATTCTACGGGGATAGACCCACTGGGACTTCGTGCCATCTGTTATCAGCAAGTAGTTGGGAGTCCCATACTTCGCTAGAGACTGCGTCCTAGTGCGAATGGCATCACGATGAAATGCCAAGGGGATAGACCAACTGGGACTTCGTGCCATCTGTTATCAACAAGTAGTTGGGAGTCCCATACTTCGCTAGAGACTGTGTCCTAGTGCGAATGGCATGACGATGAAATGCCACGGAGCTAGACCCACTGGGACTTCGTGCCATCTGTTATCAGCAAGTAGTTGGGAGTCCCATACTTCGCTAGAGACTGCGTCCTAGTGCGAATGGCATGACGATGAAATGCCACTGGGACTTCGTGCCATCTGTTATCAAAAAGTAGTTGGGAGTCCCATACTTCGCTAGATAATGCGTCGTAGTGCGAATGACATGATGATGAAATGCCACGGGGAAAACGCAGACTATGCAGTTCGCCGACAGCAAAAACTCAGACGTAACATTGCGCCGAAAATAAAAACGCCGTCGTAATATTACGCCGAAAGCAAAAATTCCGTCGCAACATTACGCAGAAAACGACGAACGACGACAGTGCAAAATGCGCCGACAATAATATGTGTAGCAAGAAAAGCATTAATGAACTCTATGACCGAGTGGTTAGCGCGCTTGGCTACTGA
Organism: Ryuthela nishihirai; assembly: GCA_038380435.1. Lineage (NCBI taxonomy): Eukaryota > Metazoa > Arthropoda > Arachnida > Araneae > Heptathelidae > Ryuthela > Ryuthela nishihirai. The sequence goes on from JAWZYU010000025.1 coordinate 1,252,861, forward strand.
TCAAAGGAACCTGGCTTCGATTCTCAGGCAAGGAACGGAGATGTTGTTGCCTTTCTACTGAGATCCCGCCATCCTCACAGATCTTCTAATATGGCGATTTAAAGGAGCCTGACAAGCTCCTATCTGACCTTTGTGGGAAGCAGCTGCTTCAGGGGGTATTTATTTTATTACTATTACTAGAATTTACTTTTGTTATTAAATTATAATTTTCACTTTGTCTTCTGTCCGTCCGTATCATCCGTTCAGCAGTTTTGTTTTTGATATATATGTTAAAAATGTTTTTGGGTTGGATAGGTAGTGATTAAATATTACGATTCGCACTTTTGGCATTCCCCAAAAGTTTAAATTGCGCCCTCTAATGGTGGAAAAGGTTGAAAATTGCAAAATCTCTAACGAATGTTATGAAACTAATACTTGCTTATTTCTAGCATGAATGCATGTAACTATGCATTCATGCCAGAAATTTGAATTTTTTGGTTAGTGGATAATAGAAAAATTATTTTTACATTGCATGAGTACTAAATATTATTATTCACATATTTAGGATTCACATATTTAGGAATATTATTTATTCTAGAAATTTGAACTTTTGATTGTAGAATGTGATAGTTAATAGGTTTACATTGGTAGCAATGCTTCACCTACTTATCCCAGGGGATGGGGAGAAATAGAGCTTTTTGGTTTTAAGAAATGAATGAAAAATTCTTTTTCTGATTGATAGGCATTAATAAAATATTACTGCAGACATTTTTCCAATCATCGATAGTTCGATTAAAAAAATAAGAGTGGAAAATCTCGTGAATGCAAAACTCCTTTCTCTTTGCAAACGAATATCCGACATTCGCCAGAGCGATAGGTGTTCTTCTAGTTAAAAAGAAAAGGAAGGTTTTTGACAACTTTGTGCCACCACACCAACATATGTTACCGCTAAAGTGCAGAAATCAGTTATTCTACAGATTATCTAGGTATTGTGCAGATTAACTAGGGTAGTAGTTTCATCACAACCTGGCGATCCCCCTTTGCACAGTGCTTTCCCCCCCTATGTCTCAATCGTCCACGTTGCCTTCTTGACTTGGACCCCCTATGTCGCAATCGACCGGAAATTGACCTGTGCTGGGCCACGTTGCCTTCTGAACTTTGACCCCTATGTTGCAATCAACAGGAAATTGACCCTGGCGTAGAAACTGTCGTGGTATTAATAATTCATAATTCATAATTAATAATTCATAATTAAAAATTCCTCCCCCTTTTAACCCCTTGTGCTATCTAGTTTTTAACTCTAATTTTAAGTCCTCCTTCTCGAATAGTCTCGATTTTTCTTTATTTCAGACTCACCTTTTATTTTAAAACCTCGATTTTACAAACCCCCTGGTTGACCTATATTTTAAGCCCTACCTATATTTTAAGTCATGGATTTTGCAAACCACATGGTTGACCTATATTTCAGACTCACCTTTTATTTTAAAACCTCGATTTTGCAAACCCCCTGGTTGACCCACCTATATTTTAAACTCCCCTTCTCGAATAGTCTCGATTTTTCTTTATTTCAGACTCACCTTTTATTTTAAAACCTCGATTTTGCAAACCCCCATGGTTGAGCTATATTTTAAGCCCTACCTATATTTTAAGTCATGGATTTTGCAAACCACATAGTTGACCTATATTTCAGACTCACCTTTTATTTTAAGCCCTCTTCATAGACCCCACCCCCCTGGTTGAGCTATATTTTAAGCTCCCCTTCTCGAATAGTCTCGATTATTCTTTATTTCAGACTCACCTTTCATTTTAAGTCCTCTTCATAGACCCCACCCCCTTGGTTGACTTATATTTTAAGCCCTACCTATATTTTAAGCTCCCCTTCTCGAATACTCTCGATTTTTCTTTATTTCAGACTAACCTTTTATTTTAAAACCACGATTTTGCAAACCCCCTGGTTGAGCTATATTTTAAACTCCCCTTCTCGAATAGTCTCGATTTTTCTTTATTTCAGACTCACCTTTTATTTTAAGCCCTCTTCATAGACCCCACCCCCCTGGTTGACCTATATTTTAAGCTCCCCTTCTCGAATAGTCTCGATTTTTCTTTATTTCAGACCCCCCAATGGTTGACTTATATTTTAAACCCTCCACTTGCAAACCCCCTGGTTGACCTATATTTTAAGCCCTACCTATATTTTAAGCTCCCCTTCTCGAATAGTCTCGATTTTTCTTTATTTCAGACCCCCCAATGGTTGACTTATATTTTAAACCCTCCACTTGCAAACCCCCTGGTTGACCTATATTTTAAGCCCTACCTATATTTTAAGCTCCCCTTCTCGAATAGTCTCGATTTTTCTTTATTTCAGACTCGCCTTTTATTTTAAAACTTCGATTTTGCAAACCCCCTGGTTGAGCTATATTTTAAGCTCCCCTTCTCGAATAGTCTCGATTTTTCTTTATTTCAGACCTCCCAATGGTTGACTTATATTTTAAACCCTCCACTTGCAAACCCCCTGGTTGACCTATATTTTAAGCCCTACTTATATTTTAAGCTCCCCTTCTCGAATAGTCTCGATTTTTCTTTATTTCAGACTCGCCTTTTATTTTAAAACCTCGATTTTGCAAACCCCCTGGTTGAGCTATATTTTAAGCTCCCCTTCTCGAATAGTCTCGATTTTTCTTTATTTCAGACTCACCTATATTTTAAGCCCGGGATTTTGCAGACCCTCCTGGTTGACCTATATTTTAAACCCTACCTATATTTTAAGTCCCCTCCTTCCCTCGGATTACAAGTCTCAGAATAATTCCGCAGAAAAGGATGACACGTCTCAATTGTAAAATTCAACTCTCAAAGTAAAATTCTTATTAATTAAAACCCTTTCTATTAAAAGTTACCTCTATTAAAAATCTTTTGCTATTCATTTTGCCAGGACTGCTAAACGATTCCCTTTTATTAAAACTCTGGTATTCATTTTTTCCAACCCCGTTAATCGATCCCCTAGTAAATAAAAACTCTCACTCACCTTTATTAAAATCATCCAGCGCTCGTAATAAATCAGTTTAATCGGGAAAAAAAAAAATCATTCCATCGCTAGCGTACCTCCACGTTAATTTCGGGAAAAAGCCTCATCGGATCCAAGGTCCACGTATTTTACTAGAAGAATGACACAGTAACTGTTCCACAGAAAAATTAATAAAATTTGGTTTAAATTATTCGTAGGACTTGTATATAAGATCTACTTTGCAATAGACGTTCAACAGGCTAAAAGTTTTCCAAAAGAGGTCTCTTTTTTGAAACAACTGGATTTTTTTCTGTAGTATTACGATTTATCACCCTTCGTCCCCTTGCGCGAAACAACAGGATTTCGATCGCTTCAGGTCGTGTTTCAGCTGTTAGTATCCCTCCACTTCGTTCTTAACGCATCAGGATGTTGTGTTATTCTAAGTTTGAAATATTCTCGGTTGAATGTCCTCTTCTGTATTAGCAAAACACACACACACACGCTTTGTTCGTTACGAGACATCTGACAGAAACGTAACGTAAGACAGTCGTGTTCAAAAAATATTCGAACGTGCTGAAGAAAAATCCTTACATCTCCTGAAATATGAGTATTGAAGTTAAGATCTGTGATGAAATATTTTGCGTAACCACTAGTCTCGTTTTAAATTGTTAGCTTCTTCTGTAGCAAGCAAGTGTCCGTAAGACAATATGTTTATTCTTGCATGTGAACAAAACACACATACGATATCATATACACATAAAGATGAAACACACACACACACAGAGACATGAAGACGTATACACACACACACATGAAAACATACGCACGCACACACTCATCCGCACACAGAAACATACACACACACACACACAAACATGAAAGCATACGCACGCACAAACATACAATTACAGAGACGAAACAAGTGTGTGAGAAAAAACTTAGTCTATTGCACGGATATATGCATACACTTAGAAAGACATCCGTTGAATAATACCATACACCACACAAGAATATATTTTGCATAAGATCAGAAAAACATTCTCCTACATATTCATAAACCGTCTACTTAAAAGTAATAATCTTGTTTTTACTCGAATGAGCCAGTCAACATATTTGCCCCTAGATGGCATTGGTGAAAATCCCCAAAACACAGAAAATCAGTTTCTTAACTGTTGCACTGATCATCTTCCTTCGAAAGTTCTATCTTTTGTGTTCGTGAGAATAGTATATAGATATGAAGAGACACAAGAAAGAGACACGTTTTATGTATCCATGAGTTCACACTGATGTTTTTTAAATATTCTTCTCAAGTGAATGTTTGGTTCACATACAGCTGAAATCATTATGCTTATGGAATTTACAGGAGTAATGCTCCATACACAGTGTTCTTTCCAAACAGGGTGCATGACATTATCAAAAAAAGGGTGCTTGCCAGAACCACTTTGAAACGAACATAGTACCACTTGTTCTAAGAATTCCACACTAGTATAGAAATATGCAGAGAAAAATAACTAAACAAATACGAAATACCGTGTTCGATTGTAGTGAAACACCCTATCTTTGTCGAAAAACTTGTGTTTGCAGCGAAAAATAGCCATCTTCACCCACACTTATGCGCTTATTCATGCGGTGCCCTGAGAACTAAAGAATCTTTCTCAACCCAAACAGTATAACTTTCACGTAGGTTCTGATATCAAAAATAATGTGCTTTCCTGCGGTGAACCACCCCATAGGCTAAAAATCTTTCTCAAACCCTATCATACCGTGTTTTTTCACAGATGTGTTTTCCATGAGTAATGATCGTTATTTCTATAGATTTAAATGTGAAACATAGAGTGCAGTGTGCTGGAGATATTTGGAGGTGATTCAGCCACACATTTAAGGTATTTTAATGTTTTGAAAGCAATTCTCTCTTTCCCGGTGTGTATTTATCTAATTTTTTACAGTTGTTTTTTCAGCTATTGGAACTTATTTTGAAGTTATTCTGTCATGCGTCCACTGCATTTGAAGATATTTTGTCGTTCATTCATCAAATAATTTTAGCTCTTGACAAGAAAATGGGGTGAAATACATGAATGTAATAAAAAAATTAATGTAATGGATAGTGATTTTTCTAGATCCTAGTACAGTAATATTTCATGTGAGAGGATGTCGGGGTCTTGGTAGGAAAACAACACAAACGTTCATGTCTTACTATGGATCTCAGACCTTGGCTTTGTTAGATCAGAAGTAACTAACCTGCTGTCTATGAGATAGATTAGAAATATTCTCATGCAGGAAAAATAACTAAACAAACATGAAATCCCGTGTTAGATTGCAGTGAAACACCCTATCTTGTCGAAAAACTTGTGTTTGCAGCGAAAAATAGCCATCTTCACCCACACTTATGCGCTTATTCATGCGGTGCCCTGTGAACTAAAGAATCTTTCTCAAACCGAAACAGTATAACTTTCATGTAGGTTCTGATATCAAAGATAATGTGCTTTCCTGCAGTGCAGCACCCCCATGGGCTAAAAATCTTTCTCAAACCCTATCACAGCGTGTTTTTTCACAGATGTGTTCCATGGGTAGTGATCGTTATCTCTATAGATTTAAATGTGAAGCATAGCGTGCGTATCTCTTTGTATGAAATCGCTTATAATGAGACAATATTTCCTTTGAAAGTTAGAAGATATTAGTATGAACTAAAAAAGTGGTGATGTATACACTATCTGATCATTAAAATCAAACTTTAGCAAGTTAATATATCATTCTCTAGCTAGCGAGTCCGAAATTAGTGTGTCTTTGCTTTAAAAATAAATGCGCCTTCACGCAGCTAATTGTCGTAATAGTTACAGGATTTTTTCATACGACCCAGTAGAAGGTGATGAGAGGATGTCGGGATCTTGGTAGGAAAACAACACAAACATTCATGTCTTACTATGGATCTCAAACCTTGGCTTTGTTAGATCCGAAGTAACTAACCTGCTGTCTATGAGAAGGATTAGAAATATTCTCATGCAGAAAAAATAACTAAACACACATGAAATCCCATGTTAGATTGTAGTGAAACACCCTATCTTTGTCGAAAAACTTGTGTTTGCAGCGAAAAATAGCCATCTTCACCCACACTTATGCACTTATTCAAACGTACCGAGGGGACCAGAAACTCTGAGAAGAGATAGCGACTTGGGATAACCGACGAGAGAGCTTACATTACGTTTTATCGGTGGTTGAAGTCAGAGAATGCAAAGTTAGGTCTAGTGGATCGATTCTGGGACCGACCTTTTCATGGAAATATTGAAAATATTGTTGTTTTCTTATAAACACTGAGTTTTCAGATTTTAAATTTCCAAACTTCTGTGGTTCTTTACTGATGTTTTCTATATGCAAAGTATTTTGTGATATTCGTCCATCCGTGTGTACGCAATGTAGTGTAGAAATGTGTATTATCATGCAGGAAAAATAACTAATAGTGAAAACAACTTGTGTTTGCAACGAAAAATAGCCAACTACACCCACACTTATGCGCTACGTACCAAATAACTATAGAACCAGGAAAACTGAAAAGAGCGTGAGATAGCGGCTTGGAATAACCATCGAATAGTCGTTTTTTTCTATCTTACAGTATTTGCATTGTAATTTTCTGTTTTGAAGCGATTTTTTACAACCATCCCACTACATTTTTATACTTTCTCTCTCGTCACAGTATGTTTTACAGTTATTGTGCCTTCCACTTCCAAAGAATTGTGAAAATATTCACCTATCCACTGAAATGTGTGTGCATTTACAGATATTCCAACACTCTTTACATTTTAGTGATTCTCATTGAATTTACCAACCATTTCGTTGTTTTTCTAATTTTCGTTTATGCATGTAATTTGATTTAACGACCTAGTCACAGGGTGTATCATGGGTAAAGTACTACCCAATTCATCTCTTTTCAGGTTTGTATGACAGTAAAGCAAACTTGCAATCAGTTTTTCATTCTAAATGCTCGTTGTCTGCATATCACCGAAATTCCTCCTCGTATGCCTTCCATAAAGGTACATTGTAGTTTATCAACTCTAGTATTTGTCATCTTCAGGTATGAAGGCAGGAGCTGCGTAAACATAGCAGGGGTCAGTATCTGCCACCAAACACATCAGCTAAGAGGAGCACGTCAGTGTACGCGATATTGGCGTAGGTTTTTTTTATGTCGAATGAATATTTTCATTACACGGGTATATTCTTCTACCTCCTAGCGCTTCTCGGAGGAGCTAATCATTTCAATTTTAAGCGTTCTAATAAGATTACTTCATAACCTAAAGGACATCCATCTGCAAGGAATGTATTAATTGCATTCCCTATAATATGGAAAACAGCATTCTCCCTTTGAATTTCATAGAAACAAATTCTTAATGGAACAATAATGCTGCTTTTCATCGTCTGACAACAGTAGGAGATTTGCGTGCGCTTTAAATCTGAATGGTGTGATATAGAGTGGGAACATCTCTTTCTCGTATCCAGATTGTTAAAGGGAAAATTAGACCTGATGTGTTTTCTTCTAAAAGTATATATATATAGTTGTTAAGGTGTTCAGTGTTTCCTATTGCAGGATACAAAGTGGCTAAAACATTTTTTGTCGGAATTACATACATTAACAATAGCACGTTTTCATTAGTAATTCTCTTGGAGTAGGGATATAACTGAGTCCCGCAAGAGGCTAATGTTCATTTCACTATGGAGTACAGTATCCACTATGTGCTCCTTCAAATGAGGTCTTGATCTTCTTGCACATTGAATCCGATTCTCTGTTTAGGGATGATGTAGGAAGACTTGTGACACAGTTACTTCGGAAAAACGGGGTGCAGTGTTCGAAGGGGAGGCTTTTCGCCTGAAGCGCACTTGCACTGTAAGGTACCATTTAATAACTATTTTAAACTTTGTCCACTAAATTATTTTTCTGATCGTAATACATGCAATTGAATTTCGTTGAAACATATTTCTTCCCGACACTGTACCATAAATGTGTATTCTTATGAAAGTTGAGTGATTCAAGTCACTGGTTCATTTCTAACAATAGTTTTTCAAGTAAGCTGAAATCTGGAGATGTTTTAGCACGAAATCAATTTGGGTTCTTCCCAGTGATACCCCATTATTCAATTAGTTTTTATTTTTAACGAAGGAAATCGTTTTATCAGTAGCAAATATTGTCGAGCGGATAGCAGTGCCAGAGTTGAGATTTATCTCCGCAAAAATCCGCGCCCTGGCGATGACGCTTCAGCTATCGGCACTGAGGTAGCGCGTTCAAATACGGCGACGAAAGCCAATATTTTTTTTAAAAATACAGGAGAGGTACTAAAAATAGTATGGACGTTGGATGACACCGATTAAATGCGCAAAAACTGATTTGGTTTAAAGAGGGGAGGGCTTAAAATATAGGTGGATCAATAGGTGGGTCTATGAAGAGGGGAGGGCTTAAAATATGAGTTAAACAGGGGAAAAACAAGAAAATTCGAGAAGGGGACTTAAAATATAGGTCAACCATGGGGTCTATGAAGAGGACTTAAAATATGGTCGGTTGCGACATAGGGGTCAAAGTCCAATCTGAGAAGGCAATGTGGATTCTAGGAAATATCTATTTTTAAACCTTATCAGTGTCAAATGCAGACACAGTGAAGCGCTGGACATTTGACCTTCCAGCTGATAAAGGATTGCACCATAATCGTGTGATGTGGCGAAAGTGCTGTTGCTACCCCCTAATAAACGATCTGAAGGATGTCTACAGGAAACGTACGATTTCCGATACACTGATAACGGACTTGGAAAACTTTTAGCCTGTTGAACGTCTATTGCAAAGTAGATCTTATATACAAGTCCTACGAATAATTTAAACCAAATTTTATTAATTTTTCTGTGGAACAGTTACTGTGTCATTCTTCTAGTAAAATACGTGGACCTTGGATCCGATGAGGCTTTTTCCCGAAATTAACGTGGAGGTACGCTAGCGATGGAATGATTTTTTTTTTTTCCCCGATTAAACTGATTTATTACGAGCGCTGGATGATTTTAATAAAGGTGAGTGAGAGTTTTTATTTACTAGGGGATCGATTAACGGGGTTGGAAAAAATGAATACCAGAATTTTAATAAAAGGGAATCGTTTAGCAGTCCTGGCAAAATGAATAGCAAAAGATTTTTAATAGAGGTAACTTTTAATAGAAAGGGTTTTAATTAATAAGAATTTTACTTTGAGAGTTGAATTTTACAATTGAGACGTGTCATCCTTTTCTGCGGAATTATTCTGAGACTTGTAATCCGAGGGAAGGAGGGGACTTAAAATATAGGTAGGGTTTAAAATATAGGTCAACCAGGAGGGTCTGCAAAATCCCGGGCTTAAAATATAGGTGAGTCTGAAATAAAGAAAAATCGAGACTATTCGAGAAGGGGAGCTTAAAATATAGCTCAACCAGGGGGTTTGCAAAATCGAGGTTTTAAAATAAAAGGCGAGTCTGAAATAAAGAAAAATCGAGACTATTCGAGAAGGGGAGCTTAAAATATAAGTAGGGCTTAAAATATAGGTCAACCAGGGGGTTTGCAAGTGGAGGGTTTAAAATATAAGTCAACCATTGGGGGGTCTGAAATAAAGAAAAATCGAGACTATTCGAGAAGGGGAGCTTAAAATATAGCTCAACCAGGGGGTTTGCAAAATCGAAGTTTTAAAATAAAAGGCGAGTCTGAAATAAAGAAAAATCGAGACTATTCGAGAAGGGGAGCTTAAAATATAGGTAGGGCTTAAAATATAGGTCAACCAGGGGGTTTGCAAGTGGAGGGTTTAAAATATAAGTCAACCATTGGGGGGTCTGAAATAAAGAAAAATCGAGACTATTCGAGAAGGGGAGCTTAAAATATAGGTAGGGCTTAAAATATAGGTCAACCAGGGGGTTTGCAAGTGGAGGGTTTAAAATATAAGTCAACCATTGGGGGGTCTGAAATAAAGAAAAATCGAGACTATTCGAGAAGGGGAGCTTAAAATATAGGTAGGGCTTAAAATATAGGTCAACCAGGGGGTTTGCAAGTGGAGGGTTTAAAATATAAATCAACCATTGGGGGGTCTGAAATAAAGAAAAATCGAGACTATTCGAGAAGGGGAGCTTAAAATATAGGTCAACCAGGGGGGTGGGGTCTATGAAGAGGGCTTAAAATAAAAGGTGAGTCTGAAATAAAGAAAAATCGAGACTATTCGAGAAGGGGAGTTTAAAATATAGCTCAACCAGGGGGTTTGCAAAATCGTGGTTTTAAAATAAAAGGTTAGTCTGAAATAAAGAAAAATCGAGAGTATTCGAGAAGGGGAGCTTAAAATATAGGTAGGGCTTAAAATATAGGTCAACCAAGGGGGTGGGGTCTATGAAGAGGACTTAAAATGAAAGGTGAGTCTGAAATAAAGAATAATCGAGACTATTCGAGAAGGGGAGCTTAAAATATAGCTCAACCAGGGGGGTGGGATCTATGAAGAGGGCTTAAAATAAAAGGTGAGTCTGAAATATAGGTCAACTATGTGGTTTGCAAAATCCATGACTTAAAATATAGGTAGGGCTTAAAATATAGCTCAACCATGGGGGTTTGCAAAATCGAGGTTTTAAAATAAAAGGTGAGTCTGAAATAAAGAAAAATCGAGACTATTCGAGAAGGGGAGTTTAAAATATAGGTGGGTCAACCAGGGGGTTTGCAAAATCGAGGTTTTAAAATAAAAGGTGAGTCTGAAATATAGGTCAACCATGTGGTTTGCAAAATCCATGACTTAAAATATAGGTAGGGCTTAAAATATAGGTCAACCAGGGGGTTTGTAAAATCGAGGTTTTAAAATAAAAGGTGAGTCTGAAATAAAGAAAAATCGAGACTATTCGAGAAGGAGGACTTAAAATTAGAGTTAAAAACTAGATAGCACAAGGGGTTAAAAGGGGGAGGAATTTTTAATTATGAATTATTAATTATGAATTATGAATTATGAATTATTAATACCACGACAGTTGCTACGCCAGGGTCAATTTCCTGTTGATTGCAACATAGGGGTCAAAGTTCAGAAGGCAACGTGGCCCAGCACAGGTCAATTTCCGGTCGATTGCGACATAGGGGGTCCAAGTCAAGAAGGCAACGTGGACGATTGCGACATAGGGGGGAAAGCACTGTGCAAAGGGGGATCGCCAGGTTGTGATGAAACTGCTTAGGGTGATCCGTTAACGTGCGCAAAATTGTTTCATTTCTCAAATTACCTAGGTAATCTGCAAATTACCTGGATAATCTGCACATTACCTACTAGGCACTCGTTAAAGTGAAAATAAGATCTTTGCTGGAACAACAGGAACGTTTCTGTACGCTTAAATTAACATAATGTTATTTATCTAGTGTCCGAGAGTAGAGTTGAAACCAAAATCTGTCAACATGAATCAGTCGTCCGAATTATAAAAAACGCCCCCAAAATGAGCAGGCCAAGTGAGAACGAATCATTTTAGTGATTCGTTATCAAGAATGAATCACTTTACCGATTCGTTCTCACTTGGCCTCCTCTCATCCGGGGCGTTTTTTATAATGCGGACGAGTGAATCACGTGACACGAAGATTCATATTCAAGAGATTCACCACTATGAGAGAAACAAACTTTTGAACTTTAACGATACGGAAGCCGTTAATGTGCACATTACCTAGGTAAAATGCGGAAAACTCTTGATTCCGCACGTTAACGAAGCAAATCAGTTAATCTGCAGATTAGCTAGGTAATGTGCACATTAACGGCTTTCGAGCTTTAGCGGTAACATATATATAACAAGTAAAAACTTATGACGCGAGTAATAACTTTTAACAAATTACGCCTTCCCTCTCCCCCCCCTCCCCGAAAGAGTTAAATTTAAGGGAAGCCAATCACAACGACTGCCATATGCAAACGAAACCTTGTGAGAAAAGGAATGTTAATTAGCAACCGAAAAGTATTCCCTTCCCCCAGGGGCGGTTTCATGCTAGCACGATCGCACCGATCCTCGTCGATAGAACTTAGAGAAGTTGATGCAGAACAAAGACCCCACGCGCTCCCTTAAAAATGTTTTGTTTCCTCGAATCAAAACATTTTTAAGTTTTGATTCCTCTGTTGTGAATAGCTGTTTCTCTTCTACGAAACTAACTGAAGTATAAATGTTACATTTGATGTTCAATCATTTATGTTATGAATATATGCGCAATCAGTTTATGAAATTATTTCCGTAGGCCTTTGAGAAAACTATCTAAATATTGATCTATCATTTTAAAAAATTTCTTTTCAGTAAGTTTGCGTATTTAATGATTCTCAATAGTTATATTTATCATAATGCTTTACAACTTGCTGTTTCAAATACGGTGTTTTAAAATCATTAAATAATTTATGACTAATTGATAGTACAACAAAACTCTGGTACATCATCAGAATTTTTGACAGGAGATAGATAAATTAAAATGTGATGGCAAGGTTAGAAGCCCCTCAACTTTGGGCTTCCTGTTATTCCATTCGGAGAGGAGAGCTTGCCGGAGGAACGGCAAGCCCACAATCTCCTGATAACATGTCTGTTGATCTGGCAGCTGACTAAGTTCTCTTTTAGTTTGGATGTTACGTCTTATTCCATTAGGGCTGGGAGATGGTTATGAGGTTATAGGAGACTCAACCTTCAGAACTGAACTTCTTTTATTACCAGTCTTTTGCACCAGACCCGCCATCTGCCCTACGAGCTGATTTCATTATTTTCCTTTTAGCAAACCTTCATGTACCTTTTGCTGATGGTATTATTACTAATATCTTTCGATGAGCGCAATTAATTACACATTGATTTACTAAGCTTCAGTCACTCTCTGGCTTTTCAATAGGTAGGATCCGAACCCACGATTGGCTGATCATGTCTAATGAACTTAAAAAAACCTTCATTATTTGCATAAAACAGTAGGAATATTTTAAACTGAGAAGATATTTAAGCATATTTGTGAGAGGATTTTTTCAATATGCAGCATAATAACACGGGGCCACTGCTTAACGTCCAATCCGACGGAGACCTGCCTTTCCAAACCCATCGGGAAGGAGCCAGAAGGTATGTTCATGGGAAGCTAATTCTAAAGTTCTATAACTTCTCAAATTCTTTTTATAGAATTTTTATAGAAACAAATGCGACTAAAAACATAGATCTCAACCAAATACATCTGAATCTGGATTGTTCAACAATATTCTTTAGCAGGCTTGGATCTGGTGGAAAAAAATTAAGGTGTTGGGGAGTAAAAAATTCAATCGAGCAGGGAAAATGGGATGGCAAGAGATTGCAGTGCCATTATTAGCATACCATTTCCCCCTCTGTTGTTTTAGAAATTTAAAAAAATCGTTGAAAAATGCATAAAAATTCATAAGTTCAACAAATTTTTGCCTCTATTATTACCCCTACTAGCATTCTCAAGGGGGAGGGGGTTGGCCACTTGCCCCCTACCCCCCTTCCGGATCTGTCCTTTCGATATTTAAAGAGTTAGAGGAGCTGGAATATTTAAGAACAACAATACGTGTTAAGAAACCAATACAAATTGAGAAATGTTGAAAGAATTATCTACACAAACTTCTGTTACTACACCATTTGTATCATTTGCAATATTACTTAATATTTATGATTTATTTAACTTATACAACTTTACATGACTGGGCACTGTTGTTGGTTGACTGCTAAATATTCGAACTTCCTTTCCTCTTTAAATATTGAACAAATATTGTTTGCTATTCGCAATTTAGTTGGAATTGCTTGTGATCTTTCATTTATCTCTAATCCCATATGAACATCACAGCTTATTTTAGAAGTGACAGAGCTGGAGTGTTGAACCTGTCAATCGTCAGCTACAGGTCTATCACGACACGCCTTTTGGTCGATCTTGCTTTCAATGCAGAATTCTCTCATTCCACTCTGTTTCGTCAGCCGTAATCTTCACTTAAGCCGCGATCATGCAAGCCTCGTGTAGAGGCGGTGAAATCACAAAATGATCCTGCATGAGCAATTACCGGATAAAAATTATAAAAATTAAAATATTTATTTTTGGTTGGGAGAGGGAGAAAAATCTGAGCGAGTTACTAAATGTAATATTTTTTATTACTACTCATTTTTAATTTTTTTAAATTTCACCTACAATTTCACTTAAGAATTATAGAAAACAAATTTAATATTTTCACATGGTTAAAAATATTAATTGAGGAGTTGCAGATGTTTCGTAGCTGCTGCTATCTACGGTCACGATAATTAAAGGTTTTTATCTGTTGTAATATTTAACTTGTTCAATAAATATTTGTCAATTTGCAATTCATTTTATTTTGTGACCTGTGCACATAAGTATCTCAGCCACAACCTACGCTATTTCAAACAGTATGATACAAAATACAGTTATTCACTTTTACGTGATAAAATACGTTATCATATCGCAGGATTACAATAAAACTAGAAGAACGCATATAGCTTCTGGCAAATACGGGAACCTCGTTTTAAAAAATGAAGTTTTTTCGTTTACCTGCTTTTCAGTCTCAAAAGTTTAAATTCGAACTAATGGATCATTAGGAGAATGCAAACAGTACTATTCTATTAGAACTTATGTAACATAAAAAAAAAAACATTTTCCTATTATTCTTTAAAACTGAAGCGTTGCTCTCCTCGCACCCTTCTCAGACAAGGGGTACTTTGTTGCAGTCAATGCAATATATTTTGACATTGAAATTTCAGATTTCTATGGCTACTTTTCGTTTTTTTTCTACCCTGCTGAGGAGTGATCAACCACACAGGGTCCTGGTGCTGACCATATAAACCCACTGGACTGGACAGTTATATGGCTCTGAGCTTGGACAGATATATGGCCTGATTTTGCTGCACTGGTGGGCTTCTGTGGAGGGAAAATCTTCCGCTGTGTTTTCTGCTTGTTTGTGGGTTGACAACCCCAAGTGAATAGATTCACAGGATACGTTTATCAGCTGGTGGATAATCCTGAGCAGAGGTCATCGCAGGCACCTGAACTCTTTGCTTCTATTGGCTTCGTCAAATCCTACATTGGAGGAAGTCTTCCAGTGTAGATGGTTTCAGCCTTTAGTAGTGGGGGTACGGGTCTTTGCCTCATGTCTGCGATTATAGGGCTGTTTGATATTGTTGGCATTCCCTCTCTCAATAAACATAGTTTCTTTAAACATCCCACTAACCATTTTCTCTCCATAGGTAGTTGGAATGTGAGGACTCTGCATAGAGCTTTTTCTCTTGATGTCCTCATACAAGAATTCCACCGTTATAAATTAGGCTTGCAAGAGACCAGATGGACGATAAAGGTCAGATTCTTAAAAATAATTTTAAATTTCTCTTTTCAGGGAGGGACGACAATAAGCATCACCAAGCCGTGGGTCTGCTTCTCAGCAGACACGCTAGTGATGCTCTTCTAGGATATGAGTGCATTAATGAAAGGTTTCTTACAGCAAAATTTCAGACAAGCGTTAAAGACCTGAATGTTATCTGCTGTTATGCCCCCACTGAGGATGCCGATGAGGATGAGAAGGATAGGTTTTATGAACAACTTCAGGATATTTTGAATTCTGTCAAGAAAGGTGATATTACCCTTGTTCTTGGTGACTTCAATGCCAAAGTTGGTACTGACTCTGACCTTTGGGGAGGAGTAATAGGCCCTTTTGGTATTGCCAGGAGCAATGGCAATGGGCAGCGTCTCCTGCAGGTAAGTAAACGCAATGGATTCAGAATAACTAACACTTATTACAAACCATCAAGCCAAAGATTCTTATCAGCAGCTAACTGATCTTTTACACGTTTAGTACGTTCTCTGTAATGCCTTCTATTAGGACTAGCAGGGTATTGATTAAGGACATTCCTGCAGTTCTTTCTTTCCGAAATAAGCTCAATGCGCGACATACATAAGTGCACATGGGTTTCACCCGATGGGCTGCATAAGAATATGATTGATTATATATTAATTAACAGGAAATGACTAGTTCTCTTAGGAATACCAGGTCATACAGGGTAGCTCAAATTGGATCTGACCATTATCTTGTTAAAAGTGTCTTGCAAATTAAACTTAAAAAGTGTTGTGTTAGGGTTAAAAAAATTGCTTTTAATACTGAAGCTCTGAAAGACCCAGTTGTAGCCAAAGCTTACCATGATAGGTTACTTAATCATTATGACAGTCATGGTTTGCTTACTACCGAAGTTGAGGAAGAATGGGATCATTTTACACAGGCTTTTTTGGACACTAACAGTACTCTTTTAGGAAAAAAGGAGCAGAAGAGCCAGAATTATCTGAGTGATAAAGCACTTGAGCTTATTTCGGAAAGAAAGAACTGCAGGAATGTCTTTAATCAATACCCTACTAGTCCTAATAGAAAGCATTACAGAGAACTTAATAAACGTGTAAAAGATCAGTTAGCTGCTGATAAGAATCTTTGGCTTGATGGTTTGGCTGAAAAAGCCAAGGAAGCAGTTAGACAGCAAAAAAGCAGAGAGCTGTACCAGATAGTTAATGTTTTGTGTGGTAGAAAACGGACAGGTATACAGGGATTGAAGGATAAACAAGGTAAGGTTATAGAAGGTGAGGATTCTGTCATGGCTAGGTGGGCTGAGCATTTCAGTGATATTCTAAACAATGCGGTTAGTTCTATCCCATTGTTTGCAGTGATGATAGATGCATTGGTGGCTTTATTGTCAGCCCTATAACACAATCTGTAGTTATTTTGTCCATTTCTAAACTTAAACTTCATAAATCCCCAGGGGTAGATGAAATTACTACGGAAATAATTAGAAACCACTTGGATGACTGAAATTCTGAATATCTTTTATGATAAAGGCATGGTTCCTAAGGATTTTACCAGAGCTATTGTTATCCCTATTTTCAAGAAAGGTGATCGCAGTTCTTGTGATAACTATAGGGGTATCAGCCTACTCTCTGTTCCAGATAAAGTTCTTTCCATGATTGTGCTTAATAGAATTAAGAATCTGGTTACAGTCAATTGCGTGATGAGCAATGTGGATTCAGAAGTGGTAGGGGATGTGTGGATCAGATATTTTCAATTAGGCAGATTATTGAGAAATGTTTAGAGTTTCAGAAACCTTTGGTTGCTAGCTTTGTTGATTTCAAAAAGGCTTTTGACTCTGTTGATCGTCATAATTTGTGGTTGATTGTAAGATCATATGGTATACCTGACAATTAGTTAACATAATGAAAGCTCTCTATAATAACACTGAGTCGTGTGTGAGAGTTGGTAAGGCTTGTAGCAATTGGTTTAGCATTACTTCTGGTGTTCCACAAGGGTGCATTTTGTCTCCTTTTCCCTTTAGCTTAGTTATTGATTATGTTATGCGAAATTCACTTCAAGCGAAAGATTTTGGCCTTAAATGGACTGGAGATACGAAAATTTCTGATTTAGATTATGCTGATGATTTAGCCCTTTTGGCAAATGATGTTGATGAGATGAACTCTTTCATTCGAGCTGTTGAAGAAACTGTTACTAGAGTAGGTTTGGTTATAAACAAAGAAAACTAAAGTGATGAAAATTGGTCAGTCAGTTAATCTGAATGGTTTCAGTCTTGAGCAGGTGTCACAGTTTAATTATCTTGGGAGCTATGTAACAGATAATGGTAATGTGCGGCATGTGATTAACAGACGAATAGGGATTGCTGCCGGGACTTTTAAGAATCTAGGGAGAGTGTGGTGAAATAGGCGTATACACCTAAAGACTAAAATTAGACTGTATAATAGTTTGGTTCTTTCTAGGGTTAGTTATGGTAGTGAAACTTGGACACTTTGTAAACAAGATAACAGGAAACTAGATGCTTTTGATTCTAGATGCTTACGCAGTATCTTGGGCATTAGGTGGTTCAACTTTGTCACTAATGATGAGGTTAGGCAAAGGAGTTTGCAGCCTCCTTTAAGCAGCATATTGTGCAGAGAGAGACTCCATAAAGAAGGGGAGACCTAGGATGCGGTGGGCGATGTCAAACAGGACCTTGTTAGAATTGGTGTGCAGTGGCCAGATGCAGTAGATGTAGCTCAGGATAGACTTGCTTGGAGAACTAAATTGCATGGTCTGGTTGGACCTGCGTAGCCCATCGCTGCTTGAGGATGATGATGATAATGATGACCGATGTAAATTAAAACTACCAGAGGATTGGAAAAATGCCAAAAATAATGTTTCATTTAGTAACAATCCAACTAAAGAAGATTTTTCGAATTATCTCTTAATTACTTTTTCCCACCTGCCTTGGCCTTCTTGTTAATGCAAACCACGTGACCTTCACACTCCATCATCAAAATTTAAAATGTCTGATATATACATCGTTTGCAATATTCGTTCAAAATTTTGAAATTTTCAAAATTTTACATCGTTAGAGGGCGCAATTTAAATTTTCGGCTGGAGTATTTCATATTGCCCATCACTTTTTGAATTCTATCAAGAAAGGAGATATTGCCTTTATTCTAGGTGACTTCAATGCCAAAGTTGGTACTGACTCTCACCTTTGGGGAGGAGTGATAGGCCCTTTTGGTATTGGTCGCTGCAATGGCAATGGGCAACGTCTTCTACAGGTAAGTAAACTCAATGGTTTCAGAATAACTAACACTTATTACAAACACCGCGACATACATAAGTACACATGGGTTTCATCTGATGGGCTGCATAAGAATATGATTGATTATGTATTAATTAACAGCAAATGGGCTAGTTCTGTTAGGAATACCAGGTCATATAGGGGAGCTGAAATTGGTTCTGACCATTATCTTGTTAAAAGAGTCTTGCAACTTAAACTTAAAAAGGGTTGTGCTAGGGTTAAAAAATTCCTTTTAATACTGAAGCTCTGAAAGACCCATTTATAGCTAAAGCTTACCATGATAGGTTACTTAATCATTATGACAGTCATGGTTTGCTTATTACTGAAGTTGAGGAAGAATGGTGCCGTTTTAAACAGGCATTTTGGAAACTAACAGTACTCTTTTAGGAAAAAAGGAGCAGAGGAGACAGAATTATCTGAGTGATAAGGCACTTGAGCTTATTTCAGAAAGAAGGAACTGCAGGAATGTCCTTAATCAGTAGCCTACTAGTCCTAAAAGAAAGGATTACAGAGAGCTTAATAAACGTGTAAAAATCAGTTAGCTGCTGATAAGAATCTTTGGCTTGATGGCTTCGCTGACAAAGCCGAAGAAGCAGTTAGACAGCACAACAGCAGGAGCTGTACCAGATAGTTAATGTTTTGTGTGGTAGAAAACGGACAGGTATACAGGGATTGAAGGATAAACAAGGTAAGGTTTTAGAAGGTGAGGATTCTGTCACGGCTAGGTAGTCTGAGCATTTCAGTGATGTCCTAAACAATGTGGTTAGTTCTACTCCCATTGTTTGTAATAATGATAGATGCATTGGTGGCTTTAATGTTGGCCCTATAACACAATCTGAAGTTATTTTGGCTATTTCTAAACTTAAACTTCATAAATCCCAAGGTGTAGATGAAATTACTACGGAAATGCTTAGAGCTGGGAATGTTTCCGTTACCACTTGGATGAATGAAATTTTAAATATCTATTATGATAAAGACCTGGTTCCTAAGGATTTTAACAGAGCTAATATTATCCCTATTTTCAAAAAAAGGTGATCCTGTGAAAACTATAGGGTATCAGCCTACTCTCTGTTCCAGGTAAATTTCTTTGCATAATTGTGCTTTATAGAATTAAGAATCTGTTTGACAGGCAATTGCGTGATGAGCAATTTGGATTTACAAATGGTAGGGATGTGTATATCAGATATTTTCATTTAGGCAGATTCTTGAGAAATGTTTAGAGTTTCAGAAACATTTGGTTGCTAGTTTTGTTGATATTAAAAAGGCTTTCGACTCTGTTCATCGTCAAAATTTATGGTTGATTGTGAGATCCTATGGTATACCAGACAAGTTAGTGAACATAATGAAAGCTCTCTATAATAACACTGAGTCATGCGAGTAGTTTGTTGCCAACCCACAGAATCCCTTTGCACAATGCTTTTCCCTTATGACGTCACAGGCCACGCCCCCTATACGTAATCACCCTCCCCTATGATGTAATTCATTGTGCAACATAACCACGCCCCCTTTATTAATATTAAAAAATTAATAATTCATAATAAAAAACACATTTGCCACCTTTTTACCGCCGTGGCGCCATCTGGTGGCAATGAAGAGTTACTATTTCCAAAAAAAACCTGTTTTAACTCTAATTTTCCCGATTTTGATTCCCCCTTATTAAAAATTCCTCCCCCCTTATTATAAAACCCCTGGCGCCATCTGGTGCCTGTGACGAACACTAAATTCCCAAAAACCATTATTTTAACTCTAATTCTTCGATTTTTGATTTCCCCCTTATTAAAAATTTCTTCCCCTTATTAAAAAGCCTATGGCGCCATCTGTTGACAGTGAGACGTACTATTTTCGGAAAAAACCCTTATTTTAACTCTAATTTCCCGATTTCAGACTCACCCGGTTGATCTACCTATATTTTAAGCCCCCCTCCTTTTGCAGACCCCCTGGCCCACCTATATTATAAGCCCTACTTATATTTAAAGCCCTCCTTTACCAAAGATCGGCTGATGCAACCCTCAGAATAATTGCATGGGTAGCAACGATCGGTTGTTGCAGGTCTCAGAATAATTGCACAGAAAGGGATGATACAAGTCTCAATTGTAAAAGCAACTCCTCACATAAAATCAACTCCCAAAGCTGTATTCATTCCTTATTAATTAAACACTTATCAAAACTGTCTCCTCATTAAAAATTTAATCGGTGACATCCAATGCGCATTTTAGTATATCTCTGTATTTAAAAACTCTTTTGGCTTCTATCCTTTTACAAGTCCACTAAGCTCTTTTTGAATGGTAACACTCTGAATGTCTAATGCAGGTCTCAATTATAAAAGCAACTCCTCACAGAAAATCAGCTCCCAAAGTTGTATATGTATTTATTCCTTATTAATTAAACACTCGTTAAAACCCCACCCTACCTTTTATTAAAAGCTCACTAAGCTCCTTAGGTATCCACATTCATTTTACCAAGACCGTCAAACAATTCCGTAGTAATTAAACACTCATCAAAATTCCCTCACCTTTATTAAAAGTTACCTCTATTAAAACTCTCTTGTTATCCACATTCATTTTTCCAAGTCCACTAATCAACTCCCTAGTAATTAAACACTTATCAAAAACTCTGTTCCTCACCATACAGTCGAAATAAAACGTGGTAAAACAGTTTTCTGTAGACGCGCTTAATCGGGGAAAAAAATCCTTCCCTGACAGCGTGATTTGATCTCTCTACCTAGGTGTCAATAGCCGGACGTTATCGCACTCGACTAGGGCTTGTACATGATGATGTGGCTTAGATGTGTGTCGAACGGGGTATAACCGTATAAATTATATATCTCTTTATTACAGCTTGAGTTTTTTTTTTCAGATATTAACGTAGGTTTTTTATTATCATACGTTTTTTACAACCTTCGTATTCTTTATAACTAGCTTTTTCCTGCGTATACGTATTTCTTATAATGAATCCGATAGTCCTTTCACATTAATATGCGTATTTTAAGTCCGTTACAGTAACACTAATTTCTTTTAACTCCATGACTGTCGGTTGTGGGTTGTCGCATTTTTACTAGAAGAAGGACTATTCCTACAGTAACTGTTTTAAAAGACTGTCCCGCAGTAATTGCCAATGGGTAAAAAATTAATAAAAGGAAAACAACGGAAAATGAAAAGTTTGATTTAAAAACTTATTCATCATTATGAAAAATATTGAGGAGTAATATGGTCGACCTAATAGACCCGTGTTCGGAGTCTCACCCCGGACTACGTTTTACTGACGGATGGTTAAGTCCTGTGAAATTAAAAAATTCAAAACGGGGAATCACAATGGTTTTATTGACGGGTGAATCTTGGATCTGCCCTGCTTCCATATCAGGAGCACTGCCTTACATCGTGAAAACACACTGGCACTTTTTATCATGGTTTTCGGACTCGATATTTTTCCAGTATCCAGAGACGGTTCTCCCAATTCTATCCTTTATGATAGGTCAGCGTTTCAATGTACCCAATGTAGACAAACCGTTTTGAAATTACGCATCCTAAACCTCCAAGTGCTGAGCTTATTAAAATTAGTCTCCATCGGGTTGGTATCGTCAGATATCTGTGTTTCCACGTAGTAACGCTACTCCGAAGAAAAATCAGCTAAAACGGTTTTAAAAATCGTCTCTCCCACCGTTTGCGTGCGAACGTATGCCTCATCACGCTGATGAAATTGGGTAAAAAATAACTTTTTTGTATGAGGAGAATGTTATAGAAACTAAGAATGCTAAAAAAAACTTTAGTTCCATCATGAATGCGTGTTAATGGAGTAGGGGGCATTAGTTTAATACTTCAACTATAAAAATACAATGTCTCACTCGAGCGCAACCTCTCAACTTACCTGCGCTAATCCGCTGTAATTTTATTTGCTACTGGACTGGTAGTCAAAATTTAGCAAATACTTCAACTATAAATATAATACATTGCTTCACTCGAACGCACCCTCTCAACTTACCTACGTTGAAGTTTTATTTGCAACCGGACTGATAGTCAAAACTTAGCAAATACTTCAACTATAAAAATAATACAATGTCTCACTCGAGCACGTCCTCTCAACTTACCTGCACTAATCCACTGAAATTTTATTTGCAACTGGACGGATAGTCAAAATTTAGCAAATACTTCTTCGAAACCGCTTAACTATGCACATATATGCTCTGATCGGGCCTGAAAATGAAATGAAATGTTCTTGCGTAGTGCTTAAAAGAGGCGACCTTCTACCCCGTTTCGAAACTTTCTACACTCATCGCCATGTGATCTGAACGGCGGACACAACAAGCTGATGACGTACAAAGGTCACGGGTCAGCAGTGGAATGCTTCGCCTTTGAGAAGAGCAGTGGCTCCGTCCAAAAACCTAATGGGAAAGTCAAATAATTACTGTTTCCTGTCGAATGCTGCACTATCAGAACTCTGTGTGAGCTAGCTTCGGATCTTAAGTTATTGCGTTCTCCAAGCACTCAGCTGGTTTTACAAGGATGACAGCACAATTAAAGCATGTAGCGGTTACAAGGAAAATAGGATTTGACATCGTAGATTAGAAATGTGTACCATATAATTCCATGGAAAAAATACGAAATCTTCAGCATTACCCCCAGCGTCCTTTGTTAGTGCTAGTATTAACATCCTTATACCCCTTACTTCAAATTTTCATATGACATTCTGTGGTTAAGTTTCAACTTTTATTTCTTTCCAACCGCAATAACCCCGAAACAACCCATTCTGCGGAACACTGATGACTTCGATGCAAAGGACGCTACCACCATGCACTAAAAAACAAACTTGCAATCGCATAGAATATGAAGAACTAAAAAAGTCATTAAAAGCATCAATGGACTTATGTGAAACGTAATGTAAAGAGCTTGACAACAGTAATATAGACAGGGATCCTCGCTCACTATACTATCACAACCCTCGAGAAATAATCAAAGATGAATAGACCTCTGTAAAGTTCTGACCACACAATCTTCTGAGTTCATTCTGCTGCAGATGTTGTCAGGAACACAAGGGATGTTTTACACATTCAAGGACTTTTTTTGACATTCGTTAATCAAAGTGTCTATCTGCACATCAGACTTGTTATTACACCGACAAACTACATATCCATAGGCTGAGTAAGCATTTAGAATGAAAAATTGAGTTTGCTTCACTACAATCTCATAACTTAATTTTCAGATGCACTCCAGAGATTCGTAAAATGCTCATTATGTATGCATTTCCTCTCACAAGATAATTAAAGTTCATCGCTGATTCATCTTTCCTATCGGTATATTTACTTTCTAATAAATCAAACTTTAACGACCAGACTAGTTAAATCGCAAGCATCATCAGATTATTACTGCTTACGTTGAAAATCTCACAATAGCCTATCCAGCACTTTACCACAACCGATACAGCCACAAGTTACGATAGTCAACATCTGTCCCATAGACAGTAAGTTAGTTATTTCTAACAAAGTCAAGGTTTGAGATCCACAGTAAGACATGAATGTTACCATACACCTATGTCGTGCTAACTGTTAAGACAGATAGTTGCATACTTTTTTAAAAGATACATCGAATGCACTCTTACATGCACGAACCTTCCATTTTCTAACGTGAGAGGAAAGCGCGAACAGTCATTCTTCCACAATAAGTCAATGTTGACTGCATTAAATATGATTCGAACGGAACACAATCTGAATAGCCGCTTTTGTTTGTAAATTAAAAAATCTGAAAACTCAATGGAAAACAACAATATTTCCATGAAAAGTTGGGTCCCAGAATCGAGACCTAGCTCTGCATTCACCGACTTCAGCCGCCGATAAAACGTAAGCTCTTCCGACACTTATTCCAAGCACTCTCTTTTTTCAGAGTTCCCTCGGTACGTTTGAATAAGCGCAGGGGGGAAGATGATTAGCTGCAAACCCAAGTTTTTCGACGTAGATAGGGTGTTACGCTACAACGGAGATGTCTGTTTAGTCATTTTTCACTACTTCTATACTAGTGTAGAATTCTTAGAACAACTGGTGCTATGTTCGTGTGAAAGTGGTTCTGGCAAGCACACGTTTTTTGATATGTATCCTGTTTGGAAATAACACTGTCTATGGAGCATTGCACTTCTACATACCATAAGCATAATGCCTCGCGATTCTAAGAGTTCCTAGAACCAATATTAGTCTTATTTTTGTAGTTCAACGGAGTGCTTTGATCTTTCTCAACCTCTGTCACGGGTTGGACCGGTATTGCACTACTTCCGGTAGCTGCCCACATATTTAATCCACAATTAGTACATGCACCATTTAAAGTTCTTTAGTAATCGTATCAGGTGTAGAGCAGAACAGGATACTTCAATCATCAAGACAAGATGCAGAAGTAAGATTGAAAATGAAAGGAAAAGTGATAGAGAAGCGTAAGAAAAGCACTACACCCTGCATTTCCACATTAAAAGAAAACGTAAGCATTCGAAACAGAGGGCGCCCTGCGCCAGCTTAAAAGGCAAGAAGATGGTTGATAACAATGGTTTAACCATTCATTTTTTAAGTATTAGGACGTTCATGTTACAATTTCTTACAACAGCGTTCATTTCTGGTGAAGATGCAAGTCTGCAACATTCACTTTTCGTGTAAGCATGCGAATATTACATTTCAGCAACATTCACTTTTTTGTGTAAGTGAACCAGTCACTTCAGAATATTGACACTCTTGCGAACTCACTGAAACATGTCTCCTTCCTGTGTCTCTTCATATCTATACACTATTCTTACGAGCACAAAAGATAGAACTTTCGAAGGAAGGTGAAGCATGTATCAGTTTAAAAAAGCGATTTTCCGCGTTTCTGACGTTTAACCAACGCCATCTATCGGTACAGGAATCCTCAAAACAACCAATGGAGTGAACTACAGTGAAATCCTCACACGGGACAAGGCACTCACGTTGAAAATAGTTGATAAATCTTCGAGATCAATAGCCGAAGGTTGGCTAGAAGGTTGAGGGAGGAGACTGGGCTAGAAGGGTTGGATCAGTATTTGCACCAGCAATGGGTTGGATCAGTATTGCACCACGATGGGTTGGCCCAGTATTGCACCAATGCTATTTATTGGGAAATTACCTGTACTAGCAGAGCTGGTACAAGGTGAATGCAAATCGGTTCATACATATATCGTGTCTGTTTCTTCATATCTCTATTCTTTCGAACACAAATGCTAAAAGATTTCATGCAACAGTTAAGTAACAGTAAATAAGTGATTTTCCACGTTTCGAGCATATAACCAGAGCTATCTATCGGGTAGAGGAATCCTCAAAACTAAGTAACAATACTAGAAAAATCACGGTCCATATCATTTATATTCATGTATTTCAAACCATTTTCTTGTTACTAGGGATCTGACAGAGAATGTAAGCATTCATCACATCAAAACAGATATCATAGAGGGCGCGCTGTGTCCACTTAAAAGGCAACAGCAAGGCTAGTAACCACGGTTTAACCATTCATTTCTTAAGTATTAGAGCGTTAATGTTACAATTTCTTGCAACAAAGTTCATAGCTAGTGAAGATATAAGTCTGCAACATTCACTCTTCTGTGTAAGCATGCGAATATAACATTTCAGTGGTATGTGAACCAAACATTCCGTTGAGAATAATATTTAAAAACATCAGTGTGGACTCATGGGTACATAAAACGTGTCTCGTTCCTGTGTCTCTTCCTATCTATATACTATTCTTACGTGCACGAAAGATAGAACTTTCGAAGGAAGATGAAGCATGTATCAGTTTAAAATAATGTTTTTAAACTGATAAATTCTGTGTTTCGAACATTTAACCAGTGCCATCTAGTGAGAAATATGCTGACTACCCGATTCGAGTAAGACAACAGCAGTCTGTTTATGTATATATGGTTTCTCTGATCTTATGCAAAGTATATTCATTTTTATGTCATGTATGGTGTTATACATAAGTGTATGCATACATCCATGCGATGGACTAAGTTTTTCTTCATATTGTGTCACAGATCTTACCTTGAATACGCATATTTCAGGATGTAAGGATTTTTCTCCAACACGTTCGAATATTTTTTGAGTACGACTGTCTTACATTTCCTGTCAGATGTCTCGTAACGAACAAAACGTGTGTTTTTTACTAATACAGAAGAGGACATACAACCGAGAATATTTTCAAATTAGAATAACACGACATCCTGATGTGTTAAGAACGAAACGGTGGGATACTAACAGATGAACCATGACCTGAAACGCTCGAAATCCTGTTGTTTCGCGCAAGAGGGATGAAGGATGTAAAACATGTAATAATCTGAAAAGGGAAATCCAGACCCCCTTTTATGGTACAAGGATTTTTTTCAGGAGTATTACGTTTTATCACCCTTCACCCCCCTTGCGCGAAACAACAGGATTTCAATCGTTTCAGGCCATGGTTCAACTGTTAGTATCCCACCTTGTCATTCTTAACGCATCAGGATGTCGTGTTATTCTAAGTTTGAAAATATTCTCGGAGAAACCGTACATATATAAACAGACTGCTGTTGTCTTACTCGAATCGGGTAGTCAGCATATTTCTCACTAGATGGCACTGGTTAAACGTTCGAAACACAGAAAATCATTTTTTTAAACTGATACATGCTTCATCTTCCTTCGAAAGTTCTATCTTTCGTGCACGTAAGAATAGTATATAGATAGGAGAGACACAGGAAGGAGACACGTTTTATGTACCCATGAGTCCACACTGATGTTTTTAAATATTATTCTCAACGGAATGTTTGGTTCACATACCACTGAAATGTTATATTCGCATGCTTACATAGAAGAGTGAATGTTGCAGAATTGTATCTTCACTAGCTATGAACGTTGTTGCAAGAAATTGTAACATTAACACTCTAATACTTAAGAAATGAATGGTTAAACTGTGGTTACTTGCCTTGCTGTTGCCTTTTAAGCGGGCACAGGGCCCCCTCTGTGTTATCTGTTTTGATGTGATGAATGCTTACGTTTTCTGTCAGATCCCTAGTAACAAGAAAATGGTTTGAAATACATGAATATATATGTTATGGTCCGTGATTTTTCCAGTATTGTTACTTAGTTTTGAGGATTCCTCTACCCGATAGAGAGCTCTGGTTTTATGCTCGAAACGCGGAAAATCACTTATTTACTGTTTCTTAACTGTTGCATGAAATCTTTTAACATTTGTGTTCGAAAGAATAGAGATATGAAGAAGCAGACACCATATATGTCTGAACCTATTTGCATTCACCTAGAGAACTAAATTGCACGGTCTGGTTGGACCTCCGCAGCCCATGGCTGCTTGATGATGATGATGATGATGATGGTGGTGGTGGTGGTGGTGGTGGTGGTGGTGGTGATGATGATGATGATGATGATGATGATGATGATGATGATGATGATGATGATGATGATGATGATGATGATGATGATGATGATGATGATGATGATGATGATGATGATGATGATGATGATGATGATGATGATGATGATTAGCAGCTCTGCTAGTACCGGTAATTCGCCAATAAATAGCATCGGTGCAATACTGGGCCAACCCATCGCTAGTGCAATACTGATCTAACTATTCTACCGTAGTCTCCTCCCTCAACTTTCTAGCCAACCTTCAATTATTGATCTCGAAGATTTATCAACTATTTTCAACGTGAGTGCCTTGTCCCGTGTGAGGATTTCACTGTAGTTCACTCCATTGGTTGTTTTGAGGATTCCTGTACCGATAGATGGCGTTGGTTAAACGTCAGAAACGCGGGAAATCGTTTTTTTAAACTGATACATGCTTCACCTTCCTTCGAAAGTTCTATCTTTTGAGCTCGTAAGAATAGTGTATAGATATGAAGAGACACAGGAAGGAGACATGTTTCAGTGAGTTCGCAAGAGTGTCAATATTCTGAAGTGACTGGTTCACTTACACAAAAAGTGAATGCTGCTGAAATGTAATGTTCGCATGCTTACACGAAAAGTGAATGTTGCAGACTTGCATCTTCACCAGAAATGAACGCTGTTGTAAGAAATTGTAACATGAACGTCCTAATACTTAAAAAATGAATGGTTAAACCATTGTTATCAACCTTCTTCTTGCCTTTTAAGCTGGCACAGGGCGCCCTCTGTTTCGAATGCTTACGTTTTCCTTTAATGTGAGAATGCAGGGTGTAGTGCTTTTCTTACGCTTCTCTATCACTTTTCCTTTCATTTTCAATCTTACTTCTGCATCTTGTCTTGATGATTGAAGTATCCTGTTCTGCTCTACACCTGATACGATTACTAAAGAACTTTAAATGTCGCATGTACTAATTCTGGATTAAATATGTGGGCCGCTACCGGAAGTAGTGCAATACCGGTCCAACCCGTGACAGAGGTTGAGCAAGCTCAAAGCACTCCGTTGAACTACAAAAATAAGACTAATATTGGTTCTGGGAACTCTTAGAATCGCGAGGCATTATGCTTATGGTATGTAGAAGTGTAATGCTCCATAGAGAGTGTTATTTCCAAACAGGATACATATCAAAAAACGTGTGCTTGCCAGAACCACTTTCACACGAACATAGCACCAGTTGTTCTAAGAATTCTACACTAGTATAGAACTAGTGAAAAATAACTAAACAGACAGCTCTGTTGTAGCGTAACACCCTATCTACGTCGAAAAACTTGGGTTTGCAGCTAATCATCTTCCCCCCTGCGTTTATTCAAACGTACCGAGGGAATTCTGAAAAGAGAGAGTGCTTGGAATAAGCGTCGGGAGAGCTTACATTTTATCGGCGGCTGAAGTCAGTGAATGCAGAGCTAGGTCTCGATTCTGGGACCCAACTTTTCATGGAAATATTGTTGTTTTCCAGTGAGTTTTCAGATTTTTTAATTTACAAACAAAAGCGGTTATTCAGATTGTCTTCCGTTCGAATCATATTTAATGCAGTCAATATTGACTTATTGTGAAAGATTGACTGTTCGCGCTTTCCTCTCACACATTAGGAAATGGAAGGTTCGTGCATGTAAGAGTGCGTTCGATGTATCTTTTAAAAAAAATTATACAACTATCTGTCTTAACAGTTAGCTTTCACACGACATAGATGTTCGGTAATATTCATGTCTTACTGTGGATCTCAAACCTTGACTTTGTTAGAAGTAACTAACCTACTGTCTATGGGACAGATGTTGACTATCGTAACTTGTGCCTGTATCGGTTGTGGTAAAGTACTGGATAGGCTATTGTGAGATTTTCAACGTAAGCAGTAATAATCTGATGATGCTTGCGATTTAACTAGTCTGGTCGTTAAAGTTTGATTTATTAGAAAGTAAATATACCGATAGGAAAGATGAATCAGCGATGAACTTTAATTATCTTGTGAGAGGAAATGCATACATAATGAGCATTTTACGAATCTCTGGAGTGCATCTGAAAATTAAGTTATGAGATTGTAGTGAAGCAAACTCAATTTTTCATTCTAAATGCTTACTCAGCCTATGGATATGTAGTTTGTCGGTGTAATAACAAGTCTGATGTGCAGATAGACACTTTGATTAACGAATGTCAAAAAAAGTCCTTGAATGTGTAAAACATCCCTTGTGTTCCTGACAACATCTGCAGCAGAATGAACTCAGAAGATTGTGTGGTCAGAACTTTACAGAGGTCTATTCATCTTTGATAATTTCTCGAGGGTTATGATAGTATAGTGAGCGAGGATCCCTGTCTATATTACTGTTGTCAAGCTGTTTACATTACGTTTCACATAAGTCCATTCATGGTTTTAATGACTTTTTTAGTTCTTCATTTTCTATGGGATTCCAAGTTTGTTTTTTAGTCTACGGTCGTATCGTCCTTTGCATCGAAGTCATCAGTGTTCCACAGAAACTGCCCGTATATCAGTGCATAGTTAAGCGGTTTCGAAGAAGTATTTGCTAAATTTTGACTATCCGTCAAGTTGCAAATAACATTTCAGTGGATTAGTGCTGGTAAATTGAGAGGGCGCGCTCGAGTGAGACGTATTATTTTTATAGTTGAAGTATTTGCTAAGTTTTGACTATCAGTCCGGTTGCAAATAAAACTTCAACGTAGGTAAGTTGAGAGGGTGCGTTCGTGTGAAGCAATGTATTATATTTATAGTTGAAGTATTTGCTAAATTTTGACTACCAGTCCAGTAGCAAATAAAATTACAGCGGATTAGCGCAGGTAAGTTGAGAGGTTGCGCTCGAGTGAGACATTGTATTTTTATAGTTGAAGTATTAAACTAATGCCCCCTACTCCATTAACACGCATTCATGATGGAACTAAAGTTTTTTTTAGCATTCTTACTTTCTATAACATTCTCCTCATACAAAAAAGTTATTTTTTACCCAATTTCATCAGCGTGATGAGGCATACGCTCGCACGCAAACGGTGGGAGAGACGATTTTTAAAACCGTTTTAGCTGATTTTTCTTCGGAGTAGCGTTACTACGTGGAAACACAGATATCTGACGATACCAACCCGATGGAGACTAATTTTAATAAGCTCAGCACTTGGAGGTTTAGGATGCGTAATTTCAAAACGGTTTGTCTACATTGGGTACATTGAAACGCTGACCTATCATAAAGGATAGAATTGGGAGAACCGTCTCTGGATACTGGAAAAATATCGAGTCCGAAAACCATGATAAAAAGTGCCAGTGTGTTTTCACGATGTAAGGCAGTGCTCCTGATATGGAAGCAGGGCAGATCCAAGATTCACCCGTCAATAAAACCATTGTGATTCCCCGTTTTGAATTTTTTAATTTCACAGGACTTAACCATCCGTCAGTAAAACGTAGTCCGGGGTGAGACTCCGAACACGGGTCTATTAGGTCGACCATATTACTCCTCAATATTTTTCATAATGATGAATAAGTTTTTAAATCAAACTTTTCATTTTCCGTTGTTTTCCTTTTATTAATTTTTTACCCATTGGCAATTACTGCGGGACAGTCTTTTAAAACAGTTACTGTAGGAATAGTCCTTCTTCTAGTAAAAATGCGACAACCCACAACCGACAGTCATGGAGTTAAAAGAAATTAGTGTTACTGTAACGGACTTAAAATACGCATATTAATGTGAAAGGACTATCGGGTTCATTATAAGAAATACGTATACGCAGGAAAAAGCTAGTTATAAAGAATACGAAGGTTGTAAAAAACGTAGGATAATAAAAAACCTACGTTAATATCTGAAATAAAAAACTCAACCTGTAATAAAGAGATACGTAATTTATACGGTTATACCCCGTTCGACACGCATCTAAGCCACATCATCAAGTACAAGCCCTAGTCGAGTGCGATAACGTCTGACTATTGACACCTAGGTAGAGAGATCAAATCACGCTGTCAGGGAAGGATTTTTTTCCCCGATTAAGCGCGTCTACAGAAAACTGTTTTACCACGTTTTATTTCGACTGTATGATGAGTAACAGAGTTTTTGATAAGTGTTTAATTACTAGGGAGTTGATTAGTGGACTTGGAAAAATGAATGTGGATAACAAGAGAGTTTTAATAGAGGTAACTTTTAATAAAGGTGAGGGAATTTTCATGAGTGTTTAATTACTAGGGAATTATTTGACGGTCTTGGTAAAATGAATGTGGATACCTAAGGAGCTTAGTGAGCTTTTAATAAAAGGTAGGGTGGGGTTTTAACGAGTGTTTAATTAATAATTAATAAATACATATACAACTTTGGGAGCTGATTTTCTGTGAGGAGTTGCTTTTATAATTGAGACCTGCATTAGACATTCAGAGTGTTACCATTCAAAAAGAGCTTAGTGGACTTGTAAAAGGATAGAAGCCAAAAGAGTTTTTAAAAACAATAGATGTACTAAAATGCGCATTGGATGTCACCGATTAAATTTTTAATGAGGAGACAGTTTTGATAAGTGTTTAATTAATAAGGAATGAATACAGCTTTGGGAGTTGATTTTATGTGAGGAGTTGCTTTTACAATTGAGACCTGCATTAGACATTCAGAGTGTCACCATTCAAAAAGAGCTTAGTGGACTTGTAAAAGGATAGAATCCAAGGGAGTTTTTAAATACATGAGATGTACTAAAATGTGTATTGGACGTCACCGATTAAATTTTTAATAGAACGTGAGGGGGGAGTTTAATTACTAATGAATACAACTTTGGGAGTTGATTTTATGTGAGGAGCTGCTTTTACAATTGAGACTTGTATCATCACTTTCTCTGCAATTATTCTGAGACCTGCAACAACCGATCGTTGCTACCCATGCAATTATTCTGAGGGTTGCATCAGCCGATCTTTGGTAAAGGAGGGCTTTAAATATAAGTAGGGCTTATAATATAGGTGGGCCAGGGGGTCTGCAAAAGGAGGGGGGCTTAAAATATAGGTAGATCAACCGGGTGAGTCTGAAATCGGGAAATTAGAGTTAAAATAAGGTTTTTTTCCGAAAACAGTACGTCTCACTGTCAACAGATGGCGCCATAGGCTTTTTAATAAGGGGGAAATCAAAAATCGAAGAATTAGAGTTAAAATAATGGTTTTTGGAAATTTAGTGTTCGTCACAGGCACCAGATGGCGCCAGGGGTTTTATAATAAGGGGGAGGAATTTTTTTATAAGGGCAATGAAAATCGGGAAATTAGAGTTAAAATAGGGTTTTTTTGGGAAATAGTACTCTTCATTGCCACCAGATGGCGCCACTTCATTGCCACCAGATGGCCCTTCTTACCGCCACGGCGGTAAGAAGGGGGGAAAGGGGATTTTTTAGTTATGAATTATTAATTTTTAATATTGTTAAAGGGGCATGGCCTGTTACATCATGTTACGTAATGATTACGTCATGTTACGTCATAGGGAGGAGTGGGATTAGGTAATAGGGAGCGTGGCCTGTGACGTCATAAGGGGAAAAGCACTGTGCATAGGGGATCCGTGGGTTGGCAACAAACTACTCGTGTGTGAGAGAGTTTTTAAGGGTTGTAGTAATTGGTTTAGCATTACTTCTAGTGTTCGACAAGGTGCATTTTGTCTCCTTTTCTCTTTAGCTTGGTTATTGAATATGTTATGCAAATTATGCTTCAAAGGAAAGATTTTGGCCTTAAATGGACTGGAGACATGAAAATTTCCGATTAAGATCATGCTGATGATTTAGCCCTTTTGGCAAATGGTATTGATGAGATGAACTCTTTCACTCGAGCCGTTGATGAAACTGGTACCAGAGTAGGTTTGGTTATAAACAGAGAGAAAACTAATTTGATGAAAATTGGTCGGACAGGCTGTGATTACAGTTAATCTGAATAGTTGCATTCTTGAACAGTTGTCACAGTTCAATTATCTTGGGAGCTATATAACAGATCTGGTGATCTGTGGCATGAGATTAACAGACGGATAGGGATAGTTGCCGGGACTTTTAAGAATCTATGAAGAGTGTGGAGAAATAGGAGTATACACCTAAAGATTAAAATAAGACTGTATAATAGTTTGGTTCTTTCTAGGGTTTGCTATGGTAGTGAAACCTGGACACTTTGTAAACAAGATAACAGGAAACTAGATGCTTTTGATTCTAGATGCTTACGCAGTATCTTGGGCATTAGGTGGTTCAACTTTGTAACTAATGATGAGGTTAGGCAAAGGAGTCTTTAACCTCCT
This sequence comes from Ryuthela nishihirai, assembly GCA_038380435.1. Taxonomy (NCBI): domain Eukaryota; kingdom Metazoa; phylum Arthropoda; class Arachnida; order Araneae; family Heptathelidae; genus Ryuthela; species Ryuthela nishihirai. The sequence continues at coordinate 1,287,060 of JAWZYU010000025.1, forward strand.
TCAAGCAGCATATTATGCAGAGACTCCGCTGGTTTGGCCATGTTGCCCGTATGAATAATTATAGATTGGCTAATAGGGGTATGAACAATGTGCCTAAAAGCCTCAGAAAGACGGGGAAACCTAGGATGCGGTGGGCAGACAATGTCAAACAGGACCTTGTTAGAATTGGTGTGCAGTGGCCAGATGCAGCAGATGTAGCTCAGGATAGACTTGCTTGGAGAACTAAATTGCACGGTCTGGTTGGAACTCCATAACCCATGGCTGCTTGAGGATGATGATGATGATCCGACCCAAAAAGAATTTTTATCTTTTAAAATATTTTACTAATGCACAAAAGAGAGAAAAACAATAAAGGAGATCGGTAAGCAGCTAGTCGAAGCAAATTATTGGGCGCCGATTTTGCTCTCGGTGTTATGTACAGGTGGCGTTTTTGATTACAGTGTTTTGTACAGGCGGCGTTTTGCGTAGGAGACATTTGGTTGTACGGTCTTTTCGCTAGCGGCATTTTTATTTGTGGCGATTTTGTACGCGACGTTTTATCGGCGGCATTATATAGAGTCGGCGTGTTTGTTGATTGAATAATACACAGGCGTACTTCTTGTGTTAGGCGTTTGTATATTCGGCGTGTTTTCGTCGGCGTTCTGTCATGGAACCAGTGCGAATAGTTTATTGTGTGCATGTATAATCTGTGGACTGCATCTCCGAATGTAAATATACTGAAATGTAATTATCGGAGACCGGTCATAGTTGTCTTGACAACAGATCATTACACACTTTTAGCTAAGATTGCTCCTACCCACGTCAACTCACGTCCAAAAGATGTCTATCTGCAATCTTTGTCTGGAAATGCCGTTTCTGCTCAAGTTTGGTTCAAAAAAAAACAACAAATTATTGCTTCACTTTTTTATATGGCAAGAAGTTGTTAAGAAACAAACTGAAGATTAAATCAAGAAAAATATCTACGAACAAAATTATTTTTCTTTACATGAACAGAATACACAGTCGTATCAGAATAATATGACCACCTACAGTAGTATATGTATGGTAGGTGGTCATATTATTCTGATACGACTGTGTATATTCAGTTTCCTTTGACAAATCACCATTGGAAGAAATTTTCCAAATTTAAAAAGATAATTTTCGAATTAGATTGTAATTCGAAATTAATTAATGTAATTAATTACATTACGTTTCAAACTTTTTTGTTCCCATTGGAGTTTAAAGTTAACGGTGTTTTCTGTTGAACGTTTTTCACAGTTCCAGAGATTTTGATAATTTAATCCCATTGATCATTTCAACATTTGAGAACAAAAATCCTCGAAAAGCGCAACTCTTTGGACTGTAAATAGCTCCCCTTGCAGCCGTCTCCTTCCTCCTAATACTAATGCAATGGCTTCAGGTTATTGTCGCTCTATAGTGAAATGTTTCGTCCGGAATGTCATCTGGTCTGCAGTCTAATTGCAAATAAACTGATTGAATATTTTCTCTACGTAGCTAAGCTCCTTAAGCGCTTAAAATAGAAACCATACATTTCTAAGCAAACAGATTCCCAAATCTCCATCTTTCGATGTTTGTGTGGCTAGCTGCTTAATCCTTCTCGAAATGGAAATCTTCCGGTGCTTTATGATTTTTAACGCTAAACCTATCTCGGTCGCCCTTCATCGATCCTCATAGCCAGAGAAGTGTTCGTCGCCAAAATTAAAATCACTTCAAATGCAATCTCTGTTTCTGTTCTGATCGCATTGAGAGCTCCAAAATTAAATCTCAATGGGTCAGTGAACACAATTCATTCTGAAGTGTGGCATATAAAATCGTTACACAGACAGAAAAGAAATTAAATAATTATCATTCGTATGCTCAAAAAACTGAATTTTCAACAAACTGTGCATTTCAACTCTTTTATATATTATCTCTGTATTAATTATATATTATTGTTAATCAATTTTTATATACTATTATTATTATTGTTAATTTATATATTATCTTTATATCTCTGTTGTATCGATAAATATACCTTAAATATTTCATTTGTATATCCCCTTAATATTTCAATGAGTGTTGAGTACCGTGAAAATGGGGATTGGGTCAAAGTCTCGGATAGAAGAATGAGGGTTTTATGTACCGAGATATTTCCTACCTCACAAATCTTCTCCATGCATTGGCAGTCTCCAGTCAAACCTGCGTGGCAGAGTGCTGCCATAGAGAAAGCTCTCTCTCTACTTTCTCTATACTCTGTTGAACGTCTGAAGATATAAATTAGCACATATTAGGAGAAAAAAAAATTCTTTGGTAACATTTAACTGATCATCCTCATGAGCGAGAAGCGTGACAAATTCAAGAGCTGAATTGCCAAAGACGAAACTTATGAAGTTTCATTAACGCAGAGAAGAAAAATGGCATTTGAACCAGGATAACTCTTGCCAGAACATTTCAGCAATTCTGCAAGCACTGGATGTGAGAGGAACAAAACATCGCTCTGCGATCATATCGTTCGAGGTTTTAAGAAAGGAAAACAGAAATATCATTCTTCGTGATAACTCTTTCCGCCTCCGATGGTCCCAAAAGTTAAAAAAAGGGGGAGGGAGAAGAAAAATCTCAGTTTACGATGACACTTCTTTACGAATTTTTTTCTGCAGTCGTCTTTAGGAAAAGAGAAACATTTCGATTCCATTATTCTGCAACTGCGTGCTGTTCCGATGCTTCTCTTCATCCCAACGCTGAGTATCATATTCCCAATGCTCATGTGATTCGGGGGCGGGGAGGGGCTCAGCGGTGAGCGCGCCGGGCTCGTAATCTGTAGTTCCCAGATCGAGTCCCGCCTGGGCCACCTTTGAGATTTATCTCTGCAAAACTCCCCGCCTGCCCTCAGTCAGTAGGGGACACCAATGGGCTTGGAAAGGCCGCCGTCCGTGGGATGGGACGTTAAGCCGTGTCCCGTGTGCGGGACAACCATACGCTGCGCACCTTAAAGAACACGCTGGATGGCCTTGACGGGAGGCTACCATGTGTCTCCCAACAGCTTCTCTGAACCCTCGCGGTCCTTGTGACCTGGCCATTTAGCCCATTGTGTGCAAAAATGCCGCTCAGAGATGAAACAATCCAAACAACTCATGTGATTCGCCGACTCAGCTGAAGCTCCGTTTTTCCCCAGTCCAATAAGAGATCGTTCAAATGTCTTTCCTCGTGGCTACTTCCCATTCATTTCAATCTCCCTTTCAGTACTGCAAGAAAATAAAAAGAAAAAAAAATAAGCATAAAACTAAGCAGAAATTTTTGTCGCCTGATTGCAACCGTCATTCATGCCCCAATCTCAAAAACTTCCATCATCTAACCACAGCAATTATTTCATTTGTTTCCTAAAATCCCTAGCCCTTTCATTTTAAACGCTTGTCGTTATCAAATATGGTGAGTGTTGTTTTTTTCATCCTTTCTTTCCTGAACGATTTTGCACAAAGCTATGACTTGAAACGGCAAATATCGTCGTTTTAAGATCACATTTTGAGCACACATCGGAAGAAAATGATTGTTTTGTGCTAAGTTGTAAAAAGTTAAAAATTCCGTTAATGGTGTCATCTTTAAAATCTTGAAATGTTAATTCTACGATTAAGCCTCAAGTAAATTCCGAAGCAACCCCAATGTCACTAATTTAATGTGAAATAAAATAAATCGGAGAAAAACTTTGTAAGGTTTGCGTTTTAAAAAATCTTAAGAATTTACAAAATTTTTAGTTCATCCCTCGAAATGTCCAGAAAAAAACTGTCGCGATTTTAAAAGGGAATCCTTGAAGGCTTCACGAAATGCGTAACTGGCGAGATGAGCAAATAGATTTCACAGCTGCATATTAAATTATACTTAAGTAATGAATTGTAATACACAAAAAATAGCAATTAAGAATTTATTGGAGCTTGTGCGTGAATTGAGAAATTAACTAAAAACGAAATGCTTCGACGAGATGAGACCGCATCTTTTACTTCCAGGCATCTTTTACTTCCAAAATGGAAACTGAACTCCAAGCAATAATCTTGCAATTTGAAATGGAAGAAAAACTTAAGACATTTGGATTCGAATAACAGAGAAGCCAGATGCGAACTTATTCGGAACCAAGATCCAACAGCAATTTTTATGAACAAGAACTTCAGAATCTTGAATGCAAAAATATGATTAAAGTGATACCCAAAGGACATTCTCCAACGTTCGCTGTAAAAAAGATATTCGTGAAAAGAAAGAGAAAATAGATATCTTAAATAATTCCTTTAAAGGTTGGGTTGGATTGTTTTACCTCTGAGCAGCACCTTTTAGCACACAATGGACTAAATAACCAGATCACAAGGACACATGGGCTCAAAGAAGGCTAAGGGAGGAGATCCATTGGACAGCTGTTAGGAGATAGAATTTTGCCTTTGAGGCCTTCCTGCTGTTCTTTGACGTGCACAGGAAGTGGCTGTCCTGAATACAGGGCCAGGCCTAAGGTCCCATCCGACGGGATTCAGCCTTTCTCAGCCCATCAGTTGTTAAATGTAGTATGGGATTTGAATAAAACCTGTAAGAATGGATAGCATAAATTTAATAATTCCACAGCGTTAATGACCTTTAACATGACTGGCTAGTCTTTTTGCTTTCGATTTGATACTTGTGAATATTTTCAAATTGCTGATGATCGGCTCATCTGGACTTGGTTTACGACAAAATGCGCTTTTCCTGGATTTGTTTTAAGGTCATGTTCACGATTTCTCACAAATATTACTTCCCACTAAATTTATCACATTTCAATATTTTATTCTTTATTTCGTTATAAACATTGCTTATTTCCCTAGATCATCTTCGATCTAGAATGAAATTTCTAGAGCGAAGATCAAGGCGCCATTTTACTTTGGCGCCAAAAGCATCCCACTGGTTATGCTGCTGGAAGACAAACGATCCATGATCAAGTTTTTCCTGTGGACAATGTTCCTAAATTTGCGTCAGCCCGTGTCTCGCGACACCGAATATTAGTTTCGGCTTTTGACAACAGCTCCCCATTAGAACAGCAAGTGCTCAGAGATTGTTTCCATTTTAAAAAACTCTCCCATGCTGTCCGATAAGCTTTATGTCATCATTACCAGGTCAGCATTCTCCAAAGATTAAGCCACTTTTTAGATAATGAAATGAGAGAATACTTTTACATGTTTTCAGATGAAATAAAGCCCTAAAACGACTTAACAACACTTTCGGCTGCCGTATGTAAATGGTTTTTACATACAACACGAAACAGAACTTTCTTCACTGCTGAAGTAAATCCATTCTTCTTTAAGTTCAGTAGCTATGTCTCGCAAGATATTTTTGTTTAATTATTGCCATAGTCTAACAATAAAAATTAATGAAATGGAGTATGCAGTACATTGCTACCTTCTGGTGACTTTCTTCAGCTGCCAAGAGTTCCACTTCAAATGCGCCATTCCATGTCTCGTGAGCGCCTTCCAAACTTGATTTCTTATAGCGTGAATGACGTCAACTCTAAAGTCTCCTTCGCGTGCCGAGCCCCGGCAGATGCTTTCGTGCACGGGGTGATTTGCCCACTAGGCCGATGAGAGCGAAAACTAATCTCGTGGCATCGGCAAAAAGGGAAATGGTAAGTTTCGAAAACACACACAATTATTACTCTCTATAAAATCTTGTACAGAAAACATAGCCAACGAAACATACGATAAGATTTAAAAATTGCTATTTACGAAAAATAATTTATCAACTTATTATAAAATATTCGGGCTTATTCCAATGCCCGTACAGAGTGGTTTCCTCATAACATGTTTCGTGGGGGATACATCACCAAGTTTTATAGCTGGTTGAGATTTTAAGGCGCAACTGCATCTAAGGCTATATTGCGCCAAACGATGTGAAAAGAATACAAAAAAATGAAAAAGCATTCAACCCACAACCAAAGTTAAAAATCAAAACACAGAAAGGGTAACAACAATAAATATTTCTATGAAAGGGCATTGGATGTATAGATCCCATAAAAAAATCGACAAATCTAAAATCAAAATGGGGAAAATTTTCAAATAGTCAGTAATTAGCTTTACCTGATGTAGTGGTTAGTGTATCTGACAACTAAGCTAGCGGAAATGTTACTGTGTTGTTTGTTGTATAGGAAACCAGGACAAGCTTCCACAGCTTCTAGGTTATCTCCGTTCTTTGTGTAGGGGAGTACCTTATCCTCTTTTAAAAAAATGCGGAAAATCGAAAAAAATGGGTGGTAAATACGAATGATGAAATAAAAGGTGTTCGAGTGTAAGGGTTATAGGCGTGGTTGGGTTGCTTTACCTCTGAGTTGCACTTTTTTGCACGCAATGGGCAAAATGGCCAGATCACAAAAATCCCGAAGGCTCAGAGAAGGTTGGAGGAGGGGACCCACTGGACAGCTATTAGGGGGCAGATGGTATCCTCACGTCAAGGCCATCCAGTGTGTTATTTAACTTGCACAGGGTATGACTCTCTTCCGTACACGGAGTGACGGCTTAACGTCCCATCCAACGGATGCCGGCCTTTCCAACCCTATCGGCATCCCCTACCCACTGAGTCGAATCTGGGAACTACAGATTCCGAGCCTGGCGCGCTACCGACTGAGTTAGAATATGCGTGAATTTCTGACTCCTCTTATGCGTGGTATAATATTGAACTAAAATAGGGCATTCGGCATACATTCCATTGAAATATCATGTTTGGCGGTTAAAATAATATCACAAAATTCACGCATAAGTTGGTCGTCCGCCCTGAGGTGAAAAGAATGCGTTATAAATCCATGAGCTATTCAGGGCAGAGCAAATACAACTTACTCCTTACGATTCCTGCAAGAAGATGACTGCCATTGTTTCTCAAAAAGCCTTAATCTGGAAAGGTTTTATTGTTCTGATCAAAACCTTTCCCACAGGGCCCAGAACGCGATGGAGAAAACAGTGCCACAGATTCGTATAAGTAACCGTGTAAATAACCGACGGTGCAGAACTAAAGAAGGACGTGTTCCATCTAGAGGCAGCATCTGCCAAGTCATTGCCCTGATAGCGACAGGTCCGGAACCCATCGGAATTTAATGGAAAAGGTGGCTGCCAGATGATGGAGCTTCTGGTGATTCTTGGAGAGAAGAGGATGATGTAGAGGTGTCATTGAAATCAAAAGCTGTAGCGAACGTAGTAGAAAGTGGGTGTAAAGCACGTGCATGAAGGCCCGGTGTAGAAAACAATAGAGAGGGGCGTGGCAAGAAACTCAATCGAGCTAGGTGAAGGTGAGGGGGGGAGTAAAAGAGACGATTTCAATTGCAGCATAACATTTCCCCTCATTTTTAGAAGTATTTGAAACGTTCTTCAAAAATGTATGAACTAGAGGCCAAAAAAATTATTAAACTAATCATTATAGCATTTTAAAAGGGAAGCCCCTTTGCACACCTAGATCCGGTCTTACATGGATGCAAATATATGTTACATAGTCATTAAATAACATTGGACTAAGGAGGTTCCACCAGACTGTGCAAATTAATCATCCTCTCCAAAAATGTCTAGTCTCAGCTACAGCTATTGCATTTGGCCACTCATCAATTCTAGGTCAATTCTAGAACTTTCCTGTTTGATATTGTCTGCCCAAAGCATCCTATGTCTCTCCCTTTTTCTGACTACTTAAGGCACGTTGCTCGTAGATCTATTTGTTCATCTGTAGTTGTGCATACGAGTAACATAGTCAAACCAAGGCAGTCTCTCTCTGCTCAAAGGGGGTTACGCCTTTTCCTAACCTCTCCATTGCTTACAAAATCAAACCAACAAATGCCCAAGATACTGCGTAAGCATCCAGAATCAAAGGCATCAAGTTTCTTGTTATCCTGCTTACAAAGGGTCCAAGTTTCAGAATCATAACTAACCCCTAGAAAGAACCGAATTATTATACTGCTAATTATAGTCTTTAGATACATATGCTAATTTTTCGATACTCTCCAAAGAATCTTAGAGGTCTCAGCAGTAATCCCTAATCTTCTATTTACCTCATTCCGCACATCACCAGTATCTGTTACATAGCTACCAAGGCAATTAAACTGAGACACTTGATCAAGGGTGCAACCATGCGAAACAACTGAAGCACAACCTGCCTGACCAATTTCCACTATAGTACGTAAAATACACACAGACTATAATGCTTAATGGTTATGTATTCCAAGGCAAGATTGATAGCGTGCTGTGAAGATGGTACGTTCTTGTGGAATCTGGTTCATTCTGATGGCGCCACAAAACACGACTGAAGGGCCAAATTTCGAATGGTGTGTGAAGACAGCCAAGAAATCTTACACGCTATTAACCTTAACCACTGTCGTCTATTTAACCCTTAACCACTGTCGTCCACTCTGTGAGACAACAAGGAATTTTTCATTCCGCCATAACTTCAAACAATACACTCTGACATCTTTCAGTTTTTTGCCTTCTAATTCTTTTATAGTAATATTTTAGGTTAGTACTGCATTCATCATGTTTCCTAGTTAATAGCAAAAGTTCTATTCCTTAACTCTCATTCACCAATATAAAAATCACACTTTACGTGTTAAAAATATATAAGGAGATTCTGTGACCTTCTGTCAGTTACTACGCTCCACATTAAGAACTGTTAAATCTTGCATTGTTAATTGTGTGTTAAATCTGCATTGTGACCGTAGATTAGCAATGATTATTTTAAAAGTAAATATCTCAACAATCCCCAAAAGTGAAATAATGAACTAAACTCTATTTTCCTCATAATTATGTGGAGAAATCAAGCTCGAGTATTACTCGATGTTGCCTAGAATGGCCACTGTATAGGCTCATTGTTCCAACGCGAAGGGTTCAAGATCCTGTGAAAGTGACACTACTCGACAGAGAGAACATAAATATTCAAAAGTAGTCACAAAAGTCGAGATCATTTAGGACAAATCGATCTTCCATCTTCAGCAGAGAAAATGTCTCCATTGAAAGGTACAACTCTCCTTCTTGCGTATGACTAACTACACTCTGTAACACAATTCAATTTCATTGATTGTCTATCTTTTACGAAATAAATAAGATCACATATCTTAATAGTTAAAGACTCGTTCATCGAATCTCATCATCCTTCACAAAATCAAACCACCTAACAGAGAGAGTACTTTCTTATGAAGAACAGAGAAGTTTTTGAAAATAATTTAAAACGTGTTGCTCCATCTAAGACGTATCTCATGGGTAAGCCTGAAAAAGGACCACCCAATTATTGTGAAGTTGAATCAATCAATTAAGACGGATCAGCAGAGGCTCATCAAACGACAGTTCCTTCCTCTTGAAAAGAGTTGGATTCAACGAATAATCAATCGCCAACATCATAAATGAGAATTTTAAACTTTCAGAGATCCTGCAGAAAATATTGAATAACGATTACTATATTATTAAATAAAATATCGTCGACGTCTATAATCCTATTGAACATCCTCTTCTCCCAAAGGAGAAAAGTTTTTCAAATTTATATTGGTTTCTCTTTAACGTCAATTTTTATCAGAAAAACATTGAATTCTTTACATAAACAGCATGTTTTCCAGTCTACTGTTTTAAATTTAGTCTTCAAATCACTTTCCGAACGAAGCTTGGGAACCAGCGAATGAATAAGGGTCCGATAGTGTTTTTCTTTTTTTTTTCAAGATGCACAAGAGCTAGAAATTGTATGAAAATGAATACCGTAAAATTGCATATATCCGCATAACACTTCCTATTTGCGACAAGACACGCAATCAACCATGCACAACTGCATAAGTATTTTTCTAGCATACGTATTGAAAATGTATATGTATGACCTTAATTATTCTAAGAATCCTTGCGACTAAAGCCTTTTCCAATATAGCATTCCGTCAAAGCAGAAACTGAATTGTTGCAATTTAAATACACCGGACGTAGTCACAAAAAACATTCATTAATTCACCTATTTTGGAAAACCGGCAGTCACTGCTCACTCTCCGTTTTTGAAATAAGGAACTTTAAATTTTGAAATTGTCAGAAATTTTTGTAACTTTCTGCAACAAGTGAGAAATATGACTACGGGTCGTATCAGATTCATGATCAGGAAAAATCGAGCATAGTTAGCCGATCCCTGCACTAAACTAACATTAGCAAACTCAATGTCAAGCATTAGAGTTTTAAGAACGCTTCTCCAAACACCATCTAACACATAACACCCTACGGTTAGGACTGACTAAGGTTCTCCCTTTTATTCACATCCCTCTCCTCCCCAAAAAATATATTTAATTCCTTTTTCGCGATCAGCTTTGGACGCCAGACGAAACATTTTCAGAGGAGGGAGGATAATGCTGCTTTACATATTTCCTGGAGGGAAAGTAGACTGACATGTTTTAACTCCCCCTCCTCCTCTTCTGGAGCGCATGAAAAGAGCGTCCGAAATCTGCTCTCTGAAAGTATCGGAAGGTTTGTCACTCTTTCAATGAACAAGTTATCCTGTCGTTCGTCTCCTCAGCATCTGAAGCAACCACGGCAACGTCGTCCCTCATTTGAAGGAAATGCGATTTTAATAGCGGCTATCCCTCGAGACAGAAGAGCAAGCATCACTCACCTGAAGACGGAATCAGATCGCATCTGCTTGCGGTGCGCAGAGAGAAACACGTAGCAGAAAGGTTCTAATCCTCCGCGCTTGGCTCGGCAGGAAGCGGGGATGGGATCGCGATTCGCTGTTTGATCGTCTTGCATCAACATCCCTGAGGGAAGAGATCGCAAGAATGAGATTCTGATGAAGCCTAAGTAAGCCAATTCTTTTTCCTTCTGCTTCAGTATCAACAGTTGCAGTGAGCCGTGCATTGTGTGCAATGGAAAAGGGAATTTTCAAAGCGAAATTGGGTTCATCAGATCTGCTTGTTGAGAAAATCTGACCAAATGGAAATGCAGCGGAAAGCGTGGAGGATGAAGCAAAGAAGTTTCTCGTGATCTCTGGGATGCAACTGGAAATTCTGCCTCTTGGCGAAAGAGATTCAACTTCGAAATGCCATCGCCTTTCAGCTCCTATCTGCATCTGACGGATCGGAAATATTAGTTCGCTGAGAACATTCGACAGAAAACATTGCTTATTATTAGAGAGAAAGCAAAGCTCCGAAAGCAAATCGAATGCGAAGACAAGGAAAGACGGATGTTCGCGCTCAGAGAGTCTGACGTAGGGAAAAACATTACATAGAAATATTTCTGATTATTCCGACAGATATAACATTACATTTTTTTAGAATTAAATATTTGCAAAGAAATTAAATTTTCATCATCATCATCATCATCATCCTCCAGCAGACATGGGCTACGAAGGTCTAACCAGACCGTGCAATTTAGTTCTCCATGCAAGTCTATTCATACGGGCAACATGGCCAAACCAACGGAGTTTCTCTCTGCACAAATGCGGCTTAAAGGAGGTTGCAAACTCCTTTCCCTAACCTCATCATTCGTTACAAAGTTGAAACACCTAATGCCCAAGATACTGCGTAAGCATCTAGTTTCCTGTTATCTTGTTTACAAAGTGTCCAAGTTTCACTACCATAACTAACCCTAGAAAGAACCAAACTATTATACAGTCTAATTTTAGTCTTTAGGTGTATACGCCTATTTCTCCACACTCTCCATAGATTCTTAAAAGTCCCGGCAACAATCCCTATTCGTCTGTTAATCTCATGCCGCACATCACCAGTATCTGTTATGTAGCTTCCAAGATAATTAAACTGTGACACCTGTTCACGACGGGGCGGGGGTGGCTCAGTCGGTAGCGCGCCAGGCTCGTAATCTGTAGTTCCCAGGTTCGAGTCCCAGCTGGGTCAGCGTTGAGATTTATCTCCGCAAAATTCCCCGCCTTGCCCACGGTCAGTAGGGGACACCGATGGGTTTCGAAAGGCCGCCGTCCGTCGGATGGGACGTTAAGCCGTGGCCCCGTGTGCGGGAGAGCCATACCCTGTGCACATTAAAGAACACGCTGGATGGCCTTGACAGGAGGCTACCATCTGTGTCCCAACAGCTGTTCCAGTGGGTCCCCTCCCCCAACCTTCTCTGAGCTTTCGGGGTCCATGTGACCTGGCCATTTAGCCCATGGTGTGCAAAAAAGTGCCGCTCAGAGGTAAAACAACCCAAAACATCCAAACCTGCTCAAGACTGAAACCATTCAGATTAACTGAATCAGAGCCTGCTTGACCAAATTTCATCACTTTAGTTTTCTCTCTGTTTATAACCAAACCTACTCTACTACCAGTTTCATCAACAGCTCGAATGAAAAAGTTCATTTCATCAACATCATTTGTCAAAAGGGCTAAATCATCAGCATAATCTAAATCAGAAATTTTCGTATCTCCAGTCCATTTAACTCCAAAATCTTTCCCTTGAAGTGAATTTCCCATAACATAATCAATAACCAAGCTAAAGGGAAAAGGAGACAAAATGCACCCTCGTCGAACACCACAAGTAATGCTAAACCAATTGCTAACAAGCCTTACCAACTATCGCACACGACTCAGTGTTATTATAGAGAGCTTTCATTATGCTACCTAACTTGTCTGGTATACCATATGATCTCATAATCAACCACAAATTATGACGATCACCAGAGTCGAAAGCCTTTTTGAAATCAACAAAGCTAGCAACCAAAGGTTTCTGAAACTCTAAACATTTCTCAAGAATCTGCCTAAGTGAAAATATCTGATCCACACATCCTCTACCACTTCTGAATCCACATTACTCATCACGCAATTGACTGTCAACCAGATTCTTAATTCTATTAAGCACAATCATGGAAAGAACTTTACCTGGAACAGAGAGTAGGCTGATACCCCTATAGTTATCACAAGAACTGCGATCACCTTTTTGGAAAATAGGGATAACAATAGCTCTGGTAAAATTCTTAGGAACCATGCCTTTATCATAAAAGACATTCAGAATTTCAGTCATCCAAGTGGTAACCGAAATATTCCCAGCTCTAAGCATTTCTGTAGTAATTTCATCTACCCCTGGGGATTTATGAAATTTAAGTTCAGAAATAGCCAAAATAACTTCAGATTGTGTTATAGGGCCAACATTAAAGCCACCAATGCATCTATCATCATTACAAACAATGGGAGTAGAACTAACCACATTGTTTAGGACATCACCGAAATGCTCAGACGACCTAGCCATGACAGAATCCTAACCTTCTAAAACCTTACCTTGTTTTTCCTTCTATCCCTGTATGCCTGTCCGTTTATTACCACAAAATATTAACTATCTGGTACAACTCTCTGCTGTTGTGCTGTCTAACCGCTTCCTCAGCTTTGTCAGCTAAGCCATCAAGCCAAGATTCTTATCAGCAGCCAACTGATCCTTTACACGTTTATTAAGATCTCTGTAATGCTTTCTATTAGGACTAGTAGGGTATTGATTAAGTGCATTCCTGCAGTTCTTTCTTTCCGAAATAAGCTCAAGTGCCTTATCACTCAGATAATTCCCCCTCCTCTGCTCCTTTTTCCCTAAACGAGTACTGTTAGTGTCCAAAAAAGCCAGTTTAAAATGATCCCATTCTTCCTCAACTTCAGTAGTAAGCATACCATGACTGTCATAATGACTAAGTATCATGGTAAGCTTTCGCAATATCTGGGTCATTCAGAGCTTCAGTATTAAAAGTAAATTTTCAAAACACTAGCACAACACTTTTTAAGTTTAAGTTGGAAGACACTTTTAACAAGGAAATGATCAGATTCAATTTCAGCTGCCCTATATGACCTGGTATTCCTAACAGAACTAGCCCATTTGCTGTTAATTAATATATAATCAATCATATTCTTATGCTTTATGTATGTCGCGGTGTTTGTAATATGTGTTAGTTTTTCTGAAACCATTTAGTTTACTTACCTGTAGGAGACGTTGCCCATTGCCATTGCAACTACCAATACCAAAAGGGCCTATTACTCCTCCCCAAAGGTCAGAGTCAGTAGCAACTTTGGCATTGAAGTCACCTAGAACAAGGGAAATATCTCCTTTCTTGACAGAATTCAAAACATTCTGAAGTTGTCCGTAAAACCTATCCTTCTCATCTTCATCGGTATCCTCAGTGGGGGCATAACAGCAGATAACATTCAAGTCTTTAACGCTTGTCTGAAATTTTGCTGTAAGAAACCTTTCATTAATGCACTCATATCCTAGAAGAGCATCACTAGCGTGTCTGCTGAGAAGCAGACCCACACCTTGGTGATGCTTATTGTCGTCCCTCCCTGAAAAGAGAAATTTAAGATTATTTTTAAGAATCTGACCTTTATCTGTCCATGTGGTCTCTTGCAAACCAAGAATATCTGAATTATAATGGTGGAATTCTTGTGTGAGGACATCAAGAGAAAAAGCTCTGTGCAGAGTCCTCACATTTCAACTACCTATGGAGAGAAAATGGTTAGTGGGATGTTTAAAGAAACTATGTTTATTGATAGAGGGAATGCCAACAATATCAAACAGCCCCCTAATCGCAGACATGGGGCAAAGACCCGTTCCCCCACCACTAAAGGCTGAAGCCATCTACACTGGAAGACTTCCTCCAATGTAGGATTTGACGATGCCAATAGAAGCAAAGAGTTCAGGTGCCTGCGATGACCTCTGCTCAGGATTATCCACCAGCTGATAAACGTATCCTGTGAATCTATTCACTTGGGGCTGTCAACCCACAAACAAACAGAAAACACAACGGGAGATTTTCCCTCCACAGAAGAGCAGCAGTGCAGCAAAATCAGGATCCATAATCAAGCTCAGAGACATAATTCCGTTCAGGTTGGTATATGTGGTCAGCACCAGGACCCTGTGTGGTTGACCACTCCTCAGCAGGGTAGAAAAAAAAGTAGCCAGATCACTCAGTTAAATTGGATTGGATTTGTAAATCTCAAAGAATTGGGAAGTGTTTCACAACGATAAGGCTCAGAGCCTTTTCATTGTGAAAATCCCATTTTTAAAATTCTTAAAAAAAAATCCCTTCTAGAAAAAAAGCACGAAATTTAGTATTGACAACCAGTGAGGGGTCATGGAAATAAATTAGTTTAATCCAAGCTATTTATCCTCTTCTATCCAAGTATCATTCACTCCGAAGAAATATTCGTTTAGGTTTCATCTTTTCATCGGTTGTGTTGTCCAGAAAGCAGATAAAAGAGTTAACATGTGATTAGATTATTTTATCATCACTCTTAAAGAACAATCAACTTCATAGGGTCTCAATGCTAACCATTTTTACCAAGTATTTATTATGATTTTTCGTTTTCTATCCTAGACATATAGCACGGGTGGTACTTTGTTGAAAGAAAATATAATGCTTTGTTTTTGTTACAATCACTATCTGCACAAATAGCAGCTGATCCTGGCCAGAAGCCATCGCAGGGACCTGTGAACCCATGAAACTAATTTTAGCATCGACGATCCTAAACTGTAATAATGTTACAACTGTAATAATGTTACAAAGTGGTCCAGTGGTCCAGTTACTAAGATGAAGAGGATGTATGACTACTTATCCAACACAAAAAGAATTTTTAATATATCTCTGAAAGCAAAAAAGGTTGAATGTCTACAGACGGACAGATAGACGAACAAAGCCATTATCTGTTGTTGTTTTTTTTGGTTTCCTTAGAAAGCGATATAAAAAGAAGCTAAAGTTATTCAAGAGGAGGATTCTGTCATGGTTGCATGGGTTGGGCTTTTATTCACACAGTGGGAAAGGCCAGGCAACAAGGTCACCAGGGTTGAGAAAGGTTGTCAGCCTGTTCTTTAACATGCTCAGGGGGGTTATGGTTCTCCTGCACACGGCGCCACGGTTTAACGCCCCATCAGACAGTCGGCGATGGCATGTGACGAGCATTTTTGGTGATGTGATGAAAAATGTGGTTAGCTCTAGTTCCATTGTAATGAATACAGATGTTTTACAGGATTTAATGTTGGCCCTATATCATAGACTGAAATTACTTGGACTCAAAATAAAAGCCTTAGAAGTTACCAGGGCAAATGAAATTACTGTTGCAATGACTAGCGCGAGAAAAGATACTGTTTGTCACATGGCTGCCTAAAGTGTTCAATTTTTACCTGTCTTCCTATTGCTTTTCACTCGTCATTTGTCGGTTTGCGGATTTGTCAAAACAGTTGTTCCACCATATCTTTCGGACGCGACGGGAAAACTAATGATTTATGCGTCAAATAAAAGCTTGTGACCCTGGGAATGTCAGAGGTTATAAAAAAATCCCTCGTGCTTTCTCTCCCCAAGAAAAAGAGTAAAATATGTGAAGTATTGTTCTATTACAGCGCTGTCCAACTTTTTGTGGCCGGCGAACAAAATCAAATTTTCATTTCAAATTTTAGATAAATATCTGTAATCCACTTTATAATTTTTTCAACTTATATTACTTTACTTGATATGCAATCTTCAACTTACTTATTCTATAAAGCTTACGAAACATTCTTAAGCTGATCACAAACTTCTGAAACCTTTTAAGAGAGGTGCGTCGTCATCAAACAAACGTTTTTACGAAGCTGCAGAAATAAGAAGCATCTAACGACAGCACCAATCGGTCTCACTGCATATGCATATGGCATGCATTGTCGAATGTTGCACTGTATTGTGCACCAGGAGACATTGTGTGGCATTTCGCTGAGACAAAGCGACGTAATGGAAAAGGTTGTCAAAATAACCAATCTAAATCGTGGAGGAAATCGTTCTCTTTACACGCAGAAAATTTAAAGCTTTTTTGGACGAACTGCTTGCTGAGTATGGCGATCTGCTTTTACATAGTAATATTCGCTGGTTAAGTGCCGGAAAATGCCTCAAAAGACTTTTTAAACTTCAAAAAGAAATTCATCTTTTTCTCACAGAAGTGGGCAGCGGTGAAGATTTAATAGCAAGTTTTGTTGATAAAAATTTTCTATTTCGTTTGCTTTCCTAACAGATATTACAGATTATTTAAATGTCTTCAATAAATCCTTACAAGGAAAAGATCAAAACGCGTGCTGTCTTTATAATCATGTTACTGTGTTTAGCAATAAACTACGATTGTTGAAGTCAAATTTGCAGGAAAACAATTTAATTCATTTTGAAACTTGTAAAGGGTTCTACGAAGAAATGAAGCAACTTAGTAAAACAGTTAATTTTTAAATAGCTAGGCGTAAACTGGAAGGAGAGCTATGTACCAATCCCCAGTGATGATGCACAGAACCGGTCAGGTCTAGCACCTAATGTCCGACCCCGCCTTCTCGTGGTGCAGGCCGTTAGTACCTTTCAAAAGAGATATTCTCTTTTGGAAGGGAACGGAAGGGGAGAGTTGCCAGTTCAGTATGGCCTACTGATCTGGTCATCTATGGCCACTTTTTTCTTTTTTTTTTCAACCCTGCTGAGGAGTGGTCAACTTCACAGGGTCCTGGTGCTGACCATTTATACCTACTAGACTGGACTTGTTTATGGATTTGAGCTTGATTATGGATCCTGGACTTGCTGCACTGGTGGGCCTCTGTTGAGGGAGAGTCTGCCGCTGTGTTTTCTGTTTGCTTCTGGGTTGCCAGCTCTAAGTGAACAGAGGCATGGGATACCTTATATCAGCTGGTGGATAATCCTAATCAGAGGCCATCGCAGGTACCTGAACCTTACTTAGCTAGTTGGGCATCGTCAAGCCTAAACTGGAGTAATGCGTCTCAGGCAGACCATATGGTTTTTGAGAAAGTCCACTTGAAAAGGTGGTGCCTGAAGTTCCTACTGGCATCGGTGACTTCAGCTTTTAGCGGAGGAGGAACAGGTCTTTGCCCCATGCCTGCGCTCAGGGGGCTGTTTGATATTGTTGGCCCTACCAATCTCAATAAACCTAATTTCTTTAAAAATCCTACTAATCATTTTCTCTCTGCAGGAACGTGGAACGTGAGGACATTACATAGAGATTATTCTCTTGATGTCCTCATGCAGGAATTACAGCGCTATAACCTAGATATTCTAGGCTTGCAAGAGACCAGATGGACAGGTAAAGGTGAGATAGTTAAAAATAACTTTAAATTTCTCTTTACAGGGAGGGAGGATGGAAAGCATCACCAAGGCGTGGGTCTGCTGCTCAGCAGACATGCTAGTGATGCTCTTCTAGGATATGAGTGCATTAATGAAAGGTTTATTACAGCAAAATTTCAGACAAGCATTAAAGACTTAAATGTTATCTGCTGTTATGCCCCCACTGAGGATTCTGATGAGGATGAGAAGGATAGGTTTTACAGACAATTTCAGGATATTTTGAATTCTGTCAAGAAAGGAGATATTACCCTTGTTCTTGGTGACTTCAATGCCAAAGTTGGTACCGACTCTGACCTTTGGGGAGGAGTAATAGGCCCTTTTGGTATTTGTAGCTGCAATGGCAATGGACAACGTCTCCTACAGGTAAGTAAACTCAATGGTTTCAGAATAACTAACACATATTACAAACACCGCAACATACATAAATACACATGGGTTTCACCTGATGGGCTGCATAAGAATATGATTGATTATTTATTAATTAACAGCAAATGGGCTAGTTCTGTTAGAAATACCAGGGCATATAGGGGAGCTGAAATGGGATCTGACCATTACCTTGTTAAAAGTGTCTTGCAACTTAAACTTAAAAAGTGTTGTGCTAGGGTTAAAAATTTTACCTTTAATACTGAAGCTCTGAAAGACCCAGTTATAGCTAAAGCTTACCATGATAAGTTACTTAGTCATTATGACAGTCATGGTTTGCTTAATACTGAAGTTGAGGAAGAATGGGGCCATTTTAAACAGGCTTTTTTGGAAACTAACAGTACTCTTTTAGGGAAAAAGGAGCAGAGGAGGCAGGATTATTTAAGTGATAAGGAACTTGGGCTTATTTCAGAAAGAAGGAACTGCAGGAATTTCCTTAATCAGTACCCTACTAGTCCTAATAGAAAGCATTACAAAGAACTTAATAAACGTGTAAAGGATCAGTTAGCTACTGATAAGAATCTTTGGCTTGATGGCCTTGCTGACAAAGCTGAGGAAGCAAGTAGACAGCACAACAGCAGAGACCTGTACCAGATAGTTAATGTTTTGTGTGATAGAAAACGAACAGGCATACAGGGATTGAAGGATAAACAAGGCAAGGTTATAGAAGGTGAGGATTGTAATGGCTAGGTGGGCTGAGCATTTCAGTGATGTTCTAAACAATGTGGTTAGTTCTACTCCCATTGTTTGCAATGATGATAGATGCATTGTTGGCTATAATGTTGGCCCTATAACACAATCTGAAGTTCGTTTGGCGATTTCTAAACTTAAACTTCATAAATCCCCAGGGGTGGATGAAATTACTACGGAAATGCTTAGAGCTGGGAATGTTTCAGAAACTTTTATGATAAAGGCATGGTTCCTAAAGATTTTACCAGAGCTATTATTATCCCTATTTTCAAAAAAGGTGATCGCAGTTCTTGTGATAACTATAGGGTATCAGCCTATATTTCTTTTACGTCCAGAGCTATTATTATCCCTATTTTCAAAAAAGGTGATCGCAGTTCTTGTGATAACTATAGGGTATCAGCCTATATTTCTCCGTTCCAGGTAAAGTTCTTTCCATGATTGTGCTTAATAGAATTAAGAATCTGGTTGACAGGCAATTGCGTGATGAGCAATGTGGATTCAGAAGTGGTAGGGGATGTGTAGATCAGATATTTTCACTTAGGCAGATTCTAGAGAAATGTTTAGAGTTTCAGAAACCTTTGGTTGCTAGCTTTGTTGATTTCAAAAAGGCTTTCGACTCTGTTGATCGTCATAATTTGTGGTTGATTGTGAGATCATATGGTATACCTGACAAGTTAGTTAACATAATGAAAGCTCTCTATAATAACACTGAGTCATGTGTGAGGGTTGGTAAGTCTTGTAGCAATTGGTTTAGCATTACTTCTGGTGTTCGACAAGGGTGCATTTTGTCTCCTTTTCTCTTTAGTTTGGTTGTTGATTATTTTATGCGAAATTCACTTTAAGGGAAAGCTTTTGGCCTTAAATGGGCTGGAGATACGAAAAGTTCTGATTTAGATTATGCTGATGATTTAGCCCTTTTGGCAAATGATGTTGATGAGATGAACTCTTTCATTCGAACTGTTGATGAGACTGGTAGTAGAGTAGGTTTGGTTATAAACAGAGAGAAAACTAAAGTGATGAAAATTGGTCAGGCAGGTTGTGATTCAGTTAATCTGAATGGTTGCAGTCTTGAACAGGTGTCACAGTTTAATTATCTTGGGAGCTATGTAACTGATACTGGTGATGTGCGGCATGAGATTAACAGACGAATAGGTATTGCTGCCGGGACTTTTAAGAATCTATAGAGATTGTGGAGAAATAGGCGTATACACCTAAAGACTAAAATTAGACTGTATAATAGTTTGGTTCTTTCTAGGGTTAGTTATGGTAGTGAAACTTGGACGCTGTGTAAGCAAGATAACAGGAAACTAGATGCTTTTGATTCTAGATGCTTACGCAGTATCTTGGGTATTAGGTGGTTTAACTTTGTAACTAATGATGAGGTTAGGCAAAGGAGTCTGCAACCTCCTTTAAGCAGCATATTGTGCAGAGAGAGACTCCGCTGGTTTGGCCATGTTGCCCGTATGGATAATTATAGATTGGCGAATAGGGTTATGAACAGTTTGCCTAGAGGCCTCAGAAGGAGGGGGAGACCTAGGATGCGGTGGGCAGACAATGTCAAACAGGACCTTGTTAGAATTGGTGTACAGTGGCCGGATGCAGCAGATGTAGCTCAGGACAGATATGCTTGGAGAATTAAACTGCGCGGTCTGGTTGGACCTCCGTAGCCCATGGCTGCTTGAGGATGATGATGATGATGATGATGATGATGATGTTTCTAATTTTGATATCCTAATTGAAAATTTTATAGAAGATTTTCTCAATTTGATGACCATAAGCAAAGTTTAAATTTATTCAGTAATGCATTAAATATTGATATTAGCACCGTAGATCCTAAATATCAAATGGAATTATGGGACCTTCAGGCCGACCCAATTATTGCATCTAATAGAGGAACTGGAATAGAATTGTTCAAACTTTTGCCTAAAGAAAAATATCCAGAAATGAAAGATTTTGGATTCCAAATAATTCCTATGTTCAGAAGTACGTATATCTATGAGCGCGCATTTTCTGATATGAAATATATAAAATCAAGATACCGAAACTGCTTGAAAGACTCTATACTTGAACACATACTTCGGCTCGCAACAACAAATATCAATATGGACGTAAAAGAAATTATTACCCAACAACTACGGCCATAATGCTCCCATTAAATTTATTAAATATCTGATAAGGGTTGAAAAATGGTCTGTAAAATTTGGTCTGTAAAATGTTGGCTAGGTAGTCACTGGAAGGAGAACTATGCACCAATCCCCTGTGATGATGCATAGAACCGGCCAGGCCTAGCACCTAATGTCCGACCCCGCCTTCTCGTGGTGCGGACCGTTAGTAACTTTCAAAAGAGATACTCTCTTGTGGAAGTGAACGGAAGGGGAGGGCTGCCAGATTAGTGTGGCCTACTGATCTGGACAACTATGCTTACTTTTCTTTTTTTTTCTACCCTGCTGAGGAGTGGTCAACCACACAGGGTCCTGGTGCTGACCATACAAACCTCCTGGACTGGACAGATATATGGCTCTGAGCTTGATTATGGATCCTGATTTTGCTGCACTGGTGGGCTTCTGTGGAGGGAAAATCTTCCGCTGTGTTTTCTGTTTGTTTGTGGGTTGACAGCCCCAAGTGAATAGATTCACAGGATATGTTTATCAGCTGGTGGATAATCCTGAGCAGAGGTCATCGCAGGCACCTGAACTCTTTGCTTCTATTGGCATCGTCAAATTCTACGTTGGAGGAAGTCTTCCAGTGTAGATGGCTTCAGCCTTTAGTAGTGGGGGAACGGGTCTTTGCCCCATGTCTGCGAATAGGGGGCTGTTTGATATTGTCGGCATTCCCTCTCTCAATAAACATAGTTTCTTTAAACGTCCCACTAACCATTTTCTCTCCATAGGTAGTTGGAATGTGAGGACTCTGCACAGAGCTTTTTCTCTTGATGTCCTCACACAAGAATTCCACCATTATAATTTAGATATTCTCGGCTTGCAAGAGACCAGATGGACAGATAAAGGTCAGATTCTTAAAAATAATCTTAAATTTCTCTTTTCAGGGAGGGACGACAATAAGCATCACCATGGCGTGGGTCTGCTTCTCAGCAGACACGCTAGCGATGCTCTTCTGGGATATGAGTGCATTAATGAAAGGTTTCTTACAGCAAAATTTCAGACAAGCGTTAAAGACTTGAATGTTATCTGCTGTTATGCCCCCACTGAGAATGCCGATGAGGATGAGAAGGATAGATTTTATGAACAACTTCAGGATATTTTGAATTCTGTCAAGAAAGGAGATATTACCCTTGTTCTTGGTGACTTCAATGCCAAAGTTGGTACTGACTCTGACCTTTGGGGAGGAGTAATAGGCCCTTTTGGTATTGGTAGCTGCAATGGGCCTACAGTCTCCTACAGGTAAGTGAACTCAATGGATTCAGGTAAGTAAGCTCAAATGGAAACGTAGACTACAGGTAAGTAAACTCAATGGAAACGTCTCCTACAGGTAAGTAAACTCAATGGATTCAGAATAACTAACACTTATTACAAACACCGCGACATACATAAGTACACATGGGTTTCACCTGATGGGATGCATAAGAATATGATTGATTACATATTAATTAACAGCAAATGGGCTAGTTCTGTTAGGAATACCAGGGCATATAGGGGAGCTGAAATGGAATCTGACCATTACCTTGTTAAAAGTGTGTTGAAACTTAAACTTAAAAAGTGTTGTGCTAGGGTTAAAAAATTTACTTTTAATACTGAAGCTCTGAAAGATCCAGTTATAGCCAAAGCTTACCATGATAGCCTTTAGTCATAATGACTTAGTCATTATGAAAGTCATGGTTTGCTTACTACTGAAGTTGAGGAAGAATGGGATCATTTTAAACAGGCTTTTTTTGGACACTAACAGTACTCTTTTAGGAAAAAAGGAGCAGAAGAGACAGAATTATCTGAGTGATAAGGCACTTGAGCTTATCTCGGAAAGAAAGAACTGCAGGAATGTCCTTAATCAATACCCTACTAGTCCTAATAGAAAGCATTACAGAGAACTTAATAAACGTGTAAAAGATCAGTTAGCTGCTGATAAGAATCTTTGGCTTGATGACTTGGCTGACAAAGCCGAGGAAGCAGTTAGACAGCACAACAGCAGAGAGCTGTACCAGATAGTTAATGTTTTGTGTGGTGGAAAACGGACAGGCATACAAGGATTGAAGGATAAACAAGGTCAGGTTATAGAAGAGGAGGATTCTGTCATGGCTAGGTGGGATGAGCATTTCAGTGATGTTCTGAACAACGTAGTTAGTTCTACTCGCATTGTTTGCAATGATGATAGATGCATTGGTGGCTTTAATGTTGGCCCTATAACACAATCTGAAGTTATTTTGGCTGTTTCTAAACTTAAACTACATAAATCCCCAGGGATAGATGAAATTACTACGGAAATGCTTAGAGCTGGGAATGTTTCGGTTACCACTTGGATGACTGAAATTCTGAATATCTTTTATGATAAAGGCATGGTTCCTAAGGATTTTACCAGAGTTATTGTTATCCCTATTTTCAAAAAAGGTGATCGCAGTTCTTGTGATAACTATAGGGGTATCAGCCTACTCTCTGTTCCAGGTAAAGTTCTTTCCATGATTGTGCTTAATAGAATTAAGAATCTGGTTGACAGTCAATTGCGTGATGACATAGCAATGTGGATTCAGAAGTGGTAGGGGATGTGTGGATCAGATATTTTCACTTAGGCAGATTCTTGAGAAATGTTTAGAGTTTCAGAAACCTTTGGTTGCTAGCTTTGTTGATTTCAAAAAGACTTTCGACTCTGTTGATCGTCATAATTTGTGGTTGATTGTGAAATCATATGGTATACCAGACAAGTTAGTTAATATAATGAAAGCTCTCTATAATAACACTGAGTCGTGTGTGAGATTTGGTAAGGCTTGTAGCAATTGGTTTAGCATTACTTCTGATGTTCGACAAGGGTGCATTTTGTCTCCTTTTCTCTTTAGCTTGGTTATTGATTATATTATGCGAAATTCACTTCAAGGGAAAGCTTTTGCCTTAAATGGGCTGGAGATACGAAAATTTCTGATTTAGATTATGCTGTTGATTTAGCCCTTTTGGCAAATGATGTTGATGAGATGAACTCTTTCATTCGAACTGTTGATGAGACTGGTAGTAGAGTAGGTTTGGTTATAAACAGAGAGAAAACTAAAGTGATGAAAATTGGTCAGGCTGGCTGTGATTCAGTTAATCTGAATGGTTGCAGTCTTGAGCAGGTGTCACAGTTTAATTATCTTGGGAGCTATGTAACAGATAATGGTGATGTGCGGCATGAGATTAACAGACGAATAGGGTTTGCTGCCGGGACTTTTAAGAATCTATGGAGAGTGTGGAGAAATAGGCGTATACACCTGAAGACTAAAATTAGACTGTATAATAGTTTGGTTCTTTCTAGGGTTAGTTATGGTAGTGAAACTTGGACACTTTGTAAACAAGATAACAGGAAACTAGATGCTTTTGATTCTAGATGCTTACGCAGTATCTTGGGCATTAGGTGGTTCAACTTTGTCACTAATGATGAGGTTAGGCAAAGGAGTTTGCAGCCTCCTTTAAGCAGCATATTGTGCAGAGAGAGACTCCATAAAGAAGGGGAGACCTAGGATGCGGTGGGCGATGTCAAACAGGACCTTGTTAGAATTGGTGTGCAGTGGCCAGATGCAGTAGATGTAGCTCAGGATAGACTTGCTTGGAGAACTAAATTGCACGGTCTGGTTGGACCTCCGTAGCCATGGCTGCTTGATGATGATGATGATGGTGGTGGTGGTGGTAGTGGTGGTGGTGGTGGTGGTGGTGGTGGTGATGATGATGATGATGATGATGATGATGATGATGATGATGATGATGATGATGATGATGATGATGATGATGATGATGATGATGATGATGATGATGATGATGATGATGATGATGATGATGAAGGGTTGGAAAATTTGTATTGGTTCATTATTGCTTATTATTTTTCGTATAAATAAAATAATTTTTTGAGGTTTTTGAGGTTTATTATTACTTATTATTTTTCGTATAAATAAAATACTTTTTTGGGTTTTTTTAGGTTTATTATTGCTTATTTTTCGTATAAATAAAATACTTTTTTGAGGTGACATTCAATTACCTATCCTATTCTTTGTTTTTGGCCCGCGAAATATTGGCAAAAGAAAAAATGGTCCGCGGTCTTTTTTGAGAAGTTGGACAGCACTGTTCTATTATATCTTTCGAACGCAAAGGAGAACGTGACAAGTTGTATGCCAAATGGAAGCTTGTGACGTGGCTAGCTTTAGGGGTTATATATAAAACCTTGCCTCTCTTACTTACTCCCTCCCTTAAAAAGGGGGAAATATGAAAATCGTTCTACAATATAAATTAAATGGTATTAAGTTGTTTAACTATGCATATGTCACGTCCACATTTTGCAATGAGCACCTGACAGAATTACGCACTCCGGCACTGCGCCATTTTCGGATGTTGTCGACACCATTTCTCCTTTTCCCTCGCCCCTTTCTTCTCAAGTTCCTTCTCCCTTGTTTCCGTCGAAAAGCAGAAAGAAAGTTGTCCCGGGCATGCAATTCTTGGAAGCCTGAAACCGCTAGAGGCCGCACCCGAAATTCCTAGAAACCGTCAGACTACAGGCCAAACGTATGAACAGCAAAGAAGCACACATGCACGAGCCAATCAATTGCACCGAAGCACAGATTCACTCCGACCTCAGGGGCTATACGTCATGAGTCAACCAAGAGACAGAGACCTTTGCTTTTTTTATTATCTTATCAATGCCGATTCTATCAGGGAAAGAAAAGAGTTGAAAAGTAGAATGGGAAGCGAAATTTGTAAAATCAAAGTTATCTAGGAATGGAGCTTTTTTAAATTTATTCTGTATATATTTTATCTTTAGTTTTCCTTTTTCAGTTTTCTTTCTCTTTGGAGATGAGGAACGTCATGTCACCCGTAGGGCGTTATTTACTGTATGTAAAATCTTGGTATTTGAGTCCATTTCCTTCTTCCGTTTCGAATTTTGTTTCCTTCTATATCCTGACATTTTAAAGCTACTCACCGCTAATTTGCGCTGCAGTATTTGTTTCGTAGTTGGGGAGGGGTGTGATCATTCTGTTTGGTAGTTGGATTCGTGCACAGCGGCCTCTTGTGTCTTCTCAAGTGGAGAAGTAAACAGCCAATTATGTTTTAAATATTTATTCCGCTGGTTTAATTCCTCGTGTTTCTTCCAAAACCATTAGCATTCTATAGAGAAAATTCTTCTCTATGTTCCGGATTTATTTATTTACTGCTTAAGATTTTATCGCCCTTCTCTTATTATTATACAGCATATACTATGTTACTATATATATATTATATAACAGTTTTTTTTTAAAATATATGTCACAATTACAATTGTGTAGCTTTCCTTGTAGTGGGAGTGTTTAGACCCTAATTATTTCCAGTTATAGGAGAGTTGAAATGGACTTTGGACTTGTTGTTTTGTTATTCCCAGTGGATATAAATGCAATTGATGGAACTGAAATCTCGTTAAAGTATATAATTTTTTTTTACTTGTGTGTTGATACTCATTATCTAGAGTAATGATGCTCTTCTCGGGAATTTTTTTAATTAGGTCCATAATTGTACAGCTGAATTAAAGCTCAATATGATTTGAAGCGAGAATTACATATTAATAAATTTGCTAAAATTTGCTTTAAATTGCTTTTTTTCATCATGATATTATGTGGAGAACATTTTCTGGTACATTACATTATAAACAGTTAAGAATGCCCCTTTTTTTTTCAATTTATACATCGTTTCTTTAAGAACGTGAAATTGAACTTCATTCTGATTATTTTATTTTGGAAGTAGGTAAGTAGTTTATTAAATTTCTTCCTTATTCAATAAACTACCTACAAAATTTCCTATTGTGGGTTCTATCAATATTCCATGATTTCCTGCCTCACTTGCTGCCTTATTATATATCTCTTGGTGCTGAATGTGGGAATTTTTGTTTCATGTTTTACTTTTAAATATTAATTACCCGTGGGTATTTTCGTTATTTTCTGCGAATTTTCTGCTTCTTTAGTTATTTTGTTTACTATTTCATTTTTTCGTTATTCCTTTGTGAGCTGGGACCCACGCTATGGTAATTTTATTTTGGTGATTGATATATTTCTTTCTTTATGGGCTCTGATGGTTTAAAGGCTTTTTGATGACTTCTCTCTCAGATCTACAATCTGTAAAAATGGTGAAACTCTGATTATTGAGTTTTTGAGTCTACTTAATAGCTTCTGCCAGGGCTCTTATTTATGAGTGACTGAGTGACTCCTGTACGGTTGTGGATATATATATATATAATTATATTGGGTGGCTTTTATCTCACACTTTGTCACCAGGTTCTTGCTGTGACAAGAGGTAGACCGGAGAGTAGGAAGGCGAGGCAGACCAATGAAGAAACCCAGTGTGTCGAAGCCTATCCACATGAAGGCCAGCAACAAAAGAATTAATCTCTGCCGTGATGCTCATGTCTTAGAGAATGTTAACTGATCAGAAGCCCGATCCAAAGGGAAAAAAAGCCTACGATTCGTGTCCCAACGAATTGCAGGGGATTGTTTGGAGCGAGTGCTTTACGGGACCACACCAAGATGAAAGGATGGTGCGCAGCTGAATGGCTGCTGATCTAGCATGCTTTGACCTTCTCTTTGGCTCTCCCGTATCCTCATAGTACGGCTGCCACCTTCACGATTCCTGTCAAAATTGGACGAATACAGGCCCAATTAATGTATGCTTTTACACTGGCTATAGAGAAACGATAAATGTACTGATAATGAAACGTTGCTTACGTAGTGTATCTCCTTAATAGAAGTGTATTTTCTCCTGTTCTCCACCTGACAGTTAAGTCCCTCGCAAGACACGAGACTCAGGGTTCGAGATCTAATAATTACCACTATATGATCACTTGTTATTAATTTGCAGTAAAACAGAACGTTCTCCAAAGAAAGGTATTTCCCCTTGTTGCTGCACCACCTAGAGCTGTGTTGGGATGTGATATAAGCAATGATGAGGCTAGATGAAGGAGTCAATATCTACTTGGAGCAGCCTCTTTTACAGGGAGATACTGAGTTTGCCCTAGTTTTCTAAAATTTTGATTCCAGACTTTATGAGTAGTTCAGAAAGATTTTATGTTTTCTTTTTGCGGGTAATCATAATAATAAAATAAATAAATGAATATCCTCTCAAGCAGCTGCTTGCCACAGAGGTCTGACAGGAGTCTGTCAGTTTACATGTCAGAATAGAAGGTCTGAGAGGATGGCAGGACCCCAACAGAAAAACCATGCACTAATACAAAATTACTTTCCTCTGTTGTCCTGGATGTACGCTAAACAGAATGGTTTACGATTCCTATTGTTTCATTTCCTTCAAATTTAAAATGTCGTTAGGAAATTCGAAAAGAAATTCCTCCGTGTTCAATTGATATGGTCATCAGAAGAGAGTTCATCTAGTAGCGTAACAATAGGGTGATACAGGTGGCAAAATACCACAGTGCTAGGGCTTCTAAGGGCCCATTCAAAATCAGTTCCATGCCTCCTCATATTCAAAACTAATTCCATACCTCATCCAAATAAAACAAAGATGGAAAGTATCACAATCGTGCTAATTTCTAGGTTTTTTAATCCTATATATTTCGACGAACTACAGTGAGATCATTGATCATTTTGAGGAAGCGAAGGCAAAGAAAAAATATTTCGAACATTTTTTTTGCATATTATCAAAAAGTTTCATTACGTATGTATATTTTAATAAATTATATACTCCATCTGTTGCAAATTTTCCTTTTCAACAAGAAAAATATTTTGTTGCATTGAAACGTTTTATGTCCCCAAATCAACAACAGAAGTAGTTGAAGTGGGGGGGGGGGCATATGTTTAGCTATTGGCTCTTCAGCTCTTAGTGGCGTCCCTTTCTCATTCCCAACATGCGGGATGAAAATCAGTGTCAGAAGATACTCTCTCTCTCTTCACACGGATGAAAATCAGGGTAAGGAGCCGCTCTCTCTTCACACGGAATCCAAATGACTCTCGATCAGTAGGAGGACGGCACGAGTGCATTGTCTCATAAGAGAAGTTCGCGCAGATCCCATTTGGTTTGTTTATGCAGAGGCAGAGCGAGACCTCATTCCGTTGCTACGCATTGGGTGGGGTCAATAACGCCATCCCCCCACCACTCCTCTCGACTGCCGACATCCGCCCATAGAAAGCGTTGCGAGGCACAGGTAAACTAATCCCTTTGGGCAGACGATCAGTTTGTTTGCCTACAGTCGACCCTTCATTCTCATCCTGCTCATCTACATCCCCGCTCTCTGTCGGATCGAGTATTTGATCACGTTATTATGGCCATCTCTTCCACAGACAGGGCAATCGAGGCGGATTCGGAGTTCGTGCCAACCCTCCAATGGAAATAATCCTCTGCCAATCAATCGAACTAAAGCATCAGTTTATTGAGCATCTCCTGTGACGGCCGATTGTTGTTTCGTGCTCAATTGAAAGCCTCTTAAATGGAAAACTTTTCATTCGCCTTCCTTTCGGAAGAGCAAAAGGCGATTCCTCGCTCAGTCAAATAACTTCCCAGTTGTGATACGAGTTGTTTCATAATTCCTTGAACTCGCACATCAAAAGAAAATAACTGCGCACTTGGGGCAATGGAGATTTATCGCACTTTTTAAAAAGGCGAAAAATACAGGGTGATCGAAAAGTCCACAATAAATACACATATTTTGCGAGGTTATGATAATCATATATAAAATTAAATAGTTACAAACTTAAGTTATAATTTTACCTTTCTAACAAAGAAGAATATAAATATCATTATATGTTAAAAATGGCCTTGTTCACCGATGCAGGCGCGAGCTCTTTTTACCACGCGTGATGCCACCTTGCCAAGAACCTGGAGACTGATCTTTGCGATCGCTGTTGTAATGTTCGTCTTCAGTTCATCCAGTGTGTGAAGATTATTTTGATACCAGAGGAAACAAATCTGCTGGTGACAAATCCGGTAATCTTGGCCTTTAGAAATAAGACAGTCATCGAAAAACTCTTGCAAATAATGCATGGTTTCATTCGGAGTGTGGCACTGCCTATCCGACAGGAAAGACAGACGATTGCAACCAGCAATCGCGTTCATCGACCTCAAGGAGTGCAATGAACTGTGTGATGATGTCTTGGTATACTCCACTATTTACCGTAGTCTCAAAGAAAATGGGTCTCACTAGGCGACGACCTGATATCCACACCACACTCCAATTTTTTAAGAGTGCAAGGGCTGTTCATGAAAAATATGTTATAAACGTTCAAGACTGAGTCTTGTGGTACACCATATTAAATATGTTTTAGGTCACTGAATATTAAAATGTTTGCACATTTTGTTCTGTTCTAAGTAGTCATGAAATTAATTTAGCACTCCATCATTCATACCAATGATATCTACTTTTTATTAAAATTTATTATCTTTCCTGTCAAAAGATTTTTTAAATACAATAAATACAGAAAGAGTGATTAAGGTGCATACAATGAAACACCTTTGAGATAAATTTTAGCTCTATAATTTTCGTACTTCTATCCCTCCTGAACCCATACTGAATTTCAGAAAAAATTAGAAATATCTAAATATTTTATCCGTCTATTATTGACTATTTCTTGAGTATTTAAAAAACTAATAGAAGAAGTATCAGTCGATAATCCTTAAAATGCTTTTCCTAAAATAGAATTTTTACAACTTTCTTTAACAGCTTTGAAAAGTGCCAGTTTTGAAGAATAAATCGCAAAACTAAGTTAATGGTTGAGGCAGGAGCAAAATGCATTTTTAACAGTTATAATGGAAATATTGTGACAACAAGTATATATATATTTTTTTATTTTTTTATTTTTTTTTTAAATCATTTATGATGTCGGTCAACTTCTCCTTATATGTTGGAACTAAAAACACTGTTTTGTAACTTTTGTTTATAAAAGCATGCTCATTATCAATTATTAATTTATGTTACATTCACTGTTATATTTAAAAAGCATTCATTAACTTGTAATTTTCGCTTGAATTAGAAGCACTTACAGATTCCGAAAATATATAAAATGAAGGGACAAATTGTATTATCTAAGTCTATCAATTCCCACTACTCAGATACATTCATAATTTTCAAATTTAATTTTAATATTTTTCATCTCAAATACTATAATTTGATTCTCAATAGTTGTGAAGTTACTTTTGTAAATCTGGTTTGAATGGTAATTTCTGTGTTTTGTATAAAATTTACCTTCATTTTTTAATCAGCTGTATTATAAAAATATTATAAATCATATAAATAAGATTATAATTTACATTTTCAGATATAATTCAAAGCTTTATTTTCTTGAGAATTTTTACGAATTTCTTGTTCTCTGTCTGATTTTTAATTCGGAAACTAAATATGTTTAAAAATTGATTTGTAAGCTGCAATACTGAGTAGTATTTTGACTTTTAAAAGTAATTGTCGAAGCAATGGAATAATGATCGATTACAGCCAATTTGATAATTCCAATATTTAAGGAACGTCAGCTCTTGCTTTTAATAAACGCAAGGTGAGTGGTTAGCGCGCTTGGCTAATGATCTAAGGGATCTGGGTTCGAGCCCCGGGTAAGGCATGGCTGTGTGTGTTGTTTTTCTTCTGAGGTCCTGCCATCCTCTCAGATCTTCTACTATGGCATATAAACTGACAGGCTCCTGTCAGATCTCTGCGGCAAGCAGCTGCTTGAGGGGGTATTTATTTTATTATTTATAAATATGCGCTATGGTCTCAATTGAAATTAAGGAGCCAATATAGCACATTCGATACTAATTTTAGAAAAAGAAAGTTGTGCTCTAAAAATGATATATCGAAGTGTTTGACTCCTTATTTTCAGTTAAAAGAACATTGAGAAATGTTATTTTTAGGGGGATGTTATATTTCATTGCCTATTATAGAACTGTTTACTTAACGGGCACAGGTAATACTAACTTTTATTTCCATTTTAGTAAGGTATATGAAATTATCACAAGAATGCACAAGTATGATCACAATTTTTCTTTCACAGCCAAAAATCGGTGAAAGTCTCTTTCTTTCGCGGTTAAAGTTTTACATGTGCGTTTCTATTTTCACTTTATTTTCCAAAATCTTTGGGACAGCGCAGGGGACTTTCAGACCTCAAGGAGCTTCAGATGCTTCTTTTCTTACCATTGCAGTAAAATCCATATCTAGTACCACTGTCATGAACTGAAAACGAGATTATCTGCCGAGTTCAGAAAGTAACACGGTGCGTTATGCAATCGTGAGCATATCAATGAATTGGATGATTCTCATTCAGATGGTGAAGCAAGCGGAAGGTAGGTAGCAAGCTAAATTCAAGACTCGATAAAACCTAGATGTGCGGACTGGAAATTGAAGACCTGTCCAAGGTCGCTTTAGGATCCCCACATTTCTCTTCCGGCAAGTCATGAAGATACAAGGCTACAACTCCTGCTCAACTTTTCTTTTTTTTCAACTTTCTAGGAGGAGTAATATCGAGGAATAAATAGGTAATTACGAACAAGAAAGAATGGAGTCCGTGAGTCCTATTTTAGACCTTAAAAGCAGAATATGACATCCACAACCTCAAGACAGATACACGGACTGTAACTGCAAACCTGATCTTTGCCCGCGTGTCGCCTTCACGAATTCTTGTCATGTCCAATCCCAGACAAGTAATGGAAGATTTTTCTTTTCCTTCAGATATAATCTGCTCTTCTTCTTGAGATCTTCTCCGCGAGACTTGCACTGACGGAGTCATGAATCAAAGATACTTTGCTTTTCATTTTCATCTCAGAATTTCGGATACCTCTCCTAATGACTAGATCCGGCATCTCAGAAAGCGGAACATCTAACGTTCTTAACACACTGAAGAGGGATTTAAAGCTGCCATATTCTAAACGATTTAAGACAGTGGTTTCCAAACTGTGGGGCGTCCCCCCGGGGGATGTTAAGGGGCGCGCAGAGATTTCGCCGGTAATAATATCCTTCTGAAGGTTCAACAAAATATATTTTAAGCGAACTATTAAGATACAAACCAAAACTAATATGCATCTAAGGCTTTAGAATATCGTATTCTTAATTAAGTATTTTTTATCACAGATAGTTGAGTTTGTTGCACGACTTGACAACGCCGCCAAGTCTTGAATATAATATAGTAGCGCTTCTGAAGCTCTCTGATGTAGGGGATCGTCAGAAAACTCTGCTTCTGAGATAGGCATGGAGCTTCTCTCCACGTGTTGCCTTGGATTGACTGTGGCGCTATGGAGTTTCAATGTTAAGCTTCTGAAAGCATATTTATTTCTTTTCTGGGCGGCTCACTGCGGACCGGCGACTGATGGGGGGACCACTTTGAGAAGCAATGCGTTGTAATATGGAAGTTTTCACGTAAACCTTCATTTCAGAGAAGTAATTATACATCGTCCTCGATTTCCTTCGATGAAATTCTGCTAAATCCCAAAATATAAGTGTTCAATTTCCTATGACTTTGAGTCAATCTTGTGAGAGAAGCCGAGGTAGCAGGTCTATATATTTTCTGAGTGGCTTGTTTCTATTCTGAATACATTTTGTGCTTTTTTTCACTTTCAGTTTCGTGTAGAAAATGGTACGTCGTATTAGTATATTTTTGCAGGGTTAGCAATAAAGTTTGGTTTCAGAAATTAAGGTTGATGCAGTGAAAATTAGAACAAGGAGGGGGGAGGCGGAAGAAATTTTTATAAGACAAGGAGGAGGGGGGCGGAAGAAAATTTTATAAGACAAGGATGGTGTGTCAACTAAAATTTGGAAACCACTGATCTAAGACAAGAGGTACATTATTCTCTAACCTTGCTGTCAGCATGAGCATGTAATTGTGAGGAGTGTCCACAATTTAACATTGTCCTCTATGTTTATTCTTTCGAGGCACAGAAGAGCTCTTCGAAACAAAATTTTAATTTATTTACACAATGTTCGCTCTTTATGAAGCATTGCAATTTGCCCTCCTTAATGCAAATGAGATTTTTCTACCAAAACATTTTCTTTAACCTCTTCATTTGCTGCTGCCACTACACGAAAGCCGAAAAGCAATTTCTTTCTTCATTTCACTTTCTGTTTCCTTTTTTGACTACATTCCTTTTCACTCTTCCAGACAAACACCCCTTGACAGAGACATCGGGCGCACGGCATTTGCGGTTCAAGGTAGGAGCCTCCTCCATTCCAAAACAACTTGGACACATCACAACGAATAACTCTCTTCAAGCCAAACCTGTCAAAGGAAATATCTTTTCACAGCAACAGCTCCTGCCTGCTTTGCACATTGGTCTTCGAGGATTCGCTTCCCGCTTAACTGTTAGGGTTTTCTGTTTTCAGAGCGCGTAGCAACACAAGTTCTGTAAGCCGATCAGTGAATTGCTCGTGTCCTCATCGTTAAGTGAATTAAGATGGCCGATTCTGTCTCGATATAAACTTAAAAGTGCAATTACGAGCAAAGGATGCCCGTCAACGTTTGTAACACATTTCCTTTTACATTCTTAATAGAGAAATTTATAAATAATGCAGAGATCGGTTTTTCGAGATAATTTGCAGCGTCCGAAGAGAAAAAAATCGATTCTTTTAAGGATGACAGGCACTAGAAAATAAAAGGGTGATTAATGCATGAGACAGAATTACTCACTTGTCCACCTACATTATCCCTTCCGGGAATAAACAGGATGACGGTCACAGGAACCTTAAGACATTTTTGCTGTTCGTGACTTTTTTTAGAAATAATTTAAACCTTTTTTTTTCGTTGCTGCTGTAATAGTTCGTTTTATCTTAAACTAGCAGATTTACCCGGCGTTGCTCGGGGCTGAAACTCTTTAGAATATATTGAGTAGACGTCACTCCTCACGTCGCAAGCTTTCATTTGGCATAAGAATCACAAAGCTCAATCCCCTCCGGCTTAATTTCTCTCCCTCTCTTTCAGCGAAGGAAGGAAATGGACCATATTTCAAGGTACCGTATGAACCTCCCCACGTCAGAAGTTTCTAAACCAAAAAGGGGAATTGCCTAGCTCAGATAATCAAACTTTTCAAATCATTTCGTACCCACCAGGATCCTCGAATACAGTTTGCCAGGCATACGTAAATTTATTTGTACAATATTTAAATACATAGGTAATATATAGTCAAGTTCCAAAAGAGTTAGTATTTAACTCGCAAGTGGATATTTACAAAACATATATATCCTGCAGTCCTCAGTACATCAATATATAAATATGTAAACATAGAAAAATAGCAATTTCAGTCTCTGTAATATATAAACTTATCTCCTACTCCTCATTTCTCATTTCAATGCAATCAATTAATAATAGAGAAAAAGAAAATATCAGTCGCAATCTCCACCGTTCAACAACCATTTTTTAGTTCTTTAGAGATATGTATTTTATTATTTACAATTTTCAAGTTATCTGGCAGTGAGTTGAATAGTTTTAAGCCACTATATCCGTAATATTTTTTTTAAATAATTCTTTGTTTGGTTTTAGAATGCAAAAATCCTGAGACACTACCGCTCTTGTAAAATATTTGTTAACCACTACATCAAATTTTTCCTTATTTGCTAAATAAATGCTTTGATAAAGCCATTTGGTGTATTTGTTTTAACTTGAGTATTTCAAGTTTTTTGAAACTTTGTTCAGACGAGTAGTACTTTCTTTTAAATGTCATAATCTTTACTCTATATTTTTGCATTTGCTGCAATTGATATAAACAACTTGAAGCTGCTTCTCCCTAAATTAGAATTGCATATCGTATTCTAGACACAGACATATTCATGCACAGAGCTTTTTCTCTTGATGTCCTCACACAAGAATTCCACCATTATAATTTAGATATTCTCGGCTTGCAAGAGACCAGATCGACAGATAAAGGTCAGATTCTTAAAAATAATCTTAAATTTCTCTTTTCAGGGAGGGACGACAATAAGCATCACCAAGGCGTGGGTCTGCTTCTCAGCAGACACGCTAGTGATGCTCTTCTAGGATATGAGTGCATTAATGAAAGGTTTCTTACAGCAAAATTTCAGACAAGCATTAAAGACCTGAATGTTATCTGCTGTTATGCCCCCACTGAGGATGCTGATGAGGATGAGAAGGATAGGTTTTATGAACAATTTCAGGATATTTTGAATTCTGTCAAAAAAGGAGATATTTCCCTTGTTCTAGGTGACTTCAATGCCAAAGTTGGTACTGACTCTGACCTTTGGGGAGGGGTGATTGGCCCTTTTGGTATTGGTAGCTGCAATGGCAATGGGCAACGTCTCCTACAGGTAAGTAAACTCAATGGTTTCAGAATAACTAACACATATTACAAACACCGCGACATACATTAGTACACATGGGTTTCACCTGATGGATGCATAGGAATATGATTGATTATATATTAATTAACAGCCAATGAGCTAGTTCTGTTCGAAATAACAGGGCATATAGGGGAGTTGAAATTGGATCTGACCATTACCTAGTTAAAAGTGTCTTGGAACTTAAACTTAAAAAGTGTTGTGCTAGGGTTAAAAAATTTGATTTTAATACTGATGCTCTGAAAGACCCAGTTATAGCCAAAGCTTACCATGATAGGTTACTTAGTCATTATGACAGTCATGGTATGTCTACCACTGAAGTTGATGAAGAATGGGATCATTTTAAACAGGCTTTTTTTGGACACTAACAGTACTCTTTTAGGAAAAAAGGAGCAGAAGAGCCAGAATTATCTGAGTGATAAGGCACTTGAGCTTATTTCGGAAAGAAAGAACTGCAGGAATGTCCTTAATCAATACCCTACTAGTCCTAATAGAAAGCATTACAGAGAACTTAATAAACGTGTAAAAGATCAGTTAGCTACTGATAAGAATCTTTGGCTTGATGGTTTGGCTGACAAAGCCGAGGAAACAGTTAGACAGCACAACAGCAGAGAGCTGTACCAGATAGTTAATGTTTTGTGTGGTAGAAAACGGACAGGTATACAGGGATTCAAGGATAAACAAGGTAAGGTTATAGAAGGGGAGGATTCTGTCATGGCTGGGTGGGCTGAGCATTTCAGTGATGTTCTAAACAATGTAGTTAGCTCTACTCCCATTGTTTGCAATGATGATAGATGCATTGGTGGCTTTAATGTTGACCCTAAAACGCAATCTGAAGTTATTTTGGCTGTTTCTAAACTTAAACTTCATAAATCCCCAGGGGTAGATGAAATTACTACCGAAATGCTTAGAGCTGGGAATGTTTCGGTTACCATTTGGATGACTGAAATTCTGAATATCTTTTATGATAAAGGCATGGTTCCTAAGGATTTCACCAGAGCTATTGTTATCACTATTTTCAAAAAGAGTGATCGCAGTTCTTGTGATAACTATAGGGGTATTAGACTACTCTCTGTTCCAGATAAAGTTCTTTCCATGATAGCGCTTACTAGAATTAAGAATCTGGTTGACAGTCAGTTGAGTGATGAGCAATGTGGATTCAGAAGTGGTAGGGGATGTGTGGATCAGATATTTTCACTTAGGCAGATTCTTGAGAAATGTTTAGAGTTTCAGAAACCTTTGGTTGCTAGCTTTGTTGATTTCAAAAAGTCATAATTTGTGGTCATAATTGTGGTTGATTGTGGGATCATATGGTATACCAGACAAGTTAGTTAACATAGTGAAAGCTCTCTATAATAACACTGCGCCGTGTGTGAGAGTTGGTAAGGCTTGTAGCAATTGGTTTAGCATTACTTCTGGTGTTCGACAAGGGTGCATTTTGTCTCCTTTTCTCTTTAGTTTGGTTATTGATTATGTTATGCGAAATTCACTTCAAGGGAAAAATTTTGGCCTTAAATGGGCTGGAGATAGGAAAATTTCTGATTTAGATTATGCTGATGATTTAGCCCTTTTGGCAAATGATGTTGATGAGATGAACTCTTTCATTCGAGCTGTTGATGAGACTGGTAGTAGAGTAGGTTTGCTTATAAACAGAGAGAAAACTAAAGTGATGAAAATTGGTCAGGCAGGCTGTGAGTCAGTTAATCTGAATGGTTGCAGTCTTGAGCAGGTGTCACAGTTTAATTATCTTTGGAGCTACATAACAGATACTGGTGATGTGCGGCATGAGATTAACAGACGAACAGGGATTGCTGCCGGGACTTTTAAGAACCTATGGAGAGTGTGGAGAAATAGGCGTATACACCTAAAGACTAAAATCAGACTTATAATAGTTTGGTTCTTTCTAGGGTTAGTTATGGTAGTGAAACATGGACACTTTGTAAACAAGGTAACAGGAAACTAGATGCTTTTGATTCCAGATGCTTACGCAGTATCTTGGGCATTAGGTGGTTCAACTTTGTAACTAATGATGAGGTTAGGCAAAGGAGTTTGCAGCCTCCTTTAAGCACCATATTGTGCAGAGAGAGACTCCGTTGGTTTGGCCATGTTGCCCGTATGAATCCCGTTATAGATTGGCGAATAGGGTTATGAACAGTGTGCCTAAAGGCCTCAGAAAGAAGGGGAGACCTAGGATGCTTTGGGCGATGTCAAACAGGACCTTGTTAGAATTGGTGTGCAGTGGCCAGATGCAGTAGATGTAGCTCAGGATAGACTTGCTTGGAGAACTAAATTGCACGGTCTGGTTGGACCTCCGTAGCCCATGGCTGCTTGATGATGATGATGATGATGATGATGATGATGATGATGATGATGATGATGATGATGATGATGATGATGATGATGATGATGATGATGATGATGATGATGATGATGATGCATATTCTTTAATTTTTTTTAAAATCATCATATCTCTTAAACGATACATCTTGGGAATTATCTGTTTGATATTTAACACTACTTTTCGAACGTAATCATGCCAGGTTAGATAAAAGTCGAAATTAACTCCTAAATATTTTATTGTTTTAGTACTTTTAATCCTTGGGCAAGTACAGTTTAGAAATTGAATTTTGCATTGTTCGAAAAACTTACCTTCACTCATATGATAGAATTAATCTCCAAGATATACTTTGCAAGATATTCTATCATTATTAAAATACATATATTTCATTTTATTTACATTTATTAATAACTTTTGTTTTGGAACCATATTTGAAGTGTTCTTAAATCTGCAGCAATATTGCTTAATATTTCTTCATTAGTTTTGATCACTATAAACCAAGGCGGTGTCATCTACGAATGAAATTAATCTTTTCAAAATGAACTGTGTTTCTTTTTTGATTCAAAAATTCTCCTATTTTGACTTGTTGGGTTTTACCCTTCAAATACGAATCAAACCATCTCAGTGACAGCCTCCTTATACCAATAACCTCTAATTTCTTTAATAAAATATCAATATACGAGGAATCAAAAACCTTGTATATATCCAGAAACAATCCACCACTCTTTAATTTTTATTGAAACCATTATAATCTAATTTTACTACTTCAGCTGTAGCATCAGCTGTACTGTTATTTTTCCTAAATCCATACTGGTTTTCCGGTAGTCTAGTATATTTAGTAAGGTAATTAGTTAACCTTAAATGCATTAATATTTCAAACATTTTTGAGAAGACATTTTGTATTGAAATAAGCCTATAATTCTCTACAAGCTTTTTATTACCATTTTTATAAATTCGGATAACCAACGAATTCTTAAGCGAAGATTGGGAGAAAATTCATCTGCAAGTGACAAACTGTAACATTTCAGTTTAATTCTAAATATTACACTGATCACTCTCTATAACATGTAGACAGAAGCTATCATCACCTGAAGATATAATTTAAACCTAAAAGCCTGTCTGAATTAATTCACTTTCACTAATCGGTAACAAGGCTATTGAATTCACTCTGTAATATTTGATCATCTGATGTGTTACACAGATGTCTTCCTCTGCAACATTTTGATTTCATCATCTACTATTATTGATGTAATAATTATTAAAGGCATCAGCAATATTTATATCATTAAAGGTATCGTGTATACTTTCACTAATTTGGATTTCTTTTAATATATATTTTATAATTATATTTACCAGTTAAATCGTTAATAATTTTCCACTGCTGTTTAGAGTCATTACTTGCCGAATGAACCTTATATTTGTAATAGTTATTTTTAGCGATTCTTAATTTATTAGTTAAGCTGTTAGAAGAAGATCTATCTTTAATTTCCTTGTATTCCTCATTGTTACCTGGACAGCTTTTAAGTTTTTTATATAATTTGTTCTTTTCGATAATTAATTGAAGTGTTTCGTCTGTGACCCATGGTTTTAATACTTGCTTTTTGGTGCTTAACAAACACTTCAGCTTTGTACATTCTCTAACAGACCTATCAATTGGATCAAAAACAGACTCGCAATATCTTTGATCATCGTTCATAACATCTGTATCCAACTTTATATTCTTTAATTTTAATTCAAGTTCTTTAAAATTAGTAACCTATTTTCTGTCTTCCTCGGTATCTTTTTCTACTACGTCTCATTTTAGTTGCAGCAATACCAAATAATGATCCGTCACGGTCGTTT
The DNA here is from genome assembly GCA_038380435.1 of Ryuthela nishihirai. Classification (NCBI taxonomy): domain Eukaryota; kingdom Metazoa; phylum Arthropoda; class Arachnida; order Araneae; family Heptathelidae; genus Ryuthela; species Ryuthela nishihirai. The sequence goes on from JAWZYU010000025.1 coordinate 1,327,789, forward strand.
TAATAATTATCGATGTAACTTTCTTAATACCAGATAACCTTACAGCAATATGATCATCACATGTATTAAACCAAAAATCTAGTTGGTTGCGTAATACACTGGATAAATACTAATGTTATTAACATATCACAATAATATAATATAATATTAATATTTTCATTATTTAATAAATCAATATTAAAGTCTCCGATCAATATAACATTTTTATAGTTATTTCGTAATAATTGAGAAGAAAATTCATCCATAAAGCATTGCTTATCTCGGCTAGGGAATTTATACACTGAAATAAAGTTATTGTCAACATCATTAGTCTTAACTTTTATGGACACTCTATCTGCATTATTGCAATTAAAATCTACTTGAAAAGCTCTTAAGTTGGAATTTACAAAAAGCTTAGACTCCGCCTGATCGATCTCCACATCCACACTTATAAAATTTGTTAAAACCTTCAATATTATAAAGCATTAGTTCGTGTTCTTTGATCCATATCTCTGTCAATACAATTATATCTGATGAAAGGTCCTTTAATGATTCTACCAAAATAAAATAATCAAAGTTTTTTCTAATGGAACTGATATTCATACGAGTTATATTACAAATATCATCGTCCTTTGTTACTAGTTGATTTCTTCCAATTTCATCAATAACTAACTTATCGACCACAACTTCCATATTACATCAGTTTCAAGTCTTCTACTGATTTTATATTTATTACTTTAGAATTGCCATCCTTTCTTACACGTAACTTTCCCTCCTTCAACCAGGAGTAGATATAATTTTTATTCTCCTTTGATCTTCTTCATTTCAAAGAGCAATGATTTTAATTCAGAATGAGGTGCTCGCCAATATATACAGTATTTATGCAATTATTATTTCCAGCTATCCCCAAGTCCTTGTTCCTTAGACCTTTTTAGCGATCGCCATTTAGTTATCTATTTATTCCCTTCTTCCATATACATCTCCACAATAATTCTGATTTGTCCAAAAAAATAAATAGGTACTACACAAAAATTATTACTATTATTGAAAATCATTATTTATTACTTAACATATTAAAACTTTTATGAATTAACATATTACGTTTATTAACCTTTTACATATTTTTCAAATTAATTTAATGATTTTAACTTCCGATAGGATTCTTAGTTTTTGTAACTTTCATTTCAACAAAGAATATCCTGTTCGGCTCGTGCTTAACTAGAACGACTTCAATATCCACGGACGCTCGTGTGCTCTTCACCGAACAAACTGAACAATGACTCTATTACGCAAAATCGGAAAGAAATTAATTTGATGCATTCATTATTGCAAATTTGTTGGTGGCAACAGTTATTTTGAATACCTTTCAACCGTTAACGTTAAGTCTATGGGAATTATTCGATTTCGAAAATTGACATCAGATGTTGTCTGCATAAAAAAAGAATTCCTGATGGCCGATTCGACCCGGATCAGACGCGGATCAAAGTAGATTGTTGTCCGCGAAAGCCACGCACTGGGGTTGGAGGGAATTCTTTCCAACACCTTGCACACACTGCTCGTCAACACAGTGGAACCATAATTTGAAGGAATCTAGGGATCTCGTTAAATATCAATATCTATTTCCAATTGACAACCTAAAGTTGCTTTTAATGAGATCCATCAAGTTGAATCCTCTTTCACAGCAAATAGTTGAAACAAGTAGAACTGCTACACTCCGAAATAATTCACCTAAAATAGGAAACTTTTCATAATTCGAGAGAGCCTATTTTAGAAGTTCATTGAAACTCATTTCTTTCCGAATAACTTTGAATTCGAACCACTCATCGGATAATTGATTAACGTTTTCACACATATTTGAAATTGCTAATTGATAAAATTGTTTAGCCGATGTACACATTTCTATGTTTCCGAACTCTTCGTGATACTTTTCTGTTGGCCAAGTAAAAGTATCAGAAATTGAGGCACAGCTTTCGACACTCTGAATGTCATTTAAAATCCTCCTTCAAATGCTATATTCCATCTTGCATCAAATTTTCTTTGTCGTTCTGAAGGAACGAATTTTCAGCGGTGCCTAATCCACGTAGTTGCACTTCTTGATAAGAAGATAAGAAGATTTTTTATATGTAGTGGAACAATAGTTAAGTAGATATTTGCTTTTGAAACTGGAATGAAAGAATTTACAGCTCCAAGGTAAGCCAACAAAAATTGTATAATATGCATAAACTCGAAATTTTTAACTTTGTTTCAAATAAAGATCCCTTTGCAACTGCAGAAGCGTTACCGTTTTGGGTAGTAACATTTTCAAAGTACATAAAAACACATTTTCAATCTTTCACAGAGCAGCTAGATCGCCCATTTTGCTAGCAACCCACCTTACAGCATGGAGCTGCAGTATCGCGTTCCGACATTACTTTTAATTGGCGCAGCTTCTTCAGTGAGTTTTGGTAAAATCCTTACAGGATTTTAAGAATGGAATCAATATTGTCAATAGCTTGTTCAATTTCACTCCAATGAGTACAGTTAAATTTAATCTGTGCGCAAATGCAGTAGAATTGATCACACCGGACAATTTTTTGTACCAATCCCTTTTCAACATCACTGATGATGCTAGCAGCTCCATCAGTCCAGTACCAGTCAGTTGACTAGAATGAAACCAATGTGACAGTTAAACCAATGTGAAACTTTTCCTGTTCATTTTTAACTGCTTGTAAATAACACTCTGTGGCAGCACTCTCAAGGGAATGGCGCAAAGACCAGAAATTTTAAACCCTAAGTAAATACAGCAGCGTTATCTCCTTTAAAATTATGGAACATAACTAGAAAAATATCTGAGGAGGAGGAAGAAATAATTTATCCAGACTTAATAAGAGCTATCATTTCGTTAACTAGTTAATCGGGAAGTCATGTGATATAACAATCAACTACAAATATGGCAATCAACAGAATCAAAAAGCCTTTTCGAAATCTACAAAGCAAATAACCATAGGAGTTTGAAATCTTAACATTTCTTAACAATATGTTTAAGCGAAAGGATTTGGTCTAGGAACTCTTCATCCCCTCTGAATCCACATGTTCCATCAACCAACTTTTAATTCTGTTTAAAACAAATATGGACAGAACTTTACTAAGAACAGATAGTAGACTTATCCCTATGTAATTAATAGAAGAATTACGGTCACATTTCTTGAAAATAGAACAATAATACCACTAGAAAAATCTTTAAAAATAACTCCCCCCGCTTCATCGTAGAAAAATATTCAACACTATAATCAGTCATCTGACAACAGAATCATTTCCGGATCTAAGCCTTTCGGCAGTGACGCTTAGATCCGGAAATACCCTGGTAACTTGTGTAGTTTGAATTTAGAAATAAACAAAGTAACTACAGTTGATGAAATTTTGCCGATATTATAGCTATTAAGACAGCTATTGTTGTTACAAAAAAAATGAGAGTTGAATTTACATTTTTCAGGAGATCTCTACGTCCAGACAATCTCGCCATGGGAGAAACCTCACCTTTAATAACCTTACCATTCGCATCCTTCAATTCCTGCAGCCCATCGTTTTTTCCTATACAAAATATTTCTTATCTGATATAACTCTCTGCTGTTGTGTTCTCTAACAGTTTCCTCTTCTTTATCAAGCCAAAGATTCTTGTCAGATTCAATATACAACTGATCTTTTTACACGTTTATTAAACTCATTATTAATGCCGTCTTTTAATAACGGTAAAATGTTGGTTTAACTTTACACTCTCTTATTCCAAAAATATGCTCCTTAACCTTTTCGCCCAACTGATTCTCTATCCGATGCTCCATTTTACCCAAAACAGTACTACTGGTTTCAAGAATAACCTGTTTAAAATGGTTTAATTGATCTTCTACCTCCGTAGCAAACCACGATTTTCATAACGACTGAGTAACCTTACATGATAAGCTTTTGCTATCTGAGGTCTTTAAGAGTTAATTTCTTTTAAATCTAAGCAAATCATTTCTTAAAATTCTTTTGAAACAATTTCAATAAGGTGATGGTCAAACTCAACCTCATCTCCTCAATATGATTTAGTGTTCCCAACCCAGCTAGCCCATTTGCTGTTAATACCGGGGCAGGGGTGGCTCATTCGGTAGCGCGCCAGGCTCATAATCTGCAGTTCATAGGTTCAAGTCCCAGCTGTGTCAGCGTTGAGATTTATATCCGCAAAACTCCCCGCCGTGCCTACGGTCACTAGGGACACCGATGGGCTTGGAAAGGGAGCAGTCTGTCGAATGGGACGTTAAGCTGTGGCCCTGTGTGCGGTAGAGCCTTACCTGTGCACGTTAAAGAACACGCTGGATAGCCTTGACAGGAATCTACAATCGTCTACCAACAGCTGTCCAGTGGTTTCTCTTCCCCAACACTCTCTGAGCCTTCGGGGTTCATGTGACCTGGCCATTTAGCCCATTGTGTGCAAAAAGTGCCGCTCGGAAGTAAAAAAAACTCAGCCTGTTAATACCTAATCCATCATATTCCTATTCAACCAGATTAATATGTCTTTTTTTTAAAGAATTCAAAATAACCTAAAGTTACTCGTTAAAACTCATAATTAAAGAATTCAAAATAAACTGAAGTTGCTGGTAAAAGCCAATATTTTCCCTCTCACTTGAATTCTCAGAGGGAGGAGGGGGTTGGAATAGCAGAAATAATGTTCAAATCTTTAAATTTAGGTTAAGAGATCTTTCATTAATGCATTCAGATCCCAAATCAACAACACTGGCATTCTTGCCGCAAAGCACAGATGCACCTTGCAGGTATCTGCTATTTTCACGCCCTGAAAAAAGACATTTAAGATTATTTTTAAATATGTGTTCTTTACCATTCCATCTATCTTTCAAGCTCAAAATGTCCAGGTTATACCGCTGAAATTCCTGTGTGAGTACATCTAGGGAATAGTCTTCGTTAAGACAGTCCTTGCATTCCAATTGCTGTGGAAAGAAAATGTTTAGTACGTTTTTTAAAGAAACCAGGCTTATTGATCTTCCTTGGCATTTTAAAGAACCTCCTTGAAATTATATTGATAATTTAAAGAGCCTCCCTTGAGATCTTGAATAGCATATTTTAAAAGCCATTCCCCGAAAATCAGAGCCACCTTTCCAGTACCATCCATTAGAATATTCTGGGAACGCCACTGGTGTCCAACGCAACTTCAGCTTTGGCATGACTGACCACCGAAGATGATATTCCCACAGAAATGAGGACAGTTACTCATTTCTGTGTGATGTCTCCAAGGCAACTTAGGAAAGCGAGGCTTGCATCGTTCCCCATAAGAAATGAGATCTGTATGAGAGTGAGAAAAAAGGCCGAACGAAATGATTCTCTTGCCAACGATTCTGATATCGGATTCATAGGAAATATTTCTGGTTTTGAATCTCATTGAAGATATTTACTTTTCAGTTTTAGGAGAAAACAAGATTAATCAAACGATAGATTAAAAGCGAGTTTATATAAAATAAAAGTTTTTCCTCTTCTTAGTAACTTTTTTACCTGAAACAAAGAAATGATTTCTTTTCCAGATTAGTTTTACGGTCATTTTCTTTCCAAGTAAACGACAGATAGTTTGGAGTCAGTGGGAAAAGGACACCGGACTTTGCTCTGAACATTGTCTGGCTCAGATTCCTTGTGATCGGAATCGATAAATCAATAGCCGCTGCCGCAAGTTACACAGAAAATTTGCCTGAAGGAACACGCGAAAGGGAGACAGTAGCGACAACCCCTGTTCGCACGTGCACACTCTGGAATGCATTAACGGAAGGTCACCATCGACAGCAACTCGTGACGCGGTCGGGGAAGTTGATGTCGACGATAAGACACATTTTCTCTCTCTCCATGCTGATGAGAAAGCTTTTAAGGTCCAGGCGCTTATGCATCGTGATCCGCGAAGGAGCTGCTGCAGTTGCTTCGAGGAAGGGACGCCTTCCTCAGATGATCATGTCCTCTGAATAGAAATCCTCATTTGCACTTCGATGCGAATTCTTCCGCGAATTTCTTCTTTGTAAGATCGAACTGCTCTTTCACAGAGTGACACAGAATGGAAATGACTTTTAGAAATCAACAGGTGCCTCAAAGAAATTGAAAATTGTTTAAACAACCTTTTCATAACTATCAACCAGTGAATTCAAGGGTGGGATATAATAACTAGAAACATGTGTTGCATATTTTGTTGTGAACCAACGACATGTCAGATTCTGTAGATCATGGTAATGTTCGTTGCGCGACCTTCCTCTCCAAAAGAATATGAACTGCCGAAAATAATTTTCATTCGTGAAACAAGTGGATGCGTAGTGACCCTCACATCGAAGGGAATGAAAGAGACTTTCTTCTATTTTATAGCCAGAGGGTTTCAGAGACAAAATATCTTTCGTTTACAACGATGGTAAACGAAAGATATTTTGCATCTGACACTCTCTCTTTAAAATGGCGGTCAAGGAAAATTTTTAAAGATTGAAATTTAATTCTCGATAAATAAGATTTAACGTAGTTTATAAATAACCACAAGATCATCTCATTTACTGCAAAGGATGGAGAAGATAAGTCGCGATGCAAAGGATCGGAGTACACTTGATGCTGTGTATCCCTCCACAATCAATGCAACTCACACAAAAGGTAACTGATTTTTAAGGAGCCAAAACCTCGTTTTTTCAAGTGTCGATATAGTACAATCATTATCAGTTTGGAGAGATGTCTTCAAAGTAAGATGCACAAACGTTCTAATATTTCAGCACGTTTTCTGCCTCGCCCAATGCTCGACATCCGTCTGCTCATGAACCTTCGACGCATTCGCATTTCTTCACTTTCTGCTTTTTGTTCTACAAATTTTTTGAAAGCCCAAAATGCATTGATTCCGCGAGTACAATTCGCACTTAATCACGAAACTGATGTATTCAAAAATAACAATTATGCACGAATAATTCAGTCGTGCGTTTTAACGACGCGAAGACAAAAGAACTGGATTCGATATTCTTCACCCTATCTCTCTCTACGAATCAGTTGTAAATGCTACCGATACAATGAAAATGCTGGAGAATTTCTCTTCTTAGATTTCGTTCGAAGCACCGAATTGCAATGTCAAGGTATGCTTTAAGATGCTCAATGCTCTCTCGATAAAACGAATCTTGTTTATTTTTATCATTCGATGAACGTGCCTAAGATGCTCATGATGTATCAAGTGCCTAAGATCCACGCTGGAATCTGCAAAGCCTGATTCTCTTCACACTTCGGAAAAGCAAAAAAATAAATCTACTGTCATTTTGGATTGTTTTCAAAGAAAACTTTAAGTCTCTTTTGAGGCAGACTTTATCGAGAAGAGATTGACGGAGCAGCATATCAACAAAGGAGAATGTTAAAAAACACTGCGCTTGCCTAATATTTCTTCTGACATGTCTTGGCGATATTTGGGAGGGGGGGGTTTTACAAATAATGGTCTCAGAGAGCTTGACAGTTTCAGTGAAAATGATGGATATTATTCGTCAATTACGTTTTCTCTAACAAGGTGCAGAACTTAAAGAGATGATCCGCACAGAAGGTCACAGTGCAGACGATCAGCCTGACTTCGACAGAAGGGAGTCAAGCGATCCATCTCCATTTAAGACACCTGTCCCTTAATATAGCAACGGGGATTTCCGTTACAACTAATTTAATTCGCCATTTTTCTTCTTTTCTGTTTACGTAACGATGCTATTCGTTTGTTCTCGCCGTAGGAGCGCGAGAGCATGCATCTTCCACTTGGCTTCGTGGGAGGAGAGCAATTGCCGAAGTATCGATTTCCGAGCAAACTCCGATCTGAGATCCACACGGACAGATCGCTCCGATCCCCGTGGCGTGCTCCGAAGGGAAATAAAGGAAAAGCTTCGAGCGTGGAATTGGGTGGGGGGAGAGGGGAGCGATACTTGTTATTTCAGAAATTTGTGAGTTGGCGGAACTGATCGAAACCAGTAATTAAGAGAGACGCTTCACTTGTGGAAAAAAAGGATGAAATAAGAATAGGAACAGAAATTGCCAGAGCATAAAACTCATTTCTGAATACGAAATAAATTCGCAAAACTGTAGGCGAATTTATTACCATGGAGACTTCATTGCGCACGATTCAACGAGGAAGAAAGAAAAGGGAGGGAGGGTACTTGAAAAACTTCATCGTTACTAAAGAACGTTGCTATATGTTGCTGAACGAAAAGAAGATAAGCGAACACAACTTTGTCTATTTTTCTTGTCGCTTCCAAGAGACTTCATTAATCCATTAGAAAATACGATGCACTACATTGGGAAGAAAATCTTCCAGATTTATCGGAACAATTGTCTTCCCACGTTTCTGAATGGCATCTTTATTATCTTACTGCAACAGAAGCAATGCAGGAGGATTGCACTCCTTGCATCCCGATCTACAAGGCCACGTCCGAGATTCTCGTGCTTTTTCTTTCCTTCATCAGCTTCTCCCCAACCCGTCGCTTGAAAGAAGACTCCGGCAGGTTTCCAAATGACCTTTTCCACCGGATGGGTCACGAAGCTGCGCAGAAGAATTCTCTTAATGCCTTTCACGGAACGCTCTCCTCTCTTTCCACCGATCTCCACTCGGTTCTTTTTTTTCTCGATATTGCTCTGAGCCAGGGTCCTTGTGGCCTGACACAACTGCCCCATTTTGGCCTGAAAAAGTGGTATCAGGAGTCAACATAACTAAACCAGATTCATGTCAGAGACAAAAGAAGTCCAAAGTCCAGCTTGGAACGCTGTTGGATGCTGCTTTAAAGACGTGGCCTGTTTGAAAAGTAGGCCATCAGTTAAATAAACCACATCTTTTATTTATGTTACTAATAAACAAAATCCTTTTTTTTTTCACATTCCAAGCGAAAATCGGAGTTCGTGCAAGTTCTAAAGGAATGTTCCATTTCGAAAGAGAAAAACAAATCCCATTGGCTCGTTTCGAGCGTCATTGCTTCGATTTCGGCAGGCAAGGCTAAGAGAGAGAGGATGCTGCAGAGGATGTGTTGAAGGAAGTCCATCATTGGAGGACAGGTGAAGCGAACACGGACTACTTCTGTGACTTGCACGCGAAGGAGGTTATTTAAATACTTTAATTGGAAGAGCTCTTTCCAGGAAATAAGAAGCGGCTTCTTTAACAGGAGGGGCTTTTATCGATTCATTTCCGTTCTTCGCCCTCCGTCGATCATGAATAGCCAATCAGGGACATATTGGGTCAAAGGTCATCCGTTCGAATAGGAAGCAGAAGGCGAGACACTGAACAGCCGTAAAAGAATTCCTTTAAGCAAAGCTTTGAGCAAAAGTAATCAACTTTCGATTCTCTCATTAGGTGGAAGGAGAAACAAATTATGAAAGAAATGAATGAGAAAGGAAGACTTTTTTTTTGGAGTACTACATTAATTACATTTGTTTGTGATTTATTTTCCTATTCCTTGATTTTTCCTGTAAGAAATTGTTTGTGCAGTTGAGGAAGTGATTACGATATTAATTTATTTTCTGTAAATAGGAGAAAAGTTAGTTTTGTTGAATGCTAGTACATTTTCATTTTTTAACTTTAGCTTCTTATACCATTTTCATCACATCAGAAATATTTCTATTCACAAATTCTCTAATTTTACATCAGAATAAACAACAGTTGGCAGAAATATTCGACAGGGGCATTTATTTATTTTGCACCCAAATGTTTAGCATTCGATTGATTAATTAAACTCATTTGACTGTTTTCAAAACGAGTTGGTATGTATGTATACTGCATTTGTGATGATTTCTATTTTAAGGTATATTTTGTATGCAAGGTATACTATTTGGACTTCTACTTCGGAGATTATATCCGGGTACGGATGATGCTCTTCCGGTTTCGTGGTCCGGCTCATGTGTATCGGGTGGGGGTTGGGGTGGATGGTTTTGTAGCGCCTTGCTGAACAAGGATCAGTTTCCATGGGCGAGGTGGATGGTAAATTTCTCCGTTTCAGGATGCTTGCCTGTGTTGGTATACCACCAGTTGTTCGGCGATGTCCAATTGAAATCAGGTTGGAGGGGCGAGAATTTTTTTCGTGGTTCAATAGGTGGAGCATTTCTGCAATAGAAACAACTGTTGGCAATGCTGTAATTTGTTTTTTTAGCCGTATATTTCTTTCATGTCCTTTTATACGAGTTAGGCAGAGTGCTTTTATTTTCTCCACAGCACAGTTTTTGCTATCGAACGTCGTATAATGTAATGGACTTTATATACGACTCTTGCTATTTCGTTCTGGCACCGATTCGTTTTAATTATATTGAGAATAGTATTGCTAGTTTTAACAGATGCTAGTTTTTATAGGTTTCAATAAGTAATTGTTTCAGTTTTAATTATATTGAGAATAGTATTGCTAGTTGTAATAGATACTAGATTTTATAGGTTTTAATAAGTAATTGTTTCAGTTTTAATTACATTGAGAACAGTATTGCTAGTTGTAATAGATACTAGTTCAGTTTTGTTTTCAGTATCATTGAAAATAGTATTGCTAGTTGTAATATATACCAGTTTTTATAGGTTTTAATAAGTTATTGTTTCAATTTTAATTACATTGAGAATAGTATTGCTAGTTGTAATAGATACTAGTTTAATAGGTTTTAATGAGAAACTGCTTCAGTTTTAATTATATTGAGAATAGTATTGCTAGTTGTAATAGATACTAGTTTTATAGGTTTTAATAAGTAATTGTTTCAATTTTAATTACATTGAGAATAGTATTGCTAGTTGTAATAGATACTAGTTTTATAGGTTTTAATGAGAAACTGCTTCAGTTTTAATTATATTGAGAATAGTATTGCTAGTTGTAATAGATACTAGTTTTATAGGTTTTAATAAGAAACTGCTTCAGTTTTAATTATGTTGAGAATAGTGTTACTAGTTTTACATTCGGGGCGTGGGTTGCTCATACCGGAAGCCCGCCGGATGGTGGTCACGGCCAGACTCGTAATCTGCAGTTCCCAGGCTCGAGTCCCTTCTTGGCCACGGTTGAGATTTATCTCCGCGAAACTCCCAGACCTGCCGTGGGCCAGTAGGGTTCACCGATGGTATTGGAAAGGTTGCCATCCGTCATAGGGGATGTTAAGCCATGACCCAGTGTGTGGGTCAGCCATACTCTGTGCACGTTAGAGAACATGCTGGATGGCCTTGATGGGAGGCCACCATCTGTCTCCCAACAGCTGTTCCAGTGAGTCCTCTCCCCCCAACCTTCTCTGAGTCTCGGAGTTTTTGTGATCTGGCTATTTAGCATATTGTGTTGTTTTGGTCACAAATGGCCATATAGCCATTTGTGCCCAAAAAGTGCAGCTGAGCAGTAAATTAACCCAACAATTAGTTTTAAAGGTTTTAAGAAATAATAGTTTCGTTTTTATTATACTGAGAATAGTGAACAGTTTTAATAGGTATTATTACCTATCAAAACTAGTAACATCCTTCTCAATATAATTAAAACTGAAACAACTACTTATTAAAACCTATAAAAACTAGTATCTATTACAACTAGCAATACTATTCTCAATATAATTCAAACTGAAACAATTACTTATTAAAACCTATAAAAACTAGTATCTATTTCAACTAGCAATACTATTCTCAATATAATTAAAACTGAAACAATTACTTATTAAAACCTATAAAAACTAGTATCTATTTCAACTAGCAATACTATTCTCAATATAATTAAAACTGAAACAATTACTTATTAAAACCTATAAAAACTAGTATCTATTACAACTAGCAATACTCTTTTCAATATAATTAAAACTGAAACAATTACTTATTGAAACCTATAAAAACTAGTATCTATTACAACTAGCAATACTATTCTCAATATAATTAAAATTGAAACAATTATTTATTGAAACCTATAAAACCAGTATCTATTTCAACTAGCAATACTATTCTCAATATAATTAAAACTGAAATAATTACTTATTAAAACCTATAAAACTAGTATCTATTACAACTAGCAATACTATTCTCAATATAATTAAAACGAATCGGTGCCAGAACGAAATAGCAAGAGTCGTATATAAAGTCCATTACATTATACGACGTTCGATAGCAAAAACTGTGCTGTGGAGAAAATAAAAGCACTCTGCCTAACTCGTATAAAAGGACATGAAAGAAATATACGGCTAAAAAAACAAATTACAGCATTGCCAACAGTTGTTTCAATTGCAGAAATGCCCCACCTTTTGAACCACGAAAAAAATTCTCGCCCCTCCAACCTGATTTCAATTGGACATCGCCGAACAACTGGTGGTATACCAACACAGGCAAGCATCCTGAAACGGAGAAATTTACCATCCACCTCGCCCATAGAAACTGATCCTTGTTCAGCAAGGCGCTACAAAACCATCCACCCCAATATACATGAGCCGGACCACGAAACCGGAACAGCGTCATCCGTAGCACACCTTACGGCGAACAGCAGAACAACATACTCGGATATAATCTCCGAAGTAGAACGATTTCCACATCTTCTGGAGAAGACGTTAGAAGCGAAACATGTCAATTGACGGTGACCCAAATATAATTGTTTGAACTGTGTGACAGGAAAGGATTTACCTCACCTCTTATACAAGAAATGAGTGACATCTCAGCTACAGCAGTAGTCATACTGCACTTCCTCTATCAGTAATTTGATCTCGTTTAAGAGAAAGTCCCTCCGATATTTCGCTTTCGAGCCTGCCCCGAAAAATTTATAAAAGTAACATACAATATGTTTAAGTACTATATACAGTATCAAAGTTTATATCATAAGTTTAAGTACTATATACAGTACCACGCCCCCCTCTCTAAAGAATCCCTGGTTGATCCACTCAAACCCATCCGAAGATCCCACGTAATTCTAAGTCCCAAGCACGCCATCTTGGATTGACCTCATGACCCAAACCCATTGGGAAACTCCCGAAATATTCCAAGTCCGGCGATATCAACTGCAGCGCCATCTAGTGTTTAAAATAGTTACTAATACTTTATTTTTAAAAAAACCCGCCGTCCTTCACGTTTATCAGTTTACTTAAACATATTGTATGTTACTTTTGTGATTACCTATGCACTTCGCAACATTATTGTGTAACGATTATGAATAACTCGATAGTCTTCCGTTGAATGAAAATAAAGTTCTTTCTCTCAGTGTAATTAATGGAAATTATTCTGCTTTTACTTCAGATGATGTTGACGTCGAGAAAGAAAAAGTTATCTAATTTAAAGCTTAACTTACACGATAATCTGGATTATAATAAGTCCCGTTATTTCGGGCTTGAAACTTATGCGAGTTTTTTGTTGCTTAATCTCATTCGTCTGTTAATCTCATGCTATGACTAGTATCTGTTACATAGCTCCCGAGATAATTAAACTGTGACACCTGCTCAAGACTGCAACTATTCAAATTAACAGAATCACAGCCTGCCTAACCAATTTTCGTCACTTTAGTTTTCTTACGGGTTTATAGATTTCGTTTCCCATTTTCAGTATGTATATATGCTCTTTGATACTGTATATAGTATACAGAGTGATTCAAAACTTATCGTTCAAATTTCGTGGGGAGGTAGGGAATACGTCAGGAAACCGATTTCACATAGGAAAGTATGTCCGGAAACGTCATCTACATGAACAAAATGGACAAGGAAAGTGAACACAAGGAAACAGTACAGTTAAGTGGTAACGAATGTGACTTTTATTCCAACAAGGTAAAGTACAGGTTCACAGTAGGTGCTCAAAATTGCGACCATTTACACAGACACAGGATTCACAGCGCTGTTACATTGACTGCCGGACATTTTCAAAAACGCCTGGCATATCACGGACAATGCCTGCGGCGGCCACTATTCGTGTAACAAGGTCCATTTCACTGTCGACGGGGGTCTCGTACACATGGTATTTCATGGCCACCCACAAAAAGAAATCCATGGGCGATAAATCAGGTGACCTGGGTGGCCAAGCGATCTGTCCACCTCTACCGATCCATCGAGCTCCGAATGTTCGGTTCAGGAATCACGCGCAACAATTGTGCTATGGGCTGGAGCCCCATCATGTTGATACCACATATCTCGGCGGATATGCGCAGGAACAGCGCCCAGTAAAGTTGGTAACACTGTCTCGAGAAATATTAGGTATTTACGGCCGTCCAATCGGGGCGATAGCAAGTAAGGTCCCAACAAACAGCCACCAATGATTCCAGCCCACACATTTACGGCAAAACGATGTTGCGCAGCGTGACTTCTCGTACCATGCGGGTTGTCGTAAGCCCACACATGTGAATTGTGTGTATTGAACACACCTTCACGATTGAATGAAGCTTCATCTGTAAAAAGGACAGAAGCTGGAAAACTGGGGTCCACGGCACCTTTCTGCATGAACCATTGTGCAAATTCCACACGCTTCGGATAATCATCAGGATGCAGTAACTGCACCCTTTGCAGATGGTAAGGATGCACACGTTCCTCGTGCAGTATCCGCCACACTGCTGACTGAGAGACACCAAGCTGCTGAGCAATAGCTCGTGTGCTGGTATTCGGATTATCTTCGATGGACTGTAGGACTTGTTCTGCGATGTTGACAGTCCGCGTCAGTCGTCTTCTCCCCATATCCTGCATGTTGCTGCGCAGTGAACCACGTTCGCGCAGATTGCGATGCACAGGTGCAAACATTTGATGCTGCGGTATTCTTCTGTTGGGGTATCGGTCTTCGTAAACTTGCCTAGCTCAGCGGCCGCTTTCGCCAGCTGCCCCATATGCGAGATGCATATCCGCTAGCTCTTGATGCGTAAAACGATTCATCTATTCACTAGTAAGTCAGCTCGTACACTGATGATAGCGGGAGTGGTCGGGCGAGCTGTACACTGGTTGGGTACACACAGTGCCCTCTACATACGCATGCGAACATTTGCGGACATACTTTCCTATGTGAAATCGGTTTCCTGACGTATTCCCCACCTCCCCACGAAATTTGAATGATAAGTTTTGAATCACCCTGTATATATGTGTATGTTGATTGTGTGAGGAATTAAAATCCATTGTTACCAAATGCACTGCTTGACAAACATATAAGCCAGAATAACACATTGCAATTTGGAAAATACGTATATTGGCGCTTCGATGGCGCAGTAGTATCGCGTTGGGTCGCGGCAATACTGCAGCTGCTGGGGTCTGGGTTCGACTCTCTGGATGGCATGGTTGTGTGTTCGTGTATCTGGTTTAGCATGATAAATAACATAAAAGCTTTATCAGGCTTGTCCTTATCTCCGTCCTTCTTAAATACGAAAGTAAATTAATATTAAGATGAATTTAAGTATAGATATGCACTGGAGTCAAAACATTATGGCCAGCGTGTCTTTTTGCAAATCGTAGCAATTGCAAGTAAACGATGGCGCGTGTAAACGTCATGAAACGGTACAAATAACATCTGACTCTGAGCTCTGTTAATCAGTGTTATTCTTGTTCTTCAGATTGGAAAGGCAGCATACTTAAGTGAGGTTGACAAAAACCAAACTGTAATGGCCAGACGACTGGGTCGGAGCATTTCCGAGACGGCAAAGTTCGTGGGGTGCTCACAGTCAGTCGTGGTTAGTACCTTCAAAAAGTGGTCCGAGGAGGAAAAAACAACGAACCGCCAGCAAGGTATGGGCCAACCACTGCTATTCGATACTAGAGGTGAGTGAAGGCTATCCTCTATGATACGAGCCAACAGAAGGGATACTGCGGTGCAACTCGCCCGTAATTTGAATGCTGGTGATGGGAGCAATGTGTCACAACACACAGTACATCGAATCCTGCTGAAAATGGGGCTGCGTAGCCACAGGCCACTCTGAGTGTCCATGCTAACCTCGTTTCACCATCGAAAGCGCCTACAATGGGCATGCGAGCATCAAAACTAGACCTTGAATGATTGGAAGAAGGTCGTCTGGTCCGATGAATCTCGTTTCCTGTTGCACCATCGGGACGGTTGGGTATGTGTGTGTCATTTACCTGGGGAAGTGTTGGCACCAGGATGCACTGTGGGACAAAAACGAGCTGGTGGAGGAAGTGTAATGCTTTGGTCAATGTTCTGTTGGGAAACCCTAGGTCCGGTGATTCTTGGGCAGGAAACTATGATGTCTACCACCTAACTAAACATCATTCCACACCAGGTACATCCTTTCATGACAACACTATTCCCTTCTAATAGTGTCTTCTTTTACCAGGATAGTGTACCATGCCACACTGCCCGGACTGTTCGAGGATGGTTTGAGGAACATGAAGAAGACTTCCAAGTATTGCCCAGGCCTCCAAATTCCTCAGACATCAATCCAATCCAGCATCTGTGGTTTGTTTTGGAACAGCATATCTATCTGCAATGACTGAACCACATAACTTACAAGAGTTAAAGGATCTGATGGTAACGTGTGGTACCAGATACCACAAGACACCTTTAGAAATCTTGAAGCCTCTATGTGTCGCCAGGTAAGAGCTCCTTTGACGGCACGTGGAGGACCAACATCATATTAGGCAGGTGGTAATAATATTTTGACTCTTCGGTGTATATCAAAATAAACATTTTCTTGCCTTGAATAAATGTTCGAAATGTTTCATCGAATAAAAATAAACTAGGCTCAAATAATCTTATTACAACTTAAAAAAGATAAAATTTTTAAGCATCTTTCATTTTCGTTAAAAATTGATAAATAATAACTTCCATTTATTACCAATCACCTGGAATGTGCATTTTGGGATTCTATTAATTAAAAGTATAAGGTTAAAATATCCATAATCGCAAGGGGCGATATCAGAATCTTCGAGTTTAATTTTAATGTGCATATTTGCCTTCTTATTTGTTTGCAATGGTGTTGGGTTGGGTTCTTTTACCTCTGAGCGGCACTTTTTTGCACACTATGGACTAATGGCCAGGTGAAAAGGACCCCGAAGACTCAGAGAAGGTTGGGGAGGAGACCCACTGGAACAGCTGTTGGGAGACATGGTCGCCTCCCGTCAAGGCCATCCAGCGTGACATGCACAGGGTATGGCTCTCCAACACACGGGGCTACGGCTTTAGGTCCCATCCGACGGACGGCGGCCTTTCCAAGCCCATCGGTGTTCCCTACTGACCGCTGACAGGGCGGGTTTTCCAATGCTGTAACATCCATATTTTTTATTCAAGAATGAAAATAAATTAAAATGAATATTATATCAGTATTAGGTCATCATTTATTTAATGTGTTTAATGTGTTTATAAATGATCTTTGCGATTTAAATGTATGTAAAATAATAGCATTTGCTGCTGATATGGCATTGGTATATACATCTAAAAGTAAAGGACATTTTAATAGCTGACATAAATGAAAATTTAAAGATAAAACTAGACAACAAATTGAAACTTTTGTTTCATAACATCAATCAAATAGGAAGTTTTCAACTAATTTTGGGGTGCTGAATTCAAATATGGCTGTAAAAAATCTGCAGCACGTAGGTTTTTTTTTAAATTAAGGATTGATGTATTTCAAATTTCAATGAATACGCATATCTGGGAAATGAAAATAAATGTGACTATTTTATTAAATTGCAACTTAAAACTCATTAATTAATTACACGATTACAGTGGAAAAAAATTAGAAACATCGTAGTTATAGACCACTGAATATAAAGTAACAAATGAAATAATATTGAAATGCAAAATAAGAAAACATGGATAAGGATCTTTTACACTTACAAGAGGTTCATTTTTGTTTTTTATGCGCTGAGTTATCTTCCTTCTGCAAGAACCAGCAGTAGTCACCCATCATTGCTGAGTCCCAAATGCCTTGGTATCTCTCCTCCATGGTTCGGATATCCTGATGAATCTTTCCCCTTGTTCATTACTGAGAGCTCCTAAGTTTTTTGGGAAAGAAGTCGAGATGCGAGTGCAAGAAATAGATCTTCAATGACATTCCACAACCAAGATTTTCATATTTTTTTAAAGATCTTGAATGAGCTGATGGTAGTTTTCCTCTTTGTGATAACCAGAAAACCCTGGATCACAGACATGAGAATTTCCATGCAGCGTGCTTCTTCTTCTTCTTCTTCTTCTTCTTCTTCTTCTTCTTCTTCTTCTTCTTCTTCTTCTTCTTCTTCTTCTTCTTCTTCTTCATCATCATCATCATCATCATCATCATCATCATCATCATCAAGCAGCCATGGGCTATGGGGGTCCAACCAGACCGTGCAATTTAGTTCTCCAAGCAAGTCTATCCTGAGCTACATCTATTTCATCTGGTCACTGCACACCAATTCTAATAAGGTCCTGTTTGATATTGTCTGCCCACCGCATTCTGGGTCTCCCCCTCCTTCTGAGGCCTTTAGGCACACTGTTCATAACCTTATTCGCCAAACTATACTTATTAATACGGGAAACATGGCCAAACCAACGGAGTCTCTCTCTGCACAATATGCTGTTTAAAGGAGGTTGCAGACTCCTTTGCCTAACCGCAACATTAGTTACAAAGTTAAACCACCTAATACCCAAGATGCTACGTAAGCATCTAGAATCAAAAGCATCTAGTTTCCTGTTATCTTGTTTACACAGCGTCCAAGTTTCACTACCATAACTAACCCTAGAAAGAACCAAACTATTATACAGTCTAATTTTAGTCTTTAGGTGTATACGCCTATTTCTCCACACTCTCCATAGATTCTTAAAAGTCCCGACAGCAATCCCTATTCGTCAGGTAATTTCATGCCGCACATCCCCATTATCTGTTACATAGCTCCCAAGATAATTAAACTGCGACACCTGCTCAAGACTGCAACCATTCAGATGAACTGAATCACAACCTGCCTGACCAATTTTCATCACTTTAGTTTTCTCTCTGTTTATAACCAAACCTACTCTACTACCAGTTTCATCAACAGCTCGAATGAAAGAGTTCATCTCATCAACATTAATTTGCCAAAAGTGCTAAATCATCAGCATAATCTAAATCAGAAATTTTCGTATCTCCAGCCCATTTAAGGCCAAAATCTTTCCCTTGAAGTGAATTTTGCACAACAAAATTAATAACCAAACTAAAGAGAAAAGGAGACAAAATGCACCCTTGCCGAACACTAGAATTAATGCTAAATCAATTGCTACAAGCCTTACCAACTCTCACACATGACTCAGGGTTATTATAGAGAGCTTTCATTATGTTAACTAACTTGTCAGGTATACCATATGATCTCACAATCAACCACAAATTATGACGATCACCAGAGTCGAAAGCCTTTTTGAAATCAACAAAGCTAGCAACCAAAGGTTTCTGAAACTCTAAACATTTCTCAAGAATCTGCCTGAGTGAAAATATCTAATCTACTCCTCCCCTACCACTTCTAAATCCACATTGCTCATCACGCAATTCACTGTCAACCAGATTCTTAATTCTATTAAGCACAATCGTGGAAAGAACTTTACCTGGAACTGAGAGTATGCTGATACTCCTATAGTTATCATAAGAACTGCGATCACCTTTTTTGAAAATAAGAATAACAATAGCCCTGGTAAAATGTTTAGGAACCATGCTTTTATCATAAAAGATATTCAGAATTTCAGTCATCCAAGTGGTAACCGAAATATTCCCAGCTCTAAGCATTTCTGTAGTAATTTCATCTACCCCTGGAGATTTATGAAATTTAAGTTCAGAAATAGCCAAAATAACTTCAGATTGTGTTATAGGGTCAACATTAAAGCCACCAATGATTCTATCATCATTACAAACAATGGGAGTAGAACTAACCACATTGTTTAGGACATTACTGAAATGCTCAGACGACCTAGCCATGACAGAATCCTCACCTTCTAAAACCTTACCTTGTTTATCCTTGAATCCCTGTATACCTGTCCGTTTTCTACCACACAAAACATTAACTATCTGGTACAGCTCTCTGCTGTTGTGCTGTCTAACTGCTTCCTCAGCTTTGTCAGCTAAGCCATCAAGCCAAGATTCTTATCAGCAGTCAACTGATCCTGTACACGTTTATTAAGTTCTCTGTAATGCTTTCTATTAGGACTAGTAGGGTATTGATTAAGGACATTCCTGCAGTTCTTTCTTTCCGAAATAAGCTCAAGTGCCTTATCACTCAGATAATTCTGTCTCTTCTGCTCCTCTTTTCCTAAAAGAGTACTGTTAGTGACCAAAAAAGCCTGTTTAAAATGGTCCCATTCTTCCTCAACTTCAGTAGTAAGCATAACATGACTGTCATAATGACTAAGTAACCTATCATGGTAAGCTTTGGCTATAACTGGGTTATTCAGAGCTTCAGTATTAAAAGTAAATTTTTGAAACCCTAGCACAACACTTTTTAAGTTTAAGTTGCAAGACACTTTTAACAAGGTAATGGTCAGATTCAATTTCAGCTCCCCTATATGACCTGATATTCCAAATAGAACTAGCCCATTTGCTGTTAATTATTATACAATCAATCATATTCTTATGCTTTATGTATGTCGCGGTGTTTGTAATATGTGTTAGTTATTCTGAAACCTATACTATAGTTTACTCCCTATAGGAGACGTTGCCCATTGCCATTGCAGCTACCAATACCAAAAGGGTCTATTACTCCTCCCCAAATGTCAGAGTCAGTACCAACTTTGGCATTGAAGTCACCAAGAACAAGGGTAATATCTCCTTTCTTGACAGAATTCAAAATATCCTGAAGTTGTCCGTAAAACCTATCCTTCTCATCCTCATCGGCATCCTCAGTGGGGGCATAACAGCAGATAACGTTCAAGTCTTTAACGCTTGTCTGAAATTTTGCTGTAAGAAACCTTTCATTAATGCACTCCTATCCTAGAAGAGCTTCGCTAGCGTGTCTGCTGAGAAGCAGACCCACGCCTTGGTGATGCTTATTGTCGTCCCTCCCTGAAAAGAGAAATTTAAGATTATTTTTAAGAATCTGACCTTTATCTATTGAGAGAGGGAATGCCGACAATATCAGTCAGCCCCCTAATCGCAGACATGGGGCAAAGACCCGTTCCCCCACCACTAAAGGCTGAAGCCATCTACACTGGAAGACTTCCTCCAATGTAGGATTTGACGATGCCAATAGAAGCAAAGAGTTCAGGTGCCTGCGATGACCTCTGCTCCGGATTATCCACCAGCTGATAAACATATCCTGTGAATCTATTCACTTGGGGCTGTGAACCCACAAACAAACAAAACACAGCGGAAGATTTTCCCTCCATAGCCCACCAGTGCAGCAAAATCAGGATTGATAATCAAGCTCAGAGCCATATATCTGTCCAGTCCCGTGGGTTTATATGGTCAGCACCAGAATCCTTTGTGGTTGATCACTCCTCAGCAAGGTAGAAGCAGGTTTTCTTCAAAGACAGCATCATTCAGTAACTTCCTGATCTGAGGAAGAACAAAGTTCTTTGAGTTTGGGATCATTTTGGAAATTTTTCCTTCAAGTGCAAAAAACTTTTACCAGTTTTGTCCATAGCCTTTACAAAAGTTTTTCATATGCCTCAGTTTGATGTGCAGTGGTGGGAACGGAACATCACAGGGGTCAACTAGAGTCTTATACCTCACATTACTCTTTCCAGGAATATAAACGTCTCTTTTGGGCCAGTCTTTTATTTTGTAGTGTTCCTTTCTGGTCCTACTGCCCCACAAACACAGAAAACAGCAAATTTTGTTAAGCCTCCATGAAGTCCGAGCAAGAGAGATATTACTTTTAGCTCACTACATGTTGTCCACTTAAACTGGTCATATTTTATAGAGTGAGTATTTTTTCCGTTTTTTTTATAAATTTCCTTCATTTCCACAGCGTGTGTCACTGGAATGGAAGGTTTTTGGTTTCCTTTATGCAAAAGGACAGCTTCTAAGTTGAATTTTGACGAATCTATAAATAGACGCCATTCCTTGGAATCGTAAATTGTTCTTATCAAACCTCTTGCATCTCGTAAATAAGCAGATAAAGCCAAATTTCTCTTTCTGAGCAGAGAAACTCTGGTATCCTTTGGCAGAAGATTCCACTGTTGAAGTCTTGAATCTAAAACCTTGGGTTGTTGTTTGAGAGTCCTAGGTATCGAACAATATCATTTAGTTCATTTTGCTGAATCAGATGAGGCTCGTCTAACTTTTTAGGGTATATGTAGGATCAGTATCTGTATGTGCCTCAAAGTCTTCCTCTCATGAATGTGAATCCATCTCCTCCCAGTTGGTTGGAGGTATTGGTGTAAGAAGATCTTCTCCATGACGAACTGGTGTTATGGCTGAAGGCACGTTTGAATATTGTATTTTGCTTTTGTTCTTTTTTGAAAAGCCCGACACTTTAGTTAAACAAAATAACAATCATGCAAGTGACTAGTTGACTCACAACAAACCAATGGAACTGCAAAAGGCATGGATTTTATCTTACCTTTCAACCATTCACTCAGGCAATTACGCAGGAAATGAAGCACATATGTAGAGTCCGTGTTTTGTACTGATCCCCAACATGACATCCAAAATACAAGTTATAAGTTTTCTTCACAATCTTTGTCAAAGAACGACTCTGGGATTTTAAAATATATTTTCTACATACATAACAAAACTTATCTGCCACATTAACACATCCGCGACGCTTCCTTTGTGCCATTTAAACACCAAAATTCACTCTTCAACGTACAGCACGTGTTCCTCCTACAATGAAAACAACAAGAATGTCAGTCTGAGTTTAGGTTACTGTTGCATGTTTTCTCCCACTTGGCAATCAGTGTTGCCAACCACAAAAAGTAAAATATCTAATATCCTCCCAGTTGCCTGGAGTTGTTCGTATAGGAAAATCTTAATAGGAGTCAAAATGACCAATAACATAAAAACGTGACGTGCCAACCATTTTTTAAGGCCAGATCTGAAATCAGCACCTGAAAAATAGTAAATAAAAACCTTGTAAACCGTTGTAAATAGAAAAATTATTTTTAAATGTAGAAAAGAATTATTTTTACTTTAGAATGAAATGCAATATTCCAGATATATTTGAAAATAAATTATTCTGTCATTCCATCAAATGCATGTGTTCTGAATGTTTAAGCAAACCAACCAGTTGAGGGCTTTGATAATTCTAAATATTTAGGATTGTATATTGATAGTCATTTAACTCGGAAAAACCATATTGACTACTTAATAAAAAAGATTAATGCAATTATACCTAATTTGTATTATATTAGAAATTTGGTTAACATTACAGTTTTAAAATTAATATACAATGCATGAATTAAATCATATTTGAATCATGGATTACTATCGTGGGAGGATCATATTACAGTCATATTAAAACACTTATTGCTGTATTACAAAAAACAAAATAATTAGATGTATATTGAAAAATAAAAAAATGACACTGTTAGATCTTATTTAAATATTCTTCAATTAAGGAAATTGTATGTTTATGCGCTTGGCTCCTGATCTAAGGGACCTGGATTCGAGCCCCGGGTAAGGCATGGATGTATGTGTTGTTTTTCTGCTGAGGTCCTGCCATCCTCTCAGACATAAACTGGCAGGCTCCTGTCAGACCTCGGTGGCAAGCAGCTGCTTGAGGGGGTATATTTAATGCCGTCCCGTGGCCGAGTGGTTAGCGTGCTTGTCTACTGATCTAAGGGACCTGGGTTCGAGCCTCGGATAAGGCATGGACGTTTGTGTTGTTTTCCTGCTGAGGTCCTGCCATCCTCACAGACCTTTTACTGTGACACATAAACTGACAGGCTCCTGTCAGACCTCTGTGGCAAGCAGCTGCTTGAGGGGGTATTTATTTTATTTTTATTTTTATAACATTCTATTATATATTAGGAAACATTATACAGAAAATATTGTTAAAGCCTCTAATCATAATAATATGAGATCAAATGATTGCACTAATCAAATTGCTCCACACCCTAAGAAAAGTATATTACACAGATACATTATATATATGTTTAGCATCGAAATTTTTTTAACAAATTGCCGTGAATAATAAAATTAAAATATATAATTTTTTCAAATTGTTAAAAATATGGATTGATGAAATTATTGACACTGAAATAATCAAATTATTGCGCATTTGCTGTTATATATAAATGTGATAAATATTTGTACTATTTATGAATAAATAATCATTATAGATGGTAAAATTTAATTCTCACTTAGAAATAAAAAAATTAAATAAATAAATTTTAATTTATATTTTCATAAAATTGCATTTTCACAGCCGAGTTTCATTCTCTCGTGGATGGTTGATATTGCAATTATTACTTGTAATAATAAATAAATGTTTAAGAATATCATTTATTTTATTACTTAACAAATGTATAATTAAACATATAAAAGAGTTGTATTAGAAACTTTTTACAACTGAAATAAATTAATTATTTGATGTGTGAACTCAAAATCTGCATGAGAAAGTATGATGAGAACAGTCTGCATGAGAAAGAGTTCCTTTTTAGTACGGAAATATCGAAATGAAAACAAGACGAAAGTTTCCATAACTTCAGCAAGAAGGTGCTAGCTGCTGCAGCGTCTGTCTTTCGTATTAGGATTCTCCCTTCCTTTCGAGAGAAAAAATAAACAGTAATCCATTCTGAAATAAGCTCCTCATTTCTCTTTCAAGATGTGCGCAGTTCTTCTGCGAGCATAATAAATAGATTCTGTGCACCGAGTGAAAGTATTTCTTCAGGATATAATAGCAAAGCAAAATCTCAAGAAATCGTAATAAATGAGACGAAACTGTTACGTTAAAGGGAAAAAAAGATCCAATCACTCTTTTTTATTCGTCTCTTGTTTACAAGAAACAATGTCCTGCAGTGTAGGGATTCTTAATGGGGGAGGAAACGTTGAATACGAAACTCCTTTGTGAGGTCAAACGTTTCTCTCAAAAAGGTAACTGCTCATGAATAAGAGATAAACGCATGCGCCTGTAATCGGGATGCATGTTGGGAAACGAAATGGGTTTAAATTCGTTGTCGTCATTGTTTGTTGTTCGTAACGAAAATATCTTCCGAGTATCGTTTTTTGCGTCAGTTGACTGATCTTTTCGGGAAGAAGAAGACGCAGGAGAGAAAATAACGAGGTGCCCCTGTCAAAGAGAAAAAAAGTTTTAGCACGATTCTGATTTTCTCGACGAAGAAGAATCCTTTTGCATCTTGCAATACAAGTAACAGTATGTGCAACTTCGAAACATTTCCACTTAGTTCTATTTTCTGCTCTTCAACTAGCCAAATATTCCGTTTCGGTGTTCTCCGGGAAACTTCTGCGATTGCAGCTAAGAAAAGATACCAGGAGGAAGAAATCCTGTCTGCCTCTAAAGATCATTTCTTGTTGGAAAAACTTGGTACGAAGCAGAGGGACAGGACATATGTCTCTCTTCATAAAATGAGGCAAAATTGGTTCACTTTCATCATCAACACACAATTTGTGGAGCCAATTTGTGGATCTCTCGTAGTGAATACAATGGAAACCGTTGGCAATTACAAGTCAGCTGGATATCAGAGTCGCATTTCGTCTCCTTCTGAATTCGTTTTAAAATTTAAATATCTGAAAGGGAGATTGCTTTAGGAAGAATTGCTTTCTACTTGAATGCATTCACATCTGCATTGAAACAAGCAGAGGCCAAATGCTTTGTTATGATCTCTTCTGACATCAGGGCTGCGATCAGTGCAGCAGTTCGTAAAAAGGGGAAGAGGTGAAGGCATCGAAAAAATTTAAAATTCATTATTGAACTGTTACGAATTTAGCAATCACTACAACTAAAAAAAAAGAGCCTTTTTACAGCAAGAATTTTATGTATAGTATTTCTGCTGAGGTCCTGCCATCCTCTCAGATCTTCTACCATGGCATATAAACTGACAGGTTCCTGTCAGACCTCTGTGGCAAGCAGCTGCTTGAGGGGGTATTTATTTATTTTATTTATTTTTATTTAAAGAAAAATAAAGGAGCGGGGGGGAGGTTCGACAGGGGACTATTATTTATTTATTTATTTATTTATTTATATTAGATTTTCATTTATTTATTTTGCAGACTTGTCAATAATTATTTTTCCACTGACATATTAACAATCTGGGATTTTAGTAACAACTGGTTTATTTATCAACCTCAAATATTGGTTGGTATCAAATGTTTTCGAAATCTACATGAGTGACATTTTTCTATTTCACCTCTAGACAAGATTCGTATTACTATGGCAACATAAAAGACTCTGGCAACCGGGAAATGCATTTTCTAAAATTCTATAAATATAGAAATGTGGCGCCAATTAGCTCGCGATGATTCAACACAGAGCGCATTAACGGGATATTTCGTAACGAACGAGCAGAGTTGAAATAGCTGTGCAGCAAACATTGCGACACGATGAGTCACCACGGCAACTATGATGGTTGTTCGGGGCAAAAACGCTTTAATCTAATTCGCTAGCGACTTAAGCAGCTGAAATGACAGTCGACCATCCTCCAAAGCAAATGTTCTTTTATCTTCTGATCTCTCTTGACACAGAAGGTGATCCTTCAGACGAAGCTCCGAGGATTCTCTATTGACTCTCGTTACCGCCAACACTATCAGAGAAAGAAAAAAAATCGACCACAAGCAGCTCTTCCGAGCAATTCTCTTATTATCATCTATTCAATGCCGAAATTTAGATTTAAAGAGCCTTCTCTCTTGGAAACAGAAGAGCTGAAAAGTAGAA
This sequence comes from Ryuthela nishihirai, assembly GCA_038380435.1. Lineage (NCBI taxonomy): Eukaryota > Metazoa > Arthropoda > Arachnida > Araneae > Heptathelidae > Ryuthela > Ryuthela nishihirai. The sequence continues at coordinate 1,354,414 of JAWZYU010000025.1, forward strand.
TGATCGGAATGGAAAGCGAAATTTGTAAAGTCAAAGTTATGTCCGCTGGTTTAATTCTTCATGTTTCTTCCAAAACCATTAGCATTCTACAGAGAAAATTCTTCTCTGTGTTCCGGATTTATTTATTTCACTGCTTAAGATTTTATCGCCCTTCTCTTATTATTATACAATACAGCATATACTATGTTACTATATATATATTATATAATAGTTTTTTTAAAATATATGTCATAATTACGATTGTGTAGCTTTCCTTGTAGTGGGAGTGTTTAGGCCCTAATTTTTTTCCAGTTATAGGAGAGTTGAAGTGAACTTTGGACTTGTTGTTTTGTTATTCCCAGTGGATGTAAATGCAATTGATGGAACTGAAATCTCGTTAAAGTATATAATTTTTTTTTACTTGTGTGTTGATAGTAATTATCTAGAGTAATGATGCTCTTCTCGGGAATTTTTTTAATTAGGTCCATAATTGTATAGCTGAATAATGTTCAATACGTTTCGAAGCGAGAATTACATATTAATAAATTTTGCTAAAATTTGCTTTAAATTGATAATAATTTTCTCAATATATTGTTGGCATTATGTGCCGACCAGGATGCGAATTAAACGATTTTTCTAGGGGGAGGGGAGGAGCGAATGACAGGGGAAAAATCGAATCTCGGAACAAAAATTAGGTAAGGCAAGTGAATTAATCTGAATCGAAATCTGGTAGAATACTGCAAAATATAGTCCGAGTAGCATGGTAACTGACATACTGTTGCATGTGAAGAATAATCTCTTGTGGTGTTTACTGTTAAGAATTGCGTCAATAATGGCGACGACCAGTTGTTGTTGAAGCAAATGTTTCGATGAATTCAATATTTTAGATTTTTTTTTGTATGTGTTCGTTTTGTTTGTATTACAAAGTCCTCGTGGACAATATCTTTCTCTTCCTAATATTAAGTTCAGTCAGATCTTGCAAGATCAAGAGATAAAACTAACTTAAAGTTTCCAGTAATACAAACTTCTTAAGTTCCAATGTTAGAAATATTTTCATTTGAACTCGAAGGGATAAAAGTCCAGGTCACAAGAACCCGAAGGGTGGAGAGCTGGGTAGGGAAAAGGGATCCACTACGCAGTTGCTAGAAGACATGTGAGGTATGGCTCTCCAGCACACGGTTCCATGGCTTAACAACTCATCCGATTGGTATCTAGTATCTCACTACTGAATTACATATAGGAGTTACACAGGGTGTTCTAAAGTTTTCTACTTTCAATTCACATATTTTAGTTTTGTTCTCCATTTTGCTGAACAATACTTCCATATTGAGAGACAACGGATTGGGATTTGAACGACCTACAGGAAGGACGATATCCTGTTAGGGTTCCCTTATTTTTGCAGAAGACCATCCTAATTACTCTGGTGTTGATCCTCAGTACCTTTGTTCACATCTGAGAGTTAATTGGCTGATCTCGTTCCTCAATTGGACAAGTGGAAGTGATGTTTAAACATATCTGAAAATTAATTTGTAGGGGACCGGATTAGTGCAATATTCGGTTAAGAGAATCATATTGCAACACTCATAAAGAATGAAGTTCAGAAAACAAATGTTTAACGATTTGGAGAATGATTAGTAAAGGTATTAAATCAAATGGGAATTAGAATCACCCACGCTTCCCATAAGCGACTCCACTAGAATGGCAACTAAAGTTGACTCCGAAATACTGGGAAATCACAACGCACCATTTACACCAGTTTTCCTAGTTGGTATACGTTATATCGACACCCAATAGGTAGTGCGCAACACTACGGCTGACATCAGGCACGGTTCTAGAAAAAAAAAGGGTGCTGGTGGGAAAGCGACGTAATTGGGCCAGTAAGATGGGGGGAGACAAGAGAGATTATTTTTCCGATGTAGTGTAATATTTTCCCTTTCATTTCAGAGGTTTTTAAAAATTTTCTTGAAAAGTGTGTGAAATATGCACAAGTTTAATGAGTTTCGGCCTCCAGTGCCCTTACTATCATTATCCAGGTATGGGCACCCTTCCCCTAGATCTCGCCCCTCCTTGCACCCTTAACATGTTCCATAGATTATGCGAGGAAATTGAATTTCGTTGGGATGTCTGCCGCAGTACCTCTAGGCTCGTGTTTAACATCTGCAAATGTTATGATCTAGGCTACGTGTTTAACATTATGAATGAATGTATCGATTTCAAAAAAATCATCATAAAAATTCAATATGTGGAAATTAAACAAATCATGGATGTCATGAAAGAAGAAATACATAAGTTTGTTTTGCACCATAAAAAGCGATAGACTGCAATTGTTACAGGCTATGGACCCGAGTTCGATCCCTGGCAAGCCCAGAATATCGGTAATGATTAGTAAGATTTTTAACGAAGCTAAGTTTATTGAGAGAGATATGGACGGCTGGAAATGGAGGAGAAGACAGGTGGACGTCGCTACCCTATTTCCAGAGTTTTAGAATTTTTTCCATAATTCCTTGCTTTTAAAACGAATTATTTATGTATTGGTTAATGTTACCATATCAAATACAGGGTGTGTTTTGAACTGGTTTTGGTGAGTCCACCTAGTTCTGAAATCCCATTTCCACCCCATTGAGATAGTGCCAATAATATCAAACGGTCTCCTAATCCATTGACCCGCTCCCCCGCCTCTAAATGTTTATGCACCCAATATCTAGTATCGACTTCAGTCACCATCTTTAAAAGGGAATCTTTTGAAACACTAAAATCAAAATTGAAACTGACTTGCCTGAGACATATTACTCTAGGGTAGGTTGACGATGCCCATATGAGTAAAGTTTTGAGTTACCTCTGAGGACATCTGATCAGGATTATCCACCAATTGATATAAAGTATCCTGTGCATATGTTTACTTATCATATATATCACCCTTAACATGGGGGGCTGGCAATCCACAGTGAAAGGCTGGCAATCACACAGTGAAACAGAAATCACAACAGTACTCAACTGAGGTCCAACAGTGTAGCAAGTCCAGGATCCTAAATCTAGTTCAAAGCCATACACCAGTCTAGTGGGTATAAGTGATCAGCAACAAGACCCTGTGATTGGCCACTCCTCAGCAGGGCAGAAAGAAAAAAAGAACTACAAGAACGCATATCGCCTCTGGCGCATATGAGAATCTCGTTTCAAAGAGATTTTCAAAGAAGTTTTCCCTTTACCTGCTGTTTCTTCATTAAAAGTTTTAATTTGAGCTAAAGGATAATGGGGAAAATGCAAATAGTATTTTATTAGTAATTATATAACATGAAAGTATTCGTCTTTTAATTCTTGAATCTGAAAAGTTGCATTTCCCACACCTCTCTCGGAAAAGTGGGTAGATTATTGCTATCAGTGGAATATCTCTCAAAAACTACTAATTTTTCAAATTTCTATTCTATACATATTATTTGTAAAACACGATAACAGCTCTGCCGTTTCATCATTTCAATGATATGTAAAGACATATATAATAACATTACTAAGTATTTGAAAAATGCGAATTCTAATATTTCATTTGTACCAATCAAGCTAAAGAAGTTTTCTAATTATCATTTTTATTGCTTCCAATGGAAACTTCATGACGTTCGCATTCCACCACCAAAATTTCATATTTCTATCATTAATACATCGGTGCAATATTTTGAAATTTCGGAATTTTCAAAATTTTCACCGTTAGAGGGCGCAATTATAGTGTTCGAAGGATTCGGAAAGTGAGAATCATAATATTTTATCAATTTCTATCTAACCCTAAAATGATTTTTTTTTCATTTATCCCTAAATACAAACAATTATCTGCTAAAACAAAAATAAAATTGTCTTTTGCCACCTCTCTGGTTCTAAGAGGTCAATTCACTGTTGCCAATGGAAACATAATAGCGTTTACATTCCATCACCAAAATTTAAAATTTCTAGCTTAAATATGTCGTTTCCAGTATTTGTTTGAAACTTTGGAATTTGCAAATTTTTTCACCGTTAGAGGGCGCAATTATAGTTTACGAAAGGTTTAAAATTCGTAAATCATAATATTTTATTAATTTCTATTTAACCCAAAAAGAATTTTTTATTTATCTCTAAAAACAAACAATTATCTGCTGTAGGGAATTTCTGAGAGCTGTCATGGCTTATGTCTCTGGCTGCTGGCGTAAGGTGCAGGACCAATAGGAGATACCTTTCCCTCTCGTTACCTCAAGAAACGCATCCAAAAAGGGGATGGTTGCGCAGCTAGTGCTGTTTGCAGGACAAAGGGACGATTTATAGTTCACGGAAGTTTTACTAAATTTTACACTCTTCTTGTTGCGGAACTGAGTCTTGTAGCTATCTTCTATGAAAAGCTGGGAATTGGTGCATTCCAACATGATCAATCTGGACACTTTAACTCGTACAATGCAACTTTTGCAAACTAACTCAAGATCAGGCTGGAATTACAGTGTTTCGCTGGAGTGTTGAAGAATGATTGGACTTTGTCGTCACAACTCAACAGCAATGCTCTTTCACTCTCTCTCTCTTTTAGTGACTCTCTGTCACCAAATTACCAAACCACACAAATGGGAACAAGGCCTCTTTATGTCTTTGGGGTCACTTGTTTACTAAGTATCTATTTTGGGGTCACTTGTTTACTAAGTATCTTCTCCCTGATCAGCTTTGTGCGGTATTCTAGCTGTTTCTCTTCCAACCGGAGTAAGGCGACAGTGATGTGCTTCGGGGGACTCACATGCTGGAGGGCCCATAAATCCTCAAATTTTAATTTTTAGTGTTAAAGGAGTTGATTTTACATTAGGGCTTCTATTATGGAGGGCCAAATTTAGTCTCCTATAACTTCAAAAAGAATGTTTTTTTCAATGTCTTTCCTCCCTTTTACCTCCTTTGTTTATTAAACTGATTTTATATTATTGTTGATCCCTGTGACGATACTCATGTGATGATGCTCTCTTTTGTTATTCGTGTTGCCTAGCCTATAACAAAACCATTTTTTCGGAGAAATATACATAGAAGATTTCCAATGTACCTTTTGTATCTGCACATCATGAGTTGTTGTTTATGAAGTTGCTCATGGGTGAGTCATCTCGTGCTGGCAAACAAGGGGAGGACTAAAATATCTGGCAGCTCATGGCAAGGGAGAAAATTGCACACTCGGTTGCAATGGATGAGAATCTGAGTGCAAGAATAGTCATCCTGGCAGTAGAAATTGCCTTATATTCTTAAATATTTGCATCAATTTCTATTTTGAACCTTTAAACTGATTTATGCCGTGTGTTTATGAGCAGTGTTATATCTCATTTTTGAAAGAAATTTCTCTGCACGTAAGCTGACCTGAACTTCTTTTCTCCGTTTTTGAAAACCGATTCCGAAATGATGATTGACTCGAAACTTTCACGTTGTCTACGTTCATAAGAAGCATCAGGTGATTGACCCTGTGGCGATGCCTTCTTCATTGTCACGTATTTGTAGTACAACTATCCTATCGTTTCAGTTACATCACGTGATGCACTTTACAGGAACAGGCAGCATTCAAATGATTCTTTACAGATATTATTCGACTCTAAAGCAAAAATTGCAGAACTGTCTGCGGAAGTTCCGTTCACTGAAACCAGAGGTGAAGAAAAAAAAAATGAGCGGCGCCTTTTCGACGCATAGTGACCTCATAATTTCCATCAAGACAATTACAGAACACATTGCACGCACGTGAATACCCTTCCTCCAGTTTCCTGTTTTTCCCTTTAACACGTGCACAGTGCACTTTCATTTGGCCTCCAATGCCGAATCAATCTACTTATAGGAAATCGACGATGCTTCGGGGTTCTGTTCCTTTCCCACTGGATAAAATCACTCTTCGTCATGAAATCCACAGAGCCGTTCCCCCTCCCCTTCAGAAAGTCCCCTTATAACTCTCAAGCGCATCCCACTGCCACCCCACTGCAGTCAATGAGCCAGAAATGCCCTTTCCTTCTCCTTCGAGGGCCGCAACCAATTCGTCTGTTCAGTCAAGCCGTGCCGACGACGACAACCAACGGATGAGACGTTTTCCAAACAGGACAGCTGGATCGACAGTGAGGAGGCGGAAGAGCATCCCTCAGAGTGAATGTTGATGCTGCTTACACGCATCGCCGCTTTGCAACGAGGTGAGATCACTCGAACTAAGTCTCTAGAGTCAAATTTACCGCAGCCGAAGCTACATTTTATTCCTACCCTCTAAAACATTTTTTTTTTCATTTTCCTTTTTGGCCTATGCTCGAAAAAAAACATCTGCTTCTGATTCTTAAGTTGCAATATATACAGTCGTATCAGAATAATATGACCACCTACCTAATAATGGGAATAACAACCCTTGGCCCGGATGATAGCGGCGAGACGACGTGCCATGGACGTAAATAGGCCCTGGAAGGATGCTTGAGGCACACGTGCCCATTCGGACTCCAGCAGAGCACGGAGGTTCTGGAAATGACGTGGTTGTGGGTCTGCACACCGAACCTGTCGATCCGAATGGACCCACAAGTGCTCCAAGGGATTGAACGATTTCGCCAGCCAAGAGAGAACGGAGACATCGCTGTCGTGTTCCTGGAACCAGTCACGCACCACCTTAGCGACACGGCAGGATGCATCGTCCTGTTGGTAGACACCATCACCACCAGGTTGGGTTGGGTTGTTTTACCTCTGAGCGGCACTTTTTTGCACACCATGGGCTAAATGGCCAGGTCACATGGACCCGAAGGCTCAGAGAAGGTTGGGGGAGGGGACCCACTGGAACAGCTGTTGGAAGGCAGATGGTAGCCTCCCGTCAAGGCCATCCAGCGTGTTCTTTAACGTGCACAGGGTATGGCTCTCCCGCACACGGGGCCACGTCTTAACGTCCCATCCGACGGACGGCGACCTTCCCAAGCCCATCGGTGTCCCCTACTGACCGTGGGCAGGGCGGGGAATTTTGCGGAGATAAATCTCAATGCTCACCCAGCTGGGACTCGAACCTGGGAATAACAGATTACGAGCCTGGTGCGCTACCGACTGAGCCACCCCTGCCCCATCATCACCACCAGGGTAAACGTCCAACATGAAGGGATGCATGTGGTCAGCGAGGATGGACAGGTAGCCATTGTAGTACCAGCGATCCCAGGTCATACCAGGAAAACATTTTCCAGACATGCACATTGCCACCGCCGGCCTGTACTTGACCGACAAGCATGTCCGAGTGCAGGTTCTCATGTGTCTGACGCTGTCTCCGCCACCGCCCGTCACTTCTGTGGAGTAGAAACCTCGATTCATCGGAGGAGGCAACCTTTTTCCATTCTTCCACTGTCCAATGACGGTAGTCCCGTGCGAACTGCAGGCGTCGTTGCCGATGGACCTTGTTTAACATGGGCGCCTTTATGCAATGTCGACTCCGGAGACCCGTACTAACAGGGTTCGCTCTGTTTTTATCGGGGACACGTACCTGGGTGCCCCAGCATTCATTTGAGTGGTCAATTGCTGCACTGTTGCGTGTCGATTGCCCTTTACTAGTTGATGGAGGCGACGTTCTCCTCTGGGGTAGATAGTCTTTTGGCTCCACAGTTATGATATCTGGAGGTACTCGGTGTGCCAGCGGTCCAATCTTGATACACCCTTACTACAACACCTCGCGAACAGCCCACTAAGTCTGCTGTTTCCAAGATGCTTCCACTCTTGGCGTGGTAGCCGATGATCATTCCTTTTTGAACGTCCATCAAATCAATACCTCTGCCCATTTTGCTCACATTACGCACTATGGCTCATCTGTCCTGGCCGGCCGCTTATATCTCCGTGTGGTCGACCTTGTCATGTGCACTCTGTGACGCGCCTGGGCGGGTACACTCTGATTTCGTGGATGACATATTATTCTGATACGACGGTGTAGTTTCAAAATATTTTTAACCGAATATTGAAAGTGATGAAAATGTTAAATTTGGAATCAAAAATTCGCACATTAAATTAAGAATTTAATTTAAAAACAATTGGCTTTTCCACAGAAACAGGTATGAATTAATATTTCATTAAATTAAATACAAACGAAAAATAGAAACTTAACATTTAACTCATTAAATATGTTGGAAAAGGAATCGCCGAAGGGGGATACCCTCATTAAATATGTTGGAAAAGGAATCGCCTTAAAAAAACTTTAATTTGTTTTTATAAATTCTGTATTGTTTTTGTATATTTTTTTTTCTGTAAAGTTGAGTGTCAATGTTGCCAAAATTATGTATTTAAATAATTTTTAAGTTAATCTGCATGAGTTTAGATGCTCTTGGGTTAATAAGAGTATTACAAATATATGCTGTTTGTAACATTATTATAATAAACTGAACTGAACATATATTAAAAACAGAAATGAGTTTACATTACAATGGATTCCAAGCCATTGTTATATCAAAAACAATTAAACTGTTCACCATTTGGTTAAAGATACAGCTAAACTTGAAAAAATTACAAATTCTATTTTTATTATCAAAGTAAAAAATTTATAAAAGATGAAGAGCTTCAACAGTTAAGAAAATTTTTTAAGTTAATGCATTCTTCAAAAATATTTTTTATATTTGAATTGGACCAACAACTTTCAAAAACGAGAATATAAAAAGGGAAAGAAAAAATATCACCATTATATATAAACGTAGAACTGGAAATATGGGCCTGAATTACCATGTACGCCAAATAAAAAAATCTAAATCGCCTAATTGTAATTTATGTAGCCTTCCAGATAGAATAAATCACCTTTTATTAAATTGTAAAAAATGGGAGAAACAAAGAAATCAATTTTTTATCATCCTGTACTAAAAACCAGAGATAAATGTTTTCAAAAGCGATTTTGTTTTTATCATACCATTTTTAATCAATTGTAGTTGTTAGCTTACCCATTTTTAATCAATTGTTGTCTAATTAATATTGTTTAAACTTGCAAATATAATTTTTCATTCTTGTCTTTAGTTTATTTTGCATTCACTACAACAATTTTGCAAAATAATTCTTTGAGCGAGTGGTCTAATGACCGTGTGCTCAGTTGTATGTTATCCTTAATAAATAAATAAGTAAATAAATAAATGCAACACTGAAAACGTTTCGGAAATGAAAACAGCCGATTTTTGCTAATTTCGAAGTGCTAAATACGATTATTACATAAAAAATTGGTGATTGGCTCTTGTTTTGAAACTACATGTGCCAATCACTGTATTAATGCGCAGTGTTTACTGATTTGTCTTTCGCTCGCTGTACGAAGCACCGAGGTGACACAATACCAGGGAGCTATTGCATCATTCGGGAGTTACACTTCCTCTGTTATTGTCCATTCGATTGTATGCGGGTGCTGCATGTGAACGATACGTCTCGTTCTTGTGTGAACAATGCAGACTATTTTTGTTATATTTGTGACGAAGGTGCTTTTGCGTCAGAGAAGCGTAAAACAACGCCTGTGATCAATAAGTGCTACCATCTTGAGATGTAAGATTGGAGATCAACAGAGGAGCGGGGCTGTATACTGTATACTTGTATATATATAATTGTACAACACGTCTTTGCAGCTGGCTAAATGGCAAGCGGCAGTTGATGGAATGCCTATAATATGGTGGTGTCATGTCCCTCTAATTTATTTTTATTTATTGTTGCATTTTTACTGCATTTTTGTTGTTGTAAATATTTTTATGTATTAAGTGTGTTTTTGGAAGTGCAGTTTTGGGGATGTGACTCATAGATGTTGTTTTCGGGTCTGAGCTGGCTGCCTGCACATGCAGAGTCTGAAAAGCCCTTTTATGGCGATTTACCACTAGCCTGGGGAGCAAGTTCTGGCGCTGGAGACTACGGTAGTGAGAGTAAACAACAGTCTTCAGTGTCGCTATCAAACAGGAAAGGCATTTGAATATGCATCAAGGAACGCCGCTCTTACTCAAAAGGGTTTACTCAAAAAGGAGAGGGTTCGATTCTATGTGAGGATCAAGGTTCTTGGTGAATCAAATTCATTTCTGTGGAACTAAGGTGAGTTCTGTGTGAAATCCAAACTGAAGCTGTATAATCTCCTTGATAGGAATGGGAAAGTAAATGCATGTAGTAGTCGCCCAAAAGATCTGGTATTGTTCTTAACCATGGTAGGTAACTTGTTTGCTTGCAAAGATTTTGCAACTGACAGGCTCCTGTCAGACCTCTGTGGCAAGCAGCTGCTTGAGGGGGTATTTATTATTTTTATTTTTTATTTTATAAGTGTCATGTTTGTGCGGATTAAAAGTCATTGCTCTTTTGCTTGGATTACAGCTAGGATATACGGAGTTCTGTTGCTTCCTTTGTGAATGGAATAGCAGAGGCAAACATCTCATTACGTGAAGAGGATTTGGCCTTCTCAGCAATCACGGGAGACAGGGAAGAAGAACATATAGCATCATCCGCTGGTGCAATCCACGAAGATTTTGTTACCACCTTTACACATAAAACTGGGTCTATTGAAGAATTTTGTCAAGGCTATGGATCAGACACAAACTGCCTTTCTCTACCTTGGACAGAAATTTCCAATACATAGTGATGCAAAAATAAAATAGGGTATTTTTTACAGTCCAGGTATTCGCTCGCTGCTACATGATGAGATATTTGATCGTATAATCACTGTTAATGAATGGAGAGCACGGCATGCCTTCCTACAGGTGGCTTCTCAGGGAATAGAAAAGCAAAAAATTGCAAGGACTAAGAACTGCTGTTTTCATATCACAAACTGGGATGTAGTGTGTCTTTGAAAGTACATTTCTTAAGGTCTCATTTGGTTTTCTTTCCGGAAAACTGTGGCGCTGTGAGTGATGAGCACGGAGAACATTTTCATCAGGAAATTACTACAATAGAAAAGAGATATCCAGGTAGATGGAGCCCATCAGTGTTAGCAGATTACTGCTGGAATGTGATACTCGAATCTCAAGATTTGGTATATAAGCGGCAGGCGAAGAGGCTGCGGTTGTTGTAGATCGATATGCAACCTTCAGGGAATGATGAAATACAGGTAATGGACATTTTCGTGTTCAGCACCTCGACTTACATAAGAAACGACTGTTTGCATTTCCGAAACACACCAAAGGTCAAAATTTATTGTTCAGTGTTATCTTTGAATAGGAATCACCAAATTGAGCATATCGTCACTGAATACACTGGAAGAGAAATCTACAGAAGTGGACATTCTCTCATTGAATATATGTTTGGATAAGAATTTCTGAAATGAAGATATTCTCGTTAAATCTGCCGGGATAAGAATCACTCCAAATGATTATTCGTCATTGGTCGTAGAGAGAATAGCCTCATTAAGTGCAGTGGAATAGGTATCGGCCGAAGTGAGTGAACAGGCTGAGATAATAATCGAGGAGGATAAAAAAATATAACGGAGTGTTAATGTTCAAATCATACATGGTGAATCGGATTGAACTTTAAGTTTAAAACAATTTTCATAGTGCTCAAAAATTTACAAAATATTTCACTGTTAACAATCAAATGCACTCTATTGTATAGCAATAATTATCACGTTCATTTGCATCATCCTTCCACCAGCATGATGCAAAAGGAACCTTGATTCGTCCGACCAGGCTACCATTTTCTAGTCCTCAACGTTTCAATGCCGATGGTCGTGCGCCCACTGGAGATACGCTTTCATGTTCTTCGTTGATAACATCGGCACACGACATGGTCAGTGGATGCTGTAGCCCATTCGCAACAAGGTCCGATACGTGGTAAATTTCGAGAAGACCTTCTGCACACCAATTCTGCTGCGATTTGCCTGGTTGTGGTCCGTCTGTTCACTTGCATGATTCTCGCCAGTATCCTTTGACCCCTCTTATCCGCAAGCTGTTTTCGTCCACAAGATCGCCGATCACTGGTAGTTTTTACTTTTCGCACCATTCTCGGTAAATCCTTGAAATGGTTGTGCGTGAAAAGCCCAGGAGGACGGCCATTTGGCAGGTGCTAGAATGGGCACACCGAGCCCCAACTATCACGCCACGTTCAAAGTCACTCAGGGCGCTAGTTTTGCCCATCCTGACGCTCAATCCAAACTCTAACTGATGCTCGAAGAGCTGGTCTTAAATATAGTGTTAATAATGGTCTTATATGTAGTGTTAATAATTATTAAAATGAATTATTCAATTTATTAAAATTATGTGTAATTTTATTAAATAGAATAATGCAAATAATACAATAGATGAATAATGCATTGATACCTCTGCAACTGTCACAAGAATCACCTTTTACAATACATACAAAATATTCTGCATACATAATCAATAACTAAATTAAAGAAAAAAACGAGACAAAATGCACCGTTGTCAAACTCCGGTAGAAATGTTAAACTAATGACTGCATGCCTTATCAACTTCCATCTGTAATTCATTTTAATTACAGAGAGCCATCATTAACCACACTCACTGAGAATAGAGGAAGAAAGGCCTTCTGATAGCATGTCAGGTGCTCTGAGAACTGAATCGAAAAGTAGGTGACCTACAATATAGTGGGCAGACATGTCAAACTGGACCTGGTTAAAATTGATCTGAAGTCGCCAATCAAGATCTCCTCTATTGGGGTATCTTTAAAATTATATCAATGGAATCAGTCATTCGCGTCTATCATGGCTACAAGTCCTTACCTATGTTTGTCTATTCTAAACTGAACGTTTTTAAACTAAATATTTCTAAAGAAGCCATTTATAGTTTTGTGTTTTTTTTTAATATCTTAGTTAGAGGAAGAAAATTTATCTATACAACCGTCCCCCTCCCCTCTACTTCTGAAGATCTTAAAGTGATTCTTCTGTTCATCTTAAAGTGATCTATCAACCAAATATTTAATTCTATTAAATAGATCAGTGCAAATAATACAATAGATGAAAAGTGCATTGATACCTCTGCAACTGTCACAAGAATCACCTTTTACGGAAACAGGAATAAAATATCTCTTGCAAAACTCTTCGGAACACTTCATTATAAAATACACTGCTGGCCATTAAAAGTGCAACACCAGGAAGAACTCATCAGATTGTCCCGAAACATGCAAGATGGGTGGCCCATGGGAGAACATGTAAATGATTCAAAACGCAGCACATAAGCACATCATGTGTGACAGTAACGCCCCCTAGAAGTGGTATAAGAGGAGATTACGAAGAGCCAGTGTTAACTGCTTGGGACCCGCGGTTCAAAAATAAGTAATCCCTACAGAAAGAGTCTCTGACACTTATCACAGCATATCTTAATCTTCAATGGCAAGATCTTTCAATATGATAATGTCAGAAAATTTTCAACTCCTCTACACAACCCAGTGTTCCCAACAGAGCTAGCCCATTTGCTGGTAATACATAATCAGTCATATTCCTATGCAACTCATCGGGTAAACCCAATAAACATCATAAATATCCCAATGTTTGTAGTAACTGTTAGTTATTCCGAAACCTTTAAGTTTACTTACTGTAAGAGACATTCCCCATTGCAACTATCAATGCCAATATAACCTATTACTGCTGTCCAAAATGGTCAGTCAGTAAAAACTTTGGTATTGAAGCCACTCAGCACAATATTTTCTTTTCTTAATTTAAAATATTTGAAGTTGTCCGTAAAAACAATCATTGTCGTCCTCATCAGTCTTCAATGGGAAAATAGCAACAGATAACATTCAAGACTTTAATCCTTGTTCTAAAATTTATCTGTAAGAAATATATCATTGATGCAATCATATTCTACAGGAGGATCACTAGAAGGAATCGCCATTTCAGTGGGGGGTTTATACCCCTACTGAAAGCTTAAATACTATATATTTTCTAAGAAAGACCTCGATGATCAGAAACTCAAGCACGTCAATCCCCATTAGACTGGAACATGTGAACCTCCCCCCCCCCCTCCACACACACACACACAACTGGATGTTCCTGGTTAAGCCATTGACTGGACCTCCTGTTAGAAGCAAACCTACATTTTGAAATTGTTGATTATTTTCAACCCATAAAAAACGTTGTGTTGTTTTAACTCTGAGCGGCGCTATTGTGCAAACAATGGACTAACTGGGCAGGTCACAGGGGACCCCAAGGCCTCAGAGTTTGAGTAGGGGAAGGGACCACCTAAGGAGGAGTCCGAAAGACGCCCCCCCCTCCCCTCCCCGGAATCTCGTCGTCATCTATGAACTCTTGAATATCTCTACTTGTTTGAAATCCAAACAGCTCTCTTTGCACCATTTTATTTTAACTATGGCAGAACTATGAGTAGATCTTAGAAATAAACTATAAAATTTTATTTGTAATATTATTTTTACCTTTCCTGTCCGATGCAGTGTATTGAGAAATCATACTGGTGCCTTATTCCCTGACTCCCCTCCCCCCCCCCCACACGTTAATTATTGGGTACAGGCATGAAGTAGACACTGGAGAGTTGTTAGGATAGAGACGCGACTTCCCTCAAGACCATCCAGAGTTTCGTGCGAAGGGTACGACTTTGTCCCATCTGGCGGACAGTGGTCTGCCATTGACTCACCAAGGACAGAGTGAGGGTCAGTAGGAAAAAAATCATTTCATGCAGCTGACAATCGCACATCCATCTGGTCTGTCGCAAGCCTTGAATGTCCCAGTCACACTGTTGAAATTCCTGCGTGAGAATATCAAAAGAATACTCTATATCTCTGTATGTGTTTATATGTCATACGAGAAACCAGGGCAAACCCAACCGAACATCTAGGTTATCTTCGTCCTCTGTGTAGGAACGTACATCCTTCCCTTTTTTAAAAAAAAATATTTGAGGAGACCTCACATTCCAGTTAGTTGTGGAAAGAAAACCGTTTACTTGCATATAGTTGCATGAATACTTTCCTTACATGTTAGTAAGATTTCTAAAGCAATTAGACGTATTAATCCGTTTCTCCACCATTAAAGACCTAATCACCAACGCTGGTAGGAACTTCAGACACCACCTTTACAAGTGGATATTTTCAAGAACTAGAAGAATCGAAAGAGAGATGGCATTACTCCAGTATCATGCACGTAAAAGCCACACTGATCTGGCAGCCCTCCACTTCCGTTCCCTTCCACAAGAGAGTATCTCTTTTGAAAAGTACTAACGATCTGCACCACCGGAAGATGCTAGACCTGGCGGTTATGTGTATCATCAGAGGGGACTGGCGCACAGTTCTTCTTTCGATGTAGGCCTAGCTAACCATCTTCTGTTTACTCTTAAACTGTAATTTAACGATACACGTTTTGGTTTCAACAGAAAAAAATATGTGGAGTGTGAATTATATATGTCATATCTATTGTCGTTTATGATACATTCTTTACTTGGTAATAGAATGCATTTAGAGTACGTTTTTCATTTTAGAAAATTACACTTTGATTCTCAGCAATAAATATGAACAAATGTTATTGATACTAAATTCTCTGAGGGTTCCTCATGATTCCACCGACGGTCAGGATTTACTGTCTTAGGGTTAGTAAACCACTTGCAGAGTTAAGGAAGACTTTGTAAGTTATAATCATGGAGCAAGGTAGTTCCCACATAAAATATAAAAGTAAAACAAATAATAAAGTGTGCAAAAGTGTAGTTCATTTATCTTTGGATGTATACATCTTTGAATGAATTGAATATTCCATATACAATTATAGATTTGCTGCATATATTTTACTATAATGTGAATAAATATTGCATTACGCTTTTCATAAAACCGGTAGAACATACTAATGGTATAAATAAATAAATGATGCTTTAACTCCATTGACCAATAAATTTCAAACTGGATTTGACGATTCGCTCATGATAATTTATGTACTGTAAATATTGGTAGTGATCCAATTTTCTAGTCATGCAACTTCCTCTTTCATGGTCTCCGCAAAAAGGCCGCCGTCCATCGGATGGGAAGTTAATCCATGGTTCCATGTACAGGAGAGCTGTACCCTCTGCACCTTAAAAAACACGCTACATGGCTTTGACGGGCGCTACCATCTCTTTCCCAACAGCTGTTCCAATAGGTCCCTTCCTCCCAAACTTCACTGAGCCATCGGGGTTCTTGTGACCTGGTCATTTAGCCCATTGGGCGCAAAAACGTGCCTCCCAAAGGCAAAACAACCCAATACTATTTCATGATTTTGGGCCAACTTAAATGAAGAATATCTTAAAGTTTTAAGGAGCGCTGTTAAGAAAATTGTTTCTATATGCAACCACTTGCCTATGCTAAATCGGAATTTTCGCGATATAATGGGACAAAACGTAAATGCAAACATAAAATGGGTGATGAGACAGAGTTGGGCTGTTCGGGTGCTTTATCTCTTAAAGACATATTTCGTGCACAATGGACTAAACTACCAGATCACAAGAACCCCATAGGCTCAGAGAAGGGTGGAGGAATGGGACCCAACAGAAAGCGTTACGAGGGAGACAGATGGTAGACTCCAATCAAGGTCATTCAGCGTGTTCTTTACCGTGCGCAGAGTATGGCTGTCCCGCACATGGGGAGCCACGGCTTAGCGTTCCATCCGACGGATGGCTGCCTTTCCAAGCCCATTGATGTCCCCTACTGACCCTGGGCATGGCAGAGAGTTTTGCGGAGATAAATCTCAAAGCTAGCCCAGCTGAAACTCGACCTGAAAACTGCAGATTACGAGCCTGGTGCACCCCGTCCCCAAACAAAGGTAACTGAAATGTATAAACTCTGTCTTGTGTGCCGTGTAACTAACTACCGAAATATAACAGATAGCGATGTTGGAAATATGCTGCAAATGTGATCTTTTTGGAGTTAATTAATAATATAAATGAGAGAAAAACAATTATCTAACTGTCTTTCCATATTCATTATTAGCTGTTACTTTCCATTCTACAACAATATTGTTACGACAGATGAACATGCTTCAATGCGTTTGTGATGGGCGTGTCATGAACGCTCGTGTGTGCTTCCGCGTGAGAATTAATTAATCAACGAATTAGAACATAGAACCGATCTGAAATATAAGAAAGAAGTGTATTGTTGAAGTTGTGAGATCCAAAAACGAGACTTAATTAAGAATCTGTGCACGAAGTTTAACGAATAAATGTTTTTATTTAGTGTTTGCGCCGGAGGTCGACTACTTTATTGGTGTGGATTATATTGGTAAGCTGGTGTATAAAAAGGAAAATATTGTCGTCTTGTGCATAGTATGATCAACGTATGAAAAGAATTAGTTTTGAAAAACCAGTACACTTAGTCGCAGTTTTGTGTATAGTTATTTAGCTATTTAGGAATTTAATAGATTCTTCTGAAAGGTTAACTTTGCATTATTGTAGAGTTTCGTGCCGGTTGACTTAATTTGCTTATAAATGATTTTATCCATACTTTTGTAATAAATTGCATTGTAATTTTCATTTACCAATTTTTACTTGACGTCACGCTCAGTGCTCATCCATTTTTAATTTGCAACATTTGGAAAAATAATAAATAAAAATATAAATCATAATAAATATAAATTAAAGAAAAACAATTTATCTAACTGTCTTTCCATATCCATTATAACTTTCCATTCTACAACAATATTATATTTCACAGGAAGACCTCCAAAGGCACCAACGAGGAATCTCCTAGTTACGCGCCAGTATCTTTGCCAGTTGAGATAAGGCGAATACTTTGGGTTTTGATAGGTAGATTTTCTCAGCCCTGATGTCAATTCAGATGGATTTCCCTCAGTCCTGATGATCAATTCAGATGGATTTCCCTCAGTCCTGATGATCAATTCAGATGGATTTCCCTCAGTCCTGATGATCAATTCAGATGGATTTCCCTCAGTCCTGATGATCAATTCAGATGGATTTCCCTCAGTCCTGATGATCAATTCAGATGGATTTCCCTCAGTCCTGATGATCAATTCAGATGGATTTCCCTCACTCTTGATGATTACAACAAGAGGAAGAAACCTTTATATTCTGTGGAAGAACAGTTAATTAGAGAGTGAATTCATTTTTGAAATAAAAAATAGATGGAAAGTACTTTAAGCAAGTAAAAGAGGGTGGACGACACAAGAGGAATTTTATGTCCATTGATGAATCTGACGAGAGAAATCTTAGAAACGAATGATCCTCTGCTGACAACATTCTCCGAGATTTTGGGATGTTTTTATTTCTTGGGCCAAACTTTTTGTGCAGTTGTTAAACAAAAACTCATCAGATTGTGGTGTACACTATCTTTTATCATAAATAATTATCGCCGAATAGCGTAACGTATGTTTTGCCCTTCCCTTCTTCCAGATGCAATGATTTACATTTTTTCATTTTTATTATTACAGACAAATTGGAAGCAGCATTACAAATTAGTTTTGTGCTGACCGCCATTTTTCTTCTTTTCATTCAACTGTTTTTCCAACTGGCGAGTGCCAACAGGTGGAGCGTCTGTTTCTCTCCTCGCTCTGAGACGCAAAGAAAGAAATGGAAGTCCGTCGGTCCAAATTTGACACCGAAACGTCCAGCGCCTTCGAATCAATAGCTTCACCTCTAAAGAGTGCGACAAGGGCAGAAGAGAAATCGATGTCGAGTGGAACTGTCATATCAATCCTTCCTTTGAAAGCAGTGAAGCCTCAATGCAACCATTTCAACATTATTTAAGAAGAGGATAATGTAACTACGCGATGTAACTACGGAGTACTCGTTATTTTTGGCATTCCAAAGGCAAAATAGCATTTTAGTTACTTGCAGTAAAAATGCGACATTTAACAAAGGGATAATCTGTTTACATGACACTGGGAGACGATCAAATGATTTGTAGTCCTACTTCATAGTGGGTTTGTGCTTCTACATTCGAACACTTTTTCCGTCTCAATTGCTGAAATCTAACCTGAACCCAAACTCATCTCCATTTCTGGTGGTTCCTCTAATTGAGGAAATTTCTTTTCAAAGCATCCAAACGAACTAGGGAATGTTGGCTGACAGAATGAGTTAAAGCATTTGCCAAATATTCTCGAATTCGAATTTTGAAAAATATGACTTTGTGAAAGTATTTAGAAATAGTTTTAAAAATTCATATGAAGTTCCCTTTTATTAAGGTATAGAACCCCCCAAGCAAACTTTTAGTTTAAATTCAACTTTTATTTAAGCTTTTGCCTTTAAAATAATGTTCATGCACATACACAGTATTTAAATTCTGAGGGAAATTAGGATGGTTGAAGTATCATGACAGCTGTGAAAAAAAATTATCCGCCACATTCACCCCACAATATGTTTGTATTTAAAAATTAATGGCATACAGCAGTGGTTCTCACGTGTGGTCCCCGGACCCCTATGGATACGCGAATATGGTAATGAGGGTCCACAAGAGTTATTTTTAATATTTCAGAAATCTCTAACGGAAAGAGATAAGTTGTGTGAAATAAATAGTTATACAGTACAAAATTCTAAATCTGGCATCCTCGAAACTGATTTATCCATTTTAGAACTTTTCAGATTTGGACGATGCATTTGTAAATATGCACACACACGCACAGTGTTACAACCTACAGTATTTATTTACTGCAAAACATGAACACAATAATGTAGAAGAAAACACTGTGAAACTAGAAGAAGAAAAAATCGCCTCCAGCAGTAATATAGAGGAAAACACTGTGAAACTAGAAGAAAAAAAATCGCCTCCGGAGAATATATGTACTTTTTCAAAAAAAAAAAAAGGAAATTTCTTTCTTTCCGCATTCAGCACCCTCTAACAATGGAAATTCGAACTAAAGGATAATTGCTAAAATACATAATATTTCGTTAATACCTATAAAGCAGAGAAAAAAGGATTTTTTTTATTGATCTCTTAAAGCAAAAGGTTTCACTTTCCCAATCTCCCAATTCCAAATCATTGCTGCCAATGCCAACCTCTTCACCACGAAATCTCCCACCACCGCAAAGAATTTCAAATTAGCCCATTTATGCAGTCGTCTTAATTAGAGGATACTTTTAAATTGTGTGCCTCACTCTAAACCAAAATAGGTACCTTGGAAAAAAGCGCCTTGTGCGTGCTGGCAGTTACTGACGTTTCACGTGCAACTCTGCCCATAACGATTGTCAAGAGTTTTATGCTCAGAGAAGCGAGTTTAACCCTTGCGCTGACACTTGGGACATAAGGATTGAAATTGGTAGCGAATGGATTAAGAGATGCTCAACTATAGCTCCGCTTCCAGGTAAGATAATAATTAGAAATAAACGAGATAAAATTATGATATTTGCTCAGAATATTAAGTGAAGGCCTGAATTATGTACACTGACAGGCTAAATTATTATCGACACTGCATCGTATACAAAGTACCGTGAAATATGCCAAATTTCTTACTGACGTTAGTATCTTCGTCACCACGAAGTCCTACAAGAGCAGTGTGGAAGCAAAGTCCAAGGCGACATAGGTAAAGAGACTGATTCGACTAACTTCTAAAGGGGGCTCACCATTGGAGAGCGATGGGCAGGAGCATCTGCAACGGAGGTGATGGAACTCAGCGGAAAATAGAGAGACACAATATCCCTAGTATATGGAGAATGGCAACGGTTTCAAAACACGTCCGCCAATCGTGACAAATGCGGAAGGAAAATGGTTCTGACAGACAGCAACAGAGCTGTTGCAGTTCATCAGCTGAGAGAGAGCTAGCAGTTCCTCCAAACACCATTCCAACGGGAACTATGAGCAGAAAATTGAAAACTTTGAAATTTGGGAACTGTACCAAGATATGAAAGTCTCTCATTTCTGAAAATAACTGGGTTAGAAAACTCCGATGGTGTATGAAACATCGAACCTTATCAGTGGAGGACTGCAAACGTTTAGTATGGTCAGACGAATCCGTTTATAACACCGTTTTCAACAGATGGCCGATGTAGAGTGTGGCGACCACCCCATGGAGAAATGGACCCATCATGTGTAGCTTCTACTGTTCAAGGTTTTTGACGCAGGCTGATGGTGTGGGAGCATTTTCTCAGCACGTATTCGGTCCATTGTTTCTACTCAGGGTCGCATCACTTCACGGGAGTATAAAAGCATCTTGAACAAAATGATGCTACCGATGATCACTTTTGAACTCGAATGACAGCCCCCGTTTAAAGGTGGAGGGGATATTTCCAGAAGTAATACTTAATTAATTTATCAAGATGTTCTGTTACTTGATTCATGCATGCCTTTATATGTTTGACATGTACGCTGAAGTGTCATTGAATTAGAGATAGCAACTTAGTAACGTGTTGGACCCCCTCTGGCCCTGATAACGGCCGCCACACGTCGAGGCAACCACACAAAACCTACTTGAAAAATAATAGGTTCCAATTTTAACATCATTTGAAATACTTAACTTCCAAAATGAACGTTATATCATCATCATCAATCGATCCTCGGGAAGCCATTGTCTATCATCTCGTAGCAAACACTCCCAGATATATATTTCAGATATCAGATTTATTTTGTTTAAAAAATGCTTTTTCCAGTTCACAACGTTACTCTAAATGGTGCCTTCGAGATAAACGAGGCTACTTCTGATTTATAGGGTTCAAGATACTGTATGCATTTTAGCATTTACATTTATAGAGTTGTTGAGCAAAGTCCAATTCGCAAATGTTCTAGATATTATTTCAGCTAAAAACGGTGGTTGTTCTGGATGAGAGGTATCTGTTGAATGCATGGCAGACTGTAGGAGATTTCACAATCCTTAGAATGGGCAGCACTAAGAAGAGAAGAGAAATATAATTTTTTGGGTTGTGTGTGCTAGTTCAAAATTTGAGTGTTATCAGAAGATTCTTTTACAGTATATCACAAATGGTCATGGAATTTTTTGCATTCTGTTTTTTTCGTTATATGTTGAGTCCATTTTGGGGAGGTAGTATTTAGAGTTGATTTAGTTCAGTGGCAGATATTCTGTAATTTATTATTATGGTGTTTTATTCTGGTTTCAGTTCATCTTTGAAACATTTCCTCTGTAGTCAGTATATCCAGGGGGTTCTTTATCAGATCCTTTTGTATAAGCTTGTAGTTTTTGGGAAATAACTATTTTCTTGTATATTTCCCTTTGTAGATGGATATAACTGTGGTTTAGTAGGCTGCTTAATGTGAAGCCCTGAATTACCTATTCTTTAATGCTTTCGAATGAAATATTTCTTTCCGTCTGATAGTGAGAGCAGATTAAGAGCAGGTGTGTAACTTCTCTGTGGTTTCACAATGTGCACATTTGAAAGGGTCAACTTTCTTCATTAAGTGCATTTTGTCATTAGGTCTTGTGGGACATAGTTTTTCCTATATAATACCGCCAACATAAACTTCATTCAACATGGGCACTCTGTGGATGTCAGTTGACAAGAAGATTGATCAGTAATCTTAAACTAAACAGAGAATTCATCCTAAATGAGCAATCCACTTCCGTTAGTGAGGGAATACTAATGGGGACACTTCCTTTTCCTTGGGACTTTTCAAAATAAACGCCAATTCTTTAATTCAATGCAGGGTGTGTCAAAACTCTCTGTACAAATTTCAGTGGGAGATAGGGAACACCAAAACGTTTTCGTCTATATAATACCTGTACTTCTTACGTCTATGAATGTATGTCCGCTGACGTAACCTTTTGGTACTAGAGGGCTCTGTTTGGTGGCGCTGCAATTGCCTAGAGGGGCAAAGTGGGAACGAAGAACGGACTTGTATTTGCCATCGGCATTTGCAAATCAGACACATTACGTGTAACATGGAGTGTTTCACCACTGCTGAAATGGCTGACATGCATCTGACGTATGAGGTTGCCAAACGTGAGAATTGTGCACAATTAACACACCCTCACGTGTGAAAGAAGTTTTATCACGGAAGAGCTGCTATGAGGTTGTGCCAACAGCACTTCCCAGATGTGTGCCAAACCGCCAAAAATTTGTGCGTTTGCACCGGAAACTTCGAAAAACTGGAACATTCCGTGAAAACATGCATGGCACTGGTCGGGAGAGAACCATGCGCACTCCTGACATGGATGAAGAGATCTTACATTAGATTGAGAACAATCCAGAAACAAGCATGCGAGCTGTTGCATGTAGCCTCGATGTGTGAACCACGCCCTCATGCGGAGAGTGTTGCATGAGTAGCAGTTATATCCGTTTCATCGTCAAAGAGTCCAGACATTGCAACCTCAGGATTACCCTCTTCGAGTGGAATTCGAGCGCTGGTTTCTGCAGCAGACCTGATTTTCCGGCTCGTGCTCTTCTCAGATAAAACTTCTTTCACACGTGAGTGTGTGTTAATTGTGCACAATTCTCACGTTTGGGAACACGAAAATCCATATACCACAATGGCGCTTGGTCATCAACAACAGTTCTCTGTCAATGTTTGGGCGGGTATCGTCCATGAGATCTTGATTGGGCCATACCTGCTGCCTCCCCGACTCAACGGGCAGATTTATCAACTATTTCTTAAAGAAACGTTGCCGGGACTGCTGGAAAATGTTCCCATGGCTATTCGCAGACGAATGTGGTTTCAACACGACGAGGCGCCAGCACACTTCAGCAATGATGTGCGGGATTATCTGAACGCCATATTTGGGGGCCGACTGATAGGTCGGGGTGGACCAGTCACCTGGCCACCCCGGTCTGTCAATCGCCCGATTTAACATGATCGATTTCTTTCTCTGGGGACAGATGAAGAACCTCGTAAAAGAGACTCCCATTGACTCAGATGAAGACCTCGTCGCATTAATCGTTGTCGTCGCTGCAACTGTTCGCGAAATTCCGGGAATCTTGCAAAATGTGCGACAATCAATGCTCGACGCTGTCATACATGCAATGTTGTTGCCGGTCGCAACTTTGAGCACCTTCTTTAAATAAACAAGTTGTTTACACTTGTTTGCATTCATTTATGTACCAGCTCCACCGATATTTCTGTCAGCGCCCTCTATCATCGAAGGGTTACGTCAGCGGACATACATTCAAAGACGGAAAAGGTTTGTCTTGGTGTTCCCTGTCTCCCATTGAAATTTGTACAAGAGTTTTGAAACACCCTGCATATTCGGTTAGCCGGCTAAACAATGTCGGGTTAAAATGGGTGTTAACCTTGCCCTTCGTTCGTCTATTCGGTTAACAATTATTTTGGCAACAAGAAGAGAACACATGAAAATAATTCCTGAACTCATTTTAGTAACAAATCAGAAATGACATTGTTATTCTCTTTTCTGCACAAATCTTATCAAAATGAAATTATAGAAGGTGCACAGTACTTCTGTATGCAAAGGACTTGACATAGAGCAAGAATCCCTAATAGTTTAGACCAGAGAATACCCAACTTATGTAACCATGGAACACTTCTACTTAGAATGCATCGAAGGAACACTTGACCATTAAAAATTATTTTATAGTATCAAAGTGTCACATAAAATGATCAAAACTTCATTTCCCCTAGTTTTCCTTTTACTTTTTAACGAATGATTTCTTTTTTTCGGAACACCTTTGAACGTCTCTGGGAATACAGTTGGGGAAATATTGACCTAGACAAACAGACCATCAATACAACGCATACAACTGAGGCATAAAATAATATCCTCTTAGCTAGGTAAATGGGATATTGACTTTGCCTGACTTATATAGTTGAGCGAAATAAGATCACCATCGACATCTGTTAAGTGTGCTCCTCTATTATCTTTGTGTCAGAAAATATTCGCCTAAACATCACAATTTCGGTAAAGGGAATACAGTTCACAATTCGAAGAATACTCCAAAGCATTTCACAATTCTTGATAATGCAACTCTAATAAAGCGCGTTCCAACGGTATAGTATCGGAAAGAGGCTGGGTCACAGCAACGGCCCGGTCTCAATACGAAACAATTTAAGATTCGATATTTTTTGTCGAAATTTATTCTTCTTCAGCAAGGAGATTACGACATGGGCACCTACGACATGGGCACACGGCGAGCTTCAGATAAATTTATTTCGTCCTTTATAGTGAAGAGTATTATCTTTTAATTGGGGGACTCAGTCGGTAGCGCGCCAGGCTCGTAATCTGCAGTTCCCAGGTTCGAGTTCCGCTTGGGCCAGCGTTGAGATTTAACTCCGCAAAACTCCCACCCTGCTCTCCGCCAGTAGGGATGTCCATCCCCACCCTACCCTCTGCCAGTAGAGATGTCCATCCCCACCCTACCCTCTGCCATTAGGGGACACCAATGGTTTAGAAAGGCGCCATCCGTCGGATGGGATGTTAGGCCGTATGACTGCCCCGTGTGCGGACAACCATACCCTGTGCACGTTAAAGAACACACTGGATGGCCTTGACGGGAGGCTACCATCTGTCTCCCAACAGCAGTCCAGTGGGTCCCCTCCTCCCAACCTTCTGAGCCCTCAGGGTCCTTGTGACCTGGCAATTTAGCTCATTGTGTGCAAAAAAAGTGCCACTCAGAGGTGAAACAACCCATTTTTTAATGGCAGTAAAAACGTCTTTCTAAATATCCTGGACGGCGGCCGTAGCAACGGTGTTGGCGACCTCGAAAAACCCTTGGATCAACGCCCTTCTTATTGGGATAATTGATATTCGGCTTTTTCAGCGTAAGCTGTTTGACGCCCTTGCTCCCGGACGGTTGCTCCTCCCTCCCCTTTTAGTGCCTTTCCCTGAGTGATATAGCTATTCCTCTTTTAGAATGAACCACGATAGGCAGCAATTTGAATCGTATTAACGAACAGCGGCTTCTGAAAAGCATTTCAAGGATGGTTGATTTCTATTTGATATTAACACACTTGATACAATTTAAATTTATCAATCATCAAGAACATTGTCATTTCCTTAAAACCTACTATGCCTAATACAGCTACTTCTCACAATTATTCGTTACTTTAATTAAACATCTATGATACATATTCCCTTCATTGAACATGTTAGGGGTAAAAACTTCCTTTGCACAAAGCAGCAGAATATCTCCTATAGCAAAGAAAATGGCTTAATTAACATAAAACGAAATCAAAAATTTAAAATTATAGGACATCTTAGAAGATTTATCAGACATTGATCCTATTTAGGTTTTTTTTTTAATTAAAATCACGACGAACAAAGCAGATTCTTCGGAGCAATTCGTTGAAAGGTAAATCGCCGTCAGACAGCTTGCAAATTCCATCGAGCATATTTTCAGTACTAAGCGATCAGATTGTTGTTGCTATCGTAACGAAAGAAGTGCGTGTTTATGTTGCAGTCAGCAACCAATCAGAGAAAAACACGCTCTGCGCGATTCGAAAGACCGATAACAATGGCAAGAAAAAATGCGGTCTATTACGATAAGATGAAGTTGCATGCCGAATCTGGTGGTCGTAATTCGTACCGTATTCTATTTTTCTGGCAGAACCAAACCCTTATAAGTAATGATAAGAGGTAAGTATGATTTATAAATAGTGATAAGAGGAAGGCTGTGTTTCATTTTCGCCTTAGCTCTTATTGTTTAAAAATAATTTTGATCCAACACAGAAACAATCTTTTTTGAAATATATAGATCTTGTCTTGAAAGAGATCGCTATAAAATCACTTAGGAAGCAGCGAAAAGTCTCAGTTGTAGAAGTCTGGCTTTCAGCTCTATGGCCTTGCAGAAAGTGAGTCTCATCAAATATGTCAACTTAAATGAAAATTACTTTCTCCACCTGCGCAAAGCGAAGAGACTTCCTCTCAGCATCGTCGTCGTTCTTCTCAGAGTCGCGTTCCCTTCTCATTTCCTTTCTGCGAATCCTTCTTCCATTTCTCGCGGGAGAATCTCTCTCCACGAAGTTCCAGATAAATCTCTGGATCCGTCCAAAGAGGAAATAAATTCTAATTCCACGCAAGAAATACTCCCAAATGGAAGAGAAATGAAAATTAAGTAGAGAAGAAAGTGAAGCCAATTTGTTTGCCCACATCGTCTGTTGCTCTCGATAACTTCTATTCTTCACAAATTCAGTGAGCGCCACAATTAAAGTTAGAGATGGAAGGTAGTCAGAGCCTTGTAGTGATGACTGAAGAGCATGTGACCACATTCCAGAGATGAATGCTTTCCACCCTTTTAGTAACACTGCTCACCGAAACTAAGAAAATTTCCCATGCTCGACCTTTCTTTTTGTTCTGACCTGTAAACCGAATTTTTTCCGAGGAAGAGACAAAATGATTATTCGCATTTTGCAAAGTGCCACTTAGTCATTCCTAAATGCTTAAAATCTATTATAATCTGGCAACAAATTCATTAATCCTCCAAGACCCTGACTAGAAACCTGTTGAAAATGCTTGTCTTCCATTATTATTTAGCCAATAATCATAAAACGATACAATATATTTCAAATATTGTCAAAGAATAAAATAGTTCTCGCCCCCCCCCCCGCCCACCGCATTAAAATATCTTTGTGACCCACACGTTAATAAAAAACACCAGCTACACATATTTTAAACTGAAGAAAAAGTTTGGAAATAAAAAACTATCTTATTTCCTCAGGGCTAGCGCCTTTAAAAACTAATATTATTGCATAATAAAATTATATTATTTGCAAAAACTATATTATTTGCATTTAAAAACTATATTATTTGCAAAATGCAAATAGTATAGTTTTTAGAAACATAAATGCTATTCTCTGAGAGGAATTCTCTTCGCTTTGCACAATTGGGGATATAAGTTGGTTTTATAAGGCTATTTTATGACGATACCTAATGATAGCCTCGAGAAAGAAAGAATATCTGAAGCATCAGCATATTTCTATCCCATCTGAAGTCAGCATTCATTCCCATATATGGATGGCTTCAGTCAGAGTTCCGTGGTAATTAACATAATGCAAAAGTCATAAAGCTCTGTTTTCAGAGGATTGGCGACAGAGCAAAGATAACTGGGTCCGATTCCCAGATAAGGTACAGGGCAAGATTTGACTCAGTCGGTGCGTGATATTCTCAAGTTTCAACCCCCCCCCCCCCCCATGCTGAGATTTTCCGGTCTAATCCCCCAATCTGTTATCCTTCAGAATTCAGAAAACCGATGCGTTTGAAAGATTGCCATTCGTTGGTCGGGTTCTGTGTACAGGACAGCGATTCTCGGAATCCGTTAAGGAACGCGCTGGATAGGCTTGACGAGAGATTCCCATCTGCCTCTTAACATCTGTCCCGTGAATCCTCTTCTCTTATTCAGCTCTGAACCCTAAAAGAAGTGCCACTCAGAAGAAAAACAACTCAACATCGGAAATCTCTCTCATCTAAGAAGTAGTTCCAAAAAGCAAACAAGGAACTGTCTTGAACCCAAATAGAAAACAAGAAAACCCTCTCCATAGTTTTGCTACGAATTCTTTACTTTTTTTGTTCTGCAGGCGAATCCCTTTCCGCCAAGCACAGTTCTCAAAATTTCTCCGCTGATCGTCACTAAGCATTTTTTGATGACTGAAATCAGTTGTGAATCTTTGGGATGTTCCTCGATTCCTTTCCCCTCGGCGTTTGATCAGACAGCTTTTCTTTCATCGAGACTTCGCTCGTTATCTGCATACAGAAGTTCAATCAATAATTCTGAGAAGAGGTTCTTCCTTTTCCGTCAGCGCAAACCTTCGACGTGATGGATGCGTCATCGTCTGTGTCTACAAGAGAGAAGAGAACGGGCATCGGAGACCACTGGCAGAGTCTCCAAGTGGCGCCACATCTTCTG
This sequence comes from Ryuthela nishihirai, assembly GCA_038380435.1. Lineage (NCBI taxonomy): Eukaryota > Metazoa > Arthropoda > Arachnida > Araneae > Heptathelidae > Ryuthela > Ryuthela nishihirai. The sequence continues at coordinate 1,382,955 of JAWZYU010000025.1, forward strand.
AGATTCATCCGCCTGCTCCTAAAAGCTTAGACTGAAGCTTGCGCACCGAATTCCTCTGTGATGCCTGAACTACTGCATATCCCTCGCTCTATGACTGAATATTACGAGGCAAAGCATTTTCTCGCCTGGCAGCCTTTTGCGGCGCAGCTGCGATGCGTCATGTTGAAGAGCTCTGTTAAAACAATGAGGAATCATCTGCTAAAGAAAAAAGTTGCTAAAGAAATGAAAATTGAGGCAAGAAAAAAGCAGATAGGCATCGAAGAATTATACAACTGTAACACCAATACTTGTAAGCCTGTCTTGACGATATGATTGAAAATTCCATTTTAAAACTCGCCTCTCTAATACATTTAAATTGTGAGAAGATTGGAAACCTGAAGGATATGGTAAAAGTGTTCTTCTCACTTGCCACTGGGGGGTGGGGGATAAAGGGTCGCCTTGACACCTGAGGGTTGTGTACACCCTCAAGGCGGACAGGAAGCAGGCGTTCGATCCACTGAAATCGTCTGATTTCTCCATTTTAAAATTATTTTATGATGCTTAAAAAAGTATTTCAAGTATCATATAGAAAACTGCATCGCAACTGAGACATGTGTCATAAGGGACTCGTAGCACGCCCGCCGTACGGCCATTTTCAATGGAACCATGACCGTACGGCGGGCGGGCCACAAGTCGCTAAGGACACATGTCTCAGTTGCGATGCAATTTTCTTTATGATACTTAAAATACTTTTTTTTTATTTAGGTTGTTGTTTTGCTGCTTAATAATGTATTGCACGAAAGATCTCTGAAACGCCTTTAAAACATGATGGCAGTGCCATCAAGAGGCTTTTCATTATGCGTGCAACGGAGTTCTAAACTACGCCTTTAAAATCGTAACCTCCTATTGGAAAAAAGATTTCCTGCAATTCCTATTAATATTAGAAATGTGAACAAAATTTGGAACGTATTTTTGATTTATATTTCATATATTATTGATTTTTTGTTGGGTTGTTTTACCTCTGAGCGGTACTTTTTTGCACACCATGGGCTAAATGCCCAGGTCACATGGACCCCGAAGGCTCAGAGAAGGTTGGGGGAGGGGACCTACTGGAACAGCTGTTGGGAGACAGATGGTAGCCTCCCGTCAAGGCCAACCAGCGTGTTCTTTAACGTGCACAGGGTATGGCTCTCCCACACACGGACCCACGGCTTAACGTCCCATCCGACGGACGGCGGCCTTTCCAAGCCATCGGTGTCCCCTACTGACTGTGGGCAGAGCAGAGAGTTTTTTGCGGAGATAAATCTCAACGCTGACCCAGCTGGGACTCGAACCTGGGAACTACAGATTACGAGCCTGGCGCGCTACCGACTGAGCAACCCCTGCCCCCAATACGATGAGGTCTCTAGAATAGATGAATATCGTAATATCGTAGAGCTATGGTCCATTGTATTCTGAGCGGGTTAACTTGGGAGTGAATGACAATGCACAAATCAATATGGTTTTGACATTTTCAATTTTTGAGCAATCAAGAAGGTAGGTTCTCTGCAGATCAGATTATTTCATCCTGGGTTAAAGGGTGAGATTACTGATAGGTGATAACGCTCCGTAGTTTTAATTGCAATGCTGGTGAGATAAACGGGCCATTAATTATGTGAAGGAATGAATTGAATTTTTCTTTTAAATTCGCCAACCCGAAATGTGGATGCTTATTATTTCGCGCCAACTGAAGGTAATTAAATACCGATTTTGACGTTGGACAACCCTGCAGTGATGGAGATGTGCAACACTGTTTATTTCTCACGCTGTCAGCTATTTGTTGATGCCCATAATGAAATTTTCCCACGCCGAACTAGCCGAGCAGAACGTTTATTCAATAACCAAATCATTTTCACTGTTCAAGCTGACTTCAATGAACAGTTTTCCTGATTCTCCAGTACCCAAGAAGTCTACAGTATCACGTTTAATTGCACGATTCCGTGAGACTGGAAGCGCACATGACAAGAAACATACTGGTCGGCCTTCTCTATTAAGCGATGAAAAACTTGAGGATATTAATCGTATTCAATTGTATTCAATAAGAGGAAGGACACTTTCAACATCTATTGTTACATCTTTCAACATCTTTTGTTAACAATGTCTAAACTTTTAATTGAGAATAAATGAAATTTTCTAATCGCGGTTGTGCGAATTTTGAATCACTCCGTATAACAAAGGAACGATGAGAAGCATCTGAAAAAAAGAAGACATGTTCGTACTGAGCATATTGGAATCCGCAACCTATAATTTAAGCAGAATCGAAGTGTTTGAAAAGAAAAAAAAGATCTTTCAGTATGAGAAGTTACAATTTTTCATTGAGGCATTTTAATTAAGGGGAGCTTAGCTGCTTTGAGAAATGATTTTATACGGAATGAGAGAATGTTTTCTGGTGCAGTGTGGTGGGTAAATTGGCAGGAAAGGAAAAACAGAAATGCATGAATAATTGGAGTGATGTTTCATGGTATTTCATTGGCTCTGAAATGCCTCGTGCCACCTGATAGGGATTGAGGTGTAGAAGGAAGGGTGCTTTGATGTCGTCACATTGCGAAAGGAATTTCATTTAGGTTTATAGTAGCCTTCACTTGACCTTGGCAGGAATACATCTAATATGCGCTACATGACATTTGTGACAGAAATCTTATTACAATTTCAGATTAAAGAAGATTTCTATTTTTAAAGCAAAAAACGTATGAAAATATTATAGAATTTTTCCCCTTGTGTAGGAGCGCAACACCTTGTGCTCGCTATGCAACAGGCTGGGTGGCCTTGGCAGGAGACTTAGAGGTGTCATCCCTTTCCCCTACTCAACTATGAACCCTTTGGTTCCTTGTGAATTAATTATTTAGACCATCGTGTGTGCAAAATTGCTGTTCAGGGGTAAAACAGCCCAATACAACCGTTTTCTTAGTACATTTTGAATTGTATCGAAAATGCTAATCCATATTTTGCAACTCTATATTATTGACGTTTTATGTGTTTTAAGATCTCTACCAAAAATTTCCCCTCGGTGCGAGCTCTGTGGTGAGGATATCACCCTGTTAAGATTCCTTTGGTTCAGGTGCCTTCACAGGGCCCTAAATGCTGGCCTGCATGTTTCATGTGCACTGCGATCCGTGTACCTGGAAAGAAGGATTCCGGTAGTTGGTGAGGGGTCCTCTTCTGCTCTCCTCAGCTCATGAATGGGGGGGTCCCCTTCGGTCTTCCTTTCCATTAGGGAGCATGCGCGTCACAGTGTTGGGTAGCACTTTAGGTAAGTGGGTTGGGATGGGTTGTTTTACCTCTGAGCGGCACTTTTTTGCACACCATGGGCTAAATGGCCAGGTCACATGGACCTCGAAGGCTCAGAGAAGGTTGGGGGAGGGGACCCACTGGAACAGCTGTTGGGATACAGATGGTAGTCTCCCGTCAAGGCCATCCAGCGTGTTCTTTAACGTGCACAGGGTATGTTTCTCCCGTACACGGGGTCACGGCTTAACGTCCCATCCGACGGACGGCGGCCTTTTCACGCCCATCGGTGTCCCCTAATGACCGTGGGCAGGGCGGGGAATTTTGCGGAGATAAATCTCAACGCTGACCCAGCTGGGACTCGAACCTGGGAACTACAGATTACGAGCCTGGCGCGCTACCGACTGAGCCACCCCCACCCCCACCCCCTTTAGGTAAGTGCTATTACACAGTAGTCTACCAGGTAACTGGGAGGTACTGGGTAGACTCCGCCAGGACCAGTCGGCTATTGGGTTGGACCTGTGTGCAAGCCAACTGTGCAGTGGGTACCTTGTACTGGTCTGGGTACAGGTTTGTGAGTTCCCTTGCATTTTTTTGTTACTTTTTTGTGCAGGACTCACACTCATTGGCTGTGTGGGTATGTCGTCCGTGCACTCCTTGCACCCGAATGGGCATTCCCTTGTTGTATTCCAGGGTAGGTGAGTACCACAGGCACTGAACTCTTATCATCTCGTGATTGTTAAATGAAACATCGTGAATTCTGAAAAACATTAATTACCGTGTCAGCAAAACGAGCAAAAGACGCAGATTCCTCTCCCTTTAGAGACTGATGGATCTAAAAATACGAGAGTAAAATGTTTTAAATGATGCATATGTTAGTTACTCAGGATAGTACAAGTTGCGGTTAAGATAATTACGTCTAAAAATCAATAGGGGCGGGGGTGGCTCAGTTGGTAGCGCTCCAGGCTCGTAATCTGCAGTTCTCAGGTTTGAGTCTCAGCTGGGTCAGCGTTGAGACTTATCTCCGCAAAATTCCCCGCCCTGGCCACGGTCAGTAGGGCTTGGAAAGGCCGCCGTCCGTCGGATGGGACGTTAAGCCGTGGCTCCGTGTCTGGGAAACCATACCCTGTGCACGTTAAAGAACACGCTGGATGGCCTTGACGGGAGGATACCATCTGTCTCCTAAAATCTGTTCCAGTGGGACCTCCTCCCCCAACCATCTCTGAGCCTTCGGGGTCCATGTGATCGGGCCATTTAGCCCATGGTGTGCAAAAAAGTGCTGCTCAGAGGTAAAACAACCCAACTAAAAATCAACACTATATGAAATATAAATCAAAAACACGTTCCAAATTTTGTTCACATTTCTAATATTAATAGGAATTGCAGAAAATCTTTTTTGCAATAGGAGGTATTTTGGCCCCAACCTGTAAGGTTGTTAATTGTTTCGAATTTGTTTAAATCATCTTTATATAGAAATTTGTCATGAGCCTCATCCATTGTAAAAATTAAAATATATAAAAAGTAATTTTTTGTCTTCTGTTACATAATGAACATATTGCTCAAAGAAGCGATTAAATATTTTAAGTTTCGTAAAATTTCCCTTTATGCTCGCGGTCTTAGGAATTTATTCAGAAAGAATCGTCTTAGGAGGATCAAATTGTTTTCCTTCTATAATTGTAATCTAAAAGGAAAAGTTGAAATGGAAAAAAACATTCGGCTGTTGTCAATAATGATGATTATTTTTACCTATGATGCGCAATCGTCTAACTCAATGATACCCAAATGTTTTATACACGAAAAAGAAGTTGCATTTCCTTAAAAGGGATTTTTGTTAGAAAACAATTCTTGGCAAAAAGGAGCGTTAAAAGGAACAAAAAGGAGGAAATAATACTTGGTGAAAGGGAGCATTCGGCTATAAAAGGTTGGGAACCGCTGTTGTAACCAGTCAAGCCACGAGGATTCTTTCAAGTCCCCCCACAAGGAAAAGGAAAATAATCACACCCACTGGACCGATACTAAGGAGGGAGCTTCCTATCACGGCTTATCCAGTGTGCTAGGATGTTAAAGACAGGGTCTTATGCTTTGCATCCCTTTCCGAGCTCACCATATTTCAAACTCCATTCTGATCAAGGGAGCAAACTGAAACGTTCTGAAAAGCGCGAATTTCGTAATGCCTCAATCGCAGGAGAAAGAGTCGACATTTCTTTTGCGAGTGAATAGAATTTTATGGCGTCGTATTTTGAATTCCTTGAATGTTCTTGAAGCAAATAACCGATTTTCGCAGTGTGGGGTGGGCAAGTGGGAGTGAGGCACTTCGAATGGCGACTTCAGAAGAGATATGAAATCCATTTCCTTGTTGGTCTTGTTTTCGTTTCGAATAAAGAAGAATAGTTCAAACTGTTTGTCAGATTTCTCAAGATGTTGGAAGAAATATATAAGGTAAAAATTTGAAAATAACTATCTTCCCGCAATGCGCTCTAAAAAGTAAAAAAAAAATATATCAATGATGAAGTCATTTGCTGAATTTTTTAAATCCAAAAGGATATGACAACCAGCAGTTATTGGAGCCCTGTTTTTCCTTTGATATGTATATATATAATCGGTAAATGATTTCATCATTGGGGTAATTTCATTTTTTACTTTTTAGAGCCAATATTAAAAGATAACTATTTTTAATTATATTTTAATTTTGACTTTTCAGTGACAACTTCACAGGGAACTTTGTCCCTAAAAACATTTATCTTCTCCCTGTTTTGGAAGGGGAAATTCTTATATTCCCTAGCTATTTTGAATGCTATTGCTTTCATTTGTAGGGGCGGGGATGATTCAGTCTGTAGCGCCCCAGGCTCGTAATCTGCTAGTTCCCAGGTTCGAGTCCCTAGACGGGTAAGTGTTGAGATTTATCTCCGCAAAATTCCCCGCCCTGCCCACAGTCAGTAGGGGACACCGATGGGCTTGGAAAGGCCGCCGTCCGTCAGATGGGACGTTAAGCCGTGGCCCCGTGTGCGGGAGAGCCATACCCTGTGCATGTTAAAGAACACGCTGGATGGCCTTGACGGGAGGTCCTCCAACAGCTGTTCCAGCGGGTCCCCTCCCCCAACTTTCTCTGAGCCTTCGGGGTCCATGTGACCTGGCCATTTAGCCCTTGGTGTGCAAAAAAGTGCCGCTCAGAAGTAAAACAACCCCCCCAAAAAAGCTTTCATTTGAAGTACGATTCTTAAAATTAGACTCCGTGAAATTTCCTGGGGGCGGGGTGACAAAGTCGGTAGCGCGCCAGGCTCGTAATCTGCAGCCCTCAGGTTCGAGCCCACCTGAGTCATTGAGATTTATCTTCACAAAACCTCCACCCTACCTCAATCAGTAAAAGACACTAATGAGTTTAGAAAGGCAACCGTTCGTCGAATGGGACGTTAAGCTGTGGTCCCATGTGCGGGAGAGCCATACCATGTGCACGTTAAGGAACACATTGGATGATTTTCACCTGAGGCGACCATCTTTCTCCTAAAAGCTATCCAGTTCATCCCCTCTGCCATCATTCTCTGAGCCCTCGGGGTCCTTGTGACCTAGACGTTTAGCCCATTTTGTGCAAAAGAGTGCTACTCAGAGGTAAAGCAACCCAATCCTACCCGTGAAATTTACTTCCTCTTTTTTGGGGGAAGAAAAGTGCAGGTAAACATGAGATAACGAGAAAGGCAGCCAGTCACACATCATAGACATCGATTTTGCACCTAACTCGTTACTCTGATTCCTTCCTGTCGAAGAATAGAGCAAAACAATTGTTTACACCTATTCCCCACTCTCATTTTTTGGTAGGGAAAAAACCATGAAGGGGGGGGGGGTAAATGTTTTACACCCTAATGACATCCCCACGTCAGAAGCATTCCTTTGACACATTGCTCGTTACTCTTAACCTCCCTTTTGTAAGCCAATGTGAAACAGCTTCTTTTCTCCTTTTTCAGGGTTTGGGTTGGGTTGTTTTACCTCTGAGCGGCACTTTTTTGCACACCATGGGCTAAATGGCCAGGTCACATGGACCCCGAAGGCTCAGAGAAGGTTGGGGGAGGGGACCCACTGGAATAGCTGTTGGGAGACAGATGGTAACCTCCCGTCAAGGCCATCCAGCGTGTTCTTTAACGTGCACGGGGACATGGCTCTCCCGCACACGGGGCCACGGCTTAACCACTCCTTGCCCCACAAACTTTCGTTTGATATATTGAAGGCCTAATGACCTAATGGTCAGAATGGTTGGACTTATAGAGAACCGAACTGGGCCTAGGTTCTTCACTATACTGGACCTATTGTGGCTCAGCCGGTGGGGGTAATAAATGATAAATCCTCACTTTCTGCACTTATGGTCACCTTATTGCTCGACCTCATTGTGTCTCACTGCCAGAGATCTGATTTTAGCTAAGGCACTCGTATCATGAGACACCTTCCCGTATTAAATGAATGGTTTGTTGCATAAAAGCACAATCTCAGCAATTAATAATGTTCTGTCATCTGGATATTGTTATGGGTCAATTTCTTTTCCTGTTGGAGTGGTGAGTTTGATCCACTTCCTTTCATATCAGACCATTTCTCTGTTGGCTGTTTACAACAATTACTGCTGTTCTTCTCGTGGCTCGCAGTGATCCAACAGCGACAGAAAAATAGAGGTGGGGGGGGGGCGGATAAAGAGAAAAGTTCAAGTGGTTGGGGTGGAAGAGAAAATGGCGCATCTAGTTGCACTCGATGCAAATCTGAATGCAACAGAAAGCACATTCGATGATCTTAGCTTTTGACGATTTTGAAGAAGATAGATGTAATGATTCACATTTTTTAAATCCTCCAACAATTTTAATATTCATCTTTAGAGGGTTCTAAATTGAAAAAAATTACAAAACTTGAATAATGCAAACGATCTATATATATATGCTGAATACTTGAAATTTTCATGATAGAGTGTGAAGGTGAAAAGATTGACCTTGACTGTTAGAGATATTTTCCTCGATCAGAAACATTTGTCCTCTTAAACCAGGGGAGTGGAAAACGCATTTTTTTTTTTCTTTTTAAGAAATAAATGAAAAATACGTTTCTTTGTTTTATTGATTCTAATAAATTTTTATTATTATTTGCATTCTCCCAATTATCAGTTTGGAATTTCATTGTCAAAGGATGCAGAAGTCGAAGAATCGAAAACTTCATTCTTTGTGAAAACGATAATCCTGTGTTTGCTAGAGTCGATATTTTTATAGTTCTGGAATCAAAAATCTCGAAGCGTCATTTGATCTGCACACGAATTGTTCAAGATCAGTAGAGACCAAGTACGTCTAATGCAATGTTGGATGCTCTAAGAGTGCATTTTCACCACCACATTCTCTGGAATACGTTGGATGTGACTGGGTCTGCCTAGATAAGCAATCCTCGCATAATATGATGATTTGAAGCCAGCTATTTCAACAGCAGCGAACATCAACAGTTAAATGCAGCTAAAACTGGAGTCTTTGTAGAAACACCCTGAAGAGTAAAATTTATCCGCCAATGACTACGGAACCTGTGGCAAAAATTAATTATTAAATTTCGGTAAATTTAGAAGCAACACAATGGGCATTCGTTCCAAGCTTAGATGCCGAACTTTGAAAGACAGGCAGAAAAAACAGTAAAACACGTGAATATGGAGAATGCATTAGTTGCTAAGAGAAACAAATGCGTTGCTTGAAACGTTTCATTGCGTATCATCTCGTGACAGTAACGCATAACAAGAGAGCGTATGCTGCCTGAATCGGACGAGATGTATTTGAAGCGATTGCAAAAATTGCATTTAATTAATTAAGTCTGAATCTGTGAAAGGTTCTCATTTTCTAACAGCAGAATGTCGGAAGTAACTGCATTTGATTGCTACATCATTTCTCGAATTGAAATGTTTCGAAGATGTAATTTATCGCTTGAAGAGTTCAGTTGCAGAATGAATTCATCAACGTCATAATGCTAATTAATATTTTTTAACTTTGAGAATTATAAATAGAGCCTCGCGTGGAAGCGGATATCCGCATTTAAAAGTTCTTGTCGTATAAAAGATTAACCTTTACTCCGACAACATATAAAATCTAAGATGCAAAAAAATGTATGTTAACGCGAATGACGGATAAAGTCTCGTATTTGATAAAATATGTAGAAACCTGAGCAAACATTATTCCATAATTGATGGCTAACATGAGTGAAAAAAACTACTTGAGATAAGGTTAAAAGAAAGCTGATTGAAAATTAAATGATGTTATTAATTCTAAAAAAAGTGCATTGGGATAAAGCCACAAGTTTAAAAAAAACTTATGCTATATGAAAGAAGCGATTTTTTGCGGCAAACAGAATATAAATTCAAAAAATTACTGCATTGTTACGTAGGAAACGGGAATTAAATATAAGTGGAATGAAAATTTAATTCGAGGAGATCACGCAGCTTTAGGGCAGAGTAACTGGCTAATGAAAAGGTGTGACATCTCATAATCATCGATAACTTCATTTAAAAGAGCTGCATTTTCCGGCGAAAAGAAAGTTACGCATCAGTCCACACAAAATATTCACCTTTGGACAATCGCCCACGTGTTACATTACAATAGGAGGATTTTGATTCCCCAGATTCTGAGTTATGGAGATTTACGGCGCTACTCGTGTGGAAATGGACAGAAAACAAAACTTTATTCAATGTATTAGGCCATTCAATTCTATGAACAAACATTCAGGTCGCACATTCAGGTCGCTTAGATCAACCTAAGATCAGTTAGTTTAATTTCATATTTCATCTGAACTTTCTGAGCGTGAAGTTTCACTCGTTTACGTAACACTTTATGGATGGTGGATTTCGGTACTCAAGAGTGTCGGAATACGACGCCAATTGATTTTTCCTGCGCTCCCTATACACGATGGTCAATTGGTTCAACCTCTTCCGCTGACACGTGGGTCTGCCCATTGACTTCCTTTTGAAAGCAATGCCCGTTTCTCTGAAATGACGATACCAACGAGAAACCGCTTTGCGATCAAGATCTTTTCGCATTCGCAATGGTACCTAAGTTGGACTGCCACAAATGATTTGCTTTCAACATACCCCCAGCACACACACTGAGCTTTTTTCTCTTGAACAGTCGCCATCTTACAAACACTGGCACACGATGACAAATGAAGATGGTGTGACACGCGATACCAGCGCCACCATACGATACTAATTACGCTGCCGTAACACCACAACAAGGCGACGTTTCGTCACATTTTGGAGATAAAATTACTTTTGTTACTTAAAATATTTAATGACATATAAACACATTAAAATAGAGCATTCTTTTATAACGACCATGCATTTGGGAAAGCAAACTTCAATTTGAAAAAGCCTTATTTGAAGGAACTGATGAATAATTAACTACAAATAAATTTCTACTTTTAATAAAAACTTATTTTAAATATTAATAAATCAATCAACATTTTAATAAATCTAGTTATACATGCACTCCATTCCTAGAAGATACAAGATGCTTTCTTTTTTACTACACAAGGATTTGAAGTTTTATTACAATCAATGAAAGACCTTGTACACCAACTTTTGGATTTTACACAATAATAATAATAACGTTTTCGTTGTACACAGTACAATAGCTGAGTCATCTTTTTGTAAGGAGCGAGCTCCTTAAAGAAAGCAATCTTAGTTTATGACATTAGAAATGAAATGCGGGTTGCACGATCTCTTCGTCCCCTTCTCAGCGGAGATCTGCTGCAGTTGGCGAAGGCGTTCGATTCTGACTCATTCGATGTAGGTGACACAGTTAGCCCTGCAATGTCGAATCTCATCTCCCAAGATAAGAATTTGCGCGATCCTTTATCTTCAAATAAACAATCATTTAGCATTGAATAGAGGTCAGAATCGCATTTCGTTGAGCATTGCAACTGCGCGATTAGATTAGTTATTATTAACGAAACGAGGAAAGGAGAAGATCGAACTTTGTTTTGTTGGGAAAGTCCGATTCCGCTGGTCGATTTGATGCCAACGAAAAACTTGGTGTCCGACAACGCACAGAATACATTCCACCGGATGGTGGATTGTATTTAAGAATGCTGCTTTCTCTGGAGACATTCTCAAATCTAAACTAAGTCCTTAATCCAATATTTGTGGATTGCGTTAACTTCTAAGCGGCACACAATAGGCTAAGTGTCATGACCTTAATGGCTTAATTCCTGTGAAGGTCATCCAGCGTTTTCTCTAAACTACACATCGGAGGTGGGAGGCCTTTCTAAGAGCAATTTCTCACCGAGGGTCGAGCGAAGATAAAAGCACTCACGAGAACTCTTCGCCCCGTAAGAGGGAATCAAAAGGAGACATCCCTTTCTGAGAAAATGATCGTTTCAGAGATGATTGGAACAAACTGAACTCATTGTTCGAATTGGAGGAAAAACTGAGAAGCCAAAAGACCCGTTTCATAAAAAAAAACATCTTAGTGAAATACTTTCCTACAAAACATCTCATAACAAAGAATTAAAATTTCAAATGAAATATTTTATGTCTTTATTACTTCTCAATTCTGAGTGCTGAACCCAAAAAAGATCTGCCTCGCTTAGCCTTGCCCTCATTTCCTCACTCTATCAACGAACGGCATTGCAAACGACAGATAGGAAATATCTCCGAAGCAACGCCCTCGTGCAAAGACGTAATCGAAGAGAAAATTTTCCTTTTTTGTTTTTAGCTCGATTTCAAAATAATAAAACGAGCTAATGTTTTCACTTTGTCGTCAATTAATCTGTCTGTCTGTCTATAGATATTCACCTTTTTGTTTTCAAAGATAAAGTAAACATTTTTTTGTATTGCGTAAATATTGACGAAGTATTGCGATTCGCATTTTTCCAATTTCCCGAAAGTGATTTTTCCGCTGTCTAACGGTGAAAAAAAGTTGAAAATAGTAAATACTTGAAATGAATATTGCAAACAATAGAGGATTGGATTGTTCTACCTCTGAGCCTCTCTTTTGCACACAATGAGCTAAATGGCCAGGTCACAAGTACCCCGAGGGCTCTGAGAAAGTTGGGAGAAGGAAACCCACTGGACAGCTTCTAACAGATTAACGATCATTGACCTTCTCTAAGTCTTATTAAACTGACAGGTTCCTGTCATCACTGTGGCTAGCAGCTACCTGAAGGGGTCGTTTTTTAGCCATCCCGTGGCCGAGTGGTTAGCGCTTTTGACTACTGATCAAAGGAACCTGGGTTCGATCCCCGGGTAAGGCATGCATGATTGTGTTGTTTTTCTGCTGAGATTTCGCCATCCTCACTGACATTCTACTATGGCGTATTAAACTGGCAAGGTTCTCTCAGACCTCTGTGGCAAGCAGCTGCTTGAGGGGGTATTTATTTTGTATAGTTATTAATAAAACATTATTATTTTCATTTTGTTTTTGCAATCATTTATTATTTCCAATTTCCAATTTGGACAATAATAAAGGCGGGAAATAAAGCCCCCGATAACGCCCTCTTACGATAGAGTTATTTGCAAAATGTAAACATTTTAATTAATATTTCAAATGACCTATTAATGGCAGAATTTCTAAATTTTGGCAGCAATGATTTACTCTTTTACTCCTAGGTGTGTGTGGGGGGGAGGGGAAGTTAAACCTTTTGGTTTAAGAGATAAACGAGAAATTCTTTTTGCGTTTCATAGGTACTAGTCAAATATTCCAATTTAGATGTTCCCAAACATTCATAAGGTGTAATTTCTTCTGTTAGAGGGAGCTAAAAGAGGAAAATGAAACGTCATTCTCTTTGAAAACGATCATCCCATATTCTGCAGAGGCGATATGTTATTCTCCTAGTCGTTGGATCTGATATCGAAAAAAGGCATTGAAAGAATTGAAAATTTTAAGATATATAATTTTTTGGTTCAGATAAAGTATAATATGTGCCTTTAAGATAATGATGCCGTGTATTACCAAAATGAAATATTCAGTTATCATGAGAAGCAAAAAAGGGGCAGTTGGTAGCGCGCCAGCTAATAATCTGCATTCATAACTAACATGAGTTGCAGCTGGAGCATCGTTGAGATTTATCTCCGCAAAATTGCCTACTACGCCTTTAAAATCGTAACAATTTATTAAATAGATAATTGGTAATATATCTTCTAAAGAGAAATTTGCCTTTTCGCTCCTGGGTTGGGTTGTTTTACCTCTGAGTGGCACTTTTTTGCATACAATGGGCTAAATGGCCAGGTCACAAGGATTCCGAAGATTCAGAGAAGATTCGGGGCAAGTGGACCCACTGGACATCTGTTAGGATGGTAGTCTTTCGTCAAGAGCATCCAAGAATGTTCTTTAACGTGCACAGGGTATGGCTCTTCGGCACCCGGGGCCACGGCTTAACGTCTATGCGACGAATGGCAGCTCTTTAGATTGGATGCGACTTAGACTTAATCTGTGGTACAAAATAATCCATGAAATATCGTATTACAATCCTTTTTTTTTCATTATCTCTAACAGAACTTGACATCTCCCCTTATTACTGACATTTCATTCATAAGAATGGATTCTAAATGCGAATTGTTCCCTTCTAGAGTGGCAACAGTATGGAATGATCTCTCTGATGACGCTGTTACTTCTCCTACTAAGAATGGCTTTTAAAAAGCTATAAGTTATATTTGCTTATCGAAGTAGATATATTCGAAGCTTTAAACCTTAGACTTTACTGCTGTCTTTACCAATATTTCTTATTAGATTCAAGTTTTTACTAATTCTGATATACTGTCTTACTTTCCATATTTTTCTCCTATTTTTTCAATACAATTGATTTATCCGCATCATAAACATTAAGGTATTGATATACATATATCCTTAATGCTCCAAAATGGAATCAATGTACACATTATTTACCTCCAATTCATTTCTTTTAAATTGAAAGGTCAATCTATGAGCATCTATTCTCCATTTCCTTTCTCTTCTCGTATGAGGAGAAATCGAGCTCTGGTGCATACGCCCCTTCGCAAATTCTTCTCATGCTCCGCAGATGTCAGAAGCAGGAGCTGGTAATGAAACCATTCCCCGCGACACGTGATGCGGAGAAGGATTGTGAGAGCAGTAGAAATGAACCCTTGTTAATTACGGCAACCAATCTCATCAGCGGCGTCTCTTTTCGCCCCGAGTCACTGCCTCTGAGGATTTTGAGTACACAACCTTCGTCGGTGAGCGTGCCGCGAAATTGTATTGCTGCAGCCACAAGCAGCACGCAAAATAAGAAGAATCCGATCCCAACCTATCAGCTACTGTTTCCACTCCCTCGCTAGAGACATCGAGTGCACGACGCAGCATCAAAGGCACGGGCTCTCTTCACGTGATTCGGTAAGAGGAGAAGCCAACAATCAAACAAGTAGCGAGCGTACAGACGCATCCTCCTGCTCTAGCTCGTGGTCAGCAGCGAAAAGTGATCCTTCCATCACAGAGCAACCGATAAGATAGCAAATTAATTTTTTGCTTTCCATGTCTACCGATAAGGATGTAAGAGGAATTTCATTCTCCCCCTCACATACTTCTCCATCATTTTCTCACTGTTAAACATGACCCGTTTCATTAGATGGCCATTTTGGTTCCCTTTCAGATCACCCCACAAGAACGTCTCCGATGTGTCTCTCTCTTTCTAGGAGATCGAATTATGTTGACGAAATGCGATGGCAATCTGTCACGTGCAGAAATGGACAATCAGATATGAGTCATCGAAAGTGCAGCAGTGTAATGCAGAAAAACATAACATTGCCATTGAGGTACATCGAACTTCGCAATTCATTCCTGGAGCACCTGCTGCTAAGGAAACAATCTTCTAAATGCAGAATCTCTTATAACAAGGGAATTTTCAGTTCCCTTATCATATTTATCTTCTTGTTACACGAGATTTTCCTATAAAAAAGTGGCAAGGGTGACTCGGTAAGTTTCAGAGTCGCAATTTGCAGTTCCCAGGTTCGAGTCCCAGCTTGGCAATTTATCTCCGCAAAACTCTCCACCCTTCCCACGGTCAGTAGTTCCTAGCCCATATGTGTCCCTTCCCACGGACACATATGGGCTAGGAAAGGCCGCCGTCCGTCGGATAGAGCGCAAAGCCATATTATGGCCATATTAAAGGTCATATTATGGCCATATTAAAGGCTTATTATGGCCATATTATGGCCATATCAAAGGCTTATTATGGCCATATTATGACCATATTATAACCATATTATGGCCATATTATGGCCATATCAAAGCCATATTAAAGGCAATACAGCAGCCGTCCGTCGGATAGAGCGCAAGGCCTGTTCACGTTAGAGAACACGCTGGATGGCCTTGACGGGAAGATATTATGTTTCCTAACAGCTGTCCAGTGGACCCCCTCCCCCCAACCTTCTCTGAGTCTTCGGGGTCCGTGACCTGGCCATTGTGTGCAAAAAAGTACCGCTCAAAGGTATTACCAATAATGAAGCATTTTTCCTCAGTGTTGGCATCCGAAAAGAAAAGCGTTTCGTTAGTCAAAAATTTAATATCGTTCTTCCGTTAGAGCAAAATTTAAATTTCATCATAACGTTACGTTAACGTGAATACGAATCCTCCGACCCCCCCCCCTCCAGTTCGTATCCCGCTCCGTCGGCAATAATTGTTTCCAAATAATTATTATTTGAATTAGATATCAGCAGGTAATCTGGGTATTTACTATAGATTGATGCAAATACTCGTTTATTATTCTCTTATGCAGATTTGAGACTGAAAAAAAATTTTGTATCTACATTAAATTTTTCCCTTCACTTCATTTAGTCTTGCCGGTCTTTTGATCACTGCTACTCGTAATTTACTGGGGGCAGTGGCTTTCAGCAAAGAATTTCGTTTCTATTATGAGACACGGAATCGATGGCTAACGACAAACATTGTGTTAGTTCATACGAGGTAATCATAGCCCGTTATGTAAAATGTTTAATGTTATCAAAATCTGATTTAAATAATAATTAATAGTTAATCAACAAATATACTAAAATAATCCTTTAATGCATATACACTGCACGACATTGAAATTGCCCCACCCATAAGGAGTGAGGGATAGGGGTGAAATGTAGCACACACATGGCAATACATATTGGAATACCATAATTTAATTTGCAGCTGCTTAAAGCGGTTAGAAGATGAGATAATGCAGCACAATGGGACTGCCTCAGTAGATGGTTGCACAGCCGTGAACGGCAATAAAGGCAGAAATACGGCGTGGCATGGAGTCATACATCGACGGATATGGTCCTGAGGAATTGCACAGCAAGCAGCGTTGACTTGCTCCCATAATTCATCGAGATTCCGCGCCGGTCGGTGAGAGAATTGCACACGTCGTCCAATGTGATCCCACAGATTTTCAATTGGGGATAACTCTGGAGATCGTGCTGGTCATGGCAATACTTGAACGTGTTGCAAACATTGTCTGGAGAACCTAGCAGTGTGTACACGGGCGTTGTCATGCTGGAAAATGGGCTGCTGCATGCGTCCCAGGAACGGTAACAAAACGGGCTGCAGGACCGCGCTGACATATCATGCAGCTGTCAGTGTTCCCGTGATGCGGACAAGAGGAGACCTGCTGTCAAATCCAATTGCCCCATATACATTATACCTGGCTGATGAGTGGTGTGCTGGTCGCGAACAAAGGCTGGATCCGTCCTTTCACTAGGCTGTCACCATACACAAACCCGTCAATCGTCACCATCCTGACAGAAACGGGATTCATCACTAAACACAACAGTGTTCCATTCGTGACCCCAGTTCGCACGACTTCGGCAACAAGCCAGACGAGCGTTGCGATGGTTTGCAGTCAATGGCAGTCGACATAACTGTTGCCTAGAGCGCAGGTGTGCCTCATGCAACCTGCGGTTTACCGTTCGGGTCTTTATAAGGACGTTCATGGCTGCTGACCCCATCTGCAGTGCTCTGTGGTGACGAATGAGCATGTCGAACAATGCGCCTATCGAGCCATGCTGACATCTGTCGGACGGCACCACTCCCTCTGCGATGCAGGCTTGAACCTTCATTTCGCCTCTGTTGCCAACAGCGTCCAACAGTTCGTGCATCCCGATGAACATGGGCAGCGACACGACGTGTACCTTCAGCTTCACCTAGGCCTATAATTCTTCCTCTCTCAAAACCATCCAGATGGCGATAAATCTGCTAATGGCACTTAGTAAGCATTTTCGGCCTTCATTGAACAATTTCCAAGCGGAACCACCTAACCTGAACCGTTCGCACGACTTCCACCTGCATAAACACAATACCATCCCTTTTCCTTCTTGTACCTTTTATCTCTTGAGCCACACACGTCATTGGCTCTGGATTATCATTTGCATATCTCAACTGCGCACATCCACCCTGCTATTTGCATGTTTGTACATGTCCTGGTCGGTGGGACACTTTCAATGTCGAGCAGTGTATAAAGCAAATAAACAATGCAATAAAGGAAAAACAAAAACTATCCATTCCGCCAAAGGATGTTTTGCGATGTATCTGCTCAAGATTACTTTTAATCCATTAAAATAATGCATAAAAATTAAACCGCAAAGCTTTGCATTAAGGTTCAAGAGCCCCCACCATTAAAAATGCGACTGACGCGTCATAAAGGTGTTATGTTTTTAAGAATTTTTGAGGCCAGCAATTCTTGCGAATCTGAAGAGCCTTTAACAAAAAGGCATTACGATATCTACTTGTCTAAAACTATAAAATAAAATTTAAGTATAAAATATTTGCAATCAATTCTTTGGTATATATAAAAATGAATTTATATATTATTGTAGTGAATTTGTAACTGTAATATATCAAGTCTGGAAAGGGGAGGGGGTGGGGGAAGTAACGACCATCTCCTGAAAATGAAAAAAAAAACGGAATATGAAAGTATTAAACGTATTCGTATATTGCACATATTTTGCAAGAAATATATTTAAAGAGATCACTGAACTGGAGGGAAATCCAAAGATCGGAACGGCGTTCCGGATCGATAGTTTCATTGGTCTGCATCCCGAAACTCTCTTTCTAGATCGAGGCCAAGCCTAGAGGGAAAGCTTACATCTATCTCCTAATAATTATCCATCCCTTACCCATATTTGAGCTTTTGGAGTCTTTGTGATTTATTCATACACCCAACGTCAACGTAAAGTCGAAATCTAGTAGTTTCATCACATATTCATCCGATAAATTACATTTAAATGGATTTTTATTATTTGGCTTTCTAATTCGTTAAATAAGCTCACTCTAAACATTACACTCTCAAATAATCTAAATACTAACGAAGTGAATATAGTCAGAAACACTAAAAGTTCGTAACCCTCCAAGCAAAAAATAGTCAATAAAGCCTTTTCCTCTCCATGGTTTAATTATTGATTATCAGTTACTTTTGTTCGTCTCAGCATAATGAACTTAATGAAGAAATTTTAAGCATAGCATTTTTGCTACGTGCGGAAAAATTTTCTTATTTTATGAGTACAAGACGAAGTTGCGCGATTGAAACACGAACACAGGGCGAGGCCAGATGTTAACGGATTTGAAAACATGCACAATGTTTCTATGGGAACATCAGAAATGGAAATATTTCTGGGGGGGGGGGGCATGAAGAGAATATGAAGGTTTGGTGCGAAGGCCAAAACAGAAAGTTTCGACTCTGTCAAGGTGAATGGCCTCTCTTCCAATTCTCTGTCCTACACCCAAATTACCCCCACCTACATATAGTTCCTTCTCCAAGTGTTTAAGCGAATCACAGGGAACCGTATATATGGCAGATGCTACATATCTGGGATTTTCGCTCTATTTTCCTTCTGCGTAACTGGAGATTCACGCTTTCTTTCCCATTACAGCTCTTATCTGGCCATCACAAATCCCTTTCTCTGAGCCCCAATTACGAGAAAGGTGCAAAGACGCTGCATGATATTTCATACAAGCTTCTAAGTATATCTTATAAAGGAAAAGTCTGAAACGTATCAACACAAAAACTGTGAAAATAACGAAATTATTTTACACGTTATTTGTTACGTTTTATCGTTTTAAATATTTTAAAATTCCGTTTCAAAATTTATCAAAAATTTATCTATTCATTCAAAAATCATTTTTTTATTTCGTTACGTTACACGTAACGTTTTGCAACACTGATTTTTTTCAAAGCCTCCATTTCTCAGAAAATGATACCGATGTCGAATCAGATATCTTGAAGAGGTGGGGGGGGAGACTCTTTCGATGAATCATACAAAGCTTCGGACTCCTAGACTTTATCCATACGAACGATAGATTGTTAAAAGCTTCTTTTTCTGATTTAAGCTGACGATTGAATGGATGCAGATCGGCTCCCGTTGGCTACGTGAAATGAAGAGGATGCTCTAAAGTATTCAATGCCGACACTCAAAGCACGACACTTTACTCCATTTAAAAATGATAAATTTATTACTTCTGAAGCTGCCAATTTGCTTCGAGGGTCTGACATAAGGCGTCAGATAATTGCGATGAAAACAATTTCCGATTTCTGTAGACGCCGATCAAGAAAGGATTGAAGTGAGGATTAGCTTCATCAAAAGCTGAGAGCCAAATCAAATGATGACTGGTTTCATATAAAGTGAGATTTTATTGAGACAATCGTTGGCAGAGTGTCACGTCCTAATGTTACGCGATTCCTTAAACTCAAAAGCTTTAACCATGTTTGTTGAAATTCCTCTCTTTTGTCGCCTCATTTTGTTGTTTTTTTGTTTAAGTCACTGACTGATGATGATTAACCTGAGACAGATTGGTTCACTCGTCTCAACGGATGATGACAGTCAATGCTCTTCATCACAGTTCATCCTTCTTAATCGCCGTCATTGAATTCCCATCGGCTATTCGCGACTGAGGCGCATGGAATAAGACAATTGTACAACATATTGTGCCACGCCCGTTTCATGTCACCATCTATTTATCCGCTTCTTTCCTTCCTAGAATAGACAGTGAACGATGGTTTTCGAAGTGTACAAATGTTTCAAGTGAATCTGCCTCTGCTAGACATGGACAGGCAATGTCGCGCATGGGTTGGGTTGTTTTACCTCTGAGCGGCACTTTTTTGCACACCATGGGCTAAATGGCCAGGTCACAGGGACCCTGAAGGCTCAGAGAAGGTTGGGGGAGGGGACCCACTGGAACAGCTGTTGGGAGACATGGTAGCCTCCCGTCAAGGCCATCCAGCGTGTTCTTTAACGTGCACAGGGTATGGCTCTCGGGACCACGGCTAAACGTCCATACACCTGGCCGTGGTCCCGTGTGCAACAATACAACAAAGGAAAAACAAAAAACTATCCATTCCGCCAAAGGATGTTTCATAAATCTATGAAAATTTGCGATGTATCTGCTCAAGATTACTTTTAATCCATTAAAATAATGCATAAAAATTAAACCGCAAAGCTTCGCATTAAGGTTCAAGAGCCCCCACATATTAGACAGCCCCACGCCTACACCCCCACATATTAGGGCATAAACGTTAGTTTATGCCCATTAAGGCATAAACGTTAGCCGTAGTCCCGTGTGTTCCCACGGCTAAACACACGGACATTGATTCTTCATTTCTGTATTGCTAGAGTCAGTTGAAAAATCCATGGATGTGTCAAACAAGGTTTCATCAGAAATTATTGTATTTTTGAAGCTGAATTCCTCGCTTGCCTAGCCGGACATAAGAACTACAGAGGAAATTGGACCATGTCTCTCATGTCGTCCGACTGCAACGTCCGGTTTCTGTGCCACCTAACCTAGTGTTTTTGCTAGCATAGTAACATTGGATGAATTATTTGTTTACTATCGCTGACCGTTCGTGGGAGGTGCTTTGAGGGTCTTTGCGTGTATTAAAAGTTATTGTGACTGATAGTGACTCATTACAATGTTATGACTTTTAGTTCTTTCGTTTCAGAATGAAATAAGCTACATTTAAAAATATGTCCCAAGAGAGAAGGGCTAAATTTTACTGTAAGAAATGTTCCTTTAAAAAGCTTAAAGTTAAACCTGTGACAACAAAAATACCGCAAAACACCGATGCTGAGGTATGTCTTGCTAATCTGGATTGTGTTCGAGAACTCCTAAACGGTCAAAGCTAGGACCATCAAATTTCATCAACATCTTCATCTCATCGTAATTGAACACTGTAGGGTTTGACCCCATAAATTAGGCCCTCCCCAAAAAGTTCGCCGCAAAACTTTTGTCCATTGATAACTCTCCCCATCGATAACTTACCACTTCATTCAAAGTTCACAATTCTCCATTCATAAGGTAGGCGACAGCAGCGCCCCCAGAGATTTCGGACCCTTGAGTCTGGTTTAATCCCACCCACCGGAGCTAACAACTCGATCTCCAAACCCTGCGCAGAAACATTCAAGTGGGACCAACACACCAAATTTGGGCCGAATGGTCAAGGCACTTGCGGAACTTAATCAAAATTGATTTCTTTCAGGAAAAGCGTTTTATTCTGCTGCGATAAATCGGAGGATCATTTTGATTTATTAAAACAACTAGGATTTCCAATTTTTAGCACCGTATTTTTTAAGATTGTCTTCAAGTGAAGATTTTTGATGGTCGTCACCACAGTTGTAGGACGTCTGCTAAGGTCTTCATCTTCAAAGCTCACAATCTTCTGATCGAAACTTTTCAAATCAGCATTTTACTCCATCTTCCTTAGCAGAGTTCTCCCCACATGCTTGGTTAATGTTACCAATTGATTCAGTAAGCTTCGTGGCCCAATTTCCAGTTCCATCATTAAACAAGCGTGGACGAGAACACTGTCAACGAATGCATAGCACGAGTTGAAAGATGTACATAAGTTTGAGCTCGCAGTGCAAAAAATAGTTTTTATTCGTGCTTTATTCAGAAGAACCACAAAGATATACTGAGCTTTATCTAGCTTAACTAGCCTAAGAACAATTTTAGATTTTTGAAAATGTAAGCTTTTCATAATATACCCCAAAGCACGCGCTACGCAATAGAGAGTGTTTGAAAAATAATGATGGGGTTTCAAGAACCGTTATGTGAAGATAATATACTCATGCAAGAAAGTAATATTTTATTTCACTTTATTAAACATTTAGGAGTAAACTTCCTTTGGACAAAAGCCGCAAGATATCTGTAACATTACTTCCCCTCTGGGGGGGGGGGGGGGAGAAAGGGTCGAGTCACAAGGACTGACCGTGACCCTGGAGGAACGGTAGACCTCGGGGCAGTCAAGAAGGAAATATATTTTGAACATAATTACGCATGTGCACTATTTATGACCCTGCATATGTCCAATCGGTATTCCCACTTTATGTCATATATACTACAGCATGTCTCTTGTTCCGCTCGCTCCAAGAGGTTGGGCCAGGTGGGACTGTAGGCCAACGTATGATCGAAAACGGTTTCCGTTCTGAATCTTCATATCGCGCACCAAGAATTTATGGATGCCGTATAGAGACGTGTGAAGAATAGGTAACTGTGGAGATCATGGCTGAAAGTGCTCCAACAATTATATCCTACAAATTAATCTGGGCACCAATGATGAGAAGCAAATACTTTCTAATATTTTTACTGTTACTTTTTTTTTCAGTTACTTTTATTGTAAACTGTTACTTCCTAAAATAAGATTATAAATGCTACGAATTGCTGCAGTTGTGAAATAATGATTTTCATTAGAGAGACAGTCAATTAGGCTCGAAAGCGATGGCTAAAGGAAAGTACCAAAGTGGACCATTTGACTGTCTCTCGCATAACACTATAATGGCATCTGCCTATCCTCCTTTTCCCTTAGGGACTCACCTCCTATCCTCTTTTCCCTCAGGGGCTCACCTCCTATCCTCTTTTTCCCTTAGGGACTCACCTCTTATCCCCTTTTTCCCTTAGAGACACACCTCCTCTCCTCCTTTTCCCTCAGGGGCTCACCTCCTATTCTCTTTTTCCCTTATGGACTCACCTAACCTCCCTTTCCCTTAGGGGATCACCTCCTATTCTCTTTTTCCCTTATGGACTCACCTAACCTCCCTTTCCCTTAGGGGATCACTTCCAATCCTCTTTTTCCCTCAAGGGCTCACCTCCTATTCTCTTTTTCCCTTAGGAGCTCACCTTCTATCCTCCTTTTCCCTTTAGGGACACACCTCCTATCCTCCTTTTCCCTCAGGGGCTCATCTCCTATTCTCTTTTTCCCTTAGGGACTCACCTCCTATCCTTCTTTTCCCTTAGGGGCTCACCTCCTATCCAAACGATACACAGAGCTTCAGGGTCTCACTGGACTACGCGTCAGTGCTTTGGCAGTGTAATGCCTTCTCGCACCCTTCACTTAGCTCGTCAAGAATACTTTCGCTGGACAAAGAGCTGAACTCTGATAATATGACGACGTACCTCTGGCAAATAGGTTAACAACTATAAATTATAATAATGAATTTATTTAACTTCTAAATAACACGAAAATACACTACTGTCCAAAAATATATACTGAGCTTTATCTAGCTAAACTATTCTAAGTCTAGCTTATTTACAGACTAAGGAAAAGAAGGCATTAGAAAACGCACCTACTGAATGAATACGCTTCCATAGGGTTCGAATCACGTACGGAAGATGTCTCCAACTGTTCCAGTGGTCCCAAAGCGATGATGCACAAAAATCCAGGAAATGGTTCACTCAATGCTAATTGGCACTTTTGGTCAAGATCGAAGGATCTCGAGCAACGAAGGCGGTTCGTTGAATGATGGACGGTTTCTGCCTTCCAAGCAAACGAGGGGAATGGAGCCAAACAGTTCCTTCTTTTCACGAGCATTATCGGCACACGATGGGCAAACTGGGTGGGGAAAGGATGCTGAATCGCCAAAGACTGCGGCCCTGATGCTGACTGCAAAACAATGCTTTCAGAGCTACGAGAAGGGCAGTTAGAGATAGCGAGTCTTGGAGGGGCAAGAAGCCAAGTCACAGGCAGACCCTACGATCAGGTACATTTCTACTTTCATAGGATTCACACTGATTTCCAGAGTTCTCTACGTCACTAAGAAATTTCAAATTCTCGTGAGCTTAGAGTGCTTTTTACAATATGATGCCAAATTCTTCCAATTTATGGAGAGAAGGATTTCTTGGCGTCAAACACACCTGGCTTTCAAATGATTCAGGTCTCGAATTTTGTCGATGTTAATATAATTTTTTCCCGAAAGAAAAATCAAGGGGTGTCAAATCAGGGCTTCTTGGTGGCCATAGAATTGGACCTTCCGCTTCCAATTCATCTGTCAGAAAATGTGTATGGCAAGAAGTTGATTGGATTTCTCAGGATCATGAACAGTGAAAATGCGAAAATTCGCTTATTCTGTTCAACATTATTTGAGATGCGTTTCCATTAAAATATTACTTTCTCGAATATGTGCATTAATTTCCTACATCTTGGTTCTCGAAATCCAGACACTATCATACACCAGAACAACCCTGAGAAAAGGGAACCCGAAAGTGCTACATACCAATAACCTACAGAATTTTTCTAAACAACCCAATATTTTTCCATTTCCAATAACTTTTATCTTCCGGTCATTTAAGTATTAAATCGATTAAGGAAAGTCTTAAAAATGCATGAAATATGACTGACTAGCTTGCTGAAAAGTCACCGACTCATCAGATAAAGAAGTTCTCTCAGGAGTCAGGAATAAAACATTCTCTTGACTTCCGTTATTCTCCCTCCTTCGGCATATTGCACCTTAGCTCACATCCTGAGCGCAAGCCATTCCAGTTAGCCGAATCTGTTTCCCGATGTGTCAAAGTGATGGCCTTCTCTTCATTCCCTTTGAAGATACTTTGCCGCATTGCTTACTTAGCTAGGTAAGTCCACCCACTGCCAGGAATAGATCCCACTAATCTCCATTAATCCACGCATTAATCATCGTGAAGTGGCCATCTGCGCTCGCTCCCTTTCCTGAGCAGAGTTATTCCTTCCGAAACAAACAACGTCACTGCGTGGTGGAGGGAAGAGGAGGGAGGGGGGGGCGCAAGAGTTGGCTTTGAAGAGGAAGTGTCATACTCAACACGAAATTCCCATTACCTCTTTAATCGTTTGCTGTTCAGATCAGTGGACCGCGATCCTTCCCTCGCGTCACTCGATCTTAATTAATTGCTCGTTGGCGATTTTTCTCTCCGCAATCGATTGCAGACGACGCAGTGCTGCTCCAACTGACAAGCGATTCAAGCCAAACACAAACAGAACAACCTCGATTCTATTTCCGAGTTTTGCTCAAAGTGTGTTCCTGCTTCACACAATCGACCTATCCTTACCTAAAAGAACATTCAATGTTCGAAGTGACAACATCATTACTTCTTATTCGCCACTGAAAACATCTTGGCTCTGTAATTTTCAAAAGCAATAAACTCTCTTCAAATGCATTACTTAAATTTACATCTTGGATGCCAAGAAGAGTAAGGATTTTTCTCCAGTTGAAACGCCCTATTACCAGAGCCTGATGGCAATGATCCACCTTTCTAACGAACCCGTATCTTGGACAAACTGCCACCCACTGTCAAAATAAATAGACATTGAACCTATATCACGGTGTCGTCATCTTTAAGCATGAGAGAAATTCAATCGGCTGCTTTCATTTCTTTTTCACTGGAGTGAATTTTGATTCCATCAAAAAGGAGAAGCAGGTTTGACTCAATCGCTCGCACAGTAGGTTTGAAAACTGCCGTTCCAGAGTGCCAACTACAAGCTTTGATATTTATCTCCTCTAATCGCCACCTTGCGTTCTGTCGGAAAGGGGACACCGACGATGCGCTTAGAAAGGCCGTCGTCCGTCGGAAGCCCATGTGTGCAGAGGAGCCATACCCTGTGTAACGTTAAAACACATACTGAATGGCTTTGAAATGAGGTTACTATCTGTCCCCTTCCCCCAACTTTCTCTGAGTATTTGGGGTCCTTGTGACCTGGCCATTTAGCCCAATGTGTGCACAAAAGCGCAGGTAAGAGGTAAAACAACCCCCAACAACCCGTCAGAGAGGGAAATACTTCCATTTTATTTTCTCTAAAATTCCTATCGTTGGTGAGCTCGCAGAATTAATCAAAGAGTGAATTACCCTTCGAATAGCTGTTTGTTACAATGGTCCGAGAGTAGCCAGCCAGTCCAATGCGTCATATAGAGGATCGGTGAGGAAGGCGTGATCTCAGCAAAAAGGGCACACAAGAAAGAAAACACACATTCCTTATCAAGGGCGCGAACACAGGTCCTTTAGATCAGTGGCCAAACGGGCTAACCACACGGCCACCAGGGGAGCAGGAATAATTCGCCGCAGTTTAGCACTGTCGAAGCTTCTTTTTCGAGTAGGCGAACTCCTTTGGCACAACTGCAGCTCTCAAGTTGAGTAGCTCTTCTGTTGTGATTCATTTCGTCGATGGTTAATGGGATTGGTGCAAGATATAAGTCACAGTCAGGCCCGGATGTAGAAAAAAAATAAAGGTGGGGGGGGAGGAGAGGGCACGACAAGCCCATCAGTAAGGAAAAAGGTAAAATGGAGGGGGGGGGAGTTAGAGACTGTATTTCCATTCCAGTGTAACATTTTCTCTTTCGTTTTACAGGTTTTAAAAAATGAGCGAAATATGCACAAGTTAAATATTTTCGGCTTCCATTACCCTTACTATTATTCTAAAAAGGGGGGGAGTACGTGCCCCTTCCTCTCCCCTCAGATCCGGTCCTGGTCCCAGTGGACTAAGAAAGAACTCTGTTTTTCTCAGTTTGAAAGGAAATGCAATGATCACTGCACAAGATATATATTTACGCTTCAGGTTTTATCTACAGAATAAGAAATCTTTACAAGAGAGCATCCTCCTCCTCTTACTCCTTTAATGTTCTGACAGGCAAGTAACGAGGATTTAGTTTCGGGAGGGGGGGGAGTTCTAAGAATAAGACTTGAGTAAGGTTTCCAAATTACTTGAATACTCCACCTGACAGGAATGGTTTAAATGATATTCTATATGGAAAAAAATTGTAGAGTTGCTTTTTAAATCTATTTTTAGTGTTGGACATATACTATGGGGCTAAAATAAAATTATACAAATATACTTGTTTTGGACTTCAAAACAGTAGACAAGTTTTAGATTTCGACCTGATTACCTGAATCGACGACCTGATTAGCAAGAACCGAACTATTACCTTCAAAAATATTATCTACGGAATGGTTAATCCTTCACTTAATCCCGCCAATCATGCTAGTTATAACACGCACGGCTTGCTATCTATTATTAGAAACTGGGATATGCAATCTCTTAGATGAATTTACCTTTTCAAAACTCTCTAATTCTTCAGCCTTGTAATTTGCAATTCAACTCGGAAGTCTATTAATTCCTCCGTCATTAGTTGGCCACTTGTGGCGTTGGGGAGGGGGACTCGTATTTTCAACCCCGGAATCAATTAGCTTCTTTTTGCGACAGTTCACACTGGGGGCCATTTTTCCATCAGGGCTGGACTGGCTCCTAATGATAGGCTAATGGAATGAAAATTAATTTTCTGAGCACATTTTGAAATTCAGGCTTCGTTATAAAAATCTTCGGTATCGTAATCAATTCATTTGGGAACAATAAATGGACTTTAAAACCATAAACATCCTCGTTTTCAAACAGAACGACGTATTGCATTTTTCGACTTTTTCTACCTCTAACATTATAAATTTGAATTAACGGATAAATGAGTTGGCTGGGTTGTTTTACCTCTGAGAGGCACTTTTTTTTACACACAATGGGCTAAATGACCAGGTCACAAGGACCTAGAAGATGCTAGCCTCCCGTCAAGGCCATTCAGTGTGGTCTTTAACGTGCACAAGGTAGGCTCTTCCGCACACGGAATTACGTCTTAACGTCCTATACGACGGACGGAGGCCTTTCCAAGCCCATCAGTATCCCCTACTGAGGGAGTTTTACGGAGATAAATCTCAACACTGGACTAAGTGCGACTCGAACCTGGGAACTGCAGAGTACAAGCCTGGCGCGCTATCGACTGAGCACCCCTGCCCCATTTGGAAGTGCTGTATTTCAATAATGAATTAAGTAATTGTGCGTACAAGACGTGAAGAAGCTCTCATTTTGTGTTCGACAGACTTCATTGTGTTGCGACAATCCATGCGAAGTTCAATTTCCATCCATATTCAGCTCATGTTTGGTGAAACACAATGTCAACTGCAGAGATTGTTTTCTTTAAATAATGTTAATTACGAATTTTTCCCTGAGTAAACTATGTTTTTAATATGCTCTCCAAAAAGAAATCTAATGATAGAAAATAAGGATTTTTCAGGCCACAAGATCGGTCCAGTTCTAACAATCTGGGGATTGGAAATTTCGCTCCAGGTGACATTCAATGTGATACTCACTCCATGCCATCATGCTAAGAAAACTTTTAAAGTTCCTTAACATTTTGTGGCAAAATTGCTTTTGCTACTTATTCAATAAACTATAACCCGTTAAAATATAGGTACTCTTTTATAATGACCACAAAATGATTTTTTTACGTTTTAGGAAACCGGGTTCCTCCCCTGGATTAATTGGGTAAATCATTGCTACCAGGCTGCTTGAGGATGATGATGATGATAAACCTCTTCTCCCTTAAACTCCACCAATAAAATTCCAATTCGTTTGCAACATTCGTTTAAAGTAATGCGCATTTTCCAACTTTTTCCGCCACTAAAAGGAGCTATTAAAACTATTGGGAGATTGGGAAAGTGCGAATTGAAATATTTCGTCACTGCCTCTAAAACACAAAAAAATTTCTCTAAAAACCCAAAAAAAAGGAATGTTTACAGATGGATAAAGTGAAAACAATAACTGGTTTATTTTTTTAAACACCAGTCTAAAAAACAGAATATAATCGTTATTAATTCGAAACGACATCTTTGCCTGACCATGCTACTTCTGGTGGTTATTAAGTTGATTCGTGCTTGTCTAAAAGGGAAAGCTGGAGCAAAGAAAACTTTTCTTTTTCTAAGGCATTGTCGTAGATAAATCTTCAGAATCCTTATGCAACTAAAGGCTACGGAACGCAACGACGATACCGCAATGCAACAGGAAAAGGTGTTAAGCAATCGCTTCTATGAAAGCTGATGCACTCCACGGGATGGGGAGGGAAAGGATTGTTTGAGGGGGGGGGGCTGCTAACTGAGCAGCACTGTGTTACGTCATTGCCATTGTGCACATTTCTGTCTCTTGGTTACGACGGATCAAGTTGACACTTCAACGATCCGCAGTATCGGCCAACGGGGACTCGATTCTGTTGACTTGCTGATAAGATAGCGGACACGATGTGTATCGAAGCTTCACGTGCGTAGCTCATGAGATAAGGAAACTGATTGATAAGGTAGAGAAGATGGCTGCATTGACTCATTCGGCGATACCAGTCAGCTACCTTTCATCGCCCGCGAACACACACGACTGATAGGAGCCCTGTCATCCCCAACTGAGCATGCGCTCATCTCTTGCACTCTTCAAAGTGAGTGATCGAAGAAGCTAAGAAATAATTGGCGAACGGATTAGTTGTCGTCTTTTAAAAGTGAAGAAAGAAAATGTTGTTGACAGAGAATATTCTTGTACAGTTTTGGATGTTTTCTTATTGAAATAGAGGATCGTTGCCTTCCTTTCAGCTTCTATATCAGAACCTCTACAAAATGAAGAGTTGTTTTTTGTTCGTAATTTTGGTGGCAGTCCATATATCCGATTCCGAAGTAAGTATGCCATTTTCCTCCTCTTAAAGCCTCTCGGGGAACAGAAAATATTTTGAATGTCATACTTCGAAAATTCCGAAAGGATGTGAAAATATAAAGAATTCAATTCGTGAAATTTAACGATGAAACATAACCTCACTAGACCGTTATGTTTTTCCCTTCCCTAAATGAAAGAAGGCTCTATTCTTCATACGATTCCTTTACTGTGTTTAAAACAAACAACATCCTCATTGGTTATTTGTTTGGGGTTTTTTGGCGAATGGGCAACTAAGCCATAATGCGCCAAACAAAGACAATATAAAAGATATGTTGCCCACAAACAATAGTTAAAACAAAAACACAAATCATAAAATTGTAGAACAACAAAGAACAGGGTATAGGTATAAGGTAAAAAAACTTGAAAAATACAAGTTATAACAATCCCAGATGTAAAAGACCTCGGCTGTACAATACACTGGAAAAATCAAAATCTATTAAAATAACCACAATGTTTTAAAAAGGAAAAACCAAGCGCTAAAATACAATGATCAGATAAAAGATGTCCGAGTGTAAGAGGCTCGGACAATATCCTCATAGAGCCACAGGCTATGAAGGTCTTACCAGACTGTGTAATGTTTTACCCAGACATGTCTGTTTTGAGTTACAGCTGCTGCATTTGGCCACTGTAGGCCAATTCTAGCAAGGTCCTCTTTTTGACATTGCCTGTCTATCGCAACCTAGGTCTCTCTCTTTTTTCTGAAACCCTTAGGCACCATGTTCATAACACTATTCACTAATCTATAATTATCCATACGGGCAACATGGCCAAACCAACGGAGTCTCTCTCTGCACAACACCATTCATATTCACAAAATTTGCTCAAAGGAGATTGATGACTACTTCTTCTAACCCCATCATTATTTACAAAATCAAACTTCACAAAATTTGCTCAAAGGAGATTGATGACTACTTCTTCTAACCCCATCATTATTTACAAAATCAAACCACCTAATGCCCAAGATATCGCGTAAGCATCTGGAATCAAAAGCATCTAGTTTCCTGTTATCTTGTTTACGAAGCGTCCAAGTTTCACTACCATAACTAACCCTAGAAAGAACCAAACTATTATACAGTCTAATTTTAGTCTTTAGGTGTATACGCCTATTTTTCCACAATCTCCATAGATTCTTAAAAGTCCCGGCAGCAATACCTATTCGTCTGTTAATCTCATGCCGCACATCACCAGTATCAGTTACGTAGTTCCCAAGGAAATTAAACTGTGACACCTGCTCAAGACTGCAACCATTCAGATTAACTGAATCACAGCCTGCCTGACCAATTTTCATCACTTTAGTTTTCTCTCTGTTTATAACCAAACCTACTCTACTACCAATCTCATCAGCAGCTCGAATGAAAGAGTTCATCTCATCAACATCATTTGCCAAGAGGGCTGCATAAATCATCGGCATAATCTAAATCAGAAATTTTCAGATCTCCAGACCATTTAAGGCCAAAATCTTTCCCTTGAAGTGAATTTCGAATAACGTAATCAATAACCAATCTAAAGAGAAAAGGGGACAAAATGCACCCTTCTCGAACACTAGAATTAATGCTAAACCAATTGCTACAAGCCTTACCAACTCTCACACACGACTCAGTGTTATTATACAGAGCTTTCATTATGTTAAATGACTTGTCTGATATGCCATAAGATCTCACAATCAACCATAAATTACGACGATCAACAGGGTCTTTTTGAAATCAACAAAGCTAGCAATCAAAATTCTAAACATTTCTCAATAATCTGCCTGAGTGAAAATATCTGATCTACATATCCCCTATCACTTCCGAATCCACATTCATGCAGTTGTCCATCAAATTCTTAATTTATTAAGCAAAATCATGCAAAGAACTTTACCTGGAACAAAAAAAAAACTAAACTCTCACAAGAGCTGCGATTATTTTTTTAAATAGTTTAATATAATAATAATATTTAATAAATAAATAGTTAATTTATTTTTTTAAACATTTTATAATAATGGCTCTATTAAAATCTTTAGAAACAACACCTTTATCATAACAAATATTGCAAATTTCAGTCAGCCATGCAACAACACAAGTTTAGTCAGCCAAGTTCCTACATGGCTGACTGAAGTTGAGTCAGCCATTTAACAACTTGTATTGTTACATGGCATGGTTTTGAGATTGCCAGCTCTAAGCATTTCAGTGGCGATTTCATCCACCCCAGGAGATTTATGCAGTTTTTAGAGAGGTAGCCAAAGCAACTTCGGAATGTGATCAGGGCCATCATTAAAGCCAGTAATCCATCTATCCTCATTACAAACAATACGATTAGAAATAATCACATTGTTTAGAACATCTCTGAAATGCGCAGACCACCTAGCCATCACAAAATCCTCATCTTCAACCACCTTGACATGTTTATCCCTTAATCCCTGTGTACCTGTCTGTTTCTTCCCACACAAAACCTAGGAAGCAGAAAAATGAGAGTTGCTGTTGATGTACTCAATAGGATGGGGGAGGGTTGAGGGGAGAGTCTGTCTCGCCCCATTGTATAGTCCATCTTGGATCGAAAATCTGTATTCATCTCACCTTCGAACTTTAGACAGACCTTTACGATAAGAATTTATTAAAGGCGAAAATGATCCATGTTATTGAAAAAGAAATCCACAGGAACGAAATGGCCTTTAAGATAAAACCTCGTTCGTTAGATAAAATTCACTAAATTGTGAATTACATCTTTTGTAAAATAAAATTAATTTTATATTAATCAGCTCTTTCGATACTAATTTTGAAATACATATGTATAAAAATATATAATTGAATTCAAATTCTCAGTTTTAGAACGCAAAGTGTTAATAAAAGTTATAAAAGTTTTGAAAACCTTTGAATTGAAAAAAAAGTGTTTTTTCCATTTCTTCAGTACTATAATAGTTATTAACTTTTACATGGTTTTAAATTACTTCAAATGATTCACTTTGAACAAAAAATATTTTCTCCTTAATTATGACTGTTGCTAAGACTGCATTTATTCGAATGAATCAATGCTAATCTTGATATTTTATTACTAATCTATCCAATTCGAATTATTTTTCTATTTTCTTAAAAATATTCCTTATTTACGTTTATCTCTTAAAACTATATAGTCCGTCTGCAGAAAATAAATTACATCTATTGTCTGCAGACGGCAGACAGGTGACAAAGGTGACAAGGTGTCGTGCGTCCGCGAAGTTTTATTTCTTACTCTCAGAGCTCTCTGTCGAAATGTTTTTCAGCCAACGAGGAAGTAAATTTTACCCAAGTTAGAAATTTACATTCCTATCTTT
The DNA here is from genome assembly GCA_038380435.1 of Ryuthela nishihirai. Lineage (NCBI taxonomy): Eukaryota > Metazoa > Arthropoda > Arachnida > Araneae > Heptathelidae > Ryuthela > Ryuthela nishihirai. The sequence continues at coordinate 1,416,199 of JAWZYU010000025.1, forward strand.
TTTTCTCCAACACGCAATGTGTTAACTTACAGTCTCCCTTTCGTCATTCCAGTTGTGCTCCTCCTATAAAGCTTCCAATGAATGAAATGCCGATGAGAGCTCGATGTATTATTTTCAATGACAACGCAAAGGAGAGCGAAAAGAACGAAACGGAGTCAAAAGGAAAAAAAAAACTGTAATTCTTAATAATGAACTAATTCTTAAATAATAATGACTTCAACAATCACGCGGTATAATTGTTCTATGTGATTTTTCAGAATATAGCAACAATGCTTTAAATTATGAGCATAAGTTTGCATTGTTACTCAATGTGCTAAATGGACAGATCAGAAGGATTCGAAAGGCTCAGACAAGGGGGGGGGTCCCCTTGTGGACAGCTGCTAGGAGGCAAATGGAAGTCCTCTGCCAAGGACATCCAGCGTGTTCTTTACGGTATAGAGGATATGGCTCTCGTGCACACGGGATTGAGACTTAAAATCTCATCCGAATGACTAATTTAAATTCTGAAAAACTAAAGAACATAAATCACTATAATCCTAGCCGACACATTCACGTTTACGCAAGTCTAATCCAATGAACTACTCACTGTCTTGTATTTTCTTCAAACTTTGTTCTATTCATAATATGACGTCTCTTTTCACACCACGTGCAGTGCCCTCCTATCTCACGCATCTCGTAATAATAATAGTACAATCACGCTACCATTGTTGTATGTGCGAATTTCGCTTCAATAACTATACTGAAAAATATCGGAAAAATCTGAAATCAGCGATTGCATCTAGCAACGGTTCAGAAAGGACTTAAAAGAGAGAATCCTTTCAGCAAAAAATTGATAAGGCCGCAATAAAGAATTTATAAGACGACGAATGCATTCCAAGAGAGCCAAACTCATTAGCAAGAATAATTATTCAGAAGTAAGATTTCTTTCACATTCTGAACTTCAATTCAAAATATATGGAACAATTAATGAGCACATTTGACAGTTTGAAAAAAAAATTGAAGAACTTAGGGAACAAAATCAATCTAAGAAGCTTAATAACAATATTCTGTTAAAAGAAGTGGAACTAGTTTAGCTACAAATGAACATGACATCGAACAATGTTTCAGAAACTGTATCCTTGAATTTATTGTCATCCAGGAGGACAAAGAATAAATTTTAAAAGAAATTGTGGAAAATATTAAGAAGTATTAAAATTTTAATACTGTTGACTTATTTGCCACAAGGTGCAACAATGAAAACTGCAGAAAGTATAATTAGCCTTGATAAAAAAAAATGAAATATATATTAGCAATTTCGGGAGCGCATGAGTATTCCACAAAAGAGTTTATGATTGAAATTAATGCTATTTAATGATATACATAATGTAGTTATTAGTAAGTGATTTAAATATTGATATTACTTTAAATAATAATGATGTTAATGATTATTTAAATTTACCTGCCTGTTTGGATTTCTTTAATAAATAATTTTTTTGTATTCAAGAGTGGCTATTGTTTCTTCCTCTTCTTTCGACCCTCTGAAAATACTTTCAATTTCGATTCAGCCGTTTATCGAAATGATATCACCAATCATTAACCCATTTTATAAATGTTATTAAGGAAACAATTACAATAAAAAAATAAATACCTCCTCAAGCAGCTGCTTGCCACAGAGGTCTGACTGGAGCCTGTCAGTTTATACACCACAGTAGAAGGTCTGAGAGGATGGCAGGACCTCAGCAGAATAACGACACAAACAGCCATGCCTTATCCGGGGCTCGAACCCAGGTCCTTTAGCTCAGTAGCCAAGCGCGCTAACCACTCGACCATGGGACGGATCAGAATTTGCAATTCATATAAACTTATATATATTACAACAAAATGAAGATTTAACTGAAAATTTTAATCTAATATATAATGAAAAATATAATGTATGAAAATTACTTATATAAAAATTAATTGATGTTTAACAAAGTATTACCAAGAAAAAAATACTTCTTTATATATTCCCAGTTCTAAAACTCATAAACCATGAATAAATGCGGAAATATTATCGTTGATGAGGAAAAAACATCTAAATTACACCATTAATATCTATATATAAAAAATAATGTCAAAAAATCCGAAATATGAGTGGCAATTATAAAAAAAGAACAAAAACTAAATTTTATGTAGATGAATTTCGACTGATTCTGGCAGATTTGAGATTCTTCCAATGATCTCTGAACTTCGTTCGAAACACGTTCGCATTTATATAGAATCAATGATGACACGAAGAATCCTCTCTCAGAAGAGATTTTTTCCATTCCTGTTAATATTTAAGCTTTGAAGAGAAAAGATGACCCTTACGATGGTCATAAGGAATCTCTCTAATTTGCTCTGAAAGTGGTTCCTTTACTCTACTCGCTATATTTCATGACAAAATAACTAATAACCCTCGTAATACAATAATCTCCACCACCACCCCTCCATAGTCACATATAGTCATAGTTGACATAATTATGTTGTAAGGTAAATGATAACTAATTTGTTAATACAGCTTTTGTGAATCATTGATCAGATATGGTGTAGCTATATATGGCTCTGGAAACACACATAACCAATAAAATCATAAATTGTAATCTTCGATTTTGAATAACGTAATTCCATTTCTCCTAAAACAGTCATTGTCCAGGTATAGAATCAAAAATGTGCTTCGTTCTTGTCGATTATATATTTACTCTAATATAAAATTATTACGTAAAAGATTAATAAATTATTATTATTAATCTTTAATAATTATTATGTAATCATTAAGTTTAATATTTATTATATAATCTATTAATAATTATTAATAATTATTATGTAAAAGATTGCACACAAAAGAAAACACGCAACGAAGGAAATTGTTTTCAATACACTCAGATCTTTATTAATAATTATCGCAAGCATATTAAAAAAATATCAAATTACGGTTATTTTTTACATAACTTCGTTTTGATAACACTAGACAACAAATTAAAACTTTTTTTCATAATATTGGTCAAATAGGATGTTTTTAACTAATTTTTTGGTGCTGAATTCAAATATGGCTGCGGAAAATCTGCACTTAAGTTATTATTAAGCAGCACTTCGTTTATTTTATTACGGATTGATGAATTTCAATGAATACACATCCCTGGGAAATAAAAATAAATGTGACTAAGTTAACAATTAAAATTTTTAAGTTACAATTTAATAAAATTGCCACTTAGTACTCATTAATTAATTACATGATTACAGTGAAAATAATTAGAAACATCATAGTTATAAAAATATATATATAATTAATATAAAGTAACAAATGAAATAATATTGGCAACAACATATTGAATGTGGTGAGTTGCATAATTCGTCTGTGCATTTTATTTTTAAGCTATTTTCTTTTTAAAGACTTTTTTGCATATTTTCATTTGCATAACATACTTCTAGTAGTGTTAAATTTTAGAGGACTTATAATTTTTTGTCAAATTATAAAACATTAAAAAAACACATATATTCATGCATTTATATTCGAATTAATGTGGCTCTCGTGTGTAGTTTGTAAATTTGGATTTTGGTGATATTAATGAATTTCTTCATTGCAAAGGTACATGTAGTGGCAATGTACATTTTTATTGTGTTGGGTTGAAGCAAAGTAATTTTAAGATGTCTTGGGAAAAGAAAAAGAACTAGCTATCTTAGAAATATATCAATGTTTCCAGTAACTCTTCTAAATCAAGTAAACAGCAGAAACCACAGCAACGAAGAAATATGCCTTCACGTGATGTAACAACAGTTGACATGGAAACAAAACATTCTAAGTCACATAACTCTTCAGATGTAGAAAATTTGTTTTGTGGTAGGTGTAATGTTCAAATAGCCAATGACTTGAAACCGTTCAATGCAAAGGTCGTTGTAAGTTTTATTACCATTATTAATGAACAGGATTCGAAGATTCGATTTTTAAGAAGATGCAAAATTGGGAAAAAGAAATATGGAGATGTCAAAAATACAAATCAGAAACAACAAATAAGCCAATCGTAGACAGAAAGGAAAAGTCAGAAGATAAAGGTCATAACATTTCAGACTAAAAATTCTGCACGAGAAGATATGAGTAGATCAGAAGAGGAAAAATATATATTGAATATCTAATTGATTAACATATCACATCTTTTAAAAAAGGATTTTTTGCAGGGTAATGCTGATTTAAAGGAAATCGGAGAGCATTTTGTAAGGTTCAAATGATTGAAATAGATGAGTGTTTAACACAATTTCAGAATTAACCAAACAGATGAAAGAAGTTCAAAAGCAAAATGAAAAATTAATTAAAGTTTACTTTGGCTTAAAATTAATTATTCATGGTTATCTTGCTAACTGCTATTTTTAGTTTTCACTCGCCTCCAGGAGGCAGCCGAGTGCATCCTAGTCATATTTCGGAAAGAATTCTGAATGCTCGAAACATATATAACGCATACGAATGTGAGAACGGAAGAATGAACAGAGTTGGGTGGTTTTACCTCTCAGCGGCAGTTTATTTTTTGCACACCATGGGCTAAATGGCCAGGTCACAAGGACCCCGAAGGCTCAGAGAAAATTGAGTGGAGGGGACACACTGGACAGCTGTTGGGAGACAGATGCTAGCCTCCCGTCAAAGCCATCTAGTGTGTTCTTTAACGTGCACAGGATATGGCTCTCCAGCACATGGGATCACGGCTTAACGTCCCATCCAACGGACGGCGGCCTTTCCAAGCCCATCTATGTCCCCTTCTGACCGTGGGCGAACGGGGAAAGAATGATCAGAATTCAGTTCTTTCATGAAGATGCTGCTATAAGTGATTTGTTTTGTTGTCTTATGCCCTCCTCTGTTCTTCTCTATACCCCTGTGAAAACAATCAACAGTTCCGATCTTTCCGAAGTCTGCTCATTCCTTTCACAATCTTTTTCAAAGTACATCTTGTAATCGTCGCCTTCTTTTGGTCTGCAGAATCTGTAGCACGTGAACCTTTAACAGATACTTTCTCTGCCAATCTTCGATGCTTGAATTCACAAAGTAGTTGACGATGAAATCATTCCTCATCGTCACATTCACGTGTTGCTCAAAACTAGAGTATCATTCGAAAACAAATCATTAAAAAAAATTCGTGAATTCACGAGGATTTAGAGATACTCCTTCCCAACTGATTCTTACCTCCCCCCTACAACCACACACTTCTATAACCTCTCCTCAAGCGATGTTGCTCTTCTGACTCTTTATTTTTTTCTCCTATCACCAAAAAAAGAATCAGAGAAAGATGCCAACTCTATGATGCACAAATTAAAAAAGCTGATGCTTATGCTGTACACTGAAGTGCCATTGAATTAGGGATAGGAGACATTATTCAAATTCAGTACCGCAAGTCCCGCATTTGCGCGTATGCGTGGCTGGAACTCTGGTCATGTATAGCTGTCAGCTTTGGCTTCCCAAAGCATTCGTCCTGAGAAGCGTAATGGGAAAGGCGCGGGATTTAGATGCATTTGACAGAGGGCAGATCGTAGGTGCCCGATGGATTGGACACTCGATCTCCAAAATTGTCAACGAACTTGGTTTGTTCCGGGAATATGAAAATTCCGGCAAAAAAAAAGCACCTGGACAAACTGCAAAGGACAACCAGCTTTGAATGATCGTGGGCTTCGCCATCTGATCCGCATCGTACGGACCGATAGGGGCCAGACATTATCTGAAATCACCTCCCATCTGAATGCAGGTTCCAACCGGAGAGTCAGTGCATGGACCGTGCAACCCTGCCTTCATCGTCTCGGCTTCGGGAGCCATTGACCTACGAGAGTTCCACTTCTAATGCCACAACACTGGGCTCAACGCTTTGCCTGGGCTAAAGAACATCGAAACTGGACCACAGAAAACTGGCAACGGATAACCTGGAGTGATGAATACCGATTTAACCTTTTGAAGACGGCTGGTACAGCAGTTGTACCAGTGAGAAAACTTGGCAAAAAGACGTCTCTGATACAGCAGTTGTACCAGCTACTTCTTTCCCCCAAGTCAGGGTTGGAAGCCAGCTAAGCCGATAATGACAGGGATTGGTGTCTCTGTCGCGATTAGGGAGGGAGTGTGGGTCGGAGCTGAGAAGAGGGTAAAGGTCACACTAATTGCTTTTCTCTGTGTCAGTTGCTTATTCGAATACAACAAACAAATTTTCTTTCTATCTGTATAAAATTATCGTTTTCGAAATGGCGAAATATAAGAAAGTTCTGATCGATGAAGAATTCATAAGGCAGTTGCAGAGAGATGAAATATTTGTTGATTCCAATTCTAATTGCGAATTGACGAAATTTTATGGTTGAATGCGTAATTTCTAAAATCTAATTATTTTCGTTACAAATGTCACTGTTCATTATTTTATAAATGTTGCAATCAGTCAAACTAAAAAGGTTTGACTGATTGATCAAACTAAAAAGGTTTGACTGATTTGACTATATTTCTATAACGTTTCATGGGTCGTCTAGTGCGGATCATTGATTAATATTATTTTTATATTATATTATTATTGCGCCATGCTTCCCCGCCCCCTATTTGAGTATTACTAAGGGTAATGGAGGATAAAAATTATTAAAATTGTGTATATTTCGTGCATTTTTAAGGACCTGAAATGGAGGACAAACTGTTATACTGCAATGGAAATCCAGTCTTTTGACCCGCTGTCCCCTATTATTTTTTAATATATCTGGGCCTTGATACATTATAAATATAATATTTGATCATACTTGCTATCACATAATTCTCAAGATGAAAACATTTTCCCTTTTAATTCCAGATATTTATTTTAGAAAAGATCGATCTAGAAGGATGGAAGATAAAATAATCTAATATTTATATTTTATTTACACATATTTGCGAGAAAATGTTTTAAAGACAGAGAGAAATTATTGAAAACTGAAAAACAGGGAAAATGATATGCCAGAATATAGTCTGGCTTTCCCGGACTTGCCTGGATAATACCCCCCCTCCCCCTCCCCCACACACCAATGTGTTTATACCTAGTTGCATGTTATTTCAGTGACGCGATCCTTTTTGAAACTCATAAATGGACGTGGGTTCGAATCCCAGGGAAGGCACGAAAGTTCGTGTTGTTTCTCTGCTGAGGTGCCACTATCTTCGTAGACTTCTACCATGGCGTATAAACTGAGAGGCTCCTGTCAGACCTCTGTGGCAAGCAGCTGCTTGAGGTTTTCTTAATACCGTAGACATTATATTAGATGGATAAAATAATCGAAAATTTCAGTTTTATACCAACAGTAATGAATGTTGAGAAGCAAGGGCGTATCCAGCGAGAAAGGGGAGGGAGCCAGAGTAGAATTTCAGAATGCTAATAATGGTAAAAAAAAAGACGGAAAATGATAAAACTTATTGATATTTCTTACACTTTTCCAGTTTTTTTAAAGACCTGTAAAAGGAAGGAAGAAATTTTATCCTGCATTGAAAATCCACTCTCTTGCGAAAAAATGCTCTTGCTTTTCTTTGCCGAAAAAATGCTTGATTGCAAGAAAAACAAAAAGCGGTTGTTCTGCTTGATTGTGTTTTTTTTTGTGTGCTTGCTCCACTTTTTTCTAAATCCAGGACTATTCAAAATTCATAAGTTTAATTAATTAACCTTTAATTTAATAAGCTCATTATGGACAATATTATGGAAGTTAAATATATCTAAACATTCTAACATCAGTCTTTTCTGCAATTTTTATCTGCATGGTTTCCGAATATTTGAAAAAATTACGAAAACTAAAACTATACATGTTATCAAAATTATTTGACCCAAAGTGTTATTATTATTAACGCTTAATTTATTTTCAACACTCACGAGACTTTGAACTTTCCATTCAGAAAGTACGCCAACCCCATGAAGCCATGGATCCTGCATGTCAGGTTGGAACAGTACAAGCTGGTGGTAGCTCAGTGATGGCCTGGGGTGTCTTCAGTTGGATGTCTATGGGACCTTTGGTACATGTACCGACGACTCCCAATGCATCCTGGTACGTAGAACTCATGGCTGACCATTTACACCCATTTATGGCCATCATGCATCCCAATGGAGATGGCTTCTACCAGCAAGATAACTGTTCATCTCACAGGTCCAGGTTGGCTACAACATGGTTGCAGGAACATTCTGCTGAATTTGAAGTAATGAATTGGCCACATAGAAGCCCAGATTTGAATCCCATCGAAAATCTTTGGGATACCACCGAGCAGAGTGTTGGTGTCCCATCACCGACGACCTTGAGAGAATATGTGGACACCTCTGGAACATTTACGCAAGCTTGTGAAGTCCTTGCCTCGTCGTGTGGCGGCCGTTATTAGGGCCAGAGGGGGTCCACACGTTACTAGGCTGCTATCCCTAATTCAATGGCACTTTAAGTGTATCATTCCATTCATAAAATTGATTTAAGCAGGTGCATTTTTTAGGGATGCTTATTAACCTTCGATGATCATATGCATATTTTCGCATTTTGATTTTCGTATTTTCCATGATCCCCAATATTAGAGCGAGAAGATTCTGAATATCATAACAATGGACGTCGATCAAAGTGCTCTATCAGTAGGAATGGTCGTTTTCTCGCTCTACTCGTTCCATAACTGTGCAATTATAATAAAATATGTCGGCCTTCTCCCCTTATGGTTTGGAAAATAGTCCGAAACTAATCTTGATAAGCAGGAGAGAAAGGACGCTAAAATTTAAGTCATGGAGGCTGCGGACATAAATAAAAATTAGTCGATTTCACAGTTCCTTTCTATGTCCTTCCAAGATTAGATTTAGAGAAGTGTTAGATTGAATTGTTCGGAATATCATCGCCTCATGACTTTAATTCTCAAAATCACAAACACTTGCAAAGGGGCAACTCGATGTGATAATGCTGAAGGCTTTGAAGGCAGATGCAATTGTAAGTCAAGGAATGCAAAAAATCAATGAACGTGAAATAGAGATGAACTTTCTTCGTTTTTATTTTAATATTGTGGTTTATTCTTTTTAGCAATTCTCATTCTTTAAAGACGGTTTCATTCCGAGTTAGAAAAATGTTATTTCATTACTTTCTCGCTCATTTATCGCAACATTTCGTTCGAATGAGCTCGCCTCTGCATCAGGCATGACGGTATCAAGGAGAATTGTGTCCAGACGACATTGTGAGAGGGATCTGTATGCGCTAGGAAACCGATGGTATGCCTCCTTTCACCCCCCCCCCCAAAAAAAAAGAGCTCCATGGACTTAGTGCAGGCAGCATCACATCTGGACCGAAGAGCAGTGGGCGCATGCGCTCTTTATGGATGAGTCCCGTTTCAGTCTGACTTACGATTCCCAATGTGTGCCCATCTGGAGAGAATGCGGCACGTTCAAGCATCACTGCAACATCCAGGAACGAGACCACTGTGGAAGAAGTCTTCTGGTGTGGGGAGGCATAATGCTTGAGGGCAGTACACCACTCCTTGTGTTTGAGGGTGCACTGTGCATGCTCAAAGGTACATAGAGGAAATTCTTGACACCCTATATAAGGCTTTTTCAGAGGTCCTGTTGCCCCCGAATTCATTTTTATGGACGATAATGCTCGTCCTCATAGAGCTCGGCTGGTAGATGATTACCTTGAGAGTGAGGATATCCACAGGATGGACAGGCCAGCCAGGTCTACGAATCTTAATCCCACTGTTGGGGAGACGCATTGGTTCTCTTTAACTCCTTCCCAGAGGCCTCGTAAGAGCTGAGATCTAAGCAAAGAGACATTTATTGCCATACCACCTCATCTGTCATCTTCTCAACAGGATGCATGATCGTTGTGCAACATGCATGGCAATCAGGGCCAATCATACTCCCTATTGATCACTGGAACACATTTCTACCCAGCAGTGAAGGACGTTTTTTGACATATGACCATTATTCCTGGCCATCTATTCCTATGCATCTCATGTTTCTATATGTTCTTTGTCATGGTGTGATGTACCTCTCACCGGAATTTCATAAAAAGCCTCTCGAGTCATGTTTTACGTTAGTAACTTTTGTCCACCAGTGTATATGAAATATATTTTATTCAAAATCGAGATGGAGAGGTCAGATTATTCATCTCCCCCCCCCACACACACACACACACACTTATCCTACCCGGTGAATGTCCTGAATTTAGTTAATTTATTGTCGAAATAAAAAGTTAGGATTGCCATCTCTTTTGCAATATTATTTGATAAAAAATTTAAGGCTAAATATGAAAGCGGGAATTGCCTTCCATATTGTAAGGTTCGCTGTCATCTCATTATCTTTAGTAAAGTAATATTTAAATAAAACTATTTACACATATTTCTCCTCAGACAAGGCCTTTCGCCCGTACCTACTGGCATCGTTAGGAGGAGTTAATTGGCTCTGTCCGAGTACGTCTACGAACCCTTCCTGAAGATGCCGCAGGGACTGGCAAAAGGCCTTGCTTAATAAGAAATGGGTTTTCAATAATTTTACTCGTACGTTATTTTGTTAAAGATAATGGAATCACAATACCCACAGAATATTCAACAGAACTGCTAATGTCTCATGAAATGTTTTCGTTGCATTTCCAGGTAAGTTCGCTACACAACATCATTCCCTTTTACTCAGAAAGTGACACCGGGATTTCTTCTCTCTTTTCTCAGATGCTGTTGACTGAAGAGACTGACAAAGAAGAGGAATACTTGATGAGCAATTGCCGTATGGCAGAGGGAATTTACTATCCCCCTTCTTTGTTTTCTTCATTCTCGTGCGCTACATGTTATAAATATATGCCGAAAAGCTTCTTCAAGAACAAGTAAGTCGCACTTCTTGTCTAGATTCAGTGAATAACATTTCGCTCTAACATAATTTCATTTACAATTCTAAAGCGTAACAGCAGCAATACATCTCTTTAGTGCTCATGATTCGTTTTTGGAAAAGAAAGTGCTAAACTGGAATCATCCTACCACGGAACACATGCAGAAGCATTATTTCTTATTTAGAAGCGACTTATGAAAGCGTCTTTGGAGTAATAGTAAAATAGGTTGAAATAATATTTCTATAATTAAATAAGTCTGAAAAAAAGCAATCCGTCTCCCTGATTCTAACGGCGGGAATGAATTTGCACCAGTTATTCTACCAGTTGTACTAAAGTGGTAGAGATTCACATTTGCTCACATAGTTGTGGAAACATTTCCTGCTGCATCGCGAGATCAAAGAAGAAAGAAGAGGAACAGATGCTCCAGTTGGAAGCTGAAGAGCAGCACTTCGACGCAGGCAGCGGAAGTCCCATTTTCAGCTCCATTTCAAAGGAGAGGAAATCTGAAACGCATGAAGATTAGACAGTCCAATGTCTCACCCTGGAGTAAGTTTTTTTCTTCCGAAAAACAAGAATCGTCATCATAAATTAAATCGCACCAATGCACTCAATCGCTTTTATCATTCTCTGTTCATCTCTAAATCATATGGAGCTCAGGCCGATCATAAATTTAATATTTACACCTCACAGAACCTAAACTGTAAACTTATTTACATATAGTACAATTATATATATATAGACAATGGGTTTACAGATAAAATCCTAATGATCCCTTAAACTGGCTTGGCCCTTGCTCACATTCCCCCGCTGCCTAAATCAAATAATAATTTACTCGCAAAGATACAAAAGAAAAGTGTAAAGCTGATCACACTCAAAACTATAAAGAAACTGAAATATATTTTCATAACAGCTTTTCATTTTCATGAAAATTATATCTATCATTGCATAAAAATGATTAAAAACAGATTGATCACCAGCTAAACTATCTAGAATTATATTTAATGGAAAAAGAAATTATCCATGAACCGATTTTTATTTACAAATATGCATTTTTAAACAGCTTTTTATGGCAGAAAATCTAAAAGAAATACTTGAACTCAAGTGTTTGTTTTATGGAAGATTATACCTGTGAGTTTGTACAAAATGTTTTCACTGTCTTTGTTAATTTATTAGTTTAAAATCATATAGCAAATTCTTATTCGTTTTATCTAAATTAAAGCAAAATATTTAAAACCGTACTTTTAACCACTATTTAAATTTTTAAATGTTTTCTTTAAATATACGGAACATTACATATAATCTTGGAACTTCATCTTTCCTCTGCCAGACTGTATTGGTTCAAAACAACTTGCAAAAGGAATTATTTTTAACTCTTAATATATTTAATATTTACACCCCACAGAACCTAAACTGAAAAACACACTGTCACATACATTATATTGTCAAAATATGTTATATGAATGAAAAATCACATTCAAATCCCCCTAACTTTGAAAATAAGAGTTTTGCCCAAAACTTTTACCGGAAACGAATTAAAAAAAGCCTCTACTGCGGGGACATTTAACAACAGATAATTGCTATTAATCAGATAATTGCTATTAATCATGTTAAAATAACAAAAACTTACTAAGAAAATAAATCTAAAATATGATGCTGTGTTTGCATGAAACTCTCTTCCTCTTCTTCATCGACATTTAAAATGAAGTTTTACAAATATTTACAGAAGAAATGATAATTACTGATAATTATGATGATATTTGGGACAAACTGAGAATTTTTGGAGCAAAGTATAAGTAATAATAATCTGAACCTTTTTCTGTGGGTGGAGGGAATTTTATAAATTATATTTTGTCGTAATGTCTTAAATCATAACAGTTAGAATAAAGCTGAATGCCATTATTATGAAAAAATATTCTTCTCGATAAAAAGTTCTCAAGATTATTCTTTCAAATGATTTATGCACTTGATTGTCTGCTTGAATTAAAGTAATTGTTATACCACAAGCAGTAAAACTTCTTAAACGTCTCATCATCTATTGCAAATGATAAGCATCAAAGTATTTCAATCGTCAGCAATAATTTCTTCATTTGCAATATTCTTTGTAGCAACGAATTCATGAATCACAGCATCATCACACTTCTCAAGTTATCTTCCCCTCCCTTTCAACTATGATACAAAAGCGAATTTCTTTCAGTCGGATGCAAAAACTTAATGTCAAATAAATCCATTCATTGTGTGAAGCAAAATCGTGATTCTCTCATTTTTCTAAATTACCGGTTTGTTCCGTTCCTTTTCTTCTCGTTCTGCCATCCATGACTAATGAGTTAAACTTTCTTTCGCCCTCTTTAGAAGAAGTTCCTCCTCTTCTCTCATTCCCTTGCTTCTTCTCAAAAGATTTATGTTTTCACGTCTTTTTTAATCAATAATATTAAAAAAATTAAGTTATTGCTGACGATTGAAACACGTGATGCCTATCATTTGTAATAGATGATGAAACGTTTAAGAAGTTTAATGCTTGTGGCTTTAACCTTAATTCAAGCAAACAATCAAGTGCATAAATCATTTGAAAAAACAATCTTGGGAACTTTATATCAAGAAGAATATTTTTTTTTTCAGAATGATGGCATTCAGCTTTATTCAAACAATTATGAATTAAGACGTTACGGCAATATAATTTATAAAATTCTCTCCACCCACAGAAAAAAGTTCAGATTATTATTACTTATACTGTGCTCCAAAAATTCTCAGTTTGTTCCAAACATCATCATAATTAACAGTAATTATCATTTCTTCTGTAAATATTTGTAAAACTTCATTTTAAGCACGACACTCACATTTTTCGCAAATGATTAAACAAGCACCTTTGTAAGACGAAATATATAGTCGATTATCATTAATATTATAGCCGCATTTTGATGAATTGGTTTGGAACCTCCTTACAGAGAGCTTTAAAGAGATTTTCTCCAACGCCTGATGTCATTTCTCATTTCACTTTTTATTTTCATCAGCAAATGATAGGAAGCGGCATTAGGCCACAAGACCAATCTCGTGCAAAAACACTTATCAGAGCTAAATTATCAAATGAGGATTACGTCACGAAAAATTCTCAACATGCTTTTTTTTTAGAATTTTTATAGAGAATATCGAAATTAAACAAAGAAAGGAGATATAGAAAAAAAATAATTGCAAACTGTATATGGGAACAATCTTTAGTTTTACCATATCTCATGATTAGGGGGGGGGGGGGGAAACGGGAAAAGAAAAGAGAAGTGTGAGGAACTCACCTTAGTCCTCACAAAAATGAAATAAGAGGAAAAGTAAGGTAAAAGTATGAGGAACTGAACTGTCCTCACAAAATAAAGAAAACAGCAAAAGAAATGAAATGTGTGGAGAAACTCACAAACCTCTACCAGGAAGTGGGAAAGGTAGTCACCGTACTGAATAGTTGGTCCAGCACACCAGCAGATTGATCCTGAGGTGATCACTCAGGACCTCCTGCTAACCTGAAACAGGCCAAAGCAATGTGTAGCAGTGGACCTCGAAATCACTGCCCAGCTCCGTGACGAATGGGCTCACTAATGGCAAGATGGGCCAAAAAAGACCTCGCTAGTCATGAGCTCAGGAGAGGAGACGAGGACCCCTGAGCAACTATCAGGATCCTTCTTTCTAGCGAGACGGACCACTGTGCATATCAGACACGCAGGCGAGTATTTAGGTTCCTGTGAAGGCACCCGAATCAGTAGAACTTTCACAGGTGATCCCCTCACTTCGGAGAGGAGTCCGCACTGAGGAGCTTACTCTAATTCTAGTGGAGGATATTTCTTCTGATATTTTCGAAATTCGTTGTCATAATTCTTTAATCTATATATTTGTTCTGGGGAAATAAATGCTACTCTTAAGATTAAGAACGTTGTAATGTATTAAATTCTAAGTTAATAAATTAAAAAATTTAATTTTTTTCTAAATTCTTTCTTATTTATTGTCTTTATTCATTATACTCTTTTCATGTTTATTTTCATCGATGTTATATGACAGTAACAATCCGTATTTCCGGAATAATTTTATCCTTTCCCTTAATAATCGTTGCAACCGAACCGCGAGCCAAGTTCAACGTGCTCACGAGCTCCTCAATATTAGGAACACCGTTTTCACACATTTCTATCATTGATTTCTTCACATCCAAGCTCAGGGCTTGAAGGAGATTTTGCTAAAAGTTGTTTTCAATCGCCAAATCCCAAGAGCAAATGAAGTGGGCGTATTTCCTCTGTCACAAGGTGAGGTAAATTAACTTAGGACTGACTGGCGAATTGCATTGCATTGCTCGACGTGTGAGCACCAAACAATATTTTCTAAGTACAGAGAGAAAAACTGTTAACGAATGATGGACAAATGTGCAGCTCCTTTTTTATTCGGTAGGAAATGTCACTAATTCAGAGAGAAAAATGTGTCGGTTAAAACAATTCGTTAGAGCTTTATAGGCTATTAGGTATACTTTAGTCATCTATTTGAAACACATTTTGGCAATGAATAGACCTCCTTATTACGTTCCGGTGTTCAATTTCATAATAAGCAGTAGGTGAAATATAACAGATGATGAAATATATGAAACTGATAAAAAAGAAATCTTGTGACATCAACAAAAGCCCGATCTTCATGTGAATCCAATCGAGATGTTTCGAGGTAATCGAGTAGTGTTCGAAATCACTCGACACAGGTCTTTGAACATCTCGCATCGACAGAAATGCCATCGAGAAATTCTATTGATTTCTTAGAGATCCATTTAATCTTTATTCTCTCCAGAAGAGAAAAGGGCACTATGGGAAGAAGATTACGAATAGGGGGGAATGAACATCAGCTATTCTGATCAGCAGACTTGTCCACGAAACCTTCGCAGCAACAAAGAAGCAAAACCAGCTGAAAGCAAGCTAGCAGAGTAAAGGGGGGATGCATCTGCAGCAGAGAGGAGATGCAATTGGAAGCTGAAATACATCGAAGGAAGGAGATAAAAAGAAATCGGATGGGATTTTGAAGATGAATCGTTATTACTACCACTTCACGTGCATTACAATGACGGCTTCTCTTCTCATTCATCCAATCCGAACCGTGATGAAATTTTAAATTTGGCTACTTTCCCCAAATGTGAGTTACGATTTTTTTCAAACTAAGAGGAGTATGCATAGTTTTCAAATTACGATAACAGTGTCGATGTATTCATATATCAGTGTCGATAACAGTGTCGAAATATTCATATATCAGTGTCGATAACAGTGTCGATATATTCATATATCAGTGTCGATAACAGTGTCGGTATATTCATATATCAGTGTCGATAACAGTGTCGATATATTCATATATCAGTGTCGATAATAGTGTCGGTATATTCATATATCAGTGTCGATAACAGTGTCGGTATATTCATATATCAGTGTCGATAACAGTGTCGATATATTCATATATCAGTGTCGATAACAGTGTCGATATATTCATATATCAGTGTCGATAACAGTGTCGATATATTCATATATCAGTGTCGATAACAGTGTCGATATATTCATATATCAGTGTCGATAACAGTGTCGATATATTCATATATCAGTGTCGATAACAGTGTCGATATATTCATATATCAGTGTCGATAACAGTGTCGATATATTCATATATCAGTGTCGATAACAGTGTCGATATGTTCATATATCAGTGTCGATATATTCATATATCAGTGTCGATATATTCATATATCAGTGTCGATAACAGTGTCGAAATATTCATATATCAGTGTCGATAACAGTGTCGATATATTCATATATCAGTGTCGATAACAGTGTCGATATATTCATATATCAGTGTCGATAACAGTGTCGAAATATTCATATATCAGTGTCGATAACAGTGTCGATATATTCATATATCAGTGTCGATAACAGTGTCGATATATTCATATATCAGTGTCGATATATTCATATATCAGTGTCGATAACAGTGTCGAA
Source organism: Ryuthela nishihirai (assembly GCA_038380435.1). Classification (NCBI taxonomy): domain Eukaryota; kingdom Metazoa; phylum Arthropoda; class Arachnida; order Araneae; family Heptathelidae; genus Ryuthela; species Ryuthela nishihirai. The sequence continues at coordinate 1,432,977 of JAWZYU010000025.1, forward strand.
ATATTCATATATCAGTGTCGATAACAGTGTCGATATATTCATATATCAGTGTCGATAACAGTGTCGATATATTCATATATCAGTGTCGATAACAGTGTCGATATATTCATATATCAGTGTCGATAACAGTGTCGAAATATTCATATATCAGTGTCGATAACAGTGTCGATATATTCATATATCAGTGTCGGTAACAGTGTCGATATATTCAGCTTTCTGTACATGGCTTCAGATCACCCAGAGTTTTATTATTTATTGCTAAAGGGAATCGTATGTCAATATTTGCGCTTCTTACGATATTTTCTCTCTTGCAGCTATTTGATCGACGCTCTGTAGTATTATTTTCTAAATTTCAAAGTATGAGCTTCGGCTAAAAACAGCCCTTTTTATATCAGCGGACACACCGACTTCACTAACTTGAATTTATTTCTCCTCGTCAGGTTTCTCATATGGAAACATTTCCTAGTGGATCCATCTAACACCACCCTCAGGTATGCGGTTAATGTCTCCGAACCAGCGACTCCTATCACGCAGACGTTCCGGTTTCCTGAAGCCGAAAAGAAATGGATGACTTGCTGTAAGGCTGCCATCCTTTGCTGCCAGGAGATGAGGAAAACGCCTCTTCTAGATACAGGTAGCCCCAATTCATCTCTTTCTGGTGTCCTCTCTCACTCTTCTCATCAGTTGGCCTGACTGCAATCCAATAAACACCAAACTCAAGACCTTAATGCCATGAAACCAACTATATGTTGCCAATAAAATATCAGCACTTAATCATCTCTCTTCTAAGCTGCTATATAATTCTTCTGACAGATGCTTAATAATTCATTTCGCCTCTTCCACAAAGGAAAGCACAATTCGCAATTAGTATTATCTTAAAGTACATGATGAGAATAAGGATACTATTCATAATTATTATCCTCACTCTAAATAAGAGTAGAGGATACCTTTTCAATATCATAACAGTGAATTTGAAAATAATAACATCCAAGCCCGGACCTAGAAAAAAATCGAGCCAGAAAAATTTAAAAGGGGGAGGAGCAAGAGAGTGTATTTCCGATGCAGTGTAACATTTCACCCTCCGCGTTACAATTCTTTAAAATATGCATCGAAAAAATTATTTTCAGAAACTTTTGGCTCTTTACCCTTATTAGCATTCTGAAAGGGGGAGAGAGGTATATGTCCCCCCCCCTACATTCGGCCCTCATAACAGCCATTCCTATTTTTGAACATTGTCTTCTAATTCTTCTCTTTTTTTCTTCCTTAGAAGACTTTACAGCTGGCATCTATTACACTGGGCAACAAATTTTCACAAAAGTCTTGCCTCTGAGATAAAATAGCCATTTCTTAAAGATTTCAAGGTACTGAACGCGAATATGACAATAAAAATGCAAAATTCGATACGATTTCTGAGAAATCCGAAATAGTTTCTTATATAATAGAGTAATACACACATATGACATGTATCGGTAAACTTCCGACGTCGCTTTGCCCGTCGCTTGTACAGCTACTCAGGATCATCTCTGTCGAGCGTCCAACAGTAGTCCGCCAACATTGAAGTGGACCAGTTTCCCTGGTATCGTTTCTCCATTGTTGCAATGCCCTGGTGAAAACGTTCACCGTGCTCCATCCCTAACCATGCCGCAGTTGTCGGGGAAGAAATCTAAGTGGGAATGGAGAAAATGGATCTTTAAGGATATGTTGCAGCCAAGTTTGTGATGCAGAAACAACATGTCCTTAACCAGTTTCTTTTAGTTGTCTGCCCTGACATTCCCGAGGAATTTAGTTGACACCAGACGAAACGCGTCCCGTCTTTTTCTCGTCCCCCTGAAGCAAGTTGTCGAACATCTGGTCTCTGAACAGCTCGCGGATCTGAGGACCCACAAAAATTCCCTGTTTAATTTTCGCTTCGCTGAGTCTAGAGAATTTGTCAGTCAAGTACTTGAAAGCTGACGCAGTTGGGTCCATGGCTTTTACGAAGTTTTTCATCACACCGAGTTTGATGTGTAGGGACGGTAGCAGGATTTTGTGCGTTTCTGTCAATGCTGGGTGTTTTACATTATTTTCTCCGATCTTCAGAGATTTCCTCTGGGGCCAGTTTCTCTTCACGTAGTGCAAAGTCTTTGCTCAGCTGTTCCATTCACATAAGAAACAGCAGTACCTCGTATATCCCAGCTGCTGACCCATCAACAGAGCCACTACCTTCAAGTCACAACACAGTTATACTTGCTGTATTGAAGACAGTTCAGAAGCTGTTTTAGGTTGTCGTAGGTTTCTTTAATGTAGACAGCGTGTCCGACCGGAATGGATGGAAGTTAATTTCCATCATGTAGTAACACCACCTTGAGACTCAATTTCGAGGAGTCTGAATAGTTGCCATTCTTGAGGGTCATGTTTGATTCCGAGGTCATTCATCAGGCCATCTACATCAGAGCAGAACACAAGGTCATCTTCCTTTCTGAAGTAAGGCGCAAACCGCTCATGACCAGTTCGAAACGAAGTCACTCGGACATTTTCCTTGAGAAGATTCCATTGTTTAAGTCTTGTTCCAAATAACTCTGCTTTGGCCTTGGACCAGCTGCAGATCGCAAACAAGATCGTTCATTTCTTCTTCAGTGAGAATGTGTGGTGCAGATGACGGACCCATGGCAGACATATGGATCATCATTAAACTCCAAAAACTGTGGAGAACCCGACGTCAGTTCACCTCCCTCCTTGTCGTTTGAATTGATGGAAAATTCTTTTGTAGGTTCGGGAACGGGAAGACCTTCGCTGTATGGAACTGGTCAGAGAGCAGATTGTATATTTGGGTACGCTATTGTCCACTTCTTTTTCCTTGTGATGCCTCCAGAAACAGGTGGAACCATGCAGAAATAGCAGTCATTTGCGTGATTGTGTGGTTCTCTCCAAACCATAGGAACAGCAAACGGTATCGCCACTTTTTCTGCTTTCAGCCACTTCAGAAGATTTCTTGCACACGTACTGCAGCATATGTGTGGGGTCCAGGTCTTATCCTGGTCCCCAATCTTGCAACCAAAATAAAACTCGTACACCGCTTTCACTATTGGAGTGATGGCCCTTTTCTGGCTTCCCCGCAAATGTAACAAAATGTACCTGTACTATTAACACAGTTACGAGGCATCACTACTGCTGGATTAAAACTGCAAGGATCACTTGTGTTGTACTTACGACTCAGGGGTAAATGGGAGTCGCTCAAAAGACTTGCTCACCCTACGAGACGAGACGTGGCTTACAACTAACGATTGTATCATCTTTTGTCCACGATCGTAAAGCCGCGATGTCATGACTCAACTACATTGCATCAGACAATGTTACCTCCGGAGGTTGTGCGTATGGCGGGCTGATGCAATACAACGCAATATGTTGCAATCTGGAGTTTAAAATACAGCGTTACGAAATAGTTACCTAACTCAATGCGGACTGAGTCGTTTATACCTGACCATCTCTGTCTCTCCTAAACAAGAGCCAATCGACAAATGTTATTGTCATTTTCGTGTTCAGCACCTCGTAATTAGTAAAGATTGGCTATTTTCATTTCAAAGCCCTTTTGTATGTTGCCCAGTGTTATTAATCTTCCTAAATGCAAAGGATTATCAAGCCATGTGACAAAGCTCCCTCATTCTCAGATCTATTTTTACCTCGTTAATGATTAACTAGTTTATTCTCCCTTCCCACCATCTGCTGCTCCCACCCAATTAGAATGGATTTGATCATGATCAGTAGGTTTTGCATTTCTGAAACGTTTCGTTGCAAAACAACCGGTCACCTTGTCTTTGTGTGTTTTTGAGCCAACAATGACATCGCAAGCGTACAAACAAAATTTACACTTTTCGCCTAATATCGGAATTTCTCCATCCCGATTCGACTTCATCCGTCAGCTAAGAACGCCGCATTCTCTTCTGGTTAATGTCTCTCGAAAAACCCCATTCAAGGCCAAAGATTTTCAAAGCCAAGTCTGAGCTCTTACCTCAGCAGCATCTTAGAGCTGTCCGAAAGCATCCATTACTTTAATGAGCCTGTGACGATCTCTCAATCAGCGGATTGCTTCCCTCAGCGAAATTAAAGCGTCTCTTGCGCCCTGCGCTCAAGAGGTTTCTGAAGCTCTGATGAGCGATGGAGACTGAAATCTGATCCTTTTCAAATGCTAACACCACTCGCGGTTTCCATACTTTTTCTTCCCCCAAAGTTTCCCACTCTTCGATGGCAATATCAGATCGTCGGAAGCAGCCAAAAGGCCTCTTCCTTTCCCTTCAACCAAGAAGGGGGACCAGAGCTCTTCTTCTCTTAAAAGGAATGGTGAATGCTCTCCCTTCCGCATCGGTCGATGAGCGGCACCGACATCGACTCTGCATTTATCTTCCAAGCCTAAACCTAATGACGTCACGACAGAGAAATTTTTTTTTATAATATCCTGTACCAGAGCATTGCTACCGTACAGAGTAACACTAAGATAATCAAGGGCAGTTGGAACAATTAAAGGAAATAGTTTCCCTATTTGGAAATAAAACTTTCTCCTTTACAAATAAAAAAAATGGTACAGAGGATTAGTTTGCAATAGCTGCGACGCTTTGAATTAATATGAACGTCGTTAACAGACTCAGAAATGTTTCGAATATTGCTATATTCATACATTATTACAGAGAACGGGATCGAAGGATCCTTAAGTAATGAGAATCATTTGGATACAATAACCAGCAATGTTTTCTCTATTTTCGTAAACAGATTTCATTCACGAACAATTATTAAACAGCCACAAGGAACGATGAATCTCTGACTGTGTTTAATGCCTGAAAGCCATTAACCTGATCCGAAAAACTCCCCATCCTGTCATTAGAGGATACCGGTGGGCTTGGAAAGGCCGCCGTTCGTCGGATGGGACGTCCAGTGGTCCCTTTCCCTCAACTTTCTCTCAGCCATCGGCATTTAGCCCTTTTGCTGCAAAAACAGTGCCACTCAGAGGTACAAAATCCCAACAGAGCCCATTAAAATGAAAACTAACAAAAACCTTCTTACTGTTATACGTATTATAAATAATTAAAACCATTACCTGCAACATTCTAGACACTTTATGCATTCGTATATGGGATGTTTCTTATTATACGTAAAGCCTATTTAATTTTGAAGATTTTATATGCAGTTGAATTATATCCAGCTCAGTTAAATTTTACGATTTATACATTAAAAGTCGCACTTCATATGTAAATGAGGTACGTCTTAACGTTATTACTCAGCATTACATAGATACGGAGAATGATTGCAAAAAAGTAAGAGTGATGAATTGCAATAAAGGGATGTTATATATATAATGATAAAATTGTCATTTTCCAAAATGTGATAAATATGATGGCAACAAAGCGTAAAAACATCACATTAAAAAATAAATATTTCCTCAAGCAGCTGCTTTCCACAGAGGTCTGACAGGAGCCTGAGAGTTATACGTCATAGTAGAAGATCTGTGAGGATGGGGGGGGGGCTCAACATAAAGACAACACAAACATCCATGCCTTATCGGGACTCTAACCCAAGTACATATGATCAGTAGCCAGGCGCGCTAACCACTCGGCCATGGTACGGCTTTCACCACCAAAATTTTAAATTTCTAGCATAATTAGATTGCTTGCAATATTCGTTTAATTTTTTTTTATTTTAAAATCTTTCCACAGTTAGTGGGCGCAATTATAGCTATTTGGAGATTCTGAAAATGCGAATCGTAATATGTTATCAATACCTATCCACCTAAAAAGAGTTTTCAATTTACTTTGCCTCGTTGAATTTCGGTCCTCTTCAAACGTGTTTTTTTTTTTCTTTCGTTCCTCTTCTTTGCTGTGAAATAACCACGAATTAGACATCACATTAACATTTCTGGCAGGCAAAATAACCAAAACTTAGATATGCATTCTCATTATTTCTGCCATTATTTGTTGTAGGCCAGTGTTCCCCTACTTTTTATCATCCACGGGCAGCATTAAGGTTTTAACACCTTACTGCTGCCCGTGGATGATAAAAAGTAGGGGAACACTGGCCTACAACAAATAATGGCAGAAATAATGAGAATGCATATCTAAGTTTTGGTTATTTTGCCTGCCAGAAATGTTAATGTGATGTCTAATTCGTGGTTATTTCACAGCATTGAACTTAAAAGACTGAAGGTTTCGGGGCGGAGGTGGCTCAGTCGGTAGCGCGCCAGGCTCGTAATCTGTAGTTCCCAGGTTCAAGTCCCAGCTGGGTCAGCGTTGCGATTTAGCTCCGCAAAATTCCCCACCCTGCCCACGGTCAGTAGGGGACACCGATGGGCTTCGAAAGGCCGCCGTCCGTCGGATGGGACGTTAAGCCGTGGCCCCGTGTGCGGGACAGCCATACCCTGTGCACGTTAAAGAACACGCTGGATGGCCTTGACGGGAGGCTACTATCTGTCTCCCAACAGCTATTCCAGTGGGTCCCCTCCCGAACCTTCTCTGAGCCTTCGGGGTTCATGTGACCTGCCATTTAGCCCATGGTGTGCAAAAACGCTCCGCTCAGAGGTAAAACAACCCAACCCAAACCGCTGAAGGTTTTTTTATTCACTTTTTGTAAATTATAACTTAATCAGATTAGAGCTTAAAATCTTCAATAAGTTTTGATCATTTACAATTCGCACTAGAGGTCCTGCATCTGTTGCCATATATTTCTCTTCATAATTTCCAATTACTGACGTCATCACTCTCCGCTTACAGGGACCAACAGATGAAAGCAAACGACATTGAATGAGGGGACAACGAATTGCTGCCCTTAAATAACAATTGCTGATGACGTAAAGGATCCAGAAAATAGGTATTCTTGGCAAGACTGTTTAAAGGAGATTTGGATTCAGTCTTATTTAGTGGCAAAATAACACTTACTCCAATACAATAAAAAGATCTTCTAGCTCAGAAATTAATTAAAAATAATTTAAAATTCTCCGTCGTTGAGCAATAAAATTTTAGAGTTTATCCTTCAAACTATTTGCATGTTGAAAGTTCTTAGGAGAAAACTCTCAGAAGCTTTTCGGAGCAAAGACAGCGCTCTGTCTTCAGTGAAGTGATGCTATGTAGTGAGTGACGTTAGGTCTGTTTAGGCAAAGAGCTTCTTTCCATATGTCGTGAAGGGCGATTCCAGTGTCTCGGTTGCAGGTGGGGACGGAGGAGGTCATTATTTCAATAGCCTCGCGGACCATGGTTCCGTAGAAAGTGGATGCATGCGCAAGCAGGGTAGTGTGCTCCCAGTCTATTGTTGCCGTGTGGTGACATCAGTTTGGTGCTCCGCAAACCTTTCTTGTAAAGAGCGAATGGTTTTGCCGATGTAGTACACAATGGAATTATCCGGCAAATGTAGGGGAAATCGGTATATGCCCGAATTTTGAACCAATTTCTTCAAATTTGGAGCTGGGCTGAAAGCAATTTTGATATTATGGGCTCTGAGTAATTTGCGGACTGAGTCACATAGGAGAGGAACGTAAGAAATAGGTCGGCAAAAGTTGTACGTTCGTGGTCGGTGATTGGGAGGAGAGCCGAATCTCTTCTGTTTTTGTTTCTATATCTGCTGATAACTTTGTGTATTGTTGTTCAGTTGTATCCATGGGAAGCAGCGGTGGAATGGATGTTTCCTATCCGAAATTGTCCTTCAAGATCTTGAAACAAAATTATTCAACTCAGCAGTAATTTTACCCTACTTCTGGTGTCGCTATGTCGGCGATATATTTTTGATTTGGAATGGCAGCAATGAGCAATTAAACAGCCTCATTGACTCTGCCAACAACATATATCCTACGATACGCTTTACGAAGGAGGAGGAGAATAGAAGTGCCATCCCCTATTTAGATGTTTTCATCCAAAAAGATGACGCAGGAGCCTTGACGACGTCGGTATACCGGAAGCTTACCTACGTCCCTTCCGTCATACGTGCGGACTCATGCACCCCATGGGCATACAAAATTGCAGCCTTCCGTTCCCTCACACATAGGGCTTTCGCCGTGTCTTCAAATGAGCAGCTGCTTGAAGAAATTCTAAACATCCAGAATTCTAACTCTCAGAAGCTTTTCGGAGCTAACTCGCTTTCGTAGCTAACTTTCAAAATCTAAACTCTCAGAAGCTTTTCGGAGCAAAGACAGCGCTCTGTCTTCAGTGAAGTGATGCTATGTAGTGAGTGACGTTAGGTCTGTTTAGGCAAAGAGCTTCTTTCCATATGTCGTGAAGGGCGATTCCAGTGTCTCGGTTGCAGGTGGGGAGGGACGAGGTCATTATTTCAATAGCCTCGCGGATCATGGTTCCGTAGAAAGTGGATGCATGCGCAAGCAGGGGTGGTGTGCTCCCAGTCTATTGTTGCCGTGTGGTGACATCAGTTTGGTGCTTCGCGAACCTTTCTTGTAAACAGCGAATGGTTTTGCCGATGTAGTACACAATGGAATTATCCGGCAAATGTAGGGGAAATCGGTATATGCCCGAATTTTGAAGTAAGCTATACTTGTCCCTGTCCCTTTTGACCAATTTCTTCAAATTTGGAGCTGGGCTGAAAGCAATTTTGATATTATGGGCTCTGAGTAATTTGCGGACTGAGTCACATAGGAGAGGAACGTAAGAAATAGGTCGGCAAAAGTTGTACGTTCGTGGTCGGTGATTGGGAGGAGAGCCGAATCTCTTCTGTTTTTGTTTCTATATCTACTGATAACTTTGTCTATTGTTGTTGAGTTGTATCCATGGGAAGCAGCGGTGGAATGGATGTTTAGAATTTCTTCAAGCAGCTGCTCATTTTAAGACACGGCGAAAGCCCTATGTGTGAGGGAACGGAAGGCTGCAATTTTGTATGCCCATGGGGTGCATGAGTCCGCACGTATGACGGAAGGGACGTAGGTAAGCTTCCGGTATACCGACGTCGTCAAGGCTCCTGCGTCATATTTTTGGATGAAAACATCTAAATAGGGGATGGCACTTCTATTCTCCTCCTCCTTCGTAAAGCGTATCGTAGGATATATGTTGTTGGCAGAGTCAATGAGGCTGTTTAATTGCTCATTGCTGCCATTCCAAATCAAAAATATATCGCCGACATAGCGACACCAGAAGTAGGGTAAAATTACTGCTGAGTTGAATAATTTTGTTTCAAGATCTTGAAGGACAATTTCGGATAGGAAACATCCATTCCACCGCTGCTTCCCATGGATACAACTGAACAACAATAGACAAAGTTATCAGTAGATATAGAAACAAAAACAGAAGAGATTCGGCTCTCCTCCCAATCACCGACCACGAACGTACAACTTTTGCCGACCTATTTCTTACGTTCCTCTCCTATGTGACTCAGTCCGCAAATTACTCAGAGCCCATAATATCAAAATTGCTTTCAGCCCAGCTCCAAATTTGAAGAAATTGGTCAAAAGGGACAGGGACAAGTATAGCTTACTTCAAAATTCGGGCATATACCGATTTCCCCTACATTTGCCGGATAATTCCATTGTGTACTACATCGGCAAAACCATTCGCTCTTTACAAGAAAGGTTCGCGGAGCACCAAACTGATGTCACCACACGGTAGCAATAGACTGGGAGCACACCACACAGCTTGCGCATGCATCCACTTTCTACGGAACCATGGTCCGCGAGGCTACTGAAATAATGACCTCGTCCGTCCCCACCTGCAACCGAGACACTGGAATCGCCCTTCACGACATATGGAAAGAAGCTCTTTGTCTAAACCAGTGATTCCCAACCTTTTCTGGACCATCGCCCCCTTTAGAATAGAACAAAAATTTCAACGCCCCCCTATTCCATAATAATATTATAATTAACATAATAGTTAATTTTATATGAAATATTAAAATATTGGTGCATATTATCTGTACCTAATTTATCTGTTTATTTATCTATTAAAAATCATAAAGCAGAAATTAATAAAACGACAACCAAATGTAAAATAAAATTGTTTATTAAAATTTTAAAAATAAACACAGAATCAATAAGAAATAAAAAATAATGAGATAAACACAAAATTAATAATAAATAAATAAAATTAATGAGATGGTTGAGGCTGGTGGAGTGTTAACAATTTGTTAATGTCGGGTTCCATTTCGTTAACATCAATCGCAGATCGCCACGTTGTGATGTGTAGTCTGTTCCTCTTCTTTGACAGTAAATTAGCTACTGCACTGAATCCACGCTCAGCCATATAGGACGAAGGAAATGCGATTAAAAACTTCTGTACTATTGCTCACAATCCAGGGTAGAGAACTGGTATTGATTTTTGAAGCCAGAACTCTTGGTATCCATCTTTGAATTTTACTTTGAGTGGTTCGTTAGTCGTGAGTTCTAAGAGTTCCTCTTCCAAATTTGATGATTCTTCAGTATCTGTGTTTGCGAAAGGATCTAAAACCCAACTCGGTATATTCATGTTTAAAATATCTTGGAAACACTCCGTAAAATCAAAAGAACTTCCAAGTGTTGGCAGTAAGTAAGTAAATCTTCCGGTTTTGCAGAGACTGCTGATAATGTGGGAAAGTGGTTGTATTCACCTCTACCTAGATTTCGTTTGAATAGAGGACGTTTTGCCGCAAAAGCAGCTATGACGTTTTTCGTTTTAATTAAATTCAACTCATCACCTTGCAATTGTAAATTAACTTGATTAAATATTTTAAACAGGTCTGTCAAATAAGCGATGTCATTTTTTGACGTAATCAGGTTTTCGCGCAATTTTTCGTCTCTGTCTTCAAGAAAGTAAAAAGAGAAAAAAAAAACTGAGTCAAATAGATTGAAAAAACTATTCAGACAAACACCTTTAGAGAGCCAACGTACTTCTGTGTGCAGCAGCAAGCGATTGTAATCTTCATCATTTTCATTACAAAGCTTACCAAATAATCGGTCATTCAAAGAATTGCTTCTAATCTTATTGATTGCTTTAATAACGTAATGGTGCGACGTATGCAGACGTTCATTCAAATTTTTTGCAACCAAATGCTGACGATGAATAATACAATGTACAGCGAGTACATTTGGTACTGCTTGTTTCAAATGCGCTATGAAACCCTTATGACGCCCTGTCATTGCTGGAGCACCATCAGTAGCAGCAGACAAAATATTGCAAATAGGAATTTCTTTCTCTTGAAAAAACTTTTGCATGGTATTAAATATAGATTCTCCCTTTGTATCAGATTCCAAATTTTTAGCAAATAATAACGCTTCATGAATTTTTTCTTCTTTTATAAATCGTACGTATGATAAGAGTAGAGCTTCGTTATTTGGTAGAGTTGATTCATCGAGTTGAATGGAAAATTTGCAAGTCTTTAAGTAATCACATAATGATATTTCAACGTCTTTTGCCATTTCATCTATTCTTCTTTGCACTGAATTATTACTGAGAGGAATTTTTTTGATAATATCTGACGGTGTCTTATGATGAAAAACAGTTTTTAATATGTCTTTGACTGCCGGCAAAATTAATTCCTCGCCAATTGTGTATGGTTTTCCTGCTTTTGCGATTAACAATGAAACGTTTATATGAGGCTCATAGTCCATCATCATCTTGTTTAGAAGACGACGCAAAAGGGTTTCACATAGTTGGCTGTTTTAAATATTGCTTTTCCAGTTCTTGAAAATAGGATAAATCTTTGTTCTTCTTATCAGCATGCATTTTATTTAAATGCTCTTGTAGCCTAGAAGGTTTCATAGCTTCATTTGAAAAAACTTTTCGGCAAATTAAACACATAGATAATGATTGGTTCCTAGGAGAGTACGTAAATCCATATTTCAAATACTCAATACTGTACTGCCGGCATTTCTTTTTACATGAAGATTCAGACATTTTCAAATACAAATTAACTTCTCAACAGATTTATAGATAGTTATAAAAATAATGTTTATAATGACTTCTAACACTTATCACTCACGACTATTTATCACGGCGAAGCACATAAAAATAATAAAACATTCCTAGAGCTATCGCTTTTATAGATTTGATTTTGTGCACGCATTAACTTGTATGTTTGCGATGCCGGCGCACTTGCTCCGTAAACAAGTCATTTCAAGCTCCCATATTCTTGTCGAAACATGTTCAATTGCATGAACCGCGTGTTTGCCTACCAACTTGCAAGGACTTGTCACCGTCAATCTATTCTAAACTAAAACAAATTAGGTATAGGTATACCTAATGCTAATTTAAAAATGCTTATTAACATGATAACAATAAGATAATTTACATAGCTAGATAAAATATTTATTCATGAAAACAGGGATTTTCAAAGTATTTTATTATATTAAAAAAAATAATTATAAAAAAATATTAAATATAATAAATTTATTATTATATTATTATTGCATCAAGGTTGATTTGCCTATCAGGACGGACACACATGTCCAACATAATAAGCCTGATATAGTAGTGCATGTTAAGGTATTGAATGAGATTACAATTATTGAAGTAGAAATAACATCTCAGGATAACCTGCAGACAGTAGATTTTGAAAAGAAGAGGAAAGGATCTGCTGGCTAATGAGTTGAGCCTAATTCACAAGTGTAATGTTAATATTATACCTTATGTTCAGACGTGGGATGGATTGTAACTACGTACCATAAAGCATACAAAGCGACTTGGAATGGGAAAACATATTGAAGCTGATATTCAATCTGTGATCTTGAAGAGAACTTTTGAGAGCATCTCAGTCGACTTCAGACGTACCAGTACGCTAGTAGGCGGTACCAGGGAACTTATTGTCCAAGCTGCAGTTGAAAAGCTGTACATGACGGATGAGGTAGTGGATGACCAGAATCACCAGGAAGACACCACAGAATAGAAGAGATAAAAAGGTTGTCACAGAAAATTCCATTAAATTTATTTATTTATTTGACCGCCCCTCTTGAACGCCTCCCATTTGCCTCTGGATCCGCTACAGCCCCCATGGAAGGCTCCAGCGCCCACTGGGGGGCGGTATCGCCCCCGTTGGGAATCCATGGTCTAAATAGACCTAACGTCACTCACTACATAACTCACTTCACTGAAGACGGAGCGCTGTCTTTGCTCCGAAAAGCTTCTGAGAGCTTTCTCCTAAGAACTTTCAACATGCAAATAGTTTGAAGGATAAACTCTAAAATTTTATTGCTCAACGACAGAGAGTTTTAAATTATTTTTAACTTACTCCAATCTTACAATCAACTATTCCTGCAGTCTAATTCAGTTATTCGCTGTCATTTCAGTAGGAAATAAAATTCAACTCGCAGAAAACTTATTATCTGGCAAAAATCTCTTTGCCAGCCTTTGCTGGCAAAGAGATTTTTGCTTGCAACTTTGTTTTCGATGTCATTCGCAATCAAATTAATTTTGGAAAAAAAAGCTCATTTCAAAAATTCAAATTTTTGTTTAACACATTTTTGATACGCTTAGTACAGTTTTGGATTTTATGATGTTTTTTCTTATAAATTCTACACTTTAATCATTTTTAAATATCCTGTGTCAAAGAAGTTTAACCTTTTTTTAATTTTAGGAATTTTTGGGGTCTGGACATTTTGTCCCTCTTAATGAAATTTAATTAAGATATTCCAGATAGTGTTTCCTTCCACGTTTTTCTTAATGTGCCGCCTGTGCAGGTGCGTGTGAGAGTTAGGCCAACTCTGGTTTTAGGAATGAGCAGTCGTCGGATAACTGAAATATGTATTTGAAAGAAAGTCAGGCATAGAGAACTTTAGGAAGATGCGAAAGATGCATAGCAGCTGACTCCGCGCTTGAACGGGAACTGAGGTCGAAATGCCCATGCAGTGTTTCACGGCATACAACCCAAAATGCTGAAGGTTTTTTAAAGAGAAATCACCATCATTCCATAGCATTTCACAGCTACAACATTGATCATAACTATCTCAAGAAATGTAGAAAGCATTTGGGGAAAAATTTTGAAGATTTCCTGTATGTCGTTACTAATATTATCTTCTGCCATTTTCAAATATAGCGCTCTTTTAAAAAAAACATATTTTGTCACCTTATGAGGGACACAGTTTAAAACCATTTATGTTTGATCCCGTAAAGGAAGCTCCCTCCCCCCCCCCAAAAAAAATAAATTGCATCCGGCTTCACAAAACTGTGAGTCAGTTCTAACAACATATATTAGCTTTGGGTTGGATTGTTGGGTTGTTTTACCTCTGAGCGGCACTTTTTTGCACACCATGGGCTAAATGACCAGGTCACATGGACCCCGAAGGCTCAGAGAAGGTTGGGGGAGAAGACCCACTGGAACAGTTGTTAGGAGACAGATGGTAGCCTCTTGTCAAGGCTATCCAGCGTGTTCTTTAACGTGCACAGTGTATTGCTCTCCCAAACACGGAGCCACGGCTTAACGTCCCATCCGACGGACAACAACCTTTCCGAGCCCATCGGTGTCCTCTACTGACCGTGGGCAGGGCGGGGAATTTTGCGGAGATAAATCTTATCGCTGACTCAGCTGGGACCTACAGATTACGAGTCTGGCGCGTTACCGACTGAGCCACCCACGCCCCCTATTAGCTGTGGAATTACATTGCTACTGCAAATCAGTATTGGCAACTCTTGAGACAGAAGTTTGTAACAATATATGCCAACTGGTACTTACTTAGAAAACTTCAGGAGGAAGCAAATGGTGGGAAGAAAGGTTAAATACCAGCGGGAATGGAAGAAATGTTATAAAGCGATGAGAATTTTTTACGATAATAAACCGATTAAAATTAAATTGATAGACAGGCGTTGTTGCTGATAGCGGTAAACTCTGCAGACGGACTGGTCCCCCTATTTTAATCATTTGCATATCTCGACTCAACTCAGCTGCCCAATGATTTGCATGCACTTCCGATCATTCCTTCTGGATGTAGTAATTTCAACGTTAGAGCGTGTAAGGTCGTTCAGAAGATCCTGGGACAAGAAATCCCATTCTTCCGTGGCGAATGGGCTGTTGAGCAGTGCCCCTTGTGTTGGACAGTCATACACTGTTCACGTCGGGGCGGGGGTGGCTCAGTCGGTAGCGCGCCAGGCTCGTAATCTGTAGTTCCCAGGTTCGAGTCCCAGCTGGGTCAGCGTTGATATTTATCTCCGCAAAAATTCCCCGCCCTGCCCACGGTCAGTAGGGAACACCGATGGGCTTTAAAAGGACGCCGTCCGTCGGATGGGACGTTAAGCCGTGGCCCCCTTTTTCAGGAGAGCCATACCCTGTGCACGTTAAAGAACACGCTGGATGGCCTTGACGGGAGGCTACCATCCCAACAGCTGTTCCAGTGGGTCCCCTCCCCCAACCATCTCTGAGCCTTCGGGGTCCATGTGACCTGGCCATTTAACCCATGGTGTGCAAAAAAGTGCCGCTCAGAGGTAAAACAACCCAACCCAACTGTTCACGTTAAAGAATATGGTATCTTCTATCAGGGCCATTCAGCATCTGTCTGCTAACAGGTTTTCATTGGGTCCCCTTCTCCCACTCTCCTAATGACCCCTATGGCTCAGAAAATTGGGGGAAGTCATTTATTCCACTGCAAAAAAAAATGTTGCCAATCCATTCTTTTATAAGGGTTAACTTTACATCACTGAGAGACCGAGGGGTGGCTGGCGGTTTGCAATGCATCTGCCTAAAGCAGTGGTTCCCGAACGGTGTGTGCCGCAAAATTTCGGGTGATAATGCAGATAAAAGTAGATTTATAAAACATTTTGTTGCTACCTTCTGCCACTGATTCTTCATTTTAAATTTTCCGTCTAATCAAAACCTTTCAACATTAAATCTTGTTGTTAAAGCCAAAATATCCCCATAACATGTACGGCGTACGTACTAGCCTTAATACACGTCAAAACGTGAATAGAATAGCTCCACGTTTACAAACGACTCCATGGAAATGGCTAATATTGAAGGCAAACTGCGCATGCACGAATCTTCCGTAGTGTTGCCAACTTAAATTTTTAAGTGTGCCGCGAGCAAGGAAATTTTGAGAATCACTGTCCTGAGTCATCCCATACATGTCCGATGGGATTTAGGTGTGGCAACCTTGCTGGCCCGGTCATTCGTTCCCTCTCTCCTGTTTCTAAATATTCCTGAACCAAGTTATCTCCATGCGGACGGAAATTGTCATCCATAATGGGTTATTTTACCTTTCAGATTCATTTTTTTTGCACACAATGGAATAAAGGCCAAGTCCCAGGGGGTCCAAGGGCTGAGAGGAGGTTGGGCGAAGAGGATACACTGGACAGTTGGTGGGAGACAGATGGGAAACTCCCGTCCAATCATAACAGTACTGTAAAAGATATTCAAAAATTGTTTAACATTGAATAAGTGAGACTCTAATGTAGATTCTTTGATGTTTTATTTTCTAAAAACAAGTTTCCTTAATAATAAAGTAAAACATGGGAAAAATGCCACGCAGACAAGGGACCTTTTCTTATAAAAATCTCCACTGGCATTAGTATGTGCCGAAATTTCAAACCCAATATTTCCTTCATAGGTAGTACTAGCTACATCCAACCCTTCAATATTTCTCTCTCAAAGAACCAAACTGAATCGAAACTAATTTTGTTAAGCGAGGTAATCCAACTGTGAAAAAATCTGTGAAAAATTCACTTCTCCCTCCGTATGTTGCAGATATGACAAGAACAACATTACATGCGTTTTTCAAGTGGAAGAATCTAATTCTGCATATATGATTGGCACTAAGTAGTGAATGTGCTATTGAAAGCGAATAATATGTGCTGCTGGAATTGAATATATCGTGTATTATTGTTACTGAACAGTGGGTGTGCTATAAAATGAAAAAGAAAAAATCACCTTCAGCAAAGGCACTTGCGATGGAGGTCTGACAAAGTGCCCGTTAGTATAATACGTCATAGGAAAGATAATGTGGGGAAAGCAAGATCTCAGCAAAATTGCAGAGAATCCTCAATCAAGGCCACTCTTTATGTTCCTTAATACATAAATGGTTCTCCTTCGTAAAGAAGGGCCCATGGCTTAACAAAGTTTTTCCCCGATTATCAAACCGCCATTTTCCTAAATATCAATGTCTCTTTTCCCACCGAATGTAGAGATTGGGTTAACGAAGAAAGTCTCAATGCAGGCGCAGTAGGGATTCGAACCATTGGAGGAGTGGGCTGATGCGCTAACAATTAAGCTAACCCTCTCCTCAGATATGAAAATGTCAGAGATTTCATCCCATCATCACTTTGCTTTCTTTCCCTCTGAGATCATCTCTGCAGTGTGCAAGGCTCAGCCTCTCTTCATCATAAAGTTAGCTATTCACAAAACATGACTTAGAACTTGGGAGAGTACACCATTATTAACCCAAAATCATTTTGAAGTTCATACAGGTTGGGTTGTTTTATCTCTGAGCAACACTTTCTTGCACACAGTGAGTTAAATGGGCAGGTCACAAGGACCCCGAGGGTTCAGACATGCTTGGAGGAAGGGGACCTACTGGATAGCTATTAAGAGATAGATGGTAATTTCCTGTCAAGGCTCTCTTGCACACGGAGCCAGGGCTTTACGTCCCATCCGACGCTATCCACTGCAATCCAAGGCATGCGGTTTCTACTACTGACCGAGGTAGGGTGGGAAATTTGCGGAGATAAATCTCAACACTGGCACTTGTGGAACTCGAACCTGGGAACTGCACACTATGAGCTTGACGCGCTACCGACTGAGCCATCCCCGCCCAAATTCATACGGACTAACCCAAAACGTATTCAAGTATATAATACAATCATCAACGTTGGCTTTCTATAACTTACGTTATCCATTCAATAATAAAACCATTGACCTTCAAGGACAACAAATGTACAGGTATCTCGAAATCCTGGATATATATAGACACCTTATTCATGTGCATCTTTAAAATTAAAGAATACAGACGTTAAGTAGGTTGGGAAATTTGCTGAAAGCCACAAACGTTCAAAATGGCCACTAGAAACAAAATTCACTGTTGACCAATGCTACACAACAGATTGACATATTTGTAATCACATTGTTGATATATTAGCCACTTCGTCCTCTTTTCTTGGCTTCCTTGACTAAACTGCGTTCGTCAAAATACTCCACGAGTAAAATCTCTAGAGGTGTCAGATAAGTGGTCCAGATGCTTATTGTACATTTCCTCTATGTCCTATCCATTAAGTGATTTATGAATTTCCAAAGTGTATCTACAGTATTTCAGACTCTTCTGGTGCAGGCATATAACAAGGACTCGAACCTGGATCACGTAAAAAGGGGTTGGATCTTTCCTCCTGAAGGAAAATTGAAAACTGAAAATATTTGAAGGATTAAGGCTTAAGAAATGAATTTTTGTGTGTGTTTAGTTGTTTTTAAGCCATTTTTAATGTATTACAAGTAACTGTATACAACGTAATTGAGTACCCAGAGCACAACAATAAATAAAATATTTTGTACTTGTCGAGAATATTTTTTCCGTCACCATTTTTTGAAATTTGTCCCCCCCCCCCCCCCAGAAAATATATTTTGACAATATGTCTGTCCGATGGTGAGAATTTTGAATATTCGTACTTTTCACGTAAATTTTCCGACCATTTACTTTCGCCTGTATGCTTCCAAGTTTAAGATATTAGATAGTCTGCAAAATTGAATTTGCTCTATGTCATTAATAGAATAAGATAAACGTAAATAAAATATGTATATTTGGTATCCAGACACCAGAATTATTAAATGGAAAATTACAAACAAAATAGAGGTAAAATTTAAAATTTCTGTACTATAAATAGACTATCAATATTATTCATTAATAAATAGCCATCAGTGGCTTACATTTTTTTGAAAGTTTAGTTTCGAATAAATAGCTGGTAGGGTTTTTAATATATCCATCCCTCGATATACACGGAACTTGATTTGCACGGTTTCTTTTTAAACGGTCAAAAAATGAAGCTAGTTTCGTTTTACATGATGATAGAATCAGTTTTGTACGGTAAGGATTTATTTTTGCTTTTATTTTTTAAAAACACAATGATAATACCAAAATCCTATATTTAAAAAACATCACGTGCAACAAGCTATTCTTATATTCTCTCGCTAACATATTTTTGCCATTGTAATGCAATATGTCCGGCAAAATCTTAATAAAATGAAGCCTGCTTTGAATTCGTCAGCGAGATTTCACTCTTCCATATTATATTCTTCCAGACTAGTAAAAATCGTGCTTTAGGTCACATAGAGCAGAATATTCAATTTTGTAGACTAATATATAGCCTAACTATAGCTGATTCGTAAGTACACTGTTACATAAAATATCACATAAAAGCTTATTTTGCAATTTAAAGCATATACGTATTGGTAAATGCTTAAATTCAAATTTATATTCAGGTCAAAAACATCCTTCTTCGAAAATTGGTCTAGAAATTCTGTGCTGTCTGTCTACATTAAGGGTAGTATTTTCCGTGACCAAAAAGAAAAGTAATATATGAGAAATTAATCTAAGCTTATCTGAATGAATACAAATAAAATAGAAAATAATGTTAATGTTTATTATTACTGCTGAACTGAAATTTGAGATATTTCCTTCAAATAATATTTCCAATGTATGTTTTATTAATAACAAGCATTTTTCAGAACCTATACCCCTTTCTTCCATCCGTTGTTCGTCTCGATTTACATGATTTTTTTCCCGGAAGCTATCTACCGTGTAAATCAAGGGATGGGTGTATCTTAAGACCTAAAGGTCAAGGGCCAGTCTCACCAGTGCATTTGCAGATATTTGCATACTCCGGAAAGATGCAGAATCTCATCCGTGCTCAACAATATGATCGCAAATTGTAGGGAGAAACAATGCATTCTTTGATGGGATTAGGGAGATGCTGGTTTGTCCGCAGCAGCTAGCCATTAGTCTCCACGATTCTGTGAAGAACTTAGGGATTCAGGGAACTTCAGTCATGGTACCAATTATGGTGTAAACGTTACACGACTCGGAATCTTTTTTTTTGTTCTTGTTCATTTGTTTCGTAATACGGATGATAAAACTTGTAGCCAACCAGACAGCATGAAAATTTGGGAAGCGGAGATTTTGTTTTAGAGAACTGAAATTTAGTAACAATAGCAGACAATCACATAATGCAAATTTGGATTTTAACCCGAAATCCGGTCTGGCGATTGATATCTGTACTCTGCGTTATAACACTACGCCAGAGGAGAAATAACTGAAAAGTAAAACATTTCAGTTCCAATTGGAGCTGACTTCTTTTATCTACTATATAGGAAGGTGGGTATGTTGGTATCTGAGGGTAGGGAAATCAGAGCGCTTTAAGTATCTTTTGTGTTCATATATCTTTGTTAACTTCTTTCTTAAAAAAATGTGCGGAATTTCGAAAGAACGAAGCGCGCTTTTTTAACCAACTATGGGAAATACATAATCAAAAAATGGCTTCCGATAAAAAGTGGCTTAATATGAACTTAAGTCTCGCTGACAATGACCGAAGTAGAAGTGTGTAAGGAATATTAACTTGAATGAGTGTTGACTTCGTTTTAGCTTGATGGAAATTAAACATTTCCTCTCGAAGAGTTAGCAAACAAGTTGCATTCAACAAGTTAGAGGCTGAAGAATTATTAAAAGTGCGCCCAGTGAAAGCACTCGATGTTCGTCGTATTAACTTCGATTTAAAGGTTGAGCAAAAAGTGCTTTCATTTTTCCTCCTTCAGCTATTGAAATAGCATTCACTGCGGGATCTTTCTGTTGTGCGCAGAAGCAGAAGCCAAAGCCATTCACAATATCTCTGTCGGCGCACAACATCAACAGTGAAACCCCTCGACCAACAATAAACTCATTGTTGTTGTCCGAGGGATGGAATCCGCCCTGCAGACGAGGCTCTGCTAATATTGACTCAAGAGGGCGCTATTTGTCTATTGAAACTGTTTCTTCCCGGAAGCCATGCAAAAAGAAGATTCTTTTAAGTAATGAGTAGCGTTTACTTCTTTCAATTTGCGATTCGTTTAACAATGCATCATTTTCTTCACTTCAGATCAAAATTTGCTCTTATCCATTTCCCTTTCGGCGAAGAACTGCATTTTAATCTCGACATCGTCCATTAGCCGTCTTTAGTGAAACTTTTTTAGCTCTATCCACAATCAGCTCTTTCCGAAATTCGCGAACTTAGATGAGATCCAAGTTCAGAATTTCCAAATCAGAGGGTCACCCAAGGGCAGATTTATTTGAAGGGACTTCTTCAATGACTATGAAGATAAAATCATCCCATTTCAGCTCTAGTAACATAAATTTACGAGGGGAACATTCTGCAAGGCTAACATGTATCTTGATCATTGCTAGAGCCATACAAAAGAGTGTCATCACATTTGGATCATTCTTCCCGTATTTGATCCTCTAAAGCATGTTTGTCTAAAGTGTTTAGTCTAAAGTTTAATGTTTGTCTAAAGTTTTAAAGGCTTTTGGGTCGCATGCGGCCCAAACGCAAATTATGAAAATATTTAAATTTACACATTTTTATTAAAAAAATAAATGTTTGCAATATTTTTCATATATAATCGATTCGTTGACATTTATTTTGAAATAAAAATTTAAATAAAAACATCTTAGTATGCCATGAGAATTTACGTTTCGAATTATGTGTGTATCCACTCGACGGCGAATTTTTTGAAGAATTACAATATTTGTATGCAGTATATTGCATTGTATTTTGATTTCCTAATCCTTTTGGCCAAGGGAGCCTTTCACAGAAAAAGGGGCCATCGAACGTTCGCGAAAGTTCGCCAAATCGATCCGACCCGTTGGCTTTCCTCTCGCTGAATTTTCAGCGAGTTTTTGATATCCCACTAGTTTTATATTGCCCTTTTTTATTTTATAATAGAAAACATAAGAAAATAAATGAAGTTTTATTATTCATATTCATTAACTATATTTTATATTTTATGTGCGGCCCAAAACACTTCATCTTCACTTAGTGTGGCCCAGGGAAGTCAAATATTCACTCAATGTGGCCCAGGGAAGTTAAAAGTTTGGACACGCCTGCTCTAAAGAAATAATAAAGTTACTCTAAGCACCAAACTATAAACATGACGACTAGTATAAATTACTATAAAGATCATTACTCATAAGAATAATAATTTATTTCCTTCATATACTATGCAGAAATATATATAACAAGCCTTTGAAGGTGTTACTCGTGAAGATCACTTATATGTGAGTAGTAAAAACAAAACACCAACAAGAGACGTATAAATGCATGATACGAGAAAGAAGGCCGCATCTGAACACACTTAAAAGGAGGCGAGAAGCTTTTTTTCGTTTAATCTTCGTTAACTATAAAATTAAAGAGGTCAACCTAAGCATATCTTCAATGTCTGAAGTGTGCTCTTCAACCATCTGTTTAATTGCTTAGAGAAACTTATACAATTACTATTTTGATTTCTTAATGCAGGGAATTGAAAATATTTGATGCCGTGTGAAGGTAAAATGTTTGGTTGAATTTTTTTACTTAGTATAGAAACAACCTTTTCCTCCATCCGTCCATCCATCCATCCATATGCTACGGAGGTCCAATCAGACTGAATAATTTTCCTCTCCAGACGTGTCTGTTCTGAACTAGTGCATTTGGCCACTCTAGGCCAATTCTAGCAAGGTCCTGTTTGACATCGTCTGCCCATCGCTTCCTAGGTCTCCCCATTTCTCTGATACCCTTAGGCACACTCTTCATAATCCTGTTTGTCAATCTGCAGCTATGCATATGAGTAACATGGCCAAACCAATGCAGTGTCTCTCTCCACAGTATGCTACTCAAAAGAGATTGATGACTCCTTCTTCTAAACTCATCAATATTTACAAAGTCGAGCCACCTAATACCCAAAATATTGCGTAAGCATCTAGAATCAAAGGCATTAAGTTTCTTGTTATCCTGCTTTCAAAGGGTTCATGTTTCGCTACCATAATTAGACTTAGAAAGAACCAAACTATTATACAGACTAATTTTAGCCTTTAGGTGTATACGCCTATTTTTTCATACTCTCCATAGATTCTTAAAAGTCCCAGCAGCAATCCATATTCTTTTATTTATCTCATGCTGCACATCACCAGTATCTGTTACATAGCTCCCAAGATAATTAAACTGAGACACTTGCTCAATAAAACAGCCATTCAAAGCAAACTGAAGCACTCTCTGCCTGACCAATTTTCATCCCTTTAGTTTTTTCTCTTTTTATCATCAAACCTACTCTATTACCATTCTCATGAACAACCCTAATGAGAAAATTCATCTCCTCACATCAGTAAACAACAGGGCCAAATCAACTGCATAATATAAATCAGAAATTTTGAAATCTTTAGAACATTTCAGGCCAAAATCTTTCCCTTGCAAAGAATTTCGCATTACATAATCAATAACCAAATTGAAGAGAGAAGGAGATAAATTGCACCCTTGTCTAACTCCACTAGCAATGCTAAACCAATCGCTACAAGACGTATCAACTCTCACACAAGACTCAGTGTAATGAGAGCTCTCTATAATAACACTAACTTATCAGGTATTCCATATGATCTAACAATCAACCACAAATTATGTAGATCAACAGAGTCAAAATCCTTTTTGAAATCTATAACGTTAACAACCAAAGGTTTCTGAAACTCTAAATATTTCTCAAGAATCTGCCTAAGTGAAAATATCTGATCTACACATCCCTTACCACTTGTGATCCATACTGCTCATCACGCATTTATTCGTCAACCAGATTCTCTATTCTATTCAGCACAATCATGCAAATACAGTAATTATAAATATAATTGTAAATAAAATATATTTACCTGGAACAGAAAGTAGGCTGATACCTCAATAGTTATCACAAGAACTGCGATCACCTTATTTTAAAAATAAGGATAATAATAGCTCTGTTAATAAATAATATTACCTAATTAGTCCTACCATATAGACACTTTTTTGTGCTACTCTTTATATTAATGTTTGTCTATAAATATATTTTATTTAGGAGAAAATTTATCTGTATATATTTAATAATAAATGCAAATAATTTTCTTTTTAAATAAAATATATTTATAAATAAGCATTAGTATAAAAAATTAGCACAAGAATCCACCAGTAATGATATTAGAATCAAAAGTATACTAATTGTCAATATATATATATTAGGACTACTTAAGTGACGTCAAAAATTTAGTACATTGGCCTTATGTTATAGGAGGTGTTGGTAGAACTAACCACATTGTTTAGAACATCACTGAAATTCTCAGCCCATCTAGCATAACAGAATCCTCACCTTCAATAACCTTTCCATGTTTATCCCTCAATCACTGTAAACCTGTCCGTTTTTCCCACACAAAGCATTAACTATCTGGTACAGCTATCTCCTGTTACGCTGTATAGCTGCTCCTTTGTTTGTCAGCCAAGCCATCAAGCCAAAGATTCTTATCAGCTGTTAGCCAATCCTTTAGACATTTATTAAACTCTTTGTAACGCTTTCTGTTAGGACTCTAAGGTGTTGATTAACTATATTCCTGCAGTTCTTCCTTTCAAAAATAAGCTCCAATGCCTTATTACTCAAATAATTTTGCCCAAGAGAGTACTGTTAGTTACACGAAACCCCTGTTTAAAACGGCCCCATTCTTCCTGAACTACAGTAGTAATCAAACCATTGTCTGTCATAATGACAGACAATCTGTCTGTCATTATGACAGACAGATCAATGTGGATCTATCATATTATGCTTTGGCTATAACTGGATCTTTTAGAGCTTCAGTGTTAAAGGTAATTTTTTAACCTTAACACAATACTTCTTAAGTTTAAGTTGCAAGACACTTTGCAACTTAAACTTAAGAGATCCAATTTCATCTCCCCTATATGACCTGGTATTCCTAACGGGTCTGGTACTATTCGTCTAATGCCAACTGGTCCAATGCCATTTCGTCCAATGCCGATTGGTACAATTTCAATTCGTCTAACGGGTATGATTCGATTCCCTTTAGACACATGACGATTGTCTAAAGGGGCGATTCGTCCAAAGTCGATTCGTTCAAAAGTACAATAGCCAATGACGATAATGTAATGTTATCAGGGACGGATCTGGGGGTGCCCCCTCCCCTTTCCCTTCCTCCGAGAATTCTAGGAAGAGTATGGGAGATGAAAAATTGATAAACATATATATATTATGCATTTTTCAAAACATTTTTAAAGACCTCCAAAACGGAGGGGAAAATATTATTGTGGATCAAGAATTAATTTTTTTTTCTATTTGTTTTTAACACATTTTCTTGAAAGCAAACCTTGCTGATGCTATTGCCAGGTCCGCCCTCCGTCCATCTGTCTCTACATTTAATATCTCTGGAACCAATCAATCGATTTCGATGGTCCTTCTTGCGTCGGATGGAGGAAATCTCCTCCAGATGAGAGTAGCTCCTTTGAAAGATACTAACGTCCTGCACCACGATAAGACTAGGTCATACTTTAAGAGCTAGGTCTGGCAGGTTCTGGGCATCATCACAGGGTGCATAGCTCTCCTTGAAGTTATTCCAAGCTGCCACTTACATACCATCCTCATTAATATTTCATAAGTACAATTAAAAATATTTTTTCTCGCTCTTTCCAGGTGAACTTTATTGTCCACGCACGTGGGATGGATGGCAGTGCTGGCCTGACACCCCTGCTGGGTCATCGCGGCAGTCTCCGTGTGCTTCGCACGTGTATTTCCACAGCAGACCCCCAGCTTGTACACGTAAGTTTACTTCAGACTTGATATCAGTTTCATGCCCTTTTAAAACAAATAATAATATCTCTTCACATGATAAGCCCTCGTAGCCTTTATCTCTGCCACGAAATTTCTCCCAAACCATTTCCCAGTAGGAATCTACTTACCAAAACGAAAGACATAATTTTCAATGCTGTCTGCTTCTGCACCCTTTCACCATAGACAGAATATTCGAATTCATTTTACTGATTTCCATCAACTAGAAGGACGCATATCGCCTCTGGCTCATATGAGAATCTCGTTTTCAAAGAGAAAGAAGTTTTTTCCTTTACCTACTGTTTCATTCCTTAAAGGTTTTAATTTGAGCTAGAGGATGATGGAAAAAATGCAAATAGCATTTCATTCGTAATTGTACAACTTAAAAGCATTCGTCCTTTAATTCTTAAATCTAAAAAGTTGCATTCCCCTCACCTCTCAGAAAAGTGGGTAGATTGTGGTGACCACCCGAGTATATTTTAGAGCGGCACACACACTAAGGGGCCGTGATTCCCTACTGCTGCTAATGTAAGGCAAGTTCCCGTACCAATATCAAAATCAACACGGCCAAAAGTGTGCCAAAAGGTGAGCGGACGATACACAGTTGATCAGTTCCATGCAGGCCGCGTGACGGCGACAATAGCACAGTTTCACGTGGGAAAAATAGTCAGATTAAAGCGACTTATGACCCTTACCTCGTTCAGTGCAGGCTGACCCCAGGGGACGACATCGTAGTTTGGCTAGCCGCTGTCGGTAGCTGTTCGCACTCGTCCCCGGCGCTTTCGGCTGCTGCTGCGCTTTTTTTTTTTGCTCTCCAGAGGCGACAGCTCGCGTCCTCCTTCACTCCAGTCAGCGACGAGAAAGTCCCAAAAGTTTGCGCCTTTTTCATTCCACTTTTCACGGGCCCCTGGCAGAGGTCACCTCTGTGCATGCGTGGCGATTGGCCAGCGCAGGCCGAGGTGCGAATCCTCCCGACCCACCTTTCCGACTTGTTTACCACAACATGTCCGTAGACCCTCTGCCACTGGGGCCTCGGGACCACGCTGAACGACTTGGTGCCGGAGGCAGTGTTCTTCCTCGGTCGTCCAGGACACCAAAAATGGAGGCAATGCAAAATGCCACTATCGAACGAAGATAATGGCGTCCTGACCTTCCATGCCAACAGTCGTGTCCACATGATAAAACAAATGTGGGCACAAGATTATTGCTGTCAGAGGAATATCTCTCAAAAACTACTACTAATTTTTCAAATTTCTATTCTGTACATATTATTTGTAAAACTCGATAACAGCTCTGCCGTTTCATCATTTCAATGATCTGTAAAGATATATATATTAAAATTACTAAGTATTTGAAAAATGCGAATTCTAATATTTCATTAGTACCAATCAAATTAAAAAAATTCTAATTATCATTTTCATTGTTTCCAATCAAAACTTCATAACGTTCACATTCCACCGCCAAAAATTTGCAATATTTTGAATTTTCAAACTTTTTCACCGTTAGAGGGCGCAATTATAGTGTTCGAAGGATTCCGAAAGTGCGTATCATAATATTTTATCAATTCCTATTTAACATTAAAAGGATTTTTTCATTTATCCCTAAATACAAACAATTAACTGGTAAAGCAAAAAATTATCTTTTGCCACCCCCTTGTCTAATAGGTTAATTCACTGTTGCCCATGAAAACATCATAGCGTTCACATTCCACCACCAAAATTCAAAATTTCTGGTTTAAATGTATTGTTTGCAATATTCGCTTGAATTTTGGAATTTTGCAACTTTTTCCACTGCTAGAGGGCGTAATTATAGCTTTAGAGAAATTCGGAAACTGCATATCGTAATATTTCATCAATACCTATTCAACACAAAAAGAATTTATCTCTGTAAACAAAAAAGTTCGATGTCTACAGACGGACGCCAAAGCAAACTATTATCTCAATTTCTTTGAAAACGAGATAAAAACGAACGCCTAACATTTAGTTTCCGTCTTGAACGGAAACTTCGTTCAATGTCAATTTATAATTTAAAAAAATGTTGATAACGAAAAGCTAAGAGAGATTCAGCTTTTTTTAATCTATTTACATTGCACTTATTACATGAGATTTCACCTGATTTTAAATAAATTGATAATTTTTTACTTTTTTTTTACTTTTTTCTGAATAGCCTTAGGCATTTTCTATATAAATACTAGAAATAAATCGACATCTTCATTTCTAGACTGTCACTCCGACCCCTATTTGACTTTCAACGAGACCACCGGATGTAAAACACCTTAACATAAGAAAATTGTCTTAAATAGTTAGCCACTCTAATTATTAGTTCTCTATATAGCATCGGTAAAGCACACTTGGACCTCGAAGGATTCATCGCATTGAATATTTCACGTTTTGAAATTTACGACCCGAAGTATCCACAGGCCCCAATTTTTAACTGTCTGGAATAGGGACACCGGGATTTCACCTTTCACCTCGAAGAACTCGCTGGATCCGAAATCTCGTGACGTTTTTGAGGTCTACAACACGAAACAGCCGCAGACACCAATTTTCAAGTTTCTAGCTCTCGCACATCAAAGACTCTGTCTTTATTTAACATTCAGGGAGACGTCAGAGGTCAAATTTAGAATTTTTTCCTGAGAACTATAAAATTTTCAAAATATTTAAATTCTTATTTTATTATCAGTAAAAGGTAGAATTAAAATAGAATCAGTTAAAAAGGTCTAAAAATGGTAGCGAGGCATTCACCGGAAGGTTGGTTAGTTGGTTGGGTTTTATGGGGCAGTGGCAATTTAGTCCATAATGCGCCAGACGAGGTGCGCACTGGAAGGAGAGCTGTGTACCCATACTCTGTGTTGATGTAGAGAACCGGTGAGGCTTAGCACCGACAGTCCGACCCCGCCTTCTCGTTTTGAGAATAACTCTCAAAACAGTTATTCTCTTCTGGAAGGGAACGGAAGAGGAGGCTGACAGATCAATGTGGCACACTGATCTAATCATATATGGGTACAATTGTTTTTCCTACTCTGCTGAATTTCACAGATGTCCTGATGTTGATCATTTAAGCTCGTTGGACAAGTTATCGCTTTGGGCTTGGTTACGGATCCGGGACTTGCTGCACTGGTGGGCCTCTCCGAAGAAGGAAAATCTACCGCTGTGTTTTGGTATGCCTAGGGTTGTGAACAGAGGCACAGGATATCTTATATCAGCTAGTGGATACTCCTGATCAGTCGCCATCGCAGGGATTATACGTCAATCCATCGCGGCATCAATTCGTCGCGACGTCAATTTTTCGCGACATTATCATAGTGACAGATGATTTTGTTGATTTTCCGTCCCATGACCCAGTGGTTACACGCTTGGCTACGGATCTAAGGGACCTAGGTTCGAGCCCCGGGTAAGGCATAGATGTGTGTGTCGTTTTTCTGCTGAGGTCCTGCCATCCTCAAAGACCTTCTACTATGGTATATAAACTGACAGGCTCCGATCAGACCTCTGTGGCAAGCTGTGTGCTTCAGGGGGTATTTTTCTACATCTGTGCTCAAATGAATTAGTTAATTTTGACTTTCAGATAGAAATTCTTATGATGCATATTTTACCTCTGAAATTAAACCTAAATGACAAGTACTGTTTCAAACCATTTAATAAAATATCTATTTTAAAAGTTTGCGCAATGATTGTTCCGATATTGGCAATTTTGAATGGTTTTTATGAAAGAAAATTTGTTTTGAAATATTCCAGCTTCTCTATCTCTTTGAATACTGAACAAATATTGTTGAAAATCGAGATTTAAATAGATTTATGATCTTTAATTTATCTTCAGTCATATTTTTCCATTAAATGCATGTTTTAAAAGTTAAAGAGCTTCGAAGTTAAATTCCCACTGAAATAACATGATAATTCCCCATTTCTGTGGATTCCAGGTAAATTGTTCGTAAATCAATTGTTCTAATGACGTTTTTCGAAAATCTATTATTCAAATATTTTTTTCGAATAATCATATTCTCGAAAACAGTGTGTTTTTTAAAAAATAAATTACATGCATATTGCATAAGAGATATTAAAAACATTTTTAGAGATAAATTAAAACTTATTTTGGGTGGATAAGTATTGATGAAATATTACTATTCGCGTTTTCAAATTTCCCACTAGCTTAATTTGCTCCCTCTAACAGTCGAAAAAATCGGAAAATAACAAAATTTCAAACGCATATTATAAACGATTTATTTATGCTAGGGAATTAAAATTTTGTTGGTGTCGTGTCATTGCTAAGGGCTCTTACACGGACAGCAATGATTTCCCTCCTTACACCCGGTAGGGATGGAGGGGGAAGAACAACTCTTTTCATTTAAGACACAAATTTACGAGCAATTTTACCTGAAACCCACAGAAATGGGGATCATGTTATTTCCGCGGGAATCTACCTTCGTAGCTCTATAACTTTTAAAACATACATTTAATGGGAAAATATGACTGAAGATAAATTAAAGATCATAATCAAATCTATTTAAATCTCGATTTTCAACAATGTTCGTTCAGTATTCAAAGAGATAGAGAAGCTGGAATATTTCAAAATAAATTTTCTTCCATAAAAACCATTCAAAATTGCCAATATTGGAACAATCAATAACAAACTTTTAAAATGGATATTGTTACGACTGATGAACGTGCTACAATGAACCCATGATAGATGTGTCATTAACCCTCGCGTATTCCTCAGTGTGACAATTACGTCACCAACTGATTGGAAGGAGAGTAAGAATGAGGAGGAAAACGAAAGATATAGTGGAGTAGTAAGAAAAGGACATATTGTGTTAAATTAGTGTTGTGTGATGCTAAATCAAAAGGTTGCTTTTATTTGGTTCAAGATGAAGCCTAGTTCCATCGGTGAAAGAAAATCAAGAGGAAAATTTGCTTTTAAGTCCTCTGTTAGGAGAGATCATCGTCAGATGCCTCCCATTTACAAATGAGTTTCAACATAAATTTGTTTTTTAAATGTTATGAAAATATGTAGTTTTGTTTTCTACTAGGAGTAAATATTGACAACACTGTAGTATAAACATTGATTTATCTGGCTTAACAAATTTTCATTCTTTTTATGGTTTAATTTTATACTGATGAAGAGAAAAACTTGTGTTTAGATAAGATTGTTTTATTTGTATGGATTTATACCTTTGTAATAAATTACTTCATTCATACTTTGGTTTGGTACACATACTTTCGAATTCACGCTCTGTTTCCATCCATTAAATTTATAACAATATTTTATTAAATGGTTTGAAGCAATACTTGTTATTTAAGTATAAATGAATTTCTGAGAGAAATTCTTACGACGCATACTTTGTCTCTTAAAGTCAAAATAATTTGTGACCAGATGTAGAAAGTCAACAGAATCCTATCTCTATCACTGAGATGAATTCACGTCGTTGATGCTGCGATGAATTCACGGGACATCCATCTACTGAACCCTTATTTTAGCTAGTTGGGCATGGCCAGTCTTACAGTGGAGTAATGTGTCTCAGGCAGGTGGTGATGGGTGGGTGGGATAGTGGGTAGGTGGGTGAGTGAGTGAGTGAGTGGGTGAGTGAGTGAGTGAGTGGGTGGGTGCGTCAATTAATGGGTGGGTGGTGGTATCCACTCACCCACTCACTCATTGAGTGAGTGGGTCAGTGAGCGGGCGAATGAGTGAGTGAGAGGGTGAGTGAGCGGGCGAATGAGTGAGTGAGTGAATGAGTGAGTGAGTGGGTGAGTGAGTGAGCGGACGAATGAATCAGTGAGTGAGTGGTGAGTGAGCGGGAGAAAGAATGAGTGAGTGAGGGGTGAGTGAGCGGGCGGGCGAGTGAATGGGTGAGTGAGCGGGCAGGCGAATGAATGAGTGAGTGAGTGGGTGAGTGAGCGGGAGAATAAATGAGTAAATGGGTTGGAAATCGGAAAATCGGATTATTTTTTTTTCCAACTTTCCATTGCCCAATTTTCAATCTAGTGTTTCGGCATGGTATAGTTTTACAAAAATTTACATTTGGTAAAACAGTTATCTAAAAATTAATTTCCTATTCTACTTTCAGTAAAAGAGGTAAAATTTTAAAACCTTAATTTCTCTTCTGAACTTTCCATTTCTTTGATTCCAGTAAGTATAATTTGGTGTTTTGGCCTGGTCCAGATTAATCAGAAGTTTAGATTTGATAAAAATTTAAAAATCATTTTAATCATTAGTTTTACTACAAAGGGTTAAATTTTGAAATCTGAAAATTTCTCTCCATCTTTCATTACTACATCTTACATTTCTAATCCATTTTCTAATTGCTTTTCGCTTGAAATTTGTGATTCCGTCTTACCTTATATCTTCGCAACCAGGTGGCCGATAGTGATGCGTTATATGTCAAATTAAAGGTTATCACCTGCTGAGTAACGTAAGGAAGGTAGCAGCGATTTTCTCTCTCAATGAAGGGGAAAGATAATTATTGTTCTTGACAATGTTCCTTCCAAAGCTGCCACTAAAAAATATAAAGTAACTAAATTTAATTCATACCAAATGACGAAACCACTTATTAAATTCATTCTAAGAGAAACAAAGCGCAAAAACTGATTTCTCTTACCAATTGAGTAAAATATTCCGGAGACCCATTTTACTTTAGTTTAATAAATTTTTTTCATAAGGCCACTAGAAAAAATGTCAAAGAAAAAACGCAAATGGTGAGGTGATCATCGTATGATGAATTTTAGCTGAATGATCCTGTAGTAAGAAAAACCCAGAATCTTTCTCTACTATCTGTAGATTTTTTTTTTATCTCGTATTCTGTTCGTAAGACTTCTGCTGGTAGAAGTCTTACGAACACAAAAAGGAAACTTATTTTTGAAAAAAAAATTTATTTTCCCCTGAAGAAAAATTCTCCTGATTTATTAAACATTATTTCAGCTGTGAGTAAAGCACCAACTACATTTGTTGTTGTTGTTTCTTCACAGCTCTCTGAAATATTTGTTTTTCACAAAAAGTCTCAAACAGCAAAAGTTATCGTGTTTATTCTCCCGAATTCATTTTTGCGTCATTCACCGAGAAATTAAACACAACGCTTAGAAGGATTTTTTTAGTATCCTATACTACTTACTAAGGAAATATTTACTTGGACTGCAAACAGTTCGAATAAGAATTAATTAACAAATATCAGAACAAATTGGATAAGGAGGCAGAATCTCTCTCCGATCTTATACCGCAACGATCCCGCTCTCAAAAGGTCTGGCTCGAGACAGATCATTTTTCTCCTCTCTATCTGGTGGGATGATGAAGGACCAAGATGAAAAGGAGGCTCCGACCTCGTCTTATCCCGCTCCATCAACTCCGTCGGGTGCGTCGTCGCCTTTCGGTGCGTTCCAGTCAAATTGCCTCATCGGCAACGAAATGAGCTGTCTAATTGGTGCGAGACCCTCCGAAGCTGCGAAAGCCTCACAAAGAGAGGAGAAAGGATGCGGTCGGAGAAGCGTTGCTTGTCTGCATCTCTCGGATGCGATTTGTTTTCTTTTGCATCTCTAAGTGAAGGATGTAGATGAAAAGGATAAGTTTTGGCGCTCACAGCGATCATATTGATAGTGAATGACAAAGGAAAGGATTCGAACCGCAACGGACAGACTTTTGACTTTTGAAACTGTTGAGATGCAGAACTAATAGATTTTTTTTTCTATTAGTTTACAGAAAAAGTTTTTTAGAAGCCCTGCAAACGAATGAGACGAAAGAGCAATTGCTATCTAATCCAAATCAAGGAGTTGGCTGCTCTCGAGTCAAATATCAAATAACTCTGCACTTTATCAGCCTTCAAAGATTTCCGTTGCAATTTTTTCTTCCTCTAAAATTTTTATTTGCTATCGCATTAAAAAAACGCCGATGTTAGTTTAGCGAAATAAAGAAAAAAGTTTAGTTGATAAAATTACGACGAGAGACTCTACTTGGGAACGTTTATCGTAGAAAAGGATCCTTTCCACTGCACCATACGTTACCATAAGATTGTGTCTACTATTAGCCCCAAAAAAAAACCCAAACAACCCACCAACTACTATTAGCCCATATGCGAGAGTCTTTCCAACTCCTTTCAATACGAAAGCAAAACCTACCATCGTTGAATGGATAAAGAGCATCTTTAACTCAAGTTTTGTTTACTTTAAAAAAATTCATTTTGAGGCATTTAAATGTTTCATCTGAAGTTTCTCTACAATAGAGTTTAGAATTTGAATTGAGGAAAACGCTAAAAATTAGAAATTTTCTCCCAGACATGTGTAAGCAATAAATGCTAATAAATTAAACCAGGTTTTTACTATTAAAATGTAACTTGCATCTTCCATATGAGTGAATAAGGAAGCAAGGTAAATTCCATTGGATGTCATTTCTCTGATAGGATATGCCATCAAAGAGTGCGATGCCAACGGAACCTGGTACCGGCTGAATGGGACCCAAGAATGGACTGACTATAGAGGATGCGGACAAAAAGACGTAAGTGCGATTCAAGCTCTCTTTCCTCCTCCTCTCTTTTTAGTCCGATGCTAACAGTCATAGAAAGTCAACATAAAGTGGCAAAATTGTTATACAATGAACGAAAGGCGGCAATGATCCGACCTTATGTTTTGTTTGTGGAGTGAATATACCTATTGCTTTTTAATGCAAACAATATACTAACAAATTTCGCATTGAAATTCAACGGATCCTTGAAATGAAAAGAAAAGTGGTTTTAATGGAACTCTCGTTTTTTTATAGTTAGAGATATGAAATTTTCGATGTAACACAAGGTGGCTAGGAAGAAACTCTTCTGAGAATATTTGTACCTGGCAGTCAAGTATTTGGGGAGTGACGGGGGGGGGGAATCGAAAACTTTTCAATCAAGATTTCAACCGATAAACTGTAAAATTGGGGGGGGGGAAATAATTCGAGGCTCTGAATCGAATTGTTTTTGACTGAACACGGTGAAACAGGTGAAACTCATGCACGAAATTTTGAACCAGACTTGTTTTACCTCTGAGCGGGACTTTTCTGCACACAATGGGCTAAATGGCCAGGTTACAAGGACCCCGAAGGCTAAGAGAAGTTTCGGGGGAGGGAACCCACTGGAAGAGCTGTTGGGAGCAGATGATAGCCTCCCATTAAGACCATCCAGCATATTCTTTAACGTGCACATGGTACGGCTCTACGCCCACAGGGGGGGGGGGGCTTAACGTTTCATCCGACGAATGGCCGCCTTCCCAAGCCCATCGATGTCCCCTGCTTATCAAGGATAAGATGGGAAGTTTTTCTGAGAAAAATTTCAACGCTGACCCAGGCGAGACTCGAACCTGGGAACTGCAGATTATGAGACATGAGAACTACCGATTAAACGACCCTTCGGATCAGGCAGTCAAGTATTTACGAAATTACGGGTATTCAGTTGAAAAGTGATAGATCTTTTCAACAGTTAATCAAGTAATGCGCTGGTCGTATTACTTGAAAACTACCAGGAGTCCGAACCACGTACCAAAGGTCCCACAGACCAAGGTCGTCGATACACGTACAAAAGGTCCCCCAGACATCCAACTGAAGACACCCCAGGCCATCACTGAGCCCCACCAGTTTGTACTGTTGCAACGTGACATGCAGGATCCATTGCCATTTTTTTTTTGCCTCCAGACTATCCGTTGCCAATTTTCGATGTCCAGTTTCGATGTTCTTTAGCCCAGGCAAGGGGTTGAGCCCGGTGTCATGCCATTAGAAATGGGACTCTCGTAGGTCGGCGGCTCCCGAAGCCGAGACGATGGAGTGAGCATTGCACAGTCCATGCACTGACTTCCCAGCTGGAACCTGCGTTCAGATGGGAGATGAAATCGGTCTGTACGATGCGGGTCAGACGGCGAAGCCCACAATCATTCAAGGCTGGTTGTGTTTGTCCAGGTGCTTTTTTTTTTGTGAGAATTTTCATATTCCCGGAACACTCTTGAAACTGTTATAGGAGAACATCCAAGTTCGTTGACAATTTCGGAGATCGAGTGTCCCATCCGTCGGGCACCTACGATCTGCCCTCTTTCAAATGCATCTAAATCCCGCACCTTGCCCATTACGCTTCTCAGGACGAATGCTTTAGGAAGCCAAAGCTGACAGCTATATATGACCAGAGTTCCAGCCACGCATGCGTGCAAATGCAGGACTTGTGGTACTGAATTTTGATAACGTCTCCTATCCCTAATTCAATGGCACTTCCCGCCCTGCCCACGGTCAGTAGGGGACACCGATGGGCTTGGAAAGGCCGCCGTCCGTCGGATGGGACGTTAAGCCGTGGCCCCGTGTGCGGGAGAGCCATACCCTGTGCACGTTAAAGAACACGCTGGATGGCCTTGACGGGAGGCTACCATCTGTCTCCCAACAGCTGTTCCAGTGGGTCCCCTCCCCCAACCTTCTCTGAGCCTTCGGGGTCCATGAGACCTGGCCATTTAGCCCATGGTGTGCAAAAAAGTGCCGCTCAGAGGTAAAACAACCCAAC
The DNA here is from genome assembly GCA_038380435.1 of Ryuthela nishihirai. Lineage (NCBI taxonomy): Eukaryota > Metazoa > Arthropoda > Arachnida > Araneae > Heptathelidae > Ryuthela > Ryuthela nishihirai. The sequence continues at coordinate 1,469,143 of JAWZYU010000025.1, forward strand.
ACAACCCAACCCAATGGTACTTCAGTGTATATTAGATGTTTCGAGCCATAGAGTCACTTCAGCTCAAATTCACTATTGTTCTATGCTCCACCGGCTTCAACTGACCTCATTCAACCTTATATTAAAAAAACACTGAAATAATGGTTGCTAGTTGATTATTTACTACTAGATTCAGATGCTTAAACTGTTCCTCTGCTGTACGGCATACCAATATTCTGAGATTAAAACCTCCTTTAGATTGAATCTTCTGATACTGAAAGGCATGTCTGTGAGTGGAGGTCATCCTTCTCCATGACCTCCGCTACTGAAGACGATGAGCAATGTTGGGAGTCGTCAACTCATCGCAACAGAAAAACGAAACAAAAATCCCAATCAAAGCGAAGCAGCGATTTTCTTGCCTCCTGTATCTTCGCGTGCGTGCAACATTCCCAAAGACTCTACCTGTAAGGTAAGAATCTGGCAGCGTAAGAATTGGCTCCCAAAGCGTCGATGGTAATTGGCTTGGATGGGGAAAAACTCTCCGACGGACTGGCAGACGGATTCGTCGTTCTTTTTTGCTTGAAAAAAGAAATTGTTTGCAAGGAGTTGAAATGCTGATACCGTTGTAAGCTTTCTCTTTCTGTAAACTAAACCATTAGATAATTCTTTCCTATCCCTGAATCAATTACCCAAGACATTTTTCAAACTAACGACAAAGCGCCTTAGACTTTTTTCTGGGGAAGAAAAAGCCATTAAAGCTTTAATGTGAAGTAAATTTTCTTTCTCGAAACACGAAAACCGTTTGCGACTGCATCTTACATAGTTCTAAATCACATTTCAAGCCAATTCCTAGAGGAAAAATTCTTTCTTTCAAATCCCAAAAAAGAATGATACTTTAAACGAAAGGCCATTTCCATGCATTTTGATCGCTATATTCACAATATTTATCAATCTAATAGTTATTTGTGGCTGACAATTGACGATACTTTTTATTACGTACAGTTGCCGTTTAATAAAATGATTGTCACAAATTTTTTCCTTGCACTGTTTGCTTACCTACTTACATCTGAAATGCATTGGCTTCAGCACGGAAAGCTGCTGAAAACATAATAACGAAATTACGCATCCAATTTAGTCTGTAAAATTGTAAAATAAATGAAACATCACATCAGTATGCAAATGCTTTTTATGCACCACTGATGAGATTTGGGAAAGAGATAAAGTCTGGCATAAATAATTGGAGCGACTGAATTGAAAATGGAACTGAAGATGGAGGAATTGTCCTTTAGCTGTAATGGAGAGCTCAGTACAATAGCCAATAATAAACCTTGAGTGCATTTTATATTTAATTTTTCAAAGTATTGATCGCTGTTTCTATCGAATTTCATAAACTAAAAAGATTCAGAAATGGATATATATCAATAAAAATTGTGTTATTTTTGGCACAATATACAATTAACTCTTTTAGGAAAACGGCATAAAGAAAAATAACTAAAGTCATTAGAAGAGGAAACATTTGTCTTGTAAAAAGGTTTTTTTGCTTGAGTAAAAATAGTTTTGGGAAAAGACTGTTCCTCATTGTAAAAATAAACCTTCAGATAATTCGCAGATTGCGATTTGAGAATTTTATTTCATCGCGTTACGAAGAGCAAATCACCAGTTGAGAATAAAGTTCCGGACACGAAATCAGTCATCTACAGACGATGGAAGGCCACTTGAAAGAAAGGAGCCAATCGATTTCTCGCCATCAAGCAGACGGGGACAAATGCATCAAGTGGAAATAATGCTTTATCAATACCTGCAGATATCTTTGACAGCTGAAAAGAGGTAAACGGATGAATTAATCTCATCCCCATTTCTCGTCGTCCTTCATGCTAGCTTCTCAGCTTACATCCCAGATTCCATTCTCCCTTTTCTTATGCTGATATTCTTTTACTGCTGGGAATATTATTCAAAGAGAGTTGGGTTGGGTTGTTTTACCTCTGAGCGCCACTTTTTTGCACACAATGAGCTAAACAGTCAGGTCACAAGGACCCCGAAGGCTCAGAGAAGGTTGGGGAGGGGACCCACTGGAGAGACAGTTAGGAGTCACTGTTAGGAGACAGAGAGTAGCCTCACGTCAAGGCCATCCAGCGGTTCTTTAACGTGCACAGGGTATGGCTCTACCCGCACACGGGACCACGGCTTAACGTCCCATCCGACGGGCGGCGGCCTTTCAAGCCCATCGGTGTTCCCTACTGACCATGGGCAGGGTGGGGAATTTTGTGGAGATAAATCTCAACGCTGACCCAGCTGGGACTCGAACCTGGGAACTGCAGATTAGGAGCCTGTCGCGCTACCGACTGAGCCACACCCGCCCCTATATTCAAAGAGGAGAACTAAAACCTTACTCTATTAATGTAGAAAAGAATGAAGAGCTCCATTCACCACTGGTCCGCTTTTCCTTCTTGAAATCATTTGAGGCGCAACTCGAAGAATTGAGGAACCAAGTCCAATGTTGAAAAATGAAAACAAAAGTCGCATTTTTAAGCTGTTGAATCAGCATGGGAAATCAAAATCTCCAAGCACAAAAAAACTTACTACATGATTTTCCCATATTATTCCATTTCGCCTTTATATTGGGTTGATGCAAAAGTAATAGAAAAAAACGTGAAACACGCGTTTGCCGTTTTCACAGGAAATGGGCAAAGGTCCTGCAAATTCCTGTTTTTTTTTGCTATCTATTTCAACGTAGAAGACAGCGCATGCGTAGATTCGGAATCTAATGACGTTCTGTATCTGTACATTTAGTCCGTAAAAGGGGCACAGGCATTTCACAATGGCGATGCAAGCTGTGTGTGTGTTTTCCTTCCATCATGCTCTACGAATTCAAAAATGGTGTCGGTGTCCAAGAGTATTTGAGTAAATTGTGCAAAGCTTAGGGGGACAAGGTGATCTCTAATCCTGTTATCCTTGGTATGACAAGTTCCACTCAGGTGACTTTCAGCTCGGAAATGAACCTCGAAGTGGACTTGAACGATGACTGTTCAAAGGCATTGCTGAATGAAATTCCACGTTGGAGATCCACGAATTGGCGCAGCTACCGAGCACAAATCGGTCCTCTGTCGTTTGACATCTGCAAAAGCTGGGTTATATGTCAAAACTGGATTTCTCGATTCACACCAGTTGTCACAGCGGAACATGATGATGCAACAACAACCATGTTACTTGTCGAAAAAAAATTAATTGAACGAAAGAAGAAAAAATTAGCTCACTTTCAGTTAAGTTGCTTTACCTCTGAACGGCACTTTTTAGCACAATGGGCTAAATGACGATTATAAGGATCCCGACGGCTCAGAGAAGGTTGGGGGAGGGGACCCACTGGAACGGCTGTTGGGAAACAGATGGTAGCCTCCCGTCAAAGCCATCCAGAGTGTTCTGCAACGTGCACAGGGTATGACTCTCCCACACACGGTGCCACGGCTTAACGTCCAATCCGTATGACGGAGGCCTTTCCAAGCCCATCGGTGTCCCCTACTGACTGTGGGGAGGGCGGGGAAATTTGCGGAGATAAATCTCAACGCTGACGCAACTGGGACTCGAATCTGGGAACTACAGATTACGACCGAGCTGGGACTCGAACCTGGGACCTACAGATTACGACCCAGCTGGAACTCGAACCTGGGAACTATAAATTACGAGCCTGGCGCGCTACCAGCTGAGCCACCCCGCAATAAAATAGTCCCACTATCATTGTTGTATGTGCACATTTCACTTCAATATAATAATAGCTCAACAACAATTTTACAATATGAAACTAAGACACTTTAGCACTGATAGATGTTACAAAGCTAAAGAGTCAGTATAGTTTGTGAATTGATAAACACAACTTGGCGTGCTGTAAAAGATGAAACAAGTCCATAATCATACATCTTGGATGAAACTTGAATCTTTTAACGTTCTTAAAGTTCCAGCATTTCATACATAAAGAGGTTAAGTTCTTTAACAATTACTGAAAATTACACTTTCACTGTGGAACTACAACTCACCATTGATTCGGATGTTTCATAATAATTATCGTGATTTCGAAAATTTCAAAAACTCTCAGCAGATTAATAATTTGATGAAGCTTTAAAGCTGAGGAGGAGTTCTCCACCAAACTTTCTCAAATACACTAGTTCCCTTAAATTAAGGAACAACCGGAAAACCTATTGAATCTGTTGCACGTGAATCGGAAAATAGGTGTATATAAACACTGTAAGAATAACAGTTGAGAAACGGAATAATTTCCGAAATTATATCCGAATGTCGACACATGGTTAAAAGTCAAATGAAATAGCTCAAGTGGGTCAAAAAGGAGTGTAATCACCTCTTATCGCTATGTTGGCCTCGCATGGTTGTTTCATGCTGTTAATAGACTGACCAGCAGTGCTGTGGGTGGTGACCTCTATTACTCCTCCAAAACACGTCGAAGCTGCAGAAGGATTGTAGCAATGGAATTCAGGAAAGCAAGCCGTCTCCTGAGAGAATTCCATGCATGTTCTATCGGATTTAGTTTTAGAGACCTCGATGGCTACTCCATATCTAATATATGAAGAAAAATGTTTATGTGTCTCTCCGCTTATGCACTCGGCTCCCAGAAGAGCTATATAGGCTCCAAACTTTGTACGAACGTTCATTCAGGGGAAGAATATAGACTATGTTGCAAACCCGCTAGGGTGAACCAAAATTGGGGTGGGTTCAATTTTTGGGGGGTTTCAATTTCTGAAAATCCCCATAGACTTAGCATTAACAGTGAAAAGTTATTCAAAATAATTGTTGCCACCAATAAATTTGAAATAATGAATGCATAAACTAATTTCCCTCTGATTTCCTCAGATAAATTCATTTTTCGTTGAGTTGGGTTACGAGCATCCATGGATATTAAAGTTACGGAGGTATGAATGAGAGGAGACGCCCTAACGCGCTTTCACTGTCCAAGGTCATGATGCTGACGCAGCAGGACGGTAGCCATGTTGTTGCATTCAAAACAAACCGTCTGCCGCTGCAATCAAGCCTACTTTTCACGTGCTATACTCAGTTTTACTGTGCGTTATATACGGGAAGATTATTTTTTTACGACTAAGAGAAAGCCCATTTAAGCTATTTGGAATTTATATTGCTGTTTTTTAATGCAATGAATATTACCATACAGAATTACTGTATAGCAGAACTATTTATGTATTTCGTTGAATATGACAATAACAAACAATTACCAGATTTTGAAAGTTTATTTATACTGCACTGATAATAGCAGAAAACATTTTATGGATAAAACACTAAACATTATATGCAATGGCAGCATTTAAATTGCAAAAAACTCACTTTTGTAAGATTCAGAAAATAGCTGTTTTACGTTAAAAAATTCTCATTCCACAAAAATAAAAAAAAATTTGCTTAACAAAACTAAATAAAGCCCAATAATGTAGGAGCCAAAATGGTAGATTTTAAAAAACATTTTAAACTTTGGTGGAGAAATCATGTATAACACATCTACATTGAAATGCTTTCCACAGACAAAGTGTCTCATCATCAAAATTCTTTGTTTTGTGATATAATCAAAAATTCATGAAACTAATCAAACAGAAACATTAGCAAAACTATTATCTATAATGCTTCTCGTCTCTCTTTATTTAATGGAAAGCTGATATAAAAGATAATTTCTATGTATTGGCCATAAGCTGACAGTGCAGTTTAGTTTACAGTGCAAAAAATAAAGCATCTTTTCAAGAAATTTATTTAAATAAAACAGTACCGAACATAGAATTAAGTTTGAAATGAATATGTAAAATTTGTAACACACCTCTAAACTCGCAAAAGGAAAAAAAAAATATCTGGTGTGATGACACTCCCGATTTTTAGAGGTAGCTACACCACTGAATTTGTGCTTATTTATAAATATATTGCTGTTGCTAATATAAGAACTAAAAAAAAAGAACTAAAAATATATATATTTATACAAAAAAAGCCCCAGATGGTGGCTCGAACCCACCAGCTCTATGAGTTTACCCTCAGCATCACATCTCTCCCCCATCTCATGCTCATTCTCCTCCCTCAACCAGAGTTAACAATCAATACAAAATACACAATTATTACAATCTCTCAAAAAAAAATCCCGTAAGGATTGAAATACATCCTTCCTCAGCCACAAAGGAAAATTTCAAAATAATATCTGAAAAAACTATATAAAAAAAAGCAACTAAAAACTATACTAAGCAAAAATAATAAAAAATTAAAAAAGTATAAAACAAAGAAAAAAAAATATATCCACAGGGTGAAGGGAATATAATATCCATTTTAAAAAAAAAGCAACGTTCCAGACAGTGGCTTGAATCCAATATCTCAGTGCCTGACTCCTCAGTCTCTCATACCTATCTTCATGTATGCCAAACCTACCCCTCAACCAAAGTGAAAATAAAATAACTACAAGCAATAAATTCGCTCTATTTGAAATCCAGACAGAATTAAATAAATTCAGTATTCACCTTAAAAGGGACAAGTAGAACCGTATCAGAAGAATTAACGAAAAGGAGAAAAGCATTGCACTCTCCTCTCCTCTTTTAACTAAAATTATTTAAACAATTTGAAAAATTTTCACCCGAACTGATGATCGCTGTCACTCACCTATGACAATTTACACCACATGCATTAAATTAATCTAAAAAGAAATTCAAAAATATAAGACCCCAATCCAAGAAAAAAAGGGGCATTTATACAAAACCCTTAAATGCTATCCAAATTTAAAAAAAAAAAAAGAAAATTATATTTCTCACCTTATGAAAATACTTTATTGTACTTTACTTTTCCCTTCTTACACTGAACTTATTAAATCATGAAGAGAGAGGAATTTAAACACTGAAACATTTAAACAAAATAATATCTAATACTTCCACCTAAAATAAAATAAAAAACGGAAAAGAAACTCCTTGATATTTTAATCACCTCTATTTAAAAGTATGTAAATTCATCATCCGTTAAATAGAATACACACTAATATTCAATTACAGCCAACAAAATTTTTTAACTGAGAAAGCCTGCAGAAGGAATTCTCAAATAAGTGTAACGTAAAATCAATCAATCAATCAATCAATATAAGAAGTACATCTTCACATTTATCACTGAGTACAATCCGAAGAAATTAAAAAAAAAACTGGTGAAGAATCGAGGTTTGTAACTCGAAATAAAACCGATTTCATAGCGGCGTAATTTCAACACGAAGTTGCTTGTATCATTATATAATTATTTACACTTTTATAAAACTGACAAACTTACCGATGAAAGGTAATTCCTGGTATCTTTTTCGAAGGGCGATTCGTGCAGCCGTAAGCTTAACAGGCTGCCATAATACAAATGTCGAAAAAAATTAAATTTTTATATCGCAACACTTCGTTACTCACCTATACTACTGATCAATGTTTTGAATAGAACAACATGGCTGCTGCGCAGTCGCCGTAGCATCATTTTCAAGTGCTTAGGGCTCCTCCTCTATCTTCCTACCTCCATGATTGAAGTCGTTCTAATTAAGCACGAGCGGAACACGAGATTCTTTGTTGAAACGAAAGTTTCAAAATCTTAATGATTTTAACTTCCGATACGAATTAACTTAATTTGAAAAATTTTCAAAAGCAATAAAAGTATATACAAATAATTAATAAATATTTTAAACATTATATTAAGTAATAAATAATTTTGTTTAATAATAATTTTTAATATCTTTACATTTTTATGCATCTCAGACCATAGTTAATTTTCTTTTGCTTTAAAGTTACAACCGAGGAAGTCTGTTGGGTAATAAATGTTTAAAAATTTTGAATTTTTTCTGAACGTTTTATATTTGTTCTGCAATTATAAAACTTTATCTTCAATTAAAAGAAGCATTTTTAATAGTTCTGAAACAAGGCGTTCAACTTCATCATTTTCCAATAGGGAAAAAAAGGGAAAATTAAGTATGCAAAGAAAGGGAAACAAACTTTTATATAACAATGAGTTTTGTTTCACTTTTAAATTTTTCTTCAGGGATTAAGTAATTTTTTTATCTTCCTAGAGACTGAAGACTCTGCTGAACAATCACATCATCTCCTTTGCCATCTCCATCGTCTGCCTCATTCCAGCCTTAGCCATTTTTTTCTTCTACAAGTAAGTAAAAATCTGTTCCTCGATTTTATTCTAATCGTAAATTCCGATCCCAAAAGATCTTCCTTGCTGAAATATAATTAAATCACCTCTGACTTCGAAACGTAAAATATTTTGTCTCAGAGCTAAGATCTCTCTAGAAACTTTGAAGTCGTAAAAATGGATCTTGCTGGAACTTCGAAAGACAAACGGAGCGGAAAAGATATGCTATTGTATTTTTTCAAGAGTTTAAAACTATACACGAGTTAGAAAATAAATGAGACTGAAGCTTTAGGGCTGCGCCTTTTAGTAGAGAACTATAAATAAAATTGTCAGTAGCAGTAAAAGAGCCAGTTTACTAAAAATGATAAGTTGTTCTGCATCGAAGCGCATGATGAGAAACTTTTAAAACTCACTTGCCATATTCGTAGCTAGCTGAGCAAAGAACTTGCCTCGGAGGAAAGAATCGCGATTAACTGTGATAGGACTCATTGAGAAGATTGGCGAGGCGCGAGAGGCCACGAGCACATTTAACCGCCCTTCATGACCCAGGGAAGCAAAAACAGGGGAGAGATTGGCGGTATCGATTGAAGAAATGAAGAAGGAAGACAGACAGACATCTGTCGCTCTTTGTCGCCGCCACGAAAGGAAAAAGCGACGCCGCATCTTCTGTTTGAATGGCTCGTCCATTGACTCGCGCTTTTATTGACCACTAAAATTGAGCTGTCAGACAGAGAGAGTCGCTTCGGCCCCTCCTCCGCCATCTCTACGCTACGAGGTTTGTTTTGCAGAATCTACTCTCGATATCAGAGCATCGGATGTATTTTATGGCGAACATTAAATGGCGTGCCCGTAATGGGCTGGTTTGGAAAGCTCGTGAAACGTTACGGTCGCCTGGTGCAAACTTAAAAGCGGGCTTCAAGTTTATAACCACGAAGCAACCCTAAGGGTTTGGGAGCGGGCAGACAAAGCTATCGAATGCAGGTACTAGTTCGGTGGAGATAGCATCGAGACGTCGGAAAGAGACAGTTTTTAAACCATGTTTTCGCCATTCCTGTTCCCCATAAACAGCTGAGAGTGCAAAACAGACGATTACAGCTACAGAGATTTGTTTTTGTTTCACAGGGGAGAGATGCGCACCTAGCGCAAGTTAGAGCCCTTAAAATAGCGTGCAGAGCAGCAATTGTGGATCCTGCTACTCAACTATGAGAAAGGGAAAGGCACCAACAGTTCTTCTGCTCGTTTCCTTCATTGATGAACATTGCGTAGATGTTTATTGCTAAACGATAAGCCATCAGGAAAATTACACAGCCTTATCAAAATTGGTTGCTCTTCTTAAACTATCTAAAATCAAAATTATTCTCCATTTTCCTCTGCAAAAATATGCAACATCTTTTTCCTTCACTATTCTACAGTTGACATCGTTTATTTTGATTTGTTATGAATGTCTCAAGTACAATAATTTCAAGAGGTATGAAGCCACTTGCAATACTTGCAAGTAGTTACGTCTCAACCTGGGTACCCCCACGCACTGTGCTTTCCCCCTATGATGTCACCGATCACGCCCCTTATTAATATTCATAATTAATAATTCATAATGAATAATTAATTAATCCCCTTTATTAAAATTTTCCTCCACCCCCTTTATGAAAAAACCATGGCGCCATCTAGTGTATATGATGAGTACTATTTTTAGAAAAGCCCTTAATTTTAGTCGTAATTTTTCCAATTTTTTAATCCCTTTATTAAAAATTCCTCCCCCTTTATTAAAAACTGTGGCGCTCTTTAGTGTATATGATGAGTACTATTTTTAGAAAAGCCCTCAATTTTAGTCGTAATTTTTCCAATTTTTTAATCCATCTCATTAAAAAAAACCTTATCAAAAGTTCCACCCCCTTTATTAAAATTCCCTCCCCTTTATTAAAAAACCCCTTATAAAAAGTTCCACACCCTTTATTAAAATTCCCTCCCCTTTATTAAAAAACCCCTTATCAAAAGTTCCACCCCCTTTATTAAACTCCCCCTCACCGATCACAAACTCCCGTCCCTTGGTTTCTATCCTCATCTGAAATTTTCCAGGTTCAACTAAACTTTGGGTGGCAACGATCAGAATGGCTGATGCAATCCTCTAAATAATTACAAAACTAAACTTTCGGTGGCAACCCCTTGCTGACTGGGTGATGCAATCCTCAGAATAATTACAAAGTCCAATCGCTCCATAACTTCCTGTTGGCCCTTTATGTTTCCTGATAAAACTACGGATCCTGATTGGTTGTCCTAGGTGGCGCTGCTTTCTCACGTTAAATAGATGGCAACCATCGAGTGCATCATTGTCTACGATGCAGGATAGCAATCCAGATGCATGGTGTCTCGGTGAAGATGTTTACGTCATGCCTTCGCTGTTCAAAAATAAGTTTTCTGTGTACGTACGTCGCTACAAGAAATATGAAAATGGTGAACTCACCTACCCTACACCTGTGGGAGTTACCTTCTCCATACCTGAATTGGAGGCTTTGTGTACCACGGTGCCCCACCAAGTGAAAATCGGTTCCGATCAGCAGACATGGCATGTGACATGGCACCCTTCGAGAAGGCAGGTACGCATTTGTGGACCGAAGAAATTTATATAGTCGACAAGGTGTTACAACGTCAGCCCCCTGTATACGTCATATGGGATTCCGAGGGAGAAGTGTTGAAGGGAACATTCTATAAATCGGAACTTCAAAAAGTGACAGAACCCGAACTTTACACTGTTGAGAAAATAATCAAGAGAAAAGGTCAAAAGGCACTGGTCAAATTTCGCGGTTATCCCAAACCTTCGTGGATTCCTAAAAAATGGATAGTTTCTACCTGACCCTACCCTCCACAGCTAGTCAGAATATTTACCCAGGATTACACCCAGGATTAGGAGACATGATAGGAATTACTAAATTAGATGTTCCACTCAATAAAGCCATGGGTGACTACCCCATCGATATGAACAGAGGAATGTACGGTATTTATTTGTATTCAGACCTGATTGCACCTCAGTTGTTAGGTGATACTCATGGTGAACTGTTGCATGTTGTGAATCCTGCCGTCAGAACCAGTAATTACGAAGCCATCGTTGCAATTTATCAACAACCTGATTACTACCCCCTGGCAAGAAACAGTTTCGAGAGTGTGAGAATGAGAGTGTGAGAATCTTCCTTCGTACCGATACAGGAGAACCCCTGCATTTTAAATTTGGTAAAGTTTTGTCAAGTTACATTTCCGCCATGAGGGTTAAATTCGTTCCCCCTTCTGCAGACACCTATGTGAGCTACTACAAGAGCCAAACATGGCAGGGTGTGTTCCGGGGCCCTCATTATCAGAGAGGTGACGGGCTCGGTAACATCTTTGCCACTATTCGACGTTTCATCAGCCCTCTCATATGACCGGCGCTGTCCACCCTAGGTAAGGGTGGGTTATGGTTCGTTTCAGAGATGGCCCAAGGGCAAAACTTCAAAACGGCCGCCAAAGCAGGGTTGCGTGAAGCCAGTGTAGACCTATTACAACGTGCCAGTTACAAGCTGCAGGGAGGAAAAGGGATAAAACGCCGTCGTCATCATCCTAGTGTTCATAAAGTGAAGAGACTCTGTACCGTGGAGGACGTGTTTTCATCATGAGCATTCAGAAAATTCAGGCTGATTCTAGCGATTGTACCAATTCCGAACTGAACCTGTTTCTGATTCCTCTCACTGTCTCACAACTGGAAAGAGGCTGCTATGTCAATTATTTACCTGTGGCTTCGCTGGAAGGTAATGCTCCACTTGAATTCATCGTGAAAGGGACAGATGATTACATTGATCACCTGCGGTTGTCACCTGTGGCTCGTCTTGAAAATTGCGAAATCCGGTGGTACAGCCCCGTCGGAAAAGATTGCTCCCTGCAATCATTTCTTCCACGCCCTCTTCAATCAAGTAGACGTCTTTCTCAACGATCACCTAGTGAGTGCTTCTCACACCCTGTACCCCTACAGGGCGTATCTGGAGACTCTATTGAAATACGGTACCTATGCCACACGAAGTCAGCTCGGTACATCACTCTGGTACCTCGACCCTCCTGGTAAAATGGAATTGACCAGTCGGGAGAATGAGGGATGGCATCAGCGCAAGTGGTACGTCAAGTCAACAGGTATCGAAATCATCTCGTGGATCCATGCCGACCTGTTCTCGGCCAACTTCCGGTACATCTGATACTGGGTATGGTGGAAAGTACCAGTCTGAATGGATCGTACGAAAAAAATCCCTTCAACTTCCAACATTTCAACTTAAACTACCTCAATCTTCACATTGACAGTGATCATCAGTCCTACACACCCGACTTTACGAATGGACGCTATCTCCGATGTTACCAAGAATTATTGGAAGCTGTGGACGCATGGAAATCCGATAGTGGTATTAACTTATCGCGAAAAGCCTATAGCGAGGTTTTACACTGTTTGGATTCCAATTGACCTCCGAGCAACGTGAATGTAATCGTGTTTCCTTTAATACAGAGCGGTAGTGTGAGAGTCGAATTAAAGTTTGCCAGGCCACTACCCACATCAGTTACTGTGATCCTGTATGCAGAATACCAGAATTTGCTGGAAATCCCATTGGATCGTAAAATCCTGTTTGACTACAGCTCATGAAAACCTATCAGGTAGAATCCATCCTCTCGATGTTACCTACAAGTCTAGGTGTGTTCTCACATGACAGACTACCTCGCAGAATCGACTGGTCAGAAGCCTTGTTTATATACAATACCGATCTGTCCTCCCTGCCCGGAACCCACTGGATAGCTATTTACAAGAAAGGAATGCACATGGATCACTTTGACCTCCTGTGTCCCAATGTGTCCATATACAGTCAGCTAGGTATAGTCACGTGTTACATCCCTCGATACCTCTGCAGGACACCATGGGAGACACTTGCTGTGCTCACTGTCTGTATTTCCTGTTTAAAAGAGTGAGCGGTTCGACTCTTCCCACAGTATTGCACTGCAATTACATGTGTCGAGTAGACTTTAACGACTGCATGGTGGAACGATGGCTCTCCGAACTCCTTCAAATATTTTAATTGCTACTCCTTCTCAGTGTGGAAAGACGACTTTCACTCTGAAACTCATCAAAGAAGCCGCTCAAGTGTTCGAACCCCCGCCCCAATGTGTCGTTTACTGCTACGGGGAGTGGCAACCTGCCTTTGAACCCTTTAAGAAAATTGGAATTTTATGAAGGACTACCTGTACATCTGGAATTTGACCCTCTCAGACCTACGCTTCTGGAGCTGGTTGAGATATGTGTTCCAGCGAACGCATATAATAATCATAAAAATATCACGATTGTCCTGATCTTGCAAAAAAATTTTTAAAGGGAAGACATTCGAGGACTATATCACTCAACGCTCACTATATGTTTTTATTTTGCAACTGTCGGGACGCTTCACAAGCAACACATCTGACAAGACAAGTATTTCCACATCATTCCCAAACTCCTGACCGATGCTTATAGACTAGCTACACAACCTCCCTGTGGCTATTTGTGTGTGGACCTCCATCCCAGAATGTTAGATACTGAAAGGCTCCATGCCAAGATCCTCCCTTCTGAAGAACCCGAGATACTCTATGTCCCAAATGAAAGTTAGATCTCAAGGCCTGTTCCTTCAGTGTTTACCAAAACTTGGGGGAAAGCAACGTGCAGCTCTGTTGAAGCACATCTCTGACCATCAGATGTATGCTCTATGTGAAGTATGTACTAATTTCTTAAAAGGGAATGTGCCTGTCTCTTATCGAGTATTAAAGAATATACGAAGTCACAAGACTGTCATAAGAAGTTTAGCTTCCAAACATGCATCTGTCCGTCACAAGAAACATCCCCTGCAAAAGGGATCAGGATTTTTACTTCCTCTGCTCACTGCTGCAGTACCTCTGTTGGGATCGTTATTTCAAAAATGATTTCAGTCCGGGATGTTCAAAGGCGAAACATACGAAAAAAAGTGCGTGATTTAGACACAGAGATGAAGAAAATACTTGAATTGGACGTTGATGATAAAACTGAAAAGTACCTGGCTGTATTGAAAAATTTCCTGTTATTTAACAAACAATTGGAAGCCCCCCACAAGGTTGACATTCCACAGCAAATATTATCAGTACCTGTGTCCAGACAGAAAATATTATCAGAAACTTTTGTTAACCCTCAAGACGATCCGTCGTAAGAAAAGGAAATTAATTGACTGGACACCATATTGAAGATATCTGTTTGAAGACTTATATTAAAAATTCCATGATCTCTATTAAAAATTTTGAAGACTTGTGTTAAAAATTCCATGATCTCTGTTAAAAAATTTGAAGATTTGTGTTCCTGAAGATTCGTGTTAAAAATATGGAAGATTCATGATAAAAATATGCCTTGTGCTAAGATGAAACAATATATTAAAAATTTGTGATATTCAATAAAAAAAAATAAAACTGATATACGCCTCTGTGTGTTTACGTGAATTAGTTTTTTACAGCACCACTAGATGGCTCTCCTCTGAAGCGTTAGCTTACGAATTCGCTACTCTTTAAGATAGCCATCACGCACCGCTGCAGCGCGAGTTAGGGGGGCTGTCTCCTCATGGAGTTCCTGTACCACGGATGCAGGACAATATCACCATGGAGGTAGGAAGATAAGAGGAGGAGCCCTAAGCACTTGAAAATGATGCTTCGGCGACTGCGCGGCAGCCATGTTGTTCTATTCAAAACATTGATCAGTAGTATAGGTGAGTAACGAAGTGTTGCGATATAAAAATTTAATTTTTTTCGACATTTGTATTATGGCAGCCTGTTAAGCTTACGGCTGCACGAATCGCCCTTCGAAAAAGATACCAGGAATTACCTTTCATCGGTAAGTTTGTCATTTTTATAAAAGTGTAAATAATTATATAATGATACAAGCAACTTCGTGTTGAAATTACGCCGCTATGAAATCGATTTTATTTCGAGTTACAAACCTCGATTCTTCACCAGATTTTTTTTTTAATTTCTTCGGATTGTACTCAGTGATAAATGTGAAGATGTACTTCTTATATTGATTGATTTGATTGATTGATTTTACGTTACACTTATTTGAGAATTCCTTCTGCAAGCTTTCTCAGTTAAAAAATTTTGTTGGCTGTAATTGAATATTAGTGTGTATTCTATTTAATGGATGATGAATTTACATACTTTTAAATAGAGGTGATTAAAATATCAAGGAGTTTCTTTTCCGTTTTTTATTTTATTTTAGGTGGAAGTATTAGATATTATTTTGTTTAAATCTTTCAGTGTTTAAATTCCTCTCTCTTCATGATTTAATAAGTTCAGTGTAAGAAGGGAAAAGTAAATTACAATAAAGTATTTTCATAAGGTGAGAAATATAATCTTTATTTTTTTATTTGGGTAGTATTTAAGGGTTTTGTTTAAATGTCCCCTTTTTTCTTGGATTGAAGTCTTTTATTTTTGTTAAAATAGTAATGATTTTATTTAAAAGAGGAGAGTGTAATGCTTTTCTCCTTTTCGTTAATTCTTCTGATAGGGTTCTAATTGTCCCTTTTAAGGTGAACACAAAATTTATTTAATTCTGTCTGGATTTCAAATAGAGCGAGTTTATTGTTTGTAGTCATTTTATTTTTACTTTGGTTGAGGGGTAGGTTTGGCATACATGAAGATAGGTATGAGAGACTGAGGAGTCAGGCACTGAGATGTCGGGTTCAAGCCACTGTCTGGAACGTTGCTTTTTTTTTTTTAAATGGATATTATATTCCCTTCACCCTGTGGATATATTTTTTTTTTCTTTTTTTTATATTTTTTTAATTTTTTATTATTTTCGCTTAGTATAATTTTTAGTTGCTTTTTTTTTCATATAGTTTTTTCAGATATTATTTTGAAAATTTCCTTTGTGGCTGAGGAAGGATGTATTTCAATCCATACGGGATTTTTTTTTGAGAGATTGTAATAATTGTGTATTTTGTATTGATTGTTAACTCTGGTTGAGGGAGGAGAATGAGCATGAGATGGGGGAGAGATGTGAAGCTGAGGGTATAAACATAGAGCTGGTGGGCTACCATCTGGGGCTTTTTTTTTGTATAAATATATATATTTTTTTAGTTCTTTTTTTTACTTCTTATACTATTGGCTTTATTTAGGTTTGCTAAGCAAATTTTTTTTATTTTTGTGGAATGTGAATTTTTTTAACGTAAAACAGCTATTTTCTGAATCTGACAAATGTGATTTTTTTGCAGTTTAAATGCTGCTATTGTACATAACTTTTACGTTTTATCCATAAAATGTTTTCTACTGTTATCAGTGCAGTATAAATAAACTTTTAAAATCTTGTAATTGTTTGTTATTGTTGTATTCAACGAAATATATAAATAGTTCTGTTATACGGTATTCTATATGGAAATATTTATTGCAATGAAAAAAAAGCAATATAAATTCTAAATAGCCTAAATGGGCTTTCTCTTAATCGTAAAAAATAATCTTCCCGTATATAACGCACAGTAAAACTGAGTATAGCACGTGAAAAGTAGGCTTGATTGCAGCGGCAGACGGTTTGTTTTGAATGCAACAATATGGCTCCCGCCCTGCTGCCTGAGCATCATTTTCCTTGGACAGGGAAAGCGCGTTAGGGCCTCTCCTTATCTTCCTACCTCCATGAATGTCACCGGCGCACTGCGGATGATGAGGAGATGACCCCTAAGTCGAGCTACAGCAGCGCCGCTCGTTGTATACAGGCAGCTGTGTCTCGCAATCACCTGTGCTGACAAAACTCCATCTGCTTTTAGAACACACGTAAAACAAATTGAGGTTCCTCTTACTTTTAAATTTTTAAATTATCCCCCATATAGTGTTTTCCATCATTAGTGTTGGGAAATAAAGAGACCGATTGTTTTTTAACCTTTTCTATTAAGCTAAATGACGTAATATATTTCATTGCAGAAATTATAAAAAACATTATTCTGACAATTATTGACAATATAAAAACAGTACTGAACTCATCACAGACAAGGTTGAAATTATTCGCAAGTACCCATGTAAAAATTATTCAATGCTGAAATTATTGACAATTACTGACAATTATAACAATAATCAAACCGTATCGATATAAAAAAATATTTACAAACTATAGACAAGGTTGAAATTATTCACAAGTACCCATGTAAAGTATTGATAATATAAAAACCGTACTGATATGAAAAATATTTACAAGCACAGACAAGGTTTAAATTATTCGCAAGTACCAATATAAAATTATTTCTGTAATTCATATTACGATTTAAAAAAGCTTGATGCAACAAATAAAATCAGAATACGCTATTAACATATGAAGAGACACTTTTACTTAACCCTGAAATATGCTAAATACACATATTTTAAAATACTTTTCCTGAAATATACTAAATACACACATTTTAAAATACTTTTCCTTCAATACGCTAAATACACACATTTTAAAATACTTTTCATAAAAATTGATATGTACAAGTAGTACTAATAATAAAAAAATCAACTTACAATAATATCCGTATGGTACAGAAACAGTTTCGCCAGGGAGAAGATAAATTCACCTTGAATTTCTTGATCATGGGTTTGTTAACTAGCGAGGTCTGCACTTTATTGCGCACGACATTGAAGGGAACTTCAAAAGTCTCGCTGGTTGGAGAGTGTTCCAATACCATCGATTTCAACAAGCGAAAGTTGTACTTTTCACGGTTTTTCTGCGTGAGACAGCCCTTTGGCACGAAAAATCTCATCTCCATTGCTAAGTCTCAATGCATAGCTTTTAGCTGTCGCTCCCACGTAGTCGGTGATTCGTACACTGGCACCATATTTTTATCTGATTTCTGACAACCACGATCCAAGAAACTGTCCTTCTGGAGGGATGAAGGTATCAGAAGGATTTATTGTGAAAATCACCGAGTCAGTGTTGGAATAGAGAGCTCTACGACCAAGTTTCGATAACAGTGCATATAATTCCAGCCGCGCATGACTCGTAACCATAGCAGCTAGAATAAGGGTACCTTTCAGGTTTGCAGGAGTTTCCTAGTCAATCGGCTGATGACTCACCAGAATCTGCGTTGATGGGAGCAATATCTGTGACGATTTTGGAGGCGTCCGTTAAAAGTTCCATATACTGGAAAAGGCAGCTCACTATGGTGGTATGTGTTCGAGTGAGATTCTCTGCATTCTTACCCCAAGTGGAGTTGAGGAAAATGTTTGAGACCTGCCTCAAGATGGGGTTGTTTTTCACTTCAGACGAAAGGATTCCAACCCCTTCCGCCTGAAAAAAAGCCTCGCAAAACGTCTCCTTTTCGGCATCTGTTTTGACGTCTAGAGGGAAACCTGTGTACCTCTGCTTTACACCTAGGAAGGTATCTGTGTAACCAACATAGATACCTCCTTTTTTGCTGGCAGAATCATACTGTACCACGGAATCGAAGTGCCACACATCGTATATTTTCACGAGCTTGTACCCGGCTCTCACAGTGGTGTAAATTTCAAAGGTGCACCACGACCTAGTTAGGGCTCACTGTTTCATGGAATGTGCACAAGGGGGCGCCATTTGTCCTTCAGCACAGGTCCTGCAGAAGGGGAACAGAAGCTTACCATTGGCCTTGAACGGGAGCGAAAGCACTGGACCTCGGGGCGAAAGCACTGGACGCATCCATGATGCCAGCAACCCATCGCTTCAAAGATGGTATGAGTGGCATGGCAAATACCATCTAATTTAAATTTGGATATTTTAAATTCCCCCTGAGTCGAGCGAGCCGTTTATATGGCGATGTTGTTTTTCGCAGCCTCGTTCTGCAGCCAGGCCAGTGCTTTCAGCGACTGCCTGTCATTGCTGGCTGAGTAGCCTTGGTGGGGGAGGGCGACACCTAACACATTCTTTTGTAGAAATTTTCCACGAAATACCCGCTGACATGCGCCGGCACTAGTGAGATCTTCTGCGAATGGGTCGACTTCCGTCAGTGCAATGAAATCTAGACGGAATTTCTCGAAGCTCTTCTGAAGTAAAACCGTATCGGCTTCACAATAAAAAAGTTCTCTCTGAAAGTCCCATTCTTGGAGGGACGCAGAGGCATACCAGCAGTCAAATTCAGCACGTATAGTGGAATTCATATCTTCAGGCCTAATACCCACATACTGAAGATTATCTTCCTTGACGAACTCGAACGAGAAATATCCTTTCACAGTTTCCACATGAAAGGTTTTGGTAAATGTCCTCAAAGGTGCCTGGATAAACGAAAAGCTATCGATGAATCGAATTTTCAGTCCATTGAGGAAAATACCTAGAATTTTCGACCCTTGAAATACTAGGTCCGGTTTCAGCAGATGACGATAGAGATAATCAATCACAAACATACCGTCAAACCCACGGAAATTGTGAGCTATGATGGTCGTGTTCGAAAATCGTTACTTACCGGGCTGTGTTTCACTCAGGAGCCAGTCCATAAATTTATTAACGTCAGGAAACGATATTACACTCCACTCATCTTCTGCTTTATAAGTCGCCACACACAGGATAGGCTTTAATATGCCGTCCGTCAGTTGAACCGTTTCAATGTCAAAATAAATATAGTTTTGCTCCACTGGCTTTAATTTCAGTGGTTCAACAAACTGAAGTTTATTTTCACGGCACAGGTGCTTCTTTTTCGGATCATAAATGTCCATGCACTTTGTGCAGCGATGACGTTGCTGGCAGGATAACTGTAGATGCGCCTGAAAGCAATCAGGACCTCTCAAATACATACTACAGTGAGGGCACAGAAGGGGGTCTCCACTGTGGACGATGTCCTGCGTCTGACACTGGTTGCAAGTGCCTTTACATGCATGACCTGTACGGTTGTAGGCCTTTAAACAGGTAGTGCAGAATTTATTCGTACCGAAAAGTCCTACAGGAGTATGATGACGTCAAAATGATGATCACGATAAAGTATAAAGAGACTCTGGGGAGCCTCAGGTCCTACAAACACAGGGAGGAAGCAATCTTCGGCCGAATAAACTACAATACGAAAGTCGGGTGACAAATGCTCCTGGGAGAACGTGACTTCCGGTATCCCACAGGGAGCTAGGGGAACACCTGCAGCTCGATGCAGTTGAAGGGCTTCGCTGAATTGTAGCTTAGTCTGGCATTTGCGGATTTGGTTGTAATTGTTAGGCAAGTCTTGTTTTTTCAAGTTCAATTCTCTAGCCACCACTAGAACTTTAGCTAGGCACGTATCGTCATTGTTCTGGATCGTTACGATAGCTTTCTTATTTTTTAAACAAGAATCCACATTAGCGAGATTGCAAGTTTCAGGTGCACTACGTTTACCGTTGCCACCGCGACCGATACGATCCAGATTGGTGCACACAAAATCAAACTCCATTTGGCTATGGGGTCCGATTCCTTCGTTCGATTGAATGACTCGTTCTAGGGTCGTAATGAATCGCTCCTCAGTCAGTTTATTTCTCTTACACAGAGGAAGATTAACGTCATTCTTGATAGAGTCCGATCGAAACACTAGATGCATGTGACTGTATTGGCCCTGGTATACAAGCTCAGTAATAATCTGGCATGCAAGTTTCGGATAGTCGGCAGAAAATTATGTGCTTTGACGCCATTCATGCCACCAAGATGCACATTAGTCGACACAAATTGAGTTTTGAATTTAGCAGAATTAAAGTTCCTGATGTTCATGACAGTGTGGTGTGGCACAGCAGAGGACGAACTTGGTGGAGAAGCAATGTGAGGCTGGGATGAGGCGACGTCCTTGGAGGTAGATGAAGGCCCCACCACTGAGCCATCCAGCGGGTGTGCAGGAACGTAGGGGCAGCTACCCACCTGCCCAGCGGTGGATGCTGCACAGGGTGCGGTTAAGGAAAGCTTCAGGGTCCGCCGAAGTGCCTTCCCACCTTGCTGGATCGCCGGCAGGCAGACACGCTTTACTGCGGGGCCTCAGATGATGAAGGGCGCTTGGCAACACCATCCAACAGACATACCGATGCAAGCAGGTCATCAAAGGAACGGGCTACGTCCTTCCTCTCGGCGTCCATCTCAGCAGCATATTCAAATTCCCGGATATTCGACATGACAAAACTTCTAACAGAGAGCAAAACTTTCTGACAACAAGCAGATAATGAGTTGCACTGGACATGTGGGACCTTATATACTCTCAAATGTTATCTCATAAACGCCTGTGGGTTCAAGATACATCTTTTGACGTGATCAAGGTCGACCACAACAGTGACCTTCACCAATATCTGATAAGCCCCTCGTGAGATACGTTTGGAGTTAACATGGGAGCTAGAGCATCATCCGAATTATTTACTTAGCTTCTATTTTCAATGAAGGAAATCGTTTATCAGTAGCAAATGCAAATATTGCGATTCTGATAGCATATATCGAGAGTTCAAATGGTGAACCCTCGTGTCGCCCCTTTGACAATGTAGCGATAAGAACCGTCACTCGTTCTGGCACGATTAAAGCTTGTAGATATTAAAAAACGAATTCAGATCTTATCAGCAATAAATGGCTGTTCTGTCTGCAATCACCCCTTGACCCCTCACCCGATAAGAAGAGACCTGTATCACGCATTCTGTACACTTGTTACGACATGTACATCACATGACTTGATGAAGGTCGAATTCGCAAAATATGGGACTTTGTTCAATAATTGTAGCAGCCGATCTGAGAGCGGGTTGCCACCAAAAAAGTTTAGTGGACTTGGAAAATTTCAGATGACGGTAGATACCATGGGACGGGAGTTTGTGATCAGCGAATGGAGAGTTTAATAGAGGGGTCGGAACTTTTGATAAGGGGGGGGTTTAATGAGGGGGGTGCATATTAATGAAGGGGGATGTGAATTTTTATAAGTTTTAATTAATAAGGAATAAAAATTCGCAAGATAATAAATACGGGGAATAGACAATTACCACGTTAAAGTGTAAAAATATTTGGTAGGGGTTTTTTAATAAAGGGAGTGGAACTTTTGATAAGGGGGATTTTTAATGAGAGTAATTAAAAAATTGGGACTTTGTAATTATTTTTGAGGATTGCATCAGCCATTCTGATCGTTGCCACCGAAAGTTTAGTTTTGTAATTATTTAGAGGATTGCAACAGCCATTCTGAGACGGGGATGAGCGTTGCCACCAAAAAAGTTTAGTGAACTTGGAAAATTTCAGCTGAGCATAGAAACCAAGGGATGGAGTTTGTGATCGGTGAGGCAGTTTGTGTTCGGTAATAAAGGGGACAGAACTTTTGATAAGGGGGGGTTTTAATAAAGGGGGCGGAACTTTTGATAAGGGAGTTTTTTAATGAGGGGGATTAAAAAATTGGAAAATTACGATTAAAATTCAAGGCTTTTTCTAAAAATAATACTCATCATATACACTAGAAGGCGCCACGGGTTTTTAATAAAGAGGGGACGAAATTTTGATAAGGCGGTTTTTTAATGAAGGGGATTGAAAAATTGGAAAAATTCTGACTAAAATAGAGGGCTTTTTCTAAAAAATAGTACTCATCATATACACTAGGGGCGCCACGGGTGTTTAATAAAGAGGGAAGGAAATGTTGATAAGGGGTTTTTTAATAAAGGGGGAGGAATTTTTAATAAAGGTTTTTTTAATAAAGGGGGATTAATAAATTTTTAATTAATTTTAATAATTATTAATTATTAATTATGGATATTAGTAAAGGGTCGTGCCGGAAGGGGTGTGGTCGATGACGTCATAGGGGGAAGCACAGTGCGTGGGGGTTCCAGGTTGAGACGTAACTACTGTTGCATTTGCAAGGGCTGATTCCTAACCGTTGGATCATGGATGAAGTCTAATGTTAAAGCAGAAAAACCGTGACAACATTAAAGGTCAGGCGACAACAAACAGAACCTGTTCAAAATAGACATGTTTGTAAACAACGTTTTGACACACAAATGTAAAAGAGCTCTCAATATGGTGCAATTGATCAATCAATCAAAATACTTTATTTTCTACACATTAGACTATGCACTTAGTACAATATAAACAACCCAAAAGCATTCGCTTATCTAGGTTGTTACAATTAGCACAAAAAAGGAATTCAACTTACTTCTCACAAATTAATTAAGTACTAATAGTCACAATATCTAAACGTTATTCTTGACTATTGAATTCTTCAAAATATATTATGCTGTTGCCTATTTTAAGGATATTTTTTACTAAACGAAATGCAGAATGAAACTGTTAGGACATTAAAGCTTCCCTCATTTGCAGCAAGCATCAGAGCTAAATGCATTCCTTCAGAATAAAATCCGAGAGTGAGTTTTGCGGTAAAAACTTAACACTGCCATCTTTGGGTGGGGGTTGACTCAGGCAGTAACGTGCCACGCTCATAACACTGACGTTCCCAGATTCGAATCCCAACGGAATCGGCGTTGAGATTTATCTCCACAAAACCCCCCACCCTGCCCTCGGTCGGTAGGGGAGACCGTTCGGCTTCGAAAGTCCGTCGTCTGTGGGAAGTCAAACCGTGGCTCTAGGTGCAGGAGAGCCACTCTAAAGAACACGTTGGATGGCTTTGACAGCAGGCTTCCATCTCCTTCTTACCCAACTCTGAGTTCTTGGGGTCTTTGTGACCTGACTATTTTGACCATTGTGTGGACAAAAGCTCCCCCTCAACTGTAAAACAATTAAACCGGCGATCTTAAAAAAAAAACAGAATTTCGAAAGATTCGCAAAAAAAGATTTTATCACTAAGCACATTTTTTGAACGAGTTAAAAATAAACAGAAAACTCTTCCTGCAAATCAAGGGCTTAGGCAGGATTTTTTTTTTTTTTTTTTGGGGGGGGGGGGCATAGGTTGTTGGCAAATATTGCGGCCTCGATTAACAGACCTTCGATTATCAGATCAGTGTTTTAACCGTTCAGTCTGTTGAGAATCGAATTTTTTACACGTACCACTCAGTGATAGAGCTACGTTTCTTAGCATCTCCCCTCCCCCTCTCAACTCCTTCAAGATAGTGTTAAAAAAACTTTTACAGGAAGAACAACAGATTAGGGTCACTAAAGATCCCAATTTAACATATTAATTTTGCTGAAAAATTGATAAAAAATTTACCTACGCAATGGCGCCCTCCTCCTTTTTTCCTGATTAATGCACTCTAAAATGTTTTTCCTTTTAATAATAACTCTTTATTTCCTTTGCTTTGACATATACAGAGTTGATCATAGAAAGCTCTAAGAGCCTGACTGTAAGACCAAATGCTACAAGCATACTCCTTACAAATAACACAGAGAAAACAGAAGAAACACTGAAATAGAGTAACACTGTTAATAAAATCCCCGCGAAGATTGGTGTGGCTTATTCGCAGGAAACGTTAAATATATGCAGTTACAAATAGTTGCTATACATCGGTTACATAGTGACATTCAAACATAAGAAGTCCATATATATATACACACAAATGCTGATTAATATTAAAATATTAATGATCATGGAAGGAAAAATTATTCAGGATATTTACAGCGGAAATCACTGTTTTATAAAAGGAGAACATTTGACTGAATTATATTACGGTTCTTTGTAGCAGCTGCTGATAAGATAATGATAATGTTAACTCTGACAGCTAATCACTTGTATCGCAGTGCTCTCGATATAATTTTATATTTATCATTATGAAGTTACTCCTTTACACAAAGGATGGAGATAAAATAAGGTTAACTAATAATAATAATAACTAATAATAAAATTACTGAAATAAAAATACTAATATAATAACTAAAAATAAACTAATAATAACTAAGAATCAAACTTCCGTTGAGCCCTCTTCATAGGTACAGATAGGCCCAAGACACTTCGAAATTTTGAGGCCTCTAACCAAATGTAAAAACTGATTGCCATTAATACTTAACGAATATTTTTATTCTAATTTCCCAAAATCTATATGAAGATAAACCCCTTAGATCAGCAGAGATACGATAATAGCCTGTCAGTATAATATGCCATAGAGATTTGTGAGTAACGCGAGAGCTCGCAGAAAGAGAACATCAGAAAAGAAACCTCTCTTCCTTATCCGATGCTCGCCAGCTGAAAATTGAATCTTTAACTGTTCAATCTCATATCAAATGGGTCGGCGCATATTCAGTAATGCGTCAGGATAGTCATCTATAGTTCCCGGGTTCGAGTCCACCTGGGTCAGAGTTGAGATTTATCTCCGCTGAACCCTCACACTGCTCTCTGTTCGAAACGAAACACCGACAGGCTCTGAAAAGCCGCCGTCTGTCGGATGGGACATAAAACCGAGGGACTGTAAGCAAAAGATTCATAATCTGTGTACGTTGAATACCATGCTTGATGGTTTTGACTGGAAGTTTCGATCTGTCTTCTAACAGTGTACAGTGGAGCCCTTCCCCAGCTTTCTCTGAGCCCTTAGTTATAATGATTATACTATATTGAAATCGATATACAGTAAGTTCTCGTTAGTAGATAATCGCCTGAAATGGCAGTCGGTTTATGAAAGGTAATAATATTGCTGACAAATCGTCTTGTATCGTGATGTCGTAGTCCGAAATAATGAAGTCCACTGTAAGAAAGAAAATTATTATAAGAAAAAGGAATACGAAACCAAATCTCTTTTGCGACAATAGCACAATGACCAAACATTCCTCTCATCTATTCGCCAGCAATCTTCTAGAACAGTGATTCCCAACCTTTTCTGGACCATCGCCCCCCTTAGAAGAAAACAAAAATTTCAACGCTCCCCTAGTCCATAATAGTTAATTTTATATGAAATATTAAAATATTGTTGCATATTATCTGTACCTAATTTATCTGTTAGCCGTCCCATGGCCGAGTGGTTAGCACTCTTGGCTACTGATCTAAGGGACCTGGGTTCGAGCCCCGGGTAAGGCATGGCTGTTTGTGTTGTTTTTCTGCTGAGGTCCTGCCATCCTCTCAGATCTCCTACTATGGCATATAAACTGACAGGCTCCTGTCAGACCTCTGTGGCAAGCAGCTGCTTGAGGGGGTATTTATTTATTTTCTTTAATTTATCTGCTTATTTATCTATTAAAAATCATAAAGCAGAAATTAATAAAACGACAACCAAATGTAAAATAAAATTGTTTATTAAAATTTTAAAAATGAACACAGAATCAATAAGAAATAAAAAATAATGAGATAAACACAAAATTAATAATAAATAAATAAAATTAATGAGATGGTTGAGGCTGGTGGAGTGTTAACAATTTGTTAATGTCGGGTTCCAATTTCGTTAACATCAATCGCAGATCGCCACGTTCAGTGATGTGTAGTCTGTTCCTCTTCTTTGACAGTAAATTAGCTACTGCACTGAATCCACGCTCAGCCATATAGGACCAAGGAAATGCGATTAAAAACTTCTGTACTATTGCCCACAATCCAGGGTAGAGAACTGGTATTGATTTTTAAAGCCAGAACTCTTGGTATCCATGTTTGAATTTTACTTTGAGTGGTTCGTTAGTCGTGAGTTCTAAGAGTTCCTCTTCCAAATTAAGAGAACATAGACGATAGTGCAAGAAAGTACTGCTCTGTTCTTGTGCACAAGAACAGAGCAGAAGGGCACCACGGGTCCCATCCCTTACCCGCAATCCCGTCTTCTTGTAAAAATAAAATAAAATAAATACCCCCTCAAGCAGCTGCTTGCCACAGAGGTCTGACAGGAGCCTGTCAGTTTATATGCCATAGTAGGAGATCTGAGAGGAAGGCAGGACCTCAGCATAAAAACGACACACACATCCATGCCTTACCCGGGGCTCGAACCCAGGTACGAAGTTTCAAACTTATCCAGTTGCTTTGAAATTGAAAACAGTGTCTGGGTATAACTAAATAGTTATTTGAAAACATTTAGTGTCGCCGTGAGTGGGATTCGAACCCATGCTTCTCAATTATATGCCAGCAATTAACTCTTTCATGAGTCCCATATCTGCAGGATATCTCTGGGATTCTTTACTATTCAGTCTTTATATAATTTAATTTTAGCCCCATGTGATATGCCCGACACTAAAAGTAGATTTAAAAAATGAACTATAAAATTTTATCCCATATATATAGAATATCATTGTGATGACCGTAGGTTCGAATCCTTTCCGACTGGGCCAGATGTGATGACCGGGGATTTGGATCTTGTCAGACAGTGACAGATGTTATGACCCTGGTGTTCGGATCCTGTAGGACTATGACAAATGTCGTGACCCAGTCCACACAGGAGAGAGGGACGATGGAATTGCTTCTTAATTCACTTCGGTGAATTCACAGGTTCGCAGGTTTTTACGCCCGTGCCACTGTATGCCTTTGAAGGAACTGGTGTTAATTGGACAGTTCCTATTCTTCATTCAACTACACGAGAGTAAATAGAGACGACACACTTTATTTATAATATGTACAGCTACGTGCTGGGAATGAGCTCCACTCCGTGGGCCTTTGCTGCTTCACTGCTGCAAACAATAATACTGAGGTGGATCTCTGAGGAACAATAATACTGAGGTGGAACAATAATACTGAGGCACGCTCTGCGAATTCTCGCTTTACAGACCTCAAGAACTCGGTGAAAGGCTAACCAACCTTTGCCTACACTGCGGTTCCTCTTGAACCACAAAAATAGAAAGACAGATTCTCCAGGAATCTAGATTCCACCTTGGAATCGCACCCTCACTTCAAGGGTTTCCTTCTTTTGAGTATGGGCGGCGTCCTTCCGACGCTTGTTGACACGACCTTTCGTTCAACGTGCTCGCACCAAGACTAAAGCTTTCAAATCTCCCGCCTAGCCTTCTCGCTGCGCTAGCGCCCTAGGCGGTCATTAATGTCCATCGACAACTGCTGGCATTCGTCACCCTTGCACGGAGCAGCTTCAGACCCGAAAACAACAACAGTGAATCACCCCAGCACAAACATTTCAAAGAACACATAAAAATATATACAATAATAAAATATAACAAAAATATACAATAAATAAATAAATATGAAATTCGAGGGACATGACAATCATTTTTGCATTTCCTCTCCAGTGGCGTTTTGTTGTTGACAAGTTGTGCATCACTGCACCCGTTAATAAGCAAGGAGGGAATCTGATGCAGCTCACAGTCGATACTTGTTGCAGCAATAGTGAGATTACCGTTGACCAGTACTTAATTACCTACTCAACTTTTCAGTAGAAATTAATCAGGTGAGATTTTCAGTTTAATCTCTCTCACGAGCTATCTCACTTGCTCCTCTCCCTTCCGACCAATGATCCCGCACAGAAGCGTTCTCCTACGAAACAACTTTGGCAAGTTCTGCACACGTTCACCGAGCTAATTTCGGATCCTAATCGACAAATCACAACACTTCGGTTTCGTATCTATTAGGTTGGCTTGCTGGTTTAAGAGAAAATGTCATTTTCTCTTGTTTTACTCTCATGATGGTCATTTCCTTAACGCATATGTTTGATAATAGCGTCTAATCATCATCTTTCGAATCCTCTGTCATCTTTCGAATCTTCTAGAACATAGATTCCCAACGGGGGCGATACCGCCCCCCCCCCCCAGTGGGCGCTGGAGCCTTCCTTGGGGGCGGTAGCGGATCCAGAGGAAAATGGGGGGCGTTGAGGCAGTCAAGAGGGGCGGTCAAATAAATAAATAAATTTAATGGAATTTTCTGTGACAACCTTTTTATCTCTTCTATTCTGTGGTGTCTTCCTGGTGATTCTGGTCATCCACTACCTCATCCGTCATGTACAGCTTTTCAACTGCAGCTTGGACAATAAGTTCCCTGCTACCGCCTACTAGCGTGCTGGTACGTCTGAAGTCGACTGAGATGCTCTCAAAAGTTCTCTTCAAGATCACAGATTGGATATAAGCTTCAATATGTTTTCCCACTCCAAGTCGCTTTGAGTATGCTTTATGGTACGTAGTTACAATACCATCCCATGTCAGAACATAAGGTATAATATTAACATTACACTTATGAATTAGGCTCAACTCATTAGCCAGCAGATCATATTCCTTTTCTTTTCAACCTCTACTGTCTGCAGGTTATCCTGAGATGTTATTCCTACTTCAATAATTGTAATCTCATTCAATACCTTAACATGCACTACTATATCAGGCTTATTATGTTGGACATGTCTGTCCGTCCTGATAGGCAAATCAACCTTGATGCAATAACAATATAATAATAATAAATTTATTATATTTAATATTTTTTATAATTATTTTTTTAATATAATAAAATACTTTGAAAATACCTGTTTTCATGAATAAATATTTTATCTAGCTATGTAAATTATCTTATTGTTATCACGTTAATAAGCATTTTTAAATTAGCATTAGGTATACCTATACCTAATTTGTTTTAGTTTAGAATAGATTGACGGTGACAAGTCCTTGCAAGTTGGTAGGCAAACACGCAGTTCATGCAATTTAACATGTTTCGACAAGAATATGGGAGCTTAAACTGACTTGTTTACGGAGCAAGTGCGCCGGCATCGCAAACATACAAGTTAATGCGTGCACAAAATCAAATCTATAAAAGCGATAGCTCTAGGAATGTTTTATTATTTTTATGTGCTTCGCCGTGATAAATAGTCGTGAGTGATAAGTGTTAGAAGTCATTATAAACATTATTTTTATAACTATATATAAATCTGTTGAGAAGTTAATTTGTATTTGAAAATGTCTGAATCTACATCTAAAAAGAAATGCCGGCAGTACAGTATTGAGTATTTGAAATATGGATTTACGTACTACAAACCAATCATTACCTATGTGTTTAATTTGCCGAAAAGTTTTTTCAAATGAAGCTATGAAACCTTCTAGGCTACAAGAGCATTTAAATAAAATGCATGCTGATAAGAAGAACAAAGATTTATCCTATTTTCAAGAACTGGAAAAGCAATATTTAAAACAGCCAACTATGTCAAACCTTTTTGCGTCGTCTTCTAAACAAGATGATGATGGACAACGAGCCTCATATAACGTTTCATTGTTAATCGCAAAAGCAGGAAAACCATACACAATTGGCGAGGAATTAAATTTGCCGGCAGTCAAAGAGATATTAAAAACTGTTCTTCATCATAGGACACCGTCAGATATCATCAAAAAAATTCCTCTCAGTAATAATTCAGTGCAAAGAAGAATAGATGAAATAGCAAAAGACGTTGAAATATCATTATGTGATTACTTAAAGACTTGCAAATTTTCCATTCAACTCGATGAATCAACTCTACCAAATAACGAAGCTCTTCTCTTATCATACGTACGATTTATAAAAGAAGAAAAAATTCATGAAGAGTTATTATTTGCTAAAAATTTGGAATCTGATACAAAGGGAGAATCTATATTTAATACCATGCAAAAGTTTTTTCAAGAGAAAGAAATTCCTATTTGCAATATTTTGTCTGCTGCTACTGATGGTGCTCCAGCAATGACAGGGCGTCATAAGGGTTTCATAGCGCATTTGAAACAAGCAGTACCAAATGTACTCGCTGTACATTGTATTATTCATCGTCAGCATTTGGTTGCAAAAATTTTGAATGAACGTCTGCATACGTCGCACCATTACGTTATTAAAGCAATCAATAAGATTAGAAGCAATTCTTTGAATGACCGATTATTTGGTAAGCTTTGTAATGAAAATGATGAAGATTACAATCGCTTGCTGCTGCACACAGAAGTACGTTGGCTCTCTAAAGGTGTTTGTCTGAATCGTTTTTTCAATCTATTTGACTCAGTTTTTTTTCTCTTTTTACTTTCTTGAAGACAGAGACGAAAAATTGCGCGAAAACCTGATTACGTCAAAAAATGACATCGCTTATTTGACAGACCTGTTTAAAATATTTAATCAAGTTAATTTACAATTGCAAGGTGATGAGTTGAATTTAATGAAAACAAAAAACGTCATAGCTGCTTTTGCGGGAAAACGTCTATTCAAACGAAATCTAGGTAGAGGTGAATACAACCACTTTCCCACATTATCAGCAGTCTCTGCAAAACCGGAAGATTTACTTACTTACTGCCAACACTTGGAAGTTCTTCATGTTGATTTTACGGAGCGTTTCCAAGATATTTTAAACATGAATATACCGAGTTGGGTTTTAGATCCTTTCGCAAACACAGATACTGAAGAATCATCAAATTTGGAAGAGGAACTAGTTCTATCGTCACTATCGACTTTACAATCCTTTCGCGTCTCCTTTCTCACCGAAGGCACATGACAATTAGAGGGGAACATTTCAGCGTAGGCAGAATCGGGACTCGAATCTGGGAACCCCAGGTTACGAGTCAGGCGCGGTACCGACTGAATCAACCCCTGCCCTTCAAGCACTGGCAGTGTGTGCGTGAGATTTCTCCTAATAAAAAAATCCCGAACAGACTCCTGCAATCCGATACTGGGATGAGAACTCTTCATTTGGCTTTCGATAAGTGACAAAAGGTTCCGAAAGCCCAAAATGATGGATCCGAGTTGTTGTTTTAGCTCTGAATGGCACTTTTTTGCACACAGTGGAGTAAATGGCCAGGTCACAAGAACCCCAAAGACTCAGAGAAGGTTGGGGGAGAGGACCCACTGGAACACTGAAACAGCTGTTAGGAAGCAGATAGTAGCCTCCCGTCGAAACCATCCAGCATTTTCTTTAACGTGCACAGGGTATGACTCTCCCATACATGGGGCCACGGCTTAACGTCCCATCCGACAGACGGCGGTCTTTCGAAGTCCATCGGTGTATCCTACTGACCATGGACAGGGAGTTTTGCGGATATAAAATCTCAGCGCTGACACAGCTGGGACTCGAACCTGTGAACTACAGGTTACGAGCCTGGCGCGCTACCGACTGAGTCACCCCCACTCCGATGGATCCGAAATTAGCACTGAATACATATCGCAAATCCTTTTTTCACCAATAATAGTATATTTTTACTGCAAACTCTTGTCGACGACACTACTAGAGGTGATAATTTATCTCTTCTCTTTCCTTTAGGCAATTGCATGTGTTTCGTATCTCGATGCACAAGAACCTTTTCTTTTCCTTACTCTTCAATGGGATCTGCGTGATCATCTTCGAAGGGCACTTCATGTACGATTCCTTAAAGAAACCTTACGATAGCATCGTAGAGGCCAATGAGGTAAGCTGGTGCTGCCATCTGGTAGAAACGTGCACTTCTTCTGAAAAGTTATTTCTAGTGAACAAATTCTTACATTTCAACATTAGTTCTGATAAGAAACTTACGAGATTAGTCCCTCTTCCCTAGAAGGGTTGGGTTGTTTTACCTCTGAGCGGCACTTTTTTGCACATCATGGGCTAAATGGCCAGGTCACATGGACCCCGAAGGTTCAGAGAAGGTTGGGGGAGGGGACCCACTGGAACAGCTGTTGGGAGACAGATGGTAGCCTCCCGTCAAGGCCATCCAGCGTGTTCTTTAACTTGCACAGGGTATAGCTCTTCCGCACACGGGGCCATGGCTTTACGTCCCATCCGACCGACGGCGGCCTTTCCAAGCCCATCGGTGTCCCCGTGAGCAGGGCGGGGAATTTTGCGGAGATAAATCTCAATGCTGACCTAGCTGGAACTCGAACCTGGGAACTACAGATTACGAGCCTTGCGCGCTACCGACTGAGCCATCCCCGCCCCATCCTAGAAGGGAGGAATGGCCGCAGAAAAGAATGCACTCATACTTCAACGCCTGCACCAGAGCTTTCATTTCCTAATGCTTATATTGTCACGTGAACGTGGGAGCAATTAACAAAAGGTAAACATTTAAAAGAGGATGTGTATGGTTGACTCAGTAGCGAGCGAGGTTCGTATCTGCGAAACCCAGGTTCGAGTCCTACTTGTTCCAGTGTTGAAACTTATCTCCGCAAAACCCTCCCCCTTCCCTCAGTCAGAAAAGGACACCGAGGGACTTCCGTCGAATGAGGCGTAAAGCCATGGCTCCCTGTGCGAGAGAGCCGTACCTTATGAGCGTTTAAGAACACGCTAGATGGCCTTCACTGGTCATCTAGCGTGTTCCGTCTGTCTAGAAGCTTCCGTCTGTCTCCTAACACAGCTGTCCAGTGGGTCCCCCCCCCCCAAACCTTCTCTGAGCCCTTCGGATCATTTTTGCTTGGCCATTTAGCCCATTATTAACAAAACGTGATCCTCAGAAGTAAAACAACCAAAGCATTTCAAAGATTATTCTTTTAACCAACAGTGAAACGTAACCCTGACGTTAAGCACTTTCTACAGAACAACCAGAACTGAAAGAAAAAACAGAGTGGCAAATTTGCCATATCGCTTACGGTCAATTAACTATGGAGAGAGTTTCGTTGCAACTTCAGTCATGCTTTCCGCTCCACCCAAACAATCGAAAATTGTCTTTCGAAACGTTTAATTATTCTCGTCTCGGCAGAACGTTGCAGCGCGAGCTGATAATCGGAACTCGAAGTAGATACCGAAGATGAGCCATTTGAACACGTGCCTCTTGGATTTGGTTAGCCGATTGGCTTTCAAATGAATCAGGAAATTTTGCGATAGCATTTAATTCCTCCTCATGGTTGGTTGGCTGGGGTTTCATGGCGAAGGAGTAACAAAGACTATTGTGACAAATTAGAATTCGTTCTCGTGAAAAGGGAACATTCCATTTCGAATAGCTGACGAAATTTTAACTTCAACAATCGTGTAAAGATCAGTCAGTTAACAATAGTCTCACTATATATAAGCAAAAAAGGTGAGGGAGTAAAAATTAACTCACGCGGTTTGGTTTTTTTTTGTTTTTTTTTCGGGGGGAGGGGTCGTATAAAAATCAATTATCAATTTTTTGTTTCTCTAATTAAGTAACATAGTTGCGCTTAATATTTCAAAATTAAAACTTTTTTATTCAAAATAAACTAAACCTGTGTTTGCAAAGGTCCCGGCAAATCAGCAAATATTTAACAACTAGTTCATTCAAAGCGCTGCATGTCTTGTCGCGTTGTTTTTTTATGACTTTTATTGCCATTACGAAGAAACACGTGGTCAACTAGAAGAAATGTTGAAAATATCCGAAGGAGCGTCTCAAAGTGAACCTCGGTTTATTCGCTGCTTTTAAAAGACTGGAATAATGCTGTTCAGGTGACTCTCATTTAAAACACAAAAGCAAAACATTTGAAAATTGAAATTTGCGAGAACTGAAAGCGCAATAAAAGAGGAAAGTGTAAAACTGAGTTGGAATCAAAACTAAAAGGATACGGGGTTGGGGGGAGGATAGGGCGAATGAATAGGGAATGGAAACTGGGACTCCCAAGGGGAGGAAGTTGGGGGGAATGTTTTACCTTTGAGAGGCAGTTTTTTTGCATAGAATGGAGTAAACGATCAAGTCACGAGGTCTAAAAGCTCAAAGTTAGTTAAGTTAGCTTAAGTTAGATCAGAGTTAGTTCGATCAAGTCACGAAGGCCTAAGAGCTTGTGTAATAACTTTAATTATTACACAAGTCACAAAATTGTCAATTTCTATTACTTTAGTTAAGGAAAAGGGACCCAAAAACTGAACAGCTGCTAGGAGATAGGTGGAAGCTTCCCTTCAAAGCCATCCAGCGTGTTCTTTAACATGTACAGGGAATGGCTCTTCTGCATACGAAATCATGGCTTCATGTTTTGAAGCCCATCAGTGTTCCCCTTCTGATCGGCGGCAGGGTGGGAGTTCAGCGGATTTAATTTTCAATGCTGAACCACGTAAGAATCGGACACTAGAAGTGCAGATTACGAGCCTGGTGAGTTTCCAACTGAACCAATCCCCGCCCAAGGAAGGAGATAATGATAATATCAGGAAAAGGGACTAGACAAGGAAACGGGAGAGACTTGAGTGACACTTCTCTTAAAGGAGGAGAACTTTAAGAAAAAGAGAAAATCTGGGGGAAGAAAATATAAGAAATATTTAAGGAAAAAATGCACTATGCTGGTGAACATCGGTGTTGGAGATAATTTTTTTACAATTAGCCTATATATCACTTCATTGCAATCGAATTTGGAATTTCTCTTTCGATACGAGTCCCGTTCTAGTACGTTCGGTTCTTCTGATTTCTAACCTTTTCATTTCTTTCGATTTTTATTGATGAAAGCAGGGCCGTGACAAGGCACGGCAGTACTTTCGTCAATTTTTATTACTTAGCACACAAGTCACACAATTGGCAATTTTTATTACTTAGCACACAAGTCACACAATTGACAATTTTTATTACATAGCACACAAGTCACACAATTGAAAATTTTTATTACTTATTACACAGGTCACAAAATTGTCAATTTCTATTACTTAGCACAGAAGTCACACAATTGACAATTTTTATTACTTAGCACACAAGTCACACAATTGACAATTTTTATTACTTAGCACACAAGTCACACAATTGACAATTTTATTACTTAGCACACAAGTCACACAATTGAAAATTTTTATTACTTATTACACAGGTCACAAAATTGTCAATTTCTATTACTTAGCACACAAGTCACACAATTGACAATTTTTATTACTTAGCACACAAGTCACACAATTGACAATTTTTATTACTTAGCACACAATTCACACAATTGAAAATTTTTATTACTTAGCACACAAGTCACACAATTGGCAATTTTTATTACTTAGCACACAAGTCACACAATTGACAATTTTATTACTTATTACACAAGTCACAAAATTGTCAATTTCTATTACTTAGCACACAAGTCACACAATTGGCAATTTTTATTACTTAGTGCAAAAGTCACACAATTGACAATTTCTATTACTTAGCACACAAGTCACACAATTGGCATTTTTTATTACTTAGTGCAAAAGTCACACAATTGGCAATTTTTATTACTTATTACACAAGTCACAAAATTGTCAATTTCTATTACTTAGCACACAAGTCACACAATTGACAATTTTTATTACTTAGGACACAAGTCACACAATTGACAATTTTTATTACTTAGCACACAAGTCACACAATTGACAATTTTTATTACTTAGCACACAAGTCACACAATTGACAATTTTTATTACTTAGCACACAAGTCACACAATTGACAATTTCTATTACTTATTACACAAGTCACAAAATTGTCAATTTCTATTACTTAGCACACAAGTCACACAATTGGCAATTTTTATTACTTAGCACACAAGTCACACAATTGACAATTTTTATTACTTATTACACAAGTCACAAAATTGTCAATTTCTATTACTTAGCACACAAGTCACATAATTGGCATTTTTTATTACTTAGTGCAAAAGTCACACAATTGGCAATTTTTATTACTTATTACACAAGTCACAAAATTGTCAATTTCTATTACTTAGCACACAAGTCACACAATTGGCAATTTTTATTACTTAGTGCAAAAGTCACACAATTGACAATTTTTATTACTTAGCACACAAGTCACACAATTGACAATTTTTATTACTTAGCACAGAAGTCACACAATTGACAATTTTTATTACTTAGCACACAAGCCACACAATTGGCAATTTTTATTACTTAGCACACAAGTCACACAATTGACAATTTTTATTACTTAGCACACAAGTCACACAATTGACAATTTTTATTACTTAACACACAAGTCACACAATTGACAATTTTTATTACTTAGCACACAAGTCACACAATTGACAATTTTTATTACTTAGCACACAAGTCACAAAATTGTCAATTTCTATTACTTAGCACACAAGTCACACAATTGGCAATTTTTATTACTTAGCACACAAATCACACAATTGACAATTTTTATTACTTAGCACACAAGTCACACAATTGACAATTTTTATTACTTAACACACAAGTCACACAATTGACAATTTTTATTACTTAGCACACAAGTCACACAATTGACAATTTTTATTACTTAGCACACAAGTCACACAATTGACAATTTTTATTACTTAGCACACAATTGACAATTTTTATTACTTAGCACACAAGTCACACAATTGACAATTTTTATTACTTAGCACACAAGTCACACAATTGACAATTTTTATTACTTAGCACACAAGTCACACAATTGACAATTTTTATTACTTAGCACACAAGTCACACAATTGACAATTTTTATTACTTATTACACAAGTCACAAAATTGTCAATTTCTATTACTTAGCACACAAGTCACACAATTGGCAATTTTTATTACTTAGCACACAAGTCACACAATTGACAATTTTTATTACTTAGCACAGAAGTCACACAATTGACAATTTTTATTACTTAGCACAGAAGTCACACAATTGACAATTTTTATTACTTAGCACACAAGTCACACAATTGACAATTTTTATTACTTAGCACACAAGTCACACAATTGACAATTTTTATTACTTATTACACAAGTCACAAAATTGTCAATTTCTATTACTTAGCACACAAGTCACACAATTGACAATTTTTATTACTTAGCACACAAGTCACACAATTGACAATTTTTATTACTTATTACACAAGTCACAAAATTGTCAATTTCTATTACTTAGCACACAAGTCACATAATTGGCATTTTTTATTACTTAGTGCAAAAGTCACACAATTGGCAATTTTTATTACTTATTACACAAGTCACAAAATTGTCAATTTCTATTACTTAGCACACAAGTCACACAATTGGCAATTTTTATTACTTAGTGCAAAAGTCACACAATTGGTAATTTTTA
This sequence comes from Ryuthela nishihirai, assembly GCA_038380435.1. Lineage (NCBI taxonomy): Eukaryota > Metazoa > Arthropoda > Arachnida > Araneae > Heptathelidae > Ryuthela > Ryuthela nishihirai. The sequence goes on from JAWZYU010000025.1 coordinate 1,506,903, forward strand.
TTACGTACTTAGCGCAAAAGCCATAATTGTCAATTTTTATTACTGAGCAGAGAAACTAAGTACTCAGAGTAGTGCAAAATAAGTTGCTTGCCAATCAGGCGAAAGTGGCTAGGTGCGGCATTGATCATAACTTTTTACAATGAACATCATATGAGCTGTAAAAAAAAATTCTCGTGAAGACTGTCAAATATTTGGAAGGTATAGATATCGTAAAACGTTTGCATCTTCTCTTGATTTTCGGCCAGAATAAAAGGAAGTTTAAGACTCATTTTCGTTGCTTTGCCGAGTTTAGTTAAGATTATTTACTATTATGTATTATTATTATTAACAGCGGCCATTGTCTGATGTCTTGCAATTGTTTAAAACTACCCTTAATCTATGCCTTACTATGCAAAGCGAACATATTCAAAGATATTGCCTTTTGGTTATAGGTTGGCTGCAAACTGTTTTACAGCATCACCAAGTATTTCCGCCTTACCACCTATTCGTGGATGTTCTGCGAAGGTTTCTATTTGCATAAACTGATTGCTGCCGCTTTTGCCGAGCAGAGAAGTATGGTTGTCTTCTACGTCATCGGATGGGGTGAGTCAGTTCTTCTAATTATAAAGAAGGCTCCTTTGCTTAAAAAAATGTAGCGGATTCTGTGGGTGCCTACTTAAAAGAAATTTATTTGCCGATCGAAACGGATTCTAGTTGCTACAAACGTTATCCATCCAACTCAGACATAACACTTATTTGACACATTTTCGTTATAATTCAACTCAGAAGTGCACTCTATTACCTCAAGTATTCGCTCTCTTCCATTGTCGTACATGCAACGAATCAAACACCAAATTTTTTGATCATATAAGGAAATTTGATGAAGCGAGTCGTATTTCTTGGCTGACAATATCGATTGTTCTGTGAATTCACGTATCCTGATAAATTCTGACTTAGTTTACATGACAATAAATCGAGACTGTTCCAATATTTCTATATTTCTTAGAAAGCTTTTGACACTTTGGATCATGGCATTCTCTTAAAGAAATTAGATAATTATAGATTTAGAAGCATGTCTGGCACTGGTTTCAAATTACTTAACAGAGTTACAGTAAAAGAAAATAAACAAAACCTGCAGAAAAAATATCAAGTCAAATGCTGCGCTCCTCAAGGATCTATTTTATTTTCAATTTACATAAATGATTTAACAAATTCAAAATTAAAGAGTAGCATATTTTTTATAATAATAATAATAAATACATATATATGACATAGTTTCAGTTAATATCAACCTATATCTAGACGCAGTATTAGACATACAAAAAAATACAAATTTATTAAACGCTGGTTAAAATTTATTTAACCAACAATAAAACAAAATGAAAGACGTTTCTTCATTCACTTAGTTTTAAAATTAATAATAACCTAATAATAAGATTGCGCAAAATAAATTGCACCAAAATAGAATCAATTTAGCACCAATTTTTTTTTTTTTTTTTTTTTTTTTTTTCACCAATTTAGAAAACTGCATCAAGACTGGTAGAGTGAAAATAATATCCAGGCTTACATCTTGATAGTACAATTTGATCGAAAATTCTGCAACACATTAGAGCTTCGTGTTTTTTATATAAACTATGCTACGTAATGGATATCAACACTTATTATGTTTCAAAAAGCAATCTGTGGGATCCGTTCTAAATTAGAGGATAACGACGATGCGTGGTACAGCCGACATAACAAATATTATAATTATATAGGACGGGCACTTAGCAATTAAACAGATTTGATCTTGAATAGAAACGAAACGGTTCATTGGATGTAGAAGTTATTTGTATTTTCTGGAAGTACGTTTCAAACAAAAAACAAGAGGTACTCAATATGTCCGCCGTCTTGGTCAATGCGAAATTGAAGTCATTTCAGGCCATTGCTGCTCTCTCGCGAACACAACTCCGATGAAATTCCGCTGAAAGATCCCTCCATTGACATTTTCAAGTCCTCAATGTTTTGATATTCTTCCGCCTGATAATGGCTTATGCTCCATAAGAAAAAAAATCGAGAGAGACAAATAATGTACAACCTATGCTGCCTTTTCAAATATTGAACACCATTTAACAATCTGAATTCTTTTTTCAATTGTCCGAGCATAGTTAACCAGGTCACGGTGGAAATTGTAACTTACCGGGTGTCTCCCTAAGAATCCAGTTAGGTGAGTTTTCCTTCAGGTTTTGTTTAGGAACTTATATATCTTCAGGATATATAAGTTCAGATACATGGTATCCAAGAATTAAATCGAGTTGACAAAATGGTTTATATTGGTCAATGAGTGAAAGCAGCAACAAGAGGTACATGCAAATAACAGCGGACACATACAAATGTAGGAGAAATGATGCAAAGCATGTGACTACATATAATTTGTATAGCAGATAGGAGCTTCAAACCTGTAATGGTATATGTAAATAACGGGATAGATGTGGAAAACCTCATTTCTTGTCACCAGTGCATTCCGTTTGTGTTCCAATTGATTTGTTTCTGCAACAATATGGATGTCACTGATAGGGCTATCGCGATGTTGAAATCAGGTCGAACACAGAGTGGTGTTGCCATGGCAATAGGTGTGCCCCAGTCAATGGTGTCAAAGCTGTGGAAAAGGTACCAAGAGAGAGGAAATGTTAGTCGTCCACGTGCGCAGAGTCGACCACAACTTACAACGGCTGAGGATGCCCGCTATGTGGCACTAACAGCGAGTCGTAACAGATGTTATGTCAGCTAATGAACACTAAAAATTAAAGCTCACTAACAGTTCGTGTACTGCTGTAGTAGGAACTAGAAATCCCAATAGGGATAGCAATATAATATTATCAGTAATACGTAATAATAATTTCTGCACCATTAATCATAATAATATCATATTATGATTAATAGTAAACATTTCAATTTCTTTCAATTTCTTTCAGTACTAAGAAAAAATACGAGAGATTCAGCTTTCAGGCTTCAACTAACATAATGCAATAAATGCAACAAGATGTAGCTTTATTAAGATTAGTGGATGGAAAAAATGTGCAAAAATGTGCATTTGAAAATAGAAATGAATTACGTTAATTGAATAATTAATAAAAACTGATGAACTATGAAATAATTATGTATTCGAAAATCGGTATCTACTGTAGACATGTAAAACACAAAATATGATTTCTATTTAACCAATGTTTGAATCAAAGCATGAGTTAGACATTAGGCTGACGTAGAGGAATTAAGATTTATGCTTCGACTTTATATTAAGCGTAACTAATACCCTTAGTAAACAACAGTACTTATTAGTACAGCATATCGCAGGAAGCATTTTATACTGATAACCTGATTATTTAGTGGCAGCACACACCTGTAGCACATTGCATCTAGGTCAAGTTTATGAAAGGTGTTTGATCTCGGAGTGCCGTTTGGCTTCGGGTTGTTTCACCTCTGAGCGGCGCTTTTTTCTATAGAGTGAGTGGGTTTGATGGTCAGGTCACAAGGATCCGAGGAATCGAAGAAAGTGGGAGAAGGGCACCCGCTGGACTGATGTTAGGAGACAGATTTTCCCGTCAAGGTCATTCAGCGTGTTTTTTAACGTGCAGGGGGGGGGGGCATGGTTCCCCTGTACACGGGGCTACCGCTTAACGTCCCAGCCAATGGACGACGATCTTTCCAAGCCCATCGGTGTCTCCTTTCTGACCGAAAGTTGGGTGGGGAGTTATGTGGAGATAAATTTCAACGCTGGCCCAGTTGGGACTGAAACTTGGGGACTGCATATTACGAGCCTGGCGCGCTAACGACTGAGCCATCCCCAGCTGTTTGGGAGAATCACTAGATTCGTCTTAATTCTCCTACTTCAACTTTAAAATTTACTTTCATCCATAGCTTCGCCCCCAAAAACAAAAGCATAACTTTGCAATAATACACTTTCATATTTATTTTGTGTTTCAGGCATTCCCATTCTACCTGTTATCAGCTGGGTGATTCTGAGACAGACGAGAGCAGACTTTGAGTGAGTAGTGGTATGTCGTTTTCTCTTTTAATGCGATTCTTGTTTCCTCTTCCCTACCTTTCACTTCCTTCCCCTAGCACTCCTTTCACTTCTTAAGGCGACTCTTCCTTCCCCTAGCACTCCTTTCACTTCTTAAGGCGACTCTTCCTTCCCCTAGCACTCCTTTCACTTCTTAAGGCGACTCTTCCTTCCCCTAGCACTCCTTTCACTTCTTAAGGCGACTCTTCCTTCCCCTAGCACTCCTTTCACTTCTTAAGGCGACTCTTCCTTCCTTCTCCGCAATTTTTCGTATTCAAATTTGTTATATGAGAAAATGTTCAATTTGCAAAGTGATCCAAGTAGGGTATTAATAATAAAGTTTTAGTTTATTAATATCCTTGGTCAATACTATTAATGATATGTAAACAAAAAAATATTCGAAACTGAAAAAAGCTGATTCATTAATTGTTTTCCAAAACATGTTATTCGCTTGCAGTTTCTTTAAGTCATTAGTAAATCGTTGAATATTTTAGGTCTTAGATAAAAAAAAAATGTTTATGTAAAATTTCCTTTTCATGTCTAGGAGTGATGAACAATTTCCCTTCTCTTCTTAATGAATAAATGTTAGTTTTTATGTTTAAGAATGGGTTGTTTAATACAAACAACATTTGTTTACATATATATTGATGCCTGAAGGGAAGTATATTAAATTTCTATATTTCATGAAGGTATTGATGGAGTCAGCTTTATCACAAACCGGTTTGATAATTTTATTATGTCCTGAGTTTAGTGGTTTAAGGTTGGTAATATACCTTTGTCCTACAATCTAAAATAAAATCCTTGCAGCAGACTGAATTGAAGAAAGAAAAATAATTCTTAGAGCCTCTGCATTAACTAATTTTTCAAACGTAGAAACGTATAAAAGCGTTGTTCTAGTTTATTCGTTGTGGTGACCTCGGTTTCTTAAGTGAATTCCAACATAACGCATTTCATTTACTCTCTTTAATGCCTTAGAGTCCCAATGTAGAAGTTTACCGTAAGATAGATCGTGTAATTTAAAAAAAAGGAATATTTCCATTTACAGAATTATATGTATCATTTTGGGGTTATAATCAATATGTGTCGTCTGTCTACATTTAAAAATGTTTACTCACATGAAACCAATTATTTACTATAAACAAGTCGTGAAATATTTTTAATCCCATCTAAAGTATTAGCATTAAACGTTGAGGTATAATCATTAGCATAGGTATATACAATTTTAAATTAAAAAGGTCGCACATAATAATTTTTCTTTTCCTATCTAGCAGCAATGGAAGCAAATTCCTTTTCCTCATGCCAAAAGATTGCGTCGTCAATCTTTAAAAGCGTCTAGAATGGGAGTAGCCAATCAGTGGCCGAGTGGATCACGTGCTTGTCTACTGATCTAAGGTACCTGGAGTCGAGGATAGATATTTGTGTTCTCTTTCTGCTGAGGTCCCGTCACCCTCACAGACCTGTTATATCGTATAAACTGATTGCCTCCTGTCCGACCTCTGTGGTAAGCAGCTGCTTGAGGGGATATTTATTTTTATTTATAATGGGAGTGAAAGACGATGCCGCGAAACTTTACTAAAGTCTACTTTCTGCTAACTTGTCAAGTAGGCTTTAACTGGTGGCCAATAAATCACTCAACACTTGCATGACACATACAATTGTACAATTTATTTGCTAAATGCGGAATAGTGCACAATTAATATATACAAAAGCTGCGACTTCCCACACACAGACACAGTCAGTCAGTGTTGCAAGATTCCCAACTCTGCCAACGAAAAAAGCTTACTAAACAAAGGAAATGGATTAAATCACATACAGAGTAACAGTCAACATTTTCATCAGATTTCTTTAGCTTGTTGCTGTGAGATGTGGCGATAGTTTTTGTCGTCGATGATTATGTTCTGTTGCCGGCGTTTTCCGTCAGCGAATCCGCACATTCGTTGTTTTTGTCTACCAATGTCTCCCCGTCAGAAAACGAACAAATTGAAAACAACGCTGTCCTTTTTCTACGATTCGGACACCCTGCAGAGACGCCACTCAGCACCTTGGTTGTATCTCTTGTGCTATAAGAAATGTGTCAGCATCACAACAAACTGCGGTTATCTCTGTGCTATTTCGATGTTTAATTTACTTTTCTTGTTCCTATATTTATCATTAATATTTAGGGCACAATGGAAGCAAAATGTGTTTTTCTCTCCGCAGTTGCTGGACGAGTCCGGTTGGGAACTACGAATGGGTGTTGAATGCTCCAATGCTCTTGGCTCTCGTGGTAAGTAAGGACTCCTTTTTGCATTCGCTCTTTTCTTTACAATGCATTTTCATCCCTTTTGCTCATGCTACTTCTTTTCCATTGTAGATTAATTTGTTCTTTCTGGGCAACATCATCATTGTACTCGTCTCAAAGCTGAAGAAAACTCATTCTGATGAACCCACCCAATTCAGGTAAGGAATTGAAAGTGAGGCTTTGTTTTCAATGTCTCATTTTCATTCACCAGACGTTGAAGGTATTCATTGCCTTATCCAAATGCGCTCATATACAAGGACATATTCGTTAAGACAGAAGTCCAATTCTCTGTCCACTCTATCAGAGTTAAAACGAAACACACAATATCCAACTGAAACAATAGCTAGAATCTCGAACCACTCTTAACTCTTATTAGTTATTTGAGCTAGAACTCTTCATAACGATGGAGAGTTTTTTTCTCTTTAATCAGTCCTTCGATTCTACAAATTGCTGAAAAATTAAATTAACGTTTTCTTATCTCTTTTACTACTTTTAATGATAACTAATTTCAAATGGTGCAGTTCAACACCGATGGCTAATAACAGAATCACTTACTCTTTCAATAAATATGTCCGTTATTGAATGATCATGTTTGCATATATATATATACGCATTATACAATTTAGATTTCCACTTCTAAAAATTAAATTGAATTTATATTTTGATTATATATATATATGCTTGGATTGTATTACTTCTCAGCAGAACATCTGCGTGCACAATATATTAAATGATATTATTGCAAATTCTGTAGAGGATGAGGATCAGTTGAACAGCTGTTACTAGAAGAACGGAAGGAAGCGTCCCGTCAGAACCATCCAAAGTGCATGATGTCTGGTTCTCCTGAATTACGGAAGTATAGACGCTACATGCAGGGCGATTCATTGTTAAGTACATTTCTTTCAGTAGCAATCTCGTACAGACTGCTCCACACCGCAGAGCTGTGCTGATGTGCTTATAACTTGTTCACAAAAAATGGTGTAAAGAAAACCTACCATTCTGGTGTAGGGAGTCCCTCATTGGAAGCTAGTTTCACCATGAACTTACAACACCTTGAACCTCCCATGTAGCATGTATCCTTGATCCGCACTCTACCTTCGCTTCGAAAAAGATCCTCCGCTCTTCCAAATAGGGAACATTTTATGAAATGTGTTTACTTGACAGTTTCCGAATCTGTCAAATGTAAATCTTTGTTGCATGAAATCATTTTGAAACTAAAGTACTTAATAATGATTCACTCCTTATTAAGAATAATATCAATATCATTACAGTTAATACACAGTTAATGACCATCCACATTAACATGACAATGCCATCAAATGTAAACTTCGTGAAATCCTTTCTTTTCAAACAATACACATCAGCTATTATTTAAAGGAAAACCAGAAGTTTTAAAGGACAGAAAACTTTCTAATTTAAATGTTTTCCAATTTCGGAAACAGCTAAGAAATTATTTTCGAACGTAAAATGCTAAAGAGGAGATATTTAAACGGAGAAAAAAGTAAAAAAAGACAGAAAATGATGCGAAATGTTAAAAGAAAAATAATGATCTCCTTCTTATCTCCGATTCATTGTCTTTCCTCAGGAGAGCGGTTCGAGCCACCTTGGTGCTGATCCCCTTGTTTGGCTTGCACTTCATCCTCTTCATGTACCATCCCCCTGAAGGAGCCTGTGGGGTGCTGGAGGCGTACACCAATGCCACCTACACTATAGACGGTCTGCAGGTAAACCTCTTTTGCTTCCTCTTAACCTACCAGCCCCTTTTCCATTTCACGGAGCAATGTGGCCTACAATGCCACCTAGAGTATTGAAGTTATCCAGATAAGTATGCTTTGCTTCCTCTTCACCTACCATGTCCTTGAAGGAGCGTATGGAGAGTGACTAAAGGCAGAAATTATTTATATCTTTATCTAAATATTGATTCTTTAACTATAATCCTTCAGTATCTAAAGAGTTATTGAAATTTGAACACATTGTAAACGGAGGGAGCACATGCAACAATGAAGACGTGACTGTGGTTACCAGCTAACACTCGAGTATACACAGCTCGGATTGCGAATTACGTCACTAACCACTTCGAACGCTGAATCAACTTAAAAAAAGAAAGGATATTCGGTTGTTATTTCGGGAGAATTTGTGTGAAGAAGAAATAAAATATATTTGACTTTGTGCGCGTCAGTCTAATAAGAAATATTTTTATTAATCTGTGTGCGTTGGTAGTAAAAGGGGTGGTCTTTGGGACACTTTTAGTTTCTGCAAAGAGCGGTGAAAAGTTTTAAATGTTTAAACTGGTAAGTCATGGTTTCAAGCAAAATAGCAATCTATCTGTTTCGCAGAAAAATGTGCTTAGTTAACAAATAGTCTAGTAATTGTGATTATCAGGATCAATTTATACTGCTCGATAACTATTTACACACCAATATGCTAAGAAATTGTTTATGATTTATGTAGTTTTTATTGCCTTAGTTATTAAATCAGGTCATTTATAATTTGCTTATTTATCTTTTGAATAGCAGTGCTAGATATCTGAAGTTAATTGAAGCTGCAATGAAAGCTCAAACCATTTCATATATAATTACATATTGTAATAAATTTATAATAGGAAAATCTGGAGCGTGAGTTCAAAAGAATATTTAGCAACAAAATTTCTAAAATAAGGTAATTTATTACAAAAGTATGAATAAAAATATTTCTATAAACTAAATTCAACCAACACAAATGCTAATCTTCATCAATATGAAACTAAACCATCTAAAAGAATATTTTATCTTTTCACTATTACTATAAATAGCAGTTTTTTTATAATTCTCACATCCTCCACTCAAAGCATAAAAGACTTTACAACCCTCAATAATAAGTGACAATTATCTTTTCGAATATACCTGTAAATTACTGAGATTAACCTTACCAACTCTTTTTACCAATAAATCACGTTTCAGACGATAAACTCTCTCCTACAGAGAAGTTTCGATCAGTTCTGCTTGCTCGATTAACATATTACCTCCTTGGCCATATCTTCAAAATGTCTTGAGTGACTTTCCTAAGATTAACTTGATAAATAAATCCGAGAAAATGTGTGCAAATAATTCAATATTTTTTGACAAATTTCTTAGAAGCGATTTCTGTTGTCAAAGATTTAAACTTCCATACCAGTTTAAATACTGTAAAGAATATTATTTAAAATCTAGAGTTAGATAGATTTGATTCAGATCTTTAAATTATGCTCCGTCACATTTTCTCACAAAATGCTTATTTTAGAAGTTATGGAGTTTGGAAGATAGAGCCCCATTCACATAATATGGGGTGGTCACATTACGTGATTAAGAAGCTAACTTGGAACAATTACACTGACTTTAATGATTACTCAGTGTATGGGATCTTTTCTAATGGCCTAGATCTGGTGTGTGCAGGGATAAACATTTTGGGTTTTGGCAGAGGGTCAAGTGATCGAATCGAGACAGAACGAACTGAAACCTAGTCCCAATATATATATATATATTTCCCTTATATTTTAGTGCTCTTTCAAAACCTTTCCGTAAAATATATATTAATATGTGATAATAATAATATATATAAATATATTCTGATATTATAATAATAATATATAAATATGATAATATATAAAAATATATTAATATATTCAAGATATTAATATTCGATAAGAAGGGACCAAGGCCCCTTAATTCCCGTCTCTTAGAGATCAAACACTACACAACAGAAAAAAAAAACAGATTCAAAGGAAAGTCCAAATTACTCCTCCCATCCTTCCACTGAAGAGCAAAAAAATTCTTTCTCACTGGCGACGATAATTTTTCCCCTAACGGCCTGTCAATACTTTTCAAATCTCAAACTTTCGACAAAATGCCGATAGAACAAATTTCAGTTTCGAAGAAATTTCCGGACAGCCTTAGTGTCACGACGCAAAAATACGAAAAAGAATATTTCATTTCTATAGAAGTTAGACTATCACCCCACAAACTGTTTAGAAGCTCACGAGTCGCTACTGGCTTAGCGCATGCGTAATCTTGTACACGGAGGAGTTGAAATTTCAAAAATGTACCAATCACACGTTCATTACACCTTGTGAGATTTTTGACTTTTTTTTTGTAAAACTCAGATAAAGGTATGAGAATTTTTTTCTAAAAACTTGCTGTGAAGTAATTCAAACGATGCTAAATTTTTCTCGTTCTGTTTTCAGGGTGGCATGGTCGCCTTGATCTTCTGCTACTTGAACAACGAGGTATTTATTGAATTTCACTTTTTAATTGAAAAAGTAAAAACAATTGACATGTCAATCGCCACCATCAGTTTTTCCTCCTCAAGAGGATGAACCTCGTAGCAGAATTAATGGAGCAACGGATAACAAAAGCTGAAGAAGAAAGAGAGAAAAAATTCTCTCTTCTTTCTACACTGAATGAAACAACAAATATTTCTACTTCTAAATTTTCGAGTGGTAATTTTTATGAAATAGAGAATGAACTATTCGCAGCAATATTCTGTGACAAACGATTCGACTGAAATTAAAAGGAAACGACTGATACTGGAAATAAATTTCATAATCCTGGTAGCTTATCTTCACAGAGTCCGATGAAAAGCTCCTACTTCATCCATCAGTATTCCACCATTTGCTGAAATTACTCGTTTCCAGTTGAACACGTTTAAAGGGAATAATACTGCCTCGGGAAAAGATGATAACGAAAAGAACAGACGACATAATAATTATATTGAAACTGTACAGGTTGAGTTAATTTGTCTCCAAATGGTACTTTTTGCGTGTAATTAGTTTCGTAACGTTTAAAAACTGCTGATGTGCATTTTTAGCACAGATTCGCTTAACTCGAAGTTTTCTCGCTTCCTTTGAGCTTCGAGTTAACGAGAGATGGCTCTATAACATAAATATATAGAAAGGGACACGCCCATTGGCTTAGAGCATCAAACTAGAGATCGCAATTTACAAGGGAACTGTAGGGACAAGTGTGACAACAAAGGGATAAAGATAATTTGTTGGCATCAATGAAAAGACTGCACAGCTGAGGATCGTTTCACCTGACAAGTGCAGGGTACAGGTAGAGTAAAGAATATCATCCTCTCCCTAAGACAGAGAAAGAGAGAAGAGGGCGTTGAAGCGCTCAATGTGTGCATGCACTCTGCCCTGAGATGACAAGTGACATGGTAAAAATGTCAATTTCCAGTCGAAGATGAGACCCTGAAACTTATTATCCACCACAACGGAAATGGTGGAGTCTTCCAGCCCTTTACTGAGAGTTCATATAAAGATTACACTTCCATTAAAAGTGAATACAGGTGATCATCTATAGGGAGAACAGAAAGTTGTCGCCCAAACAAAAGAGATTTTCCGAAATTGTCGTTCAATCATCCTCGTGGTATGAGAAAAAAAAATTAAAATCATCCACATAAAGGACATTTTCCTTTATGTACATCTCGCACAAAAAGTTCCTCTGACTACAGTGAGAGGAAGTTGTTGTGCGAGATAATTTATTCTGACAGGAAAAAGTGCAACGCTCGTGGCAGATGGCATCCAACCAAATGGCATGGAGGTGACGAAGATGCTAAATCGCCACGCCGACATTTTTCTAATGTCGAAGAATATCGACAGCAAGTGCTCTCGATGAAGAATTCTTTGTAGTACTTGCCTTTTGATCTTCTGATGAAGTTGCCTGACTGTCGCTTAGGGATGATTTAGAGATCTAGGGTTGAGCGTTGTGCTTAGGAAAAGCTTAATAGATCCTAAGGAAAATATCCAAATTAATAAGTCCAAATAAATTGTTTATTACCAAATAATCTTAATTTTCTCTAGTGAAGAGAGATTAATATTTCGTGAACAAAACACGAGAAAGGAAAGTAATAATATGGAACATCCTGTGAGAGTTACTATGCAGATTAACTATGAAAATGATTAATCGCATACTTCAAGGAAATCAGTTAGGCTTGCACATTGATGCGTCTTCTCTAAGCACCTATTTGATGAAATCAAAGACTGAAAGAATTTATAAGAATGAGTCAGGGAAAATTATCTGGAAACAAACCTTCAGCACGGTTGGTTGGAGTTTTATGGCGTTGGGTTGCATTGAGCCGCACTTTTTTGTACGTAATAGGCTAAATGGCCAGGTCACAAGGACCCCGAAGGCTCAGAGAAGGTTATGGAAGGGGACGCACCGGAAAGTTGTTAGGAGACAGATGGTAGCATTCCGTCAAGGCCATCCAGAATGTTCATTAACGTGCACATGGTATGGCTACCCCACACACAGTGCCAAGGCTTAACGTCCAATCCGACGAACGGTGGTCTTTCCAAGTCTATCGATGTCCCCTTCTGAACGAGGGCAGGGGTTTTGCGGAGATAAATCTCAACTCTGACCAAAATGGGACTCGAACCTGGGAACTGCAGATTACAAGCATGGCACATGCGCCAAAGCCATAAATAACTGATTAAAAGGCATGATACCCTCAACTAAAGTTTCAAAATTAATAAAAGGCACAAATAGAAATTTCGTAAAATATATACCAACAAAGGTAAAAACACGAACAACAAGGGAATAAATATTCAACAACAATGATGTACATAGAAATACAAAATAAAATCGACGCAGGTGTAAAAGACTCAGGAAAAGTTGCAAAACAAAGACAACAATGAAGTAAAATTAGTCCGTTAAAAATAACCTACATTGCGTAAAAAAGGCAACAACAGAAGTTAAAAGCGAATGATCAGGTTGAAATATGTCCGATTTCTCAGACGGAAAAACCATGAAAGCTAAAAGAAAAACTGCGTTCAAGGTTAAAAAGAAAACAATCGATTAAAATATGCTCAACAGTTAAAATGGTGTCAAAAACTGACACTTAGGTTCGTCACCCGCCTGTAGAGTAAAAGAATGTGTTATAAAAGAATGACTTAAATGGAACAAAGCAAGTACAATTTCAAACTTGCAATTGCTGCGAAAAGATCACTGCCATGGTTTGACATCAGGCTTGATCTCATAGAATTTGTTATAAATCTGTTCCGACCAAGACCTTTCTTTGCCACTGTGCCTGCAGCTCGATGCAAAAACGCTGACTGAAGGCCCGGATGCCCAGATATGGAATCGGAAGTAGAGAGCAGGTCAGAGACGTAGCCTACTTGTTAGCAATAACTGCCATGTCATTGCCCCTCATGCCGACATGACGACACCAAACAGAATACAATGGTCGATATGGTCACCAGATGATGGAGCTGCTGATGGATCTTGGAGAGAACAGGGTAAGACGAAGGTCTCACTGAGATCAAAGCCCGTGGCGAAGTAAGCAAAACCTTCAACATGAGATGAACATTCATCCGATTCACTCCCTCACCCACAGCTGCTGCATTTGGCCACTGCAGACCAATTTTTACTAGGTCCTCTTTGACTTTGTCTGATCACCACATCCTAGGTCTTCCCCTTTTTCTGAGGCCTTTAGATCACTCTTCATAACTCTATTCGCTAATCTATAGTTAAGCATATGGGAAACATGGCCAAACCAACAGAGTCTCTCTCTGCACAAAATGTTGCTCAAAGGAGGTTGCTGACTCTTTCGTCTAACCTAATCATTACTTGCTAAGTCAAACCACCTAACGTCCAAGATACTGAATAAGCATCTGGAATCATAGGTATCAAGTTTACTGTTATTTTGCTTACAAAGGGTCCATGTTTCACTACCATAACTAACCAAAGAAAGTTTATCTCATGTTGTACATGACCAGTATCTGTTACACAGTTCCCAAGTTCATTAAAATGAAACACTTGCTCAAGGGTGCAACCATTCAAAACAACAGAAGCGCAAACTGCCTGACTAATTTTCATAAACTTTAGATTTTTCTTTGTTTATCTCCAACGGTACTCTCTTACATGTTTCACCAACAGCTTTAATGAAAGAGTTCATCTCCTCAACATCATTTGCCAAAAATGGCTAAATCGTCAGCACAATTTAAATCAGAAATTTTCAGATCTCTAGATCATTTAAGGCTAAAATCTTCCCCTTGTGTAGAATTTCGCATAATCAATAACCAAATGGGGCCAAATTCCACTAGGTGTGGTTCCTAAGGATTTTATCAGAGCCTTTTGTAAATCATCAAATCAGAAACAATGAGTTTGGATTAGTCTCCTGTGCTATTCAAATATTGATATAACGCCGAGGGCATGATTGACTGCCAATTTATTCACCCCATTGAGGCAACCTGGTTGGCCGTTCCCCACACAGATGGCGCCACTTGCGAAAACAAACCAGTAAGATTATAGTCCCAGTTAGCTAAAGAAAAATTCTGCTGCTGATAATTTAGTGGTTAGAACACCTGACATGTATTCAGGAGACGTGGGTTCTAGTTACAACCACGGCGAAACTCAATGTTTTCAGCTAGTTATTCCTGAGTCCCATGTTTACAGGATATGTCATGTGCTACTCTACTATTGAATTATTGGCAGTTGGATTAATTCAGATATTTATGTCGAGTCTGCACTATATCTTCCTACGAAAATCTATGATTTTGTTTTTTCCTCCCTTTCTGTTTCAATGTCAATAGTGTCTGAAATGCCCACCAAATGCGTTTCACTCATTCCTAAGAGTCTTTTCTACAAAATGTAAATTCAGTACAACTAGTATCATCATTTATTCGTGATGTAACTTAAAGCAGTCTTCCTTTTCCTCCCTAGGTTATTTACCTGCTGAAACGTTCATACAAGAGACGGAAAATGATCCGCAACGTCACCAGTCAGGCGAGCAGCAAAAGGGTTACATCTCGAGGGTCTGTCAGCACCCAAGTGGAATAGACAACTCTTCCAGAGTAGATTAGTGATAAAGCTATACTCGATCACCATTTTTGAGCAAATGGATGAAAGAAGAAAGACTAATGCATTTCATACGACCGATCTAGGAAGATCTGTTATTCCTTAGAAGAGAGACATTTCATCCGAATAAACTGCTTCGATCGAAAGTGCGACACATTTTCTTCGATAAAATTAGACGACGAACATTCCGAGAGATACTTAATAGTCGTGATACTAATGGATTTAATTTTACCCCTCACACAGAAAAAGTGTCAGTCTTTTAACATTACAGATCTAGGTCTATGAAGAAAGGACAATCGGAATTAGAAGAATCTTGACGGAAAACCTGAATGTCGTCTTTTAAACAGATTCTGTTTCATCGGAGTCTTCAAATATCACGAAACGTTTAGAAAATAGCCATTGTTTCTCCAATATATAAAACATTGGGAACATTTTTTTGCTTGCAAAGGATATGTAATTCGACAAATTGTATTCACACTTTATTCCCCATCCAGCACAGAATAATCTTTTTCCCATAGAAGTCTTTTATTTCGTTGAACTCTTCAATGCAATTAACATCGCCTTTTAAGCAAAACAATCCGCAGAGGTGGCCATTGCAAAAGTTTTCATTTATTTTTGATATTTTATGAAGAAACAGAAAGAGCAAGGAAGAATGACTCACCCGGAATGTGAAAGTTCATCTGTGTCATGACAGTCGAAAAAAAAGAAACAGTTCTTGGGTGTCGGTTCTTCTTTTCTGTTATTGAAGGGTATAACTTCCGAATATTTTCGTTTCAGACATTCACAACTGCAAAGCTTTCATAAGGAAATTATCTGCGAAACAAAGGTATTACCTAATATCGAAAATCCTAATCATTGTACAAAAATAAAGCTTTCATAGTTCTGTTAAAATGTTTTTATGAAAATTAATTCCCGCGTTTCATAATAAGCTCCTCAAACATTTTTCTAACCTTTTGTGCGTCTTATTTCTTAATTTATATTTGTCCCTGGGTCGAGTTTCTAGTGTTCATTTTATCCGCTTCAGACCCTGTGTATATTACAATGTATATTTCTCTACAGATTACTTTTTAAACTCCAAGAAGAGGTGCCTGTATTCTTGCAAAGTGTAGACTATTCTTTAGTACATAGGAATGCAATTTGGTGGCATCTACTATATCTAATAGAGACTACACACAATAACACTGAAGATAACTGTTCCTGACAAGTAGGAAGAACTTTTCTGTTACATTTTACAGGCACATTTTTGGGAAGTTTTTACTTTACTTACCTGCCGAATTTCAGTGGAATTATATTTAAAAAATATTTGTATATTCTTGTTTCTTTGATCATAAATAAAGCTCATATAAACGGAAACCTGTTTTCTTTTTTAAACAAAAATTCGGGTCTGAAGGGGCTTAAAAAAATGCTCATTTAAAAATTCAGTAGAGCCAGATTCTAACAAATAGAAAAACACCTTTCTGTACCATTTCAGGGCAAAGGCAGCAGTTATTTTTGCAGTTATTTTTTCTAAAAGCATCATACCCAATAGGCATGATGCTTTTAGAAAAATCCGACAGCCCGAGTATACAAGGAAATGACGTACATAAGGTTAAGCGATTCATATTTTATTGAAATATAGATGTGATATTTCCGTAGCGAGAATTTTTTTTTAAATCACACGATGTACGTTTGTATTTCTAGAAGGCACACACGCCACTACCCGAGGTTCCAACACGCACTTTCATCTCGTCAGGTGACGCTCACCTTCGCCGTACACTATTGCAATGCAGGGAAGTATTGCATTTTTCATTTTCAGTAATCTAAACAAAAAAAGTGCGACAAGATATATAAACATTACCTTCAAATTAAAACTAAGTTCCTTAAACAATTGGATGAAGCATATCGAACTTAATAGACTCGAATCTGCATATCATACAGTAGGTTGATCTGAAATTAACATTTTTCACCAACCTTTACTATCCCGTATTGCAGTTTGTCTGATTTAATAAAGGTCTTGTTTAGTTCTATTACTACTAGACACATACGCCATCATTATGGATTCAGAAAGGCTAATTCAAATTCCAGCTGGGAAAAAACCTTTAATAGAAACTGATTTTTCGATAGATCATTTCTGTACCACTAGGGCAGAAGATGTCTGAAAAAATATGATATTTGGAAGCAATGTTGCATGCCATTAACATGCAACATTTATTATATTTATTTAAGCTATGAGGATGTCAAGTTTTAACTCATATTAAGTATACGAAAAGTGGACGGGTCTGGTGAACCTTCGTTTACAACTGTAAGTAAAGATATTTGTTTTCATTTTTTGGGGGGGTGTTCGATTTTGTGCATTTTTTGCACTTTATTCTAGTGAAGGTATTATTATCATATTCCTTTTTCCGTGTGGTTCTAATCTGATACCAATCCGACTGAGCCCAACGGTGGTGCATGGTCAATGGGCAGTCTGGGTCTGCCAGTCTCCTTGCACTTATCCTCATAGGAGCTTCCCTGACATCAGTTACAGTTCGTCTAACGGTAGCTTTAGTTCAGGTTGAGTCTGGTACCACCAGTCAACGAATGTACTGTTGTGCGCCTGACAGCAGCTGGCCCTGTGTGCGGCCCATGCGTACAGTGTGTACGCTAACTGGCTTCACATAAGCCCTACAATCGGATCACGCTGAAATGCATCCAGCTGCTGATGTGGTTGGCGAAAGGGTCGTCATGGTATCTTCTGTACTTCGTCACTATCAACACTCTTTCATAGCTTGCTGCAGTGCCTGAAAAATTTAGTTTAACCGCTCAGCGTTTCTTGTGATCTTCCGCAGATACGTGTTGTACTGGAAACAATCATTTGCCTTTATCACTGCTTTACATTCATGCTGATTTGCATGCAAATTTCACCACTCCTGCTGGGTTCGACAATTTCAATGTCGGAAAGTGTACATAGATCAACAGAATGAAACGTTGTTTCGAATTCTGTGGAACTAATGACTACAGAGATTATAACGCTAAACATTTATCATGAATCTACTTGATTAATGGCAGTCTATGTATTGTATTTGACTTGCCATTTACTTCATTAAATAGACTGCTTGAGTAAATATTATCTTACAAAAATCCCCTCGACAGCAGAAATCTTTCGAGGGAGGAGACGATTCGAAGCCTGTATAAAAAAATGGACAGTAGCGTACCCGGAAAGTTCCAATGAAGGGGGTATTTTTGGTCAGCATATTTGATTCTAATATTGTGGGTTTCAACATCAGTCAGATATTTGGGGTCTGCCTTAAAATATACATTACATGGTATTCAAATCTCAAGGGGAGGGGGGGACGAGCGCCATAGTTTTTTCTTGGCATTATTTAAAATAACACTCACGTAGAAGGACAAAAAAAAATCCCCTTTAATAAATTTTAAATATAGTTACGCGAAATAACGTTTTTGGAAGAAAATTTTCCGAATGAAAATTCTGCAAAATGTAAGGAAAAGAAACTTTTTCGTCTTCTGTGGACGACCATGATCCCAACTACTTTGCGAACGCTACTCTTTATCTCGAAGTAGTCCATAAACCGTAGGGGCGGGGGTGGCTCAGTCGGTAGCGCGCCAGGCTCGTAATCTGTAGTTCCCAGGTTCGAGTCCCAGCTGGGTCAGCGTTGAGATTTATCTCCGCAAAACTCCCCGCCCTGCCCACGGTCAGTAGGGGACACCGATGGGCTTGGAAAGGCCGCCGTCCGTCGGATGGGACGTTAAGCCGTGGCCCCGTGTGCGGGAGAGCCATACCCTGTGCACGTTAAAGAACACGCTGGATGGCCTTGACGGGAGGCTACCATCTGTCTCCCAACAGCTGTTCCAGTGGGTCCCCTAACCCAACCTTCTCTGAGCCTTCGGGGTCCATGTGACCTGGCCATTTAGCCCATGGTGTGCAAAAAAGTGCCGCTCAGAGATAAAACAACCCAACCCATAAACCGAAAGGATACTGGTGGTTCGTATAACTGCAATTTTCATGAAACAAAATTCTCAATAGGAGTCTTCATCTTAACGAACAGCCTTACAATCAGTTTTGTTCAACTTAACTCTGATCGCCAAATTCATTTACTTTTTTGCTTGACGGCCTTCTTTACACTGAGACTCGAAACAACTGTACCACTGTTATTAACATTTTCGAGCGAGGTTTAATCAACGGCCTAAAAGGGTTGAAATGCGAACTCTGATTGCCAAACTTCGATTAACCTTCATTGCTGATTGATACAGTGCTTGTTTCTCTATTTAGATTCCTATTTTGAAAGAAGGTTTTAATAGGCTTATTAATAGGTTTATTAAGAGCCGAAATAGTATTCAGTTCAATACACAACCAAAAGACAAAGCTCTCTTCTGGGGAGACGCTCTTTCTGCACATGTAGAAAAAGAAACCCGTTCAGTGATCTGCATTACGATGACGCAAAGCCTGCAACTGATAACCATCTCTTCTGTCCTTGGCACATAGTATATGTAGAAAGGTCAAGAGTGCACGCCTCTCTTGACCCAAAAACTGAAGAAGGCAGACGAATGTAGCAGACGCACACTTGCGTGGCGATTGTAAGACGACATGGCTGTAGCGTCGATGCTCACTCCCGAAGTGATTGGCGAATACGAGGCAAATGGAGCCGTGTATCTACAGGGGGTGTTCGACTTGCGGTGGATTGAAACTGTGAAGAAAGGTATCGAAAAAAATCGAGAATTTCCGAGTTGTCATTCGGAGAGTTTGAAAGGAGAGACTGGCCCAGGCGCCTACTTCGACGATTACTGCAACTGGATGAAAATCGAAGAATTCAAAGATTTTGCTTTCCATTCTCCAGCAGCAGAAATTGCAGGTCGTCTCACGAGATCAAAGGTAAGGAGATCGCAATATCGATGGAAATGTCAATGGCAAATACACATAAAAAACGCTTTAATCTTCACATTATATGTGAGCCTAAATTCCTTTACTTTTTCATGATTAGAACTGTTAGAGTCCTAATCATGGGACTCTAAAACATTATTTCAATGAACAACCAGAAGACAAAGTTCAGCCCTACCGAAACCCCTCTTAACTGAAACCTTCTTTATTCCTTTTCATTCCCCCAAAGGGAATCAGGAAATAAGAATAACATTTCTTTATTTAACTATAAAAAGATGCAAGAACAAACTTGGTGAAAAACTTCAGCATTGTAAGCTAATTTTCTTCAGCTTATTATTTATTATTTCATCGACATATTTCGAAAACCCTTTTGGTGTTCACCTGAAGGACAAACTGAATATTTTTCTGTCAACGATTCTCATTCCAATCTTTCGTCTGATATTTATTTTCTCTCATTAATTCATCGATCGACCTTGTAAAGGATTTGTTAACGTTTGTTATTCCATGTGAAATCAACAAATAAAATTCGTTCCAATAAATCAATCAACAAATAAAATCGCTTTCAATCTAAAGCCCTTGAAATCTTATGACACTGATTAAGAGTTTTAGTTATTAAAGACATACATATAAACATACATATACTCCGCGTATCAAGAGGATCAAAGGTTACAATACTTCGAAAATGTTAATCATATTTAACCTCACATCTCAATCATCATTTAACCTCACGTTTTTGGTGTTTAAACTAAAATAAAATGAATATATCTCAGTCCCTGACAAAATACATAGTTAATACTTGAAATAATGAGTTGAAAAAAATTTATTGGCCTGACTGGGATTCGAATCCAGGTCCAGAATCATGCCGAGCGTTTTAACTGCTAGACCACCGAGGAAATGACTTATTTCTTCAATTATGTGACATGTAAGCCTTCCTGTAATTTTCCTGTGATAATTTATTACTGAGTAATAGTTAAAGTTTATGCCATTTTAAAGGTTTTTAGACGGACCTTAAGAGAATATAATCAAAGCAGAAGGATCAAAAAAACACATCTCAATGAAAGATTTATTGGCCTTATTCTGGAAGATTTTAACGTCTGATACGTGGTTTAATGGTTAGAGCACTCTGCATATATCTAGAGAGTTGCGGGTTCGATTTCCGCCGCGTCAGCGATAACTTTTTTCAGTTGTTTTTAACTATTGTTGAAGTCTATTTCTACAGGTTATTTGTTACGGATGGAAGGGGAAATTTTTCATATTTAAAATTCATTGAAATAAAATTTGATCTCTTAAGACCTTGAGCACAAAACTCTTCAACTTGGAACAGCGGGGGATCATTACTAATTGAACATTGCAATGGAATGCAACTCAGCAGAAAACAATCGGAAACATATTTAATACCAATTGAAAAGTTTTCAAAACAAATAGTGTGTGTAGGTAAATAGTTCCCAAAGTTTATATGGGAAATGTCTATATACTTTTAAGTCCCGTGGCCGAGTGGTTAGTGCGCTTGGCTACTAAAGGACCTGGGTTAGAGCCCCGGGTAAGGCATGGATGTATGTGTCGTTTTTCTGCTGAGGTCTTGCCATCTTCTCAGACCTTCTACTATGTCATATAAACTGACTGGCTCCTGTCAGACCTCTGTGGCAAGCAGCTGCTTGAGGGGGTATTTTTTTAAGTCACCTTTTAGGAGAGGTGGACTCCGTCACATATAATACAGATTGGCAGTTCTACACCATTTTTCACGGAAACCGTGAAGACGCAAGTACTTCTCATTCTACTTTCTTTCCTTGTTGACATTTGCATTCCTCTGCATTTTCAGCAAACCGACAAAACTTCCCAGAAGATTTTCTAAACAAAAACAACTCCTCTGAAAAAAACTTAAAATTTGCAATAGATATGGGAAAAGAAAAACATCATCAAAATTGATAATGGATATCACCATGAAATTACAGATAAAAAAAATCTCACTTACTATTTACAAAAAAATCAGTTAGCACAGGAAAAATTCTCCACTTTCACTCTAACCACCCAATACACATGAAAAAATCTAATCGACCACGCAATAAAGGAAATTCAGTTACAAAACACAGAAAAGAACAAGCAAAGCGCAAATTAAAAAAACTGGTATAAAAGCTCTCTGAAGACCATTACCCAGCTAATTTCATCCTAAAGATAAAAAACCAAAAAGTAGATAAAAATAAAGCAAAAGAAAAACCGATCTTAACTAAAAAAACTGCCTTACCATAAAGGTCTTTTTGAAAAAAATCTAAAGAGTGAGCAATAAATTGAATATAAGAGTAGCACCAGACCTGAAGAAGAAAATAAAAAATATACCCCAAACATTAAACAGCAAGAATATAAAAATTGAGAGAAAATGGAATAATTTTTAAATGTATGGTTTTTTTTTTACATGTGAATGTAAAAAAAACCATACATTGAAGAAACAGGAAGAATATTAGAAACAAGAATAAAAGAACACAAAGCTGCAATAAAAAAAAACGAACAAATAAAACAGGACTGAACAGACAAGTAGAAAAAAACTAACGATAAAATAGACTGGAATAAAACAATAATAATTAAAAAAGAAAAAATACAGTTATAAGAAAAGCAGAAGGATTGCTAATACAGTCAACAGATGGCGCCATGAACAATGTGCAAGGAAATCTTTTACCCAAAATCCCTCTACTACAAAGGAAAGAATATTCGAGCAAAACTGCAACCTTCTTGGGTGACGAGTCCAGTCAGAGGTCCAAATATTCACTCACAAAGGTAAGTGAATCTGTTTGTCTTACGTTTCGTCATATATTAATATTGTTAATGTTTCACTTTATGTTATTTGTTGTCTTTTGCGTTGGTTATTAATTATATATTTCTTTGGTGGCCCCGCCCATTCCATTTCAGTTCTCTATACTGCCCTTCAGCTAAACCTTTGCCCAGGCTTGCTCAAACCTCATCATTACTTAAAAAGTGAAACCACAAAATGCTCAAGATGCTGTAGCATCTAGTTCATCTAGAATCAAAACCATCAAGTCTCCTGTTATCTTGCTTGCAAAGGAGGCAAGTTTCACAAGAGTAGCAAGCTTTAGACAGGACTAAACGTTTTACGGACTAATTTCAGCCTTCGGATGTATACGCTTATTTTTCCATAATCTCGACAGATCCTTAAAAGGCTCATTACCAATGCCTATTTTCCTATTAATCTCATATTGTACATTACGGGTATCTATAACACGCTATATAATTAAAAAGAGAAACCTCAAGAGCACTGCAATTCAAAAATACTGGAAAAACATCCACCTTACCAATTTTCAGCATTTTTCTTTTCTTTCTGTTTATTACCACTCTCATTGGCTATGTCCACACTTGTGCGTTTTACGTGCGCTAGACCGTGGACCCTTTGCGCATGCATCACGTGCTAGCGCACGTGACGCATGCGCAAAGGCATACCACAAATCAGTTGAACGGCGCCGTTTTCAGTGACGAACGTAATAGCGCATATGCTTCCACCAGCAGTGGGTTTTTGTTCAACATTCCGTGCAACTTCATAGTTTGTCTGGAAAGTTTCATTCTGTTTTTGTAATTATTGAGCTTGTGTTTTTTGTTTACCATGGCGTCGGAACATTGGCCTTTATAAATTATTATTAATATATTCCTTATAGGTTGGGTTGGGTTGTTTTACCTCTGAGCGGCACTTTTTTGCACACAATGGGCTAAATGGCCAGGTCACAAGGACCCCGAAGGCTCAGAGAAGTTTGGGGGAGAGAAGTTTGGGGGAGGAGAAGGTTGGGGGAGGGGACCCACTGGAACAGCTGTTGGGAAACAGATGGTAACCTCCCGTCAAGGCCATCCAGCGTGTTCTTTAACGTGCACAGGGTATGGCTCTCCCGTGCACGGGGTCACGGCTTAACGTCCCATCCGACAGACGGCGGCCTTTCCAAGCCCATCAGTGTCCCCTACTGACCGTGGGCAGGACAGGGAATTTTTGCGGAGATAAATCTCAACGCTAACCCAGCTTGGACTAGAACCTGGGAACTACAGATTACGAGCCTGGCGCGTTACCGACTGAGCCACCCCGCCCCTATTCCTTATTGAACAAAATAAATTATTCGTTATAAAATTATTATTAATAAAATAATAATATTATTACAAAAAATAAGAAATAAAAACTTCATTTATAATATTTTCACTAAATGTTTCACTATATATTCTACTTATGTTATATAACTCTACAAGTACTTGTTTTGACGTGATATGAGACCTTCAGCCGACAAAGTAATTCTTGTTCATTCATTCTTATGCCCGCTAACATAGCAGCATCAGTTACGTCAACTGCAACTTCACGTATACACTGGTGAAATATTGAAAACCATTTGACGCACGGGTGTAGACAGTTGAAGTCATGCGTCCAACGCATTCCATATAAGGCACGCGCTAGACTACTCGGTTGAAAAGCGGAATTGAAAGTTGAAAGTGAAGTTAAAGATGAAAGCGCACAAGTGTGGACATAGCTATCAACAGCTTTAATAAAAAAAAGTTCATCTTGTCAATATCATAAAAACGCCAAATCTCGGAAAGAGGGGGAGACCTAGGATGCGGTGGGCAGGCAATGTCAAACAGGACATATTTAGAACTGGTCTACAGTGGCCAGATGCAGCAGACGTAGCTAAAGACAGACATGTTTGGAGAACTAAATTGCTCAGTTTGTTCGGATCGTCATAGCCCGTAGTTGCTTGAAGATTCCATATACACAGTCGTATCAGAATAATATGGTCGGTGGTCATATTATTCTGATACGACTGTGTATATGTATGTACACCGTTTTTTGCTGATCCCAGTCTGAAATCTTCTGGGTAAAGAGATGTTCATGCAGAGTTTGGTGGCTCCAGTTACTTAAGGGGAAGAGTATATAGGCGGAGATAGATATATATATATACAGGAGAATATTTGTCTAAGATTAAGATACTCTATGTCTTTAAATAGATAAATAAATAAAATAATAATAATAATCATAATAATAATATTTGAACATACGGTTATTTCTTTTAACAGAATTTCCTAAATTTGATGCTTATAGTGAGTGAGGAACATTCTTCATCTTTAATACATTTTTTTAAAATATTTTTCATATATTTATATACAAACTATTTCACAGTAAGAATTTACAAGAATTCAGCCTCTTTTTACCTCCAACCAGATATGAAATCAAATGGCATCACTCATTAGTAACTGATTTTGTCTTATTTTATGGCGAGTAATTAGAACAAATACACACAAGGTTCCATACGCATTATAATAAATTACTAGAAAAAGTCTAGCTCGTTTCTACAACAGCTGAGTGCCTTTAGTGCTTAAATAGCTAAAATTGCTTAGCCTTTACCTATCTCCATTGGAATCTGATTATCCTTTTCTCTTTCTGTAGTATGTTTCTTTCTACCATGAGCACGTGCTGGTCAAGGAGCCAGGCACACACAAAAAGACTCCGTGGCATCATGATCAGTCTTATTATCCCATTGATGGCTTTAAGGTAGGTCTTCCAGGTAAAAGTTGTTATCACATTTATGAAATCATGATCAGTTATATTATCACACTAATGGTTTCAAGTTAATATTATTCCCTTCATAACTTCAATTTATTTATTTTTTCAAGATATTTATTCATCATCTTCATCACCATCGCACATAACACCAATAAATATTTTACATTTCAGCCCCAAAAATAACATTTTTTCTCCAGAAAATGTCGATGAGAATTATACATAAAACATCATGTTTCTCATCTAAAAGGTTAACATCTCATGTAACATCTATATTGAACAATTGGAAATGTTTCATCAATAAACTGAGACAAAATTCTTTAAATAACTTTAACTTTTATTTTAATCCCATTAAATGTGTTTAGATATAACTCTTGGTAAAGATTTCTGACACTTTATACCCTTCAGGACAAGGGTCGCCAAGTTCGTTTAACGCGGGCAACATTAGAATTGTAATCGGGTCGCCCTAGAAGAATCACGAGGAAGAGGAGGTATAATTGTTTTTCATACCTAACCCTAGTCTTTTTATATGTCGATTTATTATTACACATATATATAATATATGCATGTCTTTACGGTTATTTATATCTAACAAATATTATTTGAATAAATGAAAAAAATACCAAAAAATTTTACCTACACACAAATAAAAAATTTTATCTAAAAATAATGAGAGACTTGTTATTTTGAAATGTTTTTTATCAATTTAGTAAATTCAACTTTAAACCCATTACTCGTCTGTCATTTGCCAACAAAATTTGCTTTTCATAAAATTCATTCTAGAAAATGTCTCTTCCCAAATATAGGTGCTAGTCAGGCCCGGATCTAAAAAAATATCGAGGAGACAAGAAACATTGACGAGCCGAAAAAAAAGCAAAAGGGGGGGGGGGGGGGCATGAGACTGAATTTCCAGTTCAATATAATATTCCCCCTTCCGTTTTACAGCTCTTTAAAAAAAAAATTGAAAAATACATTAAATATAAAAAAGTTTATAATTTTGCCTCTATTACCATTATTAGCACTCTGAAAGGAGGGGGGGACATCCCCCCCTGGATACGGCCCTGGTGCTAACAAAACAGTTTTCATTCCTACATAAAATTGCGCTACATCTACGGATTTAAACGATTCAACATTTCGTTCGTTTATAAATCAAAATTTCACAGCGTTACTTAAAAATTTATTTATTACCAATATCGCTGGCTGGATAATTTTATATTTTAAAACCGAAGTGATCCGCGAGCCGTATGTTGCCCAAAACTGCTTTAAGATATTTACTATAATTTTTAAGCTCCTAATGCAAAAGAAATTATTGTCTGAAGTCTGGTATTCTTATTAAAAAAGTTTATGTCTTATAAGTGTCACTAAAAAGGATCTCCAAAATAATCCCTTATCAAAAGAGGTTTTGAACTGATAAAATAATGAAGTATGAAAATCTGTCGTGTCGTATGAATGAGCAACTCTAAAGCCTGTATCGAAAGTTAGTGACGCCACTACTTAAAACGAGAGATAAAATAAAAGGTGTCCGAGCATGAGGTGCTCAGACGGGGAGTGATGAGAGCTAAAAAAATGCGACGTCGCAGTTAAAAGCTGAAAAGCCAGTTGAAATTTAGATGATAGTTAAAATGGTGTTACAAAACTTGCGCATAGGTTTGTGGTCTGCCCAAAGAATATAAGAAACGTTAAAACTCCATGAGCTATGTGAAGCTCAGCAAGTACAACTTTCTAATTGCGATTCCTCAAAAAAATAACTGCCACGGTTTAATAATTTGGCTTCATCTGAAAGAGTTCCTTATCTATCCGTTCCGACCAAGATCTTTGCTTTTGTGACTGGAGCTCGAAATTAAAACACTGCTGGAAGTCAAGGTATGGAACTGCACTGAACAGCTGAACAGGGGCGTGGTTGACTTGGCAGCAGCATCCACCAAATCATTGGCCCTGATGCCAGAATAACTGGGCACCCAACAGAAGGGGATTGTGGATGAGGTGGCCAGATGATGGAGCTCTGCGGAAGAATGAGGTGAGGTGGAGGCCTTGCCAAACTCGAACACTGGAGCAAGCTAAGAAAGTAGGTGTAAAGCACCCACTTAGGATGATGCTTAGCCTCTATGTGGTAAAAGGCAAGACTGATAGAGTGTAATTCCGCAATGAAGAGGGAACATTGTAGTGGGATATGGTTCACTATAATGATGTCTCAGCAGATCATGGCCGACCCCACCAATGTGCTGAACTTCGAGCCATCTGTGAATATAGGCATGGAGTCTGGGTGTACAACATGATGGCTGGCAAAGAGTTTTTGGTACAAGCAGTAGGGTGAAAAACCTTCCCAATCCCTTAAGGAGAAAAATCCAGCCCGTAAGGAAATTCCTTCCTATAAGGAAAGGAAAACAGCGAGTCACAGTAGAAGTGGCTCAGCTGCCAACTGGGCAATGTTATTAAGAGTGATAATAATGACGAATAGCAGTCAACTGATTAGTGGGTTGGGTTGTTTTACCTCTGAGCGGCACATTTTTGCACACCATCGGTAAAATGGTCAGGTCACAAGGACAAGGTTGGGGAAAGGAACCCACTGTAAAGGCTGTTGGGAGACAGATGGTAGCCTCCCGTCAAGGCCATCCAGTATGTTCTTTAACGTGCATAGGGTATGGCTCTCCCGCACAGGGGGTCACGGCTTAACGTCCCATCCGAAGGACGGTGGCCTTTCCAAACCCATCGGAGTCCCCTACTGACCGTGGGCAGGAAGTTTTGCGGAGATAATTTCCACGCTGACCCAGCTGGGACTCGAACCTGGGAACTGCAGATTACGAGCCTGAAGCACTACCGACTGAGCCCCCCCCCCCGCCCCCAGCTAATTAGTATAACGCATCTCTCACTTGAGATGAAAAACGCAATCTAACTGGGATATCCGACAGGGATCGTAATTTTCAAGTGTACTGTAGAGGCAACTGCTGATGACGGAGATACAAAGATGGTTCATCAGCCTCGTCATCAGCCTCAGTGTAAAAACTCTGCACCAGTGTAGTGTGCATGGCCCCTGTGCACACAAAGAGTGTCTGATGGTGGAGAGAGTCCAACACCCCCATCCCTGAATCGTGGGAATAATCGTACACCTGGGATCCATTGTCCAGTTTCAACCAAGTTGGGTTGTTTTGTCCTGAGCGGCATTTTTTCTCACACAATGGGCTAAATGACTAGTCACAAGGACTGAAGATTCAGAGAATGTTGTGGGGTGGGGACCCACTGGACAGCTGTTGGGAGACTGATGATAGTCTCCCGTCAAGGCCATCCAGCGTGTTCTTTCCTGCATACGAACCACTGCTTAACGTCCCATCCGACGGACGCCGGTCTATCCAAGCCCATCGGTGTCCCGTACTGACCGAGGGCAGGGCGGGAAGTTTGCGGAGAAATATCTCAACGCTGACCCAGCTGGAGCATAACATGGGGATGAGTGGTCATAATTCAATGATCACTCAGTGTATGTGTATGCAGGTAAGTAGCTACGTACTTATGTAGTATTAATTATTCCCAGCCATTAAGTTTTCTTAGCTGTAGGCTACCTTCCCCATTGTTATTGCAACTACCAATATCAAAATGACCGATCACTCATGTCCAAAGGTCAATCAGTACCAACTTTGGCATCGAAGTCAACCAGCAGATGAGTCATGTTCCCTTTTTTGACATAAAATCTGTCTTACTCATTTTCCTCGAGTCCTCATTGGGGAGTATAGCAACAGATAACTGTTATGTCTTCAATGACTGCTTTAAATTTAGCTGTAAGAAATTTTTAACATGCATTTCTGTTGACTACCAATCCTACATCTGCAAATATATACCATAACCTCGACCTTAAAAGAAAAAAAAATTAACATTACTTTTTTTATGGTACCTGACTTTTACCTATAAATGTGGTCTTTTCACGGCTTATAATGTCCAGGTTGTATAGCTGGAATTCCTGTGTGAGGCCAACAAGAAAATAATCTTTATGTGTTCTTCACATTCCAATTAGGTGTAGAAAGAAAATAGTTGAATTTTAAAACTAGATTCTTTTGAAGAGAAATAGGGCTAACAGTGTCACCAGTCGCTTAATCAAAGGTATGGGGCTAAGAATCCCATCGGTCAGACCATCAAAGAGTCAGATACTTGTGATCGCCTCTGATCAAATTTATCCACTAGCTGATATAGAGGATCTTGTGTGTCCGCTCACTTCAAAACCTTTTTTTTCTTAAACTCACTTCAAAACCACTTTAAAATTCTGCCACATTCTAAATTAGATTTCCGGTTCTCTTCATTTATGACAGTTATCACCATGAAAAAAAATGATGCAACGTTTCTACCTAAACCTATCATTGATCAGAGAGTAATCTTTTTTTTATCTTTTACTGCGAGAAACTAATATGAAAACTTAATCTACTGAATATTCAGTGTTTAAATGTTTGAATAGATATTTTTGCATTTCGTACGACAAAATAGATCAAGAAAAAATAAATTCACATATTGCTTTCTGAATGTACTTTCTTGCAGGTGTGTTCAATATGGATGCCAGTTGACCCTGTGCCTAAAGACACCTGTGTGCAGTTCATAGCTGGCTCTCACAAATGGGACTGGTACTACCCACGCAAATTCTCCACCAACCTTCCTTACGAAATGCGAGACCCAGGAAAGATAGACCGTGTTTATAAGCCAGTTCCTGATATTGATCAAAACTGGAATCAGTACAACATTTTGCACTGGGATGTACAGGTGGGTAGAATCTTAGGGTATTAGAATTACTCTCTTCATAAATAGTTCAGATTTGTTTCTACACATCGCCACTGTGTATGCGGTGAGGGAGACGATCTCGGCTACATGCAAATCTCTGCTCCTCTTCATCCAAGACCAACCAACAGAGGCGACGTTATAACTTTTTTTCAGGAATGCCTACTGCTGTATCCATTGACTTTGAAAGGAAATTTGCTAATATTAAATAAAGTCAAAACACCCCCACTTCAATAAGAATAACAGATTAGAAAAATTGATTCCCTTTCTCAGAGGACAATTTCTTACAATTTCGAATCATGAATAGTAAAAGTAAAGCCATCAGTTTCGAGAAAATAAATATTCCTCGTTTAGATTTGCACATGTTCTCACCAACGGATGGTAATAGACTGTCGCTGTCAGAATAGCAACCTAAAAAGAACTAATAAATGAATTCTGTGTCAGCTTAAGCCTTTGTCGACAAAGTCCAAGTCACCGCTAATATTTCAATATTTCGGTTTACGTTTCTGTCAAGGCTATGTCGTTGATCCAGATGTGCAGTTTGCTATCATGGGGCATGCTAACCAAAGGTCTATAAGAAGGTGTTATTCCACATGCAATTCTTCTAACGTTAATTGAAGGGCTGTGTGGAAAGTGTTATTCCAAGGCAATGACTGAGCGCCTCTACAAAAATAAAGGTAATATACATCTCAGGCTCGGCCTTGAAACCTTATGGTCCATATATATCTTATCTGTGATATAGACTGAAAGTCAAGGCTGGCAAATTCTGAACATTAAATTAGTATCACAATCGGTTACTGATGTCATATTTGACGTCAATGATAGTTAATCATTGGCTAGCATAGATAACAATAATAATAAATAAATGCAATAATAACGATGATTTTTATCTCTTTATCAGAGAATCTGGAGTCACACAAGTTCTAACCCTCTATAATAAAGTTCCTGATGAAGTAGATAGAAAATTCGTGTTTGGATTCTTTAAAATTACCTACATTTCTTCATAGATCTGTGCAAATTGAAAAATGGCGTGCACAATTTCAAAAATATGTTGCTTCTTGTATTTTACAAAATGAATTTACAGCTCTCCGAAAATAGAGTATATTAAAGCAATCCATTCAGAAGAGAAACCACAAAATGGGCCTATCTCGCAATGAACGATGAAATTAAGATCAGAAACAACTATCGAAAGTAAAATATGATAAGTGTAGCAAAAATATGATTATTGAGCAAGGTGTTTTCTGGAAGTGATGAAATAGTAAAACAGAATCTTGAATCTTCTACTAACAATTCAGCAGAAAGTAAAGATATAGAATTTACCTTGATTCTCTTTGAAGTTGTAGAGTCATTTCAAATACAATAAAAAAAATTTCGCTGTATGTTTAGTGCTAACTAATTACAATACATTCAAATACTTGTTGTACTAACTAAAATTGAAATTAAAATTATAATTGAACACGAACTTGGTGAAGTACTTCACTAGATTTGTACCCTATTATGTCGTAATTCTTGTACTAAGTGGAAATCTTTCCTAACCGACAGGAATGCCTACCGTCCTTCACTTTGAAAAGTTAACATTCGGTTCAACAATTCCAAGATCAAATGCTTAGTCTTGAATTGGCATTCGTTAAGCAAACCGGCTAATCTCCCTGGAAAAGTAAAAAAAAAATTTAACTTTGGTAGAAAGATAGGCTCACCTAGCGAATATGCCAACAAGACGACTTTTGAACTTGGATTGTTCAACAATTAGCGATGTCTATCATCGCTAATTGTTAAGGTTTGCCACCTAATAAATAAGAATTACAACATCAATGAAGAATCCTGGGTACAAATCCAGTGGAAAACTTCAAGCTGGTGTTCAGTTAAAATCTTAATTGCAAGGCTTTTAGTACTTTGTTTAGCATTGCTAGTGGAGTTAGACAAGGATGCATTTTGTCTACTTTTCTCTTTAGTTTGGTTACTGATTATGTTATGCGGAATTCTACACAAGATTTTGGGCTTAAATGGTCAAGAGATTTCAAAATCTCTGATTAAGATTACGCAAATGATTTAGCCTTGTTGGCTAATGATGTGGATGAAACGAATTTTTTCATTAGTGCTATTGATAAGACTGGTAATAATAGCAGGTTTGGTGATAAACAGAGAAAAAACTAAAGTGACGAAAATTGGTCAGGCAGATGATTCTTCAATTGCTTTGAATGGCTGCACTCTTGAGCAAGTGTCTCAGTTTAATTATCTTGGGAGCTACGTAACAGATACTGGTGATTTGTGGCATGAGACAAATAGAAGAATAGGAATTGCTGCTGGAACTTTTAAGAGTCTGTGGAGGGTGTGAAAAAATAGGCGTATTCACCTGAAGACTAAAATTAGGCTTCATAATAGTTTGGTTCTTTCTCAGGTTAGTACATGGTAGCGAAACATGGATCTTTTGCAAGCAGGATAACAGGAAACTTTATGCCTTTGATTCTAGATGCTTCCGCAGTATCTTAGGCATTAGGTGGTTTGACTTTGTAAGTAATGACGAGGAGTCAGCAACCTTCTTTGAGTAGCATTTTGTGCAGGGGGAGACTGTGCAGATTTGACTATGTTGCCTGTATGCACAGCTGCAGATTGGCAAACAAGACTACGAACACTGTGCCTGAAGGCTTCAGGAAAAGGGAGAGATCTAGGATGCGATGGGCACACAATGTCAAATGGTACCTTGCTAGAATTTCCTACAGTGGCCAAATGCATCACCTGTAGATCAGGACAGACTGATATGGAGAGCAAATTTATACAGTCTGGTAGGACTTCCGTAGCCCATGGCTTCATGAGGATTTTTGTATGCACTGTAAGTTAGAAATAAACACAGCTAAATGAGAATATTTGGATTGCATTTAAATCAAATGCTGTATTGAATTATAATCATTTCAGTCGGAACTCAATTTATGAAACACCACTCAGGAAGAAAGGGGAAAAAAATATTTTAACCTCTATATTCCATCTGATTCTTACTATTAAGCAGCAAAGCCAGATATTTCATTGGTGCACAGCAAAAATTTTAACGTTTAAAAACTCAGTAACTGAAACAGCCAGTACTTACCCCGGTAAACCTTACTGCAGCTATAGTCGTTAGTTTATTGGCAAATTTGCAGCTCCTTAAAATTTGTTGGGCGGTGTGGTCGCGTGTGCCATAGCGCCAGCCCTGGAAAGAAACACATTTTAACTTGAAGAATGTAATACTGCAAAAACAAAAGTTTATGTCTTATTCCAAATGATATTGTCAGTAGCTTACAGCTACATTTTACTAAGTAAACGCATTCTCACAATGATTTGTAAAATTTCTCCTGAAATTGATCTCTATTTCAAAAAGCATGATGTGATATTCTATTACGATACTTTGTAGAGATATAAATTTTTCGTTCAAAACCATGGATACCTCCGAAATACCACGACAGAATCCTCAGCTTTATTAATCTTACCATTTTCATCCCTGAATCCCATTTGTTGCCACATAAAACATTTATCATATGGCGCATTTTATGTTGTGCTATCAACTTTTAAACGATCTTTACATGTCTTCCATGTCTGTAATGCTCTATTAGGACTAGCAGGGGGTTGATTCAGTTATCTCTGAACTTCTTTCATTCAGAAACACACTGCCTCATTACTCAAATGACCTTATATCGTCTGTTCGCTTTATCAGTAAATAGTATATCGTTACAGATTTTTATAAATATTTTTGACAACATCGTGACGGAGTTCCAAATAACCAAACATATAGTAAATGAACTATTTAATAAATAAATAAATCACTTTGGCAAATACAAATAGATTATCTAAACTAATAGCTAATTACTATTGCCATATATCAATATAAAATGATAAAAGAATATAATACTTGAAACCGAATACAGTAGTTTCTATATACAAATCATAACACTGATTCTTTACTAATGATTCTTCTCGTTTAATACACAACCTACGTACTAAGGACAACATTTCTCATAAATGACCGAAGTCACTTTAAATACTTCACAACTAAAAACATTATTGAAAATAATCCTGACTGTAGCAAAATCCAAATTCGCATTTTACACAAGTCCAATCCAATCAACTAGTGACTGTCTTCCATTTTCTTTAAACTTTGTTCTATTCACACTGTAGGATGTACACTTTCCAACTGCGTACCTATCTCGTGTATCTCGTAATAAAACAGGTTGGGTGGTTGTTTTATCTCTGAGCGGCACTTTTTTGCACACCATGTGCTAAATGGTCAGGTCACATGGACCCCGAAAGCTCAGAGAAGGTTGGGGGACGGACCCACTGGAACAGCTGTTGGAAGACAGATGGTAGCCTCCCGTCAAGGCCATCCAGTATGTTCTTTAACGTGCGTAGGGTATGGCTCTGCCGCACACGGAGTCACGGCTTAACGTCCCATCCGAAGGACTGTGGCCTTTCCAAACCTATCGAGTCCCCTACTGACCGTGGGCAGGAAGTTTTGCGGAGATAAATCTCAACGCTGACCCAGCAGGGATTCGAACCTGGGAATTATAGATTACGAGCCTGGCGCGTTACCGATTGAGCCACCCCGCATTAAAACAGTCCCATTATCATTGTTGTATGTGCACATTTCACTTCAATATAATAATAGCTCAACAACAATTTCACAATATGAAACTAAGACACTTTAGCACTGATAGATGTTACAAAGCTAAAGAGTCAGTATAGTTTGTGAATTGATAAACACAACTTGGCGTGCTGTAAAAGATGAAACAAGTCCATAATCATACATCTTGGATGAAACTTGAATCTTTTAACGTTCTTAAAGTTCCAGCATTTGATACATAAAGAGGTTAAGTTCTCTAACAATTACTGAAAATTACAGTTTCACTGTGGAACTACAACTCACCATTGATTCGGAAGTTTCATAATAATTATCGTGATTTCGAAAATTTCAAAAACTCTCAGCAAAATAATAATTTGATAAAGCTTTAAAGCTGAGAGGAGTCCTTCTTTTAAAGCTGAGGAGGAGTTGATGAAGCTTTAAAGCTGAGGAGGAATTTCTTTTAAGCTGAGGAGGAGTTTCAAACTTTCTCAAATACACTAGTTTCCATAAATTAAGGAACAACCTGAAAACCTATTGAATCTCTTAGTAGTAGGTGGGGCTCTTTCGCATCAAATGACATTTTGACCTTGAAGGTCACGCAACAGTCAGATATCGCGACCCTTTACAAAAAGTCCCCCGGTTTTGTCGTTCGTCCGTCATTTTGAATTATGACATCACACGCCTCCCCCTTAGACCTACCAAACCCATCGTGAAGTAAACAACTCTAAAGCCTCCGTTTTTGCCGTTCGTTCGCCATTTTGATTTCTGACGTCCTCTAAAGACCCTCTGGTTGACCCACCCAAAGCCTTCGTGAAGTAAACAACCCTAAAGGAATTTACCATTTGATGAAGTGCCATCTGGTATAAACGTACTCTATTTAAAAACAAAAACATATGAAGTCAATACTTTAAGGTAGATGATCTCAGTATAGAACCGATCATTATTTTTTATAAATTAACCTACGAATAAATTTATTTCTTGCAAATTAATTTAAGAGTCAATGAATTTTTCGCTTCTCGTAAATCACATTTAACTTGGAATTATTTTTATTTCTTGTAAATTAGGAAAACATTTTTTTCTTTACAAATGAATTTTTTATTCCTTGTAAACTACATTGGGAATTAATTTTATTATTTCTTGTAAACCACATTGGGAATAAATTTTATTATTTCTTGTCTACGAATAATTTTTTTTTATACCTTGTAAATCACATTGAAAATTAATTTTTTATTCTTTGTAAATGACACTTAAAAATCAATTTATAAGTACTTCCACGTCCCGTGGACCACGTTTTACTGACAGACGGATTTACAATATGAAAAGTCCTCCGAAAGACATTTAAAATGCGTATTTAAAAAAAATCCTTATATGTATGACTCAAACGTTGGAGAGTCTACGAGTTTATCCACGGAGGATGACGTTGATGAATCATCTCGTTTATCAGAGGTTCTTACATGTTTGCGAGAACGGGAGGTAACGATGATTCCGAGGGACACGTTCCAACAGGTCTGCAGCCTACGTCTGGAATCATGTTGGATTTACAAACTGAAAAGTCCTGTGAAACAGACCGTAAACTGATATATATGTTAGCGGAGAGCACATGACACGAAGGGTGATGGTAGAAAACACAGATATTTTATCGTTTTAACAAAAATGCATTTTGGAGTTCTAGAAAATTAATTTGCATTTTCAATTGTTCACTATTATTTCTACATACTGTATAATTCAGCCTCTTGGTTTTAATTTTTAGAACTTTAAAAATCTTGTAATACATAATAATTTTTTTCAGTTGTAAGTTTGAAAATTATTTACGTTTTTTATTTTTTCCATTTTTAAAATACTTTTCCTACATATTAGTTTTTTCTGTTTTATATATTTTAGGTTTTTCGAAGAATTTTGTAGTTTATAATAATTTTTTCAATTTTACAAGTTTTTAAAATTTAAGTACGTTTGAAAACTTTTACTTTTATTCTTTTATTTTAAAATTTTTTGATGCGTAATAATTTTGTACTATATATTTACTTCCATTTTGTGTTTGAATATTTTGAACCATGAAACTATTCTTCCCTATAAATGTTTTCATTCTTAAGTTTCCCATGACATGAAGGATGATGTTGGACCCTTAAAGATAAAGATCAAAGCGTTCTATGTTTGCGGAGAGTATGATTCATACTCTTTGATGAGTCAATGCGTTTAGCAACGACGCTAAGGGTGATATTGGACTTTATTCTTAAAAATGGTATACAATCCTAGAAGTTTTGCTTCGCTCCCTGAATATCTTAATAAAACGATTCTTAATATTATAAAAAATTTTGCTTCGATACGCTGGAATTATCACGGTCTTAATTCACACCATTGATTTTAATGATTAATTCTTAAACTAGCTAGTGTTTCACAAATGTGAAGACATTGTTTTTTCTTCACTGTCTGTCGTACATCTGTGTTTATCATACATTATTGGGCTACAGCCTTGGAGAAATAAATATTTTATGTCGGTAAGCATTATTTTACACTATGGTTAAATTTGAATTAAAAAAAAATCCTAATAAATAGTGTAAATACTTTATTCCACTAGTAAAACTATAAGCCGAACACATTTTAGGCTCCTATTCAACACCATAAGAATTTTCTTTGGAGTAAAAAACGTTTACGTAATCGTATCATACACATCGAAACTGGGATATTTCTTACTTATTGACAGACTACTTCATTCATTCACTTACTCTGTAAAACACTGACTGACTGACTTACATTCTAAATCGCTTACTGACTGCCTTACTCACTTTCTTACTCATTGGCTAAACCATTTACTGCCTTATTCACTCACTTTCTTATTTACTTACTTTCTTACTTACTTACTTTCTTACTTACTTCCACACTTCCACTTTTTCTTACTCACTAACTTACCACCTTACATTCTTACCTATTTAGTTACACCCTGACTGACTGACTCACATTCT
This sequence comes from Ryuthela nishihirai, assembly GCA_038380435.1. NCBI lineage: Eukaryota > Metazoa > Arthropoda > Arachnida > Araneae > Heptathelidae > Ryuthela > Ryuthela nishihirai. The sequence goes on from JAWZYU010000025.1 coordinate 1,544,706, forward strand.
TAATTACTTAGTTACTTATTTATTTACTCAACCACTAAACCACATATTTATTGAATTATTTACCCAAGCGCACACACACACACACACACAAACATACACAAACATACACACACTTAATGACTAATCTCACACTCTTACTGACACATATACTGACTTACTTACCCACTTATTGAAATATTTACTGACACATATACGACTTACTTACCCACTTATAGAATTATTTACTGACACATATACTGGCTTACATATTATTTACTGAATTACTTAGTCACACACTAACTTTCTTATTTCTTTCCTCACTCACTCAGAAAACACTTACAGACTTCGGAAACGGAATAATAATTATCACTTACTAAATCATCTACTATCTACAATCACTTACTTCCTGATTTACACACTTGCTTACTGACTTTCACACCAACTTATTAATTACACATTTTCTTACTCATAACTCACTTACCATATTACATTCTTACCTATTTACTTACACCCTGACTGACTGATTCACATTCTTACTTACTTACCTACTTACTCAGTCACTAAACCGCACTTATTGAATTTTTTACACACACACTTATTGAATTAATTACTCACACACTAACTGAATTATGTACTCACCATTACTGACTTACTTATTCACCCACTTATTGAATTATTTACTGTCGCATATACTGACTTACAAAATATTTGCTGAATTACCTGCTCACACACTTACTTTCTTTCTTCATTTCCTCACTCGATCAGTAAACCACATACTGACTTCGAAAACGGAATGATCACTCGCTAAATTACTTACTGACTTACATATTCACTTACTTAGAGAAGGGATAAAATAAAATAGCATACGAAATAGAGTAGGCTATGTGACCAAATAAATGATATAACAATTACGGAAAAAGAATATCACGTACTCAGGGACTAAAATGATATATTTTTGGAATATTTGAATATCTGATTCATGGCCTTTTTGCATGGAGAGCAAAAATCGCTCCACTTGTGAAACCCAAATATCCTCAGCTTACTGATCTTCAACTCTTTGTCAAATCATGATTTGAATATTTTGCATCGAAACAAATTATTAAAAAAATCACTCACTTTCAAAGGCTCTAATACAAACGTTTCTTAATCCACAGAAAATAAACACGACATGTCAAAATTCTTTACGCTGGTTTCTTCACTACGATAGAAGTCTCTTACGGATCGTACTATTTACCTAATCAAACTCAAATAGTTTATAATGAAAAAAAATTCTCACAGAGGGGAGAAAATACAAGAGGAAATGTAAGTAAAAAAACTAAAACTACTCTCTCAGTAAAAAAACTAATGAAATGCAAGATCCTTTAAATCAATTCAACAAAAATTACCTTTATAATAATTCTTTTATGGAGTCGTGTCAAACGAAGGTCTGAGAAATTTTAAGCCAGATGAAACGCTTACAACAGTGAAACACCTCGCTTGCCTGATGAGTCTCCTACAGGATCTTCGCAAACTCTTATCTGCCTAATCTCTCTCCCAAAACTGCTTCAGTGTGATTATTTTTATAAAGTTCATGGCTACAATAACGACGATTACTTGGTACATCGAAATATACGGGGCACTTGGGCAGAAAATTTGAGTTGGTTAGCATTTTTAATGAAAAAGCATCAACGAAAAGGATTTAAAATCATCACATTCAGACGTATACAAATCATTTCCTAACGTTGAAATAAAATTCATCTGCTATGAATCGCAGACTTTATCCGCTTGTAGACGATAATTCTCGAAATACAGTACTCGCACATGAAGGTTTGTTTAGACTCTACATAAACGTTGTCTCTCCTCATTCACATGAATGGATCACTTTCAAATTATTTCAATATTTATTTCAAAAGTTTTGATCTATCCATCTGAATAGCATCTATCTTACGAATATTTATTACTAATCGATCATTAAGTTTTTTCATTAACGATAGAGAAGAAAGCTACTCCTAAATTTTCCACGTTTTCTAATACATGCCCTACTAAACCCAAAGTCACTGCTGACTACTAAACTCAGCTAGAGCTAACATATAACGATTTCCCTGACCTGATGATTTCTTTGACAGAACGGTTGGACCAGTGGTCCTAACGTTCTGTCAAAGCTCATCGCTAAGCCTATGTGTTTGATTATATATACGTGTCATTCAGATCTAAAAACTCAATAATTTTTTAAAAGTATGATTTACACTTAGAATGTGATTCGCATTTGCATAGGAATATCTGGATTTGAACTTACCCTCAGTAAACATCCCTTTCACACAAAACTCGATAGTGTTAAAGTAGAGTATATACTGTCTTAGCATTCACTAGTTGCACGAAAATAGTGTATTAGTCAAGCAATTATTTGAAGAATTTAACCTATGCGATTTTCTCTGTATACCTCACTTGGCTAAACTAACTTTAGGAAAAGAATGGTTAAATAAAACAGGACAACATCGGAAATAAAACAGATTAACAATCGACAGGCGTACATCGGAAATGGAGTGTTTGTTCCTGAGGGAAGGAGCTCTCCGGGACAAAGTCCATGACCCAATCGCATGCAGCTCAATCCCACGCTTAGGTTATTCAATACATATAATTAACATTTTTCAAAAACGGAATTATTACATTTGCCTTCCTACGGAACATTTAAACTTCGGTTTCAATTGCAATACACTGATTTATTTCTAAATTTATATCACATGTAAAATTCTAGCTGAAGTTTCGTATAAACTCTAGCTGAGAAACAAAAAAAACGAAAAAACCGAAAAACCTTTATTGAAAAAATATGCATAGGAAATCATGAACCTCATATTTGTTAGCTTTGTACATACAATACGTGTATAGATACATGACAGTCAGGATAATTATTTCGTTTAAATTAAGCTTTGTGGAAAAGAAAAACTCTTGGAGATAAGAGGTTTAACAAATCCATAAAAACGACCACTAAGGGAAATTATGAAACCAAACTTCTGCTTGTGAAACGAAATCGGTAAAAAACAACGTACGAAACGTAGTGTGTAAACTTTATGCTTAGAAATTACTGACTAATAGTTTTTTTAAACCTTAAATCTTTCTGCCTGCTTTATGTCGGAAATATGAAACAATCCTGAACACTAAAATTCGAGACGTTTTTAGGACGTTTATACACAAAAATGCTTTTTAAATGGAGCTGTATGTTTGAAAATAGAGCTGTATGTAAGTAAATTTTTTTCCAATTGCACAAAACGTTTGTGTGTAAGGAAATAAATGATCTGAAAATGGAAAGTATGATAAACTGAGATAAAGTTTTTAGAAGTTAAAACTACGCGAAATTAAAATGTTCAACAGAAAAACTTATAATTGTAAAATAAAAACAAAAAATTTGAAAACCAAAATATTAATAGAGTTAAAGACGTAGTTAAGAGTTTTCAAACCTTAGCTAAGTGTAATACCAATGATGATGCAGAGTGGAAAAGTGAAAAATAAAACTGAAAATTTTCTAGTCTTTTATTAATTGAAAACCAAATTTCTAAAACTGAAATTGAATCTTTGAAATTAAAAAGAAAAATGAAATACTTTTTATTGAAAGTTATTATTTGAAAACGAAACATGTGAGAAAATTAAAAAGTGAAATCCTCAAAATTTCGAAAAGTATTATTAAAAAAAATGATTTTTTGAAACCTCCCAAATAAAGTTTTCCTATGAGGGAATGTGAAAGACCGTTTTGTTCATTATTTCCCAATACTCGAGAAAAGAGTACACACATGGTTTCATTATTGTAGGGTGAATCTGTATAAGCAGGAATGTCATAAGTTTTGTTTCTAGCAGATGTCTCGTAACTAGCAAAACATATGCTTCCTGTCTAAGTGTTAAGAATCGTATTTTTCTTGGGTGGGTTTACGAACTTAAAAGAAAAAACTTCTAAAACACACTTTGGTCATTACATGAAATGCGAAAGAAACGGAACAGAGCGAGATTTAAGATCTTGAGTCTAAAAAATGAATTCTTAGAGTATGAGGGATTCATTAGGCACCCTGTACTAGACTGATTTAAACGGATAGTAGTCTGCAGTGGTAGAAGCCGGTTGTTTCTCAAAAGGGACGATGAGTCTTCGTTTTAGAAACAACTGGATTTCCCGTTTCAGGCTATTACCCGTTTTTGTATTCAAATAATAACTTTCAATAAAAAGTGTTTCATTTTTATTTTTTTATTTCAGAGATTCAATTTCAGTTTTTAAAATTTGGTTTTCAATTAATAAAAGACTTTAGAAAATTTTCAGTTTTATTTTTCACTTTTCCACTCTGCATCATCATTAGTATTAGACTTAGCTAAGGTTTGAAAACTCTTAACTACGTCTTTAACTCTATTAAATTTTGGTTTTCAAATTTTTTGTTTTTATTTTACAATTATAAGTTTTTCTGTTGAACCTTTTAATTTCGCGTAGTTTTAACTTCTAAAAACTTTATCTCAGTTTATCATACTTTCCATTTTCAGATCATTTATTTCCTTACACACAAACGTTTTGTGCAATTGGAAAAAAATTTACTTACATACAGCTCTATTTTCAAACATACAGCTCCATTTAAAAAGCATTTTTGTGTATAAATGTCCTAAAAACGTATCGAAATTTAGTGTTCAGGATTGTTCCATATTTCCGACATAAAGCAGGCAGAAAGATTTAAGGTTTAAAAAAACTATTAGTCAGTAATTTCTAAGCATAAAGTTTACACACTACGTTTCGTACGTTGTTTTTTACCGATTTCGTTTCACAAGCAGATTTTTGGTTTCATAATTTCCCTTAGTGATCGTTTTTATGGATTTGTTAAACCTCTCATCTCCAAGAGATTTTCTTTTCCACAAAGCTTAATTTAAACGAAATAATTATCCTGACTGTCATGTATCTATACACATATTGTATGTACAAAGCTAACAAATATGAGGTTCATGATTTCCTATGCATATTTTTTCAATAAAGGTTTTTTGGTTTTTTCGTTTTTTTTGTTTCTCAGCTAAAGTTTATTGCGAAACTTCAGCTAGAATTTTACACGTGAAATAAATTTAGAAATAAATCAGTGTATTGCAATTGAAACCGAAGTTTAAATGTTCCGTAGGAAGTCAAATGTAATAATTCCGTTTTTGAAAAATGTCAATTATATGTATTGAATAACCTAAGCGTGGGATTGAGCTGCATGCGATTGGGTCATGGACTTTGTCCCGGAGAGCTCCTTCCCTCAGGAACAAACACTCCATTTCCGATGTACGCCTGTCGATTGTTAATCTGTTTTATTTCCGATGTTGTCCTGTTTTATTTAACCATTCTTTTCCTAAAGTTAGTTTAGTCAAGTGAGGTATACAGAGAAAATCGCATAGGTTAAATTCTTCAAATAATTGCTTGACTAATACACTATTTTCGTGCAACTAGTGAATGCTAAGACAGTATATACTCTACTTTAACACTATCGAGTTTTGTGTGAAAGGGATGTTTACTGAGAGTAAGTTCAAATCCAGATATTCCTATGCAAATGCGAATCACATTCTAAGTGTAAATCATACTTTTAAAAAATTATTGAGTTTTTAGATCTGAATGACACGTATATATAATCAAACACATAGGCTTAGCGATGAGCTTTGACAGAACGGTTAGGACCACTGGAATCAGGGAAATCGTTATATGTTAGCTCTAGCTGAGTTTAGTAGTCAGCAGTGACTTTGGGTTTAGTAGGGCATGTATTAGAAAACGTGGAAAATTTAGGAGTAGCTTTCTTCTCTATCTTTAATGAAAAAACTTTATGATCGATTAGTAATAAATATTCGTAAGATAGATGCTGTTCAGATGGATAGATCAAAACTTCTGAAATAAATATTGAAATAATTTGAAAGTGATCCATTCATGTGAATGAGGAGAGACAACGTTTATGTAGTCTAAACAAACCTTCATGTGCGAGTACTGTATTTCGAGAATTATCGTCTACAAGCGGATAAAGTCTGCGATTCATAGCAGATGAATTTTATTTCAACGTTAGGAAATGATTTGTATACGTCTGAATGTGATGATTTTAAATCCTTTTCGTTGATGCTTTTTCATTAAAAATGCTAACCAACTCAAATTTTCTGCCCAAGTGCCCCGTATATTTCGATGTACCAAGTAATCGTCGTTATTGTAGCCATGAACTTTATAAAAATAATCACACTGAAGCAGTTTTGGGAGAGAGATTAGGCAGATAAGAGTTTGCGAAGATCCTGTAGGAGACTCATCAGGCAAGCGAGGTGTTTCACTGTTGTAAGCGTTTCATCTGGCTTAAAATTTCTCAGACCTTCGTTTGACACGACTCCATAAAAGAATTATTATAAAGGTAATTTTTGTTGAATTGATTTAAAGGATCTTGCATTTTTGCATTTTTGTTAAAACGATAAAATATCTGTGTTTTCTACCATCACCCTTCGTGTCATGTGCTCTCCGCTAACATATATATCATATTTACGGTCTGTTTCACAGGACTTTTCAGTTTGTAAATCCAACATGATTCCAGACGTAGGCTGCAGACCTGTTGGAACGTGTCCCTCGGAATCATCGTTACCTCCCGTTCTCGCAAACATGTAAGAACCTCTGATAAACGAGATGATTCATCAACGTCATCCTCCGTGGATAAACTCGTAGACTCTCCAACGTTTGAGTCATACATATAAGGATTTTTTTTTAAATGCGCATTTTAAATGTCTTTCGGAGGACTTTTCATATTGTAAATCCGTCTGTCAGTAAAACGTGGTCCACGGGACGTGGAAGTACTTATAAATTGATTTTTAAGTGTCATTTACAAAGAATAAAAAATTAATTTTCAATGTGATTTACAAAGTATAAAAAAAAATTATTCGTAGACAAGAAATAATAAAATTTATTCCCAATGTGGTTTACAAGAAATAATAAAATTAATTCCCAATGTAGTTTACAAGGAATAAAAAATTCATTTGTAAAGAAAAAAATGTTTTCCTAATTTACAAGAAATAAAAATAATTCCAAGTTAAATGTGATTTACGAGAAGCGAAAAATTCATTGACTCTTAAATTAATTTGCAAGAAATAAATTTATTCGTAGGTTAATTTATAAAAAATAATGATCGGTTCTTCACTGAGATCATCTACCTTAAAGTATTGACTTCATATGTTTTTGTTTTTAAATTGAATACGTGTATACTAGATGGCACTTCATCAGATGGTAAATTCCTTTAGGGTTGTTTACTTCACGAAGGCTTTGGGTGGGTCAACCCGTAACCTTCGAGACTCAAGGCCTTAGCAGCCTAAACTGACGTCACATCCTGTGGATCCACAGTGATCCTGCGCACGTAGTTCTATCGTAGCAAATCGAGCATTTACTTTTTTTTATAAGATCGGGAGGGCATTTTTGTGTAGCACTGTGCTCAAAAACTGATTGACATTGGTATTATTATATGGTATATATGTACATTAGAGTAATATTTCTATGTCAGACCTTAAAATAGGGAAGACGTTGAAACTAAAATAGATCTTGATTTGTAATTGTGCTAAATTGATGACTCAAAATGTAATCGTCGTTTAACGTTCTCTGAACATGTAGAACGACATATAAATTACCAGGAGCGTCATAATCGGTTGTACGTATAATTACAATGACACAAAATGTTTAAAAATAAAGTTAAATGCAAATAATTACTCGGTTACTGCTTTAGTTGTAACAATTTCAGTTAGCTATGATTTAATTTCAATACTTTTTCTTAGTGATTAGACTAAATTAATAGGAATATTGAGCTGTATTTTTTGTGAACTCTCATTAAATTTGAATAATATTTGGATATGGATACAACCTTCCGATGGAATACATATTCAAAACTAGCAGGAAAAGTGCATCTAATATTTAGAAACTACAATTTACTGCAAGCACACACACATATATATTTTGGTTTACAAAGCTACCTTTGAATCTATGACTAAAGATTTGACAATAAATCGCTCAACTAACCTCTCAAATGTAGAGAAAATAGTCTCTAATCAAACTTCGATTGTAAAAAAAAATAATTCTATGCACCCTGGTAAAGAAAGATTAAATCATTTAGACATACATCTTCCAAGATATAAGCCAGTGGTGTAAGACCACTAAACTAACAGACTCTGCCTTTTTTCCACTAATATAACTTATTAGTTTAATGGTCTTAGAACACTGTGGCCTGTACCTGGAGAGATAAGGTTCAAATCCCACATGCCAGAAAAACTGTTTGTCACAAAACTATTAATATTAAAGCCAACAGTTAATTCTGTGGATACCATTTATTGAGGGTAGACAACTTTCTCTTTTTAGCACTAAGACATTTTTTCTTATTTCCTAAATTCTCTAACAAACAATCATTTTTTATCTTGCAAAAATTGTTCAAAAATACATTTGTTGAACACCAGATAAGATGCTAGATCGACGAATGCTGACGTCAGAACGTGTGACGTCACCAGTGAAAAGGCCTTGAGTCTCGATGGTTACGGTCAAGCAGGGGGTCTTTAGACGACGTCAGAAATCAAAATGGAGAACGAACGGCAAAATCGGGTGCTTTAGAGTTGTTTACTTCACGATGAGTTTGGTGGGTCTTAGAGGGAGGCGTGTGACGTCAGAATTCAAAATGGCGGACGAACCACAAAACCGGGGCTTTTTGTTAAGGGGGCGTGGTCGCGATATCTGACTACTGCGTGACCTTCAAGGTCAAAAGGTCGTTTGATGCGAAATAGCCGCACCTACTACTTCTGTTGCATGTGAATCGGAAAATAGGTGTATATAAACACTGTAAGAATAACAGTTGAGAAACGGAATAATTTCCGAAATTATATCCGAATGTCGTCGACACATGGTTAAAAGTCAAATGAAATAGCTCAAGTGGGTCAAAAAGGAGTATAATCACCTCTTACCGCTATGTTGGCCTCGCATGGTTGTTTCATGCTGTTAATAGACTGACCAGCAGTGCTGTGGGTGGTGACCTCTATTGCTCCTCCAAAACACGTCGAAGCTGCAGAAGGATTGCAGCAATGGAATTCAGGAAAGCAAGCCGTCTCCTGAGAGCATTCCATGCATGTTCTATCGGAGTTAGTTTTAGAGACCTCGATGGCTACTCCATATCTAATATATGAAGAAAAATGTTTATGTGTCTCTCCGCTTATGCACTCGGCTCCCAGAAGAGCTATATAGGCTCCAAACTTTGTACGAACGTTCATTCAGGGGAAGAATATAGACTATGTTGCAAACCCGCTAGGGTGAACCAAAATTGGGGTGGGAGGGTTTCAATTTCTGAAAATCCCCATAGACTTAGCATTAACAGTGAAAGGTTATTCAAAATAATTGTTGCCACCAATAAATTTGAAATAATGAATGCATAAACTAATTTCCCTCTGATTTCGTGAGATAAATTCATTGTTCGTTGTGTTGGGTCACGAGCATACATGGATATTGAAGTCGTTCTAATTAAGCACGAGCGGAACACGAGATTCTTTGTTGAAACGAAAGTTTCAAAAACTTAATTCGTATCGGAAGTTAAAATTAGAGGCCCTATATAGATAGAGGTTGGTCATCTCAAAATTGGACGCCATGTTTTGTCGTCGCTCGGATTGTTTAGCATGCATACCTGAATGGTATTGCACGGTACTTATGGATTCCGGAAAAGGGTAAGGTAATATTTGATACAGATTTCAGTGTTCATCATTGGAAGCACTTTAAAAAACAGCTGAAAAGGAAAGGTAAATTTTAGGGCTTTTTAAAAAAAACCATATACTAATGTTTTTAGTGATAAATCAAAAAGTATTTTTGGCTTGGACAAGATTGATGAAATATCGCAATCTGCATTTTGCAAATTTCCCAAAAGCTATAATTGCGCCCTCTAACGGTGGAAAAAAAACGAAAATTCCCAAAAATTTAAAACCAGTATTGCAAACGATGTAGTTATGCCAGAAACTTGAAATTTTGGGCCTGGAATGTGACAATCCTGAAAAATTCCATTGACAACAATGAGTTGTCCCTAAGCCTAAGGTAGGTAAGAAACGGAATATTTTAAGAGATAATTGGAAATGTCTTTTTTTTGTTGGTTACTAATTAAATGTAATTCGCATTTTCAATGGTAGTTTTAATTAATATCATTGGAGATCACTAAATATCGAAACTGCCAAACTTTTAACGAATGTTTCAAGTGATCTGTTTATGGTAGAAATTTCGGTGTGTAGAATTCTGTTATAGTAGAAATTCCCCTGACAGCAAAGATCTGCCCAATATTTTCAGAGGAGCTAGAGAAGCAACTTTTTAAATTTAAGAACTAAAACACAAATACTTTTTATGCTTTATAATTACTAATAAAATATTACTATGTGAATTTCCCCCATCATACATTAAAAAATAAAGAAATAACCCCTCAAGCAGCTGCTTGTGCAGAGGTCTGACAGGAGCCTGTCAGTTTATATGCCATAGTAGAAAGTACATGAGGATGGCAGGACTTCAACAGAAAAACAACACTAACATCTATAATTAAAATTTTTAAGGATTGAAAAAGTAGGCAAAGAAAGAATTTCATTCTCTTTGAAAATGAGATTCCCATATGCGCTAGAGGCGATATGCGTTCTTCTAGTAATTTTACATTTTCAGTTCCTTCTGACAGTGGAAATTTGAACTACTGTAAAATTGAGAAAATAAACTATTGATATTTTATTAGTACCTGTAATGTGAGGCTTGTAAATGGTAGCTAGGCGTAAACTGGAAGGAGAGCTGTGTACCAATCCCCAGTGATGATGCACAGAACCGGCCAGGTCTAGCACCTAATGTCCGACCCCGCCTTCTCGTGGTGCAGGCCGTTAGTACCTTTCAAAAGAGATATTCTCTTTTGGAAGGGAACGGAAGGGGAGGGCTGCCAGTTCAGTATGCCTACTGATCTGGTCATCTATGGCCACTTTTTTCTTTTTTTTCAACCCTGCTGAGGAGTGGTCAACTTCACAGGGTCCTGGTGCTGACCATTTATACCTACTAGACTGGACTTGTTTATGGATTTGAGCTTGATTATGGATCCTGGACTTGCTGCACTGGTGGCCTATGTTGAGGGAGAGTCTGCCGCTGTGTTTTCTGTTTGCTTCTGGGTTGCCAGCTCTAACTGAACAGAGGCATGGGATACCTTATATCAGCTGGTGGATAATCCTAATCAGAGGCCATCGCAGGTACCTGAACCTTACTTAGCTAGTTGGGCATCGTCAAGCCTAAACTGGAGTAATGTGTCTCAGGCAGGCCATATGGTTCTTGAAAAAGTCCACTTGAAAAGGTGGTGCCTGAAGTTCCTACCAGCATCGGTGACTTCAGCCTTTAGCGGAGGAGGAACAGGTCTTTGCCCCATGCCTGCGATCAGGGGGCTGTTTGATATTGTTGGCCCTACCAATCTCAATAAACCTAATTTCTTTAAAAATCCTACTAATCATTTTCTCTCTGCAGGAACGTGGAACGTGAGGACATTACATAGAGGTTATTCTCTTGATGTCCTCATGCAGGAATTCCAGCGCTATAACCTAGATATTCTAGGCTTGCAAGAGACCAGATGGACAGGTAAAGGTGAGATACTTAAAAATAACTTTAAATTTCTCTTTACAGGGAGGGAGGATGGAAAGCATCACCAAGGCGTGGGTCTGCTGCTCAGCAGACATGCTAGTGATGCTCTTCTAGGATATGAGTGCATTAATGAAAGGTTTCTTACAGCAAAATTTCAGACAAGCATTAAAGACTTGAATGTTATCTGCTGTTATGCCCCCACTGAGGATTCTGATGAGGATGAGAAGGATAGGTTTTACAGACAACTTCAGGATATTTTGAATTCTGTCAAGAAAGGAGATATTACCCTTGTTCTTGGTGACTTCAATGCCAAAGTTGGTACCGACTCTGACCTTTGGGGAGGAGTAATAGGCCCTTTTGGTATTGGTAGCTGCAATGGCAATGGGCAACGTCTCCTACAGGTAAGTAAACTCAATGGTTTCAGAATAACTAACACATATTACAAACACCGCGACATACATAAATACACATGGGTTTCACCTGATGGGCTGCATAAGAATATGATTGATTATATATTAATTAACAGCAAATGGGCTAGTTCTGTTAGAAATACCAGGGCATATAGGGGAGCTGAAATTGGATCTGACCATTACCTTGTTAAAAGTGTCTTGCAACTTAAACTTAAAAAGTGTTGTGCTAGGGTTAAAAAATTTACCTTTAATACTGAAGCTCTGAAAGACCCAGTTATAGCTAAAGCTTACCATAATAGGTTACTTAGTCATTATGACAGTCATGGTTTGCTTAATACTGAAGTTGAGGAAGAATGGGGCCATTTTAAACAGGCTTTTTTGGAAACTAACAGTACTCTTTTAGGGAAAAAGGAGCAGAGGAAGCAGAATTATTTAAGTGATAAGGCACTTGAGCTTATTTCAGAAAGAAGGAACTGCAGGAATGTCCTTAATCAGTACCCTACTAGTCCTAATAGAAAGCATTACAAAGAACTTAATAAACATGTAAAGAATCAGTTAGCTACTGATAAGAATCTTTGGCTTGATGGCCTTGCTGACAAAGCTGAGGAAGCAGTTAGACAGCACAACAGCAGAGAGCTGTACCAGATAGTTAATGTTTTGTGTGGTAGAAAACGAACAGGTATACAGGGATTGAAGGATAAACAAGGCAATGTTGTAGAAGGTGAGGGTTCTGTCATGGCTAGGTGGGCTGAGCATTTCAGTGATGTTCTAAACAATGGGGTTAGTTCTACTCCCATTGTTTGCAATGATGATAGATGCATTGTTGGCTTTAATGTTGGCCCTATAACACAATCTGAAGTTAGTTTGGCTATTTCTAAACTTAAACTTCATAAATCCCCAGGGGTGGATGAAATTACTACGGAAATGCTTAGAGCTGGGAATGTTTCTGTTGCCATTTGGATGACTGAAATTTTGAATAACTTTTATGATAAAGGCATGGTTCCTAAAGATTTTACTAGAGCTATTATTATCCCTATTTTCAAAAAAGGTGTTCGCAGTTCTTGTGATAACTATAGGGGTATCAGCCTACTCTCTGTTCCAGGTAAAGTTCTTTCCATGATTGTGCTTAATAGAATTAAGAATCTGGTTGACAGTCAATTGCGTGATGAGCAATGTGGATTCAGAAATGGTAGGGGATGTGTAGATCAGATATTTTCACTTAGGCAGATTCTTGAGAAATGTTTAGAGTTTCAGAAACCTTTGGTTGCTAGCTTTGTTGATTTCAAAAAGGCTTTCGACTCTGTTGATCGTCATAATTTGTGGTTGATTGTGAGATCATATGGTATACCAGACAAGTTAGTTAACATAATGAAAGCTTTCTATAATAACACTGAGTCATGTGTGAGAGTTGGTAAGGCTTGTAGCAATTGGTTTAGCATTATTTCTGGTGTTCGACAAGGGTGCATTTTGTCTCCTTTTCTCTTTAGTTTGGTTGTTGATTATGTTATGCGAAATTCACTTCAAGGGAAAGCTTTTGGCCTTAAATGGGCTGGAGATACGAAAATTTCTGATTTAGATTATGCTGATGATTTAGCCCTTTTGGCAAATGATGTTGATGAGATGAACTCTTTCATTCGAACTGTTGATGAGACTGGTAGTACAGTAGGTTTGGTTATAAACAGAGAGAAAACTAAAGTGATGAAAATTGGTCAGGCAGGTTGTGATTCAGTTAATCTGAATGGTTGCAGTCTTGAGCAGGTGTCACAGTTTAATTACCTTGGGAGCTGCGTAACTGATACTGGTGATGTGCGGCATGAGATTAACAGACGAATAGGTATTGCTGCCGGGACTTTTAAGAATCTATGGAGATTGTGGAGAAATAGGCGTATACACCTAAAGACTAAAATTAGACTGTATAATAGTTTGGTTCTTTCTAGGGTTAGTTATGGTAGTGAAACTTGGACGCTGTGTAAGCAAGATAACAGGAAACTAGATGCTTTTGATTCTAGATGTTTACGCAGTATCTTGGGTATTAGGTGGTTTAACTTTGTAACTAATGATGAGGTTAGGCAAAGGAGTCTGCAACCTCCTTTAAGCAGCATATTGTGCAGAGAGAGACTCCGCTGGTTTGGCCATGTTGCCCGTATGGATAATTATAGATTGGCGAATAGGGTTATGAACAGTGTGCCTGGAGGCCTCAGAAGGAGGGGGAGACCTAGGATGCGGTGGGCAGACAATGTCAAACAGGACCTTGTTAGAATTGGTGTACAGTGGCCGGATGCAGCAGATATAGCTCAGGACAGATATGCTTGGAGAATTAAACTGCGCGGTCTGGTTGGACCTCCGTAGCCCATGGCTGCTTGAGGATGATGATGATGATGATGATGTAATGTGAAAAAAAATTTTCATTTATCTCTTAGAGCAGAAAAATTGCATTTTACCAACGGGACAAATCATTACTATTAGTGTAAACCACTTGATCATTACACTCTATGACCAAAAATTTAAGTTTGTAGCACAAATAAATCGTTTGCAATATTTATTTAAAAATTTGGTATTTTCCAGCTTTTTCCGCCGCTAGAGGTCGCCTTTCGAGTTTTTATTTACCACCTTTAGCACTCTCTAACACTGGAAATTCCAACTGATGGGGATTTGAAAAATGTAATTATTAATAATTTTGTGGATAAAAATTTCGCCGACATACGGGATTCGAACCCGCATCTCTCCAGAAACATGCCAGAGTATTCTAACCTGTTGAACTAACGCCGGCTTTTTTCACAAAAAAATTATTGATTTATAGACGTTTAAACGTCTACAGGTAACGCTGAAATTATCAAATATTGCTTAAATCATTAATAACGCTAAATAGCGTGATGTGACTTCATTATTTATTTTTATCTTACTCAGAGCACTAAAAAAGACATAGTTGCCACCCGAGATCATAGATGGTGCCATAAGGAGGCGCCCTAAATTCACGGGAAGAGTGATAGTCATTATTAGCGGAAAAAAGACTGAGATGGCATTAGTTCAACAGGTTAGAATACTCTGGCCTGTCTCTGGAGATATGCGGGTTCGAATCCCGTATGTCGGTGAAATATTTTCCACAAAAACGTTTACTGATCTATAGACAGGTAATGCTGAGATTATCAAATATTGTTTAAATCCATAATATTTTGCTAGTGCCTGTAAAACAAAAAAATTCTCTCTATATATATTGTTAAACGTTTGAACTTTTTAAATTAATATACAAAATTACCTGTACCTTGGCTTTATGGTAACCCGCCCCCTGCATGAATTAAATTATTATTATTACTATAAAATTAAGTTTCATTTTCGTACCCCCTTTTGGCTAAGACGGCAAAACTTTATTGCCATTGTAAATCTTCTGACCATAACAATCTACTACCAAAATTTCAGATTTCCAGTGTAAATAGTTTGTTTGCAATATTCGTATGAAATTTTAGCATTTTCCATGTTTTTCCACCGCTAGAGGGTGGTATTAAAGCAAAGTGAAAATTTCAAAATTTCGAATCGCAATATTCGTTCGACGCCTATCCAACCCAAAAAGAATTTTTCATTTAGCTCTAGAGTAAAAAAAAATTGATTGTCTATAGACGGACAGACAGGTGGAAAGACAGATGGACAGACAACAGTCAACAGAAAGACGGACAGACAGACGAACAAATATTGGCATAGGCAGACAACAAAGTGAAAACATTTGCTAATTTTTCAAACGAATCTTAAAAGAAATATTTCGTTGGTTTTCAGTTAGCTCATTTCATTTTTGAAGCCGATTGCCGTCTTCTGATGCAGTTTCTCGGAAAAAAATATTCATTAATTTATTTCTTTGAGTGAAATTTTTACACCCAAATGCAGCGCAGTGAGGTATTCATAAAATATGACAGCTTTTATAGACAAAAAAAGTGGTAGAAATATATAAAACTATAACAACTGAGAAGTTTTAACTTGGTACATACACTAACTCATAGGCTTTGGTCTCACGGTACGACAAAACATGGCGTCCATAAATCACGTGACTCAATCAACCAATTGCAGTAAATCACCGAGATGGCCAGCCTCTAGCTATACACCCTTCCACCAAATTCTCCTATGTTATAAAATTAAATCATGCTGAAAATAGCACCTCTTCAGAGCTAGCAGCAATACATATGGCATTAGGCTGGGCCACCCACCTCAACAAACAACACATTAACATAATCACAGACTCAAGGCCTGCATTACAACTCATTAACAGACTAACAGTAGATCCATCACAGAACCATTCCCTTTTCCACATACAAAACATAGCACACAACATTATAGACAAGGGAAACACCCTATCATTTTACTGGATTCCCTCCCATTGCAACATCATCCATAATGAGACTGCTGACTCACTTGCTAAACAAGGCCTCACACTCACAACCCCAAATTACCACACTGTCACTACATGCAAACATCACATAAGAGAATACACAAAATTTTTTTATCACACATGGACCCAGAATTGGGTACAACACACTACAGATAAAAACACATTCAGAGCCACAATAGCACCCTCTCCAAACACACTACATCTTAACTACCTATCCAGAAGGGCCCAAACAGCAATACACAGACTCCGAACTGGCAGAGCGAACATCAACAAAGACTTATTTATGATTAGAAAAATACATTCTGCACTCTGCCCAAACTGCCAAGTGATAGAGGATATCCCCCACTACCTACTACACTGTCAAATATACAACACACAAAGACACACCCTCTATCACAAACTTGCTACACTTGGAGTCACCACATTCACCTTACAGACCATCCTAAACCCCACCCATACAAAGGCAAAATCACATTTCAGGGCCCTGGCCCATTTCATACAAAGTACTGGCAAAATCCTTTAACCTTCCAACTTCCTGCAGACTCTCCATCTCAATATGTGAAATACGACTCTCCTCCCTGCAGACACCTCCTACT
This sequence comes from Ryuthela nishihirai, assembly GCA_038380435.1. NCBI lineage: Eukaryota > Metazoa > Arthropoda > Arachnida > Araneae > Heptathelidae > Ryuthela > Ryuthela nishihirai. The sequence continues at coordinate 1,561,650 of JAWZYU010000025.1, forward strand.
CAAAAGATCCATTGGACATCAAAAGATCCAGATGCCAAAAAGATCCAAAAGGACAAAAAAGATCCAGTACAGGGACAAAAAAGAAGCATTTTGGACACATTATTGCACCACCTTATTTCCCTAGTGCAATTGTATTGATGTTTTCAAAAAAATATATATATAATTATACTCTGTAACAATAGACTAGAACTCCCAAAGTACCCTTTTTCAAAAATAATTACTAGTGGTGGCAAACCATCTGCCTGACCAATTTTCATCACTTTAGTTTTCTCTCTGTTTATAACCAAACCTACTATACTACCAGTTTCATCAACAGCTCGAATGAAAGAGTTCATCTCATGAACATCATTTGCCAAAAGAGCTAAATCATCAGCATATTGTAAATCAGAAATTTTAAGATCTGCAGACCATTTTAGGCCAGCCTTAATTGCAAGAGATTCGGGGCGTTTTTGAATATTTTCCTTGTACCCTTCTTATCAACTCCCGGCCAACATGGGCCACACAGTGATCACACACGCTACAATTTTCACTCCCAGAAGAATTTTACTCCAAATCTCTCCCCTCTCTACCCCCTTGCCACAAAACTACGACGCAGCACTTCCTTGGCACCAAACTTCAACCACCTCCTTCATCATTAGGCGGCCTGCGGCCAAAAGCCTATCGCCAACATTTAGGGTCGTAGCACTTCATTGTACTGGTCCCTACTTTTTGACGCATACAAAAAAAAAACTTTTTCTCGTGGACCAGATGATAAAGGGGCCAAGGTCCCTTTTACAAAATGGTCCAGTTTTTAAAGAAGGATGTTAGACTCTAGCTATACAGGACCTCTAGTTAAAATAATTAACTTAATTTGAAAAATATTCAAAAGCTAATAAAAGTATATATAAATAATTAATAAATATTCTAAACATTATATTAAGTAATAAATAATTTTGTTTAATATCAGTAATATTTTTATACCTTTACTTTTTTTATGCACCTCAGACCATAGTTAATTTTCTTTTGCTATAAAGTTACCTATGCCTGGCAAATTGCATCCGAGGAAGGCTGGTGAGTACAAAGTGATTTGAAAAGTTCGATTATCTGAGAGACGAAATTCCGGTTTTGGTTTAGAAACTTCTGGATGTGTTCGAGGTACCCATTATCCTCCCCTAAAACAGAGGGAGAAAAGTTTAACCGGCGGGGGAGGAGGTCAATCGTAATGATATTTATGTCAATTGAGAGCTTGCGAGGTGGGGAGTGCCATCTGCTCGATATTCTAAAGAGTTTTCAGACCCGAGCAACGCCGGGTAAATCTGATAGTCTTTAATGTTGCTGTGTTCCGAATATCGATCGACAATGGCAACAACAGTGCGGGCGTTATTGTCCTGTGGGAGGGAGGTGTTACCAATTCCACCCACAAACGGTCACACAAAAGGGTCGGAGATTTCATCCCTTTACCTGCGATCGGTGACATAGCTTGTTGGAAGCACATATAGATGTGTGTGGCTACCGAAAGATATCCCTCCCTAAACCATGATACACCCACTATGGTATTCCAATTTACTGATATTTGTGGCATGATAGCGTGTTCCTTCCATATCAACTGATGCCACGAATTGCTGTGGAGGAAAATTCGATTCATCTGTCAAGAACACAGACAACCATTACTCCTGGGTGCAATTGACATGATGTCTGCACCAGTTTAGACTGTCTCTCCTGTGGCATCGGATCAGGGACACCCAGACCACTTGCCGATACGAATTTAATGTTTAGTAGTAGATTTAGTTAGTAGCCGATACGAACTTCCGATATGAATTTTGTTTTTGAAGCTTTCAACAAAGCATCTCGTGTTCCGCCTAGCGTACAAGAAACACCTCGTGAAATCCTCGTCGTTCCACTCGCTGCTACGAAGTCAAATCATAGTTAACGTGGTATTAATCTCCTGCTCTTCAGAGGCGCATAACACCAGATAGCCCTCCTTTGAGCATTTAAAAGTATATCATTCCACTTCTGTGAATTTAAAAGTATATCATTCCACTTTTATGAATTTAGAAGTATATTATTCAACTTCTGTGAGCTTAAAAGTATATCACTGACTTCTACGAATTTAAAAGTATATCAATCCACTTCTATGAATTTAAAAGTATATCATTCCACTTCTACTAATTTAAAAATATATCATTCCACTTCTAGGAATTTAAAAGTATACCATTCCATTGCTATTAAAGTATTGAAACGTCTGACCAGCATTATAACCTCATTCCATTCCCCCTTACTCCATCTTCTCTTCAATGTGTTTATTCTTTATATGTTCAGTATGTTTTATTGAACTGTTCGAAATCCTTTTCTCCCACTTCAGTCATCTAATCTTTGCTGTTCCTAAATTTATTTTATTTTTCACGACATAATATATATTTTGAATATATCTTCATATTACATGTTTATTTTCGGCGATGTATCTTGTTGGCATTCAATTTATGTATCAAATATTTACACATAGTATGGATGTTCGTGTCGTTTTTCTGCTGAGGCCCTGCCATCCTCTCAGATCTCCTACTTTGGCATATAAACTGACACGCTCCTGTCAGACCTCGTGGCAAGCAGCTGCTAAAGGGGTATAAGTATTATAATAAACTTAAGACCAGGATTCACTTAGTTGTGAGTAACTTTCCTAATATTTCAACCCCTGACTGGGGTCGTTTTTCGAGGAATTTGCAGCTATCTTGGAACTTTCTTTCGCAGTAGTGGTTGCCAGATAATAGGTAACCAATAACAAAGCATATCGTTCAGGGCGCCATCTGTTGATTGTATTAATAATCCATCTTCTGCTCTTCTTGTGAATGCATTTTTTTCCCTTTTTAATTATCGTTGTTGTGTTCCAGTCTATTTTATGATTAGTGTTTTCTACGTGTCTGTCCAGTCCTGTTTTATTTTGTTTGTCTTTTCATTGCGGCTTTGTGTTCTTTTATTCTTGCTTCTAGTGTTCTTCCTGTTTCCCCAATATATGGTTTTTTACATTCACATGATACTTTATAAATTACTCCACTTTCTCTGTATATATTTTTTCCTTGTTGTTTGATGTTTGGGGTGTATTTTTCTTTATTTTTTGTCCAGGTCTGGTGCTATTCTTATTTTGAATTTATTGCTCACTCTTTGCATTTTTTCAAAAAGACCTTTATGGTAAGGCATTTTTTTAGTGAAGTGCGGTTTTAATTTGTTTTATTTGATTTATCTATTTTTTTTTTATCTTTAGGATGAAATTGGATAGATTATGGTTTCCTGCAAGTTTTTTAATTTGCGCTATTGTTTGTTCTTCCTTTGTGTTTTGTAATAGAATTTTCTTTATTGCTTGGTCGATAAAACTTTTCTTTACATATGTTTGGTGGTTAGAGTGAAAGTCTAGTAGTTTTCCTGTATTGGTGGGTTTTTTGTAATTACTGATTGAGATTTTTTCATCTGTTATTTGTAGCGTGATATCTAAGAAGTTGATGATGTTTTTTTACTTTTCCTATTTCTATTGTAAATTTAAAGTATTTTTCCAATGAGTTAATTTTGTTTAAAAAATCTTCTGGGAGGTTTCTGACGATTGTGAAGCTGCAGAGGATGTCATCCATGTATCTTTGTAGAATTTTATTTCTGGCCAAGAAATGAATTTTTTTCCCCAGTGATAGAGGTAAAAATTCACTAGATACGGAGCTAATGGTGGTCCCATAGCTAGTCCATGATTTTGTTTCTAGAATTTATCTTGAAATTGAAAAAAAAATTTTTTCATTTTGTTTCATACATAAATTTTGATTCTGCATCTTCAGCACAACCGACAGAAACCTCACAGATTTTTTGAACACAATTAACTCATTGGAAAAAAACTTAAAATTTACAATAGAAATAGGAAAAGAAAACATCAACTTCTTAGATATCACTCTAAAAATAGCAGATGAAAAAATCTCAATCAGTAATTACAAAAAACCCACCAATACAGGAAAACTACTAGACTTTCACTCTAACCACCAAACATATGTAGAGAAAAGTTTTATCGACCAAAATAATAAAAAAAAATAAATACCCCCTCAAGCAGCTGCTTGCCACAGAGGTCTGAGCAATAAAGAAAATTCAATTACAAAACACAAAGGAAGAACAAACAATAGCGCAAATTAAAAAACTTGCAGGAAACCATAATCTATCTAATTTCATCCTAAAGATAAAAAAAAATAGATAAATCAAATAAAACAAATTAAAACCGCACTTCACTAAAAAAATGCCTTACCATAAAGTCTTTTTGAAAAAATGCAAAGAGTGAGCAATAAATTCAAAATAAGAATAGCACCAGACCTGGACAAAAAATAAAGAAAAATACACCCCAAACATCAAACAACAAGGAAAAAATATATACAGAGAAAGTGGAGTAATTTATAAAGTATCATGTGAATGTAAAAAAACATATATTGGGGAAACAGGAAGAACACTAGAAGCAAGAATAAAAGAACACAAAGCCGCAATGAAAAGACAAACAAAATAAAACAGGACTGGACAGACACGTAGAAAACACTAATCATAAAATAGACTGGAACACAACAACGATAATTAAAAAGGAAAAAAAATGCATTCACAAGAAGAGCAGAAGATGGATTATTAATACAATCAACAGATGGCGCCCTGAACGATATGCTTTGTTATTGGTTACCTATAATCTGGCAACCACTACTGCAAAAGAAAGTTCCAAGATAGCTGCAAACTCCTCGGAAGATGACCCTAGTCAGGAGTCTAAATATTAGGAAAGTTACTCACAAGTAAGTGAATCTTGTTCTTAAGTAACACTAACTTGTCTTGGAATAGTTAGTAAGACACTAACTATTCCAAGACAGCTATGAATACTATTATTACTGCATTTAGACATATTTTTGCACTGTTTAGATTTTTAATCATTTTTAATGTACTGGGACATCAAGCCACTTGAACATCTTAACCGTTCTTTAAGATTATCTGTATATTAGCTTTATTGTAATAACCCTAGCACGGCATAAATTATTATTATTTCGTTTTGGTTGATTACCTCTGAGCGGCACGTTTTTGCACACAATGGGCTAAAAGGTCAGATCACAAGGACTCCGAGGTTTCAGAGAAGGTTGGGGAAGGTTCGATATCTGTTCGGAGAGAGATAATAGCTTCCCGTCAAGACCACTCACTGTGGTCTTTAACGCACACAGGGTATGGCTCTCCCTCACACAGGACCACGGCTTATAATTTCCCATCCGATGGACGGTGACTTTTCCAAGCCTATGGGTATTGATGTTCCCTACAGACCGAGGGCAATGCGGATAGTTTTGCAGAGATAAATCTCAACGCTGCCCCATATGGGACTCCAACCTGGCGCGGCCAACTGAAACATCCCCACCCTCTTCTTTGGGTGGATAGGTACGTATGTATAAAAGCATTAGTATGAACGCAATAAGATATAGGCACATATATGAAGGTTGTCCTCGTGTCTATATTACTAATATTAAAACCTTACATGATTCATTGTTTTTATACTCATGTAGTAACTTGCACATCGGAAAGTTCTGACATACAGGAGTTTCTGAATTTCGGAGACTATATTAGAAAATATAGGTTATTCAATCTCTCAATGGGTGTTATCAACTCACACACACAGTTGGGTAGTATTCAGTGTTGATTTTGATAGCAGAAAATGTACTTCAGAATTCTTTTATAACTCGACAGGCACAATGTTAAACGATTCGTATGGCATGTACTCGTTTTAATTATTAAGCAGCATGATAATTTGATTAACAGATGTTATTTGAAAAGTTAATATTCAATTGTTTAAAAATTAAAAGCTTGTGTTCAATTTAAAATACATGCACAATACCGTATAATAATTTTATCCTGTCTAATTAGATAAAATTCTTCATTAAGAACAAGCTTCATTAATAATTCACATATTAGCACAAAGATAATTTAAATTGCAGATTAATATTTTCATCACGAACGTCTTTGCATTCGGCGCCATTGATATTGCGTTCAGCTTTCTTATTGTATAGTGGTGAAGCTAAACTAAATGATACGAGTTATCAACGTATTCCAGGTCATTGATTAACTAATGACCTCTTCACACTTGTTCCCAAGGTCGCCTTAAGTAGCAAGCGGCAAAGCGAATGAATGACACGACGTCAACATTCTGAATAAGGATCGAGTGTTGAGGGCCCTTTCTCGGCTGCTCTGTTCGTATCGCAGAAGATGACGAAAGGCAGTTTGGAGCGTATCACTTCATTGAATACGTGTCGAATGGAAATAACAGAAAGGGCAGGCAAAATACTTCAGAAAACAAATATTCATGTGAATTACGGTTTTATCATTCATTCCAATTCAGAGTTTAAATTGATATTTTTGTTTATATTAGAGAAATATGGCTTAGTCTTGCTCTAGACCAGTGGTTCCTAAACTTACTATGCCCATGGACCCCTTCTTATAGCAAAAACCTGACCATGAACCCCCAAGTGAAATAACTCTACATAACTGCATAACAGAAAATTTACAAATTTAACTTTGATGTCTTGAATGGTAAATGGTGACGTAAAAATAAAATATAAATAAAACATTTTGATATTTAAAGTAGTATTTATTGAAATTTTAACTTTTGTTTTAAAATACAAAAACACATTATTTTTTTTCCCAATGAGATGGGTGAACCTGATGGGATGATATGAGATTATCTATGTTCGGCTCTGTTTGAGTAACATTCGTAAGTCTCCACGAGCACTAATTTCCAGTCGGTTTCTTTTTTTCGTGATAAGGCTCATAGCTGCACTAAATCCACGTTCTGCTAAATAGGAAGACTGGAAAGCAATCAACAGTTTCTGTACAGTGACCCATAATGCAGGATATAAAATTGCTATCTGTTTTAGTAACCAGAATTTGTGGTATCCTTGTTCAAACATTGGTTTCAGCTCCTCATTTTTGGATAATTCAATAAATTGCTCGTGTATTAGTATGGATTCATCTGAGTTTGTGGGTCTACTTGCAAAAGGGTTCAACAACCAATCGGGGATAACCAAGTGAAGAATGTCTTCAACCATCCATGTTTGGCTGAGGTCAGAATGAAGAGCCGTTAAGTGTTGACAATAAGCAAGCAAATCTTCATCTCGTTTTTGCAATTTTGAAAGATTTGGAAACTGAGAGCATTCTCCTCTCCCCAAGTTTCGTTTGTATAGAAAAAGTTTTGCAACAAATGCAGATATTATACTTTTAGTTTTGATTAAATTTAATTGATCACCTTGTAGCTTCAAACTGGTTTCGTTAAATTTAGGAAATATGTCAGTCATATAAGCTATGTCATTTTTTGAATTAATTAAATTGAGCCGCAAATCATTGTCTTTACTTACCAGGAATTCCAATGAATCAAAGAGTGCATAAAATCGATCCAAACATGCACTTTTAGATAACCAACGAACTTCCGTGTTAAGTTAGTAAACGAATATAATCTTCATCATTTTCCAAACAAAGTTGAGCAAATAATCTCTCATTTAAGGCATTCCTTTTGATTTTATTAACTGCTCTAATAACATAATCTAGTGAGCCATGCAAGCGTTCACTAAGATTTTTGGCGACTAAATGTTGTCGATGAATGACACAATGTACAGATAATACATTCGGTATAGCTTGTTTTAAGTATGCCAGAAAGCCTCGGTGTCGTCCTACCATTGCCGGAGCATCGTCAGTAGCAACGGAGAGGATATTACTCAAGGGTATAGCTTTTACATCGAAAAATCGTTTTAATTCTTTAAATATTGTTTCACCTTTCGTATCAGTTTCCAAACATTTGGCAAAAAACAATTCTTGGGAAATTTTTCCTTCTTTTACAAATCTCACATAAGCTAAAAGTAAAGCTTCGTTTCCTGGCAAAGTTGACTCATCAAGCTGTATAGAGAATTCAGATGTTTTTAAGTACTCACATAAAGAAATTTCTACGCACTGAGTCAATCCTTCTTTGTACTGTATTATTACTCAGTGGAATTCTTCTTATAATATCGAAAGCTGGTTTATGCAGCACGGTGCGTATTACCTCACTTACAGCTGGTAGAATAAGTTCTTCACCAACGGTGTGCGGCTTTCCGGACTTTGCAATCAGTAAAGAAATGTTATAAGAAGCACGCAGTCCATCGTCATCTCGCTCAGATGTTGTCGCTAAGAGTTGTCGCAATGACGGTGTTTTCAAATATTGTTCTTTGACTGTTTTAAAAAAAGTTAAATCTTTATCTTTTTTGTCGCTATAGACTCTTGTCAAATATTCCTTAAGCTTAGAAGGTTTCATTGAATCGTTTGACAATTTTTTATTGCGTAGAAGGCACATAGGTAAAGTACTATTTCCTGGTAACGGAATAAAGCCATATTTTAAATATTTAACACTATATTGTCTGCATTTTTTCTTCGGCTCACTCATACTGTTATCTGTAAAAAAAGGCCACAAATTTAAGATACAAGAAAATAAAACAAATTATTTCTTTGCAAAAAAACACTATTTATTAATATTTTGTTTTTGAAAATGGAATGCCACAAAGTATCGCTCGCATCAATTAATTATTTAAGATATAAGGATAAAATTTTAAGTAAGTGTCACATATTGCATAGGTACGCATTTTTCACTAATTTATTTATTTTTCTTGAAAAATAAATAATTAAATTATTATCAAATAAATTAATAAATAACAAAATATAATACTGATAAATATTATATAATAAAACTGTTTTATAAATTAACTTTAACAAAAGTATAACTTTGCGTAAATAAATTTAATATACAAGAAGATATCAATTGTATTAAAAAATACTTACGTAACGTACGCAATCCTCGTAACAATACAAAAAATGATACTTCTTTTTGTTCAAAACTAGGAAAATTTGTTGCATGCACTTAACATCACGCACAAAACAGAAGTAAATTTTTGATTAGATGCACGACTCTTTTATAATGCCATATTTTAGATAAGTTATTGCATGCAGCGGCGAGATACCGTTCCTGTTTAAATCTGCATAGATATATAGATAGACGGCCGCTGTCGGCCCTACTCCCACCGTGCGATGCTTGTCATTACTCGTATTTTATGTACCTATCTATACTTATATTTTACTCAGGACGTAAAAATCGCTACCAATTTATTTATTGCTATTTATTTTAACTTTCATAATAATGAAAATGGGTCACAATTATTTTACTTTATATTAAACCTTTCGCAGACCCCCGACGTTGTCCACACACCCCCAAATTAATTTGCCACAGACCCCCTCAGCGGTCACAAGGACCCCTAGGGGTCCGTAAGAACCACTTTGGGAACCACTGCTCTAGACTGTGCCCGTCCAACCCGCAGTTCAAAGAACAAATAATCAAAACACCAATTCTTCTAATTTTTGACCAAACATTTTTAGATGCTTATAACTAAACGATTTTGCCAATTCATCATGCTCATTAAAAAAGCATATTTGTTTTTTTAATCGAGATATTTTCTTGGTTCCTTCAAAAAAATTATTTTTTGTTACTTGTTAAGAATATATGTTTTCTTATCAGAGAATTTTTCCTGCTTCTCTTTAAGAATATTGCTTTTTATTCCTATTGGCTCTTCACTAAGTTTGGATTGGACGGGTCACGTGAAGACCCTGTGGCCCTGAATGACGAGGCGCCCTGATATAATAAATAAAGAAATTGCTTGCCACAGAGGTCTGACAGGAGCCTGTCAGTTTATTCGCCATAGTAGAAGGTACTTACTACACATAATATAGACTTGTGAAAAAATATCATGAACTCAAATTTTTTTCCTTGTACCAAAAGGAAAAGAAGAAAACGTTTTTCTCTGGAGATTACCTCAACCTTTCCAGCATTTTTCAGTATTAAACAAGAAAAAAAATATTCATCTGAAGTCTTTGCGATCGTGGTTGAGGTCATGACCTGAGTTTGAGAACCACTGGTCTACAGTGTAATTGTTTTTGAAAGTATAAATACAACTAAACTGCATGCCTTTCCACATATTTCAATTAATATATTAATGTAAAGTCCATCGAAATTCGAAGAGAAAAAACTGGAAATTCGAAATGGCGAACTAAATAGAATCGGAAAAACACTGTTCGACGTTTTAAAATCTAATTCTATTATAAGTAGGGGTTTCAAGTTTTAACTCAAAAACTTTTCTGCTGAAATTGAAAATTTACCTCAGCCTTCCCTCTCTCCCTGTACCTCGCAATGAGGTCAAAAAATAAATCTTGTTTAAAATTCGGACTCTCGTTCTATCGTAGGTAGAGTCTTGAATTTTTAACTCCACATGGGATGGCACAAGAGAGCCCATTGGAGAAATATGGGAATGCATGGGAGAGGATCAAATGTATTAAATACAAAATTTCAATCTTTCTACATTTAAAATGAGGGGGAGGGGAATTGATTCCAGGTTATTAACCACTTTCTAATATAGGTAGTGATCTGAATCTTTAAGGCAACACGGGGTTGAATGGTGAAACCCGTTGCCGAAATTTGGGACAGGACGCTGAAGTATTTTGGAAATTACTGTGGCTGAAATCTATTAAACAGGGGAGAAATCTCCGTAGTAATTAAGCTCTCGTCAACATTGAGTCACCGGCGCTACTTGTGTTCCGTACAATTAGATGTCTTTTAGATTTTAGATGTCTTTTATATATTAGATCTTTTAGATTTTAGATGTCTTTTATATATTAGATGTCTTTTAGATTTTAGATGTCTTTTATATATTAGATGTCTTTTAGATATTAGATGTCTTTTATATATTAGATGTCTTTTAGATATTAGATGTACTCTAAAATAAGCTTCTGTATTTGTTGGTGGCAGGCAAATTCTAACAATGGCAAAATGATTCGTGAAAAGCCCTCTGAGTAATCTGGAGTTTCCTTATAGTGGATATTAGAGAAGTGACTTTTTTACTATACTTAATAATTTAAAAAACATTTGATTTTTACCATATCAGTATGTATTCCTCTTTCCATTAAAATCGCAACCTATCTTTCTGCAGCCTGGAGATTGCATCGTATTCCACATGCGAACAATCCACGGCGCTCCATCCAACGAATCAATGGAACGATCTCGGCGTGTGCTTGCCACGAGATGGTTAGGTGAGTAACAGAGGCAAAGATAATCCTCAATAATTATCCCTTGTTTAAAATATTCAAGAAATTGAATAATTTGCTGTTTTGTTTTAAGGACACGTTACAGAAACGAAATATGAAGCCTATAACATTTCTTTTTATCAGGAATTGAAGGGACATAGATCAGCTAGGTCTGTGAAATAAACTTTCCGCCTTCCACCTTCAAAAAGCCTCACAAATGAACATTTTACATTTATATTGTCGTTGAAGTTTATCAGCTGCAAGTATTGTCAGATATTATTAGGTACAACTCAAAAGTCAGAAGCACCTGTCAACACACACAAGGCCTAAAATTTTAAATCCCAGTTACCCCAAGGTGGACCCGATGACTTTGCATTAGGAACTAATTAAAATAAAGATTATTAAAATAAAATAAAGAACTAATTAAAATAAAATTAACTTAAAGAAGGAAACTATACTGTAATGTCTACTTGTTTTGAACGGATACGTGGAAATAAGGTCTTAAATTCGATAGAGGCTACAATTAAAGGCTATCAGTTCTTACTATATATTTGTTATAATTTAAGTACTAAAAATTAAAGCAATGCATATCGTCCTCTGGTTAGTATGCGAATCCCCTCTTCAGAGAGAATGGAGTTTTTCGTTTTAGTTTTGCACTCTTCAAAAGTTTTAATTCGAATTAATGGATGATTGAGAAAACGCAACTAGTATTTTATTAGAATTTGTACAACGTAAAAAGTATTTGTCCTTTATCATTTAAATTTAAAAAGTAGCTTTTTCGCACACCCCTCTCAGAAAAGAGGACAGATCGTTACTCTTAATGGAATATCACTTGACAACTACTATGGACTTTTGAAATTTCTACCATAAACAGATCACTTGCAATACTCGTCAAAAATTTCTCCTTTTCGATATTTAGTGCCCCCTAACGAGGTAAAATCCACCTTTGGATTGGAAAAATGCGAATTATATATTCATTAGTACCAATCCAACTAAAAAAAGTTTACAATTATCCTTTAAAACAAACAGTTGCCTTTTCCCACTCCCCCGGAGGGTCAGAGGTCAACGAAGTTTTGCCAATGCAAACCTCACTGAGCTTCACACATTCCATCACCAAATTTCTAGCATAAATACATCGTTTGCAATATTTATTTAAAAATTTATCATTTTTAGCTTTTTCTGCCGTTAGAGGGAGCAATTATAACTTTTGGGAGATTCGTAAATGCAAATCGTAATATTTCATCAATACCCATCCAACATAAAAAGAATTTTTACTTTATCTCTAGAAATAAAAAGTTCCATATCTCCAGACGGAAAAATGAAAACATCGCTTTTTTCTGAAAATGAAATAAAAAATATATTTAAAAATATTTAAAAATTAACACTTTGATATATACTAGTACACTGCCCATTAAATGTTTGGTGGAATAGAAAAAAATGTCTCCTCTTGCCGATATTTTCCACCGACAATTTCTTCCCATCTTTGTTCATAATTCATAGCTGAGAAAGCGACAGATTGATGCCAGATCCCCCCCGTCCCATCATAGGCAGGTACCTGCTTTTTTATAGTTCAACACAGAGTTATAAATGGGGACCCGAGTCCTAAATTTTGGACTGGTTAGTCATGCATTGGGAGAGCCACAGGGCGCAGAAATCGATGAAAACGAAGATAAAACTCTTCAAAGAACTTGCGTCGTAATTAAGCAATGGCAACAGTGAGGAGCGCGCTGACGTCAGCACACCACAGAAGAAACGCATTCTCTTTAGGTTTCCGTTCGTTCTCCCTAAGGTACAGTCGCTCAAAAAAAGCTTCCGAACACTATGGTTAATTACAGAATTCAGAAAAAATATCTGGCAACGATTTCTTTTAGAAATTAGTGATCTGGCAACCTTCGTGTCACGTGACACGAAGGTTGCCAGATCACTAATGTCTAAAAAAAATCGTTGATATTTTTTCTGAATTCTGTAATCAACCATAGTGTTCGGATATTTATTTGAGCGACTGTTCAGGTACCGCTATTATTTACTTTATGATGTTATTATGTATTGAATGTTTTAAATTTTATATAATACATTAGTTCTTATAAATAATACGAAATTCCATTGTTTGTGTTTTTTATTTAAATCGCACACCTGCTTGTATTACATTTCTCCTTTTCTTTATGGTTTCAAAATGAATAAAACAAATCTCTACGTTTTTGTAGAAAATGAGAGGAAACTATCGGCAAACAAGGTGGGGGGGGAGAAGCTGTTGCGCATGCCTAGGGCCAATTGAAATGTAAATCCGGCGGCCGCGACTATCTATCAGAATCGCAGACCACGCCCAAGGTGGTTTTTCAAAATTGCCGTCAAGTCCGAAGCCATGGCGACGATATGTTGGGGCAAGACAATTACCTACGGAAAGTTTCTTCGACGGGCAGGGATCGGATTAGAACGGTAATCCTGCAAATAGTTAAAAGGATGGCATTTTGCTCGATCTAACTATAGTGATCTCCGACAGACAATGCGTGATGACACCAGTCAAATACCAAGGGAACACAAGGGTTGGTGCTTTCTTCTGAAAGGCACTTTTTCGCACACTATGGTCTAAATGAAGCAAGTCACAAGGACACGGAAGTGTATTTATGCTTTCGATAATTTAGTTTAACATGAAAATGAATGATCTGATTTTTAAATATTACTGCCCATTGAATATTATAAATTAGGGGTTCTCAACGTGGGGTACGCCCGTGAGAGCTCAAAAGTCGCTAGATCTAGTAACAAAGTCATTGTTTTATTTTATTCCCATTGTACACTATAACTATAGAATTATGAATTATTAATTATGAATATTAATAAGGGGGCGTGGTCTGATATGAATATTAATAAGGGGTTAGTAGTTGGGGGCGCATATGGGCGTGGCAGTGACGTCATAGGGGAAAAGCACTCTGCAAAAGGGGATCCGTATAGTGCATTGAAAGTACTCCCCTCACCCAACCATCCACGACACCACGAGAGCTTCGAACTTGGACTTCTGTCCCAATAACTGATATTTAAGTAGTGAATATCATGTTTAAAATTAAAAGAGCTCGAATTCACCCTTAAAAATTAAAGAATGGTGACCAGCACACAATGCTCAAAATTCGAAAGTACCAAAATTAGAGATATGAATAAACAGAAGATTCTGATAATATAAAAGTAATGCAGATGATAGGCACTCTCTCCGTTGCATCGCAGCCTCAATGTCAGAGTTCTGATAGGCCTCAACCAGCACACGAAGGTGGCTTTTGGTGCCATCCATAAGATGTAGTACTGTCCTGTAGAGTGGAACGTCGGATGCATCATTCAATCATATTCAAGCACTAATTGCATGAGCCACTGTGCCGACGCGTTTCAAAGCCGTAGCTTCATTATCAAGACAATACTCCCGGCCCACGCGATCGAAGGTTTATGTACTAGTATATAATCTCCGTTCGCATATATATTATAAATTCCGTTTATGTGTGCCGAAACGGGACAGCAGCAATTGCTAAAAGAAGGTATTTACAATGTAAAACTATTATGCTTATATATCTTCGAATTGTGTAGCACGGTATTATATATTTGTTTTCTGGAGTTTCTATATCTCTACTTGCAGCTTTTGAATAATGTGAAACTTGAATGGATTGTGCGAGGACTGTCCGCTTGTTCCATTTCATTTATGCACAAACTCAGTAAACTTCCGTCAATGGGATGTCTTAGTGAGTCATGCCAATGACTCTAATGTAACTGAGTTCAGATAAAGCTTTCAACGAAACTTTTATTTTTATGGACGACGACTAGAACACTTAACGTAATACCGCTACATATGTATACTTAGAACGCTCTGACATGAGAAGCAAATGCTGAACAGGAAAGCCACATAACACAAAGTTTCCCACAAAGCTAAAATAGTGAAAAATCTGGCCTCGTTTGATATTTCGTTGACGCATTGATGCTAACCAAAAGAAACAAATGGTGAGACGAAATCCGTGTGTTCCCTTCTGTGTGTAGGTTAAAGAACACGGTGGATGGCCTTGACAGGAGGTTAACATATGTTTCCAGGGCTGGATATTCCACAAGGCACGTTAGGTACTTGTCTAGGAGCGGCAAAGTGAAAGGGCTCCATCATGAAGTGCTACATTTTGCGTATTTAAGAATCAGCGAAATTTGGTCCTTTCCAATTGTTAGAAGGACTAAAGAACAGATTGCAGTTCAAAGAATGTTACCAATCGAAAGTGAAATTTTAAAAGATAGATTGTAAGGACAGACGTTATCAGAGCCGGATTTACACCACGTATCTCCCCCAGGCACAAAGTGGTAGTGTGTTCTTTTTTTTTTCTTTCATGACCATTGAGAAAAGGAAATAATGTAATCGAAATGGATGCGGGAACTTAAATGGTAATGCAGTTAGTAGTAGCATAAATGAGAGTTCTGGCACAGTAAAAGGGGCTCGAGAAATCTATGAAAATCCATGGGGAAAGTTATGGTGGGGGTGAGGGAAAAAGGATGTGGCTTTTGTGAAAATATGTGTGAAAATTAGACAAAACGGGGGTGATTTTTAGCATGTGAAAAACTAATTTAAGTTTTTTTTGGGAAGATGAGGTTTAAACTAATTTGTGAATTAGTTTAAATGAAATAAGTTGAAATGAGGTGTGTATATGAGATAAAAATGACTTACTGGATTATTCGGTTGTAAATGTCATGTAAATCGGTAATTAAAGTGAAGGGAACTTTTGATAAGGGTTTTTTTTAATGAGGGGGTGCGTATTAATAAAGGGGCGGAACTTTTGATAAGGGGATATTTTAATGAGGGGGAGTCAAAAATTGGAAAAATTACGACTAAAATTGAGGGCTTTTCTAAATATAGTACTCATCATATACTACTAGATGGCGCCACGGGTTTTTAATAAAGGGGGAGGAAATTTTAATAAAGGGTTTTTTAATAAAGGGGTTTAATTATTATTTAATGTTTAATTAATTTTAATTATGAATATTATAAGGGGGGGTCGGTTATGAATATTAATAAGGGGGTAGTAGTGGGGCGCATATGGGCGTGGTCGGTGACGTAATAGGGGGAAAGCACTATGCAAAGGGGGATCCGTATAGTGCATTGAAACTACTGAGGGGACCCACTAGACAGCTGTTGGGAAAAGGGTGTCGGACTTCCATCAAGGCCATCCAGCGTGTTCTTTAACGTGCGTGGGTGTCTTTTCCATACACGGGCGTGGGTGTCTCTTTAGCGTGGGTGTCTCTCCCATACACGGGACCCGGCTTAACGTCCCATCCGACGGACGGCGGCCTTTTTAAACCCGACAGTGACCCCTATTCACTGTAGGCAGGTTGGGGAATTTGGCAGAGAACAATCTCTACACTTGCGCAGTTGGAACCCGAACCTGATAATTGCAGGTTACGAGCCTGGCACGCTAACAACTGAGCCTCCCCTGTCCCCGTAATAAAAAAAATGAGAAAAATTGTAAATGACTCCCTTGGCGATAGGTGATCAGCAAGCGATCGGGCACAAGTGAACGCCAGTAATAACAACTACTGGAACGGACAAGTGGGCGGATCAAAAGGATCGCCTAAAACATAAGTATCGCACAGCATATAATTTTATGACTATTACTTTGCCTTATTCTTTTACTATTGACTCAGGTGAAAACTGAAGAGTAGAACTTTCAATTATACGAACAACAATTGCTAAGGACTTTATAAACATATAATACTATTATAGTGAAAAGTCCTTAGCAATTGTTGTTATTATTATTATTATTATTATTATTATTATTATTATTATTATTATTATTATTATATGTTTATAACAATTGCTAAGGACTTTTCACTATAATAGTATTATATGTTTATATGTCTTCGAATATACAAACTCACCCGACATTTGCCCTCAACCTGTACAAAGGGCGAACAACGACACCTGGAATGTCCTTTGGGGGAGATAAGGCTCATTGCTGTCTGAATGAGCCAAATGAACGTTCAGAAGCTGGTGCGTAGCCATGGGGGTATGGGGGAGGCTCCCCCCCCCCCCCCCAACAAAGTAACTCGGAGTTGGAACAATTCGAAACGACTTCGTAAAATCTAGGTGACTTGTGAAAATTTGGAATTTTTTTTTTGGAAAATTAAGGGGAATTGTCAAATCTAAGGCAGTGTTCTACACCCCACCAGATCTAGTTGATGGGGGGTAAGAACTAGGGGTAACCGATAGGTTAGACCCCAAAACAATGGCTGATGATTGCGTTGTGTTTTCAATGCTGTTTGCGGGGGGAAGCTTCGTTCTCATCAAGAACTCATTCGTACAGGAAGGTACATAACAAACATACTTTCTTCGGTACATACCCGACCGATCATCTGAGGTCGGATCACAATTCCAAATACTATAGTACACGCCACGCAACTGAACCTTATTGGCGAGATATTCTGGGAGACGCAGAGAGAAAAAGGGGACATTCAGGGACTAATACTGTAGTGGTAAAACTAAAGAATCTCAGAAAAACGGCTGCTGACCTTTTTAGCTTAGTTTGCTCCATCGTTGAGCTCTTTCTCGTCTGTTATACTGGGGCTCGGCCAAGCGGAGATCCTCCGCGCTCTGGGAAACTGTCGTCCAGGCTCCATTAGTGGCACGAATAGTTCATTGGCGCAAAACACCTCATAAGTCCGCTGGCAACGCGATTGGAGGTGCCGGTGAGTGGCTCCCGCAGGTAGCTTGACAGGGGGACTTCGTCTCTCCCTATTCACAGGTTGCTAGAGGGGCTGGGTTGCTCGCTGTATGCTGCTCACTAATCTTTCCTCTCCGAGAAGGGGTCTCGACGATGACTTGTGTGATTTTGCAAGTCGGCGGCATCCGGAGGGTGGAGTACACTCGTTCTTCACCCTTTCTATCCTAATCGTCTGTCTCGGCATACAGCATCTTCGACCGTTGCTTAGCTGCGTTGCCTTCCATCTTCCTAGAGTTCGAACAGCGCCCCGTGGTCACCTCTCATTGGACAGCAGAGTTCGTGCGGTGACAGCGGTGGCCAAAGATCATTGGCGCGGTCCGATTTTTATTGGACATCCCAGCATCCGGCGTGATCCTGAGTCACCCCTTGTGCAGTTCTTGGTGACCATTGCTGCGCGTATTCGAAAAACTCTCTTTCCCCTTTTTATGGCTTTGTTTTTCTCGTTTCTTCGACGGGGTACCGTGTGAAAAGCCCAGATGGCCCATCGTCCTCAACATGGCGGTCCAAGTTGTTGTTTTCTAGCCGTTTTACTGAGGGAAAGTCGGGTGGTGGAAGAAAATGGCGACAGATAGTTACGTCGAACTCGGGATTGCAAAATTCCGAGTATGACAACAGTTTGGAAAATGGAGAGACGGCAAAATTCGAAGCCACTTAGTAAAATACAGACGAGTTGGCAAAATCTTAGGGAGTTGGCAAAATTCGGAATGACTTGGTAAAACCTTGGGGAGTTGGCAAAATTGGGACAACTTGGCAAAATCTTGGGGAGTTGGCAAAATTCGGAGTGACTTGGAAAAAACGTGGGAAGTTGGCAAAATTGAGGTGAGATATAAAAATTAGGATTTATTTTTGTAAAATTATGGCGAGTTGGCAAAATCTAGGGAGAATCGGCAAAATTCGGAGTGACTTGGCAAAACTGTGGGGAGTTAGCAAAATTCAGGTGAGATGTGAAAATCTGAATTTTTTTCTGTAAAATTATGGCGAGTTGGCAAAATCTAGAAGAATTAGCAAAACTTAGGGAGTTCGCAAAAACTAGGGGCAATTGGCAAAATCTAGGGGTAGTCGGAAAAACTAGGGGCAGTTAGCAAAATTCGGAGTGACTTGACAAAATCATGGAGAGTTGACAAAATTCAGGTCAGATGTAAAATTTGCAATCTTTTTTTGTAACGTCTGACTGACTTTGGCCAGCTTCGAGCCGGCCAATAGCTCTTCACCGCAGTTCATTTTGCAAATGATGTCTCGAGGTCATTCCTACAAAATGGCTATTTCGAATTTCTTCACTCACATTTAGAACACAAAACAACGATCAACTCCAAAACACCCGTTTTTATGCCGCTATCCGATTGCGCAAATTGAAGCAACCTAGATTAATTTGCATACGATATGCTCACTCGGCATTACTGGTTACATAAACAAGTTTGGTGAGGAGCGCAGAATTTTTTGGTGAATTACCGCGATTTTTCTCAGTTTTTCTCAATTTATCGAAACCAGTGTATTTATCCATATAGATCTAGACCGGACGAAAATCCTCTTCTTAAAAGCTCCGAATATAGTTTATAAGAATAGCAAAAACAAAAGAAAGTTAAAAATGTTTATATTTTCTGGGAAACAAATGTTTTATTCTGCCTTCTCTTCTGTCTCTTCCCTTTCCAGACTCCTCTTCTCTTCTGTCGCTTCCCTTTCCAGACTCCTCTTCTCTTCTGTCGCTTCCCTTTCCAGACTCCTCTTCTCTTCTGTCTCTTCCCTTTCCAGACTCCTCTTCTCTTCTGTCGCTTCCCTTTCCAGACTCCTCTTCTCTTCTGTCGCTTCCCTTTCCAGACTCCTCTTCTCTTCTGTCGCTTCCCTTTCCAGACTCCTCTTCTCTTCTGTCGCTTCCCTTTCCAGACTCCTCTTCTCTTCTGTCGCTTCCCTTTCCAGACTCCTCTTCTCTTCTGTCGCTTCCCTTTCCAGACTCCTCTTCCGATGATTCCGCAGTGACAAACCAGACGAGAAGACATTCGTCAATAGTTCTCAAACTTTTGACAAAACCTTTATCGAACAAATTTCAGTCGATGAAATTTCTCATTCGAATATTCCTTCGAACAAATGTCCAATAAATTTACGCACAGCCGTTGAATGATATGAACGAACTAAACATACAGAAAAACCTTTAACCTTAAAGCCTTTAAGAAAAACCTTTAACCTTAAAACAGAAAACCTAAACCTTAAGTGCAAGGCTAAAAACGCAAAAAATTTAAATTAATTAAAATTATTAAATTAAATTTTAAATTTGATTAATTAAATAGCACAGCTTGCAAGGTGCGAGTACAAAAAGCACAAAAAATACAGTTAATGAATATAATTATATATTTTTTACTGTAAAAATCTTTTAAATTTTATAAATTACATTGGTTTTATTTCTCTTAATTCTAGGCGATGATGCAAAAGTGGCAATCAGACCTTGGCAAGTATCCCCTCCAACCCTTGGAGGTCTGGCACCTGGCAGCACAGCAATATCTGAAGAGTTTCCTTTGGTGTGGAGCAAATAATAAAGTTGTCGTGTCTGCTAATTGCTCATGTACAATCGTCAAAACGTTTCTTCTGATATCTGATGAGCTAAAGTGAAAAAGAAATATTTCATTGGTATTAGTCACCAGAATTACGAAAATGGTTAATGGACTTTTTTTAAAAGGGAACCAGATACTTCCATACACAACTCTCCAAGTCTTCAATCGATAAATCATCATAATGAAAAACCACTTTTATAGGTTATTTCATATCTATATAACAAATCATATTTTATCAATATCAGTGAACATGCTGATGTGAATACTTTTTCCACCGTCATCTTTTCTCTCCTTTGTTATACCACACATTTATATTTTTGGGCTTTTGCAACTATTTTTGTTTTCCAAAATAGTTCTCTGTTAATTACTGTTAGATTTTCATTTATGAAGATAGATGTGTTCATATTATTTATGTGAGTATTAGTTGTTGTAATAAATTTCTTGTTTTTAACCCATTGGTCTCTTTTCCGTCTTGAAGTAAATTGAGCTATTATAATAGGGATTTTATTTTTGTTTCTATTAAGTACTCTGTGAACAGCTTCAAGTGATTTATTAGTAAATTATCTATATTCAGATATTTGCCAATTCTTCCCATTTTAGTAGTCAATATTTCATTTTCTTCCTTTTCCAATTGGACATCATGTATTTCAATATTTTTATTTCTTCCATATTGTCTTAAATCATTTTGACTAATCTTCGTTTGATTCATATCTTTAATTAACATCATATTTTGGTTTTGTAGATCTAGTTTCCTGGTTAAATTGATTTCATTTTTTAATAAGTTCAAATTCTTTGCACTAATTCATCATATTTGATTAAAAAAAATTCAAAACATTTTTTAAATCTTTTATTTCTGATCTTAAAGATCTAATTTCTGTTAACATTATACTCGTATCATTATCTGTAAGTATGCTGAATGGCATTTATATCACAAGTATTAATATTAGCTGTTGATTCATTTTGATTATTAACATGATTATTATGAAGTACAACTACAGCTGCCTCCGTCCCCTGTTTAGATGACTTCACCCAATTCAAAAGCACAACTCTAGATTTTACATTAGTCCTTGTCGGAACTGAACTCCTATGTCACAATGATCCAAAGGGTTCAGGAAGGTTAGGGAATAGGATTCACTGGACAGTTCATAGCAGACAGATCGAAGACTCACATCAAGGTCACTCAATATTTTCTTTAACGTTCACAGCTTATGGCCTTCCTGCACATGGGAACCACATGGTCCATGCAACGAATGGTGACTTTTCCAAGCCCAGAAGTGTCCACTTTCTCACCAATGGCAGAACGCAAGTTAGTGGAGAAAATTATCAATACAGTCACAATTTGGACTCAGACTTGTAAACAGGGATTAGCTTAGCCCTCTACCAACTGAGCCAGTTCCTTGTCCAACTCAGAGACTGTATGCTTTACAAGGGAGTGCGACTGAAATGAACTTGAACTGTACACAGAGCATTTTCCTGGAAAAAATTGCCGGTGTTTCAGAAAATATCAAAAATAATTTGTTTTATAAAGAACTATACATATTTTGAATTTAAACTGATTGATAATCGCGCGCGATCCTTCGGCACATTCTGAATAAATTCTTAATAACGATTTAAATTCCTGTGCAAGTTAAAGAACACGCTGGATGGCCTTGACGGGAGGCTACCATCTGTCTCCCAACAGCTGTTCCAGTGGGTCCCCTCTCCCAAACTTCTCTGAACCTTCATGGTCCTTGTGACATGGCCATTGTGTGCAAAAAAAGCCGCTCAGAGTTAAAACAATCGAATCTTCACTAACCCCCGCCTTTACGTTAGTGAGAAAGGGTACATCAATAAGATTGCGTCGACTGAGACATTAAGATGAGTCTTCTCTCAGGATATTACACTCTACTCTGTGCACATTAGCTTGAACATTAACTTTAACATTAAAGAAAATGTTGGATGACCTAGATAGCAGCCTTGTCTCCTAACAGCAATCCTGTAGATCCTTTTCTCCAACCTCCTCTCAGCTCATGAGATCCTTGGGATCTATTTAACTATGTGAAGAAAACTGCCATTCAGAGTTAAAACAACCCATGCAGTGGTTTTGTGATCCAAAAATATCATCTCAGGATTTTGTGAAAAATCAATGGACGGTTCCATGAGGGGAGCAATAGCCCTCAACCCTGACCCCACATCTCATTTCTTTTCCATAAAACTTAATTTAAACGAAATAATTATCCTGATTCATGTATCTATACATGATTGTATGTATAAAGCTAACAAGTATGATGTTCATTATTTCCTCTGCATATTTTTCCAATAAAGGTTTTTTCGTTAAGTTTCAGAACTGCTCTGTATAGTATTTCTCAGCTAGAGTTCTATATCAGAGTCTGATGTATATAAAACAGGAATTTTAAATTTAAAATTTTACACGTGAAAATAAATTTAGAAATAAATCAGTGTATCGCAACTGAAACCGAAGTTTAAATGTATAATAATTCCGTTTTTAAAGAATGTTATTTTTATGTTTTTAATAGCCTAAGCGCGGGATTGACCCGGAGAACTCCTGCCGTCACGAACAAACATTCCCATTTCCGATGCGCGCCTGCCGATTGTCTTGTTTCATCTAACCATTCTTATCCCAAAGCTATTTTAGTCAAGTGAGGTATACAGAGAAAATCGCATAGGTTAAATTCTTCAAATAATTGCTTGACTAATACACTATTTTCGTGCAGCTAGTGAATGCTAAAACAGTATATATACTGTATTTTAGCACCGTCGAGTTTTGTGTGAAAGGGATGTTTACTGATAGTAAGTTCAAATCCAGATATTCCTATTCAAATACAATCACATTCTAAGTGTAAATCATACTTTTTTTAAAAAAAATTGAGTTTTTACATCTGAATAATACGTAGGCTTAACGATGAAACTTGACATATTAGTTAGGGTCACTGGTCCAGCAGGGAAAACGTTGTGTTATCTCTAACTGAGGTAGTGGTTAGCAGTTACTTTGGGTTTAAGCAGAGCATGTATTAGAAGGCGTGCAAAAGTTAGGAGTAGAATGAATGAGAAGAGACAACGTTTGTACAGAGTCTAACAAACCTCGTGTGCGTCTGTGGGCTGTATTTCGAGAATTATCCTCTACAAGCGGATAAACTCTGCGATTCATAGCAGATGAGTTTCATTTCAACGTTAGGAATGAACTGTATTACGTCTGAGTTACTGTTTTTAAATTCTTTTAGTGGATGTTCTTTCTTTAAAAATGCTAACCATCTCAAATTTTGTATCCAAGTGCCCAGTATATTTCGATATACCTGTACCAAGTAATCGTCGTTATTGCAGTCCATCAGTTTTATAAAAAAAATAATCACATTGAAGCTGTTCTATGATACACATGAGAGGTTAGGCAGATAAATGTTTGCGAAGTTCCTGTAAGAGACGAGGTGATTCACTGCGGTAAGCGTTTCATCAGTCTTAAAATTTCTCAGATCTTCGTTCGACACGACTCCATAAAAGATTATAAAGTTAGTTTTCATGAACTGATTTAAAGGATCTTGCGTTTCACTAGTATTCACTCTATTCGTATTTTTACTGAGAATATGATGATAGCTAACATTTCCCTTGTGTCTGTAAAGAAGATGTGATCCTCTTGCTAATTATTATATTTTCTCCCCTCTGTGAGACTTTTTTCGTTATAAACCATGTGAGTCTGATTAGGAAAAGTGTATGAGCCATAAGAGAAATCTATGGTATGGAAGAAAACAGCATAAAAAATATTACATTCAATCATCATATGAATATTATATATAGGCCTTTGAATATTAGCGATTTTTTTTAATAATTTATTTCGATATAAAATTTCAACTTGTGCATTTCACGGTGAGTTGAAAATCAGTAAGCTGAGAATATTTGGGTTTTACCAGAGGAGCGATTTTTGCTCTCCATGCAAAAGGTCATGAAACAGATATTCAAATATTCCAATATCATTTTAGTCCCTGAATACTTGCTATTCTTTTTCCATAAGTTATATCATTTATTTGGTCATATAGCCTACTCTATTTCGTAAGCTATTTTATTTTCTCCCCTCTCTAAGCAAGTGAGTATGTAAGTCACTAAGTAATTTAGTGAGTGATAATTCCGTTTTCGAAGTCAGTGTTTTACTGAGCGAGTAAGAAAGTAAGTGTGTGAGTATCATCGTCATCATCAAAACGTTACACGAAAAATGGGATGTCCTTGTTCAGGCTTTCCCAATAAAATGTTGAGAAGAGTGATTGTTATCACTATAAAAAAAATATTTTTTATCTCTTTTTTAACTCTTTTTTTCTTTTTTTTTTGGAGTCAACTCTCCCTTTTTATATATATATATGTATTTTTTTTAATCCTATTCCATAAAGGAGTGGATAAGAGGAAATTAAGAATAAGTTTGTAAATTAAAATTTTTGTTTCATATTTGGGATGATTTAATAAGTTTTGAATATTCAAGTCTATTCCTAGCCTTGTTATTTCAGTGAAGAGGGTTTCTCTTTGATTAGCATATCAACTACAGTTTAACAATATAGGGTTTGTATTTTCTAGTAGGTTACATTTTGAACATTTTGGAGAATTTATAAGTCTTAATTGAAATTTTTGTTTGTTTAGATTTATAGTATCAGTTTTTAATCTGTATAAAATTTTATTTTCTTTGTGAGTGAAAGGTAATTTTTCAATATAGTTAATTTTACTTGATAAATAAAATCTAAAGTTGTTTGTACAAATTGTCTGTACTTGAAAGTGTTTTTCTGTTAGTAAAAATTCAATTTTGTTTAATTCTTGTTTGAAAAAGTGGAAAAAGTTAAATATTGAGGTGATTTCTTTTAAATTGTGTGCATTCTTAGCCAAAGAATCGACCTTTTCATTTTCTTGGATCCCAATATGACTTGGAATCCATTGCAATCCAATTTTGTTGTTTTTGATAGAGATATTTGTCAAATTTCATTGAAGGATACTGGAAATAAATTGATTATAGTTTGAGTAATAAATTTCTTGTTGCAGCACCTGAAGGGCGGCTTTTGAGTCAGAAAATATTACTATATTTTCGAATCCTTCAAATGGATAAATTACTCATTATCCATTTGAAGGATTCGTAAATAGCTGTTAATTCAGCTTGAATAATGAATGTGTGTTTAACAAACTTAAAAGGTTTAGAAAAATTTAAAGAAGGGATAAGAAAGGCAGCTGCAGAAGAACCTGTTTCTTTTAAAACTGAGCCGTCTGTGTAGATATTGTAGGTATGCTCAAAATTTTCAGCAAAATAAATTTTAAATAGAGATCGTGCTGCTTCAGCAGGTATGTCTTTTTTTGAAGACAATAAAGGAATTTCAGTAGTAATTACCAGAGAGGGATAACACCAGTCTGCTATGATATTGCGAATATCCCCTTTTTGTGTTCTGCTAAAATATTCATCATAGAGATTAGAAAGGAGTTCATTATTATAAGTAGTTTTAATATATGGTAATCTATGAAAGTGTTTATAAAATGGATGAGTGGGAAGTTTATAATGTAATTTAAAAAAATATTTTGTTAATAAAATACTATGTCTAATTTCAAATGGTGGAATAGCAGTCTCTGCAATTACAGAGAGAGTGGGACAGCATTTCATAAGGCCAAGGGCAATTTTCAGACATTGGTTCTGTAAAGAGTTCAGTTTCCTAAATTTTGTTGAAAGAGCTCCAGAAATAAATTCCAGGCCAAATTCAATTTTAGGTCTTATTAGGTTTTTGTATATAGTTATTAGTTGCTGTTGTTGTGTGCCTTCGTTTTTGAAAGCAAAGGGTTTAATGCAATTTAGGAGTCTTAAGCCTGAGTTATGTTTATTATTAATATGATGTTACCAATTTAGTCTTGTATCTAGATACATACCTAAAGTTTTGCATTTATTAACTTGGGTTAAAGTTTCAGATTTAATAGATAGCTTAAATATAGGATTATAATTTATTCTTTTATGAAATGGGAATATGAATGTTTTTTAATGTTGATTTCTAAACTCCAAATTGAACAATATTCACTTAGTTTCTTTAGCTGTTTTTGTAAGTTTTCCTGTAGTTTATATTCATTTTTTCCCGATGACCAAAAAATAATGTCATCTGCATATCCAGTAAATGTAATTATTTTGTCGAAAATATCTTTAATGTCGTGTAAATAAAAATTAAATAAAATTGGGGACAAAATTGATCCCTGAGAAAGGCCTTGGGTCATTTTGAGTGGTTCAGAAAGAAATTCTCCTATTTTAACCTGTATTATTCTATTATTTAATAGATTATATAAAAAGTTGATAAATTTAACACTTAAATTAGATTTTAATAATTTTGAAAATAAGCCATTTATAGAAACAGAATCAAAAGCTTCTGTGAGATCCAAGGAAATAGCTAAAAGAACTTTTTTCTGTTTGAAAGCTATAAATATATCATGTAAGAGGAGTGAGATATTTTCTTTGGCGGATCGGTGTTTCCTAAAACCAAAGAAATTGTTTGGAAAAAAAGCATTTGTCTCAAAATACCAGGAAAATCTTTTAAATACTAATCTCTCAAAAAGTTTGAGAGAGTTAGAGATTAAGGAAATTGGGTGGTATCAGTTGAGTAAAGTGGGTAGTTTACTGGATTTTAGAATAAAAAATAAATAATTTTCCTCCATTCCGGAGGAATACAGTTATGTTTTTTTTTCGTTCTTTTATTTTTTCGTTTAAGATAATAAAATCTGATTGAGAAATAAATTTACTCAGATGAAATCCTGCATAATTAATAGTGTATGAAAACCACAACGGGTGATGAGAATTAAAATCACCAACTATGATATAGGTTCAGGAAGTTGTGCTATTAAGTTATTGAAAAAAGATTCATTAAGGGCCAATCCAGGATTATCAATATTTAAAATAAATATAGAAAGGTTATTGATCAATACCTGGATGGAATACATTCAACTGGATGTAGATCAAATTTTAATTATATGGGTCTATGATTAATTTTTTTATCAACAAAAATGGCGACTCCATTTCTACTGTGTTCAGCAAAAAAGGAATATGCTAGAAAGCCTGGGATATTTACCGGTTTCTGCAGTTCCTGCAAAGCAAATATATTACTTTTGTCCACTCTGGAAAATAGAATTAATTCATCTTTTTTGGAAATCAAGCCCCTGCAATGGAATCGCAGGAGCGATAAGTTCTTAGCTTTTTGAGTTGGAGAAGAATTTCATTATGAGTTTGAAGGTCCCATCAAAGCATACATACAACTGTCATCATCCTCCTCCTCAAGCAGCCATGGGCTATAGAGGTCCAATCAATGACCGTGCAATTTAGTTCTCCAAGCATATTTGTCCTGAGCTACCTCAGGCCACTGCCCACCAATTCTAACAAGGTCCTGTTTCACATTGTCTGCACACAACATCCTATTTTAGGTCTCCCCCTCTTTCTGAGGCCTTTAGGCATACTGTTCATAACCCTATTCGCCAATCTATAATTATCCATATGGGCAACATGGCCAAGCCAACGAAGTCTCTCTCTGCACAATATGCTGCTTAAAGGAGGTTGCCGACTCCTTTGCTTAACCTCCTCATTAGTTACAAATTTGAACCATTTAATGCCCAAGACACTGTGTAAGCATCTAGAATCAAAAGCATCTAGTCTCCTGTTATCTTGTTTACACAGTGTCCAAGTTTCACTACCATAACTAACCCTAGAAAGAACCAAACTATTATACAGTCTAATTTTAGTCTTTAGGTGTATACGCCTATTTCTCCACACTCTCCATAGATTCTTAAAAGTCCCGGCAACAATTCCTATTCCTCTGATAATCTCATGCCGCACATCACCAGTGTCTGTTACATAACTATAAAAATAATTAAATTGTGACACCTTCTCAAGACTGCAACCATTTAAATTAACTGAATCATAGCCTGCCTGACCAATTTTCATCACTTTAGTTTTCTCTCTGTTTAAAACCAAACCTACTCTACTACCAGTTTCATCAACAGCTCGAATGAAAGAGTTCATCTCATCAACATCATTTGCAAAGGGATCAAACATAATCTAAATCAGATCATCAACATAATCTAAATCAGAAATTTTCGTATCTCCAGACCATTTATGGTCAAAATCCTTCCCTTGCAGTGAATTTTGTGTAACTTAATCAATAACCAAACTAAAGAGAAAAGGAGACAAAATGCACCCTTGTCGAACACCAGAAGCAATCCTAAACCAATTGTTACAAGTCTTACCTATTCTCACACACGACTCTGTATTATTATAGAGAGCATTCATTATGTTAGCTAACTTCTCTGGTATGCCCTACGATCTCACAATTAACCACAAATTATGACGATCAACAGAGTCGAAAGGCTTTTTGAAATCAGCAAAGCTAGCAACCAAAGGTTTCTGAAACTATACATTTCTCAAGAATCTGCCTAAGTAAAAATATCTGATCCAAGCATCCCCTACTGTATTTTAATTAATAATTTGTTGTACAATATTAATAACAATTTACTCACACTCGAAAAAGTCCGTGATTTTGTTTTGTTTATTATTTAACACTCTTTTACCTGCAAAATCTTGCCATTTTTTGATAGACATCACATCAATCGCAGATGAGGCCTGTTGTTCAATGTATCTTACTTCATCATCAAAAGATACTTTTCCTTCAATATGGCTAACTTTCCCTTCCTTCTCTTCTTCTTCATTCTTCGCCTTCTCCGTTCCCTTCTTGGCAGACTGCATTGATAATTTCGTCATCATTCAATGTTTCATCTTCCAACTGTTCATCACCTTTTAACCATTTTTCAGTGCCATCTTCAAGTGTGTCACATCCAGGCAACAGTTTAAATTCATTAAGCAGCGAAATATTGGCATTCTTCCGTTGGCGCAGGCTCATTCGATACTTTCATGTTGTCTTTGGTACTTTCTACACAGTTTTCAACTTCGGGCCAAAGTTTTCTCCATGACTTCACAAACGTTCTACTAGGGATTTCTGCAAAAGCTCTTGCCAATATGTAGATCACATCCTTGATATTTCTTGTTTTCAAAGCATTTAAAAGTAATATCCCGTCATTTTCAGTTCGCTGTCGAATTTCTGAAAGAAGCTTTCTCCTGTATCGCCTTTTTAAACTTACAAGCACCCCTTGATCCATTGGTTGCATTAAAGATGTTACATTAGGTGGCAAAAACATGGCTTTTATGTTTCAGAAATGAGTTCGCTTGGGTGTGTTGGGGCATTGTCGAGAATATATAGGTCCTTTAGAGGCATTTTAAGACGTCAAGTTGTTTTTTACTTTTGGAACAAGTTCTGTAAAGAACCACTCTTTAAACAAATACGAGTCTATCCAAGCAGACTTTTGAGCTTTGTAGTAAACTGGCAGAGCAACTAAGCTTAAATTCTTGAATTCTCGGAGTTTTGCTGATTTCCCAATTACAAAAAGTGGAAGTTTGTGCGTACCTGCAGCATTTGTACACAAAGCGAAAGTGATTCTTTCTTTGTTTGTTTTAAATTCTGATGCTGAGGTTTCTTGCGCTGTCACAAACGTTTTCATTGGAAGTTTAAAATTTAATGCAGTTTCATCTACATTGTAGATTTGCTCTGCGCATAGGCCTTCTTCAATAAGCACTAAAAGTTTTTCTGAAAATTCCTTTACTGCTAAAGCTGACAATTTCTCATCACAAACACCAAGGTAACGAACACCATGCGTATTTTTCCAGCGAGAAAGTCATCCTTCGCTTGCTCAAAAATCTCCCCCATTATCGATTTTAGAATGAAGGACTAAATGCTTTTTCTTTCAAAATGGCCCGCTGATTGGCGTTCCTTTTAGACGCTCTTGAATGAACTATAACCAAAATGCATCATCGACATTTTAATTTTTCGGCTTTTTAAGAGTGCACCAAGAAGAATGTTTTTTCCGACTCGACATGAGTGCAAAAATTTAGTAAATATTTTCTATTTCTTCTCCAGTCATTTTCCGTGCTTTTACCACCACCTAGGTCATCACAAATATGTTTTACTGGATCACCTTTGTTAATACGTTCTAACGCTTTTAATTTCATCTCCATCGTAACGACATTACGCTTACGTTTGCACCCACTCATTTTGTACCCCACAATAATTAATAGATCAAAACACACACTCCTGTATACGCACTGTACAGAGTAACAATCACAAAGAGGAACACGCGGCGACTTGCTTCCGCTTCTTGGAACGACCGGTTAAAGCGATGGCCGGTTGAGCCGAGACCGGATAAGAGAGAGTCTACTGACATAGTTTGCTATTTTCTTCATCTAGGGGAATCGTAAAATCCACTTGTTGCATCTAATTTTGAAAATATCTTTGCACCATCTAGTTCTGACTCAATTTCACTTCTTGTTACGATGGTGTAGTACTCCCTTTTGCTCTCATTATTCAAGTGCTTTGGATCCAAATAAATTCCGATTGCCCCATTCTTCTTCTCTACAATGACAAGAGAACTCACCTAGTCAGTTGGTTCATCCATTTTTCTGATTATGTCCATAGAACACATTTTATCTAATTCTGCTTTTAGTTTATCTTTCAGAGATAAAGATATTCTTCTGGAAGCTTGAACAACTGGATTACAATTTTCTTTTAAACAAACTTTATATTTTTTCTTCACACAATCAATTCCAGTGAAGACTTGTTTGTATTTTTTGATTATCTGTGACATAATCTTTCTGATCAGCTATAGCATTCTGGTTGGAAATATGCATTTCATAGACTTTTTAAAATGCCTAAGTTTGCAGCTGTTCCAAGACCTAATATTGTTTACCCGTATTCACTACTACAATGCTGGATTTTACTTATTTTTCGTGGAATTTAATCTCTGTGTAGATCATTCCATGTGCTGTGATCTTTGCACCTTCATAAGACTTTAAACAAGGTTTCTTGAAAAACCTAACTTTTTGTTTTATCTTATATGTTGCCAAATCTATCAGGTTTGCTTAGTTCCAGTATCCACTTTCATAGGAATTTTCAAGCCTGCAATCTCAACATCAATTATCCAGCCATTTGTATCCTGTGAAGAATTCCCAATTTGATCAACAAAATTTTTTTATTCTCTAACGGTGTCTTCAACTGTATGTATTTTACGCTTAGAATATTTATTTTTGACCAACACATCTCCTGAAAGTGATTTAAACCTCCACATTTATTGCATTTCTACCCATGAGCTGGACAATTAATTTTGTGTTTAAAAAATTCTTACATGGTTTCAAGATTTCACAATCAATTTTTGAGGATTGGTTTTCGGCTGACCTATTGACCTTTGTCTGCACATATCGATTTTTCTTGTTTTTACTTATTAAATCAATTTCTTTTTCTTCCATTGCACGCATTTGCACGACAAATTTGAACAGCACGATCGAGAGTTAAATTTTTTTAGGAGCCTTTCTCTAATGTTTACACTTGAAATTTCAATTACCAACTGATCTCTGATCATTAAGGTAGTTAAATTTCCAAAATTAAATGTACTGCCTTTATTTTTCAAGTGTACAACTTACTGCTCAACAGTTTCACCATCTTGCTGCATTCTACATCTGAACACATATCTTTCATAAGTTTCATTTGTACGCGGCATACAATATTGTTCAAAATTTTTAAGAACATTTTCATAATTTCTTACCTCCTCAGGTCCAAAGGTAAAGCTATTGTACACATCAAGCGCTTGTTTTCCCGCGACGTGAAAGAATGCCATTTTAGCATTGTCGGTACGATTGACATGTGAAGTTGCAGACAAAAGTATTTCAAAAGTTTGCTTGAACTTCCTGAAGTTCTCTGCGATGTTACCAGAATTACCAGAATTAATTAAAGGCTCTGGGGTTTTTTAACCTTCCATTTCTTATGGAAATCACGTTTTACTGCTGACATCATGTATCCATGGAGGTACGAAGAGAGGGAGATGCCCTATCGCTTGAAAACTAACCGACGTCGCCATATTGCTCTTACTCGTAAGCGTGCGTTGTCTATGTTAATGAACGGGAGATTGTACAAAAACGTTAGCTCCTATATAGCATATTCCTGTAGAAATTAACCTGCAGAAATAGATAAAAGGAATGGTATTTCAATGGTAAGAAGTTGAAATAAAGTTTTTCTTCCGGCATTTTTAAACTTTTCGTTATTTTAATTATATTGGAAAGTAGCGTAAATAACTGCTACTACTGCTATATATTGCTAAAATTACTGCTGGTTTAAAATGTTCTTAACCCTTTTTTTTCTGGAGGATATTATTGTTGAATTGCTTTTATTTGATACGTAATTTATTGCGATAGATGTCCAATATGAACCTTAAGAACTGTTTTTAAAAACCACAGACAAATTTGATCATGGTGTTCAACTAGTTTTTGCAAACATATTCACACACAAAAAGGAATTAAACAAGAGTAAATTCCCATGTATCTAATAACAATACTACTGTTATTAGGAAATATTACGATTTAATTATGCCAGTATTCGTACAAAACATTCACATATACGATGACAACTGATCTTTAACGCGACTCCCAGGGTAGGAGTAACATGGCAGTTTCGGCTACACTAGCCAATTATGCTAACTGATAGTAAGGGCGCCTCCCCCTATTTTTTTTAAATCATTTATTTATTGAGACAAATTCAAATAAATCGTTCCTTATTTACAAATGTCCCGCAAAGCTAACAGCTTATCTGCAGAAGAGATAAATAGATTGGCATAAAACATAATATCTTCTTTCTTCCTTAATATAATAAAATAATGTTTATTGACTATATAAACATATAATACACTTAATAATAAATAAATAATGTTTATAAAACATAATGAGTTAAAATAAAATCCACAATTCAGTATGAACAATTGAACTGATATAAATAAATTCATGTAATGTAAAATATTTATTGTGAAATGAAATGCAATAAAATAGAAGCCATATAAGAACATCCAATGAGCTTTATGCTCTTACAGGTTGTGAAATTAAATTATTAGTTATTAACGATATGCATTTATAATACAGAATTAAAGGTTTAAGAGGAAAAATTTATAATTTTAGATTTATTCATTAATGACATGAAATGAGGTAAGTAACTTAACAATGAAATAAAGACTCAATATTGTGTATGTGCAATAGTCTTTGCTTAATTTTTATTTTAAATATATTTTCATTTCTTTCTTCCCTATATTTTTTGGTAATTTATTAAAATTTTGTGGAGCTAGAATCAGGAAATATTTATGGATAATTTCTTTTCTTGAAAAAGATACATAATAAAGTTCTCTATTTCTAAGCTTTATTTTTATATGTTGTAATTTTAATAAATCTGGGTTTTTAAACACAGACATTAGGATTTTATAAATATATAATTGTCTTAAATTCAAAATTTCATTTTCAATAATCATATTTTTTTTAAATTCGTAATTTTGTTATTCATAATAACGTTCTGAATTCTGTTTTGTAATGTTATTAATTTATTTAAAGAATTAAGATATGTTCCTCCCCAACTAATTAAACAGTATTGTAAAGAATATTGAATCCATGAATAATAAAGAGTTATTAGAAAGGAAGTACCTACAATTTTCTTTAGCTGATATATTCTAATTAGGAAATATCTTAAACGTTTTGAAATTATATTTGTATGACTATTCCACTTCAAATTTTATCAATAATAATCCCCAAATATTTGTATTTTTTAATTTGTTTAATTTCTGCACATTTACATACAATATTATTATCACAAGTAAATCTATGATATATGATTTTATCTTTGAAATAACTCTTGTTAGTGAGACTGAAATTACATTGAATACGATTTTTCGATATTTAATGTAAGATGATTTTGATGAAACCATAACTGAATTTTTGTTAAATCATGGGATATAGTCGATTTCAATTCTTCAAAATTATTACTTCTATATATTATAGCAGTATCATCAGCATAGTATATCCTTTTAAGTTATTAAAAAAGAGATAATTGAAATAAATCAGGAATAAAATAGGTCCTAAAACTGAGCCATGAGGCACTACTTTAGTAAGCAATAAGGGTGAACTTTTGTATTTTTTATGTCTATAATTTGTTTTCTATCTGTAATAAATGACTTAAAATATTTTAGCGTATTTCCTCTAACACCAATGTAATTAAGTTTCTGCAATAAGATATCATGATTTACAGTATCAAATGCTTTTGCAATGTCTAAAAAGATTATCATATTTTTTTAGAATTATTTATACCACGTAAAACAGTAGTGGTCATTTCCAATACTTCATGATCTGTACTCTTATGTTCTCTAAACCTGAATTGCGATTTATAAAAAAAATGATGAATTATTCAAAAAATTTATAAGTCTATTTTTCATTATTGTTTCGATAACTTTTGAAAAAATAGGTAATATAGAGATTGGTTTATAATTATTTAAAATATTTTTATCTCTTTTTTGTGTATAGGCTTTACTATAGCAGTTTTCAATTGGTTCATAAAAATGCAAAAATTAAACGATATATATATATGATTTGTGTAAAAATGTTGCATGGTATTTATTAATGATTTTTAATATTTTTGGACTTATATTATCAAATCTATAAGCTTTATTTTCATCTAAATTGTTTATAATATTATTCAATTCAGCTTCATCTGTCTTTTTTAAAAACATGAAATTTTTGTTATATAAGATAGAGGGATAATTATGTAAGTTAATAGTTGTCCATTATTATAATTATTGAGGTGAATGAAATGATAATTAAAGTCATTAGTTAATTTTACTACATCAGTATACGCTGGTAATGTTGAATCAGGAGTTTTTTCATTCAAAATTTTCTTTACACATATCCACTGTTTCCTTGTATCTTTTTTACATTTTTAAATTTAATTTCATAATGTTTTTGTTATAAATATCTTATTTTTGAAACTATGTTATCTTTAATTGTTTTATAATCATCATTATATTGCAACATAAATGGATATTTTTTGTCTTAAAAGTGCTTTTTCTCTTTTTTTTAATCAAAATTATTATTTCATTATTTATCCAAGGATTACCATTAATTTTTATGTTTCTATCATCAATATCATGTGTTTGTGTGCTGTTTAATATTGCATTATTAACTAAATGTATAAAAGTTTGATATATATCATTAATATTTGAATCATCAATTTCATCTAATTTAAAATTTAAATATTTTATCTTAGATTCCAACCTTTTAAAATTGATACTAATTCTTTGAGATATTTCATGTTTCTGTTTCATTTTCGTATTAGGTTTAAGAATTTTTAAAATTAAAATATATTGATCTGTTTTATCATTTAGAAATAGTGCACATTTGTAATCATATATCTTATTTTCTCTATTAAAGATATGATCAATGCAACTTTTAGAGTGATTAGAAATTCTTGTATAGTCGTTCATGAAAAAATCAAATCTATTTGCTGATGATATATTGAAATATTCATTAGCATTGTTGTTATCATTACTTATATCAATATTGATATCTCCAATAAATAAAACATTTTTGTTTTTTATAGTATGTAAAATTGAATCTAGTTCTTCCAGATAATCATGAGTTGAATAATTATGATCCCTATATAATGCCATAATATAAAGATCAGTTACTTTATCATATACATTTATATTTTCAGCAGTAGTCATTTCAATGTTAATATTATGAAAATCAAATATTGTTTTTTTAAAATAAAAGATTATGCCATCTGATTTATTGTAGTCTCTACATTTAAAAATCATTTGAAATCCTATTATATTAAATAAACTGATTTCATCATCTTTTACCCATATTTCACTTAATATTATAACATCTAAGTTGTAATTAACAGTAGAAAATAAAATTAATAATTCATCAAAATGTGCTCTTAAGCTACGAATATTTAGGTGAAGTATATTAAAGCAATTGTATAAATCATGTCTAATGAAATTACCAAAGTCTACTATACTATCAAATTTAGAACAGTTATTGTTATAGAAAGGAAAAATGTTAGAATTTATATGATCTAAATTATTCATAATTTAAGGAATAAATTAAATCATTAACATTTGTTAAACGTAACACTCTAGAATTGTCATTTTTTCTTATATACACTTTTCCTTCTTAAGTCCATATATATTTGAAATTGTGTTCGTAACCAAACTGTTTAACTTCATAGAATAGTTTCTTATTGAGCTGAGTTAAATGTTCGCTAATGAAGATTTTTGTTTTGATAAATCTGGAAGAGATCTCATTTGCGTTGATTTTTTTTTCTTTTTTTTAGCAGCTTGAAGAAATATGCTTCGTTGGTCTTTGCACTTGAACTTAACTATAATGAGCTTGATTTTGTTTTTTACTTTTGTTGGAATTCTGTGTAATCGTTCTATAGCAACTTCTTTAATGTTAAGATGATTTGTTAGAGATTGAAAAATATCATGTATATTTTCATTTGTCTTCTGGAATACCTAATATTTCAATATTAGAGTTTTTAGAATATTGTTCCAGATCATTTAATTGTATTTTCATCATATTCATGTCATCGTTTAATTGTAAATTTTCATTTCGTAGGCTGAAATTTTCTTTCTTTATGTCTTTAATTTCAGATTTTAATTCATTAATAGTTTTTTTTAATTCTATTATGTAATCAGAATTGAATTCTAAGGATTTTTTAATGTCTTCAAATTCTTCCTTTATATATTTGTTTTTTTTTTTGACAAATTCTTCACGTATACAATCAGTAATGTCTTTTTTTTTCAGTACAAAACTGCTATCAGAAATAACTGTATGTGGTTGTAAATCATGTTTAATTTTTAATTTGTGAATAGTTAGATTGTCATGATAATCATTAGTGTCTATACATCTCACATCTGTATCAGAGTAATGCCAGGGAGAAAGTTTACTTTAGTAATACATCTTACAGATTTTTTTAAGCAAAACAATTATCTTAAAATAATTCTTCAAGTGAAATGTACACACAAAATATTACCATTGAAGTTATAATTTCCACAAAGGCAGAATATCATTAGTTTACAACAATTTAATATATTGACGAAATAAATAGCTTGAGTTACTGGCACCTACATATGAGCATGTAGGAATAAGAATATCACTATGTTCATTCTGAAGTCAATTTAAAAACAAAATACAGCAAAGTTCTTAACGATTTTACAGTTCCTTTGATAAATATTGTAAATCAAACTATGTTGTAGCAATTATAAAAGAGTCCAAAACTTATTCAAATCATACCTCGTACATTAATGAATCAATCCTCAAGTCCAGCAACAAAACAATCAAACCAAACCGGAATAAATAACAGAAATCACGGAGCACAAAACCAACAGAACCATCAGCTGTTCATTCAAAAAAAAAATGTAAATTTATGTCACATTGCATTTACTATGTGTTATCTTACTATTTCAGTTTAGAATTTCGACATTCAATAATATGTTCTTCACAAATTTTTTTACCTTTTTTCGTGTAGAATATTTCAAAGTATACCCATGTACATGCATGAAGGTATAATAATCCTACCTCCATGCAAGTATCGTGCTTATTCATAAAAGCCATTTTATTGTACTACTCGTGTTGCCATTCTTCAATTACAACTATAATTTCTCTGATTATTCACAACACATATACAACAATTTTAACCGTTTGGGGCTACTAGGTTCACCATTGCCAGTATATCCTTCCATGAATCGACTCTAGCCTTTTTTTGAGTTCTGTCAGTTTGGGGGGTACTCATTTGGTACAGATCTTTCTAAACTTTAAAAGTTGACGAATAATTGTTTCCTCACTGCCAATAGATGGTGATGTATGAGGTTTCTTTAAGGAGTTTACGAAAAGCAGCGATGGTTCTTTCGTTCAGGGTCTCCTTTGGTCTTCCTGCATGAGGGGAAATCTTCGAAGCTCTGCCGTCCTCTGAATTTGAGCATCCGTCCCATAACAGTGCCATATGAACAGCATGATCTCCATATACGTGTGATAAATTGGCATGATTTTTTTCGCATCGTCCCCAAGCTGCATCCTTGAGAAAATGTAAAATCTTTCCCTGTCTTTGCTAGGCTCCATAACAATAAGGTACAGATTTCACAGACCATATTTTATACTCCGCCAGCAAAGAGAGAAATTATCATGTGGTGTTTGTTTTTAACATGTAAGACAAGTTTAGACAAGTCGTAGCTCGTTAAATTCGGTGGAACGAGTGCAAATCTACAGACACGTGTCAAGAACCTTTTGAACCATCTGTTTTTATATTTTTTGGTAAAACCTTATTTATGTGCTAAATAATTTATTGCCTATCATATATTATCGTCTCTATCTGGGTTTATTTGGGGCGGGGTAGCCCAGTCGGTAGGTGTGCCAGGCTCGTAATCTTTAGTTCCCAGGTTCGAGTCCCAGCTGGGACAGCATTGAGATTTATCTCTGCAAAACTCTGTTCTGTCCACAGTCAGTAGGGAACACTGATGGGCTTAGAAAGGCCTCTACCTATTGGATGAGATGTTAAACTGTGGTCCCGTGCACAGGAGAGCCATACCCTGTGCACGTTAAAGAACACACTGTATGGCCTTGACAGGAATCTACCATCTGTCTACCAACAGCTGTCCAGTGGTTCCCCTTTCCCCAACCTTCTCTGGGTCCTTGTGACCTGGTCATTTAGCTCATTATGTCCAAACAAGTGCTACTCAGAGAAAAACAACCCAACCTAGTACCACCGTTGGATAGTGGAGAAAACCAAGTCACTGCAATATCAGATTCTTGCCAGAGTGTCCTAAGATGTTCATGAAAATGGAACATTGTAGTTGGATCAAAATCGAGGTGGCATGTTGCCTTAATGCAAGGAATTGTTGCATGGACTGCAGCACAACCCTATTGCACAGTTGCATGACGGGTGCAATCCTTTTGTTAGGGTTGGGACAATGATAATGCTCACCGTGCAGGATATATTGCAATCACACAGTAGAAGGTTTAGCTTGTACAGTCATTGCGGGATGTTGAGAGGCATTAGATGACATTTGCCAATTGTAAAACGATGTTGGACTCAATAATTCTACCTTTCAGCACATTCTGAAGGGCATCCTAGGCATGCGAAAAATCGTCATACTCTGTGTCCCATACAATCTCACTGACGCTCAAAAGTGGCACAGAGACACCATTGCAAACCTCCACCTGGAATGGTATAATGAGGTTGAAACCTTTCTTCATTTTGTATTGCCATGAGCATATGAGTCGAAACTGAAACGCCAATTCAACGAGGGCGCCATCTACCCTAATCTTTGTCGTGTGGTCCAACCTGTGAAGGTACTTTTGGCACGTTAGCAATCAGAAACCTTGGAACATCTGCCATACTTCCCAGACATGAGTCCTTGTGACATTGACCTGTTTCCTAAGATGAAATAATCACTATGAAGACAACGGTTTCGCAGTCTGACAGGTGTTGCTATACATAGAGTGATCCATCACACTGCTCAACAGAAACATCTGCTGATTTCATTTTGCCATCTCAATTTGGGATAAAGTCTCTGGGATATGGCAAATGAAATCAGCAGATGTTTCTGTTCAGCACTGTGTGTAAAATACGAAAATGGAACAGAAACGTGAAATATCTCAAAGAACTAGTATCAATTTTAAAAAGTTGGAATCTAAGATAAAATATTTAAATTTTAAATTAGATGAAATTGATGATTCAAATATTAATGATATATATCAAACTTTTATACATTTAGTTAATAATGCAATATTAAACAGCACACAAACACATGATATTGATGATAGAAACATAAAAATTAATGGTAATCCTTGGATAAATAATGAAATAATAATTTTGATTAAAAAAAAGAGAAAAAGCACTTTTAAGACAAAAAATATCCATTTATGTTGCAATATAATGATGATTATAAAACAATTAGAGATAACATAGTTTCAAAAATAAGATATTTATAAAAAAACATTATGAAATTGAATTTAAAAAATGTAAAAAAGATACAAGGAAACAGTGGATATGTGTAAAGAAAATTTTGAATGAAAAAACTCCTGATTCAACATTACCAGCGTATACTGATGTAGTAAAATTAACTAATGACTTTAATTATCATTTCATTCACCTCAATAATTATAATAATGAACAACTATTAACTTACATAATTATCCCTCTATCTTATATAACAAAAATTTCATGTTTTTAAAAAAGACAGATGAAGCTGAATTGAATAATATTATAAACAATTTAGATGAAAATAAAGCTTATAGATTTCATAATATAAGTCCAAAAATATTAAAAATCATTAATAAATACCATGCAACATTTTTACACAAATCATATATATATATATCGTTTAATTTTTGCATTTTTATGAACCAATTGAAAACTGCTATA
Organism: Ryuthela nishihirai; assembly: GCA_038380435.1. Lineage (NCBI taxonomy): Eukaryota > Metazoa > Arthropoda > Arachnida > Araneae > Heptathelidae > Ryuthela > Ryuthela nishihirai. The sequence continues at coordinate 1,602,333 of JAWZYU010000025.1, forward strand.
GTAAAGCCTATACACAAAAAGGAGATAAAAATATTTTAAATAATTATAAACCAATCTCTATATTACCTATTTTTTCAAAAGTTATCGAAACAATAATGAAAAATAGACTTATAAAATTTTTGAATAATTCATCATTTTTTTTATAAATCGCAATTCAGGTTTAGAGAACATAAGAGTACAGATCATGAAGTATTGGAAATGACCACTACTGTTTTATGGTATAAATAATTCTCAAAAAACTATGGTAATCTTTTAGACATTGCAAAAGCATTTGATACTGTAAATCATGATATCTTATTGCAGAAACTTAATTACATTGGTGTTAGAGGAAATACGCTAAAATGGTTTAAGTCATTTATTACAGATAGAAAACAAATTATAGACATAAAAAATACAAAAGTTCACCCTTATTGCTTACTAAAGTAGTGCCTCATGGCTCAGTTTTAGGACCTATTTTATTCCTGATTTATTTCAATTATCTCTTTTTTAATAACTGAAAAGGATATACTATGCTGATGATACTGCTATAGTATATAGAAGTAATAATTTTGAAGCATTGAAATCGACTATATCCCATGATTTAACAAAAATTCAGTTATGGTTTCATCAAAATCATCATCATCATCATCATCCTCAAGCAGCCATGGGCTACGGAGGTCCAACCAGACCGTGCAATTTAGTTCTCCAAGCAAGTCTATCCTGAGCTACATCTACTGCATCTGGCCACTGCACACCAATTCTAACAAGGTCCTGTTTGACATTGTCTGCCCACCGCATCCTAGGTCTCCCCTTCTTTCTGAGGCCTTTAGGCACACTGTTCATAACCCTATTCGCCAATCTATAATTATTCATACGGGCAACATGGCCAAACCAACGGAGTCTCTCTCTGCACAATATGCTGCTTAAAGGAGGTTGCAAACTCCTTTTCCTAATCTCATCATTAGTTACAAAGTTGAACCACCTAATGCCCAAGATACTGCGTAAGCATCTGGAATCAAAAGCATCTAGTTTCCTGTTATCTTGTTTACAAAGTGTCCAAGTTTCACTACCATAACTAACCCTAGAAAGAACCAAACTATTATAGTCTAATTTTAGTCTTTAGGTGTATACGCCTATTTCTCCACACTCTCCATAGATTCTTAAAAGTCCCAGCAGCAATCCCTATTCGTCTGTTAATCTCATGCCGCACATCACCATTATCTGTTACATAGCTCCCAAGATAATTAAACTGTGACACCTGCTCAAGACTGCAACCATTCAGATTAACTGAATCACAGCCTGCCTGACCAATTTTCATCACTTTAGTTTTCTCTCTGTTTATAACCAAACCTACTCTACTACCAGTCTCATCAACGGCTCGAATGAAAGAGTTCATCTCATCAACATCATTTGCCAGAAGGGCTAAATCATCAGCATAATCTAAATCAGAAATTTTCCTATCTCCAGCCCATTTAAGGCCAAAATCTTTCCCTTGAAGTGAATTTCGCATAACATAATCAATAACCAAGCTAAAGAGAAAAGGAGACAAAATGCACCCTTGTCGAACACCAGAAGTAATGCTAAACCAATTGCTACAAGCCTTACCAACTCTCACACACGACTCAGTGTTATTATAGAGAGCTTTCATAATGTTAACTAACTTGTCTGGTATACCATATGATCTCACAATCAACCACAAATTATGACGATCAACAGAGTCGAAAGCCTTTTTGAAATCAACAAAGCTAGCAACCAAAGGTTTCTGAAACTCTAAACATTTCTCAAGAATCTGCCTAAGTGAAAATATCTGATCTACACATCCCCTACCACTTCTGAATCCACATTGCTCATCACGCAATTGCCTGTCAACCAGATTCTTAATTCTATTAAGCACAATCATGGAAAGAACTTTACCTGGAACAGAGAGTAGGCTGATACCCCTATAGTTATCACAAGAACTGCGATCACCTTTTTTGAAAATAGGGATAACAATAGCTCTGGTAAAATCCTTAGGAACCATGCCTTTATCATAAAAGAGATTCAGAATTTCAGTCATCCAAGTGGTAACCGAAACATTCCCAGCTCTAAGCATTTCCGTAGTAATTTCATCTACCCCTGGGGATTTATGAAGTTTAAGTTTAGAAACAGCCAAACTAACTTCAGATTGTGTTATAGGGCCAACATTAAAGCCACCAATGCATCTATCATCATTGCAAACAATGGGAGTAGAACTAACTACATTGTTTAGAACATCACTGAAATGCTCAGCCCACCTAGCCATGACAGAATCCTCCCCTTCTATAACCTTACCTTGTTTATCCTTCAATCCTTGTATGCCTGTCCGTTTTCTACCACACAAAACATTAACTATCTGGTACAGCTCTCTGCTGTTGTGCTGTCTAACTGCTTCCTCGGCTTTGTCAGCCAAACCATCAAGCCAAAAATTTTTATCAGCAGCTAACTGATCCTTTACAAGTTTATTAAGGTCTCTGTAATGCTTTCTATTAGGACTAGTAGGGTATTGATTAAGGGCATTCCTGCAGTTCTTTCTTTCCAAAATAAGCTCAAGTGCCTTATCACTCAGATAATTCTGTCTCTTCTGCTCCTTTTTTCCTAAAAGAGTACTGTTAGTGTCCAAAAAAGCCTGTTTAAAATGATCCCATTCTTCCTCAACTTCAGTAGTAAGCAAACCATGACTGTCATAATGACTAAGTAACCTATCATGGTAAGCTTTGGCTATAACTGGATCTTTCAGAGCTTCAGTATTAAAAGTAAATTTTTTAACTCTAGCACAACACTTTTTAAGTTTAAGTTGCAACACACTTTTAACAAGGTAATGGTCAGATCCAATTTCAGCTCCCCTATATGCCCTGGTATTCCTAACAGAACTAGTCCATTTGCTGTTAATTAATATGTAATCAATCATATTCTTATGCAGCCCATCAGGTGAAACCCATGTGTACTTATGTATGTCGCGGTGTTTGTAATAAGTGTTAGTTATTCTGAATCCATTGAGTTTACTTACCTGTAGGAGACGTTGCCCATTGCTATTGCAGCTACCAATACCAAAAGGGCCTATTACTCCTCCCCAAAGGTCAGAGTCAGTACCAACTTTGGCATTGAAGTCACCAAGAACAAGGGTAATATCTCCTTTCTTGACAGAATTCAAAATATCCTGAAGTTGTTCATAAAACCTATCCTTCTCATCCTCATCGGCATCCTCAGGGGGGGCATAACAGCAGATAACATTCAAGTCTTTAACGCTTGTCTGAAATTTTGCTGTAAGAAACCTTTCATTAATGCACTCATATCCTAGAAGAGCATCACTAGCGTGTCTGCTGAGAAGCAGACCCACGCCTTGGTGATGCTTTTTGTCGTCCCTCCCTGAAAAGAGAAATTTAAGATTATTTTTAAGAATCTGACCTTTATCTGTCCATCTGGTCTCTTGCAAGCCGAGAATATCTAAATTATAACGGTGGAATTCTTGTGTGAGGACATCAAGAGAAAAAGCTCTGTGCAGAGTCCTCACATTCCAACTACCTATGGAGAGAAAATGGTTAGTGGGATGTTTAAAGAAACTATGTTTATTGAGAGAGGGAATGCCGACAATATCAAACAGCCCCCTAATCGCAGACATGGGGCAAAGACCCGTTCCCCCACTACTAAAGGCTGAAGCCATCTACACTGGAAGACTTCCTCCAATGTAGAATTTGACGATGCCAATAGAAGCAAAGAGTTCAGGTGCCTGCGATGACTTCTGCTCAAGATTATCCACCAGCTGATAAACATATCCTGTGGATAATTTCAGTCTCACTAACAAGAGTTATTTCAAAGATAAAATCATATATCATAGATTTACTTGTGATAATAATATTGTATGTACATGTGCAGAAATTAAACAAATTAAAAAATACAAATATTTGGGGATTATTATTGATAAAATTTGAAGTGGAATAGTCATACAAATATAATTGCAAAACGTTTAAGATATTTCCTAATTAGAATATATCAGCTAAAGAAAATTGTAGGTACTTACTTTCTAATAACTCTTTATTATTCATGGATTCACTATACTTTACAATACTGTTTAATTAGTTGGGGAGGAACATATCTTAATTCTTTAAATAAATTAATAACATTACAAAACAGAATTCAGAAGGTTATTATGAATAACAAAATTGCGAATTTAAAAAATATGATTATTGAAAATGAAATTTTGAATTTAAGAGATTTATATATTTATAAAATCCTTATGTTTGTGTTTAAAAACCCAGATTTATTAAAATTACAACATATAAAAATAAATCTTAGAAATAGAGAACTTTATTATGTATCTTTTTCAAGAAAAGAAATTATCCATAAATATTTCCTGATTCTAGCTCCACAAAATTTTAATAAATTACCAAAAAATATAAGGGAAGAAAGAAATGAAAATATATTTAAAATAAAAATTAAGCAAAGACTATTAAACATACACAATATTGAGTCTTTATTTCATTGTTAAGTTACTTACCTCATTTCATGTCATTAATGAATAAATCTAAAATTATAAATTTTTCCTCTTAAACCTTTAATTCTGTATTATAAATGCATATCGTTAATAACTAATAATTTAATTTCACAACCTGTAAGAGCATAAAGCTCATTGGATGTTCCTATATGGCTTCCATTTTATTGCATTTCATTTCACAATAAATATTTTACATTACATGAATTTATTTATATCAGTTCAATTGTTCATACTGAATTGTGGATTTTATTTTAACTCATTATGTTTTATAAACATTATTTATTTATTATTAAGTGTATTATATGTTTATATAGTCAATAAACATTATTTTATTATATTAAGGAAGAAAGAAGATATTAAGTTTTATGCCAATCTATTTATCTCTTCTGCAGATAAGCTGTTAGCTTTGCGGGACATTTGTAAATAAGGAACGATTTATTTGAATTTGTCTCAATAAATAAATGATTTAAAAAAAAATAGGGGGAGGCGCCCTTACTATCAGTTAGCATAATTGGCTAGTGTAGCCGAAACTGCCATGTTACTCCTACCCTGGGAGTTGCGTTAAAGATCAGTTGTCATCGTATATGTGAATGTTTTGTACGAATACTGGCATAATTAAATCGTAATATTTCCTAATAACAGTAGTATTGTTATTAGATACATGGGAATTTACTCTTGTTTAATTCCTTTTTGTGTGTGAATATGTTTGCAAAAACTAGTTGAACACCATGATCAAATTTGTCTGTGGTTTTTAAAAACAGTTCTTAAGGTTCATATTGGACATCTATCGCAATAAATTACGTATCAAATAAAAGCAATTCAACAATAATATCCTCCAGAAAAAAAAGGGTTAAGAACATTTTAAACCAGCAGTAATTTTAGTAATATATAGCAGTAGTAGCAGTTATTTACGCTACTTTCCAATATAATTAAAATAACGAAAAGTTTAAAAATGCCGGAAGAAAAACTTTATTTCAACTTCTTACCATTGAAATACCATTCCTTTTATCTATTTCTGCAGGTTAATTTCTACAGGAATATGCTATATAGGAGCTAACGTTTTTGTACAATCTCCCGTTCATTAACATAGACAACGCACGCTTACGAGTAAGAGCAATATGGCGACGTCGGTTAGTTTTCAAGCGATAGGGCATCTCCCTCTCTTCGTACCTCCATGGATACATGATGTCAGCAGTAAAACGTGATTTCCATAAGAAATGGAAGGTTAAAAAACCCCAGAGCCTTTAATTAATTCTGGTAATTCTGGTAACATCGCAGAGAACTTCAGGAAGTTCAAGCAAACTTTTGAAATACTTTTGTCTGCAACTTCACATGTCAATCGTACCGACAATGCTAAAATGGCATTCTTTCACGTCGCGGGAAAACAAGCGCTTGATGTGTACAATAGCTTTACCTTTGGACCTGAGGAGGTAAGAAATTATGAAAATGTTCTTAAAAATTTTGAACAATATTGTATGCCGCGTACAAATGAAACTTATGAAAGATATGTGTTCAGATGTAGAATGCAGCAAGATGGTGAAACTGTTGAGCAGTAAGTTGTAGACTTGAAAAATAAAGGCAGTACATGTAATTTTGGAAATTTAACTACCTTAATGATCAGAGATCAGTTGGTAATTGAAATTTCAAGTGTAAAAACTAGAGAAAGGCTCCTAAAAAAATTTAACTCTCGATCGTGCTGTTCAAATTTGTCGTGCAAATGCGTGCAATGGAAGAAAAAGAAATTGATTTAATAAGTAAAAACAAGAAAAATCGATATGTGCAGACAAAGGTCAATAGGTCAGCCGAAAACCAATCCTCAAAAATTGATTGTGAAATCTTGAAACCATGTAAGAATTTTTTAAACACAAAATTAATTGTCCAGCTCATGGGTAGAAATGCAATAAATGTGGAGGTTTAAATCACTTTCAGGAGATGTGTTGGTCAAAAATAAATATTCTAAGCGTAAAATACATACAGTTGAAGACACCGTTAGAGAATAAAAAAATTTTGTTGATCAAATTGGGAATTCTTCACAGGATACAAATGGCTGGATAATTGATGTTGAGATTGCAGGCTTGAAAATTCCTATGAAAGTGGATACTGGAACTAAGCAAACCTGATAGATTTGGCAACATATAAGATAAAACAAAAAGTTAGGTTTTTCAAGAAACCTTGTTTAAAGTCTTATGAAGGTGCAAAGATCACAGCACATGGAATAATCTACACAGAGATTAAATTCCACGAAAAATAAGTAAAATCCAGCATTGTAGTAGTGAATACGGGTAAACAATATTAGGTCTTGGAACAGCTGCAAACTTAGGCATTTTAAAAAGTCTATGAAATGCATATTTCCAACCAGAATGCTATAGCTGATCAGAAAGATTGTGTCACAGATAATCAAAAAATACAAACAAGTCTTCACTGGAATTGATTGTGTGAAGAAAAAATATAAAGTTTGTTTAAAAGAAAATTGTAATCCAGTTGTTCAAGCTTCCAGAAGAATATCTTTATCTCTGAAAGATAAACTAAAAGCAGAATTAGATAAAATGTGTTCTATGGACATAATCAGAAAAATGGATGAACCAAGAGACTAGGTGAGTTCTCTTGTCATTGTAGAGAAGAAGAATGGGGCAATCGGAATTTATTTGGATCCAAAGCACTTGAATAATGAGAGCAAAAGGGAGTACTACACCATCGTAACAAGAAGTGAAATTGAGTCAGAACTAGATGGTGCAAAGATATTTTCAAAATTAGATGCAACAAGTGGATTTTACGATTCCCCTAGATGAAGAAAATAGCAAACTATGTCAGTAGACTCTCTCTTATCCGGTCTCGGCTCAACCGGCCATCGCTTTAACCGGTCGTTCCAAGAAGCGGAAGCAAGTCGCCGCATGTTCCTCTTTGTGATTGTTACTCTGTACAGTGCGTATACAGGAGTGTGTGCTTTGATCTATTAATTATTGTGGGGTACAAAATGAGTGGGTGCAAACGTAAGCGTAATGTCGTTACGATGGAGATGAAATTAAAAGCGTTAGAACGTATTAACAAAGGTGATCCAGTAAAACATATTTGTGATGACCTAGGTGGTGGTAAAAGCAAGGAAAATGACTGGAGAAGAAATAGAAAATATTTACTAAATTTTTGCACTCATGTCGAGTCGGAAAAAACATTCTTCTTGGTGCACTCTTAAAAAGCCGAAAAATTAAAATGTCGATGATGCATTTTGGTTATAGTTCATTCAAGAGCGTCTAAAAGGAACGCCAATCAGCGGGCCATTTTGAAAGAAAAAGCATTAGTCCTTCATTCTAAAATCGATAATGGGGGAGATTTTTGAGCAAGCGAAGGATGACTTTCTCGCTGGAAAAATACGCATGGTGTTCGTTACCTTGGTGTTTGTGATGAGAAATTGTCAGCTTTAGCAGTAAAGGAATTTTCAGAAAAACTTTTAGTGCTTATTGAAGAAGGCCTATGCGCAGAGCAAATCTACAATGTAGATGAAACTGCATTAAATTTTAAACTTCCAATGAAAACGTTTGTGACAGCGCAAGAAACCTCAGCATCAGAATTTAAAACAAACAAAGAAAGAATCACTTTCGCTTTGTGTACAAATGCTGCAGGTACGCACAAACTTCCACTTTTTGTAATTGGGAAATCAGCAAAACTCCGAGAATTCAAGAATTTAAGCTTAGTTGCTCTGCCAGTTTACTACAAAGCTCAAAAGTCTGCTTGGATAGACTCGTATTTGTTTAAAGAGTGGTTCTTTACAGAACTTGTTCCAAAAGTAAAAAACAACTTGACGTCTTAAAATGCCTCTAAAGGACCTATATATTCTCGACAATGCCCCAACACACCCAAGCGAACTCATTTCTGAAACATAAAAGCCATGTTTTTGCCACCTAATGTAACATCTTTAATGCAACCAATGGATCAAGGGGTGCTTGTAAGTTTAAAAAGGCGATACAGGAGAAAGCTTCTTTCAGAAATTCGACAGCGAACTGAAAATGACGGGATATTACTTTTAAATGCTTTGAAAACAAGAAATATCAAGGATGTGATCTACATATTGGCAAGAGCTTTTGCAGAAATCCCTAGTAGAACGTTTGTGAAGTCATGGAGAAAACTTTGGCCCGAAGTTGAAAACTGTGTAGAAAGTACCAAAGACAACATGAAAGTATCGAATGAGCCTGCGCCAACGGAAGAATGCCAATATTTCGCTGCTTAATGAATTTAAACTGTTGCCTGGATGTGACACACTTGAAGATGGCACTGAAAAATGGTTAAAAGGTGATGAACAGTTGGAAGATGAAACATTGAATGATGACGAAATTATCAATGCAGTCTGCCAAGAAGGGAACGGAGAAGGCGAAGAATGAAGAAGAAGAGAAGGAAGGGAAAGTTAGCCATATTGAAGGAAAAGTATCTTTTGATGATGAAGTAAGATACATTGAACAACAGGCCTCATCTGCGATTGATGTGATGTCTATCAAAAAATGGCAAGACTTTGCAGGTAAAAGAGTGTTAAATAATAAACAAAATAAAATCACGGACTTTTTCGAGTGTGAGTAAATTGTTATTAATATTGTACAACAAATTATTAATTAAAATACAGTAGGGGATGCTTGGATCAGATACTTTTACTTAGGCAGATTCTTGAGAAATGTATAGTTTCAGAAACCTTTGGTTGCTAGCTTTGCTGATTTCAAAAAGCCTTTCGACTCTGTTGATCGTCATAATTTGTGGTTAATTGTGAGATCGTAGGGCATACCAGAGAAGTTAGCTAACATAATGAATGCTCTCTATAATAATACAGAGTCGTGTGTGAGAATAGGTAAGACTTGTAACAATTGGTTTAGGATTGCTTCTGGTGTTCGACAAGGGTGCATTTTGTCTCCTTTTCTCTTTAGTTTGGTTATTGATTAAGTTACACAAAATTCACTGCAAGGGAAGGATTTTGACCATAAATGGTCTGGAGATACGAAAATTTCTGATTTAGATTATGTTGATGATTTAACCCCTTTGCAAATGATGTTGATGAGATGAACTCTTTCATTCGAGTTGTTGATGAAACTGGTAGTAGAGGAGGTTTGGTTATAAACAGAGAGAAAACTAAAGTGATGAAAATTGGTCAGGCAGGCTATGATTCAGTTAATTTAAATGGTTGCAATCTTGAGAAGGTGTCACAATTTAATTATTTTGGTAGTTATGTAACAGACCTGGTGATGTGCGGCATGAGATTAACAGACGAATAGAGATTGCTGCCGGGACTGTTAAAAATCTATGGAGAGTGTGGAGAAATAGGCGTATACACCTAAAGACTAAAATTAGACTGTATAATAGTTTGGTTTTTTCTAGAGTTAGTTATGGTAGTGAAACTTGGACGCTGTGTAAACAAGATAACAGGAAACTAGATGCTTACACAGTGTCTTGGGCATTAAATGGTTCAACTTTGTAACTAATGATGAGGTTAGGCAAAGGAGTCGGCAACCTCCTTTAAGCAGCATATTGTGCAGAGAGAGACTCCGTTGGCTTGGCCATGTTGCCCATATGGATAATTATATATTGGCGTATAGGGTTATGAACAGTATGCCTAAAGGCCTCAGAAAGAGGGGGATACCTAAAATAGAATGTGGTGTGCAGACAATGTCAAACAGGACCTTGTTAGAATGGTGTGCAGTGGCCTGATGCAGCTCAGGACAAATATACTTGGAGAACTAAGTTGCACGGTCATTAATTGGACCTCTGTAGCCCATGGCTGCTTGAGGAGGATAATGATGACAGTTAGTATTTTTGTCATTTGCCGTTTTTATTTCTTTTCTGACACAATTTTCGGATTAACTGACCTTTCGTTGATCCGGCAGGGGTCCGGTCCTGTAAGGGCCGGATATGAGGGAGTCTACTGTACCTTTTTTTTTCCTTTCTAATAATAATCTTTATTCATATTCATGTTATATATACAAAAGTTTAAACAAGTGACCCGCAAAGCATCTGCAGGAGAGAAGAATAATAACGTTAAATGAAAATACATGATATAGTTTAAAACAATGTCATCGAATTATGTGAATTTCAGTGGAAGCTCCATTGTGGTGGTTCAAATTTTTTATATTGAATTTAGTGCCTAGAAGAAAATTTTTAATCTTATTTTTTTGATTTCTTTAAAATTGTTTAATAAATTAATATCCCTTGAACACATAAGGTATTGTATATGCCCTTGTACATTTCCCGTAATTAATATTTTTGGAAGTTGGAAATAATTTTTGGATTTTAACCTTGCGTTTTTCCCATGAGAGATTTTAGATTTAAATTGATTGTCAAAAAAAATATTTTAAAGTGATGTTGTATTTGTAAAGGTTGTGAAAAGAGAGTATGCCTAGATAATTTAGTCTTTCTTCGCTATGATAAAATGAATTCCTTAAGTTGTTTGGGATTATATTTTTAGCAATGGATGATTGAATAAGATAACTGTAGATATAGATATTGAATAAGTCTAACAAACAATTGAATAGATAAATGTTTGAATAGATAAACGTAAATATATAAAATATAAAAAATATATATATAAAAAAATATATAAAATATAAAAAATATATATATAAAAAAGTATATAAAATACATAAAATATATTTTTATATTATTTTAAATTATATATATTATTATATATTATTTTAAAATATTATATATTATTAAATAAAAAATTATTTAAATTATTATATTATTTTAAAATTAATAATATAAAAAAATATAAAATTATAATAATAATAAAATAATATATTAAAAAATAATATATAATAAACAATTATTATATATATCTACGGTTATATATGATAAACGTTTAAGTTGTATGGTATTAAATTATTAGCAATGGATGAACATATGTCAATTATAGATTCACAGATAGCTTTGTAAACCAAAATACATGTGTGCTTGCAACAAATCGTACTTTGTAAAGTTTAGATGCACATAGACGCAATTTCCCTGCTAACTTTTGAATATGTGTATTTCATCGGAAGGTTGTGTCCATGTAAAGTCCAAGATATTTATGGCTCTCAACACGCTCAATAACACCACAGTCGCAGCAGTCAGGGTCATGAGTTATCATGTTGTGAGGACACAAGGGTTCGTGGTTTTTAATTGCATAAGATGAAAGATCATAGTATCCTGGTGAATGAAAGCTCATCCATTTGGTTTTTTCAGTTTATGTAAATACGATTACTGTTAGACCAGTTAACAATTTTGTAATAAAATCATCCTGTGTATCTCGGACTGCGTCTCCTACATTGCGATTCACGTTAACCAAGGCGGTGTCATCAGCATATATAAGGAGAGCCTTTCAGTTAAGTTTAGCTAGATCATTAATATAAATAATGAATAAAAGCGGACCTAAAATTGAACCTTGTGGAACACTAGTGTACACTGTTCTCTCCTCACTAAAAACGCCATTAATTTTGGTAACATGCATTGTTTTTTAAATAATTTTCAAACCATTAACCAACCTCGGACACCATAGGTATACAATTTTTGAAGAAAAATATTGTGGTCCAACGTATCAAATGCCTTACGAAAGTCCAGAAAGATAGCAGCTGCTTTTTTTCCATTGTTTAAAGTTCCGTTAATGACGTCAGAAAACTCCGTTAAAAGTGTAATTGTACTTTTACCTTTTTGGAAACCATATTGCTTTTCACTAATAATGTTGTTTTTTCAAGAAATTGGCTAGAACATTAACTACATATCTTTCAAGTATTTTGTGGAGAACGGGTAATATGGCAATGGGTTTATAGTTAGTGCAATCGGATTTAGTTCCACTTTTGTAAATTGGTCTTAAAATAGCAATTTTGAGTTTATTAGGGATGTTTCCTCTAGATATGCTTTCATTGATAAATAAAGTTTGTCAAGAGACCAGCTACGGAGATTTTGCATGCTTTAATGTGCTTTATGTGTACCTGATCATATCCACATGATTTTCTTTCATTTAAGTCACTTAGAAGTTTGAAAGTTTCTTGTTTTGAGATGGGAGGAATAAAAATTGAGGGGACAGAAGGTTGGATATGTTTAGGAACTGTAGAAAGATTCTTTATACGGTTATCGTCTCTAAGATTGATAATAATGTCTGCAAAGCTGTTAAATTTCTTTGCTGCTTGAGTTTCAGACATACCTTGTGGCATATTCTTCATGATAAAATCGTCAATGGCAGTTTTAGGTGTATTGTTGATAATTTGGTTGATGAGTTCCCAATTTTGCTTTGGATTATTTTTACAAGACTCAAATTGTTTGAAGAAATATTTTTTCTTTTCCTGCCTAATAACGGACGTGACTGTTTCTTAAGTTTGTGTATAGTAATTTAAAATTTCTGTTTCTCTTGTTATTTTTGTAATCAATCCAAGCCGAGTCTCTTTTACGTGTTAAGTTTATTATTTCCTGATTTATCCAGTCTTTGCTACAATTGCGTTGTTTAATTTTTGAGCCATCCGATAGTTTATTAATTTTGTTATTGTTAACAATCCCGGTATATTTTTTTATGAATGCTTCATAAAGTACGTCTATTGGTTCTGAATTTGGGGTTTCGTTTCCAGTGCCTCTGTCCAGCCAGTTTGTTAGACTTATTTCTTTGCTTTTTTTTTATGATCTAAGATAATTTTCCTGTTAAAATTGCTGTCTAGCTTTTTAGTGTGATTGGACGAATTCCCAAGTTTTTTTTTTCCCGCAAGTTGCAGCAATTAAGTAGTGGTCTGCGATCCTACCTGCAAAAAATCATTGAATTTGTGTCGAATTTAATGTCCAGTCGGAGTTAATATGATCAATGCATGTCTGAGAGAGAGAGTCAACAATGATGTCTTCCCTGGTGATACCAGTAATGATAGATGAGAAACCAAACTCGGTTAACAATTCTATGTATTTGGCAACTCCGTGTTTCTTGATATTTTTCATATCTAAATTAAAGTCTCCAACTAGTATTTGATTGCAATGTTTATCAGTTGTTTCGAACCAGTTTTTGAGATTAGAAAGAAAAGTGTTAATGTTCAAGCTTGGTGATCTGTAAATAGCAAGTAAATTGAAAGTTAAATTACCCTTGTAGATATTTATATTCAATGTTTCAGCAGAAATTACAAGTGAAGGTATCGTTTTGACTAATAATGTGTCGCGGAAGAAAAGTGAATCCCATGTTCAAACGCACCAGGAGTTCTCGTAAAAAGTTGATTAAAATTTTCTAGAGTGAACAATGGAGCATCCGTGCTGAGGATGTTAGTTTCTGTCAATATAATAATATCTAAGAAATTCAAAATATTGTTACGACAGAAGGAATCTGGCAACCAAAAGCAAAAAGTTTCAGCCAACGAATAAGAACTTTGGGAGAATTTGGAGAAGAAGAGTGGAGCGTTAACGGTCGTTGTGTATTGTAACGGTCGTTGTGTTGTAACGGTCGGAGAGTTCGAAAATGGACGGTGAGCTGTTCTGAGACAGTGCGCGTAAGTATCAAGAAGTAACTTGATGTGTTGTGTATACGCGGAAGGATAAAAGTGGGATCTTTTATCGTTAAGTATCAAGAAGTAACTTGATGTGTTGTGTATACACGGAAGTATAAAAGTGGGAACTTTTATGGCTAACTTCGAATGTCTACACGGACTGTCTTTTTGTTCGGCTAGTGTGTGAACAGTTATTAGCACAGGACGAGAATTGGTTTACGAGTGAAGATCTTCGGGTGACCTGGTAAATCAAGTAAAAGGTAGTATTTAGTAAAATACACAGAGCTGATGTGTGCTCATGCAGGAAGATTGATGACTTGTGCATGTTAATAGTTGATTTGTTAATAAGATACTTCATCCATATTTCCTTTGTAACAATTTACCTTGTATTGAATTTGGTTTTGAAATATAGCTTTTAATACTCACGCTCAGTGGCTATCCATTTTTGTGATCCGCAACATTTGGTGTCAGAAGTGGGATTATAATTATTTAATTGAATGCCTTTCACTAGAAGTATGGATGAGTTAATAAAGCTGATGACTGATATGAAAGCCGATATGGCTAATAAAATAGGTGAACTTTCTAGTGACCTAAATAATAAAATAGATGACTTGAAAGTCGAAATGGCCGCACAAAATACTGAGATTAAAGGTGATATAGCTGCCCAAAGCGATAAAATAGGTGACTTGAAAGTCGAAATGGCCGCACAAAATACTGAGATTAAAGGTGATATAGCTGCCCAAAGCGATAAAATAGGTGACTTGAAAGCCGAAATGGCCGCACAAAATACTGAGATGAGAGCTGAAGTGGCTTCTCAAATTGATAAGATTACTGATCAGTGTAAGGACATTAAAACCGAACTTAATAAACAATGTGATTGTTTAAAGGTTGAAATTGACAGTGTAAAATATGATCTTGATACTGTTAAGTTAGATTATAAACATGAAATAGAAATTGTAAAAACTGATTGTGAACGCCAGTTTCAGATTTTGAGAAATGAAATGTTACCTTCTGCTTTTGATAATAATAATTCTAGTGGAAATAATGTTATTACACATATCGCTAAAAATACAACTAAACCTTCTACATATGATGGTCAATCATCTTGGACAGTATTTAAAACACAATTCGAAGTTATCGCTACAGCCAATGAGTGGAATGAATTCCAAAAGGCCTGTTTTCTTGCAGCTTCCTTAAGAAATTCTGCTGCGGAAGTTTTGCAGTCTGTTCCAGAAGAAAAACGACTTGATTATCAAAGTCTAGTTTCTGCATTAGAACTAAGGTTTGGTGATAGTTATTTAAAACAATATTACGTGACTCAATTTAAACATCGCATGCAGAAAAGTGGTGAAACTTTGCAAGAGCTTGCTAGTGATATTGAGCGTCTAGCTAGATTGGCTTATAGTAACTGTCCACCAGAAATTCAAGATAATTTAGCTCAATTACAATTTATTGATGCTATTGCTGACCCTGACACTCAGCAATCTCTGAGGATGTTGGAAGGTGAATCCTTAAAGTCAGCTGTGGTACATGCTATGAAATACGAGTGCTCCAGGCTTTCCTCCCGAGCGAACAAACGTGCAGTGAGATTTGTGAGTGCAGAAGAAACTGTAGAAAAGGATAATAAAATGAAAGAACTAACCAAAGCCATACTATCCGTTTTGAAAGATATAAAAGGTTCTTCTTCAAAACCTACAACAGACCTCCAGTGTTGGAATTGTGGCAAGACCGGACACATTCGTACCAACTGCACTAGGAAACGAATGAGGAGTCCAAGTACATCAACTAGACAACAGGATCAGAGAAACAGAAAATTTATCAATCTTGCGAGGCAAAGGCTGGTTGTTGATTGGTTGGCCCCAGGGGAAGTCGCCCACGTTTCAACATTGCATGGTGATAATAATGGATTAGTAGCTGATGGAGCCATAAATGGAATACCTTGCCGTATGATAGTCGACACTGGTGCAAATGTAACTTTACTCAGAACGGATGTAATAAAGAAAATAATACCTCACCCAAACTTGAATACTACACAGTCTAGAATAAGCCTACAAACGGCCACTGGAGATCGTGCAAAGGTTCATGGAAAAATAGAACTTAATATTCGAGTTGGTAGCTGTCTGGTTCGCCATCCTGTTTACATCGCTGACATCTACGACGAATGCATATTAGGCCTTGATTTTCTTAAGAAACATGGATTCAACATTAGACCCAGTGATAACCTACTCATCTATGAGACAGAAGAGATTCCTCTGCTTAGCCGGACGTCTGATTCTTTATCAAGCGTAACTCCAATATTAGTGACGGAAGACACAGAGATCCCAGCACAAAGTGAAGTTATAGTCCGTGGACATCGGGCGGAGACTTCTGGGGCCTTCCGATTGGCAGTTACTGATGCCTCTGGTAAAGGAGCTTTGGCTCATAATATCCTGGTTGCAAGGACTTTAGTCAGAATAGATAAAGAACAGATCCCTATCAGAGTGATGAACTGTAACAAATCCAGTAGAATGTTAAAAAAAGGTGAGGAATTAGCAATATGTGAAGCTGTTACCTGTGTAACAAGTATAAATAAAATAGAAGTTACCGATTCATATCAAAATCATACAGACATCCCGTCTCATCTTACTGAATTATGGAGAGAAACAAGACAAATATTAACTGAAAACCAAGCTGTTAAGGCCGAGAACCTATTAAAAGAATTTTCTGACATTTTTTCTGCCACATCAAATGATTATGGCTGTACTAACCTGACAGAACATAAAATCAACACTGGTGATTCTCCTCCAGTCCATCTGCCGGCAAGAAGGCTTCCATTGGCAAAAAGAGAGGAGACGGAACAACTCATAAAGGACATGGAAGCTCAGGGCATTATAGAACCATCACAGAGTCCCTGGACATCACCAGTAGTTCTTGTCAAAAAAAAAAGATGGATCTACACGATTTTGTGTAGATTATCGCAGATTAAATGACGTAACAAAGAAAGATTCCTTTCCTTTACCCAGGATTGACGATACACTAGACACTTTATCTGGGTCAGAATGGTTCTCAACATTAGATTTAAAGAGCGGCTATTGGCAAGTTGGTATACGTCCTGAAGACCGTGAGAAAACGGCTTTCAGTACAGGGAATGGACTTTGGCAGTTTAAGGTGATGCCATTTGGACTTTGTAATGCACCTGCCACATTTGAGCGACTAATGGAGTCAGTGCTCAAAGGTTTGTCTTTGGAGGTCTGCCTGGTTTACTTGGACGACATCATAGTTCTTGGAAGAACTTTTGAAGAACATTTGAGAAATCTTCGTCAAGTATTTGAAAAACTTAAGGCAGCCAAGTTAAAATTGGGACCGACAAAGTGTAAACTGTTCCAGCAAGAAGTTCATTACCTTGGTCATGTGATCACTACAGCAGGGATTAAGACTGATCCTAGTAAGATAGAAGCTGTAAGAGACTGGCCTCCACCACAAGATGTTCATCAACTTCGTAGTTTTATTGGACTTTGCACCTACTATAGAAGATTTGTCAAAGGTTTCTCCAACATCGCAAGACCATTACATCGTCTGACAGAAGAGGGCCAGCGGTTTATGTGGACCACCGAATGCGATATAGCCTTTCAACAGCTAAAGAACACTCTTTCCACAGCACCAGTGCTAGCGTACCCACAAACTGGAAAACAATTCGTAATAGATACTGACGCAAGTAACACAGGAGTTGGTGCTGTGCTTTCACAAGAACAAGACGGACAAGAGAGAGTTATTGCATACTTTAGTAAAACTTTATCCCAACCAGAGCGGAATTACTGTGTAACACGCAAAGAACTGTTAGCAATAGTAAAAGCAATAGAACATTTTCATCATTATCTCTATGGCCAGAAATTCCTTATACGTACTGATCATGCTGCACTTAGATGGTTATTAAACTTCAAAAACCCTGAAGGACAAATCGCTAGGTGGATACAACGGTTACAAGAATACGATTTCTTCATCGAACATCGAAGTGGTAAAATGCATAAGAATGCAGATGCTCTTTCCAGGCGCCCATGTATTGACAACTGTAAACATTGCTATAATGCAGAACTGAAATTTGGAACTAAAGAGATAATGCCCATAAGACAAATAGTATCGACACAAACAAACAGTGACACCCCTAACATCTGGAATCCAATTGAAATCAGGAAGGCTCAACTAGATGATGAAGACATAAAACCAATATTAGAATTGATTGAAAAATCTGATGTAAGACCTAATTGGGAGCAAATCTCGAGGTATAGTCCAACTACTAAAAGTTACTGGGCACAGTGGGATTCCTTAAAAATGGAAGACGGAGTATTATACAGAAGATGGGAGAATCCCACTGGACGGCTGATCCGTTGGCAGATAATCCTTCCTCGATCCCGAGTGGAACTTGTGATGAAAGATGTACATGATAGTGCCACTGGAGGACACTTCGGTGTTAATAAGACATTAGCCAAAGCCAGGGAACGATTTCATTGGTTGAAAAGTAGGGCAGACGTTGAGAGATGGTGTAGGCAATGTGAAGCCTGTGCAGCAAAGAAAGGCCCTAAGACTAGGAGTCGGGGTAAGCTGCAGACGTATAACGTTGGTGCCCCTTTTGAAAGAATAGCCATTGATGTAATGGGTCCGTTTCCTAGAACTGATGATGGAAATCGATATTTATTAGTGGTAATGGATTATTTCACAAAGTGGCCTGAGGTATATCCCATCCAAGACCAGGAAGCAACAACAGTGGCTGAGATGATAGTTAATAACTTCATTAGTAGGTATGGAGTACCTTTACAACTCCACTCTGATCAAGGACGGAATTTTGAATCCAATGTGTTTAAAGGCATCTGTCAACTATTAGGCATTCAGAAAACCAGAACAACTCCCTTACACCCTCAGTCGGATGGTATGGTTGAAAGGTTCAATAGAACAATTGCTCAGCATTTAGCATTATTTGTGAACGACCACCAACGTGACTGGGATCGCCATGTACCACTCCTTTTGCTGGCATATAGAACGGCAGTGCATGAGACAACTGGACAGACACCTTCCATGATGATTTTTGGAAGAGAGTTACGTCTTCCCTGTGACCTTTTATATGGTCGGCCCGAAGCAATGCCTGTGTCCACTCCACAATACGTACAAGAATTGCAACAACGACTAGAAGAAATCCATCACTCCGTTAGACATAACATCGACATAACAAGTGACAGAACCAAAACAAGATATGACAGTAAAATAAATGGAACTATTTTCAATCAAGGAGATCTTGTCTGGCTATACAGTCCACATAGAAAGAAAGGACTATCTCCAAAACTTCAGAAACCTTGGGAAGGTCCATATACAATAGTTAACAGGATTAATGACGTGGTATATCGCATTCGTCGACGTCCAGCTACAAAGTGCAAGGTGGTTCACGTGGATCGTTTGGCCCCGTTTCATCGAAGAACTGAAGAAACTTTGGAATCCAGAATTGTTCGGGACGAACAAGACCTAGGAAGGGGGCAGTGTTACGACAGAAGGAATCTGGCAACCAAAAGCAAAAAGTTTCAGCCAACGAATAAGAACTTTGGGAGAATTTGGAGAAGAAGAGTGGAGCGTTAACGGTCGTTGTGTATTGTAACGGTCGTTGTGTTGTAACGGTCGGAGAGTTCGAAAATGGACGGTGAGCTGTTCTGAGACAGTGCGCGTAAGTATCAAGAAGTAACTTGATGTGTTGTGTATACGCGGAAGGATAAAAGTGGGATCTTTTATCGTTAAGTATCAAGAAGTAACTTGATGTGTTGTGTATACACGGAAGTATAAAAGTGGGAACTTTTATGGCTAACTTCGAATGTCTACACGGACTGTCTTTTTGTTCGGCTAGTGTGTGAACAGTTATTAGCACAGGACGAGAATTGGTTTACGAGTGAAGATCTTCGGGTGACCTGGTAAATCAAGTAAAAGGTAGTATTTAGTAAAATACACAGAGCTGATGTGTGCTCATGCAGGAAGATTGATGACTTGTGCATGTTAATAGTTGATTTGTTAATAAGATACTTCATCCATATTTCCTTTGTAACAATTTACCTTGTATTGAATTTGGTTTTGAAATATAGCTTTTAATACTCACGCTCAGTGGCTATCCATTTTTGTGATCCGCAACAATATCTTTAAGATAAACACAGAGAGTATCCCAGTTTTTTTTCAGACTTCGAATGTTCACATGCATAAAGCTTAAGTGTTCATCAGATTCATAACGTAATTTACTAGTCAAGAACCATTTCTTAACTTCATAGTCGCACAGAACATTTTCGTTGTGATCAAATGTTGGTAAGTCATCAAAATGAAAAGTCGCCGTGGCAAAACAAATAAGATGGAGCAAATAAGCAATATATTTCACGTTTAAAATTCATCGAAATTCGTCTGCATATCAATTCGAATTATGCTGTCACCATCAGTTTTTCTCATCGTGATTTTCCCGTTCCGAAACCAGACGTATTTAAAATTTTTTGATTTGGCCAGGCACCTCGCTTTCCAGAAAAGTTCCCTGTTTATTGGAGTTAAATTTTCATTTAGATACACTGGCGTTTTTTTAGTGTCATCAATAACGTTACTGGCAAAGATTTTTTATTTCTTTTTTGACATCCATTGTTCACGTTCGTTTCTAGATTTAAATTGGGCGATGATCGCAGGTGTTTTTTTTTTCTTGTTCCTTGTTGGTAAATTAATGTTGGCAGTCTATGTAAGTTCAAGTTGATCAATGTTAAAATTATTTATATCTAGCGCTTTTGCAACATTGATCATTATCTGATTTAGATTTTCTTTCTCATCCTGGTCGTCCATTGGAATGCCATGTATCTCGATATTTCGGTTTCTGCCGTATTGTTCAAGATCATTAATTTGCAACTTTAGAGCCGTATTCTCTTGAGCGAGATCTGCACATGTAGTTTCAATGGTAGCTAATTTACTCGTAGTGTCTTGTTGCATCGCTTCATATTCGTGAAATTTATTCAATAGTGTATCATATTGAGATGAGAAAAATTCTACTGAATGTCTTAAGTCTTTGATTTCGTTTCTTAAGTGCGTTGTTTCATTTAGAACGTTTGAGTTTCTAGCTTCTTGTTGCGCCGAAGACGGGGGCCGTATACTATTGGAGTTACAGCCTTCTCCAAGTGTCTTACAGGAGCGGTGACCCAAGGATGTCTCCTGGCTATAGTCACTGTTGTCATTCGATGTCGGCGAGGGTGATACACGTGTGTTATTCTTTAGAGGGGTATTGTCCATGTTTTCCTTATCTGAAACGGGTCTGTTTGTCCTGCTTAATTTGCAGCCAGTACAGAGCCACGTTTTTTCCTTCTCTTGAGTCATCTTTTTATAGTTTCTCTCCGTTGTGCCAGAGCACCCAAAATGCAGTTTCCCTTTGCATCCACTGCATAGGATATGGTCGGCATTAGGAGCAATTATTTCGCCACAGCTGTAACACATTAAATTCATTGTGTAGAGAGTTTTGGCTCACAAGTTCAACGGCGGGAACCACTATTGGGAGATGCACAAATTGGGCCCTAAAGTTCTGGTGCTTAATTGATTTTAGTCAGCTGACTCTACACAAGGCAGTGTAAAACACGGCGGACTGATGCAGGGGGAAGAGGACGCGTAGGAGCAATAAAGTTTGACTCCATTTGGCCGATATTGCTTCAAAAAACTTCCTTTTTGGTATATCATCTGGTCCAGAAATATTTCACAAGTTATTGAGTCAGATATATGAGGGATTAGATGTAGTAAAGAGTTACATAGATGATATTCCGATTCAGGGATCCAACATCAAAGAACAAGATACCAGATTAGCAAAAGTTCTCGAAAGAACACAAGAAGCAGGTCTAACCCTGAATATTGGAAAGTGCGAATTCAGGAAGAGCGAAATACTCTTCATGGGTGATAAATTAACTGCAGATGGAATAACATTAATCCTGAAATATTGAAGCTATTCTTAAAATGCCATCACCAAAGACCAAGAATGAAGCACAGAGAATCTTGGGAATGGTCAACTATGTTGGCAACTATATGCCAAATTTGACAGAAAAGACAAAATATCTAGGAAGCTTCATCAGGAAAGACAGTGATAGAAATTGGTCTCATGAACACGAACTGAAAACACTTAAGAAATTCCTTACAGAGAAACCAGTTCTAACATATTATAATGCCAATAAAAAGAAAAAAATTTCAACAGATGCCTCGATGAATGGCCAAGGTTGTGTATTATTACAGCAATATGAAAATGATTGGTGATCAGTTGCTTATTCTTCCAGATCATTGACAGATGCAGAAAGAAGATACTCTCAAATTGAAAAGGAGGCACTGGGTCTAGTAGTTGGTTGTGAAAAATTCTACAGTTACATTTATGGAAGACCAATCATTTTGGAGACTGATCACAAACCACTGTTGGCTGTAAGCAAGAAATGCATGGCATCATACCATTGAGATTACAAAGATTGTTCCCAAGACTTTTAAAATATTGGTTTGAGATGCAGTATTTGACCGGGAAAACGATCGTCATTGCAGACACATTGTCCAGAGCCTACTTGAATAAACCAGTTAAAAGTTCTACGGATGAACTAGTGGAAGTTCGTGTTGATTCTATCCTAAAAAATTTGACAATCTCAGAGAGAGGATGCTATTAAAGTTTAGAGGAGAAACTTCTAAAGATCCTAAGTTGAAACACGTAATGGAACAGATCTATAATGTATCCACTAATAATTTTCACTCTGTAAATTGATTCAAATATTTAGAGGAAAAATTGTCTTGAGCCAGGTGGGATACGAACCCACGATCTCCTGCTAAACATGTCAGGTGCTCTGAGCACCTGACATATTATCAGGGGTTCGTATCCTACCCGGCTCAAGACAATTTTTCCTCTAAATATTTGAATCAATTTACAGAGTGGAAATTATTAGTGGACACTTAATAAGTTGAGTTTAATAATAATTATTTGTAGATCTATAATGGATGGAAAAATCCCAATGATACTCTTGCATTTCATTGCCACAAAGATGATTTAACTGTGGCTAGAGGTATCGTATTGAAGAAACAGACTGGTTGTTCCAAAATCCTTGATGAGACATGTCACGTATACATGAAGGACAATTGGGAGTATAAAAATGCAAGAGCCCGAGAATGTGTATTTTGGCCTAACACGAATGATATAACACAAACAGTGAAGATATGTAGTGATTGTCAGAAATATCAGTACCGAAAGGGAAAAGAACCACTTATTCAGAGACAAGGGCAGCATCCATGGGAAGTTATTCGAACAGATTTATTCTATTACCAGAAGAACTACTTAGTAGTCATAGATTCTTATTCAAACTATCCAGAAGTTGAAGAGCTGAAAGACGGTACTTCGTCAGAGATGGTCATAACAGCTTTGAAGAAAATATTCTCGAGACACGGAATACCTAAAGAAAACTGATATCCGACAATAGACCACAGTTTAGTTCGAAAGAATTCAGAGTTTTTAGAAAAATATGATTTCAAGCACACTATGTCAAGTCCAACTATCCAAAATCCAATGGGACTTGTGGAAAAAGGAGTGCAAATAGTGAAAAGGCTTTTGAAGGTCTGAAAATGTCTCAGATTGGTACTTAGCACTATTAAATTATCATAACACACTTTTAGATTGTGGCATATCTCCAGCTGAGTTAATGAATAGAAAGCTGAGAACAAGACTTCCTTCACATCAAGTGACAAAGAGTGATGTTATCAAGAAAAAGTGCCAGAAGCATTAAACAGGGAAAACTCTACCACCACTAAGTTCGGGAGATATAGTATGGATACAGGATGGAAATAATTGGTCCTTTAAAGGGAAAGGGTTGAATGAAATCGCTCCAAGATCCTACCAGGTGAAAACTGAGGATGACAATATCTTACGTAGGAACAGACAGCATCTTCTGAAAACATCCGAGTCATTCGAGAGTATTCCAGAGGTGGACACTGGCCAACAGACCATCCAGATGATGACAACAGGACAGAGAAAGTATACGAGAAGGTAACTGAATCTTTAATGCTGGTTTTGAACCTTATCATTAATTGTTGTTGGTGTTGTTGTTTTACCTCTGAGCGGCACTTTTTTGCACACCATGGGCTAAATGGCCAGGTCACAAGGACGCCGAAGGCTCAGAGAAGGTTGGGGGAGGAGACCCACTGGAACAGCTGTTGGGAGACAGATGGTAACCTCCCGTCAAGGCCATCCAGCATGTTCTTTAACGTGCACAGGGTATGGCTCTCCCGCACACGGGACCACGGCTTAACGTCCCATCCGACGGCCGACAGCCTTTCCAAGCCCATCGGTGTCCCCT
This sequence comes from Ryuthela nishihirai, assembly GCA_038380435.1. Classification (NCBI taxonomy): domain Eukaryota; kingdom Metazoa; phylum Arthropoda; class Arachnida; order Araneae; family Heptathelidae; genus Ryuthela; species Ryuthela nishihirai. Next base: position 1,626,611 of record JAWZYU010000025.1, read on the forward strand.
ACTGACCGTGGGCAGGGCGGGGAATCTTTATCATTAAACTTTTGAACTGTTTCAAAAAAATTATTTTAGTTGAAATTGAAAATCTTACGTTGGTAATATTTTATTTAAAGGGTTTATTTTCAACGTTAAAATATTTAAGAGTTAATATTTGTTACGATTCTGATTACTTAGTTTACTTAACATTAAAATGTAATGTTGAACATTTCAAAATGGGAAGATGTATTGATATGTGTTATGAATAATCATAGAAATTACAGTTTGTAATTGAAGAATGGCAACATGAATAGTACAATAAAATGACTTCTCTGAATAAGCGCAATACAATTGTCACAGGTAATGAGACGTAGTTTTATTACAACTCCCAGAAAAATCGACAACTATGTTTGGGTTGCAAGAAATGAACTGCGTCCCCAAACCCTCCCGACAAGACTTTTACTGAAGGAAGAGGATGTTCTGAAATTTTTCTATTCCCAAGTAGTAGTTGTGGACACCTAACCTGCAAAAAATGACTATACATGGCCGATGGTGCATCATTATTTTGTACAAAATGGTTGAGATGAAGGAACCGCATCCAACAGCAGGCGTGCCAAGAGTTCCCCTTCTTCACGACAATGCCAGTGCTCACAAAACCCGGCAAGTTACAGCCTATCTGGAGCTGGAAAAAATAGGCAGCTACTCCATCCATCCTGCATATTCACTCGATCTTGCACCGTGCAATTTTTTTGGTTGTTTCCAAAAGTAAAAAATGAAATTGCTAGGAAGCCTTTTTAAAGGGTGCAAGACCATGCAAAATGTTTTTCATTCAGAGTGCGGAGTATTCCCCAAAAAGAGTACTACCAAGCATTCCAAAATTGGCTAGACGTCTGCAATTTCATGTAGATGTTGCATGGGAGTACTTTGAAAGACACGTTTTTTTTTTTTGTAAAAAAAAAAAACGCGATGTGTTCACTTTGTCGTGTTTCTAGACTCTAATCACTATATCTAAATTAATATCTAAATTATAACGGTGGAATTCTTGTGTGAGGACATCAAGAGAAAAAGCTCTGTGCAGAGTCCTCACATTCAAACTACTTATGGAGAGAAAATGGTTAGTGGGATGTTTAAAGAAACTATGTTTATTGAGAGAGGGAATGCCGACAATATCAAACAGCCCCCTAATCGAAGACATGGGGCAAAGACCCGTTCCCCCACTACTAAAGGCTGAAGCCATCTACACTGGAAGACTTCCTCCAATGTAGAATTTGACGATGCCAATAGAAGCAAAGAGTTCAGGTGCCTGCGATGACCTCTGCTCAGGATTATCCACCAGCTGATAAACATATCCTGTGAATCTATTCACTTGGGGGACGTCAACCCACAAACAAACAGAAAACACAGCGGAAGAAAACTGGCCGGTTCTATGCATCATCACAGGGGATTGGTGCATAGCTCTCCTTCCAGTGACTACCTAGCTACCATTTACAGACCCAGATGGACAGATAAAGGTCAGATTCTTAAAAATAATCTTAAATTTCTCTTTTCAGGGAGGGACGACAATAATCATCACCAAGGCGTGGGCCTGCTTCTCAGCAGACACGCTAGCGATGCTCTTCTAGGATATGAGTGCATTAATGAAAGGTTTCTTACAGCAAAATTTCAGACAAGCGTTAAAGACTTGAATGTTATCTGCTGTTATGCCCCCACTGAGGATGCCGATGATGATGAGAAGGATAGGATTTATGAACAACTTCAGGATATTTTGAATTCTGTCAAGAAAGGAGATATTACCCTTGTTCTTGGTGACTTCAATGCCAAAGTTGGTACTGACTCTGCCCTTTGGGGAGGAGTAATAGGCCCTTTTGGTATTGGTAGCTGCAATGGCAATGGGCAACGTCTCCTACAGGTAAGTAAACTCAATGGATTCAGAATAATTAACACTTATTACAAACACCGCGACATACATAAGTACACATGGGTTTCACCTGATGGGCTGCATAAGAATATGATTGATTACATATTAATTAACAGCAAATGGGCTAGTTCTGTTAGGAATACCAGGGCATATAGGGGAGCTGAAATTGGATCTGACCATTACCTTGTTAAAGTGTGTTGCAACTTAAACTTAAAAAGTGTTGTGCTAGGGTTAAAAAATTTACTTTTAATACTGAAGCTCTGAAAGATCCAGTTATAGCCAAAGCTTACCATGATAGGTTACTTAGTCATTATGACAGTCATGGTTTGCTTACTACTGAAGTTGAGGAAGAATGGGATCATTTTAAACAGGCTTTTTTGGATACTAACAGTACTCTTTTAGGAAAAAAGGAGCAGAAGAGGCAAAATTATCTGAGTGATAAGGCACTTGAGCTTATTTCGGAAAGAAAGAACTGCAGGAATGCCCTTAATCAATACCCTACTAGTCCTAATAGAAAGCATTACAGAGACCTTAATAAATTTGTAAAGGATCAGTTAGCTGCTGATAAGAATCTTTGGCTTGATGGTTTGGCTGACAAAGCCGAGGAAGCAGTTAGACAGCACAACAGCAGAGAGCTGTACCAGATAGTTAATGTTTTTGTGGTAGAAAACGGACAGGCATACAAGGATTGAAGGATAAAAAAGGTAAGGTTATAGAAGGGGAGGATTCTGTCATGGCTAGGTGGGCTGAGCATTTCAGTGATGTTCTAAACAATGTAGTTAGTTCTACTCCCATTGTTTGCAATGATGATAGATGCATTGGTGGCTTTAATGTTGGACCTATAACACAATCTGAAGTTATTTTGGCTGTTTCTAAACTTAAACTACATAAATCCCCAGGGGTAGATGAAATTACTACGGAAATACTTAGAGCTGGGAATGTTTCGGTTACCACTTGGATGACTGAAATTCTGAATATCTTTTATGATAAAGGCATGGTTCCTAAGGATTTTACCAGAGCTATTGTTATCCCTATTTTCAAAAAAGGTGATCGCAGTTCTTGTGATAACTATAGGGGTATCAGCCTACTCTCTGTTCCAGGTAAAGTTCTTTCCATGATTGTGCTTAATAGAATTAAGAATCTGGTTGACAGTCAATTGCGTGATGAGCAATGTGGATTCAGAAGTGGTAGGGGATGTGTGGATCAGATATTTTCACTTAGGCAGATTCTTGAGAAATGTTTAGAGTTTCAGAAACCTTTGGCTTTGTTGATTTCAAAAAGGCCTTCGACTCTGTTGATCGTCATAATTTGTGGTTGATTGTGAGATCATATGGTATACCAGACAAGTTAGTTAACATAATGAAAGCTCTCTATAATAACACTGAGTCGTGTGTGAGAGTTGGTAAGGCTTGTAGCAATTGGTTTAGCATTACTTCTGGTGTTCGACAAGGGTGCATTTTGTCTCCTTTTCTCTTTAGCTTGGTTATTGATTATGTTATGCGAAATTCACTTCAAGGGAAAGATTTTGGCCTTAAATGGGCTGGAGATACGAAAATTTCTGATTTAGATTATGCTGATGATTTAGCCCTTTTGGCAAATGATGTTGATGAGATGAACTCTTTCATTCGAGCTGTTGATGAGACTGGTAGTAGAGTAGGTTTGGTTATAAACAGAGAGAAAACTAAAGTGATGAAAATTGGTCAGGCAGGCTGTGATTCAGTTAATCTGAATGATTGCAGTCTTGAGCAGGTGTCACAGTTTAATTATCTTGGGAGGTATGTAACAGATAATGGTGATGTGCGGCATGAGATTAACAGACGAATAGGGATTGCTGCCGGGACTTTTAAGAACATATGGAGAGTGTGGAGAAATAGGCGTATACACCTAAAGACTAAAATTAGACTGTATAATAGTTTGGTTCTTTCTAGGGTTAGTTATGGTAGTGAAACTTGGACACTTTGTAAACAAGATAACAGGAAACTAGATGCTTTTGATTCCAGATGCTTACGCAGTATCTTGGGCATTAGGTGGTTCAACTCTGTAAGTAATGATGAGATTAGGCAAAGGAGTTTGCAACCTCGTTTAAGCAGCATATTGTGCAGAGAGAGACTCCGTTGGTTTGGCCATGTTGCCCGTATGAATAATTATAGATTGGCGAATAGGGTTATGAATAGTGTGCCTAAAGGCCTCAGAAAGAAGGGGAGACCTAGGATGCGGTAGGCAGACAATGTCAAACAGGACCTTGTTAGAATTGGTGTGCAGTGGCCAGATGCAGTAGATGTAGCTCAGGATAGACTTGCTTGGAGAACTAAATTGCACGGTCTGGTTGGACCTCCGTAGCCCATGGCTGCTTGAGGATGATAATGATACTTTTTATATTGTATAATTACTAATAAAATACTACTAGTTGCATTTTACCCCCCCCCCCCCTCCATCATTCATTAGCTCGAATTAAAACATTTAAGGAGCGAAAAAAATAGGTAAGCAAAAATGATATAATTAAATTTTTTACTCCCTATGACATTTTTTGCATAAAATTGTTTTCAACGATATGGAACTTCAAAAGCATTTTCCATTGCTATAAGACAGCATTGAACTCTGAGCATCATTGAATATTCATTTTGGGTAATGTCATTCAATCAAACAATTCATAAAAAGTTCATGCTTAATTTTATTTATTCTCTTTTATATATTCTTATACAAAATCTATACAAAAGTAATAAAAATACAGAATAATATACTTAGAAAGTTAAATAGAATAAAACAATAAAAACTTTCATTACAACTAAACACTCTTTGGAAAAATTTGGCCTTTCATAGATAATTTCAGTCTTAAAGGTTTCATTCTATGGATTAAATATTCTACAATGTCACTGTGACCTGAAAGGATTCGTGGGAGAAATTGTTTCTATTAGGCAAAGAAAATATACACGAAATATGATTATATATATATACACACTATGTTGAAAATAGTGTCCGGACACTTCCATGTTATGTGAATGGAAAGCCACTTTCAAAGCTCCCTAACACTGAAAATAAACCTTTTACACAAAAACTGTTATTTGCGATAAATTGTAGATGTCACTCAAATCTCTCTAAATATATTTCTCGCAATATTCGTTTAATATTTAAAGAATGAATGGAAGCTGAAGCATTTATCCTGAACTTTTGACACTTGTGTAAAAATACTTCAATAGATAAAACACAACTCTTGTAACAATTTGTTCACTAACATAAATTAAATATCCGAAGTTTGTATGACGATTTATTAAGATTTCATCTATTTGGAGGAAATGTGACAGTGTCGATTTTCAACAATCTTCGATTACTATTTAAAGATTCATTGAAGCGGGGCCATTTAATAGCAGATGGCACTGTCACATTGCCTCCAAATTGATGAAATCTTTAAAAAACGCCATACAAACTTCAGATATTTATGTTAGTGAACAAATTGTTACCAGAGTTGTGTTTTATCTATTGATGTAATTTTTTTCACAAGTGTCAAAAATTAAAGATAAATGCTTCAGCTTCCATTCATTCTTTAAATATTAAACGGATATTGCGGGAAATATATTTAGAGAGATTTGAGTGACATCTACAATTTATCGCCAATAACGGTTTTTGCGTAAAAGGTTTATTTTCAATGTTAGGGAGCTTTGAAAGTGGTTTTCCATTCACATAACATGGAAGTGTCCGGACACTTTTTTCAACATAGTGTATAATGAAAATATACAAGCTCATGAGATTTGTAAGTGGTGATACACAAACCAGACCGAAAATAATAAAAGAAATCATATATTGCCTCCAATGTAAAATATTAATTAAACAGATGATTATGTATACTTGTTACCCAAAATACTAATTGTAAAGATGCTGTTGCTTATTACATAAAATATTAATTATAAACGTGATTTTCTTTCACTGAGTAAATATTAATAAAAAATATATTAAAATAGTACAGTATTTCACAATAAAATAATGTGTAGATGCAAAAATGCAATAACATCTTGTAATTAGGTATAATAAATGCAACGTCTGTCTCATCAACAATATAACATAAGAGATAATTTTTTATTACTAAATAAATTACTAAGGTGATTCATAAGTCTGTGCGTTTTATGGTGTACATGAAAAATCATTATTACAATATAAATAACGAACCTTATTCAGAGAAATATAAATCATCATCTTCAATAGTTCTTAGCGATCTGTTTGGCAAATTGTTCGTTTCCTTTCCGATACCATTCTTGGTTCTTGAAGGTGAAAAATATGATATACGTTTTCGACGTCCTGAAATGTTAGAAACCGCCTAGCTCAAAGAAAATGTACCATGGAATGAAAGAGGTGGGGTAGTCGGAAGGAGCTAGGTCCCGACTATACACTACGTGAGGAAGAAGCTCAAATGCAATTCTTGAAGTTTTTGTTTGGTCCGAAGTGCTGTTATGCAATCTCGTTGGAGGAATACCTAATTTTCATTTACCAATCCTGAATAGAGTTAAAGCATTACAAAGGGCACGTGATCCAGTTGTGCAGAGCAGAGGTCGGCATTAATGGCACATCCATTGGGAACCACTTCAAAGCACTCTCAAATTTTCAATACATATTCAATATATACTCAAATTATTCAAATATTTAATACATATTTCAATACACCTCAAATTTTCACCAACATGCATCGCCTTCCTTTCAAATCGTCCCCTCTATGGGCAGGAAGTGCCTGTTAACCTAGGTCAAGCCATTGCTTTTTGGGTGTCCGAATTTTAAAAAAAATTAAATTTTCATCGCACGTAAAAATTCATAAAATGGTGACTGTGGGGAGTTTAGCAGTTTCCTGCAGACTTCAATACAATGGTTTGCTTGTTCACTAGTCAATTCACGTAGAGCACTTCGGCAACTCCTGACTATCTTACTAATGCATTGCAGATGTTGCACTATAGTTGCTCGTGAACAACCAAGTTCAGAAGAGATTCTGCGAGTGCTTGTCAATTAGCTTTCAAAGCGTGGCACAGAGTGTTGCGATCTTTTGATATTGGCCATCCCGATTGTGGCTTACTTTCGAGGCTCAGGTCTCCACTTTTGAATTTCTTGAACCAAGCTTGCATAGCACAAATGGAGACTGACCCCTAACCTTCTTCTTTGCATATTTCTTGTGTTGCTTCAGTAGCTTTTAATCGGTTTTTCCATTAACGAATATTACATGAAAATTATGGTACAATTGCACGAATTTCAATACTTAAATCCCTCAATGCATAATGTTTCTAACGATGGAAAATAAGTCTCTAATACTTGTAATAATCATTGACTGACGCAGCGGAGTTTATACTCTCCTTTAGTGCTATGTTCAGAGGTATGCAAATGCAACACGGTGATGGTCACCATACACATTTTGCATGACAAAAAACACTCGGATTTATGAACCACCCTAGTATTAAAAACATTATATATATTACGTATTACAAGTGTAAAACGAAAAGCACAGAAAGCAAAGTTTATGAAAAACTCTTCAGTCATAGTGAGATTAGAAAGGAAGATCTTTCAATCACAAGTAAAAAAACATGGAGCCAAACTGTTCTTGTGTTGCACACTAGTTAGCATAGTTTAGTAACTTTGGTGTACAGAGTACAATTTCCCTGGTCCATGACTGTAGTCATTCTTGGCCTTCTATATTTGCCCCTCAACGTTTTCGCTGCTGGAGTTTTCCAGCATTGAAGAAAGATACCAACAGGGTGCAGCTGTAATGTCGGTTGGCTCCTGTTGATGTAACAGGCAAACAACCTTGTCTGTCAATCGAACATTCGGGGCAAACATTAGAAGAAAAGGATATAGCAACTGATCTTAGTGACAAACAGCAACTCGCATGGAAAGTAATGATAATAGAACAGGCAGTTTTCATCTATTACACTGCCAGAATTCAGTATGCACTCTAAGTCAACAACAGCCAGCAGCAAAAACAGAGCAATCAGAGCTTCGAAAAAACGCATGAGCAGACAATAAAGAAGTTTTAGTGACCAGAGTCTGAGCGGCAACACTGATGCAGCAGGCAACATCCCCCCCCACCTTCTGGCACAGAATAGCAAGTTCCTGTGAACGCGCAGGCTGACAAAGACTGATATATTCTCACCACCAGCCTGTCCAGTGCATCTTGTGATTCTGTTCTTCCCATTGAGAGGTCCTGTTCAGACTTCCGTTTGTCATCGTGGAGCTTTGTTAGTGCACATTAGTTAGGGGTGGGAAAGCACGGCATGTTTCGGGAGATAAACCAAGTAAAGCATCGATCTGCATGGCATTTTATCGTAGAGCTAGTCCAGGCCATTCCATTCCTAAGAGACAGCGACTTTTCACCAATAGACATTAATTTAGAACTTGATACTTTTGGGACGATAGTATGCAACGATAGTACCGATGCAACTCTTCTATCAGCTAAGCTCATGATAAGGCTTCAATGAGTCCACTTCTCCATTGGGTCTGCCAAGATCTAGCCCACTCTCCCTAACACTTGCGCGTGCTACCTCAGAGTCCTCTCCCCCTTTGGTTGGTGCCATTCTATGATGGAATAGGAAAGATCACGAAAGGAAGAGTGACTTCCACATTTTTTGACAGCTAGTATTTTCCACTAGTCTTTTGCTTCTCGACCTTGTGCTTAATCAATATTCCCTGAAGATCCTGTTTGTAAAATAGCAGTAAGCCATCCATCCCAGTATTAGGAAATACGAAAAATATTCCTCATTTCACATGTTCCAAAATGATTGAACAGTGCCTCTGTGTATAATCTAGTGTTTCTAATTAAAGAGGAATCTTTTGCAGTGTGCAACCCTGTAGAAAGAGAATCGAGTCAGTAAGGGACCATTTTATCTCCCATACGTTGCTCATCTTCTTTTAATTGTAGAAATAGTATAGCATCTTAGGAATAAAATTTAGTTAAGAGAATATTTAGGAATCTTTTTGAGTTGGTTACAAGTTTAATCAGGTTTATTTCAAGATTAATTAGGAGTTTGTTCATGAGTATTTTGTAAATAGAATTATTTAGTAAACAATATTTAGAGTTGCTTTAGTTAAGAAGTTTTAACCCCTTTATAAGTAGGAGTGCATAAATATGTTTTCTCTTCTGCTGTATAGGGGGGGGGGGGTTCATCAATCACTGTTCATGGTGACGACTGTTAACAATTGCTACATTGAAACTTTCACCTGTATTCAGATGCTTAACCCCTTTGATTCGATGTGGAATAAACTCAGTATTATTATTTTTAAACTCTTTGTCAAACTTGCATAGTGATTCAAAACCATATTCTATTTACTAGCCCAGTGGAAGAAATACTCACAGAGCTAAGTGGCCGCTAGGTGGGAGAGGGCATTATACTGCTCTTAGTCCTGTGAGCTTTGGAAGTTCAAGAGTTTTAAGAGGAGGAGAACACTGAGGGAAAAAGAGGGATTAGGTAGGTGTCCCTATCATATGCAAAAGAGCGTCAAATAGTCTGTTTTTGCTACTCTATGCTAGCTGGTGTGCTCATGTCTAATTGATTGTCCTTAGAGTGGAAATTCTTATATTTATCAGATAGATTTAGCACATAGTTTAGAGTACTTTAAGTACAATTTTTCACTAAGTTTATTTTTATTCAAAGCTGGTACCCAGGTTAACTTGTGGGATTTAATTGCGAGCAGGAAAGGAGTGACTTCAGCTACAATCTCCATAGTTCACCTCATCTTGAGCAGGTCCAGTATGGTAACCATAATTCTTGGTGCACCATATAGGATAAACACAATACGAACCATTATTGATCACACTTCAGCCAACAAGAACGTCATATATTCCAATCTCTGGGGGCGTATGGCACTTGCATACAAACTATTAAATTTACTTATTAGCAAATATTGAACACTTTCTCATAATACTTTCATACTGTTATGAGATTTTATGTGTAATATTAAAATATTTATATATAACTGAAAATTATTCACAGCATCTAAGCAAAGAGCACTTTTCAGCTTCCAAAGAAATGAAAATTTCAAACTGTTGTTTCTGATCGATTGTACCTTTAAAATAACCCATATTCACTTAAAGAGCTTTATGAAATTAGTAAAGTGGTGCTGTGAAAAATCAGAACCTTCTATCTGTTAGGAAAAAAAATGTTGAAAAAAATTAGTTTCACTGTTAGTGTGGCTCAAACATACCAAGTATTGGGACTACTAAACTATCAGCAGCTAGTTCATTTTTCAGCTAACTGTGACTATATATATAACTTCCCGATTTTTCCACTTGTGGAAAATCACTTTCCGACCTTTCATTGCCTCAGGGTAAAACATAACAAAGTGTAAGGAAGCACGGGCCATCACTTCTATAATATAGTTGCTGAAAAAAATACATATATTTAGATACAAATATAATACACATATTTAACAAGCAGATAAATAATATAATAGGAAACATTCAAACTTCAAAGAAGTTACTCGTTGTGTTGCACCATGGTAATTAGGAAATTTAATGTGAGGATTGGCACTGCTTTTCTGAAACAAGTTTCTCAATGTCTACTTTAAGTTGTGTCAAGGAAAGTCTCAAACAGGATTCCAGTGAAGCACTTTCAATGCGATTTCTAGTTTTCGATTTAAAAGCTTTTAAAGCTGAAAAAGCACTTTTACACACATATGTACTGCCAAATTATGATAGTATTTCAACTGAAAATTTATGTAATCTGGGAAAACGGTCTTTTGTTAAGAGTCTCCAGAAGTCCTCAGGTATATCACGCTTTTTGACTTGGAAGAATGGATCTGCCTGAAGATCACATTCTTCCAAGAATTTGAAGGTCAGAGAGTTGCAAGCTCACTTCACTTTGCCCCATGTCTGCGATTAGGAGGCTGTTTGATATTGTTGGCATTCCCTCTCTCAATAAACAAAGTTTTTTAAACATCCCACTAACCATTTTCTCACCATAGGCAGTTGGAATGAGAGAACTCGGCACAGGGTTTTTTCTCTTTATGTCCTCACACAAGAATTCAAGAATAATTTAGATATTCTCGGCCTGCAAGAGACCAGATAGACAGATAAAGGTCAGATTCTTAAAAATAATATTAAATTTCTCTTTTCAGGGAAGGAAGATGAAAAATATCACCAAGGTGTGGGTCTGCTTCTCAGCAGACACGCCAGTGATGCTCTTCTAGGATTTTAGTGCATTAAATGAAAGGTTTCATACAGCAAAATTTCAGAAAAGCATTAAAAAATTGAATGTTATCTGCTGTTATGAAACCCACTGAGGATGCCGATGAGAAGGATAGGTTCTACGGACAACTTCACGATATTTTGAATTCTTTCAAGAAAGGAGATATTACCTTTGTTCTTGGAGACTTCAATGCCAAAGTTGGTACTGACTCTGACCTTTGGGGAGGAGTAAAGTAACCCTTTTGGTATTGGTAGCTGCAATGGCAATGGGCAACGTCTCCTACAGGTTAGTAAACTCAATGGATTCAGAATAACTAACACTTATTACAAACACCGCGACATACATAAGTACACATGGGTTTCACCCGATGGGCTGCATAAGAATATGATTGATTATATATTAATTAACAGCAAATGGGCTAGTTCTGTTAGGAATACCAGGTCATATAGGGGAGCTGAAATTGGATCTGACCATTACCTTGTTAACAGTGTCTTGCAACTTAAACTTAAAAAATGTTGTGTTAAAAAATTTACTTTTAATACCGAAGCTCTGAAAGATCCAGTTATAGCCAAAGCTTACCATGATAGGTTACTTAGTCATTATGACAGTCATGGTATGCTTACTACTGAAGTTGAGGAAGAATGGGATCATTTTAAACAGGCTTTTTTGGACACTAACAGTACTATTTTAGGAAAAAAGGAGCAGAAGAGAAAGAATTACCTGAGTGATAAAGCACTTGAGTTATTTCAGAAAGAAAGAACTGCAGGAATGTCCTTAATCAATACCCTACTAATCTTAACAGAAAGCAGTACAGAGAGCTTAATAAACATGTAAAGGATCAGTTAGCTGCTGATAAGAATCTTTCACTTGATGGCTTGGCTGACAAAGCTGAGGAAGCAGTTAGACAGCACAAGAGCAGAGAGCTGTACCAGATAGTTGGGTTGTTTTACCTCTGAGAGGCACTTTTTTGCACACAATGGGCTAAATGGCCAGGTCACATGGGCCCCGAAGGCTCAGAGAAGGTTGGTGGAGGGGACCCACTGGAACAGCTGTTGGGAGACAGATGGGCCAGATAGTTAATGTTTTGTGTGGTAGAAAACGGACAGGTATACTGGGATTGAAGGGTAAACAAGGTAAAGTTATAGAAGGTGAGGATTCTGTCATGGCTAGGTGGGCTGAGCATTTCAGTGATGTTCTAAACAATGTGGTTAGTTCTACTCCCATTGTTTGCAATGATGATAGATGCATTGGTGGCTTTAATGTTGGCCCTATAACACAATCGGAAGTTATTTTGGCTATTTCTAAACTTAAATTTCATAAATCCCCAGGGGTAGATGAAATTACTACAGAAATGCTTAGAGCTGGGAATGTTTCGTTTACCACTTGGATGACTGAAATTCTGAATATCTTTTACGATAAAGGCATGGTCCCTAAGGATTTTAGCAGAGCTACTGTTATCCCTGTTTTCGAAAAAGGTGATCGCAATTCTTGTGATAACTATAGGGGTATCAGCCTACTCTCTGTTCCAGGTAAAGTTCTTTCCATGATTGTGTTTAATAGAATTAAGAATCTGGTTGACAGTCGATTGCGTGATGAGTAATGTGGATTCAGAAGTGGTAGGGGATGTGTGGATCAGATATTAGGCAGATTCTTGAGAAATGTTTAGAGTTTCAGAAACCTTGGGTTGCTAGTTTTGTTGATTTCAAAAAGGCTTTCGACTCTGTTGATCCGATAATATGTGGTCGATTGTGAGATCATATGGTATACCAGACCATTATTAACATAATGAATGCTCTCTATAACAACTCTGAGTCGTGTGTGAGAGTTGGTAAGACTTATAGCAATTGGTTTAGCATAGCTTCTGTAGTTCGACAAGGGTGCATTTTGTCTCCTTTGTCCTTTAGTTTAACTATTGATTATGTTATGTGAAATTCACTTCAAGGGAAAGAATTTGGCCTTAAACGGTCTGGAGATACGAAAATTTCCGATTTATATTATGCTGATGATTATGCTTCATTCGAGCTGTTGATGAGACTGGTAGTAGAGTAGGTTTGATTATAAACAAGAGAGAAAACTAAAGTGATGAAAATTGGTCAGGCAGGCTGTGGTTCAGTTAATCTGAATGGCTGTACTCTTGAGAAGGTGTCAGTTTGATTATCTTGAGAGCTATGTAACATATTCTGGTGATGTGCGGCATGAAGTTAACAGATGAATAGGGATTGTTGCCGGGACTTTTAAGAATCTATGGAGAGTGTGGAGAAATAGGCTAATATACCTAAAGACTAAAATTAGACTGTATAATAGTTTGGTTATTTCTAGGGTTAGTTATGGTAGTGAAACTTAGACACTTTGTAAACAAGATAACAGGAAACTCATCATCATCATCCTCAAGCAGCCATGGGCTAAGGAGATCCAACCAGACCGTATAATTTAGTTCTCCAAGCAAGTCTATCCTGAGCTAAATCTACTGCATCTGGCCACTGCACACCAATTCTAACAAGGTCTTATTTGACATTGTCTGCCCACCGCATCCTAGGTCTCCCTTTCTTTCTGAGGCCTCTAGGCACACTGTCCATAACCCTATTCGCCAATCTATAATTATTCATACGGGCAACATGGTCAAACCAGCGGAGTCTCTCTCTGCACAATATGCTTCTTACAGGAGGTTGCAGACTCCTTTGCCTAACCTCATCATTAGTTACAAAGTTAAACCACCTAATACCCAAGATACTGCGTAAGCATCTAAAATCAAAAGCATCTAGTTTCCTGTTATCTTGTTTACACAGCGTCCAAGTTTCACTACCATAACTAACACTAGAAAGAACCAAACTATTATACAGTCTAATTTTAGTCTTTAGGTGTATACGCCTATTTCTCCACAATCTCCGTAGATTCTTAAAAGTCCCGGCAGCAATCCCTATTCGTCTGTTAATCTCATGCCGCACATCACCATTATCTGTTACATAGCTCCCAAGATAATTAAACTGTGACACCTGCTCAAGACTGCAACCATTCAGATTAACTGAATCACAGCCTGCCTGACCAATTTTCATCACTATAATTTTCTCTCTGTTTATAACCAAACATACTCTACTACCAGTCTCATCAACAGCTCGAATGAAAGAGTTCATCTCATCAACATCATTTGCCAAAAGGGCTAAATCATCAGCATAATCTAAATCAGACACTTTCGTATCTCCAGTCCATTTAAGGCCAAAATCTTTCCCTTGAAGAGAATTTCGCATAACATAATCAATAACCAAGCTAAAGAGAAAAGGAGACAAAATGCACCCTTGTCGAACACCAGAAGTAATGCTAAACCAATTGCTACAAGCCTTACCAACTCTCACACATGACTCAGTGTTATTATAGAGAGCTTTCATTATGTTAACTAACTTGTCAGATATACCATATGATCTCACAATCAACCACAAATTATGACAATCAACAGAGTCGAAAGCCTTTTTGAAATCAACAAAGCTAGCAACCCAAGGTTTCTGAAACTCTAAACATTTCTCAAGAATCTGCCTAATATCTGATCCACACATCCCCTACCACTTCTGAATCCACATTGCTCATCACGCAATTGACTGTCAACCAGATTCTTAATTCTATTAAGCACAATCATGGAAAGAACTTTACCTGGAACAGAGAGTAGGCTGATACCCCTATAGTTATCACAAAAACTGCGATCACCTTTTTCGAAAATAGGGATAACAATAGCTCTGGTAAAATGCTTAGGAACCATGCCTTTATCATAAACGATATTCAGAATTTCAGTCATCAAAGTGGTAACCGAAACATTCCCAGCTCTAAGCATTTCCGTAGTAATTTCATCTACCCCTGGGGATTTATGAAGTTTAAGTTCAGAAATAGCCAAAAAACTTCAGATTGTGTTATAGGGCCAACATTAAAGCCACCAATGCATCTATCATCATTGCAAACAATCGGAGTAGAACTAACTACATTGTTTAGAACATCACTGAAATGCTCAGCCCACTTAGCCATGACAGAATTCCTGTGAAGGTACCTGAACCATCAGAATCTTAACAGGATGGTCCCCTCACCACAAACAGG
Source organism: Ryuthela nishihirai (assembly GCA_038380435.1). Classification (NCBI taxonomy): domain Eukaryota; kingdom Metazoa; phylum Arthropoda; class Arachnida; order Araneae; family Heptathelidae; genus Ryuthela; species Ryuthela nishihirai. The sequence continues at coordinate 1,641,731 of JAWZYU010000025.1, forward strand.
AGTTCACATTGAGGAGAAATAGGTGCCATCATCAGGAACTTTTACACTCAGCGCTCACTGAATTATGGCCACCTCCCTCCATGTTACATTAGTGGAAGCTAACTTTGAAGCCCTATAACTTCTAAACTAAGTATTTTATGAGAAATATAATAAAAAATAAATTAAAGATCTCAATCACATCTAACTAAATCTCGATATTCAATAATGTTCATTTTGTACTTAAAGAGTTATGAACTTTGAATATTTAACAGCAACAATGCAAGTCTTAGGAAAATTTTAAAATATCAAAAAATTATAAACATTAACTTTTCAAATATGCATCTGTTGTATTAAATGGTTTGAAATAATAATACTTATTCAAATTATAATTAACTTCTGAGTTAAGTTCTAACATTAGGCATTGCTGTTGTTAAATATTCAATCTTCCATACCTTTTTAATACTATGATAATATTGTTGAAAATCAAGATTTTGATAAATTTGATTGAGATCTTTAAATTGCCTTCAGACCCATTCTGTCACAAAATGTTTAGTTTAGAAGTTATAGAGCTTCGAAGTTAGCTTCCACTGATTTGAATGGAAGGAGGTGGTCATAACTCAGTGAGCACTGAGTATATATAATATGACATTTCTCCTTTACATAGAAATGTATATAAAGGGAAATCTCATCATAGCCACTTTAAAAGAGAGCAAAACGAGCATATAACAAGCCCATCATTGCTACTGTAAACATTTGATGGTTATGAAAAGGTAACTCATCATAACCACTGAAAGGGTTGATTAATTTCCGAGGTATATTCTTATTTCACATTATTGCTATGGAATATTCTAGCTTCCATAATTCTTCAAATACTAAATGAATATTGTTGAAAATCGAGATTTAAATAGATATGATTGTGACCTTTATCTTCAGTTACATTTTTCCATTAAATGGATATTTTAAAAGTTAAAAATTTAATATATCACAATTAAGCTGTTACATTTGGTAGCACAGTTGTTAAAGCCATTACACAATCCTAGTATGCAAAGCACTTATTATTTCCCGCAAAATTTGGGAGCATAATAACTAAGATAAATTGATATTTCAGTAACTTAAGACCCATAATTGTAATCTTAAAGCTATGCAAAGATACATTAGACCTTAAATTAAACAAAGGATAGTTACCACTTTGTAGTAGCTGGTACAATTGCTTATCATGGGCATTCACAGATGAGATGATGTAATTCTCACAGCCCTGTTGTTTGTAAGCTACCAGTCCTAAGAAGATGAACCGGCTGTATAATGTTGATCACAGCAAAATAATGAGCTTCAGCGTGTTGATGACTTCCAGCGTGTTAAATATTACAGTCATCCTCTTCCAACTGCATTAGGATACAAGCTTGAAGTAGATGGACACATAAGTCGATGTTATTCTGCTACTATTCAGCTGATATTCCATATAGGTCATGTACAAAATCTTGTGATCACCATTCGCTGAGTCCAAGACCCCTTTGGTCATGTGCGTATAAAAGCTTTTACGTGCTGAATATGATAACGACTTCCGAAGCTCCTATGCTTCGAAATAACTATTGTTATACACATTCATATGTTAACTTTAATACTAGTTGTGAAGACATCTTCATATCAGCAAAGCAGACACAGGCACAGTTCCAAATGTTGTTAAAGCCATTACACAGTTCCAGTTAACCATCTTAAGTGGCTGATATCCAAGGCTATCCAAGTTTTGTATCTTACACACATTAGTAACTTATTACAACTGAGCTATCCAAATTGTCAAAGAAAACATACTAACATTTAAAAGACTAAAAAGACTTTAAAAAATTGTCCAGCCTGCATCAAGGCATCCCTGAGCGACGCGTTTCATGGTGTATACATCTACGGCATCTTCAGGCTCAGAGTGGTGTTACCTCAGGTTTGGCTATTTAAGTTTTTCTCGCTTTGACGTCATTACTACATGTGCATGATGTACTTGCGCACTGATGCAACAAGAGGTTCCACACTGCTGGTATAGGTGGGATGTCCGTGTTGCAAACGTAATCACGGTGTGCATGAATAAGTAGTTTTTCAGCGTATTGTAATTGATATTTTGTTTGCGGGGCTGCTAAGGGTTTATAATTACTTTGATTAATTTGCAAATTATTGTTTAAAACTGTTTGGGCCAATGCAGTATTATAATTATTTTTCTGAATATCATCCTGATGTTCATGAGTAGTACAATAAAGGAGAGTTGTGGGCGAGTAAATGGGTCCAAAGAATTCTGTGAAAATCCATGGGAAAAGTTATGGGGGATGAGGTAAAAAGTATGTTTGTTGTGGTTTTTTGTGAAAATGTGTGAAAATTAGAAAAAACGGGCGGGGTTGTTTTTTAGTATGTGAAAAACTAATTTAAGTTTTTTTTGGGAAGATGAGGTTTAAACTAATTTGTGAATTAGTTAAAATGGATTAGTTTGAAATGAGGCGTGTGTTTATGTGATAAAAAATCACGTGGTTTGTTGAGTTATCGTACACTTACTGGATTATTCGGTTATAAAAGCCATGTAAATTGGTGTTTCTTGTGGTTTTTTTCTGAAAATATGTGTGAAAATCGGAAAAAAAACGGGTGCTTCATGTGAAAAAAGTAATTTAAGTTTTTTGGGCAGACGAGATTTAAACTAATTTGTTTAACTAATTTTCAGAAAAAATGAGGTGTGTGTGAAAGAGATAAAAAACGATGTGGTTTGTTGAGTTATCATACACTTCACTGGATTATTCGGTTGTAAAAAACCAGGTAAATCGGAGAATTTGACAAAGTCAGACAGTTTTGAGAAATTTGTTTGAAACATATGACAAAAGCAACAGGGAAAATGACGTTTTCGTGGGTTCTGATGAAAAGAGAGACTGAATATCTGTGAATGTATGAAGAGAGGGTACTAGATGAAAATAAAATTTGGAAGTGAAAAGTGATTTAGGTTAATTTTTTAAACAATTAGAAAGAATTTGAAGTGAAAAGAGGTTAGAATAATTTTGAGAATGTGTGAAGTTTGTAAAGAGAGAAGAGTTTTATGTTATCGTGCTAAACGGAAATCAGTCTCCTCAAAAGAACAACGGGTTTGAGATTTAATTTCATTGAACTAAATCTCTTATTCACTGAACCTCAGAATTAAAGTGAAGCTGAAAAAATACTGGTTCAGGAACATACATATTTTTTTTAAACATGCAAATAGATGTAGATTTTGTAATGATGGTATTTAAAATAGTTTTTTTAGCCAACAACTAAAAGTTTTCCCTCTAGTGGTTGTAAAGTTGTTTTTCGTTCTGAGACAATTACACAATATACGTGGTATAATTCATTTGGTGGTCTATTTAATTTAAATCGCATTTCGCTGTCAGCAGTTGCTGATAATTCACATAGACGTGATTTGGATTTGCTGACATCGAAGTGGAATATCATAAAAGTGGAGTTTCATAAAATTTTGGTAACTGACTTGTGTACCCAAATCGATATCCATATTTTTTGCAGCTACAAAGCTGTTGTAAACTCGCGCATAATCTAAACTGTTGGGTTCAAAGTTGCACTCGAATTCTTGTTCGGGAAACTGTTTGCTATTCACTCTGATCTGAATCCATTCTAGTAACATGTGATCAAATACCATATTGTTTATGGTTTGATTATTTAATTGGTTAGATTTTTGTAAGATGACATAAAGATGGACAGTTTTATTTTGAGTTGTAGTAACTCGCCAACTGACACAAGAGTCAATTCGAGTATCAGATTTGTACAGTTTGCATGATTCCCAAAAGATTTCATGTGTATTGCCGCTTGCTAACAGAGATTCTAGTTTTGCAAGTACTTGTAGTGATGATTCCACTTTTGAAATAAACCAAGACACGCGATATATTTCAAATTTATACAACGTAGCCCCAACTCTCTGAATAATGTCTTTGTAGTCACTGTTTTCTAGTTTTATGGTATGTTTTACACTGCGAAACACTTTATCCACATCTCCACAGAATCCAAACAACCGATTCAGTGGTAAGAATAAACTTACATTTTGACTATTTTTTTGTAATTTCATATCTGTCCAAGAATCCTTGATTGAATTCAGGATTTTTCTTCAACGCTTGTGCAAAATCCTTTATCTTATTATTCGTGTCCAGTTTATCTTCACCTCCGTCGTACAAATACTTATTCATTTTTTAACTGTCTGCGGTATCTTTGAACCACATCATACTTGTGGCAGCACTGAGTGAAAAGTCTTCGGTAAAATCAATTAAATTGTGAATCGTGGTCGTCACTCCTGGCAATTCAATATCTTCCAATTCTCTGTTTTCTATATAATATTGAGCTCTCTTAAAAATGTTGTACCTGTTATTGACCATCGTAACTACATCATTGCCGCCAATATCAGATCCATCTAATTTCAGTACTTTGCCTCTGACGTGTATACAGGGTGATTCAGAATTCATCATCAATATTTAGTGGGGAGGAAGGGAATAAGAAAAGAAAGAGATTTCACATAGGAAAGTATGGGGGCAGACGAACGCATGGTGGTGTAGAGGGCGCTGTGTGTACACACCTCTCATACAGAAGCACAGCTGTTTGACGCGTGCAGTCAGTTGTCATTCGACAAGGTGAATTTGCAGAAGTAACATGAACCGGTATACGTGGAATAAATGTGCAGATATGCATGTAACTTACGGTGCGGCAGGAGAAAGATGTCTTCGAGCCAGGCAATTGTATGCAGCGCGCTTCCCAAACCGCCGTGTGCCACAGCATCAGATGTTTTCACGTATTCATCGCCAACTGCGTGAAACAGGATCGTTTGCTGCTAGTAATGTTAATCGAGGGAGGCGCAGATCGGCACGGACAGTAGCAGTAGAGGAAGCTGTCCTACAGGAAATCGAGGAACAACTGGTGCTAGCACACGAGGTATGGCTAGGCAGTTTGGAATTTCGCAAGCAACAGCGTGGCGGATATTACACGATGAAGGGTTACATCCGTTTCATCTGCAAAGAGTGCAATTATTGGCAGCAGACGACCATCCCAAGCGTGTTATTTTTTGTCAGTGGTTCATGCAGAGAACAGCCGTTGATCCCAATTTCCCAACGTATGTTCTTTTCACCGATGAGGTGTTGTTCACTCGAGAGGGTGTCTTCAACACACACAATTGGCATGTGTGGGCTCATCAGAACCCACACGGTACAAGACCTGGAGCTGCGCAACAACGTTTTGCTGTCAATGTGTGGACTGGGATTGTCGGTGACTGTTTGTTGGGCCCGTATTTACTACCATCCCGTTTGGACGGTGCCAAGTACCTAACATTTCTTCAGACTGTGTTACCGGATCTTCTGAACGAGGTTCCTGATGGTAGTCTCCGGCGAATGTGGTTCCAGCATGACGGCGCTCCTGCACATTTCACAAATGCTGTGCGTGCTTACCTATGCAGACAGTTTGGTGGTCAATGGATTGGCCGCGGTGGACCGGTTTCTTGGCCACCACGTTCACCGGATTTATCTCCAATCGATTTCTTTGTATGGGGTGCTATGAAAAACATGGTGTACGAGACCCCTGTTGATAGTGCTATAGATCTTGTAGCACACATATCAGTTGCTGCTTCAAACATCCGGGAAATGCCAGGCATCTTCCACAGGGTCCGGCTGTCCATGCAACGCCGTTGTGAGTCATGAATTCTAGCACGTGGTCGGCAGTTCGAGCACCTCTTGTAAGTCTGTACAACCAATGCAAAGAAATGTTACATGTAAGATAATAAATGTTTTTTCCTTACCACTTCCTTCTTATGTGTTCTTTCCATCATTGAACTGGGGTCATTTTGCCCTACTACATGGCATATGCACCCATGCTTTCCTATGTGAAATCTCCTTCGTTTCTTATTACCTACCTCCCCACCAAATATTGATGATGAATTCTGAATCACCCTGTATAACTGTTGTGAGGATGTAGGAAAATGTCCATATCTTTGGTAAATATTTCGTATTTTTCGAGATTTTTAACATTAACATTGGTTTCTCGATATTCTAAGTACTCATATTTTGTCTTGGAATTATTGTCTATTGAGTCTTCGAACAAATTCCAGTAAGAAGCTTCAACATTCATCCTATACTTACTTTATGATTTTTAGGCCATTTCCGTATATTAACTGATTAAGAATATTTCTGCTCTTAGGGGATATTTTCTCGTTTTTTCGAACGATAGGCGACAGATTTGCATAAAATATTTTAATTCGCTTTCTCAGTATCTTCATCTTTATTTGGGTCTGATGTGTAACATATAAGTCACGTTTTCCTTGTTTAAGTCAATTACTTTATTGTTCTGATCGGTTACTTTCATTCTAACATTGTAAATGTAATCAGTTTTATTCAGCGGTAAATATATGGGGAAGAAGGGATGTGTGTCGATTAAACTGCCAGGCAGTGTTTGAGGCACGAAACTGTACAACACGTCGCTCTTCTGGTTATTGAGATAGGAAGATTCGACAATAGAACAGTGAATTAGAATGCGATCGACCCCTCTCATTATGTTTGGTGGGAACTTTCCTTCATTTTTTGCTTCATCAATAATTTTCGATTCGAACCCTAGTATTTCTCACAACTTTCCTTCAGAAAAATCTATTTTATATCCTCTTGCCAAACAAAAAACAAATCTTAATGTGGGGAGGTTGCTTTCTAGTATTATAGGGCTAGGATCCCCAAAGACATTTTTCAAAACCTCATTAAATCCGTCTATATCGTACATTCCATTCAGGAAAATTATTTTATTCCATTGCCTTCCATTGAAGTATTTCAGAGTGTTATTGTTATATTTATCACTGATTGTTGTACCAGGAATACCACATATTGCTCCTGATCAGTGCTATCTCGTATTCACATTGAGTGTGATAGGCATTTCATAATTAATTTCCAAATCTTTGGGGTTGTATGCCGTAATACTAGAGGAATTGATAGTTATAAGTACCATCTTTATTAATATAGTGTAGTACTATATTATATGCTGGTTGTTGTAACAACCAGCATTACTATTATATGCTGGTTGTTACCACAATTCATTCCTATCATTAGGAGTTTTCAAACTGATACAATACATCATATGGGCTTATGTTAGTATTCCTTCATTTAATGTAATAGATGCAATAGTAACCGCATTTTACAGAGTAATTTGCTTAAATTTGCGAAGAGTTATACATGATCGGCTTTGAAGATGTAAGTAAGTAGTGTTTAATTTCTTCTGGTGGCGATAAACCGAATGGATCAAAGTACTCAACGTAAGGTAACTTCGCATCATTGAAATAAGCTACCCAATGAGTTGCTGAACCACGGGAAACGTCAAAGTTCACTATACCATTTCCGTTCTTGAATATTTTTGTTGGCAAAGAAGCAATAGAGTATACACCATGGAATCCTTTTTCGTTTTTCATTATATTTTCGATGTCTAAGTTACTTAATGGCTCTTTTTTTTTAATCCCTGAACTATTTGTTTTCCTGGAATGTACAAACCTTTTCCTTTATTTTATTTTTAGATATTCCTTTCCTTTATTTTTAGATAAGCCAGCTGCTCTTTGCTTTCCAGGAATGATAAACCCTTTTCCTAAAACTTTTTGTGCAAGCTTAGTACCAGCATATCCTGCAGCTCCAACTGCAGCTGCTTTTCCCAATGCTACGAGTGCAGGTATTAAGAACGGCAGAAATCCACCTAACTGTGTTTTACTGAAACGAAGTCGAACTGGCATTTTAGATTTTTTCAGTTTAATGATTTGTCTCTTCGTCAGTTTCAAAGTATCGTTACCTTTCTTTTGTGAATCAATACTTAAAGTTATAGGATTCTTATTTACAAACGCACTCTTCAATTTTTGTTTTTGTCCAGGCGTTAAACTAGTTAGATAACTGTGATACATTATACTTTATTTTTATAAGTATCACGCACTTATATTTTATATATAAAAATTAAGCATGTATTGTGTAAAGTGTAAAACGAAAACTTTAACGGATAACGTTGAATAAGTCACATCAAAGAATAAAAGAGTAATGATGAGAGGTAGATGTTGAACGTGTGGAAAATGATGTATAAATTTGTGAAACAGAAAGGAAAATTTGCAAAAGGTGGAGATATAGTAAGCTGGATTCAAGAAAAGTTTAATCCACCCGAAATGCACATTCCACGTTACCAGTATTGTGGACCTTTAACGAAACTGGAGAAAAGGTTAATGCGAGGAGATCCTGGTATTAACCGTGTGGACAAAGCCTGCAAAAAGCACGATATTTCTTACAGCAAATCTGCAGAAACTAAAAAGAGACACGAAGCCGACCAAGAATTATTAAATGATTTGGATGAAATTCAGAATCCAACTTTAGGAGAAAGAATTTCAAGAACGATTATCAAACCCATCATTAAAACAAAGAAACGGTTCAGTTTAGGACACAAGAAATAAGATGCTTTCTTCCGTTTACTATGACCCATTAAAGGGATTTTCCGGTATAAAAGATCTAATGCGCAACACTGGATTGATGGAAAAAGAGGTAAAAAGATTTCTCCAACAACAAGATGTGTACACGTTACACAAACCCATTTTTAAAAAATTCCAAACCAGACGGGTTTATGTCTCGAATGTAGACGACCAGTGGCAGAGTGATTTAATCGATATGCAAAAATTTAAATTTCACAATAACCACACGAATTACATTTTAACCGTGATTGACATTTTCAGCAAATTCGCCTGGGCAATACCTATTAAAAAGAAAACCAGTAGCGAGATTACCAAAGCATTTGTAGAAATTTTTAAACAACGTAAGCCATCCAAGTTACAAACGGATAAGGGAACTGAGATTATCAATAAAGAAACTCAACCATTGTTGAACCAACGAGGTGTCCATTGGTTTGCCACTGAAAATGAGACTAAAGTTCAAATTGTGGAACGATTTAATAGGACTCTAAAGACAAAAATGTGGAAATATTTCACTGCTAATAACACTAGAAAATGGATCGTTGTTCTACCAAAATTCATTAAGAATTACAGTACTTCTTATCACAGATCAATAAGAATGACCCCAAAAGAGGCAAGCGTGCAGAAAAACAAAGATGTTATCTGTTTGGTAAAAGAATTAAATCTATTACAGCACCAAAATTTAAAATTGGCGACAGAGTGAGAATCGCCAAGTACAAGATACCGTTTTGAAAAGGTTATCTGCCGAATTTTACAGAAGAGATTTTTCAAATTGCTCAAGTTCTTAATACAGATCCCATAACCTATAAAATCAAGGATCTAAAAGGAGAACCAATCATTGGTAGTTTTTACACCCAAGAAATGGTGAAATACAAAAAGCAAGATGACATTTATAAAGTGAAACCATTCTGAAAACTAGAGTGAAGAATAATAAAAAAGAGTATTATGTTAAATGGTTTGGTTATGATAATACATTTAATTCCTGGGTCAAAGAACATGATCTTTTTAAATAAAGCAAATGGAGATTCATAATTTTGACTTTGAAGATGAGAAATTTTTGAACAGAAACGTATTAGCACCTCTCTGGCCTTTTAGACTTTTAATCTGTGGTCCATTGGGGCTCAGGGAAGACGAACCTTTCGTTGAATTTAATATTTAAACATCTCTACTATAATAAAATCTTTTTATATGCCAAAGATTTAATCGAGCCGAAATATCAGTTTATGCAAGAAATATTCGACAATTTGCACGAAAATTCGGAGAAAACATTTGGCGAAAAAATCTCAATTGCAACTTTCTCTGCCAGTAAAGAAGATATCATCAAGGTCAACGAACTGGATCCCGACATGCAAATTTAATAGTTTTCAACGGTTTCGTAATGGAAAAAGATCAAAAACTCATCGAAGAATTATTAGTCAGAGGAAGGAAAAAGAACATATTGATTTACCTGACACAGAGTTATTTTTCGACTCCAAAAGACATTCGACTACAGTGTAATTATTTTATATTCTTTAATATGCAGAACAAGAGAGAAATGTTGCAGATACAAATGGATCATGCAACAGAAATCAGGAAAGGTATTTTTATGCAGTTTTATGCATATGCAGTTTCAAAACCACACGATTTCTTATTAATCGATAAAAAAACCAAGCACATGCCTCTCAAGTTCAAAAACAACTTTGGTAAATAAAGATGAATTACTTGACAAAGTTTGGCGTCATCAGCCCTGAGACAGGTTCCGAAAGAGGACCAGCGGAAATTCCAGGTGTCAGGAAAGATATTTTTATGCAGTTTTATGCATATGCAGTTTCAAAACCACACGATTTCTTATTAATCGTTAAAAACCCAAGCACATGCCTCTCAAGTTCAGAAACAACTTTGGTAAATAAAGATGAATTACTTGACAAAGTTTGGCGTCATCAGCCCTGAGACCGGTTCCGAAAGAGGACCAGCGGAAATTCCAGGTGGCGGTTTTAAATTGACACATGATAGGGACTACGACATGAGTAATAACCACAAATAACTTGACCACTGTTCAAAACAGTCCAATGAATACATTGGTGAGAAATAAAGATGGGTTTACGTTCCCACGAAGCATTGCATTCGACGGGCATAGTTTCAATGCAGAAAAAAAAAATCCTTGATATTGCCGATCCCGAGTCTGATTCTGCTCCTGTAACTAAGGGATATTTGGAAAAAGTCGCATTAACAGGTGAGGATGTCTTTAATGTGAACAATAAGAGAATAGGAAATCTCGGGGAACCGAGGCACAACAGAAATGCGACAACAAAAAGTTATGTTGATGGCTTGACAAAGTTAGATCCTAACCCATCCAAATCTCTATTGAGAAATGAAAATGGACTTTTTGCATCAAGTGGGAGCAGCTTAAATGGCGATGCAAAGGGAAAACGAATTACGAATGTTGGCACCCCAATTGTAAACAATGATGCTGCTACAAAACTATACGTTGATAAAAATACTGTAATTTGCCTTAACTATGGTGATAAAGAAGTGAAAAAAGACATATTGCAGTCTCATCCAATTATACAGTTAAACACAAAATTCGACCTACTAACGCCACCTATTTTCAAAGATAATTACCATCTATGCATTTCTAATGGATATATAAGTAATCTGTTGCACAACAAATCCCTCTTTTAGTATAAAGTATCAAATTGGATGATCAAAATTTCATTGAAGTAGTAAGACCACAAAAACTTCAGCAGTTTTTTTCTGTTACTCCAGTAAACAAAAAATTTGACAGGGGCAGCAAGATTAGTGTTTCACTTACTAGACACTATCCAGATCCAAAAGAAAGAAGAAAGGTACCTGGAGGTCTTGTTTCAGACTTTCATCACTGGGTATATGTCTTTATTGTATATGAATAAAGATGAAAGACCTTAAGCAATTACACAGTATTATAGATGAAATCTTCAAATCGCGAGCTACTACAAAATCGAAAATTTAAGACACTATTTTGGGAGAGGAACGAGCTAAGGAAACGCTCGAAGAATTTCACAAGCCAGTGGTCGAACGGTTAAAAGGTCTGGAAACTGTGCATGAAGAAACCATTAAAAACCTACAAGATGTAGTAAAAATTTTAGAGCCAGAAGAGCCCACTGAGATGCCAGGAAAAACGTTCGTTTATAATCCAGATTCCAACTTGCAAGATGACATATTAAACCAATATAAACTAAAACTTCCGAGTGATATCTTACAGGTGAGAAATCCCATTCCTGAGCTGAAAGAAATGATTTGCTGAAAGAATTGACCAAACAATCGGGCATCTTCAGAAACTGGGGGGGGGGGGGGCAATAAGGCTACAGAAACCAAATGCTATAGTAGAACTACTGAGAAATATCGAATTATCGATAATCACATTGAGGCACTTAGAGAATATTTAAAGTCGATTAAGCCTAGCTATCTCAAAGAATTACTGAAAAATGCTTATGAGAAAATTGACGACTTTAAAAATTTTATACAAAAGGGAAGTGGATGGGTGTTTGACAAAATAATTTCTATGGAAATTCAAATGTCTCAGTATAATGCAGTTGGAGCATCTGCTTTCGTAAATTTACCACAACATTTGAAATCTACATAAGGTATGGTGAATGTTAAAAACTACGACAACAAATGTTTCTTGTGGTTAATATTATCAGCTCTACATCCTACTAAAGACCATCCACAACGTGTGGAAAAACATAAAATATTTGAAAACGCCTTAGACACATCTTCATTGACTTATCCAGTAACCCTCGATCAAATCCTGAAGTTCAAGGTTTTAAATAATCTTTCCATAAATGTTTTCAATTCTAAGAAAGATGGTTTGCATACGTTATATATTTCACAGAATCCTGTTAAAGAACCCATACAACTTTTACTTTTAAAAGACAGCAATAATTCTCACTATTGTTGGATTAAAAATATTAGTAGGGTTACAGCATACCTTTCAAGACATGGTGGTAAATCCTATCCCTGCCCATACTGTCTTCATAATTTCACTCGCAACGATTTATTAAAGAATCACGTAGATAATTGCAAATCAAACACTTTACAAACTATCAAGTTTCCCGAAGCGAATAGTACGAAATTCCATACAATTAAAAACGGTTTGAACCAACCATATGTGATTTATGCAGACTTCGAATGCTTTTCGAAATGTAGAAGAATTGTGAATAATCCATGTAGGCTGCAAACTAAGTATTTAGTAGCGTCAGGATTTGCATATATTATAGTTGGACCGGAAGGTAAACTGATCAAAACCAGAATGCACAGAGGGAAAACTGTAACAGAACAATTTTTGAATGAAATGATCGAAGCCGAAAATTTGATCAATGATTTGAAGAAATGTTAAGATGACTGATTTTTTATTGGCAAATTTTTACTGGAGCAAAATATTGTAATATTTGTGGGAAAATTCTAGGAACTGATAGAGTAAGGGACCATGATCACTTAACTGTAAAATACAGAGGTGCTGTTCACAACAAATGTAATCTTCAATACAAATTCTCACTTGAAATACCAGTGTTGTTTCATAATCTCAAAGGATTTGATGGTCACTTTATAGTAAAAGATTTGTGGAAATTTAAAGATAAGAAGAAAATTTCTTGTATTCCACAAACTACAGAAAAATATATATGCATTAAATTCTGTCAAATTAAATTTATTGATTCATTCATGTTCCTCAGCTCTTCACTGGATTCATTGTCGAAAAATGTGGAAAATTTCTACATCCTAAGTCAATACTGCAGACAACATAATCTGAATGACTCACAGAAAGAACTTTTGAAAAGCAAAGGAAGTTTTCCATATGAGTACTTGCAACAGAGTGCTCAGTTTTTGCAAACGTCACTTCCATCCAAAGAGAATTTTCAAAACAATGAACAATACGAAAGAGCTCAAATTTTATGGAAAGCCATTTCTACGTTTGGGGAATATCACGATCTGTACATGATCACTGCTAGGAGATATATTTGAAAACTACGGAAATTCGTTGTATGAATAACTACCAACTCGATCCTTGTCATTATTTTCGCTCTCCTAGCTTATCCTATGCTGCCTGTTTAAAAAAGACAGAAATTGAGCTGGAACTTATAAAAGGTGATATGTATTTTTTCATAGAAAGAGCTCTGCGAGAAGGAATATCTTTAGTGTCTAAGAGGTTTGCACAGGCCAACAATCCTTTAGTAGATCCATATGAGAGAAGTAAACCACAAAACTATATCATGTACTTTGATGCAAACAATTTATATGGCAGGGCAATGTCTCAACCTCTTCCAACTGGTAATGTCAAAGGGGTAAATGATATTAACTTGTTTAATATTCCAGACGACAGCAAAAAGGGTTATTTCTTCGAAGTTGATCTAGAATATCCGGCACATTTACACGATTTACACGATTTTCCCTTGGCTCCTGAAAAATTGAAGCTCTCTTGATTCCAAATCTGTTCGACAAGCAAAATTATGTCGTTCATTATAAGTTACTTGAACTCTATGTGGAACTGGGATTGAGGGTGAAACAGGTGCATAGTCTTTGAATTTGATCAAAAACCATGGCTGAAACCTTACATAGATTTTAATACAATAAAACGAATTAATGCCATAAATAATCTTGAAAAAGACTTTTTCAAACTGATGAACAATGCTATATATGGCAAATGTTTAGAAAATAAGAGAAAGAGAATAAAATGCCACATTGTGAATACTGAAGAAAAGCTTAAAAAATTAATTGCAAATCCTAGGTACGTTTCTTGTGTTAAACTTGCAGAAAATTTCGTAATTCTCCATATGAAAAAGAAAAATATTATATTAGATAAACCATACCATATGACATTGGTGTAACGATTTTAGAGTTGGGTAAATTACACATGTATAATTTCTTCTACAATTTTCTGAAACCAAAATTTAATGCTGAATTGTTATTTACCAATATTGATTTCTTCTGTGTTAATATCCAGACAGATGACATATATGAAAAATTTAACTCAGAATACTATGATTTCTCAAATTACCCCACAAACCATGCATTATACAGTGAATCAAATAAAATGGTTCCATGAAAATTTAAAGACATATTAAAAGGTCTTCCAATCAAAGAGGTTGTTGCGTTACATCCAAAATTGCATTCTATTGATACTACAATTCCCAAAAAAGGAGCTAATGGAGTTACAAATGAATTTAGTCATGAAGATTATCGGGAATGTCTATTTGATGGAAAAATCGTATATACACATCAAACGGAATTTCAAGCGGAACAATATGATATACATGTATACCAAATTAAAAAAATTGCTTTATCCCAAGAAACACAAAACGACATATCAATGGAATTCAAACTTATGCTTTTGGAAATTATAGAATCTCAGATGTGTATGATAAAGCAGAGGCAATACCATTTACAAAACTTTGAACTGAGAACAAATGCAAAAAAAAAATTAGATACTAATAACACATTTTGAAAACTGTACCAATTTGTAATTCTTTTGAAATGCTAATAATCAGTGTTTATTATCTCTCTCTCAATTAGAAGAGGAGACATAGGGACTTAAATTTAAGTGGTCTCGACTCAATTTCTGTGAAATTGTATGATCCTTTGTAATAAAAATAAGGTAATAAACTGCTTCAACAAAGCTAGCAACCAAAGGTTTCTGAAACTCTAAACATTTCTCAAGAATCTGCCTAAATGAAAATATCTGATCCACACATCCCTTACCACTTCTGAATCCGCATTGCTCATCACACAATCGACTGTCAACCAGATTCTTAATTCTATTAAGCACAATCATGGAAAGAACTTTACCTGGAACAGAGAGTAGGCTGATACCCCTATAGTTATCACAAGAAATACGATCACCTTTTTTGAAAATAGGGATAACAATAGCTCTGGTAAAATCCTTAGGAACCATGCCTTTATCATAAAAGATATTCAGAATTTCAGTCATCCAAGTGGTAACTGAAACATTCCTAGCTGTAAGCATTTCCATAGTAATTTCATCTATCCCTGGGGATTTATGAAGTTTAAGTTTAGAAATAGCCAAAATAACTTCAGATTGTGTTATAGGGCTGACATCAAAGCCACCAATGCATCTATCATAATTACAAACAATGGGAGTAGAACTAACCACATTGTTTAGAACATCACTGAAATGCTCAGCCCACCTAGCAATGACACATTCCTGCAGTTCTTTCTTTCTGAAATAAGCTCAAGTGCCTTATCACTCAGATAATTCTGCCTCCTCTGCTCCTTTTTTCCTAAAAGAGTACTGTTAGTGTCCAAAAAAGCCTGTTTAAAATGATCCCATTCTTCCTCAACTTCAGTAGTAAGCATACCATGACTATCATAATGATTAAGTAACCTATCATGGTAAGCTTTGGCTATAACTGGATCTTTCAGAGCTTCAGTATTAAAAGTAAATTTTCCAACCCTAGTACAACACTTTTTAAGTTTAAGTTGCAAGACACTTTTAACAAGGTAATGGTCAGATCCAATTTCAGCTTCCCTATATGACCTGGTATTCCTAACAGAACTAGCCCATTTGCTGCTAATTAATATATAATCAATCATATTCTTATGCAGCCCATCAGGTGAAACCCATGTGTACTTATGTATGTCATGGTGTTTGTAATAAGTGTTAGTTATTCTGAAACCATTGAGTTGACTTACCTGTAGGAGACATTGCCCATTACCATTGCAGCTACCAATACCAAAAGGGCCTATCATTCCTCCCCAAAGTTCAGAGTCAGTACCAACTTTGGCACTGAAGTCACCTAGAACAAGGGTAATATCTCCTTTCTTGCGAGAATTCAAAATATCCTGAAAGTTGTCCATAAAACATATCCTTCTCATCCACATCGACATCCTCAGTGGGGGCATACCAGACAAGCTAGTTAACATAATGAAAGCTCTCTATAATAACACTGAGTCGTGTGTGAGAGTTGGTAAGGCTTGTAGCAATTGGTTTAGCATTACTTCTGGTGTTCGACAAGGGCGCATTTTGTCTCCTTTTCTCTTTAGCTTGGTTATTGATTATGTTATGCAAAATTCACTTCAAGGGAAAGATTTTGGCCTTAAATGGACTGGAGGTACAAAAATTTCTGATTTAGATTATGCCGATGATTTAGCCCTTTTGGTAAATGATGTTGATGAAATGAACTCTTTCATTAGGGCTGTTGATGAAACTGGTACTAGAGTAGGTTTGGTTATAAACAGAGAGAAAACTAAAGTGATGAAAATTGGTCAGGCAGGCTGTGATTCAGTTAATCTGAATGGTTGCAGTCTTGAGCAGGTGTCACAGTTTAATTATCTTGGGAGCTATGTAACAGATAATGGTGATGTGCGGCATGTGATTAACAGACGAATAGGGATTGCTGCCGAGACTTTTAAGAATCTATGGAGAGTGTGGAAAAATAGGCGTATACACCTAAAGACTAAAATTAGACTGTATAATAGTTTGGTTCTTTCTAGTGTTAGTTATGGTAGTGAAACTTGGACGCTTTGTAAACAAGATAACAGGAAACTAGATGCTTTTGATTCCAGATGCTTACGCAGTATCTTGGGCATTAGGTGGTTCAACTTTGTTACTAATGATGAGGTTAGGCAAAGGAGTTTGCAACCTCCTTTAAGCATCATATTGTGCAGAGACTCCGTTGGTTTGGCCATGTTGCCCGTATGAATAATTATAGATTGGCGAATAGGGTTATGAACAGTGTGCCTAAAGGCCTCAGAAAGAGAGGGAGACCTAGGATGCGATGGGCAGACAATGTCAAACAGGACCTTGTTAGAATTGGTGTGCAGTGGCCAGATGCAGTAGATGTAGCTCAGGACAGACTTGCTTGAAGAACTAAATTGCACAGTCTGGTTGGACCTCCGTAGCCCATGGCTGCTTGAGGATGATGATGATGATGAATAAACTGTTTAGAACAACTTTGTACAAGCGACAAAGTATTAAATATCCCAGCAGTTTATCTAGTATATTACAAAGTATTAAATATCCCAGCAGTTTATCTAGCTAAAGTCAAATATATTTTTTTTATTCCTGTCAACACTAATTATTTTTTGTCAGATTAGAGAACTTGATAAATCATAACTATCAATGCTAAAACCAAGCTTCTAGCTCGATTAGAACAAAAGTTATTGTAACACAAAATCTAAGAGTATCGAACCTGCAAAACTTAAAATAATGGGTCGAGACCACTTCCAATACATTTAACGTATAGTATTTGTCGAATGGAACACAATTATATTAGTTTGAGTTCTGTAGCTCTATTAGAAGCAGAGCTATGAAGCCGCAAAATTAAGAGGGGTTGACCCACTTTGTCGGCTTCAAAACGGTTTCAGACTGATTATTCTTTCATCAGATTATAGAACTAGGTAAACCCCAACTATTAAAATTGAAACCAAGATCCTAGCACAATTAGAATAGACGTTATAATTCGACAAAATCTTAAAGTGTCGAACCCAGAAAACAAAAACTAAGAGGTCGAGACTGCTTCCAATACATTAAACGTAGATGCTTCCCGAATGTAATTTAAAGACATTAGTTTGAGATGTATGACTCAATTAGAAGCAGAGTTATAAGGATACAAATTTAAGAGGGTTCGACCCAGTTTCTAGGTTAGGAAACGGGTCCAACACCGTTTCCATTAAATTTAATGAATTTATGAAATGAGTTCCAGTACTAAAACATGATGTTGATGTAAAAACCGAAAATGTTTCGAAATCTTAAATGAGAATCAGCAATGTGTAGTATGCAAAATGTTTTGAACCCAGAAGACCTTAAGTAACTAGGTCGAGACCAATACCCACATGTTGAAAGTGTAGTACACCCCGAATGAAATCCAATAATATTAGTTCCACGTCTATAGCTTGATTACAAAACAAGTTATGAGATCATAAATTTAAAAGGGTTCGACCCACTTTCTCGGCTAGGTAAGGGGTCCGAACCCGATTCTAGTTAGTTCAGAAATAGTGTCTGCTTAGTATTATTGAATAACACCAGAATGAGCTCTGTAGCATAATTATATCAAAAGTTATTTCAACTTTTGTAAATTGCAAAGAATTAACTCTCACTCTTCCTCGCCTCCCTCCTCCCCCACCTCTCCCATAGAATCAATGTTATTTAAAATACTGATCAACATTACAAAGTAATTTAATCGCACTGGTTTAATTTTTTTGCAGCTAGATATTCAAAACACTGCTACAAAAACTTATTATTTTAGATTTGAGTTAAAGTTCATAATACTATTTTATTTTTAATTTTGTTTCTTTACACACTGCTAGAATATGAGTTGCTGCTGTATGGTATATAAGACAGAGAGAGGAGGAGGAGACAGAGAGAGAGGAAGAGAGGGGAGGGGACAGAGAGGAGGGCCATCCATCGAAACGAACAACTTCCCCGAACCAGTATTTTTTTTCAGCTTCACTTTAATTCTGAGGTTCAGTGAATAAGAAATAAGAGATTTAGTTCAATGAAATTAAACCACGAGCCCGTTGTTCTTTTAAGGAGATTGATTTCCGTTTAGCACGATAACATAAAACTCTTCTCTTTACAAACTTTACACATTCTGAAAATTATTCTAACCTACATCACTTTTCACTTCAAATTCTTTCTAATTGTTTAAAAAATTAATCTAAATCACTTTTCACTTCTGAAAAGTTGTTTTTTTTTTCATCTAGTACCCTCTCTTCATACATTCACAGATATTCAAAGTCTATCTTTTCATCAGAACAACCGAAAACGTCATTTTACCTGTTGTTTTTGTCATATGTTTCAAACAAATTTCTCAAAACTGTCTGACTTTGTCAAATTCTCCGATTTACCTGGTTTTTTACAACCGAATAATCCAGTGAAGTGTATGATAACTCAACAAACCACATCGTTTTTTATCTCTTTCACACCCACCTCATTTTTTCTGAAAATTAGTTAAACAAATTAGTTTAAATCTCGTCTGCCCAAAAAACTTATATTACTTTTTTCACATGAAACACCCAGTTTTTTTCTGATATTCACACATATTTTCAGAAAAAACCACAAGAAACACCGATTTACATGGCTTTTACAACCGAATAATCCAGTAAGTGTACGATAACTGAACAAACCACATGATTTTTTATCTCATACACACACACCTCATTTCAAACTAATCCATTTAAACTAATTCACAAATTAGTTTAAACCTCATCTTCCTAAAAAAACTTAAATTAGTTTTTCACATACTAAAAAACACCCCCGTTTTTTCTAATTTTCACATATATTTTCACAAAAAATCACAAGAAACATACATTTTACCTCATCCCCCATAACTTTTCCCATAGATTTTCACAGAATTCTTTGGACCCATTTACTGGCCCAGAACTCTCATTTATGCTACTACTTTCATGCATCCTGTCGCTATATTATTGGAATGTTTTACCAATATAAATGTTTTTTCTCTTAAGAATATTTAGTGGGTCGGGTATTGTAATTTGATACACACACCCCATGACCAGTTTCTTATCCCTATCATTAACTATCAGGTTTTTTATTGAGTGTGTTATTGTTGTAGGTAATTTTAAATCATATTTTCTCAAAGTGTGATCCAATACATTTGAAATATTTTTCATAAATGGAAATGTATAAGCAAACTTATTCGGGGTGATTTGTTGATTGGGTCTGGGTTGGAAATCTCCGTTAACTATATATTTGGTGTTGCTGCTCCATCGTTTTAACTGATTATGGGTATAACTCACCTTAGATACAGTTAAATTTATGTACTTTAGTTCATTTTGTAGTGTTGCCTGTTTAGCACAGTATCGATATGCTCTGATGTAGTGAGGTATGACACTAGCTTTTTTATATTTTAAAGGGTGACATGAGTTCGCAGGGATATAGGTAGGTATATAAGTTGCTTTTCAGTACAGTTGTTTCACAATTTTTTTTATGTCTTGTTATCATTATATTGAAATATGGTAATTGTTGTTTTGTTTCAGATTCTAAGGTAAACTTTATGCTAGGTAGGATTCCATTGATTATCTGTATAAATTCATGCAATTTATCCATATCATGAGGCCAAAAAATTAGCACATCATCGACAACCGCATGTAGAGGGACGGCTTGTAAGTGGCTTTCATCAAGGCCATTTCCTCCACATGCCGTATGACAACATCGGACATGAGACCAGACAGAGGGGATCCCACTGGGACACCCTCAGTCATCAGTGGCTCATTATTTTGCTGTGATCAACATTATACAGCCGGTTCATCTTCTTAGGACTGGTAGCTTACAAACAACGGTGCTGTGAGAATTACTTGTCTCATCTGTGAATGCCTGTGATAAGCAATTGTACCAGCTACTACAAAGTGGTAACTATCCTTTGTTTAATTTAAGGTTTAATGTATCTTTGCATAGCTTTAAGATTACAATTATGGCTCTTAAGTTACTGAAATATCAATTTATCTTAGTTATTATGCTCCCAACTTTTGCGGGAAATAATAAGCGCTTCGCATACTAGGATTGTGATACACTGTGCTATCAAATGTAATAGCTTAATCATGATATATTAAATTTTTAACTATTGTTAGCTGTGTTTAAATTATATATATTTTAGAAGTTAGATTCCCATTGACATAACATGGAAATTCTCGAATATTTTGGTAGGCTGTGTTATATATCATGGAATATATTTCTTTATCATTTGTAACTTCAATTAACTCTAGTATGGACTATTCGTCAATGTAAGTATTATCTGCATGTCTTAGGGTTAATTAAACAATGTTATGAGTACCTGCATTCAAGGCTAGCTGTAGAGGCAAGACTCCAGCATTGTTACATTTATTTGGATCAGCTCCTATAATGTAAAATTGAAATATACATAAGAATATAATAAATTTAAGCATTACAAAAATCAGTGATAATGAGAAAAAAATTGCTCTTTCCAAAAATTTAAGAGAAAGCCAATTTATTGCTTGATTTCAAATGTGGAATCACCCTTATATTTTAAAACTTTTTGAACTATAAAACTCTGCTTGCTATATCAACACACAAAAATTAATACAAGATGTTGTAGAATTATGCAAGTATTACAGTGATGAAGCATCCACGGAAGCAACAAAAGCAATGGTTCCCTTAAAATCCTCATGTATAAAAAGAAAAAAAAAAGAAATATATGCATAAAATATAAATGCTTTCATATAAAAAGTAAAAGTATTTTCTTAACTTTAATTAGTTAATTTCAACAAAAAACTATTATTTAATTAAATATTCTTCAAATTTCCCTGTAATATAGCTCTGTATAATAAATAAAAGTGGCAGTCTGTCAGGATAATTGAGCTAGGAGTGTATGAAAAATATCACTTTTGCCACTGCTAATACATTTGGCATTGTATCACACTCCCAGAAAACCCAGTTTCCATCCTCAGCAGGCAGAAATTGCTGAAGAATGAGGCAATGAATTCCGATGGATTTTTGCATCATACCAGCTTTTTCTTGCAGTACTACGTTTGGATCATTTAATGGTATCATATAAATTCTTCCACCAGCCAGTTTTCTTAGATCACGATCTTTCCTTACTAGATTGGAGATAGTATTTCTGACTGAATGGGTATTTTAAACTTGTACTGCTTCATGATGCTGCTTAAGGTGTCCAATAAGTGGGGTATGTATGGAAATGCTATAGTGTATTTAATTTCGGGTTGTTGGGTTTTTCAGTTCGGGAAATTGGCCCTGAATTTTATAATAAATTGCTTCCATAAACTTGTCTGTATATCCAGCTCATCTCCCTGCATTCTTAATGTATTTTATTTCCATTTGCAGAAGTTCTGTTGAGCAGTATCACAGAGCTCATAAAAATAATGTCTGAAATGCTGACTTTTTATATGAGAAGGGATGGGCTGAGTCCAGGGGAATAAAATTGGGGATGAAGGTGGGTTTATGGGATACTGTAGTGCTTACAAAGTTCTGGAATCTCTGAATGGAAATATTCAAAAATGCTATGTTGCCATCAATTTCGGGTTCATGGGTGAATTTTATAGTGGGATTACATTATTCAATCTGTGTAATAGTTCCTGGAGTTGTGATGTGATCCCTCCCCACACAATAAAAATGTCATCTATGTACCTTGACCATAACAGTGAGGGCAGGTTCGCCAAGGATTGTGTTCTCGATGTGGCCATAAGGCCTGAGAGGGGCGAACCCATTGGGACATATTGGAGGTATGTGCTGCAATTAATTTGAAAATCATTGGAGGACATGGCTAGCTCCAGTGCATTGTACATGTTAAAGTATATAAAAGAGTGGTAGGTGTGGCTGTTGCTGTCAACATTGCCTTCAGTTTCATCGCAGCATCCAGTACTGGGGTACAGCGATACAACATTGAATGAGTGAAATGTGTAATGGGGGAGGATGGGAAAGTTACTGAGGCACCATACAAATTCGTATCCAGATATGATGGTGTAAGGGGTGTCGTGGAAGTATGGAGGAAAAAATTTTCAAAACTAGTGGGCAAAATGGATATCTAGGTTTGTACATTTTTACTTTAGCAAATAGTTGAGGTACGCTGGGGTATATTGGCAGTTTAGCTGCTTTTGCTAATGGCTGGGGTAGGAAGGGTTAGGCATGGATGTATGTGTTGTTTTTCTGCTGAGGTCCTGCCATCCTCTCAGACCTTCTACTATGAACACAGTGGAAGTTTTTCCCTCCACAGAAGCCCACCAGTGCAGCAAATTCAGGATCCATAATCAAGCTCAGAGCCATATATCAGTCCAGTAAGTTTATATGGTCAGCACCAGGACCCTGTGTGGTTGACCACTCCTCAACAGGGTAGAAAAAAAAGAAAAGTAGCCATAGTTGTCCAGATCAGTAGGCCACACTAATCTGGCAGCCTTCCCCTTCTGTTCACTTCCACAAGAGAGTATCTCTTTCGAAAGGTACTAACGGTCTGCACCACGAGAAGGCGGGGTCGGACATTAGGTGCTAGGCCTGGCCGGTTCTATGCATCATCACAGGGGATTGGTGCATAGCTCTCCTTCCAGTGACTACCTATCTACCATTTACAGACCACCATATAACTAAAGGTATTATGATGACATCCAGTAATGGATTCACTGTGCTGACAGGTATGCAACTCAGCAATGAACCAATTGAAGTGGTTCATAATGCCAGGATACACTGTAGTAAATAACGACATTCTAATTTGGAAACAAAATTATAGCATAAAGTTAAAACCAGTTAAAACACATTTTAAAACAATAAGTGCCACAACATGAAATGTTTAGAAAGGTTACATCATCTGCTCTTCAAACAATGGTGTGATCATTGGGTTCATTTTACAATACATATATATATACTGAAGAGCCAAAACATTATGGCCACCTGTCTAATATGATGCTAGTCCTCCACGTGCCACCAAAACAACTCTTTCCCAGCGAGGCATGGATGCCACAATATATACTATACAGCATCTATATATACTAATATTATACAGCATCAACATTGCTGAATTACACAGCATATTCAGAGTGTGTCAACTTTGGTAGCATCGAGGCTGAAACTTCGATTCCAAATAGTAAGAGCAAACCTTCATCGAGGCAGAAACGTCAGTGACAAGAAATAACAGTGTGAACCAGCGCTAAAGTCAGCAGAGCTGGCAATATACTATTCTCCTACTATGTCTCCTTTATACTAAATTGATGGTAATTGCATCTTAATGGTAATTGCATCGCCTTTTAAGATTAAAGATTAAATGGATTAAAGTCACCTTTAAATAAACGAAAGTCTATAAGTCACATTATCTAAAGAAAACATTAGCAGCTGATGGTATAGTGGTTAGCATGCCTGACATGTTAATGGAAGACATGGGTTCAAATGCCACTCACCACAAAACTTAACTTTTTCATCTATTTCATGAGTCCTGTGTTCTCCTGTCATGATCTCCTGTCCTTAATTATGTGTTAACTACTGTAGCAACTCTGATTTGCCAGGCAGTTCATGCCAACAAATACCTTTCCATTTGTCAGAGCCTTTTTCCACCCACATTTGCCATGATTGGTGAACGTTTTTCGAGACCACTGCCATTCTCCATAAACTTGGAATATTGCCTGATCCACTGATTTCCATCACCTCTATTATGGATGCTACTATCCATCCCACTCCAATGAAAACCTCCCTCCCTCGAAATCAGTCAGATCAACTTTTCCATTCGTCACTTTTGACTTTGCTTTCCACCATGCTTTTATGGCTTTTATAGGACTTTGTAGTGATGTAACACTAACAACAGTTAAGAAATTTTGCATACATTGGTTGTGATATGTGAGATGATGATGGTGATGAATAAAAATATATATCTATCTACTTTGAAAATGTACTTCTGCATGTTATCTTGAAAATATACATGATACTTCTGCATGCTGCAGTATTTATAATAATTTGGCCAGGCAATGTAACTTTTTGAGATCCTCATTGTGCCATTACAGTTGTCTGAACTTTATAGTTCACGATTGATTATATAAGATCTCTTACCTAACTTTTATAGTACAAAGGTTTCGACAGAAAATGTTTTTACCAATTAAAAGCATTTATTGCATTATTTTATGGCGAGTAATTAGAACAAATACACACAAGACTCCATATGCATTATAATAAATTACTAGAAAAAGTCTAGCTCATTTCTACAACAGCTGAGTGCCTTTAGAACTTAAATAGCTAAAATTGCTTAGCCTTTACCTATCTCCATTGGAATTTGATTATCCTTTTCTCTTTCTGTAGTATGTTTCTTTCTACCATGAGCACATGCTGGTCAAGGAGCCAGGCAAACACAAAACGACTCCATGGCATCATAATCAGTCTTATTATCCCATTGATGGCTTTAAGGTAGGTCTTCCATGTAAAAGTTGTTATCCCATTTATGAAATCATGATCAGTTATATTATCACACTAATGGTTTCAAGTTAATATTATTCCATTCATAGCTTCAATATACAGGGTGATTCAAAATTCTTGGGACAAACTTTAAGGGCTGATAGAACACACCTAAACAAGCACTTTTCGTCACAATGCATGGTCGGAACTCAACGGTGAAGTGCTAGGGATTAGCAGTTACTTGTCAGGTAATGAAGAAACACAAGAATGACAGAAGAAGTTTGAAACAATTGCAGAAATTACAGAACAGAAAGTACAGAATTTTATTGAACAAATTACAGAAACTCCTCAAAAGAGTGACCGCCAACATTAATGCAGCCTCACACCTTTCACATAGTGATCGGTGTACATGGGCAAAAACACCAGGCATTTCTCGTACAGTGGCAGCAGCAATAGAAATCCTAGCAACAAGGTCCTCATTGGAATCGATGGGGCTGTCGTAGATGAGGCTTTTCATATGGCCCCATAGGAAAAAGTCCAGACATGAGAGATCAGGTGATCATGGCAGCCAAGCAATGGGACCACCCCAACCAATCCATCATCCTGGAAATGTTGCATCCAGAGTGTTCTGTATACATCCACGCTGAAATGGGGTGGTGCTCCGTCATGTTGGAACCACATACGTGTTTGAATGTTTGCTGGAACAGGGTTCAGTAATTCTGGCAAGACATCTTGTAAAGATTCGAGGTACGTTCTCCCTTTCAGTCGGGCTGGCAGAAGGTATGGGCCAATCAAATGGTCATGGAGGATTCCAGCCCAAACATTTATGGAGACACGCTGCTGGTACAAATGTGGATATATGGCGTGCAGATTACTGGTGGCCCACACGTGAATTGTGGGTATTAAAAATGCCCTCATGTGTAAAGGTGCATTTGTCAGTAAATAAGACATGCATCAAAGTCCGGTTGTGCTGCAGTCTGCTGCAGGAACCACTGTGCAAATTCCACACGAGGCTGATAATCTGCAGGTGTCAAGACGTGCACCCTCTGTGCATGGTAGGGGTGTAATCGTTTGTCTTGTAGAACTCGCCACACCGTCGATTGGGGCGCACTTACGGCGTGGGAAATTGTTTGTGTGCTACATTCGGGACGATATCCAACCCTAGGTAGAATTTCCTCTGTAACATGTGGCATCCTCACACTCTTTGCAAGCCCTGTATCCTGCAAGCTGCTGACAAAGGAGTACGTTTCGCACAGATATCGGTGCAATCGCTGAAAGGTTTTACAATCAGGCATGTGTCTGGTTGGAAAGCGCTCCCGGTACAGTCTTTGGGCTTCCCTCGCATTCCCGTCTGCAGCTCCATACGTGAAATGCATGTCCGCCTTCTCCTGATTCGTGAAACAATCCATCCGTTCTGCAATCCACGGTAGAAATGACGACAAGTGAAAAAACCAGCGCTTATAAGTGTTTACTGGAAAGCGCCCTCTAGCGCTTCACCGCTTGAGTTCCGACCATGCATTGTATGACAAAAAGTGCTTGTTTAGGTGTGTTCTATCACCCCTTAAAGTTTGGCCCAAGAGTTTTGAATCACCCTGTATACTGTACCAAAGTATTAAAGAATATTCAAATAGAAACAAAAATCTGAAATGCATTCATTGATAAAGACTGAAATAACAGTTCTTGTTTAGATTTCTGATCATCATCCATTAAACACTGCATAGAAAATTAAAACAGCAAGCTTTTAACACTCACTGAAATAAGTCAACATTGTTTGTGTGTTTTGAAGTGGGAGGAGTTAGTTGCTAGTTAAGTCAGTGTTGGTGGTGGACCATGAATAGGTAGGTACAGAGTGTCAATTCTCATAGATGCTAGTTAACCAGTAATCATTAAACTTCAGAATTCTTTATAGTATCATTTTGAAATTCCAGTTAAAGGAATATAAACATTAAATTTGTGCATGTTTCATTCCTGAAACATCACAAGAATTTTACATTGACTATTACATTAATACTTTTTTTATACTAAAATAATCTGGCTCTGATGAAAAACAACAAGTTGACTATCTATATATTTTACACTGTGCTAAGCACATTTTCTTCATCATTTTGAAAATTTCTTCATACACCGAAAAATAAATTTGCATTGTTCTTTACTGCAAAAATTTGCAAAGCAAAACAACATTTAATACACGATTTATACTGTTTAAAGGGAGTGAGCTTAGGAGCAATCACATATACACTTTGACTATCTCATGTATAGTCATGGTAAGAGTTGTTACAATTGTATGACAAAACTTAATGCAATCTTTAAAATGATAAAGGATCAAAGTAATAGTCATAACATTATCATTTTTCAAGGAAAGTCCTGTTAGCTACAGCTGGTTAAGTGACATAATATGATCCATTATGGTGCAGTCTTCATTAAAGATGCAGGCACACATAGATGTAATTGTAGAAGTGATCATAATAGTAGCACATATGCTGTCTGTTCACAAGTATTAACGGTCGATGTATATACTCCAGATACCAGTCCAAAACTATGTTGATCATAAAGATGGTATATTTCAATGGTATTGATGCTTGAAATTTTTCAACAAACTCAATAACATGATGTACTTGAGCTCAGGAAGCAGTTCCATTTGTCAATGTCCAGTATAATCGAGCTTCAAACTTATTTCCAGGTTTGCATCCTACAAACTCCATGAACAAGCATACATCAGTGCAAGTTAAAAAGAAATTTGTTAAAGCATTAGATTAAAAACGTTAAAAGTTTATGGCCCACCTTTCCCATATATCAACAGATTTATGGCATGTTTCATGCCCGGACGCGTGCGGGACCTTAAAATTTGGCTCAAGAGTTTTGAATCACCCTGTATACTGTACCAAAGTATCCGCATACATCCGGATACAAAACATGTCATAAATCTGTTGATATATGGGAAAGGCGGGCCATAAACTTTTAACGTTTTTAATCTAATGCTTTAACAAATTTCTTTTTAACTTGCACTGATGCATGCTTGTTCATGGAGTTTGTAGGATGCAAACCTGGAAATAAGTTTGAAGCTCGATTATACTGGACATTGACAAATGGAACTGCTTCCTGAGCTCAAGTACATCACATTATTGAGTTTGTTGAAAATTTTCAAGCATCAATACCATTGAAATATACCATCTTTATGATCAACATAGTTTTGGACTGGTATCTGGAGTATATACATCGACCGTTAATACTTGTGAACAGACAGCATATGTGCTACTATTATGATCACTTCTACAATTACATCTATGTGTGCCTGCATCTTTAATGAAGACTGCACCATAATGGATCATATTATGTCACTTAACCAGCTGTAGCCAACAGGACTTTCCTTGAAAAATGATAATGTTATGACTATTACTTTGAACCTTTATCATTTTAAAGATTGCATTAAGTTTTGTCATACAATTGTAACAACTCTTACCATGACTACACATGAGATAGTCAAAGTGTACATGTGATTGCTCCTAAGCTCACTCCCTTTAAACAGCATAAATCGTGTATTAAATATTGTTTTAACTACATTGCTGTGAAATCATAATTTAATTGCAAAGCAAATGTTTGCAAATCAAGATTTGATGTACTTTCAATGATATATCACATATTATTTTAACCCAGGGGTCCCCAAATATGCAATATGTTATAACATACCATTTGCTAACTAACTTATAATTAATAAGTATTTCAAATCAACTTTTATTAGGTGAATAACTTTTGAAATCCTACAATATACCCTGTAACATTTTAACCAACAGGGGGTGGCAAATTAGAATCACTTGGGCCAACAAAATATTGCAAGCTGTCCTTGAGTATTATTCCATGAAAGCAACTTTATCAACTAAAACATCTGAACATATCTGTGAGAAATACAATGACCTTTAAATAAAGAAATGTAATTACCTTTAAATAACAGGTACTGAGTAAGAAGAAGATTGCCCTTTGCAGAAGATTGGTGAAGAGCTGTAAATCCAGATGAGTTCTGATAATTTATATCACAGCCTTTAAAAATTTAAAAAAAATTTAAAATTTGTTTCCTGTTTGTCAAAAATACATTAGTGTATGATTTTAAGCTACACAACATTAAAGCCATTAATGCATCTATCATAATTACAAACAATGGGAGTACAACTAACCACTTTGTTTAGAACATCACTGAAATACTCTGCCCACCTAGCCATAACAGAATCCTCACCTTCTATCCCAGTATACCTGTCAATCCCAGTATACCTGTCTGTTTTCTACCACACAAAATATTAACTATTTGGTACAGCTCTCTGCTGTTGTGCTGTCTAACTGCTTCCTCGGCTTTGTCAGCCAAACCATCAAGCCAAATATTCTTATCAGCAGCTAACTGATCTTTTACACGTTTATTAAGTTCTCTGTAATGCTTTCTATGAGGACTAGTAGGGTATTGATTAAGGACATTCCTGCAGTTCTTTCTTTCCGAAATAAGCTCAAGTGCCTTATCACTCAGATAATTCTGCCTCTTCTGCTCCTTTTTTCCTAAAATAGTACTGTTAGTGTCCAAAAAAAGCCTATTTAAAACGATCCCATTCTTCCTCAACTTCAGTAGTAAACAAACCATGACTGTCATAATGACTAAGTAACCTATAATGGTAAGCTTTGGCTATAACTGGATCTTTCAGAGCTTCAGTATTAAAAGTAAATTTTTTAACCCTAGCACAACACTTTTTAAATTTAAGTTGCAACACACTTTTAACAAGGTAATGGTCAGATCCAATTTCAACTCCCCTATATGCCCTGGTATTCCTAACAGAACTAGCCCATTTGCTGTTAATTAATATATAATCAATCATATTCTTATGCAGCCCATCAGGTGAAACCCATGTGTACTTATGTGTGTCGCGGTGTTTGTAATATGTGTTAGTTATTCTGAAACCATTGAGTTTACTTACCTGTAGGATATGATGCCCATTGCAGCTACCAATACCAAAATGGTCTATCACTCCTCCCCAAAGATCAGAGTCAGTACCAACTTTGGCATTGAAGTCACCTAGAGCAAGGGTAATATCTCCTTTCTTGATAGAATTCGAAATATCCTGAAGTTGTCCGTAAAACCTAAATTTCTCATTGGCATCCTCAGTGGGGGCATAACAACAGATAACATTCAAGTCTTTAATGCTTGTCTGAAATTTTGCTGTAAGAAACCTTTCATTAATGCACTCATATCCTAGAAGCATATCAATAGCATGTCTGCCGAGAACCAGACCCACGCCTTGGTAATGCTTTCCATCCTCCCTCCAGAAAGGAAAATTTTAAACTTATTTTTAAGTATCTCACCTTTACCTGTCCATCTGGTCTCTTGCAAGCCTAGAATATCTAGATTATAGCACTGGAATTCTTGCGTGAGGACATCAAGAGAATAATCTCTATATAATGTCCTCACATTCCATGTTTCTGCAGAGAGAAAAACGATTAGTAGGATTTTTAAAGAAACTAGGTTTATTGAGATAAGTAGGGTCAACAATATCAAACTGCCCCTTGATAGCAGGCATGGGGCAAAGACCTGTTCCTCCTCCGCTAAAGGCTGAAGTCACCGATGCTGATAGGAACTTCAGGCACCACCTATTCAAGTGGACTTTTTCAAAATCCATATGGCCTGCCTCCAGTTTAGGCTTGACGATGCCTAACTAGCTAAGTAAGGTTCAGGTACCTGCGATGGCCTCTGAATAGGATTATTCACCAGCTGATATAAGGTATCCCATGCCTCTGTTCACTTAGGGCTGGCAACCCAGAAGCAAACAGAAAACACAGCAGCAGATTCTCCCTCAACAGAGGCCCACCAGTGCAGCAAGTCCAGGATCCATAATCAAGCTCAAATCCATAAACAAGTCCAGTCTAGTAGGTATAAATGGTCAGCACTAGGACCCTGTGAAGTTGACCACTCCTCAGCAGGGTTGGAAAAAAAAAGAAAAAAGTGGCCATAAATGACCAGATCAGTAGGCTGAACTGGCAGCCCTCCCCTTCCGTTCCCTTCCAAAAAAGAATATCTCTTTTGAAAGGTACTAACAGCCTGCACCACGAGAAGGCGGGGTCGGATATTAGGTGCTAGACCTGGTCGGTTCTGTGCATCATCACAAGGGATTGGTACACAGCTCTCCTTCCAGTTTATGCCTAGCTACCTATCATAAACAAATCATCATAACAAATTTACAAATAATATTGCAACTGTTGTTTAATGCTAATTTTATCAATATAGCAATTTAAAACAACGAAATATTGCAAAGACAATACTGTAGTGCACAAATAACTTTAAGATAGTAAATAAGTGAAAAAAAAGTTTAAAAAATCTCCATTGAAAAATATGAAAAAAGGGCATAAATGGCAAAATGAAACAACAGACTATGTTTTAAATTCCCTTTCTGCTGAGTATAAATATATATATAAGATAGGTTTGCTGGAATTTTGTTACAAATTTTGATTGCTGACGGTAAAAAATAATGGTTAATTCACTTTGAAATTAGTGGAAAGAATAGCACACTTCAATTAAATACTGTCCATTGGGAAACACATGACACACTCTTTAATTACAAAAGACTTTACTTAAAAATAATAAACCTATCTTATATATATATTTATACTCAGCAGAAAGGGAATTTAAATTCAAGAAATACAGAGTGTCCATAAAACAACTTTGAACCTCTATAAATGTCATCTGTAATGTGAAAGTTGGATCCATTTTTATATCACAACCTAGAAATGAGTTTGACATGTGCAAGCAGTAAGTTTCCCATTCATGCCTGCTTGGTATTATTATTAATGTCTATTGAGATATAAATAATGGTTATGGTTTTGTCAGTTTAGGCATAAGTGTTTTTGGTGGAAAGTATATTTAATAAAGGTATGATTACTGAAAATTATTACTGAAAAGGTATGATTAGAGTTTACCAAACAGTTTTCTAACAGTAGTATTCTGAATCATAACTATGTAAGGCAATTAGTTAATCACAAAGTTCCATACAACAAATTCCTTTTGAGATGGTACAAGGTCTGATAGTTGGCAGTCTCATCAAAGGAAAGACTTCATGAGGTTTCAGCAAGTGTACTAAGAAGCCCTCACAAATCAGCTCAAAGGATATTTCAGCAGATTAGTGTTTTATATTCCACTGCATAAAAAGCAATGTGAAAATGTCTACACTTGTATCTAGTGATAGTCATGCATGAACTCAAGAATCAGATCCCAGAAAGCACATGCATTTCAACAAGCTGGTTCCAAAACTTTATTACTGCTGGTGGAGACGATATTTTTTACACTGCTCATCATTGAAAATGTCCCACCTACAATGAATCCTCACTTTGAACTTTAAACAAGTAGAGTGACAGATAGCAATGTAGACAAGAAAGGATTAAGTTTGTGTATCAAATCACCAGTATTTACTTATGAAAATGTGGTGTATGTCAATAAAAAGTATGGCCTCCATAAACAATGATACAAGTGGCCAAACATTTCAGTATAAAAGTTGAAATGGTGGCAAATTTCATCCAGCTGAGCACTAAGCCATGCTTCACATACCTGTGCTGTGCATTGGCCAACAGTGGTATGGGACTGAGCAGAGATGATCAGTGAATGTCCCACAATATCCCAAATGCGTTCAATGGGTGACAGATATGGGGAACATGCAGGCTAAGAAACCAGCATATCTGGCAGATCTATGCATATCTCCACATCACATAAACACTGTTCGGATATGAGAGACATGTGGGCAGGCATTGTCCTGCTGAAAAATACAATTTGGGATGGAGCATAGAGAGGATAGAAGCAATGATCCTAGAATGGTTTGAACATATGGTCTTGCCACCAAATGTATATTCAATAAGGACAAAACATGAACAGCTATTGTAACTGATGGCTCCCCATACCATTATTCTAGGTAAGGAGCTAGCTGTAGTATTCTAGCCTGGTAAGGAGCTCTCTGCAGTAGGCTGGAATACCTGTTCCTTTATCGCCCCAGCGAAGTCTGGGGTGTCTGGAGTTGGGATGGAGTGGCCTTGTGGGGGCCTGCAGACTGGGATTGGAGTCCCCGGTCATGTGGGTGCATCTGCTCGGCTGCGGTGAAGTCCAGCTCGAGGTACTGCTGGGAGGCCACTGGTTGGTGTCCTGGCAGAGAGGACAAAGTCGAAGGACATGCCAAATGGGAGTGCAGCCCTATTAAGTGTGACTTGTCAATGGGAGAGCCTGAGGACTCTCCATCATGATAGCTTCCCCATGCAAAAAGTTAGGTCATCTTATGAAATTTAGGCATCTAAATTCTAAAATAACATCCAATCTGTATTGGCATAATGATGTGGACTAAATCCAGTAAGCTATATTTGGTTCCTATTAGACATGAAAAGATTTCAAAATTCAAAAAGCCCACTCACTGCACCTCAATGATTAGCTCATCAGACAGACTTGTCTCTAAAAGTAAGGTCTGTCTCTCAAACAGGTCTTCTCCCGCAGTTAGGAATGTTCAGTGAAGGCAGGTATACAGGATGTTCTCTAGCTAGTTGATGTGGTTTTGTGGCAACTCCCTCAAGGTGGTATGCTATCTTGAATAGTGGTACACCTGGATTTCCACATACATTATTACGTGTCCCTGGGTTGGGTTGTTTTACCTCTGAGCTGCACTTTTTTGCACACAATGAGCTAAATGGCCAGCTCACAAGGATTCCAAAGGCTCAGAGAAGGTTGGGGAAAAGGGACCCACTGGTCAGCTGTTGGGGGACAAATGGCAGCTCCCATCAAGGCCATCAAGCATGTTCTATAACATGCACAGGGTATGGCTCTCCTGCATATGGGCCATGACTTATGTTCCAACCAATGGATGGCAGCCTTTCCAAGACCATCGGTGTACCTTACTGACCATGAGCAGGGCAGGAAGTTTTGTGGAGATAAATCTCAATGCTGGCCCAGCTGGGACTCAAACCTCGGAACTACAGATTACGAGCTTGGCACTCTACCGAATGAGTCAACCTCCACCCCTCTGTCCCTGGCATATCTCCAGATGCACATATGGCCAATCTTGTACCCAAGCCATACTCTCCTTGCACTGCAGACCCTATGGGCTGGCATATAGATAGAAGCCTCCCATTATAGGTAGATGTCCCAATGGCACAAATGCCTCCCCAATTTTTGCAGTTGTCTTTTAATCATGCTTCCTAACACAGGCACAGAGAGGAATGGATTTATGTCGAAAATCTGGCGGCTTGTGAAAGATGTCTCCTGTTGCTAGATGGCAGATCCATCAATCTTCTCATTTGGATATTTTTTTGATCCACCAGATTCTTAGTGACATGTCAGGGACCTTCCTGTACCCATTGTTGCCAACAACATTCCAACCATTCAGACTTCATGATCCACATGAACAATAATTTGGCATATTGACCATCCAGCTTCTGACAACCTAATGATCTGCCTCCTTTCAAATTCCGTCAGCTGTACATTATGTCCTTTATGCATGTTAAAGGCATTACACACACTATTCACATGTCATTTACTCACCATTTTGCCCACTGATAGCCCCTTCAGATCCCTACATCAGCATTGTACTGGGCATATTATTTGGCAATCTACTGCACTGATCAGCTTGACATGCAAATTGTTTATGTCCTTATACATCACAACTCTGCATGAAAATTGTTAGGTGCATCCATCCATTCTTTCTAAATGGAGCAATTTCAATGATGAGCAGTGTATGTTTATCAAAGATGAAGCATGGTTTCATTCATCTATGTTAACAGCTGCCTCTACCCTCAACCCCCAACTCTACTTCGCTCCTAGACTATATATATACTACTAACATTTGATTTAAAATGTATAGAACTACTTTCACTCAATGATTCGGAAACATCAAATACTGGAATGCCATTCTGGTTCAATGATTCAAAATATTTAGTAGCAGAACAGTGTTACATTTCAGTATTTCAGAAACATCGAGTAGTGGAATGGCATTCCGGTTAAATGATTCAGAAACAGAGAGTAGCGGAACTATGTTCCATTTTGTTGCAGTAGTACTTTTGTTAATTGCTTCCCTACTTAAAATATCATGCTTCGCTGTTGTATTGCACTGTGAATGCCTATAGAACTTCATCTAGCTGCATCAATCTTCCACCAAGAAACTGAAATTCTGCTGTTTTTTACTGGATCTTTTGCCAGGCACATTAAAATAAAAGCTGGAATGGTTCATTGAAATTCAGCCATACATCCTGTACATCCAAGTAAAAATCTCATCTGAATAATAAGAGAGAAATTTTACAACATTAAGGCCTATCAACCACATCACTACAGCCAAGGCTGGATCTACACTTTAGGCACACAAAGTGGTAGTGCATCCTTATGATTGGTATTTTTTCAATTTACACAACCAAGAAAAATATATATATAATGTAATCGTAAAGGATGTAAAATTGTTAATGATAAATAATATGGTTTTGCTATGAAATATTGTAAAAATTAATATAATAGAATCAGTATTACACATGGCATATAACTTGCAACATTCAATATGCAGTAACATTTAAAAATCATATTCAATTTTTATATTTAAAATTTTTCTTTCTCACCTCTCATTTGCTCTGGAAATGAAAAAGTTACATTAAATTATCAAAAGTATAGAACATATTTAT
This sequence comes from Ryuthela nishihirai, assembly GCA_038380435.1. Classification (NCBI taxonomy): domain Eukaryota; kingdom Metazoa; phylum Arthropoda; class Arachnida; order Araneae; family Heptathelidae; genus Ryuthela; species Ryuthela nishihirai. The sequence goes on from JAWZYU010000025.1 coordinate 1,677,658, forward strand.
GCTATGTCAATGAAAAACTATATTCAAAACTTCCTAACTTTGAAATGAGCTTTTTGTAGTTAGCTGTTTATATCAAGGAAATTTGTGACTAGTTTTTTTATTCTTTTTATGAATTGAAAAGGGGCATAATTTTGCTGTTATGTAAATAAACAAATTAAAACACTTGAATGCTGGCACCCTTATTACATTGACATTCCTAGGCAAGTGCCTAATATGCCTAATGGGAAATCCAGCCACAACTACAGCACAACCACACTCATTGTCTGTGGCATCCTGGCACTACCTATAGAACTACCTTAACCTTAGGAAACTGCTCCCCATATTAAAGATTTATTGACTCACCAACAAGTTATGCAGGTCAGCATCTCCTTTACTTAGACTCCCCCATGCTTTGAATGCTTTACTATCTTTAGGGACTCTAGACACTTCAAAACTGCAAACCCTCAACTAACTATTGTCTCCTCTTCAAGATCTTCCTGATTTTATACCTGGTAAACACTTGTAAAACTTGAAGCAATCCAAATAACGTTTATTGCAAAAGTAGTGTAAACATTTTAGTTGAAATGTAATTTAACAGTGACAGAGATAATTAAATCTAATTTACATATTTTTATGCCAAAGCTTCATATATTGCACTTTTAATTTTTAAACTTACCAGATGCTAACAAAGAAGTAATGAGTCTTATGTCAGGCCTAGGAGAAGTCAAGTAGCCATAGGTAGCAAGATAGAGGGCTGAATCACCATGACAAGTAATACTATTTACAGCTGCTCCTACAAAAGAAAAAGAATGCAAAGTCCATAAATGGACTTTCTTTCCTGCGATTTTCAAACAAATAAAATAATCAAATTAGGATACTCAAGGCTCAATTTTCTAGCCAAGCTCAATTGTACAGTTCAAGTTCTTCCCACACAATTAAGGTTGCCAACTGTATTTAACCAGAATGGAGGATGCAGATAGACCAAAAAAACATGAAAGCATGCGAAGTAAGCTATATAGAAAATATCTAAAGATTGGTTTCAAACAAGATCAGCCAGTATTGCTTGAAGCCCAATGGAGAAAATAATTTCACACTAGAAAATATATAGTAGAGGTTTAATAAATTTAATTCTTAACATGATTATGCTGTCAATATAATATACTTTTATGAGTTCATTATCTTAGACCATTTAAGGTTCAGTGCAAACGTGTGTGCTATGGCACTGGCATTAACATTATTGAACAAAAGCCAACAACTTTATTACAGGCAACTGTATTAAAAAAATTTATATACTACCATGTACAATACTAGTTACATCCTCCCCCTTCCCCCCAAAGAAATTTGCATAGGGAATCATTATGCAATGCATATTTTACTATTCTATGTTCAGCAAGAAATCTGCTCCTACATGAGCAACCTTAGTAAGTTTCAACACCACTTGAGGTCAACCCAAAAATTACACCAACTTTAACTTAGTTCCAACTTAAGTCCCGTAAGTGCTGGGTTTTCTGACTTTGAGTTACTGAGCTAAGAGCTTTGAGTTAACTGCTATAAGAGATGCAATCCAAAAGTTCCTGAACTGTACTGATAAAAAAAAATTTGAAAATTTAAAAACACCTATCTTCCTACATGCATCCTAAGATTGTAGAAATATAAAACATATTGATGGTGCAACTAGTCACCGAATTCATATTCACTTCAAAGTAAATAGGGTGCTAATTTACATACTCAACAAGATTGCCTGCACCTTATCTTCCTTTGAAGTGAATACGAATTCAGTGACTGATTGTACCATCGATATGTTTTAGGTTTATTTTCCACTTTTTAGGGTGCAAATAATTTTTTTTAATTTATTTATATTTTATTTTTGTCACTAAAATACCTATTTTCAGAAACATTCATTTGATATCTGACTCATATACATCAACCACATTTTTCCTACCACTTTCTTTGGAGTTGTGTTTGTGGCAGACCATGACATTGAGACATTACAAGCTTTATCTTGAGATACAACTCGTTAAGATTGCCTCCCTCTAAATTTCCATCCTTTTTGGGGGAGGGAAGAATGGGAGGGGGAATAATTTGTAGTCTAAGACGATCCTAATATGAGCTTTCATGTGACACCTAATTCTTAACTGTAGGCCCTTTCATTCAAAAGATATAGTAGTAGAACAACTTTCACGTTTCCTCTTTTTTAGGAGGGAAGAAATCAAGGGATATATTTTATTGCTCACAACATAACTTTGTCAAACGTTGTTACTTTTAAACTGTGTTAGTTTTGGCTCCCACTTTTGAAAGATATAGTACAACAATTAAAAGGGCCTTCTTGCTCAGAAATTAATTAAAAATAGCTTAAAATTCTCTGTCATTGAACAATAAAATTTTAAAGTTTATCCTTCAAACTATTTGCATGTGAAAAGTTGCAAATAGTTTGAAGGATAAACTTTAAAATTTCATTGCTCAACAACAGAGAATTTTAAGTTACTTTTAAAACAGTACAACAATTCTTCACAAAATTTCCCCTTTTTTAAGAGAGAAGAACGCATGAGGTGTCAATTATTTTTATCCTATGACACTGCCTGAGTCACAAGCTTTCATTTGATATGCAACTTGCTACTTTCTGTGCTTGCTTTCTGGAGATCATCATCATCATAAGGTCCAACCAGACCGTGCAATTTAATTCTCCAAGCAAGTCTATCCTGAGCTATATCTACTGCATCTGGCCACTGCACACCAATTCTAACAAGGTCCTGTTTGACATTGTCGGCCCACCACATCCTAGGTCTCCCCCTCTTTCTGAGGCCTTTAGGCACACTGTTCATAACCCTATTCGCCAATCTATAATTATTCATACGGGCAACATGGCCAAACCAACGGAGTCTCTCTCTGCACAATATGCTGCTTAAAGGAGGTTGTAAACTCCTTTGCCTAACCTCATCATTAGTCACAAAGTTGAACCACCTAATGCCCAAGATACTGAGTAATCATCTGGAATCAAAAGCATCTAGTTTCCTGTTATCTTGTTTACACAGCGTCCAAGTTTCACTACCATAACTAACCCTAGAAAGAACCAAACTATTATACAGTCTAATTTTGGTCTTTAGGTATATACGCCTATATCTCCACACTCTCCATAGATTCTTAAAAGTCCCAGCAGCAATCCCTATTCGTCTGTTAATCTCATGCCGCACATCACCATTATCTGTTACATAGCTCCCAAGATAATTAAACTGTGACACCTGCTCAAGACTGCAACCATTCAGATTAACTGAATCACAGCCTGCCTGACAAATTTTCATCACTTTAGTTTTCTCTCTGTTTAAAACCAAACCTACTCTACTACCAGTCTCATCAACAGCTCGAATGAAAGAGTTCATCTCATCAACATCATCATCATCATCATCATCATCCTCAAGCAGCCATGGGCTACGGAGGTCCAACCAGACCACGCAGTTTACTTCTCCAAGCATATCTGTCCTGAGCTACATCTGCTGCATCCGGCCACTGCACACCAATTCTAACAAGGTCCTGTTTGACATTGTCTGCCCACCACATCCTAGGTCTCCCCCTCCTTCTGAAGCCTCTAGGCACACTATTCATAACCCTATTCGCCAATCTATAATTATCCATACGGGCAACATGGCCAAACCAGCGGAGTCTCTCTCTGCACAATATGCTGCTTAAAGGAGGTTGCAGACTCCTTTGCCTAACCTCATCATTAGTTACAAAGTTAAACCACCTAATACCCAAGATACTGCGTAAGCATCTAGAATCAAAAGCATCTAGTTTCCTGTTATCTTGTTTACACAGCGTCCAAGTTTCACTACCATAACTAACCCTAGAAAGAACCAAACTATTATACAGTCTAATTTTAGTCTTTAGGTGTATACGCCTATTTCTCCACAATCTCCATAGATTCTTAAAAGTCCCGGCAGCAATACCTATTCGTCTGTTAATCTCATGCCGCACATCACCAGTATCAGTTACATAGCTCCCAAGATAATTAAACTGTGACACCTGCTCAAGACTGCAACCATTCAGATTAACTGAATCACAGCCTGCCTGACCAATTTTCATCACTTTAGTTTTCTCTCTGTTTATAACCAAACCTACTGTACTCCCAGTTTCATCAACAGCTCGAATGAAAGAGTTCATCTCATCAACATCATTTGCCAAAAGGGCTAAATCATCAGCATAATCTAAATCAGAAATTTTCGTATCTCCATCCCATTTAAGGCCAAAAGCTTTCCCTTGAAGTGAATTTCGCATAACATAATCAACAACCAAACTAAAGAGAAAAGGAGACAAAATGTACCCTTGTCGAACACCAGAAGTAATGCTAAACCAATTGCTACAAGCCTTACCAACTCTCACACACGACTCAGTGTTATTATAGAGAGCTTTCATTATGTTAACTAACTTGTCTGGTATACCATATGATCTCACAATCAACCACAAATTATGACGATCAACAGAGTCGAAAGCCTTTTTGAAATCAACAAAGCTAGCAACCAAAGGTTTCTGAAACTCTAAACATTTCTCAAGAATCTGCCTAAGTGAAAATATCTGATCCACACATCCCCTACCACTTCTGAATCCACATTGCTCATCACGCAATTGCCTGTCAACCAGATTCTTAATTCTATTAAGCACAATCATGGAAAGAACTTTACCTGGAACAGAGAGTAGGCTGATACCCCTATAGTTATCACAAGAACTGCGATCACCTTTTTTGAAAATAGGGATAATAATAGCTCTGGTAAAATCTTTAGGAACCATGCCTTTATCGTAAAAGTTATTCAAAATTTCAGTCATCCAAGCGATAACCAAAACATTCCCAGCTCTGAGCATTTCTGTAGTAATTTCATCTACCCCTGGGGATTTATGTAGTTTAAGTTTAGAAACAACCAAAATAACTTCAGATTGTGTTATAGGGCCAACATTAAAGCTGCCAATGCATCTATCATCATTACAAACAATGGGAGTAGAACTAACCACATTGTTTAGAACATCACTGAAATGCTCAGCCCACCTAGCCATGAGAGAATCCTCACCTTCTATAACCTTACCTTGTTTATCCTTCAATCCCTGTATGCCTGTCCGTTTTCTACCACATAAAACATTAACTATCTGGTACAGCTCTCTGCTGTTGTGCTGCCTAACTGCTTCCTCAGCTTTGTCAGCCAAGCTATAAAGCCAAAGATTTTTATCAGTAGCTAACTGATCCTTTACACGTTTATTAAGCTCTCTGTAATCTTTTCTATTAGGACTAGTAGGGTACTGATTAAGGACATTCCTGCAATTCCTTCTTTCTGAAATAAGCTCAATTGCCTTGTCACTTAAATAATTCTGCCTCCTCTGCTCCTTTTTTCCTAAAAGAGTACTGTTAGTTTCCAAAAAAGCCTGTTTAAAATGGCCCCATTCTTCCTCAACTTCAGTATTAAGCAAACCATGACCGTCATAATGACTAAGTAACCTATCATGGTAAGTTTTAGCTATAACTGGGTCATTCAGAGCTTCAGTATTAAAGGTAAATTTTTTAACTCTAGCACAACACTTTTTAAGTTTAAGTTGCAAGACACTTTTAACAAGGTAATGGTCAGATCCAATTTCAGCTCCCCTATATGCCCTGGTATTTCTAACAGAACTAGCCCATTTGCTGTTAATTAATATATAATCAATCATATTCCTATGCAGCCCATCAGGTGAAACCCATGTGTATTTATGTATGTCGCGGTGTTTGTAATATGTGTTAGTTATTCTGAAACCATTGAGTTTACTTACCTGTAGGAGACGTTGCCCATTGCCATTGCAGCTACCAATACCAAAAGGACCTATTACTCCTCCCCAAAGGTCAGAGTCGGTACCAACTTGGCATTGAAGTCACCAAGAACAAGGGTAATATCTCCTTTCTTGACAGAATTCAAAATGTCCTGAAGTTGTCCGTAAAACCTATCCTTCTCATCCTCATCAGCATCCTCAGTGGGGGCATAACAGCAGATAACATTCAAGTTTTTAATGCTTGTCTGAAATTTTGCTGTAAGAAACCTTTCATTAATGCACTCATATCCTAGAAGAGCATCACTAGCATGTCTGCTGAGCAGCAGACCCACGCCTTGGTGATGCTTTCCATCCTCCCTCCCTGTAAAGAGAAATTTAAAGTTATTTTTAAGTATCTCACCTTTACCTGTCCATCTGGTCTCTTGCAAGCCTAGAATATCTAGGTTATAGCGCTGGAATTCCTGCATGAGGACATCAAGAGAATAATCTCTATGTAATGTCCTCACGTTCCACGTTCCTGCAGAAAGAAAATGATTAGTAGGATTTTTAAAGAAATTAGGTTTATTGAGATTGGTAGGGCCAACAATATCAAACAGCCCCCTGATCGCAGGCATGGGGCAAAGACCCGTTCCTCCTCCGCTAAAGGCTGAAGTCACCGATGCTGGTAGGAACTTCAGGCACCACCTTTTCAAGTGGACTTTTTCAAGAGCCACATGGCCTGCCTGAGATGCATTACTCCAGTTTAGGCTTGACGATGCCCAACTAGCTAAGTAAGGTTCAGGTACCTGCGATGGCCTCTGATTAGGATTATCCACCAGCTGATATAAGGTATCCCATGCCTCTGTTCACTTAGAGCTGGCAACCCAGAAGCAAACAGAAAACACAGCGGCAGACTCTCCCTCAACAGAGGCCCACCAGTGCAGCAAGTCCAGGATCCATAATCAAGCTCAAATCCATAAACAAGTCCAGTCTAGTAGGTATAAATGGTCAGCACCAGGACCCTGTAAAGTTGACCACTCCTCAGCAGGGTTGAAAAAAAAAAGAAAAAAGTGGCCGTAGATGACCAGATCAGCAGGCCATACTGAACTGGCAGCCATCCCCTTCCGTTCCCTTCCAAAAGAGAGTATCTCTTTTGAAAGTCCATTTAAAGCCAAAATCTTTCCCTTGAAGAGAATTTCGCATAACATAATCAATAACCAAGCTAAAGAGAAAAGGAGACATAATGCACCCTTGTCGAACACCAGAAGTAATGCTAAACCAATTGCTACAAGCCTTACCAACTCTCACACACGACTCAGTGTTATTATAGAGAGCTTTCATTATGTTAACTAACTTGTCAGGTATACCATATGATCTCACAATCAACCACAAATTATGACGATCAACAGAGTCGAAAGCCTTTTTGAAATCAACAAAGCTAGCAACCAAAGGTTTCTGAAACTCTAAACATTTCTCAAGAATCTGCCTAAGTGAAAATATCTGATCCACACATCCCCTACCACTTCTGAATCCACATTGCGCATCACGCAATTGACTGTCAACCAGATTCTTAATTCTATTAAGCACAATCATGGAAAGAACTTTACCTGGAACAGAGAGTAGGCTGATACCCCTATAGTTATCACAAGAACTGCGATCACCTTTTTTGAAAATAGGGATAACAATTGCTTTGGTAAAATCCTTAGGAACCATGCCTTTATCATAAAAGATATTCAGAATTTCAGTCATCCAAGTGGTAACCGAAACATTCCCAGTTCTAAGTATTTCCGTAGTAATTTCATCTACCCCTGGGGATTTATGTAGTTTAAGTTTAGAAACAACCAAAATAACTTCAGATTGTGTTATAGGGCCAACATTAAAGCCACCAATGCATCTATCATCATTGCAAACAATGGGAGTAGAACTAACTACATTGTTTAGAACATCACTGAAATGCTCAGCCCACCTAGCCATGACAGAATCCTCCCCTTCTATAACCTTACCTTGTTTATCCTTCAATCCTTGTATACCTGTCCGTTTTCTACCATACAAAACATTAACTATCTGGTACAGCTCTCTGTTGTTGTGCTGTCTAACTGCTTCCTCGGCTTTGTCAGCCAAACTATCAAGCCAAAGATTCCTATCAGCAGCTAACTGATCTTTTACACGTTTATTAAGTTCTCTGTAATGCTTTCTATTAGGACTAGTAGGGTATTGATTAAAGACATTCCTGCAGTTCTTTCTTTCCAATATAAGCTCAAGTGCCTTATCACTCAGATAATTCTGTCTCTTCTGCTCCTTTTTTCCTAAAAGAGTACTGTTAGTGTCCAAAAAAGCCTGTTTAAAATGATCCCATTCTTCCTCAACTTCAGTAGTAAACAAACCATGACTGTCATAATGACTAAGTAACCTATCATGGTAAGCTTTGGCTCTAACTGGATCTTTCAGAGCTTCAGTATTAAAAGTAAATTTTTTAACCCTAGCACAACATTTTTTAAGTTTAAGTTGCAACACACAACAAGGTAATGGTCAGGTCCAATTTCAGCTCCCCTATATGCCCTGGTATTCCTAACAGAACTAGCCCATTTGCTGTTAATTAATATGTAATCAATCATATTCTTATGCAGCCCATCAGGTGAAACCCATGTGTACTTATGTATGTCGCGGTGTTTGTAATAAGTGTTAGTTATTCTGAATCCATTGAGTTTACTTACCTGTAGGAGACATTGCCCATTGCCATTGCAGCTACCAATACCAAAAGGGCCTATTACTCCTCCCCAAAGGGCAGAGTCAGTACCAACTTTGGCATTGAAGTCACCTAGAACAAGGGTAATATCTCCTTTCTTGACAGAATTGAAAATATCCGGAAGTTGTTCATAAAACCTATCCTTCTCATCCTCATTGGCATCCTCAGTGGGGGCATAACAGCAGATAACATTCAAGTCTTTAACGCTTGTCTGAAAGTTTGCTCTAAGAAACCTTTCATTAATGCACTCATATCCTAGAAGAGCATCACTAGCGTGTCTGCTGAGAAGCAGACCCACGCCTTGGTGATGCTTATTGTCGTCCCTCCCTGAAAAGAGAAATTTAAGATTATTTTTAAGAATCTGACCTTTATCTGTCCAACTGGTCTCTTGCAAGCCGAGAATATCTATATTATAATGGTGGAATTCTTGTGAGGACATCAAGAGAAAAAGCTCTGTGCAGAGTCCTCACATTCCAACTACCTATAGAGAGAAAATGGTTAGTGGGATGTTTAAAGAAACTATGTTTATTGAGAGAGGGAATGCCGACAATATCAAACAGCCCCCTAATCGCGGACATGGGGCAAAGACCCGTTCCCCCACTACCAAAAGGCTGAAGCCATCTACACTGGAAGACTTCCTCCAATGTAGAATTTGACGATGCCAATAGAAGCAAAGAGTTCAGGTGCCTGTGATGACTTCTGCTCAGGATTATCCACCAGCTGATAAACATATCCTGTGAATCTATTCACTTGGGGCTGTCAACCCACAAACAAACAGAAAACACAGCGGAAGATTTTCCCTCTACAGAGTCCCAGCAGTGCAGCAAAATCAGGATCCATAATCAAGCTCAGAGCCATATATCTGTCCAGTCCAGTGGTTTTATATGGTCAGCACCAGGACCCTGTGTGGTTGACCACTCCTCAGCAGGGTAGAAAAAAAAAGAAAAGTAGCCATAGTTGTCCAGATCAGTAGGCCATACTAATTTGGCAGCCCTCCCCTTCCGTTCACTTCCACAAGAGAGTATCTCTTTTGAAAGGTACTAACGGTCCGCACCACGAGAAGGCGGGGTTGGTCATTAGGTGCTAGGCCTGGCCGGTTCTATGCATCATCACAGGGGATTGGTGCATAGCTCTCCTTCCAGTGAGTACCTAGCTACCATCAGAATAATTGTTTTCATACTTTTCCTACTTTAGGGGGAAGAAAGCATGGGGGATCAATATTTTTATGGCTATTACCAGTGGTGAAAGTAGATTTTACTTCTTACAGGTACGTTCCAAAGCAAAGCTATGTGCGAAAAATTACACACAGATGATCACTCTACTGAAGCCCTCTTACAGGGGTAATGAAGTGAATTGTATGGGGACCAAAGTGCAGTGTCATTGTATTTTCTATTTCTCAGTATGTTTTCACATATAGACATGATTTAAGGGCTTTTAACATGACATAAATATTAATATAATAATTATAATATTTAGGTATAAATATTAATATATTTAAATAGGTGCTGATTCCATTGTATTCACAAATTACAGACCTATTTTGAAAAAAATTTTAAACGTATTAAAAAAATGGTCTACAGAGGTCCAACCAGACTGTGCAATTTAGTTGTCCAAGCATATCTGTGCTGAGCTACATCTGCTACATCTGGCCACTGCACACTAATTCTAAGAAGGTCCTGTTTGACATTGTCTGCACAGTGGCAGCCAAGCAATGGAACCACCACATATCCCCCCTTCCCGAATCCTAGGTTTCCACCTCTTTCTAAGGCCTTTAGGCACACTGTTCATAACCCTATTTGCTAATCTATAGTTATGCATATGGGCAACTTGGCGAAACCAACGGAGTCTCTCTCGGCACAAAGAAGGTTACTCAAAGGAGATTGCAGACTCCTTTGCCTAACCTCATCATTACTTACAAAGTTGAAGCACCTAATGCCCAAGATACTGCGTAAGCATCTAGAATCAAAATCATCTAGTTTCCTGTTATCTTGTTTACAAAGCATCCAAGTTTCACTACCATAACTAATCTTAGAAAGAACCAAATTATTATACAGTCTAATTTTAGTCTTTAGGTGTATACGCCTATTTCTCCACACTCTCTCTAGATTCTTAAAAGTTCCGGCAGCAATCCCTATTCGTCTGTTAATCTCATGCCGCACATCACCATTATCTGTTACACAGCTCCCAAGATAATTAAACTGTGACACCTGCTCAAGACTGCAACCATTCAGATTAACTGAATCACAGCCTGTCTGATCAATATTCAGAAATTTAGTTTTCTTTCTGTTTATAACCAAACCTACCCTATTACCAGCGTCATCAACAATTCAAATAAAAGAATTCGTCTCATCAACATCATTTACAAAAGGGCTAAATCATTAGTATAATCTAAATCAGAAATTTTCGTATCTCCAGACCATTTAAGGCCAAAATCTATCCCTTGAAGTGAATTTCTCTTAACATAATCAATAACCAAACGAAAGAGAAAAGGAGACAAAATGCACCCTTGTCGAACACCAGAAGTAATGCTAAACCAATTGCTACAAGACTTACCAACTCTCACACATGACTCAGTGTTATAATAGAGAGCTTTCATTATGTTAACTAACTTGTCTGGTATACCATATGATTTCACAATCAACCACAAATTATGACGATCAACATCAAATCCAAAAAGAATTTTTAATCTATCTCTAAAGCCAAACATTATCTCTAAAACACAAAAGTTGTGGTTTTTCACCCCCATGGGATAAGGGTTGCCAATGAAAACTTAACTACGTTCATATTCCACTACCAAAGTTAGAAATTTCTAACATAACTACATTGTTTGCAATATTCGTTTCAAATTTTGGAATTATCCATGTCATTCACCATTCGAGGGCACAATTCTAGCTTTTGGGATTCGGAAAGTCTAAATCATAATATTTCTTCAATACCTATCCAACACAAAAAATAAATTTTATTTATCTCTATAAACAAAAAAGTTAGATGTCTACACACAGATGAAAAAGTGAAACTATTATCAATTTTTTTTAAACGACATAAAAATTAAAAGCAAATTTTTAGCAAGAAAAATAAACTTATATATTAATTTTCATCACTCAATTTGGATATTCTGAACCCCGATGCTAAACTAAACCATTTTTTAGAATAACAGATATCAAAGATTCCGAGTAACTTTTAAAATTCATCAGGTGCAATCGAAGATTACTTGATATATGGCAATTTCACCTCTGCGATATCCACAACAATAGATGTAAAATTCCAGATTTCGCACTTCCAAAACGCGGCAGGAAAAGAACGACTTTTGCCAAAAAAAAAAAACAGACTAGGTCAGTGTATTGGTTACAGTCCTCAGCAACAAGCAACTATGGTTTAAGACAACTTTTAGTTAAATCAGTTGTGATTAATGGTTTATTTAATTTTTATTCAATTAGTTCATCAAAATTTTAAATATACAGGGTATTCAAAACTCTTGGGCCAAACTTTAAGGGGTGATAGAACACACCTAAACAAGCACTTTTTGTCATACAATGCATGGTTGGAACTCAAGCGGTGAAGCGCTAGAGAGCGCTTTCGAGTGAACACTTATAAGCGCTGGTTTTTGCACTCGTCGTCATTTCTACTGTGGTTTGCAGAACGGATGGATTGTTTCGTGAATCAGGAGAAGGCGGACATGCATTTCACGTATGGAGCTGCAGACGGGAATGCGAGGGAAGCCCAAAGACTGTACCGGGAGCGCTTTCCAACCAGACACATGCCTGATCGTAAAACCTTTCAGCAATTGCACCGGTATCTGTGCAAAACGGGCTCCTTTGTCAGCAGCTTGCAGGATACAGGGCACACTCACAAAGAGTGTGAGGATGCCACGTTACAGAGGAAATTCTACCTAGGGTTGGAGATCGTCCCGAATGTAGCATGTGAGCAATTTCCCATGCCGTAAGTGCGCCCCAATCGACGGTGTGGCGAGTTCTACAAGACAAATGATTACACCCCTACCATGCACAGAGGGTGCACGTCTTGACACCTGCAGATTATCAGCCTCGTGTGGAATTTGCACAGTGGTTCCTGCAGCAGACTGCAGCGCAACCGGACTTTGATGCATGTCTTATTTACTGACAAATGCACCTTTACACATGAGGGCATTTTTAATAACCACAATTCACGTGTGGGCCACCAGTAATCTGCACGCCATATATCCACATTTGTACCAGCAGCGTGTCTCCATAAATGTTTGGGCTGGAATCCTCCATGACCATTTGATTGGCCCATACCTTCTGCCAGCCCGACTGAAAGGGAGAACGTACCTCGAATCTTTACAAGATGTCTTGCCAGAATTACTGAACCCTGTTCCAGCAAACATTCAAACACGTATGTGGTTCCAACATGACGGAGCACCACCCCATTTCAGCGTGGATGTATACAGAACACTCTGGATGCAACATTTCCAGGATGATGGATTGGTTGGGGTGGTCCCATTGCTTGGCTGCCATGATCACCTGATCTCTCATGTCTGGACTTTTTCCTATGGGGCCATATGAAAAGCCTCATCTACGACAGCCCCATCGATTCCAATGAGGACCTTGTTGCTAGGATTTCTATTGCTGCTGCCACTGTACGAGAAATGCCTGGTGTTTTTGCCCATGTACACCGATCACTATGTGAAAGGTGTGAGGCTGCATTAATGTTGGCGGTCACTCTTTTGAGGAGTTTCTGTAATTTGTTCAATAAAATTCTGTACTTTCTGTTCTGTAACTTCTGCAATTGTTTCAAACTTCTTCTGTCATTCTTGTGTTTCTTCACTACCTGACACAGTAACTGCTAATCCCTAGCACTTCACCGCTTGAGTTCCGACCATGCATTGTGATGAAAAGTGCTTGTTTAGGTGTGTTCTATCAGCCCTTAAAGTTTGGCCCAAGAGTTTTGAATCACCCTGTATATATATAATAGTTATCAAGTACCCAATCATATAAACAATAATAAGATAAATTTATCAAAATTAATGGGAAGACAGGATGATTTTTATTTTGCATCAAAAATAAGGACTTTTAAAGGACAGAACGAAAAAATAGCATAGAAACCATCTTCCTCAAAATTTTTATAAATATATAGGAAAACGGCCCAAAATATAGGACTGTCCTTTAAAATATAGGATGAATGGCCACTGTAAGATAGCATAAATTTCAATAAGTTTTGTGAAAGCATTCCCCCCTGTTTCAGTAAAAGGAAAAGAGCACAAAAATGAATCTATTAAAACATATTGGGAAAGTCTGAATATTTACCTTTATGTTGCTTTTATAATTCTCATTGATCTCTCCTGTAGAAGGTTGACCGTTTAACTTCAAGATATAGGGAATAGAACTACCACAACTGAAAAGTTGACCCAACCCAACTGAACAGAAGTAAAACAACCCAACCCAACTGAAAAGTTGCTAAGCTACTTCAAATGTACCTTAAGGGTTAATTCCCCCCTCCCAAGTCCCACACAGCACTCCCACTCACTCCACTGCCCTCATTAGGTCACTGTCTGGTCATTACGTTTACCTTAGCTGTGAGAAAAAGTCCCCCCCCCCCCCAAGGAAAACAATTCCTGGAAATTGAAGTCTACCATTTAGTGAAATCCTTTTGCCATTCAAGATTAAAGAGAATTGCTATCGACAACTAAGTGAAAAGTGTCTGCTGTGGAAACCTTTGGGCAATGATCAGTGTTCTCAAATAACATCGTTGTTATACCCTGCCATAAAACAATCTACTATGTACATTTTCCACATATCCAACCCTTCTCTGCATATGTAAATGATTCCTGAGGTGTAATTGTAAAACATCTGGGTTCTTAAATCCATGAAAGTTGACTACCCTATTTCCTCATTTTCAACTTATTCAGACTGTCGGTTTTGTTCTGCAGGGTTTATGTCCCTTCTGTTATCTCCCTTTGCAGTTCTTTTATAGTCATCATGCTTCCATATCTTCAGCTTTATTTACAAAGAGGGTGACTTTTTTTAATGCTATTTTAATACTTTCTTTCGACAATAAAAAATGCAGCCCAGGCTGCATTGTTTATTCTCGAAAGAAAACTTAAAATTTGCGTCTATTTTATAAAAAAAAGAAAACAGATGTTAATGTACCAAAAACTTACAAGAAGTTTTCATAAATTGCAGAATACATTTTTGTATTAAAATGTATCAAAGTTGTAAAATTCTTACACAAAAAGGTATTTTTTAGATTTTAAATGATTGGGTGTCATCTGCATAATCTCTGGCATCTTGGCAAAATCAGAAAAAGTACGGCAGATATTTAAATTTTTATAGCAGTTTAAATATATAATATCAGAAATTGCAAGCTAAAAATGTTTATTGATAAAACTTACCTCTAGCTATCATAAATGATACCAAGTCGGCATCTCCACTTAAGCATGCACACTGTAAAAATGCAAAAAGATATTTAGAAAATTACTAACTTAACTTAAACTTTTTTTAAATAGTGCAGCATGGATAATTTTAAGCTAGAAGAAAAGTCAAAATTACTCTGAATTATTAACATCCGAAAAAAATTATCACTGACATTGCAGGAATCGAACCCTCAACTCTCCAGAGAGCTCTACTGTGATCTGGCATGTATGTTCGATTTCTGCCAGGTAAGTGATAATTTTTTTCCATTGTTTATTATAATTGTTGAAGTCTATTTCTACAGGTAATCTGTGTATTTATTATGGATTACTTTGAATTATCCAATTATTTACTAAGAATAAGGAAAAAGTTGAGCCATGCAACTATAATAATTCTAAATTGCTACAATATAGTACAACAGACAGAGTGTTAATTGAAACTATTTCATTATTGATTTTTGAGTTTTGCTATAAAATTTTTCATCCTCATCATCATCCTCAAGCAGCCACAGGCTATGGAGGTCCACATTGAGCAATTTAGTTCTCTAAGCATGTATGTCCTGACCTACATCTGCTGCATCTGACCAGTGCACACCAATTCTAAGAAGGTCCTGTTTGACATTGTCTGCCCACCGCATCCTAGGTCTCCCCCTCTTTCTGAGACCTTTAGGCAGCTGTTCATAACCCTATTCGTCAATCTATAATTATCCATATGGGCAACATGGCGAAACCAACAGTCTCTCTCTCTGCACAATAAGCTGCATAAAGGAGGTTGCCAACTCCTTTGCCTAACCTCATCATTAGTTACAAAGTTGAACCACCTAATGCCCAAGATGCTGCATAAGCATCTAGAATCAAAACATCTAGTTTCCTGTTATCTTGTTTACAAAGGATCCGAGTTTCACTACCATAACTAACTCTAGACAGAATCAAACTATTATACAGTCTAATTTTAGTCTTTAGGTGTTATGCCTATTTCTCCACACTCTCCATAGATTCTTAAAAGTTCCAGCAGTAATCCCTATTCATCTGTTAATCTCATGCCGCACATCACCAGTATCTGTTACATAGCTCCTAAGATAATTAAACTATGACACCTTCTCAAGAGTGCAACCATTCAGATTAACTGAATCACTGCCTGCCTAACCAATTTTCATCACTTTAGTTTTCTCTCTGTTTATAACCAAACCTACTCTACTACCAGTCTTCATCAACAACTCGAATGTGAGTTAATCTCATCAATATCATTTTCAAAAGGGTTAAATCATCAACATAATCTAAATCAGAAATTTTCGTATCTTCAGGACCATTTATGGTCAAAATCCTTCCCTTGCAGTGAATTTTGTGTAACTTAATCAATAACCAAACTAAAGAGAAAAGGAGACAAAATGCACCATTGTTGAACACCAGAAACAATGCTAAACCAATTGCTATAAGCCTTACCAACTCTCACACACAACTCAGTGTTATTATATAGAACTTTCATTATGTCCTAACTTATCTAATATGCCATATGATCTAACTATCAACCACAAATTATGACCATTGACAGAGGCCAAGGCCTTTTTGAAATCAACAAAGCTAGTAACCAAAGGTTTCTGAAACTCTAAACATTTCTCAAGAATCTCCATAAGTGAAAAAATATGATCTACACATTCCCTACTACTTCTGAATCTGCACTGTTTATCAATGCAATTGTCCATCAACCAGATTCTTAATTCTATTAAGCATAATCATGCAAGGAAATTTACCTGGAACACAAAGTAGGCTAATACCCCTATAGTTATCACAAGAACTGTGATCACCTTTTTTAAATAAATAATAATAGCTCTCGTTTAAAATAATAAAATAATTTTCTTAATAAAATTCTCGTTTTAATTCTTTCTCGTTTAAAATAATAAAATAATTCTCTCGTTAATAATAATAAAAGTTTAAATAAATAATAAATAAAATAATAATAGCTCTCGTAAAATCCTTAGGAACAATGCCTTAATCATAAAAGATATTCAAAATTTCAGTCATCCATGTGGAAACTGAAACATTCATAGCTTTAAACATTTCATTAGCAATTTCATCTATCCCTGAAGATTTATGTAGTTTAAGTTTAGAAATAGCCAAAATAACTGAATACTGTGGTATAAGGCCAACATTAAAGCCAGTAATGCATCTATCATCATTGCAAACAATGGGAATAGAACTAACCACATTGTTTAGAACATCAGTGAAATTCGGCCCACCTAATATGACAGAATCCTCACCTTCTATAACCTTACCTTGTTTATTCCTTAATCCCTGTCCGTTTTCTACCACACAAAACATTAACTATCTGGCACAGCTCTCTGCTGTTGTGCTGTCTAATTGCTTCCTCGGCTTTGGCAACAAAGCCATCAAGCCAAATTTCCTATCAGCTGCTAACTGATTCTTTACACGTTTATTCAGCTCTCTGTAATGCTTTCTGTTATGACTAGAAGAATATTGATTAAGGACATTCCTGCAGTTCGTTCTCTCTGAAATACACTCAAGTACATTTCATTCAAAAAATTTTGCCTCCTCTGCTCCTTTTTTCCTAAAAGAGTACTGTTAGTTTCAAGGAAAGCCAGTTTAAAACGATCCCATTCTTCCTCAGCATCAGTAGTAAGCAAATCATGACTAAAAAAGAAGTGTGGAATTTAGTTCTGCTGGCACATTTAACTGCAAATACTTAATAACCACCCCCCCCTCCCCTCCAACCTCTGTCCATCACAATCACTGGTAGCTATATTGGAAATATCTTTTTTTAATGGAAACTGTCTATGTAGCTGCCTGGTACTAAACAAATGATGCAGCTGATTATTTTGATTGTTGAAAAAATTTATACCTTAAGAATGCTTACCTTATTTTTCAATTTTGACTTCTAAACTATATTTTGTGTATTTATAGTCAAAGTAACTGACAGTGATGTAGCTGGATTTTCTTAAAGGAAAGTGGTGATGATATTTGGGGAGGGTGGGGGTTAAAAATTTACCAAAAATTACCAATAGGATATGAGTAAACAGCTATGCTATTGGTAGCATATAAAACCAAAAACCTTTATTACAATTTGAAGCTTAGAAGTTAATGAGCTATTTATCTATATTTTGAGTGCTAGAAAATGTTTTTTGTTTTGTTTTTATACTTTGCATAGCCATGGCCAAAATATTGAGAAATTTTGACAAAATAGAAAATGTTTCAAAGATTTATTTGTATGAGATTCCCGATTATCCAAACAAAATGCATTTTAACTATTCTAAAGACTATTTAAATAAACTTTTAGCAATAATTTTTAAAATTATAATACACTGTTCAACATTGAAAGTGCCCCACCGAGAAGGACATGTCATACAAACAGGCAAATAGAAGGGTGGGTGTGCACAGTTGAAGCATGCAAATGATGATTATCCTGAGTCAATGACATGTATGGTTCAAGAGATAAAAGGTGCAAGAAGGAACAAGGATGGTATTGTGTTTATGCAGGTGGAGGTCATGCGAACGGTTGAGATTAGGTGGTTCCGCTTGGAAACTGTTCAGCGAAGGCCAAAAATGCCTGGTACACACCATCGGCAGGTTTATCGCCATTTGGATGCTTTTGAGAGAGGAAGAATTATAGGTTTATGTGAAGCTGGATGGACTACATGTCATGTCACTGCCCATGTTCATTGGGATGCACAAACTGTTGGATGCTATTGGCAACAGCAGTGAAATGAAGATTCTAGCATGCATCTCAGCGAAAGTGGTGCTATCCGACAGATGTCAGCACAGCTTGATAAGCGCATTGTTCAACCGGTGCCTATGTAATGAGAATGCCTGCCGATTTCCGCAATTCTCCGTGTTAGCAAGCACGCACATGAGGGCAGCACTGTTCCGCGGTAAGCTAACCTACACTAATGGTAAGAATATAGAGATATGGTCAAAGTCATATGGTAAAGAATCACAACAGATGGCTAATCAAGTACAATAAACTAGAATCTTTCTCAGAGATACAAACGGGAATAATGAATCCTTAAATACTAGATGAATGCTGTTGAAAATCGAGATTTAAATCGATAAAATTATAATCTTGAATTTATAGTAAGATTCCCATTCACATAACACAGAAATTCTCTAATATTTTGTTAGGGCAGTGTAACTTAGTTCCATATATTGTAAAGGTTTCTACGATTCCAAAATATTATTTATTCAAAAGTGATCTCAGAATTTTTTTCCAATTACCCATGTCATCGTTACGTTGCCGACATATTGATGCAGCCATGTGTCTTCAGATCCAGTTTGGAATAGATTCGATAGAAACTGAGTTTCGCTTCTGCAAAACATACACAATACTGCATCATCGTTCAGACTTCTACTTAAAAACAGCAGAAAGTAGACAGAATAGTAAATAATTACTTACAAACAAATCCGTATCAGAATCCAATTTTGAAGCAAATGGTAAACAGCGTAATAACCTATACTGCTACAAAGCAAGTAACAAGCAAAACAGCGGATCGCCAGTGCCAAATAGTACAGCCAAGCGGACGAAAATGTAACTAGCACTGCTTCCGCTTCATGTCTTGAAATCAGCAGGCATTCCCATTACGTAGGCAACGGTTCGAAATGCTCGTTAGTAAGAATAGAGCATTGCAGGCGATATTAGACGGGTGTGTCAACAGCCATGGACATCCCCATAAAGACCCGAATGGTAAATAGAAGGTTTCATTAGGCACACCTGCGTTCTAGGCAACTGTTACATCAACTGCCATTGACTGCAAACCATCGCAGTGCTCATCTGGCTTGGTGCCGAAGTCGTGTGAACTGGGGTCACGAATGGAACACTGTTGTGTTTAATGGTGAATCCCATTTCTGTCTGGGTACTGACGATCGACGGGCCTGTGTATGGTGACAACCTGGCAAGAGGGCAGATCCAGCTTTTGTTCGCAACCGGCAAATCGCCTGTCAGCCAGGCATGATGGAATGGGGTGCTATTGGATATTACAGCAGGTCACCTCTTGTCCGCATCACGGAAACACTGACAGCTGCACAATATGTTAGTGCAGTTCTGCAGCCCGTTTTGTTACTGCTCCTGGAAGGCATGCAGCAGCCCATCTTCCAGCATGACAACACCCATGTACACACTGCTAGGGTTTTCAGACAATGTTTGCAACATGTTCGGATATTGCCATGGCTAGCAGGATCTCCAGATTTATTCCCAATAGAAAATCTGTAGGACATTGGATGTGTGCAATCCTCTCACCAGCAAGCATGGACTCTCGATGAATTATGGGAGCAAATCAATGCTGCTTGGTGTGCAATTCCTCAGGACCACATCTGTCGATTGTATGACTCCATGCCATGCCGTATTGCCATTCACAGCAGCAGTGCAGCCACCTACTGAGGCAGTCACATTGTGCTGCATTATCTCATCTTCTAACCACTGTAAGTGGCTGCAAATTAAATCATGGTATGCCAATATGTATTGCTATGTGTGTGCTATATTTCACCCCTATCCCCTCCTTCCTTCTTGGTGGGGCAATTTCATTGTTGTGCAATGTATTTTGAAGTTTTACACATATAAGCACAGCTGTATTTATTCATTTTTTAAAATTATTATCTAACCAGAAAGCAATATTAAAATCAAACAAGGAATCCAGTTATTGCTAAATATATGGGTGTGGGTGGATGATAAATACCCATATATAAACTTTGTGGTATGTAAATGGTAGGTAGGTAGTCACTGGAAGGAGAGCCTTGCATGAATCCCCTGTGATGATGCATAGAACCGGCAAGGCCTAGCACCTAATGTCAGACCCTGCCTTCTCGTGGTACAGGCCATTAGTACCTTTCAAAATAGATACTCTCTTGTGGAAGTAAATGGAAGTGGAGGGCTGCCAGATTAGTGTGGCCTACTGATCTGGACAACTATGGCTACTTTTCTTTTTTTAACCCTGCTGAGGAGTGGTCAACCATACAGGGTCCTGGTGCTGACCATATAAACCCACTGGAC
The DNA here is from genome assembly GCA_038380435.1 of Ryuthela nishihirai. Lineage (NCBI taxonomy): Eukaryota > Metazoa > Arthropoda > Arachnida > Araneae > Heptathelidae > Ryuthela > Ryuthela nishihirai. The sequence goes on from JAWZYU010000025.1 coordinate 1,698,523, forward strand.
TGGACAGATATATGGCTCTAAGCTTGATTACAGATCTTGAATTTGCTGCACTGGTGGGCTTCTGTGGAGGGAAAATTTGCCGCTTTGTTTTTTGTTTGTTTGTGGGTTGACAGCTCCAAGTAAATAGATTCACAGGATATGTTTTATCAGCTGGTGGATAATCCTGAGCAGAGGTCATCGCAAGCACCTGAACTCCTGCTTCTATGGGCATCGTCAAATTCTGCATTGGAGGATGTCTTCCATTGTAGATAGCTTCAGGCTTTAGTGGTAGGGGAATGGGTCTTTGCCCCATGCCTGTGATCAGAGGGCTGTTTGAAATTGTCAGCATTCCCTCTCTCAATAAACATAGTTTCTTTAAACATCCCACTAACCACTTTCTCTCCATAGGTAGTTGGAATGTGAGGACTCTGTACAGAACTTATTCTCTTAATGTCCTCACATAAGAATTCCTCTGTTATAATTTAGATATTCTCGTTTTGCAAGAGACCAGATGAACAAAGGTCAGATTGTTACAAATAATCTTAAATTTCTCTTTTCAGGGAGGGCAGATAATAAGAATCTCCAAGGCATAGATCTGCTTCTCAGCAGACATGCTAGTGATGCTCTTCTAGGATATGAGTGCATTAATGAAAGGTTTCTTACGGCAAAAATTTAGACAAGCATGAAACACTTGAATGTTATCTCCTGTTACGCCCCCACTGAGAATACCAATGAGGATTAGAAGGATAGGTTTTACAGACAATTTCATGATATTTTGAATTCTGTCAAGAAAGAAGATATTACCTTTGTTCTAAGTGACTTCAATGCCAAAGTTGATACCGACTCTGACCATTTGGGTGGGGTGATAGGCCCTTTTGGTATTGGTAGCTGCAATGGCAACATCTCCTACAGATAAGTAAACTTAACGGTTTGAGAATAACGAACACTTTAATCGTCATAACACTATTACAAACACCACGACATACATAAGTACACGCTTCACCAGATGGGCTGCATAAAAATATAATTATATATCAATTAACAGCGAATGGATAAATTCTGTTAGGAACACCAGATGATACAGGGGAGCTGAAATTGGATCTGATCCTTACCTTGTTAAAAGTGTTTTGCAACGTAAACTTAAGAAATATTGTGCTAAGGTTAAAAAATTTACTTTTAATTCTGAAGTTCTGAAAGTTCCAGTTATAGCTAAAGCTTACCACGATAGGTTACTTAGTTATTATGTGAGAGACTACTGAAGTAGTTAATATGACTACTGAAGTTGAGGAAAAATGAGACTGTTTTTAGCAGTAGGAAATTGTAAGAATGTCCTTAATCAATACTAGTCTTAACAGAAAACATTACAGAGAGCTTAATAAACATGTAAAGGATTTGTTAGCAGCTGATAAGAATCTTTGGCTTGAAGGTTTGACTGACAAAGCCGAGGAAGTCGTTAGACAACACAACAGAAGAGAGCGGTACCAGATAGTTAATGTTTTCTGTGGTAGAAAACAGACAGGTATATATATATATAAAACAACAAGATAAGGTTATAGAAGTCATGGCAAAGTGGGCTGAGCATTTCAGTGATGTTCTAAACAATGTGATTAATTCTACTCCAATTGTTTGTAATGATGATAGATGCATTATTGGCTTTATTGTTGGCCTAATAACACAGGCTGAAGTTATTTTTGCTATTTCTAAACTTAAACTAAACAAATCCCCAGGGGTAAATGAAATTACTACAGAAATGCTTAGAGCTGTGAACGTTTTGGTTACCACATGGTTGAAAGAAATCATGAATATCTTTTATGATAAAGGCATGGTTCCTAAGGATTTTACGAGAGCTATTATTATCCCTATTTTTAAAAAAGGTGATTGCAGTTCTTGTGATAACTATAGGCGTATTAGCCTACTTTCTGTTCAAGGTAAAGTTCTTTGCATGATTGCACTTAACAAAATTAAGTATCTGGTTGATGGGCAATTGTGTGATGTGGATTCAGAAGCAGCAGAGGATGTGTAGATCATATTTATTCACTCAGGCAGATTCTTGAGAAATGTTTAGAGTTTCAAAAACCTTTGGTTGCTAGCTTTGTTGATTTCAAAAAGGCTTTCAACTCTGTTGATTGCCATAATTTGTGGTTGATTGTGAGATCATATGATATACCTGACAAGTTAGTTAACATAATGAAAGCTCTCTATAATAACACTGAGTCGTGTGTGAGAGTTGGTAAGGCTTGTAGCAATTGGTTTAGCATTACTTCTGGTGTTCAACAAGGGTGCATTTTGTTTCCTTTTCTCTTTAATTTGGTTATTGATTATGTTATGTGAAATTCACTTCGAGGGAAAGATTTTGGCCCTAAATGGACTGGAGATATGAAAATTTCTGATTTAGATTATGCTGATGATTTAGCCCTTTTGGCAAATGATGTTGATGAGATGAACACTTTCATTCGAGCTGTTGATGAAACTGGTAGTAGAGTAGGTTTGGTTAGAAACAGAGAGAAAACTAAAGTGATGAAAATTGGTCAGGCAGGCTGTGATTCAGTTCATCTGAATGGTTGCAGTCTTGAGCAGGTGTCAGTTTAATTACCTTGGGAGCAATGTAACAGATATTGGTGATATGCGGCATGAGATTAACAGACGAATAGAGATTGCTGCCGGGACTATTAAAAATCTATGGAGAGTGTGGAGAAATAGGCATATACACCTAAAGACTAAAATTAGACTGTATAATAGTTTGGTTCTTTCTAGGGTTAGTTATGGTAGTGAAACTTGGACGCTTTGTAAACAAGATAACAGGAAACTAGATGCTTTTGATTCTAGATGCTTACACAGTACATTGGGCATTAGGAAGTTCAACTTAACTATTGATGAGGTTAGGCAAAGGAGTCAGTAACCTCCTTTATGCAGCATATTGTGCAGAGAGAGACTCCATTGGATTGGCCATGTTGCCCGTATGGGTAATTACAGATTGGCGAATAATGTTATGAACAGTGTGTCTAAAGGCCTCAGGAAGAGGGGGAGATCTAGGATGCACCTGGCAGACAATGTCAAACAGGACCTTCTTAGAATTGGTGTGCACTGGCCAGATGCAGCAGATGTAGCTCAGGACAGATATTCTTGGAGAAATAAATTTCAAGATCTGGCTGAACTCTGTAGCCCATGGCTGACTGAGGATGGTGATAAACTTTGTACATTTTTATACACCTTGGTATGTAGTCCAATTGTTTACATATCCAAATTATATTATTTTTATGCAACATATCTCAGCTCTTTAATCCCATTATGCAGCAGAAATATATTGTGTTTAAAGTCTGCATTAATCAGTAATTTAGGATGTTTACACTTCATAACAATAAACACAAAAGGCAACTACGTAGCATTAACACTGCCTACCGCATTTCCAATATCATAAAATGATAAAATAATATTGTAAATGTTGACAAATATCTACTTAATAAAAAATGAAAGATTCAGACTTCTAGATTACCTTACATGCACAGGATGTTGCACCTCTGTTAAAATCGATTGAAAAATAAATTTACATTGAATAATACCAGGAGCGGAAAATTTGAATATAGTATGCTCCTTAATAAATGTAACCTTTTTTAATTATTATTATTTCATTTTTTTCAGCAGTATATCATTTATTTTCATCTATTAATATAAAAAATATTTTTACATGCATTTTTAATAAAAGTTTACCTAAATAACTGATTTATTTCACAATTATCCCTGTTGGGAGATTTATGTCTCCTGTGTTGCAACTAGAGATGCTGAAACAACTGGATGGTTATAGTTCGTTTTAGGTGTTGTGCAGTTAAAAACTTAGGTATATTTACTGTGATGGGTATTTAGTATCTACTAATAAATTATCACTTTGAAGTCAACTAAAATTTTTAGAGGAAAAATTGTTTTGAGCCAGGTGAACGCACGACCTCCTGATAACATGTCAGGTGCTCTGGACCACTGAGCTACCGGCCACCAATCAAGATCTCCTTTAATTAACACTATGAACATTCTATTATGTCACATATAAAATATTATTAGTAGATACTAAATAAGTTGAGTTTCTTTCATTATTTATCATCAGTATACTTGTAAGACATACTTACCATCTATATTGGAAATAGAAAGCCGCTTGTGGCTAGATTGCCTGAATAGTGCTTATATGTGACATAATAGAATATTCATAGCATTAATTAGAGATCTTGTTCGGCAGCCAGTAGCTCAGTGATCCAGAGCACCTGACATGTTATCAGAAGGTCATGGGTTCGTATCCCACCAAGCTCTAGATAATTTTTCCACTAAAAATTTGATTCGACTTCAAAGTGGTAATTTATTAGTAGATTGTTTTGAATTATTGTTTGTGTTAGAGCTGTGTGGCCTATTTTTTTCTTAATGTCGGTTTCATGTTCGGTGATGTGATTGACAATTTAGAGCACTACAGCAACCTAGCATAAGCCTTGGCAGCAACTACGGCAAATGTACCAGCCAAGAATTAGCCTCCCATGGTGGTAAATATACCTAAGCTTTTAATTGCACAACACCTAAAATGAAATATACCATTCAATCGTTTTATTATCTCTAGCTGCAACACAGGAGAATAAATCTCTCAACAGTGATAATTGTGAAATAAATCAGTTATTTATTTATAACTCACTGTGTCCACCATAAATATTTAATAAGTTTACCTTTTGTAATTTTGTTTCTGGCCCATTTTGTTTCTGACTGATGCATGATTTGCAAATGCACTCAATTATAAACAGCTTGACCTACCCTGAAAAAATCCACACCTCTAGAAAAAAAATTCATACCAGTGTCCATGCTTGCCTAGATATTTACCTTGGTCAATTTTAATGCAAATTATTGTAACTAGAAAGGAAAATTTAACACTTCCAAGTATCAAAAGTACAATAATATATTACAAATATACCATTGTGGATACCAAGTGCATGTTTAATAAAAAAACTTCACTTGCAATAAATATGTGTATAATGTTGCAATAACACATGCAGAACATCCACAAGATAGCAAATTGCTATAAAATGAACCTGGAGCCAATGGCATCTAGTACTGATCCAGTAAACAGGTGTTGCCAAGGTTTCATTCAATGTGGCCGTGGCCAAGTGGTTAGCGTGTTTGGCTACTGATCTAAGGGACCTGGGTTCGAGCCCCGGGTAAGGCATGGATGTTCGTGCCGTTTTTCTGCTGAGGCCCCGCCATTCTCTCAGATCTTCTATTATGGCATATAAACTGACAGGCTCCTGTCAGACCTCTGTGGCAAGCAGCTGCTTGAGGGGATATTTATTATTATTTATTTAAACATATAGTTACGGAGGCTATACTGTTGATTCAGTTTATCATTTCAAGTCCTTTTACAGAAATAAGATCAATTGCCTTATCAATCAAACGATTTTGCCTCTTATGCTCTTCATTGCCCAGAAGATTGGGTTGTTTTACCTCTGAGCAGCACTTTTCTGCACACAATAAGCTAAATGGGCAGGTCACAAGGATCCTGGGAGCTCAGAGAATGTTGGGGGGAGGAGACCCAGTGGACAGCTGTTAGGAGACAGATGGTAGCCTTCCATCAAGGCCATCCAGCATGTTCTTTAACATGCAGAGGGTATGACTTTCCTGCACATGGAGCCATATCTTTACATCCCATCTCAGAAATGGCAGTCTTTCCAAACCCATCAGTGTCCCCTACTGATTGAGGGCAGGGGGGGGGGGGTCTGTGGAGAAAAATCTCAACACTAGCCCAAGTGGGACTCGAACCTGGGAACTGCAGATTACGAGCCTGATGTGCTAGCGACTGAGCTATTCCCACCCCATTTACCAAGAAGAGTAATGTTGCTGAAAAATTCAAGAACTTGTGTTCTGAATTCTGAGTGCTGAGAAGTCTGTTTAAGCTTAACCAATGTGTAAATTATCTGTTGAAAGCTGTTATTAATCTTTGGCTTAATAGCTTAACTGACAAAGCAGAGGAAGCAGCTAGACAGCAAACCAGATTGCTCAGGTTTTCTTGGAAACAAATGCCCACAAATAAAGAAAAAGGTGTGAAAAGTATCTTAGCAGTCAAGAATGAAAATCAAGGGTTTGTTTACACATTAACCTTTATTACTTTGTGATTAGTGAACAAATCGTATATGCAAAAACTTTCTTGTAACATATGAAAACTCTTTTATTTGATCGGTGTAATGATGTCTTTCAACTTTTACCATACTAATTTTAATAGTTTTTGTTTGAAATAAACTCATCTGTATTTAAAAGACCCATGGGTACTATACTTGAGACATTTCATGTATACCAATAGACAGTTAAAAACAAACTTCACACAAAGTAATTTTCCTTAATACCAAGGCAATCTACATACTGGGTTGAACCAAAAGTTCATTTAGATTTTGGGCAAAAATTCCACTCTAATATTAAATAGTAAAAAATAACTTTAATCGATAATGTATCCACCATTTCATTCAATTATCTTCAGCCATCTGTCAGGCAGTTTCATTATTCCATCGATGTAGAACTCGATTGGTTTTTCGTTGAAGGACAGATCAAGACAGTTTTTGATGGCCTCCAAAGATTGGGACTCTTTACCACTCAAACAGTTTGCAGTGATCAAAATAAATCCTAATCTGAGGGTGCAATGTCAGCCGAATATAGCAGGTGGCACAAAACAACCCAACCCATTTGCAACATCTTTTGCCAGGAGATCAAAGACACATGTGGTCTAGCGTTGTTATGGTGGAACACAACTCCTTTGCAATTCGCCAATTCCAGATGTTTTTTATCGATTGCTGCCTTCAGCCAATCCAACTGCAAGCAATACTGATCTCAATTAATCATTTGATTGCTTGGCAAGAGCTCATAGTGAAGGATTCTCTTCCAATCATACCACACAGAGCATGACCTACTTTGGATGCAAGCTCACCTTGGGTTTCAGCGATGGAGGCTCACCTCGCTTGCTCCAAGATCTTTTTCTTTGGACATTGTTCTAAAGGATCCATTTTTCATCATCCATCACTAACCACTTGAAATATGGGACATTTCCATTGCATTGCAGGAGCAAATCACAAGCACAGATGCAGTCCATTAAATTTTTTTCGCTATCGATGCGGCACACACACATTGTGTTGATTCACATAACCAAGCTGCTCCAAATGCATTACAACTGATGTTTGTGATATTTTTAGTGTCTCACCAATCTCTCTTGTGGTACTGCAGTGGTTAGTTTGGTTTAATGTGGCGATCTGATCAATGTCAACTGTGAAGGGTCTTCTCAAACGTGAGGCATCTTCCAGAAGGAAATTCCAGGTTCAAAACTTCGCTAAACACTTCTGACACATTCAGTTATTTACAGCATTGTCTCCATACACTGCACAAATCTTTTTTCGGGTTTGTGTTGCAATTTTATCCTTCTAAAAAACAAGATAATAATGCCAATATATCAATAAATATTTTGTGGAAAAAATTTCACCAACATATGGGACTTGAACCCGCATCTCTCCAGAAACAGAGTATTCTACCATTGAACTAATGCCAGCTCATCTTTTTTCCACTAATTTTAAGACTTTATTAAACTCTTCACCGATGATTTCGGCACTTACCATTGGCGCCATCTATAATCTCGAATGGTAACTATTTCTTTTTATATAGTGCTGAGTAAGATGGAAATAAAAAATTAAGTCTCCTCATGCTCTTTAGTGTTATTAATGATTTAAAACATAGATGGCAATCACAGCGTTACCTGTTGACTTTTTATTGTCAATAAATATTTTGTGGAAAAAATTTTGCTGACATATGGGACTTGAACCCACATCTCTCATGAAACATGGCAAAATATTCTACCATTGAACTAATGCAGGTTCAAGTACTGCATGTCAGCAAAATTTTTTCCACAAATATTTATTGATATATTGACATTAAAAAGCCAACAGGTAACACTGTAATTGTAATCTATGTTTAAATCATTAATAATGCAAAATAGCATGAAGAGACTATTATTTATTTCCATCTTACATAGAGCAATATAAAAAAAATAGTTGCCACCTGAGATCATAGATGGTGCCAATGGTAGGCATCAAAATCATCAGTGAAGTTATAAGAATTTAAAGGCTTAAAATTAATCGAAAAAAGATGAGCTAGCATTAATTCAATGGTAGAATACTCTGGCATGTTTCTGGAGAGATGTGGGTTCAAGTCTAGTATGTCGACAAAATTTTTTCCACAAAATATTTATTGATATATTGACGTTAAAAAGTCAACAGGTAATGCTGTGATTGTCATCTATGTTTAAATCATTAATAATGCTAAATAGCATGAAGAGACTTTATTATTTATTTCCATCTTACTCAGCATAACATAAAAAGAAATACACTATAGGGAAAAAAAATTGCACCACCTAGAAGGATTAATGCTATTTTATTGAAACACAGGTAGTTGTTAGCATACACTGAGATGTGCACGGAATGAACACGGAGGAAAAGTCTATTGTACATCTCTATAATATCCTCCTGAGGGATAGAACACCAAATAATGCAAAGTCACTGTTCCGTTTCAGCAACAGTGGTTAGCACACCTCTTGGATGTTGTTGGAGCTGTCAGCCCAACATTTACAAACATGTTAAATAGGTGAAAGGTCTGGCAAGCATGCTGGCCATGGTAGTACCTGAACATTTTGCTCGTGTAGATACTACAGACTAATGTGGGCTGTGTGGGGATGGGCATTATCTTGTTGTTAAAAGGTTCCATGCTGCTGAACAAATGGGACAGCCACTGGCTGCAAAATGTTGGTAACATATCATTGGGCAGTTAGAGATCCCCTTATGGTGACCAGTTCTGACCTAGATGTCTGACTAATGGCACCCCCACACCAAGATACCAGGTGCTTGAGCTGTGTGATAATGCCACATGCACTGGGTAGTATTCCTTTTCCCTGGATGACAGCGAACACGTTTTATATCATTGTGCTGACCATGACAAAAACGAGATTTGTCACTACAACATCACAGTACTCCACTCTTGTACATTTCAGTTCTGTCTGAGGCAACACCACTGAAGACATGCTTGCATGTGGTAAGATGTGAGGGGCAAATGCCTGGAATATCAGCCAGACAATAACCGATGTGTTACCAGTTGCCAGTCCCTTCGAGTAGCAACTTGTCCTTTGTACTTGTGTTGCAGTCACGAATCTGCCATGCATTACAAATGGCATTCATTGCTCCATGGTCATACGTCGTCTTCCTGATCCTTGTCGGCATATGCTGGATCCTTCTTGAACACACTGGCACCATATTTGTACGATGGTGCTGGGATTGCTGCTGACAAGTTAGCTCGCATCTCTGTATGTCAAACCAGCTTCTCTAAGGTCGATGATTCTTCCACACTCAAAGTCTGTTAACTGTTGGAATGATTGTTGATGTCTGCATAAGGGAATCTTTAGTGGTTTAGAACAATTTACATAACATTTTGTCAACCATGGAGCTTTGGTTGCCTTTATCTGTGTTTGACTGCTCTGCACCTGTGGCATCATCATTTCGATTGTCCTGCAAACCTAATCATTTCCGTGCATTTCCATATACTACCGCTTCCCTAAATTTCGTCACATTTGCATAACTTCTTGCAAGTATTGCATTTTTTATTTCCTATAGTGTAGATGCCACCCAAGATCACATATGGCACCAATGGTTGGTGCCAAAATCATCGGTGAAGAGTTTAAAGTATTAAAATTAGTGGGAAAAAAATGAGCTGGCATTAGTTCAATGGTAGAATACTCTGGCATGTTTCTGGAGTTCATGTTCCATATGAGCTGTATGTATGAGTCCCATATGAGTATCATGTCCATTCATGAGCTGGTTCAAGTCCCATATGTCGGCAAAATTTTTTCCACAAAATATTTATTGATATATTGACGTAAAAATGTCAACAGGCAATGCTGTGATTGTCATCTATGTTTAAAACAAGATAATAAAATTGCAAAAATGCACCTTTGTATCTTCCATTTTCAAATTGATTCTACATGAATATCACTCACTCAATCTGCACTATTTCTTTTTAAGAACATACTAGTAACTATTCTCTGTCAAAAGCGCACACTATTTATAGATGCTAATGCATGTGTGGTTGTGCAGATCATGTCCAATGACATCTCTTGGTAAAAATCCGAATGAACTTTTGGTTGAACCTAATAATAACTGATAAAGCTCAACTAATCAAAGTAAACAGGAAATTATCTCAAGCATGTATTTTTTTTTTATCTTTTACATATAAGCATGCCATTTCCAAATACCCAAATATATCATCAAAAGCAATGAAATCACAGTACATTTACACATAACTATATGAAAATGTGTTCAACAGGAGTCAAGCAACAGTTGCATTTATAATAGCTAAAACAAAGTACTTCAAAACATACACTTTATATATCTGAATAAGACATACCATAAATAAAGAAAGAAATGTATCCATAAATGGCTGATTTATATCATAATTGTTTTCTTCAATTGTCTTCATACATAATTTAGCATTTACAGGCTTGTAAGCTGTCTAAAACAGATAACAATTTAAAGTCAAATTTTATGCAGGTTTCATTTTTAAAATATAGCTTAAATATTTATTACAGCAATTATTTTCATGATTATTCATTTAATTCTATTTATTCTCATCTTTTCACTTTGATACATAAGAATACGTTGGGTATTTTACGGTTTTTCTTTCATAGGCAACTTTAATTTAGGCTGGAATATATGTAGGTGAATCATTTACTTTGTAACTTCCATCACTAACAATTAGTTACACATACTAGTTATCACCAGTATCTGTTACATAGTTCCCAAGAAAATTAAATTGAGACACCTGCTCAAGAGAAAACTATTCAAATTAACTGAATCAGTCTGCCTGACTAATTTTCATCACTTTAGTTTTCTCTCTGTTTATCACCAAACCTACTCTACTACCAGTTTCATCAACAGCTCGAATGAAAGAGTTCATCTCATCAACATCATTTGCCAAAAAGGATAAATCATCAGCATAATCTAAATCAGAAATTTTCATATCTCCAGTTCATTTAAGGTCAAAATCTTTCCCTTGCAGTGAATTTCACATAACATAATCAATAACCAAACTAAAGAGAAAAGGAGACAAAATGCACCCTCGTTGAACACCAGAAGCAATGCTAAACCAATTATTACAAGTCTTACTAACTCTCACATGACTCGTTATTATAGAGAGCTTTCATTACATTAACTAACTTACCAGGTATGCCATATGATCTCACGATCACCACAAATTACGACCATCAACAGAGTCAAAAGCCTTTTTGAAATCAACAAAGCTAGTAAACAAGGTTTCTGAAACTAAACATTTCTCAAGAATCTGCCTAAGTGAAAAAAAATATGATCTATACAGCCCCTACCACTTCTGAATCTACACTGCTCATCATGCAATTGTCCATCAACTAGATTCTTAATTATATTAAGCACAATCATGCAAAGAACTTTACCTGGAACAGAAAGTAGGCTGATACTCCCTATTAGTTATCACAAAAACTGCGATCACCTTTTTTAAATTTAGGGATAACAAAAGCTCTAATAAAATCCTTAGGAACAATGCCTTTATCATAAAAGATTTTCAAAATTGAAGTCATTCATGTGGTAACCAAAACATTCACAGCTTTATGCATTTCAGTAGTAATTTCATCTATCCCTGGGGATTTATGTAGTTTAAGCTTAGAATTAGCCATAATAACTTCTGACTGTGATATGGGGCCAACATTAAAGCCAGTGATGCATCTATCCTCATTACACATAACAGGAGTAGAACTAACCACATTATTTAGAATATCTCTGTAATGCTCAGGCCACCTAGCCATGACAGAATCCTCACCTTCAATAACCTTACCTTGTTTATCCTTCAGTCCCTTTATACCTGTCTGCTTTCTACCACACAAAACATTAACTATCTGGTACAATCCTCTGCTGTTGTGCTGTCTGACTGCTTCCTCTGCTTTGTCAGCCAAGTCATCAAGCCAAAGATTCTTATCAGATGCTAACTGATCTAACATTTATTAAGCTCTTTGTAATGTTTTCTATTAGGGCTAGTAAAGTATTGATTAAGGGCATTCCTCTAGTTCTTTCTTAATGAAATAAGCTCAAGTGCCATATCACTCAAATAATTTTGCCTCCTCTGCTCCTTTTTAAAAGAGTACTGTTAGTTTCAAGAAAAGTCTGTTTAAAATGAATGGTCCCATTCTTCCTCAACTTCAGTAATAAGCAAACAATGACTGTCATAATGACTATGTAACCATCATGGTAAGCTTAGCTATAACTGGGTCTTTCAGAGCTTCAGTATTAAAGGTAACTTTTTTAACTTTAGTACAAAACTTCTTAAGTTTAAGTTACAAGATACTTTTAACAAGGTAATGGTCAGACTTATTTCAGCTCCCCTATATGACCTGGTATTCCTAACAGAACTAGTCCATTTGCTGTTAATTAATATATAATCAATCATATTTTGTACATAACACATTGTGGTATGCATGGGAAAAGTTTAATGGAAATGTTTTCAATAGTTCTTTTCTTTTTACTGCTATGCTTTAGCGATATTATTTATTTTCATAATTTTGAATCAATGTTTAACTATTTGCCAAAATGCAATTAATTTCTAGTCTTTCGAATATTCTGTCCATCCAAGTTTCCATGACCCTAACAGTCCTCCAGGCAATGACCCTTTAAACACTTACCAGATTTCCAATATGGCCAGTCTAATATTATTTACATATATATTAACTGTAATAGCAAATCTAAATATACCATATTTCTTCGATTCTAAGACACCATCGATTGTAAGATGCACTTAACTTCAATACCACCAACAGAAAAAAAGCTTTGATTCCAAGGGAAAAAAAATAAATAAGATAAAATGCTAAAATATATCTAACAAATATTTTTATCATAATAGAATTCAATTTACTAACAACAATAGTACCTATTTATCAGTAGGTATGTTATTCATCACTTCCTTCTGAATCAATATCAATCATATCATCAATATCATATTCAGAGTCTGATTCATCTGAGCCGTCTTTATCTTCATTATCCCATAATATATCGTCTTCTGAGCCATCGAGAGGGTTGGTGATGCAACGTTTTTTAAATGAGTGCTGCACTATTATTTCTGGGATTGGCTTCCAAGCTGTTGATACCCATTCTGCCAATTTTGATGCTGGCACTTTCTTAATTTTTCTGGAAGGTGTCAGCAGAAGGTTGTTGTCAGTCAACAGCCAGGTTTCATATTCCTTCCACAAGTAAACCTTAAATGGTTTGTTGACTGAAACGTCGAGTGGCTGCAGTTGGCTAGTCATGCCACCAGGAATCACAACCAAGTCACACGTTTTTGTACGATTTCATTTTTGACCTGTTCAGACAAATGTCCACAAAATGCATCAAGTACTAGCATGCTAAGTGGGTTACGAAGACTTCCAGGGTGTCTATTCCACACATTTAGCCAATCTTCCATAAGTTCTGCTGTCATCCATTCATTTTTTTGTGCACGCATAGCAACATCTTTGGGGAAAATTTCAATCTTCCGATATGTTTTTTCGATTTAAAATTAAATATGGTGGCAACTTTTGACAGTGATATGATGTTTTTCATAGATATGCTTATAATCTTGATTTCTTCAGCACTTTTAGCGTTGACGTAATTTCAAGGCATATTGAAGAAGACTAGAGTTTCATCAGCATTTCCAATTTGACTAAACTCGTAGTTTCTTTTTTTCCTTAATTTGATCACATGTCACTGAAAGTTAATCAGCTCCTGTTGAAAGTTTACAGGATTTTTTTGACAGATATATGTTTGGCGCATTAACGATAACCCACTATGATACAGGAGTCTGTCGCACCAGCCATGACTGCCTTTAAAAATTATTTCCTCTATTCCGAAGGACTTGGCAATTTCTCTGGCTTTCAATTGCATGGCTTGTCAAGTGATGGATAATCCTTTTGTGCGTGTCTCTATTACAAAACGTATCACAGCTTCATTGACTTGTGGAAATCTTCCTTTCTCTGGCCCTGTAAAGCACTTGGTTGTTGCTTTGCATGAAAATATGGAATTGCAATCATTTCTCCAACAACAAACATTTACTTCACTAATGACAAAATGCCAACCCATAGCTCTATTTCCATGTTCTTCTGCATACACAATAACTTTTTGCTTCAATGTGGCTTCATAGTGCAATCATTTTGACAGCATTTTGGTGTGCAATAAGGGATCAAAATGAACAAAATACAGTAATTCAACTTCTTACGTACTTTTGAAGATACAACCAAAACTTCCTGTTTGTCGCTGAGTGAGCTCCACTATAATGAAATAACAGTGGCTTCACATTTGGAAAGTGTGAGAAAACGCCCACACCACTTTATTCTCCAATGGAATTGGTGAATGCGATAACGGTCAAACTTGGAGGTGGAGTTTCTTCGTAAAAACGAAACGTGTGGTTCCACGTGCAAAGCGCAGGAAAATTCAGAAAACTGCGAATCTAAGACGCCAACAATTCTAAGATGCACCTCGTTTTTAGAAACATTTATATGGGGGGGAAAAGTGTGTCTTAGAATCGAAGAAATATGGTAATAAATATAATAGAACACTCAGAATCTTGATCTTTTTTTTTAACAACAAACAATACTATAGGCAATAAATTGACTGAGAAAACTGCAGAGACTATTAAAACAAAATATAATAGAAGATTTTTTCTAAAAAATTAAATGAATTTCTATAATATTGTGTAATTTCTGTATGAATAAGTTTTGCAATTACATTGTTCACCTGTAATATATGGTAAATGGTAGCTAGGCTTACACTGGTAGAAGAGCTGTATACCAATCAGATGTAAAGCATAGCACCTTAAGTCTGTGTCCTGCCCTCTTATAGTGTAAGCTAACCTGTCTTAGGGACCTGGGTTCAAACCCAAGATAAAGTATGAATGTTTTCTCTCTTGTGTTGTCTTTATGCTGAGGTCTTGCCATCTTCACAAACCATCTTTATGGCATATTATACTAACAGACTCCTGCCAGATCTCTGTGGCAAGCAGCTCCTTAAGGGATAATTTGTTATTTAATTTCTCATTAAATGTTATTAATAAAATTGTTAAAATTGTGGAAATCTGTCATACTTCCAAATATTTTGGCTAATCTTGGTTATGACACTAATTGTATATGGAAGAATCATGTATAATTCTAAATTTTATTCTTATTTTCTAACTAATCATCATTGTGCATACACTTAATAAAGGCATTATTGCTATTAAAAATAGAGTATAATTTCATCTTCCAATGCTGAATTCTATAAATACAATAGTTTGGAAGATGCAAAAATTTTCAGCATCATTGCTATGCCAGATTTTAATAATCTTACCTCTGAGTAAAGGACATACCCAGGGGGACCCCCTTGAAAATCTGGTCATCTTTTACGAAATATCATACTTTCTACCTGCTTTGAAATTCAAAACGGTTGTCTCTGTATAATCTTATTTCAGACCCATAGTATATGCCCAACACTAAAGATAGATTTAAAAAACAACTATAAAATTTTATTCCATGTAATATATCATTTTAACCTATTCTGTCCAGTGCAATAGTTTAGTAATTGGAAAACCCTACTGAGTCTCATTTTCAGACACCTCTCCCCCCCACCCCAACAATAAATTCTCAAACCATCTCCTAAACTAAGTTCTCAGACACAAACCTACCACCACCCCAAAACTAAATGCTGGGTATGTGCCTGCCTAAACAGCACTTTTGTGTACACAATGATCAAGGTCACAAGTACCCTTAGGGGCTCAGAGTTGAGTAGAGGAGGAGGAAATTAGCCTAAATTCAATATTCTGAATCTCTTGCTCCCCCAGCCCTCAACACTCGTTATTTTTTTTTTTTTTCTAGATCCGGGCTTGGTTAAGATTAATATAATATGCATTCTTGTCCCCTACATTTGTGAGATGAGAGTGGACAACAGTTTATTTACCACTACAAAGGTGTGAGGACCCCTACCCCTACTAAGCAGGGTGGAGGTGGCTCAGTCAGTAGTGTACCAAGCTGGCAATCTGTAGTTCCCAGGCTCGAGTCCCACCTGGGCCAGTGTTGAGATTTATCTTTAAAAAAAACCCTGCCTTTGCAAAGTAGGGAACACCAATGGGTTTGGAAAGGCTACTGTCTGTCAGATGGGATGTTAAGACTTGACTCTGTGTGTGGGAGAGCCATACCCTATGCACATTAAAGAACATGCTGGATGGCCTTGACAGCTAGTCTTCCAACAGCTGTTCCAGTGGGTGCCCTCCCCTACCTTCTCTGAGCCTTTGGGATACTTATGACCTGGCGATTTAGGTCGTTGTGTGCAAAAAAGTGCCATTCAGAGATAAAACAACCCAACCCTAGTACGTTTTTTCATTCATTAATACTTTTTTTTATTTGAATAGTACTAGTTGCATACCTTTCAAAAATTCAATGACAAACATTAATAAAATGGTGTAATTTCACATTTTGAAATGTGCCAAAATTTCTTATATGAACTATTTCACTTTCCTGCTACTTCAGTATTTCAGTCCCTTTATTTCTAAATTCACATCAGAGTTTAAACTGATTTCAAGTTTGAACCTGTGTTCTATTACAGGTAAATAGTTGGATTTTGAAGATAATGAATATTGTTTATACTAAGCAATGCATTCTTGAAAAACATCGGTATCAGCAAACTTTATTTAAATAGGAAAAGTGGGATACTCTAGTCCTATCATTGTGTGTTTACATTTAAAAAAATTTCTAATTAAATTACTATAGTGACATACAATATGTTCACTCAATAGTAATTCGTGAATACTAAAGAAAATAAAATGATATACAATTTTGCATTATAAATTTGTTGTGTTAGAAATAAAAATTTCTACATAAACTTAATATTTAGTAATCACTTCCAGTATCAGCCAGAATCTGACACATTTCATTCACAAAAGCAATGTTGACGTAGCTGAAAGCTGATTATTATATGCAAAAAAATATCCCTGGATGCATTTTATATCTTTCTGAATTAAAATAATTTAGTATCTTCCTACATTAAAATAATAATGAAATAATAAATTACATTTTTACAGACCCAGTTGTTAATAAATATGAATCAGAGCACTGCGTGTAGTTCGTTTTCAAATGTTTTAACAATTATTTACATAACTTTCAAGTTTCAAATTTCCTGAATTTTCATATGCTTCTCTTACACTTTCAAAACTTTTCAATGCATCTAATTTCGTGTATTTGAATGTAGCATAATACAGTTGGTATCTGCTTAATGTCATTAATTTTTTCTTTAAAACCCGAAGAAACTACATTAGACTTATCAAAAGATATATTTGTTAAATCTTGACGATACGAGTATCACAAGATATATTTTTCATAGTACACTGACAGAGTATAGCCTTGACAAACTTTTAATATTAACCCTTACAGTGTTGGAAGCTAGTTAATCGGTTTTCAAAAAACACTACAAATGAACTTGCAACATTTTTTATGCTTACTTACTATTTTTTTTTCCTTTAAATTTCATATATATTGTTTAGAATTAAATGTTTTTTTTTCATAGTGGTATGTAATGTAAACTATTTCATTTATTAGTTACTACATATATAATAAAGCCCATAAGTTAAGTTGCTTTTCTAACAAAAAAAAACTTGACACTGTGTAAATAATTAACTCTACTTTGTCCACAAAACATTGTTTTATATGTCATTTATTACAGTAATGATTAAAAAGTAAAATGTAGTCAGAAGGTGTAAATCACTTCAGCAAATGTGTATCAGGTCACAAAGACTTAGAGATATCTGAATGTGAAAGGGCATGATTACATTCGTTGGCAAGTCAATATCACATAAATTTGGAATGTGAAAACCAAACATAGGAAGTAAAGGAAAAGGGATTTCACTTCAAATTCCGAAACATAGCTTAAATATACACATACCTTTGATGAACCATTCATGCCACTTGTATCATAAATGGCATTATCGATAAATGACAGCACCAATCATAGAGCCTCTAGCACCTAATGAGAAAGGTATGAAATGTACACATTGCTATGAAGCAGTTCACCAACCTTGGTTTTGCTTGTGTGAGGGGGACTTCACTGCAGGTGAGAAAGATTCAGCAAGTGGGACACTGATGTTGGTCTGCACCATCACTAAAATCATTGATACAATGGGCTTTCCAATGACTGCACAGGCATGGGAAACCCTATCCAAGTGGGGTGGCAGTGCAACAAGCTATCTCGCCTCAAAATAGGAAATGTTGTTCACTGTTTTGAGGCAGTTTACCACTTTTTCCTTCAACTACTTTGGACAGTCGCAGGAGAATGCCAGATGGTCACCACTGCAGTTCACACAGCTTACCTTTTCTGCTGTGCAGTCAGGATCAAGGGGATCCTTGCTGTCACAATGAGCACAGGTGAGTTTGCCCCAGCAAGCTGTGCGGGTATGGCCATTCCTCTGATATTGAAAACAACACTGAGGATTTGGAATATACGGCTTTACCTCACAGTAAAGGTATCCTGCCTTGATGGCAGTCAGTAGGCGTGGTATGTCGAAAGTATGTATTAGTACCCAGGACAGTACCAACTTACTATCATGGCGTTACAAAACCTGGTGGACTGCTACGACACCTCAGGTGTAGAGCTCCGAGAGGATTTCCTCCTCAGAAATCTTGAGGAGGCCCCACTCAGGGATCACACCACAAGAAGAATTCAATGATTTGTGGGTGTCACAGTGATGCATACCCAACTATTCGCTCTCACCTCAAGGTCTAGCTCAGAATGTTATGGGCAAGTAGTCTCCACAAGCTAGTCACCAGATCTTAGGCACTTGACACATTTTGAAGGTCTGGCAAGACCTTCCAAACTTTTGTTGATGAAAAAAGGGGACATGTCCCCAATTACCTGATTACCCATGGAATATCAGATTACCCATGGAATACCATGGAATAGATGATCAGGAAATGGAGCACCAAAGAAGATAATGAAAATGGTGTAAAAGATGTAGATGAAGAGAAAGGATCCTCAGACTGAAAACTTTTGTGGCACAGGATGTATCTATAGAAATTTGAGATTTCATGATTTTTAATTTGTAGTTCAGTGCCTGTGGTCCCTACCCTCTGTGGGTCCCAACATGGAGGCATCTGATTGGGTGTCAGGTCTGCATGGGCACTATACCCATACATCCAATGAGCCAAACCCTCACAATTAAAAAGGGAAAAATAAAAGAAGTTTGAGGAACTAAACTGTTCTCAAAAAATGAAATAAGTGAAAAAATAAAAATGCAAAAAACCAAACTGGCTTCACCAAATAAAGATAACAGAGAAAGTATAAAAATGTGTGGAGAAACTCATAAATCTGTACTCGGAAGTGGGCAAGGCATTCACCATACTACATAGTTATATACTCTATCTTACTAATCATGTTAATCACTCCTCGCCCTCCCCTACTGACCGAGGGCAGGGCGAGGAGTTTTTCGGAGATAAATCTCAATGTTGACCCAGCTAGGACTCGAACCAAGGAATTGCAGTTATGAGCCTGATGCATTACTGATTGATTCCTCTAAGCAAATCAGGTTCAAGCACATGGGTACAAGTGAAGCTGCTGCAAGTCAACAGATTGAAAAATCAGAGGCTGAATTAAGGAACAAAGGCCAGTGGAAAGTGCATGCCCTTGATTTATACTAACTAGTGCAGTTAGTAATGTAACGGCTTTTCTTCTAGGCAATTTGTTTGTCTGTTCTTTTCAAAAAACACAAGGTACCTTTAAGGTAGGAAATAGTGTATTAAAATGTGAACTCAACATTATAGGGAAGAATACAGAGCTTTCTGAAGATGAGAGTGTAAAAGCAGAATTAGAGATGCTCTACAATATTATTACAAAATAAAAGTTCAATAAAAGAAAACGAAATGTATGTTGACGTCCTGTGTTTGGCTCTTATGGAAAAAAGAAGCTGCAACCAATCAGTGCAATGATCAAGAAGTAATAGAGAATTCACCAGTGTGTTCCAAAATCTTAAAAAAAGAGGAAGGAGGTGCTTTGAAAATAGGAAATGGTTTAGGGCAGCATAAATATTTTTCTGAAGATGAGCATGGAAAAGCAATAACTAGAAAGTCTATGAAAGATTATTACAGAATAAAAGATCCAAAAGAAGAGGAACATTATATTGATGGCCTATTAAATTGTGGCGACAAAGTTTCTAAAGGAAACCCCTTTTCACTGCCTTATAAAATTACAAAAGAGAAGATAGGAAACCAATTAAAATTATCCACCTTAATAACAGATGATAATAGAAAAATTGAAGATTATGAAAATATTATCAAAACAATATTAGAAGAATTATTTTTGAATGACAATCCCAATGAGGATAGAGAAGAACAAAGGAAAACCAAACACAGATACAGAACGACTATCGAAGCTTTCGTGATGTTTCGTTTACTAAACAGAAAATTTCTGAGGTCATCAAATCCATGCCTAAAAACAAAGCACCTGGGACAGAAGACAGGGAACCTTAATGCAGAACAGCATGGATTCAGATCAGATAAATCATGTAATACAGCCTTTTCAAAACTATATCAGAAGATAGAAACTAATACAAATAATAAATTACATACAGCAATATCTCTGGACATCAGCGGAGCTTCGATAAGTCAATAAATATTTTGTGGAAAAAAATTTCTGCGACATATGGGACTTGAACCTGCATCTCTCCAGAAACATGCCAGAGTATTCTTGCCAATTGAACTAATGTCAGCTATCCTTTTTCCACTAATTTTATGACTTTAAACTCTTCACTGACGATTTCGGCACCTATCATTTGCACCATCTATGATCTAAGGTGGCAACTATTTCTTTTTATATTGCACTGAGTAAGATGGAAATAAATAATAAAGTTGCTTTAAGCTATTTAGCATTATTAATGATTTAAACATTTATGATTTTTTCCACAAAGTATTTATTGATACATTGACGTTAAAATGTCAACAGGTAACGCTGTGATTGTCATCTCTTTTAATAAGGTTTGGTGGAATGCAAAAATTGCAAAAATTGCAAATTATTGCAGGAATTACAAAAAAAAAATTGCCCTGAAAATATTTATATATTAATAAAGATCTACTTCACAGTCAGATAATTAATTTATCAGACAAACAGATTTCAACACAGGAAACAGATAAGAAGAGGATGCCCTCAGGGCTCGTGTAGCAGACTGCTGTTTTGGAATTTAATCATGGATCAGGCTATGTCTCTGAATTTCCCAGTGAACGTCAAGCACATGCAGATGCAGATGATATAAGCATATGCAGATGACCTCTTATTAATCATAGGAGCTAATACAAGAAAAGAGTTGGAAGAATTAGGTATCCAAGCCATAGAAAAATTAACATAGTGGAGAAACTCCAATATATTAACATTTAGTACAGAGAAGAGCCAAAGCGATGACAATAGCACATGAGAAGTGAATGATTCGACCCCCAACCTTCAAATTGGAATGACATAGCAAAACACATAAATCAGAGCTCAAAATTTTAGGAGTCACAGTTGACGACAGGCTAAAATTCTACAAACACTTTCAGATAGTGAGAGATACAGTTTCAGAAGTAATGTATAGTCTATTAAAAATAGGAAGAGATTGATATACCAAAAGAAGAAATATTCTAAAGCAGATATACAAGAGAAATTTAGAAAAAATCATACTCTATGGATAAGGATTGGAGAAAGATAAGAAGAAGTTAGGAAGTTGCATTCTTAGCACCCAGAGCCAGCCAGCTCTCCTTATCAGCAGAATGTACAGAACAGTCCCCACATAAACAGCCCTCATCCTCGGGGGATTGATCCCTGCCAACTTAAAAGCACAAGAAGAATTTAACATATTCAAAATTACAGCATTTAAAGAAAACGTAAATTTCTATAATAAGCAATTTATAGCAGAGGAAATGGAACAACAGGAAGACAAATGGCTAACCCATCCAGCACATAAAACAACAATGTCATATGACAAAAAATTATCTGCAGAACAAGGGATAGAAATTTATACAGACAGATTGAAAGAAGAACAAAAAGTTGGGGCTACTTTCGTCGTTGAGTATAATGGAATAGCAGTACATTCAAACAAACACCGACTCACAGATACTTTCAATTACCAAGCAGAGGCCTATGCTATCTCTTAAAGGCTCTGAAATACAATCCAGAAATTAAAGGGAATCAATATATCAATATTTACAGCAATTCTCTTTCAGCTCTTCAAGCCTTAGAGAACAGCACTGACAGAAACAAGATACTATACAACATAAAAAGGAAATATGATAGGATAAAAAATACAAGAAAAGTTTCATTCCACTGTATCAAAACTCACATAGGTTATGAAGGAAACGAATTAGCTCGATTAGAAAGCCAAAGATGCAAGCAAGATGGAAAACATAACAGATTATTTACCCCTACTGCTTAGTAATATTAACAAGAATTTCAAGCAAAAAATTATTACAAGAATGGCAAAACACATGGAATAGTATTGAAAAGGGAACCTATACAAAACAAGCTCGAAAAACAAATAATCATTATAATCACTACGTTAACCAAATATTAACAGGAGATGGAAAATTTTCTAAATATCTCACAAGAATTGGAAAAAATGGATAACCCATTACGTGCAGATGAAGCAATCAGGGACATAGTAAGCATTATCTATTAAAATGTAACCTACTGAAATTAAAAAATCAACTAAAAAACATCGATCCAGCAAATCCAGACAACTCAAGAATTACAGACCAAAAAAACTCAGTATAATACCCAAGGCAATGAAGACCCTCATTATAAATTATAACTTCTACTCTACACATCTCGCAGACTAATATACCTCAGCATCAAATAAATACAATTCGATTGTGTGGCAAACAGGCACCCAGGTTAATCTAGGTAGCAGGGCAGCTCATGGCATCCAGGTAAGTAGCTTCAAGCCTGGCCAGGACACCAGTGTCCCCGGCTTAACAAGCAGAAAGAAGGATGGCTTATAAACCAAAAAAAAAAAATGAAAAAGAAAAAACAATAACAAAATGTTTTATTGTTCTTTCTTAATTACTAACAAAATAACAATTAAATATGTGTTGCCTTACTAATTCTTTTAATGTTTAATGTTTAAGTGTATAAAATAAAAAAAAAATAAAAAATAAAAATATGTAAAAGTCAAAACTAAAAAAACAGTTCATGTTACTTAATTTTTACTAACAAGTTACTAACTTATCATACTGTATGCTACTGTGCTATTCCATCATGTTCCTCAATGTTAATAATTCCAAAAAAAATTAATAAAATTGTAAAACAAACAAAAATCTCATACAAAGTCCATGCTTTCTAGTGGTATATTTGTAAAATAGCTAAATGTTTGTAACTGTTCACTGTTTATTTTTCCCTTCCTCTTCTCTCCTTTCCCTCTATCATTTCCTTCACCCCAAAGTAAAACGTTCCTTAAAGACAGTCACTCTCCCAGCTTAGCTCCTAGCAGGTTCACATTCCTTCCTCCCCCCCCCCCCCCTCCCACTACCTTTGCATGGGCTCTCAATGCAACCCACCTCTCCCAGCTATCTTAATCCCCTCTCTCCGAAGCTAACACAGGAAGGTCTTCAGTACAGAAGCACTAAACTTTGACCTTAATCAGCACAAGTTTCAAGCTCCCTTTCCTCTACTTTAACTACTTAACTTTCCTTTTGTATTTTCAGAGGCTTTAAGAGATAGCATAGGCCTCTGCTTGGTAATTGGAAGTATCTGTGAGTCGGTGTTTGTTTGAATGTACTGCTATTCCATTATACTCAACGACGAAAGTAGCCCCAACTTTTTGTTCTTCTTTCAATCTGTCTGTATAAATTTCTATCCCTTGTTCTGCAGATAATTTTTTGTAACAAGCTCTATAAGATTACAAACATCTTCACAATAGAAATAAATTTTCCTTCTCACCCCACTTCCAACTGCCAATTTTCTTTATCTTTTATTTTCTACCTTAACTTGGTTCAACAGATACTAAATGCCTTTTTTTTTATTATCATTTCATTATAATAAATTATCTAAATTTCTTATAAGTCTTTTCAGTTGTTCTTGCTTCACATTGAGCATCTATTCCTTTCTTTCTCACCCTATCTCCCCTCCCCTTGACTGTACTCCCTACATTTTGACCTTTGCTCACCTGCAGGAGCTCAGGCTTCGCCTGAACTTGCGCAGACCAGCTGACATTCTCCCCCAACATGGTTTAGCATCATTCGCTGATGGCTCTGCATGGGTCTGCTCCTGCCTAAGTCTAGACTAGGTTGGCAATTGTATTATGTAAGATTGGTTGGCGATTTACTTCTAGAAATAAAAGAACTAAATCTATTTTTAAAATTACAAAAACAGTGTATGTCCTGTAATTGTTTACTTGCAATGTAACTTTATGTTTTTGATTATTCAATGTTTTTCCATGTTTCATTTTTTCCCCAAGATCCCAAAGTAGAGTGTTTATATATTGTAACTTTCTATGATAAAGTTCTAGCAGGCTTGCATTCCACTCTCCCTACCTCCCACCTACCCTGGCATGCAGCTCAATACAGTCTCCACAATCAAGGTTGGATGATGTCTGTCGGGGGTTGCCTCAACTTGTGCTGTTCTCCCCGTGGCTTTTCTTCCTCGTTTTCGACCAAGGCCACCCGAGGAATCTCCGGTTTGCCAGAACTTGTGCAACACAGCTGGCGAGCATCCCCCATCTCAGTTTGCCAGTTTGATGTTTGGGGCTGCATTTTTCCACATCCAGATGAATTTTGCAAATGCTTTCTCCCCTCTCTACACTTTACTATATTCCCTTTCCTTCCAAAACTTTAATTAATTATATCTATAATAATAACATATAATTCCTATACCTTAAACATATTCTCATGACTGGCAATTCTAACCACAAAATCATAACAAATTCAAACAAAATCTGAACTTTAATCAAGATTTCCTATCTATTTTTTTCTATCCCCCCATTTTTTCTATTTTATTTCTCTCTATTACCATCCCCCCATTTCTTTTTCTCTCTCTACTTATTATCTTATTATTTTATTCTGTCTCCTTCCTATTTTCTTCACCTATTTTTCTACCTTCTTCTCTTTTTTTTTCTCTCTCTCTCCCATTATTTCTTTCCTTATTATTCTCAATTTTTTTTTATTACAGGGTAGAGGAGGCTCAGCTGGTAGCATGTCAGGCTCGTAATCTGCAACTCTCAAGTTCGGGTTCCAGCTGGGCAAGTGTAGAGATTTTTCTCTGCTAAACTCCTCGCCCTGCCTACAGTGAATAGGGGTCACTGTTAGGCTTAAAAGGCCACCGTCCATCAGATGGGATGTTAAGCCATGGGTCCATATGAGAGAGAGCCCCCCCCCCCCCCCCCATGCACATTAAAGAACACAAAAATTTGAGTAGAGGTACACAGTGTGGCAATTAAAATTAAAGCTATTTAATTCTATATGACACTGTTAAATGTTTTTAAGCACTTCAACACATGGACTATGTTATCAAGTATGAATAATTATTAAGGAGATATTTATGTACCGTGCTATAGAGGATGGGTAGTAACAGGATGGTAGTAACAGTAACAGTTCCTGTTACTACCCATCCTCTAAGGCATGGTACGTAAATTTCTCCTTAATTAATATTGGTACTTGATAGCATAGTCCATGCGTTGAAGTGCTTAAAAACATTTAACAGTGTCATAGAGAATTAAATAGTTTTAATATTACAGAACACGCTGGATAGCCTTGACAGGAGACTCATACCCTTTTCCCAGGCATCCACAAAACCACGAGAGCTTGAAATTTGGACATTTGTCCTAACAATATGATATTTAGGTAGCAAAAATCACTTCTTTTGTGTGTGTAAAAAACAAAGCTCGAATTTACCTTTTAAATAATGGAAGACTTTCGTCACAATTCATTTACAGAGTTACAGTATAAATTTAGACCATAATGTTACCTAACCATATTGGCAATAAATCCTTGGCATGGTTCAAAATTTGAAAAGTTCCCATATTCCAGATAAGAATTAACTGAGAGAATTAGATAACATTAGAGTAATGTAGATCATTTCAACAGGTACCTTCTCCATTGCTTCACAGTTTTAATGTCAGTTTCATTTTAGGCCTCATACAGCACATGAAAGTGACTTGTGGTGCCATTCATCAGATGTAGGAATATACACTCAATCCTATATATTGGAACATCGGATGGCATTATTCAATCATTCTCAAACACTACTGACTGTGCCACCCCTGTTTGATAGGGCTGCTTTAGTGGATGATTTCCTTGAAAATGAAGGTATCTAGCATATGCCATGACCAGCATATTCGCTGGACCTCAACCCTAGAGAGCATTATGTGTGATGCATTGGACATGAATTTCAGCGCATCAATCTCCTCCCAGTACTCTCCTGGAGCTCTGATCTGCTCTTGTATAGCAATGGGATTTAATACTGCAGACCTTCTTACTGCTCTTGTCAACAGCATGCAACATCAAGACTTATATTACTGCCAGGGGTTACACATTACTGAACTTGTACATTGTTACTGAACTTAGTGAATGCATCTCCAAGAAACTTCTACAATTGACACCCTATTGAACTACAGTGCATTGCTCTAATTTATCCTGTATTTTATGTCAGCAATATCATGCATTTGTTTCTTTTTACCATATTTCAACTGCACCCATGTCATTCTATTCCTAATTCCCCATGTCATTCTATTCCTAATTCCCCTTTCTTGGGAGAGAAATTCAAGTACCACATTTTGGCTCTCACTGACACATACAAAACACTAAGAGAACTGTGATTATATTTTTTCCCTGACCTCTTAAGTTTGATTAACCAATTTCTGTTGCCTCTTGTATGATTTATTCTTCATATATTTTTCAGTTTGTTCCCATTATATTGCAATAATTATGTTTCTTTTCAGATTTTCGACATCAGTTTACAGGTATAAATTGATACTCCTTTCTATTTCAAAGTTTTCTAATTTCACTAGTGGTGTAACTAGAAGATGTGGGCCCCTAGTGGAAATATAGATCAAGGGACACTTTATTATTCTACCCCAACTTATACCCATATATATATTATACATGATAATTATATCATTATACAAAAATTTAATATTAACATACACTGGCAGAAATTGAAAAAAGAACACTCGGAAGGAATTCCTTTAAGAACGTCATATTATAATATGTTAACAGTTAAGGGCAGCAGAAACCGTGATCCAAGATTGACAGTCATTGGATGAAATAATGATGTTACTGAGGATGACAACATGCAAATGTATGCAGCACGTATTTAAGGACTAGGGCATGAAGAAAGAAGTTATTTGTCTTGTTTCATGTTGTTCAGTGCTCTTCAAAGAAGCTACCATGCCTGGACGATGTAGACATGCAACATTTTTTCAGTTAGCAGAGTTTGAGTGAGGTCATATAGTGGGTCTTTGGGAAGCAGGTTTGTCTTTTCGGCAAATTGCACACAGTGTTGGATGAGATGTATCGGCAGTGGTACGATGGTGGCTTTGATGCCCTGAAGAGCATTCACACAGTGGTAGACATGATTCCGGGCAACACAGAGTTCAACAGGGCAATGCACAAGAGGATCAGAATATCAGGAGAGCAGTGGTGGCAGAGAAGTTATCTACGGCATCACAAATTCGATCCTCTGTCATACCAAGGATGTAATAATAATAATAATAATCTTTATTCATATTCATGTTAGTTATACAAAAGTTTAGACAAATGACCCGCAAAGCATCTGCTTATCTGCAGGAGAGAATAATAATAATGTTACATGAAAATACATAAGATATAGTTTAAAACAATGTCATCGAATTATGTGAATTTCAGTGGAAGCTCCAATGTGGTGGTTCAAATTTTTATTTAAAATTTAGTGCCTAGAAGAAAATTTTTAGTCTTATTTTTGATTTCTTTAAAATTGTTTAATAAAATAATTTCCCTTGGCAGTTGATTGAACATGTAAGGTATTGTATATGCCCTTGTATATTTCCCGTAATTGTTTAATATTTTTGGTAGTTGGAAATAATTTTTGGATTGTAACCTTGTGTTTTTCCCATGAGAGATTTTAGATTTAAATTGATTATCAAACAAATATTTTAAAGTGATGCTGTATTTGTAAAGGTTGTGAAAAGAAAGTATGCCTAGAAAATTTAGTCTTTCTTCGCTATGATAAAATGAATTTCTTAAGTTGTGTGGGATTATATTTTTAGCAATGGATGATTGAATAGTTTCTATTTTCTTTACATTTATTTGTGAGGTTAGTTGAGCCGTATACTGTCAAGCCATAAGTCAATATAGATTCACAGATCGCTTTGTAAACCAAAATACATGTATGTGTGCTTGCAACAAATTGTAGTTTGTAAAGTTTAGATGCACATAGACGCAATTTCCCTGCTAACTTTTGAAAATGTGTATTCCATCGGAAGGTTGTGTCCATGTAAAGTCCAAGATATTTATGGCTCTCAACACGCTCAATAACATCACAGTCGCAGCAGTCATGGTCATGATTTACCATGTTGTGAGGACACAAGGGTTCGTGGTTTTTAATTGCATAAGATGAGAGATCATAGTATCCTGGTGAATGAAAACTCATCCATTTGGTTTTTTCTGAGTTTATGTAAATACGATTACTGTTAAGACCGGTTAATAATTTTGTTAAAATCATCCTGTGTATCTCGGACTGGGTCTCCTATATTGTGATTCACGTCAACCAAGGCGGTGTCATCAGCTTATATGTAAGGAGAGCCCTTCAGTTTAAGGTTAGCTAGATCATTAATATAAATAATGAATAAAAGCAGACCTAAAATTGAACCTTGTGGAACACCAGTGTACACTGTTCTCTCCTCACTAAAAACGCCATTAATTTTGGTAACATGCACTCTGTTTTTTTAATAATTTTCAAACCATTTAAGGGTGTGGTACCTCGGACACCATATATATACAATTTTTGAAGCAAAATATCATGATCCAACATGTCAAATGCCTTACGAAAGTCCAGAAAGATAGCTGCTGCTTTTTTTCCATTGTTTAAAGTTCCGCTAATGACGTCAGAAAACTCCGTTAAAAGTGTAATTGTATTTTTACATTTTAGGAAACCATATTGCTTTTCACTAATAATGTTATGCTTTTTCAAGAAATTGGCTAGAACGTTAGCTACATATCTTTCAAGTATTTTGTAAAGAACAGGTAAGATGGCAATGGGCCTATAGTTAGTGCAATCGGATTTAGTTCCACTTTTGTAAATTGGTCTTAGAATAGCAATTTTGAGTTTATTAGGGATGTTTCCAGTAGATATGCTTTCATTGATAAAGTTTGTCATGAGATCAGCTAAGGAAGTTTTGCATGCTTTAATGTGCTTTATGTGTACCTGATCGTATCCAAATGATTTTCTTTCATTTAAGTCACTTAGAAGTTTGAAAGTTTCTTGTTTTGAGATGGGAGGAATAAAAATTGAGGGGACAGAAGGTTGGATATGTTTAGGAACTGTAGAAAGATTCTTTATACGGTTATCGTCTCTAAGATTGATAATAATGTCTGCAAAGCTGTTAAATTTCTTTGCTGCTTGAGTTTCAGACATACCTTGTGGCATATTCTTCATGATAAAATCGTCAATGGCAGTTTTAGGTGTATTGTTGATAATTTGGTTGATGAGTTCCCAATTTTGCTTTGGATTATTTTTACAAGACTCAAATTGTTTGAAGAAATATTTTTTCTTTTCCTGCCTAATAACAGACGTGACTGTGTTTCTTAAGTTTGTGTATAGTAATTTAAAATTTCTGTTTCTCTTGTTATTTTTGTAATCAATCCAAGCCGAGTCTCTTTTACGTGTTAAGTTTATTATTTCCTGATTTATCCAGTCTTTGCTACAATTGCGTTGTTTAATTTTTGAGCCATCCGATAGTTTATTAATTTTGTTATTGTTAACAATCCCGGTATATTTTTTTATGAATGCTTCATAAAGTACGTCTATTGGTTCTGAATTTGGGGTTTCGTTTCCAGTGCCTCTGTCCAGCCAGTTTGTTAGACTTATTTCTTTGCTTTTTTTTTATGATCTAAGATAATTTTCCTGTTAAAATTGCTGTCTAGCTTTTTAGTGTGATTGGACGAATTCCCAAGTTTTTTTTTTCCCACAAGTTGCAGCAATTAAGTAGTGGTCTGCGATCCTACCTGCAAAAAATCATTGAATTTGTGTCGAGTTTAATGTCCAGTCGGACGTTAATATGATCAATGCATGTCTGAGAGAGAGAGTCAACAATGATGTCTTCGCTGGTGATACCAGTAATGATAGATGAGAAACCAAACTCGGTTAACAATTCTATGTATTTGGCAACTCCGTGTTTCTTGATATTTTTCATATCTAAATTAAAGTCTCCAACTAGTATTTGATTGCAATGTTTATCAGTTGTTTCGAACCAGTTTTTGAGATTAGAAAGAAAAGTGTTAATGTTCAAGCTTGGTGATCTGTAAATAGCAAGTAAATTGAAAGTTAAATTACCCTTGTAGATATTTATATTCAATGTTTCAGCAGGAATTACAAGTGAAGGTATCGTTTTGACTAATAATGTGTCGCGGAAGAAAAGTGAATCCCATGTTCAAACGCACCAGGAGTTCTCGTAAAAAGTTGATTAAAATTTTCTAGAGTGAACAATGGAGCATCCGTGCTGAGGATGTTAGTTTCTGTCAATATAATAATATCTAAGAAATTCAAAATATCTTTAAGATAAACACAGAGAGTATCCCAGTTTTTTTTCAGACTTCGAATGTTCACATGCATAAAGCTTAAGTGTTCATCAGATTCATAACGTAATTTACTAGTCAAGAACCATTTCTTAACTTCTTCATAGTCGCACAGAACATTTTCGTTGTGATCAAATGTTGGTAAGTCATCAAAATGAAAAGTCGCCGTGGCAAAACAAATAAGATGGAGCAAATAAGCAATATATTTCACGTTTAAAATTCATCGAAATTCGTCTGCATATCAATTCGAATTATGCTGTCACCATCAGTTTTTCTCATCGTGATTTTCCCGTTCCGAAACCAGACGTATTTAAAATTTTTTGATTTGGCCAGGCACCTCGCTTTCCAGAAAAGTTCCCTGTTTATTGGAGTTAATTTTCATTTAGATACACTGGCGTTTTTTTAGCGTCATCAATAACGTTACTGGCAAAGATTTTTTATTTCTTTTTTGACATCCATTGTTCACGTTCGTTTCTAGATTTAAATTGGGCGATGATCGCAGGTGTTTTTTTTTTCTTGTTCCTTGTTGGCAGTCTATGTAATGTTGGCAGTCTATGTAAGTTCAAGTTGATCAATGTTAAAATTATTTATATCTAGCGCTTTTGCAACATTGATCATTATCTGATTTAGATTTTCTTTCTCATCCTGGTCGTCCATTGGAATGCCATGTATCTCGATATTTCGGTTTCTGCCATATTGTTCAAGATCATTAATTTGCAACTTTAGAACCGTATTCTCTTGAGTGAGATCTGCACATGTAGTTTCAATGGTAGCTAGTTTACTCATAGTGTCTAGCTGCATCGCTTCATATTCGTGAAATTTATTCAATAGTGTATCATATTGAGATGAGAAAAATTCTACTGAATGCCTTAAGTCTTTGATTTCGTTTCTTAAGTGCGTTATTTCATTTAGTAACGTTTGAAAGTTTCTAGCTTCTTGTTGTGCCGAAGATGGGGGCCGTATACTATTAGAGTCACAGCCTTCTCCAGGTGTCTTAGAGGAGTGGTGACCCAAGGATGTCTCCTGGCTATAGTCACTGCTGTTATTCGATGTCGGTGAGGGTAATACACGTGTGTTATTCTTTAGAGGAGTATTGTTTCTGTTTTCTTTATCTGAAACGGGTCTGTTGTTTGTCCTGCTTAATTTGCAGTCAGTACAAAGCCACGTTTTTTTCTTCTCTTGAGTCATCTTTTTATAGTTTCTCTCCGTTGTGCCAGAGCACCCAAAATGCAGTTTACCTTTGCATCCACTACAAGAACAATATGCAATTGTCTTTTGGAAGCAGGACTACGGGCACGCATGCCGCTGGCACAGTTACCACTGTCATCTCTTCACTGTCGAGCACATTTTCAGTGGTGTCAAGAACGAGTTCATTGGAGGGAAAAATGGCAGTCTCTGATCTACAGTGATGAAAGCTGATTCTGCTTAGGAGAGTCTGATGATCGTTTATGCATCCGAAGGCGACAAGATGAGCGGCTTCTTCCATCATGCATCCGCCAGTGACGTACATGGCCCACGCCAGGCATCATGGTGTGGGGAACAATTAGCTATCACTCTCACATGTGTCTGGTGTGTGTACAGGTACACTTAATAGCGATACGTACGTCAGTGACATCGTACAGCCAGTCGTCCCGTCATATTTGAGTGTAATCCCAAATGCGATATTCCAGCAAGAAAACACCCGCCCAGGCAACTCAACATGCTCTTCAGGCAGTGTAACAACTCCCTTGGCCAGCAAGCTCCCCGGACTTGTCTCCAATCAAGCATGTCTGGGATTGGATTGAAGAAACTCTTCTGTTGACTGCAGCAGGCAACGACCATTGCTGAATTACATGCCCAAGTGAAAACACATGGAATGGTATCCTCCAGCATGACAGCCAGCATTTGTATGACTGATTGCATGCCTAATTGGAAGCTTGTATTGCTGCTTGAGGAGGTTCAACAACTTATTAAAATGTAATACTCATTAAAAGGTAAAATAAACATTGAATCACTTTACATTAATGATCACTGTCCTATCTTAACAAGTTGTTTCTACTAAATAAATCTCTCTCACACACACAAACAAACAACAAAATCTTCATGCAGCCATGAGCTACAGAGGCCCAACCAGACTGTGTAATTTTCCTCTCCAGACATGTCTCTTTTGAGCTACAGCTGCTACATTCACACACACACATACATACAAAATCTTCATGCAGCCATGAGCCACAAAGGCCCAACCAGACTGTGTAATTTTCCTCTCCAGACATGTCTCTTTTGAGCTGCAGCTGCTACATTCACACACACACACATACAAAATCTTCATGCAGCCATGAGCTACAGAGGCCCAACAAGACTGTGTAATTTTCCTCTCCAGACATGTCCCTTTTGAGCTACAGCTGCTACATTTGGCCACTCTAGGCCAATTCTAGCAAGGTCCTGTTTGACATTGTCTGCCCATCACAACCTAGGTCTCCCCCTTTTTCTGATACCCTTAGGCACACTGTTCATAATCCTGTTTGCCAATCTGCAGCTATGCATATGAGTAACATGGCCAAACCAATGCAGTGTCTCTCTCCACAGTATGCTGCTCAAAAGAGATTGATGACTCCTTCTTCTAAACTCATCAATATTTACAAAGTCGAGCCACCTAATACCCAAAATATTGCGTAAGCATCTAGAATCAAAGGCATTAAGTTTTTTGTTATCCTGCTTTCAAAGGGTTCATGTTTCACTACCATAATTAGACTTAGAAAGAACCAAACTATAATACAGACTAATTTTAGCTTTTAGGTATATACACCTATTTTTTCATACTCTCCATAGATTCTTAAAAGTAACAGCAGCAATCCCTATTCTTTTATTTATCTCATGCTGCACATCATCAGTATCTGTTACATAGCTCTCAAGATAATTAAACTGAGACACTTGCTCAATAGTACAGCCATTCAAAGCAACTGAAATACCATCTGCCTGACGAATTTTCATACTTTAGTTTTTTCTCTGTTTATCCCATGGCTGAGTGGTTAGCATGCTTGGTTACTGATCTAAGGGACCTGGGTTCAAGCCCTGGGTAAGGCATGGATGTCTGTGTCGTTTTTCTGTTGAGGTCCTGCCATCCTCTCAGACCTTCTACTGTGGCATATAAACTGACAGGCTCCTGTCAGACCGCTGCGACAAGCAGCTGCTTGAGGGGGTATTTTTTTTATCACCAAACCTACTCTATTGGTCTATTACCAGTCTCATCAACAGCCCTAACAAACGAATTCATCTCATCAAGATCAGTAGCCAACAGGGCCAAATCATCTGCATAATCTAAATCAGAAATTTTGAAATCTCTAGACCATTAAAGGCCAAAATTCTTCCCTTGCAAAGATTTTCGCATTGCATAATCAATAACCAAACTAAAGAGAAAAGGAGACAAAATGCACCCTTGTCTAACTCCACTAGCAATGCTAAACCAATCGCTGCAAGACGTATCAACTCTCACACACGACTCAGTGCTATTATAGAGAGCTCTCATTACACCAACTAACTTATCAGGTATTTCATATGATCTAACAATCAACCACAAATTATGTCGATCAACAGAGTCAAAAGCGTTTTTGAAATCTATAAAGCTAGCAACCACAGGTTTCTGAAACTCAACATTTCTCAAGAATCTGCCTAAGTGAAAATGTTTGATCAAAACATCCCCTACCACTTCTGAATCCACACTGCTCATCATGCAGTTGTCCATCAATCAAATTCTTAATTCTATTAAGTATAATCATAGAAAAAACTTTATCTGGAACAAAAAGTAAACTAATTCCCCTATAATTATGACAAGAACTGCGATCACCTTTTTTAAAAATTGGGTCAATGTTAGCTGTAATAAAATCCTTAGGAACAACACCTTTATCATAAAATATATTCAAAATTTCAGTCAGCCATGTGACAACACAAATGTTCCCAGCTCTAAGCATTTCAATGGTGATTTCGTCCACCCCTGGGGATTTATGCAGTTTTAATTTAGAGATAGCCAATGCGATTTTGGAATGTGATATAGAGCCATCGTAAAAGCCAGTAATGCATCTATCATCATTACAAACAATGGTAGTAGAAATAATCACATTATTTAGAACAACTCTGAAATGCTCAGCCCACCTAGCCATCACATAATCCTCACCTTCAACCACCTTGCCATATTTATCCCCCTTCTGTTTCTTCCCACATAAAACAGTAACAATCTGGTACAACCCCCTGCTGTTGTGCTGTCTAACTGCTTCCTCTGCTTTGTCAGCCAAGCTGTCAAGCCAAAGATTCTTATAAGCTGTTAACTGATCCTTTACATGTTTATTAAGCTCGTTGTAATGCCTTCTGTTAGAACTAGTAGGGTGTTGATTCATATTAACCCTGCACTTTCTTCTTTCAGAAATAAGTTCCCATAGCCTTATCACTCAAATAATTTTGTTTCCTCTGTTCCCTTTTACCCAAAACAGTACTGTTGGTTTCAAGAAAAGCCTGTTTAAACTGATCCCATTCTTTCTCAACTTCAGCAGTAGGTAAACCATGATTGTCATAATGACTAAGTAGTCTATCATTACCTTCAGTTGACTAAGTAGTCTATCATTACCTTCAGTGTTGAAGGTAATTTTCTTAAGCTTCAGCTGCAAAACACTTTTGACCAGGTAATGGTCAGATCTAATTTCGGCTCCACTGTATTATCTATTATTTCTAACCCAACTAGCCCTTTTTTTTTCTAACCCAACTAACCCAATTTGCTGTTAATTAATATATAATCTATCATATTCCTGTGCAATCCATCAGGTGAAACCCACACATATTCATAAATGTCCTGGTGTTTGTAGTATGTATTTAGTTATTCACCATTCTCCATTACCATTTGAACTACCAATGCCAAAGGGACCTAAAACTCCTGCTCTAAAGTCAGAGTCAGTACCAACTATAGCATTGAAGTCACCTAGCACAAGAGAAATATCTCCGTTCTTCACAGAATTCAAAATATCCTGAAGCTGGCTGTAAGACATATCCTTCTCGTTTTCATCGGAGTCCTCTGTGTAGGCATAACCACAGATGGCATTCAAGTCTTAAATTTTTGTTTTAAATTTTGCTGTAAGAAATATTTCATTAATTCAGTTATATCCTAGAAGAGCATCACTGGCATGTCTGCTGAGAAGCAGACCCACGCCTTGGTGATGCTTTCCATCCTCCCTCCCTGTAAAGAAAAATTTAAAGTTATTTTTAAGTATCTCACCTTTACCTGTCCATCTGGTCTCTTGCAAGCAAAGAATATCTAGGTTATAACGCTGGAATTATTATGTGAAGGCATCAAGTGAATAATATCTATATAATGTTTTCATGTTCCACGTACCTGCAGAGAAAAAATGATTAGTAGGATTTTTAAAGAAACTAGATTTACTGAGAGAGGTAGGGCCAACAATATCAAAGAGCCCCTGATCACAGGCATGGGGTAAAGACCTGTTTCCCCACCACTACAAGCTGAAGTCACCCATGCTG
Source organism: Ryuthela nishihirai (assembly GCA_038380435.1). Taxonomy (NCBI): domain Eukaryota; kingdom Metazoa; phylum Arthropoda; class Arachnida; order Araneae; family Heptathelidae; genus Ryuthela; species Ryuthela nishihirai. The sequence goes on from JAWZYU010000025.1 coordinate 1,734,839, forward strand.
GTAGGAACTTCTGGCACCACCTTTTCAAGTTGACCTTTTCAAGAGCCATACATGAGACCTACATGACCTACATGAGATACATTACTCCAGTTTAGGATTGGCGATGCCCAACTAGCTAAGTGAGGATTCAGGTACCAGCGATGGCCTCTGATCAAGATTATCCACCAGCTGATATATGGTATCCTGTGCCTCTGTTTACTTAGGGCTGGCAACCCACAAGCAAACAGAAAACACGCAGCAGATTCTCCCTTAAGAGAGGACCACAAGTGCAGCAAGTCCAGGACTCATAATCAAGCTCAAAGCCATAAACCAGTCATCTAGTAGGTATAAATGGTCAGTACCAATACCTGTGAAGTTGACCACTCTTCAGTAGGGCAGAAAAAAAAAGTGGCCATAGATGTCCAAATCAGTAGGCCACACTGATCTGGTTGCCCTACCCTTTCCATTTCCTTCCAAAAGAGAACATTTCTTTTGAAAGGTACTAACGACCTGCACCACGAGAATGCGGGGTCAGACATTAGGTGCTAGACCTGGCCAGTTCTGTGCATCATCACTGGGGATTGGTACTAATGGTGTTCTTTTTTCAATTTCCGCCAGTGTATTTATTTTGATTATCTTCATCTTTGAAAATACACATTCTGCTGATGCCACCATAACAGGAATCATAAGAAGAAAAAATGAACAGTAGCAAACAAACTTCAGAGTAACTCATGTTCACATCATAGAAGTTAATTAATGCTAATTTAGCCATTTACAGTGGTGTTGATCTTTCAATATCTGGTCTCAGAGTGTTGAAAAAAAATAAATTGGAGGGTTAAAGATTCTGATAAATCACAAGAATATTGCTTAGCACTTTAAGTACATTTTTCATTTCTTCATCAAACAAATAATATTTTCGACAGAAATAAGTCAACAATAGTTTTCAGTCACTCAAATCTATTCTGGAGGTGACAAACTACAAGTCAACTGTTTGGTAAAAGATACAGACAGTCAGTTTACTCGAAATTTTCTTGTGCATTTACAAATTATTTTGATAAGATTAACTCTTTTATGAGTCTGGGGGGAAAAAAGTAGGTCTGGTGATAAATAGAGAAAAATTGGACAATCAATTAAAATGTTTCATGGTCAAAATGATATCATAAAACTTGCACTTTGGTTTAACATTCATGCATAGAGGAAAAGAATATGATAAAAGAATAATCAAAGCAGAGCCAGGCGAATGCAACTTCCTCCTTGCAATTCCTTTGAAAATATGACTGCCACAGTTTGCTAATAGGTCTAATCTCAAAGAGTTTCTTCATAATCTGTTCCAACCAAGATTACTGCAACTGGGCTATAGAAGCTTGGTGGAAAAATGCTGCTGGAAGAGCAAATATGGAACCAGTAAAAAAGCTGGATAGGGGTGTGGTAAAGTTTGAAGCAGCATTTTCCAAGTCATTGTTCTTGATGCTGATGTGACCAGGCAATAACAGAAAAGGATGGTTATTGTGGTTGCCAGACAGTGGAGTTTCTGGTAGATCTTGGACAGAACAGGGTGAGACCAAGCCCTCACTGAGATCAACGCCTGTAACAAGCTAAGACAGTCAGTGTAAAGCACACACTGATAATGATGCTTAGCCACATTGAGATGCCACCTTATTAGGTACTCCTACATAGTAGTGTGTTGCACCTCCTTTGGCCTTCAGAACCGTCCAAATTCATCAGGGCAGGAAACAAGTTGCTAGATGCATTGTGCAAGAATATTGTACCATGTGAAAATGATTGTGTCATGCAGTTACTGCAAATCGGACAGCAGCACAGCTTGCTGCAAACAGCCCTTTCCACCTCATCCTAAAGATGCTCAATAGGGTTTAGATCTGGGGACTGTGCAGGCCAATAAAGCAAGGAAAACTTGTCGGCATGTTTCTGGAAAGACTAGGTGATAATATGTGCCATATGAGCAGGTGCATTATCATGCAGAACGTGTCAATTCGAGTAGGATAAATTGTAGCCATGAATGTATGAATTTAGCCAGCAATGATGTTTAAATATGCTGTGGCATTGATGTCCTTCAATGGGTATCAGGGAGCCTGTGGGGCAGGAAAACATTCCCCACACCACCACTACAGCCTGTACTATTGACACCAGACAAGATGGCTCCATGGCCTATGTTGCTTGTGCCAAATTCTGATCCATCAGCATGATACAAAAGGAACCTTGATTCATCTGACCAGGCTTTTCCCAGTCTTCAACAGTCCAGTGTCAATGCTCCTGGGTCCACTCGAGACACGCTTTCATATTTCATTTTTACTAACAACGTCAATACTATACATGGTCAGTGGCGGTTATAGCCCATTGTGACAAGGTTCAATATGTGGTGCATTTGCAGTTTACCTTCTTCACACCAATGTTTAATTCTGCTGTGATTTGCTTAGTTGTGGTCAGTCTGTTCGCTTACACAGTTCTCACCAGTCTCCTTTGACTCTTCTGATCTACAATCAAGTTTCAATCAAGTTTCTGTCCACAGGATCACTGATCACTAGTAGTTTTTTGCTTTTCACACCACTCTCGGTAAATACTTGAAACGGTTGTGTGTGAAAAGCCCAGGAGGACAGCTGTTTAGGAGATGCTAGAACCAGCATGCCTAGAACCAGCTATCATGCCATGTTCGAAGTCACTCAGGTCACTTATTTTGCTCATTCTGATGCTCGAAGAGTTGTTCTGCCTGATTTATACTGCACACCACGATCATGTGATGTATTGCATGTTGGAATGAGCAATTGATGTGATGAGGTGCATTGTTGCTTGTGCCAAATTCTGCCTAATAAATTGACATCTCAGTGTGTGTGGTGCAAGGTCAAACTGTATAGAATCTGATCTGCATTGATGGCATCACAGCAAACCATGGTCGATCCCACCGATGTGCTGGACTTCAAACAATCTGTGAAGAAAGGCAAGAAGAAGTCCAGATACTAAGCATGGTAACTGGCAATGAGTTGCCAGAACATATTGGGTGTAAAAAGCTTTCCCCACCATGATAGAAAAATTGCTGGAAGGGGATACAGGAAGCCACAGTGGAAGTGACTTTGATGTCAACTGGGTAATGTTATCAAGACTAATGTTGATATCTCTGAGGTAGCCTCGGACAAGCAAACCTAAAGGTAATTGGATGATTAGTGTAAAACATTTTCCACTTAGGACTAAAAATGCTGTCCCAAATGGAATGGCACGGCAGGGATTGCAGTTTACTTGCATACTATAGGGACAACTGCTAATAGCACACAGACAAAAATGGTTCATCAGTCTCAACATGAAGACTGAAAAAGTGAGGTGCAGAAGGCCACATGGACATATATGGAGGGTCTGATGGTGGAGAGGATCCAACATCCTCACCACCTAATCCCTGGCAGAATTATACACCTAGGATCCGTAGTTCAATTTCGAATGGGAAAGTGCATGGTAGAGGCAGAACAAAGAACATCAGTCCACTCTACAGAAAATAAAGTGAGGACCTAGATGATAATCAATGATCGCACGCACTTGAACCTGAGATGTTATATATGTGGTAAAATGTCAATTTCCAGTCAAAGAGGAGACCAAGAAACTTCATCTCTGCCATGACAGGAATGATGGAATTCCCAAACCTCAGCTCAGGGTGCCAAGTGAAGATTTGCTTGTGGCAAAAGTGCACACAAGTGGTCTTCTGTTGAAAGAACCGAGAGATTGTTCATTGCTGTTTATTGGCCATCATGGTGGAGAACAAAAAAATTCTAAATTCGTCAACACTGAAGGCATCACCTACAGCCAAAGGTAGTTTCCTAGTGAAGGAATTGATCTTGACAGCAAAAAGCATAACACTCAAGATGCAGCCTTGTACATTATTCTTTAGGGAAAAGCTGCCACAGAGTGTGGCAGACAAGGACATAAAAAGAACAATATGATGAAAATTTTTAAATGAAAACTGGTGTGTGACCTCTCAATCCAAAGACATGGAGGTCACGAAGAATGCCAAATCTCCTTGCTACATGATATGCTTTTTCAATGTCGAAAGAAAATTAACACCAGGTGCTCTCACATAAATAAAATTCCTGATCACTATTTTGATGGTAGATCAGGTGGTCAAATGTTGGCCATTGCCTGCAAAAGTCTCACTGGGTGTTGGAAAGTAGGTTGCTTTAACCACATTAGTCTGGAATTTACCATTCTCCCCAATGCCTTGCATACACAGCTTGTCAGCATGATAATTCGAAGGAATCTTTGGATCCTTATCTGGTTTTGGGAAGCCTAATTAAAGGATAGCCCTCTCACCAGTAGTCTGGAAATTCTTCAAGAAAAATGCAGTTAAAAAGCTGGAACAGCCAATCCTTACTCCTTGGTGCAAGATTTTGGAGCATGGCATATTGGAGAATATCTAGTTTGACAGCAGATGCATGGGAAGAATGCAGAGCAAGAGGTAGCTCTTCACTGTGAATGTTGTGTTATAGGGTTCCTCACTGTGAATGTCGTGTAATAGGGCTCCTCAGTGTGAATGTCATGTTATAAGGGCTCCTCACTGTGAATGTCGTATTATAGGGCTCCAGCCTATTCAACTGGAATGACAGCAGAGGGCATTTGGCTTTGTTCTTCTGGGCCAGAAACTTGGGGGAAAACACAGAAGAGATGGAGAAAAATTATCCCCCAATGTGTTGGCAATTCCCTGCCCATTGTGTTCCAGGATCGATAATGAGCAGGACATGTAGTTTTCCCCATCTTCTTGACATTATCCCATACAACCTTAGAACTGGTTGTGTGGATGATAGAAGAAGTATATTTAATTCACGATTCTCTTTGGTTCTGGTGACAGACGAAACAGAATTTCACCCTGGTGCATTTGAAAGTTTTAAGATTGGAACAATGTCGGATATCTCCAAAACCCATCCTAACTAGATGTAGGGCAGTTAAGATTCCACCACAGTTTTGGAAAGCAAGGAAACTGTGTTAAAGTCTGTGGGATGATAGAGGCACCTTTCTTGGACTATACAATCCATCATCTCCACCAATGGACACTGACTTGCTCCTAGTTGACTGGGCATTGATCAAACTCACATAGGAATCCTTCCATCCTACAAAACCATGCTGGTCAGCCTGATCAATCATCAACCATGGCACATTTGATGGGTCATGAGGATCTGCCCCCCCCCCCCCCCAAATAAAAAAATACACACATATAGGGAAGGTGATTCCTTCCATATGGATTATCCTCGACCTCCCATGTAAAGAGCAAGAGGAGCAGACAGAAAGATCAATACCAATAAAAGTGGGAATTCGGGTGTGAAAATATGCACTGACAGTGGTGTTCCAGAGGGAGAGCAAGGAATTCACAAACCATTGTTCAAGGACCCCACTCCTCCCATTGGTGTCAGCACTACTTCAAAGAGGGCTATGCTCATTGAAGTCCCCATGGAAAGGAAGTGGGATAGCAGCTATGTGACAAGGTCACCTGATAGATGATGTTACCAGGTCATAGAGCAAATGGACAATAAAATGCTGATGAAGAGATTAATGGCTACCGCTTCTAAATTGATGGTGAGGTCTAGGACCTGGAATGGAGAATGTTGGATTATGAGGATGGCGACATATCACATCCTCCGCGAGCTAGACCATCACCATGTCCAAGCAAATCGAGGAAAAATGGACCTGGATCAACAGTCTATAAATACATATGTATGTCTTCTGCAGGCATACACAGATGGGCTCCTGTGCCCACAAAAAGACTTGTGCTGTCGAGATTTCTCTGGAATTCATGACAATTCCATTGTAGAAGTGTGGCTATCTCAGGTCTTAGAGGAATGGGCAGACAACGCTTTTGTATTTAAAAGAACCATTACAGAGGATGGTTTTTTTTTTTTTAATGAGTAGAGCGAGTGTCCATGTCCTAGAAATTACCAGAGGAATCTGAGACTGCCAGATAAAGAGCTGTAGCTATCTGTTTCTTTTCCCCAGTAAAGGGCCCCTTCAACTTGGAAAGTCTAGCTGTCTGAGGACAGTAAAGAGGAGGCTTTCCAGAGACTGTAGTGAGAGGGGGTACTTCGCAGCAGGTGAGAGGATTCAGTAGGTGAAACACTGATAACTGTCTGCACTGCACTGTCACTTTGGAACAATAGGCTTTCCAATGACTGCAATTGCATAATAAATCTTACCAGGCAGGCCAAAGCAATGCAGCGAAATTCTCACCTCTGGATAAGAGATGTTATTAACCCACTAATTCCCAAAGGCAGAAATTATAATATTTTTAAGGTAGTACTTTTATTATAGACCAAAAATACATGTAAATAGGCAGTTGTGATTAAAAAAAAAATTGTGACCACAGAAGCCACAGAAAAATGTTGCGTATATGCAACTTTGGGATTATCAGAACATGAATACTTAAATTTAAAACATATGGAATTGTCTGAAGCAGTCTGCATGAAGATGAACTTGACACTTTTTACACATATATATTGCATTGCTTTTGCACTGTCTACATCTTTTTCTTGCTTTATTCTCCTGTTCAACTACAACATGGCCAATATTGTCAAACCGTACTTCAGGGGGGGGGGGGCTCAATTGGCAGCACTCCAGGCTCGTAATCTGTAGTTCCCAAGTTCGAGTAGATATAAAGTATCTACTCGAACTAAATAATATCTACTCATAATCTGTAGTTCCTAAGTTCGAGTAGCTAGGGAGAAGGAAGAAAGAGATAGGGAAGAAAGAAGACTGGAAAGGGAGTATAGAAGAGAGAAGGTAGAAAGGGATAGGAGAATGAAGAAAGTGATAGGGAAGAAAGCAGATTGGAAAGGGAGTATAGAAGAGAGAAGACAGAAAGGGATAGGGAAGAAAGAATATTGGAAAGGGAGTATAGAAGAGAGAAAGAATATTGGAAAGGAAGTATAGAAGAGAGAAAGAATATTGGAAAGGAAGTATAGAAGAGAAAAAGAATATTGGAAAGCAAGTATAGAAGAGAGAAAGAGAAAATTTATCATTTACATCTAATTGGTCCCTATCTGATAAGTGTATATTTTGTTTGATGGAATCAAATCTATTCCTACTCATGCAATTTCTTACCAATGGTATACCTTTGTCCTCATCCTTCGACCAATACATTTTTATAGCTGGTAAGGTATGGTAACCGGTAAAAATCAATATACCACAAAAACGCTTCAGACTTGCCTTGCTTAGTTCAAAAGAATGTTGATTATGATCATTCGCATATTTTTTTTTGAATAATCAGGAATTTTTTTTCCCAGACATCAATATTTTGTCACTAATTTTGTTTTTAATTTCCTCTATCATAATATGTTCATCTTCTTGTGGTAAACTTTTGTAAGTCGGATTTTCTTTTTCCCACTTCGGAATAACTTTTATTTGCTTTTGTTTTGACAGCTGTTCTAGTAGAAGTTTTCAGTTTCTTGGAACTTGATGCTGTAGGTTGCTCTTCTTTGACATCTTGAGCTTCATCAGGTAAATTTGCATGGACCTCGTAGATTCCAGCTACGTCTGGCAGAACGTTTTCACTCTCACATATATCATCACTAATATCCTCCTCATCTGTAAGTTCATCAACCGTTGGTGGTATGTACACCGCGTCAATATTTTCAGCTTGTCACAAATCGTCATCCTCTTCTAATATAGCCATTAGCTCTGCAGTTGACAAAGGTCTATTTTTTCCCCCACCACTGAGCACAAGACATATTTAAAAAGAAATATCCTAAGATAGCAAAACAACGATTTATTATTGAATGTATTTACATCATAATAAATACTTACTTGAACTATATATTTTTAGCTATACTGCCGAATTTACACTTCACTAATTATCTAACACCAATTATTGTTATACTAACAAGACGAAAAGTTTAGTTCAACTTCACAAATCTCTGAACACTGACGATATCATTCATACAGAACTAAAATCGCAAGAATAGACTCATTCGCAATGAGTCATCAAACGTGTGGCAGACATAATTTGCACATGTTGTGCAATCCCAATGTTTCGTAAATGCAACATTACTCTAAATGTTATACTGTGCAAAAACTAAAAATAAAAATTTCTAATTATATGAAACCTTGTCTTGAATGAAATATGTGTGAAGCTATTTTCATAAATTCTTACGGCATTTAGTATTTCTACATATCTTTTTTAGACCTGTCAAACTGCAAAAGATTAGATAGACTGTTTAGGTATAGTTTTAATATGAATAATAATTAGGCTGTTATTTTATATTGATAAATATTTATGTTTGGACATAAAGACTATGCCCTTTATAACATACATTGGCTTAAAATTGGATTAGTAGGCAAATATATATTTTTTTATTATTATTTGAAGAATGTTTCGTTTACGCAACGTTGGGGATTAATGGGTTAATGGTTTTCAGGCATTATACCTCTTTCCACTTGGGGAAGTCACAAGAGAACACCACCAGATGGCCACCACTACAGTTTACACAGCTTACCTTTTCAGCTGTGCAGTCTGAATCAAGATAATCTTCACTGTCACAGTGAGCACAAATGAGTTTGTGTTGCACAGGTGAGTTTGCATTGGAAAGCCATGTAGACATGGTCGTACCTCTGGCTTTGAAAGCAATACAGAGAAATTAACCAGCTTTGATAGTGGTATGTTGAAAGTCAAAATTACTACTCTGGGAGGTACTAATTATCTATGACAATGAATTGAAGCCTGGTGGACTGCAATCTGTTCTTAGGAGGAGAGCTCGAAGAAGATTTCCTCCTCAGATATATTGAGACCCCACTCAAAGATCATGCCACATGAGAAATTCAGTGATTTGTGGGGGGACACAATAACAGCCACCCACCAATCACTGTCAACTTTAGGAGGAGCTCTGAGTCTTTAGGCATTCTTAGCACTTGATTCCAAGCTCTTAACACATGGCTGATTTCAGAGATTTCATGACATCTTCCAAGTTTTTACTAGTGAAAACAGGAGACATGTCCTCAATCACCTGATCACTGTTGAATAAATGATTAGGGATTGTGGGCCAGAAGAAACAGACGAAGGTGATGAAGCAGGAGACAAAGAGTATGATAATGAAGTGCAAGATGAAGGGTCTTCGTGGTGAGCCTTTCAGCATTTGTTACAGAAGAAAGAATTTGAGAAAATATGATTATTAGAATTATGGTTCAATTGGATATCAGAACAAACTCTTAGGGTAGCAAAAAATAGACGTAAGTCAAAAGTCAAGGGTGATATGGAAAGAGCCAGGCAACTGAATGCTGAATTCTAAAGGCAAGTAAGAAAGGACAAAGAGATATATCTTAACATGGAATGTCGACAAATAGAGGAAGAGAATAAAAAAGGAAACACCAGAGACCTTTTTATTAGATAAATTACTGGAAAGTTCACACCTAGAATGGGGGTGATCGAAAATACCCATGGAAAAGACCTAATGGAACAAAATGAGATTAAAGGAAGATGGAAGGAGTATACAGAAAATTTTATTGAAGAGATAGCAGCATGATCGACACATTTGAGGAAAAAAGAGTACAATGAGGAACCAATTGTGACAGAGAGTGAAATGAGGTAGGCAGTGAGTGCAACATCAAATGGGAAGGCACCTGGTATAGCTGGAATACCAATAGAACTGTTTAAGGAGGCAGGAGATGATGCCATTAAAGCCCTAGATGTGGTTTGTAATAATGTGTGAAAAAACTTAGCATGGCCCAGACTGGAAAAGGTCAATACATGTTGAAATTCTTAAAAAAAAAAGGAGACTCTAGAGAATGTGCTAATAATAGAGCGATTGCTCTGATCCTACACACCAGCAAAGTTTTACTTAAATCCTGCAGAGAAGATTTGAATCCTACATGAAATGGGAATTAACAAAAGAGTAGACTGGATTTAGAAAGGGAAGAGGAACACGGGATCATATAGCAAATATATGATGGATTATGGAAAGATAAGAAAATTTCAAAACGATATTTATCTATGCTTTTTGAACTACAGTCAAGCTTTTGACTGCGCAGATCATGAAAGACTGTGGAATGTACTGAGAACAATGGGTATATCTGAACATCTGATTCTTCTTATGAAAGGAATATATATGGGGCAAGAGGCTACACTAAGGACTGAATTTGGAGATACAGAATGGTTTAACATTGGTAAGGGAGTGAGACAGGGATGTATTCTGTCTCCATATTTATTTAATGTGTATAGTGAGAAGATAATGAGAAAGGTGGGCCTTGAAGAGGGGAAAGCTGGGATCAGAATAGGAGGCCTTAAAATCAACAATTTAAGATATGCAGATGATACCACTCTTCTAGACTTGAAGAGACTGATGATTAAGGTCAGGACAGAAAGTTTGAAATCAGGCCTGAGGCTAAACGTCAAGAAAATTAAAGTTATGTCAATGGGGAATCTGATGGAATTTAAGATTGATAATGATCAAATAGAGGAAGTGAAGAGATTTGTAGTCATGGGATCAAGACTAATTAGCAATGGAGGATGTGCAGAAGATGTAAGAAGAAAATGAATCTTGAGCAGATCAGCAATGACAGGCCATTTTAAAATAATGACATTTGTCTGACAACTAAAATAAGGATAGTCAAAGCAATAGTGTTTCCTGTGGTGATGTATGGATGTAAAAGCTGGACTTTTCAAAAGAGTAAAAGGAGAAAAATTGATGCTTTTGAGCTGTGGTGCTGGAAAAGACTGCTGAGGTTTCCATGGACTGCAAAGAGAACCAATAAAAACATTTTGGAGCAGATAAGGCCTACTTACTCACTTGAGGCCATGATGCTGAAACTAAAATTAATATATTTTGGACACGTGATGTGAGCAGACAACTCATTAGAAAAAGCAGTCATGCTTGGAAAGGTGAAAGAAGGAAGGAGAGGAAGACAGCGAACAAGATGGATGGACAACATAAAAGAGGCTACAGGAATGTCCTTAGAACAACTTTGAGAAGTAGAAAATGACAGAACAGAATGGAGATAATTTGTCAACAGAACTTAACAACATTCATGATCCCCAACCACCAAGGAGCCCAACAAGTCCTCACAAAATAAAAATAAAATAATAAATGTGTGAGGAAACTCGCAAACCTGTACCCATGGTAAGGTACTCACTACACTGCACGGTTGGTGTTAGCAGGTCCAGCCCACCAACTAGTTGATCCTCAGGAACCACCCCAAGATCTCCCACTTACCTGAAGCAGAGGCCAAAGCAGCAGCTAGCAGCATCCCACTAAATTGTCACCCAATCCCACGATGAACAGGCTTCCCAATGGCAAGACAGGCCAAAGGGGAGCCCACAGTAGAGAGTAGAAGAGGGTGCCCAAGAAACTACTATAATCATCTTTTCCAGGGCCATGGGTAACAGCACACAGCAAACAGTCAGGTAATCATTCAGGACCTTGTGAAGTCACCAGAACCAGCAGACCCTTCACCACAGATAGGCGATTTCACCAAGTGGCCTAGCTTTTTTATATGGCATATTATTCTGATAGACTCATGTCCATCCTCCATAACATGCAACTGCCTCAGGTGCATTTTTCAATTTTATGATGGTCAGCTGAACAGTCTCTAAAATCAACTGATTTAGCACGGAATGAAAACAAAACTCTTGTTATACATATTATACCAATGGAATCGTTAATTTGAAATCTATGCAAAAAGACACTAATTCTTCAAACGAAAATCACACATTTATCACTTTCATATAAAAAATTTCAAGAAGTCAATATTTATGCTTACTTTGGCTAAGTCATATACAATCTGTGGAATAAATTTCTTCTTAGACTTGATTTTCTTTCCTGTTTGCAAATAAATAATATTTGAAAAAAGAATAAATTATAAAAAAAACCTTAACATGAGATTTTTTAAGACAAATGACAAAATCACTTGTATTAGTACATAACATTCTTAAGAACTATAACACCCTTCCCCACCCCACCCCCACGCCCCCAAAAAAAGAAAATTTCCATATATAGCAGTCTTTCAGTAACTTAATAAGAATGAAAAAAGATGGGGGGGGGGGGATTACTGGGGCAACTCTTTTTTTCAAATAAGCAAGTTATAACAGAAATGTTATGATTATTCCATCCAACTGTTTATTCATAACTTAACAATAATTTCTATGATTATGAATGCTTATGCAACAATCAATAATGTTGCCTACAATTCTTTGGATGTAGATGATTATATGCAAATCCTAAAGAATGGCAAGATGGGCTATGAAGATCCAACCAGACTGTGCAATTTAGTCCTACAAACATGCCTGTCCCGAGCTACAGCTGCTGCATTTGCAACTGTAAGCCAATTCAATCAAAGTTCTATTTAACATTGTCTACCCACTGAATCCTAGGTCTCCCTCTTTTCCTGAGGCCTTTATAGGCACACTGTTCACAGCTCCATTTGTCAATCTGTAATCATGTATACAGGCAACATGGCCAAACCAATGCAAGCTAGATATATGCATGGCCGAACCAATGCAAGCAGAATATGCTGCTCAAATGAGGTTGCCAACTCCTTCATCTAACCTCATCAGCTCCAAAGTCAAACTACCTAATGCCAAGGATACTGCATAGGCATCTAGAATCAAAGGCATCAAATATCCTGTTATCCTTCTGAAGTTTCATCAAGCAGCCATGGGAAACCACTAACAAACCTTAGAAAGAATCATACTGCCTAATTTTATTCTTTAGATGTGTATGCCTATTTTACCACACTCTCCATAGATTTTTAAGAGCACAAACAGCAATCCCTAATCTTTTGTTTATCTCATGTTGCACATTGCCAGTATATTTAAAACAGCTCCCAAGATAATTAAAATAAGACACTTGCTTAGGGGTCCAACTATTCAAAACAACTGAAGCAACATCTGCCTGACCAATTTTCATATGACTGCATAACAATTTATGCCATTATGAAAAAAAACTGATTAGAGTCAGAGTCAATATTAGATGAAGTCAGGTAGGTCCTTGCCCAGGGCTGTAGAGTTTAATCATGGTTTCAAAAACCACTGCTACAAACTTATTAATAAATATTTTGTGGAAAAAGTTTCGTCGATATACGGGCCTTGAACCTGCATCTTTCCAGAAACATGCCAGAGTATTTTTACCAATTGAACTAATGCCAGCTCATCTTTCTTCCATTAATTTAAGACTTTAAACTCTTCACCGATGATTTTCGGTGCCTACCATTGGTGCCATCTATGATCTATGGGTAACAACTATTTCTTTTTATATTGCACTGAGTAAGACGGAAATAATAAAGTCTCTTCACGCTATTTAGCATTATTAATGATTTAAACATAGGTGACAATCACATCATTACCTGATTGACATTTTAACATTAATATATCAATAAATATTTTGTGGAAAAAATTTCGCTGACATATGGGACTTGAACCCGCATCTCTCCAGAAACACACCAAAGTATTCTACCATTGAACCAATGCCAGATCATCTTTTTTCCACTAATTTTAAGACTAAACTCTTCACCGATGATTTCGGTGCCTACCATTTGTGCCATCTATGATCTCAAGTGGCAACTACAATAAAAAGTGCAACACTTGCAAGAAGTTAAGCAAATGTGACGAAATTTAGGGAAGCAGAAGAATATGGATGCATATGAGGCGTGAGTGGAGTCCAATGGCATCTCATACCATAACACCAGGGGCCAGACCTGTATGGCACTGCATCATGCATGTCTCACTGAGCCTGTCGCTGTGGTACCACCAGATATGGATTTGTCCATCATGGTGCTGCACACTGAAGCAGGATTCGTCTGAAAAGACGATGCGATGCCATTTGCACATCCATGCACGAAGTTCTTGGCACCATTGTAGTTGCATACGTCTGTGTTGTAGTAATGGTAGCCAAAGCAATGGCTGCCTAACAAAGATGCCCCGATGCTACAGATGACATCGAACTGTACGTGCAGACACTGGTTGATGTGCAACACACCCTAACTGTTTAGCTAAGGTATTTGATGTGGCTGTACGATCATTCAAAGCCATGTGTAAAAGATGTCTGTCCTCTCGTTCATTTGTGTGACAGGGCCTTTGAGATCCCTCATGTCAGCGGGTTCGTTCCTCCTATACCCACTGATGCCATATTCTCATCACTGTGGCAGCATTCCATCCAACACAAGCACCAATGTCTCGGTATGATAATCCGCCTTCCTGTAATCCCACAATTCTCCCTTGATCAAAGTCAGAAACCTGATCATATGGATGCCGTGTTCTTCGACGGGGCATACTTGATTCTTTAGTGCACAAGAACTGCAAGCAAACACGATTCCAATGCTTTACACTGGCTCTTTGTAATATCCTCTTATACCACCTCCAGGGGGCGTTACTGTCATACATGATATGTGCATGTGCTGCGCTTTGAATCACTTACATGTTCTCCCATGGACTACCCATCTTACATATTTCGGGACAATCTGACAAATCTTCCTGGTGTTGCACTTTTAATGGCCAGCAATGTAGTTCAAATCAAACTTGTGAGCTTAAATCAGGTGATTGCTTCAATATAGAGTAAATTAACAAACGAATTGGCAATACTGTATAGCGCTTCTAAAATATGGCAAGCAAATGGCTTTATCGAATTATTTATACTGTAGTTTAATAAAATATGCATCAAATGAAAAAAGAAAATATTATTTTTCAAACTTGAATTACGTATTTTTAAAAGATATATGTAAGAAATTTTTCAAATGGATTTTTTTTTTAATAGAAGTTTCATGAATTGTCCAAAAAAGGTCTATAGATGTCCTTGACCTGGGAAGGGTTAATAAATTTAGACAAAATTAAGACTCTTCTACCTGCAATCATGCTGAGCTATGCTATTGCCAGGAGGGTGACCATTAGTTTCAGTTCCAAAAGCTACCAAAGACAGCAGAATAACATTCCCACAGTTTCATCTCCAGTAATAAAATTGGCAGGATACAAGAAACAGATCAGCAGAAGTTTTATAAGGACAGCTATATACCCACACAGTCAAGACATCTTACACAGCACAGCCTTTCACTGAGTAAAAATTACTGGGCAAGCAGCAGAACAAGTAGTTGTCCCCTTACAACAAAGATTTCAAATTTTAATATTAGCTCATGAATTGGTATATGGAGCACATCTTGGATGTAAAAAATTCTTCAGAAAAAATTAAAATTTTTTTTTTGGCCTATACTGAAAAGGGATGTGCAGGCACACTGCAACTCTTGTAATGGTTGCCAGCTTCAGCATAGAATCACAAGGAGGGACTGTTTACCAATTTTGTCTGTAACACATCCTGCTTTGCCATTTCAAATAATTAATGTGGACTGTATCAGAATGATAACTCCTCCCTCTCTGGCCTAACATCAGTGCATATTAGTGTTATTGATCAACATGATCACTGCCTGAAGCAGAATGCCTAACCTCACTTACAGCACTACCTTGGATGCTATTTGAGAATTTTTTTGAGAACTGGGGTCCTGAAATAAGAGGCCAATGATCAGGGTTCAAATTTGACTGCTACCGTAAGGCAAAATTTTTGAAACATATGGTGTCATCCCCCAAATTTTCTACTCCCGTACACCCACAGAGTAATGGCTTGGTGGAGAGATTTAAACAAGTCCTGAAAAACATGTTCCATCACATAATAAGAGAAAATCCAAACCGTGGCATAAACAAATTCCATTTTCACTTTGGACATATTGTGAAGTACTAATGCTATTACAGATATCTCACCATTCAAACTTTTATATGGGAGAATGCCCCAGGATCAACTTCATATTTTAACCCTTGCACTGAGGGTGCTATTGGTTAAAAATGGTCCAATCTTGGGAACTATGTACACCCACAAAAGTCTTCTGAAGTCTTCTGAAGAGACGAATAGGAATTGCTGCCAGGGCTTAACCCTTTGCACCGAGGGTGCCATCTTGATTTTATCGTAAAACTTGCAGGTACAATAATGGCGACACATTACGGTCAGTCTGGCACTAACATCCGTAGCAGATGGTTGCTTGTCAAATCTGTGTTCCGTATTATTATTTGTGATCATAATTTTTACCCATAAATATGGCAGATAAAATAAATATCAGTAATAAAAGTTATAGTGCGATTGATAACAGTGACAATGAATTTGTTTTCAATAACTGTGATGAAAGCGGAAATGTTAGCAGTGATTCTGAATCAAATTTTGAAAGCTGTTGCAGTGGAAGTGATATCATTCCTGTCAGAAGACGGACTGTATATGACATTTGTGAAATTGTTGGTAGGCCAATTAGTTGGGAGTTATCAACAGGATTCTTCTTCAAGAAAACCAACTTTTGTGGTGGATGGAGAGGACAGACTAAACAATAAATTACATATCTTGCGGGGTAATGGGGCCAAAAAAGACTAGTTTGTTCCAACCAAAAAATGCCTGGTGGTAGACATGAAACCCACTTTGTGATACATGCCTTCAAAAACCTCACATGCATGTCAGCAACTGTTTTGAATGGTATCACAGTAAAAAAATTATAAGTTGTAGTTTTTTTGTGTATTTTTTATTGATTTTTTCGTGATGTTTGTTTTGTATTTGTTTTTTGTAAATCACTATTATTTTTGTTCCATAAATATATATAAAGGTCCTTATCAATAAAAAAAAAGATTTTGCAGGCAAGTATTTCATAATACTTATATTTAAAAAATTTTAAGCTACAATATGAAAAAGCTATTTTTATCAATATTAACCTATAAATTACCACTTTGAAGTCGATTTAAATTTTAGAGGAAAAACTGTCTTGAGCTGGGTGGGATATGAACCCACGACCTCCTGATAACATGTCAGGTGCTCTGGACCACTGAGCTACCAGCTGCCAATAAAGATCTCTAATTGATGATATGAACCTTTTCAACCTACGTTACATCATATATAGGGAGTGTTCCGGCAATTTTCGCCACAAGTGGCAGACACATGCCATATAGATGGCATATAGATGGAAGTATTACCTTACAAGTAATACAGTTGATAAGTAATAAATAAACTTGACATATTTGGTATTAACCTATAAATAACCACTTTGAAATCGATTAGAGGAGATCTTGATTGGCGGCCAGTAGCTCAGTGGTCCAGAGCACCTGATATGTTATCAGGGGTCGTGGGTTCATATCCCACCCAGCTCAAGACAATTTTTCCTCTAAAATTTAAATCGACTTCAAAGTGGTAATTTATTGGTTAACCCAAATATGTCTAGTTTATTTATTACTTATTTATCAATATTACTTCGAGTAACTGGTAACACCTATAAAAAAACTTCGAGTGCAAAGGGTTAAAACAATCTTGGACTGATGAACAGATACTACCAGTAGGAATTCTAGAAATAGCAGCTGAATATTTAAATAACTTTAAATATAGGATGAAATATTAAATACAGCAGAAATTGCCAAAATGTTTTCAGGCAAAAAAAAAATGATTATATTGGTTATTATAATCATAATGTAAGAGAGAACACCTTTGAGATTGGTGACTTAGTATTAGCTTTTCCACCCGATTCAATATTTATGCCAGATGGCAAGGACCAGCTAAAATATTAAGGAAAGTGAAACAGTACAGTTACTGGATAGAACTTCCAGACAGGGGAAAAGATTGTTGCATGCCAATCAGTTAAAATTTATTGTAGGAACATAAGTTATTGGTGTAGTATTTGATGACAAAACACAACTTCAGAAAATTGCAGAGTAATAAATAGTATAACTGTGAGAGAATTATGGAAAATATCTAGAAAAATACCAGATTAAGTGCAAAATAAAGGGAGGAACTTGGGCAAATATTAGATCAATATCAGAATTTTTTTAGGAATATACCAGAATGAGCTGTTAAGGGAAAACAAGAAATAAAAATTATGCAAGGAAGGCAACCAAGTGCATAAATAAAAAGCCCCGAGGCACTCAGGCCAGTAGTTGATGATCAAATTTGTGAATTGTTAAAGATGGGAATTATAACTCCCACTATAAGTCCTTTTGCACATCTCGTAATATATGTTGCAAAAAAGGATGATGGATGAGATTATGCTATGATTTTCATATGATTAATGCAGCTATGTTCCCGATGCATATCTCATGGTTGAAACTACAGAATTGCTACATAGAATAGGGCTTACTATATTACTATAATTGATTTATTGAGAGGCTATTAGTACATTCGGCTACTGATCAAATGGACCTGGGTTCAAGCCCCATATAAGGCATGGATGTTTGTGTTGCCTTTCTGCTGAGGTCTCACCTTCCTCGCAAATCTTTTCAACAGCATATTAAACTGACAGGCTCCTGCCAGACATCTGAGGCAAGCATCTGCTTGAGGGGTAATTTATTTTTTTTAATTTATTGGCAGGTCCCATTAGTGAAGGAAAAGCACAAGAGTTGACAAGCTTTGCTAACCTCAGGGTAGATACAAATGATCTGCTATGGAGTTCAGTTTACATAAGGCAGCTGCTATATTTCAGAGCTCCATGGATGAAATTTTAGCCCCTCATATAGGGATTATGCATGTGCTTATTTGGACGATGTAGCAATATATCCAACTACATGGAAGGAGCATCTATTACACATCTCACAATTCTTGACACAATGAATAAAGGTGGATATTCTGCAAATGCTGATAAATTTAACTTTGCATAAGCACAGGTAGTACACTCTTCTGATCCTGAAAGTGAATGCAATTCGGAAGATAGAGCTACCAAAAACTAAGAAGGGTTGTTTTACCTCTGAGCAGCAGTTTTTTGCACATGATGGGTTAAATGGCCAGGTCACAAGGACCCCAAGGATCAGAGAAGGTTGGGGGAGGGGACCCACTGGACAACTGTTGGGAGACAGATAGTAGCCTCCCATCAAGGCTATTCAGCATGTTCTTTAACGTGCACAAGGTATGGCTCATCCACACACAGAACCACGGCTTAACACCCACCCCATCAGATTAAATGCTGCCTTTCCAAGCCCATCGATGTCCCCTACTGACTGAATGCAGGGCAAAAAGTTTTGCAGAGATAAATCTCAATGCTGACCCATCTGGGACTCAAACCTGGGAACTGCAAATTACGAGCTTGGCAAACTAACAACTGAGACACCTGCACTCAACTAAGAAGGGCATGAGAAGCATTTTAGCACAGATAGTTATTTAGGTAACTTGGTAGGTTCAGGGGTACTCTCCTGACTCTGATAAATTGGATGCGATTAGGAAGATAGGGCTACCAAAAACTAAGAAGGGCATGAGAAGCATATTAGGATTACTCATTTACTACAAAGAATATATTTCTGTTTGCCAAAATAGCGAAACCACTATAGATGTTACTAGAATGGGCACTCCAGAATCAATAACATGGAATGAAGTAGTTAATCAGCACTTCGTACTTTAAAACAAAATTTATGTGATAAACCATACTGCATTCAGCTAAAATTGGAGAACCCTATAAGTTATGTGTTGATGCATCTGAAACAGCTGTTGGAGCCTGCATGATTATTACATGATGGGAAAATGTGCCAGAATCCAGGGGAGGTGTAAGATACACATTAGGATTAAAATCTTAAATTTATGGCAAACAGAAGATGCTTACTGTAAGCAGCAATATCGGTAATGGTCAAGTTGGGGAGTCAGCTTAATGAGGGGGAATGGACAATCAGGACAGTTGGACTGATGTGTTTGAGCCCAGAGGGCTTGAGCAAGTCCTGGCAGAGACAAATAAAAAAGTAAGACATAGAGAATGAGTGCAGCTCCAAGACAGTGAGGTTGTCTTGAACTTGACCATAAGTTGAATATGATGACCAAGGGTGGTTGGAGTATGAAGTTACCTCATGATGGATTTCTTCCCTTGGAAACTGAAAGAGGAAGTCTGACAAACACATAAGGTATACTCTGCATCCTCTACATGCTGGGTATAGTGTGATTAGTAATCAATCTTTACTCTAGACTGCCAAAAAACCCAGTATTTTTAACTGTATCAATACTCAGAATAAATTGTTAAGTTTTCATTCTGCTTATGCTTGAGTTGATCGATACCACAGACATAAAATCATACAACAGATCATAAAACAGGATAGGAACCAATAAGAACCTTACAACTGTAGCTAGTAGACAAGATAAAAGCAACCACCTGGCCATAAGACTATCACATTATGTTAAGTGTGATTTCATACCTTTCGATTGTAGATAGTCTTTTCTGTTTCCAACAACTGTTGTTACAGCAACAGCAGTGGACATAGGTGAGAGTTCATATCCCAGAAACAAGAATTAAATGTTACATACACTACTTTCATATAATTTTGGAAAAAGTGTGAAAAGTATGAAAACTCAATATATTCAATCCTGAAGTCGAAAGGTTCTCTGCTTTAAAAATCAAACTGAAAATCTTAGCTGTTTGAGTTTGATATTTAATTTCCAAATATCAATGTCATATTTTGAATATATAAGTATTATATTTTTTAATATATATTACAATATGACTAAATGTAATAATTCCTTCCTATTATCTAATCAGTGATTTTGAACCTTATTTCGATTCACCACCCACTTTCACTATATTTTGCCATTTTAAATAAATTCCCTCCCACACTCCACATTGACATTAAAATAGCATTTAATGAGCTCTTTAATGCCTTCTCAAACCCTAAAATGCCCACATTGAAACAAATAGCCTATATGTAACAAATTATATCCATATTCTTATCATGAAACACATTTAAAACTGATTTTTATCCCTGGTATTCTACATCTGCTGAATTTTTCAAATTTTATTTTCTGTGAATAAGCTATTGCTAGTGTCATGGATTTGCTATTTTACAACTGAACTGTAATTTATTAATATAACTGTTATTGACATTATTATTATTATTATTAGCTCTACCTGGTCTAGTGATTAGCATACCTGACTACTAAGACCAGCGGGGCATGTTCTTGTGTAAGTCTTGGTATGTTGTATGAGTAACCAGGACAAACCTAATATAGCTTCTAGATATATTATTATTATTCTTACTATTATTCAGAACTGACATTAGCAAATAGTTAAAAATATGTTCACAAAGAATTCAGGAAAAGAAGCAAGAATGAGGTGGTTGGACAATATGCAATCACGTCATTTATGGCTGTTTGATGATTTTTATGTGTGTGTGCGTATATATGTTCATCACTAAAAAAAGTAACTAACTACAGTATAATACATGGTAACAATGCGAGAAGATAATACTCCACAAAGCAATTTAAAGTTCAAAATCACAAAAGGCACAAAAGGTGAGAGCCTTAAATAGTTGACAGTTACACATAGAGTGCAATGTATGGTACTATTAGATACCAGTTCAGCCAGGGCCGGTCCAATGGGTGAGGCTGCAAGGCAACCATCTCAGGGTGCCATTTTTGGGAGGTACCAAAATTCTGGATAAAGTATCGTTAAAATTTCAGTTGCATCATTATCACTATTATAAAACACAATGCAGTAGCTCAGAACATATTTTTGGTTAAACTTTAAATGCAACATCAAGTTTTGTATGTTTTGTCTAGTTCTGCTGCCACCTTATGTGTGCAGTTTTACAAGAAAAATTATCTTCAGAAAATCAGTTAAACAGACAGTAATATTTTTCAAATATTGTATAAATTACTTGAAATTCAAATAATCAACCAGGAAATAGTTCTAAGCACTACAGAGACATTCTTGTTGCACTATTTGATGGACAAGATGCTGATGGAAAGGAGTTAAAAATAAATAAAAGTCCTAATATGATTGAAACTGATATCTAAACCAGTGGCCCCAACAGGGGCATTTCAGAAATTTGGTGGAGGGGGATTCTTTTCAGAGAAACTGATCAAATAAAATTTCGAAAATTTCTTAGATTACATATGCATGTTTTGTCAATAGGAAAACCATAGAGTTTCACAGTACAGTACAAAAATATCTGTATATTTGTATACATGAATTGAAATTTCAACCAATATTAAACACAAAAAATTTTGAATTCCCTGAATCTCATGAAGACAATCTGCCGAAGGTCTGCAAACTTTCCGAAGTCCTCCACTCCTTTACCACTTTTTGGGGTAAAAGGGGCATTAGAAAATGGTAAAGAGGGTTCAGGGCTCAAAAAGATTGGAGACCACTAAACTAAACTATATTAATTTTCATGACTCAGCAAATATCTTCCTGAAAACTGCAAATTATGTTCCAAATTCTGTTATTACTAATAACTGTCAACAGTAGTGAATGGCATTTTTGGAAATTGAGACTTGCAAAAAAAAACTATTTAAGAACTACCATGAGTCAAAACAGACTAGTAGATTTAGCAATGCTGACAATTGAAAGTGATACTGAAAATTATTCTGATACTATCGATATAGTTGTTACTTTTAAAAGCCCCAAATATGTATTTAGAAATGATGATTAATTTTAACTTGCCTTAATATTTTTATTACATATTCAAGTACATTTTTTATGGGTTTTATATTTGAATGTTACAATTGAAACCAAATATTTTACCTCAAATAAGGTATTTTTCTATCCTTTTTCTTTATCATCATCATCATTCATCATCATCATCATCATCAAGCAGCCCATGGGCTATGGAGGTCCAACCAGACTGTGCAATTTAGTTCTCCAAGCAAGTCTATCCTGAGCTACATCTACTGCATCTGGCCACCCCACATAAATTCTAACAAGGTCCTATTTGATATTATCAGCCCACCGCATCCTAGGTCTCCCCTTCTTTCTGAGGCCTTTAGGCACACTGTTCATAACCCTATTCGCCAATCTATAATTATTCATATGGGCAACATGGCCAAACCAACGGAGTCTCTCTCTGCACAATATGCTGCTTAAAGGAGGTTGCAAACTCCTTTGCCTAACCTCATCATTAGTTACAAAGTTGAACCACCTAATGCTCAAGATATTGCGTAAGCATCTGGAATCAAAAGCATCTAGTTTCCTGTTATCTTGTTTACAAAGTGTCCACATTTCAGTACCATAACTAACCCTAGAAAGAACCAAACTATTATACAGTCTAATTTTAGTCTTTAGGTGTATACGCCCATTTCTCCACACTCTCCATAGATTCTTAAAAGTCCCGGCAGCAATCCCTATTCGTCTGTTAATCTCATGCCGCACATCACCATTATCTGTTACATAGCTCCCAAGATAAACTGTGACACCTGCTCAAGACTACAACCATTCAGATTAACTGAATCACAGCCTGCCTGACAAATTTTCATCACTTCAGTTTTCTCTCTGTTTATAACCAAACCTACTCTACTGCCAGTCTCATCAACAGCTCAAATGAAACAGTTCATCTCATCAACATCATTTGCCAAAAGGGCTAAATCATCAGCATAATCTAAATCAGAAATATTCATATCTCCAGTCCATTTAAGGCCAAAATCTTTCCCTTGAAGTGAATTCCGCATAACATAATCAATAACCAAGCTAAAGAGAAAAGGAGACAAAATGCACCCTTGACGAACATCAGAAGTAATGCTAAACCAATTGCTACAAGCCTTACCAACTCCCACACACGACTCAGTGTTATTATAGAGAGCTTTCATTATGTTAACTAACTTGTCAGGTATACCATATGATCTCACAATCAACCACAAATTATGACGATCAACAGAGTCGAAAGCCTTTTTGAAATCAACAAAGCTAGCAACCAAAGGTTTCTAAAACTCTAAACATTTCTCAAGAATCTGCCTAAGTGAAAATATCTGATCCACACATCCCCTACCACTTCTGAAACCACATTGCTCATCACGCAATCGACTGTCAACCAGATTCTTAATTCTATTAAACACAATCATGGAAAGAACTTTACCTGGAACAGAGTAGGCTGATACCCCTATAGTTATCACAAGAAATGCGATCACCTTTTTCGAAAATAGGGATAACAATAGCTCTGGTAAAATCCTTAGGAACCATGCCTTTATCATAAAAGATATTCAGAATTTCAGTCATCCAAGTGGTAACCGAAACATTCCCAGCTCTAAGCATTTCCGTAGTAATTTCATCTACCCCTGGGAATTTATGAAGTTTAAGTTTAGAAACAGCCAAAATAACTTCAGATTGTGTTATAGGGCCAACATTAAAGCCACCAATGCATCTATCATCATTACAAACAATGGGAATAGAACTAACCATATTGTTTAGTACATCACTGAAATGCTCAGCCCACCTAGCCATGACAGAATCCTCCTCTTCTATAACCTTACCTTGTTTATCCTTCAATCCTTGTATGCCTGTCCGTTTTCTACCACACAAAACATTAACTATCTGGTACAGCTCTCTGCTGTTGTGCTGCCTAACTGCTTCCTCGGCCTTGTCAGACAAACCATCAAGCCAAAGATTCTTATCAGCAGCTAACTGATCTTTTACACGTTTATTAAGTTCTCTGTAATGCTTTCTATTAGGTCTAGTAGGGTATTGATTAAGGACATTCCTGCAGTTCTTTCTTTCCGAAATAAGCTCAAGTGTCTTATCACTCAGATAATTCTGTCTCTTCTGCTCCTTTTTTCCTAAAAGAGTACTGTTAATGTCCAAAAAAGTCTGTTTAAAATGATCCCATTCTTCCTCAACTTCAGTAGTAAGCAAACCATGACTGTCATAATGACTAAGTAACCTATCATGGTAAGCTTTGGCTATAACTGGATCTTTCAGAGCTTCAGTATTAAAATTTTTAACCCTAGCATAACACTTTTTAAGTTTAAGTTGCAAGACACTTTTAACAAGGTAATGGTCAGATCCAATTTCAGCTCCCCTTTATGCCCTGATATTCCTAACAGAACTAGCCCATTTGCTGTTAATTAATATGTAATCAATCATATTCTTATGCAGTCCATCGGGTGAAATTCATGTGTACTTATGTATGTCGCAGTGTTTGTAATAAGTGTTAGTTATTCTGAATCCATTGAGTTTACTTACCTGTAGGAGACGTTGCCCATTGCAGCTACCAATACCAAAAGGGCCTATTACTCCTCCCCAAAGGTCAGAGTCAGTACCAACTTTGGCATTGAAGTCACCAAGAACAAGGGTAATATCTCCTTTCTTGACAGAATTCAAAATATCCTGAAGTTGTCCATAAAACTTATCCTTCTCATCCTCAACGGCATCCTCAGTGGGGGCATAACAGCAGATAACATTCAAGTCTTTAACGCGTGTCTGAAATTTTGCTGTAAGAAACCTTTCATTAATGCACTCATACCCTAGAAGAGCATCACTAGCGTGTCTGCTGAGAAGCAGACCCACGCCTTGGTGATGCTTATTGTCGTCCCTCCCTGAAAACAGAAATTTTAGATTATTTTTAAGAATCTGACCTTTATCTGTCCATCTGGTCTCTTGCAAGCCGAGAATATCTAAATTATAATGGTGGAATTCTTGTGTGAGGACATCAAGATAAAAATCTCTGTGCAGAGTCCTCACATTCCAACTACCTATGGAGAGAAAATGGTTAGTGGGATGTTTAAAGAAACTATGTTTATTGAGAGAGGGAATGCCGACAATATCAAACAGCCTCCTAATCGCAGACATGGGGCAAAGACCCGTTCCCCCACCACTAAAGGCTGAAGCAATCTACACTGGAAGACTTCCTCCAATGTAGAATTTGACGATGCCAATAGAAGCAAAGAGTTCAAGTGCCTGTGATGACCTCTGCTCAGGATTATCCACCAGCTGATAAACCTATCCTGTGAATCTATTCACTTGGGGCTGTCAACCCACAAACAAACAGAAAACACAGTGGAAGATTTTCCCTCCACAGAAGCCCACCAGTGCAGCAAAAACAGGATCCATAATCAAGCTCAGAGCCATATATCTGTCCAGTGGGTTTATATGGTCAGCTCCAGGACCCTGTGTGGTTGACCACTCCTCAGGATTATCCACCAGCTGATAAACCTATCCTGTGAATCTATTAACTTGGTGCTGTCAACCCACAAACAAACAGAAAACACAGTGAAAGATTTTCCCTCCACAGAAGCCCACCAGTGCAGCAAAAACAGGATCCATAATCAAGCTCAGAGCCATATATCTGTCCAGTGGGTTTATATGGTCAGCACCAGGACCCTGTGTGGTTGACCACTCCTCAGCAGGGTAGAAAAAAAAAAGAAAAGTAGCTGTAGTTGTCCAGATCAGTAGGCCACACTAATCTGGCAGCCCTCCCCTTCCGTTCACTTCCACAAGAGAGTATCTCTTTTGAAAAGTACTAACAGTCTGCACCACAAGAAGGCAGGGTCGGACATTAGGTGCTAGGCCTGGACGGTTCTATGCATCATCACAGGGATTGGTGCATAGCTCTCCTTCCAGTGACTACCTAGCTACCATTTACAGACCATTTTACCATATTTAAGTATACCCATATTTAAGTGCTATATTTCATTAAATAACGAAGTAAAGAAAATAATTGTGTGTACAAAATGTTTGGTATTCATCAGACTTTAATGTGGGCACCATTGGTGGTGTGATATTCAACTTCCTTCCATATTCATCTCAGCATGTTAGGCACAGCCAGTTCTGTGGGGAATAACCTCCCCCCAACCACCACCCTTAAGAATGCTAGTAATGGTGGTGTAAAAAAATAAATAAATACCCCCTCAAGCAGCTGCTTGCCACAGAGGTCTGACAGGAGCCTGCCAGTTTATATGACAAAGTAGAAGATCTGAGAGGATGGCAGGACCTCAGACAAAAAAAATTTTAACTTATGCATAGTTAATGCATTTCTCAATAAACTTTTAAAAGACCTCTAAAACTGAGCAAAAAATGTTATACTGCAATGGAAATCCTGTCTCTTGATCGTCTTTTACTTTTCTCAGCTCAATTGCATTACTTTCTTTTTTTTAGATCGGGTCTGATGTCAGGTGTAAACATTTTCAACAGCTGCAGTAATTTTTCCCTTTAAATGCTGTAAATTGCAAATTTTTCTGGAATAAATGATGTTTTAAATGTATCCCCTAAAAATAATCCCCATGGTATCAAATCGAGATTTCTCAGGATCCAAAACATCAATCCACCTCTACCGATTGAGTGATTTGGAACTCTGACATTTAAGACATCTGAATACAAACCAGTACCACCATGTGATACTAACTATATGCCATCATAACAAATAAGCCTTGAGAGTTTCTTAATAATTTCAACACAAAACTACTTTTGTTACTTAACCATTTAATAAAATGTAACACTTTAAAATACGTTGTTTTTTATGTATATAAATGTATTTTTTTCTATGTTTTCTGTTTTACCCTTGTATTTTATCTTAATATAGGTACTTTTGGGTTGGGTTGTTTTACCTCTGAGTGGCACTTTTTTGCACCAAGATGCTAAATGGCCAAGTTCACAAGGACCCCAAAGAGAAGGATGGGGGAAGGGACTCACTGGATAGCTGTTGGGATACATGATAGCCTCCCATCAAGGTCATCCAGTATGTTCTTTAACTTGCATGGGGGATGGCTCTTCAACACACTGGACCATGGCTTACGTCACATCTCATGGACAGCAGCGTTTCCAAGCCCATTTGCAGCTGGGAATTGAACCTGGGACTTGCAAATTGCAAGTCTGGCACACTACTGACTGAGCCCCCCCCTTTGGTTTAGGGACAAAATGAATAACTGTTAAAAGGGATCTACTTTTTACCTCGCCTCAGGTGCCAAAAAGTCTCAGATCAGCCCTGAGTTCAGCAATGAGGCAAATAGTTGTGAACTATTATAGAAACAGTCTTAATGGGGATTGCAAAAGTTTATGTGCATTTACAGAGGGAGTATTTATCACTGTAGATGTGCATAGAGAGTCTTGTAGTTACCCCAATGACAAAACATATCCTGAGATGATGCTTTCTATTTTGATATGGTGAATATGAATATATGGCTTCTCACCTCTACAATAATGAACACTTTTAGGGGTGAAGTGTTCATTATTGTAGAGGTGAGAAGCTATATTCACCATATCAAAAGAGGTATCATCCTGGTTTGCTAGCTCATTCAGGGTTCATCAGCATCTTGCATTTGCATAAAATGATGGATCATTGCAGCACATACTTTGTCTTTGTCAACTAAACAGTAAAATTTGATTGTGATGTATCCAAGCATATTAAATTAATCTAGAAGTGTTTTAAAAACAACTCCTTCATCAGACAGATGGAAGGTAATCTGGATGTTAATCCATTCAGTGCTTGGAGGCACATTGTTATTAACACAAGAATATGGAAATGAAAATATACGAGATGGTGTAATTTAGTAAGGTTGTTGCAGCATGTGATGATAGAGTCTCATCAAACTAGATGGTGACATTTTTCAGTAATGATCAATCCAGTTGGAGAATTTGTTCAGTGAGTGAGCTATAAACTCTGAGCAGTTTTTTCAAGTGGACGAAGAGTTTCAGTGAGGTTATCTAACAAATTTCATTCCTCCCCAAAGACATTTGCTTTTGAAGCTAGTACACGTAGAGCCTTAGGAATGCAGTTCCATAGCTTTAGAAAACGTTCAATGATAGAAAGGAGACTATTTCACCGTGTCTTGCAGTGTAAGATAAGCTTCTTTTCTTCTATATTGAATTCCTCCTTTATGAAATCTTGAAACCTGTCATTATTCAAAGCAGATTTGAGAAACATTCGGCATATTTTTATGACTTTCTTAATTACTCTCAAATCATCATCATCATCCTCAAGTAGCCATGGGCTATGCAGGTCCAACCAGACCGTGCAATTTACTTCTCCAAGCAAGTCTGTCCTGAGCTACATCTGCTGCATCTGGCAACTGCACACCAATTCTAATAAGATCCTGTTTGACATTGTTTGCAAGGTGCATCCTAGATCTCCCCCTCTTTCTGAGGCCTTTAGGCACACTGTTCATAACCCTATTTGTCAATCTATAATTAATAAGAGCAACATGGCCAAACCATCTAAATCTCTCTCTGAACAATATGCTGCTTAAAGGAGGTTACCAACTCCTTTGTCTAACCTTTTCATTACTTACAAAGTTCAACCACCTAATATCCAAGATACTGCGTAAGCATCTAGAATAAAAAGCATCTAGTTTCCTGTTATCTTCTTCACAAAGTGTCTAAGTTTCACAACCATAACTAACCCTAGAAAGAACCAAACTATTACACAGTCTAATTTTAGTCTTTAGGTGTATAAGCCTATTTCTCCAAACTCTCCATAGATTCTTAAAAGTCCCGGCAGCAATCCCTATTCATCTGTTAATCTCATGCCGCACATCACCAGTATCTGTTACATAGCTCCAAAGATAATTAAACTGTGATACCTACTCAAGACTGCAACCATTTAGATGAACTGAATCACAACCTGCCTGACCAATTTTCATCACTTTAGTTTTCTTTCTGTTTATAACCAAACCTACTCTACTACCAGTCTCATCAACAGCTTGAATGAAGCATAATCATCAGCATAATCTAAATCGGAAATTTCCATATCTCCAGACCATTTAAGGCCAAAATCTTTCCCTTGCAGTGAATTTCGCATAGCATAATCAATAAACAAGCTAAAGAGAAAAGGAGGCAAAATTCACCCTTGTCGAACACCAGAAGTAATGCTAAACCAATTGCTACAAGCCTTACCAACTCTCACACACGACTCAGTGTTATTATAGAGAACTTTCATTATGTTAACTAATTTGTCTGGTATACCATATGATCTCACAATCAACCACAAATTATGACGATCAACAGAGTCGAAAGCCTTTTTGAAATCAACAAAGCTAGCAACCAAAGGTTTCTAAAACTCTAAACATTTCTCAAGAATCTGCCTAAGTGAAAATATCTGATTCACACATCCCCTACCACTTCTGAATCCACATTGCTCATCATGCAATCGACTGTCAACCAGATTCTTAATTCTATTAAGCACAATCATGGAAAGAACTTTACCTGGAACAGAGAGTAGGCTGATACCCCTATAGTTATCACAAGAACTGCGATCACCTTTTTCGAAAATAGGGATAACAATAGCTCTGGTAAAATCCTTAGGAACCATGCCTTTATCATAAAAGATATTCAGAATTTCAGTCATCCAAGTGGTAACCGAAACATTCCCAGCTCTAAGCATTTCCGTAGTAATTTCATCTACCCCTGGGGATTTATGAAGTTTAAGTTTAGAAACAGTCAAAATAACTTCAGATTGTGTTATAGGGCCAATATTAAAGCCACCAATGCATCTATCATCATTGCAAACAATGGGAATAAAACTAACAGTATTGTTTAGTACATCACTGAAATGCTCAGCCCACCTAGCCACGACAGAATCCTCCCCTTCTATAACCTTACCTTGTTTATCCTTCAATCCCTGTATGCATGTCCGTTTTCTACCACACAAAACATTAACTATCTGGTACAGCTCTCTGCTGTTGTGCTGCCTAACTGCTTCCTCAGCCTTGTCAGACAAACCATCAAGCCAAAGATTTTTATCAGCAGCTAACTGATCTTTTACACGTTTATTAAGTTCTCTGTAATGCTTTCTATTAGGACTAGTAGGGTATTGATTAAGGACATTCCTGCAGTTCTTTCTTTCCGAAATAAGCTCAAGTGCCTTATCACTCAGATAATTCTGTCTCTTCTGCTCCTTTTTTCCTAAAAGAGTATTGTTAGTGTCCAAAAACGTCTGTTCAAAATGATCCCATTCTTCCTCAACTTCAGTAGTAAGCATACCATGACTGTCATAATGACTAAGTAACCTATCATGGTAAGCTTTGGCTATAACTGGATCTTTCAGAGCTTCAGTATTAAATTTTTAACCCTAGCACAACACTTTTTAAGTTTAAGTTGCAAGACACTTTTAACAAGGTAATGGTCAGATCCAATTTCAGCTCCCCTATATGCCCTGATATTCCTAACAGAACTAGCCCATTTGCTGTTAATTAATATGTAATCAATCATATTCTTATGCAGTCCATCGGGTGAAACCCATGTGTACTTATGTATGTCGCGGTGTTTGTAATAAGTGTTAGTTATTCTGAAACCATTGAGTTGACTTACCTGTAGGAGACATTGCCATTGCAGCTACCAATACCAAAAGGGCCTATTACTATTCCCCAAAGGTCAGAGTCAGTACCAACTTTGGCATTGAAGTCACCAAGAACAAAGGTAATATCTCCTTTCTTGACAGAATTCAAAATATCCTGAAGTTGTCCGTAAAACCTATCCATCTCATCGACATCCTCACTGTGGGCATAAGAGCAGATAACATTCAAGTCTTTAATGCTTATCTGAAATTGAATCTTTTCACTTGGGGCTGTCAACCCACAAACAGAAAACACAGCAGAAGATTTTCCCTCCACAGAAGCCCACCACTGCAGCAAATTCAGGATCCATAATCAAGCTCAGAGTCTTATATCAGCCCAGTCCAGTAGGTTTATATGGTCAACACCAAGACCCTGTGTGGTTGACCACTCCTCAGCAGCATAGAGAAAAAAAGTAGCCATAGTTGTCCAGATCAGTAGCGCACACTAATCTGGCAGTCCTCCCTTTCCGTTCACTTACACAAGAGAGTATCTCTTTTGAAAGCTACTAACGTTCTGCACCATGAGAAAGCGGGATCAATCTTCATTAAGTCACGGTGCCTCATTTGTGTCAATATTTATCTCAAACATGGGATCCAAATATAGGCCTTGATTAATACTCATCTTCATTTAAGTCTTCATCATCTTCTTCAATGTCATCATCAGTTACTTCTTCATTGACACTTTCTGTAGCTTTGGAATGCAAAATATCTGAAACTGCTAAATGAATGCAATGTGCAATACACTGTTGGTGAAGTGATTTCCTTACCAAATTTAACCATTACAGCTGCTCCGTCAGTCGTACATCCAACAACATGGGTATTAAAATCTAACCTAAACTCTTCTAACCTTTTGCTAACTATCTCTATAATTCTGGTGTAGTTTAGAGAGTTAGATATTTTAATCATGCCAAAGACCAATGCTGATTCTCTCTCTTATGAACATTTATATTCATGATTACTACCCAGAAACAGTGATGCTTCCCTCGACATAAGAATATCTTGGCGATTTCCCATAATCCCACACTCTCCCAACCTCCGTTACATGCAGATCGCACTGCCGCCACCCGCACTGCCGCCGACCACTCCGATCCTCGGAGCTGAACCACTGACATATCAATTTATGGTACCCCACCCCTCCCCCACGCTCACCAACCAACTGCCTCTCCTGCATTAAGTCCCTCACTTCCCACCTGATGAAGCGCCGATAGAAATGGCACGAAACGCGCATCGTGGATCTAAACCTTTTTAAGCACCCTACGCTATCGAAAAAGTATAAAGAATTATGTCATTCACCAATGCAGGTAGACCATTGGCAGCAGTCATCATTATCTTAATCTCCACTGAGACGTCACTTGCCGGCAAGAACGTTGAATTTTAAATTTCTCACCAAAAGCATTCCAAGAAGCTCCTGTTACTTCCCATCCTCTACGGCATGGTACGTAAATCTCTCTACAATAATTATTGATACTTGATAGCATAGTCCAGGTGTTGAAGTGCTTAAAAACATTTAACAGTGCCATAGAGAATTAAATTACTTTAATTACTGCACTGTGTACCTCTACTGTAATTTTTGTGAAGTGTACTCATCTAAAGTCAATGAGAAATGGATACCTTTACTCATGTGTTCCTTGAAAAAGCCAATAAGCTCCAGTTTCTTTTTCTCATAAAAACCAAGCAGCAACTTTCTTACACCAGTATGGGATATTGGGTGAGATTTGTCATATTTAGTTTTCTGTAAACTCTCTTGAATAAATTTACTATCAGCAATGCAATAGAAACTTAATCCATCAGCACTGGCAAGTCTCTAAATTTCTTCTTCAACAGATTTTCTTTGCATATATTCTCCCAAAGTCTTTTGCTTCTTGAATGCAGGAGAATCACTTTCATTGATGCTAACACAATGAACATTTTTAATGTGCGAATTCAAAGTTGACGTTGATCCTCCACAACACTTTAAAGTCTTGTTGCGTTTCTTGCATTCAGCATTTTCTTTTGTTTTACGTACAAAATAATCCCATATTTTAGATCTATTTGACATATTCTACGAATTTATAAGGAGTTTTGATTATTAAATTAATAAAATCCAAGTTTTAAAATTTGCAATCGACATTGAACATTCCAAAATATGTTCCATTAGTCGACTGACTCTTTATGACAGTCTACATGATGATGCAAACTAAAGACTGAGTTTCCAAATAGGCAAACATTATACTGAAGAGCAGTTGCCAGTTTGTCACAAATCAACTTAGTAGGTAATGTATTCAAAGTTGCAATTTCTTTATCATGTTTAAATTACTGCATTGTAATTTTCAAAGCACCACATTTATTTATAATTAATATTTAAAATATAAAACTATTACCATTGCAATCTCTTTCATAAAATGATGACTTGTTCACATAGGCATTCATTCTCTCACTCTCTCTCTCTATATATATGGTACATAAAATTGGAACAGAATAAAATTTCATGTGTGCATTCGTTTCGTTATTTGAATGACCTTGAAATGTGTTCATTTCCTCATTTTTTTTTTATTTCTCCCTCTCTCTCTTTCTATAAAAAACATTTATAAAAATTCAGCATTACTGTAGCCAAATAAAAAATCAATTTAAAAAAAACGATTTTTTTTGTTTTCGATTTTTGGGGAAATTTTAAAAACCAGGTTTCAACACTACTCTACAGCATGATAAAATCTTTTAACCCTTCCAGAGTCAAAGACGTTTACAAACGTTTTCTGTATAACACACAAAACTTTGATTTTTTTTTTATTGCTGTTTGAAATTTTTCTTACATATATCTTTTAAAAACACATAATTCAAGCTTGAATAATAACATTTTCTTTTTCATTTGATGCATATTTTACTAAACTACAATATAAAATATTCAATTAGTTGGGTTGTTTTACCTCTGAACAGCACTTTTTTGCACACCATGGGCTAAATGGCCAGGTCACATGGACCCCAAAGGCTCAGAGAAGGTTGGGGGAGGGGACCACTGGACCAGCTGTTGGGAGACACATGGCAGCCTCCCATCAAGGCCATCCAGCATGTTCTTTAACATGCACAGGGTATGGTTCTTCCATATACTGGGCCATGGCTTAACATCCCATCCAACGGACGGCAGCCTATCAAACTGGTAGTTCAGTGTCCCCCACTGACCGTGGGCAGGGCGGGAATTTTGCGGAGATAAATCTCAGCGCAGACCCAGCTGGGAATCGAACCTGGGAACTACAGATTACAAGCCTGGTGCTACCGAATGAGCCACCTCCACCCCCAATAATTCAATTAAGTCACCTGATTGCCATATTTTAGAAGCACTGTACAGTATTGCCGATTTGTTCATTAACATTACTCTGAATTGCAGCAATCACCTTATTTAAGCTCACAAGTTTGATTTTAACTATTATCAACATATTTTTCCTTAAATTTTCGAAAATCTCCTAAAAAATTAACAAAAAAAAACTGCTATTTTTAAAAACAGAAGATTTTGGAAGTAATTATGAAATATGTATCTATTTTTCAGCATACTACTGTAAAAAGTGTTAGCAAAATTAATGTTACTACAGTGTTCAAATTTTTTACTTCAATAAAACTTAGTGTTAAATTCCCATTAATTTGGTATATAACATGACCTATTTCTGTTGAGGTCTGTAAATGGTAGCTAGGTAGTCACTGGAAGGAGGTTGGGTTTGGGTTGTTTTACCTCTGAGCGGCACTTTTCTGCACACCAAGGGCTAAATGGCCAGGTCACATGGACCCCGAAGGCTCAGAGAATGTTGGGGGAGGGGACCCACTGGAACAGCTGTTGGGAGACAGATGGTAGCCTCCCGTCAAGGCCATCCAGCGTGTTCTTTAACGTGCACAGGGTATGTCTCTCCCGCACACGGGGCCACGGCTTAACGTCCCATCCGACGGACGGTGGCCTTTCCAAGCCCATCGGTCACTGGAAGGAGAGCTATGCACCAATCCCCTGTGATGATGCATAGAACCAGCCAGGCCTAGCACCTAATGTCCGACCCCGCCTTCTCGTGGTGCAGACCGTTAGTACCTTTCAAAAGAGATACTCTCTTGTGGAAGTGAACAGAAGGGGAAGGCTGCCAGATTAGTGTGGCCTACTGATCTGGACAATTATGGCTACTTTTCTTTTTTTTCTACTCTGCTGAGGAGTGGTCAACCACACAGGGTCCTGGTGCTGACCATATAAACCCACTGGACTTGATTATGGATCCTGATTTTGCTGCACTGGTGGGCTTCTGTGGAGGGAAAATCTTCTGCTGTGTTTTCTGTTTGTTTGTGGGTTGACAGTCCCAAGTGAATAGATTCACAGGATATGTTTATCAGCTGGTAGATAATCCTGAGCAGAGGCCATCGCAGGCACCTGAACTCTTTGCTTCTATTGGCATCGTCAAATTCTACATTGGAGGAAGTCTTTCAGTGTAGATGGCTTCAGCCTTTAGTGTTGGGGTATCGGGTCTTTGCCCCATGTCTGCGATTAGGGGGCTGTTTGATATTGTCAGCACTCCCTCTCTCAATAAACATAGTTTCTTTAAATATCCCATTAACCATTTTCTCTCCATAGGTAGTTGGAATGTGAGGACTCTGCACAGAGATTTTTCTCTTCATGTCCTCACACAAGAATTCCACCATTATAATTTAGATATTCTCTGCTTGCAAGAGACCAGATGGACAGATAAAGGTCAGATTCTTAAAAATAATCTTACATTTCTCTTTTCAGGGAGGGACGACAAAAAGTATCACCAAGGCGTGGGTCTGCTTCTCAGCAGACACGCTAGTGATGCTCTTCTAGGGTATGAGTGCATTAATGAAAGGTTTCTTACAGCAAAATTTCAGAGAAGCATTAAAGACTTGAATGTTATCTGCTGTTATGCCCCCACTGAGGATGCCGATGAGGATGAGAAGGATAGGTTTCAGGGACAACTTCAGGATATTTTGAATTCTGTCAAGAAAGGAGATATTACCTTTGTTCTTGGTGACTTCAATGCCAAAGTTGATACTGACTCTGACCTTTGGGGAGGAGTAATAGGCCCTTTTGGTATTGGTAGCTGCAATGGGCAACGTCTCCTACAGGTAAGTAAACTCAATGGATTCAGAATAACTAACACTTATTACAAACACCACGACATACATAAGTACACATGGGTTTCACCTGATGGACTGCATAAGAATATGATTGATTACATATTAATTAACAGCAAATGGGCTAGTTCTGTTAGGAATATCAGGGCATACAGGGGAGCTGAAATTGGATCTGACCATTACCTTGTTAAAAGTGTCTTGCAACTTAAACTTAAAAAGTGTTGTGCTAGGGTTAAAATTTTAATACTGAAGCTCTGAAAGATCCAGTTATAGCCAAAGCTTACCATGATAGGTTACTTAGTCATTATGACAGTCATGGTATGCTTACTACTGAAGTTGAGGAAGAATGGGATCATTTCAAACAGGCTTTTTTGGACACTAACAGTACTCTTTTAGGAAAAAAGGAGCAGAAGAGACAGAATTATCTGAGTGATAAGGCACTTGAGCTTATTTCGGAAAGAAAGAACTGCAGGAATGTCCTTAATCAATACCCTACTAGTCCTAATAGAAAGCATTACAGAGAACTTAATAAACGTGTAAAAGATCAGTTAGCTGCTGATAAGAATCTTTGGCTTGATGGTTTGGCTGACAAAGCCGAGGAAGCAATTAGACAGCTACTCCCATTGTTTGTAATGATGATAGATGCATTGGCAGCTTTAATGTTGGCCCTATAACACAATCTGAAGTTATTTTGGCTGTTTCTAAACTTAAACTTCATAAATCCCCAGGGGTAGATGAAATTACTACAGAAATGCTCAGAGCTGGGAATGTTTCGGTTACCACTTGGATGACTGAAATTCTGAATATCTTTTATGATAAAGGCATGGTTCCTAAGGATTTTACCAGAGCTATTGTTATCCCTATTTTCGAAAAAGGTGATCGCAGTTCTTGTGATAACTATAGGGGTATCAGCCTACTCTCTGTTCCAGGTAAAGTTCTTTCCATGATTGTGCTTAATAGAATTAAGAATCTGGTTGACAGTCGATTGCATGATGAGCAATGTGGATTCAGAAGTGGTAGGGGATGTGTGAATCAGATATTTTCACTTAGGCAGATTCTTGAGAAATGTTTAGAGTTTTAGAAACCTTTGGTTGCTAGCTTTGTTGATTTCAAAAAGGCTTTCGACTCTGTTGATCGTCATAATTTGTGGTTGATTGTGAAATCATATGGTATACCAGACAAGTTAGTTAACATAATGAAAGTTCTCTATAATAACACTGAGTCATGTGTGAGAGTTGGTAAGGCTTGTAGCAATTGGTTTAGCATTACTTCTGGTGTTCGACAAGGGTTCATTTTGTCTCCTTTTCTCTTTAGCTTGGTTATTGATTATGTTATGCGAAATTCACTTCAAGGGAAAAATTTTGGCTTTAAATGGGCTGGGGATACAAAAATTTCTGATTTAGATTATGCTGATGATTTAGCCCTTTTGGCAAATGATGTTGATGAGATGAACTCTTTCATTCGAGCTGTTGATGAAACTGGTAGTAGAGTAGGTTTGGTTATAAACAGAGAGAAAACTAAAGTGATGAAAATTGGTCAGGCAGGCTGCGATTCAGTTAATCTTAATGGTTGCAGTCTTGAGCAGGTGTCACAGTTTAATTATCTTGGGAGCTATGTAACTGATAATGGTGATGTGCGGCATGAGATTAACAGACGAACAGGGATTGCTGCTGGGACTTTTAAGAACCTATGGAGAGTGTGGAGAAATAGGCGTATACACCTAAAGACTAAAATCAGACTTATAATAGTTTGGTTCTTTCTAGGGTTAGTTATGGTAGTGAAACATGGACACTTTGTAAACAAGGTAACAGGACACTAGATGCTTTTGATTCCAGATGCTTACGTAGTATCTTGGGCATTAGGTGGTTTAACTTTGTAACTAATGATGAGGTTAGGCAAAGGAGTTTGCAACCTCGTTTAAGCAGCATATTGTGCAGAGAGAGACTCCGTTGGTTTGGCCATGTTGCCCGTATGAATAATTATAGACTGGCGAATAGGGTTATGAACAGTGTGCCTAAAGGCCTCAGAAAGAAGGGGAGACCTAGGATGCGGTGGGCAGACAATGTCAAACAGGACCTTGTTAGAATTTATGTGCAGTGGCCAGATGCAGATGTAGCTCAGGATAGACTTGCTTGGAGAACTAAATTGCACGGTTTGGTTGGACCTCCGTAGCCCATGGCTGCTTGATGGTGATGGTGATGATGGTGATGGTGATGATGGTGATGGTGATGATGATGGTGGTGGTGGTGGTGGTGGTGGTGGTGCTGATGATGATGATGATGATGATGATGATGATGATGATGATGATGATGATGATGATGATGATGATGATGATGATGATTTATTAAAAATATTCTAAAGTTGACTTGTTTATTGGACTCTGCAACAAGCCTGGACTTTTCTCAACGTATGGTATGGAGAAAAAAATTTCGAAATGGAACAAATGTTTACTTAAAACAAGAAAATTATTTTTTTTGTCATTCTGAAAAAAATAGCCTTTCTATTCATGTGCATTATACTCATTTCTGTCTATTAGTGTTCTTAAATAAATTTTTATTTGTGTTGCAAGATGCATTTTTTTGCCACATGACTCTAAAATAGTCCATTAAAACTAGTCTTTGTTTTTGTTAAATATTTTATTTTCAGAAAATCCAGAATTAAATGCTGATTAATTTGGTATATAACATGCCATAATTCCTTTCATTAGTTATTTGGCAAAAGAGTTCTAGTTAATTTTTTCCCCCTGATCAGTGTGAAAAAATAGCTGGACCTGGGAAGGGTTAGTAATAGACTAGTAGCGGCAACACTATTATAAACAAAATTAGTCGATAATGTAGGTGATGGAAAATTTGAGGCTAGAATTTTAAAATGAAAGTTGTTGATTGCGAGCTGTCAAACTAGAGTGCCAGATGTCCCCACAGAAGAGAAACATCTGGCCAACCTGGTTGACAGCTCACAATTGAATTTTGAAACATTCCTGACTTGATAGTCTGTTTTGAGGCATTTATCTGTAAGGTCAGCTTGATATTCTTTACACTGAGCTGAAAAGAACCCACAGGTGATTACACTATAACATAACCCTTAAAATGTTGAGTTGATTTTTTTTCTAAAAATGCTACCCAACTTCTGAACCTCATTATGAAAAATTAATGAATGAAACAGTTCACATTACATACTAAAAGCAAGAGCATTTAATTCTAAAAAAATATATAAAAATTAAAAGGAAAAAAAATAGTAGGTAAGCATAAAAAAAGTTGCAAGTTCATTAATAGTGTTTACTGAAAACTGATTAATCAGTTTACAACACTTAAAGGGATAAGTAACTACCATTTTATTATTATAGACAATTTCTTGTTCTAACTATTCATAAAAAAAAACTTCATAATGATAAAATACATCTTCCAAATTAAAATTTGATTACCTTTTCTCCACAGAATCAATGACAATATTGATGCTAGGGTAAACAGGGCAGCAATCATTACATATCCATGCTGGTCAGTATATATTTCCATCATCCACCATTGAACTGCAGATGGGAAAGTACAAATATTCTTTCCAGATGGCATCATCCAGATACTATCTGAAAACACTAAATATTAAATTTTTGCAGAACTTTTTACTATTAAAACTATACCATGAAAAACTATTTTAAAAATTTTTTAAAAAGCAAATATGCATATTAATTACATTAACTACTAAATGTAAGGTGATCAGATTTTCTTTTGCCAAAATAAATTAAGAAATTATGGAAACAGTGTTCTGGAAACCTGATTATTACTATCTACCAAAACTACATTCACATCAAATTCTGGTTCAATCTATGTCATTTGTGGTCTTCCCCTTTCCATATATTTTCTGTCCCATACTCTTTATACAAAGCAAAGAAATGAATAATAGTTCAGAACAAGAATTTTCCAGTGCCAAATAGTTAGCAAGCTTGGCTGTAGATCAAAAGGACCTAGGGTTAAACCTCAGAAATGTTTCTTTCTTGCATTATCTGTCTGCTGAGGTCTTGGCTTTCTCAAAAGCCAGAGGTGGCCAACCCAAACTTATTGAAGAGCCATAAAAAGAAAACTTTATGATTAGAGAGTTGCAGGAAAAGGTTTCTATAAAAACCAAATCATACATTTCTAAATGAATAATAAAATGAGGAAAAAAAACTATATTCTAAGGAATCAAGAAAACTATTCCATTACATTTTTTCTATAATCTTGATTGAAAAATAAAAATATATATATTTTAATGATGGCTATGAATAGGCAAAATTATTCAGTTATGCTCTTAATAAGTTTGATCAAAAAAAAGTGAAACAAATGAGCTAGATTCAGTATATTGATGTTTTGCTTTATGATCCAAAAGTTCCTTTGCAATGAATCACAGGTTGGCCAGGCCTGTCATGTTTCTTTTCTATGGTGTATTATGATTATATTGACAGGTTCTGTGGCAAGAAAACTGCTTCAGGGATAAATAATAATAATATAAAAATGCCACATCCTATAGAAATTTATCATAATGTTATCTTTTCTTGTCTTTATAGGTTTAATTTAATAATTTTTCACAAATATTTAGAGTGCAATATACCACGATTGCTTTACATATTTTTATACTACATGATATGAAATACAAGATACAATCATTTCACAATATTTAATAACAATATTAATGTATAATAGTATGGTTCTTTCTAGGGTTAGTTACGGTAGTGAAATATGGACCCTTTGTAAACAAGATAACAGGAAACTTGATGCTTTTGATTCTAGATGCTTATGCTCCATCTTGGGCATTAGGTGGTTCAACTTTGTAAGTAATGATGAGGTTAGACAAAGGAGTCAGCAACCTTTTTGAAGCAGCATATTGTGTACAGAAAGACTCCATTGGTTTGGACATGTTGCCTGTATGGATAATTATAGATTAGCGAATAAGGTTATGAACAGTGTACCTAAAGGCCTCAAAAAGAGAGAGAGACCTAGGATGCAGTGGGCAGACAATGTCAAACAGGACCTTGTTAGAATTGCTGTGCAGTGGCCAGATGCAGCAGATGTAGCTCAGGACAGATATACTTGGAGAACTAAATTGCACGGTCTGGTTGGACCTCTGTAGCCCATAGCTGCTTGAGGATGATGATGACGATCTTTTTCTAGGAAAAAAAAGTGAGAATTCTGTGATCTTCCAACAATTTTGTTGTGAGAAGTAGAAGTGTTTTAAGGAATAAGCCAAAGCACATTTCAAAATGTGAAACATATATTTTAATATAAATTTTATTTACTAGAAAGTTACAACAGAAATACAAATTAATGTTCATAAAAAGTTAACGAAAGCACCTTCAGACAAATTTTATAAGGCTTCAAAAATCAAAGTCATGTTTTAAGGGATTCAATATCTTGATTTCACTCTTTGCTTTTTGTATCAATGCTGTGGAATTGTAATACAGTTGAAAATGGGGTAATGAAAATGTATCACCAACATATTAAAATCTATAACAGGTTCCCAAATAAAATACTTAAATGTCATTTTAGATAGATGAAAAAAAGATAGGGATATAGCTTATACCTGTGTACTCTCAGAAAAAAAGCCCTGTTTAAAAACATAATTAACTATAACTTTGAAAATAAAAAAAATATCCATTGAAGTAATTTATGCACTCCAACTACTGCATTGTGTGGCATTGCAATTGCTGTACTCAAGTTTGTTATGGAATCATCTCTCTTGACACAACTTTATCCAGGAGACATTTATTGAAGAATTAGCTGAAAAAACTGGGTTCAGCAGGAGTGCTATTGATCATGACTAGGGCTGTAAATGTTATGAGGGGGGGTGAAATTTATAGAGCATATGCACTGAAAAATGACAAAAATTACAAAATTTGCACACCTTTTAGCCTCACAAACCAAAAAAATTACACATCTGTGGCACACATATCAATAAGATTATAATAACTGTGTCCATATAACTGATCATTATTTAATAAATATTTTGTGGAAATAATTTTGCCGACATACGGGACTTGAACCTGCATCTCTCCAGAAACATGCCAGAGTATTCTTACCGATTGAAGAATTTAAGACTTTAACTTTTCACCAATGATTTTCGGCGCCAACCAATGGCACCCTAAAATCATCGGTGAAAAGTTAAAGTCTTAAATTAGTGGAAAAAAGATGAG
This sequence comes from Ryuthela nishihirai, assembly GCA_038380435.1. NCBI lineage: Eukaryota > Metazoa > Arthropoda > Arachnida > Araneae > Heptathelidae > Ryuthela > Ryuthela nishihirai. The sequence continues at coordinate 1,777,039 of JAWZYU010000025.1, forward strand.
CCGGCATTAGTTTAATTGGTAAGAAAACTGTGGAATGTTTCTGGAGAGACGTGGGTTCAAGTCCCATATGTCGGCAAAATTTTTTCCATAAAATATTTATTGACGTTAAAATATCACCCAGGAAATGCTGTGATTGTCACCTATGTTATGATCATTATTTAGCTATAATATGCAAAAAAAAACACTGATAGCTTTTATTTTCCTAGATCCTCAATTTAAAGTCATATTAACAGAAACCGCTAAAAAATGCTTGGCATGTTCTAAAACATCTTAATTAAGAAAATATTCAGACAGAAATATCATCAGAATCTGTATTTCCTACATCCTAAGAAGATGAAATTGAAAAGTGGTGGAAACAATAAGACAACGCTGGAAGAATTTCTGATAATTTAAAAGAATCAAATAACTTTCTCTTATTATGGAATGCTTATTTGTGAAAAACCTTGTCAAAAATGTGATTCTTGCACTTAAAATAGTGGGTGACAAAAGAACTTTCAATGAAGGAGGTTTGCAACATTGCAAGAGATATTATTTCGATTCTAATGATGCAAATGAGTATTGATTGAACATCTTCTACACTAAAATTTATACTATGTTCCCAAAGAACTAATATAATGCAGTATTTAGATAATGAATTTGAGGTATATCATTTAAAGTCCATCTGGTCTCTTGCAAGCCAAGAATATCCAGTTATATGATGGAATTCTTGTGTGACGACATCATGAGAATAATTTCTGTACAGAGTTCTCACATTCCATGTACCCATTAGGAAAAATGGTAAGTGGATCTTCAAAGAAGCTATATTTATTGAGAAAGGAAGCACCAGCTTTCACAGTTTTTTATTTCAGTTCATGGATATGAAAATGAAATATATTATTTTGGAACTTTTGCAACTTGCACTTTACATATCAATCATCAATGATGAATCTGATACAGCATACATATTAAAGTAGGGTCTCAAAGTGTGCAAACTCACTCATACATGACTGACCCGCAAGAGGAATTGATAATGTTGCTTGTCAAGTAGGAAGCAAAGAATTCAGCAACAAGTTGGAGGATGATGCAGAATAATTACTGAAAGGTTTGGAGATGAGCTAACAGAAGGCCTACAAGAACTTAAGTGTGAAGGACAAATGAGAAGAGAAAGAAGAGATCAAACAGGCATTGTGGGACCTCCATAAGTTCAGTGAAGTTTTCAACTCCTTAAACAGCTAACTGACAAGGCATAGGAGTACAATACTTCAAAATCAAATGAAAGTCAAGGATCACTTGGAAAGTGTTTCTCCCCATTAAGAGATATGTTCAAGCAACTCCAGTGCAAGAAACCTTTCCCTATTACCATATTCTTCAAGGAAGCACCAAAAAAGAGATACATAGGCAACTTCTGCCATCACACAGTCTCCCACTGCATTGGTGCAAAGAGCATCCTCATATACTCCTACTTTTTCACCTGCACAAAGAAAGAGTAATGCAATCCCTGTCAAAACTCAAGCTGAAGTCAATCCCAATAACACTCTATGAATTGAGGAGTCAGAGGAAAAGTATCAAGAAAAAAACATAATGTTCAATACAGTACTTTATAAAGTTTATAATTTAAAATATAAATATTTTCAATTTACACAAATAAAGTTTATATGCAAGCATATATAGTCTAGAGCAGGAATTCTCAATGTGGGATAGGTGGTAAAATTTTTTGGGTATGCCGTGAGAGCTCAAAAGTCGCTAGATCTAGTAACAAAGTTGCTAAGATCTAGTTGGCATTATTATACTATAACTATAGTTTTATCTATCTATATAAGAGGTACGCCAGTTATATACACATTTCCAGGGGGTACGTGAAGCATAAAAGATTGAGAACCACTGGTCTGAAGGAATTTACATAGTTTTAAACTAGTATATGTACAATAGTTTTCTTTAGGGGAATCCAAACTTAAGCAATTTCTCATTTACACAGGGGTACCAGGATCATTACCCTTGAGTACTTTGAGACCCTACTGTATACATATATAAATTGCCCTGTTTTATACTCCAATGATCATCTTGCAGAATACCACTACATTTAGAAAAATATTGTTTTTCATCCAACAACCAAACAATCTTTGCCACAATCTCTGATGTTCATTGATACTAATAAATATCGGAAAGCTACTTATGATAGCCTGAAAAATCATTCTTTTTGAAACAACCAGAAAACAATTAAATTGTCAGTGTTATTTAATTTTTTTTTTTTGCATCATCGATATTGGCTTTTATCCCCTTTGAGAATGGTATATTGTTCAAACCTATATTATCAACAATCACTCACAGAAATATTTAAGCACTTTAGTTGATTGGAATCAAAAATTCAACATGGTTTTTAAAAAAAACTGTTCCAAGATGACAAAACCTGCAGTTTTTTTCATCACTGAACTAGTGCCCAATTTTTATGAACATGGAAAGATTGTGTTTTTTGCAAATATGTGATCACACTCTTGGCTTTTACTGAATAAATTGCCAAATAGTTAATTTAGTTGTAGATTATTTGCCTCTTTTGTTGATCTTTTAATTTGATTCAGAACTTTTCTTAAATAATGATTTTTACACATTTCAATGATGTCTTTTAATATACTAGTAGAGTTGTTTCTCATTTCTCGCTCAAAATACTCCTTGTAATCTTCTATAAGATGGCAGTGATAGATTACAGCTTGGAGAAAACTACCACTTTCAATAGACAGGAACCTAGGAGTTTATATGCCTTAGCAGAAGGTCTATGAGGATGATGGGATCTCAGCAGAAAAACAACACAAACATCCATGCCTTACCTGGGGCTCGAACCCAGGTCTCTTTGATCAGCAGCCAAGAATGCTAACCCCTCGGCCACAGGATGGCTTTGAAAATACACATAAATCTTTTTAAGCAGATGTGCAAAGGAATGTAGATGAGTAGGTAACACCAAAATATCACAGAAGAGCAAAAGGATATGATATATGACTTTATATCAATTCTACTAGCAGACCCAATAAAAAAAAATTCTGGGGGCCACAAAGTGAATATCGAATGATTTGGAAATAAAATATTTAGGATGATGAATGGTAAGTGACCATGTAGGGTCTTGTGCTAGTTTGAAATAATCTTTAAAAACCTGTTAAACAGAGGGGAATGGATGGATATGCAATGGAATAAATGCGACATAATGCAATGGAAAACCAGACCTCAATTTATTTTGCATGAATTCCAAATCTTTCTTAAGCTAAATCGAATTTACCATATTAAATCAGAATTGTACCATTCAAGTATTAATGAACAGGAAGAAAGGTTTATTCAAACATTTACAAATACTTTGAGGTTTCATAAAACAGAAGTTGATAGTCAAGATTATAAATTGCAAAATATTTTAAAGCAGTACCACAAGATTCCACATACTGTTGTTGTTATTATTATTATTATTGCAGAGAAGGCTGGAAGTTGCTATATCAGTACACTGATACCAGACAATGGAAAGTACATCAGAATTTGAAACATTTGAGAAATGGTGATAAGTCAAATCTCTTCAGTCTAAAAGTAAAAATATTAATAGTTGAAGAAGTGACCATATTTCTGTTATGACTAGTAGGTATATTGATTAAAGACATTCCTTCAGTTTTTTCTTTCTGAAATAAGCTCAAGTGCTTAACACTCAAATAATTCTGCCTCCTCCGCTCCTTTTTTCCTAAAAGAGTACTGTTAGTTTTGAAACGTTCACAAAGGCCTGTTTGAAATGGTCCCATTCATCCTCAAATTCAGTAGTAAGCAAACCATAACTGTCATAATGACTAAGTATCTTATCATGGTAAGCTTTAGCTATTACTGGGTCTTTCAGAGATTCAGTGTTAAAGGTAACTTTTTAAAACTTAGCATCACACTTCTTAAGTTTAAGCTGCAAGACACTTTTAACAAGGTAATGGTCAGATCCAATTTCAGCTCCCCTATATGCCCTGATATTCTTAACAGAACTAGCCCATTTGCTGTTAATTAATATATAATGAACATATTCTTATGTAGCCCATGGCAAAACCCATGTGTACTTATGTATGTCACAGTTTTTGTAATAAGTTATAGTTATTCTAAAACCATTAAGTTTACTAACCTGTGGGAGATGTTGTCCATTGCCACACCAATACCAAAAGGGCCCATCACCCCTCTACAAAGGTCAAAGTCAGTACCAACTTGTGAGTTGAAGCCATCTAGAAGAAGGGTAATATTTCCTTTCTTGGCAGAATTCAAAATATCCTGAAGTTGTAGGTCAAACATTTCCTTCTCATCCTCATCGTCATTCTCAGCAAGGACATAACAATCAAGTCTATAATGTTTGTCTGAAATTGTGCTGTACGAAACCTTTCATTAATGCACTCATATCCTAGAACAGCATCACTAGCATGTCTGCTGAGAAGAAGACCTAAGCCTTGGAAATGCTTATTATCTTCCCTCCATGAAAAGAGAAATTTAAGATTATTTTTAAGAATATAACCTTTATCAGTTCATCTGGTCTCTTGCAAGCCAAGAATAAATTATAAAGGTGGAATTATTTTGTGAGGGCATCAACAGAATAAGTTCTGTGCAGTCCTATTCGAACTACCTATGGAGAGAAAATAATTAGTGGGATGCTTAAAGAAACTATGTTTATTGTGAGAGGAAATGCCGACAATATCAAACAGTGCCCTAATCACAGGCATGGGGCAAGGACCTGTTCCCCCACCACTAAAGGCTGAAGCCATCTACACTAGAAGACTTCCTGCACTGTAGAATTTGACAATGCCCATAGAAGCAAGAGTTCAGGTGCCTGTGATGACCTCTGCTCAGGATTATCCACCAGCTGATAAACATTTTCATTTAAGGAGAAGCAGCATATTATTTTTTTTTTTATTTAAAATAATCAAATCTACAATTTGATTTAATTTTGAAAGAATTCAGCTCCTTTTATGCCATAACATCAATGCATTTTTATTTCTGGATGCCAACAGAGCATACACAGGGCATGACAAACCATTGACAACACTAGTTACAAGTAACCAGCTGATATCAGGAATCAATTCACAATGGGGATATTTTGAGACCATAATCTGTTTATTTTCTTCTAAGAAGTTTGTAACACTATCTTGAAGAAATGCTGTGAAACATATCCTTGGCAAAGAATGGTACCTGTACAAAATTTGATGGTCAGCAGAATTTGACCAGTTAAATTAATAATTGGATAATTGAGGATCAGTTGATAGACCTGAACCACTGAGCTGGTAGCTCAGTGGTCCAGAGCACCTGACATGTTATCAGGAGGTCATGGGTTCATATCCCACCCGGCTCAGACAATTTTTCCTCTAAAATTGAAATCAATGTCAAAGTGCCTATTTTTTACTAGATGTTGAACCGTCGAGTTTATCTCAATATTTATTATCATTAGCATACTTGTAAGACATCCTTTTCATATATTGGCAAATAAAAAGCCACTAGGGCTAAAAATTGCCTAAAATAACGCCTATATGTGACATAAAGGGAATGTTCATAGCGTTAATTACAAGAGATCTTGATCGGCAGCCGGTAGCTCAGTGGTCCAGAGCACCTGACATGTTATCAGGAGGTCATGGGTTCGTATTCCACCCGGCTCAGACAATTTTTCCTCTAAAATTGAAATCAACGTCAAAGTGCCTATTTATTACTAAATGTTGAACCGCCAAGTTTATCTCAATATTTATTATCAAGATTCTACTGTATGTCAAAAACCTGTACCTCTGAGCACCCAAGAATATTTTCTGGCTGTGGGATACCTTATATCAGCTGGTGGATAATCCTAATCAGAGGCAATTGCAGGTACCTGAATCTTACTTAGCTAGTTGGGCATCGTCAAGCCTAAACTGGAGTAATGTGTCTCAGGCAGTCCATGTGGCTCTTGAAAAAGTCCACTTGAAAAGGTGGTGCCTGAAGTTCCTACCAGCATCAGTGATTTCAGTCTTTAGCGGAGGAGGAACAGATCTTTGCCCCATGCCTGCGATCAGGGGGCTGTTTGATATTGTTGGCCCTACCAATCTCAATAAACCTAATTTCTTTAAAAATCCTACTAATCATTTTCTCTCTGCAGGAACATGGAACATGAGGACTTTACATAGACATTATTCTCTTGATGTCCTCATGCAGGAATTCCAGCGCTATAACCTAGATATTCTAGGCTTGCAAGAGACCAGATGGACAGGTAAAGGTGAGATACTTAAAAATAACTTTAAATTTCTCTTTACAGGGACAGGGGATGGAAAGCATCACAAAGGAGTGGGTCTGCTGCTCAGCAGACATGCTAGTGATGCTCTTCTAGGATACGAGTGCATTAATGAAAGGTTTCTTACAGCAAAATTTCAGACAAGCATTAAAGACTTGAATGTTATCTGCTGTTATGCCCCCACTGAGGATGCTGATGAGGATGAGGATAGGTTTTACGGACAACTTCAGGATATTTTGAATTCTGTCAAGAAAGGAGATATTACCCTTGTTCTAGGTGACTTCAATGTCAAAGTTGGTACTGACTCTGATCTTTGGGGAGGAGTGATAGACCATTTTGGTATTGGTAGCTGCAATGGGCATCATATCCTACAGGTAAGTAAACTCAATGGTTTCAGAATAACTAACACATATTACAAACACCGCGACACACATAAGTACACATGGGTTTCACCTGATGGGCTGCATAAGAATATGATTGATTATATATTAATTAACAGCAAATGGGCTAGTTCTGTTAGGAATACCAGGGCATATAGGGGAGCTGAAATTGGATCTGACCATTACCTTGTTAAAAGTGTCTTGCAACTTAAACTTAAAAGTGTTGTGCTAAATTTAAAAAATTTACTTTTAATACTGAAGCTCTGAAAGACCCAGTTATAGCTAAAGCTCACAATGATAGGGTACTTAGTCATTATGACAGTCATGGTTTGCTTACTATTGAAGTTGAGGAAGAATGGGACCATTTTAAACAGGGTTTTTGGAAACTAACAGTACTCTTTTAGGAAAAAAGGAGCAGAGGAGGCAGAATTATTTAAGTGATAAGGCACTTGAGCTTATTTCAGAAAGAAGGAATTGCAGTAATGTCCTTAATCAGTACCCTACTAGTCCTAGTAGAAAGGATTACAGAGAGCTTAATAAACTTCTATAGGATCAGTTAGCTACTGATAAGAATCTTTGGCTTGATGGCTTGGCTGACAAAGCTGAGGAAGCAGTTAGGCAGCACAACAGCAGAAAGCTGTACCAGATAGTTAATGTTTTATGTGGTAGAAAACAGACAGGTATACAAGGATTGCAGGATAAACAAGGTAAGGTTATAGAAGGTGAGGATTCTGTCATGGCTAGGTGGGCTGAGCCTTTCAGTGATGTTCTAAACAATGTGGTTAGTTCTACTCCCATTGTTTGTAATGATGATAGAAGCATTGGCAGCTTTAATGTTGGCCCTATAATACAATCTGAAGCTATTTTGGCTATCTCTAAGCTTAAACTTCATAAATACCCAGGGGTAGATGAAATTACTACAGAAATGCTCAGAGCTGGGAATGTTTTGGTTACCACTTGGATGACTGAAATTTTGAATAACTTTTATGATAAAGGCATGGTTCCTAAAGATTTTACCAGAGCTATTATTATCCCTATTTTCAAAAAAGGTGATCGCAGTTCTTTTGATAACTATAGGGGTATCAGCCTACTCTCTGTTCCAGGTAAAGTTCTTTCCATGATTGTGTTTAATATAATTAAGAATCTGGTTGACAGGCAATTGCGTGATGAGCAATGTGGATTCAGAAGTGGCAGGGGATGTGTGGATCAGATATTTTCACTTAGGCAGATTCTTGAGAAATGTTTAGAGTTTCAGAAACCTTTGGTTGCTAGCTTTGTTGATTCCAAAAAGACTTTCGACTCTGTTGATCGTCATAATTTGTGGTTGATTGTGATATTATATGGCATACCAGACAAGTTAGTTAACATAATGAAAGTTCTCTATAATAACACTGAGTCATGTGTGAGAGTTGGTAAGTCTTGTAGCAATTGGTTTAGCATTACGTCTGGTGTTCGACAAGGGTGCATTTTGTCTCCTTTTCTCTTTAGTTTGGTTGTTGATTATGTTATGCGAAATTCACTTCAAGGGAAAGATTTTGGTCTTAAATGGGCTGGAGATAAGAAAATTTCTGATTTAGATTATGCTGATGATTTAGCCCTTTTGGCAAATGATGTTGATGAGATGAACTCTTTCATTCGAGCTGTTGATGAAACTGGGAGTACAGTAGGTTTGGTTACAAACAAAGAGAAAACTAAAGTGATGGAAATTGGTCAGGCAGGCTGTGATTCAGTTAATCTGAATGGTTGTAGTCTTGAGCAGGTGTCACAGTTTAATTACCTTGGGAGCTATGCAACTGATACTGGTGATGTGTGGCATGAGATTAACAGACAAATAGGTATTGCTGCCGGGACTTTTAAGAATCTATGGAGATTGTGGAGAAATAGACGTATACACCTAAGGACTAAAATTAGACTGTATAATAGTTTGGTTCTTTCTAGGGTTAGTTATGGTAGTGAAACTTGGACGCCGTGTAAACATGATAACAGGAAACTAGATGCTTTTGATTCTAGATGCTTACGCAGTATCTTGGGTATTAGGTGGTTTAACTTTGTAACTAATGATGAGGTTAGGCAAAGGAGTCTGCAACCTCTTTTAAGCAGCATATTGTGCAGAGAGAGACTCCGCTGGTTTGGCCATGTTGTCCCATATGGATAATTATAGATTGGCGAATAGGGTTATGAACAGTGTGCCTTAGAAGGAGGGGAAGACCTAGGATGTGGTGGGAAGACAACGTCAAACAGGACCTTGTTAGAATTGGTGTGCAGTGGCTGGATGCAGCAGATGTAGCTCAGGACAGATATGCTTGGAGAATTAAACTGCGTGGTCTGGTTGGACCTCCGTAGCCCATGGCTGCTTGAGGATGATGATGATGATGATGTCCATGAATGTATTCAAAGAGTCAGCCATGTCAATTCAACCAGGCCAGTTCACCACCCATCACAGATTTCAATCAGCTTTGGCATAAATGTTAGTACATGTAAGATGTCTAATTGTCCAAAATATTTTAGTCAAAAAAATTTTTGTAGAAAGTTAGAATTGTTTAGCCTAAGAGAAAAATATAGAAATTGCGATTAGGACTAAAAGTTTTTCTTTTTTTCCTTTGCTTCTATGGTAGATGAGAAAATCAAACTTGGTGTACTAATGTAGATTTGGATTATAAATTCATTAAAAAAATCAAGTTTAAAAAATATAATATGGTTTTGAAAAGAAATTGAAAAACTGAAAATTTTAAAATGTGAAAAAAAAGTCAGTGGCCCCATATATTAAAAATTAATACTGACATAAATTGTACATTATACTCCATAAAAATGTTGTACAAAATTTGTTGTATAGTAATTTCTTTGATAACATGTAAAAAAAAATTGAAATTTTACTAATATTATGATTAATGATGCACTTCAGGGGACTGCATTGATGCTTTTGCACCTGGCACACTAAATGGAGCGACTGGGTAACAACCTGGCTACCAATATGCTTTGCTCCTTGCACTCAAGCGTGACTTTGTAACACCCAGTACCTTTCGGCTGCTACTCACAGCTATAATGCTGAGAGTATCCTTTGGTACAGATGAGCAATCAGTAAAACCAAGTTTTGATAGCACAAAGTTAGGAATACAAATGTTGAATGATTTGATGATACATAGTGGGGATGACCAGATTTTAATTAGTAAAATCCGGAACAGTTTAGTAAACGTTCCAATTTCAGTTTACTGAAACTGGAACATTTTTTCTCAAAAGCATAACCCAGGGAAAATTTAACTACATCAGTTGTAGAACAGCACAAAAGATATGACAGATAATTCATAGTTGGTGGATGAGTTTGCCAGTTGAGTATAGATTTCAGTTATGCTGCATAGATTGACGATTAGCCTGTCTTTTGGAAGTGTGACTTTTCTCTTGGCAAAGTTAAATTCGAAGCATGTGTTTTGCCTGTAGCAGTTTTTACTTTGAAAACAAAAAATGTGTTCATATAAATTTCAAAAAGGTGCAAATAAGTCCAAGTAAAATTAAAAAAAAAACCATAATGTAGTGACAGCATTATTCTAAAAATGCACTAATTAAATCTATGCAAATGGAGTGTAGACTAATATCATCACAAGAAACTGGGTCATTTAGTCATCCCAAAAATTTGTTTCAGGACATAGGGACAGTTTCCTAAAAACTGACGATGTCTGATCACCTAGTGCTACCAAAACCAGACTTACAGAATTAATTGGGGCAGGGGTGGCTCAGTTGGTAGCACACCAAGCCCATAATATACAGTTCCCAGGTTCCAGTCCCAGCTGGGCGAGTGTGAGATTTATCTCCACAAAACTCTCCATCCTGCCCTCAGTCAGTAGGGGATACCGATGGGCTTGGAAAGGTTGTTGTCCGTCAGATGGGACGTTAAGGCATGCCTCCATGTGTGGGAGAGCCATACCCTGTGTACATTAAAGAATATGCTGGATTGCCTTGACAGAAGGCTACCATCTGTCTCCCAACAGCTGTCCAGTGAGTCCCCTGATGCCAACCTTCTCTGAGACCTTGTGGTCCACTTGACCTGCCTATTTAGCCAATTGTGTGCAAAAAAGTGCTGCTCAGAAGTAAAACAACTCACAACACTTCATTTTTCATAGATATTACTGTGTTATACATAGATTATTCAACTGCTTATTGAAGAAATGCAAACTTCGAATATTTAATGTTTCAGACAGTAATCAATATTAATCATATGTGCTGAAGTGAGATTCTTTTAACCCTAATAGTAACATATCTCAGACTGCTGTCAATATTCTGCAATAGCTAAACCAATTTTTAAAATATTTATTTTATAGGTTTTATTGAAATTATATTACTACATAAATAATAAAAATAATGGAAAATATGGTAATAAATGTGAATTTTTTCTAATGTGCATGATGAAAAAGTTAATTGCAGAATACTCTCTTTACATAAAAACGTTTTTCAAATATATGTTCCTAGAAGCTTTTTGTTACTTTCATAGCATTTATTTTTTGTGGAAATAAAAAACTGTCACTTAAGACGTTGCATGAATGTTATTGCATTGGTTTTTGTTCATTTCACATGTGTTACATGCAGCTGACTTCAATTACACTGAATTATTGCTTTAGTTCAAGCAACTGATAAAAGTTATTATTTCCTTTAAAGGTATCACTTAAATTGGCATATAGGGATAGAAATCTCACTGCACTGGTTGCTGTGGTAATCATTCTGTTTCAGATTCTACTTCATTAGGGAACAATCTATAATAAGGAAGATTCCTGCAATTCAAAGACAAAGTAATGGAGGAGAGAACTTCAGCTGAAAGCCAACACATATTCCAGAAATACATTGGTTTCCATATATTAAAGAAAATCCCTATGTTAAGTCAATGAGAAGCTGGCATCAAAGCTCTATAACTTGTAAAATAAGTTTTCTTGCTTTGAAAAATGTGATTGCAGATAAAGATCTCAATCAAATCAATCATTATCTTGATTTTCAACAATATTCGTTCAGTATTTAATGCTTGAATATTTAACAACAGCAATGACAGTCTTCAGAAACTTATACAAAACTGAAGAACAGTGAAATCAATCTGAAAACAATCGAAATCTGGTTCCCCTGTGTTACCTAGTTTCCCTGGTTACAGTTGTGAGTTATCCGTCATACCTATTGCACAGCATTATAGCTGTGAATAGTAGCTGAATGGTATTGGGAGTTACAAAGTCGCATTTGAGTGCAAGCAGCAAAGCACATTGGTAGCTAGGTCCATGCCTGGTCAGTATCCTCTCCATTTAGTGCACAGGTGCAAGAAGGTTAATGCAGTCCCCAGAAGTGCATCATTAACCATAACATTAGTAAAATTTCAATATATTTTTACTTATTATCAAAGAAATGACCATACTCAAAATTTTGTACATTTCTATGGAGCATAATGTACAACATAACTCAGTTTTAATTTTTAATATATGGCACCATATCCCTTTTTTTTCCCCATTTTAAATTTTATTTTTCAAAACCTTTTTATAGATTTGATTTTTTAATGGATTTATAATCCAAATCTATATCAATACACCAAATTTGGTCTTTTCATCCACCATAGAAGAAAAGGAAAAAAACGAAAAAATGTTTAGTCACAATTGCAAATTGTATATTTTCCCTTTAGGTTAAACAATTATAACTCCTTACAAAAAAAATTTTTTGACTCAAATATTTTGGACAATTAGACATTATATGTACTAACATTTATGCAAAGAGGATTGAAATCTGTGATGGGTGGTGAACTTTTTCTAAAATTTTGGTTGATTTGGCATGGAACGACACTGATTCAATATGAAGGAGAAATTAAGTTCTCATTTTTCTTATAATACAGAAAACATATTATTTGACAGCAGTTGAAAATGGGCACACATAAAAAAAAAATCATCATTATAAGTTACTCACCAAAGCTATAATGATCCTTAGCAGCCAGTGGCATAGCTATTGTCAGGGATGTCAGGGCACGTTCCAGGAGCCCCAGCTCAGAGGAGGGCCCTGAAGAGACCCTTCCAAGCTGGAACACCCTAGTTATAGTAAATATATAAAAATATACATTCTAAATTTTTAATCTGAGTATTAAATTTAAATAATTTTGCATCATTTACTTTTCAGGGGTAATATTAAAAGTTAAAATATATTTATTCACACCAACATAGAATATTTTCACACAATTTTTCTTATACTTACAATAGAGGGTTTTACCTGAGTAAGGCCTAAATTAGCATTTTTGCTACTTTCTTCCCATTGCTATAATAAAATGTGCATAGCGAATTTTAATTTGCAGTATTCAAAACGTAATTGTAGCAATGGGAAGAAAGTAGCAAAAATGGTAATTTAGGCCTTACTCAGGTAAAACCCTCTATTATAAATGCTGCAAAAATCATGAAAAATGAAATGTATTCAGGGGTATTAACAAAATGTTATTTATTTTGTAAGTTTTTTAACAATCAATTAAAAATACTTGTGAGATTATCTTTAAAAGTACTATTTCAAAATTGACTACACTAAAAGAATTCACAAATTAGTTTATTATTGAAAACATGTCCCTTTCTGCCAGTTTCTCAGCTGTTTGTACAGTTGTGATATTTTCCTAAACTTACCAGTAACAGTTGCTACTAATGAAAGATTATTCTCAATCTAAATCTCTGAATAAACTATCTAGGATGCATGATAGGTCAACAGTTACATGTTAGGGTTGTAATCTGCAGTTCCCAGGTTCGAGTCCCACCTAGGCAAGCATTGAGATTTACCTCCACAAAACTCCCCACCCTGTACTGTCACTTGGGGTTACCGATGGGCTTGGAAAGGCTGGTGTCCATCAGATGGGAGATTAAGCTGTGGTGCTGTGTGCAGGAGAGCCATACCCTGTGCACATTAGAGAACATGCTGGATGTTCTTGGAGGAAGGTTACCAACTGTCTCCTAACAGCAGTCCAGTAGGTCCCCTTCCCCAAACCTCCACTGAATAGCATCATTTCTTGGCAGAGGACTTGAAAAGCTCCCTGGCAGAAAGTAATTTAGGTGAACTGCTACTTTCCAGTACGATGAGAATTAAGCTTTATTGAACTCAGATTGGGTCTTCAATAAAAATCACAATAAGTTTTAAAAAAAAATTTTTTTTTTTTGCTTAAAATGGAATGGGGGGAGCTTGTTTTGTTCCCATAGGCACTTACATTGAAGAGCTACGCTGCTGCTAGCAGCTACATTTCTAAATTCCACCTTTTATTTCTCAAACATAGTCATAATTTTTACAAAACTCAACACTAAACTTTAGTTGTATTTTTAAACAAAACTGCCGAACTTTTTATATCTTAAATTTTTGTGTTTACTAACAGTTGAGCTCTTAAAAATATTTTCCTTTGGTTTTCTATAAATATACAAGTATAATTTCCGACATTGCATAATATATTTTATCATAGTAATACTTTTATATCACGAATTATTGTTTCTTCAATCAGACTGCTTTTCATCATTCTTTCATATTACTATTGCTGAATAGCAATATCAGTTGTAAATTTCACAAGCTAATAATACACTTAAAACATACCATTCAAAGTAAGGAAAAGCATATCAGGAAACTTAAACACCTCGATAACAAATTCTACATATTTCATTACCTCAGAGCGTTTCGACTCTTAACATTTGCATCAACATCTAAACCAGACGATTGATTAGTTAGTAAGGTTATTGTTTACTTCCTTCTTGTCGGAAGCAAAATTTGGCAGTTAACTTTCAATTACTTTTGAATTATCTCTGCCAATATTCTAACAAGCGTTTAGAGGTTCTATATAGTTAGAGGTTAGTCATCTCAAAATTACGCCAAGTTTTTTCGTCGCTCGGATTGTTTAGCGTGTATAGCTGAATGGTATTGCACGGTACTTATGGATTCCGGAAGAGGATAGGATAATATTTGATACAGATTTCAGTGCTCATGATTGAAAGCACTTTAGAAAACGGCTCCAAAAAGAAAAGTAAATTTTAGGACATTTTTTTTTTAAAAAAAGGTATAATTTCGCTTTGTTGGCTGCTCTTCTGTAGACATCGAATTCTTTAGTTTATACCATTGAGGTAGTAATACTAGAGACAGGACTCCGATTCCCGTAACATTGACCGCCATGATCACAGACGGCTGTGTCTGCCGACTGCTTAGTGAGGCAAGATACCCACGATGCCTTGCGAATTGGCTGCGAACAACGATGAAGGCAATTTAAAAATGCTTAACAAATGATTTAAATGAGGCAGAACTTTGCTGTTTTTGCTTTTTATTTCAATGAGGTTATTCCAGTGTAGTAATTAAAGCAAAACAGATTTAATTAATACACACTTACTGATTTATATTGGATGAAAAGTGAAGACGCGGAAACTGCTTCTCTTTCAAATCGAGGTTTTGTATGAAAATTTAAAAAAATTTGATAAGTTCTTAATATATGATTAAAGCTGAACTAAATTGACTGTAAGCAGACTCTAATTTGAGCCCGTTTAAAACAGGAACAATGGTAAACATATTTTAAAATCTAATACATGATCAAATCATTCAGCTTAAGCGAAAGTCCTCAAAATTTATAGACCTTAATAGTGCAAATCTGCGCCTCATTTAAAAAAATATGAAAAGTCACATTTATTTTCTTCTTTCATTAAGAAATATTAATTTTTATTAAAAACTGAAAGAAATAATCAGAGAGTGTAAACTTTTTTTAATTCAGCTGAGGCAGGAAATCTAATCTCCTCCCAATAAATGACACAATTTAATTTCATGCTATAAAAAAACCCAAATATTATAAGCTTGTTATTCAGCTGAAGCATAAATAAATTCAAGCTCCCCTCCCACACAAACACAAAAATGGCATAACTGAAATTTGATGCTATGAAAAACCAAATATTGTAAACTTTTATATCAGTTAAGGCAGAAGAAAATCCAAGGTCACACACACACAAATGACAAAATTGAAATTACATGCAATATATATATATACAAAATAATTTACACTTTCTCTCATTTCAACTAAGGCAGAAGGAAAGGCAAGTCCCCCCCTCCCCCCCACACATATGACATAATTGAAATTTAATGGAACGAAAAACAAATATTCTAAAATATTATATCAGCTAAGGCAGAAGAAAATCCAAAGTCACACACAAACACAAATGACATAATTGAAATTGCCTGCTATATATATATATAAAGCAATAATTTACACTTTCTCTCATTTCAATAAAGGCAGAAGGAAAGGCAAGCCCCACTCTCCTCCCACACACAAATTACATAATTGAAATTTAATGTAACAAAAACCAAATATTCTAAAATTTTATATCAGCTAAGCCAGAAGAAAATCCAAGGTCACACATACAAACACAAATGACATAACTGAAATTGCGTGCTATATATATATATAAAAAGCAATAATTTACACTTTCTCTCATTTCAACTAAGGCAGAAGGAAAGGCAAGCCCCACCCTGCCCTCACACAAATTATATAATTGAAATTTAATGGAACAAAAACCAAATATTTTAAATTTTATATCAGCTGAGACAGAAGGAAATCCAAGGTCACACACACACACACACACACACTCACACACACACACACACACAAATGATATAATTGAAATTGCATGCTATATATATAAATAAAAAAAAATACCCCCTCAAGCAGCTGCTTGCCACTGAGGTCTGACAGAAGCCTGTCAGTTTATATGCCATAGTCTCACACACACACACACAAATCATCACACTCTCACACACACACACACAAATTACATAATATAAATTTCATGCAACAAAATACAAATATTGTAAACTATAGCAGCTAAGGTAGAAGGAAAACCAAGGTCACACACACACACAAATGACATAATTGAAATTTCATGCTATAAAAAAAAGAAAACAAAAATGCACACTATTTTCATTTCAGCTGAGGCAGTAGGAAATTCATATCACACACACATAATATAAGAAATGAAGTTACTGCAAAGTATAATTGAACGAATATTGAAATACTCAAAAGTTGTTTCTTAAAGAAAAAAAATTGTCTTTGTAAGGGTTAATAAGTGCAGACACAGAAGACTGCATTAGGTGAGAGTCAATTAATGCTAATTTACATTCTATGTAAGAAATTTTTCATAATTTTTTTGCTATAAAGACAGTTTATAACAACATTTTTGAATTTCAGAGAAAATAGACACAATGACCTTCATTGCTTTACTGTGATTGCTTGATATTATCCACATGTGAGAAACACCTAAAATGTCACTGGACATTTCATTATTGCTGCCAATGATTTTAATTTCATTGAAAGTTAAACAATTGCCATTTTTCTTATTAATTATCAGCTGGTTAATTATTAACTGCATGTGTGCACTTTGGAACTAAAGATCATTAGGTTATTATAGTTTCCCTCTTTTGCTCTTATACCTTAAAAAATATTAAATATGGTCCTGGCTGAATTTGTAAGTAAAAATATATTATGAGCCAGACAAACCAACTGTTAAAAGAATAACCTATGGGGATTTTCCAGCTATGTAAAACTGAAACAAACATAAAAATTAGAGTTTCAGAAGCTATATCTGAATTTTTATCATTAGCATTATTACCATAATCTACATATTCACAATAACATTTGCCATTGAACAGTATTTGTTTCCTAATTGACTTCTCCTTAAAGAGTAAAGTGAATATCATATGCTTCTGCTTACTACCAGTAAAATTTTCCATGCAGAAAACTTCAATAAATCCAGGAAGTCCATCTACAGATCTGCACAAGTTAAAATTGTGGAGCTATTGGGAAAGATTTTTCTCTTACAAATTCATGCCTTTTTAAAAATAAAAAAATGGAACCTCAATTTTTAATAAGCCTTTGGAGAATGAAAATATCATGGTAAACCTATTTACCTCTTGACAATAAAATATGCCATTGCTTCTTTCAGCATTTTGCTGTGAATTTCTGAACAGGTTTAAAGTTATATCTAGAAACACAGGCTTTGGTGTCTCAATGCCATCTTGATGAGCTTTTGAGCCATAAGCAAATCTAATATTTCTTTTAAAGAAGAAGAGTCTGATGCTTAGCTCTTTGCTGGCAATAATATCACCATAGCATTTTCTTTAAGCTTTGGATTTCATTTTGCACTGACATCAACTTTCTCTTAAAATTTCTAGGACTCTTTCCTCTTACACAGCATGAGTGATCATTTTTAGAGGCACTATCAGTTCTCATTGCAATTTCTATCATATCTTCTACAAGTGTCACTCAATACAGGCATTTGTTACAAATGTGAATAAAGTTGGCAGAGGATCATTAATTAATCCTACTGTGCCATTTTCTGAAACTTTATTTTTAAAACAATGAAGTGCTGGGAACAGATAGTACTAGCTACTTTTTAAAGACAGACAGTGGAGCTTCAACCACAATTGACAAGCCTTAGCATTTCAACTCATAAATTTTTTTATCAAATATGAAGAGCAAATTTTTACGCTTCATTTATCACATGCAAAATTATAAAATCCCTATTTCAGGCGTTTCGTTTGAGAAAAAAAACTATTTGTGTTCTTTTGGCAAAATAAAAATGCAAAGCAGAAGTCTCATAAAATTGATGTCTAAGTTCAATATTTCTTTTAGAAACAAACTTCACTAAAATATTCTATAAATTCCAATCTGTTTGAATTTATAAATCGCCTTCTTTTCATATGTAAGTAATATTAATTTCATTTATGAAAAAAATTGTGAACTACATCTGATATTATACTAGGACAGAATGGTATTTTAAAATGCTTTATTTATTTTTAGGCCACCCTGCTTTAACAATTTAAATTTAAAAGAATTTCACAATATTCGTATGAAAATTTTTCAATATTCGTAACCTATGAAATGTCGAGTTGCTGTTTTTATAGTACTTTTCAGTAGTTAGTACACCATTCATGTAAATATAAGAGCGTGGTGAAATGTTTGTTTACGCTAATCAACACGCCCCTCTCTCTGCCTTACTGAGGAGTAGGCTTAAGATTTTGTACATGTTCATGGCGTCCGTTGCCAGTCCTATTTCTAGTAATATTGCCTCAATGGTTTATACAGATAAGAAAAAAATTCTTTTTGTGTTAGATAGGTATTAATGATATATTACGATTTACATTTTTCGAATTTCCCAAAAGTTATAACTGCGCCCTGTAATGGTGGAAAAAGTTGAAAATTCCAAAATATCAAACGAATATTCCAAACGATGTAGTTATGTTAAAGTTTGAAATTTTGGTGTTGAAATGTGAAGGTTACCAAGTTACCATTGGCAACAATTACTTGAATCTTCAAACCCAGGGGGAGGTGAATGCAAGTTTTTTTTTTTTGTTTTAACAGAAAAGTGTATGTTTTTAGAAATAAATTAAATATTCTTTATGGGTTGGACAAGTATTGATGAAATATTACAATGTGCATTTTGTGAATTTCTCAAAAGCTACAATTCGCCCTGTAACGGTGGGAAAAAAATCGAAAAATGATAAAATTTAAAACGAATATTGAAAACGATGTAGTTATACTAGAAATTTAAAATTTTCAGAATGTGACAGTTTTGAAAATTCCATTGACAACAATTAGTTGACCCTAAGCCCAAGGTAGGTAAGAAACGGAACGGTTTTGTTTTAAGAGATAATTGGAAATCTCTTTTTTATTTGGTTACTAATGAAATATAATTCGCATTTCCAAAGGTAGTTTTAATTTATATCATTAGAGATCACTAATTATCAAAACTAAAAAACTTTTAACGAATGTTTCAAGTGATCTGTTTACGGAGAAATTTTGGCGTGTAGAATTCTGTTATGGTAGAAATTCCTCTGATAGCAATGATCTGCCCACTATTTTCATAGGGGTGGGAGAAAAGCAACATTTTAAATATAAAAACTAAAAGAATAACTAATAAAATACTACTTTGTGTATTTTCCCCCATCATACATTAAAAAAATAAATAAATAACTTCTCAAGAAGTTATTTATTTATGAGGTCCATGAGGATGGCAGAAAAACAACACACATCCATAATTAAAACTTTTAAGGAGTGAAAAAGTAGGCAAAGGATGAACTTCATTCTCTTTGAAAACGTGATTCCCATATGTACCACAAGCGATATGCGTTCTTCTAGTTATTTTACACTTTCAGTACCCTCTGACAGTGGAAATTCGAACTACTGTATAATTGAGAAAATAAACTATTAATATTTCATTAGTACCTGTAATGTGCAAAAAAAATTTAAAGTGACATTTTACCAACGAGACAAATCATTACTATTAGTGTAAACCACTTGACCATTACACTCTATGACCAAAAATTTAAGTTTCTAGCAAAAATAGTTTGCAATATTTATTTAAAGATTTGGTATTTACCAGCTTTTTTCCGCCGCTAGAGGTCGCATTTAGAGTTTTTATATACCGCCTTTAGCACTCTCTAATACTGGAAATTACACTGATGGGGATTCAAAAAAATGTAAATATTATTTTTGTGGAAAAAAATTTCGCCGACATAAGGGATTTGAACCCGCATCTCTCCAAAAATATGTCAGAGTATTCTAACCTGTTGAACTAACGCTGGTTTTTTCACAAAAAATTTATTGATTTGTAGACGATAACGTCTACAGGAAATGCTGAGATTATCAAATATTGTTTAAATCATTAATATTTTGTGCCAGTAAAACAAAAAAAATATGTTTCTTTTATCTTAAAAAAGTTTCATTTTCGCACCCCCCCCCCCCCAACTTTTTGCCTAAGACGGCAACGCCTTGTCGACATTATAAATCTTCTGACCATAACACTCTACTACCAAAATTTCAGATTTCCAGTGTAAATAATAGTTTGTGATATTCGTTTGAAATTTTATCATCTTCCATCTTTTCCCACCGCTAGAGGGCGCCATTAAAGTTATTGAAAATTTTCAATATTGCGAATCAGAATATTTGTTCGACACCTATCCAACCAAAAAAGAATTTTCCATTCATCTCTAAAAATAAAAAAATTTTTTTATCATAAATCTTTTTTTATCACATTTTTTCTCTCTCTATCCTACTAAAGAAAAATAAAAATGACTCACTCAAAAAAAAAACTCACACTTAATGTTATAATATCCTATTCAAACTTATACCAAATCTCCTCATCCAAAAAAAAAATAACAAAACTTACTCACACTTTAGCCCCACCAGCTCTCTCCACCCATAAACTACGACGTGCCACGGCTATCATCCCCCCCCCCCCTGCATCTACCATTCAACCACTGGGTGGCCTGCGGCCAATTGCCCTCTGCCAATATGTACGGTTGCTGGCCTTTCACTGTGCCAGTCCACTTTTCTGTTGGACATCTGCACCCACAGCTAATTAAGCTCATGGACCAGATGATAAGAGGGCCGAGGCCCACTTTACAAAGAGGTCCAGGATAAGATGAGTAATGTTTAAGAAGAAGGCCAGCATCTAACTATACGGGTGGACCAAATGATAAAGGGGCCACAGTAAATTACAAATTTACAAAATGGTCCAGTTCTTAAAGAACGATGTTAGACTCTAACTATAAGGGATCTCTAGTTTAAATTTACCGAGTTTTTCATCGTAGATAACACTATCTTCAATTCCAGAACCTAGGCGCCAATAAAGTTTTACTTCAGAACTCCATGATGAGGCTTGTTGTGGCCAAAACCAATTTGATCTCATAAGAGCCATCTTATAACATTCCAAAAAAATGTATTCAACAGAGTCTCCAACCAAACCACATACACCACAAATGTCTGAGATCTGAAGGAATTTGCTTAAAGGCAGGTTTGTTTTTAATGTTCTGGCACTGTCATTCCACAGATGGAAGTTGTCTGTGGTATTATCAAAATAGGTAACTTTCGCATTCTTTTCCTTTCTGCTACAGGTTCCCTCACGGCTCGATTTCTTTCCAACTTGATATTAACAGATTTCTTGGAATCTAATTTTTAATGCTTTACTAATAGCTCTTTCCCAACCAGAAATCAAAAACGAATTCCGAACATTAGGCACTGCATTGTAGTTATGATTAAGGCAAAACACCGGAGACTCTGTCTGCACAATATGCTGCTTAAAGGAGGTTGCTGATTCCTTTGCCTAACCTCATCATTAGTTACAAAGTTGAACCTCCTAATGCCTAAGACACTGTGTAAGCACCTAGAATCAGAAGCATCTAGTTTCTGTTATCTTGTTTACATAGTGTCCAAGTTTCACTACCATAACTAACCCTAGAAAGAACCAAACTATTATACAGTCTAATTTTAGTCTTCAGGTGTATACGCCAATTTCTCCACACTCTCCATAGATTTTTAAAAGTCCCGGCAGCAATCCCAATTCGTCTGTTAATCTCATCACAGTATCTGTTACATAGCTCCCAAGAAAATTAAACTGTGACACCTGCTCAAGACTGCAACCATTCAGATTAACTGAATCACAGCCTGCCTGATAAATTTTCTTTATTTTAGTTTTCTCTCTGTTTATAACCAAACCTATTCTACTACCAGTCTCATCAACACCTCGAATGAAAGAGTTCATCTCATCAACATCGTTTGGATAATCTAAATCATCAGGATAATCTAAATCAGAAATTTTCAGATCTCCAGTTCATTTAATGCTAAAATCTTTCCCTTGCAGTGAATTTCACATACATAACCAATAACTAAACTACAAAGAAAAAGGAGAAAATGCATCCTTATCGAAAACCAAAAACAATTCTAATCCAATTGTTACAAGCCTTACCAATTTACACATGACAGTGTTGTTATAGAGTAGTTTCCTTATGTAACTAACATGTCTGCTATATCATATGATCTCACAATCAACCAAACATTATGACAATCAGCAGGGTCAAAAGCTTTTTTGAAATCAACAAAGCTAGTAAACAAAAGTTTCTGAAACTAAATATTTCTCAAGAATCTACCCGAGTGAAAATATCTGATCTACACATCCCCTACCACTTCTGAATCCACATTGCTCATCACGAAATTGCATGTGAACCAGATTCTTAATTCTATATAGCACAATCATGCAAAGAACTTTCCCTGGAACAGAGAGGAGGCTGATACCCCTATAGTTATCACAAGAACTGCGATCACCTTTTTTGAAAATAGGGATAATAATAGCTCTGTAAAAATCCTTAGGAAGCATGCCTTTATCATAAAAGATTCAAAATTACAGTCATCGAAGTGGTAACCAAAACATTCCCAGCTCTAAGCATTTCTGTAGTAATTTCATCTACCCCTGGGGATTTATGAAGTTTAAGTTTAGAAATAGCCAGAATAACTTCAGATTGAGTTATAGGGCATTAAAGTAAATAATGCATCTATCATCATTACAAACAATGGGAGTAAAGCTAACCACATTGTTTAGAACATCACTGAAATGATCAACCTACCTAGCCATGACAGAATCCTCACCTTATACAACCCTACCTTGTTTATCCCTCAATCCCTGTATATCTGTCAGTTTTCTACCACACAAAACATTAACTATCTGGTACAGCTCTCTGCTTTTGTGCTCTCTAACTGCTGCGGTTTGTCAATCAAGATTCTTAGCAGCTAACTTATCCTTTAGACATTATTAAGCTCTCTGTAATGCTTTCTATTAGGACTAGTAAGGTATTGATTAAGGACATTCCTGTAGTTCTTTTTTTCTGAAATAAGCTCAAGTGCTTTATCACTCAAATAATTCTGCCTCATCTGCTTCTTTTTTTCTAAAAGAGTACTGTTAGTTTCCAAAAAAGCTTATTTAATATCATAGCATTCTTCCTCAACTTCAGTAGTAAGCAAACCAAATGTCATAATGATTAAGTAACCTATCATGGTAAGCTTTAGCTATAACTGACTCTTTCAGGGCTTCAGAATTAAATGTAAATTTTTTAACTTTAGTACAACACTTCTTAAGTTTAAGTTGCAAGACACTTTCAACAAGGTAATGGTCAGATTTAATTTCAGCCCTCTATATGACCTGGTATTCCTAACAGAACTAGCCCATTTGTTGTTAATTAATATATAATCATTAATATTCATATGCAGCCCATCAGGTGAAACCCATGTGTACTTATGTATGTCGCGGTATTTGTAATAAGTGTTAGTTATTCTTAAACCATTGAATTTACTTACCTGTAGGAGACGTCGCCCATTGCCATTGCAGCTACCAATACCAAAAGGGCCTATCACCCCTCTCCAAAGGTCAGAGTCAGTGCCAACTTTGGGATTGAAGTCACCTAGAACAAGGGTAATAATTTCTTTCTTGACAGAATTCAAAATATCCTGAAGTTTTCCGTAAAACCTATCCTTGTCATCCCCAGAAACAAACAGAAAACACAGCGGCAGATCTCCCTCAACAGAGGCCGAACAGTGCAGCAACTCCAGGATCCATAATCAAGCTCAAATCTATAAAAAAAAGTCTAGTCTAGTAGGTGTAAATGGTCAGCACCAGTACCCTGTGAAGTTGACCATTCCTCAGCAGCATTGAAAAAAAAGAAAAAAGTGGCCATAGATGACCAGATCAGTAGGCCATACTGAACTGGAAGCCCTCCCCTTCCATTCCCTTCCAAAAGAGCATATCTCTTTTGAAAGGTACTAACGGCCTGCACCACAAGAAGGCGGGGTTGGACCATTAGGTGTTAGACCAGGCAGGTTCTGTGCATCATCTCTGGGGATTGCTACACAGCTCTCCTTCCAGTTTAAAGTTCTCTCAAACCATTTGGTTTTGGAATTACCCAAGACATTTCATTAGCTAATTCTACCAATGCAACCAATAGTCGAAAATCTTTTTACTTAATTAATATCCTCATTTGATTTCCCAGGTGCAACAGGACTGAACTTTTCTTGCAAGATTTGTTTCAACTGAACTTGAACTGGGTTGCAAACTTTTAGATATAAACAATTATATCTAAAATATTTGAAAATAATTTAAAAATAATTGTTTATATCTTTTTAGATATAAACAATTATTTTTAAATTGTTTAGATATAAACAATTTAAAAATAATTGGATACAAAAATATAAAATATGTTCAACATGTTAACAAAACATTTGGTCAGCAGTGTTCGATACCAGCTGCTCTATTATTTTTCATTTTCTTTACTTCTTCTAGTCTATTTTTTTTATAAATTATTTCATTACCATATCACTTTTGTACAATGAATTGTAAATAAATTAATATATGTAAAAATGTATTTATATATAATAAATAATAGTGTGGCCTACTGATCTTGACAACTATGGCTACTTTTCTTTCTTTTTTTACCCAGCTGAGGAGTGATCAACTACACGGGGTCCTGGCCATATACACCTAACTGATCGGACTGGAATACGGCTCTCAGCTTAATTATGGATCCTGAATTTGCTGCACTGATCCAATTCTGTACAGGGAAAATCTGTTGGTTTTCTGTTTGTGAATAGATTCAGAGAATGTTTTATCAGCTGGTGGATAATCCTGAGCAGAGGTTGTCGGAGGCACCTGAACTCTTACTTCTGCGGGCATCGTTAAATTCTACATTGGAGGAAATCTTCCAGTGTAGATGGCTTCAGCCATCTACACTGGGTATCTACACTGGCCCAAAGGGCATTTGTCCCATGCCTATGATTGGGGGTGTTAATATTGTTGGCATTCCCTCTCTGAATAAACATAGTTTCTTTAAGCATCCCACTAACCATTCTCTCTCCATAGATAGTTGGAATGTGAGGACTCTGCACAGAGCTTATTGTCATGTCCTCACACAAGAATTCCACTGATATAAGTCAGATATTCTCCGCTTGCAGGAGACCCGATGGACAGATAACGGTCAGATTCTTAAAATAAATCTTAAATTTCTCTTTTCAGGGAGGGACGACAATAAGCATCACCAAGGCGTGGGTCTGCTTCTCAGCAGACATGCTAGTGATGCTCTTCTAGGATATGAGTGCATTAATGAAAGGTTTCTTACAGCAAAATTTCAGACAAGCGTTAAAGACTTGAATGTTATCTGCTGTTATGTCCCCACTGAGGATGCCGATGAGGATGAGAAGGATGGGTTTTACGGACAACTTCAGGATATTTTGAATTCTGTCAAGAAAGGAGATATTACCCTTGTTCTTGGTGACTTCAATGCCAAAGTTGGTACTGACTCTGACCTTTGGGGAGGAGTAATAGGCCCTTTTGGTATTGGTAGCTGCAATGGCAATGAGCTTATTTTTGAAAGAAAAAACTGCAGGAATGTTCTTAATCAATACACTACTAGTCCTAATAGAAAGCATTACAGAGAGCTTAATAACGTGTAGAGGATAAGTTAGCTGCTAAGAGTCTTGTTGACAAACCCGAGGGAGCAGTTAGACAGCCCAAAAGCAGAGAACAGTATCAGATAGTTAATGTTTTGTTTGGTAGAAAACGGACAGGTATACAAGAATTGAAGGAAAAACAATGTAAGATTATAAAAGGTGAGGATTCTGTCATGGCTAGGTGGGCTGAGCATATCAGTGATGTTCTAAACAATGTGGTTAGTTCTATTCCCATTGTTTGCAATGATGACAGATGCATTACTGGCTTTAATGTTTGCCCTATAACACAATCTGATTATTTTGGCTATATATAAACTTAAACTTCTAAAATCCCCAGGGGTAGATGAAATTACTACGGAAATGCTTAGAGCTCGGAATGTTTCGGTTACCACATGGATGACCGAAATTTTGAATGCCTTCTATGACAAAGGCTTGGTTCCTAATGATTTTAGCAGTGCTATAATTATTCCTATTTTTTAAAAAGATGATCGCAGTTCGTGTGATAACTATAGGGGCTTCACACTACTTTTTGTTCCAGGTAAAGCTCTTTGCATGATTGCGCTTAATAGAATTAAGGATCTGGTAGACGTGTAATTGCGTGATGGGCATTGTGGATTCAGAAGTGGTAGTGGGTGTGTATATCAGTTTTTTTACTGAAGCAGATTCTTGAGATATGCTAACAGTTTCAGAAACGTTTGGTTACTACTTTTGATTTCAAAAATGCTTTTGACTTTGTCAATCATCATAATTTATGGTTCATTGTAAGATCGTATGGTACACCTGGCAAGGTAGTTAACATAATGAAAGCTCTCTATAATGACGAGTCATGTGTGAGAGTTGGTAAGGCTTGTAGCAATTGGTTTAGCATTACTTCTGGTGTTCGACAAGGGTGAAATTTGTCTCCTTTTCTCTTTAGTTTGATTATTGATTATGTTATGCGAAATTCACTGCAAGGGAAGGATTTTCACCTTGAGTGGTGTTGAAATCTGAAAAATTCCTGATATTGATTACACTTATGATTTTGCCTTTTTGATTCCCCCACCCTGTTCAGTAGGGGACACAGTTGGATTGAAAAGACCGTCTCCGTTGGATGGGTCATCAAGAAGTGGAACCATGTGCGGGTACATTAATGTCATCTGTACCATGTCATCTGTACATTAATGAACAAGGTGGATGGCCTTGACAGGAGGCTACCATCTGTTTCAATGGGTCCCTTCCCCCTAACTTCTCTGAGCCATCAGGCTCTTTTTGACTGGGCCATTTAGTCCATTGTGTGCACAAAAGTGCCACTCAAAGGTGAAACCACCCACCCCTAGCCATTTTGGCAAATGATATTGATAAGATGGTGTTGATAAGACTGGTAGGTAGAGTAGATTTGTATAAACACAGAGAAAACTGAAGTGGTGAAAATTGGTCAAGCAGGCCGTGGATTGGATTGTTCTACCTCTGAGCGGCACTTTTTTGCACACCATGGGCTAAATGGCCAGGTCACATGGACCCCGAAGGCTCAGAGAAGGTTGGGGGAGGGGACCCACTGGAACAGCTGTTGGAAGACTGATGGTAACCTCCCGTCAAGGCCATCCAGCGTGTTCTTTAACGTGCACAGGGTATGGCTCTCCCGCACACGGGGCCACGGCTTAACGTCCCATCCGACGGACGGCGGCCTTTCCAAGCCCATCGGTGTCCCCTACTGACCGTGGGCAAGGCGGGGAATTTTGCGGAGACAAGCAGGCCGTGATTTAGTTAATATGAATGCTTGCAGTCTTGAGGTGTCAAGTTTAATTATCTTGGGAGCTATGTAAAAGATACTGGTATTGTGGCATGAGATTAGCAGAATAGGGATTGCTGTCAGGACTTTTTAGAATCTATGGAAAGTGTGGAGAAATAGGCTATACACCTAAATTGCATAATAGCTTGGTTCTTTCCAGGGTTAGTTATGGTAGTGATACTTGGATGTTTGGTTGGTTGGTGCTTTTTGGCGCAAGTGCAACAAGGGGTATAATGAGCTAAACAGAGACAAATAAAGAGCTAAGAGACTGGTAAACCACAACCGTTAAAATGAACACAAAAACGGTAAACAAGGACACAATGGGTGTACAGGACCCATGTAAAATCAAAAACAGGTAAAAAAATCTAAGAAAAAAATCGGAAAAATTCATAAACGAGTAAAATAACCAGTGAAACGTAAAAATTCGAAAACAGGAGCTAAAAGCGAATCATCAGATAAAAGATGTCAGAGTGTAAGGGCTCGGACATAAAATCGTGAAAGGTAAAAAATAAACGTCTGTCTAGGGTAAAAGCTGGACAATTGATTAAATGTGTTTAATATTTAAAATGGTGTCACAAAACTCGCACTTAGGTTCGTTGTTGGCCTGAAGAAGAAAAGAATGTGTAATATATGAATGACCTAAGCGGAGTCGAGCAAGTACAACTTCCTCTTTACAATTCCTGTGTAAACAAGACTGCCATGGTTTGATAATGGACTTGATCTGCAAAAGCTTGTTACCAACCTGTTCAGACTAAGATCTCTGCCACTGTGCCCGGAGCTCAATGGAAAAAAGCTGGCAGAAGTCCAAGTATGGAACCAGCAGCGGACAGTCGGAGAGAGACATGGCTGACCTGGCAACAGCATCTGCCAAGCCATTGCATCTGATCCCAACATGACAGGACACCCAACAGAAATGAATGGTTGTTGTGGCTGCCAGATCTTGGAGCGAACAGGGTGAGGCCGATGCCTCACTGAGATCAAAGCCTGTAGTGAGTCGGTGTAAAGCACACACAGACGATAACGCTTAGCTGCTATATGGTGTAAGGCAATACTGATAGCATGCAACTCTGCAGCAAAGATGGAACACTGTTGTGGGATCTGGTCTGCAACGAATACATCACAGCAGACCATGGCTGCTCCTCGATGAAAATACGGTTGAAGAATCGGAGCAGCCGATCCTTACTCGGTGATAGATGTTGGAGCATAGCATAATGGACATTGTGTGGCCCAACAGCAGATGCACGAGAAATATGCAAAGGCGAAGCTTCTCCACTGTGAATGGACTGTTTTAAGACCAGGCCATTCGAATGGAAGGACAGCAGAGAACTTTGTCTTGCTCTTCTGGGTCAGAAACTCGGGGGAGTAGGAGGACAGAGAGATGGAGAATAACCCCCAGAGTGTCGGCAATTGGATATACATGAAGGGCTGCAAGGCCCACCATGGGAAATGGATTGTCCTCGACCTGTCATGTAAAGAGTGGATCAAGGAGGAGCAGATGGCAAGATCAATGGCAGTGAATGTTCGGGTTGGGGAGTGGAAGTACTGACACCATTGTTCAACAGGGAGAGTGATGGATAAAGGAGCCACTGCTCCAGGACCCCACCCCTCCCGTTGGTGCCCCAGAGTGGGCTGTGTCCATTGAAGTTCCCCATGATGAGGAAGGGGGACGGCAGCTGCGAGACAAGGTCATCTCAGAAAACGATGCTTCTGGGTGGTAGATAGAACAGTCAACGAAAATCCCACAAAGAGGCAGATGGCTACCAGCTCTAAGTCAGTGGTGATGGGTACGAACTGGAATGGAGAATGGTTGCTCACGAGGATGTCTACACCCTCACAAGCTGGACCACCTCCATCCCGGTCCTGGCAAATGAGAGGTGATAGTTGGCTGTCTGCAAGTATGTCTCTTGCAGGCACACGCAGATGGGTTTGTGTGTCCTCTGGATGAGATGCCGATGTCGGTCTGCAACACCAGGGAAGACATTTTGACGAGACTTTCCGATGACTGCACTGGCATAGACCTTGCCAGGTGGGGTAGACGGTATCCGGAGCAAGCTTCCTTGCCTCCGGATAACTGACGTATCGTTTTTAGCCACTGTACCTCATTCTCGTCCATCCACTTTGGACAGTCGAGGGAGTAAGCCGGATGGTCGCCACGGCAATTTACACATCATGCCTTTTTAGCTGTGCAGGTAAGTTCAAGATATCCCGACTGCCACAACGAGCACAGGTGAGCTTGCACCGGCATTGCCAAACCTCTGGCATTGAAAACAACGCAGAGGGTTTGGTATAACTGGCCGAACCTCGCAATATAAGTACCCTGCCTTGATGGAAGGAGGCAGGCGAGGCATGTTGAAAGTTAGTATTAGTACCTGGGTGGGTACTAGCTTACCATCTTAGCGTGCCAAAACCAGGTGGACTGCAATCAGTCCTTGGGCTGAAAGCTCAGAGAGGATCTCCTCAAAAACTTTAGAGGCCCCACTTGGAGATCATGCCCCGGGAAGAATTTAGTCTTGTGTGGAGTGACTTCAACTGCCACTCCACCAATCGCTGTTACCTGCAAGAGCTCAGAATGTTTGGAGCAAGCAGTTTCCACCTACAAGTCACCAAATCTTAGGCGCTCGATAGATTTCGGTTCTCCCACAAGACCTTTGATAACCTTGTTAATGAAAAATAGAGACGTCTCCAAGCATCTATCACCAGTAGAGTGGATGACCAGGAACATCGGAAACAAAGACACAAAGACGATGGCGAAGACAAAGCGAGCTCTCTTCACGGCATTGGCCAGTGGGTGAATTTTGAGTTGTCAAACTCGTGGTTTGGGTTTCAGTGTCCATTGTCTGCACTCGCCATGGAATCCAACAAGGGGACACAATACCCACACAGCCAAGCCCTCACAACGAAACAAAAGGCAGAGAAATGGTGAGAAACACATCCGAGTTAGTACAACAGAAATAAAAAAAAAAATTAATAAAATGTGAGGTAAATACTGGCCTCACAAAAGTAAAACTATAAAATTGGGGAAACTCGCAAACCGTTACCTGCACGTGGGCAAGGTTACCCACTGATCTCCACAGCCACCCCATGACCTCCTGTCAGAGGCCCCCGAATTCGCTGTCCAGCCCGGCAATAGACAGGCTTCCCAATGGCAAAACAGCCGAAGGGGACCACACCAGTCATGAGCCAGGGACCCTCGAGCAACTGCCAGGATCCTCCTTTTCAGGGACACAGGTCTCTGCACACGAGAAACACGCAGGCGAGCGTTCTGTGAAGGTATCCGAACCAGCAGAATCTTAACCTGGTGGTCCTCTCACACGGACAGGTGCTCGCATCGAGGGATGATACTTGGATGCTTTGTAAACAGGGAACTAAATACTTACTCAGTATCTTGGGCGTTAGGTGGTTGAACTTTGTAATGAGGTTAGGCAAAGGAGTCAGCAACCTCCTTTCACAGCATATTGTGCAGACTCCATTGTTTAGGGCATGTTGCCCATATGGATAATTATAGATTAGCAAAATAGGGTTATGAACAGTGTGCCTAAAGGCCTCAGAATAAGGCGGAGACGCAACATGCGGTCAGCAATGTCATATAGGACCATAATAGAATTGATGTGCCATGGTCAAATGCAGATGTACCTCAGGACAGATGTTTGGAAAACCAAATGGCATGGTCTGGTTGGACCTTTGTAGCCCATGGCTGCTTGAGGATTGTAAATTAAATATTAAAAAAGGCCTACTCAAAATTTAATTTATTCGATTTAATATGAAAAACTCAGTTCAAAATAATAAACACAAATTTATAACATAACATTAACGAAGTAAAAAAAAAACAACCTACATATTATTTCAGAAAGTAAGAACTGTAGGAATGTCCTTAATACCCTATTTGTCCTACACTGACGTGCCCTTGAATTTGGGATAGAAGCTATCCAAATTCGGTACCCCAAGTCCTGCATTTGCACACGAGTGGCTGAAACCCTGATCATATATAGCTGTCAGCTTTGGCTACCCCAAGCATTTGTCGCGAGAAGCGTAATGAGAAAGACGCGGGTTTTAGATGCATTTGACAGAGGGCAGATTGTAGGTGTCCGACGGATGGGACACTTGATCTTCAAAGTTGTCAATGAACTTGGATTTTCTCTTGAGAGTTTCAGGCAAAAAAACTGTTCATCTCACAGGTCCAGATTGGCTGCTGCATGGTTGCAGGAGCATTCGGCTAATTTTGAAATAATGATTCAGACACCTAAAAGCCCAGATTTAAATACAGTCGAGAAGTGTTCGGGCCTTTGATCCATCAGCAACGACCTAGAGGGAATTATGGACAGCTCTGGAGGATTGGATAGGTCGCCATACCTGTGTAACATTTATGCAAATTTGTGGAGTCCTTGCCTAGTCGTGTTGTAGCAGTTATCAGGGTCACAGGTCAAACACCGTTACTAGGATGCTATCCCTAATTCATTGTAATAGAAAGCATTACAGAGCTTAATAAATGTGTAAAAGTTGTTAACTATTGATAAGAATCCTTGGCTTGGCTGAAAAAAAGCTGTTAAACTGCACAACAGTAGAGAGCTGTACCACATAGTTAATGTTTTGTGCGATATAAAACGGACAGGCATACACTCTTGAGGTGTCTCAGTTCAATTATCTTGGGAGCTATGTAACAGACACTAGTGATGTGCAGCATGAGATTAAGACTTTCGAGGGTTAATTATGGTTAACTAAGTGATGATGAGGTTAGGCAAAGGAGTTCACAACCTTTAAGTAGCATATTGTGCAGAGAGAGACTGCATTGGTTGTCACGTTGCCCATTTGGATAATTATAGATTAGCGAATAGGGTTATGATCAGTGTGCCTAAAGGCCTTAGAAAGAGGGGGAGACCTAGGATACTGTGTGCAGACAATGTCAAACAGGACCTTGTTAGAATTGATGTAATATCACGTTAACAGAGGTATCCAGGGGCAACGTTTTAATTTTAATATTGTGAAAAGTGCCCACAATTCCTTTGTTTTAGTTGCAACGTTATTTGGAAGTTTAGTGAATTCAAGTGATGTACAATCTTCAATATTCCCTAATAATGTTCGGCCCCTGGATGGAAGTGACCAAATATTCAACATGATCAAATTATTGTTTGATATAATTTGGAGCTAAAAAAGTGCTTATATGCATTTATTAGAAAAGGTTCGTCAGAATTAAAAAGTTTCTAGCACATTTATATACATATCTCTGGCTATTATTTATGCCAGTGCTGTGGAAATTATGTGATTCCATATTGAGGAAATTTACAGTATCAAACTATATCATGTCTTTTTTTTTGCAATTTATCTATTGAACCTCTTAAAACTTAATATATGTGCTAAATAATTGTACATAAAGTGATGGCAGTTTTGCATTTAATGTTTGCATGAATAACAGTTAAAATTGTCCATTAAACTTTAATGTAAAGGAAATGTGTGTAATCATCTTTTGACTCTTTCTCCAGGCATGGAGACACTAAACTTGCAATGCCTTTCATGGTAATAAGGTGCCATTTAGATTCACTTCAAATGCACTATAACTTCAAAAATCTGTTGTCTTAGTGGCATAAATACAATATTATTTACATAATTCATGTTTATAATTATATTAAAACTGGAGGGCACTTTGGTGAAAAATACAGTGCAGTTGTAAACACCATGGGGTGTAAATTATACACCATGTGACTACTGCCAAATTTGATTATTCTGTTTCTCATTAGTATTTGTTTAAAATGCCATGAAATATTTTCTTCATATCATTGCTTGTACAAGTTTATGAATCTTCACTAGGAGGTAATATTCTTCCTTGAAGCTAGGCATATGCAGAAAATGTATTATTAATGTAAAAAAAATTCAGATTTAAATCAATGACAAAGAAAATATAAACAATTTTATCATTTATTTGTGAACCGTCAGATGTATCTACGAAATGAACATATGAATAAATGCATGATTTAAACATTATGGGAATGGCCTCACCTTATAATGTTACACAAATTACAGTTCTGGTCCTATGACAACATAATTGATTTAAATTGATTAATAGTGCTACATCACAATTTGCTCCCCCTTGCACTTTACATATTTCCAATATTAGTTTGTCCTAATTGCTATTCGGTTACATATCTAATCCTCCCATGCCCCCCATTCCTCCCATGCCTCCCATACCTCCCATTGGATTCTTTTCTTCTTTTGGCAATTCTGTCACTACTACTTCTGCTGTTGTAAGTAGAGAAGCAACTCCAGCTGCATCCATAAGAGCTGTTCGCACAACCTGAAAGCAAAATAAATTACATAATGAAGGTTTATGTGGCTAGACAAGCCAAGGCACAAAAATGGTAAAGCTAATTTATTTGTTCCAAGCAAGAGAAAAGTAAAATAATTTGGGTGGGTAGGTTGTTTTGGGTTTTATGGCACATTGGCAACTTATGCCATAATACACCCAATACAAAATAAACAATAAGACTATCCCAATGCGAAGCATCTATGCAGACTGAAGCATAGTGGGTAATAAATAGAAGTGAGAAATTGTTAGCTAATATTACAATGCTTTCCTGTATGACCTGACCTGACTAGTTTTTTGCGACGTTTTTCATTTCTCCACTTTACATCGTTTTAACAGTTGACTTCCTGTATTGACAGATTAGAAGAGAAATAAACCTTTTTATTCTTGGATCATTAGTTAAAAACCTAGTGAATTTATATATATATCTATTGTTGTGAATTAAACTGATGGAAACTGAGTGCAAGTTCTAAAATGGTATTTAATAATTATAATTCTAAAATAAAGTAATTTATTACAAAAGTACAAATAAAAACATTTCTATAAACTAAAGCCAACCAACACAAATCTTCATCAGTATAAAAATAAACCTTCAGAAGAACAGAGCACTTTTTTACTATTACTACAAAGACAAAATAAGGCGTTTACAACAGTCAATAAGTCGCACAATAATATCTGTGAACATACATTTCACACTATAATTCCCTTAATACAACTCTCGTTCTGTTTTTAAGTTCGTTCGAAGTGGATAGTGACATAATTTGCATGCTGTAACACATGCGAGCATCAATATGATACATCAAATCACAAGTTCATCTGTTGTAACAATATATTCTAATTTGGCAATTGGGCAAAAAATTGTCCGTACTAGAAATATCATTTATATTATTTTCAGAAAACAATTGACTTTAAAACAAAGGAAATCGTTATAGTATGAATCACCAGTCTTGAGCTCATGGTTACAGTAACTAGTGTGTAACCAAAGTATGTGTTTGAATTCTAAATATTACGAGGCACAGTAGGATAAAACTCTTTTAATAAAACAAAAATAAATACTGTACAATAACTCTCAGTGTCTAATTCTGCCACTATTTACCAGATAAATATATAAATAATATATTTATCCAGTCCCGTTTTCATCAGAGATATCAGCAATGATGGATAAACATACATCAGATTTCCACTGTAAATTTTAATTTATATTATCAGTCCTATACTTTCTACAACAGTGACGATAAATATTCATATAGGATATTTCCACTACCTCTTAACATGGGATTATTCGGACGTAAGTTGTTAATGTCCGTCGCCATAATGATACAATCATTTTGCTATTATCTGCTCCTTTTGTAGTGGATTAACATTAAACTGCTGTACATGCTGGTATCACATTTTTCTCTGTTTTCCGTACTCACTGCTCTGCACTGGTCGCCGTGGCACTTTCATAAGCAGACTTATAACTTCCTACAACGGCCATTAAAACTTTAAAAACAATTACAAAACTAACGTATTTGGCCTACTTCAACTCTACAACTAGGAGTTACCTTGATTGTTTAACCAGTTTCCACACTTCCAATGGCTCTTCATCACTTTTACTAGTCTAAAGATTTTCTTCGAGGCATCAAGAAGTAATCGACGATTCCAGACTGGCAATATAGTTTCAATTTAAAATGATCGATTGTCTACGAAAAAAAGTACTCCTATCATAAGGTTTGTTTTACATATTCGTCATATGTGATTTATATGTTGATTTTTTTCTAACTACGCATTATATAGGTATGTTAAAGTACCTTTTATTTATCTTAAAATGTTTTTTTTTTCATATTTTGCAAATTAGTGATCAACTTTTCTCGGACTCACACTCCCCCTTCTCATACAGAGTGACGCGTTTCGCACACCTCCCATGTGGTGGCTTCCTCAGGCTCTGATCACTTACTGTGGTATGTTACCTTATATGATGTCTTCCGTTGCGTCATCTTTTACGTCCTTATGCGCAAGCATTTCTGCACTTTTCTTCTGCTGTAACAGAAGGTTCCATGCAGATGGTATCGGGGTGAAGTCATTATTACAGATTGTATTACTATAACTATGAGTGTGTAATTTTTCTGCGTACGCTAATTGAAACTTATTTTTGGGACAGCTAATGCTTTGTAGTTAATTTTTCCCATTTTAATGTTATTTTCTATTATCATCTGTGCCAAAGCTGTATTATGTTGTTCTTTTTGAATATCTGTTTTATGTTCATTCATTCTTACTTCATATTGTCTATATGTCTTCCCTATATACTTATTTTTTCCTTTTAATTTTCCCTCTGGATCCAGGATGTTAAATTGATAAATCCCCCCCCCCCCCGGTAATTTCCCATCTCTGTCATTAACTACTAAATTTTTAATTGTTGTTGTTTTAACCGGTAATGTAAAATCATAATTACTTAAAATGTTTTGCATCGTATCCATTACATGTTTAATATAAGGAAAGCTATGTGTATATAAAACCGTCCCATGGCCGAGTGGTTAGCGCGCTTGGCTACTGACCTAAGGGACCTGGGTTCGATCCCTGGGTAAGGCATGGCTGTTTGTGTCGTTTTTCTGCCGAGGTCCTGCCATCCTCTCAGACCTTCTATGGCATATAAACTGACAGGCTCCTGTCAGACCTCTGTGGCAAGCAGCTGCTTGAGGGGGTATTTATAATTTTTTTTATGTGTATATTTTGCTGTTTGATGTGGTTGTGCTCCTCCTATTTGGGTTTCATTACTTACTATAAATTTTGCATCTTTCTGCCATTTATTTAATAATTTCTTTGAGTACCCCGCTTCCCCGGCTGTTTGTGTGATGTATTCAATTTCTTGTTCAAATGTCTTTTGCTCTGAACAATATCTATGCACCCTAATATAATGTGGAAGAATTGAAGCTTTTTTATATCTCATCAGATATGCTGATTTAAAAGGAAGTAATTTGGTATGTTTTTTTCCCCTATACACTGTTGTTTCACAGTACGTTGCTTTTCTTGTATCATAATATCCAAAAACGGTAATTGTCTAGTTACTTCTTGCTCGTGGGTAAACTTTGAGGGCATTATGGAATTGAATACCTCAACTAACAGTTTAAAATTTTCAAGTGAGTGGTGCCAAAAAATCAAATGTCATCAACTTATCACAAATATAAAGTGGGTAATAGATCACACTGTGCGGTGTGTGTTACACAAACAGCTGTTTGTTCAACATGGTGCATGACGACATCCATCATTAGTCCCGAAAGCAGTGATCCCATTGGGACTCCCTCAGTTTGTTGCCATGCGCGATCTATCACATCAAAATAGATGAGGTTGCCAGCTCCAGTGCCTCACGAACACTAGAGTATTTGGGGAGCTGGGGCGGGAAACCCGCAGCCATTCAGTTTTTAGTCGCATCACTGCATCCAGCACCGGGGTGTTGGCGATACGACATCTAGTGAATGCATTGTAATTGACTCTGTAATAACGGTATTTTGTATTTGTAATAAGGCATCGTGACAATCAGTCAACGTATACTTTGTTGGGGGAAAATAAATCTTAAAAAATTTGTGGAGTGCCACTTCCAAATTATATGGTCGAAAAGGATAATCTTGTTTATGCATCTTAATTTTAACAAACAGCTGGGGGACATCAGGGTATATCGGGGGGTTTACAATGCTTAGCTATTTCATCTGGCAAGCACGGATCATTCTCAAGTTCCCTAATTTAATTAATATTATATTTGTAGGATTCCTATCTATTGGTTGGCCTTTTAATTGACTCAAAACTTCCTGTATTTTTATATTATATTGATCCTTGCCCATTATTATCACTTGATTAGTTTTATTTGCTAACACTATTTTAATCTCTTTTTGCACCTTTATCTCTCTAAGGATCTTTATATCTTTATTCGATTTACTTCTGTTTTGTTGTTGTGAACTTTTGATGGACCTGTATATCCTAAATCTTTCTTTATATT
Organism: Ryuthela nishihirai; assembly: GCA_038380435.1. Taxonomy (NCBI): domain Eukaryota; kingdom Metazoa; phylum Arthropoda; class Arachnida; order Araneae; family Heptathelidae; genus Ryuthela; species Ryuthela nishihirai. The sequence continues at coordinate 1,814,936 of JAWZYU010000025.1, forward strand.
TATTTATATGGAATGCTATTAAGGGACTGTTCAATTCGTGGGATGACCTTAAAAGGATCGATGGATTCATTATCATGTGCAAATTTTGCTCCCTTTTGCAATATACGTTTCTGTTCATTACTTAATTGATATTGTGATAAGTTTACAAATTGATTATTCTCCTTTTTATCAGATTCTATTTTTACTTTCTTATAATTGCTGTTTCTCTTTTTTTATTAATTTTTGTAATTTTTTTATTATGCATTTTCTCTATTCTAATCTTTTCCATTTTAAATGCTATTCTACCCATTACCTGTGTAAGATTATCGGTAGTTCAAGATACTTTTGATATACTACTTTTTCTTTCCTACATATATCATCCTGCAAATTTCGAATAATCTTATTTAACATTATTTTCTCAGCTTTTTGAATTATGTTTCATCTCTAAACTATATTTTCGTTTGTTAATTTTTAAAAAATTCGTTATTACAGCTTGCCTTTTACATGCGAGTAAAAAATTAAAGGTAAATATGAGTCGCATTAGCAAGACTAGCATTTTGCTAAATTCCTTCTCCCACCACTCTCTCTCTGCGGCGTGTTTAACTCGTGTGCTATTCATTCTAATTGTTACGAGGCACAGTAGGATAGAACTCTTTTAATAAAACACAAATAAATACTGTACAATAACTTACACAAAAAAAGTTTCAATTAGCGCATGCAGAAAAATTATACATTCATAGTTATAGTAATACAATCTGTAAAAATGACATCACCCTGATACCATCTGCATGGAACCTTCTGTTACAGCAGAAGTGCAGAAATGCTTGCGCATAAGGACGTAAATGATGATGCAACGGAAGACGCGCATATAAGGTAACATACCACAGTAAGTGATCAGACCCTGAGGAAGCCACCACACGGGAGGCGTGCGAAACGCGTCACTCTGTATAAGAAGGGGGAATGTGAGTATAACTCCTAGTTGTAGAGTTGAAGTAGGCCAAACAGTTAGTTTTGTAACTGTTTTTAAAGTTTTAATGGCTATTGTAAGTCTGGTTATGATAGTGCCACGGCAACCAGTGCATGGCAGTGAGTACGTAAAACAGAGAAAAATGTGATACCAGCATGTACAGCAGTTTAATGTTAATCCACTACAAAGGGTTGGTTGGTTGTTTGGGGTTTTTTGGCGCAATAGCAACTAAGGCTATATTGCGCCAAACAAACGATAAAAAGGGTAAAAGACATGAAAACCCACAACCAAAGTTAAAAGAGACACAAATAACACATAATAAAAACGAGATGTAGGAAAAGAGTAAAAGAGAGCAACAAGTGTAAAATCAATAAGTATAAAATCAACAATAACAATGGGTGTATAGGACCCATGTAAAAACAACAGGTAAAACACAGCTAAAAAACCAGTAAAGAGAAAATTCATAAACGAGTAAAATAACCGGTAAAGCGTAAAAAGTCGAAAACAGTGTTAAAATAGCAATGATCTGATAAAAGATGTCCGAGTGTAAGGGGCTCGGACGTAAAATCGTGAAAGTTAAAAAACAGACGTCTTTCAAGGTTAAAACAAACACAGTCAATTAAAATATGCTTCACAGTTAAAACGGTGTCACAAAACTCGCACTTAGGTACTGCGTCCGCCTTAAGAAGAAAAGAGTGTGCTAAAAACGAGTGACCTAAGCGGAGCCGAGCAAGGACAACTTCCTCCTTACGATTCCTGCGAAAACAAGACTGCCACGGTTTGACAATGGGCTTGATCTCGAAGAGCTTGTTACCAACCTGTTCAGACCAAGATCTCTGCCACTGTGCCCGGAGCTCGATGGTGAAACGCTGCCGGAAATCCACATATGGAACCGGCAACGGAGAGTCGGACAGGGGCGTGGCTGACTTGGCAGCAGCATCTGCCAAGTCGTTGCCCCTGATCCCGACATGACCGGGCACCCAACAGAAGAGAATCGTGGTGGTGGCTGCCAGATGATGGAGCTGCTGGCGGATCTTGGAGAGAACAGGGTGAGGCCGATGCCTCACTGAGATCAAAGCCTGTAGCGAGCTAAGCGAGTCGGTGTAAAGCACACACCGACGATGATGCTTAGCTGCTATATGGTCCAAGGCAATGCTGATAGCATGCAACTCAGCAGTGAAGATGGAACACTGCTGTGGGATCTGGTCTGCAATGATTTCATCACAGCAGACCATGGCTGATCCCACTGAAGTGCCGGACTTCGAGCCATCTGTGAAGACAGAAAAGAAGTCCGGGTGCACAGCACGATGGCTGGCAAAGAGTTGCCGGTACACACAGTCGGGTGTAAAGGCCTTCCCCGTCCTGCACAGGGAAAAATCGCAGGAAGGGGAAACAGCGAGCCAAGGTGGAAGTGGCTCAGCTGTCGACTGTGCGATGCTATCGAGACTGGTGTTGATGTCTCGCAGGTAACCTCGGACACGCAAACCGAAAGGACGAATGGCAGTCGGCCGATTCTGGTATAACATTTCCCACCTGGGACTGAAAACGCAGTCCCAAGTGGGATGGCCTGGCAGGGATCGCAATTTTGAAGCATACTGCAGGGACAACTGCTGACGGCGAATAGATAAAGATGGTTCATCGGTCTCAACGTAGAGACTCTGGACCGGTGAAGTGCGGAAGGCCCCCGTGCACACACGGAGGGCCTGATGATGGAGGGGGTCCAGCACTTTCACCACCGAATCCCGGGCGGAGTCATACACCTGGGATCCGTAGTCCAGTTTCGACCGGACAAGTGCACGGTAAAGGCGGAGCAAAGAACATCGGTCCGCCCCCCAAGAGAGGGAGGAGAGGACTTTGATGATGTTCAATGCCCGCGTGCACTTGGACCTGAGATGTCGAATATGTGGTAAAAAGGTCAATTTCCGGTCGAAGATGAGACCGAGAAACTTGGTCTCCGCCACAACTGGAATGATGTTACCCCCGAGCCGCAGCTCGGGGTCCAGATGAAGATTACGCTTGCGGCAAAAGTGCACGCAAGCAGTCTTCTGTGGGGAGAACCGGAACCCATTGGCCGTCGCCCAAACCGAGAGATTGTTCAGGGCAGTTTGCAGTTGTCGTTCAATGACCCTTATGCTGGACGATGAGCAAAAGATGCTAAAGTCATCAACATAGAGGGCATTGCCTACAGTCGGAGGAAGTTGCCGTGTAATGGAATTTATCTTGACAGCGAAAAGCGTAACACTCAGGACGCAGCCTTGTGGCACCCCCTGTTCTTGGGGGAAAGGCCGCGATAGAGTGTTGCCAACACGAACTCGAAAAATACGAGAAGATAAAAAGTTTGCAATGAAGATCGGCATGTGACCTCGCAAGCCGAAGCTGTGAAGGTCACGAAGAATGCCGAATCTCCATGCCGTGTCGTACGCTTTTTCGATGTCGAAGAAAATGGACACCAGGTGCTCTCGACGTAAAAAAGAATTCCTGATCGCCGATTCGAGGCGGATCAGGTGGTCTAAAGTAGACCGGTGCCTGCGAAAGCCACACTGGGTGTTGGAAAGAAGGCCGTGATGCTCCAAATACCAGGCCAGCCTGGTATTTACCATCCTTTCCAACACCTTGCAGACGCAGCTCGTCAACGCAATTGGACGATAATTCGAAGGAATCTTGGGATCTTTTCCTGGCTTAGGGAAGGCCAAGACGATGGCCTCCCGCCAGGAGTCCGGAAACTGCTCCTCGATGAAAATACGGTTGAAGAGGCGGAGCAGTCGATCCTTACTCGATGGTGAGAGATGTTGGAGCATGGCATAATGGACATTGTCTGGCCCCACAGCAGATGCACGAGAAGTGTGCAGAGCACGGCGAAGCTCCTCCGCTGTGAATGGCCTGTTGTAAGACTCCAGGCCATTCGAATGGAAGGACAGCGGAGAGCGTTCGGCCCTGCTCTTCTGGGCCAGAAACTCGGGGGAGTACGAGGAAGATGAGGAGATGGAGGAGAATGACTCCCCCAGAGTGTCGGCAATTGCACGAGGATCAGCAATTGCCTGTCCATTGTGCTCCAGGATCGAAAATGAGTGGGACGTGTACTTCCCACCCATCTTCCGGACCTTATCCCACACAACCTTAGAACTGGTCGTGCGGGTGATAGAAGATGTATATTTCATCCAAGATTCCTTCTGGCTCTGGCGCCGGACGAAACGGGCTTTCGCCCTGGCGCGTTTGAATGCTCCGAGGTTGGGGGACGTCGGATATCTCCGAAACACCCCCCAAGCCTTGTTCTGAGCCTTACGAGCTGCGGTGCAGTCGGGATTCCACCACGGTTTTGGGAACCGTGGAAACCGAGTCGAGGTCTGAGGAATAGTAGAGGCAGCTGCATGGACGATACAGTCCGTCAACTCCGCCACTGCGACATTGATGGGCTCCTGGCTGACAGAGTGCTCATCGAGCTCAGACAAGAGCTCGAAGCCACTCCAATCAGCCCGATCAAGCCTCCACCGGGAGACACGCGAAGGGCTGCAAGGCCCCCCACGAGAGATGGTACACACCACGGGGAGGTGATCGCTTCCATAGGGATTGTCCTCGACCTCCCATGTAAAGAGTGGAAGGATTGAGGAGGAGCAGATGGTGAGGTCAATGGCAGTGAATGTGCGGGTTGGGGTGTGAAAGTAGGTACTGACACCGGTGTTCAACAGGGAGAGCGATGGATCCAGGAGACACTGCTCCAAGACCCGGCCCCTCCCGTTGGTGTCAGCACTGCCCCAGAGCGGACTGTGGCCGTTGAAGTCCCCCATGATGAGGAAGGGGGACGGCAGCTGCGAGACGAGGTCATCAAGGTCATCCCGGAAAACGATGCTTCCGGGTGGGAGATAGACAGAACAGACAGTCAACGAAAATCCCACAAAGAGGCGGATGGCTACCGCCTCTAAGTTCGTATTAAGGGGAATGACCTGGAATGGAGAATGGTTACTCACGAGGATGGCAACACCTCCGTGAGCTGGACCATCTCCATCCCGGTCCCGGCGAACGAGAGAAAAGTGCCGGATAGTGGGATTGTTGGCTGTCTGCAAAAATGTCTCCTGAAGGCACACGCAGAGGGGTTGGTGCGCCCTCAGGAGGACCTTGATGTCGTCAATATTCCTCTGGAATCCACCACAATTCCATTGAAGGAGTGTGGCCATCTCAGGTCTTGGAAGAATTGGCGGACGTCTTTCGATTTATTTTAACCGTCGCCAGCGACGGTTTAGGAAAATTAGGGCGGTCGGTGTCCATGTCCTCGGAGTCGTCCGAGCAACATGGATCTGAGACCGTCGAACGAGGAGGTAAAATTTTCTTTTTGGGCCCCGGCGGGGGCCCCTTGGGTTTCGAAGGTCTTGCTGTCTGTGGGCGGGGTGGAGGGGGCCTTCCGGAGGTGGATGTGGAAGGCGACACAGGAATAGAAACCGGTGTCGATGTCGAGGTTGACACCGACGTCGGCTTCGCCTGCGTCAAGAGGTACTTGGCAGCAGGCGAGAAAGATTCAGCTGGTGGAACGCTGATGTCGGTCTGCACCGCCACGGAAGCCATCTTAATGACAGGCTTTCCAACCACCGCACCGGCATAGGAGACCTTGCCAGGTGGGGCAGGCGGTGCAGCGAGCTTTCTCGCCTCTGGATAGCTGATGTTGTGGAGGGTCTTCAGGCGCTGTACCTCTTTCTCCTCCAGCCACTTCGGACAGTTGCGGGAGTACGCTGGATGTTCACCACGGCAGTTTACACAGCATGCCTTTTCTGCTGTGCAGTCAGGTTCAAGGTGATCCTGACTGCCACAACGAGCACAGGTGGGCTTGCCCCGGCATGCGGTGCGGGCATGGCCAAACCTCTGGCATTGAAAGCAACGCAGAGGGTTGGGGATAAATGGCCGCACCTCGCAGTGTAAGTATCCTGCCTTGATGGAAGTAGGCAGGCGTGGTGTATTGAAAGTTAGAATAAGTACCCGGCTGGGTTCTAACTTTCCATTACGGCGTGACGAAACCCGGTGGACTGCGATCACTCCCTGGGCCGAAAGCTCCGAGAGGATTTCCTCCTCAGAAACCTTGAGGAGGCCCCACTCGGAGATCACACCCCGGGAGGAATTGAGCGTCTTGTGCGGAGTGACTTCGACAGCCACTCCACCAATCGCTGTAACCTTTAAGAGAAGCTCCGAATGCTTGGAGCACGCAGTCTCCACCTGCAAGTCACCAGATCTTAGGCGCTTGACAGATTTCGGCTCTCCCGCAAGACCTTGCAAACCCTTGTTTATAAAAAAGGGGGACATGTCCCCAAGAACCTGATCGCCCGTAGAGTGGATGATCAGGAACTTCGGAGACGGAGACACACACGAAGACGAAGGCAAAGACAGAGAAGTAGGGGGTTCATGGCGAGCCCTCTTTGCGGCATTGTTCGTATTTTTATGAGTTGGAGAACTCATGGTTGTTTTTAAAAAATTCAGTGCCCGTTGTCCCCACCCACCATGGAGTCCAACAAGGGGACGCCCAGTTGGGCGCCAGGGCTGCCCGGGCACCATACCCACACAGCCAGTGAGCCAAGCCCTCACTACAAAACAGAAAGTAAAGTAAAAGATAAATGGTGGGAAACTCGTCAGAGTTCCCACAAAATAAAAGAAGCAACAAAGCAATAAAGTGTGAGGAAAGAGCTGGCCTCACAAAAGAAAGAAAACTACAAAATTAGTAAATGTGTGGGGAAACTCGCAAACCGTTGTCCGGACGGTGGACAAGGTTACTCACTGAACAGCATAGTTGACCCTAGCAGGACCAGCCCACCAGCCGATTGATCCTGAGGGGGCCACCCCAGGACCTCCCGTTTACCTGAAGCAGAGGCCAAAGCAGTGTATAGCAGCGGCCCCGGAAGTCGCTGCCCAGCCCCGCGACAGACAGGCTCCCCAATGGCAAAACGGCCAAAGGGGACCCCACCAGTCATGAGCTGGGGAGAGAAGACGGGGACCACTGAGCAACTGCCAGGATCCTCCTTTCCAGGGACACGGGTCTCCGCGCACGGCAAACACACGGGCGAGCGTTTAGGACCCTGTGAAGGTAACCGAGCCTGCGGAACCTTCACAGGGTGGTCCCCTCACCACGGACAGGCTCTCGCATCGAGGGGCACTACAAAGGGAGCAGATAATAACAAAATGATTGTATCATTATGGCGACAGACATTAACAACTTATGTCCGATCAATCCTATGTTAAGAGATAGTGGAAATCTGCTATACGAATATTTATCGTCACCGTTGTTGAAAGTACAAGTCTGATAATATAAATTAAAATCTACAGTGGAAATCTGATGTATGTTTATCCATCATTGCTGATATCTCCGATGAAAACAGGACTGGTAGCACATTAGAAACCACGACAATGTTGTCGAGACTAACAGATTAACATCAAATAATGCAGTTGTTCCAGCCTTTTTCAAGTGTGCAGTAATATTACCTTTTGTATTTGCTAACTAGTACTATTTAAGATAGGTTAAAGAAGGTATTTAGCTGGTAATACTAAGGTTATGGTATTGTATAAAGTAAATATATCGACATCTGAGATTTATGATAGCATATTAAATGTCTGCACCAAAATTGGGCGAGTGACATAGAATTGTCATGGTCAGATTAAGGTATACAACAAATGTAATACTCAATGTGGTGTACTGGTAAATAGTGGCAGAATTACACACCGAGATTTATTGTACAGTATTTATTCGTGTTTTATTAAAAGAGATGAATGTGTTCGAATCTTCAAATCAATTTATATTACTAATATATAAACGATTTTCATTAAAATATAAAAACTATGCTGACAATTTTAACAATTGTTTTAAGTAAAATACCTTAGTAGGGTCAATTATTCCTGCATCCATCATGTTAACATATTCGCCTTTCATTGCATCGTATCCAACATCTCCTGAAGCATCCAAAACTTTCTGGGTGACTACCGCTGCATCTACACCAGCATTCTTAGCAATTTGCATGCAAGGCATTTTTAATGACTTACGTACAATTTCAACACCTGCAAAAAAGTAAAAAAAAAATTACAATCTAGACATTTTACACAAAAAAAGTTCAATCTTTGAATAACAATGCTTTTATTTTTCAGCTAATACACATTTAGGGCATTCACCTTATGAAACTATTGTACAAAATAATAAAAAAAAAAATACTTTTTCTCATCACATTTACAAATAAGATAATGTGTTCACCGTGTCGTCAGTTGTCCAAGCATATCTGTCCTGAGCTATATCTGCTGCATCTAGCCACCGCACATCAATTCTAACAAGGTCCTGTTTGACATTGTCTACCCACCAAATCCTAGATCTTCCCCTCTTTCTGACACCTTTAGCACACTGTTCATAACCCTATTTGTCAATCTATATAATTATCCATGGTAACATGGCCAAACCAACAGTGTCTCTGCACAATATGCTGCTTAAAGGAGGTTGCTGACTGATTACTTACAATATTAGTCTCATTTTAGTCTTCAGGTGTATATACCTATTTCTCCACACTCTCCATATTCTTAAAGTCCTGGCAAGAAATCCTTATTGTCTGTTAATCTCATGCTACATATCACCAATATCTATTACATAGCTTCCAAGATAATTAAATTTAGTTTTCTGTTTCTGACCAAAGGTACTCTATTACCAGTCTCAACAACAGCTAGAATGAAAGAGTTCATCTCATCAACATCATTTGCCAAAAGGACTAAACCATCAGCATAATCTAAATCAGAAATTTTCATCAGATCTCCAGACCATTTAAGACCAGGAGAGTTGCCTTAGAGTGGATTTTGCATAACATAATCAATAACCAAACAAAAGAGAAATGGAGACAAAATGCACCCTTGTCTAACTCCACTAGCAATGCTAAACCAATCACTGCAAGATGTACTGTACCAACTCTCTCACACAATTCAGTGTTATTATAGAAAGCTTTTATTACACTAACTTATCAGGTATTCCATCAACCACAAATTATGTCGACCAACAGAATCAAGCCTTTTTGAAATCTATAAAGCTAGCAACCACGTTTCTGAAACTCTACACATTTATCAAGAATCTCCATAGCAACACCTGGGGATCCGTGTAGTTTAAGGTTAGAAACAGAAGAGAAATTTTGTTGTTGCGAGTAAAACCTATTTTTATGTTATTCAGAAATTGCCAGATGCATTCTTTTACTGCATGTCTACAAAAACCATATTAAAATAGTACCAGTTGCTTTCTATTCAATATTCAATTTTCAAAAAAAATCAATATTAAATGTTGATTACTTTTGGCCTATAACATGTTGTAATTCCTTTCATTAGTTATTGGGGAAAAATTTTCTATCATAATTTCTTTTGTTTGAGCATAGTGAAAAAATAGCTTGGCTTCTGGATGTAAACTAGTTTTTAGGCTGTACCTTGGAAGGGTTAACACTTGTTTGCACAGGGTACAGCTCTACCACACATGGGGCAGTGTCAGAGCTGCCAATCTTATAGAATCAAAATTACAATTTTGATGAACAAAAATTGAGAGCAAGTATGAGTATTTATTCAAGCTAATAAATTCCAGTATTATTTGTGCAGTTTATACAATATATTGATTATTGATAATATCAGAACATAGGCAAGGCACAGATTTAAGTCATGGCTCTCAGCTGCATCCACAACACCTACTAAGAGTAGTAATTGCTAAAGGACTTCCCATAAAATTGTGGGTGATTAGTATTTTCTTTCTGGTGAGTTAATTTATACAACACTTAGTTTAAATCAATTATTAATCATTTTATTAATCTTTCCTGAATAATATGGAAGGCATCCAAAAAGTTTTGATTTCAATTCTGTAAATTTAACTCATTCTTCCAAAATTAACAACCTATGAGTTGTTTGAAAGCTTGTCTAAATTTGCCATTTTGCATTAAAAACAAGAGGCATATCATCTGTGCATTGTTGCTATGGAGTCTACTAAAGACTGGGGAAAATTTTGCATTTTCACAAGGATGCATGTTGGAGATAAAAAAAAATGCATGCCAATTTATCACAAGTATATGCCTGTTTAGATGTCACTGTTACAGGATGGATGCACAAATTCAGAGGATGGTACAGCTTCACGGGTTTCTCTCGTGCAGTAAGACTGGAGGAGATCATGAATGAGAACCATCACTGCTTTTTGTGAACTCATAAGGAAAACCCGCATATCACTTATAATTGGTTTGTAGAAAATGATTTGCATCCCCATATCCTCCAACAACATCCACGGACACCATCATCCTCCTCAAGCAGCCATGGGGTATGGAGGTCCAACCAGACTGTGCAGTTTAATTTTCCAAGCATATCTGTCCTGAGCTACATCTGCTGCATCCAGCCACTGCACACCAATTCTAACAAGGTCCTGTTTGACATTGTCTGCCCACTGCATCCTAGGTCTCCCCCTCCTTCTGAGACCTCTAAGCACACTGTTCATAACCCTATTCGCCAATCTATAATTATCCATACAGGCAACATGGCCAAACCAGCGAAGTCTCTCTCTGCACAATATGCCGCTTAAAGGAGGTTGCAAACTCCTTTGCCTAACCTCATCATTAGCTACAAAGTTGAACCACCTAATGCCCAAGATACTGCGTAAGCATCTAGTTTCCTGTTATCTTGTTTACAAAGTGTCCAAGTTTCACTACCATAACTAACCCTAGATAGAACCAAACTATTACAGTCTAATTTTAGTCTTTAGGTGTATACGCCTATTTCTTCACGCTCTTAATAGATTCTTAAGTCCCGGCAGCAATCCCTATTCGTCTGTTAATCTCATGCCGCACATCACCATTATCTGTTATATAGCTCCCAAGATAATTAAACTGTGACACCTGCTCAAGACTGCAACCATTCAGATTAACTGAATCACAGCCTGCCTGACCAATTTTCATCACTTTAGTTTTCTCTCTGTTTATAACCAAACCTACTCTACTACCAGTTTCATCAACAGCTCGAATGAAAGAGTTCATCTCATCAACATCATTTGCCGAAAGGGCTAAATCATCAGCATAATCTAATTCAGAAATTTTCGTATCTCCAGTCCATTTAAGGCCAAAATCTTTCCGTTGAAGTGAGTTTCGCATAACATAATCAATAACCAAGCTAAAGAGAAAAGGAGACAAAATGCACCCTTGTCGAACACCAGAAGTAATGTTAAACCAATTGCTACAAGCCATACCAACTCTCACACATGACTCAGTGTTATTATAGAGAGCTTTCATTACGTTAACTAACTTGTCTGGTATACCAGATGATCTCACAATCAACCATAAATTATGCCGATCAACAGAGTCGAAAGCCTTTTTGAAATCAACAAAGCTAGCAACCCAAGGTTTTTGAAACTCTAAACATTTCTCAAGAATCTGCCTAAGTGAATAAATATGATCTACACATCCTCTGCTGCTTCTGAATCCACATCACGCAATTGCCCATCAACCAGATACTTAATTTTGTTAAGCGCAATCATGCAAAGAACTTTTCTTTGAACAGAAAGTAGGCTAATACACCTACAGTTATCACAAGAACTGTAATCACCTTTTTTAAAAATAGGGATAATAATAGCTCTGGTAAAATCCTTAGGAACCATGCCTTTATCATAAAAGATATTCATGATTTCATTCAACCATGTGGTAACCAAAACTTTCACAGCTCTAAGCATTTCCGTAGTAATTTCATTTACCCCTGGGGATTTGTTTAGTTTAAGTTTAGAAATAGCAAATATTACACCAAAATGGTTAAGGAGATGAAGGAGCATTGTCCAACAACAGGCATGTCAAGGGCCCTCCCTTCTTCATCACAATGCCAGTGGCTCACAAAACCTGGCAAGTTACAGCCTATCTGGAGAAAAAAAAAAATCAAATTGCTACCCACCCCATCCTGCATATTCACCCAAATCTTGCAGCATGTGATTTTTGGTTGTTTCCAAAAATTAAAAGCAAACTTGCTGGGAAGCTCTTGCAAAATCTATTCAGAGTTGGGAGTATTCCCAACAGGAGTAGCACCAAGAGTTGCAGAATTGGCATACATGTCTGCAACTTTGCAAAGATGCTGGAGGGGAGTACACTTTGTAGGACAGTAAAAATTTTGTTGAGGTAAGTGCAATAGTTTTTGTTCTGCAGATGAACATCAAGAACTTTTTGAACACCCCTAACAATTACCTGAAAATGAAACACCATTTGTTTAGCACATTTTTTAATGATTTTAACATTTCAATTAACATTCAATTATAAACAGTTAAAATGGCAATTTTAACTGTTTATAATTGAATGTCAAAAAGAATATGTAAATCTCTCCACATTTTTTTAATCTGTTGATCAGGTTGAAAAAATGATAAAGTTCAAAGATAATCCATTTGAACTTGTATAGCATTCACTACTTGTCACTGTAAGTAGCATGAAGAAGTGATGCATTAGTTTATGACTTTCTTTCATTGCATTGTATGCAGATTATTAATGCTTGATTTCCACAAATTTGACCTACTTTTCTGTCTAGCAAAGTTGTGATGCTTTCAAAACTTTTAATGTAAGATATTAATTTTTAGTAATGTTGAAAGTTGCATCATCCAGCAACTATGTTTATCACTTTCAATCAATATTTAGACTTTCATTTTTAAAAGCTTTTTTTCTCCTTTGTTGAATCTAGGTTTTTTTTATTGCTCCACAAGCATATGTTGAGGAATTTAACTTTTTTCGTCATCTCTATTACTCTTATTAGTATTCTTAACCCTTCCAGTGTACAGGCTAAAAGACAGGTTTCCATCCAGAGGCCAAGCTATTTTCTCACTATTCTCAGCCCCCCAAAAAAAAACTATTGCCACTGGGACTTTTAAGAATCTATAGAGTGTGGAAAAATAGGTGTGTACAACTAAGGACTAAAATTAGGCTGTACAATGGTTTGGTTCTTTCTAAGGTTAGTTATGGTAGTGAAACATGGGTCCTTTGTAAGCAGGATAACAAGAAACTCGATGCCTATGCAGTATCTTGGGCATTAGGTGGTTTGACTTTGCAACCAATGATGAGGTTAAAAGAAGGGAAGGGGTCATCAATCTCTTTTGAGCAGCTTATTGTGTTCAGAACTTTTTTTTGCCAAATAACTAATGAAAGGAATTATGGCATGTCATATACCAAATTAATCAGCATTTAATTCTGTATTTTCTGAAAATTAAGTATTTAACAAAACAGATGTTTTATTTTAATGACTTTTTTAGAGTCATGTAGTACAAAAAACCATCTAGCAACCCAAATAAAAATTTACAGAAATGATTACAATACACATGAATAGACTAAATATTTCTGAATAACAAAAAAATTATTTTTTTGGTTTTAAGCAAATATTTTTTTTATTTTGTATTTTTTTCTTGGTACCATACTTAGCAAAAATTCCAGGCTTTTAGCCAATTGTGCTAAGTCAAATAAACAAGACAACTTTAGAATTAAAAAAAAAATAACCAATCAACAACACTCCCTACACAATGTAATGTAGATTGAAAAGGTTCATATCATCAATTAGATCTTGATCGGCAGCCAGTAGCTCAGTGGTCCAGAACACCTGGCATGTTATCAGGAAGTCGTGGGTTCGCATCCCACCCAGCTCAAGACAATTATTCTTCTGAAATTTATCGAAAGGAAATTTCCTCCCGAATAATATTCAACCTGAAATATGGTTTTTATTTCTTTTAATATTTCTTTTTAGTATCATATATTTCAAACACGGCCAGTGTTATACAACATGACTTGGACTTCTCATATTCACGGGATTTTCTGAACTGGTTATGAAATAGAAAAAAACTTCCTTGGCTGCTTTTTTTTTTTTGCTAAACATTATGAAATTTTTCTTTGGGTGTTGAAGTTTGGCAATCTTGGCAAAGTGCAGAAAGGTTTGTGCACCAAAGCACCAGCCCTACGTAAAATTGCCCTCCCACATGACTGCCGATTTCCATAGCAAGGAAGTCTATTTTACTTCCGTATCCAAGACATTCATTTTCAGAAAACAGTACAAGCTCAAAGCTGTTTACTAAAAAAAAAACAGACATTACATATAACCAAATTTTAACCAGCCTCCGATTGAAAGATCTCTAACAGGTTGGGTTGTTTTACCTCTGAGCGGCACTTTTTTGCACACCATGGGCTAAATGGCCAGGTCACATGGACCCCGAAGGCTCAGAGAAGGTTGGGGGAGAGGACCCACTGGAACAGCTGTTGGGAGACAGATGGTAGCCTCCCGTCAAGGCCATCCAGCGTGTTCTTTAACGTGCACAGGGTATGGCTCTCCCGCACATGGGGCCACGGTTTAACGTCCCATCCAACGGATGACGGCCTTTCCAAGCCCATCGGTGTCCCCTACTGACCGTGGGCAGGGCGGGGAATTTTTGCGGAGACTAACTAATGGAAGTAAATGTACAGAAAACAGTAAATGTATCAGAATAAAACATTTAAATTATGTAAAAAATTATTAAATGAGGTCTTTCCATATTCCAGACCTCATTTATTTTCAGGAAATGATACTAGATTCATGTTTTACTGGAAAATTAATAAATAATAAAATAAAAATTAAATATAGCCTAATGTAATGTAAAAAAATATCCACAGCAACAAGTTGTAGGCCAGCCATACGATGTAGCATAACTATGAAAGAATCAATACTTATCAATTGGCCAAAAGATAGCTAATTTCCGAAAATAAATCTACTGAAATGAAAACTAAGGTTTAAATATAATAAAGTAAACACTAACTTTACAAAAGGTATCCAATATGCTGGACAAAATCTATAAAAAACACATAGCACATGGAACAGAGATAGCAGGTGTCAGCCATCTGCATCTTGTTTGCCTCAGTGAAGCATAACTAATTAAATGCAGGTGCAACCAGAATTTCTAAGAAGGATGTATTTACTTCCAGTTTCTAAGAAGGATGTATTTACTTCCAGTTTCCATTTTAAGAGCGGGAAAGATGCATAGAATGTTGGGAAAAATTATAAAAATAACTTGGGAATACTGAAATAGGTTTATGACAGAAAAGAGTGAAAAAAAAAAGCAGTACTTATTTTGTAATTACTTCCAAAATTTATCGTTTTTTAAAATAGCAGTTGATAACAGTTCAAATCAAATTTGCGAGCTTAAATCAGAAGGTTGCTTCAGCAAATAGGAACATTAACAAGAAAATCGGCAATACCTTTAGTATTTCTAAGAAATGACAATCAGATGGCTTTATAAAATTATTTATATTGTTGTTTAATAAAATAGGCTTCAAATTAAAAAAAACAATATAATTTTTAAAGCCTGAATTATATATTTTTTATAAATTATATATATATAAATTACAACGGCAATTTTTATTTGTAAAAAAGCGATTTTTTTTGTTGTACTAAAAACACATACATACGTCCTTGGCACCTCAATTCAGATTCTCCAAACGTATACAGACGACGTGGACACTGGAAGGGTTAAGGGGGATGCCCCTCACCAGACCAAGCCCTGTTGTGATTAACCTTATCCATGAATTCCATTGCTCCACAAACATGCACACCCACCCCACTGGGATGATTGCTATTTAACCCTTACTATGTCGAAGCCTGAAGAGTTGGGTTGTTTTACCTCTGAGCGGCACTTTTTTTGCACACCATGGGCTAAATGGCCAGGTCACATTGACCCCGAAGGCTCAGAGAAGGTTGGGGGAGGGGACCCACTGGAACAGCTGTTGGGAGACAGATGGTAGCCTCCCGTCAAGGCCATCCAGCGTGTTCTTTAACGTGCACAGGGTATGGCTCTCCCGCACATGGGCCCACGGCTTAACGTCCCATCCAACGGACGACAGCCTTTCTAAGCCCATCGGTGTCCCCTACTGACCATGGGCAGGGTATTTTGCGGAGATAAATCTCAACGCTGACCCAGCTGGGACTCGAACCTGGGAACTACAGATTACGAGCCTGGCACGCTACCGACTGAGCCACCCCCGCCCCGAAGCCTGAAGAATTGTATATAAACTAATTAATGTAGGAAAATGCGATTTTAGCCAAAATTTCTGCCGGAATTTTAGAATAAACTTTTCCATAGCAGTTATGCAGCTTTATAATAAAGTAACTCATTCTCAAATTCAGTGCATCGATCACTTTTCTCATATTTTTTAAATTAGGTAATTTTAAAGCAAATAAATTTTTATGACACTGCTTTACTTAGGCTTAGAGTTCGATCATCTAAAGTTTAAGAATATGCATTATGTGTTATATGCATAAATGACTAAATAATTTAGAAAAATTGAAATAAATGAAAGATTTAAAAGCAATAATCAAAATATTATGAACTGTTTATGTTAAAATAATACAGAAAAACCGATAAAAATATACATATTTTTCAAATTTTACTAAAGATAAAATGAGAAAAATACAGCAAAATTTTGCAATGTTTTAAAAACATGCTTAACAAATTTAACCTATCATTTTTTTTCTTCGAATTTTTGCCATTTTATTAAACACAATTAAATGCTCTTTCTTTTGGTATATAACATGATATATTTCCATTCATTGGTTACGTCAGGATGAGGTTCTAAATTTGTTTATTTTCTGAAAACACTTTAAAATAAATGCGGCCACCACAGTGAGTTCGGTTTCAGAAACCTGACACTGTAAAGTTACTAATGGCACCAGCATAGGTCACCATCTTGACTAAGATTTCCTTTTGTGATAACATTGTTTATTGAGCTGAGCTGAGCTGATTACTTTCACCTCCAACTTCATAGCAAAAACTAGCCTGCTAACTGCAGATGAGTAGAACTAGCTGGCTGAAGTAAATGAAAATTTAGTTTTCATGAATGCACCTTTACAACAATTTTTGCAACTAAATATTTCTTCAAGAAACATCAGTTACCGGTGTGGAGAAGTGTATACTTCTGAAATGTTGAAGAATGTTTGTGTTCAAGAACTTAGCAAGATGATACAGATAATTTCCCCTTACCTATTACACTGCATCAACTAGCTTTTCTGGAACACTGCTATAATAATTGAACAAAGTAGAAAGAAATATATAATATAGTAATTACCCAATTAAACTGAAGATTATATTTTATACTAGCACAGGTGATGCAACTTCTGGCATCTCTCCTTAGTTAAAAATCACTTGACATAATAGATGCATCATCTATCAAATGCTGGTTGAAAGATAGTATCTTCTGCATGTCATTACCCAATAAATAAACCAGAAATAAATTTGTGGCATATACTAAAAAAAAAAATTCAGTTACAAATGTGAAGTTTCAAGTATGTAAAAATAAATTTAACTTCTAGTCCAAATAATATATTGAAAATATGGCAGTTCATGTTTCTGGCAAAGTTACCTAGTACTGATCATTCTTAATTTCTGATGTTAAAAATTTTATGGGAACCATGTGTATTTAAAAAATGCATTAAATATTCAAAATATAGAATTTTCAATGTAAGTAGCATAATTACAAACCTATTTTTTGATCTTCATTTTCATGCTTAATACCATCAAGTACAGCAAGACAGCGCAGTAGTGCAGTGCCACCACCAGCTACAATACCTTCCTCCACAGCTGCCCTAGTAGCATTCAGAGCATCATTAACTCTATCTTTTTTCTCATTAACTTCCACTTCACTATAACCTCCAACCTTTAAAAGTAAAACACAACTTGAATACAGAAATTTAATGTCTAATAATAATCAAAATAGAGGAAAATGAGCAGTGTTTCAAATAACAACTTCTTGGACACAAAAATTGCAACACTATGAAATAACCCTCAAACCTTATTCAAACTGAGCAGAGTTGTAGAGAACGTTGCAAGGTAATAATTATTAATCACACAATCACCTGCAAATATTAAGGGTGTGTTTAGGGGACCCACAATATGGTCACAGTATGGGGTATGGACCTCCCCCCCCCATTTACAGTGATGCATGCAGCCAGATATCGAGGAATCATTGCATACAGGCTCCATATGGTGTTGGCTATGAATGTTAACAGAAATGTCAGCTGAGCACATCCTATATGTGCTCTATAGAGGAGAAATTTAGGGACAACATAACAGGTCATGGTAGGGTGTTGACAATCATAAACACTGTTGGACAATGTACTCCTGGACCCTCCTAGCTATGGAAAATACTTTTTTGTGTGAAATTGTTGACATTCGCCGATTATTTTAGTGGTAAAATGATTTGGTTTATAGCTGAAATTAAGCTGATAACTTAGTGGTAAAATGATTTGGTTTATAGTTCACATTTCACTGATGTTTAAATAATAAAATTATTGGCATAACTGAAATGCACATTCACTGTTTCATTTGCACTGACTTACCTGCTATCTGCTAGTGTGGCTTTTATTGGGATCTTGGGACCAACAGCATTACCTATATTTCTGGTTCTATGTGTGGTAACGATTGGTGTCTTGCATTCATCTTTTATGGATGTTGCAGTTTTTGTACCCATGAGTGTAGATATGCCTGAATATAATACAACCTCAAATATAAAGCACACAACAGTTTCAAAAGGCTGAAGAAAAAGAATAACCTACATAAATTCCTTTACACATACTTCATGAAATATGGAGATTGAAAAAGAAAAAAAGAGTAGATGGTTTTAAATTGACATAATACCTGTAAGATGGTATTTTCTCAAAAGTTCAATTCTTGTTGTGAAGATACAAATTTCCATGAAAACTTCAATAAAGAGAAAACTGGATGATATTACAGACATATGATCACACAAGATCATAAACTTAAAATACCAAAAGAAGCCTGCAGGTAGTTTGGGGTGAAACAAACAGCTAACCAGGTCTTCAACAGAGTGGCATGAATCATCAAAAGAACTAGTATACAGCATCAAAGAACATTGGCAAACTGTCTTAGTGAAGAAATCCTGACTGACAAGAAACGTCTAAATCAGCATCAGCAAAAGAGGATACAACCTGTCAACAGTAAGACTGTCTGCGCCAGCCTCAAGAGGATTCCATCACAGCGATAATATAACCCTTTAATTAAAAATAACCTAAAATTCTATCATTGAGCAATAAAATTAGAAAGTTTATCCTTCAAAATATTTGCATGTTAAAAGTTTTTAGGAGAAACCTCAGAAGCTTTTCGGAACAAGGACAGTGCTCAGTCTTCAGTGAAGGGACACTATATTGTGACATTAGGGCTGTTTAGAGCTTCTTTCCACACGGCATGAAGGGCGATTCCAGTGTCTCAGCTGCAGGCGGGGACGGGCAAGGTCATTATCTCAATAGCCTCACAAACTATAGTTCTGTAGAAAGTGGATGCATGTGCAAGCAGTGTGGCATGCTCCCAGTCTGATTGCCGCGTTATACTGCTAGCTTGACAGTGGCCATCGTTAGCTTGTTTTGACTGACACCTGTTTGATGCTCTGCAAATCTCTCTTGCAGAGAACATTGGTTTTTCTGATGTAGCAAACAACGGAAAAATTTGTCTCAATTTTTGTCCTTTTGATCATTTTCTTCAGATTTGGAGCAGGGCTGAAAACAATTTTGGGCTCTGAGTAATTTGCAGACTCATTCACACAGGAAAGGAGTGTAAGATATAGGTCTGGCAAAGGTCGCATGTTCGGATACGGTGATTGAGAGTAGAGCTGAATCTTTTCTGTTGTCATTTCTATATTTATTAGCTTTTCTGTTAAAATTGAGTGGAAGCAAAGGGATGCAGCAATGGAATGGATATTTTGAATTTTTTTTTAAACAATTGCTTGTTTGATGATATGGTGAAGGCCCTATGGATGAGGGAATGGAAGGCTGCAATTTTGTATGCCATGGGGTAAAGAGTTCACATGTATGATGGAGGGAACATAGGTAGGCTTTTGGTATACTGATGTTGTCAAGACTCGTGTGTCATCTTTTTGGATGAAAAGATCTAAATAGAAGATGGCACTGCTATTTTCCTCCTCCTTCATAAAAGGTATTGTAGGATAGTTTAATTGCTCATTGCTGACATTCCAATTTAAAAATATATTGTGAACATAGCGACACCGCAAGAGTAAAATTGCTGTTGAGTTATTTCGAGGTCTTAAAGGACAATCTCGGACAGAATGCTGGAAGAGGATGAGCCTATGGGGGCCCCTGAGTTCTGCCTGTGAATTTGGTTACTGAACTGGAAATTATTGTTTTTGTTAACAAGTTTGAAAGCCTCATGAATGGCACTGATTTCAGAAACAGAATATTTTTGCACTTCAATAATTTTTGCGAAAAAACATTATAGCATCAAAAATTAGAGTAGATGGGAATAATTGACTATTTTGCTGTTGGAATGGACAGATCTTTGAGTCTGTTGAGAAATTCTGCCATTGACTTTATGGAAAATGTGTGATCACAAATGAGGCTAGACAAAAATTTTGACAATATGTTTTCAAGAAAGAAAGCTGGGATGATCTTCTGCACACTAACAGCCGAATGGGATAATTATCTTTCTGCACTTTGCACTGGACTAATAGTCGTGGTGCCTGACAGTTGGATAGCACTGTGCTCTTCTTTAGGTCCTTGGAGAGCCATCTGTTATTTTTTAGCCAGGAAACCTTGTTTTTGATGCTAGTGGTGTGGTCACTGGAAGGAGAGCTATGCACCAATCCCCTGTGATGATGCATAGAACCAGCCAGGCCTAACACCTAATGTCCGACCCCGTCTTCTCGTGGTGCAGACCGTTAGTACCTTTCAAAAGAGATACTCTCTTGTGGAAGTGAACAGAAGGGGAGGGCTGCCAGATTAGTGTGGCCTACTGATCTGGACAACTGTGGTTACTTTTTTTTTCTACCCTGCTGAGGAGTGGTCAACCACACAAGGTCCTGGTGCTGACCATATAAACCCACTGGACAGATATATGGCTCTGAGCTTGATTATGGATCCTGATTTTGCTGCACTGGTGGGCTTCTGTAGAGGGAAAATCTTCTGCTGTGTTTTCTGTTTGTTTGTGGGTTGACAGCCCCAAGTGAATAGATTCACAGGATATGTTTATCAGCTGGTGGATAATCCTGAGCAGAAGTCATCGCAGGCACCTCTGAACTCTTTGCTTCTATTGGCATCATCAAATTCTACATTGGAGGAAGTCTTCCAGTGTAGATGGTTTCAGCCTTTAGTGGTGGGGGAATGGGTCTTTGCCCCAAGTCTGCGATTAGGGGCTGTTTAATGCCCCATGTCTGCGATTAGGGGGCTGTTTGATATTGTCGGCATTCCCTCACTAAATAAACATAGTTTCTTTAAACATCCTACTAACCATTTTCTCTCCATAGGTAGTTGGAATGTGGACTCTGCACAGAGCTTTTTCTCTTGATGTCCTCACACAAGAATTCCACCATTATAATTTAGATATTCTTGGCTTGCAAGAGACCAGATGGGCAGATAAAGGTCAGATTCTTCAAAATAATCTTAAATTTCTCTTTTCAGGGAGGGACGACAATAAGCATCACCAAGGCCTGGGTCTGCTTCTCAGCAGACACGCTAGTGATGCTCTTCTAGGATATGAGTGCATTAATGGTTTCTTACAGCAAAATTTCAAACAAGCATTAAAGACTTGAATGTTATCTGCTGTTATGCCCCCACTGAGGATGCCGATGAGGATGAGAAGGATAGGTTTTATGAACATCAGGATATTTTGAATTCTGTCAAGAAAGGAGATATTACCCTTGTTCTTGGTGACTTCAATGCCAAAGTTGGTACTGACTCTGACCTTTGGGGAGGAGTGATAGGTCCTTTTGGTATTGGTAGCTGCAATGGGTAATGTCTCCTACAGGTAAGTAAACTCAATGGTTTCAGAATAACTAATACTTATTACAAACACCGTGACATACATAAGTACACATGGATTTCACCTGATGGGCTGCATAAGAATATGATTGATTATATATTAATTAACAGCAAATGAGCTAGTTCTGTTAGGAATACCAGGTCATATAGGGGAGCTGAAATTGGATCTGACCATTACCTTGTTAAAAGTGTCTTGCAACTTAAACTTAAAAAATGTTGTGCTGGGTTAAAAAATTTACTTTTAATACTGAAGCTCTGAAAGATCAAGTTATAGCCAAAGCTTACCATGATAGGTTACTTAGTCATTATGACAGTCATGGTTTGCTTACTACTGAAGTTGAGGAAGAATGGGATCATTTTAAACGGGCTTTTTTGGACACTAACAGTACTCTTTTAGGAAAAAAGGAGCAGAAGAGACAGAATTATCTGAGTGATAAGGCACTTGAGCTTATTTCGGAAAGAAGGAACTGCAGGAATGTCTTTAATCAATACCCTACTAGTCCTCATAGAAAGCATTACAGAGAACTTAATAAACGTGTAAAAGATCAGTTAGCTGCTGATAAGAATCTTTTATCTTGATGGTTTGGCTGACAAAGCCGAGGAAGCAGTTAGACAGCACAACAGCAGAGAGCTGTACCAGATAGTTAATGTTTTATGTGGTAGAAAATGGAGAGGCATACAAGGATTGAAGGATAAACAAGGTAAGGTTATAGAAGAGAAGGATTCTGTCATGGCTAGGTGGGCTGAACATTTCAGTGATGTTCTAAACAATTTAGTTAGTTCTACTCCCATTGTTTGCAATGATGATAGATGCATTGGTGGTTTTAATGTTGGCCCTATAACATAGTCTGAAGTTATTTTGGCTGTATCTAAACTTAAACTACATAAATCCCCAGGGGTAGATAAAATTATTACTGAATTGCTTAGAACTGGGAATGTTTCTGTTACCAATTGGATGACTGAAATTTTGAATATCTTTTATGATAAAGGCATGGTTCCTAAGGATTTTACCAGAGCTATTGTTATCCCTATTTTCAAAAAAGGTGATCGCAGTTCTTGTGTTAACTATAGGAGTATCAGCCTACTTTCTGTTCCAGGTAAAGTTCTTTGCATGATTGTGCTTAATAGAATTAAGAATCTGGTTGACAGTCGATTGCATGATGAGCAATGTGGATTCAGAAATGGTAGGGGATGTGTAGATAAGATATTTTCACTCAGGCAGATTCTTGAGAAATGTTTATAGTTTCAGAAACCTTTGGTTGCTAGCATTGTTGATTTCAAAAAGGCTTTCGACTCTGTTGATCGTCATAATTTGTGGTTGATTGTGAGATCATATGGTATACCTGACAAGTTAGTTAACATAATGAAAGCTCTCTATAATAACACTGAGTCGTGTGTGAGAGTTGGTAAGGCTTGTAGCAATTGGTTTAGCATTACTTCTGGTGTACGACAAGGGTGCATTTTGTCTCCTTTTCTCTTTAGTTTGGTTATTGATTATGTTATGCGAAATTCACTTCAAGGGAAAGATTTTGGCTTTAAGTGGGCTGGAGATATGAAAATTTCTGATTTAGATTATGCTGATGATTTAGCCCTTTTGGCAAATGATGTTGATGAGACTGGTAGTAGAGTAGGTTTGGTTATAAACAAAGAGAAAACTAAAGTGATGGAAATTGGTCAGGCAGGCTACGATTCAGTTAATCTGAATGGTTGCAGTCTTGAGCAGGTGTCACAGTTAAATGGTGATGTGCGGCATGAGATTAACAGACGAATAGGGATTGCTGCCGGAACTTTTAAGAATCTATGGAGAGTGTGGAGAATAGGCGTATACACCTAAAGACTAAAATTAGACTGTATAATAGTTTGGTTCTTTCTAGGGTTAGTTATGGTAGTGAAATTTGGACACTTTGTTAACTAGATGCTTATGCAGTATCTTGGGTATTAGGTGGTTCAACTTTGTAACTAATGATGAGGTTAGGCAAAGGCGTTTGCAACCTCCTTTAAGCAGCATATTGTGCAGAGATGGGGGGGGGGAAGAAAGCACAGCAGTTAAATTTATGTAGCCTGACACACCCAGTGGCACAAGCTTTCATCTGACACATAAATCATTGAGTTTGCCTGTCACACTTGAAATATATGGTGGAACAACTGTTTGACAAACATACATCAGCCCAGGAACAGAAGTTGCAATTTTGAGGAACTTAAAATGAAAACCTAATATAAAAATACTTCTAGCAGATAAAATGGAACAAGTAATAATTAGAACTGATGAGTTTAATGACAAAATATAAACCATGCTTGTGGAGCTGGAAATATAAACCATACTAGTGACCATAAAAGTGGAGACAATGACTCATGGTGCAATTCCAACATGCAGCATAGATTAGTGCAAATAAAATCGTACCACTTCCTATCCAACCAATGCACCTTCAGAAACTTTCAAAATCACCTACAGGTGATCCTCCAATCATATCAGGGCACTCCTGGTCCATATCTTGACATGGCAACCCCATGCATCTACTGATTGAGTGCCTTGCATTTCCCATACATCCCCTCACATGGACATCGCTTGCTTAATGATATGCCAAAGTGGATGGCATGAAACACAAAGCAATGCCTAGTCACCAGTATCTTCTATAATCAGCCAGCTCATCCCACTAATAGGAGGGAGAAGTTCAGAATCCTCTGACACCTATTGACTCATGCCAAAGCAACCACCACTGAGACGGCAGAGTGCTATTAATAACATCACAGCACAAAAGAACTGTCCCCAACGTATGAGAAGCAGCAACAAGGAATCTGTGAAAGAACTAGCACACATAAAGAACATCACACATTCTGTTCTCCTTGTATAACTGAAGGGGCAGGATGACAATTAACCATTACTCCATTAGTTCTCAACGGCTGACTGTTTTTCCCTATACCACATGACTAGTATCTTTGTGGCAACAAAAACAGCTAAGTGGCAGCCATCCTATCTAAAATAGCACCCATTGCATCATGTAATAAATAGATGTATTAGTTTCCAGATCAGTATATATATTTTTTTAAAATAACTACATTGCCTAACTGTTATTAAATAATTTAAAATGCTACAAACACTTGTTTTATCATAATTTTTATTTCTCAGTAGAATTATTCTTAACTTACTTTTAACACAGCTACTCCACTAGCTAACCTTGCTAATCTTTCACTAAGTTTTTCTTTTTCATATTGAGAATTTGTGAGTTCTATTTCATCCTTAATTTGTTCTACTCGTCTGTCAATGTCTTGTTTAGATCCTTTTCCCTGTAATAAGAAATTATATTAAACTCAAAACTTATCCCATCAAACTCATACCACACACATATAACTTGTTTTCAATACCTACAGATATTTTTCAATACCCATTCTCCTACAACAAGGATTAAAACATATATATATGATAATAGGTATTGAAGTAGGTTAGTCATAAATAGAAATAAAATTGATCTCAGAATTTAAACTAGAAGGATGCATATCGCCTCTGGTGCATATGAGAATATTGTTTTCAAAGAAGTTTTTCTTTACTTACTGTTTCATTTGTTAAGTGTTAATTTGAGCTAGTGGTTTGATGGGGAAAATGCAAATAGTATTTCATTAGTAATTATACAACGTAAGAGTATTTGTCTTTTAATTCTTAAATCTAAAAAGTGCATTTCCTACACCTTCTCTCAGAAAAGTGGGTAGATTATTACTGTCATTGGAATTTCTTAAAAAAACTACCACTATTTTTTCAAATTTTTATTCTACACGTATTATTTGTAAAACTCTATCAACTCTGCTGTTTCATCATGTCAGTGATCTGTAAAGTTATACATATATTAAAACTACTAAGTATTTGAAAAATGAGAATTAGAGTATTTCGTTAGTATCAATAAAAGTTTTCTAATTATCATTTTCATTCTTCCAATGGAAACTCCATGACGTTCACACATTCCACCACCAAAATTTCATATTTCTACCATTAGTACATTGTTGCAATATTCATTTGAAATTTTCAATATTTTTTCACCATTTGAGGGCACAATAATAGTGTTTAAAAGATTCCAAAAGTGCAAATCTTAATATTTCATCAATTCCTAACACTAAAAAGATTTTTATTTATATCTGAATGCAAACAATTATCCACTAAAACAAAAATTTGCTTTTTCCCACCCTCTCTTGGTCTAAAAGGTCAATTCATTATTGGCAATGGAAACTGTCACCTTCATATTCCACCACCAAAATTTCAAATTTCTAGTTTAAATATGTCATTTGCAATATATGTTTAAAATTTTCAAATTTACCACTACTACAAGGTATAATTATAGCTTTTAGAGAGATTAATCTGCTAACCAAAAGTGGCCCACTGGGCACTCTAATCCTGATATCCAGCCTTCAATCAATCAAGATGGACTTATCACCCATTTAAAGTTTGAGAATAGGTTGAGGTTGTTTCAGCCCCAAGGCCTCTAATCATTCACTTTATCCTGAAGGAAACTTCAGAGGGAACCACTACTAGATGGTTCGATTAGTCTTTCACCCTATACCCAGGTCTGATGATCACTTTGAACATCAGAACCACTACAGACTTCCACCACAGTTTCCTCTGGCCAAAACTATTTTCTCATTTTCTTTGAAAACAAGATAAAAATACATCTCAACCCTCCCAAGATAATACATACAACCTGTATATACAGTACCATTTACTTAAATTCACTACAGTGTAACATAATATCTTGAAAAATCAACCTTCAACGACCAATACTCCTGGAATAAAAAGGTAACTTATAAATGACTGAGAACAGCCACCTCTCTCCACTGGGGTGTACATATCAAAATTAATGATCCTGCAAACACATTAAACCACAAGGATGATTTATATTAACCCCCCTAACATTATTACTAGAGATAACTTCCCCTTCAACCAGATTTCAATTAAACTATAGAAAAAAATCTTAACAATAAAAATAACATCCTATGCAATAGACCAAAGTGGGCAAACAGCAGCTTGAGACACAGCAGCTCCCAAGACAATATTGGGTTTCCTTGCCAATTTCCTAAAATTTTATATTAACCCTTTGAGATTGGGGAGAGGAAACAGTAGGCTTCTGTGAGGTATAAAATTCAGAAGTATGCCATTGAAATCGCAGCTTTCAATAGATTATGAAGAAAATGGAAACATAACCAAAACTTGTTTTAAACAAGTATGGATGATGCAACTGGATTCTGCATCATCACTCTTCATGCATTACACCAGTGTCTCACAAACTTTTTTACTCTGAGGCACACTGAATCTAATTTTTTTTCCGCGGCACACCTAAAAGAATAAAAGCAAACTATATAATCATCATTATATTTGCGCTTTATTGAAGTCATCAGCTTGGTTTTACTTGAAGATTTGCTCTCGTTCTTTAATTCATAACTCGGCATTTGTTTTAAATATTTGTCCATTCTATGGCTTGAAATAATCAAAAATTAATACGAAAATTTGGAAAAAGCTTGATAAATACTTACAAGATCCCAGTTGATAAAATCTGAAAGATTTTTGTAAGTAATCAAACAAAGTAACTGACTTTTGGAAACAAATCTCAGAAGCAAAGTATCCAATCTTCAGAAAACTGGCTTCTGACTACTATTTTCGGGACAACTTACTGCTGTTAATCTCTCTTCTCTGTAATGAAATTTGTCACCAAAATATCATGCTATCCTCATTAACAGCCACCTCACTGAGCTTCTTAGAACAGCTTTGACATCCTACCTGCCAGATTTCAAACTATTAAACTGCAAAAATGAAGACTTGTCTTCAACAAGCAGAGATTAATCATATTCTGCTTTGGTGAGTAGGAATACTATATAGTTATTTTTTTTATTATTTATACAATTTTAAAATATTTTCTGACTCTTGGAATATTTAAAAAATATATGAAAATTATTTTATGTGGCTCTTATTGAAGAACTTGCCCATCCCTGCAATAGACTAACCCCCAGCATGTAATCTACTACGTAACTATACATTTAAAACTCCTAAAGTTTCACTGTGTACACAAAAGATGGCAGCACCCTTTCATCAGCTCAATTGCCATAAAAGCACAAGAGAACATAGAGTGTAAGGAGTGGTTTATTGGATCCACAGGTCCAATGTTTCATAAGACACCACCATCAAGACAAGCTTGATCTAGTTTAAGGATTGGATTGTTTTACCTCTGAGCGGCACTTTTTTGCACACCATGGGCTAAATGGACAGGTCACA
Organism: Ryuthela nishihirai; assembly: GCA_038380435.1. Lineage (NCBI taxonomy): Eukaryota > Metazoa > Arthropoda > Arachnida > Araneae > Heptathelidae > Ryuthela > Ryuthela nishihirai. The sequence goes on from JAWZYU010000025.1 coordinate 1,842,904, forward strand.
TGGACCCCGAAGGCTCAGAGAAGGTTGGGAGAGGGGACCCACTGGAACAGCTGTTGGGAGACAGATGGTAGCCTCCCGTCAAGGCCATCCAGCGTGTTCTTTAACGTGCACAGGGTATGGCTCTCCCGTACACGGGGCCACGGCTTAACGTCCCATCCGACGGACGGCGGCCTCTTCAAGCCCATCGGTGTCCCCTTCTGACCGTGGGCAGGGCGGGGAATTTTGCGGAGATAAATCTCAACGCTGACCCAGCTGGGATTCGAACCTGGGAACTACAGATTACGAGCCTGGCATCTAGTTTAAGGAGACCAGAAGTGTTTTGCACAAGCAAGGTCACTGCCCACACCATGTAGGTTGACCATGAGCTGCAGAGAGTTTCAAATGTTGCATTTGACAATGCTTCAGGTATTACAAAAACGTTTTCATCTGTATACTTACAAGTGGGTTGGCAATTATGACAGATGATAGGATAGTCCATAAAGAATTTGCAGTTACCATGTTTGCAAAACTAGACAAAGATAACAAATGCCCTAAGAAGAATCACATTCACTGAAGAGGCTATATTCCATGTTTCAGGGAGGGTAAACACACAAAAAGTTTGCTTACCCTCTCCAATCTGGGATCAAAACATCCTTATGCTACATAGAGCACACCAGAGACAGCTACAAAGTTAATTAACAGACAAAGTTAATGTGCGGCATTTTGCACTTTGATATGACACTTCCCCCCCCCCCAAAGTAACTCTGTAACAAAGTATGATTTTAACTAATAATAATAGCAAAATACATTTACTGTAAATATCCTTCAAATATTTTAAACACTATTTCAATTTGTTCAGTTGGTGCTGTGGTGGACCAAATTTGCATTATTTTACCTGCTGCTTTTCCATTTACTATGGATCTGCACTGAATGTTTCTATTGTTGATAATCACTTGATGACCCCAATATTTTTGGCTAAAAATTAATATTTAATTACTTTGGCTAAAACATAATAAAATATCAAATTAAATATAAAATAAACATAATAAAACATAATAAAATATCTAATTACTTTGGCTGGTACTTTTGGCTAAAAAATAAGATAGATAATAACTGCTAAACAAGGATAAGAAAGCAATACTCTTTAATTGCACATATTTAGAAATGGACTGGATCAAGTATAATCCAAACAAAAATTCATTTTCAAATCTAAATTACTTATTTGTTAATAAAATACCTTAAGCAGCAATGTGTCATCTTTAGTAATTATTACTTCTGAAACTTCTCCTAGATCAGAGGGCTGAATGTCTTCCAATTTTACTAAGTTACCTTCATCACCAAATACTGTTCCACCAGCAGCAATAGCCATATCATGCAAGGTATTTTTTCTATTATCTCCAAATCCTGGAGCTTTAACAGCAGCAACTTGAAGACCAACTTTTAATCTGAAAAGTTAAAATATATATTTTTCATCATTGACCGACAGAGTGACAAAAATAAGAAATTTCAGTTCTTGTGCTAATTAGAACTACAAGTCTACCTTCCACTCCTGATAAAGTTCTTTGCATAAATTCTACAACAGAATTTTATTGATGGCCAACCTTTATATAACAGTGTGGTTTTAGAAATAGTAGGGATTACACAGACTAAATCTTTTCCTTAAGTGAACAGATTCACAGGATACCTTATATCAGCTGGTGGATAATCCCTTACTTTAGGTAATTAGGTATTCCTAATCCCACACTGGAGTCAAGGATGTACATACCCAGGAAGTCCAATCCCCCCAAAAAAGTGGTCATCTTATACGAAATCTCAAACCTTTCTACCTGCTTTGAAATACAAAACAGTTTCCTTTGTATAATTTTATTTTACAAAGGCAACTGGACCATAGTATATGTCCATTGCTAAAAATAGCTTTAAAAAACTAAAATTTTTATTTCATATAGAATATCATTTTAACCTTTCCTGTCCAGTGCCAAGTGACTGCCTCTAATGCTGATGTGACCAAACACCCAGTGACTGTCAAAATGGTGGAGCTGCTGGAAAAATCTTGAAAAAGTGAGGCTGATGCCTCACCAAGATCAAAGCATGTAGTGAGCTCAGCGTAAAGCACACACCAAAAATGATGCTTAGCCATTATATGTTCCAAATCTGGTATAGGAAACTGGCAGCTCTGAGCCCTCTAAAAATTGGCTCTTGACAGTTTTAGCACTAGAGCAAGTTGGCAGATCATAGTTCGAAAGCACTAATGCAATTCAAATGCTCCAAATTTGATCGAGAAGACGAGCTAAAAAAAGTCACAATGATGAAAAGAATTATTAAAAAAATCTGCCATTCAAGTCTTATTGTATACACTTGAAAAATATTTTAATTTATTATTAAGTTTTATTTTTGTTAACAAAATAATCTAAAAATGAAAAAACCTTCAAGCAGCTCTTGCCATGGAGGTCTGACAGAAGCCTGCCAGTTTAAAGGGCATAGTAGAAGGTCTGAAAGGATGGTGGGACGTATTGTGCAAACAACACAAATATCCATGTTTTATCCGGGACTCGAACCCAGGTCTTTTTCTTCTTCTGTTGCTCTTGACCAATACAGATTAAAATTTGCGGCTCTCAAAATTTGTCTGTTTATCTCCTTTTTGCTGTTTTGGCTCTTTACCAAAAAAAAAAAAAAGGTTCCCGACCCTTGGTTCAAGGCAAGACTGATAGCTCACAACTCTGCAGCAATTGTGGAACACTATGGTGGGATCTGTAAGATACACCCACACTAGTCTGTAAAGATAAAATTACAGCAGACCATGGCCGATTTCACTGATGTGCTGGACTTCAAAACATTGGTAAGGACAGAACAGTGGCTTGTAAAGAGTTGCTGATACATAAATGAGATGGCCCAGCAGAGATTGCAATTTCGATGCCTACTGTAGGGCTTTTCCTGATGGCAAAGACAAAGAAAGTTTGTCGGTCTCAACATAAACACTCTGAACTAGTGAGGTGTAGAAGGCCCTTGGACAAACACAGAGGGCCTGATGATGGAGAGGGTACAATACCTTCACCACCAAATTTCTGGTGGAATCATACACCTGGATTTCATAGTCCAGTTTTGACTGGACAAGTGCATGGTAGAAGTGGTGCAAAGAATATGGGTCTGCTCCCTGTGAGTGAGAGAGACCTTGGAGATGTTCAATGCCCATGTGAACTTGGATCTGAGATGACATGCGAGGTAAAAATGCCAATTTACGGTTGAAGATGACACCAAGAAACTTGGTCTCCACTACAACTGGAATGATAACCCTGAGCTGCAGTTCAGGGTTCAGATGAAAATGAAACCAATTGAGCATTGACCAACCAGAGCAATCGTTCAGGGAAGTTTTCAGTTGTTATTCAATGACTCTCATTCTGTATGAAGAGCAAAATGTTAAAATCGTCAACATAGAGGGCATTGCCTACAGTCAAAGGAAGTGTATGATAGAATTTATCCTGACAGCAAAAAGCATAACACTCAAGATGCAGTCCTGTGGTATCCCCTGTTCTTGGGGAAAAAAGGCTGCAGCAGTATTACAGAAACAGATATGAAAAGAACAGCATGTGACATCTCAAGCCAATGCCATGGAGATCACAAAAGAATGCCAAATCTCTCCACCACGTCATGTTTTTTCAATGGCAACAATACTGATAATTAGGTGATCTCTGCATAAGTGAAAAGGAATTACTGTTTGCTGTTCGAGGCACATCATGTAATCAAGGGTGACCATTGCCTGTAAAAGTCAGGGTGGGTTTTGGAAAGAAGGTTGTGGTGTTCTAAATACCAGGCAAGTCTGGCATTGACCATTCTTTCCACCTTGTCCAGGCTTTGGGAGAGCCAAGAAAAATAGCCTCCTGCCAGGAATCCAGAAACTGCTTTGAGAAAAATACAGTTAAAAAGTCAAAGCAGCTGATTGCAACTCGACATTGAGAGATGTAGGAACATGATGGAATGGACACTGGCATGACAGCAAATGCACAAAAACGTGCAGAGCAAGGTGCAGCTGCTCCACCATGAATGGCCTATTGTAAGGCTCCAGGCCATTCGAGTGGAAAGACAACAGAGGGCATTCGGCCTTGCTCTTCAGGGTCAGAAACTCAGATCAATAGGAAGAGATGGAGGAAAACAATTCCTCATAATATCAACAATTGCATGTAATATGTGCTCTAGGATTGATAATAAGTATGATGAATAGTTTCCACCCATCTTCTGGACTTTATCCCACATGACCCTTAGAACTGGCTGTGTGGGTATAAAAGATGTATATTTGATCCATGATTCCTTCTGGCTTTGTAGACTTTTGCCCTGGCATGCCTGAATACTTAAGGTTGGATGATGTCAGATATCTCTCAGAAAACCACAGGACTAGTTCTGAGCCCTATAAGCTGCAATACAGTCAGAATTCCACCAGTTTCAGAAATTGAGGAAACAGTATTAAAGTCTGAGGAATGGCCAAGGCAGCTGCTTGGACGATACAGTCTCTAATTTCCGTCTTTGTAACATTAATAAGGCTCCTGGCTGACAGAATACACAGGAGAGATCGAAACTCCTGTCAGCTCAATCAAGTATCCACAGTGATTGTAAAGGGTCACAAGGCCCTTCCTCATGTAACATTACATGGGAGAGGTCACTAACTTATAGCCTTACGTAAATGAGATGGCCCAGCAGAGATTGCAATTTCGATGCCTACTGTAGGGACAACTCCTGATGACAAAGAAAGTTTGTCGGTCTCAACATAAACACTCTGGACCAGTGAGGTGCAGAAGGCCCTTGGACAAACACAACTCCTGATTTATGTAATTCCATTATATGTTATTTATGTATGTCCATTATATGTAAGGCTATAAGTTACTTATGGAAGAGAATCACCTCCCCATGGTTTTGTATCATATCCATGTGTAAAGGATTGAGGAGGAGCAGATGGTGAGGTCAAGGGCAATAAAAGCTCAGGTTGGAGAGTGAAAATATGTACTGACACTGGTGTTCAACAGGGGGATGGCATTAGAGGTGGATGGCAACCACCTCTTATGGATACAAGTTGGTAGTGACGGATAGGATCTGTAATGGAGAATGGTGGCACACGAGGATAGTAACCAGATTGTGGTATCGGTGACTGCCTGCAAGTATGTCTCCTGCTGGCACATGCAGTTGGGCTCATGTGCCTCAAGGAGGACCTCGATGTCAAGATCCTTCTGGAATCCACAACAATTCCATTGTACGAGTATGGCAATCTCAGGTTTTAGTGGAATGAGTGATCGACAATTTTCTATCCATTTTTACCATTTCACACAATGGTTTAGGGAATTGAGGGTGGTCTATGTCCATGTCCTTGAAGTCATCCAAAGACATGGTCATCAAGAGAATCCTTCCCCAGAAGATACTTCCAGGTGGTAGATAACGCAAGCAGACAGTCAAAGAAAATCCCACAAAGAGATGGCCAACTCATGGTGAGCCCTTTTGCAGTTGAGGTAGGAAGTGAAGTGTTCGATTTCATGTTAGTTAAATTTAAGGTACAGTGCCCTTGGCCCAACAAGATGCCCAATCAGGCACCAGAGCTGCAAAGGCATTATACGCACACAGACAGTGAGCCAAGTCCTCACAAATGAAAAATAAGATGAAAAGATTGAGGGAATTCACAAACCCCAATGTGGGCAAGGCACCTCATTGCACAGGTGGTACAAGCAGCTCCAGCCCACCAACTGAATGACCCTAAGGAGGACCTCCCACTTAACATGAGTCAGCATGTTTAGTGGTGAGTGGGGTATAGCTGCAAAGTTAGTACAGTAGAAAAGCTAAATTGGAAACAATTGTTCCCTTTAACAATCTCCTCCTTGAGAAAAATGGTAAAAAATAATTGTAAAATTTGGGGGCAGATTTTTGTAAAGGTAACATTGGAAACCCCCCCCCCCTCTCTCTCCAGAAACTAAGAGAAAAATCCAAAAATATCTTCATTCTCTACATCAATGGTCCCAACTACATCAATCCCCCCAGTGAACCCTTTTAAACCAAAAAAAGTGCTGGAAACTCCTAAAATTCAGAGCCACAGATGAAAAATATATTTATAACATAATTGAACAATTCTTTACTGCTTAAGGTTAAGGCTTTTTAATTAAAGAATTTTTAGCACGATCCCCTTGGAGTTCATGAACCACCAAATGGGAACCCACTGCTCTACATGCATGTATAATGCAATTATGTGACATGAATTATAAGGTATGGAAGTACTTACCTATTCAACACCATTGTGCTTAAAGCTTCACCATCCACATCTTCAGCAATAATGACCAGGGGCCTTCGCTTTGAGTTTGCAAATTCTAGAGCAGGAATAATAGACTGGACACTGGAAATTTTCTTTTCACTGAACAGTACCAAAGCATCTTGAAATTCTGCTTTTGCCCCTGATAAAATAAAATTGAACTAGTTACACTAAGTAATGTTGAGTAGCAATTTGCAAAATCAATATACTCATTTTATTTCCTTTCAAATTACCATAAAAGCTTACCTTTGGCTGTATTTATGAAGTAAGGTGAAATGTAGCCTCTATCAAATTTCATTCCTTCAATAACTTCCAGTTCATCGTGCAAGGTTTTCCCATCCTAAAAAATAAAGAACTATAAGTCACTTTTAAAAGACAAATCTAATGCTAAAATCAGTGTTGGAAAATGTTACAGGTGAATGAAACAAATTGATCCTTGTTTTTGATAAGACTGGTGTCGTACTAGATTGCAAATTTTTCCTCAGGTGGAAAAAAAATTACAGACACTGTTGAGCAATGTGTACAGTATGTGGTCTGGCATTATTGTACTGGATTTTGGTGTTTGGCCTGCTCTCTAGAACTGATAAGGCTGTAGCAAGGAGAATGATATGCACATACCATTGGGTGGTTAAATTACTGCCTTCATGTACAAGCTTCATTCAGGTATCAATGAATGGTACTAACATATACTGGAGGTGCCTCATCAGTCATTCTGCCACTGGATATCTGATACTGATAGCCATCTGGAAAATCTACTGATCATCCTGATCCATAATCATGCAATGACAACCTGATCGGTCCATTAATGCCAACCGTTGGCATATTACATATCAATGAGTGCAATTGTTTCTTTTATTTTTTTTTTGCATAAGCCATCCTGCTTGCAATAGGCCTTGGATAAACCTTGCTCAAGTTCACTGTGTTAAACATCAGTCTACAATGTACAAATTACTGCATTACCCTTGATGATAATCCGATTTACAAGTTAGGTTTGATTTCTTTAATCTACATTGGTTTACTTTTGCCCAATAACAACCTTCACTACAACTAAAAGAATTTGTGTCATGAATGATCCAATGAATGCAATTGATCAAGTCACCTTGTAAAACACTGGGCCATGTTTAAAAATATACCATAGTGAAAAATATAAAAATAATGTTTCACGCAAATATTATTCAGAAAAAAATTACCTTTCACGTTAAATAAATAATTTAACTTTTTATTGATAAGGTTTTCTAAAATTAACTCTTCCAGGTCCCTGACAAATCGAGATGTTGACAGAATCCAAGATGATTCCTAAAATTATTTTTACCTATCTTCCTATTGCTTTTGGCTTTGACATTTGTCGTTTGGTTGGTTTGTGAATTTGACAAAATGCTTCCATGTGTTTCGAACTTCCACGTCTTTCGAATGAGATGGAGAAACTTAATGATTTATGTGCCAAATGAGAGCTTGTGACGCAGGGGAGTGTTGCAGGCTATATATAAAAAAAAAGACTCCCTATGCTCACCCCCCTAAAAAAATGGAATATAGTCATTCTGCCATTACATCAGAACACCTGAGCCTACAGTTACGAGTTAGGTATCAAATGAAAGCTCGTATAATGACAGTCGTACACTATTTTGAATTTCGCCCTGCACTATTTCCTCCTAATAAAATGCGGCGTCGGGGGGACTTTAACAAGTAGTATCTCAAATTAAAGCTTGTGATGTTTCCAAATGTTGTGGTCTACCTCAAGCCAGTATTCAAAACGATGGTAAATATGATCGACCGAGTTCATATTTGTTTCGAAGGAAGATAGGGTGTCGATTTACCTAATCGACAAGATTGCCAGAGCCCTATCTTCCTTTGAAGTGAATATGAACTCGGTGACTGATTGTGCCATCGATATGTATCGATTCTACTTTTTAGGGCATTCTATGCATCTTTCCTGCTCTTCAAATCGAAACTATAACTAAAACAATAAGTAAAAAGAGCCTTCTTTAGCCAGCACCAGCATAAACTACGTCGTGGCTTAGTTAATTGCTAGGACACTCGCGAGTTAAGTAGTTATAATAATGGATTGTTTAGAGTAAGCGCTGTTGGATCACACATTGGATAACATGACCATGCATCCAGTTAGTATTTGTACTTTTAAAATTAAACCTTCGTTTTCATTCATAGATTTAGTTTATTTCCGTAAATAATTATCTTTCAGTAGAATATTATCAATCTTTTGGAGTTATGCTACATCAGATGGCAAGCTTACAAGTTGCTGCAGATATTTTAACATCATATTAGGTGATATGTTAATTCTTCTTCCACTATTTCATAATTTTCTAGTAAAAAAACTTGGATCTTGTATTGCTTCCTGGAAATGGTCTTGGATACGGAAGCAAAAAAAAAGACACTCGGCACAAAAATAAGTCCTCACGTGGGAGGACAATTTTCGGCAATTCATCAGTTTTAAAAGATTTTTACCCCCCCCCTACTTCAATATATTGGCTATGCTTTTGTTTGGGTTGTTTTACCTCTGAATGGCACTTCATATGCCATGGGCTAAATGGCCAGGTCAGAAGGACCCTGAGGGCTCAGAGAACGGGGGACCATTGGAATAGCTGCTGTCAAGGCCAACTAGTGTGTTCTTTAATGTGCACAGGGTATGGCTGTCCCACACACGGGGCCACGGCTTAACATCCCATCAGACAGACAGCAGCTTTTCCAAGCCCATCGGTGTCACCTACTGACTGTGGACAGAGCGAAGAGTTTTGCAGTGATAAATCTCAGCAACCTATATTGGCCATTCTGACAATAGTCATTTGTTTCATTTTGCCTTGGGGCACTAACTTTTCATCACTTAAACAACATTAATGTGAGTAATCCAGTCACCATGTATAACACTGGATCATGTTTTAAAATACATCATGCTAAAAAGAATCATTAAAGGAAATAAAAATCATGTTTCAGACCTCTATAAAAACCCTTTTAAAAGCTTTTTATTTGCAAAATATTTTACTTTCAGAAAATCCAGGATTATATGCTGATTAATTTGGCATATATTTAAGCATCCCATAATTCCTTTATAATTAGTTATTTGGAAAAAAAAGTTTGAGCTTTTTTTTTTCTGATCATAGTGAAAAAATATTGAAAAAAAATATTTGGGCCTCTGGATGCAAACCAGTTTTTCAAATTGGACTCTGGAAGAGTTAAGCTTCAATTGCATAGTCAGATCTATTTTCTCACTATACTGCAGTGACAAGGTCTTATTTGGGTTGTTTTACCTCTGAGCGGCACTTTTTTGCACACCATGGGCTAAATGGCCAGGTCACATGGACCCCGAAGGCTCAGAGAAGGTTGGGGGAGGGGACCCATTGGAACAGCTGTTGGGAGACAGATGGTAGCCTCCCGTCAAGGCCATCCAGCGTGTTCTTTAACGTGCACGGGGTATGGCTCTCCCGCACACGGGGCCACGGCTTAACGTCCCATCCGACGGACGGCAGCCTTTCTAAGACCATCGGTGTCCCCTACTGAACGTGGGCAGGGCGGAGAATTTTGCGGAGATAAATCTCAACGCTGACCCAGCTGGGACTCGAACCTGGGAACTACAGATTACGAGCCTGGCGCGCTACCGACTGAGCCACCCCCGCCCCAACACGGTCTTATTAAAATTAATATGTTTGTAAATATGTTTAATTTTTCATTTTCATAAAATTCTGTTAATTTGTTTATTTTGATATATTACTTGACTATTGTGTTGATTGGTTATTTTTCTAAAAAAATCCAGTTGACTTGTTCATGATTCTGTATAGTTGGTGAAAGATAGTATATCCAACACGTTAACATATCCAAATAACACAGGGTCTTCCTTGCACTAGTACCTATCAGAGCTTCAAGTGTTATACAAGAGTCTGTAAAAACACTATAGATCATCTAATTTCTATAAAACATTGCTCTAAATGTCTTCTTAAACAAGAGATATTAACTATATTTTGCTATCTACTATGGCATCTTGGCACATCTGTAGATTTGAATTCGTTCCTCCAAACTAGATATAACTTATTTGAAAGCTTGTTTTCACAAGGATAAAAAAAAACATCACAACATAAAAAAAATTCAAGTCAATTTATCACAAGTATATGGGGATTATGCCTGTTCATATTGCTCTATTATGGAATAGATACACAAATTCAGAGGAGGACAGCAGAGATTCAAAGACCTCCCTCAGTCAGGAAGGCTGAAGGAGGCCAGACCATCACGATTCAGGTAATAAGTTTAGATGTCATGTATTGAGTGTGGGATGGATTGGCAGTGTGAAACAATTATTCGTCAACTTTTAAAGTTATGAAAGATCTGTGCCAAATGGATATCCCACAAACTTACAGATCAAAAACCTTTTTTGATGTTCTGTCAGTTTGTGGGCAGTTTGTGGGGAGCTAAGGGCTGGTCACCTTATGGAAGGAGATGCTGGCAATGTTTTAACCTAGTGGCCCCAAATGGTTAACAGACATTGTCACAGGTGATGATACTTGGTTTTATTACTATACAACTCCCTGAAAGATCAATAACTATGCTTGGGTTGTGGAAGATGAACCATGTCCCCATATCTTCTGACAAAACCCTTCACTGAAGGAAGATGACTTTCATAATTTTTTTTTCAATTCCAAAGGAGTGGTAAGCCCTGGACATCTTACTTGAAACAATGACTATAAATGGCCAATACTACACCAACATTGTTTTGCCCAAAATGGTTAATGAGATAAAGGAGTAGCATACAACAACAGGCACGTCAACGGCTCTTCACGACAATGCCAGTGCTCACAAAATCCGGCAAGTTAGGCATATCTGGAGCTGGAAAAAAATCTAAACAGCTACCCCATCCAGCATATTTACCTGATCTTGTACTATGCAATTTTTGGTTGTTTCCAAAAACTAAAAACTTGCTAGGAAGCTTTTTTCAAGGGTGCAAGACCTTGCAAAATGTGCTCATTCAGGGCTGCAGAATATTTCCCAACAGAGTACCACCAAGCATTCCAAAATTGGAGTAAATGTCTGCAACTTTGCATAGATTCTGGATAGGAGCACTTTTAAGGAGAGTAAAAGTTTTGATGTAAGTGCAATGGTTTTTGTTCCACAGATGCATGTCAAGAACTTTTTGAACACACCTGTAAAACATTTAATTCTCTATAATACTATATAGCATTTATTATGCATTACTGCACATTATAAATTATTTCTACACTTATTCTACAGCATTATAAAGGATTAATCATATTTATTGATTGCAAATTTGGCCTGTGACTTTAAAATATCCTTGGACTGAAGAGCATCATGCAGGAGTACCTGATCTCTGCTTATCAACCTTGGGTAACATTTGAGAATCAGAGTGCATGTGCTCCAAGTGTGCAGAGTACAGGTCTGCATCGATGGCACATCTCTGGGGAACCAGTTCAACTAAACCCTTAAAAGTGCCAAACATAACATTGTCTTAGTTTAAATCTTCCACTTTTTGGAACAGGAAGTGCAAGCTAACCCAGATCAGCAATTTTTTTTATGCAACATATAGGATAGAAGAATCCTAGAAGCTACCCCTAGCATTTACAGACTTTCTCATACAAGGACATGTCCTACTAAGACCGAAGTCACTGCTGACCACTGCCCGAGTCAATGGATCAGCTTCCACAATGTGGCACAGAATGTTGGAATCAAATGATATCAGCTGTTCGAATCAGGGCTAACTTTTGAGGCTTATGTAACCACCTTTGAACTACTTGAACCAATCTTGAACATAACAGACTGCTCCCTTCTTTCCACTTAACACATTTCTTGGGCTATTTGGGTTGGGTTGTTTTACCTCTGAGCGGCACTTTTTTGCACACCATGGGCTAAATGGCCAGGTCACATGGACCCTGAAGGCTGAGAGAAGGTTGGGGGAGGGGACCCACTGGAACAGCTGTTGGGAGACAGATGGTAGCCTCCCGTCAAGGCCATCCAGCGTGTTCTTTAACGTGCACAGGGTATGGCTCTCCTGCACACGAGGCCACGGCTTAACGTCCCATCCAACGGACGGCGGCCTTTCGAAGCCCATCGGTGTCCCCTACTGACCGTGGGCAGGGCGGGGAATTTTGCGGAGATAAATCTCAACGCTGACCCAACTGGGACTCGAACCTGGGAACTACAGATTACGAGCCTGGCGCGCTACCGACTGAGCCACCCCCGCCCCTTTCTTGGGCTAAGTTGGAAAATTTAATCACTTTTTTTTCCAGAATGCTTCAAATTGCAAATTTCAATACTTAACTCATCGAACAATGTTTCTAGCACTTCCAGTGTCCACGTCGTCTGTATACCTCTGGAGAATCAGAATAAATGGGCCAAGGACGTATGTATGTTTTTAGTACAACAAAAAAGTTATTTTTATCATTTTCCCCAGCATCCTTCAAATTGAAACTGAAAGTAAACAAATCCTTCTTGGAAATTCTGGTTGCACCTGCATTTAATTCAGTTATGCTTCACTGAGTCAAACAAGACACAGATGGCTGACACATGCTGTCAGGCTAGAGGCCTTTTTTTTAGTTTTTTTTTTGTTCATGATTTGTACATTATTTTGGATTTTACCAAAATAGGCATATGCTACGGGGAGGCCCTCTGTCCCGGCATCTGGAAAGTTAATTGAAGAGCAGTGCCCCGAGGGACGGAGGTCACCCCGCTGCTCGCCCCAGATGGTGAGGCTGAGAGAGAAAGGAAGAAAGGGTTTTGGCAACGACGAGAACATGAGAGCCGGTCGAGTTTCGAAAGCGTGCAGGCGAGAAGTTGTAAAGCGGGGAAATGCCGACTGGGAATAGCGGCATTGGCTCTGTAAATACAGCTGAACAGGCATAGTAAGCTGGTGTTGTTGTAATCTATGTAATTGAGCATATGTCCTCGTCCAGCAAGTATGTTTGGAAGGTTAAATAAATCTTTGTTATTTTTAAGTAAAGTCTGAAGTTGAACTAATTTATGGGGGAGGAGCCTCAGTATCGAGTCTCTGCAATTGTGAATAAACCGTTGATTTTATCTGAAAGACTCTTTCACCCGTCGCGTATAGCGATCAAACCAAGGGAACGTCCTAAGTGGTCCCAATAGACCGACAAACGAAGAGTTAACATCACACATGCTATCTCCATTCCGTGTGCTATAAGTGTTTTTTTTACAGTTTTGGTGCAGCATATTGGATACTTTTTGTAAAATTAGTATTTTTCTTACATTTAAACCTTAGTTTTCATTTCAGAAGATTTATTTTCAGAAATTAGCGATCTTTTGACCGATCAATAAGTATTGATTTTTTTCATAGTTATATCATATGGCAGGCCTACAACCTGCTGCTGTGGATATTTTAACATCACACTAGGCTTTATGTTATTTTATTATTTATTACTTTTCTAGTAAAACTGATATATCACATTTTCTGAAAATAAATGAGGTATTGGACATGGAAGCAAATTAATTTCTGTAGATTTACTTCCATTAGTTAGCGATCTTTCAATTAGCTGATTTATCGATCTTTCCGAGTTACGGTAGATTGTTGCGGATATTTAACATCCCATTAGGTTATATGTAATTTTTCTTTTATTATTTCTTGCTTTTTTAATAAAAAATCTTTGAGCTTGTACCATTTTCTGATTTCTGAAATTGAATGTCTTGGATAGGAAGTGAAATAGTCTTCTGTGCTACAGAAATCAGCCATCATTTGGGAGGGCAATTTTGGGAAGGGCTGGTCCTTGGTGCACAAACCTTTCTACACTTAGCCAAGATTGCCAAACTTCAACACCAAAATTCATAATGTTTAACAAAAAAAAAAAAGCAGCCAAGGAAGTTTTTTTTCTATTTCATAACCAGTTCAGAAAATCCCATGAATGTGAGAAGTTCAAGCCACTTTGTATAACACTGGCCTTGTTTAAAATATACAATACTGAAAAGAATCATTAAAAGAAATAAAAATCATTTCAGGTTGAATATTATATTATCTGGGAGGAAATTTCCTTTCGATAAATATGCAATTTAACTATTTTTATTCATCGGGTTCTCCAAAGTGAACCCTTAATTGTATAGTATATTTTTTTTTCGCCATATCACATTGAAAAACTTATTAAAATCAATGCTTTGAAATTTATTTGTATTATTTTTTTAAAAAATTCGTAATTAAATTCTGTTTAATTTGATATAACATGACCTATTTCCGTTGTTTGGTTATTTTTTTAAAAAATTCTAAAGTTGACTCGTTTATTTGACTCAGCATAATTGGCTAAAAGCCTGGAATTTTCTCAAAGTACGGTACCGAGAAAAAAATTACAAAACAAGAAAAATATTTACTTTAAAACCAAAAAAATATTTTTACCTTAGTAAAAAAATATCAATTTCAGTGTTATAAGGATTACATATAGTAATTATTGGAATTAGGTATATCAACTGCATTTTATCACTTTGCTGAAAGCTGTAAAAATCTGTATCTTTGATTAACAGGAATTACATCCCTACACAATTTTATTATAATAAAAGTATGGAATTAAAATAAATATTACATGAATTATACTATTTTATACATAATTTTAAAGTTCACTGCCATTTAGAAAATACATACCTTTACTGTAATGACTCCGTCATTCCCCACTTTTTTCATTGCACTAGAAATCAAATCTCCAACTTGTTTGTCACCATTTGCAGATATTGTAGCGACCTAAATAAATAATTGCTATATTTATAGTAGTGTAAAAAACACAGTAAAAATACTAATACAATTGACAAATTCCTCCAGTTCATCTAACATTTTTGCAAATTTATTAATACAAAAGACACTGATCACCTAACACATACTTAAAAATTAAAACATATAAAGGCCATACTTATTGCCCTTTATAACCAGCAGTTGCATTAATATTAAAGTGTTCTTAAAAATGGACAACAGCACACAGCTTTTTCAAACTTTTTTAAATAAGTAGAAAGCATTTTAATAGTTTTGTGGAAAAGAGTCCGATGACATGTGGAATTCAAATCCATGTCTCTCCAGATACATGCCAGTGTTCTAGGATCACCAGGATCTTTCTTCACATACATTGTTGATAACGTCTACTGCACAAGAGATGGAAATTCATTTTAGTTTTGGAAAATACTTGTTAAATTTTCAAACAGAATTGCTCTTCTACAAAAAGTTGCTACAACTTATAAGAATAGTGAATGATGAAAGGAAATGGCTAGATTGCCTGGGTTATTTTACATCTGAGTGATAATTACCTTAATAACTTGGGGAAGGTTGTGCAACCAACTGAACAGCAGCTGTTAGACAAATGGTAAACATCCTGTCAAGGCCATCCAGCATATTTTTTAATGTTCTGGATGGCTAATGCCTTTCCAAGCCCATTGATATACCTTATTGACTGAGGGAAGGATGGAAGTTTAGGGGAGAAGATGGTCTGGAAAACAAGCTGTGATTGTATTATACTCTGCAAATTAATATTCCCCTTCTGTTGTTCAGCTTCAGCCATCCCACCATTACTTTCACAGTGACAAACCATTAAATATAATGCCTTCATGACTGCCCTAAGGGGAGCCCAAGGATAGACACCACACATTTGAGCCTTCCACCCCTTTAAACTGGGAAGTCTATTTTCAACACCTACCAAGATTTGATGGAAAGACTATAGTTTTAAAGTTATTTTTTATTATTTATTATGCCTGCATATCATTTGACTTTACAATTTGCAAAAGCACTCACCTGTGCTTAGAGTAAGACAATTAAGAGTCTGAGAACTTTCAACAAGCTCCTGGCAATCACTTTCAGGGTGGGGGCAAGGCAAAATTCCTTTGGAGGTGGTTCGTTTAAAAACAGGGCATGTCAGCACTGGTCTAAGCTCTTATTTTCTGGTAAGGTTCTGAAGTGGTGTGGTTTGAATTCTTTTGTGGAGAGCAACTCTGTAAATGGTATGTAGTCACTGGAAGGTGAGTTATACACTAATCCCCTGTGATGATGCATAGAACCAGCCAGGCCTAGCACCTAATGTCAGACCCCACCTTCTAGTGGTGCAGGCCGTTAGTACCTTTCAAAAGAGATACTTTCTTGTGGAAGTGAACAGAAGGGGAGGAATGCCAGATTAATGTGGCCTACTGATCTGGACAACTATGGCTACTTTTTTTTTCTACCCTGCTGAGGAGTGGTCAACCACACAGGGTCCTGGTGCTGCCCATACAAACCTACTGGACCGAAACAAGGCTCTGAGATTGAATATGGATCCTGAATTTGTTACATTGGTGGGCTTCTGTGGCGGCTCTGATCTCTGAGGAGGGGTGATAGGACCTTTTGGTATTGGTAGCTGCAACAGCAATGGGCAAAGTCTCCTAAGGTAAGCAAGCTTAATGATTTGAGAACTAACACTTATTACAAAGACAGATGATACATAAGTACACATGGGTTTCACCAGATAAGTTGTCTTGCAACTTAAACCAGTGCCTATGTAATGGGAATGCCTGCCGATTTCAAGACGTGAAGTGACAGCAGCGCTAGTTACATTTTCGTCCACTTGGTGCTGGCAATCCGCTGTTTTGCTTGTTACTTGCGTAGCGGTATAGGTTATTACACTGTTTACTGCTTGCTTCAAAATTGGATTCTGATATGGATTTGTTAGTAAATAATTATTTACTATTCTGTATGTCGGCAATTACTATTCTGTATTACAATCAATATGTCGGCACGTAACGATGACTTGAGTAATTGGAAAAAATTTCTGAGATCACCTTTGAATAAATAATATTTTGAAATCGCAGAAATCTTTATAATATATGGAACTGAGTTACACTGCCCTAACAAAACATTAGAATTTCTGTGTTATGTGAATGGGAATCTTGATTATAAATTCAAGATTATAATTTTATCTATTTAACAGCATTCGCCTAGTATTTAAGAATTCATTATTCCCATTTGTATCTCTGAGAAAGATTCTAGTTTATTGTACTTGATAGCCATCGGATTCTTTCTTTCTCTCGACTTGTCCTAGGATTTACCATATGATTTCGACCAGATCTCTATATACTTACCATTAGCGTAGGTTAGCTTACCTCAGAACAGTGCTGTCCTCATGGTGTGCGCTTGCTAACATGGAGAATCGCAGAAATCGGCAGGTATTCCCATTATGTAGGCACCACTTAAACTTAAGTATTGTGCTAAGGTTAAAAAATTCCCCTTTAATACTGAAGCTCTGAAAAACCCAGTTATAGCTAAAGCTTACCATGATAGGTTACTTAATCATTATGAAGTCATGGTTTGCTTACTACTGAAGTTGAGAAAGAATGGGACCATTTTAAACAGGCTTTTTTGGAAACTAACAGTACTCTTAAAAAAAAAGGAGCAGAGGAGGTAGAATTCTTTGTTATCACTCAATAAGGAACTTGAGCTTATTTCAGAAAGAAAGAACTGAAAGAATCTCCTTAATCAATACCCTACTAGTCCTAATAGAAAGCATTACAGAGAGCTTAATAATGTCTAAAGGATCAGTTAGCTGCTGATAAGAATCTTCGGCTTGGCTGACAAAGCCGAGGAAGCAGTTAGACAGCACAACAGCTGTACAAGATAGTTAATGTTTTGTGTGGTATAAAACAGACAGGTATACAGAGACAAAGATAAACAAGGTTATACAAGGTGAGGATTCTGTCATGGCTAGGTGGGCTGAGCATTTCAATGCTGTTCTAAACAATGTGGTTAGTTCTACTCCCATTGGCTGCAATGACAATTGGTGGCTTTAATGTTGGTTCTATAAACACAATCTGAAGTTATTTTGGCTATTTCTAAACTTAAACTTCATAAATTCCCAGGGGTAGATGAAATTATTATGGAAATGCTTAGAGCTGGGAATGTTTCACCAGCCATCACTTGGATGACTGAAATTTTGAATTTCTTTTATGATAAAGGTATGGTTCCTAAGGATTTAACAAGAGCTACTATTATCCCTATTTTCAAAAAAGGTGATTGCAGTTCTTGTGATAACTATAGAGGTATCAGTCTATTCTCTGTTCCAGGGGATGTTCTTTGCATGATTGTGCTTAACAGAATTAAGAATCTGGTTGACAGTCAATTGCCAGGGCATATAGGAGAGCTGAAATTGGATCTGACCATTACCTTGTTAAAAGTATCTTGCAACTTAAACTTAAGTGTTCTGCTAAGGTAAAAAAATTTACCTTTAATACTGAAGCTCTGAAAGACCCAGTTATAGCTAAAGCTTACCATGACAAGTTACTTACTCATTGTTTGCTTACTACTGAAGTTGAGGAAAAACGAAACAGTTTTAAAAAGGGTTATCTTGAAACTAACAGCACTATTTTAGGAAAAAAGGAGAGGAGGCAAAATTATTTGAGTGATAAGGCACTTGAGCTTATTTAAGAAAGAAAGAACTGCAGGAATGTCCTCAATAAACACCCTACTACTCCTAATAGAAAGCATTACTGAGAGCTTAATAAATGTGTAAAGGATCAGTTAGCTGCTAAGAATCTTTGGCTTGGCTAACAAAGCTGAGGAAGCAGACAGCACAACAGCAGAGAGATGATGATGAGAGAGTGATGTTCTAAACAATGTGCTTAGTTCTCTCATTGTAATGATGATAGATGCATTGGTGGCTTTAATGTTGGCCCTATAATACAATCTGAAGTTATTTTGGCTATTTCTAAACTTAAACTACACAAATCCCCAGGGGTAAATGAAATTACTATGGAAATGCTTAGAGCTGGGAATCCACATGGATGAATGAAATTTTGAATATCTTTTATGATAAAGGCATGGTTCCTAAGGATTTTACTAGAGCTATTATTATCCCTATTTTTAAAAAAGGTGATTGCAGTTCTTGTGATAACTATAGGCGTATTAGACTACTTCCTGCTCCAGGGAAAGTTCTTTGCATGATTGTGCTTTATAGAATTAAGAATCTGGTTGACATGCCATTTCGTGATGAGCAATGTGGATTCAGATGTGGTAGGGGATGTGTAGATCAGATATTTTCACTCAGGTAGATTCTTGAGAAATATTTAGTTTCAGAAACTTTTGTTTACTAGCTTTGTTGATTTCAAAAAAGCTTTTGACCCTGCTGATTGTCATAATTTTTGGTTCATTGTGAGATCATATGGTAGAGAGACATGTTAGTTACATAATGAAACCACTCTATAACAACAGTGTCATGTGTGAGTTGGTAAGGCTTGTAACAATTGGATTAGAATTGACTCAGACCTTCTACTATGGCATATAAACTGACAGGCTCCTGTCAGACCTCTGTGGCAAGCAGTTGCTTGAGGGGATATTTATTTTTATTTATTTATTTATTGGTTATGTTATGTGAAATTCACTGCAAGATTTTGGCATTAAATGAACTGGAGATCTGAAAATTTCTGATTTAGATTTTGCTGATGATTTAGCCCTTTGGGCAAATGATGTTAATGAGATGAATTCTTTCATTCGAGGTTGATGAGACTGATAGTAAAGTAGGCTTGGCTATAAACAGAGAGGAAACTAAAGTGGTGAATATTGGTCAGACAGGTGGTGATTCAGCTACTCTGAGTAGTTCCACTCTTGAGCAGATGTCTCAGTTTAATTATCTTGGGAGCTATGTAACAGATATTGGTGATATCCAGCATGAGATTAACAGATGTATAGGAATTGTTGCCAGGACTTTTAAGAATCTATGGAGAGAGTGGAGAAATAGGCGTATACACCTAAAGACTAAAATTAGACTGTATAATAGTTTGGTTCTTTGTAGGGTTTGCTATGGTAGTGAAACTTGGATGCTTTGTAAACAAGATAACAGGAAACTAGATGCTTACGCAGCATCTTGGGCATTAGGTGGTTCAACTTTGTATGCAATGATGAGATTAGGCAAAGGAATCACAACCTCCTTTGAGCAGCATATTGTGCAGAGAGACTCCATTGATTTGGCCATGTTGCCCGTATGGATAATTATAGATTAGGGAATATGGTTATGAACAGTGTGGATAAAGGTTTCAGAAAGAGGTGGAGACCTAGGATGCGGTGGGCAGAATGTCAAACAAGCACCTTGTTAGAATTGGTGTGCAGTAGTCAGATACAGCAGATGTAGCTCTGATCAGATATGGTTGGAGAACTAATTGCACAGTTTGGTTGGATCTCCATAGCCCATGGCTACTTGAGAATGATAAACTGCTGAGAGGTCAAAATCACAAGATCCTTGAGGAAAGCATTAGAAAAGTTACAGAGGCATTCTTAAAAACACAGAAGATGGAGAGCATGGAGCAGATGCATTAAAGCTGTGAAATGATACCATATGTGAATGATAACATAAGAATAGTAATTGCTTCTCTGCCAAGAAAGCAAGGGACTTCTTATTCAAATTATAATTATCTGAGTGGTACTTTTTTTGCACACAATGGCCGGTCATATGGACCCAAAGGCTCAGAGAAGGTTTGGGGAACTCAGCAAATTCTTTAATGTGTACAGGTATAGTGCTCCAGCACACAGGATGCCATCCAATAAAGGGCAACCTTTCATTTAGAATTCTGTGACTACTTTTGTAACAAGCAGGAATCAAGAGATACACCGAAGAGCCAAAATATTATGGCCAGTGCGTCTTTATGCAAATCGAAGCAACTGCAGGTAAACGATAGCATGTGTGAGGGTCATGAAACTGTATATATATCACACCTGATACTGAGCTCTGTTAATCAGCATTATTCTAATTCTTCAAATGGGAAAGGCAGCAGACTTGAGTGAGATTGACAAAGGCCAAATCATAATGGCCAGATGACTGGGTCAGAGCATTTGAGACGGCAAGGCTTGTGGGATGCTCATGGTTAGCAGCTGTTGTACCTTCAAATAGTGGTTTGAAAAGGGAAAAACCACAAACCACTGGCAAGGTGTGGGCCTACCACAGCTCCATCAATGCTAGATGTGAACGAAGGCTATTCCATATGGTATGAGCCAAGAGAAGGGATACTGTGGCACAAATCGTTTGTAATCTGAATGCTGGTGATAGGAGTAATGTCACAACACACAGTACATCAAACCCTGCTGAAAATGGGAATGCATAGCCACAGGCCGCTTCAAGTGCCCATGCTAACCTCAGTTCGCTGTTGAAAACGCCTACAATGGGCACGTGAGCATCAAAACTGGACCTTGAATGGTTGGCAGGTCATCTGATCTGATGAATCTCAGCCAGGTATATGTGCGTCGTTTACCTGGGGAAGTGTTGGCACCACATAACTTACAAGAGTTAAAAAAGATCTGCTGGTAATGTGTTGGAACCAGATACCACAAGACACCTTTAGAAATTTTGTAGTGTCCATACCTCAATGGGTAAGAATTGTTTTGGTGACACATGGAGGACCAACCAATTAGGCAGGTGGTCATGTTTTGGGTCTTCTGTGTATATCACCGTTAGTAACAGTTAAGGAAACAATACTCTAAATTTACAGTGATGTATCTGAAGATTCGTTTTGATAATCAAGTAGATATAGAAGAATGAGAAGGCAAGAAAATATCTTTGAACAGCTGGAACCGAGAAGCAGTCACTTTGCATTTTAGATATTCTCCTCTGTGTAATAACATTTTTGAAACTTATGCCAAAGTGAAGTAAATATGAACTTCCTCTAGATGTAAAGATTTGTTGGAATTCAATTGCTCCCCTGATAAAAAAAGATGTTTAACCCATTGACCTGAGGGTGCCACCAACTTCATTTTATCGTAAAACTCATGAGCACTCATAGCGGCGACACATTACGGTCAGTCTGGTGCTAACGTTCAGAGTGGATAGTTGTATGTCATGTGCTCCATATTATTATTCGTGATAATAATTTTTACCCATAAACATTGCAGATAAGATAAATACCAGTGATAGAAATTATAGAGCAAATGATAGCAGTGACAATGACGTACTGCTTCCTGAGGAAATTGCTCAAGTGGTGGAGGAAGCTTTTTTTTTGGTGGATGCAAATATTTGATAAATTCATATATATATATTATACAAAACAATACAAAAATCTCAAAAGCTAATGTCACACCTCAAATTTATAAAATTGTTGGTATACCACCAATTAGTTGAGAGTTATCGATGGGATTCTTCAAGAAAACCAACTTTTGTGGTGGATGGAGAGGACAGACTACACAATATATTACATATTTTATTGTAATGGGACCAAAAAAAGACTATAGTTTGTTCCAATCAAAAAATGTTGGGTGTTAGACATGAAACCCTTTTTTTTTGTGATATATGCATGCAAAAACCTTGCAGCATGTTGTACACGTTTTTGTGATGTTTGTTTTCTATTTATTTTTTGTAAATCACTTATTTTTGCTCTATATGCATAAAGGTCCTTATTAATAAGTTTTTGCAGGCAAGTATTTTGATATTTATATTTTAAAATTTTTCAGCTACAATATGAAAGCTATTTTTTTTTATCAATATTGCTTTGAGTAACTGGTAACACCTATAAAAAAAAACGTCGAATGCAAGGGTTAATACTTAGAATAGCAGTTCATAAAGCTCTGAGATTTATGCTTCATTTGATTGGGGGGGAAAAATGATTTCAAGCTATTAAAAACTCAATGATTCCAGATATCAAGATTCCATAATCTTTCAAGAGAGAAAATTGGAGAATTAAAATCTAAAATAAGTTAAATTTGCTCTAGTGAATGGAAATCATAAAAACTAGAAAAATGCAAACACTTTGTTGATTCATCAAATGTTACATTGAGTTCAGTGTACATTCAGATGAAGAAATAGCAATTGAAAGTTACATTCCTTATTGAAATCTCACTTAAAGCTGGATTTAATTTCATATATTTCAGGATCATTGTCTAAAATATCTATCCTGATCAATCCTAAATCAATATCTATCCTGAGCTACATCTGGTCACCATACACCAATTCTAACAAGATCCCCCTCTTTCTGAGGCCTTTAGGCACACTATTCATAACTCTATTTACTAATCTATAATTTTTTTTTCTATTATTTAAGCAGCATATTGTACAGAGGTAAAATATGCTGTTTAAAGGAGGTTGCTGACTCATTGACTCATCTTACAAAGAAAAAGCAAAGATCATTAATATGGATAAATATTTTCTACCTCTGCTAATTTCTGTACCAAAATTAAGTCTTGCCTTTCTGATACATCTTTAGGGCAATGGTGTTAAATATTATTACTTAAATAAAACACTTGTCAAATGAAACAAATCAAGAGCACAAACAGAGTTAAACTTAATGATGGCAATTTTAAAAGCCTGATAATTCAAGCAATAAGAAACTGCAACCTAATGTTGAGAAATTATCTGTAGTAATAATATCCAATTCGGCTTTCAAGATCATGAAGAATATCAGCATAGAAACAAACATTTGCTGCAATAAGATTCTTACTAGCTAGAAGTACTGTAGTAATATCATACCTGAGCTATTTCTTCAGGTGTTGTTACATTTTTTGACATATTTTTCAGATGATTTACAACTTCTTCTACTGCCAGCATGACACCTAAATATATATTTCAAACCACACAATTCATACTTTGCATTTAATAACTTTTATATGTATTTTTATCCATACAGTAAAAGCAATATGAGTAAATATCAACAAATCTGAAACAGACCGAAGAAATCAAATCCTCATTTAAGAACATAAATATAAAGTGATTTTACAAGTCTCTCAGAATAGTTACCGTATTTGCCGGCGTATTAAGGGAAAAAAAATTTCCACATTGTTTCATGAATTTCCATAAAGATTTACTGTACTCATTTTATAGTTATTTATGTATACAAAAAATGTAACTAGGAAACATTGCAGTTAGGTACCTTTTAATGTTCATCCTCAAAACCCAGAAATTCATCTCCAGAAATAAATGAAAAACCACTTGAAGCCCCTTTTTCAGAAACTGAGTCTTCGTATAACAAATCATCCTCTGTGCCATTAAGTGAGTTACTAATACCACATTTCTTAAATGACTTTACAACTGTCTCATGTTTCACAGCATTCCATGAAGTTTTGACCCATTCACAAATCTGCAAAATGCTAGGTCTCTTCCTTCTTCCTGATGGTGTCACTTCAAAATCTGTAGGCTGCATCCAACTGTTCCATTTCTCCTTCATGAATCCTTTAAATGGTTTATTAATGCAGACATCTAAAGGTTGAAGCTGGCTCGTTAGTCCACCTGGAATTACAGCTAACTGAGTTTTCAGTTGGTTGATTTTATTTTTTACAGCTTCTGTTCTATGACTCCGAAACTGATCCCATACCAGCAAGGCAAGTTTCTTTAACAGTCCACCAGGACGCCTAGACCACACACTGTCTATCCAAAACTTCATCCCCCTCTTCATCCATCCAGCCCTTAGGATGAACGTGCACAAACACACCTTTAGGCAGTTTTTCCTTGGGCAAGGTTTTCCTTTTGAAAATCAAAAGAGGCAGCAATTTTGTTCCACTGGCACAACAAGACAACACGACTGTGTAGTGCGTTTTCTCCTGTCCACAAGTTTTAACAATAACACTTCTTGCACCTTTGGAATCTATTGTTTTGTTTGAGGGTACATCGAACATCAGTGGACCTCATCCATGTTTCCTATTTGTGAAAGTTCAAAATTTCCACTTTTTCTTGCATTAATGACAATTTTATGAAACTCGATAATCTTGTCTTCATATTCTGTTGGCATCTTTTGTGCTATTTTTGTTTTAGTCTGCATACGTAAGTTATTTCTCTTCATGAATCTAGAACACCATGACATTGATACTGTAAAATCAGCGATGCCTCTGTTAGTAGCTATCACTCTTGCTTGTTGAATAGTCATTTTTGTGGAAACTGAAAATCCCGAGCTTCGGTGGACTAATAACCAAGTTTTTAATTCTTCTTCTAGGTCCAGCCATTTTTCAATTCCATGTCGCAGATTATGTTTACTACGCATAGCTTTTTTAGATTTTCTTCCTGTCTTCTCCAAATTTTTATCTTTTCTGTTGGCGGTGATCCGAAATTCCTCTCTGCTGCCCTATTTCCGTGTTCTTTGGCATACTCAATCACTCATAGCTTGAATGCAATATCATAGCAGAATCTGCGTTGTTTTTGAGCCATGTCTCGCAGCAAAAACATGAGAAAGCTTCTTCGGTACTAAAAGTTTACGTTTTGGTTGCCTTGAAGCGCTGTAAATGGTAACAATGTGCCATGCTCGCGATTTTTCGAAAAAATATGCCGGTGAAATGTGATCACACATGCGCACATTGGATGAATCGTAACCTTGAGGTGTCAGTGGATCTGAATTCTATTTTACTGGAATGCTCCCTCTATCAGTAGAGAAACATAAAATACATCACGCAACTTATTATTTTTACAGAACAAAAAAAATATGGAAACGATTTATTTGAAACCATTCTTTCGCAAAAGGACAAAATGCAAAAGAATACTTATATATGTATATTGATATAAACCAAACGTTTTAGACTGAAATTTCAACTCATAATTTTGATTACCGGCGCATAAGACGCACCCCATATTTTAGGCGTATTTTGAGGGGGAAAAAGTGTGTCCTATACGCTGGCAAATATGGTAATTACCAAACTACATTTCAGTGACTTCAAAGAAAAAAATTAGTTTTTCTATAAATTGACTTCAATAATCCATCCATAGTAAATTCACAGATTACCATTAGAAGTAACTTTAACAATAATTTATAACATCTGGAAAAAAATTATCGCTGATGCGGCAGGAATGAAACCCGCAACTTGACAGATTCATGCCAGAGTGCGCTACCATTACACCATGCATCAAATGCTAAAATCTTTCAGAATAAAAATAACAAATAAATACCCCTTCAAGCAGCTGCTTGCCACAGAGGTCTGACAGGACCCTGTCAGTTTATATGCCATAATAGAAGGTCTGTGAGGATGGCAGGATAAGTCCTATAAATCTTTCAATGAGATGTGGTGGACCTTGCGCCATTAGATGTTAATGAGGAAGCCAATCATGCTTGAGCATGACTTACCTCTTCAATAACATCTAAATTATTAGCAACAATTGAAAAAGTTGCCTCTCCTGAAGTATAGATGGTGGAAGGTCCGCCACATCTCAGTGAAAGATTTATAGGGCTTATTCTGAAAGCTTTTAGCATCTGATGGATGGTGTAACAACAGCATGCTCAGGCATGAATCTGGAGAGTTGCAGGTTCGATTTCTGCCATGTCAGCGATAATTTTTTTCAGATGTTATGACTTCAATAAGTTTACAATTAGGCTATAATATTGAGTAAAGGTTTAACCCTTTGAAGCACGAATTTCGATTTCCAATTTTAATGACATTTGGTATGGGAAGTCTTTATGTGTAGAAAAATGATGGAGTATACTTCCTTTTTGCAAAAAAAATATTCATTTGTACTAATACCCATGTAGAAAGTGTGGTTTCGCTGTAAAACCAGTCTGCGTACAGAAATAAAAATTTAAGTAAGTGGTTTCTGTGTGGAACCACTATGCTTCAAAGGGTTAAAGCACCTTGTTAGTTGCACCATTTTTGTAAACATTTTGAGAAAGATGGCCCACTATTACTTAACTGAAATGAACTTTAAATTCCCCCCCCCCAAAAAAAAGAATTTTATATTACAGGATTTATGGAAATAGGGCAACTAGTCATTCACGACTGTATATGCAGCTTCATGAACCGGATTGTCAAGGTCAAAGGTTAATGACAAAGAAAAACTGAGGTGAAAATGTTATATTGCAATTGAAATCCAGTGCCTTGACCCCTTCCCAATTTCTTTGAGTCTGGCGATTACAATTGACAGCAAAATGTCGGAGATCTGTGATGTTCAGGAAAAAAGTATGCATAATTTTCATGTGAAAATGAACAATGAATCAGTACAAAGATGGTCATTATTAAAATGAACGAAGTCCATTTCTTTTCAGCTATTTCCAGCACATATGACAAAGGTATGTCAAAAACAGGTGCTTTGAAGTCTCCAGTTACTCCATGGTATTGAGAGTTAAACAGTTTACTTGCTATTTATCTAATTGGAAATCATCAGTGAAATATCTTTCATGCATGCAACAGGCATACTTTGAAATATAGAAGTACAAGAACTTCACCTCACGATCTGAGATTTTACAAACCAGTGTTTTGGTCTAAAAGAATAAAATATGATGTCAACAGGAAACTTTTGTTCCTTCCATGTGCAGATTTCATGAATATAACTTCTAACACTTCTCTATACTAAACTTTTGGTTTGAAAACAAATTGTTTGGCACTCTTACCTGTACTTGAGAGTGCTTGGGTTTCAATGCTACACAACCTCCTAATGAATCTTTCATACAACCCTCAGATTAAGGTGTTTCTGCAACATTCAAAACATACTGCACAAAACACATCTTCAAATAAATTTTGGATGCAACTGAGAAATACACGTTACAATTTGTTGGAAAATATCTGACATAGCAGAATGCACAGATATCCAAAAGTCATTAACTTATATCTACCATCAATGCCTGTGGAGGAACTGTGGTTAGAGGTTTCTGCAATGTCCACTCTTAACTTCAAAGATTCGAATGAAAGAATAAAACTGTAGAGGCAGTTGACACTGTCAGAATGCAAGCATGTAAAGGAGAGAAGCTTCAAATTTTAGAGGGAGACAGGCTGCATTCAATGCCTATGTTGAAATTCAAAAATACAGAAAACAGTAAAACAAAGGACCATCACCAAGTATTTTCATCCTAAAACTTATGCTATGACCAGCAATAATTTCAATTGCCCTCCTTGAATAACAGATTGTCTTTACCAATACCTGTACATATTAATATTATCATTTATAAGCAATGTATTGCATTTTTATCTATAATCTCATATTTACCTTTTCTCTCTATAGGTCTTGTCGAGGATAAATTTAAACCCCTTTTTCAATTGAATAATGTTCTCAACATCAGCAAATTCTACTTTTAACTGTGGCTTAAAGGAATGTAATTCTTGTATATCTAGTGGGTTTATTGCATTTCATTTTAGTATTATTTTATCATTTTGATTCAAGAATTCTTTTTGCAAAGATGTTTGAAACTAAAAATATCAGTCCAAATTTGAGACAAAATATAAAATTTGGGATGACTTTTAGTCTTATATACTTTGAAAATAAGAAGAATAAAAGCAAAACTTTACCTTTCCTAATTTCAATTGGATTTGCACCTTTACTTATTTTTTCAAACCCTTCTTTTGCAATTGCTCTCGCTAAAACAGTTGCAGTTGTTGTGCCATCACCAGCTTCTTCATTAGTGTTATTGGCCACATCCTGAACTAGTTTTGCCCCAATATTCTGAAATTTGTCCTTCAGTTCAATACCTTTTGCTACAGTTACTCCATCCTTGGTAATTTTTGGTGAGCCCCAGGACTGTTCTAGAATTACATTTCTACCCTAAAGAAATAAACAATGTTAAAATTCTAAAAGTATAAAATATTATTTCTAAAATTATGCACTATATCAAATTATGTGCTATTTATATCAGTGAAAGAAGTTGCCACAGTTGGGAACTTATTTTTATTTAAAAAAAAACTATTCGTAATGACAAGGATTTAACAGACTGAATATTTTCTCTTAATATTCAAGTTTCTAATCCATAACAAGAACTTAAAATAATGGTTTTCAAGCATGGTCACCAGAAAATTTTAATCATTGAAAAGTGTAAATCATAATTGCTATTTATTGCACAAATTCGCCACAAAATGAACATTAGCAAACACGTGAACTAGTCTACCTTAAAAGCTACTTGAAAACGGTAACCTACCTGCAAACAGAAAAATATTTTGCAATTTGCATTTGAAGTAACAGTACGGAATGTAATTTGTGAATGTGGGCAAGATCACATAACATGTTAAGATCTAATTCTTTTACTTCCGAGGAACAGTTTTTTGCACACAATTGACTAAATGGTCAGATCATTCTGACCAAAGGCAGGGTGGGGGTTCAGTGCAGATAAATAATCACTAATGTCACTCACAAAAGTATGAACTTGTAGCAATTATCGCCGTTTTCTTTTAACTCCTATCTCTTACAGTGACCTCAGAATTGTTCTTTACTTATTACAACCTCCAATTAGCATGAGAGATATACAACCACTTTATGTAGTTTCATTTAAACATTTTTTTCCATTTTGTAATTTTTTTTCTCCATACAATACTTTGAGAAAATTCCAGGCTTGTTGCAGAGTCCAATAAACAAGTCAACTTTTGTTATTTATTAAAAAATATTCTAATCAACAGAAATAGGTGTCACATACCAAATTAAAGAGAATTTAACACCGAAATTTATTGAAGTAAAAAATTTTAACATTGTAGTAACATTAATTTTAATAACACTTTTTACAGTGGTATACCAAAAAATTACATATTTCATAATTACTTTCAAAAACTTCAATTTTCAAAAATAGCATTTTTTGTTAATTATCTGGTGATTTCAGAGATTTTAAAGTAAAATTTGTTGATAATAGTTCAAATCAAACTTGTGAGCTTAAAATCAGGTGATTGCTCCAATTACAGAGTAACATTAACAAATCGTCAATACCATTTAGCACTTCTAAAATATGGCAAATAGCTTTATTGGAAGCAAATCAAATTTTAATCAATAGTAATTTAACTACAACTCATATGAATATATATAAATAAATTGTGGTTTAAGTATCAGTTTCTGAACATTCAACACATTTTTTACCACCAGAATTTCAAATTTCTAGCAAAAATATATTGTTTGCAATAATATTTCAAGTCCACATTTAGCATTGCCCTAACAATGTAAATTAAAGCCACTTGGAGGATTTGAAAACTATTAGTCGCATTTTGTTCATCATCATCATCATCATCATCCTCAAGCAGCCATGGGCTACGGAGGTCCAACCAGACCGTGCAATTTAGTTCTCCAAGCAAGTCTATCCTGAGCTACATCAACTGCATCTGGCCACTGCACACCAATTCTAACAAGGTCCTGTTTGACATTGTCTGCCCACCGCATCCTAGGTCTCCCCTTCTTTCTGAGGCCTTTAGGCACATTGTTCATAACCCTATTCGCCAATCTATAATTATTCATACGGGCAACATGGCCAAACCAACGGAGTCTCTCTCTGCACAATATGCTGCTTAAAGGAGGTTGCAAACTCCTTTTCCTAATCTCATCATTAGTTACAAAGTTGAACCACCTAATGCCCAAGATACTGCGTAAGCATCTGGAATCAAAAGCATCTAGTTTCCTGTTATCTTGTTTACAAAGTGTCCAAGTTTCACTACCATAACTAACCCTAGAAAGAACCAAACTATTATACAGTCTAATTTTAGTCTTTAGGTGTATACGCCTATTTCTCCACACTCTCCATAGATTCTTAAAAGTCCCAGCAGCAATCCCTATTCGTCTGTTAATCTCATGCCGCACATCACCATTATCAGTTACATAGCTCCCAAGATAATTAAACTGTGACACCTGCTCAAGACTGCAACCATTCAGATTAACTGAATCACAGGCTGCCTGACCAATTTTCATCACTTTAGTTTTCTCTCTGTTTATAACCAAACCTACTCTACTACCAGTCTCATCAACGGCTCGAATGAAAGAGTTCATCTCATCAACATCATTTGCCAGAAGGGCTAAATCATCAGCATAATCTAAATCAGAAATTTTCCTATCTCCAGCCCATTTAAGGCCAAAATCTTTCCCTTGAAGTGAATTTCGCATAACATAATCAATAACCAAGCTAAAGAGAAAAGGAGACAAAATGCACCCTTGTCGAACACCAGAAGTAATGCTAAACCAATTGCTACAAGCCTTACCAACTCTCACACACGACTCAGTGTTATTATAGAGAGCTTTCATAATGTTAACTAACTTGTCTGGTATACCATATGATCTCACAATCAACCACAAATTATGACGATCAACAGAGTCGAAAGCCTTTTTGAAATCAACAAAGCTAGCAACCAAAGGTTTCTGAAACTCTAAACATTTCTCAAGAATCTGCCTAAGTGAAAATATCTGATCTACACATCCCCTACCACTTCTGAATCCACATTGCTCATCACGCAATTGCCTGTCAACCAGATTCTTAATTCTATTAAGCACAATCATGGAAAGAACTTTACTTGGAACAGAGAGTAGGCTGATACCCCTATAGTTATCACAAGAACTGCGATCACCTTTTTTGAAAATAGGGATAACAATAGCTCTGGTAAAATCCTTAGGAACCATGCCTTTATCATAAAAGAGATTCAGAATTTCAGTCATCCAAGTGGTAACCGAAACATTCCCAGCTCTAAGCATTTCCGTAGTAATTTCATCTACCCCTGGGGATTTATGAAGTTTAAGTTTAGAAACAGCCAAAATAACTTCAGATTGTGTTATAGGGCCAACATTAAAGCCACCAATGCATCTATCATCATTGCAAACAATGGGAGTAGAACTAACTACATTGTTTAGAACATCACTGAAATGCTCAGCCCACCTAGCCATGACAGAATCCTCCCCTTCTATAACCTTACCTTGTTTATCCTTCAATCCTTGTATGCCTGTCCGTTTTCTACCACACAAAACATTAACTATCTGGTACAGCTCTCTGCTGTTGTGCTGTCTAACTGCTTCCTCAGCTTTGTCAGCCAAACCATCAAGCCAAAAATTTTTATCAGCAGCTAACTGATCCTTTACAAGTTTATTAAGGTCTCTGTAATGCTTTCTATTAGGACTAGTAGGGTATTGATTAAGGACATTCCTGCAGTTCTTTCTTTCCGAAATAAGCTCAAGTGCCTCATCACTCAGATAATTCTGCCTCTTCTGCTCCTTTTTTCCTAAAAGAGTACTGTTAGTGTCCAAAAAAGCCTGTTTAAAATGATCCCATTCTTCCTCAACTTCAGTAGTAAGCAAACCATGACTGTCATAATGACTAAGTAACCTATCATGGTAAGCTTTGGCTATAACTGGATCTTTCAGAGCTTCAGTATTAAAAGTAAATTTTTTAACCCTAGCACAACACTTTTTAAGTTTAAGTTGCAACACACTTTTAACAAGGTAATGGTCAGATCCAATTTCAGCTCCCCTATATGCCCTGGTATTCCTAACAGAACTAGTCCATTTGCTGTTAATTAATATGTAATCAATCATATTCTTATGCAGCCCATCAGGTGAAACCCATGTGTACTTATGTATGTCGCGGTGTTTGTAATAAGTGTTAGTTATTCTGAATCCATTGAGTTTACTTACCTGTAGGAGACGTTGCCCATTGCTATTGCAGCTACCAATACCAAAAGGGCCTATTACTCCTCCCCAAAGGTCATAGTCAGTACCAACTTTGGCATTGAAGTCACCAAGAACAAGGGTAATATCTCCTTTCTTGACAGAATTCAAAATATCCTGAAGTTGTTCATAAAACCTATCCTTCTCATCCTCATCAGCATCCTCAGTGGGGGCATAACAGCAGATAACATTCAAGTCTTTAACGCTTGTCTGAAATTTTGCTGTAAGAAACCTTTCATTAATGCACTCATATCCTAGAAGAGCATCACTAGCGTGTCTGCTGAGAAGCAGACCCACGCCTTGGTGATGCTTTTTGTCGTCCCTCCCTGAAAAGAGAAATTTAAGATTATTTTTAAGAATCTGACCTTTATCTGTCCATCTGGTCTCTTGCAAGCCGAGAATATCTAAATTATAACGGTGGAATTCTTGTGTGAGGACATCAAGAGAAAAAGCTCTGTGCAGAGTCCTCACATTCCAACTACCTATGGAGAGAAAATGGTTAGTGGGATGTTTAAAGAAACTATGTTTATTGAGAGAGGGAATGCCGACAATATCAAACAGCCCCCTAATCGCAGACATGGGGCAAAGACCCGTTCCCCCACTACTAAAGGCTGAAGCCATCTACACTGGAAGACTTCCTCCAATGTAGAATTTGACGATGCCAATAGAAGCAAAGAGTTCAGGTGCCTGCGATGACTTCTGCTCAGGATTATCCACCAGCTGATAAACATATCCTGTGGATCTATTCACTTGGGGCTGTCAACCCACAAACAAAAAGAAAACACAGCGGAAGATTTTCCCTCCACAGAAGCCCACCAGTGCAGCAAAATCAGGATCCATAATCAAGCTCAGAGCCATATATCTGTCCAGTCCAGTAGGTTTATATGGTCAGCACCAGGACCCTGTGTGGTTGACCACTCCTCAGCAGGGTAGAAAAAAAAGAAAAGTAGCCATAGTTGTCCAGATCAGTAGGCCACACTAATCTGGCAGCCCTCCCCTTCCGTTCACTTCCACAAGAGAGTATCTCTTTTGAAAGTTACTAACGGTCCGCACCACGAGAAGGCGGGGTTGGACATTAGGTGCTAGGCCTGGCCGGTTCTATGCATCATCACAGGGGATTGGTGCATAGCTCTCCTTCCAGTGACTACCTAGTTAGTACAAAATAAATAAATAACAAAAATATTTTTTTATTAAGACAGACTTGCTTGGAGAACTAAACTGCACGGTCTGATTGGACCTCCGTAGCCCATGGATGATGATGATGAAAGCATCCTACCCATCCTGTGGGGGTAAATGGACAAATTATTGGTGCCAAAAGCCTTTGATCATCACACTCCACTAAAACATCGAATTTTACAGCCAAAACAGATCATTTGCAATATTTAAAAGTTTTGTACCATCAGCGGGCAACCTTTGCCAGATCCATATCTTACGTTTGTGACCTGTGTGAATCATTCCACAAATTATTCAGAACAGAAAAAAATCTGACATTGTTTTCAGATCAGCTCCAAATCTGAAGAAAATTATAAAAAGGGACAGAGACAGCCTTCTTCAAAAATCAGGAGAATAAAGATTTCCGCTATATTTGCCAGATAATACCATTGTTTACTATATCAGAAAAAACATGTTCTCTAGAGAGGTTCACAGAGCAGATGTCAGCCAAAACAAACTAATGACTGCTGCTGCTGAGCTGGCAATATAACAGACACCATAGACTGGGACCACACTGCTAGTACTTACATCCAATTACTACAGAACTATCATCTGCAAGGCTATTAAAACAATGACCTCAGCTGTCCCCATCTGCAACCAAGACACTGGAATCGCCTTTCATGAAATGTAGAAATAAGCTTTTAACAGCCCTAATGTAATTGAGTTTTTTAAAGCTTATAGCAATACCTGTTAATTTTGCATTTTATAGAGAATTAAAAATGTGCTTTATATTTATTTCAATATTTTATTGTTGAAAATTTGGAAAATAATTTGTTTTTGAACAATTTTGCTTTTACCACAAAAACATAGCCCTTAAAACATGACCAATGTGTATCTTTTAGTCACTGCAGGATAAAGTTTCCTCTACTGAAAAATAAAAATTACATCGACCCTAATTGCATGACTTATGAGAAACTTGACACTTAAGAATTAATTACTAAAGACTGGTTAAAAGTTTGAAATTAAAACCAAACGTAATAATTTTTTCACTAATTTTAAGACTGAGCCTGAAGTCGTCTGCAGTATTTTGATTCTGGGCCCAAACTTATTTCTAATATATAAAATAACTTATTTCAGTTTGTAGCTATTTTAGGAAGAGATTCTGTTTATTTTCTGAAAACTCTTTAAAATTAATTTGTCACTATAGTGAATTCAGTTTCAGGATGCCAACACTGTGAGGCAAGGGTCAAACTTTTTTGGTATTGAGTGGAATAGAAAAATACTGTTTGTTGTGGACCAGGGCTATAACTCGAGGGGGAGAAAAATAATCTGAACTTGAAATTTTATTCCTTAAAACTGAACAAAATCTTCAGATAAGCTAACCCAGATATAACAGACATGCACAAAACCCATTATGGTTAAAATGTCAATAGTAACTCCAGATCAAGGAAGCACTTTCAACTTGAGTGTAACCTTCCTCATCCTGAAACTTCAAGACACATGGTTCTAAGCAATCTAATTACAATTAGATATCAAGAACAGGAAGAGTGACAGACTACTTCAGGTAAGCACCGATTCTTTCGATTTATTACTATTTCTTTTTGTACAAAGGAGAAAAAGGGTAAAATTTGGCAGCAGATTTTCATAAAAATCTGTAAAACTGAAAAATGAATTTTTCCAAACTTATCCCAAAATTTATATAAAATCTGAAAAAATTGGAGCACTTGACAGCTGTGGTGACTTTGGTCACCCTGCAGCTCCAAAGAATAGGGATTCTTTTGAGATTACTTGTTCACAGCAGAGAAAGTGACAGTTTCAAGTTGAATAGAGTCATTTAGATGCAATCTGCAGCCTTCAACCCTGTAAAAGAATTTAGGTGCAATATTTACTCAATGTTCTGTCTGGAAATAGCTGAATTCCTACAGACGCCCTCTGATCTGCAGGGCATTAATATGTAGGTGAGCCCTTAGTCAACACAGATTAAGGATCAAGGGCAGAAGTGTACCTTTAGTGCAATAAATGAGCTTAAATGGGAACAATTCATCCCTTTCATTACAATTTTACTTTTTGGGAACAATGAATTTTTTCCAGTAAGGACAACATAAAACTGCAAGTATTTTTATACTTAAACTCACTCATTTTACAACATTTCTAATGATGTAAACCAAGACTTTGATACGTGTATCATTATCAGAGTGATGCAGATGCAACATAATGTGTCCTTGTCCACATTTTGCATGGCTTTAAAAATGCTGACTGGTGAATAACTCTAGGTTGGGTTGTTTTATATTTCAGCAGTACTTTTTTTGCACACAATGGACTAAATACCCAGGTCTCACAAGGAACCAGAGAAGGTTGCAGGAAGGGAACCCACTGGATAGCTGTTAGGAGACAAATGGTAACCTATCACAGCCATTCAGCATGGTCTTTAACATGCACAGGGTATGGACTTGTCTACCCCTGGCTTTACATCCCATCTGACACACAGCAACCAAAGCCCATCAGTAGCCCTTATTGATTGGCAGAGGGTAATGGTGGAGGGGGTGTTGTGGAGATAAATCTCAACACTGGCTCAAATGGGACTTGAACCTGCAGATTGCAAGCCTGGCACTATACCAATTGAGCCACCCTATGAATCACTTTAGTTACATGGAAGAGTCTGAATACTTTTGACAATATAGTATACTAA
This sequence comes from Ryuthela nishihirai, assembly GCA_038380435.1. NCBI lineage: Eukaryota > Metazoa > Arthropoda > Arachnida > Araneae > Heptathelidae > Ryuthela > Ryuthela nishihirai. The sequence goes on from JAWZYU010000025.1 coordinate 1,879,226, forward strand.
CTAGAACCCTAATGAAGCTTTGGTATGAAATATATTTTTGCCTGGTGTTCTACTGTTAACTTACATAATTCTGATCAAAAGTTTGGCAGCCTGAGTGGGATTCGAACAGTCTCCCAGAAACATGCGAGGTATGATAACCATTACATCATCAGCTACTAATCATTTTTCCCCCCAGCAAGAGTGACTTATAAACATTTCTGCATATTTTATTTTTATTCATTCCTGGCATCTGTCAGGAATTGGACAACCAATCTGCCCTGTGTGATGGAAATAATATTTGTACTCATGTTCATATCAGTAAATCAATAATTCAGTTATAAAGTATCACAGGAAAATGTCCTGTACAAAGGGACTCTTGAAATAATTAGCTGAAAAAATTTAGTTTTGTCCTGACTAGGATCCATCCTACTCAGGCCAAAAACCAATTTTTTTTCAGCTAATTATTTAAAGATATACTAATGTCTTGCGTGCTTTTCTGTTATGGGTTTGAATGACAAGTATGCAAAATGACTACAGCACAGGAAAAAGAGCCCAATGTGTAGCATGGTTACTGAAACAAAATTAGACATGCAAGTGCTGAGAAATTTCCATACTAAATATAAAAAAAAGCACAGTCCATAATGATTCAAAAGTGGCACAAATCATTTATGGTGATCGTGTAAATGAAAACAGGCTCTGGCATGCTGTAACAAGCCTTAACATATGGGGGGGGGGGGCAAAAATATTTTTCTTGTGGGGCATATGTCAAGGATATTATGCTATCTGCGACAGCAGATATGCTATTATAATGTACATAGCAGGAAATCAAACTTCATGTGTTACATGCAACGAAAGAATATGCCAAAATGCACAGTTTTCACTGTATTAAAAAAAAAGAAATTAATGTCTCCCTCATTCTGTTCAAATTTAAAAAAAAGTTGTAAAGATTTCTTGTGGACACTGTATTTCACCATCCATGGCAAACGGAACATTTAATATAATAATTAAATAAATACCTCGTCAAGCAACTGCTTGCCACAGAGGTCTGACAGGAACACCATAGTAGAGGGATCTGTGAGGATGGCGGGTGCTCAGCATATATTTTTTGCCAACTGCACGCGGTGTTCCCAGGTGGTCACCCTCCCAGGTAAGCATTCACAAAATTTGGGTGCAATTCATCAAGCATCTGTGGAATTACAAGACCCAGAAATCTATCGAAACAATAAAACTTTCCAATTAGTTTGTGTAGTATGCTTTCAATGAATATTATCAGGAGGCTGTGAGTTCGCATCCAACTCGGCACATGACAATTATTCCTCTAAAACTAATCTAGGTTAAATTCAGAGTGATATCTTCCTTGATAGTTAAACAAATATGTTGAAAAATCTCTTCAATTGACTCAATTGTATACTCAGAATATACATGCTATCTTCATGACATACTTGTCATTGTTTCTTGAAGAGAGAGCAGCTGGGGCAATACCTTCATGAGTTACAGAGAATTGTATACTGTTAATTGTATACGTTGGTAGAAAGTTCATAACATCAATTAGAGGAGATCCTGATTGGCAGTTGGTAGCTCAGTCAGAGCACTGGCCATGATATCTTCCTTGACAGTTGAACAAATACATTGAAATGGGAACTACTTTTTTTGTGCGAGTCCTTCAAAAGAAATGAATATTACCTGTAACTATCAATTTATGAAATTCCAGTTAATAATGTAGATAAGCAATATCTTATTCAAAAATTTTAGTGGAATAAGCAGTCAGTTTTTGACCCCTGTATATGTAAATTCAAAAATGTAATATACAAGTGCTCCCATATATTCAATTTCAGGTTATGTCTAATAACACTTTTTCATCACAAGATAAAATTTATTTGATGAAGACAATGAAATACAATAAAAACTAATTTAAGAGATACTAAAAATATTTAACAGTTTGAACTGATTTCCTGTGTCCATACCTTTGGCCCCATTGTAACAGCTACAGCATCTGTAAGAACATCAACACCTTGAAGCATCAAAGCTCTAACATCTGCCCCAAACTTTATATCCTTGGCATAACCTCTTAATGATGAAGCAATGTAAGATGCAAATCTTGGACGAAGTATAGTAGGTAAACGGTACATGATGAACCTAAAAACATTGAATAATGTGTAATGTGATATATTTTAGATCAAGACTAATATTAAAATAAAACATTAATTAGCTGATGATCAAAGACACCTTTGAACTACCAACCATTGAAACTATAGAAACCTTATATAGAATAATTTCATTTCTGTGTCCTATTTGTAGCATGCAATCAAACAAATAAAATTAGCATGTTTATCCTTCCAAATAAATTTTAGAATGACAGTGCAGAGGTTAATTAAAAGGATTTACTCCACAATATTCACTGTAATATTAGCTCTCAAAAGAGCAATAATTGCAACATGGCTACTGAAACAATTGCCATTAGAGCAAAAGTTCAAAGCTTCCGGTTGCTGATATCTAGTGAGTCTTTACGGATGTTATTTCATACTGCTGTTAAGGTATGAGTAAAGAGTTCCTTCACCATAATTGTTGAAAACAGGCTGGTGCACTTCTAGTTATCTTAGTCCACATACTGATCTTCAACTTGTGTTGGGATTGTGGACTCCACCAATTCGTCAGTTGTATTCCGTCACTGACGTTCCACTACCAGCTATTTTACTATGGTGGCAGACATTAATTGAGATACCAGTCCTTATTAACAATTATTATGCTTTAGATTCGGAGTTCTCAACGTGGAGTAAATGGCAAAATTTTTGGGGTATGCTGTGAGAGCTTAAAAGTCACTAGATCTAGTAACAAAGTTTTATTCCCATTGTTATAATATAACAGTATATAATATACATATATATAGTTTTATCTATCTATACAAGGGGTACGCTAATCGCATATACATTTTCTGGGGGCATGTGAAGCATAAAAGGTTCAGAACCACTGCTTTAGATGATTCGTGATCTTCTTATGTGACACTAATTCACTGCATTATACACCACGAGAGCTGAAAACATTTAAAAATCTCCACTTACAAAGATATGTGTTACAAGTATTAAAATCAAAGCTTCAAAACCCTGAAAGCATTTGTTCCACTGGACCGCCAGTTTCCTCAGCGGGTAATGATCAAAGTAGTTTCACTATTTATGCTACAGACCGGATAGCGGTGAAACACAAATATGCTAAGTAGATCGTAGTAGGAGATATCGTGCAGCCGGGAAGGGGTGGTATCGCATACATTATTACTTTGCATGTTAATTAATAGGTTTTCCATGTAATTTAACTGAAATTTGGTGGTGCAGCAATAATAATCCTAGGTATAGGTAGTTTATTATAGTTTGAGTAAGGGCAGTGGTACCATGTTGCAATTTAAGGTCAGATTCATGTTCCATTTGTTGTTCGTCTTCCCAATACATCTATTTTTATTTCCAAGTTTATTTTCTGGGTCATCAATTTTGACAACGTACACTTCTCCCATGGTGGATATTTTATCTCTATCAATTGTAAGCATTTTAACATTCGTTTAGATAGTTATACGAATGCATATATTATATTTCTTCATAACAGTGCTAAGAGTATTTTGCTATAAGTTTGATTTATTTATGGGAATGGAGTAGAATATTTAATTTGACTAGATGTAACTTCTAAAAATTTTATTCGACATATTTTCTATTATAGCCAGCTTGTCCAATTTCATATATTGTAATTCCTTCTCCAGGGTAGTTTATTTTTTTACAGTATCTCAATGTTCTGAGAAAGTAGGTATTAAATGCTGCTTTTTGTATTTTGGCGGATGTGTAGAGTTAGATGATATAAGATTTGGGGTATAAGTATGATTTCGGTAAACACTAGTTTCACAACTATTTTGTCCATGTTTTAATAAAATATACAAAAATAACAATTGACCATCTTTTTCACTTTCATGGGTCAATTGTATTTGAGGATTATGCATTAAATAAGTTTAATAATATCTGCATTTTGTCAGGTCCATGGTCCCAAAAAATCAATCCACATGTGGAAAAAAGAATATATAAATATAATGTAATAATAAAAAAATAAATACCCCCTCAAGCAGCTGCTGACCACAGAGGTTTGACAGGAAGGAGCCTGTCAGTTTGTATGCCATAGTAGAAGATCTGAGAGGATGGCAGGACCTCAAACCAAACTTTAATTATTAGACTTCCCATTTAAGTCAGTACATAATCTTCATGCAAAACCCTCTGAACGCCGAATATGTCATCAATAAACCACAGATATAAAGAGTTGATTTTAATATTTGCTGAAGAGCAGTATTTTCGACATGTCATATGATATCAACTAACAAATTAGACAGGTTATCCCATTGGGACCCCCTCTGCTTGTTTCCAAATTCAGCCATCTAACAGAAACCAATTGGTCAAGGTGTACAGGACCTTGTGCACACTAATGTACTCTTGGGTTGTGGGCCCGGCCTCATGCAGCCATTTGGCCTTGAGTAGCATTGTTGTCTAATCCTGTACAGAAGACAGAAAATTAAATTCATTAAAAAATGACTCTTTTTTACTGTTAAGTTTAGCAAATGCTTGTATACTGCCCATGTACACAACTATATCCCCGCTTTTTGTAAAGATTAAATTACATAATGCAAATAATCCGTTCAAGTCCCTTGTTTCTAAATGTAAAGCTCCTACATATCGACTGGATTAAGCATTGTATAACTTTTTTGGTTCATATTTTGCTAACAGTGAATATTATATGTCTTAAAATTATGTCACGATGCAGTGACAAAAATCTGAAACACGAAAATTTGACCTTTGTCCACACTCCATTCCTTTGATGTCTAGTTGTTGTATCCAAGCACACCTAGTGTAGGATGTGACTTGAGGCCAAATGGCTACTAGGTCGGGCCCACGGCCCAAGAGTACTTTAGTGTGCACAAGGCCCTGTACCTGGCAACCTCAACCAATTGGTTTCTGGTAGATGGCTGAATTTGGAAACAAGCAGAGGGGGTCCCGATAGAACCTCTGTCTGGTTTGTTAGCTTTTGACATGTCGAAAATATTTGATGACATGTCGAAAATACTGCGCTTCAGCAAATATTGTTAAAACCAACCCTTTATATCTGTGGTTTATTGACAACATATTGATGGGCCCGTGTAGTGTTTACGGTCCTCAGCCGATAGATGGCATTGCTCAAGTGGCGTGTGACGTCGAAGTGTAAAGTATGATGTCGATTTGTAAAGTATGACGTAAAAACGTAACTGTTGGTTATTGGTGGCCTATGGCTCTTTGATTTGTTTCTTTTGGGTAGGTAATGTAGAATCACGTGTTATGTGTGTGATTTGACGAGAGTGTGAAGTTATGTTTGGTTTTTTTCGCCATTTTCGCTTTACGACTTCTTTGGATAACATACCTATATGGTTAGAGGTAAGTTCGTGTGTATTATATATTTAATATGGGGGGTTCAGTGATAGGTAGGATAGGAATAATTAATATGTTCTAGCTTTTTTTTTGAAAATTGGTTAGGATATGGTTTATAATTAGTTATTAAAGATATTTAGGGGCCGATGTAGTGGGGAGTATGCAAGTTTTTGCGTGTGGGATAGAAAATGGCGATAGTAAAGAACACATATTTCGTTTGTGGGTGAATTGAATGGTTTTTTAGTAGTTACGTGTAGTATGGTAATTATTAATGTATTATAGTGATTTATTAATTTTGTTGTATATTTAGGAGTCTTTTAAAAATAGTTATATGATTTATCGTTAACATGTGGAAGCGTCTGGCGACTTTTTTGATGTAGTAATTCTGGGTATTGTAGAATTGTCAGTGTGTGAAAAAACGGCAGTTTTTTGATGGAGTCGGGAAAGAATGAAAAATTTAGAGGTGGGGTGAGAGTGGTGGAGTCGGTAGCGCCAGGCTTGTATTCTGTAGTTCCAAAGTTCGAGTCCGAGCTATGTCAGCGTTTAGATTTGTATCGGCAAATTTTTGAACTCGGTTAATAGTTAGTAGGGGACACCGATGGGCTTGGAAAGGCCGCCGTCCGTCGGTTAGGATATTAAGCTGTGGTCCTGTGTATGGGAGAGTTACTGTGTACGTTAAAGAACACGCTGGATGGCCTTGACAGGAAGTTTCTGTCTGCCAACAGCTGTTCTAGTGGGTTCCGTACCTTCTGTGAGCCTTCGGGGTTCATGTGATCTCGACATTTAGCCCATGGTGTGGGAAAAACATGGAGGCTCAGAGGTAAAATGACAATGTAATTTAGGGAAGGGTTATTTGAGCGGTAAGATGTTTTTTTTGTCAGATTTTGTTTTGGGGCTTTTTTTTATAATTCGGTCGGGGGTGCACTGTTTCCGATTTTCACGTTTTTTGGTTTGTGTTGTCTTGGAGGACATTATTTAGTTTTGGGGCTTTTTTATAATGCGGTCGGCGGTGCACTGTTTCCGATTTTCACCTTTTTTGGTTTGTGTTGTCTTGGAGGACATTATTTAGTTTTGGGGCTTTTTTATAATTCGGTCGGTGGTGCACTGTTTCCGATTTTCACCTTTTTTGGTTTGTGTTGTCTTGGAGGACATTATTTAGTTTTGGGGCTTTTTTATAATTCGGTCGGTGGTGCACTGTTTCCGATTTTCATGGTTTTCCGTTGTGTGTTGACTTGGAGGACATTATTTAGTTTTGGGGCTTTTTTATAATTCGGTCGCCGGTGCACTGTTTCCGATTTTCATGGTTTTGCGTTGTGTGTTGCCTTGGAGGACATTATTTAGTTTTGGGGCTGTTTTATAATGCGGTCGGCGGTGCACTGTTTCCGATTTTCACCTTTTTTGGTTTGTGTTGTCTTGGAGGACATTATTTAGTTTTGGGGCTTTTTTATAATTCGGTCTGCGGTGCACTGTTTCCGATTTTCACCTTTTTTGGTTTGTGTTGTCTTGGAGGACATTATTTAGTTTTGGGGCTTTTTTATAATTCGGTCGGTGGTGCACTGTTTCCGATTTTCATGGTTTTCCGTTGTGTGTTGACTTGGAGGACATTAGTTTTGGGGCTTTTTTATAATTCGGTCGGTGGTGCACTGTTTCCGATTTTCATGTTTTTTGGTTTGTGTTGTCTTGGAGGACATTATTTAGTTTTGGGGCTTTTTTATAATTCGGTCGGCGGTGTATTGTGTTTTGAAAAGAGGGGAGGGGTAATGGTGGAAGTGGTTTACTGTATGTAGGAAGGCAATCGTTTCATTTTTTGTTGGATTTGGCACTTTTATGAGCTTTCATTCTGTAATTGACGGTTACGAGGTTTTTTTTGCGGTAATTTAATATTTTTTACGTTTGTTTGGGTTTGTTACTATGGTTACGGTGCGTTGCGTTTGACGTAAACTCGGGTTTTTCGTTACTATGGTTTTTTCGTTACTATGGTAACGAAAAAAACAATCTTTTTTTAGAAACCCCTGTTTGGGTTAGGGTCTCTGGAGTTGTGGGAATCAACTAAAAGGGCCGTTGTGTTACGTTGCGTCAAAAACAAAATGGCGGCTGAGGACCGTGAACTGTACTACTGCCTATTGATTTTTTGGGACCATGAACCTGACAAAATGCAGATATTATTAAACTTATTTAATACCATAATCCTCAAATACAATTTACCCATGAAAGTGAAAAAGATGGTCATTTTTTTGTATATTTTAATAAAACATGGACAAAATAGTTGAAACTAGTGTTTACCAAAAGCATACTTATACCCCAAATCTTTTATCATCTAACTCTACACATCCGCCAAAATACAAAACAATCAGCGTTTAATACCTACTTTCTCAGAGCATTGAGATAGTAAAAAACAAACTACCCTGGAGAAGGAATTACAATATATACAAGCTGGCTATGGTAGAAAATATATTGAAAAAATTTTTAGAAGTTACCTCTATTCAAATTAAATATTCCACTCTATTCCCATATATCGAACCAGAGCTAATAATCTTAGCACTGTTATGAAGAAATATAATATATGCATTCCTATAACCATCTAAACGAATGTTAAAATGCTTACAATTAATGACAGAGATAAAATATCCACCATGGGAGGAGTATAAGTTGTCAAAATTGCTGATCCAGAAAATAAACTTGGAAAAAAAAATAAATATATTTTGAAGACAAACAACAAATGGAACATGAATCTGACCTTAAAAAGCAACAAGATACCACTGCCCTTACTCAAACTATAATAAAAAACTACCTATAACTAGGATTGCCGTCCCGTGGCGAGTGGTTAGCACACTTGGCTACTAATCTAAGGGACCTGGGTTCGAGCCCGGGTAAGGCATGGTGTGTGTGTCGTTTTTCTGCTGAGGTCCTGCCATCCTCTCAAACCTTCTACTGTGGCATATAAACCGACAGGCTCCTGTCAGACCCCATGCCTAGATAATTTAGTCTTTCTTCGCTATGATAAAATGAATTTCTTAAGTTGTATGGGATTATATTTTTAGCAATGGATGATTGAATAGCTCATATTTTCTTTATATTTGTGAGGTTAGTTGAGCCATATATTATCAAACCATAAGCCAATATAGATTCACAGATAGCTTTATAAACCAAAATACATGTATGTGTGCTTGCAGCAAATTGTAGTTTGTAAAGTTTCGATGCACATAGATGCAATTTCCCTGCTAACTTTTGAATATGTGTATTCCATCGGAAGGTTGTGTCCATGTAAAGTCCAAGATATTTATGGTTCTCAACACACTCAATAACATACACACTCAATAACATCACAGTAGTCAGGGTCAATGACTTATGTTGTGAGGACACAAGAGTTTGTGGATTTTAATTGCATAAGATGAAAGATCATAGTATCCTGGTGAATGAAAGCTCATCCATTTGGTTTTATCTGAGTTTATGTAAATACGATTAATGTTAGACCAGTTGTTATGTTAGACCCAACAAGTTTTTCTTAAAACTAATAGTGCTCTTTTAGGAAAAAAGGAGCAGAAGAGGCAGAATTATTTGAGTGAAAGATATGACACTTAAGCTTATTTCAGAGAGAAAGAACTACAGGAATGACCTTAATCAATACCCCATCATTCACTTTTACATTACCTTAACCAGTTTTGCTTAATTTACGTTATATTTATCATTTTGGGGATTTTTATTTCCTTTTTGGCATCACAGTGCTTGTTTCCAAGAGTTAGGAGTTGCGCAACTCCGAACTTCCGACTGTCACCCGCTAAAGTGCGTGCACAAGGACACGCCCCCTCTTGCATTGCTCGTCAATTTATGCAAATGTCTTTCCCGGCGTGCAACATGACACGTACCGGGCACTGTAAGCCTCTTGTTAAAAATCTGGTGACATGTCACAGTAGCTCAGTAGTTAGACTAGCTGACAATTAAGACAGCAGTTAGAGCAGTAGAGAGAGTTAGACAGAAGAGAGTGTGGTAGTAAGCACGGAGGAGCACAGTTAGTGCAGTGTGTGTAGTCAAAGTTGAGAAATGATGTATCTTCTTCATTGAAGTTTTGGTGAGTGATTTTTGGAAATAAATTTGTTTGTTATTTAAACCTTTTGAATCTTTACTAATTTTTTTCTCTTGAGCAATGTTAATTGTTTTGGATTAGAAATTACCTTTACATTTTGACAATCATTTAATATTTTTTGAATTTTTACTCATTAACGGTTGCTGGTATTGTGAACCCTAATTTAACTTTATTTTTTTTGGCAATTTGTTAATTATTGCCTGGCGCCCGACAACTATCCAGAGCATAAAAATAATTGGATCAGACAAAGGGTCCAAACTTTAAAAGTAATTAATTTCTTTGGCCCGTTACATTCTAATAGAAAGCATTACAGAGAGCTTAATAAAAGTGTAAAGGATCAGTTAGCTGATAAGAATCTTTGGCTTGATGGCTTGGCCGACAAAGCTGAGGAAGCATTAGACAGCACAACAGCAGAGAGCTGTACGAGATAATGTTTTGTGTGAGAGAAAACAAATAGGTATACAAGGATTAAACAAGGTAAGGTTATAGAAGGTGAGGATTCTGTCATGGCTAGGTAGGCTGAGCATTACAGAAGTACTAAACAATGTGGTTAGTTCTACTCCCATTGTTTGTAATGATGATAGATGCATTACTGACTTTAATGTTGGCCCTATACAACAATCTGAAGTTATTTTGGCTATTTCTAAACTTAAACTTCATAAATCTCCAGGGGTAGATGAAATTACTATGGAAATGCTTAGCGCTGGGAATGTTTCGGTTACCACTTGGATGACTGAAATTTTCAATAACTTTTATGATAAAGGCATGGTTCCTAAAGATTTTACCAGAGCTATTATTATCCCTATTTTCAAAAAAGGTGATCGCAGTTCTTTTGATAACTATAGGGGTATCAGCCTACTCTCTGTTCCAGTAAAGTTCTTTGCATGATTGTGCTTAATAAAATTAAGAATCTGGTTGACGGGCAATTGCATGATAAGCAATGTGGATTTAGAAGTGGTAGGGGATGTGTAGATTAGATATTTCTGCTCAGGCAGATACTTGAGAAATGTTTAGAGTTTGAAAAACCTTTGGTTACTAGCAGAGTTGGAAAGTTATTGTAATGTAACAAAATGATTTTTGAATAATTTTAACGGAAGTCAAAAATAGTTATAACGATATGCTTACAACCTTTTGTGAAACAGATGTAGAATTTACTTTTATGATCACAGACAAAGCCCTTCGGGGAAATCGCATCATTCACACTGTGAAAGAATTTGGGAAACAACTGTCTTTTAGCTGCCTTCATTGTAATTGTCACTCAGAGAAGGGAATTAGTGACAGCCAGATAAAGAGCTGGAGTGGAAAAGAAAGCTGTCTTCATTCATGCAGAAGGAAAACGATGCAATTACAATATGGTGAAAATTCTATATATTTTACAATTCCTGTGATCCGCTGAAACACTTGGAGATGGAAATATGTAGGTGTGATAATTTGGGTGTAGGATAGAGAATTTGAGGAAAGGCCATTTATTTTTGATATCAGTCGAACCCACCAAATCTTCATCTTTCTGCGTTGTGTAGGTTTGCAAATCCATTTATAAACCTCATCTTGTACATATGTTGTGAAAAATAACAGAAGTAATTCTCATGTTCGAATTGAGCAGAGATGATGCTGTGTTTTCTTCTCTACAGCTCCAAGAAGAGAATGCTTAAGTTAAATATGTAATGTTTTTAATTTCTTTACTTATATTTATTCATTAGATTATTTTTATGCTATTTGATATCTATTTCACAGAAAACTAATTTCTTTGATTTTCATGAGTACATTCAAATGCACAGCAAATCCCTTTTACAGGAAAGCATTGATAAAAATAGTTCATTGTCATCCAACAACTCAAATGATTTGCTGAAAATCTATCTTAATGAAACCAAAAAATTGGAGACAAAACAAAATTTCCACAAAATATTTTTCACTACTGAAAAAAAAAAAATCAAGATAAAGCTTTGTAATAACTTGCAAGAATTGTTCTAGTAACTCAGGTATCTGCAGAGTGTTTTCTATGCTTAAATGGAATCTCTATAACAAAAGAAATAATTTGAATTCAAAATTATTAGAAGACATTTTCCTTATAGCGATGAGTAAAATAGTATCACATTGATTGCGTTATATCAATATTTTTCAATTAATTTTTTTTTATTTGGTCGACTATGCATTATGATGTTAATATTTCTGAAGGAAATTCATATTATTTTAAGTTTCTTGGGGCATTTTAGTAACTTGTTTGGTACTTACGTATTAACGCCACCGCAGCGTGTAATAAATTAATAATTCCACACTTTAACTAGTTATTCTATGAAATAACTAATGATAGACAATTAAAGTGTAAAATAAACAATCTGACTGAATTATACAGCATACAAAATGTTATTTATATAGACGCAATAAAATCATTTGTTACAACAGGGATTACTAAAATGGCATTTGGAATTGACCTAATGTGCGAAGGCCAACTCATTTGTTACAACAGGGATTACTAAAATGGCATTTGGAATTGCCCTAATGTGCGAAGGCCAAGTAAGAACGATCCGTAAAGTGGTGAATCTCTTGAATATGAATCTTCGTGTCATGTGATTCACTCGTCCGCATTATAAAAAACGCCCCGGATGAGCGGAGGCCAAGTGAGAACGAATCAGTAAAGTGATTCGTTCTCACTTGGCCTGCTCATTTTGGGGGCGTTTTTTATAATTCGGATGACTGATTCATGTTGACAGAGGGATGACCTGGTTTCAACTCTACTCTCGGACACTAGAAAGTCTTTTTTTTTACTTTTGAACTTTAACGATACGGAAGCCGTTAATGTGCACATTACCTAGGTAAAATGCAGAAAACTTTTGATTCCGCACTTTAACGGAGCAAATCAGTTAATCTGCAGATTAGCTAGGTAATGTGCACATTAACGGCTTTCGAGCTTTAGCGGTAACATATATATACAGTAGATATCTCAAATTTCAGTTCAGCAGTAAAAATGAACATTAATGTAACATTATTTTGTAATAGATTTGGGTACTTACGTATTAACGCCAGCGGTGGCGTTAATACGTAAGTACCACTTGTTTTAAAAAAATTAATCTCTACACAAAAATCATAATAGTACTAATAATTATGATCAATATACTTATGCTTGGAAATTTTTATTAAAGCCAAATTTTAATTTAAAAAATCCACAAAATATGGGGGTCCCCCACAAAAAAAAAAATCCAGTTTTCTTATTATACAAAATCTCAAACTTGTCTACCTGCTTTGAAATCCAAAACAGGTATCTTCACATAATTTTTATTTTAGCCCCATATTTTATGCCGACACAAAAAAATGGATACAAAGAAAATACATTTTCAATCTTTCCTTTCCCGTGGAATATTTTACTAATTAGAAAACCCTAAGTCTTAATTCCTGCTGAGGTCTTGCCATCCTCTCAGATCTCCTACTGTGGCATATAAACTGACAGACTCCTGTCAGACCTCTGTGGCAAGCAGCTGCTTGAGGGGGTATTTATTTATTTTATTTAAGTCTTAATTCTCAGACTCCCCCACAAAAAAAATAATTTTACTTTTTTTAAATTTATTTTTTAGCAAGCAAGTGTTTTGATTAAACTGGTGCAAATCAATGGAAGACACTATTGCATACATATATAATTGAAATGTTATCATATATTTCATTATTTTGAATTTGTGCTAAAAGTATTTTGATATAACACTATTGCAATATAACGGAATTTAAATTTTGCAATAACGACAAACATAACGAAAAACAATGAAATTTTTAGTTGTAACAAAAAATGTAACGAAATGTTTTTCCTTTCATTTGCCAACAATGGTTACAGCTTTGTTGATTTCAAAAAGGCTTTCGACTCTGTTGATCATCATAATTTGTGGTTAATTGTGAGATCGTAGGGCATACCAGAGAAGTTAGCTAACAAAATGAAAGCTCTCTATAATAATACTGAGTTGTGTGTGAGAATTGGAAAGACTTGTAATAATTGGTTTAGGATTGCTTCTGGTGTTCGACAAGGGTGCATTTTGTCTCCTTTTCTCTTTGGTTATTGATTATGTTATGCGAAATTCACTGCAAGGGAAAGATTTTGGCCTTAAATGGACTGGAGATACAAAAATTTCTGATTTAGATTATGCTGATGATTTAGCCCTTTTGGCATATGATATTGATGAGATGAACTCTTTCATTCGAGCTGTTGATGAAACTGATAGTAGAGTAGGTTTGGTTATAAACAGAGAGAAAACTAAAGTGATGAAAATTGATAAGGCAGGCTTTGGTTCAATTAATCAGAATGGCTGATGCTTGAAAAAGTGTCTCAGCTTTAATTATCTTGGGAGCTATGTAACAAACTGGTGATGTGCAGCACGAGATTAGCAGACTAACAGGGATTGCTGCAGGGACTTTTAAGAATCTATGGAGAGTGTAGAGAAATAGGCATTTACACCTTAAGATTAAATTTAAGACTGTATAATAGTTTGGTTCTCTCTAAGGTTAGTTAATCTTGGGACGCTTTGTAAACAACAGGAAACTAGATGCTTTGATTCTGGATACTTATGCAGGATCTTGGGCATTTGGTGGTTCAACTTTGTAAGTAGCGATAAGGTTAGGTCCTCCTTCGAGTTGGCAACCTCCTTTGAGCAGCATTAACAAGCAGAGAGAGAGAGAGAGACTGTTGGTTTTGGCCATGTTGCCCATATGGATAATTATAAATCTTTATGGTGAACACAATGAGTGATAGATAAAAAACTAATGAATTTCACAATTATCACTGTTAGGAGATTTATGTCTCCTGTGTTGCAGCAAGAGATGCTAAAACGATAGTTACTTGGATAATTATAGATTAGCGAATAGGGTTATGAACAGTGTACCTAAAGTCCTCAGAAAGAGGAGGAAATCTAGGATGCCGTGGGCAGACAATGTCAAGCAGAACCTTGTTAGTATTGGTGTGCAATGGCCAGATGCAGCTCAATATATATTATATATATTGAGCTGCATATATTGAGATATTCCTGGAAAACTAAATTGCACAGTCTGGTTGGACCTCCTCAGCCCATGGCTACTTGAGAATCACGATTGAAAATGATGAAAAGTAATGAATATTACATATACCGTATAGTGCCAACTACTATATGCTTTAGAGTTTCAGACTTCCTGAAAAAGAGGGGAGATAAAAAAAATTTTGAGAGGGAGGGAACCACAAGCCATAACAGCTGAGAGTAATATCACCCTTTCAATCTGATTTGGTATTGCTTGTTCAGTAAATGCAACCTATTTCATTCTTAAAAGTATTCACATTTTTAGTATTACTTCTGAATTTTATACCAATTTTATTATTCTGTCGTTGCTCTTTTACATTATTTGTGCAAGAAGACAGAAAAAGCATCCTGTTCTAAATAATATATTTCAAACTTTATAAAACAATTTACTGTAATTTTTTTTTACACTTGTTTGAAAAGCAGAAGCAATGTTTTATGAACAAGTAAACTACAAATAATTCCCTCCAAAATGCCAATGTATTAGAAAATTTTAAATAATTGTCATATTATGTACATTTCAAAAAAGTTAGAATTTAATTGTACGGAAAGATTGTGACCTACGAAAACCTTCTGGCATAATTTGATACCATTAAGTGGCCCAAACAAAGTACCGAAAGAAAAAAGATATATCGCCAAAACCTCTCGAAACTTCAAAATTTGCCTGCAGGAGCACCAGCGGACTTCCAAAAAAAAAAAACTACAACTCACAGCCCTGACACAAACTGCTTATCACAAAAGAAACTACTCCACAGTTTGACATGGTCAAAATAATAAGCTCTCCACCCACTAGATACCAAGCTGAAAATAATGAAAGACCTCCTCATCTACATCAATAGGAATTTTGTATGTAACACGGACATATCATCCCCTTCAGCTTGGAAACTTGCTAGAAGGAAGCATAAACACCTCATTTAACTACATTCCACACAACAGGCAAACCCGAACCCTGGTGATGTTTAGACCAGGTCTCACGCTGATGCTGGGAGAACATATACAACTGGAGAAAGGGAAGGGGTGTAAATGACAGGAAACAAAATCGCAATACCACCCAAGATAGCACAACCTAATATCTGTGAGAAATATACGCTTTTCAGTTTAATTTTCAATTCAGTTCAAATTTATTTACTCTTATGTACATCACAAACATTTAATTAAAGCATATATAATAATGCAAAGCAATAAATGTTTTTTCCAACGTAACTAAACAATTTTGAAAGTGTAAAATACACAACTCCACATGAGCCAAAGCTAGTTTGTGAGATATTAAGATTTAAAAACATGAAATAGTTTAATGAAACAGTGTTAGCTTACTTCTTACTAACATATAATAAATCCGTTAACATGAGTCAAATGTATATTTAAAAGCTATAATCATTCAATGCATAATTACTATAATAGATATTCTACATTTTGTCCGAATATCCATTTCATAAATAATTTAAAAAGATCTCTTTCATTCTTTGTTATTAGGTAAACAGTTGAATACTTTGGGAATCTGGCATACATAATGCTTACGAAAAACTTTTTCTGAGAGAAACCATATTTAGATGTACCGCTGTTAAAAATCTGATATTTTTATCGAACACTTTTATACTTGAACCATCCAAATCTTTGGCAATACATGTTAACAAGGGATTAATATATAATTTTCGGACTTGTCAAGTTTGTAATGAACTATAATAATTTTGAATATTATCAAACTTTTGTTTGTTGAGCATGCACCTCAACGTATGATTTGAAGAATTAGAATAGGTTGCTAATTCGATTCATAATGGCCTTCCCATGAAATAACAGCTGTTCCAAGAAATGTATATTACTTTTAACTGTAAAAAATTCAAAATATATTCTAGAAAGCCTGATATCCAACCTTTGTATTATACTTCTCACATGCAATTTCCATGAGAGGTTGCTATCTACAGGGTGTTTCAAAAAATTCTTGCCAGGACAGTGCCTGCCTGACGACATGCCAAAGCAGAGGGTACAAAATGAGTCACAATGCCTGGCCAAGGAGTGTCTAAGGGAGAAGAGAGCCAGCTTCCATAGGTGTAAACTTTTTGACTGCAGCACCCTCTAAACATGGCAAATTCATGTATTGCAGTGAAGCCACCTAGCCAGGGAGAGGAGCTAGTTTCCTGCATTTTTTCATTGTCAAGCAAGGTTTTCAATTGTTTACACCACATGACTAATTTTACATACACTCTGAAAAATATTAATTTCCACAATTTCTCTTTTGTGAGGCACCATCATAATTTTCTTTTCATTCAGAGAGAAAATAACAAGGAATAATCAAAATTATTTTCCTTAATAAAATCCCATTTTGTAAAACAGGTAGTAGCTCTGCTCAACAAGAAAATTTTAATATTTTGAACACTCTACAATATTTAATATATTATAATAAATTAGTGCCGTCCCATGGCCGAGTGGTTAGCGCGCTTGGCTACTGATCTAAGGGACCTGGGTTCGAGTCCCAGGTAAGGCATGGATGTATGTGTCGTTTTTCTGCTGAGGTCCTGCCATCCTCACAGACCTTCTACTGTGGCATATAAACTGACAGGCTCCTGTCAGACCTCTGTGGCAAGCAGCTGCTTGAGGGGGGTATTTATATATATATTTATTTATATTTATAATAAATTGAGATGTGTAAATGTACATGTTCTATATAATTAAATTTTATATAATTCTAATAAATATAATGAGTTTTATACCTTTATAAACGTTCAACAGATGGCAGCAGGTACTTCCTGTATCAACCATAAAAAAGAATTACACTGTTAGAGCAAAGTGCAGAAGCCTATATATATATTGATATGCTCCATGGAACACAAATCTGCAACATACATTGCCATATAATATATCGTATAACTTCTGCAAAATTACTCAAAATAAACATACAACGGCTTTTCCAGTTATCGTAAAATAAACTCCTGAGCAGAATAAAATACTCATTGAATAACTTTACGCTAAACTACCACTGTAGGCAAATAGCCATGATTGTTAGACAGGTTGAAACACTAATTAAATCACATTAAATATTCGAAGATTAAGACAAACAACAGTTGTGTGCTAAAACGATTGCACTGTGCATATCACACCTCAGTTGTTTTTGTGGCTGCACGCCAATTTGCCAGGATCAGGTTCAGAGAAGATCCGCCTAGTGGTGCCACTTACGCTTATTGAGAGCTCGAATTCTCCTTAGACCTTCTTTGGCCTGGCCACCAACATCTCGTACACGCAACCAGTCAGCGCAGTAACAGGAGCACGAAGTTTACAATGACATTCAGTGACTCATACTACAGAGGCAGCAAAGTGCAACACCACCACACATAAGAACTCTATCAGCAAGTGAGAGGAAACAATACTGAACCTGTGAAAACATCAAGCTACTGAGAAAAGCGCACCACCTAGTTTGTCCTCCTGGAACAACCAACAAAGCTACCTCTAGAAGAACAAAAAATGCAGGCATGACTATTTAACCTAAACTTCACTGCACCTACCTACAACCATTAATTATTCCATTAGTGTCAATACCACATGACTAGTCCAGCACCTAGTGTTTGTAGCTAACTTAATCTCTTATTAATTCAACTGTGTTTTTACTTTCATTTTTACTTATTGATTTAGAAATTCTTATCACTTAATAAATTTTCAACATCGCAAAAATAACTGGCAAGAGAAGAATAAGTACACTAGCAAGCAGCAACATCAACGAAAAGGGCATCTCATCACCCTCCTCCCCCCACCTATTTGTACATGAATGGAATAATAAAAGCTAGTGTGGTGAGAGACTTCCCATATTAGTTGTAATAATGAAATCTATATGGTTCGTGAAATAAAAATGAAAATATAGGAAACTAAAAATTAAGTTTTTGCAAAAGAAATATGAAAAACTAAAAGGTAAAGCATATAAATACAATTATATACTATCGTTATATGCTTTACTTTCTGCTGCAAAAAAACAACTAAAGCATTCTCACCCGCTTTAAAATGCAATCGAACATTAGTGATGGCAAATGTTCTTTCACTGACACTTTTGAAATTGTTGGTGTATTCAAGATGCCCTCCTTTTCTACATGTGCTACAGTATTATAGCTGGCATAGTGATCTGTCAACAAACCAGTAAACTGAAAAATTTTAAGGTGTACACAAAGAGAAATTAATGCAAGTTTTGGAAGGAAAATCTGTCTAGTAAGGAAATAACAAAAAATCAATTATCCAGTCAAGAATATCAATGGAAGGCAAACCTAAAGCAAACAAAGTTCAGGACAGCACAGAGCACCATTTCACTGGAGCTAATCCATTGAATATTTCATCGAAGAAAGTAGCTCGATGAAACTATCAATTTTTTTTGTTTCCTCTTTCTTCTCGTAATAATTTTATTAGCTGTATAGCCGAAAATATGAACAGGACCTTTTTTTATGAATTTTTGTTGGATTAATAAATCTAAACAAATTCAAGTTTGGTATAGTATTTCCTGATTTGCTATTTTTTATTGATAGTCAAATGGAAATTTTAAGTTTTTTTGTTCTATTTAGGAATTCTTCCAAGGTTGTTGAAAAAGAACTGAAGCATTTCCAGAGTAGCAGCCTCTGCCTCGTCCTTAGTCGAGAATTTTTTTTTTGGCATTGGTTTTCCCTTAATTGTTTTTTTATTTCTTCCGAGGAGTCTGCAGTCTGTTTGACCATCTAGGCTGGATACAAATTATTTTCTTGCATTGTCATTTTTTTGTATGGTTTGCTTTTTTTTTGTTCATTTTAATGATTCTTACATTAGTCTCTTGTTGGGTAAATTTTACTGACTTTGGATTCTTTGTTGAGATCAGTGGAGGGTGAGCTATTTTTTTCACTATTTTCATCAGCTAAAGCGTTTTAAATTACTTCAGCAAAACATTTCTGCTTTGAAGAGGGCTTTTTTTTTTGTTTTTCATTGAGCAGACATTTTAATACAAAGTGACCTGGTTTCAACATCTACAGCAGATGCGAGCAACTCATGGATATTCAATAGTGGCTGTATACAAGCAAATTTTCAGAAAATTTGGGATTTCCTTCCTGAGTTTCATAATACAGGTCTTGGTGCCAGTTTTAACTTCTCCAAGTTTTTCTGCAGAATGTTTCTCATCTTTGATGCTCATTATTTCTCCACATAGTTTGAAGATCCACTTCTTTGTTACTAATGAATGTCTGCAATATACGGTTGATGCCCACATGGTTTGTAGCCAACAGTTACATAAAGACCTGGGCATCAACCATATTTACTCTTATATCGTCTCTCTCACGTTTCTTTGAGGCAGTTGGGTTGTTTTACCTCTGAGCGGCACTTTTTTGCACACCATGGGCTAAATGGCCAGGTCACATGGACCCTGAAGGCTCAGAGAAGGTTGGGGGAGGGGACCCACTGGAACAGCTGTTGGGAGACAGATGGTAGCCTCCCGTCAAGGCCATCCAGTGTGTTCTTTAACGTGCACAGGGTATGGCTCTCCCGCACATGGGGCCATGGCTTAACGTCCTATCCGATGGACAGCGGCCTTTCCAAGCCCATCGGTGTCCCTTACTGACCGTGGGCAGGGCGGGGAATTTTCCGGAGATGAATCTCAACTCTGACCCAGCTGGGACTCGAACCTGGGAACTACAGATTACGAGCCTGGCGCACTACCGACTGAGCCACCCCACCCCTCTTTGAGGCAGTTCAGAGTAACCCTCATGAGATCATATCTTGCTTGATGGACTATGACCATGAAGTGCTAAATAGATACAAGAGGTCTAAGATGATAGCTTTCTCTAAAGTTTCCCATTTTAGGTCTCTTGTACATCATTTACATTTTGCAACTGATTTCCATTTGCTTTCCATTTATGAATATTGATTCCCTTTTCCATTCACTAATTTTGCTGGAAGCTTCCTCTATTTTCAGTACAATTATGGTCAATGATTTATTAATGATCTGGGCAATCTCATCGTTACCTATACCGCTAATTTGAAAGATGTTCTTATTACTTCTAAAAAAGTCCAACTTATGAATTTTAAAAACTTCAGTTCTATATCTTGCATAATGAAAAGGAGCGATGAAGATCCTATTGAACTAAAGATTTAGTTCTCAAAAAATACACCTGAACTCGACTCTCAACCCTCTTAATGAATTTTTAAATTATTCGCATCCCTGACGCTCTGCTATACGAACAAAAACTAGTGTACCGGCTATATCCAACATCAGATTGTGAATCAACCAAAACATTTAATTTTCAAAGGGTTCCAAATTTACATTTTTTTTTTATCTAGTTAAAACAAACGGAAAAATGGAAATTTTTTTTTTCATGCACACAAAAGTGAGAATTGTCTCCATTGCCTACTCTAAACTAATGGGCTATGGGTTAGTTGTCGTCGGTTCGTAAATTTCAGAACGAAACAGAATTGGAATTTATAATGGAAATGAACTATATTACAAAGATTCCATTTTGTTATTTATTCACTAAAAATACCCTAATCTTACCTCAATACTTTTCCGTGTGCACACTCAAATCAGCAACCAGTTTCTACACCACGAGGTATGCAACCGCAATCAGAAGCATGGCGGGATGATAACGTCGAGAAAATTCTATGTGATGATGCAATACAAATTTTTTTATTGCGAAAAAAAAACATTGTCACTTATTAAATTAAAATTATCTCTAAAAATAAATAATTTAAAAAAATTTATATTGCATAGAAATAAATAATAATTAATATTAATATTTTACTTTTACACACACACTTGTATCACGTGATTATTTTTCGAAAAATCTCGAAGGACCATTGTGGAAGGTACATTGCCGTATTTTCCAAGGGAATCATCGTTTAGTTCATTTCGAAGTTACAACTTTGTGCACTACTATTCACTGTACTATTATTCGGAGCATTAGACGACTGTTTTACCATGGTATGTATTAGTTTATACGTTAAAATTTTAATAAGTGTAAAACTTCAATACCACGTGGTGTTTGCGGCATTATAAAAAAAAAAAATTTCGCATTTTAATGTAAAACAATTAATGTATTGTTCTTTAGGGCCTTCACTGTTTGCACATTTTTCACAAGTTAAGAGGCCGAATTGTAATTTCCTTCTTAACTCTTCTGATCATCCTTGGTTATTTTGCACTTTGGTTTACTTTGGAAATATAGGTTCCAGTTTAGGCTACGTCCTTTCCCAGTTAACGGGTTTCGTTGCAATACTCCTCCATAGCCGATTCGCTTCCGTATTATAAAAAAAAAAGCAATAAGGAAGTTATGTAATTCTGGGATTTTTTTTATATAATGCCGTAGGTTGTATCTTAGAAAGGCAAAAATCGGTAGGAATATAAAAAGCTTTAGATGTTGCCTACAGATGGCAGCCATTTTGCATTTTTTTTTGATAATCGGTTTATACGTTTTCAAGACCCTCATTGATTTCAACAGTTATCCGACTGTCGCATTATAAAAAATAGCCCCAGAAGAAGATAAATCATTTGTTTTTGTATTTTTTTTTTACAATCTGGCAGGAGATTTACTCTGAAATCTGAATCCGTCCGAAGACCGTTAACTGCGAAAGGACGTAGTCTAAACTGGAACCTATAGTTTCAAAATAGCCAATGGAATTTTAATGCAGACAAATGTATCATTTAAAGAACGAATATGATAATACTGTACCTTTTTGTGTCTGGTACAAACTTTGTTTTTTTGCTACCAAAATCAGATGAATTAATTGGTGGACCCTAGAACTCTACAGCCCTAAGCAAGTGACTAGTCACAGATTGCGAATTTGATACACATAGTTAACTGCTGAAAAAAACATCAGTAGCGCTCTCATCCATTGTGAGCCAACCCAACTTCCCATTTTCGTTTTGCTCTTGTATCTGTACACATTAACAGAATCTGCTTCGGTAATGTCCACATCTATGGGAGCAAGTGCCCAACAACATTGCTTCGAAAGTACAAAGCTGTTACAACAAAAAAGATATAGGTGACAAGAAGGGGAGGTTCCATAGTGCTAATGTAAGGCACGATCAATGCACCCTCAAAATTGATGGTTCGAGTGATTGTACAGAAAAGCTTGCTTTACAAGAGTAAGTCGAGACCAATCCAGGATAAATCCTGCACAAATGGGTACACTTGCACAGCCCACCAGATGGCACTAGTAGCAATCGTAATTTGGGCTTAAGAAAAAAAATTTGCATGCGTTGGTATTATATTGTTGGTATTGAACAGAGGACTAACATGAACCACTGTGCCAGCCCCCTCAGCTGCTTTTACTTTGTAATAAGAAACAAAAATATGAAAATGCTAATGGTTTTAAAATAATGGCAGATTCTAAGTAAACTGAAATGAACTATTTACATGAATTGAACTATTTCATTTATTTTACACAAGTTACTGCTGTTATGTCATTTTCAATTTGCCTTTTAATACACTGAAAAAATGTTTAATTTCTTGCAAATAAAAATATTGTTTAGCAATTTCTGAATTTATTCAGTAATATTACAAAAAAAATTTTACGGCAGTAGTACAGTTCACGGCCCTCAGCCGCCATTTTGTTTTTGACGCAACGTAACAAAACGGCCCTTTTAGTTGATTCCCACAACTCCCAAGACCCTAACCCAAACAGGGGTTTCTAGAAAAAAGATTGTTTTTTTCATTACCATAGCAACGAAAAACCAGAGTTTACGTCAAACGCAACGCACCGTAACCATAGTAACAAACGCAAACAAACGTAAAAAAAATTTAATTACCACAAAAAAACCTCGTGACAGTCAATTACAGAATAAAAGCTCATAAAACTGGCAAATCCAACAAAAAATAAAATGATTGCCTTCCTACATACAGTAAACCACTTCCACCATTCCCCCTCCCCTCTTTTCAAAACACAATAAAAACCTACTAACATCAAAAACAAAACCACTTAAGCACAATAAAAGAATAAAATTAAAAACTACTAACTTAAATAAACAAAAACTAAAATACTACTCACCACAGCTCGTGGTTCATGCTACTTCATCACGCACATGGGGTGGATATAGATGTTTAACGTCCTCCACGAAACTCAGAAACGGGTCTGACTGGTGCCGCAGCCGCTTCCTATACATGAATTCAGCCAGATAGCTGTCAAACATATCGTCCACACGGCCTCTAGTCATCTCATATTTTGCATGCCGCCACATTCCTTCCACAGTGTTAGTGTGGACCCCTGTCTCATAGTCAACAAACGAAACAGAGTGGTTGACTGTAAGGTGGACGAAACCCTCCTCACTCAAACAGTTATATGATCACCAACAATCCGAATAAATCGTGGACCCAGGTAAAATTTTCTCCTTGATAACAGCAAGCAAGGAGTCAGTAGAGCGGTCAGGAACAACAACAAGAAAACGCTTATCGGAGTCCCTTTCCATTCAACCGAACACCCAACGACCTTCCCGGTATCTCCCCCGGTGGTATTTGTTGGTTCTAAACTTGCTCTCGTCAATCTCGACAATAGTACCGGGCCCACCAATCGGCTGCGACCTGGCAACCACAACATCTATTGCCACCTCTCGATAAAAAGCATACCAATCAGATATTGTGTTGCGAGATCCTATCCTGAGTTCCATTTCGGCAATCCTCTGAGGATAATCAAACGCTCACATGTGCGTCAATTTCACAATCTGTTCCAGCGACAGATAGGACCTCTCGAACCACGAGCCCTTTCGAATACTCCGTCTACTATCGTGCTGGACCCCGCCAATCCTCCTTCGGCAATTCCACCTAAAACCATCACTTGTATCAGTCGGGCCCAGCACCATGGCCTTACTACACCTCGGACATTCATACCCTGCTGCGAGCAAACCAATATTCTGCAAATACATAATTCCTTCTTTTTTAGATTTCTCAAACAGCAGGGTAAAGTCCCTTAAGACCATACGAGGTCCACCTGCCGTTACATCTAAACTATTGGATGCCATTACACATATTACTAAAAGTACAACAGACTCCAACCTTATAAGAAACCACCACGAACATACCTATATGCAAATCAACCACCTCATACGCAACAACCCAAATAAAGCACAATGAAAATACCAATATGCAAATCAGCCAGCTCATACTCAACACAAGCTTGGCGACAACTCACATTCTCACGAAATATAATTTACCCCAAAAAATTATTTTCTCTTAATATACACTTAACCACCACAATTCCACGAAACCAACCTCGCACACAACGTAAACCAAAAAACGTGAAAATCGGAAACAGTGCACCACCGACTGAATTATAAAAAAAGCCCCAAAACTAATGTCCTCCAAGACAACACAAACCAAAAAACATGAAAATCGGAAACAGTGCACCGCCGACCGAATTATAAAAAAGCCCCAAAACTAAATAATGTCCTCCAAGACAACACAAACCAAAAAACGTGAAAATCGGAAACAGTGCACTGCCGATCGAATTATAAAAAAGCCCCAATACTAAATAATGTCCTCCAAGACAACACAAACCAAAAAACGTGAAAATCGGAAACTGCACTGCCGATCGAGTTATAAAAAAGCCCCAATACTAAATAATGTTCTCCAAGACAACACAAACCAAAAAACGTGAAAATCGGAAACAATGCACCGCCGATTGAATTATAAAAAAAAAACCCAAAACTAAATGTCCTCCAAGACAACACAAACCAAAAAACGTGAAAATCGGAAACAGTGTACTGCCGACCGAATTATAACAAAGCCCCAAAACTAATGTCCTCCAAGACAACACAAACCAAAAAACGTGAAAAACGGAAACAGTGCACCCCCGACTGAATTATAAAAAAAAAGCCCCGAAACAAAAATCTGACAAAAAAAAATCTTACAACTCAAATAACCCTTCCCTAAATTATATTGTCATTTTACCTCTGAGCCTCCCCGTTTTTCCCACACCATGGGCTAAATGTCGAGATCACATGGACCCCGAAGGCTCACAGAAGGTACAGAACCCACTAGAACAGCTGTTGGCAGACAGAAACTTCCTGTCAAGGCCATCCAGCGTGTTCTTTAACATACACAGTAACTCTCCCATACACAGGACCACGGCTTAACATCCTAACCGACGGACGGCGGCCTTTCCAAGCCCATCGGTGTCCCCTACTAACTATCAACAGAGTTTGAAAATTCGCCGATATAAATCTAAACGCTGACATAGCTCGGACTCGAACCTTGGAACTACAGATTACAAGCCTGGCGCGCTACCGACTCCGCCACTCTCACCCCACCTCTAAATTTTTCCATTCTTTCCCGACTCCATCAAAAACTGCCGTTTTTTCACACACTGACAATTCTACAATAAACAGAATTACTACAATTAATAATTACCATACTACACGTAACTACTAAAAAGCATTCGATTCACTCCCAAACTATTCTAACGAAATATGTGTTCTTTACTATCGCCATTTTCAATCCCACACGGAATAACTTGCATGCCCCCACTACATCGGCCCCTAAATATCTTTAATAACTAATTATAGACCATATCCTAACCAATTTTCAAAAAAAAAGCTACAACATATTAATTATTCGTATCCTACCTATCACTGAACCCCCCCCCCCCCATATTAAATATATAATACACACGAACTTACCTCTAACCATATAGGTATGTTATCCAAAGAAGTCAACAAGCAAAAATGGCAAAAAAAACCAAACTTAACTTCACACTCTCGTCAAATCACACACATAACATGCGACTCCACATAACCATCCAAAAGAAACAAAAGAGCCATAGACTACCAACAACGAACAGTTACGTTTCTACGTCATACTTTACAAATCGACATCACACGGCACTTGAGCAATGCCATCTATCGGCTGAGGACCGTAAACACTACACGGGCCATTTTTACATTTCAGTTACTATAACTCTAGTCCACAGCATTTCAAACATTTCTGGGTGGAGGAGCATTTTATAATGTGACAAAAGTTAGTGGCACACCCAATCAAAAACACATATCTTTATAAACTTTATTTTCTTAAATCAGTACGACCTAAATAAATTGCCCTTTTATCAAAAATATTTGTTAAAAAAAACATTTTCAGCAATATTTATGAAAATATCTAAATTAATAGAAAACGTAGTTTTTAGTGGGACATATAAAATATAAATAAATACCCCCTCAAGCAGCTGCTTGCCACAGAGGTCTGACAGGAGCCTGTCAGTTTATATGCCACAGTAGGAGATCTGAGAGGATGGCAGGACCTCAGCAGAAAAACGACACACACACACACACACACACACATCCATGCCTAATCCTAGGCTCGAACCCAGGACCCTTAGATCAGTAGCCAAGCGTGCTAACCATTCTGTCACGGGACGGCTATTCAGTGGGACATACCCCAGAATATTACATGTTCTGGTACATCAATTTAAAACACTGCTCTAATCACATGACATATAACAAATATTATTAATTTACTAACAAAATGGTGCCTATGGTAGCTAGGTAGTCACTGGAAGGAGAGCTATGCACCAATCCCCTGTGATGATGCATAGAACCAGCCAGGCCTAGCACCTAATGTCCGACCTCGCCTTCTCGTGGTGCAGACTGTTAGTACCTTTCAAAACAGATACTCTTGTGGAAGTGAACGGAAGGGGAGGGCTGCCAGATTAGTGTGGCCTACTGATCTGGACAACTATGGATACTTTAATTTTTTTTCTACCCTGCTGAGGAGTGGTCAACCACACAGGGTCCTGGTGCTGACCATATAAACCTACTGGACAGATATATGGCTCTGAGCATGATTATGGATCCTGATTTTGCTGCACTGGTGGGCTTCTGTGGAGGGAAAATCTTCCGCTGTGTTTTCTGTTTGTGGGTTGACAGCCCCAAGTGAATAGATTCGCAGGATATGTTTATCAGCTGGTGGATAATCCTGAGCAGAGGTTATCGCAGGCACTTGAACTCATTGCTTCTATTGGCATCGTCAAATTCTACATTGGAGGAAGTCTTCCAGTGTAGATGGCTTCAGCCTTTAGTAGTGGGGGAACGGGTCTTTGACCCATGTGTGCGATTAGGGGGCTGTTTGATATTGTCGGCATTCCCTCTCTCAATAAACATAGTTTCTTTAAACATCCCACTAACCATTTTCTCTCCATAGGTAGTTGGAATGTGAGGACTCTGCACAGAGCTTTTTCTCTTGATGTCCTCACACAAGAATTCCACCATTATAATTTAAATATTCTCGGCTTGCAAGAGACCAGATGGACAGATAAAGGTCAGATTCTTAAAAAGCATCACCAAGGCATGGGTCTGCTTCTCAGCAGACACGCTAGTGATGCTCTTCTAGGATATGAGTGCATTAATGAAAGGTTTCTTACAGCAAAATTTCAGACAAGCGTTAAAGACTTGAATGTTATCTGCTGTTATGCCCCCACTGAGGATGCTGTTGAGGATGAGAAGGATAGGTTTTATGAACAACTTCAGGATATTTTGAATTCTGTATAAGAATATGATTGATTACATATTAATTAACAGCAAATGGGCTAGTTCTGTTAGGAATACCAGGGCATATAGGGGAGCTGAAATTGGATCTGACCATTACCTTGTTAAAAGTGTGTTGCAACTTAAAAAGTGTTGTGCTAGGGTTAAAAAATTTACTTTTAATACTGAAGCTCTGAAAGATCCAGTTGTAGCCAAAGCTTACCATGATAGGTTACTTAGTCATTATGACAGTCATGGTTTGCTTACTACTGAAGTGGAGGAAGAATGGGATTATTTTAAACAGGATTTTTTGGACACTAACAGTACTCTTTTAGAAAAAAAGGAGCAGAAGAGACAGAGGCACTTGAGCTTATTTCAGAAAGAAAGAACTGCAGCAATGTCCTTAACCAATACCTTACTAGTCCTAATAGAAAGCATTACAGAGAACTTAATAAACGTGTAAAAGATCAGTTAGCTGCTGATAAGAATCTTTTATCTTGATGGTTTGGCTGACAAAGCCGAGGAAGCAGTTAGACAGCACAACAGCAGAGAGCTGTACCAGATAGTTAATGTTTTATGTGGTAGAAAATGGAGAGGCATACAAGGATTGAAGGATAAACAAGGTAAGGTTATAGAAGGGGAGGATTCTGTCATGGCTAGGTGGACTGAGCATTTCAGTGATGTTCTAAACAATGTGGTTAATTCTACTTCCATTGTTTGCAATGATGATAGATGCATTGGTGGCTTTAATGTTGGCCCTATAACACAATCTGAGGTTATTTTGGCTGTTTCTAAACTTAAACTTCATAAATCCCCAGGGGTAGATGAAATTACTACAGAAATGTTTAGAGATGGAAATGTTTCGGTTACCACTTGGATGACTGAAATTCTGAATATCTTTTATGATAAAGGCATGGTTCCTAAGGATTTTACCAGAGCTATTGTTATCCCTATTTTCAAAAAAGGTGATTGTGCTTAATAGAATTAAGAATCTGGTTGACAGTCAATTGCGTGATGAGCAATGTGGATTCAGAAGTGGTAGGGGATGTGTGGATCAGATATTTTCACTTAGGCAGATTCTTGAGAAATGTTTAGAGTTTCAGAAACCTTTGGTTGCTAGCTTTGTTGATTTCAAAAAGGCTTTCGATTCTGTTGATCGTCATAATTTGTGGTTGATTGTGAACTCATATGGTATACCAGACAACTTAGTTAACATAATGAAAGCTCTCTATAATAACACTGAGTCGTGTCGTTGGTAAGGCTTATAGCAATTGGTTTAGCATTACTTCTGGTGTTCGACAAGGGTGCATTTTGTCTCCTTTTCTCTTTAGTTTGGTTATTGATTATGTTATGCGAAATTCACTTCGAGGGAAAGATTTTGGCCTTAAATGGGCTGGAGATAGGAAAATTTCTGATTTAGATTATGCTGATGATTTGGCCCTTTTGGCAAATGATGTTGATGAGATGAACTCTTTCATTCGAGCTATTGATGAGACTGGTAGTAGAGTAGGTTTGGTTATAAACAAAGAAAACTAAAGTGATGAAAATTGGTCAGGCAGGCTGTGATTCAGTTAATCTGAATGGTTGCAGTCTTGAGCAGGTGTCACAGTTTAATTATCTTGGGAGCTATGTAACAGATAATGGTGATGTGTGGCATGAGATTAACAGACGAATAGGGATTGCTGCCGGGACTTTTAAGAATCTATGGAGAGTGTGGAGAAATAGGCGTATACACCTAAAGACTAAAATGAGGCTGTATAATAGTTTGGTTCTTTCTAAGGTTAGTTATGGTAGTGAAACTTGGACACTTTGTAAACAAGATAACAGGAAACTAGATGCTTTTGATTCCAGATGCTTACGCAGTATCTTGGGCATTAGGTGGTTCGACTTTGTAACTAATGATGAGGTTAGGCAAAGGAGTCTGCAACCTCCTTTAAGCAGCATATTGTGCAGAGAGAGACTCCGCTGGTTTGGCCATGTTGCCCGTATGAATAGTTATAGATTGACAAATAGGGTTATGAACAGTGTGCCTAAAGGCCTCAGAAAGAAAGGGAGACCTAGGATGCGGTGGGCTGACAATGTCAAACATGACCTTATTAGAATTGGTGTGCAGTGGCCAGATGCAGTAGATGTAGCTCAGGATAAACTTGCTTGGAGAACTAAATTGCACGGTCTGGTTGGACCTCCATATCCCATGGCTGCTTGAGGATGATGATGAAAAAATGGTGCCTATTTATCAGTAGGTATGTTATTCATCGCTTCCTTCTAAATCAATATGAGTCTACTTCACATTCAAAGTCTCATTATTCTGGGGTCAGGGGTGGCTCAGTCGGTAGTACGCCAGGCTCATAATCTGCAGTTCCTAAGTTCAAAGTCACAGCTGGGCCATCGTTCAGATTTATCTCCTCAAAACTCTCCACCCTTCCCACAGTCAGTAGGGGACACCAATTGGGCTTGGAAAAGCTGTCATCCGTCGCATGAGACATAAAGCTGTGGCTCCATGTTCAGGAGAGCCACACCCTGTGCACATTAAAGAACATGTTGGATGGCCTTAACAGGAGGATAACAAGACAGTCCAGTGTCTTGTAAACAGCAGTTCCAGTGGGTCCTCTCTCCAAACTTCTCCGAGCCTTCGAGGTCCTTCTGACCTGGCCATTTAGCTCATTGTGTGCAAAGTGCTGCTCAGAGGTAAAACAACCCAACTGGTTCTTCTGACCCATCTAGAGCGTTGATGATGCAACATTTTTTAAATGGTGCTGCACTATTCTTTCTGGGATTAGCTTCCAAGCTGTTGATACCTATTCTGCCAATTTTGATGCTGGCACTTTCTTAATTTTTCCGGAAGGTGTCAACAGCCAAGTTTCATATTCCCTTTGCAACTGATCCTTAAATGGTTTGTTGACTGAAACGTTGAGTAGCTGCAGTTGGCTAGTCATGCCACCAGGAATCACAACCAAGTCACCATGTTTTTGCACGATTTTATTTTTGATCTGTTTGGACAAATGTCCACAAAATGCATCAAGTATCCTGCTAGGTGGGTTGCGAAGACTTCAGGATGTCTATTCCATACAACATTTAGCTAATCTTTCATGAGCTCTGCTGTCATCCTTTTTTTTTTTGGTGCACACACTATAACATCTTTGGGTAAAATTTCATTCTTCAATATGGTTTTTTGATCTAAAATTAAATGTGGCAACTTTTGACTATCAGCAGTGATGCATAGAATCACAGTGATAAACTGCCTTTTGTAGCCCGTGCTTATAATCTTGATTTCTTAGCATTGACAGTGTAATTTTGAGGCGTATCAAAGAATACATGGGTTTCATCAACATTTCCAATTTGACTAAACTTTTTTTTTTTTCTTAATTTTTTTTTTTTCTTAATTTGATCACGTCACTGAAAGTTGATCAGCTTCTGTTGTGAAAGTCTGCAGGAAATTTTTTACAGATAAATGTTCGGTGCCTTAATGATAACCTGCTACGATGCAGGAGCCTGTCGCACCAGCTGCAACTACCTTTAAAAATTATTTCCTGTATTCCGACGGATTTGGCAATTTTTCCGGCCTTCAGTTGCATGGATTATCGAGTGATGGATAATCCTTTTGTGCATGTCTGTGTTACAAGATGTATCACAGCTTTGTCGACTTGTGAAAAATCTTTCTTAGGCCCTGTAAAGCACTTGGTTGTTGCTTTGCACGAAAATATGGAATTACAATCATTTCTCCAATGGCAAACATTTAACTTCACTAATGTCAACCTGCAGCCCTATTTCAGTGTTCATCTGCATACACAATAACTTTCCACTTCATTGTGGATTTGTAGTGAATCTTTTTGACAACATTTTGACGTGCAATAAGGGATCATCATCATCATCCTCAAGCAGCCATGGGCTACGGAGGTCCAACCAGACCGTGCAATTTAGTTCTCCAAGCAAGTCTATCCTGAGCTACATCTACTGCATCTGGCTACTGCACACCAATTCTAACAAGGTCCTGTTTGACATTGTCTGCCCACCGCATCCTAGGTCTCTCCTTCTTTCTGAGGCCTTTAGGCATACTGTTCATAACCCTATTTGCCAATCTATAATTATATTCATACGGGCAACATGGCCAAACCAACGGAGTCTCTCTCTGCACAATATGCTGCTTAAAGGGGGTTGCAGACTCCTTTGCCTAACCTCATCATTAGTTACAAAGTTATACCACCTAATACCCAAGATACTGCGTAAGCATCTAGAATCAAAAGCATCTAGTTTCCTGTTATCTTGTTTACAAAGTTTCACTACCATAACTAACCCTAGAAAGAACCAAACTATTATACAGCCTAATTTTAGTCTTTAGGTGTATACGCCTATTTCTCCACACTCTCCATAGATTCTTAAAAGTCCCTAACATAATCAATAACCAAGCTAAAGAGAAAGGGAGACAAAATGCACCCTTGTCGAACACCAGAAGTAATGATAACCAATTGCTACAAGCCTTACCAACTCTCACACACGACTCAGTGTTATTATAGAGAGCTTTCATTATGTTAACTAACTTGTCTGGTATACCATATGATTCACAATCAACCACAAATTATGACGATCAACAGGGTCGAAAGCCTTTTTGAAATCAACAAAGCTAGCAACCAAAGGTTTATGAAACTCTAAACATTTCTCAAGAATCTGCCCAAGTGAAAATATCTGATCCACACATCCCCTACCACTTCTGAATCCACATTGCTCATCACGCAATTGACTGTCAACCAGATTCTTAATTCTATTAAGCACAATTATGGAAAGAACTTTACCTGGAACAGAGAGTAGGCTGATACCCCTATAGTTATCACAAGAACTGCGATCACCTTTTTTGAAAATAGGGATAACAATAGCTCTGGTAAAATCCTTAGGAACCATGCCTTTATCATAAAAGATATTCAGAATTTCAGTCATCCAAGTGGTAACCGAAACATTTCCATCTCTAAGCATTTCTGTAGTAATTTCATCTACCCCTGGTGATTTATGAAGTTTAAGTTTAGAAACAGCCAAAATAACCTCAGATTGTGTTATAGGGCCAACATTAAAGCCACCAATGCATCTATCATCATTGCAAACAATGGAAATAGAACTAACCGCATTGTTTCCCACTCTGAAACATCACTGAAATGCTCAGTCCACCTAGCCATGACAGAATCCTCACCTTCTATAACCTTACCTTATTTATCCTTCAATCCCTGTATACCTGTCCGTTTTCTACCACACAAAACATTAACTATCTGGTACAGCTCTGTGCTGTCTAACTGCTTCCTCGGCTTTGTCAGCCAAACCATCAAGCCAAAGATTCTTATCAGCAGCTAACTGATCTTTTACACGTTTATTAAGTTCTCTGTGATGCTTTCTATTAGGACTAGCAGGGTATTGATTAAGGACATTCCTGCAGTTCTTTCTTTCCGAAATAAGCTCAAGTGCCTTATCACTCAGATAATTCTGCTCCTTTTTTCCTAAAAGAGTACTGTTAGTGTCCAAAAAGGCCTGTTTAAAATGATCCCATTCTTCCTCCACTTCAATAGTAAGCATACCATGACTGTCATAATGACTAAGTAGCCTATCATGGTAAGCTTTGGCTATAACTGGGTCTTTCAGAGCTTCAGTATTAAAAGCAAATTTTTTAACCCTAGCACAACACTTTTTAAGTTTAAGTTGCAAGACACTTTTAACAAGGTAATGGTCAGATCCAATTTCAGCTCCCCTATATTCCCTGGTATTTCTAACAGAACTAGCCCATTTGCTGTTAATTAATATATAATCAATCATATTCCTATGCAGCCCATCAGGTGAAACCCATGTGTACTTATGTATGTCGCGGTGTTTGTAATATGTGTTAGTTATTCTGAAACCATTGAGTTTACTTACCTGTAGGAGACGTTGCCCATTGCCATTGCAGCTACCAATACCAAAAGGGCCAATCACCACTCCCCAAAAGTCAGAGTCAGTACCAACTTTGGCATTGAAGTCACCAAGAACAAGGGTAATATCTCCTTTCTTGACAGAATTCAAAGTATCCTGAAGTTGTTCATAAAACCTATCCTTCTCATCGGCATCCTCAGTGGGGGCATAACAGCAGATAACATTCAGGTCTTTAATGCTTGTCTGAAATTTTGCTGTAAGAAACCTTTCATTAATGCACTCATATCCTAGAAGAGCATCACTAGCGTGTCTGCTGAGAAACAGACCCAGGCCTTGGTGATGCTTATTGTCGTCCCTCCCTGAAAAGAGAAATTTAAGATTATTTTTAAGAATCTGACCTTTGTCCATCTGGTCTCTTGCAAGCCGAGAATATCTAAATTATAATGGTGGAATTCTTGTGTGAGGACATCAAGAGAAAAAGCTCTCTGCAGAGACCTCACATTCCATCTACCTATGGAGAGAAAATGGTTAGTGGGATGTTTAAAGAAACTATGTTTATTGAGAGAGGAATGAAATGAATGAAATACAGTAACTCAGAGATACAACAAAAAATCTTAGTTGTCGCTGAGTGAGCTCCACTGTAATGAAATAACAGTAGCTTCACATTTGGAAAGCGCAGGAAAACGCGCCACTTTATTCTCCAATGTAATTTGATAATGCACTAATAGTCAAACTTGGCAGGATTTCTGCTTAAAAACAAAATGTTACAGTGCTATGTGCAAAGCGCAGGAATATTTGAAAAACTGTGATTCTAAGACACCCTGTTTTTAGAGATGTTTATATTGGGGGGGGGATCTTAGAATCAAAGGAATAATTATATATTAATATAAATAATTAATAAATGTCCCTCAAGCAGAGATTTAACATGAGCCTGACCATTTGTTAATAGGTTGTTAATGACAATGTAAAAATAACACAAATTTTATTTGTATGCAGAATTAAGTGTGAAACACTTGAGCTTATTTTAGAAAGTAAGAACTGCAGGAATGTCCTTAATCAATTCTCTACTAGCCCTAATAGAGAGCTTAATGAATGTGTGAAGGCTTGATGGCTTGGCAGACAAAGCCAAAGAAGCAGTTAGACAGCACAACAGCAGAGAGCTGTACCAGATAGTTAAGGTTTTGTGTGATAGAAAATGGACAGGTAAACAGGGATTGAAGGATAAATATGGTAAGGTTATAGGATGTGAGGATTCTGTCATGGCTATGTGGGCTGAGTATTTCAGTGATGTTTTAAACAATGTGGTTAGTTCTACTCCCATTGTTTTTAATTATGATAGAAGCATTGATGGCTTTAATGTTGGCCCTATAACACAATCTGAAGTTATTTTGGCTGTTTCTAAACTTAAACTTCATAAATCCCCAGGGGTAGATGAAATTGCTGCAGAAATGCTTAGAGCTGGGAATGTTTCGGTTACCACTTGGATGACTGAAATTCTGAATATCTTTTATGATAAAGGCATGTTCCTAAGGATTTTACCAGAGCTATTGTTATCCCTATTTTAGAAAAAGGTGATCGCAGTTCTTGTGATAACTATAGGGGTATCAGCCTACTCTCTGTTCCAGGTAAAGTTCTTTCCATGATTGTGCTTAATAGAATTAAGAATCTGGTTGACAGTCGATTGCGTGATGAGCAATGTGGATTCAGAAGTGGTAGGGGATGTGTGGATCAGATATTTTCACTTAGGCAGATTCTTGAGAAATGTGTAGAGTTTCAGAAACCTTTGGTTGCTAGCTTTGTTGATTTCAAAAAGGCTTTCGACTCTGTTGATCGTCATAATTTGTGGTTGATTGTGAATCATATGGTATACCAGACAAGTTAGTTAACATTATGAAAGCTCTCTATAATAACGTGAGTCGTGTGTGAGAGTTGGTAAGGCTTGTAGCAATTGGTTTAGCATTACTTCTGGTGTTCGACAAGGGTGAATTTTGCCTCCTTTTCTCTTTAGCTTGTTTATTGATTATGTTATGCAAAATTCACTGCAAGGGAAAGATTTCGGCCTTAAATGGACTGGAGATACGAAAATCTCTGATTTAGATTATGCTTATGATTTAGGCTATTTGGCAAATGATGTTGATGAGATGAACTCTTTCATTTGAGCTGTTGATGAGACTGGTAGTAGAGTAGGTTTGGTTATAAACAGAGAGAAAACTAAAGTGATGAAAATTGGTCAGGCAGGTTGTGATTCAATTCATCTGAATGGTTGCAGTCTTGAGCAGGTGTCACAGTTTAATTTCCCACAGTTATTTAAGTTGCAACACACTTAAAAGTGTGTTGCAACTTAACAAGTGTTGTGCTAGGGTTGAAAATTTTACTTTTAATACTGAAGCTCTGAAAGATCCAGTTATAGCCAAAACTTACCATGATAGGTTACTTAGTCATTATGACAGTCATGGTTTGCTTACTGCTGAAGTTGTGGAAGAATGGGGTCATTTTAAACAGGCTTTTTTGGACACTAACAGTACTCTTTTAGGAAAAACAGAGCAGAAGAGGCCGAATTATTTAAGTGATAAGGCACTTGAGCTTATTTCAGAAAGAAGGAACTGCAGGAATGTCCTTAATCAGTACCCTCTAGTCCTAATAGAAATGATTACAGATAGCTTAATAAACGTGTAAAGGAACAGTTAGCTACTGATAAGAATCTTTGGCTTGATGGCTTGGCTGACAAAGCTGAGGAAGCAGTTAGGCAGCACAACAGCAGAGAGCTGTACCAGATAGTTAATATTTTATGTGGTAGAAAACAGACAGGCATTCAAGGATTGAAGGATAAACAAGGTAAGGTTATAGAAGGTGAGGATTCTGTCATGGCTAGGTGGGCTGAGCATTTCGGTGATGTTCTAAACAATGTGGTTAGTTCTACTCCCATTGTTTGTAATGATGATAGATGCATTGACAGCTTTAATGTTGCCCCAATAACACAATCTGAAGTTATTTTCGCTATTTCTAAACTTCATAAATCCCCGGGGGTAGATGAAATTGCTACGGAAATGCTTACAGCTGGGAATGTTTCTCTTAAACTCATGTGATGCTTAAATAGCATGAAGAGACTGTATTATATCTGTTTCACTCAGCGCAATATAAAAAGAAACTTTTGCCACCCATTAATCATAGTGGCGCCAATTGTTCACACCGTAAATCGTTGGTGAAAGATTTAAAGTCTTAAATTGGTGGAAAAAAAGATGAGCCAGCAATCAGTTTCTGGAGAGATGCCAGTTCAAGTCCTGTATGTCGACAAAAATTTTTCTGCAAAAAAAAATTTATTGATGTTTGTGTTATCACTTCGATGACTGAAATTTTGAATATCTTTTATGATAGAGGCATGGTTCCTAAGGATTTTACCAGAGCTATTAATACCCCATATTTTCAAAAAAAGGTGGTCACAGTTCTTATGATAACTATAGGGGTATAAACCTACTCTCTGTTTCAGGTAAAGTTCTTTGCATGATTGTGCTTAATAGAATTAAGAATTTGGTTCACAGGCAATTGCGTGATGAGCATTGTTGAGTCAGTAGTGGTAGGGGATGTGTGGATCAGATATTTTCATTTAGGCAGATTCTTGAGAAATATTTAGTTTCAGAAACCTTTGGTTGTTAGCTTTGTTGATTTCAAAAAGCGTTTTGACTCTGTTGATCGTCATAATTTTGAGTAGTTGATTATGAGGTAATATGGTATACCAGACAAGTTACTTAATGAAAGCTATCCTTATTCGTTTTTCTTCATTGAGTGCATCTACTGGTGACTGGATTTTTTTTTTTTTTTTTTTTTTTTTTTGGTCATTTACTAAGAGTTCACAGGATTATTAATCATCCCTATAACCATTTTAAGACAGTATTGATTTTCTGCCCCTAGCACTCTTTCATAATCAGTGTTTGAAATATATACACTTTTTATGAAGAGCATTTTCTGTATTCACATGGCCATAAATCTTAAAATACACCAGATCAAAACTCCTTAATGAATTCGTTTTTATAACTCTGGGAAATTTTCTACTAATGAAATTCTACATTTTTTAATCGAAAATGATGAAAACTTTTTTGAAGTTCGCAATACGAATTTCTTTTAGGTTGAAATGGATGCTTCTATATGAGATATATACTATATATATATATGAATAAGTTACTTAAACCTTCCAATGTGGCACTTAGTGTTTATAATTTCCCCCTTAAAAATGCTAGATGCTGTTATCTGCTGAACTAATTAAATACTAACATTGACAATTATACTTCTCAGACATCAATTGCTCTACATGACTTTTATTTATTTTTATCAGGCAGGAGTTGGGAAACGTCTTATTCCTTTACTGGATAGGATTTTGGTTCAGAGGCTTGTTCCAGAATCTAAAAGTAAAGGTGGGATAATAATTCCTGAAAAGGCACAGGCCAAGGTGCAAAATGCAACAGTTGTAGCTGTTGGTCCAGGAGCAAGAAGTGAGGTAAGGTTATAAATATGTTTAGACTAAAATAGGTTTTTTTTTTTAAAAGAATATTTTCATGAAGGAAAAATTCATTTTTTTTTTATGTTACATTAAAGTTCACACATCATCTTATTGAAGTATGTAGAATCATATATTTATCCCTAAGATTTTATTAATTTGTATTGAAGAAATTGGGACAATTTGTCTTGATTTTTCATAGGCATTTTTCAAGATGGTAATCTGATAAAATCTACTTAATTCAAAGTTCACAATAATAATTGTTTTTTCTTGAAAATCTATCTTCAGATTACAATACATAGACAACTAAGTTACTTAAACCTTCCAATGTCCAGGTCATATGTATAGGTTGGCAGAATCTGAAATGATAGGACAGTTAAGAGAGGTGTCAAATGAAAGCTCATATATTGACTGTTGTAAACTATTTTGAATTTTGCCCCTACCATTCTTTCCCTCCTGATGAAGAAGGGGGGTGGGAGCAGATTTTCATTGGGGTTCAGCCTAATGAGATATCTCAATTAAAGCTTTTGGTGGCTCCACTTTCATGGACTACAAAAAAAAAAAGGAAAATGACATCAATGTTTGAATCATATCAAACAAAAGTTTGGTTTGTTAGTTTTGTATAAATAAATTAAAATATTTAAAACAAATACCCATCTTCCTGTATGGCACTAAAAAGTAGAAAATGAACTTAAAGCATGTCGATGGTGCAATCAATCACTGAGTTCATATTCACTTCAAAGGAAGATAGGGTGCCCATTTACTTACACAACAAGATTGCCAGACCTTCCTTTGAAGTGAATATGAATTCATTGACTGATTGCACCATAGATATGTTTTTAGGTTTGTTTTCTACTTTTTAGGACCGTATAGGAAGATTGATATTTTTTTTCTTGCTATATTACCGTAAAAATTTCAAGATTTATAACCTTTTATTTTCATAAAATTTGCAGTTAAATTTGGTATATAACATGACCTATTTCTCTTTTTTTTTTTCAGTTCTAAAGTTGGCTTGTTTATGTGACTTTGCACAATTGGTGAAAAGCCTGGACTTTTCTCTAAGTATAGTACCAAGAAAAAAATTACGAAACAGATAATTTCTGTTTTTAAATAAATTTTTATTTGCATTTCCAGGTGCATTTTTTTTACTAGATGGTTCTAAAGTCCTATTAAAATAAAACTAGTAAACTTTTTTTGTTAAATATTTTATTTTCAGAAAAACGAAAATTAAATGCTGATTAATTTGGCATATAACATCTTATAATTCCGTTCATTAGTTATTTGGCAAAAAATTTGTAAAGTTAAATTGCATAGCTTTCAGAAGAACAGTGGTGGGGAAGGGAGATGTTGTTTACTTGAGTTAAATATACAATTAATAGTTAAATTCTGTTTTATGTTGTGCTAAATTATTTTAGTTTGTGTCATTAATATCTAATTTTTTTGTTTCTTTTATATATGTTTATCATTTCAATAATGAATAGATTGCTATTTTTGAAATATCCATTTACCTAGTTAAGTAATCAGGAAAAATTCATCTAGGGCCCTTACGGGGACATGGGGTTGGTTTATTTGATAACACACCAATCTCGTAAGAGTGTGGGTACTCATTCAGTAGCATGCGAGGCTCATATTCTGCAGGTTCGAATTCCCTCTGGGCCAGCATTGAGATTTATCTCATCAAAACTCTCTACCCTGCCCTCAGTCAGTAGGGGACATCAATGGGCTTGAAAAGGGTACTGACTGACAGATGGGACGTTAAGCTGTGACCCTTTGTGCTGGAGCCATATCCTGTACATGTTTAAGAACACACTGGTTACCATTTGTCTCCTAATAATTGTCCAGTGTGTCCCTTTCCCCAACTTTCTCTGAGCTTTTGTGAGCTTACCATTTAGCCTATTGTGTGGGAAAATGTGCTCAGAAGTAAAACAATCCAGCATGTCTTATGTAAGTAACAATTTGACATTTATTACATAAAATTCATGTAGATTAATTTACTTCTTGGTTTTGAATAGTAATCAGCAAGCATAAATATTATAAGCAGTAACAAAATATTTATGGAACAAGAAGAAATTTCAAATTTTTCTTGGAATTTCCTAGAAAGGTTAAGGAGACATGTTTATTGCAGTATTATCTCACAACTGATTATGAAATAAAATTGAAAATAAACAGAATAACAATTAAGCAAGGATTCGACTAACTGTTTTCTACTCCTTTTTCTGAAAGTTAAGTTATTGATAAGATGTATATTTCAAAATTTTAGTACTGTAGCATTTTGCTAATGTTTTCAAATATTAACAGAAAGGAGAACTTATACCTGTTAGTGTAAAGGAAGGAGATACAGTGCTGTTACCTGAATATGGAGGTATGAAAGTAAATATAGAAGATAAAGTAAGTACTTATTCTGTGTAATATTTGTTATATTACTTAGTGAATATAATCATAGAAATCAGAATATATAGATATACTGTACATGTGTACCTAATTTTTAGGGGCAGGGGTGGCTCAGTTGGTAGCGCGCCAGGCTCCTAATCTGTAGTTCCCAGGTTCGAGTCCCAGCTGGGTCAGCGTTGAGATTTATCTCCGCAACATTCCCCACCCTGCCCACGGTCAGTAGGGGACACCGATGGGCTTGGAAAGGCCGCTGTCTGTCGGATGGGACGTTAAGCTGTGGCCCCGTGTGTGGGAGAGCCATACCCTGTGCACTTTAAAGAAACACTGGATGGCCTTGACAGGAGGCTACCATCTGTCTCCCAACAGCTGTTCCAGTGGGTCCCCTCCCCCAACCTTCTCTGAGCCTTCGGGGTCCATGTGACCTGGCCATTTAGACCATGGTGTGTAAAAAAGTGCCGCTCAGAGGTAAAACAACCCAACCTATATTTTAATTAGCGTAGCCTATCTAGATTAAAAAAAATATCCTTTATTGTGGAGCTACCATATTACCAAACTCTTTGTCTATAAATTTAAAATTGGTTAATGTTGCCAACTATACCAGTATTCAAAATTAAGGGATAATTGGAAAATTGTATATAGCTGCCAATATATGTAAAAGAATGGGTGAGCATGGAAAATACATTTTGCAGAAAAACTATCCTGCATTTACAGTTGCCTCTTTTAAGCCGGAATGTGCAAATTAGGAATGTGTTAAAAAGATGCGAGCTTGCTTGCAGCTGTTCTAGGCAACTCTTGCTTTCACTTCAGTGGCATGTCAAGCTGATTGTCCCAAAGACATATGAATGATTTTCAGTTGTGGAGAGAGGTTGGAAGGATGGAAGCAGGTCAGTCCCAGATGGAAGTTTCCAGAGCATTGAATTGTTACACAAAATGCCCTGTTAAGACTTTGGAGACAATTTCAACAGACAGGACATGATCATCATCGACCAAGACAAGGCCATTCCAGAGCCACAATTGCTATGAGTCTTACCAGATAGAACAGAGTGATGACTGCTAGGCAGCTGACTTTGGAGCTTGCAGCAGCTACAGGAATGAGGGGTTTGAAGGCATACAGTTTATAGGAGAATTGTTATATATGTCCCTCCATCTCCTGCTGCCTCGCAAGCTCATTTAATGTGGAGTCGCCAACATCACACTTGGGGTCCAGAACAGTGGGTGCATATTATGTTCACAGATGAATCACAATTCAGCTTAAATACTGATTAGCAATGTATTCACATCTGGAGAGAACCAGGGACCTGCAACAGTTCCTCGAACATAAAGAAAAGGACTACTCTGGTGGCCATTGCTTATGGTTGAGAATGAGTTGCTTTATTATGAACTTGCATAACTGCTACAAAAAAAATTTAATTCTAAAATTCTGGCAGAAATTTTGGTTAAAAAATGCAATTTCCTGACCTTAATTTGTTTATATGCTTTAAATGTAATTAAAAATATTGATAAAGTCCTACTGTTTAAAAATTGTGCTCGAGTAATCCAAATGCTTGCTCTTATTATTGCCATTTAGATCACTAGCAGTTTCGCTTTCAATTGTTTCTAATTATTGTTTATAATCACAATATTCATTTGTGAAGCATTAAAGTAACTAAAAATGGCTTTAAAATCAAAAGTCTACTAAAATATTTATCAAAAGCCGATGTGTGTGTGTGTAGTTCTCAGATGACAATTTCTGGTAGTAAAAAATATTCTTACATTAAAAGTTTAGGAAGGATTACAATTCTAGTAGAGCTATAAACTGAAAAGAGCGAGAAATGCAACCTATCGATACGCAGAATAGGGGCTTCAACTGAATCGGCACTGTTTACAGTGACTAAATGTGCATCTGACCTCTTTATTTTTAAACTTTATCATAATTTTTTTAAGTGGAATAAACAGGTAAAAATTTTGTAACATAGATTTAAATATTATTTTGAAATTTAATTAGGAGCAGTTTAAAAAAATCAGATTTCTATTCAGAAATTTTTTTTTACAACCTTGTATTGTGGGAACTAAGCTTCCGTCTCCAACCATTAGAATGGGAAAGATGAAAGCTATTCTTCAGGCTGCTACACTGTAAGGATTAAGGGGGAATTTGTTCATTAACTGGTATTAACAAAAATGTTAACCATACTAACAAATATTATGGTTAATCTTTGCTACATCCTATACTGTACATCCTAAATTTTATTCTTTGTATTTTCCTATCTACTTGTCATTGTAGGTGTGCTTAAATAAAGGAATTATTATTATTAAACGTACAGCACAATTTTTCCCTCCAGTGCTGGGCAGGGTTGCCCCAGTCAGCAGTGCATCAGGCTGATAATCTGCATTTCCCAGGTTTGAGTCTCATCAGGACTAGTATTGAGATTATCTCCAGAAATTCCCCTGCCCTTTGTCAGTAGGGCATACCAGTGGGCTTGGAAAGGCTGCTATTGTCAGATGGGACATTAAGCTGTGGACACATATGAGGGAGAGCCATACCCTGTACACATTAATAACACACTGGATGGCCTTGATGGGAGGCTACCATCTGTCCCTAACTGATGTCCAATGGGCCCCCTACCCGTCTTTTAAGTCTTCAGGATCATTGTGACCTTGCCATATAGCACATTGTCCTGAAAGAAAAAAGTATTAGTCAGAAGTAA
Source organism: Ryuthela nishihirai (assembly GCA_038380435.1). Taxonomy (NCBI): domain Eukaryota; kingdom Metazoa; phylum Arthropoda; class Arachnida; order Araneae; family Heptathelidae; genus Ryuthela; species Ryuthela nishihirai. The sequence continues at coordinate 1,922,621 of JAWZYU010000025.1, forward strand.
AACAACCAATACTTCTAATGCTGAATTTTTATAAACACATGGAAGTTGCTTTTTTTTTTCTTTGGCATCATTGCTATGCCAGAATTGGATTGTTTTACTTCTAAGCAGCATTTTTGTGCATACAATAGGTTCAAGTTCCAGGTCACAAGGGATGAGAGTTGAGTAAGGGAAGATATACACTGGACTAGGGGTAAGTACGCCATGAGAACTCAAAAGCCGCTAGATCTAGTAACAGAGTAAAAATAACCATTGTTATACTATAACTATAGTTTTATCTATCTATACAAAGGGTACACCAGTTACATACACATTTCCAAGGGGGTATGTGAAGCATAAAAGGTTGAGAACCACTGCACTAGACAATTGTTAGAAGACATCTCCCATTCAGATCATCCAGTGTGTCCCTTCAGTCAATGTACACAGGGTAAGATTCTCCTGCATAGGGTTTAATGTACCATTCAATGGTAAGCCCAGTGTCTCCTCCCCCAACTTTCTCTGAGCCTTCGGCCAAGCCCAGTGTTTGCCTCTTTCTCACTGAGTGCAGGGTTAATAGAAATAAATCTCCACTTTGGACTCGAGTCTGGGAACATAAGAACGTTAGTCTGGTGAACTACTGAAGCCCCCACCACACACACACCTATGCTAAATACAAAGGCTATTCTGAACACTTGACTGGCAAGTTACCAAAAATGTAGTCAAGAGGCATTTATTTGAAACACTTGCAAATGTTTGTATTGTATAGATTCAAGTTGAACCCTTTCAAAATTAACTAAAAATGACAGAGAATTAATTATATACTCCTTTAATTTAGTCTGAATTCAATATTCTAATTTAATGCATTGAACTACTGTGCAAAAAAAACACGTTATTAATATTGACTAAACTTGTATTATCAGTAAATAGTAAAAAAGCCAAAAGTGTTATGTCCAGAGTTAATGATAAAATTTAAGATATTTAATGTTTCACAATTTTTACTCACTGTTTGGTTGTATGATAGCTGTATGTGTGTTTATTATTGAGTGTTTAAAAATTACAAATATTTTTCCACACCATATGAATAGTAAAGATTTGGATTTTAAATAAACGGCATCCATGTGCCCTGCACCAAACTATTTTCATTACATTTGTTCAGGGAAAGTGGCAATTAAATTTCTTCAAACTTGCTGCTCCTCAGTGTCAAAGTTTTTCTCTATAGTGTATTGTATAGTTTTTATTGCTATTATAGATATATGTATTAGTCTGTTCAATTGTGTTGTAATATGCTGCATTGGTTATCGTAAAGTACAATCATGTATTCTGTGCATTATCGTAATAAACCTTCGGCGATCTTAGACACCTCTTACCTCCTATTAATCCATTAAATTGAGGGTTCACTGTAGCTTTACACCTTCCTCAAAAAATTATATCTAGAGCTTTTTACTATAATTTTGTCAGTAAAACGTTCAAAATATTGAATGTGTTATGTGTAAAAAAAATTTATTTTTGTATTTAACAGGAATTTTACATCTTTCGTGATGGAGACATCCTTGGCAAGTGGAGCAGTTGAAAACCAGTGATTTAATTAGAAATTACATAGCTTTTAGGTGTTCTATATGATATAGGAATTATGGCTTATAAATTCAGCTACATGTATCATTCCTCATAAGTGTAAATTTAATAAAAAATGTCCCATTTAAGTATTTTATTAAATTTCTTTAATCTGTTTAACACAACCATGCAGGTGAACACAAATATAGTAATTAAGGTTTATATGCGAGTGCTTCCTTATTTTGCATGATCGGTAGGTCAAATCTCTGTACTTCATTGGGAATTAGACATTAGAACATGTGCAAAGTGATTTAAGGAAAAGTGTCTGGATAGTTGAGTGCACTAAAGTATGCAGCTAAGGTTGTCAGACATCACTGATGAAATATCGTGTTGCCTAGATTTGTTACTAAAGATATGGGTGTAATGCTCCTTTGATTCCTTTAGGACCTATTTACCAGTTTCATCAACAACTGTAATGGAAGAGTTCATTTCATCATCATTTGCCAAACTAACAGAAATCTCTACACCATTTAAGCCCAAAATCTTCCCCATTCAGGGAAATCTCACATAATAATCAAAGACGAAAGGAGACAAATGCATCATTGTCTTAAACATACTTATATACCATTTAAGTATACTTATATACCCCTTCTGAATCCATACTGTTCATCACACAATAATCTATCAACTAGATTCTTAATTCTACTGAACACAATTGTGCAAAGAAAGTTACCTCGCACAGAAAAGTAGACTGATCCCATAATACTTAACAAAAAAAATGTTGCAGCCTCCTTTTTTAAAAAATGGGGATAATAGCTCTGGTAAAATCCCACTGCTAAGCATTTCAGCAATAATTTCATTTCTTGTATACAGTTTTAGAGGTAGTCAAAGAAATTTCCATTTGTGATATGGGGCCAATAATGCATTTATCGTCACAAATTTCTTTCAAAAATAAGCTCCAGTGCCTTATCACTCAACCTTGTGTACTTTTAGCTAGAAAAAAAGCCTGCTAAAATGACCCCATTCTTAATCTTCAGACTGACTAAGCAATCTATAATTGTAGGCTTTGGGGCATTTAGTGTTAAAGGTAATTCTTTTAAACTTGGTACAGTATTTCTTAATCTTCAGTTGCAAGGTAATGGTCAGACTTAATGTCAACTCCACTATGTAAGACTTGATATTCCCGTTAATATGTAATCAATCATATGTAACTCATCAGGTAAAAACCCTTGTTTGTTTATAAATGTCTCCGTGTTTGTATAATGTATTGGTTTGAGAATATTAAGTTTACTTCCATTATCATTGCAACTACCAGTGCCAAAAGGACCTATCGCATCTTACGAAACGGAAACGTCAGTCAATACAAACTTTAGAAATGAAATTGCCTAAAGCAAGAGTGACATCTGTAAAAACCTATCTTTCTCATTGTTATGTTACTATTCCCCTACATAAGACTGATAACATTAAAGTCTTTATTCGTAGTTTTAAATGTAACAGCGGATATGGGGCTGGAAATGGGGGATGTGGGCTTAATGCTGTTCATCACCTAGTCAAAGTTTATTTTCTCCTGTACATTTAATGACAGGAAATATATCCACTCATTTGTGGTCGTAATTCCTGGGCTTTTAAACATTTTTTATGCTTTAAGTTACCATGTTGGCTATAGGGTCTCTACTGATTCTACAACATCCATCTAGTTATGAGAAACCTTGTGTTTGCTGAAAAGCAACCCTGCCCATTGTAGCCGATTTCCATCCTCCATATTGAAATTATTTTTAAGCATCTGACCTTTGCCTGTCCATCTGGACTCTTGCAAGCTTAAAATATCTACATAGGTTATAACACTGGAATTGCTGTGTGAGGAGGTCGAGAACAATCTGTGACATCCTCAGGTTCCACATACCTGGAGAGACTATGATTAGTGGGATTTTTAACGAAACTACCAAGAGTTAGTTCTGATAATATCAACCCCCTATCATGTTTCCCTCACCACTATAGGCTGAAGCCACCCAGACTGGTAGGACTAATGTGGGGTTGATAACGCTAGTAGACTTAACTGACAACTCCTCTTCCAGAAGAGATCTCTTTTGAAAGCTAATATCCATCTGCATCATAAGGCAGAGTCAGACTGCATATAACAGGGATTGGCACATAGTTCTTCCTGTGTATGCCTAGCTACCATTTATGGCGTGCTCCTGTCACCTCTGTGGCAAGCAGCTGCTTGAGGGGGGTATTTATTTTTTTATTTATTTATATTAACCCTTCGTCGGTTACGCTCTGTTTTGTAACATTGGATGGTCACACAGGGTCTCGCAAGCCTGTGATGTTTCTCAACATTTCAACGCCTGTATCGGGTTTTTTACTAATTTGAAACTTGTTCTTATCGTTGATGTACATATTCGGGTTTTATACTTTTGAATGACCTCAAAGCATTTCTAAATAGACAGAAAAGAATCTGTTATATATCTGAGAGGGTCTTCCTGTATGTTTCTCTGTTTTTAGAACCCGAAATATTTCCTTCCCCACCACCAAAAAACCACTCCTTTTTAAAAAGTATTTAAGAGTTGTTTCTACCCTGGCCTTGATCGGAAACTATGGCAGGCAATAGAACCACCAAATTCAGTATACTGCTATCTGCCTAAGTGAAAAGATTTGATAAATACATCCCCTAACACTTCTGAATCCACACTTCATCATGCAAACAACTTGGCTTGGAATGGAAATTAAACTAATTCCCCTATAGTTATTAAAAGAAATAGATCCTCTTTAAAAAAAATGGATAGTGATAGCTCTCGCAAAACTTTTTAACTATAAGTAATAATGAAACCATTTAAAAGATGTTACGAAGCTCAAAATGTTCTGTATGATTTGTAATAAGGCACACTACTGGCCTTCATTGTTCTAATGGCTGCCTTGTTGTCATTTGGGGAGTGGAAGCCATGGGATGGAGCAATGGCCACTCTAACCAACTCTTCTCCTTCTTTGCTGCTAATAAGACTCGCAGGCAGTGCGGGAACCACGTGGAAACTGCCACCGATAATGTCGCACATGTTTGCTTTACCAATGAGCGGCAGTTTTTTCCACACAATGGGCTATATGGTCAGGTCGCAAGGACCCTGAGAAGGTTGGGGACCCACTGGACAGCTGTTGGGAGATGGTAACCTACTATCAAGCCATCCAGCATGTTCTTTAACGTGTACAGGGATTGCTCTCCTGTACAGAGGGCCATGGCTTAACATCCCAAGCAACAGACGGCAACCTTTCCAAGCCCATCGGTGTCCCTACTGACCGAGGGTAGGGAGTTCTGTGGGATAAATATCAACACGCCCAATCGGGACTCGAACCTGGGAACTGCAGATTAAGAAACTGGTGTGCTGCTGAGTGAGCTAATAGCCCCATATACTGTATAATACGATACTCAGTAACTGATTTATGTCATAGGACTTTGACGATTCGATATTGCCTTTCTGTATAAGTTTTCTAGATTAGAAAAATCTTTTTACACTTTTCAATTTTTTAACTACGTGTAACATCTTTCTCTTCTGCCCTTCAGTTTTGATTTTTGCTCTCTGCAGTTGATTGATGGGGAAATTTTTTGCAATAAAATAGCACAATTGAATGCTTTGGCAATAGTCGACGATAATTATCTATATCTGACAGCGCCAAGTTTGGTAGTACTATGAAAGGTGTTCAAGAACATGCCTCCCCTTGCAAATCTATATATAAAGCAACGGACTGTAAAAACAAACAATCTCGCATTTCCTCTGGCAGTCCAAGATTCACAGAGCAAGTAACGTTGAAAACCTACCAAGCTCAACAAATTATACATCGCAACCAAGTCAAGGCAAACGAGGTAGTGGCGGATTGGATTAATTATTTTTCTTGCTAAATGTGCCGGATTTTAGAGTTTATTCTTTATCCACAATGAACAAACATTTGTAGTTCTTCAATGCATCAGAATTGAAAAGAAAATTTGTTGAAATTGAAGAATCCTTTCATGGCTTTTGAAAGAGAATACCGGAAGAAAATCGTGACTCCAATACTGGGTTGTTTTACCTCTGAGCGGCACTTTTTTGCACACCATGGGCTAAATGGCCAGGTCACATGGACCCCGAAGGTTGGGGAAGGGGACCCACTGGAACAGCTGTTGGGAGACGGATCCCGTCAAGGCCATCCAGCGTGTTCTTTAACGTGCACAGGGTATGGCTCTCTCGCACACGGGGACAAGGCTTAACATCCCGTCCGACGGACGGCGGCCTTTCCAAGCCCATCGGTGTCCCCTACTAACCATGGGCAGGGCGGGGAATTTTGTGGAGATAAATCTCAACGCTGACCCAGCTGGGACTCGAACCTGGGAACTAAGATTAGGAGTCTGGCGCGCTACCGACTGAGCCATCCCCGCCCCGACTCCAATACTGAGAGCAACAGATCTTTACATTACGAACTGCCATGGCAAGTCTTACGATAACTGTGCCTATGTAAGGTAGATATAAAGGTGTGTAAGCTAGAATACTCCAGACAAATGAACTACTTACTATGTACCAATGTTGGTAAACGTAATGAAAAACGTTTCGTTACAGCCAAAAACTTTAGTATCTTTTTTGTTAATCTTTCGTTATAGCAAATATAAAATTTATTATAACGTTACGTTATTTCGAAATATTTTTAGTACAAATGCAAAATAATGAAATATATGTTATCATTTTTATTATATATGCATGCAATAGCATCGTCCAGCGATTTGCATCAATTTAATCAATCCACTTGTTAGAAAAAATAATTGTAAAAAGGAAACTTTTCAATAAATTCTTCTTTTAAGACGATGAATGGTTTTTTAGCCAAGTAAAAACATTTACAAAATGGCTTTATGCTGACAAATTTTCACAATTAATGCTAAACATTTAAGTTGGGTTGGGTTGTTTTACCTCTGAGCGGCACTTTTTTGCACACCATGGGCTAAATTGCCAGATCACCAGAAGACGTGGAATTGCAGTCTTGGAAATCTAGGCACACGCGGATATAAGGATGCCAATAAAGAAGAGTTCCACTGTGAGTTTTAAATATGCATTCAATATAATGACGAATGTCTTCTTTCCTGGAATGAAAAGGTCAAGTACGGAGCCGTAACAATGTGCTCGTTTAGCAATGAAATTAGCTACTTTATTTAAAATAATTCCTTGATGTCCAGGGCCGCTCAGAGGTAAAACAACCCAATCCAGGCGTCCAGACAAGCGTTATGTCTGCTCTAGTAAGGGAAGCTTTTATAAGAACTTCATGTAGGTATAAAATGGCCGAATGACTGTTAATGTTCGTGTTTTATAGAGACATAAGAGTGGAAAGATTGTCGATAAAAATTACATAATTTCTATCTTTCTTGATTATTTTCTTCACAGCTAAAACAATGGAATATATTTCGGCTGTAAAAACTGATGTTTCAGGTGGAAGTGTATATGATGCTACATAGGAATTATCTGGACAAATGATTTCAATTCACACAAGTAGATGTTTTAGAAGCATCCTTTCCAATCCAAGTTGGCGTTGACCATTGTTGTTGAGTTCTCTTTTTTGGAATAATTGGCATCTCATACTGGAAGGAATAGACTTGGTATGTTGAAAACTCAAACCCTGTGTAATAATAACGTATGGTATTGGGATCCAGGACGGTTGCGATGGAAAATTTGTTGAGCTTGGTAGGTTTTTAACGTTAATTGCTCTCAGTGAATTTTGGACTGCCAGAGGAAATGATAGTTTTTCCTGTAATAGAAACGTAAATAATCTGGTTGTATCACAGTTGCTTTATATATAGATTTGCAGGGGGAGGCATGTTCTTGAACAACACCTTTCATAGTTAGTAGTACAACATATTTAGGAATCGGAATAGAACCAGTTTATTTAGAAATGGGAATAGAACCAGTTTCAGCATATAGAACTGATAGAGGGGTCGATCGCGGGAGACCTGTAGCCGCCCGAAGTGCAGAATGAATAGGCATTGATTGAATGAATTGCATGAATATTCCATTATAGTATCTTGAAAGCCATAAGAACAAAAATATAAAAATAGAAGAGAGACAAACAGGAAACTAAATGAAATCAGTCTGCTTGGCTTTTCGCAACTGTCGATCTCCTTATTTAATCAGACGATTTAGGCTTAGTAGAGATTGAAGGAGTACACTTTTCAATTGAAGTATCCATAAGAAAATCTCCATGTAGTTGTTTCGATGATTTTTTCTTAAAAGTCACCTTGGAGAATATCACATAATGAACGATTGACAGTTAGCTTGGGTGGTTGCAAAATATGATCACATGTTGTTGGCTTCATTTTCTTGGAAGAATCTAGATGAACTGCAGAAAAAAAATCATTGAAGGTAGATGTAGAAGTTAATTTGCCCCTTGCAGAGGATGTCAATTCTGAAATGTCTTTGAAATGGTTGACATAAAACGTTCTTCCAGCTGGGCAACAGCTTTGTTAAAGCATTTAGTGAAAATGGTTTGTAAAAAAAAAATAAATAAATACCCCCTCAAGCAGCTGCTTGCCACAGTAGATCTGAGAGGATGGCAGGACCTCAGCAGAAAAAAAATACGAACATCCATGCCTTATCCGGGGCTCGAACCCAGGTCCCTTAGATCAGCAGCCAAGCGCGCTAACCACTCGGCCACGGGACGCCATAAATCCTGATGTGCAGAGTTCAGATGTTGAACTTGGTTGACAAGACTGTGAACGAACTACTGATACATGCATATGTCCGAGATTTCCCCCCAATATAACAGAACGAGCTTCCTGATAAGAGACATAATTAGAAGCTTTATATCGGAAATTTCTCTTCTTAAATCTACTGAGTGCAGATTTTATTCCCTGTACGCAAACTGTTCGCAAATGCTGCAGAACAAAGGCAGCATTTGCGAACAGTTGCTGTGCAAGACGTTTCATGTTCATCATTGCAATTTGCACATCTACTACGGTTGTGGTTCAGGTAATCTGAATGATTGCACTCTTGATTGAGTGTCTAGTTTAACTATCTATATATGTAACAGATACTGGTGATGTGTGGCATTAGATAAATAGAATAGGGATTGCTGCTGAGACTTTTAACCCTTCCAGAGACCCAGATATTTTTTTCACTCTGATCAGTCAAAAAAAACAACAACTTGGGAACTTTTTTGCCAAATAACTAAGGAATTACGGCATGTTATTTGCCAAATTTGAATGACTGCACTCTTGATCAAATGTCTACTTTAATTATCTTGGGACTATGTAACAGATACTGGTGATGTGTGGCATTAGATAAACAGAAGAATAAGGATTGCTGCTGAAACTTTTAACCCTTCCAAAGACAGATATTTTTTTTTCTCTGATCAGCATAAAAAAAGATTAACTTTGGAACTTTTTTCCCAAATAACTAATGAAAGGAATTATGGCATGTTATTTACCAAACTAATCAGCATTTAATTCTGGATTTTCTGGGCAAAACAATATTTTACAAAAAAGACTACTAGTTTGTCATATAGTAAATAAATGCATCTGGCAATGCAAATAAAAATTTATTTAAAAAAGCTAAAACAGACCCCGCCTTCTCGTGGTACAGACCGTTAGTACCTTTCAAAAGAAATGCTCTCTTGTGAAAGTGAACGGAAGCGGAGGGCTGCCAGATTAGTGTGGCCTACTGATCTGGACAACTCTAGCTACTTTTTTTTCCCCTACCCTACTGAGAAGTAGTCAACCACACAGGGTCCTGGTGCTGACCATATAAACTCACTGGCCTGAATTAAGGCTCTGAGCTTCATTATGGATCCTGAATTTGCTGCACTGATGGGCTTCTGTGGAGGGAAAATCTTCCGCTGTGTTTTCTGTTTGTTTGTGGGTTGACAGCCCCAAGTGAATAGATTCACATGATATGTTTATCAGCTGGTGGATAATCCTGAGCAGAGGTCATCGCAGGCACCTGAACGCTTTGCTTCTATTGCCATCGTCAAATTCTGCATTGGGGAAGTCTTCTAGTGTAGATGGTTCAGCCTTTAGTGGTGGGGGAAAGGGTCTTTGCCCCATGTCTGCGATTAGGGGGTTGTTTGATATTGTCGCCATTTCCTCTCTCAATAAACATAATTTCTTTAAACATCCCACTAATCATTTCCTCTCCATAGGGAGTTGGAATATGAGAACTCTGCACAGAGCTTTTTCTCTTGATGTCCTCACGCAAGAATTCCACAGTTATAATTGAGATATTCTCGGCTTCCAAGAGACCAGATGGACAGATAAAGGTCAGATTCTTAAAAATAATCTTAAATTTCTCTTTTCAGGGAGGGACGACAATAAGCATCACCAAGGCGTGGGTCTGCTTCTCAGCAGACACGCTAGTGATGCTCTTCTAGGATATGAGTGCATTAATGAAAGGTTTCTTACAGCAAAATTTCAGACAAGCATTAAAAACCTAAATGTTATCTGCTGCTATGCCCCCACTGAGGATATGTTTTGTAGTCAACTTCAGTATATTTTGATTTCTGTCAAGAAAGGAGATATTACTCTTGTTCTAGGTGACTTCAATGCCAAAGTTGGTATTGACTCTGACCATTGGGGAGGTGTGATAGGCCCTTTTGGTATTGGTAGCAGCAATGGCAATGGCAACGTCTCCTACAGGTAAGTAAACTCAATGGTTTCAAAAGAACTAACACTTATTATAAACACCGTGACATACATAAGTAAACGTGGGTTTCACCTGATGGGCTGCATAAGAATATGATTGATCATATATTAACAGCAAATGGGCTACCAGGGCATATAGGGGAGCTGAAATCGGATCTGACAATTATCTTGTTAAAAGTGTCTTGCAACTTAAACTTAAAAAGTGTTGTGCTAGGGTTAAAAATTTTACCTTTAACATTGAAGCTCTGAAAGACCCAGTTATAGCTAAAGCTTACCAGGATAGGTTGCTTAGTCATTATGACAGTCAAGGTTTGCTTACTACTGAAGTTGAGGAAGAATGGGACCATTTTAAACAGGTTTTTTTGGAAACTAACAGTACTCTTTTAGGGAAAAAGGAGCAAGGAGACAGAATTATTTGAGTGATAAGCACTTGAGCTTATTTCAGAAAGAAAGAACTGCAGGAATGTCCTTAATCAATACCCTACTAGTCCTAATAGAAAGCATTACAGAGAACTTAATAAACGTGCAAATTATCAGTTAGCTGCTGCTAAGAATCTTTGGCTTGATGGCTTGGCTGACAAAGCCGAGGAAGCAGTTAGACAGCACAACAGCAGAGAGCTGTACCAAATCGTTATTATTTTGTGTGGTAGAAAATGGACAGATATACAGGAATTGAAGGATAAACAAGGTAAGGTTATAGATGAGAATTCTGTCATGGCTAGGTGGGCTGAGCATTTCAGTGATGTTCTAAACAATGTGGGTAGTTCTTCTCCCATTATTTTTAATTATGATAGATGCATTGGTGGCTTTAATGTTGGCCCTATAACACAATCTGAAGTTATTTTGGCTATTTCTAAACTTGAACTTAATAAATCCCCAGGGGTAGATGAAATTACTACGGAAATGCTTAGAGCTGGGAATGTTTCAGTTACCACTTGGATGACCTAAGGGTTTTACCAGAGCTATTATTATCCCCATTTTCAAAAAAGGTGATCGCAGTTCTTATGATTACTATAGGGGGTATCAGCCTACTCTCTGTTCCAGGTAAAGTTCTTTGCATGATTGTGCTTAATAGAATTAAGAATCTGGTTGACAGGCAATTGCGTGATGAGCAATGTGATCCAGAAATGGTAGGGGATGTGTGGATCAGTTATTTTAACTTAGGCAGGTTCTTGAGAAATATTTAGAGTTTCAGAAACCTTTGGTTGCTGGTTTTGTTGATTTCAAAAAGGCTTTCGACTCTGTTGATCATCATAATTTGTGGTTGATTGTGAAATCATATGGCATACCAAACAAGTTAGTTAACATAACGAAAGCTTTCTATAATAACACCGAGTCATGTGCGAGATTTGGAAAGGCTTGTAACAATTGGTTTAGCATTACTTCTGGTGTTCGACAAGGGTGCATTTTGTCTCCTTTTCTCTTTAGCTTGGTTATTGATTATGTTATGCGAAATTCACTTCAAGGGAAAGATTTTGGCCTTAAATGGGCTGGAGATACGAAAATTTCTGATTTAGATTATGCCGATGATTTAGCCCTTTTGGCAAATGATGTTGATGAGATGAACTCTTTCATTCGAGCTGTTGATGAGACTGGTAGTAGAGTAGGTTTGGTTATAAACAGAGAGAAAACTAAAGTGATGAAAATTGGTCAGGCAGGCTGTGAGTCAGTTAATCTGAATGGTTGCAGTCTTGAGCAGGTGTCACAGTTTAATTATCTTTGGAGCTACATAACAGATACTGGTGATGTGCGGCATGAGATTAACAGACGAATAGGGATTGCTGCGGGACTTTTAAGAATCTATGGAGAGTGTGGAGAAATAGGCGTATACACCTAAAGACTAAAATTAGACTATAATAGTTTGGTTCTTTCTAGGGTTAGTTATGGTAGTGAAACTTGGACACTTTGTAAACAAGATAACAGGAAACTAGATGCTTTTGATTCTAGATGCTTACACAGTGTCTTGGGCATTAAATGGTTCAACTTTGTAACTAATGATGAGGTTAGGCAAAGGAGTTTGCAACCTCCTTTAAGCAGCATATTGTGCAGAGAGGGACTCCGTTGGTTTGGCAATGTTGCCTGTATGAATAATTATAGACTGGCTAATAGGGTTATGAACAGTGTGCCTAAAGGCCTCAGAAAGAGGGGGTTATGAACAGTGTGTCTAAAGGCCTCAGAAAGAGGAATCTACAGAGACCTAGGATGCGGTGGGCAGACAATGTAAAACAGGACCTTATTAGAATTGGTGTGCAGTGGCCAGATGCAGACGATGTAGCTCAGGACAGACTTGCTTGGAGAAGTAAATTGCACCGTCTGATTGGACCTCCGTAGCCCATGGCTGCTTGAGGATGATGCTTTTAAGAATGGCCGAAACGACTAACTGACTACGGCATTTTTTTTTTTAAATGGACGAAACGTTGACTTTTGCTACAATGATTTGGTCGATCGCTAAACTGCGAAGGATGTTGAATTTGCCACAATTTAATTTCTAAGGGACAGCGATGTCCGATGATAGTAGCTAGAACACTTATTGAGGGGACTAATATTGTTACCAGACAGCCATGTGAAACAGCGCAATTCCAACATTGAGTGATTGTCAAATGTAAGTTCTCACTGTAATTCCTCGAGGATAATGGAAGTCTATATTTCGTAGCAAGAATTTAGTAGTCAAATATTCAATAAGTAATGTAGCGCTAACTAGCACAGCTAAGAGAGTGTTCACTGTTAAGAGTTCTTTAGCACACAGTACTGTTGACGTATAAGAGATTTAGCACGAGTGACTCGCATCGACTGAATGTCCACTGGCGATGTAAGCAGAAATTTCTCTTTTCACTCTTTGTGGTTTGGAAGCTGCAATAGGTGACGATGTTCCTTTGAACATTATAGCGAATTGATTTATGCCTTTGGCATGTGCAATAAAAATGCCTTCGTCTTTTAGAAAAGTTTGGCCAAGCCCTGAAGTAGCTGACGTAACTCTAGAGTAGGGGTTCTCAACGTGGGGTACGCGGTAAAATTTTTTGGGGTACGCTGCGAGAGCTCAAAAGTCGCTAGATCTAGTAACAAAGTAAAAAATAACCATTGTTATACTATAACTATAGTTTTATCTATCTATACAAGGAGTACGCATTTCCTTGTATAGCCACAATCCAAAATTTAGCTAATCAATATCAAGGTACAGTATGCGTTTCTTTCATCTTGCAATGTGTGCAAAATTCAGCTTTCCTCAATGAAACTTTCATTGTCAATGCAATCTGTTTGTGCAGTTTATCGCTTGAATGAGGATAGCTTTTTAGAACAAATTTTATATTCAGAGATTTGTCTATCTGAATTAATAAACTTGAAAATACAAAATACATAAGCTAAAGAAAACACTAGTGTTATCTGCAGCTAATCAGTAGGAGCAAATATTTTTTCCTTCAACAAATACTGAATATTCAATAACTAGCTGAATATTTAAGTGCAGCTGTATCTTTTATGTACACTGTAATAGTGGTTTTCAATAATGTGCCAAATCTTTAAAAGAAAAATATTTTATTTTTACTATATATTTTTGTTATTAGTATTTAATTATAAAACAAACAAAAAATTTCAACAGATCCAGAACCAATGATAAAAGAAATGAAATAATGCTCAACATAAAATTATCATTGGTATGGACAAAATTACATCATTACAAATTGCAATTAAAATTAATGGTATGAAAGAAATTGTAATTAATGCAATACAGGACAGTGATGTGATACATCCAACACCATTTATCTAACCAAAAAGAACTGGGCTCATAGATTCCATATATAACATTAAAATATTTATTAAATATTATGTCTTTTTCAGCCTGAGGTTTTTTGTTTAATAATATGTTAAAAGTTTTAACAAATGCATTAAAAATATATGATTAGACTAATAAAATTTTGCTGGTAAGAAAATGGAACTGAGATCTATCACAAAATCTGCACTGAATGTATTACATACCATAGTTTTCACATAAATTCATCTATATTTTTTGGATCTTATAATGAAGAATATGCTACTCTCAAACTGAAAAAATTATATTGTTACACTTAACCCGTTGAAATCTAAAGGTTCTAGCATCTGTATCATCAATGAGAAAGGTCACTTAAACTCAGAAATTATGCTTGATAATGAACTAGATCAGTGATGGCAAACCTGCAACCTGTATGTCACACAGTGACATGACAAGTAACTTTTCATTATATGCAGGAATTGATGACAAGATATTTTAGTGAATTACGGTAAATTCTGTCAAAGGCAGAATTCTAGAATGAAACAAAAAACATTTCAAATCAACTCTTATCATATTTGAAATCTACAGAAATGTTTTCATTTGCTTTATTTCAGAACACAAATATATCACAATGCAATTAGCAGTTATTGCCAAATATCCTTGTGGAAGTATGCTAAAATTAGGTAAACTAGTAACAATGATGGGAAAACCCAGAGGACTTGATATTACGAATGTGTTAAAAATTCATGTAAACAGGCATTAAAAGTCATAGCATTGATAACAACCGATTAGCTCCAAGTATGATTGAAAATATGTTGGATTTCTAAAATGTCTTGTAAAGGAATTTCTACATCTTTTGGCTGAATTTCACTATATTATACACAAAGAAGCATTTTGCACAATAAAAGTTTAAAATCGCCATAAAAAGTATTTTCTCTTGTGACAAAAAGTTTCAAATTTACAACTGCCCACATTCCTAACAAACAAGAGTTTTCAAAATTATTTGATGAAATTAAATTCTGGTATTTGGAGTTAATAATTACATAATAGTGTGTGATGGTTAAGTCAAGGTTATCTCAACTATTTTCTTGGTCTGGTACATGAAATTGGTTCTTTTTCATTCAAATGCAATCCTATCTACACCCCAATTACAGTTAACACCTCCCTTTGCATGAATTACAGCAGCAGTACTGTTTGGTATGAACTTACTGCTGTAAATTTCTAAATGATTAAATTTTTTGTGTGATCCCCATTTCAAGGAATTTAATAGGCATGGGTGAGGCCAGATCATATTAACAATACATGAATATATAAAGGCATTTGCAACAAATCTTGACATATTTGCAAAAGATCCGATTCTTAACAAATTTACATATTTTCCATCACTTATGAGACACTTTTAAAGTTATTTTGTTCTAATGATCCACACACAAAATATTTTGAAAATATATATATCAATAGTGGAAGTTAATTTTGTCAAATGGAGAAAACTACAATTTTTGAAATTTCTACAAATTATTATATGTGAAAATCTGGAGTTAATATCTTTTGAATGGTTAGACATCGTTAAAATAGAAATAAAATTAAATGAATTTTGAAACAATATTGTGTGGGGAAACAAATTTACAAAACTAAATCTAAAGCTAGAAAAACTATTGTGCGTCAGTGAAAAATGTTAAAAGCCAGAAGGAAGAGTTGAGAACATTATTGAAAGGTTACTTTCTAATTTATTTATATCTATGAAAAAATTAGCAAAGGCTCTATTGACAATGTTCATCATATGCTTGCAAGCAATTGTTTACTTCATTGAATTTTGTCAAATCTGCATCCACAAATTGTCTTGGCGAGAATTTAATTGCTGTATGTGTTGATTTATAAACCACCAACTTATAAACCACGAACAGATATTTAGCCTCAGCCAAACAACAAATTTCTCATTAAATATATTTTGAAGTGTATATCTGTATTCTTATATGTAATTATTTTGGCATCTGATTTTGCTGCTTGTCCAATAGGTTGTATTCTCGACAGAGTGTAGAAACCATATTTAGAGCCTATGTAGTATCAAAATAAGAGTTTATTATTATTGCCATTTTTTTTGCTGTTATTGCCAATGTGCTATGTGCATTGCCAATGTGCCTATGTGCTATGCATTATTGCCAATGTGCTATGTGAAGTTTTTTTAATAAAATTGCTAGATGTATTTTGATATGCTTCTGCAAAAAGGTTTGCCATCACTGCACTAGATGATAGCTTTTGCTTAGCGCTAATCCAAAAGTACTGAGGCAGAACGAATATGAAGCGCGTAATGTGATGCAGAATTTGGTTAAATTTTTAAGTGTGCTATAAGCATTATTAGTCTCCAACAGGTTAAGAATAATCATTAAACTAATAGATATTATATTCTGACTACATTTTCAATTTTTCCAATGTAACTACTCAAACTGAAAAACAGAAACTTTCAGCATTATAAGTGCTGAATTGGTGCATGCATTTTTATATAGCACCAACAATTTTCATAAGCCCATTTGTAGTCATTGACTTTGGTCTTTCTATTGGTAGTCCAAGTGCACGATCCCAAATAAGTGATCCCATAACACCCAAAGCACGAGAAACAGCAAACAAAACCGTGTAGTACTGCATTTCCCTCATGCCGTAGTACTGTATAAATGGAATAAGAAAAAAATATCAGATTTTAATACAATTTAGGGATATTTGAACATTGGACTTTTAGGTTCAACTTCAAAATTTTCCTTTAAAAAATTAATTTTAGTGATTATTTACACTATGTGAAATTTAAAGCATGAAGTAAAAGATGAGCAAACTAATATCAAGATACCAAAAATTATATTACATGAATGATCACATATTCCAAGGCACTATAAGATATATACTGCTTGGCCAAATCATTATGAACACATACCTAATACTTTCATCAGTTTACATATTACAGTGAATACTCTGCACACAGTTCTTGTTGAAATGGATTTTTGAAGTACTGCTAGTCATTAATTTTTTTTCTCCTTCATTTTATGTAATCATATTGATGTGATCTAGATCAGGGCTTCTTAAACTTTTTCCACTCGCGACCCCTTCTCCCCCCCCAATAAGTTTTTACGCGACACTGGTATATAAGTATATAAAATAGGTATACAAATCAAACGTTTACTGATAATAAATCATAAAGAAATTTATTTTAAAAGAATTCTTTGGTATACATATAATTAAAAGAAATTTATTTTAAAAGAATTCTTTGGTATACATATAATTAAAAAAAAAATACCCCCTCAAGCAGCTGCTTGCCACAGAGGTCTGACAGGAGCCTGTCAGTTTATATGCCAAAGTAGAAGGTCTGTGAGGATGGCAGGACCTCAGCAGAAAAACGACAAACACATCCATGCCTTACCCGGGGCTCGAACCCAGGTCCCGTATATCACTAGCCACCATTTATTAAAGACGAAAGCAAATTGGCATACTAATGAGATGGATGTGCTTGGTTATTTTTACATAAAGAATTAAATCTTGGCTGAATATTTGACACTGCAGGACGTAGAGCATCAACGTTTTTCAGAGTTGATCGATATTTTGATTTTATAATCGTCAATGTTGAGAACACCGCTTCGCATTAATACGTAGTACAAAATGGGAGAAGTATGTTTAGGGCCATTTCAGAAATTGTTGGAAATTCTGCCCTAAACCCAAGCCAAAATTCATTTAACGAATTTTAGGAAACTCAAGTTTTAAACCTGTGTAACTTGATAACTCGGCAAATTCTTCTCGAACTTTTAATGGCAGATGACTGATGGTTTTAATTTCAATTGAGTATGGTTTATGAACCCAATTTAGTTTTTTAGAATCAAAATTTGAAAGGAAGTATATCTGAAGTATCTCCAGGTACTTCAGATGATCAATTATAACTCTTACAATTAAATCTTTGGGAAGGTTATTTTCAATTATAAATCATCTGTAGCTGTAAACTTTCTAAAGAACCATTTTCACCCTATTCTTCCATATGTTAACTTTTGCAGTAAAACTTTCAATTTTATCTTTTAACATAAATATGTTACAATTTTTTCCTTGAAGCGACATGTTTAAATCATTGAGATTTTTGAAAATATCCGAGAAATAACAGTTTTGAAAGCCATAAGTCATTACGAAAAAAATTAACAAAATCGGATTTCTGCTCAGTCAAAAATATAACAACTTCATCTTTCAATTTCAATAATCTGTTTAAACTTGGCCTTCTTGAGAGCCACCTTACCTCTGCATATAGTAATAAGCTTTTGTAATCGGAGTCCATATCTTTGCAAAGATTTGAAAACAAACGACTGTTAAGGGCACGGCTTTTAATGAAGTTAATAATTTTGATAGTATCGCGAAGCACAACATCTAACTCTGGTGACATTTTTTTTTTTGGCTACGAGTGCCTCTCGATGGATCGTGCAGTGAGTAAAAGTGATATGTTCATTGCCACCAGCTTTAACTTTTGCTACAAATCCAACATTCTCGCCCATCATTGCACCAGCACCGTTTGTACATACTTCAAAGCAATTTTTCCACTGTAAACCTTCATTTGTGAAAAATTCATTGACTTTAAGATATATATATATTCCCCTCTTGTGTGCCCTTCCAAAGGGCGACAAAACAATTCCTTACGTATGCTTCCTTCATAAACATATCTTACATAAAGTAACAACTGTGCCAGAGAGTGTTAGAAATATCAGTTGTTTCATCTAACTGAATTGCAAACTTTGGGCTGCCTTTAAGCCTGGTAATAGGCTGTTGGTCTTTACTAATTTCAGAAATTCTTTTGGAAACAGTATCATTCGATAAAGGAATTTTACGAATTTCATCCCATACTTTTTCCCATGAACTATTTCTGACATTTTAATAGCAGCAGGTAACAGGAGATCTTCTCCTATCGTATAGGGCTTTTTAGTTTTTGCAATTAAATAAGAAGTTTCGTAACATGCAAGTAAATACTTTTTGTTGACAGTAACAAATTTCTCAAAACATTGTTTTTCTTTATTTGAAGATTTTATAAGTCGTTCAAAATATTCCTTTGGTTTATTGCAGTACGCTGCATGCTTGGTATTAAAGAAATCGTTTTATTTTGGCTGGTTTTATGCTCTCCGCAGCCAAAACTTCATTACAAATTAAGCAAAGAGGTTTTTCCACACCATCATGATTATTAGAAGTGAATCCATACTGCAAATATGATTCGACATACTTTCTTTTTCTTCTCAATTTAGGTGTACTAAAACCTGGTAGCGAAGACTCTGCCGCATTGTCATCAGTATTTTTACCTCTTCTGTCTAATTTAGCCACTTATCCATAATCCAATACAATCCAAAGATATACTATTTTGATATTTACATGCTGAGGAATGACGGTAGGAAAATATTAAGTCTCTAATTTCCGTAATCAAACTATTGTTTTTTTTATAAGAGCAGAAAAACTTTATATGTACAGACAAAACAATGCTAATCATAAAATACAATAGTCTCGAATCCGAGCCGAGGTGTTTCTGGCAGCGTCATTGACGTTGACGTGTCGTGACGGCATGGGCAGTTCAAAGTGCGCATGTTGTGCATTCAGAACAATGCTGCAGTGAAGTCGCACAGCCAGAAACACCTCGGATTCATTACGCGTTTCATTTTGAATTAATTTTTGATCGTTGCGCATTCATAAACCTTTCACCATTGCCAAATTTTTCGCGACCCCCACATTCAGTTACACGACCCGATATGGGGTCGCGACTCATAGTTTAAGAAGCTATGATCTAGATCATATCTGTCAAAACCATATACATTCCTGCTGATAGGCTACAGCTTATCAGCAGGAATAGGATTTTTTATGTAAGATAATGGTACAGGTAATACTTTATAAAATAAATTTGACAATATGAAAATCTCTATAGAGTGCCAAAACACACCTGTCCCCATATATGCCATGATTTAAACATATATGATAATCACAGCATTACCAGCTGCTCTTTTGGCATTGATAAATCAATAAATATTTTGCAGAAAAAAATTATTGATTTATTATGCCATGATTGGCGGATTTTTTTTAGACTGTTGCCACTCCGTATACTTTTGGGATATCGATTCCAGTGATTTTCTGCTGAATTCTATCACCTCCATTATGGATGCTACTGCCTATCTCATTCCAACTATATATAACCATTTCGGAAGTCAATCAGATAAACCTTTTTATCCATGTTATACTTGATTTTAATTTTCACCATGCCCTTAGAGCTTTTATACGGCTTTGTAGTGACACGGAATACTAATGCCAGTAAGGAAATTTGCATACATTGGCATGTTTCATGGTAATTTATACACAATACAATGTTCATAATAATTTGGCAAGGCCATGTATGAGTGAGGAAAAAAAATGCACATTTCAATATACTTTCCTCCAAATACGTAAAATGAAGCTGCTCTATAAATGCATTTTCCCAAATCACTATCTGTTGTGAGTTGTCCAACATATTAAACTACACTGGTTTCCATAAATTAGCGAAAAAGGAAAAAAATCGCGATAATTCACCAAAAAATTGTGCGATCCTCACCAAACTTGTTCATGTAACCAGTAATGGTGAGTGAGGGTTTGGGTTGTTTTACCTCTGAGCGGCACTTTTTTGCACACCATGGGCTAAATGGCCAGGTCACATGGACCCCAAAGGCTCATAGAAGGTTGGGGGAGGGGACCCACTGGAACAGCTGTTGGGAGACAGATGGTAGCCTCCCGGCAAGGTCATTCAGCGTGTTCTTTAACGTGCACAGGGTATGGCTCTCCAGCACACGGGGCCACGGCTTAACGTTCCATCCGACGGACGGCGGCCTTTCCAAGCCCATAGGTGAGTGAGCATATCATATGCAAATTAGTCTAGGTTGCATCAATTTGCGTAACCGAATGGCAGCATGAAAACAGGTGTTTTGGAGTGGATCGTTATTTTATGTTGTAAATGTGAGTAAAGAAATTCAAAATAGCCATTTTGTAGAAATGACCTCGAGACATCATTTGCCAAATGAACTATAGTGGAGAGCTATTGGCTGGCTCAAAGCAGGCCAAAGTAAGTCAGAGATAACATTATGGCTGAATGCGAGTCCTTTTGTTGTCCATAGACTGTGGAATCAATTTCTTAGTACGGATTCCACATCTCGGAGGTTTAGCCGAGGCTTAGAGTTACCACTACCGTATAAGACCGATATCTGCGATTAACAGCATGAAGGAGCAGGATGTCTACTCCCTCTCAGCTCCGATTCTCTCTTGCAGCAGCCACTGGGAGGGTTTATCAGCTTCTACTGTGCGTAGGCTTCATTGAGGGAGGGCTGTATGCTAAAAGACCAATAATTTGTATACCCCTCACGTCACATCATAGGAGAGAGCGGTTGAATTGGGCAGAAGAGCAATGGAGGTCTGTACTCTTCACAGATGAGTCCAGATATTGCTTGCAGTGATTCTGGATATTGATATAGAGAGAATGAGGTACCCACTATCATCCATCAAAGAGACAGTTATGGTGTGTTTGAGGTGGCATTTCCTTAGGTGGGCGCACAGACCTGTATGTGTTGACGAGTGGGAACCTCAATGTTCAAAAGTATACAGATGACATCCTGGACCCTTATGTATGTCCTTACACTGGTGCAATAGGTGAAACATTCATCTTACAAGACGATAACACTCGTCCACATAGAGCTTGACTAGTAGAACAATACCTTTATGAGACCATTATGCGCATGGATTGGCCTGCTCGATCTCCCAACCTAATTCCGATTGAGTATGTGTGGGATGCTCTAGGGAAACATGTTGCTGTCCTCAACCCACCACCTGAAACAAAGGAGGAGCTTATTACTGTTTTAAAGAAACAATGGTTGTTACTCCCTACTGAGCTGATTCACATCATAAACAGCATGAAACATCGCTGCCATGCCTGCATTGCTGTAAGGGGTGACTACATTCCTTATTAAAAAACTTTGCCCAATGCATTAGGACACCTCATTTTTGAACAAGTTTCTGTGTTATTTTTTGACGAAAAACGTTGCTAGTGTAAAATATTTTATGCCATTCTGAAACTAGCATTGCACTTCATGTTTTCATCAAATTTCATTAAAATCATTCATATATTTTTTTGTTTATCATAATCTTTCTGAGTTTTCCTTAAGTTATGGAAACCAGTGTAGAAATACCAAATGTCAAAATGCAATAAAGCTATCTTTTGAATGATTACAAATGAGAGCTATTTGATGTTCACATTAGTCAAGTGTTAAAAATTAATTCAACTGTCTACCCTGATACAAAATTGCATTTTATCACAACATAAGATCACCAGACAAAAAAATTAGTCACCTGTAATTTCTCACCAAATACAGTTACACCTCTCTTCATATGAATTACAGCAGCAATACTGTTTGGTACGGACTCTACCAATCATCAGATATAGTTTACATTAATTCTATCAGGTAACCAAAAAAGTTAGTACGGTTTCTGAGGGTAAAATGAAACCATACGTAAAAAGTTAATAAAAAT
The DNA here is from genome assembly GCA_038380435.1 of Ryuthela nishihirai. Classification (NCBI taxonomy): domain Eukaryota; kingdom Metazoa; phylum Arthropoda; class Arachnida; order Araneae; family Heptathelidae; genus Ryuthela; species Ryuthela nishihirai. The sequence continues at coordinate 1,945,069 of JAWZYU010000025.1, forward strand.
ATTTTATTCAGGAAAGTAAGCACCAGCACAATCTATAACCTTTTCCTAATGAGGTACAAGTTTGTAAATGCCACTCCAGTAGAACTGCCTACCTTTAGAAGCGAAGAAAGCAGCCAACTCTGTTTCCAGTGCTTTTCAGTTTTGAAATTGTAGTTGTGCATATGATTGTTCAGTGACAAGAAAATATGGTAGTCAGATGGTGTGATGTCTGGGGAATATGGAGAGGAAGTAGAATTTCCCAACCAAGGCTGCTTGTCTTGGGTCACTCATGCTGTGTGAGGGCAAACACTGTCCTGAAGGACCACAACACCTTTGCAATGAACAAGTGCAGGATGTTTTTGGAGCAGTGCATCTGCAACCCATAGTACCTGTGCCAAGTAGAAATCCACAGTGATTGTTTGACCAGGGGTCAGAAGCTCATAATTGATGATACCAGTTGAGTCCACCAGACGAAACAAAATTTTCTGTTGGTGGATCCTGGACTTTGGTATGTGCTGTACAGGTTTACTGGAGGACAGCCAATGATATGAACATTTTGTGTTTCTACAGACAATCTATTTTTCATCGCATGTCAACAACCTGTCCAAAAATGGCTCATTTTTGTGGTGTGACAGCAGCAACAAGCAGATCATAAGCCGCTGGAGTTTGTTGTTGGCAGTCAGTTCATATGAAACCCACTTGCTCAGCTTCCAGACTTTTCCTAGGTAGTGTAAATGCAAACAAGTAGCTTTGTCACTTACATGGAATCTTTCTATAAACTCTTGGCATGTTTGACACGAATCCAACTTGATGCTGGCCTTCAGTTTATTGTAATTAATGACAGTCTTCCCTCCCAGAGTGCATCTCCAAGTGTCTCATCACCTGACAAATTTTTTGAAACACTTTTGGGTTGTCCGTTCACTCACTGTGTTCTCTCCAAATGCCTTACATATCTTGCAGGCTGCTTGCACCGCTTTATTTCCCAATTTAAACTCATAAAGTAAGCACACTCACATAACTGTATTGAATGCAGACATGTTTTTGTCACCCTTCCCAATTTCACCGAACCACTTTTCACGCTTCCTACACATTAACCGACTCAGCTTGCCACATGCTTTCAATTGTGTATCAATGCATGTGCACCATTTGCCATTGTTTTTACATACTTTTCACTGAAATAATATTATTATACTTTACATTGAAATATATAACATAGTTGTGATGGTCCACCCATTCACTTTTACTTTACCTTAACCAGTTTTGCTTAATTTACGTTATAGTTATAAGTTTGAGGATTTTTATTTCCTTTTTAGTGGACTGTTCCGACCTCCTTCCGAGCTGCATGTGCAACTCAGACCTTTTGACTGTTAACCACTAAAGCGCATGTTCAAGGACACGCCCTCTCTTACGCGATCATCAGTTTATGTAAATGTCTTTCCTGGCATGCAACATGACACGTGCCAGCTTTTGTACAACGCCGATATAACAGTGACATTAGATCACAGAGAGTTAGATAGAGAGGAAGTTAGTAGAATGAAGTTAGAAGCGAGATGTAGTTGACATTTTCATTTCATGCTGGTGAGTTAAAATTTTGGAAATAAATTTTGTTTGTTATAGAAACTTTTGAATCTTTGCTATTTTTTCTCTTGAGCAATGTTAGTTGATAATTTTTGATTGTATTTAAAATTTAGCTTGACAATCATTTTTTGAATTCTTACTTGCTAAGTACACCTGCTGGTATATATTCAATGAACCGTATTTCAACTTCATTTGGCAAGTTATTTCCTGGCGCCCGATTTAAGCTATCCGGAGTTTGAATAAATTGGATCAGATAAAAGGTCCAAAACTTTAAAAAGTTATTAATCTTTGGAGCGTTACACTTGCACTGCTTTATTTCCCAATTTAAACTCATAAAGTAAGCACACTCACATAACTGTATTGAATGCAGACATATTTTTGTCATCCTTCCCAATTTCGCCGAACCACTTTTCATGCTTGCTACACATTAACTGGCTGAGCTTGCCATGTGCTTTCAACTGTGTATCGATGCATGTACACCACTTGCCATTGTTTTTACATACTTTTCGTTGAAATAATAATATTGAAAAACCACAAACCTTATTTGGTTACCCAATAGTTCACTCCTCCGACAATGGCACTCATAATTTATCTAAATTACGTCAATGTTTATTCCGGTGTTTCACCCTCTATTCCAGATGGTCCCAAATGTTTTCAATGGGATTTACATCTGGTGACTTTGCAGGCCAGTCAAGGTGTCCCCAATGTTACCTCATGCTCCTTGTGCACCCTGCAGTTGTCATCCTGGAACAGTGGAGTGTCTACATTGTATTTATTTTTTGTGTGAAGCACAAAAGGCAACACCTGGTCATTCAGAATTTGTATATAGCCTTTCTGATTTAAATGGGTTGATACCTCAACTAATGGAACTACCTCATGATAGGTAAAGCATTCCCAAACACAACAAAATCACCTCCAGCTTGAATAACACCTTGGACACAGTCCAAATGGAAAGCCTCATTACTCTTGTGATGCACTCTCCACCCTGCATTACTGGAGTAGACAGAAACATGACTCAACTGACCGGATAATGGTTTTCCAGTTGCCTGCAGTCCAATGACTATAGTAAACAATGAAATAAACTCAACATATTTGGTATCCACTAATAAATTACCACTTTGAGTCAATTAAAATTTTTAGAGGAAAAATTGTCTTGAGCCGGGTGGGATACGAACTTACAGTCTCCTAATAACATGTCAGGTGCTCTGGACCACTGAGCTACTGGCCGCCGATCAAGATCTCCTCTAATTGATGATATGAACCTTTTCAACCTATATCACATGTAGGGAGTGTTCCAGCAATTTTCCCACAGCAGCAGACAATGCCATATAGAAAGTATTTCTTACAAGTATACGGATGATAAATATTGAAATAAACTCGACATATTTGGTAACTACCAATAAATTACCATTTTGAAGTCGATTAAAATTTTTAAAGAAAAAAAATTGTCTTGAGCCAGGTGAGATCGGTGGCCGGTAGCTCAGTGGTCCAGAGCACCTGACATGTTATCAGGAGGTCGTGGGTTTGTATCCCACCTGGCTCAAGACAATTTTTCCTATAAAAATTTGAATCGACTTAAATGATGTATTAGTAAATGACTATAGTACCTAGCTCATTGCAATAGGGCTGACTTATGTGCAGAGCTGGTTAGCACGGGTGTCTTCTGAGGTACTCTGCTCCAAATATCCATGGAATGATGTTCCCCTTGCAATGTTCTTTCTGAAATAGGCTCATGTGGTCCTTCATTAACTGTCTGCTTCAATTGCTGTCTGGTTTGAAATCAATTTGTAGTCACTAGTCATACTTGTAAGCACTCCCTGTCTGTGCGCACTGACTTGCAGCCACAATAATGTCTGTGATTAGTAGCTGAATTGAATGTACTGTTTACTCACCTGTTGGACTGTTCATTTCGAAATACCAGCAAATTTGGCTACTTCCTTCAGAGCATATCCTTTAGCCCTATCAAATGCAATAAAACCCTTTTTCTGCTTAGTAATGTCTTTCTTCCAACCCATGATTCATGGCAGGAACATGTAAATGGCATTCCATTGGGACTGGTGACACTACAGAACACATGGAAGGTCACATGCTTTTATATAGTACTGATTTACTACACGCGAGACATCTACTGTGTTTCAAGTCAACACTACCGTCTATGGTGGTGGTGATTATTTTTTGTCCAATGTGCTTATTTGCCTAATATATATATATAAAAAAGGTAAATCCAAGTACACTGATTGACAGTGGCTGTATATTTCAAAATTATCACTAATTAACCCACATTTTACATATTTCAATTTTTACTGTCATATATTTCTGCAATTTACAGTACATTTGTTTGAATGATTGTATTGCTAAAGATATTTTCAATGAGAAATTTATTTGAAAGATGTTCACAAATATGTATTTTGTGAAAATTCTTTTTCATAGAGTTTGTGGAATACAGACTGACAGTAAAAATTCACTGATATTAAAAAAATTGTTGAATGTGATTTTAACATTTGCCCAATGTCTCAGTGAATATCAATTGCCCCTTAAGTCCTACTATAATACACATCTTTCTGAGACATGTTTAGATTATAAAATTACCATAAAAATATATATTTAATAGGGCATCCTACAGTAGCCCATTTGTTTATTAAAACTTGGTTCCTCAGTCAGTTTAAATACTGCAATAGGAAGTGACCCCACAGATAATCTAGAATTAATACTTTCTTTTTTAGTTCACCTTTAAACTTCTCATTCTTTGAAACATCTACCTGTTAATACTTATCATTTCTATCATTAATTAACATACAAGCATCAATATTTCAGTTAATACTTTTTCTCTTACTTCCTTTTAGTTAGTATTTGCAATGACTGTTACTAAAAATCTTTTCAACCCTGTTTTTAAACTCAGTTCAACCTACCAAACAGATGAAAGCAATCAAATTTATTTGAAAAATTAAATTATGTGGAAGTTGTTATATTTTATACATAATTTATACTTTACAAACATATTTAAAATACATAATTACTATTAAGAATAATCTAACACTTCAATTTTATTTAAAAATTATTATTGTGCATTTATAAGGTATAGTTCATTATTATTCATTTTATATAGTTAATAATTATAGTTTTTGAAATTAGTACTTTACTAATTATGGCAAATAATATAAAAATTTAAATCTAGGCAGCTACAAAAAAGTAGTTGATATATAATTTACACCTGCATACAGATTTATCTTAAACAAGTTGATGAATACAAATGTAGACAACAGAAGATTCTATAACAAAATTTTGGACTTTCTCTTTACAGGTTTATTAATGTGAAAACACTACCCCTTTCTCTCTTAAAATATACTCATTGTGATTTAATTCCATAATTTACCATTCAAAATAATCACACAATGGAATATTAATAGATAATTTGGGTGTATAATCAGTGTCAGGAGCAAACTCAGTTGATAACTTCGTACTATCAGAGTTGTGTTCATACATAATGAAGAACATAAATCCATTTTCATCACTGCATCTCTAATAATTTAACAGCTGACTTTCATGCAATATTATGAACTTTTAAAAATAAAAAGTCCAAAATAATACAATATTTTTAATGTTAGTTAAATCTAAAATTAAAGTAAGACTATAAAATTCCAAATGGTTTCAACATCCCTAGTATTAAGCAATTTAAAACGTAAATGAAAAACAGTACGTAATCAGGAAACTAAAGAAAAGGTAAAATATCAAAAATAGTTGCAAAGTTCTAAAAACACAGTAAATCAAAAGAAAAAAAAAGTGGGGATGGAAAAAGATATACAAACATTGTTTGTACTAAAACCTTTAAGATGTGATTTTTTTTTCTTCTTCTTCTGCACTTCATATACTTAACCCATATGATTTTAAATATTGATGTATGCAAACTTTGCATCATCAACAGTGTTTAATAACAGAACAAAGCTCTTTTTTTCATTACCAATAAGGGAAAATTAACTATAATTTATTAAGCTCACATGCAGTAGTTGAGCTCAATAAATATAGTGCACTTTTGAAAATAAACCCTCCCATCATTAGCAGAGCAATCCAACAACTGAAGTTCTCAAGTCATACATGGTTCAGCAAGATAAAGTTGCAGTTGATAAATAATAAATCAAGCCCACAGTGTTGACAGGAAAAGTTGGGGAAAAGTCGTATTTTTAAAAACTTCATGTATGAATAGGGCATGTAAAATCTTCAAATAGGCATATCATCAGCACTGTGTAGTGCCGATAGCACAACAAAAGGAACTTCAATAGAAATTCCCTTGAAATTTCTTTATAACTTCTAAAATAGTTTAAGCTCAGAAAAATAATGTTTCTACCTGGTCTATTCAACCTGGTGTAAATTTAGAAAATCCCTGCCACCATCTGGATCATTATTCCTTAATACCCATATCTGGCAACACCATCAATTTCGTTTACTTTATACAGGGTAAGATTTCCCATGACATTTTAGACACTTATCTAGGGGTGCCAGCAAAATACGGGCACCAGCACTTAAGTGTTACAAGTTGTTTATTTAGGAAACAATAAAATTATATCATTTTCAGTTCTTACAAGCAAAAAACTAGTTGCATATATCCTTGATACAACAGTGATTACTCTCTTCAAAGCTTTCTTCTCTCTCCTGAATCAAAAATAAATTTTAAAAGAATACGGCTTAGAAGGATGCATTAAATTATCAAATATATTTGAAAATTTCCAAGTTATGCAAATGGAAAACTGTATTCAAAACTCTCTTAACTTTAAAATAAGCTTTTCTCATTACAAAAATATTATACAAGATTAAAGCTCTCAAATTTATCCAGATCTTGATATTAAAATTTTTTTTTCATGTATAGTTATTGAAGCTGAAAATTTGAAAGAAAAAAACTTGAATATTACTTTAAATCAAAATTTGGGGATTTACTTTTAACTCTTTCAAGTACCATATCGGCCCAAAATGGCTGAGATTTTAAATGCACTCTTCTGATCAATGCTATTCCTTCTTCACTACCTCAAACCTGCAATTTGGGCCAGTATGGTGGAAAAAAGATTAAAGATTGTCAATTTACGGTGACTTTTGCTCAAAAGTCTTATAAATAGGGAGCTTTGAATATAGGTTTCCATTTACACAACATAGAAGTGTCCCAATATATTCAATAATTTACTGCAATTTGCTCATTCCCAGAGCAGAAAATGTTTAAATATAAAAATGAATATTTTGATTTTTGAATGCTACTGTATATTGACTGTTATAAATTATATCCTATGTATAATATAAATTTATTACATGAATTTTTACAGTATTTAGTGACAAACTGTATTATTAATCATTAAAATCCCCACATCCATTTTGATTACATTATTTCCTCTCTGCATGGTTATGAGTGTAATTTTTTTTAATCTACTCTACATAAGAGCACACTAGTGTTTTGTGTACCAGAGAGCATGTGAGGTGGAAATCTGGCCCTGACTTTCTACCATATTCAAGTAATCCTCCGCTTCAACTCACAGGTTTGAAATGAACTGTTGTCAATGCATTTTCTTTTTAAATTAGAGAATTTGGAAGCAATTAAGCAAGTACATACTTTTATTTTACTCTCTTTTCTGGTTTAAACTTATTTCAACATTTCTAGAATAATTTTTAACATTCATTGTATAATTTCCCCAAAAGAGGAACTACAACTGCTAAGAGTTCTTTGCTTATCGAAACAAGCCACATTCAATTGGAGCAAAAAGTACAAAACACAAGACAAAATCGTGACTAACTGGACACATATGTGCCTTTGCAACACTGGCCTGTATGTGGTAAACACCTGATAATACTTGCATTTGCTCAGTTAGTACAACTTCACATTTTCATTAAACTAGTTTTTATTTTCATACATTTATTTATCTTTTGAAGTTATGGCTGCATCTTAACCAGTTTTTTCTGACAAAGAAGCCTTACAAATTGTTGAAGTTTTTTTTCAATTTTATTTAGGTTTTCTTAATTTTTTTTTAAATATTATCTCTTGGTTTGCCAATACCGAAAGTTGTTTTTTCATCATTTCTTGAGAATGATTGAATGTTTTGGATTTGGAAACAAAGAAAATTTCCTCTGTTTGGAAGTCTTATTTAAGAGGGATGGTGGTATGGTAGATGAAGATGTAATTCACCAAGAAGTTTTGCCCACCTCCCACCCCACACACACTAAAATTTCACTTCAAAGAAATTATTTATTCATAAGTTTATATTGAATGGTTAAAAATGTTTAATCTTTCTTCCTCAAAAAGTCTTGGCTACACACCACTGAGGATATTGAAATTTTTTTAGCCTTGGTACACCTACCTTGTATGCATTTTGCCAAGAAAATCTCCAAAGTACAATAGCTAAATGGAAACTGTGTGCTGCTCATTTGCAAAAAAAAAATGGCAGCCAAGAAGAAAGCATTGCTCTACTACCACAAATAGGATAAAAAGCTCTCAAGAATATGAACAGTGCAAAGTCACCTCGTACAATAATGACTCATGTTTTAAGGTGCATCATACAGGAAAAAAAAATCCTGTTTCAAGTAAATTGGTTGGTTGTTTTACCTCTGAGCGGCACTTTTTTGCACACCATGGGCTAAATGGCCAGGTCACATGGACCCCGAAGGCTCAGAGGAGGTTGGGAGAGGGGACCCACTGGAACAGCTGTTGGGAGACAGATGGTAGCCTCCCGTCAAGGCCATCCAGCGTGTTCTTTAACGTGCACAGGGTATGGCTCTCCTGCACACGGGACCACGGCTTAACGTCCCATCCGACGGACGGCGGCCTTTCCAAGCCCATCGGTGTCCCCTACTGACCGTGGGCAGGGCGGGGAGTTATGTGGAGATAAATCTCAATGCTGACCCAGCTGGGACTCGAACCTGGGAACTACAGATTACGAGCCTGGCGCGCTACCGACTGAGCCACCCCCGTCCCGAATTTATTAGGTTAATATTAGTTACTAACATTTATTTTTACCTATTTTCCTACTGCTTTTGGATTTGACATTGTCGGCTGGTCGGTTTGTGGATTTGACAAAATGTTGTTCCATCATATCTTTCGAACACAATGGAGAAACTAATGATTTTTTGTACCAAATGAAAGCTTGTGACACAGCGAGTGTCAAAAGTATAAAAACTGACCCACCACACTATCTTTTCCCCTAAAAATGGGGAAATGTGAAACTATTCTTAAGTTATATCTCCAGAACATGAATGCCAAAAGTAACAAGCGATATGTCAAATGAATGCTTCTGATGCGGGGAATGTCATAAGCTATGAAAAAAAAAAAAGACTCCCATGCTTTCTCTTCCCCTAAAAAGGGGGCAGAAATGAAAATGATTGTTATCCTATACCTCCTGAATGCGAGTGCAGAAAGTAACAAGATGTATGTCAAATGAAAGCTTGTGATGAGGGGGGTGTCATAGGCTATAAAAAATTGACTTCCCCATGCTTTCTTGTCCCCTAAAAAACAGGAAATGTGTAAACTATTGTTCCGCTATATATCTCCAGACTGCGAATGCCAAAAGTAACAAGTTATGTATCAAATGAAAGCTTCTGATGTGGGGAATGTTGTAAACTATGAAAGATTGACACCCCCCCATGCTTTCTTCCCCCCTAAAAAATGAAGGGAAATATGAAAATGATTGTGCATGTTTTAAGATCATAATCGTGCAACTGACATGAAGGAACAGTCTCTGGAACAATACGTCTGTTACATATGACATGTGATATGTTAATATGGAGTATGATTACCTCTAATAGCCATGCAGCTCAAGCAATGACTCCTCATATTCTTTATGAGGGTATTAGATGAGGTCTTGAGGGATTAATGACCACTTCTCAAGTGTTATTTTGAGTTTGTGGAGTGTTCTGGGAGGGAGCTGGCAAGCTCCAATGCCAGAACCCCCTAGAGCATCCCATACATGCTCAATGGGATTGAGATCAGGAGACCTGGGTGGCCACTTCATTTGGCAAATGTCTTCCTCTTTGAGAAAATCTTTGACCACATGAATAAAATCTGGACTGACGGCTCCCTGGAATGGCCTGACATATGGGTTCAGGAACTAATCTATACTGCATGGCAGTAACAGAACCTCTTGGAAAGATGTGCAGGTCTGTAATCCCTTTCATCATGATCCCTGCCCCAACCATAGGCAATGACCACCAGAGTAGTCCTTTTCTCTTATGTTCAAGGGACTGTTGCAGGTCCCTGGTTCTCTCCAGATGTGAATACATTGCAAATCAGTACTTAAGCTGAACTGTGATTCATCTGTGAACATAATATGCACCCACTGTTGGGACTCCAAGTGTGATGTTGGTGACTCCACGTTAAATGAGCTCGCCAGGCAGCAGGTGATAGAGGGACACATATAACAAGTCTCCTGGCATAATGGCATTGCTCATGAAGTCTCCTGTAAACAATATGCCTTAAAACTCTCGTTCCTGTAGCTGTTGCAAGCTCCAAAGACAGCTGCCTAGCAGTCATCACTCTGTTCTATCTGGCAGTAAGACTCATATAGCAATCGTGGCTCTGGAATGGCGTTGTCTTGGTCCACGATGACCATCTCCTGTCTGTTGAAACTGTCTCCAAAGTCTTAACAGGGCATTTTGTGGAACAATTCAATGCTCTGGAAACTTCCATCTGGGACTGACCTGCTTCCATCCTTCCAATCTGTCTTTACAACTGAAAATCATCCATACGATGTCTTTGGGACATAATCAGCTTGACATACCAATGAAGTGAAAGCAAGGGTTGCCTAGAACAGCTACGAGCAGACTCGGGTGTCTTTTTTACACATTCCTAATTTGCACAATTCGGTGCAATTATGTGTGGCAACTATAAATGCAAGTTTTCTGCATAGCATATTTTCTCTGTTTTCCCATTTACAGTGCATTCTTTAATATATATATAATTGGCAGCTATATATGTTTTCGTTGATTATTCTTTAATTATGTTGGGTTGTTTTACCTCTGAGCGGCACTTTTTTGCACACCATGGGCTAAATGGCCAGGTCACATGGACCCCGAAGGCTCAGAGAAGGTTGGGGAAGGGGACCCACTGGAACAGCTGTTGGGAGACAGATGGTAGCCTCCCGTCAAGGCCATCCAGCGTGTTCTTTAACGTGCACAGAGTATGGCTCTCCCGCACACGGGACCATGGCTTAGCGTCCCATCCGATGGACGGCAGCCTTTCCAAGCCCATCGGTGTCCCCTACTGACCATGGGCAGGGCGGGGAATTTTGCGGAGATAAATCTCAACAATGACCCAGCTGGGACTCGAACCTGGGAACTACAGATTACGAGCCTGGCACGCTACCGACTGAGCCACCCCCGCCCCTCTCTTTAATTATGAGCACCAGTATAGCTTATAAATACTCCTTCCATGGTAGTCCCTGTTTTTGAAACAGAAGGTTTCTTTAGTGACCTGTATCTCCCTGTTGATCTTAAATTCTTGTCCATGAAGATTGTCAAAAACCAGAAACAAGTGATAATCCGAAGGAAAGATATCCAGTGAATAGAATGGATGACACAAAGTCCATTCAAGGCATTGGATTGTATCTGTGGTCACTTTGACAGTATATGATGGGAATTATCCTGAAGGAACATACTCCTTTATGATTGACTTTTCATTATGTCAACAAATGATTAAAAAATGGCTCTCTGTTGTGGTACAAGAGCAAGGTAAGGCAGGCTGGCACACGTTGTTTCTTGGTGTTGGACAATTCATGTGGGATCCATTTGCACAATTTGCATGTTTTACCAATTTCATGCAGAAATCAATTCGAACATGAATGCAAGCACTTGGCATGTTTCATTGCTATCTTCTTTAATCGCTGCTTTCAAAGCTTCATTGTCGATGGCCACAGGATGGTCACTACACAGTGCATCTTCAAATGACTCATCCCCAGTTCAAAATTTTCGGAACCAATTTCTGGCTGTGTGCTCCTTTACACCATCCTGTCCAAATGCGAAACATATTCTTCTAGTGGTTTCTGCAGCAATGTTAGAGTTTAAACTCATAAAGTAAACAACATCTGATGAGCTTTGATGATACTTTCATTTCAATATTTTATTGGGTTTCTACTTGGATGATTGTAACGGGCCAAAGAAAATGACAAATACTTTTAAGTTTGGACCCTTTTTCTGATCCAATTAGGTTTATGCTCCGGATAGTTCAGTCGGGCGCCAGACAATAATTAACAAATTGCCAAATAAATAAATAAAGTTAAATTAGGGTTCAAAATACCAGCGAGCATTAATGAGTAAGAATTCAAAAACGATTGTCAAAACGTAAATGTTAAATACTAATCAACCAAATAACGTTGCTCAAGAGAAAAAATTAGTAAAGATTCAAAAGGTTTAAATAACAAATTTATTTCCAAAAATCACTCACCAAAACTTCAATGAAGAAGATACATTAACTGAGCACTCTTCTGTGCTACATGCTTATGCTCTGCTGAGCATAATAGTTAGTTACTAAGCACATAGTTAGTGAGAGAGAAGTGTGAGCATGTAGCACTCTTCTGTGCTACATGCTCACTCACTTCTCTCTCACTAACTAACTATGTGCTTCTATGTGCTACTGTGACTAGCATGTCACTAGACTTTTAACGAAAGGTACAAAGGCCTGCACGTGTCATGTTGCACGCTGGGAAATACATTTACATAACTTGATGAGCGGCGCAAGCTATGACGCAAGAGGGGGCGTGTCCTCTAGCGGGTGACAGTCAGAAGATCGGAGTTGCGCATGCACAACTCCTAACTCTTGGAAACAAGCGCTGTGATGCCGAAAAGGAAATAAAAAATTCCCCAAAATGATAAATATAACGTAAATTAAGCAAAACTGGTTAAGGTAAAGTAAAAGTGAATGAGGGGGCATCACATGATGTTACTATGTAAATAAGATTTAACACAATATTAAGATGCAGGTAATTGTTCTGATATGGCATTAACACCATCTATCAACTAATTCTTTAATTAAATGCTGATTATTTAATATGACACATAAAAAGTAGCAAGAACTTTTGCAGTTACCTGATATATTACAATTTATATTTTCCAATTACCCATTAATATGAATTACTATTTTTAAAAGATGCAAAATTTGTAAATTGAAAAACCATTTTCAATTGTCAAAAATATTTTCTTTGTAAACAAGCACCCTACATGTGATGTTATTCTTGTAATTATGTTAAAGGTGTTATTCCAAAGGATTTCGCTATAGCTATTATTATCCTTATGTTTAAAAAAGCGATAGATTTTTGTGATAATTATGTGGAATCAGTCTACTCTCTGTTCCAGGTAAAGTTCTTTGCATGATTATGCTTAATAGAATTAAGAATCTGGTTGGCAGACAACTACACGAGCAGTATGGATCAGAAGTGGTAGGGGATGTATAGATCAGATATTTTCATTCAGACAGATTCTTGAGAAACGTTTAGAGTTTCAGAAACTCCTGGTTACTAGCTTTGCTAATCATCATAATTTGTGGTTGATTGTGAGATTGTATGACATACCAGACAAGTTAGTTAACATAATTAAAGCTCTCTATATCTAACTGAGTCATGTGTGAGAATTGGTAAGGCTTATAGCAATTGGTTTAGCATTGCTTCTGGTGTCCAAGGGTGCATTTTGTCTCCTTTTTCTCTTTAGTTTGGTTACTGATTATGTTATGTGAGATTCATTGCAAGGGCAAGATTTTGGCTTCAAATAGTCTAGAGATTTTAAAATTTCTTATTTAAATTATGTGGATGATTTGGCCCCTGTTGGCAAATGATGTTGAAATGAATTCTTTCATTGGTGCTGATGATGAGACTAGTAACAGAGTAGGTTTGGTGATAAATAGAGAGAAAACTAAAGTGATGAAATTGATCAGGCAGATGGTGCTTCAGTTGCTTTTGAATTGTTGCACTCTTGAGCAAGCTTAATTATCTCAGAAACTGTTTAACAGATACTTCGAGCCCCGGGTAAGGCATGGATGTTCGTGTTGTTTTCTGCTGAGGTCCTGCCATCCTCTCAGATCTACTGTGGCATATAAACTAACAGGCTCCTGTCAGACCTCTGTGGCAAACAGCTGCTTGAGGGGGTATTTATTTATTTTTTATTAGTGATGTGCAGCATGAGATAAACAAGATAGAGATTGCTGTTGGAACTTTTAAGAATTTATGGAGAATAAGTGAATACACCTATTTTTCACAAAGACTAAAATTAGGCTTTATAATAGTTTAGTTGTTTCCAGTATTAGTTATGTTGGTGAAACTTGGACCCTTTGTAAGCAAGGTTGGTTTTACCTCTGAGTGGCACTTTTTTGCACACAATGGGCTAAATGGCCAGGTCACAAGAACCCCAAAAGCTCAGAGAAGGTTGGGGGAGGGGACCCACTGGAACAACTGTTGGGAGACAGATGGTAGCCTCCTGTCAAGGTCATCCAGTGTGTTCTTTTACTTGCATGTGGTATGGCTCTCCTGCACACTGCTGAAAGTCCCATATGATAAACAGTGGCCTTTCTAAGACCATCGGTGTCCCCTACTGACTGTAGGCAAGGCGGGGAGTTTCGCAGAGATAAATCTTAACTCTGACACAGCTAGGACTCAAACCTGAGAAGCGTGCTAATGACTGAGTCACCCTCGCCCCTTGTAAGCAAGGTAACAGGAAACTTAATGCCTTAGATTCTAGATTCTTATGCAGCATCTTGGGGATTAGGTGGCTTGACTTTGTAAGTAATCATGAGATTAGGAGTCAGCAACCTCATTTGAATACCATATTGTGCAAAGAAAGAATGCACTGGGGTGGCCATGTTTCCTGTAAAATTAGTTGCATTGGCAAATAGGGTTATGAACAGTGTGCTTAAAGACCTCAGAAGAGGGGAAGACCTAGGATATGGTGGGCAGACAATGTCAAATAGGGCTTTTCGAGAATTGACTTATAGTGGTCAAATGCATCAGCTGTAGCTCTGAGCAGACATGTTTGGAGAATGAAATTACAGTCTGGTTGGGCCTCTGTAGCCCATGGCTGTATGAGGATTTTATTTGTTTGCATGCATATACGTTGTGGGGTACACTAGCTGTACAGTGCTATATCACAATTTTTGGATCCCACTGCTCTATCTTCTCTTTTCCAGCAAAAAAAAAAAAAGAAATGTGTGCCTACTTACAACCGAACACAACCTGTAGAAGACCCTGAATGTATAAATATAGCATTGATATTCTTCCATGATTGATCCCCATAGAATAAATTTTAAATAACATGGTTTGAAAACTTCATTAACATTTTAAGGATTTGTCTAGAACTCTGCAGCAGTTATAGTGAGGTCTAGAAGAAGTTTGATAGGGAAGATTACAAGACAGCATTGTAATACAGAATTTTATGACCACATTCCATATCATTTGCAGTTGCATATTGCATCTTGAGTGGAGTCAGGAATGTATCTTCGGGGATGGTTTTGGGGTTTCCACCAATAAGATTTGACAACTAACATTATCATTAGTAAATAGAAACCTCCCCTTGTGATGCCCCATTGTTCACTTTTGCTTTACCTTAACCAGTTTTGCTTAATTTACGTTATATTTATCATTTTGGGGATTTTTTTATTTCCTTTTTGGCATCACAGCACTTGTTTCCAAGAGTTAGGAGTTGCGCATGCGCAACTCCGATCTTCCGACTGTCACCCGCTAAAGCATGTGCACAAGGACACGCCCCCTCTTGCATCATAGTTTGCGTCGCTCGTCAGTTTATGTAAATGTCTTTCCCGGCGTGCAACATGACATGTTCGGCTCTTGTTAAAAGTCTGATGACATGTTGTCACAGCAGCACATAGTAAGGAGCATAGTGAGATAGCACAAGTGAGAGCACGTAGAGCACAGGGTAGCACAAGTAAGTGCACAGCACTTAGAGGAGCATAGTGAGATAGCACATAGAGAGAGTCAGATAGACAGTGAGTAGAGCATAAGCATGTAGCATGGAAGAGTGCTCAGTTGATGTATCTTCTTCATTGAAGTTTTGGTGAGTGATTTTTGGAAATAAATTTGTTATTTAAACCTTTTGAGTCTTTACTAATTTTTTTCTCTTGAGCAACATGAATTAAGTTTTGATTATATTTAGATATTAACTTGACAATCATTTTTGAATTCTTACTCATTAACACTTGCTGGTATTTTGAACCCTAATTTAACTTATTCTATTTTTTGGCAATTTGTTAATTATTGCCTGGCACCTGTCTCAGCTATCCAGAGCATAAAACTAATTGGATCAGAAAAAGGGTCCAAACTTAAAAGTATTTTGCATTTCTTTGGAGCATTACATCCTGTATCAAAACACTAGGTACAGCACTGAGTGGAGTCAATACCACTGAGTAGCAACTAAATCTCTTCTGTAAACAGTTTTAGTAGAAAAAAAAAATTAGTGTGTCAATTCATGGGACTATTTATTACATAAAAACTAAACTCGTTTTTTCCATTAAAACTATTTATTGACTACTGTGTATTTACTATTGCATCTCTTCAGTTTCTTTCAACCTGATTTGTTAATAAGTTGTAAAACTATATATTCATGATCCATATTTCTTATCTACTTTATGTGGTTCATTTTCTTCCAACTACCAAACCTTTTTTTGATGGTAATGTATATGAGTGAAGCATCTCAAGCTATCACCCATAATGTAATGGTACTTATGCAACAAAATTAAAATGCATAAATATGAAAAAGGCATTCAGTATTGGTGATGATAAAGTAAAATATAAATTTAAAGCAATTTTTACCTATTAGAGCATATCTCATACAAATGATTCACAGGATATGGTATCTTTTACAAATTTTTAATCAGAAACTTATTATGCTTACCTGTAACAGTATACCACTATGAGCATCAACATTTGGCCATGGATTCTTTATTTTTCCCTGTTCTAAAAGAATTTGTGGAACAATCTTATACAACTGAGACACAAGTTTAAACATAGGATCATGAGGAAGATGCTTTAAAGCAAACTCTCTTTGCACTATGTAACGAGGATCAGTTCGTCTCAGAACAGCATGACCATAGCCAGGAACAACCTAAAAATAAATGTGTATAAAGAATGGGATTAATCTGTTTATGAAATTGAAATTTATAATTTAACTTTCAAAAGTTTCATTTAAAAATATCAGCATTCAATTTTTAAAAAAAGTTAAAAGAAATGCCTATTTTATTAAAACTATTTTAAAATTTAACTTATTTAAAGGAACCTACATTACATAGATCAATTTGATCACATACTCTTAAGATGCCCCAAAATAAATCATTTACTACTCTTAACTCTTCCACAGTCCCACCTAAAAAACTGGTTTATATTCAGAGGTCCATCTATTTTTTCTCTATGATAGCCCCCCAAAAAATAACTTTATAATTTTTTTGCCAAATAACCAATGAAAGGAATTATGACATGTTATTATGCCAAATTAAAAAGAATTCTGCACTTTATGAAAATAAATTGAAACAGATTTCTAAACATATTAATTTTAATAAGACTTTTTTTTAAAGTGATATAATGAAAAAGTAGATTGGACTATATAATTAAGGCTTAATTTTGGATAACCTGATGAATAAAAACAGTAAAATTATATATTAGTCAAAAGGAAATTGCTTCTCAAATTATATAATTATATATCTTGTATCACTATTTTTATTGCTTTTAATGATTCTTTTCAGTGTGGTATCTTTGAAAACATGGGCCAAAGTGATACAAGGTGCCTTGGCTTTCTCACATCAATGGGATTTTCTGTTGTTTATGAAAAACACTTTCTTGGCTGCTCTTTTATTTTTTACTAATGATTATGAATTTTTTCTTTGGGTGTTATGGAGTATTTAGGTATCTTTCTAGTTATAGTTTCAATTTGAAGACTGAGAATGATGCATAGAATGCTGGAATAAATGATATGTGAAAAAAAAAAAAACAATTCTAGGAATAATGAAATATGTTTAAGGAAGAGTGTAAAATGGGGGGGGGGGGGGGGAAATAGAGATATATTTGGTATGGTTATTTGGGATTTTATGGTGCTAAGGACAACAAGTCAATAAAAATTAAATTAATATCTTTAATACTCTATGATACTGTTAAACGTAAACCTTCTGCACTTCTAATGTGACTCATCACTTGCTAGCAAGAGCTATGTAAAATGAACTTGTCACTTGCCTTCAACTGTCATCTCTGCAGTTCCTTCCACTACCCACCTCTACAGTACAGTACATAAAACCTCATTCATTACTTTTGATACTAGGTATCATAGAATTTTTTGCTGAAGCGCTTTAAAACAATTAACAGTGTCAGAATATTAATGATATTAATTTAATTTTAATTACTGCACTGTGAAGCTCTAATTTTTTGTTGAACAAAGGCCATGTTACACCAAACAAGATTTCAATAAAATAAAGAGATAAAAGATATGTACCCCTCAACCAAAATTAAAAATAAAACAGAAAAGAGGAAAGACACTGGAAAGCAAAACCAATATTGTTAAATCCTGTATATAAAAAGAACAGATGCAAAAAACAGAATCTAAAACATTTGTATAGCACCCATAGAAAAAAAAGGAAATAAGTCTAAAGATCTAAAAGGTAAAAAAAAACATTAAATACATGTAAAATAACCAGTAAAACATTTAAAAAAGTCAATAGCAGGTGATAAAATTGAATCATCATATAAAAGGTGTTTGAGTGTAAGGGGCTCAGATGGTAAATGATAAGAACTGAAATAAATACAATGTTCACAGTTAAAAGCCAAACATAAGTTTCAAACATGTTTAATAGTTAAAATGATCTTGCAAAACTCATCCTTTTTGTCTGCCCATAGAAGAAATGATTGTGCAATAAAGTGGAGCTGAGCAAGTACAACTTCCACCTTAGGATTACTGTAAAAACAAGACTGCCATGGTTTGACAATAGGCTTGATCTCAAAAAGTTTACTATTCAGACCAAAACGGCTGCCACTGTGTCCAGACCTCAGTGGAAAAACACTACCACAAGTCCATGTATGGAACTGGGAGTGGTGAGTCAGACAGGGGAATGGCCAACTTGGCAGCAGCATGTGCCAAGTCATTGCCCCTGATCCCAATGTAACTGGCACCCAACAGAAAAGAATGGAGGTTATGGTTGCCAGACGATGGAGTTGTTGGTAGGTCTTGGACAGAACAAGATGAGGCAATACCTCACAGATATCAAAGCCTGAAGCAAGCTATGCAAGTTGGTATATAGCTTAGTGCATTATTACACACTATTGCCATCCCGTGGCCGAGTGGTTAGTGCGCTTGGCTACTGATCTAAGGGACCTGGGTTCAAGTCCCGGGTAAGGCATGAAGAACATTTGTTATGTTTTTCTGCTGAGGTCCCACCATCCTCTCAGACCTTCTACTGTGGCATAAAACTGACAGACTCCTGTCAGACCTCTGTGGCAAGCAGCTGTTTGAGGGGGTATTTATTTTTTTATTTTATTATTTATAATTACACATGGATGATTTAGCTTAGCCACCATTTGGTTCAAGGTGAAGCTGATAGTGTGCAACTCTGCAGTGAAAGATGGAACATTACTATGGGATCTGGCCTGCAATGATAGTATCACGGCATACTATGCTGTTCATCACAAGAAAAATGAAACCTGGCACCAGTGGGAGCTAATCCCACTGATATGCCTGAATTCAAGCCATTTGTGAAAACAGGCAAGAATTATAGGTGCTCAGCATGGTGGCTGGCAAAGATTTGTTATAAACACAGTCAGTGTAAAGGCCTTCCCTATCCTGCAAAAGGAAAGCTCACAGGAAGGGAAAACAGCGAGCCATGGTGATAGTGGCTCAGCTGTCAACTGGGCAACAATGAGACTTACATTGATGTCTCTCTGGTAGAATCAGATGCACAAACTGACAGGACAAATGGCAGTCGGTAATTTGTACAAAGCATTTCTCACTGCGGACTGAAAGCACATCCCAAGTGGGATGGCCCAGCAGGGATCACAATTTAGATGCATACTGTATGGACAACTGCTGATGGTGAACAGATAAAGATGGTTCATCTGTCTCAATGTACTGTCTCAATGTAAACACTCTGAACTGAAGAGATGTGGAAGGCCCCCATGCAAACATGGAGAGCCTGATGATGGAGAGGGTTCAGCATCTTCACCACCGAATCCTGGGTGGAATTGTACACCAGGGATATGTAGCCTAGTTTCAATCGGACATGTGCACAGTAGAGGCTGAGCAGACTATTGGTCTGCTCCCCATGAGGGGGAGGGGAATCTTGAAGATGTCCAATTCCTGTGTGCACTTGGAGCTGAGATGATGTATATATTGTAAAAAGATCAATTTACAGTTGTAGATGAGATCAAGAAACTTAATCTCCACTACAGTTGGAAGGGGTACCACTGAGCTGAAGCCCGGGGTCCAGATGAAGATAATGTTTGTGGCAGAAGTAAACACAAGCAGTTTTCTGTGGGGAGAAATGAAACCCATTGGCTGTCACCCAAACTGATATTGCTCAGAGCAGTTTGATGTTGTCAATCAATGACTCTTGTACTGGACAATACAAAAGAAGCTAAAATTGTCAACACACAGGGCCTCATAATAGAGGAAAGGTGTTGAGTATTGGAAATGATCTTGACAGTGGAGGCTTGATCAGGCCGATTGAAGTGGCTTCGAACTTAGTGAGTGTTATGAACACTCAGTCAGCCAGGACATTTCTCAGACCTTAACCTGGCTTCCAAAATCAGGATGAAATCTTGACTGTTCTGCAGCTTGTGAGGCCCAGAACAACACTTGGGTTTTTTTCAGAGATATTTGATATCCTCCAATCTTGAAGTTTCAAGTATGCCAGGACAGAAGCCTGTTTTGTCTGGTGCCAGAACCAGTCATAGATCAAATATACATATTCTATCACCCGCATGACCATTTCTAAATTGTGAAAAAAATTGTTATCTTTCTCCCTTTTCCATTTTGGACAGTAATAGGAAAATTCTGGATTGGCACCACTAGAGTTTATGCAGCTTGCTGTCTCAGCTGAGAAGTCCAGATCAAGGTTATTCTGACTGCCACAGCGAGTAGAGGTAAGCTTACTCTGGTAAGCTGTGTGAGCATGACCGTATTGCTGGCACTGGAAGCAGTATAGAGGATTGGGAATATATAACTGTACTTTGCAATGTAAATATCTTGCCTTGATGGAAGTAGATAGGCATGGTAAGTTGAAAGTCAAAATTAGTACCCTGGTGGGAACTAATTTCCCATCATGGCAAACTGAAACCGAGTGGACTGCGATCATTCCTTGGGTAGATAACTCCGACAGGATTTAATCCTCAGAAACTTTGAAGAGGTCCCACTCAGAGATACCACGAGAGAAATTCAGTGATTTAATGGCCATCACAGTGATGGCCACTCACCAATCACTGTTACCTTTAGGAGGAGTTCTGAGTGTTTAGAGCAAGCAGTCTACACCAATAACTCATCAGATCTTAGCCCCCTCCCCATATAGAGGACCACTTTGATGTGGTGGTGGGCTTAAGGTGTCTCTGTGAAGTGGGGTTCAGGCTCTGCAGTTCTGGTGTGCTCCAGTAGGTTGACGACCGATGGAGAGGGGGGCGCCAGTCAAGCGTGCTCCAACACAGCCTCTGAGAAGTCAAAGGTCCCAGCTGAATTGGCAAGCTGGGCTGTGATGACTTGGCTCCAACGGAGAGGACGAAGTTGAGGGCTTGCGACTGGTAGTGGGCTCCCCAGTTGACAGGCTTATTGACGGAAAAGCCAAACTAAGAGTCTCCACCCAGGGAGCTGAGTCAACTTGGATCTATATATATCCATTTTTGTGGCTAACTGGGGAACAGATTAAATTTAGGTTTTGACCGATGGATGAGCTTTCCTTCTATAGGACTCTTCAACATAGGATGTCGTGGATGAGCTGTGTCTTTATGGTACTGACTTGCCCCAACCGTAGGTAGTGGAGAGCGTGGCATTCTCCCCATAGATGGTGTGCAGCCATATGCTGCGGTATATCTGGGACTTGCCATTTTTATTAATTAATTCATCAGATCTTAGGTGTTTGACTGATTTGGATGGTGCCGTGACACCTTTCAAACCCTTACTAATTAAAAATGGGACATGTCCCCAAAAACCTAATCACCTGTGGAATGGATGATCAGGAATAGTGGGGATGAAGAAATATAGATGCTGGTGATGAGGACAAAGACAATGAAGAAGAAGAAGGGTTGTTCCAGCCCTCTTTGCAGCAGCTTCTTGGCTGAATCCAAAGAAGTTTCGCATTTCATGGTAGTTGAGTTGTTGTTCAGTGCAAGTGGTCCCTACCGAGCATGGAGCCCAACAAGGAGATGCCTAATTAGGGCCAAGGCTACACGGGCACTATTCCCATACAGCAAGTGAGACAGGCCCTCACAAAAAAAATAAAATGGAAAAAGAAAAGAGAAGTGTGAAGAACCCACATGAATCCTCACAAAATAAAGAAAACAGCAAAAGTAATAACACGTGGGAAAACTTACTAACCTGTACCCAAACATGGGCAAGCACTCACTGTACTGCATAGCTGGCCTAGCAGGTCCAGCCCACCAGTCAATTGATCCTGAGGAGGCAACCCTATGACATCCCATTTACCTGAAGCAGAGTCAAAATCACTGACCTTTCCCACAACAAAGAGGTTCCCCAATGGTAAGACCAGCCAAAGAGGACCCCGTTAGCCATAAGCTGAGGAGAATAGATGAGGACTGCCAAACAACTACCAGAATCCTACTTTTCAGGGTCACAGTGCACCATTTTTATAAGCAACTATTAGAATCCTCCTTTTCAGGGACACAAGTCACTGCACACAATTTTTATAAGATATATGCAAAAAAAAAAAATTCGAATAGCAATTTCTTGGCATTCCAGGGTATAGCTCTCCTGCACCCAGAGCCAAGGCTTAACATCCTATCCAATGGGTTGCGGCCTTTCCAAGCCTATCGTTATCCCTTACTGACCAAAGGCAGGACTCAAATCCGGAAACTGCATATTACAAACCTGGCATGCTACTGAGCCACCTTCGTCTCCCATGGACAAGGCACTCACAATACTGCATAGTTCACCTTAGCAGGTCCAGCCCACCAGCCCATTGATCCTGAAGGGGCCACCCCAGGACCTCCAATTTACCTGAAGCAGAGGCCAAAGCAGTGTGCAGAAGTGGCCTTTGAAATCCCAGCCCTGCAATGAACATGCTCCCCAATGGCAAAACACTAGTCATGAGTTGAGGAGGGCAGATGAGGACCCCTGAGTAATTACTGAGATCATCCTTTCCAGACATACAAGTCACTGCGTGCAACAAACATTTAGGATCCTGTAAAGGTACCAAAACCAGCATCTGTGGTCAGGATAGTCTCCTGACCACAGACAGGAACTCACATCCAGGTGACAGTTAAAAGTAGTACAATTAAAATATATTTAATAGTTCAAATAATGTCACAAAACTCACACATATTTGTCTTCCACCTGTAGAAGAATGTGTAATAAAAACAAAGACCTCTGCAGAGCCAAGAAGTACAACTACCTTCTTGTGATACCTGCGAAAATATGACTGCCACAGTTTCACATCATCATCCTCAAGCAGCCATGGGCTACGGAGCTCCAACCAGACAGTGAAATTTAGTTCTCCAAACATATCTGTCCTGAGCTACATCTGCTACATCTGGCCACGGCACACCAATTCTAACAAGGTCCTGTTTGACATTGTCTGCACACTGCATCCTATGTTTCCCCCTATTTCTTAGGCCTTTAGGCACACTGTTCATAACCCTATTCACCAATCTATAATTATTCATACGGGCAACATGCCCAAACCAACGGAGTCTCTCTCTACACAATATGCGGCTTAAAGGAGGTTGCAAACTCCTTTCCCTAACCTCATCATTAGTTACAAAGTTGAACCACCTAATGCCCAAGTCACTGCGTAAGCATCTGGAATCAAAAGCATCTAGTTTCCTGTTATCTTGTTCAAAAGTGTCCAAGTTTCACTACCATAACTAACCCTAGAAAGAACCAAACTATTATACAGTCTAATTTTAGTCTTTAGGTGTATAAGCCTATTTCTCCACACTCTCCATAGATTCTTAAAGGTCCCGGCAGCAATCCCTATCAGTCTGTTAATCTCATGCCGCACATCACCAGTATCTGTTTACATAGCTCCCAAGATAATTAAACTGTGACACCTGCTCAAGACTGCAACCATTCAGATTAACAGAATCACAGCCTGCCTGACCAATTTTCATCACTTTAGTTTTCTCTCTGTTTATAACCAAACCTACTCTACTACCAGTTTCATCAACAACTCGAATGAAAGAGTTCATCTCATCAACATCATTTGCCAAAAGGGCTAAATCATCAGCATAATCTAAATCAGAAATTTTCGTATCTCCAGTCCACTTAAGGCCAAAACTTTTCCCTTGCAGTGACTTTCGCATAACATAATCAATAACCAAACTAAAGAGAAAAGGTGACAAAATGCACCCTTGTCGAACACCAGAAGTAATGCTAAACCAATTGCTACAAGTCTTACCAAATCTCACACACAACTCAGTGTTATTATAGAAAGCTTTCGTTATGTTAACTAACTTGTCTGGTATGCCATATGATCTCACCATCAACCACAAATTATGACGATCAACGGAGTCGAAAGCCTTTTTGAAATCAACAAAGCTAACAACCAAAGGTTTCTGAAACTCTAAACATTTCTCAAGAATCTGCCTAAGTAAAAATATCTGATTCACACATCACCTACTATTTCTGAATCCACATTGATCATCATGCAATTGCCTGTCAATTTAATTCAATTTCACATCAATTCAATTCAAATACAATTCTTAATTCTATTAAGCACAATCAGGCAAAAAACTTTACCTGGAACAGAGAGTAGGCTGATATCCCTACAGTTATCACAAGAACTGTGATCACCTTTTTTAAAAATAGGTATAATAATAGCTCTGGTCTGTAAATGGTAGATAGGTAGTTATTGGAAGCAGAGCTATGCACCAATCTCCTGTGATGATGCGTAGACTTTACATGAAGGTGTTGACTTTGAAGTCAAAGAAGTTATATCAGACAGAAGAGGTAGTAAATGGTAGCTAGGTAGTGACGAAGAAAAGCTATGCACCAATTTCCTGTGATGATGCATAGAATTGACCAGGCCTAGCATCTAATGTTTGACCTCACATTCTCGTGGTGCAGACCGTTAGTACCTTTCAAAAGAGATACTCTCTTGTGGAAGTGAACACAACAGAGGGCTGCCAAATTAGTGCGGCCTACTGATCTGGACAACTCTAGCTACTTTTCTTTTTTTTCCTACCCTGCTGAGAAGTAGTCAACCACACAGGGTCCTGGTGCTGACCATATAAACTCACTGGACTGAATTAAGGCTCTGAGCTTCATTATGGATCCTGAATTTGCTGCACTGGTGGGCTTCTGTGGAGGGAAAATCTTCCGCTGTGTTTTCTGTTTGTTTGTGGGTTGACAGCTGCAAGTGAATAGATTCACACGATATGTTTATCAGCTGTGGATAATACCGAGCAGAGGTCATAGCAGGCAGCTGAACTCTTTGATTCTACTGGCATCGTCAAATTCTACATTGGAGAAATTCTTCCAGTGTAGACTTCAGTCTTTAGTGGTGGGGGAACGGGTCTTTGCCCCATGTCTGAGATTATGGGGCTGTTTGATATTGTCAGCATTCACTCTTTCAATAAACATAGTTTCTTAAACATCCCCAATAGAAAGTGCTAGTGATGCACTTCCAGGATATGAGTGCATTAATGAAAGGTTTCTAAAACAAAATTTCGGATGAGCATTAAAGACGAATGCTATCTGCTGGTATGCCCCCACTGAGGATGCTGATGAGGATGAGAAGGATAGGTTTTATGAACAACTTCAGAATATTTTGAATTCTGTCAAGAAAGGTGTATTATTCTTGTTCTAGGTGACTTCAATGCCAAAGCTCGTATTGACTCTGACCTATGGGGAGGGTTGATAGGTCTTTTTGGCATTGGTAGCTGTAATATCAGTAGGTAATGTCTCCTACAGATAAGTAAACTCAATGGTTTCAAAATAACTAACATTTATTACAAACACCGTGACATATGTAAGTAAATGTGGATTTCACCTGATGGGCTGCATAAGAATATGATTGATCATATATTAATTAACAGCAAATGGGCTACCAGGGCTATAGAGCAGCTGAAATTGGATCTCACCATTATCTTGTTAAAAGTGTCTTGCAACTTAAACTTAAAAAGTGTTGTGCTAGGGTTAAAAATTTTACCTTTAACACTGAAGCTCTGAAAGACCCAGTTATAGCTAAAGCTTACCATGATAGGTTGCTTAGTCATTATGACAGTCAAGGTTTGCTTACTACTGAAGTTGAGGAAGAATGGGATCATTTTAAATAAGCTTTTTTGGAAACTAACATTATTCTTTTAGGAAAAAAAGGAACAGAAGAGACAGAATTATTTGAGTGATAAAGCACTTGTGCTTATTTCAGAAAAAAAAAAAGAACTGCAGGATACTACTACCACAAATTATTCCTAACTACTACAAATTAGTCCTAATAGAAAGCATTACAGGGAGCTTAATAAACGTGTAGAGGATCAGTTAGCTGCTGATAAGAATCTTTGGCTTAATGGCTTGGCTGACAAAGCTGAGAAAGCAGTTAGACAGCACAACAGCAGAGAGCTGTACCAGATAATGTTTTGTGTGAGAGAAAATGGACAGGTATACAGGGTTTGAAGGATAAATAAGGTAAGGTTATAGAAGTTGCGGATTCTCTCATGGTTAGGTGAGTTGAGCATTACAGAGAAGTACTAAACAATGTGGTTAGTTCTACTCCCATTGTTTGTAATGATGATAGATGCATTACTGACTTTAATGTTGGCCCTATACAACAATCTGAAGTTATTTTGGCTATTTCTAAACTTAAACTTCATAAATCTCCAGGGGTAGATGAAATTACTATGGAAA
The DNA here is from genome assembly GCA_038380435.1 of Ryuthela nishihirai. Lineage (NCBI taxonomy): Eukaryota > Metazoa > Arthropoda > Arachnida > Araneae > Heptathelidae > Ryuthela > Ryuthela nishihirai. The sequence continues at coordinate 1,971,625 of JAWZYU010000025.1, forward strand.
TGCTTAGAGCTGGGAATGTTTCGGTTACCACTTGGATGACTGAAATTTTCAATAACTTTTATGATAAAGGCATGGTTCCTAAAGATTTTACCAGAGCTATTATTATCCCTATTTTCAAAAAAGGTGATTGCAGTTCTTGTGATAACTATAGGGGTATCAGCCTACTTTCTGTTCCAGTAACGTTCTTTGCATGATTGTGCTTAATAAAATTAAGAATCTGGTTGACGGGCAATTGCATGATAAGCAATGTGGATTCAGAAGTAGTAGGGGATGTGTAGATCACATATTTTCACTTAGGCAGATTCTTGAGAAATGTTTAGAGTTTCAGAAACCGCTTTGTTTGGTTTGTTTCCAAACCAAATGTTTGGAGTTTCAGAAATCAGCTTTGGTGATTTAAAAAGGCTTTCGACTCTGTTGATCATCATAATTTGTGGTTGATGGTGAGATCATATGGCATACCAGACAAGTTAGTTAACATAACGAAAGCTTTCTATAATAACACTGAGTTGTGTGTGAGATTTGGTAAGGCTTGTAGCAATTGGTTTAGCAAAATGTTTGACAAGGGTGCATTTTGTCTCCTTTTCTCTTTCGTTTGGTTATTGATTATGTTATGCGAAATTCACTGCAAGGGATTGATTTTGGCCTTAAATGGTCTGGAGATACAAAAATTTCTGATTTAGATTATACTAATGATTATGACTGAGCTACAGTAGATGTAGCTCAGGATAGACTTGCTTGGAGAACTAAATTGCACGGTCTGGTTGGACCTCCGTAGCCCATGGCTGCTTGAGGATGATGATGATGATGATGATGAATGATTTAGCCCTTTTGGCAAATGATGTTGATGAGATTGATTCTTTTATTCGTGCTGTTGATGAGACTGGTAGTAGAGTAGGTTTGGTTATAAACAGAAAGAAAACTGAAGTTATGAATATTGATCAGACAGGCTGTGATTCAGTTAATCTGAATGGTTGCAGTCTTTAGCAGGTGTCATAGTTTAATTATCTTGGGAGCTAAGTAACAGATACTGGTGATGATCGGCATGAGTTTAACAGACGAATAGGGATTGCTGCCGGGACTTTTAAGAATCTATGGAGAGTGTGGAGAAACAGCAGTATACACCTAAAGACTAAAATTAGACTGTACAATAGTTTGGTTCTTTCTAGGATTAGTTATGGTAGTGAAACTTGGACACTTTGTAAACAAGATAACAGGAAACTAGATGCTTTTGATTCTAGATACTTACGCAGTATCATGGGCATTAGGTGGTTCAACTTTGTAACTAATGATGAGGTTAGTCAAAAGAGTTGGCAACCTCCTTTAAGCAGCATATTGTGCACAAACTCCATTGGTTTTGCATGTTGCCCATATGGATAATTTTAGATTGGCAAATAGGGTTATGAACAGTGTGCCTCAAGGCCTGAGAAATAGGAAGAGACCTAGAATGCAGTGGGCAGACAATGTCAAACAGGACCTTATTAGAATTGGTGTGCAGTGGCCAGATGCAGCTCATGTAGCTCAGGACAGACTTGCTTGGAGAACTAAACTGCGTAGTCTGGTTGGACCTTCATAGCCCATGGCTGCTTGAGGGTGATGATGATGATGAATAGCTCTGGTAAAATCCTTAGGAACCATGCCTTTATCATACAAGATATTCAAATTTTCTGTCATCCAAGTGGTAACCGAAACATTCCCAGCTCTAAGCATTTCTGTAGTAATCTCATCTACCCCTGGGGATTTATGAAGTTTACATTTAGAAATAGCCAAAATAAATTCAGATTGTGTTAAAGGGCCAACATGAAAGCCACCAATGCATCTAACATCATTACAAACAATGGGAGTAGAACTAACCACATTGTTCAGAACATCACTGAAATGCTCAGCCCACCTAGCCATGACAGAATCCTCACCTTTTATAACTTTACCTTGTTTAACCTTCAATCCATGTATATCTGTCAGTTTTCTACCACACAAAACATTAACTATCTGGTACAGCTCTCTGCTTTTGTGCTCTCCAACTGCTGTATCGAGTTTGTCAATCAAGATTCTTAGCAGCTAAACCTTTAGACATTATTAAGCTCTCTGTAATGCTTTCTATTAGGACTAGTAAGGTATTGATTAAGGAGTCCTGCAGTTTTTTTTTTCTGAAATAAGCTCAAGTCACTGAAATAATTCTGCCTCCTCTGCTCCTTTTTTCCTAAAAGAGTACTGTTAATTTCCAAAAAAGCTTATTTAAAATGATACTATGACTGTCATAATGACTAAGCAACCTATCATGGTAAGCTTTAGCTATAACTGGTCTTTGAAAGCTTCAGTATTAAAGGTAATTTTTTTAACCTTAGTACAGCACTTTTTAAGTTGCACATCACTTTTAACAAGGTAATGGTCAGATCCAATTTAAGCTCCCCTATATGTCCTGGTATTCCTAACAGAAATAACCCACTTGCTGTTAATTAATATATAATCAATTATATTCTTATGCAGCCCATCAGGTGAAACCCATGTGTACTTATGTATGTTGCGGTGTTTATAATAAGTGTTAGTTATTCTGAAACCATTGAGTTTACTTACCTGTAGGATATGTTGCCCATTGCCATTGCAGCTACCGATACTAAAAGGGTCTATAACCCCATTGAAGTTGCCTAGAACAAGGATAATATCTCCTTTCTTGACAGAATTCAAAATATCCTGAAGTTGTTCGTAAAACCTTTCCTTCTCATCAGCATCTTCAGTGGGGGCATAACAGCAGATAACATTCAAGTCTTTAATGCTTGTCTGAAACTTTGCTGTAAGAAACCTTTCATTAATGCACTCATATCCTAGAAGAGCATCACTAACGTGTCTGCTGAAAAGCAGACTCACGCCTTAGTGATGCTTTCTATCCTCCCTCCCTGTAAAGAGAAATTTAATGTTATTTTTAAGTATCTCACCTTTTCCTGTCCAGCTGGTCTTTTGCAAGCCTACAATATCTAGGTTATAGTGCTGGAATTCCTGTATGAGGACATCAAGAGAGTAAGCTCTGTGTGAAGTCCTCACATTCCAAATACCAATGGAGAGAAAATGGTTAGTGGGATGTTTAAAGAAACTATGTTTATTGAGAGAGGAAATGACAACAATATCAAACAGCCCCCTAATTGCAGACATGGCAAAGTTCTGTTTCTTCACCACTAAAGGTTTAAGCCATCTACACTGGAAGACTTCCCCCAATGCAGAATTTGACGATGGCAATAGAAGCAAAGAGTTCAGGTGTCTGCGATGACCTCTGCTCAGGATTATCCACCAGCTGATAAACATATCCTGTGAATCTATTCACTTGTGGCTGTCAACCCACAAACAGAAAACACAGCGGAAGATTTTCCCTCCACAGAATCCCACCAGTGCAGCAAATTCAGGATCCATAATAAAGTTCAGAGCCTTATTTCAGTCCAGTAGGTTTATATGGTCAGCACCATGACCCTGTGTAGTTGACCACTCTTCAGCAAGGTAGGAAAAAAAAGTCATAGTTGTCCAGATCAGTAGGCCACACTAATCTGGCAGCCTTCTCCTTCCATTCATTTCCACAAGAGAGCATCTCTTTTGAAAGGTACTAACAGCCTGCACCACGAGAAGGTGGGGTCAGACATTAGGTGCTAAGCTTGGCCGGTTGTATGCATCATCACAGAGGATTGGTGCATAGCTCTCCTTCCAGTGACTACCTAGCTACCATTTACAGACCCTCACAAAATGCTTGATCATAAACAGTTTGTTAACAATCTGTTCTGTCCAAATTTTGTTTGGTCAAAGATTGCAAAAAAAAAAAAACTGTGCTCAGAACTCAAAGGGAAAAGAAATTTCTGGAAGTTCTGAAAGATTAGAAAAATGCAAACTACAATTTCATTAGTATATGTCTGACTCCTGTAAAAGAATTTTTAATCTTTAAAAACAAATAAGTTGAATGTTTACAGATAATGAACAACAAAGAAAAATTAGGAAAAATAACATATTACCTCTGTCAAATACATGATGCTTGTTTTCATAGGGAATGAACTTTTTATTTTCTGCATTTAGAACTCTATCAGTGGAAATTCAAACTAATGGATGATCCAACTTCATGCACTATTAGAGGCTGCAATTAAAGCTTGGGAGATTTGGAAAATTTAAATCATAATGTTTCTTCAATGATCATCCAACAAAAAGAGAATTTTAAAATTATCTCTAAAAACAAAGTTCAATGTCTACAGACATGTAGGGGCGGGGGTGGCTCAGTCGGTAGCGCGCCAGGCTCGTAATCTGTAGTTCCCAGGTTCGAGTCCCAGCTGGGTCAGCGTTGAGATTTATCTCCGCAAAATTCCCCGCCCTGCCCACGGTCAGTAGGGGACACCGATGGGCTTGGAAAGGCCGCCGTCCGTCAGATGGGACGTTAAGCCGTGGTCCCGTGTGCGGGAGAGCCATACCCTGTGCACGTTAAAGAACACGCTGGGTGGCCTTGACGGGAGGCTACCATCTGTCTCCCAACAGCTGTTCCAGTGGGTCCCCTCCCCCAACCTTCTCTGAGCCTTCGGGGTCCATGTGACCTGGCCATTTAGCCCATGGTGTGCAAAAAAGTGCCGCTCAGAGGTAAAACAACCCAACCTACAGACATGCAGACATATGACAAAGTGAAATATTAGCTTTTTATAACACACTAACAAATACTCATTTTTTTTCAAATATAAAGTAAAATGTGTATTTGGTTCGTATTAGCCTGTTGGCTCTCCTTTGATAATGGCACAATTATTCAGCTCACACATTTTCTCTTTACAGAAAACATACCTGTCCACTCTTCAATGTTTTAGACACAAATTCTCTAACTCTTTCTTCATTAAAATCATCATCAAGTTCTTCTTGTAGTTTGGTTAACCATACAAGAACTTCCTATAGTGTGGAAAATTACAAATGTATGAATAAAGAGTGTGACTTCCTAGGCATAAAAATATAAAGATATATAACATTTTTGTGTGTAAAGAATATACATTAAGGATATAATTTTAAAGGATGTGATTAAAGTTTTTGATTATTAGAATTCCACTCTTACAAGTATTTATAAATAACAAACATATGGTATACCAGACAAGTTAGTTAACATAATGAAAGCTCTCTATAATAACACTGAGTCATGTGTGAGAGTTGGTAAGTCTTGTAGCAATTGGTTTAGCATTACGTCTGGTGTTCGACAAGGGTGCATTTTGTCTCCTTTTCTCTTTAGTTTGGTTGTTGATTATGTTATGCGAAATTCACTTCGAGGGAAAGATTTTGGCCTTAAATGGGCTGGAGATACGAAAATTTCTGATTTTGATTATGCTGATGATTTAGCCCTTTTGGCAAATGATGTTGATGAGATGAAATCTTTCATTCGAGCTGTTGATGAGACTGGTAGTAGAGTAGGTTTGGTTATAAACAGAGAGAAAACTAAAGTGATGAAAATTGGTCAGGCAGGCTGTGATTCAGTTAATCTGAATGGTTGCAGTCTTGAGCAGGTGTCACAGTTTAATTATCTTGGGAGCTATGTAACAGATGTTGGTGATGTGCGGCATGAGATTAACATACGGATAGAGATTGCTGCCGGGACTTTTAAGAATCTATGGAGATTGTGGAGAAATAGGCGTATACACCTAAAGACTAAAATTAGACTGTATAATAGTTTGGTTCTTTCTAGGGTTAGTTATGGTAGTGAAACTTGGACGCTGTGTAAACATGATAACAGGAAACTAGATGCTTTTGATTCTAGATGCTTACGCAGTATCTTGGGTATTAGGTGGTTTAACTTTGTAACTAATGATGAGGTTAGGCAAAGGAGTCTGCAACCTCCTTTAAGCAGCATATTGTGCAGAGAGAGACTCCGCTGGTTTGGCCATGTTGCCCGTATGGATAATTATAGATTGGCGAATAGGGTTATGAACAGTGTGCCTAGAGGCCTCAGAAGGAGGGGGAGACCTAGGATGCGGTGGGCAGACAATGTCAAACAGGACCTTGTTAGAATTGGTGTGCAGTGGCCGGATGCAGCAGATGTAGCTCAGGACAGATATGCTTGGAGAATTAAACTGCGTGGTCTGGTTGGACCTCCGTAGCCCATGGCTGCTTGAGGATGATGATGATGGTTGGACCTTCGTAGCCCATAGCTGCTTGAGGATGATGATGATGATGATGAAAAATTATCATTATTATTATTTGCAAGCTTAGTATAGTTTTAATATTGTATAGTTGTCTAGCAGTATCTTTGAGCACTGCTCAAGATAAAGTTTCAAAATTTTGGCAGATTGCTAAACATTTCTGCTAGTAATATGACTGATTCCGCCATAATGACTCCCGACTTAGAAGAAGTAAAAGATAGGTTGCAGGTTGTTATAAGTAGCATACTTGTAAGACATGCTTCCCATCTATTGGCAAATGAAAAGCTGCTAGGGCTAAAAATTGCCTAAAATAACACCTATATATGACATAAAGGGAATGTTCATAGCGTTAATTACAAGAGATCTTGATCGGCGGCAGGTAGCTCAGTGGTCCAGAGCACCTGACATGTCGTCAGGAGGTCGTGGGTTCATATCCCACCCGGCTCAGACAATTTTTCCTCTATAATTGAAATTGACGTCGAAGTGCCTATTTATTACTGGAAGCAGAAGTGTTGATGAATCTGCTTAAAGAGCATCGGGAGAAAAGGGGAATGACAACAAACCCTAAATTTGCTTCAGTTCATGAATCAGTAAACTTTGAACATAAATCCCATTTTTTGTTGTCAGAAGAAAATGATAGAACAGAGTATAATCAACCACCTCAATGAGTTGCCAGTCCTTATGTTAATTGGCCTTTACCTGAGATATATTCAATGGTTCGAAACATCCGTCATCATTGACATTTGTCAAGTCCATGGAAGAGCATTTTCATTTACATAAAATGCCTGGCAACAAAAATGTGGTTGAGTCATAGCTAGCATGATTGTCAGATTATGCAAATGTTTTTCCTGGTGTGCAACAGACACATGCTGGATTGTATGCAGCATGTATAACTAAGTGACATTAGATCACAGATTTAGTGGAGGCTGAGTAGAGAATGATGTTAGTCAGTATTGTTAGTAGTATGTTGAAGTATAATGCGTAGTATGTTGAATCAGTATGAGTTAGGAGGAGGAGAAGTCAGTAAAGAATGTGTTGTGCAGATAGAAGCTTTTAGTAGAGATTTAGATAGATGCGAGTTGTTAGTACTCCACCTTTTTGTATTAATCAACTTAATTGGCGAGTCTTTGAATTTTTTGAAAATACTTTGTTGTATAGAAATAATTTCGATTTTTGTTCTTTTTCTCTTGACCAATGTTAATTGATCTTTGATTAGATTTAAATTTTAATTAAACTTAACAATCTTTTTTGATTTCTTACTCAATAATTAACGCTTTATATATATATATACAGAAAGAATCCTATTTCAACTTTATTTGGCAAGTTAATATTGCTTGGCGCCTGACAGGCTATCAGGAATTTTGAATAAATTTGGATCAGACAAAAGGTCCAACTTGAAAAGTTAATAATCTTTGGAGCATTACACTACCTTTTAATTTAATTCATTTTATATATACACTAGTTCTCAAAGGTTAAACAGCAAATGCAAAACTAGGCATATCTTGTGTGATAATTGACAATAAATACAAGTCAGTTTTTACATAAAACATGACACTGGGTTCAGATCTGCATACAAAATTTGCAATAAACACAGTGGCACATGTGAAACAAGTCAGTACCAAAAGCACTTCATTTATATGTGCACATTAGTTCACGTTAGAGTCGATGTAAGACATCCAAAATAGCCAACTGTTAGATAATGGCTGGAAAAAATCTTTTGAGAAGAAATAAGATGTGAGAAATGGGAAAGCTCAAGGTGGGACAATGCTAGTATGAGGAAGCCAGATGTCTAAATGTGAATCATAGCATTGTAAGCCACTTTTGGAATCGATTTTAAACAAGACCATTGCTAGACCTGTTCCTGGATGTCTAAGGGCCATATCAACTAGGAGCTGACAATTACCTGCTCCTAAATGCAAGGCGCTATAGAACCCAAAAAGTATACCAGCTCGCTTTCGACCTCGCTGCATCCACATGTGGGCAGTAACCTGGCAAACTGTGTCCATTGGGCTTCTTGTAGGATTACCAATTATGTGTGTCCTTTGACATCTGGCAACTGAATTGGTGTTGACAACATCACAACTGAACTCAACTTCGAAGGAGCAATATTCTGTTTACTGATGAATCCCAATTTAGTTCTGTAAACTGATTCCTGACAACTATTGGTCTGGAGGCAGGCTGGAACCAGATAGCATCCCATAAACATTGGGAAAGAGACAGTGTTGGAGCTGGTGTGGGGGGGCATACATCACTCTCAATGGCTGCACAGACATTCATGTCTTCCCACAAGGGACTGTAACAGCTATAAGGCAGCTCAATGAGATCCTCAAAATGTATGTTCATCCATTTCTCACACCAATGGGTTTTGATTCTGAATTAATGGATGGTAATGCTCACTCTCACAGAACTTGTTTGCTGGACCAAAACCTTGTGAGTGAAACCATAAGCCATATTGACCTAAAGCCACTAGAACATGTTTGGAACACTCTAGGAAGATGCATTGCCAGCTGCAATCCACTTTCCAGTATCCTCCATGAGCTCTGATTTGCATTCATGTATGAAAGACAATATTAATCCCTTAAACCGTCATTGATACCCTGATTTTAAATATGACAAGTCATTGTACAACCTGTATCACTCTCTGAGGTGATCACACACCATATTGTATGTTGTCATTGAATTTTTACATGCCATTTTGAAGTAATCATGTTCTAATTTGAATCTCTTAGTAAATATTCATGGGAATTCGTTTGTTCTTAGATATTAGAGGGATATAAGCAGGGCCAGATCTGGGGGTAGCAAGGTGGTCATGTCCCCCTCCCCTTCAGAATGCTAGTAAGGGAAAAATGAAATTTATATTTCTTGTATTTTTCAAGAAATTTTTTAAAAAAGCTTGTAAATTGGAAGGGAAATGTTATACTGCATCGGAAATCCAGTCCCTTAACCCCTCCTTTTACAGTTTCCTGGTTTTGCCACCACTCCCTCGATTTTTTCCCCTAGATTAAGGCCTGGATATATGATCACAGACTTTACACCTGTATGCTTCATTGAAATCCTATGACAAACTTGTTTGCAATTCATGTTTTTGTGTTTATTGCTGAACTTTTGAACACCAGTATATATATATATACTGGCTACACTTGCTTAGAAGCACATGAGCACCCCCCCCCCCCCCCACTGGCTTACAGTAATAAGATGAATGTTCCATGTTTGTCTTGTTCCTAGGGGTGTTTGATTAAAACTACCATTTTAAAGAAGACAGTTTTTCATCTTGGTTTAAAAACTGGTGATCTAGTGTATTCTGTTTTTTTTTTTCACCTGACTAAACACTCAATTCAGAATTATTATGAACAATGATTGTTGGGTTTACCTCCGAGTGGCACTTTTTGTACATAGTGGGTTAAATGGATAGTAAGGAGAAGGACACAGGACTCGAAGGATTCAGAGAAGGTTGGGGAACCTAAAATGACACTAGACAGTTGTTAGGAGACAGAGGGAAGCCTCTAACTATCCAGCATGTCCTTTAATGTGCACAGGGTATGAGCTCTTCTGCACATGGAGCCAGATCTTAACATCCTATCTGAATAACAGCAGCATTTCCAAGCTCACTTTCTAACCAAGGTCAGAACAGGAGTGAGCAGAGATAAATTTCAATGTAGTTATAGTTTGGACCCAAACCTGGGAACTGCAGATTAACAAGTCAGATATGCTACAAAACACAGCCAACCCCTACCCAACTATGAAGATTATAATTGCAAGCATTATTACTGCTCATTTGTCATACATTCATCATTTCTTATCTTCTCAACTAGAACCCACTGTACATCATTCCTTTTTCTTTAATATTAGCTGGAATATAATGAAACACAAATGTGCAGAACTGGGACAGCAGAATACCTAATTCACCATCTTTTTCTTTTTTTCCTCCACATTGAAAACCAGTGATAATTTGTAGACAGTAAAAAATTAACAATGAAGATGAATCTCGAATTGTTGATATGTGTGAAACCTCAGCATCAATCAGAATATCATTTCTGAAAGAAAGGCAGGGAAATGACATTCCCAGAACCAAAAGTTTAATTTCAGTTTTCAACTTTATTAAAGGAATATCATTTGGCAAATTTGCTATATCTAACGTAGAAAATACAAAATTTAATCTACAATTTCAGTTTTAGAACTAAACACACAAGGTATTTTTCTATAATACTGCTATTGTAGGGTGTATACATACCAGTGGCAGCTTGCTAATTTTTGATAATTGCAATCTATAGTTACAGCCCCTCCCACCATGAGTCTTTGAAAACTCAAAAATTGAAAAATGATAAAACTTTTCACAGGTCAAGAGTTTGAGGAAACACTTAACTGAAACTAAGTAAAAAAGTTACTAAAACAGTTGCAGCAATAGTTTCTTCTACATTAACTGTTTGGATGCATATATGTGGAAAGAAAAGGGGGGGGGGGGCTCTCCTACCACCTCCAACACAAATGCATTGACCATAGTACTGTATGTATGGCATGCCAAGAATTTTTTCAAGGCTACTGAAAAGAAATCTTTGGTTCAACACCCTCTAAAAAATTCCTAAATATATACCTGCCTATTACATGTTTGGGTAACCTCATAAATATTATAGGCTCCTGTTGTGTAGTTTGTGCTATTGTGAGAGGTGATCACACCTTATTAACTGAAAATTTGCAACAACTGTGATATCACTTTTGAAATTACTGTGGCATTTTCAAGGATAGAAAGATGGAATTTTCCTGTTACTTTCAATATTAATTCAGCATATCAACTGACACTTTCTCATAAACTTCTTTCCAAACTGGTCAAGCAATTTGTATTTTACCTTTTTTCTACAAACTCTCTTTAAATTGAACAACAATATTATAATGAGAGTAAAACTGCCATGTCTCTAATTCAACGATTTTAAACCAAAAACACTTACTTACAAAATAAAATATAATTAAACTGAACAGTTTGCCAAATTTTGCAAGAACCATAATGCAGAATTTGGGAAACTGTCAATAACTGGAGATAAGTAAAATACGAATAGTAAGACTCATAAAACTGCACTTTATACCTGATTAGCAAGACCATGCAATGGACCAGCAAGTCCATTCATTCCAGCAGCAAAGGCAAGATATGGATCAGTTAAAGCACTTCCTACTAAATGTGTAGTGTGTGCACTGACATTTCCACCCTCATGATCACTAATATAAAAACAACATATTAGTTAAAATATTTATTTTGAACTAGAAAACATATCTAAAGTGTTTTGCACACTAAAAATATTTTAAATTCCACATTATGAAAATTTTTCTAATTTAAAAATCAGAATTTAAGATCTGACTTGAGAGTAGATATCAAAACCAAATTAACATGAACAATGTGTTTAATAATGCATTTGATGATAGTTTGTGCATAGTGTTAATCTGAAGTAGCTTAGAAAAAATAAACATACCAGCTAGTCACTGTCTATCTAGGAACAACAACTTTAGTACACTTTTTAATAATTACACAAAATACAACCTAAAATTAAACTCTTTGATACTGTTGTTATACAATCACATAATAGTATAGAGTGTGTCCAATAGGTCCTTATACATAGGCAAAGTAATAATACTCAACTGTATATGCAATCAATTTTTATATTCCCAGTCCCATGGCTGAGTGGTTAGTGCGCTTGGATAGTGATTCTAAGGGACCTGGGTTCGAGCCCCGGGTAAGGCATGGATGTGTGTGTGTGTGTGTGTTGTTTTTCTGCTGAGGTCTTGCCATCCTCTCAGACCTTCTACTATGGCATATGTCAGACCTCTGTGGCAAGCAGCTGCTTGAGGTTTTTTTTTTTAATCATCTGTACCAAATCCATTCTAAGACATCAAATGCTCAAACTGTGCACAGAGCAGTGAGGGTTAACTTTGACTGTGTTGCTTGCACATGGCAATCTTGTCTGAGTGACAGACACACGTTATGGAGAACAGATGGCGTTATCTTGCAACATTCACTGTGGATAGTCTCCTTTAATTCATCCAGTGTTTGAGTGGATTTTGATACATGAGACTTTAGGTGACCCCATAGAAAAAAATCCAAGGGAGTCAAATTTGGATTGAGAGGTATCCATTCCACCACCCCATGTTGGTGTATCCATTTTGGGGTAGTGTTTTATTCAGCCAAGTTCAGACAGTTATGGCACAGCAGGGAGGTGCCCCATTCTGCTGAAAGAAAACAATGCAGTAATGTGCCAAGGGTATGTCCTCTAAGTAGGTATCAAAATGACATTTAACTTTGTATATAAGAGTTGCTGGTGACTGTTGGTATAAAAGTCCTATGATGTTGTCACATTGAATTGCACACCAAACAGATACCTTAGGAATAATTCTGTATGTGTGCATCTTCAATCCAGTGTGGTTGTGTCGCAGCCCAGTAATGTTAGTTGTGGCAGTTGACTGTTCCATTCGTTGAAGATTATGTCAGCCATGAGAGAGAGAGAGTTGTTCCTGAAGTTTTTCTGGTACCCAATCACAAAACTGCTCTCTGCAGTCCATGTCATCCCCATGCAATTCCTGTATCATTTGCATTTTGTTTGGGTGGAACCTGTTTCTTCTCAGGATTCTCAATGCAAATGATTTTCCAATTCCAACTTCCTATGCAATTTTTCTTACAGAGCAGTGAGGGTTAACTTTGACTTTAGCCAGAACGTCCACGGTGTGATCTTAATCTGTGGTACTACTCAGACTATCTGGTCACTGAACCAGTCTCTTAAGAATATTACTGATGGAAATGTGGCATAACTTTGACTTGTCTGGATGTAGCCTGTGAAATTTATTGCATGTTCCTCACTGACTTTTTTCCAACAACATGAATAAGCACCAATTCAACTTTCTACTGGGGTGTGAGATGATATATCATTACTTTGTCATTCATTAATGTATCAACTCATTTGGAACAACAATGAAGAACACAGTTAATTATACTTGTGACCATGTATATGAATGTATTGGAGACTCGTGCCTATGTATAAGAACTTATGGGACACCCTGCATGTTAGGGATCATCATCCTCAAGTAGCCATGGGCTACAGAGGTCCAACCAGACAGTGCAGTTTTGCAGTTTAATTCCCCAAGCATATCTGTCCTGAGCTACATCAGCTGCATCTGGCCACTGCATACCAATTCTAACAAGGTTCTGTTTGACATTGTCTGCCCACCACATCCTAGGTCTCCCCCTTTTTCTGAGGCTTTTAGGCACACTGTTCATAACCCTATTCACCAATCTATAATTATCCATATGGGCAAAGTGGCCAAACCAACAGTCTCCCTCTGCACAATATGCTGCTTAAAGCAGGTTGCTGACTCCTTTGCCTAACCTTATCATTGCTTACACAGTTGAACCACCTAAATGTCCAAGATACTGCATAAGCATCTAGTTTCCTGTTATCTTGTTTACAAAGTGTCCAAGTTTCACTGCCATAACTAACCCTAGAAAGAACCAAACTATTATAGTCTAATTTTAGTCTTTAGGTGTATATGCCTATTTCTCCACAATCTCCATGGATTCTTAAAAGTCCTGACAGCAATCCCTATTCGTCTGTTAATCTCATGCCGAACATCACCAGTATCTGTTACTTAGCTCCCAAGATAAACTATGACACCTGCTCAAGACTGCAACCATTCAGATTAACTGAATCACAACCTGTCTGATCAATATTCAGAAATTTAGTTTTCTTTCTGTTTATAACCAAACCTACCCTATTACCAGCGTCATCAACAGTTCAAATGAAAGAATTCGTCTCATCAACATCATTTACAAAAGGGCTAAATCATTAGCATAATCTAAATCAGAAATTTTCGTATCTCCAGACCATTTAAGATCAAAATCTATCCCTTGCAGTGAATTTCGCATAACATAATCAATAACCAAACAAAAGAGAAAAGGAGACAAAATGCACCCTTGTCAAACATCAGAAGTAATGCTAAACCAATTGTTACAAGCCTTACCAAATCTCACACATGACTCGGTGTTATTATAGAAAGCTTTCGTTATGTTAACTAACTTGTTTGGTATGCCATATGATCTCACAATCAATCACAAATTATGATGATCAACAGAGTCGAAAGCCTTTTTGAAATCAACAAAACCAGCAACCAAAGGTTTCTGAAACTCCAAATATTTCTCAAGAACCTGCCTAAGTTAAAATAACTGATCCACACATCCCCTACCATTTCTGAATCACATTGCTCATCATGCAATTGCCTGTCAACCAGATTCTTAATTCTATTAAGCACAATCATGCAAAGAACTTTCCCTGGAACAGAGAGTAGGCTGATACCCCTATAGTAATCATAAGAACTGCGATCACCATTTTTGAAAATAGGGATAATAATAGCTCTGGTAAAATCCTTAGAAACCATGCATTTATCATAAAAGAAATTTAAAATTTCAATCATCCAAGTGGTAACCAAAACATTCCCAGCTTTAAGCATTTTTGTAGTAATTTCATCTACCTCTGGGGATTTATGAAGTTTAAGTTTAGAAATAGCCAAAATAACTTCAGATTGTGGTATAGGGACAACATTAAAACCAGTAATGCATCTATCATCATTACAAACAATGGGAGTGTAACTCTCCAAATAAATGCAATAATGCTTTAAAGTTGGACCCTTCTTTTGATCCAATTAGTTTTATGCTCCAGATAGCTGATACAGGCGCCAGGCAATAATTAACAAATTGCCAAAAAAGTAGACTAAGTTTAAAGTAGGGTTCAAAATGCCAGGGAGCGTTAATGAGTAAATAGTTAGAATCAAAATTGATTGTCAAATGTCTACACTGATATAAATCTAAATGCGCGTTGCTCAAGAGAAAAAACTGTAAAGACTCAAAAGGTTTAAAGTAACAAACAGATTTATTTCCAAAATAGTTCAACTCACCAAGACATCAATGAAGAAGACACATCAAACTCACTTTCCTCCTGCACACACTGTGCTCTCTACTGAGTGCCTCTGCACTCTACACTGCCTAGTGCTTCTGCACTAACTGCCCTCACTCACTGAGTGCCTCTGCACTCTATGCGCTTCTGTGACTCGCAGGTCACCGGTTTTTAAAAGACAAGAGCCGGCGTGTCATGTTGCACGCTGGGAAAGACATTAACATAAAGTGATGAATGACGCAAGAGGGGGCATGTCCTTGTGCATGCGTTTAGCGGGAGACAGTCGGAAGATCGGAGTTGCGCATGCACAACTCCCAACTGTTGGAAATGAACGCTGTGATGCCAAAAAGGAAATAAAAAATCCCCAAAATGATAAATATAATGTAAATTAAACAAAACTGGTTAAGGTAAAGCAAAAGTGAATGATGGGGCATCACAGGAGTAGAACTAACCACACTGTTTAGTACTTCTCTGTAATGCTCAACCCACCTAGCCATGAGAGAATCCTCAACTTCTATAACCTTACCTTGCTTACCCTTCAATCCCTGTATACCTGTCCATTCTCTATCACACAGAGCATTATCTGGTACACCTGTCTGCTGTTGTGCTGTCTAACTGCTTCCTCAGCTTTGTCAGCCAACCCATCAAGCCAAAGATTCTTATCAGCAGCTAACTAATCCTTTACATGTTTATAAAGCTCTCTGTAATGCTTTCTATTAGGATTAGTAGGGTATTGATTAAGGACATTCCTGCAGTTCTTTCTTTCTGAAATAGGCTCTAGTGCTTTATCACTCAAATAATTCTGCATCCTCTGCTCATTTTTTCCTAAAAGGGTACTATTAGTTTCCAAAAATGCCTGTTTAAAATGGTCCCATTCTTCCTGAACTTCAATAGTAAGCAAACCATGACTGTCATAATGGGTTGGGTTGTTTTACCTCTGAGCGGCACTTTTTTGCACACCATGGGCTAAATGGCCAGGTCACATGGACCCCGAAGGCTCAGAGAAAGTTGGGGGAGGGGGCCCACTGGAACAGCTGTTGGGAGACAGATGGTAGCCTCCCGTCAAGGCCATCCAGCGTGTTCTTTAACGTGCACAGGGTATGGCTCTCCCGCACACGGGGCCACGGCTTAACGTCCCATCCGACGGACGGTGGCCTTTCCAAGCCCATCGGTGTCCCCTACTGACCATGAGGTAGGGCGGGGAATTTTGCGGAGATAAATCTCAACGCTGACCCAGCTGGGACTCGAACCTGGGAACTACAGATTAGGAGCCTGGCGCGCTACCGACTGAGCCACCCCCGCCCCACTGTCATAATGACTAAGTAACCTATCATGGTGAGCTTTAGCTATAACTGGGTCTTTCAGAGCTTCAGTATTAAAGGTAAATTTTTTAACCTTAACACAGCACTTTTTAAGTTTAAGTTGCACAACACTTTTAACAAGGTAATGGTCATATCCAATTTCAGCTCCCCTATATGCCCTGGTATTTCTAACAGAACTAGCCCATTTGCTGCTAATTAATATATAATCAATCATTCTTATGCAGCCTATTAAGTGAAACCCATGTATACTTATGTATGTTGCGGTGTTTATAGTAAGTGTTAGTTATTCTGAAACCATTGAGTTTACTTACCTGTAGGATATGTTGCCCATTGCAGCTACCAATACCAAAATGGTCTATCACTCCTCCCCAAAGGTCAGAGTCAGTACCAACTTTGGCATTGAAGTCACCTAGAACAAGGGTAATATCTCCTTTCTTGACAGAATTCAAAATATCCTTCTCATCCTCATCGGCATCCTAAGTGGGGGCATAACAGCATATAACATTCAAGTCTTTAATGCTTGTCTGAAATTTTGCTGTAAGAAACGTTTCATTAATGCACTCATATCCTAGAAGCACATCAATAATATGTCTGCTGAGAAGCAGACCCACGCCTTGGTAATGCTTTCCATCCTCCCTCCCGAAAGGAAAATTTTATACTTATTTTTAAGTATCTCATCTTTACATGTCCATCTGGTCTCTTGCAAGCCTAGAATATATAGGTTATAGCACTGGAATTCCTGCATGAGGACATCAAGAGAATAATCTTTATGTAATGTCCTCATGTTCCACATTCCTGCAGAGAGAAAATGATTAGTAAGATTTTTAAAGAAACTAGGTTTATTGAGATAGGTAGGGCCAAAATATCAAACAGACTGCTGATTGCAGGCATGGGGCAAAGACCTGTACCTCCTCTGATAAAGGCTGAAGTCACAGATGCTGGTAGGAACTTCAGGCACCTCCTTTTCAAGTGGACTTTTTCAAGAGCCATATGGCCTGCCTGAGACACATTACTCCAGTTTAGGATTGACGATTCCCAACTTGTTAAGTGTGGTTCAGGTACCTGGATCTCACTTAATGCCTCTGATCAGGATTATCCACCAGCTGATATAAGGTATTCCATGCCTCTGTTCACTTAGGGCTAGCAATCCAGAAGCAAACAGAAAACAGAGCAGCAGATTCTCCAACAGAGGCCCACCAGTGCAGCAAGTCGACAATCCATAATCAAGCTCAAATCCATAAACAAGTTCAGTCTAGTAGGTGTAAATGGTCAGCACCAGGTTGGTTGGTTGGTTGTTTTGGGTTTTATGGCGCATGGGCAATTAGGCCATAATGCGCCAAACAAAAGACAATATAAAAGATAAAAGACGTGTAACCCGCAACCAAATTTAAAACAAATGAGCTAAATTGTAAAATGGTAAAACAACAAAGAACAAATGTAAAAATACAAAGTAAAACAATAGAATACCAGGTGTAAGTGACCTGGGATATATACACAATGTATAAGGTGGTAAAATCAAAATCCAGTAAAATATCCATGTGAAAAATATAAGTTAAATCAATCCCAGGTGTAAAAGACCTGGGCTATACAAAATATTAGGTAAAATCAAAATCTATTAAAATAACCACAATATTTTACAAAGGAAAAAACTGAGGGTAAAAAGCAATGATCGGTTAAAAGATGTCCGAGTGTAAGAGGCTCGGACACAAAATCATGAAAGTTAAAATACAATTTTCGTTCAATATTAAAAGCTTCACGTTCGACTAAAATATGTTTGATAGTTAAAACGGTGTCACAAAACTCGCACTTAGGTACGTCGTCCGCCCGTAGAAGAAACGAATGAGTAATAAACGAGTGACCTAAGCGGAGCCGAGCAAGTACAACTTCCTCCTTGCGATTCCTGCGGTAACAAGACTGCCATGGTTTGATGATAGGTTTGATCTCGAAGAGCTTGTTGGTAAGCTGTTCTGACCAAGATCTCTGCCACTGTGCCCAGAGCTCGGTGGTAAAACGCTGCCGGAAATCCAGATAGGGAACCGGCAACGGAGAGTCGGACAGGGGCGTGGCTGACAGCAGCAGAATCTGCCAAATCATTGCCCCTGATTCCGACGTGACTGGGCACCCAACAGAAATGGATGGTGGTGGTGGCTGCCAGACGATGTAGCTGCTGGTGGATCTTAGTAAGAACTGGGTGAGGCCGATGCCTCACTGAGATCAAAGCCTGTAGCGAGCTAAGCAAGTCGGTGTAAAGCACACACCGACGATGATGTTTAGTCGCCACGTGGTTCAAGGCGAGGCTGATAGCATGCAACTCTGCAGTGAAGATGGAACACTGCAGTGGGACTGGTCTGCAATGATTACATCACAGCAGACCATGGGCGATCCCACTGATATGCCGGACTTCGAACCATCTGTGAAGACAGGCAAGAAGTCCGGGTGCTCAGCACGATGGCTGGCAAAGAGTTGCCGGTACACACAGTCAGGTGTAAAGGCCTTCCCCGTCCTGCACAGGGAAAAATCGCAGGAAGGGGAAACAGCGAGCCATGGTGGAAGTGGCTCAGCTGTCGACTGTGCAACGCTATCGAGACTGGTGTTGATGTCTCTGAGGTAGCCTCGGACTCGCAAAGCAAATGGACGAATGGCAGTCGGCCGATTAGTGTAAAGTATTTCCCACTTCGGACTGAAAACGCAGTCCCAAGTGGGATGGCCAGGCAGGGATCGCAATTTAGACGCATATTGTAGGAGCAACTGCTGACGGCGAAGAGATAAAGAAGGTTCGTCGGTCTCAACGTAAAGACTCTGGACCGGTGAGGTGCGGAAGGCTCCCGTGCACACACGGAGAGCCTGATGATGGAGGGGGTCCAGCACCTTCACCACCGAATCCCGGGCCAAGTCATACACCTGGGATCCGTAGTCCAGTTTCGATCGGACAAGTGCACGGTACAGGCGGAGCAAAGAACATCGGTCCGCCCCCCCCCCCAAGAAAGGGAGGAGAGGACCTTGACGATGTTCAATGCCCGCGTGCACTTGGACCTAAGATGACGTATGTGTGGTAAAAAGGTCAATTTCCGATCGAATATGAAACCGAGAAACTTGGTCTCCGCCACAACTGGAATGATGTTACCCCCGAGCCACAGCTCGGGATCCAGATGAAGATTACGCTTGTGGCAAAAGTGCACATAAGTGGTCTTCTGTGGGGAGAACCGAAACTCGTTTGCCGTCGCCCAAACCGAAAGATTGTTCAGGGCAATTTGCAGTTGTCTTTCAATGACCCTCATGCTGGACGAAGAGCAAAAGATGCTAAAGTCATCAACATAGAGGGCATTGCCTACGGATGGAGGAAGTTGTCTAGTAATTGAATTAATCTTGACAGCGAAAAGCGTAACACTCAGAACGCAGCCTTGTGGCACCCCCTGTTCTTGGAGGTATGGCCGCGACAGAGTGTTACTGACACGGACATGAAAAGAGCGTGTCGATAAGAAGTTGGAGATGAAGATTGGCATGTGACCTCTCAAGCCGAAACTGTGGAGGTCACGAAGAATGCCGAATCTCCAAGCCGTGTCGTACGCTTTTTCGATGTCGAAGAAAATTGACACCAGGTGCTCTCTACGTAAAAATGAGTTTCTGATAGCCGATTCGAGGTGTATCAGATGGTCAAGAGTTGACCGTTGCCTGCGAAAGCCACACTGGGTGTTGGAAAGAAGGTTGTGGTGTTCTAAATACCAGATGAGTCTGGAATTTACCATTCTTTCCAACACCTTGCACACGCAGTTCGTCAACGCAATGGGACGATAATTGGAAGGAATCTTGGGATCTTTGCCTGGCTTGGGGAAGGCCAAGACGATGGCCTCCCGCCAGGAGTCCGGAAACTACTCCTCGAGAAAAATGCGATTGAAGAGATGGAGCAGTCGATCCTTACTCGATGGTGAAAGATGTTGGAGCATGGCATAATGGACATTGTCTGGCCCTACAGCAGAGGCACGAGAAGAGTGCAGAGCAAGGTGAAGCTCCTCCGCTGTGAATGGCCTGTTGTAAGGTTCCAGGCCATTCGAGTGGAAAGACAGCGGAGAGCGTTCTGCCCTGCCCTTCTGGTCCAGAAACTCGGGGGAGTAAGAAGACGACGAAGAGATGGGGGAGAACGACTCCCCCAGGGTGTCGGCAATTGCTTTGGGATCAGCAATTGCCTGTCCATTGTGCTCCAGGATCAATAACGAGTGGGACGTGTAGTTCCCACTCATCTTCCGGACTTTATCCCACACGACCTTAGAACTACTCATGAGGGTGATAGAAGATGTATACTTGATCCAAGATTCCTTCTGGCTCTGGCATCGGATGAAACGAGCTTTCGCCCTGGCGCGTTTGAACTTTTCGAGGTTGGGGGTCGTCGGATATCTCAGAACCCCCCCCCCCCCCCCCCAAGCCTTGTTCTGAGCCTTACGAGCTGCGGTGCAATCTGGATTCCACCACGGTTTCGGAAAGCGAGGAAACCGTGTAGACGTTTGAGGAATTGTTGATGCAGCTGCATCTACGATACAGTCCGTTATCTCCGCTACTGCCACATTGATCAGCTTCTGGCTGACAGAGTAGTCATCGAGCTCAGAGAGCAGCTCGAAACCATCCCAGTCAGCCCGATCGAGTCTCCACCGCGAGATGCGTGAAGGGCTGCAAGGCCCCCCCACGGGAGATGGTGCACACCACGGGGAGGTGATCGCTTCCATAAGGGTTGTCCTCGACCTCCCATGTAAAGAGTGGAAGGATCGAGGAGGAGCAGATGGTGAGGTCAATGGCAGTGAAAGTGCGGGTTGGGGAGTGAAAGTAGGTACTGACACCGGTGTTCAACAGGGAGAGAGAAGGATCCAGGACCCCGCCCCTCCCGTTGGTGTCAGCACTGCCCCAAAGTGGACTGTGTCCGTTGAAGTCCCCCATAATGAGGAAGGGGGACGGCAGCTGCAAGACGAGATCATCAAGGTCTTCTTGGAAGACGATGCTCCCAGGTGGAAGATATACAGAGCAGACAGTCAGCGAGAACCCCACGAAGAGACGGATGGCTACCGCCTCCAAGTTGGTGGTGAGGGGTACGACCTGAAATGGAGAATGGCGACACCCCCGCGATCTGGACCATCTCCATCCCGGTCCCGGTGAACTAGTGAAAAGTGCCAGATCGTGGGATCTGTGACTGGCTGCAAGTATGTCTCCTGCAGGCACACACAGATGGGCTGGTGTGCCTGAAGGAGGGCCTTGATGTCGTCAAGATTCCTCTGGAATCCATGACAATTCCATTGTAGGAGTGTGGCCATCTAAGGACTTAGAAGAGTGGGCAGACGACGAATTCCTATTCAACTTAACCGCCGCAGAGGACGGTTTAGTGAATAGGGGGCGGTCGGTATCCATATCCTCAGAATCGTCCGAGGGGCATGGATCGGTGACCGCCCTTTGAGGTGCAGTGATTTTCTTTTTGGGGCCCGGTGGGGGCCCCTTAGGTTTTGAAGGTCTTGCTGTCTGAGGACGGGGAGGAGGAGGCCTTCCGGTGGAGGTGGAAGGCTGAGCTGCAGGAATGGAAACCGGGGTTGATGTAGAAGTAGACACCACCCTCGGTTTTGCCTGCGTGAGGAGGTACTTCGCTGCTAGCGAGAAAGATTCAGTTGGTGGTACACTAATATCAGTCTGCACTGCCACCAAAGTCATTGGAACGATGGGCTTTCCAATGACTGCACTGGCATAGGAAACCTTGCCAGGCGGGGTGGGCAGTGCAGCAAGCTTTCTCGCTTCAGCATATGAGATGTTGTTCATGACTTTGAGGCGTTGTACCGACTTTGAGGCGTTGTACCTCCTTCCACTTCGGACAGTCGCGGGAGTCCACCAGATGTTCACCACTGCAGTTCACACAGCATGCCTTTTCTGCTGTGCAGTCAGGATCGAGATGATCCTTACTGCCACAGCGAGCACAGGTGGGCTTGCCCCTGCATGCTGTGCGGGCATGACCGTATATCTGACACTGAAAACAGCGCAGAGGGTTTGGGATATACGGCCGAACCTCACAATGTAAGTAACCTGCCTTGATGGAAGGAGGCAGGCGTGGCGTGTTAAATGTCACAATCAACACCCGGGTGGGTGTCAATTTCCCATCACAGCGTGTCGAAACCTGGTGGACCGCTGTTACTCCTTGAGGTGTGAGCTCCGAGAGGATTTCCTCCTCAGTGACTTTGAGGAGGCCCCACTCAGTGATCACACCCCGAGAGGAATTCAAAGTTTTATGGGGAGTGACTTCGACAGCCACCCCACCAATTTCTTTAACTTTCAGGAGCAGTTCCGAGTGTTTGGAACAAGAGGTCTCAACTTGTAAGTCGCCAGATCATAAGCGCTTTACGGATTTCGGTTCTCCCGCAAGACCTTTCAAACCTTTATTCACAAAAAAAGGGGACATGTCCCCAAGCACCTGATCACCCATGGAGTGGATGATCAGGAACTTCGGGAACGAAGACACAGACACAGAAGATGACGGCAGAGATAACGGAGACAAGGACGAAGATGGGGGCTCATGTCGAGCCCTCTTGTTGGCAGTGATTGCATTTTCATCATTCACTCTGTTTTTTTTTTGTGGTTCAGTGCCCGCTGTCCCCACCCTCCACGGAGACCAACAAGGGGACGCCAGGTCGGGCGCCAGGGCTACGCAGGCACTATACCCACACAGACAGTGAGCCAAGCCCTCACAAATAAATAGAAGGAAAATAAAAAGAGAAATGTGCAGAACAAAAACGTTCTACACAAAAGAAACAAAGCTTAAAATAACAAAATTGTGAATGGCCAAACTGGCCTCACAAAGAAAGGATAACGACAAAAGGAAAATAATCTGTGAGGAAACTTGTAAACCTGTACCCGGACCGTGGGCAAGATTACTCACCGCTCTGCACGGTTGACCCTAGCAGGACCTGCCCACCAGCCGATTGCTCCTGGGGGGGGGGGGGGCACCCCAGGAGCTCCCGTTTACCGGAAGCAGAGGCCCCGGAATCTGCTGCCCAGCCCCGCGACAGACAGGGTCCCCAAAGGCAAGATGGCCAATGGGGACCATGCCAGTCATGAGCTGAGGAGAGAAGACGGGGACCCCCGAGCAACTACCAGGATCCTCCTTTCCCGGGACACGGGTCTCCACGCACGGCAAACACGCGGGCGAGCGTTTAGGACCCTGCGAAGGTAACCAAGCCAGCGGAACCTTCACAGGGTGGTCCCCCTCACCGCGTACAGGCGCTCACACCGAGGGGGGTCAGCACCAGGACCCTGTGAAGTTGACCACTCCTCAGCCGGGCTGGAAAAAAAAGAAAAAAGTGGCCATGGATGACCAGATCAGTAGGCCATACTGAACTGGCAGCTCTCCCCTTCCATTCCCTTCCAAAAGAGAATATTTCTTTTGAAAGGTACTAACGGCCTGTACCACGAGAAGGCAGGGTAGGACATTTGGCGCTAGACCTGGCCAGTTCTGTGCATCATCACTGGGGATTGGTACACAGCTTTCCTTGGAGTTTATGCCTAGCTACCATTTACAGACCAGAAAAATGCAAAGATAAAAAATAACATATTGGATATTTTTTCTCCTTAAGAATTAATGTAAATAGAAAGATATATTCTGCAATGTTGTCAGCCTAGTCAATGTGATCAAGAATGAAAATTTTATACTAATAAGAATACAACAAAATTTGCTAGGGACTGCTTCACTTGTTGTAGTATGAACACTAATACCACACACTTTTTTATCGTCAATATTGGTAGAGTGTAACGTTTTAAAAATGTTTTCCCCATCAATTATTTTTGGGAAAATAAAAAAAATAAATACCCCCTCAAGCAGCTGCTTGCCACAGAGATCTGACAGGAGCCTGTCAGTTTATATGATAGTAGAAGGTCTGTGAAGATGGCTGTGAAGATCAGAAGAAAAACAACACACACATCCATGCCTTACCCGGGGCTCGAACCCAGGTTCCTTAGGTCAGTAGCCAAGCATGCCAACCATTCGGCCACGGGACAGCTATTTTTGGGAAAGAGATAGAAAAATATTACGAAAACATTTTCAATACATTTTTAAAAAATATTATTTATTTTTAATTTTACCAAGACAATGAATGGGACTTGCTTCACCTGGTTGGTGAGAATGTTAAGAGGAGGTGATTGAGAGATGTTCAGATTACTGATATGGCTTCTGCACTTTGGGCAATGAGCTACGGCTGAATAAGGGGGGGGGGGGGGGGAAGAACCACAACTGACTGATTTTTATGCAAAGTTACTGATTTTCCAATGTGGAGTGTGTAATGTAAAAATATTTTTGAAATTGCATCTTAACAACATGATGATAGCTTGAACTATAAAGGATTTGGCTGGTAATTCCTTGGGGATGTAAGTGTAGTTAGATGCATACTGGATTAATATATATCACAAATTTTCTGCATATTTTTAAAATCAATTCAAAAACAATATATATACTGCTGGCCATTAAAAGTGCAACACCAGGAGAGAAAGAGATATCAAAGCCACATTTAGTGAATACATAGTTTATGTTACAAGGATCAAATGATTACAAATACAACTCGGTTAGACTTGTGGAACATTCTTTTTGACACCATTTTAATAATTAAACACAATTGATTGCACTTTTTTACTTTGAATGATGTGCTTTTAAGCCCTCATAATTTGGTGAATAAATAGCTTATGTTACAAGGATCAAATTATTACAAATACAACTCGGTAAACTTGAATACAAAGAAATCAGTATCTTGAGTAGCAACCATGAGTGGCAATAACTGCTGCTACATGATCCGGCATTGAGAGGATGAGACATCAGATGTGTGTTTGGGGAATGTCAGTCCATGCAGTTTCTAGATGTAGCCAAAGTTCATCTGTTGTAGCAGCTGCTGGTGTCTAGTGTGCTAGTTGTCATGAGATCATGGGCCAGACACGTTCAATTGGAGACAGATCCGGTGAACACGCAGGCCAAGGCAGAAGTGTCACATAATGGCTATCCAGGAATTGTTGGACGATGCACGTCACATGTGGTCGGGCATTATCCTGTTGGCAAATGGCACCAGAGAGCCCCTGAAGATAAGGTACAACCACAGGCTCCAACACCTCAGTGAAGTAAGGTTGGCTGTTCAAAGTACTGGTAATGCATACGAGGCGGGTGAGTGAGTGGAGTCCAATGGCACACTATACCATAACACACAGGGACAGGACCTGTATGGCATTGCATCATGCATGTCTCACTGAGCCTGTCACTGCGGTACTGCCAGATACGGATTCATTCATTATGGTGCTGTATACTGAAATGGGATTATATGAAAAGATGATGCAATGCCATTTGCACATCCATGCATGTTCTTGGCACCATTCTTGACCGTTTTTGTCAATGGTAGCTGAAGCAATGGCCGCCTAGCAAAGATGCTCCGATGCTACAGATGACATCAAACTGTAAGTGCGGACACTGGTTGATGTACAACACACCCTGTTTGAGCTAAAGTGTTTGATATGGCTGTATGACCATTCAAAGCCATGCACACGAGATGTCTGTCCTCTCATTCATTTGTGTGACAGGGCAATTGAGATCCCTTATGTCAGTGGAGTTTGTACCTCCTCTACCCACTGACGCCATATTCTCATCACTGTGGCAGTATTCCGTCCAACACAAGCACCAATATCTCGGTACGATAATTCGCCTTCCTGTAATCCCACAATTCTCCCTCGATCAAAGTTAGAAACCTGGTCATATGGTTGCAGTGTTCTTCAACAGAGCATACTTGATCCTTTAGTGCACAAGAACTGTGAGCAAACACAATTCCAATGCTTTACACTGACTCTTTGTAATCTCCTCTTACACCACTTCCAGGGGACATTACTGTCACACATGATATTGGTATGTGCTGCACATTGAATCATTTATGCGTTCTCCCATGGGCTACCCATCTTGTATATTTCGAGACAATCTGATGAGTTCTTCCTGGTGTTGCAATTTTAATGGCCAGCAGTGTATAAAGCAAAGTAACAGTATAAGAATATATGCATAGCTATATCATAATAGTAGATTTACTTGGCACTGCTTGGTTCTTTAACTGAATTAAATTCTTTAGCAGATGACACATTCCTTTCACAAGCTTTAATTTGACATTCAACTTATTATGATTGAGTACATAAAACCATCCTCTCAGCCTTTTTAAGAAAGGAAATTGGGAGAAAGGTGGGAACATAATTTGAGGTAGCCCACATTAATCCCCACATCAGAATCTTCATTGGAGATATAACTTTTAATGCTTGTGAATCATTTATCCCTCTCCCTTTTTTTGGGGGGAGGGGGTACTTTTGTTGGATCAAATCTGTATATTGCTCATGATAAGAGAAATTTGTATACTGAATTTGATGGTCCTAGCCCTAATTAGGAAGAGTTTCCCTTTTAGGGATGATTGAAAGGTTGGAGGGAGGAGCAAAATATGGCATTGCTTTAACCCAAGAAATATGAAAAGGCGTGGGGGGGTCCACACTTAGATTTTATTGCTAAATCATACTTTTTCTGTCCCATCTGTGCCAGCATTGGGATTTACCTCTGCCAAACCCCTACTCTGCCCTCAACAATGGGTGTATAGGACCCATATAAAAAACAAAGGGGAAAGTCTAAATTTTAAAAAGAAGATAAAACATTATCTAGCAAATCATAAAAATTCAATGTTAAGTGATACAAATGAGTGATCAGATAAAAGACATCCGAATGTAAGAGGCTTGAATGGCAAATTATGAGAGCTAAAATCATTCAAAATTAAAACCAGTACAATCAATTGTGTTTAATTACTAAAATGGTGTCACAAAACTTGCTCATAGGTTTATCACTCAGAAGAAAAGAATGTGTTATAAAAGAATAACCTAAGCAGAGCGAAGCAAGTACAACTTCCTCCTTGCAATTCCTGTAAAAAGATGACTGCCACAGTTTGACAGAAGGCTCGATCTCAAAGAGTTTATCAATCGATGAAAAACAATGCCAAAAATCCAGCTATTGGGTTGTTTTACTCTGATGGCACTTTTTTTGCACATAATGGGCTAAATGGCCAGGTCACAAGGACCCCAAGGGCTCAGAGAAGGTTGGGGGGGGGGACCCACTGGACAGCTGTTAAGAGATAGATGGTAGCCTCCCATCATGTTCTGTAAAGTGCACAGAGTATGGCTCTCCTGCATACAGGGCCACAGATTAGCATCCCATCCAATGGACAGCAGCCTTTCCAATCTGATTGGTGTTCCTTACTGATTGAGGGCAGGGAGTTTTGCAGAGACAAATCTCAATGCTGATCTAGGCAGGACTCAAACATGGAAACTATAGGTTACAAGCCTGGCATGCTATCAACTAAGCTACCACCCATCCAGGTATTGAAATAGCAGTATAGAGCAAAACATCTGAGTGGCTGACTTAGCAGCAGCATCTGCAAAGTCATTGTCTGTGATGCCAACATGTCGAGGAACCAAACAGTAAAAGATGGCTGACATGGTGACTGAAAGATGGAGCTGCTGACAGATCTTGAAAAGAACAGGGTGACTGAGATCAAAGCCTGCAGTGAGCTATGCAAGTCAGTGTCAAGCACATATAAATGATGAAGTTTAGCTACTGTGTGGTCCAAGGCAAGGCTGATAGTGAACAACTATGCAGTGAAGGTGGAACTCTGTGTTGGGATCTGGTCTGTTATAATGGTATCATAGAAGACTGCATCTGTAAAGATAGGCAAGAAGTCTTGGTGCTAGTGTGATGGCTGGCAGAGAGTTGCTGGTACATACAGTTGGAAGTGAAAGCCTTTCCCATCCTGCAAAGAACAAAATAGCAGGAAGGGAAACAGTGAGCCATACTGAAAGTAGCTCAGTGTTGACTGGCAACACTATCGAGACTGATGTTGAAGTCTTTCAGGTAGCCTCAGACACAAACTGAAGGGACAAATGATAGTTTGGCAATTAGTGTAAAGCATATCATACTTAGGATGGAAAAAAAAAACAGCCCCAAGTGGGATGGCCTAACAGGGGTTGCAATTTAGATGCATAGTGCAGGACAACTTCTGACAGTGAACAGATAAGACAGTTTGTCAGTCTCAATGCAAAGGCTTTGGATTAGTGATGTAGAGAAGGCCCCCATTCAAACATGGAGGGCCTGATAGTGGAGAGGCTCCAACACCTTCAACATCCAATCCCAGGTAAATCAAATACCTGGAATCCACAGTCCAGTTTCAAGTGGACAAGTGCATGATAGAGTTGGAGCAAAGAACACTGATCCACTCCCCAGGAAAGAGGATTATATTCAATGCTCGTGCACACTTGGATTTGAGATGCGTATGTGGTAAAAGGCGACTTTCTGGGCATAGATAAGACTGAGGCTATCATTGCCACAACAGCAATGATAGAATTCCCAAGCAGTAGGTGTGGGTCCATGATTATGCTTGTGGCAAAAGTGCATGCAAGCATTGTTCTGTGGAGATAACCTAAACCCATTTGCTATCACCATGTGATGGTCCACCCATTCACTTTTACTTTTCCTTAACCAGTTTTTCTTTATTTACGTTATATTTATCAGTTTGGGGATTTTAATTCCTTTTGTGGACTGTCTCAATCCTCGCTCCAAGTGGCAGGAGTTGCACAACTCTGACCTTTTGGCTGACAACCGCTCAAGCGTGCATATTAAGGACATGACCTCTCTTGCGTCATAGCTTGCACAATCGTCAGTTTATGCAAATGTCTTTCCCAGTGTGCAACATGACACGTCCTGGCTTTGCAGCCTCTTGTTATAACCTGATGATGTTAGGTCACAGAGTTAGTGTAGTGAAGTGTAGATTGAGTATTGGAATGAAATAGTGAGATAGTGACGAGTTGAGATGTAGTAGCAGAGTTTTTGTTCGAGATGTAGTCAACATTTTCACTTTGAGTTTGGTGAGTTGAATTTTTGAAAATAAACTTTGTTTTAGAAACTTTTGAATCTTTGCTATTTTTTTCTCTTGAGCAATGTGAATTTATATTTTGATTAGATTTAAACTTTAAGCTTGACAATCATTTTTGAATTCTTACTTGATAAAGTAAGGTTTGGCAAATAAACGAACCCTATTGCAACTTTATTTGGGAAGTTATTATTGCCTGGCACCCGATAGAGCTATCTGGAATTTGAATAAATTGGATCAGACAAAAGGTCCAAACTTTAAAAAGTTATTAATCTTTGGAGCATTACAACCCAAATTTAGAAACTGTTCAGCTGGGTGGTTAGGGTTTTCTGGCATATCAGCAGCTAAGGCCATAATGTGCTAAATGAGATTTTAAAAAAGTAAAAGACATATAACCGCAAAGTTAAAAGCAAATATGGAAAAGATGTAAAAGGCAAAACCAATAGATGTAAATAATAGAAATAACAATAAAAATAGACATATAAAGAAGATAAAACAAGCCAGGTGTAAAAGACACAGGCCAGAGCTTGATCATGGATACTGGATTTGCTGCACTGGTGGGCTTCTGTTGAGGGAAAATCTGGTGATATGTTCACTGTTTCATGTGAGTTGCCAGTCTTAAGTGATCAGAGGTACAGGATACTTTATATCAAGCTGGTTGACAATCCTGATCAGAGGCCATTGCAAGCACCTCAACCCTCACTTAGCTACAGGGCATTGCCAATCCTATACTGGAGTAATGTGTCTCATGCAGGTATATATGGCTCTTGAAAAGGTGGTGCCTGATGTTCTATCAGAATGGGTGGCTTCAGCCTTTAGCAGTGATTTCATGTCCCGTGTCTGTAATCAAGAGGCTGTTAGATATCATTTGCCCTACTTCCCACAACAAAACTTTTCTTTAAAAATCCTACTAATCATTTTCTCTCTGTAGGTTGTGGAACATGAGGACGTTAAATAGAGATTATTCTCTTGACATCTTCATGCAGGAATTCCAGTGTCATAATGTAACATTCCAAATAAATGCAATAATGATTTCAAGTTGGATCCTTCTTTAGATCCAATTAGTTTAATGCTCCGGATAGCTGATACGGGCGCCAGGCAATAATTAACAAATTGCGAAAAAAGTAGACTAAGTTTAAAGTAGGGTTCAAAATGCCAGCGAGCGTTAATGAGTAAATAGTTAGAATCAAAATTGATTGTCAAAAAGTCTAGATGCTATAAATCTAAATTCGCGTTGCTCAAGAGAAAAAATTGTACAGACTCAAAAGGTTTAAAATAACAAACAGATTTATTTCCAAAATAGTTCAACTCACCAAGACATCAATGAAGATGATACATCAAACTCAGTGCCTCTGCACTCTATGCCTACACTCACTGAGTGCCTCTGCACTCTATGCGCTCTCTAGTGCTTCTGCACTAACTGCTCCTGTGACTCACAGGTCACCGGTTTAAAAGACAAGAGAGGGATGCACGCCGGGAAAGACATTAACATAAAGTGATGAACGACGCAAGCTATGACGCAAGAGGGGGCGTGTCCTTGTGCACGCGTTTAGCGGTGACAGTCGGAAGATCGGAGTTGCGCATGCGCAACTCACAACTATTGGAAATGAGTGCTGTGATGCCAAAAAGGAAATAAAAAATCCCCCAAATGATAAATATAACGTAAATTAAACAAAACTGATTAAGGTAAAGCAAAAGTGAACGATGGGGCATCACAATAACCTTGATATTCTAGACTTGCAAGAGACTAGATAGGCAGGAAAAGGTCAGATACTTAAAATAATTTTAAATTTCTCCTTTCAGGGGTGGAAAATGGAAAGCATCTCCAAGGTATAAGGTTTGCTTCTCAGCAGACATGCCAGTGATGCTCTTCTAGGATATAACTGCATTAATGAAAGATTTCTTACAACTATCAAGAAAGGAGATATTTCTCTTGTGCTAGGTGACTTCAATGCTGAAGTTGGTATTAATGCTGAAGATGAACCTTTGGGCAGGAGTTTAAGGTCCCTTTGGCATTGGTAGTTCCAATGGCAATGGACATCATCTTCTACAGGTTAGTAACCTTAATGGTTTGCGAATAACTAACACATACTACAAACACTGTGACATTTATAAATACACATGGGTTTCACCTAATGGGTTGCACAGAAATATGATAGATTATAATTTAACAGATAGATTATAATTTAACAGCAAATGGGCTAGTTCGGTTAGAAATACCAGATCATATAGGGGACAAAACTGGTGAAGCCAATGGTAATTGGTAACATTACTTGGTGAAGCTAGGTAATTAATGACCATTACCTGGCTTCACCAAGTAATTCCTCTATAATTATCACAAGAACTGTGATAATTATATATAGAGAGCACAGCTCCCAAGATTTTCCAAGTGTTTTGCAACTGAAAAGCTTAAGAAATGTACTACGGTTAAGAAAATTACTTTTAACACTGAAGGTCTGAAAGATCCAGATATAGCCAAAGCATAATTTGATATGTTACTTAGTCATTATGACAATCATGGTTTGCTTACTACTGAAGATGGGAAAGAATGGGATAAGTTTAAATAGACTTTTCTTGGAACCGAGTACTCTTTTGGATGAAAGGGAACAAAGGAAACAAAATTATTTGAGCGATAAGGAAATAAAACTTATTTCTGAAAGAAGTAGATGCAAGATTAATATGAATCATCACCCTACTAGTCATAACAGATGGCATTACAAGCTTATTACAGGAGAAAAGGATCAGTTAACAGCTGAAAAAATCTTTGGATTGATGGCTTGGCTGACAGAGGAATTAGACAGCATAACAGCAGGGGGTTGTACCAGATAGTTAATGTCATGTGCGGTAAGAAACTGACAGGTACACAGGAATTGAAGGATAATCATGGTAAGGTGGTTGAAGGTGAGGATTCTGTGATGGCTATATGAGCTGAGCATTCCAGAGATGTTCTAAACAATGTGATTATTTCTACTCACATTATTTGTAATGAGGATAGATGCATTACTAGGTTTAATGATGGCCCTATATCACATTCTGAAGTCACTTTGGCAACTCTACATTAAAACTGCATAAATCCACAGGGGTGGATGAAATCACCACTGAAATGCTTAGAGCTGAGAACATTTGTGTTGTCACATAGCTGACTGAAATTTTGAATATTTCTTATGATAAAGGTATGGTACCTAAGGATTTTATTAGAGCTATTATTGTCCCAATTTTTAAAAAAGGTTATCACAGTTCTTGTGATAATTATAGAGGAATTAGTTTACTTTCTGTTCCAGGTAAAGTTCTTTGGATGATTATACTTAACAGAATTAAGAATTTTGTTGATGGACAACTGTGTGACGTACAGTGTGAATTCAGAAGTGGTAGGGGATGTACAGATTAAATATACTGCTCACAAAAATTAGGGGATATATTATCGCTTCATATTCATTTTGAAATATCCCCTAATTTTTGTGAGCAGTATAGTTTCACTTAGGCAGATTCTTGAGAAATGTTTAGAGTTTCAGAATCCTTTGGTTACTAGCTTTGTTGGTTTCAAAAAGGCTTTTGCTCTGTTGATCGACATAATCTGTGGTTAATCATTAGATCATATGGATTTCCTTAAAAGTTAGTGTAATGAAAGCTTTCTATAATAACACTGAGTCATGTGCGAGAGTTGGTAAGGCTTGTAACACTTGGTTTAGCATTACTTCTGGTATTTGACAAAGGTGCATTTTCTCTCCCTTTCTCTTTAGTTTGGTAATTGATTATGTTATGTGAAATTCACTGCAAGGGAAAGATTTGGCCTCAAATGGTCTGGAGATATGAAAATTTCTGATTTAGATTATGCTGATGATTTAGCCCTTTTGGCAAATGATGCTGATGAGATGAACTCTTTCATTCGAGCTGTTGATGAGACTGGTAATAGAGTAGGTTTGGTTATAAACAGAGAGAAAACTAAAGTGATGAAAATTGGTCAGGCAGGCTGTGATTCAGTTAATCTGAATGGTTGCAATCTTGAGCAGGTGTCACAGTTTAATTATCTTGGGAGCTATGTAACATATACTTTGTGATGTGCAGCATGAGATTAACAGACAAATGTGGATTGCTGCCAGAACGTTTAAGAATCTATGGAGAGTGTGGAGAAATAGGCAAATACACCTAAAGGCTAAAGTTAGACTGTAGTTTGGTTCTTTCTAGAGTTTATGGAAGGGAAACTTGAACCTTCTGTAAGCATGATAAAAGGAACATTTAGTTCTTACACATAATCATTTGTAGTTATATTTAAGTCTAAGGCTATAAAAAACTCTTCAAATTACTCTCAACCTGAAATTTCCTAATCATGAGATAGGAGACAGTTAATTATTTCATGGTTGAATACAGTTATTATTAAAGTGGTAAGAAAGGAAGAATATTTTGCTGCTTTATCCAAGTTGTTGACAAAATCCTTGGAGAGATGGTTTATACTATGTTATCCAAGTTGATGTTGAGAAGCTTGGAAAATCATAGGCTGATGCACTCATTTTTGGGACACACTACTGATTGTTGTTATAGTCTACCTTCTCTTTGAGATGCCAGTCCTGGTTACACACTTTTTTTAAAATGACTCAGCTCTGTTGTTACATGTGTGGTCACTTCTACAGTGATTTATCACCTCTTCTCTTCTTCAACCATGGGGTTGCCTCTTAAGATTTTTTTTAACACACCTAAATTAAATAACTCAAGAAAAAACTTCCCCCCTTGCTAAAAGTTTTACATTTCATTTTTCAACATCAAAATGAACATAAAAACAAAGAACCACTGCTACGTGCATTTCACGAGGCTTCACATGTGATGATGGGGCTTCACATCACTGCCTGATGAAGCCCCATGTGAAATGCACGTAGCAGTGGTTCTCTGTTTTTATGTTCATTTTGATGTTTTTTATGTTCATTTTCATATTTTTTATGTTCATTTTTATGGCATGTGTTATAAGATTCATAAAACATGCATAGTATATGAATATACCATCATGAGAATCATATTGGGAACTACTGTTTTAAAGCATAATTGCTAGAATCAATCAATCAGAATGATATCAGAATTATCAATATTATCAGAAATGATATAAAATATTATATAAAACCAATAACTGATTATAAGCTCAGCAGCCAAAAATTTTAGTCACCTCTGTAATTTCTCACCTAATACTACATACATAACACCTCACTTCACATGAGTTACAGCAGCAATCTTGTTAGGCATGGACCACAATATTCGGATATAATTTTTACTTAAATTCTAGTCCACTCCTCCAACAATAGCACTCATAGTTCAGACAGATTATGTGGATGCCAATTTCAATGTTTCATTCTTTGTTCCAGAGGGTCCCAAAGGTTTTCAACGAGATTTACATCGGCAAAATTGCAGGCCAGTCGAGGTGTCCCAACATTACCTTATGTTCTTCATGCCAGTCAAGGGTAGGGTTATTTTACCTCTGAGTGGCACTTCTTTGCACACCATGGGCTAAATGGCCAGGTCACATGGACCTCGAAAGCTCAGAGAAGGTTGGAGGAGAGGATCCACTGGAACAGCTGTTGGGAGACAGATGGCAGCCTCTAGGCTATCCAGTGTGTTCTTTAACATACACAAGGTACGCTCTCCCACACACTGACACATGGCTTAATGTCCCATCCGATGGACAGTGGCCTTTCCAAGTCCATGCCAGTCAAGGTGTCCCAATATTACCTTATGTTCTTCATGCCAGTCACAAACAGTTTTGACCCTGTAGCTGTCATCCTGGAATAACAGAGTGTCTATGTTGTGTTTGTTCTTTGAATGAAGTACAAAAGGCTATTTAAAAATATGCTATTTTTAAAAACAGAAGGGTTTGAAAGCTGTTACAAAGTACACATAACTATTTTTTTTCCCTGCTTTACACTCTTTTCTGCCTTAAACCAATTTCAGTATTCCTAGAATTATTTTGTCGAAGCTTTAACTAAAAAGTGAACTTTCTTAGCCAGAGCTCACTCTTCAAGATGCTGCAGCTTAAACTAGGTCATAGCTCTCAGCAGGGAAAGATGCAGGTGGCTAACAAGTGTGATTTCCTTGTGTTAAGTGGCTTCAGAGTAAAATGTTTACAGCATTATTCCCACACATTGGATATTGTCTCCCTTTGTAAAGTTAGTATTTTATTTACTTTTGTTATAATTAAACCTTAGTTTTCATTTCTGTAGATTATTCCATTAATTATCAATCTTTCAGAATTATGCTATGTCGGATGGCGGCTTACAAGTTGTATTTATTTTATTGAACATCATATTAGCTTATATGTAAATTTTTTGAATTATTACTTCTGTGTTTTCCAGTAAAATAACTTTACTATTGTAACATTTCCTGAAAATGAATGAAATAATGGATAAGGAAGCAAATAATACTTCCTTGGCATAGAAATCAGTCTTCCTGTGGGAGAACAATTTTGGCAAGGGCTTTTAAACCCACCTCCTTACACTGAAGGAATTTTACTCTCCTTGGCATTCTTTTATTATACTTTTATATTCAATAGTTTTAAAA
Source organism: Ryuthela nishihirai (assembly GCA_038380435.1). Taxonomy (NCBI): domain Eukaryota; kingdom Metazoa; phylum Arthropoda; class Arachnida; order Araneae; family Heptathelidae; genus Ryuthela; species Ryuthela nishihirai. Next base: position 2,007,468 of record JAWZYU010000025.1, read on the forward strand.
GCATTTAACCCCCCCCCCCCAATATATTGGCTGTACCACTCTGAAAATCCCATTAATGTGAGCAGTACAAGTCATCTTGTATAATGCTGGCACATGTTTTAAAATATACCCCACTGAAAAGAATCATTAAAAGAAATAAAAACCATGTTTCAGGTAAATATTAATTGGAAAGAAGTTTCCAGTCAATTAATATATAATTTAACTGTTTTTATTCTGCAGGTTTTCCAAAATTAAGGCCTTAATTGCATAGTCTGATCCTTTTTTTACTATATCACAGTGAAAAAGTCTTATTAAAATCAATAAGTTTGTAAATTTAATTTTCATTTTCATAAAATTTGAAATTCTGTTTAAATTTGTATAAACATGACCTATTTTGGTTGGTTATTTTTTTTTAATTCTAAATCTGACTTGTTTATTTTACTCAGCACAGTTGGCAAAAAGCCTGGACTTTTATCAAAGTATGATACTGAGAAAAAAAAAACTACAAAATGATAGTAATTTCCTTGCTTCAAGTAGAAGCTTATTTTTCTGTTATTCAGAAAAAAATAGCCTTTCTATTCATGTGCATTTTTTTGTGCATGTGTGTGTGTGTGTGGGGGGGGGGGGGTAAATAAATTATTTGCATTGCCAGATGCATTTTTTTCCTATGACTAAAAAAAAGTCTCCAATAAAATAAAACTGGTCCTTTTTTTAGAAAATATTTTATTTTCAGAAAATCCAGAATTAAATGCTGAATAATTTGACACATAACATTCCACATTTCTTTTCATTACTTATTTGTAAAAAAAATTCAAACAAAAATATTTTTTTGGCTGACACATTGAAAAAATAGTCAGGCTTCTGGATGTAAACTAGTTTTTCAGGTGGGACCCTGGAAGGGTTAAATATTGAATAAATATAATTAAAAATTAGGATTTAGATAAATATGATTCAAACCTCTTCATTCTCATTTTCCTAGAAAATTATTATTTCTGATACATTAAAGTTAAAATTCTCTGTCATTGAGCAATAATTTTTTTTTGACTTATAAAATTCCATAATACTTCATCATCATCCTCAAGCAGCCATGGGATATGAAGGTCAAACCAGATCATGCAATTTAGTTCTCCAAGCATATCTGTCTTAACCACTTGCCTGACATGCCCATGTCAGACATGGGCATCCGCTTATTCCCGAAATTGACTTGCCCAAGCGTAGCACAGGCATCGTAATCTTTTAAGCTCTTGTTCTGATTTGCCCGTGTTTTCCTGTTTGTTTCCTTCAGGAAGTTCTTGTTTTACTCAGTAGGTGTCTTTAGCATACTACACACTGGTGACAGTAGGTGGAAACTTTTGTAACTATATTCCTATATTTTCATTAGTATGTCGATGTCCCATTAATCATCCCATTCATCAGCTGTTTTCGATAGACAAGTTGTTTCGGTGGTCTACTGCTTGTTTTTATTCAAACTTGGACATTTACTGCATTATTTGTCATATCTATCTTCTGTTTCTGAGCACACAGTAGAGTATTCTATTTATTTGTTGGTTCATAGTATTTATATCAATTATTTTTCTCAAATCACATCAAATGTAGTTTTAGTATATTGAATTATTATTATTTTCACATATAGTTTCCCGTTATGATGTCCGATTTTGATTCGAGTGATTCAGAAGAAGTTTCAATAAGTGATTCAGGAAGTTCATCAGAAGGTACAGACATCTTTTCTGATATTGATGAGGATACAACTGCTGAATTGCTTGATGCAAGAGTTTGGTGTCCAATCAGTTCACATCAAGATCCCAAGCCACCTCCTCCAAGGTTTCCTTTTACTGCTTCTCCTGCTATACATTTAGAAAATGATGGACGTGCTGATATTCTTTATTATTTCGAGGCTTTTATTGATGATTATCTAATTGATTTGATAACAGAGCAAACCAACCTATATGCTGACCAGTGCCTAAAATCTTCTGTTTTTAAAACATTTTCAAGGCGAAAAGAATGGCAGCCAGTAAAGTCTAGTGAAATTAGAGTGTTTTTAGGTTTGATTATTCTGCAGGGAGTAATAAGTAAACCAGTGGAAGAATGGTATAGGTAAAAGAAACAGACAATTCTTACTCCATTCTTTGCTAAAGTAATGTCATACTGTAGGTTTGTCCTCCTAAAACGCTATCTGCATTTTTCAGATAATAGTGTCTTTGATAGGGAAGCACATCCTAATGCCAAACTAAATAAAATTTGGCCTGTACTTCTTTATCTGAACAAAAAGTTCTCAAGTTTGGTGACACCTGAGAGGGACATTTCTAGTGATGCAAGTCTCATGCTTTATAAGGGTAGGCTAGCATGGATTCAATATGTTCCCCTAAAAAGAGCCAGATTTGGAGTAAAAACTTTCATGCTATGTGAGTCAAAGTTCGGATATATCTGGTCAATTATTATTTATACAGGAAAAGGGTCAGTACCGAATGAGGAATATAATAATCTACCTATATCATCCCAGATTGTTCTAGCACTAATGAAACCCTTACTAGGTAAAGGTTATTGTGTGACTACAGACAATTACTACACTTCCCCAGAATAGGCTGATTTGTTGATTGCTAAAGGAACTGATACCTATGGGACATTGAGAATTACAAGAAAAGAAGTTCCAAATGACATGAAACAAAAGAAGTTGAAAAAGGGGGAATTCGCTGCCTTTCAGAGAGGTAAAGTGATGGTGATGAAATGGCAAGACAAGAAGGTCGTTACTCTACTCTCTACGGTACACAACACTGAATTTGTGGACATGAAAAAAAGGGCAAAGGTGTTACGGAAGCCAAAAGTTATTGTTGAGTACAATGATACAATGGGTGGAGTGGATAGGGCAGATCAGCACCTGACAAACTATCCCATTATAAAAAGAGGGGAAAAGTATTATAAAAAAATATTTTTCCATTTGTTAGACAAGGCCACTTGGAACTCATTTGTGTTGTACAGGAAGAATGGTGGAACAAAAAGAAACCTTGACTTTAGAATGGAACTAGTGGAAAATATAATTGAGAAGCACCACACAGAGGATATGAGATCTAAACGTGGAAGGCCTTTGGTAGAACCACATCCCCTATGCCTGATTGCAAGGCACTTCCCTGACTACATTCCACCTACAGAGAAGAAGGAAAAGCCATGTTGGCAGTGTGCAGTTTGTTGTGCCAAAAGGGTTGAAAATGGCAAAAGAATAAGAAACAAGGTTCTATTGCCAGGAATGTGTGTTGGACTTTGTGCAGCACTGTGTTTCAAAAACTCGCACTGAAGGTTTTTTAGAAAATTTACGTAAAACAGTGGTGTAAAAAAATAACAGTTATAATTACATAGTTACATAATCTAGTTTGGTTACATAATCTATCTAAAACCTAGATTATTTATATTTCACGCAAAAAAAATCAAATTAGAGCTTTTGAAAAATATTTTTAAATTTCAAAAAAAGGTGATAAGTGAATCAAAATTGTAAGATTTTTAAATTAATAAATTAAGTATGATTTTCTGTAATTGTCTGTTTTTCCTAGTCATAGACATATGAATAGAATGAAAAAATAAAAAACCTGACATTTTCTGTGCAGCAAACAATTAAAAACCCATCAAGCAAGTGGTTAAGCTACATCTGGCCACTGCACACCAATCCACAATCAAGCTCAGAGCTTTATTCCAGTCCACCTAGTGTATATGTTCAGCACAAGGAGCCTGTGTGGTTGACCACTCCTCAGCAGGGTAGGAAAAAAAAAAGTATCCACAGTTGTCCAAGATCAGTAGGCCACATTGATCTGGAACCCCCCCGCCCTCCCCACTTCTGTTCCCTTCCACAAGAGAGTATCTCTTTTGAAAGGTACTATTGGCCAGCACCACAAGAAAGCATAGCTGAACATTTGGTGCTGGGCCTGGACGGTTCTATGCAATACAATATGAGTATTGATAAATTATCAACAGGGATATTGTGATAATTATACTTTTAAATTATTATTTCTGAACTTACATGATTTTGAATGTAGCTTTACACTGATATACATGCAATATACTTGAACTGCTTTTAAGTGGTATATATTAATCTATCCAAACTATAATAATCTAAACTATAATATATTTGCATAGAGAATGGTCATATTCAGTCTGTTATTTTGAAAAATTTTGATGTTTAAACCATGTAATTTCAACATGACAAAAATAAATACAATGCTTTTAATCTATTTACCTAGTATCTTACCTGTGTATAGTTAAATATAACCGCATCAGCTCCGTAAAATCAGGATTACCATAACCAAGCATAGATGTGAAGTTAAATGACCAATCCTTATTGACATCAATTGCATTAATGCTGCTTTTATCTTGATACATATTGTTGTATATTCTGGCAGCAATGTGTGGTAACTTTGCAATCAGTTCCATTGCATCTTCAAAAGTATACTATAGGAATAACAGAGTTAATGAATATCTTAGAACTTTTAGGAGAATAAACGAGCTCAATGTAAAAGTTCATTAGACTTAACTTTATAGAGAGTCTCCAAGTTGCAAACAGGATGTGTTCCAAAAGTTTTTTCACGTCTTTCTTCAGAACTTAGTTTTTCATGAACACAATAATATAAATGTGGTTAGATTCCCAAGCCATGACCAATAGCATATTTAACTCATAATTAAGCTGAAACATATAACATTTGAAATTAATAAAAGATGAAAACAATACTACAGTACTGTGCGAGTTAGTTGGGACAAGTGAAGCCTGGAGAACCTCTTCAATCCGGCCACATCCAGCAATCCCCCAAACACCCACCCAAGGTCATATTTTGGGGATGTTTCACAGCTTCCGGGCCACAGACGCTTCACCCCATTGAAGGAATGATGGACAGCAAAATGTACATAGGCATTCTGGAGTCGAAAATGGTCCCAACACTGCAGAAGCTATTTCCTAACGGCGATGGGGTATTTCAACAGGATCTGGTTCCATGCCACAATTCTAAGCTTGCTTAAGAGCTTCTTTACTCAGCAACATTTGAAGGTATTGGAGTGGCCTGGAAATTCACCCGACCTAAATTCCATTCAAAATTTGTGGTCATTATTAAAGCGCACTATCTAAGATGGATTGCACGACGAAAACCAAAATGATAGAAAGTGTCATAAAAGTGTGGTACCAAGACCCTGAAGTGAAGGAGATGTGTGGAAAGCTAGTGGCATCAATGGTTGACAGGGTGAAAGAAATAATTAAAGCTAAGGGGGGGGGGGGGGGGTCACATTCACTATTAACTACACTATTAAACAAATAAATATTTTAGTTGTGTCTTTGTTACTGTATTTTCCTATTGTCCCAACTAATTTGCACAGTACTGTATTATAGCAGAATGAAACAAAAAAAAAAACTGGGTTGTTTTGCCTCTTAGTGGCACTTTTTTGCACATGATAGGCTAAGTGGGAAGGCTGCATGGACCCCTGAGGGATCACAAGGTTGGGGGAAGAGGACCACTGGATAGCTGTTAGGAGACAGATGGTAGCCTGCCATCAAGACCATCAGCATGTTCTTTAACATGCACAGGGTGTGGCTCTCCCACACATGGGGCAGCAGCTTTATGTCCCATCTGATGGACAGCAGCCTTTCTAAGCCCATCAATGTCCCCTACTAAACAAGGGAAGGGTGGGATACATTTGCAAAGATAAATCTCAATGTTGGCCCAGCTGGGACTTGAACCTCAAAACTACAGATTATGAGCTTGGTGTGCTGCTGAGCCACCCCTGCAGCTTCTTGAAAAGGAACAAGTTTAAAAACAAGAGACAAAGAGGTAGAATTTGACTTTTCTGAAATGTTGATGATATCCAGGAACTTTCAAGAAATCTACAGGTTAACTTGGGAATAGGTTTGCCTCTTTTGGGTTCATTAATAGGTGATTTCAATGTGTTAGCCATCTCTGACCAAACATTAATCTTCTTCAGAAATGTTTTGTTCTAAACAATTATTTTAAAACACTTTTTTTCCAAATCCTATATATTTTAAATATAAATATTACAATCCTTATAATTTGGCAAAAGCATAAAAGAAAAGCATTAAGAAATTAAGTTTTCAATTTCATTCTTTTTCAAAACATTTTATATGTATTTAATTACTTTTGACTTCTGATAATAACTTTTGTATCCATAATTTACAAAACATTCTATGAATGTTCATTCATCAAAATATACACAGACTGCAATGGAAAAGGGTAAACCAAAATATTATTAAAACAACTCAAGTCAGTAGGTGCACATGGTCATTTGGACCTCCAGTAATCTTTCCACCCCACCACAGTAAAATGCATTTCTCAAATGGCAAAATCATTTTATGTCTGTGTAGTGGGAATATAGAAGTCAACTAAATGAGCAGACATGCACAAATGAAAGATAATTATGGCCATCTAAAATGCACATCCTCTTAGGTTATATGGCATTGGAAAACTTCGACAGCTACTTTATTTTCCATAGTGAATTTCCTTTAACATATGGCACATTCAAGACAACTCTATAGTGAGGCAAATCTTGAGTGATTGGTGGGCAAGCCATGACAGCCCCCATACCTCTAATGATCCTGAATGTTCAGCAATTTGCTTCAATATAATTCCACAGAACATCCCTGGAGGGTAAAAGCTACACTCTGCTGCTGCCACAATTCCCGAGGGTGATGACTGGTTTATATATGAATTATTAGTCTTATGATTGAATCATTAAAATATTAAGGTACGTAACAGCTTCATATGTTCAAGAATTCCTGAGTCAGACATTTGTAACTATGGAACTTCCTATTAATTATTATTGTGATTTAATTATTATTAATTACTTTCAATTACTAGTGCTTTTAGAAAAACAAAACAGGTATATATATAGAACAAACTCGTCAATACCAAAATCAGTGCCACATATCAGCTTCAATTAATATGATAGATATTATGTGGATTACAGACATATCTCACATAGAAGAATCTGAAGTTGAACAATGTGCAGTATGCTGTTTTGATTAACAGAGTCAGCTTTTGATTGAGTTTCTGGATTGTGACAACACCATCAATTTGCAATGATATTACAAAATTATGGACATTTGAAGGCATGAAATAAAGTTAGAGTGACCAAAGAACTTTTGAGTAAAAGGTTGTTTCGTTGCACGATAACGTTTATTTTCACATTGCCCGACTAATAGTAATGAAGCTGAACAGGTACAGTTGGGAATACCTGAACATCCTATAGTCCTGGCATCTCCCCTATTAGATTTTCATACTTCCATCATCATCATCATCATCCTCAAGCAGCCATGGGCTACGGAGGTCCAACCAGACCGTGCAATTTAGTTCTCCAAGCAAGTCTATCCTGAGCTACATCTACTGCATCTGGCTACTGCACACCAATTCTAACAAGGTCCTGTTTGACATTGTCTGCCCACCGCATCCTAGGTCTCCCCTTCTTTCTAAGGCCTTTAGGCACACTGTTCATAATCCTATTCGCCAATCTATAATTATTCATACGGGCAACATGGCCAAACCAACGGAGTCTCTCTCTGCACAATAAGCTGCTAAAAGGAGGTTGCAAACTCCTTTGCCTAACCTCATCATTAGTTACAAAGTTGAACCACCTAATGCCCAAGATACTGCGTAAGCATCTGGAATCAAAAGCATCTAGTTTCCTGTTATCTCGTTTACAAAGTGTCCAAGTTTCACTACCATAACTAACCCTAGAAAGAACCAACCTATTATACAGTCTAATTTTAGTCTTTAGGTGTATACGCCTATTTCTCCACAATCTCCATAGATTCTTAAAAGTCACGGCAACAATCCCTATTCGTCTGTTAATCTCATGCAGCACATCACCATTATCTGTTAAGTAGCTCCCAAGATAATTAAACTGTGACACCTGCTCAAGACTACAACCATTCAGATTAACTGAATCACAGCCTGCCTGACCAATTTTCATCACTTTAGTTTTATCTCTGTTTATAACCAAACCTACTCTACTACCAGTCTCATCAACAGCTCGAATGAAAGATTTCATCTCATCAACATCATTTGCCAAAAGGGCTAAATCATCAGCATAATCTAAATCAGAAATTTTAGTGTCTCCAGTCCATTTAAGGCCAAAATCTTTCCCTTGAAGTGAATTTCGCATAACATAATCAATAACCAAGCTAAAGAGAAAAGGAGACAAAATGCACTCTTGTCGAACACCAGAAGTAATGCTAAACCAATTGCTACAAGCCTTACCAACTCTCACACACGACTCAGTGTTATTATAGAGAGCTTTCATTATGTTAACTAACTTGTCATATGATTTCACAATCAACCACAAATTATGACGATCAACAGAGTCAAAAGCCTTTTTGAAATCAACAAAGCTAGCAACCAAAGGTTTCTGAAACTCTAAACATTTCTCAAGAATCTGCCTAAGTGAAAATATCTGATCCACACATCCCCTACCACTTCTGAATCCACATTGCTCATCACACTTCTTATACTTCACATACTTCCAGACCTCTAAAAATGCCATGAAAGGGAAGAGTTGGAAGATGAGGTTTCGTACATTGTCAGACTTCCTCATGCACCAGCCAGAGTCAATCTATGAAAAAGGATACCATGTTGCTAATTTCATATTGGGGCAAATGCCTTAATAGGCAGAGCGAATTTGAATCAATAAATGATTTACACTTTATTTCCAATGCCCACTTTTCATTTGAATGACCCTCATACACTGAGTAATTATTGAATTATGACCACCTACCTAATATTGTATTGAGCCAACTTTCGTATGGATAATGGGCCATAACCATATTATTATCGATTCTACTAGATATCTGAAGATGTCAAAGGGGATCTGTAGCCATGTGGGTCTGCAAGGCATTCAGGAACTGCAAGACACAGTTCTTAAATGAAGGATGGTGGTGGATCTCTGTACCTATATCACACTGCAGAGTGTCCCATAAGGGTTTGATGGGATTGTTATCTGGTGGCCAAAAAAGATGGGTGATGGCTGCTATGCATTCCTTGGACCACTCCTGTACAGTCCAGGTCCATGAAAACACAGCACATTATCATCCTGGAAGATTCATCCCTGGTTGGGAACAGGTGTAATATGGAAGAGTGCATAGTCTGATAAAAGCTGCCAGTAGCCCAGACTTGTCATGTTAGTCCATATGCATCAAGAATACATGGTAGTAATTTAGCTGAATTCATCACTGAGATCAACAGAGAATTGGGTGAGCTACCAGTAATCCACACAGAAATCACTGATATTAGCTAAGCATTAAACTTCCTGTCCAAAAAGTATGACGATTTGATTAATAAATTTAAATTATATTATTCAATATAAGAAACAAAAAAATTGATAAAGCAAAAGATGAAGAAATCTTGATTTTGAAATTGCAACTAAATAATTTAGAACAGTATGGGTGCAACTGTCACATAGAAATTCATAATATACCAGGGAATCTTATAGAAACAGACAAACCTTGATCAACATAACTAATTTGATAGCCAAAAAATTTGAAATCACAAACCACAGAGAAGGAGATATCGATGTTATACATAGACTGCCACAGAAGAAAAATATAAAACTGCACCTATCATAGTGCAGTTCACCAGCAAAAAGGTTCCTGATATATGGGTAGAAATTAGGAAAAAATGTATCACTCTCAGATATCTATAAGAATCACGATCCCACCAACATCTACATATTACACACTGTATATGCAGAGCTCATTTCTTCTGTTGATCTCCAATCTTATACCCGATGATTTTTGATGGCAGGTGTCATTTCATGCTTCTGTGATGCAAAAGTAACTTCACCACAAATGTAACAAAAATGACCTGCATTGTTCACACAAGAACAAGGCATATCACTCACATAATAGTACCTGCATACAATCATGAATGGACAATAACTGAGGAAGCAAATGATTCAATAGCTCCCGAGTATTGCATTGCCTCGAATGATGTAATAGCTCCCAGGTATTATGTTACCTCAAATGATGCAATAGATCCAAGGTATTACGTTGCCTTGAATAATGTAATAACTCCCAGGTATTATGTTGCCTCAAATGATGCAATAACTCCCTGGTATTGTCACCTCAGTGCTTCATACAGCACGTAAAGACTCAAATTAATATACACTGTATATGACCATAGCTTCCTGTATTTTCAAAACAAGAGCCAATCATCAGTTTTTAATGTAATAATCACATTTAGTACCTCGATATTAGTGAAAAATGGCTGATTTCATTTCCAAAACATTTTCAGTGTTATACAGTATTATTAGTAATTAATTGATATGCAGATATCATTCATCAATTAATGAGGTAATGAAGTGATGGAATATACCTTTTATAGGAGAATGAATTCCTTAGAAAAATATTTGAAACATTTTTTTTTGTCTCACCTGAAAAAAACATTAAAACTGGTACTATGTACAAAAGCTTAATTTGTGGACAGCTGTCTCTTTTATAATACGTGAATTACAGATATCTGGAATCATTTTACTATTGTTTGTGCAATGCTTTCTTTCTATATGCAAGATTTTTGTATCATCATGTTTTATTTATATGTGTAGTTTATCTTGTACTGTAAGTGAATTTTCTGTAAAAGAACATTGCTCGTCTCTAAGCATATCACATTTTAAGGGAATTTGTATCTTTACTAAAATGTTGTTAAACTCAAAGTTACAGGTAGGATCTCTTTGCTGTAGTTCAAAATGTTATGACTCCTTCAAACAATGGGATGTAACACTTCTATATTAACTGGTTGAAGGCTATTATTTATGGAGGGATATTCTATTCACCAGTATTGTGGGTTGCTATATGGTGAATGTAATGCAATGTCTGAGAAGCAGTCTGATGATACATGGTATGTTTTCTGGAAGCTCCACATCCAAATCTGTTCAGCATCAGCCTCACTGTTTGACATCTCAGAGAAAATGGAGTGGAAACAAAAACAGGAAAATTGTGAATTTTTCTAAACTACAATTCTGAGACCAAAATATTTTTTGGGCTACAATAAGATGGGAAGAGTTGATAGTTCAGATCAATGCCAGAACTAGGTATTCTTGTGCCCAGGGTAAAAATTCTGAATTACGTTGCACCTCTCCTCCCCAGACAATGATTATGGATTTATGGAGCAATAGAATCATACAATATATATATGTTTACCACAAAAATAATGTAAGTACAAAGAATATAATATACACAAGGAAAAAATTACTTATATAATAAAATACAACTCACAAATAATTATTATTATATATGACTTTTGTATAGATTTATGCAGGGCCAGATTAAATGCAGAGCCATGGCTTCAGGGCTACAGCTTGATTTTTTTTTTTTGCACTTATTTGAGGCATCTTTATTTTTTTAATTGCCTCAATTAATGTTTTTTTTTTTATAAAATAATGCAATTTCCATTATATTTGGACATATGTCTTAAGCAAACATAGCCATAGCTTTGCACTGCAAAAGGATCCCATTTAGAATTTTGTTCTAGAGCTCCAAATTACTTAACACAGCCCTTTTGTATGTATCTACATTTAGGAATAAATTTGCAATACCAGTAATGTATCAGAAATACCTTAAAAAATTTAAAAGACTTAATTTTTAAGTAATGAAATTTTTCATAAATGAGTAAGTCTGTGGTTTGTGTCCCAACTTTGCACCTGAGGTAGGTGTCTTGGTCACCTTACTCTTTTTATGGCACTGGTTCAGCTCAATTTCTTCAGTACCACCATTTGAAACAAAAATCCAAGAATTGACAGGGAAATATTTTTTTCCCCACATAGTGATTACAGCTGTTGAAAACGCATACCCCTTATTGCAAAGACAGTAATCCATGTGTCACTGCAAATTTAGAACTGACTTTATGAAGGAGTTGTCAGAGAATTTTATATGGCAAGGCATAATTCTCTGATAACTCCTTCATAAGGTCAGTTCTAAATTTGTAGTGACACATGGATTACTGTCTTTGTATAAAATTATATTATATGGCACTTGTATATAAAATTATGTGCCTTGCCACATAAACTGTGATCTCATACATCAAGCACCAGGCACTTTCCCTCAAATATCCCACAGGTGCAAGAAAAAGAACAGAAGTACCAAGTGTGCAATTGCATTGCCAACTAAAAATATGTTATTGTTTTTGAATGTCAAGATTATGAGACCTTACTATGTGGGTTACAATACCAAAAATAACTATGAAAATATTTGCTGTGTTTCAGGTAAATCTGTTATAATCATTTTGTTTAGAATAAAATGTTTTTCATTTAACATATAATTTTGTTTAGAAATAGTTCTGTTCATTGGGCTTCTTATAATTAGGTGTAAACAAAAAAAAAAGGCATTTAAAAAAAACTTATTAAAAATAATATATTTTGATTAAATATTTTACTAATATTCAACATTAAGTGTTCTCTAATTTGGTGCATAACATGACATATTTCTGTTCATTAACTGCTTCAAGGTTTTAAAACTGTTTATTTTCTAAAACTTAGAATGGCCACCAGAACAAGTTGTTTCAGGAACCATACACTGTGATGGTTAATAATGTATTTCACCTCTAACAATGAGTATTTAAAGTTACATTAAATTTTATCAAGCTTATGTATTACAACTATGTTACAAAATAGGAATAATACTATTTGATTTCTTCAGTACTTATAATTTTTTTAAATGTATTACATTGCTCCAAATGAGTTAATTGAATCATATCAGTACTTACTTCCCATAAACATGCTTTGGACACTCCTTCAGCATAAGCCTTCACAAATTTGCTTTCTGTCTGGCAAGCAACAACTGCTGCACTTAACTGTGACATAGGATGCATATGAGTAGGGAAATTGTTCAGCATTGTAACAATGTGAGGAGGAAGATCTGCTAATTCTGCCCACTCCTTTGACAAACATCTTACCTACAAAATTTTTCATTTCTTAATATTAAACTGATTGCTACATAACACTTAAAAGTTTAATTGACAAATAATTCTTGTGTAGTCACTACAAATTTACCCACCATCACTAAATTTTTTAATTAAAACAAAGATAATAAATCCAGGGATTGATGGCTGGCAGAGAAAGCTGTTAATGACAAAAGAGAGTTGCATTTGATTATAAATACCTTTGTGAGAGAGAAGAAAGAATAACACTGGGATTGAGGGATAAACATAGTATGATTAATGAAGATGAGGATTATTGTCATGGCAAGGTAGACTGAGCACTTCAAAGATATTCTGAACAATGCAACAAGTTTTACTTACATTGTTTGAAATGATGATAGATGTATTATTGGCTTTAATATTGTTCGTATTTTAAGATCTGACATTACCTGAGTGTTTTCTAAATTAAAATTACACAAGGCAGGATTAGATGAAATCACTGATGAAATGCTTAGATCTGGGTCTGTTATGTGGTCAAATGAAGTGTTAAATACTTGCTACATAAAGAAGTTATTTCTAAAGATTCTACTAAAGGTATTATTATCCCTATTTTCAAGAAAGGGGATCATAATTCTTGTGATAATTATAGAAGCATCAGTCTCCTCTCAAATCCAAGTTTATGCATTACTGTGCTAAGGCATAGATCTAGAAGAAAATGAAGAAAAAAGAATAGCCTTAAAAAAAGACTTGGCCTTAAACCCTTCCAGAGTCCAGTCTGAAATACTGGTTTGCATCCAGAGGCCCAGCTATTTTTTCACTCGCAGACAAATAAAAATCCACTTTAGAACTTTTTCCCAAATAACTAATGAAATGAATTATGGCATATATGCCAAATTAATCAGCACTTAATTCTGAATTTTATGAAAATAAAATATTTTTTAAAAAAAATGAAGACAAGTTTATTTTAATAGGGTTTTTTTAGAGTCATGTAGTAAAATAAAAATAAAAAGCATCTGGAATACAAATAAAATTTTATTTTAAAAAAAAGATGACAAAAAATCATTATAATGCATGAGTAGAAAGACTATTCCTGAATAACAAAAAAAAAAATTTCTACTTCTAGGATAAAAAAAAATTACTCTCTTTGAAATTTTTTCCTTGTACTATATTTTGAAAAAAGTCAAGGATTTTTGCAAATTGTGCTGAGCCAAACAAGTCAACTTTAGGATTTTTTTTCAACAAACATTCAATATAAATAGATCATGTTACGTACCAAAATAAATAGCATTTAATTCTGAATTTTATAAAAATAATGTTTGTAAATTTGTTTAAATATTTCAATTTTAATAGGATGATAAAGTGAATAGCAGGATTTAGAAAGGCAATTAACCCTTCCCGGATCAAGGGCACCTATAGACTTTGTTGTACAACACATGAAACTTCAGACTTTTTTTTAAATTGCCATTTGAAAATTTTCTTACATATATCTTTTTAAAAATATATAATTTAAGTTTGGAAAATAACATTTTCTTTTTTCATTTGATGCATATTTTATTAAACTAGAATATAAATAATTTGATAAAGCCATCTGATTGCCATATATAATACAAGAATAAAAACACCTTAAAAACACTGGTATAGACTGATGTACATTGTGAAAGTATTTTATTATTAGAAGTGAACAGATGAACTTCTGTATACTGCAAACCTAGCCTTATAAACAACTTAATACCTTATAATTCATCACATCCTGTCAATACCTTTCTTCATCTCTTAAAAATTTATTTACTAGAGCTACAAAATTATGTAAAACAACTATCACCTACAAACTGAAATCAAAATCATATTCATTAGAAGAGATACTAGCTATCCACTGAATCTTATTCAAAAATGTCATTCATCTACACTTGGATTAAATAAGCACCATACCACCAACAAATCAACAGACAACATCTTTAAATATACCAATTCTATATCACATTTACCTGCTTTGAATAAATATCATAAAATATCATGAGTACCTATCACGCCTTCCACCACTCTATTACGACCCATCTTGAATGACAGAGACTGCTACATTCCTACAGGAGGTGTTTACCTGATTCCTTTAAAAGATGATACCACTCCTAATAATAATGTCAAATCACCACTAGGATACATCGATATGACTTCAAGAAACTTACCAAAAAGAATTAGAGAACATCAATACGATATCAAGAAAAAATTAACAACTGCTTTATCTAGCACCATTATCAACCACAACGCAACTCCAATCTTCGAAGAAGCCAGAATTATTTCAAATCCTAATACTAAATATGAGCTTTCATATAGTGAAAAAATAATAATTCATATCAACAAAGATTTCTGCTATAATGATGAGTTATCAATTTTATTCACAGCTTGGAAACTCCTACCAAAAGATTACCCTAACCTAAATATCCTCATTAACAACAAAAAGTACTGCCAATTTTCTAATAAGATATAACAATAAAAAGGTGCCATCATACATATCATCCGATATATTACATCTCATGCATACACATCTCAATAATAATATCTCTTACATCTTTTTTTTCTTCAAATATATCTTCTCACAACATATTTTAAAACAGAAACCACCACCATTTTGCTGACAAAGAACATATTGTATGTTTTGAAATTTAGATCCTTCTACTATGTTATATGATGTACTTCAAGAACTCCTTGTTAATATTGTACATGATTTTACAATGATGTGATTCTGCAATGTTCTTGAATTATTACCATCAAGTTCGTCGATCAAGAAGCCACTTCCCCCCCCCCCCCATCTATTTGAACTGTGTGAATACTGCTTCGTTAAACCGAACTTTACTAATTTGTCTTCAACGTATCTCATCTGTGCACTTCTAGTAACAAGAAACTTTCACAATGTACATCAGTTTATACCAGTGTTTTTAAGGTGCTATTATTCTTGTATTATATATTTCACACACTGGGACATTTGAACTATTGATTGCCATATTTTAGAAGTGCTATAAGGTATTGCCAATTTTTTTGTTAACATTACTCTGTATTAAAGCAATCACCTGATTTAAGCTCATAAGTTTGACATAAACTATTATCAACATATTTTTCCTTCAATTTTTGAAAATCTAAAAATTAACAAAAAAAACTGCCATTTTTAAAAGCATCAGATTTTGGAAGTAATCACAAAGTACATATTGCCATTCTTTTTTTTTTCATTTTACACTCTTTTCTACATAAACTTATTTCAATATTCCTAGAATTGTTTTTATCATTTTCCTTGGCATTCTATGCAACTTTCCCACTCTTAAAATCGAAATTAGAAGTGAAAACATCCTTCTTTGGTGCAGCTGCACTTAATTAGCTTGTCTCACTGCTAATGTGGCAATGATTCATACATGCTATCTCTGTTCTATGTGCTATAAATAGCTCCATAATGGATTGTTTACAGTTTTAGTTTTTTACAATTAAACCTTAGTTTTCATTTCAGTAGATTTATTTTCGTAAATTATCGATCTTTTTGCCAATCAATAAGCATTGATTTTTCATAGTTATGCTATATTGGATGGCCAGCCTACAACTTGTTGCTGTGGATGTTTTATTTAATATTGCATTAGGTCATATGTCAATTTTTATTATGTTATTTATTACTTTTCCAGTAACACTTTGATCTGGTATAATTTTCTGAAAATAAACGAGGTAATACGGAAGTAAATTTATTTCTGTAGACTTCCATAAATTAGCAATCTTTTGATCAGATGATTCATCGATCTTTCCAAGTTATACTACATAGGAAAGATTATACTAGATGATTATTGAAGAAATAAATGAATTAATTACAAACAAAATAACACTTCATTGGACCCCAAAATACTCAGGAGCCATAGATAACAAACAGATGGATGAAACAGCTATAAAAGCAAGTGAAGAAACAACAGAAGCAGAAATATCACTCAAAAAGGAATATTTAAAAGAAATGAATAAAGAAATCACAAGAAACTACTTCCAACAGCAATTTCAACAGTCAAACTGTACAAAAACCATAGAAAAAACAAACCCAAAAATAGAGCCTTTAAAAGAATTAGCCTAAAAAAGAGGAAAACATTTATTACAAGACAATAGGGCATACAAGGCTAATTGAAACTCTATACAAAATTAAGCAAATATATTCTCCAAACTGCCAAATTTGTAAAATTAACAAAAATTCCAAACATTTATTATTAGAATGCAAAAACTATGAAAAAGAGAGAACTAAATTCTTTGAAAAACTTTAAGATATTAATATAACAGATATAATAACATTGCAAAATATCCTGAATAACAAGATTAAAAAAAGTGAGACAAACTGGAAAATGACTATAGATTTCCTCAAAAAAAGAAGCTTTTTTCTATAGGATTTAACTTCATTTATAAAGAGCAATCTTAGTCTATACAAGTCTACAGGAAGAACAAATCAAACCCATAAGGGGATTAACACAGCAAAAGACATAAGCAAGGAACTGCACCTACCCAAACAGCTGCATGCATCACAGTCTTAAGGCACAAAAAGAGCTCCCTTACTATAATACCCTTAACAAAGGAAGGGAAGGAAAAGGCAAAGAAACAATTACAAATATAAAGAAAAACAAATTTATTCAAATTTAAATTTTAAAAAGGAAAACCTAAAAAGATATGGTCATAAATAACAAATGAAAGGAATTCCACTTAAAAAAAAACAACTATATTAAGCAGAAAAATAAAAACTCAATGAAAAAAAGAGAAATAAAAAAAAACAAAACAGAAACATGGAAAAAGGGAAACTAATGGATGGCTATATACAGAGAACAAATGGAAAACGAAAAACAAATCTACACATGAAGAAATAAAGAAAAAATACAAAAACAAATATAAAACCTCCATCACTTTCAAACTTTAGACTTCCTTAATATCCTATTAATAATTATCAAAATGTTTTCAATTGGATTAAGGGGCCAACAAGTCCCTAACTTTTAAGTGGAATAGGTAGGGGGAGGATCAACAAGTCACTAACTTTTTATTGGATACTTGGAATTATCATTATAAAAAAAATTTGATTGCAGTTAAGATTCAATTTACAGAGTTAAACTCCAAATGATCAGATTTCAGCTCTGAGTAATTTGACTTCAGCTATATTTACTTTAAATGTCATAGCAGTTTTGAAGGGAGTTTGACTTCAATTCGACTAATGGAAAGCTTTGAGTTATAAAGTTTGACCTATAAGAGTTTTATGGCATCCTGAAATGGAGATAATTCAGTTTGCTTGTGGGTTAATGTAATAGTGGGTAAAGTACTATATAATTCAAATAAAAAAATAACTGAATAATGTTAAATGATAATTCTAATTCCAAAAACACATCAAGGTAACCTATGTATAACTTATGTATACATTGTAATTATTTACACTAAAAGTTATGTAGAAACTTGAAATATAAAAACAGTAGGCTTGCCTTAATAACCCTCTTAATACCAGGTAACACTTTATTACAGTTTGTATGCAAGTAATTCAAATGCAGGTATTTAGCAACAAGAGGGTAAAAGATGTCTAAATTATCTTCATTACCTTCAATACTTTACCTGTTCAACAGTTGGAATATCTTCTGTCAGTAATAACCAGAATAATCCTTCAGGCAATGGCTGCTCACCACCTGGTGCTTTTGGCAAAAGCTTTTTTATTTGAGGAATTGTAAAATCCCGGAATTCGATTCCATCTTCTGGATCAAGATGAGATGTTTCAGTTACAAGACTTTTCATTCCTCTCATGCCCCCATAAACCTGATAGCAAAAATAAGCATACAATACCTTTTTCAGTATTGTGTGATAAAATTTTCAACTTTAGGTAATAATTTACCATTAATGATTCACAATTTTTTAATAAATTTTAATTCATGAATAAATTGTTACACTTTCATCCTTTCTCCCCATAGATATTTTACAAACTTACACACAAAATTCTAATGAAGCCAAATGCAGGGAGTTTGAAGCTTCTTTTGTAAATGTTTACTAATAATCATATTTTTTGTGATTTTCTTTTTTACATCTGGTTATAAAGTGTCCCACACCTCCTTCACCCACCTACCCAAACATACATAATGAAGTGATGCCTCTTTAAAGTTCTGAAGGACCCAAAAGATGAACTAAAGAAACTTGTAAATTATATAGATATCAACTGGAAAAGAAATCATTTCTGCTTGAAGTATACAACACATTTCACTCAGTTATATTTAAACAATCTAAAATTCAACTCAGTTATATTTAACTATCTAAAATTCAACTTTAAGGACTATCTATAAACCAGATAAATCCAACCCAAACTTAATGAAGAACCACTAAGAAAAAAAAACATATATTCCTAAAGAGACACAGGAAAAAGTTCTCTACTTAACAAATACTTACATTTCTAATAAGTAATGAATTAAAATAAAAATTAGATTTTAAAAAAGTCAAGAAAATTTTTTGATTAAAAAACAAAAAAAAAACATTTTTAATAAGTGTTATGAATTGGCAAAATTGTTTAGTCATGCACCTAACAATGCTTGATCAAAAATAAAAAAATGAGCCAGATTCAGCATATTGACTGTTTCATGAGCCGCAAGTTCTTTTCAATGAGCCTAAAGTTCAACAGGACTGTTCTAAATAATAATGTATACAGGTGTTTTACAATAATGACACAAAAAATTAGTTTCTCATAAACTATTGGAAATAAATAGTATAAACTGGTTATTGGTTGACTGTTTGGGGTTTTATGGCACAGTGGCAACTGAAGCGATTATGCGCCAAATGAAAGACAAAACGATAAAAGACATGAAAACCCACAACCAATTTTAAAAATAACACAAAATACAATGAAAAAAATGTAACAACAAAGAGTGTATAAATAACAAATAAAACAATGATAGAAATACATAATAAAATCAACCCAGGTGTAAAGGATCTGGGCTAAAGGTACACAACAAAAACAATTTAGCAAAATCAAAGACGATTAAAATACCTAGTATATTTTAAAAATACAAAGACAGGCAGTAAAAAGCAATGGTCATATAAAAAATGTCCGAGTATAAGGGGCTCGGACATAAAATCATGAAAGCCAAAATAAAATTTATGATAGTTAAAGCAGAGCAATCAGTTAAATTATGTTTAATGGTTAAAATGATGTCACAAAACTCACTTCACGTTCATTGTCCACCCATAAAAAAATGAGTGATGAATGAGTGGAGCCAAGCAAGTACAACTTCCTCCTTGAGATTCGTGCAAAAACATGATTGCCATTGTTCGATAAAGGCTTGATCTTGAAAAGTTTGTTTGCAATGTGTTCCAACAAAGACCTCTGTCACTGTGACTGGAGCTAAATGGAATAAACACTGCCAGAAGCCCAGGTATACAACCAGCAGTGGAGACTCAGACAGGGGCATGGTCGACTTGGCAGCAGTGTCCTGCCAAATAACTGTCCCTGATTCCAACAAGACCGGGCACCCAACAGATAGTGGTTGGAACAATGATGGTTGTGACTGCCAGACAATGAGCTTCTAGCAGATCTTGAAAAGAACAGAACAGATCTTGAAAAGATCACTACAGGCTTTGATCTCTGTGAGGCATGAGCCTCACAAAGATCAAAGCCTGTAGTGAGCAACAAGAGTTGGTGTAAAGCACACACCAACGATGATGCTTAGACACCACAAGGTCCAAGGTGAGGCTGATAGTGTGCAACTCTGCAGTGAAGATGGAACACTGCTGTGGGATCTGGTCTGCAATGATAGTATCATACAAACCATGGCTAATCCCAGTGATGTGCAGGACTTCGAGCCATCTGTGAAGATGGACAAGAAGTCCGGGTGCTCAACATGATGGCTAGCAATGAGATGTTGATACATACAGTTGGACATTAAGGCCTTCCTGCCATGCAAAGAGAAAAGTTGCAGGAAGGGGAAACAGCGAACCATGGTGGAAGTGGCTTGGCTGTCAACTGAGCAATGCTATTGAGGTTGATGTTGATGTCTCTGGGGTAGCCTTGCACAATAAACTGGGCATGAAAGGGTGAATAAATAAGTTAAATAAGGCAAATATAATTTAAAAACAATTGTTTTTACTGAACAAATCACATACTTTTAAGAGACAAATCTCCATTAATCATCATCATCATCCTCAAGCAGCCATGGGTTACGGAGGTCCAACCAGACCGTGCAATTTAGTTCTCCAAGCAAGTCTATCCTGAGCTACATCTACTGCATCTGGCCACTGCACACCAATTCTAACAAGGTCCTGTTTGACATTGTCTGCCCACCGCATCCTAGGTCTCCCCTTCTTTCTGAGGCCTTTAGGCACACTGTTCATAACCCTATTCGCCAATCTATAATTATTCATACGGGCAACATGGCCAAACCAACGGAGTCTCTCTCTGCACAATATGCTGCTTAAAGGAGGTTGCAAACTCCTTTGCCTAACCTCATCATTAGTTACAAAGTTGAACCACCTAATGCCCAAGATACTGCGTAAGCATCTGGAATCAAAAGCATCTAGTTTCCTGTTATCTTGTTTACAAAGTGTCCAAGTTTCACTACCATAACTAACCCTAGAAAGAACCAAACTATTATACAGTCTAATTTTAGTCTTTAGGTGTATACGCCTATTTCTCCACACTCTCCATAGATTCTTAAAAGTCCCGGCAGCAATCCCTATTCGTCTGTTAATCTCATGCCGCACATCACCATTATCTGTTACATAGCTCCCAAGATAATTAAACTGTGACACCTGCTCAAGATTGCAACCATTCAGATTAACTGAATCACAGCCTGCCTGACCAATTTTCATCACTTTAGTTTTCTCTCGGTTTATAACCAAACCTACTCTACTACCAGTCTCATCAACAGCTCGAATGAAAGAGTTCATTTCATCACATCATTTGCCAAAAGGGCTAAATCATCAGCATAATCTAAATCAGACATTTTCGTATCTCCAGTCCATTTAAGGCCAAAATCTTTCCCTTGAAGTGAATTTCGCATAACATAATCAATAACTAAGCTAAAGAGAAAAGGAGACAAAATGCACCCTTGTAATGCTAAACCAATTGCTACAAGCCTTACCAACTCTCACACACGACTCAGTGTTATTATAGAGAGCTTTCATTATGTTAACTAACTTGTCTGGTATACCATATGATTTCATAATCAACCACAAATTATGACGATCAACAGAGTCGAAAGCCTTTTTGAAATCAACAAAGCTAGCAACCAAAGGTTTCTGAAACTCTAAACATTTCTCAAGAATCTGCCTAAGTGAAAATATTTGATCCACACATCCCCTACCACTTCTGAATCCACATTGCTCATCACGCAATTGACTGTCAACCAGATTCTTAATTCTATTAAGCACAATCATGGAAAGAACTTTACCTGGAACAGAGAGTAGGCTGATACCCCTATAGTTATCACAAGAACTGCGATCACCTTTTTTGAAAATAGGGATAACAATAGCTCTGGTAAAATCCTTAGGAACCATGCCTTTATCATACAAGATATTCAGAATTTCAGTCATCCAAGTGGTAACTGAAACATTTCCAGCTCTAAGCATTTCTGTAGTAATTTCATCTACCACTGGGGATTTATGAAGTTTAAGTTTAGATACAGCCAAAATAACTTCGGATTGTGTTATAGGGCCAACATTAAAGCCACCAATGCATCTATCATCATTGCAAACAATGGGAATAGAACTAACCGCATTGTTTAGAACATCACTGAAATGCTCAGCCCACCTAGCCACGACAGAATCCTCACCTTCTATAACCTTACCTTGTTTATCCTTCAATCCCTGTATACCTGTCCGTTTTCTACCACACAAAACATCTGTTGTGCTGTCTAACTGCTTCCTCGGCTTTGTCAGCCAAGCCATCAAGCCAAAGATTCTTATCAGCAGCTAACTGATCCTTTGACACGTTTATTAAACTCTCTGTAATGCTTTCTATTAGAAGTAGTAGGGTATTGATTAAGGACATTCCTGCAGTTCTTTCTTTCTGAAATATGCCCATGTGCCTTATCACTCAAATCATTCTGCCTCCTCTGTTCCTTTTTTCTTAAAAGAACACTGTTAGTTTCCAAAAACCCTGTTTAAAATGGTCCCATTCTTCCTCAACTTCAGTAGTAAGCAAACCATGATTGTCATAATAACGTAGGAACCTATCATGGTAAGCTTTAGCTATAACTGGGTCTTTCAGAGGGGTGAATTTTTTTACCTTAGCACAACACTTTTTTTAGTTTAAGTTGCAAGACACTTTTAACAAGATAATGGTGAGATCCAATTTCAGCTCCCCTATATGACCTGGTATTCCTAATAGAACTAGCCCATTTTCTGTTAATTAATATATAATCTATCATATTCTTATGCAGCCCATCAGGTGAAACCCATGTGTACTTATGTATGTCACGGTGTTTGTAATAAATGTTAGTTATTTTGAAACCATTGGGTTTACTTACCTGTGGGAGACGTTGCCCACTGCCATTGCAGCTACCAATACCAAAAGGGCCTAACACTCCTCCCCAAAGGTTAGAGTCAGTACCAACTTTGGTATTAAAGTATTAAAGTCACCTTGAACAAGGGTAATATCTCTTTTCTTGATAGAATTCAAAATATCCTGAAGTTGTCCGTGAAACCTATCCTTTTCATCCTCATCGGCATCCTCAGTGGGGGGCATAACAGCAGATAACATTCAAGTCTGTAATGCTTGCCTGAAATTTTGCTGTAAGAAACTTTTAATTAATGCACTCTTATCCTAGAAGAGCATCACTTAGAGTGTCTGCTGAGAAGCAGACCCACGCCTTGGTGATGCTTATTATCTTCCCTCCCTGAAAAGAGAAATTTAAGATTATTTTTAAAAATCTGGCTTTTATCTGTCTATCTGGTCTCTTGCAAGCCGAGAATATGGAAACACATAAAAACTGGGATGCTAAAGACTGGCAATGTGTCATCTGGTTCGATGAATTGCACTACACATTGTTTCCCACCATTGCTAGAGTGTACGTCTGGCAAAAACCTGCAGAAGCGAACCATCCCAACTGTGAAGCATGGAGGTGGATCCCTGATGCTATGGAGTGCCATATCATGGTATTCTTTAAGGCCATTAGTTCTTCTGCTGGGTCGTGTCACATTCAAAACATATGAATCTATTCTCGGGGACAATCTGCACTCAATTTTTCAGACATTGTTCCCTAATAACCGTTCCTGGTTTCAAGCGGATAATGCACCTGTGCATTGCGTGAAACATGTCAAGTTGTGATTTGCAGAGCATGAGGATGAGGTACAGCAGCTACTCTGGCCACCTCAATCTCCAGACCCCAATATTATTGAACATTAGTGGGAATATCTGGAGTGCAAGGTCACATCACACTTTACACTTTCAGCATCAGTGGCACAGTTGGGCCATACTTAACAGGAAAAATGGTCCTAAATTCCATTACTGTATGTGCATGACTTGTGTAAGTCTATTCCACATTGAATTGTGTCTGTTCTGAATACCCAAGGTAGGCCCACAGCTTATTAATAAAACATTATCCACAAACAGTACATGTTTTCATTATTTTGATAAACTGTATACCTGAACTCTTGCTTCTATGGGCATCATCAAATCCTACATTGGAGGAAGTCTTCCAGTGTAGATGGCTTCAGCCTTTAGTAGTGGAGGAATGGGTCTTTGCCCCATGCCTGTGATTAAGGGGTTGTTTGATATTGTCAGCATTCATTCTCTAAATAAAGTTTCTTTACATTTAATATTTCATGATAATGCTGTTTACACTAGTCCTCTAAATCTTTAAAATATTTAAAGGCTCAAGCAAAGAGGAGTGCTTAACATTACGAATGAATTGTAGAAACTTGCCAAATTGGGTAGCAATTCTAAGATTTCAATTCATTAATCTATACCTCTATTATTATTTTACTCTATAAGAATCCTTTGATCAGCAAAGGGAAATCTGAGTGAAAAAATTTGTAAAGGTATATACCAGTGTCCATGGTGGCTGGTACAGAGGCAGTGGTTTGCACATCCAGTTGACTTTTGGTGCTGATGTATCCATTGCTACTAGTCCATAAATTAAGCACAAACGTTGTAGACTCTAAATTCAGTACTCTAAGATGTCTAGTTGAATCATGTAGTCCTTACTACTTAACTAACTTCATGTAGTCCTAACTTAGTTACTGATAAGCTGCAGTTCTTTCACAAATTGCTGATACTTCTCGATGTCCAATTGCTGTTGTTGGAGTTGCAAACACATCTTTCTTTTGAAATTTGTGACTTT
Organism: Ryuthela nishihirai; assembly: GCA_038380435.1. Lineage (NCBI taxonomy): Eukaryota > Metazoa > Arthropoda > Arachnida > Araneae > Heptathelidae > Ryuthela > Ryuthela nishihirai. Next base: position 2,032,630 of record JAWZYU010000025.1, read on the forward strand.
TTAAGATGACAGTTCGCTTATAAAGTTCACCGTATATTAGCAGCTTAATTCCATTAATATGGATATATTTCTGCTTTAGTTGTTCCATTACTTAAAGAAGCAGCTAATCCTCAAAAGAACAGGCTATTTGTGCTGAAACTGGTACTTAACTCATATTTGCACTTTCCTCAATGTTTAAACACCAAACTTTAAAAATACGTTTAAAACCTTCAACCGGCATAATTAATTATCTTTCATAGTAAAATAAATGGCTATAAGACCTGCTTCTAAAAATAGTGACGAGTTTCGCCAACCCCAGAATGTGGCTTCCTCAGGCTCTCTATGTTAATGACCTGCTGCCTTGTAATATACCCGTCTCACTGTTTGGATCAGATGACGCCAATTAATGGATGTGCATGCTTGCACCTAATTGCTGATGCAACAGGAGATTCCACACTGATGGGAGGGGTGGTTATCTCTGTGTTGCATAAATTATCTAGGTGTCTGTGAATCATAAGATTTTCTACACATAGCAGTTGAAATTTTGTTTTTGGTGCCAGTAGTGGTTTAAATTCTATTTTATCAATTTGGATTTTACTATTTATTAAACCAGTGTTATTTGTTTTGGCAATCTGAAACTGCATGTTACAGAACCAAAAGTACAACACAATCCAAATTTATATTTTCAAGGATTACTGAATGGTGAATATAATTGCATGTTTCACTAATCATGTAGTTGAAAGTAATATACACGTTGCTGTAGCCAGAGCATATCCACGATTTTTGTAGGGGATACTGACCCTAAGTATATTTTGATTGCATTGAAAACTTTGCCACAAAAGTAGCAAAGTGAGTGAGTGGACCATCACAGAACGAATATTGTTAAAGATTCTTTCTCTATTTAAAATTGTTTTATTTAGGTTTATTTATTAGTTTTATTTAGGTTGATATAGATTTAAGATCTTTAAATCTATATTCTTTCTTTCACGTTTCTTTCAGTCACGTTTTCAAAAAAATTATTATTTAATATGTTCCTGAGTTCTGTATCTCAGTTACTATCGACATAACACCGAACTATACCTAATAAAGTGGCTGCTGAGTGTGTACCTATAACAATAAATATTTCCCTGATAACAAGACAGACCTCAAACACTTTAAAAAAAAGCTTGTATTTTACACTTTTTCTGCCAACAAAAATCTATTTTACCATAGGCTTCATTCTACTATGGCATATAAACTGACAGGCTCCTGTCAGACCTCTGCGGCATGCAGTTGATTGAGGGTTTCTTTTTTTTGAGCTAATGCTGTTGATGGATTACCTTTTATTATATCTGTATACTGCTCTTGCATTCTCGTTTCATATTGTCGAAATGTTTTTCCCATATATAAGTCGCAAATTTCAACAGAACGATGTATTTACAACTCCAACAACAGCAATTAATTATAAGTTCACAACAATATAGTTAAAACAATATTTAATACACGATTTATGCTGTTTTAAGGGAGTGAGCCTAGGAGCAATCACATTTACACATTGACTATCTCATGAATAGTCAGTCATGGTAAGAGTTACAATTGTATGACAGAACTTAAGGCAATCTTTAAAACGATAAAGGTTCAAAGCAATAGTCATAACATTACAATTTTTCATGGAAAGTCCTGCTTGCTACAGCTGGTTAAGTGACATGATATGATCCCCTTTGGTGCTGTCTTCTTTATAGAATGTAAGCACACACAGATGTAATCATAGAAGTGATCATAAAGGGTGGCACATATGCTGTCAGTTCAGAAGTATTATCTTTTGATGTATACGTATAATACTCCAGATACCAGTCCAGAACTGCATTGATCTTAAAGATGACATATTTCAATGGTATTGATACTTGAAATTTTTAACAAACTCGTTGATATGATATACTTAAGCTCAGGAAGCAGCTCTATTTGCCAACATCCAGTATAATCGGGCTTCAGATTTATTTCCAAGTTTGCATCCCACAAACTCCATGCACAAGCATATATCCATGCAAGTTAAAAACAAAGTCAAAGCACTAGATTAAAAATGTTAAAATCTTATGGCCCACCCTTCCCGTATACCAACAAATTTACGACGTTTCATACCTAGACGTGTGCAGGACTTCATCAGGCAAAGTAGCTGGTAAGGTAGTGGGTATATATGAGAGCATCCCCCTATCGGTGAGTTATCTGATTTGTTTGATGCTCACGCAACAGGAGATTCCATGCCACTGGTAGGGGTGGAATGTCCATGTTGCACAAGTGATCCTTATTTAAATCAATGTAAATTTTTTTCAGCGTAATGTGATTGATATTTATTTACCGGTGCTGTTAACGGTTTAAAATTTAAGTTACTAATCTGTAATTGATTTTATTTTACAGTCTGTGCCAGAACTGTATTATCATTTCCTTTTTTAATGTTAGATTGATGTTCCGACATACATTGTTCGTATGACCAGAAAGTTTTACCAATATAGAAATTCCCCCCCCCCCCCCAAATATTTTATTCTCATCAGGTATTTCAATTTCATATACTCCCCCTGTTGGTTTCCATTTGTCTCTATCATTTACAGTTAAACTCTTAATAGTATTATTGATCTTGTGTGGCATTTTTAAGTCATATTTAGCTACTACGTTTTTGATAGTCTTAGATATTCTGGGTATAAAAGGGAAACTATGAGAATATCTTATTTTTGCAATTTGAGTGGAGTCCGGTTGTGAGGTTTTCCTCATATTATACTCCGTTTTTTGCATTTTATTTATGCATTTTTCGGGGTATCTTGCTATCTTTGCAATATTATATGTAATAGTTAATTCATTATTTAATATGATTTTACTAGAAGAGTACCAATATGCTCATATAAAATATGTTTTGATGGCAGATTTCTTATATTCCCATGGGTGCACTGAATCATAGGGGGACAAGGTTTGGTATAAAAGTTTGTTTTCTATAAATGGCAATACTACATTTTAATTGTTCATGTTAATCAAAATGTCCAGATACGGTAATTCACCGTTGTTCGATTTCATGCGTAAATTTAATGGAGGGTAAAACTCCATTAAATGTTTCTAACAATTTTTCAAATTCTATTACCTGATGTTGCCAAAAAATTAAGGTGTCGTCAATATAATGAAGATATAATAATGGTTTTAATTGTAGTATTTTAAGGGCCTTTTCTTCAACATGTCTCATCACAACGTTAGCCATGAGTCCAGAAGGGATCCCATGGGGACACCCTCGGTCTGAACCCATGCCCACCCTCCTACAACAAACTAATTAGAGGAGGTAGCCAGGTCCAGGGCCTCATGCACACTAAAGTACTGTTGGGCCGTGGGCCTGGCGACCTCCAGTCACTGGGCTTTCAGTCACATCGCTGCATCCAGCACTGGTGTGCTCGGATACAGTGATATGATATCTAGTGAGTGGATGGTCATTGGGTTGGTGATGGGAGTATTCCAGATATGATCAATAGCATTGTGACAAAGTTAATATGTGCTCAGTTGGTGGGAAAAATGGACTGAAAAAGTCAAATAATGCACGTTCCAGCATATATGTTGGAGACTTGCATTTATTAATCGAGGGCCTGAGGAGTTTATTATCTTTATGCATTTTGATTTTTACAAACATTTGCGGGATGTCTGGGTATATAGGTGGTCTACATGCTCGAGCAATGCTTTTAGGTAAGTGGAGATCATTATGTAAGTCTGCCAAACGTTTTAACTTTCCTGGAATAGGGTCTTTAGTTAATGGTTTACATCCAAGTTCTTGTAACAATTGGGATATTTTGATATCATACTCAGATTTATTTAAAATTTCTATTTGTTCAGTTTTATCTGTAAGAAAGATTTTTAAATCAGGATTAATTTTTAATTCATTATATTAGGTTTTCCTCTGTTTTGGAATTCTTCTTGATGTTTAATGGAACGATATATCTTAAATCTATGTTTATCCTTATCAAGTATAGGTATTTTATCAATTGTTTGTTCAACTTGTGGTATTAACTCAGTTACTTTAGGTAATAATTTTGGGTATGCATATTTAGTCCCCTTTTCTAATATTTGAATTTGATCAGTATTTAATGTTGTTTTAGACATAGTAATAAATTTAGGTTTATTTCCATATATTTTTATATCCTCATTATTATCTATTACATTATGTGTAATACATAAATTATTTAGTTTCTTATTGTGTATTTTAGTACTCTTTAGGGTTTCCCTCTCCATTTGATAGTGGATGGTCCCTAGCAACTGATTTAGATGTATATAGTGAATTTTAGTTATCAGTTTTAGGTATTGTAAATATGTATGATTTTCAAGTATACAGATATCATGGCAGGTTTCCCTGATTACAGCTGTTAACATTTTGTTTTCAGCCGTAGTTAGTATGTTATCAAAAAAATTGTCAAATTTCTTCCTATTAATTTGAAAAAATTTAGGTATTACATTATATGTTTTACAATTCATTAAGAATTTTAGTCTAAGTAATCTCCGATTTAGGGAGGCTCATTTTAGTGAATTTCTTGGTCACTTTTAATGAGGCCATGTGCAGTATTTAATCGTACGCAATCTCAATTAATTATAAGTTCACAGCAATATAGTTAAAACAATATTTAATACACGATTTATGTTGTTTTAAGGGAGTGAGCCTAGGAGCAATCACATTTACACATTGACTATCTCATGAATAGTCATGGTAAGAGTTGTTACAATTGTATGACAGACCTTAAAGCAATCTTTAAAACGATAAAGGTTCAAAGTAATAGTCATAACATTACCATTTTTCATGGAGAGTCCTGCTTGCTACAGCTGGTTAAGTGACATGATATGATCCCTTTTGGTGCTGTCTTCTTTATAGAATGTAAGCACACACAGTAAACACAATGTAATCATAGAAGTGATCATAAAGGGTGGCACATATGCTGTCAGTTCAGAAGTATTAGCTTTTGATGTATATGTATAATACTCCAGATTCCAGTCCAGAACTGCGTTGATCTTAAAGATAACATATTTCAATGGTATTGATAATTGAAATTTTCAACAAATTCATTGATGTGATATACTTAAGCTCAGGAAGCAGCTCCATTTGTCAACATCCAGTATAATCGGGCTTCAGAGTCGACGTCCAGTATAATCGAGCATATCGGTACTCTTCTAGTAAAATCATATTAAATAATGAATTAACTATTATATATAATATTGCAAAGATAGCAGGATACCCTGAAAAATGCATAAATAAAATACAAAAAACAGTGGAGTATAGTATAAGGAAAACCTCACAACCAGACCCCACTAAAATTGCAAAAATAAGATATACTCAGTTTCCCTTTTATACCCAGAATATCTAAGACTATCAAAAACGTAGTAGCTAAATACGATTTAAAAATATCACACAAGATCAATAACACTGTTAAGAGTTTAACTGTAAATGACAGAGACAAACGGAAACCAACAGGGGGAGTATATGAAATTGAAATACCTGATGAAAATAAACTATTGGAAGGGGGGGGGGGAATTTCTATACTGGTAAAACTTTCCGGTCATATGAACAACGTATGTCGGAACATCAATCTAACATTAAAAAAGGAAATGATAATACAACTCTGGCACAGACTGTAAAACAAAATCAATTACAGATTAGTAACTTAAATTTTAAACCATTAACAGCACCAGTAAATAAATATCAATCACATTATGCTGAAAAAATTTAGATTACCGTATATTTCCGCAGATAAGACGACCTTCAGATAAGACGAGGTATAAATTTTCGTCAAAGTTTTATAGTTTTAGCATATATCTGTCCTATAAGACGACCCCAAACTATCAATGGCCTATGAATTTAGTTTAGATCAGCGATCATCATCTGGATAATAATACTGTATAGTGTATACGGAATTATGTCCTATTCGCAAACATTCGCACTGATTCAGGCATTCAGGTAATGACCTTGACTATTCACAAAAGCGTCATATGGGCTATTCTATTTTGTGGACATACCCTACTCTGTACTAGTAAATAATTACGGTTTGTCCGTTTTTTCCTCAGTAGCTCAATAAACATAACTTTTAATATTTATTTTGTTTTAGTATTGTTTTATTATTACAATGTAATGTATTATTTACTATTACAAAGTAATGTATTATCAAATAGCATATTTAAATAATATGATAGATTTTTCGATAAGTTGTAGTAATTATATATCATTATAATGGTTTCAATTTATATAAATTTCAATCTAATTTTTTTGTATCTGTCCTATAAGACGACCCGGATTTTGGGGGCCTTTTTTTATGATTCAACTATCGTCTTATCTGTGGAAATATTACGGTAATGTAAATAATGATCGCTTGTGCAACGCGGACATTCCACCCCTACCGGCGGCATGGAATCTCCTGTTGCGTGAGCATCAAACAAATCAGATAACTCACCGATAGGGGGATGCTCTCATATATACCCACTACCTTACCAGCTACTTTGCCTGATGAAGTCCTGCACACGTCTAGGTATGAAACGTCGTAAATTTGTTGGTATACGGGAAGGGTGGGCCATAAGATTTTAACATTTTTAATCTAGTGCTTTGACTTTGTTTTTAACTTGCATGGATATATGCTTGTGCATGGAGTTTGTGGGATGCAAACTTGGAAATAAATCTGAAGCCCGATTATACTGGATGTTGGCAAATAGAGCTGCTTCCTGAGCTTAAGTATATCACATCAACGAGTTTGTTAAAAATTTCAAGTATCAATACCATTGAAATATGTCATCTTTAAGATCAATGCAGTTCTGGACTGGTATCTGGAGTATTATACGTATACATCAAAAGATAATACTTCTGAACTGACAGCATATGTGCCACCCTTTATGATCACTTCTATGATTACATCTGTGTGTGCTTACATTCTATAAAGAAGACAGCACCAAAAGGGATCATATCATGTCACTTAACCAGCTGTAGCAAGCAGGACTTTCCATGAAAAATTGTAATGTTATGACTATTGCTTTGAACCTTTATCGTTTTAAAGATTGCTTTAAGTTCTGTCATACAATTGTAACAACTCTTACCATGACTGACTATTCATGAGATAGTCAATGTGTAAATGTGATTGCTCCTAAGCTCACTCCCTTAAAACAGCATAAATCGTGTATTAAATATTGTTCCAACAACAGCAATTGGACATCGAGAAGTATCAGCAATTTGTGAAAGAACTGCAGTGTATCAGTAAAGGACTACATGATTCAACTAGACATCTTAGACTACTGAATTTAGAGTCTACAACGTTTGTGCTTAATTTATGGACTAGTAGCAATGGATACATCAGCACCAAAAGTCAACTGGATGTGCAAACCACTGCCTCTGTACCAGCCACCATGGAAACTGGTATATACCTTTACAAATTTTTTCACTCAGATTTCCCTTTGCTGATCAAAGGATTCTTATAGAGTAAAATAATAATAGAGGTATAGATTAATGAATTGAAATCTTAGAATTGCTACCCAATTTGGCAAGTTTCTACAATTCATTCGTAATGTTAAGCACTCCTCTTTGCTTGAGCCTTTAAATATTTTAAAGATTTAGAGCACTAGTGTAAACAGCATTATCGTGAAATATTAAATTTGTACCAAACTAGCTGTGTTTAGCATTATTTAATCATCAGTTTCTTTAAATATCCCACTAACCATTTCTCTCCATAGGCAGTTGGAATGTGAGAACTATGCACAGAGATTATTCTCTTGATGTCCTCACACAAAAATTCCACCATTATAATACAGATATTCTTGGCTTGCAAGAGACCAGATGGACAAAGATCAGATCCTTAAAAATAATCTTAAAAACCTCTTTCCAGGGAATGAAAATAAAAAGCATCTTCAAGGTGTAGGTTTGCTTCTCAGCAGAGAGATTAGTGATGATCTTTTAGGATATGAGTGCATTAATGAAAGCTTTTTTTCTTACATATAAATTCCAGACAAGCATTAAAGATTTCAATGTTATCTGTTGTTATGCCCCCACTGAGGATGCTGATGAGAAGGGTAGTTTTTTCAGACAACTACAGGATATTTTGAATTCTGTCAAAAAAGGAGATATTACCCTTATTCTAGGTGACTTCAAAGCCAAAGTTGGTACTGACTCTACCTTTGGGGAGAGTTGATAGGTGCTTTTGGTATTGGTAGCTGCAATGGGCAATGCCTCCTACAGGTAAGTAAACTTAATGGTTTGAGAATAACTAACACTTAATACAAACTCTATGACATGCATAAGTACATATGGGTTTCACCAGATGGGCTGCATAAGAATATGATTGATTATATATTAATTTAACAGCCAATGGGCTAGTTCTGTTAGGAATACCAGGGGAGCTAAAATTGGATCTGACCATTACCTTGTTAAAAGTGTCTTGCAACTTAAACTTAAAAATTTTACTTTTTATTCTGAAGCTCTGAAAGACCCGATTATAGATAAACTTACCATGATAGGTTACTTAGTCATTATGACAGGTCATGGTTTGCTTACTACTGAAGTTCAAGAAGAATGGGACCATTTTAAACAGGCGTTTTTGGAAACTAACAGTACTCTTTTAGTAAAAAAGAGCAGAGGAGGCAGAATTATTTGAGTGATAAGGCACTTGAGCTTATTTCAGAAAGAAAGAACTGCAAGAATGTCCTTAATCAATACCCTACTAGTCCTAATAGAAAGCATTATAAAGAGCTTAATAAACATGTAAAGGATCAATTAGCAACTGATAAGAATCTTGGCTGTAGGTAAATTGTTTGAAAATCAACTGTTCAAAAGCAGTTCTTCGAAAGTCAATTGTTCGAAAATTAGTTCTTCGAAAGTCAATTGTTCAAAAATTAGTTCTTCGAAAGTCAATTGTTCGAAAATTAGTTCTTCAAATGTCAATTGTTTGAATGACAGTTTTTTGAATGGCTAGTTTTTCGAAATTCAGTTTTTTTGGATAATTTTTCGAATGACAATTTTTTTGAATGACAGAAAATGAATTTTTTGGTCGAATATAGAAAAAGATAAGGTGGTTGGTCAAGTAATCCGAGTTAGGGGGTGGGAGGCAAAAACTAGCCATATTGCCATTCTACTTTGCAATTTTTCCTTGTTTTTTAATGGTCTGCACAAACACTCTTGAAAAATAAGTTAAATATATATATTTTTAATTTTTTTGCCACTGTTTCAATTAATATTCTCAAAGGGGACTGTATGGACCATTCCCCTACCACTTTAAATCCAGCTGCATGTACTAATAAAATATTACTATTTTCATTTTCCCAATCATCCATTAGTTCAAATTTCCACTGTTAGAGATTGCTAAAGCTGAAAATAAAAAATTTCTCTTGCTTCCACCAATAGTGGAATTGCCAAAATTTTTAATGAATATTACAAATGAAACATTTATGGTCAGAATTTGAAATTCTGACGTAAAGTGTCATGTACATAGGTCAGGTACATTTGGCTGCAATGATTTGCCCCCTTATCCTAAGGAGCTGGGAAAATGCAACAATTTAGTTTTATAAGAGAAAGGAAAAATTCTATTTTTCTTTAATAGTTATTAGTAAAAATAAAATTTACACTCTTTGCAATTTCTCAATCATCATATACTTTGAAATACCACTGTTAGATAACGAGATTCCACTGAAGATAACGAGAAAAAAATATATCAATCTTACTATGGGCAGACAACTTAATCAGCAGCAACACACATCCTGTTCCCATTTGCTTCCCATTTTGTTAGGAAGCAAAATTTATTGTTAGAGGTGCTAAAAGCTGAAAATAAAAATTTCATTCTCTTTGAAAGTGAGCATCCAATATTTGTGACCAAAATTAACTAAAATGTTTCAAAGCATATGCAATTTCAAAATTTTGTTAATGATTTCAAACACTAGACAACATTGGGGTTGTTATTTGGGATGTTTTCCCTCTGAGTGAAACTTTTTTGCACACCATGGGCTAAATGGCCAGGTCACATGGACCCTGAAGGCTCAGAGAAGTTTGGGGGAGAGGACCCACTGGAACAGCTGTTGAGACAGATGGTTGCCTCCTGTCAAGGCCATCCAGTGTGTTCTTTAACATGCACAGGGTATGGCTCTCCCACACACGGGGTCAAGGCTTAACGTTCCATCCAACAGACGGCAGCCTTTAAAGCCCATCGGTGTCCCTTACTGACCGTGGGCAGGTAAGCAACATTGGGAGTGACCTTCAACCACCTGCTGTGACAGTCCATTCATTGATCGCTGACGGTTCCCCTGACCAGAAGAGTCATGTGGCTTGCTTCCTAACAAAATGGGAACAGAGTGTGTGTTGCTGCTAATTAAGTTGTCTGCCCATAGTAAGATTGATATATATTTTTTCTCATTATCTTCAAGTGGTTAAAAAGCCCACTTTAAAGGTTAAATTTGAAGCTCTGCAAATTTCTTCAGAAAACATGTTATGAAAAATATGACAGAAGATATATCTTAATACTATTCATTTAAACAGTATTTGTTTTGTATTTAAAGAACTATGAAAATTATTTCAAAAAAGTAAAATTCTGAATGTGACAAAATTTAAATATCCACTACAAAAACAGTTGAAAATTTGTTGTTCTGATTTTTAAATTCAAACTCACATTTGAGATCAGTAATTTGATAGCCTTGTTGACGATGTTAAATAATTCTTCTACCATAATTATTTTGGTAATGAGTAAGGAATGTTCCAAATCCAAATCGATTACATTCAGAACTGCATCTTCAATCACATTTTTTCCATAAAAAATTAGCATAAGTATTTAGTAATAATATTATTAAAATTTACATTATAGTTTCAAATTTGTCTCTCCATTGATACAATTTTGGGATATTCATAATTTAAAGTAGCCACTGAGTACCACTTAAGTAGTGGTGCATATATATATAAAAACTTGGAAAAATCTCAAAAACATTTTTCAATTTCCATGAAACATGTTAGATATGAATATTATCATATTTAGATTATGAAAAAAGAATGTTGCAAAATTGAAACATTCTCAGAGTTTTATCATTTCAACTATACGTAGTAATGAAACAAAAAAATTAAATGAAAATTATGCTTCTACAAAGTTAAAAACATTTTTCCAGTTATAAAATTATATTTTAGTTTGTAACAATAATTTTAACCCAAGCATTCCCCTTCCATCTCAGATTACTTGACTACTCACTTTCACTTTTTTTATATTCAGCACCATAAGTAAACGAGAGAAAAGAATTTTTCATTTATGTCTAAAAACAAGAGCTCCCCCCCACACAGCTGAACCACCGCTGTCAGTGAAATGCCTTAAGAGTGATACTCTACCACCAACATTTCAAATTTCCATCATCAACAGATCATTTAAAATATTTGTTAAAAATTTTATCATTTTCAAAAAATTCCACCATTAGACAGCACAATTGAAGTTATTGTGAAATTTTGAAAATGCAAATGATGATATTTCATCAATAACTATCCAACCCAAAAAGAATTTTTAATTTATCTCTAGTAACAAAAAATAACTCTCTTACGCAATAAGAAGACAGGCCCTTATTTCTCAAAAATATCTCTCTCTTCTAAAAATTCTTCATTCGAAAAAGTTGTTATTCAAAAAATTGAATTTCGAAAAACTAGCCATTCAAACAACTGACTTTCGGAGACCTGGTTTTTGAACAATTGATTTTCAAGAAACTCACCGCACACCAAGAATCTTTGGCTTGATGGCTTAACTGACAAAGCAAAAGACTCTGTTAGATACAACAACAGCAGAAAGCTGTACCAAATAGTTAATGTTATGTGTAGTAGAAAAAGGACAGGTATACAGGGATTAAAGGATAGACAAGATAAAATTATAAAAGGTGAGGAATCTGTCATGGCTAGTGATATTCTACACAAATTAGTTCTAAACTTAAACTACATAAATCCCTAGGGGTAGAAGAAATTACCACTGAAATGCTTAGAGCTGGGGATGTTTTGGTTACCATATGGATGACTGAAATTCTAAAGTTTTTTTTTTTGATAAAGGAATGGTTTCTAAAAATTTTACCAGAGCTATTATTATCTCTATTTTTAAAAAAGATTATCGCAGTTCTTGTGATAACTATAGGGGTATCAGCCTGTTTTCTGTTCCAGATAAAGTTCTTTGCATGATTGTGCTTAATAGAATTAAAAATCTAGTTGACAAACAATTGGGTGATGATCAGATCAGATATTTTCACTCAGACAGATTCTTGAGAAATGTTTGAGTTTCCGAAACCCTTGGTTACCAGCTTTGTTGATTTCTAAAAGGCTTTTGATTCTGTTGATCGTTGCAATTTGTGGTTGATTGTGAGATTGTGTGGCACACCAGACAAGTTAGTTAACATAAAACTCTCTATAATACTACTGAGTCATGTGTGTTGGTAGGGCTTGTAGCAATTGGTTTAGCATTGCTTCTCGTGTTGAAGCGTGCATTTCGTCTCCTTTTCTCGTTAGTATGGTTACTGATTATGTTTGCGAAATTCACTGCAAGGGAATTAGATTATGCTGATGATTTAGCCCTTTGGCAAATGATGATGAGATGAATCCTTTCATTTGAGCTGTTGATGAGATTAGAAATAGAGTGTTTGGCAATAAACACAGAAAAAAACTAAAGTGATGAAAACTGGTCAGGCAGATGGTGCTACAGTTGTTTTAAATGGTTGCACTTTTGAGCAAGTGTCTCAGTTTAATTATCTTTGGAGCTATGTAACAGATACTGGTGATATGTGGCATGAGATTAAACCAATAAATAATGATTTCTGCAAGGCTTTTAAGAATCTATGGAGTGTGGAGAAATAGGCGTATACACCTAAAGACAAATTAGGCTGTATAATAGTTTGGTTTTTTCTAGGGTTATAGTAGTGGACTTTACGCTTTTGATTCTAGCTGCTTACACAGTATCTTGGGCATAGGTGGTTCAACTTTGTAAGCAATGATGAGGTTAGGCAAAAGAGTTGGCAACATCCTTTGAGCAGCATATTGTGCAGATAGAAACTCCATTGGTTCGGCCGTGTTGTCCGTATGCATAATTATAGATTAGCGAATAGAGTTATGAATAGTGTGCCTAAAAGCCTCAGAAAGAGGGGGAGACCTAGGATGTAGTGGGAAGACAATGTCAAACAAGACCTTGTTAGAACTGGTGTACAGTGGACAGATGCAGCAGATGTAGCTCAGGAGAGAGATGCTTGGAGAACTAAATTGCACAATGTGGTTGGACCTCTGTAGCCCATGGCTGCTTGAGGATGATGACAGCACATATATGTAATTTTATAAGGGAACATAAAAGATTATCTATAAAATTAGCACATCTAAATTTCCTAATGAGAGTCAAATAACAAGATCTAACAACAAAGTTTATAGAAATGCTCAAGAAAAGAATGCATAGTAAATTTGCAAGTATCTTACAGTAAGCCAAATGCAGAATACTTCACATGATAATTTGAAATACAGAGAAGAACATAGTCAAAACTGAAAGAAGCATATATACACTTTATCTTCAACTAGTAAATATTGTGATTGCCCTACAAATTTAATGCAATATTGGTCACCACATATTATAATGTAGATAACGAACAAAAGAGAATAACTGCAATGCATGATAAAGAAAAATTAATGAAATTTGCAAATAAAAGCCAAAAGACTGTAATCAGGCAACCATGTAAACTCCCCACACCATATATAAATATTTCACACTATCATCCTACAATGGAAGAACATCTGGTACCAAGGACCAAAATATGCCTATGTTGCCCAACTTCCAAAAATAACTACACTCCAGCAGAAAATAGAAGAAACTATAGAAAATAGAAGAAAAAGGTACCGAAAAACTATAAAGACAAAGTAAGATTTCAAGTTCATAGAGCCATACAACATCATATACGTAAAAAAAAACAAGAGAAATGCTCCTCGGATCTGAAATGGATGCAAGGCCTAAAGAGAAACCCAAATATAAAAATTGCAGAAAGCAATAAAACCTAGAGTTATGTCATTATGGACAATGAGCAATATGAAACTAGAATAAACAATTACTAGTAAAGCTGGACATTAAAAAATGTAACTGAGACCGAACATAAAAAAATATCACCCAAATAGCAAATCTTAAAAGTCATGAAACCCTACCATCAGATATAGTCTGCATTTCGTATACCATTATATCCAAGAATTCTGAATCAACTTAAAAGTAAAAACTCATAAAGACAGGTTATCTTTCTGTCTGACGGTAGTCAAGCACGCTACTCCAACAATAAATCTAGAAAGGGCACTCAACAAATACTTGCAAACAATATATCCAATTAATGAGAATATCCTAATTAATGGACAGCAATTGATCCACGACTTGAAACAGTTTGCAATCACCAATAATGACAGATTAGCCTCTCTGGATGTCACCTCAATGTTTCCAAATATTCCACTGGACGCGGTCTGAACTGAATACAAAGCAAGCTCCAACAGGAGAAGGGAATAAACCTCTGCAAACAAGGGCTCCAGCATTTGTGGTACGAAACAACTATTTTAAAATATATTTTTTCAAAAGCATACCCATGGGTTACCTTTGTCCACAAAATTAGCCAACATAGCCATGTGAGACATAGAAAGCTGCATCACAACACCGCAGCTAAATATAATGAAATACTATGTTACATTGACAACATATTACTGATCTTTAACCCTGCAGAATTAAATATAGACTTATTAAAGGAACAAACGAATAATGCATATGCATTTATTGATCTAACTATAGAAATGGCCAACTACCTTTTTGGATATAATGATCACACGAGAAAAAGCATTCTGACACACTGAAGTATACAGGAAACCTAATGCACCCACGATTCTCATACCATATGAATCGAACCAACCAAAAAATCAGAAAACAGCCTTCGTAAGAAATCTGTGATACTCATCCACAAAAAATGCAAAAAACAGAAAGAATATACATTTACAGCAGTTAGCACAGCAAGCTGGATATCCAAGAGAACTCATAAATAAAAATATCAGTGAAAACGATAAATAGCAGAAATTCTCAACCCCCAGCAGCTCAAACTACTAACAACAATAAAAAACAAAGATATACAGCAGCATTACTGTAGATACCCTGGCTCATTAAAACTATGAATGAAACAGTAAAACCATACAACCTTATAGTACTGGCTGCAGCCAGTAAAACTAATTTAAAACTCATTAAAACAGACAGAGATAAAAAAAATGCATTAATAGACGGAGTATACGAAGTGCCACTCCAAGACCCCCAAAGCCAAAACACGCAACCTTACATTGGTAAAACCAGAAAAACATGCAAGGTAAGATTCAATGAGCATAGGAGTGACATCAAGTACAAAAGATGCACCACAGTATTGGCCAAAAAAAAATCCCTAAACAGCTCTTTTAACCACTCTTTGAGCAAGCAAGAATAATATGTGCACATACTAAATAATCACAACTTTGTAAGTCGATTTAATTTTAGAGGAAAAATTGTCTTGAGCCAGGTGGGATACAAACCCATTACCTCCTGATAACATTTCAGTTGTTCTAGACCACTGAGCTACCAGCCGCTGATCAAGATCTCCTCTAATTGATGATATGAACATTCTCAACCTACAATACATATTCCATTATGTCACATATAGGTGCTGTTTGGGCAATATTAGCCACAATCAGCAGATAAATGCCATATAGATGGAAAGTATATCTTACAAGTATACAATTGATTAAATATTTAATAAACTCGACTTTCTTGGTATATACTAAATAATCACCATTTTGTAAGTCAATTTAATTTTAGAGGAAAATTTGTCTTGAACCGGGTGGGATACGAACCCATGACCTCCGACCCGGAAACATCCCCACTACCCTGGAAACTGCTATTGCAATGGGTCTATCACAAATGACATCTCCACCAATAAGGAAAGCCTAAGAAATGACACAGAAAACATCATAAACATAAGGCTTATATAAATACTCGGCAGTAATGTATCCCTTACATTTTCTGAAAAAGCTCTAGTGGAGAGCAAAATGCATTTAAATCTATTAAAGTTTTTACAAGTTTTTGATGTAGATTTAGCATTTATATTAAAATTGTTGTGTTGTCAACTTATGTTGTGTGCACATAGTTGATTCATGACAGCAATAAAATCTGGACTGCAAGGTAGTGATTCCAGCAGCCAGCATGAATAAAAAGACAGCGAGCAACAATTGATAACAACAGGGAGCCCAGATGTACATACCTGCTATTGCTAGCCAATAGTCTACTATTGGTAAATATCTACTTTACAGTGGAAATTATATCCTGGAATAGCACACTGGGCAAAATAACAGTGCAGATAGTGGCTTTAATCATCAAATAATAGTGCATTGTATTCTATAGATTTAAATACTTCCCTCATTTTTATTTGAATATAGCATTGGTGAATCGATCATAAGCAAGTCAATTAACTCTCGAGTTGGCAGCCAGCTAGCAGAGGAATATTCTAAATATAGAACACCAGCTACAGAGAAGACATAATATGGACTGTGCTAATGGCAGTTTGTAGAATTGCCAAGGAGATTTATTATTTGCAGACACATCAAGTTGAAGAAACTAAGTAGATCAATATTAAATACTTATGTGGAAAAAATTATTTTTGCCGATGGTGCGAGATTCAAACCCATGACTCTCTAGATAAATGCCAGAATTCACTAACCATTAAACTGACCATTGGCTCTGTAATTTATTTCTGCAATATGACCTTTATATCTTTTGCTGAGTGTGGTAGTCCTGGCACCATCTATAATCAGGAAAGAGCAACTTATTTTTTCAATTGTTGCAAATGAATAAGAGGTATGTGATGCCCCATCATTCATTTTTACTTTACCTTAACCAGTTTCGTTAATTTACGTTATATTTATCATTTTGGGGATTTTTATTTCCTTTTTGGCATCACAGCACTCATTTCCAAGAGTTAGGAGTTGTGCATGCGCAACTCCAATCTTCCGACTGTCACCTGCTAAAGCGCATGCACAAGGACACGCCCCCTCTTGCGTCATAGTTGGTGTCGCTCGTCAGTTTATGTAAATGTCTTTCCCAGCGTGCAACATGACACGTTCGGCTCTTGTTAAAGTCTGGTGACATGCTAGTCACAGTAGCACATGCAGAGCGCATAGTAAGTGCACATAGCACAGTGAGTTGTCAGAGCACATAGTTGGAAGCATGTAGAGAAGTGAGTGAGCTCAGTTGAGCGCACAGTTAGTGCAGTGTTATCTTCTTCATTGAAGTTTTGGTGAGTGATTTTTGGAAATAAATTTGTTTGTTATTTAAACCTTTTGAGTCTTTACTAATTTTTTCTCTTGAGCAACGTGAATTAAGTTTTGATTATATTTAGATATTTACACTTGACAATCATTTTTGAATTCTTACTCATTAACGCTCACTGGCATTTTGAACCCAAATTTAACTTTAGTTATTTATTTGGCAATTTGTTAATTATTGCCTGGCGCCCGACTGAACTATCCGGAGCATAAACTAATTGGATCAGGAAAAGGGTCCAAACTTAAAAGTATTTTGCATTTCTTTGGAGCGTTGCAGGTAACTGAAGAAGTCATTCATAATTAAGCTTTATTAACGAAACTTCTTCGGTTACATCTTATTCATTGGTAACCATTACAAAAATAAGTTACCTTCCCCTGATTATAGATGGTGCTAGGTCTGTCACATTCAGTGAAACATATAAAGGTCGTATTGCAGAAATAAATTAGAGCCCATGGTTGATTTAGTAATTAGAGCACTCTGAAGTGTATCTAAAGAGTTGCAGTTTTGAATCATACACTGTTGGCAAATAATTTCTTCCGTATAAGTATTTATCAAATTCTTTATGTACAGATAATCTGTGCATTTGCTATGGAAATCAGCATTATTTTGGGGCTCTGAAATGTCTATTTTAATATATATATAAATATAAAAGCTCAGAATTTTATATATTTTTAAAAAATATAAATTTATTTTGTCATGCTAATTGCCCCATAGTGCATAGTGCATTTTTGCCACATAAGCAGGCCTTTACAAACTGCATTTTTCTGGTTTCAAGACAGAGTTTTCTTTTTGTGATTCAAAACAGTCTGCAACTGAGATGCTCTCATGCACTGATCAGAACAATTCATACCTGGATAATGTTTGCTTCTCTAATAAGCAACCTTTCACCTGTGTGGAAAAGTCAAGTAGAGTTCTATTAGAACATAAAAGGGATACACCAAAATTAAATGGTGTGGGCTTATAAAAAATTGTCATGGACTCTTATTCTTCCACAAGATAACAGAGACTAGAAATGTTTACCTGCGCATTATTCAAATCTTTGCTATTGACCAAACCCCCCCACAGATCATTTCAACAAGATGACAATTTTGCACATTACTACAATAAAGTATGTGCTTGTATTGAACATTTATTGATCAGGGGATCGACAGAGGAGGTCCCTTGTCATTCAGGCCACCAAACCTTACCCTGCTAGATTTCTTTTTCTATAGATTTGTAGAGAAAATGTTCTGAATTCAGTAGCACAGATCACTTCCAAAATTCTAGAAAGTACCTGCCAAGATGTTGAATACCATTTCAAAATCTGCTGAAAACAAGAGGTACACATTATATTGTACTAAAAATAATTGCAAACTTAGAGTTGCTTCACCATAGGTTGCAAGTTGTACATTTCTAAACCTCAAGTTTACTCATTATTCATTCTTTTTTCTTGATACTCTGGACACTCTGTAAGTACTCATAAAATTCAAATATGAAAGTTTAATACTAAAAGTAATAAAATTCAGATAATTTACTTCAAAAGCAGTTAAATTTTATTTGATAATTACCTGGTCTACTGTAATTTCACCAATTACTTTGCTGCCATAAACTTCACGGAATTCCTTCACACGCTTTTGGTGTTCTATTATAGCTTTTGCCATGACAGATTTGAGATCCTAATAAAGGAAAATATAAGTTTATATTATATTTTATCTGTTGAAACTAATTGGAAAATTTCATATATTTTCAATTACTTTCAATGGGATTTAAAAAAATGAACATGATTGTAAGGCCTAATTTTTGAAACAATGCATTGTTAACGCTTTCAATGCCATACCAGTAAATACTTTTCGGTACCATAAATGAAGTTTTCCAATCAATGCTATTCCTTAAATTTGAATAAACTTGACTTGTCTGGTTCACAGACTAAGGAAGTACCACTCTTATGTCGATCCAATTTTTTTAGAGAAAAAATTGCCTTGAGCCGGGTGGGATACGAACCCATGACCTCCTTATAACACGTCAACTGCTCTGGACCACTGAGCTACCGGCCGCCAATCAAGACCTCTTCCAATTGATGATATGAACATTTCTACCTACAGTACACATTCCACTATGTCACATGTAGGCATTGTTCCGGTAATCAAGCCTCAAGCGGCAGACAACAAGCATGCCATATAGATGGAAAGTATATTCATGAGTATACAATTAATTAAATTTGAATAAACTCGACTGTTCTGGTTCACAGACTAAGGAAGTACCACTCTTATGTCGAAAATAAGAATTTTTTTAGAGGTAAAATTGTCTTGAGCCGGATGGGATACAAACCCATGACTTCCTGATAAAATGTCATGGATCAGTATCCCACCCGGCTCAAGACAATTTTTCCTCAAAAAAAATTGGATAAACATAAGAATGGTACTTCCTTAATGCTATTCCTTCCTCTTCAATATCTCCTACCTGCAGTGTGGGCCATTTCAGGCTGGTACAGTAAAGAGTTAAAGGACAGTGACTAAAACTGAGTGTTTCTGTAAGTACTCCTAAAATTTAACAGATGGGGACCCTGGAAGGGTCACCATCTATTATACATGCTGACAAAATTCAAAGAGAGAGTCCAGAAATGGCTGTATTCGTTTTTAGCACATAAAACTTTGATCTCTTAAAATTAAAAATATCATTTGAAAATTTTCTTACATATATATCTTATTAAAAATGTACATAATTCGAGATCGAAAAATAACATTTGCATTTGATGCTTATTTTATTAAGCAATGATATAATATGTTAAAGCCATCTAATCACCATTTCTAAGATATGATATATGGGAAAGCCTATTTGTTAGTTTCAATTTCTTTATATTGAAGCATTATCCTGACTGAAGCTCAAGAATTTAATCTGAACTATAGTGAACTAAGTTTTTCCTTGAATTTTTAAATTCTCTTGGAAATTAACCAAAAACTGCTATTATCAAAATTGGATTTTGGAAGCAATAATGAAGTATGAACATTTTTTTTTCACTTTACTCTCCCTTTTCTACTTTAAACCTATTTCAATATCCTAGAATTATTTTTATATTCATCCCAGCATTAATGTGATTTCCCATACTGAAATGAAAACCACTTGGTTGAGCAATTACAGTGCATAAACTAGGTCACCACCTAGCAAGATGGGGCGGGGGTGGCTCAGTCGGTAGTGCGCCAGGGTCGTAATTTGTAGTTCCCAGGTTCGAGTCCCAGCTGGGTCAGCGTTGAGATTTATCTCCACAAAATTCCCCGACCTGCCCTCGGTCAGTAGGGGACACCGATGGGCTTGGAAAGGCTGCTGTCCATCGGATGGGACGTTAAGCCGTGGCCCCGTGTGCGGGAGAGCCATACCCTGTGCACTTTAAAGAACACGCTGGATGGCCTTGACGGGAGGCTACCATCTGTCTCCCAACAGCTGTTCCAGTGGGTCCCCTCCCTCAACCTTCTCTGAGCCTTCGGGGTCCATGTGACCTGGCCATTTAGCCCATGGTGTGCAAAAAAGTGCCACTCAGAGGTAAAACAACCCAACCCAGCAAGATGCAGATGTCACTACTTCATAACAAGTGGGTGGTGCATGCAGTGTGCATTCCTACAGCAGTCTTGATTTTTCCAGCAATGGATATCTTTCCAATTCTTTCAGTTAATATTTTACAGTTTTAAAATTAAACTGTTATATCATTTTCACAACAAAAAAGTAACTAGATAATGTATGCACTTTGTAGTTTACTTGTCCGTACACAAACATTTTTTGTTTATAAATCAAATTTTTTTTTGTGTTGGATAGGACTGAAGAAATATTATGACTTACACTTACCAAATATCCAAAAAAAAATAATTGCACCTCCTTATGGTGGAAGAATTTGAAAATTCCAAAGTTTTAATTGAATATGGCAAACAATAAAATTATGTAAAAAATTTTACAGTTAAATGTGACCACAAAGTTTGCATTGACAACAATGATTTTTCATAGGTCTGAAAAGATGAGCAGAAGGGGTCATGGGAAAACACAATTTAAAAAAAAAAAGATAATTGTTTTCAAGGAAAAATTACAAAAATTATTTGTGGGTTGGATAGATATGGATAAGAAATAAAGAAAAGGCATTTTTGTGCAGCTCAGATGTAAAACAATCAAAATACATATCACCTTTTATGAGCAGCAGCCATTCCTCTTTAAGCAACAATTTCACAAATCCAAACTCCTGAAAATATTTCACTATATATTTCTGATTATACGAAAATTTAGGATCTATAGTAAAAATTTTAACACAAAAATAGAAATGAAACTTTTAATACACAACAGCAAATGATAAAGTGCAGAGATAACAATAGGGACAGGTCAGACACATGCAACCCCCCCTTCTCCATGGAATTCTTTTAAAAATCTTTAAAACAGATGGCAAATTTTATACTATAATGGAAATCCAGTTTCTTAACCCCCCCCCCCCCCAATACACACACATTTTTTTTCTAGAATCGGGCCTGGACACAGCACTGCTACAGTGCTTGAAGCCACACTAAAGGCAGGAGCTTTGATCAAGTAATCAAAAGATCAATGCAGCAACCTGCCTGTCAACTTGCCTCAACTATAGCAAAGTTTTAATCATTTATAAACCCTATTAGTCCAACACAGATAACAACAGACATGCTTGAGACCATTCCAGGTGCAATGTCAATCATAGCCCACAGATTAGGGAAGTTCTCTAATATGTAATATCTCCATCACTGTTAAGTTTCAAATTCTAAGAAATTCGATTAGCATTCACTTGGCCAGAGCTGGGATAGTTCAGGATAGGTTGACACATAATGACATATCAGTATTTATATGTCAACCTTAATTATATATCAATTACTAATTATGATTATTAATTTAATTATTTATCATTTCTGCCTTGTCACAATAAGACTGCTTATCATTCATATAAATTACAACTTTTAGTAACACTTATCAAATTAAGGGTCTGTAAATGATAACTAGGTAGTCACTGAAAGTAGAGCTATGCAGCAATCCCCTGTGATGATGATGCACAGAACCAGCTAGGCCTAGCCCCTAAGGTCCAACTCCACCTTCACATGGTGCAGACCATTAGTAACTTACAAAAAAAGATACTCTCTTGTGCAAGGGAATGGAAGGGTAGAGTTGCCAGATCACTGTGGCCTACTGATCTGGATTACTATGACTTTTTTCTACCCTGCTGAGAAGTGGCCAACCATACAGGGTCCTGGTGCTGACCATATATACCAACCTGAAAGGAATAATGGTTCTATGGTTGATTATAGATCCTGAATTTTATCTCCTGGTGGGCTTCTGTTGAGAGAAATATGCCGTTGTGTTTCCTGTTTGTTTGTGGGTTGACAGCCCCAAGTGAATAAATTCACAGGATGCGTTTTATCAACTGGTGGATAATCATGATCAGAGGTCATCACAGGTACTTGAACTCTTCCTTCTATGGGCATCGTCAAATCCTACATTGGAGGAAGTCTTCCAATGCAGATGGTTTCAGCCTTTAGTAGTGGAGGAACAGGACTTTGCCCCATGCCTGTGATTAAGGGGTTGTTTGATATTGTCAGCATTCATTCTCCCAATAAACAATTTCTTTAAATATCCCACTAACCATTTTCTCTCCTTAGTTAGTTGGAATGTGAGAACTCTGCAGAGATTATTCTCTTGATATCCTCAGACAAGAATTCCACCATTATAACTTTCATATTCTTGGTTTGCAAAAGACCAGATGGACAGACCAAGGTCAGATTCTTAAAAATAATATTCAATAATAAATTATCTTGGGAAAAGTCCTATAGACAAGGAACACTTGAAAAAATGAGTTGAAAAAAATTGGTTGTCTTGACTGGGATTTGAACTCAGGTCTCCCAGAAGCATGCCAGGGGTCTTAACTGCTAGACCACCAAGGAGCTGACCAACTCTCCAACTAAATGACATATAAGACTTCCTGTTTGATTCACCAGTGGTTTTGTCAGTTTCTCTTTTCAGGGAGGGAAGATAAAAAGTACCTCCAAGGCATAAGTTTGCTCAGCAGACAAGCTGGTGGTGCTCTTCTAGGATACAAGTACATTAATGAAAGTTTCTTACAGCTAAACTCCAGACATGAATTAAAGATTAGAATGTTATCTGTTGTTATGCCCCCACTGAGGATGAGAAGGATAGGTTTTATAGACAGCTTCAGGATATTTTGAATTCTCTCAAGGGGACCTTTGTTCTAGGTGACTTCAATGCCAAAGTCAGTATACTGACTCTGACTTTTGGGGAAGGCTGATAGACCCTTTTTCTATTGGTAGTTACAATGGGCAACTTCTCCTGTAGATAAGTAAACTTAACGGCTCAAGAAAAACCAAAATTTAGTACAAACACCCACAACATACATAAGTAACACGGGTTTCACCAGATGGGCTGCATATGAATATGATTGATTATATATTAATTAACAGCAAATGAGCTAGTCCTGATAGAAATACCAGGTCATATAGGGGAGATGAAATTGGATCAGATCCTTGATTGCAAAATTTAGATTATGCTGTTTAGATCTCTTAACTGCAAGACATTTTAATAAAAGTGTCTTGCAACTTAGTTTAAGAAATGTTGTGCTAAGGTTAAAAAAATTTACTGTAACACTGAAACTCTGACCCAGTTATAGCTAAAGCTTACCATGAAAGGCTACTTAGTTATTATGAGAGTCATAATTTGCTTATTACTGAAGTTGAGAAACAATGAGACTGTTTTAAACAGGCTTTTCTTGAAACTAACAGTACTCTTTTAGGTAAAAAAAGTGCAGAGGAGGCAAAATTAATTGAGTTATAAGGCACTTGAGCTCATTTCGGAAAGAACAAACTGCAGCAATGTCCTTAATCAGTACCTTACTAGTCCTAATAGAAAGGATTACAGAGAGCTTAATAAATGTGTAAATGATCAGTTAGCTGCTAATAAAAATCTTTGGCTTGATGGCTTGGCTGACAAAGCTGAGAAAGCAGTTAGGCAGCACAACAGCAGAGAGCTGTACCAGATAGTTAATGTTTTATGTGGTAGAAAACAGACAGGATATAGGGATTGAAGAATAAACAAGGTAAGGTTATAGGTGAGGATTCTGTCATGGCTAGGTGGGCTGAGCATTTCAGTGATGCTCTGAACAATGTGGTTAGTTCTACTCCCACTGTTTGTAATGATGGTAGATGAATTGGTGGCTTTAATGTGGGCCCTACAACACAGTCTAAAGTTATTTTGGCTATTACTAAACTTAAACTACATAAATCCCCAGAGGTAGATGAAATTACTACCGAAATGCTTAGAGCTGGGAATGTTCTGTTACCAAATGGTTTAATAAAATTCTGAATATCTTTTATGATAAAGGCATTGTTCCTAAGAATTTTACCAAAGCTATTATTATCCCTAGTTTTTAAAAAAGTTGATCACAGTTCTTGTGATAATTATATGGGTATCAGCCTACTTTCTGTTCCAAGAAAAGTTCTTTGCATGGTTGTGCTTAATAGAATTTGGTTGACAGACAATTATGTGATGAGCAGTGTAGATTCAGAAGTGGTAGGGAATGTGTAGTTAAGATTTTTTCACTTAGATTCTTGAGAAATGTTTAGTTTCAGAAACCTGTGGTTAGTAGCTTTGTTGATATCAAAAAGGCTTTTGATTCTGTTGATTGTAATTATTTGTGGTTGATCGTGAGACTATATGGCCTACCTGGCAAGTTAAAAAAATGAAAGCTCTCCATAATAACACCGAGTCATGTGTGAGAGTTGAAGCTTGTAACAACTGGTTTAGCACTGCTTCTGATGTTCGACAAGGATGCATTTTGTATCCTTTTCTCTTTGGTTATTATGTTATGCAAGATTATTTGAAAGGGAAAGATTTTGAACTTGAATGATCTAGATATCGGAAAATTTCTGATTATGCTGATAATTTAGCCCTTTTGGCAAATGATGTTGATAAGATGAACTCTTTCATTCGAGCTGTTGATGAGACTGGTAGTAGAGAAGGTTTGGTGATAAACAGAGAGAAAACTCAAGTGATGAAAATTTGTCAGGCAAGCAAGTTGTTCAGTTAATCTGAATATTTTCACTCATGAGCAGGTGCCTCAGTTTAATTATCTTGGGAGATATGTAACAGATACTGGTGATGTGTGCATGAGATTACAGATGAATAGGAATTGCTGCCAGGAATTTTAAGAATCTATGGAGAGTATGGAGAAATAGTCATATATACACCTAAAGACTAAAATCAGACTTGTAATAGTTTGGTTCTTTCTAGAGTTAGTTATGGTAGTGAAATTGGACCTTTGTAAACAAACTAACAAGAAATTTCATGCTTTTTATTCTAGAATGTCAAACAGGATCTTCTTAGAATTGGTGTACACTGATGAGATGCAGCAGATGTAGCTCCGTAAAGATGTGTTTGGAGAACTAAATTGCATAATCTGGTAGGACCTCTGTAGCAATGTTATCGAGAAATTTTAGATAATGTTTTAAGTGGTTATTTTTAGCCCATGTTATTTAACCCATTGTTGTTTTGAGTGTAGATCAATAGTGTGTTGTCTGACTCCAGTAGCGTGTTTGTTTTTTTAACCTCTGGGGCTTTTCTCAAATGAGGATCAGTAGTGTATTTATGAATTTTCTTTAGCCCCTCTGGTGTTTTCCAAGTGTGGATCAGCAGTGTGTAGCGATTATTGTGCATTTTTTTGCAGTTGCTTTAGTCTGATAGGTTATATTCCTTGGAATTTATTTCAGGTGCAAATCAGTGGTGTATTGCTACAATTTCGTGCATTTTTTGCAACTGCATTAGTCCATTAGATTTTTTTAGCACTGGGGCCTTTTTATGATTGTTTTTAGCACATTGGGTCTTTTTTGGGTGCATATTGACAGTGCATTATGATACTGTGCATTTTTGTGTTTTTTTTTTTTATCATCTTTAAGGTATTTTATAAATTTTCTGGAAAAAAGGTTTTTTTTCCCCCATATATGGTTGTGGTGGAAATTGTTCTTTTGTTTCGAAGGTTATGGAGAAATTTTCATGGTAGGGCATTCATATGTCCTGGTTTTTAGAAAACTGTCCAGGTGTCCCAAAAAAATTTTCAGGCCATCCAAATGTCTATTCTTTTGTAATGATATACAGTAAGTCTTTTGGCCATTCAAATGTCAGCTATTTTGTAATGATATACAGTTAATTTATGTAAATTTAATTAGCATTTTTGGAATAACCCTGCTACTTTATTTACATGGAAACTTTTTGCTTTATGGAATAAGGCTATTTGAACTGAACATCAAGTAGTACATGCTGGCAACTTAGTTGAGGGTTGTTGGTGAGGTACAAACTTGACCACAAACATTGCACATAAGGGTTTCGAATTAACATTGCTAAGAGAAAAGTAAACCACTTCAACATGCTCCCAAGAACAACAGTCACACTCCTGTGAGACATACGTTTACCATCAATCTATGTAGAATAACTTATGCAATCTGCTGTCATGCTTAGAGTGTGCGAATTATTGCTCCTCTTTCTTACTACGAATTACCCATCATTCATGCACTATGTCTATTGCTTGGTTATACAACTGCATTAATCGGAGTCTTTTCTCTAGGGTTACACTTCTGATAAGAAATATATGTTTTGGTAAACTGAAATTGAAACCATAACTGTCCCAGTTTCAGAAAGCTAAAACTATGACATATACTGAAATATTAGTTTTTATGAATTAAAATCTGGACATCCTATTTCATGGTCTACTTTTCTAAAAAAGATGGTGACAGCAGTGTTATAGTCATTTGTTTGATATATCTTGAAGCAACTTGGAATAATATTAAACCAAAATTTTTTAAACGAAACCCTCCATCCATAATGTCACTTAAGTTGTTGTCATGGCTTTAAATATCAAGATAACAAAAACCAGATATAGCCACAGGCTTTGGAGGTCCTACCAGACTGTAATTTTCATCTCCAGACATGTCTGTTCTTAGCAACAGCTTCTGCATTTGGCCACTGTAAAACAATTTTAGCAATGTCCTGTTTGACGCTGTCTGCCCCTCGCATCCTAGGTCTCACCCTTTTTCTGAAGCCTTTAGGCACACTAATCATAATCCTGTTTGCCAATCTGCAGCTGTGCATACAGGTAACATGGCCAAACTAAAACAGTCTCTCTCTGAACAAAATGCTGCTCAAAGGATGTTGATGATTTCTTCTAATCTCATCATTACTTACAGAGTCAAATCACCTAATGCACATGATACTGCACAAGCATCTAGAATCAAACGCATCTATACTGCTCACAAAAATTAGGGGATATATTATCGCTTCATATTCATTTTGAAATATCCCCTAATTTTTGTGAGCAGTATAGTTTCCTGTTATCTTGTTTACACAGCGTCCAAGTTTCACTACCATAACTAACCCTAGAAAGAACCAAATTATTATACAGTCTAATTTTAGTCTTTAGGTGTATATGCCTATTTCTCCACTATCTCCATAGATTCTTAAAAGTCCCGGCAGCAATCCCTATTCATCTGTTAATCTCATGCCTCACATCACCAGTATCTGTTACATATCTCCCAAGGTAATTAAACTGTGACACTTCCTCAATAGTACAAATCAATAGTAGTTTGAATGGCTATTCAAAGCAACTGAAGCACCATCTGCCTAACCAATTTTCATCACTTTAGTTTTT
Organism: Ryuthela nishihirai; assembly: GCA_038380435.1. Classification (NCBI taxonomy): domain Eukaryota; kingdom Metazoa; phylum Arthropoda; class Arachnida; order Araneae; family Heptathelidae; genus Ryuthela; species Ryuthela nishihirai. The sequence goes on from JAWZYU010000025.1 coordinate 2,060,587, forward strand.
TCTCTGTTTATCACCAACCCTACTCTAATACCAGTCTCCTCAACAGCACTAATGAACTAATTCATCTCATCAACATCAGTAGCCAACATGGCCAAATCATCTGCATAATCTAAATCAGAAATTTTGAAATCTCTAGACCATGTGTGTCCAACCTTTCAACTTCCCTGAGGCACACTGAGTGAAGATGAATTGTTTTGGGTCACACATAAAATATATAATATAGTTAATGTATGTGAATAATAAAACTTCATTTATTTTCTTATGTTTTTTATTATAAAATTAAAAAAAGGGCAACATAAAACTAATGGGATATCAAAAATTCGCTGAAAATCACATAATCATGTTGAAAGCTTATGTCGTAAACACACAAACTTTACGATTTTGTGGGCCAAATTACTAGCTGTCCAGGGCCGCGGGTTAGACATGCCTGCTCTAGACCATTTAAGGCCAAAATCTTTCCCTTGCAAAGAATTTCGCATTACATAATCAATAATCAAAGAGAAAAGGAGACAAAATGCAGCCTCCACTAGTAATACTAAACCAATCACTGTAAAATGTACCAACTCTCACACACAACTCAGTGTTATTATAGAGAGCTCTCATTACACTAACTTATCAGGTATTCCATATGACCTGACAATCATGATCAATCACAAATTATGTCGATCAACAGAGTCAGCCTTTTCGAAATCTATAAAGCTAGCAACCACAGGTTTCTGAAACTCGAAACACTTCTCAAGAATCTGCCTAAGTGAAAATATTTGATTAATACATCCCTTACCACTTCCGAATCCACACTGTTTATCACAAAGTTGTCCATCAACCAAATTCTTAATTCTATTAAGTATAATCATGTAAAAAATTTTATCTGGAATAGAAAGTAGGCTGATACCCCTATAGTTATCATAGCTTCAGAATGTGATATGGGGCCATCATTAAAGTCAGTAATACATTTATCCTTATTACAAAGGGAGTAGAAATAATCACATTACTTAGAACATCTCTGAAATGGTCAGCTCACCTAGCCATCACAAAATCCTAACCTTCTATAACTTTACCTTATTTATCCTGCAATCCCTGTACACCTGTACATTTTTTACCACACAAAAAATTAACAATCTCGTACAAACCCTGCTGATGTGCTGTCTAACTGCTTCCTCTGCTTTGTCAGCTAAGCTATCAAGCGAAAGATTGTTATCAACTCTTAACTGATCCTTTACACTTTTAATAAGCTCATTGTAAAGCCATCTGTTAAGACTAGTAGGGTGTTGATTGATATTAATCCTGCATAACCAATGCCAAAGGGACCTAAACTCCTTTCCAAAGGTCAGAGTCAGTACCGACTTTAGCAATGAAGTCACCTAGTAAAATAAAAATATCTCCTTTCTTCACAGAATTCAAAATATCCTGTAGCTGTCTGTAGAACATATCCTTTTCATTCTCATCAAAGTCCTTTGTGGGGGTGTAACAACAGATGACATTCAAGTCTTTAATTTTTGTTTTGAATTTTGCTCTAAGAAATCTTTCATTAATGCAGTCATATCCTAGAACTTCTGAGAAGCAAACCTGCATCTTGGAGTTGCTTCACATCCTCCCTCCCTGAAAAGAGAAATTTAAATTATTTTTAAATATCTCACCTTTAGCTGTCCACCTGGTCTCTTGCAAGCCTAGAATATCTAGGTTGTAATGCTGGAATTCCTGTGTGAGGACATCAAGAGAATAAACCTATGTAATTTCCTCAAGTACCTGCAGGGAGAAAATGATTAGTACGAATTTTAAAGAAACTAGATTTATTGAGAAAGATAGGGCCAACAATATTAAACAGCCCCCTGATCACAGGCATGATCTGTTCCCCCACTGTTACAGGCTGAAGTCACCCATGCTGGTAGGAACTTCAGGCACCAGCTTTTCAAGAGCAATAAGGTCTGCCTAACACCCATTACTCCAGTTTAGGATTAGCAATGCTCAACTAGCTAAGTGAGGATTCAGGATTATCCATCAGCTGCTATAAGGTATCCCGTGCCTCTGTTCACTTAGGGCTGGCAACCCACAAAACACAGCGGCAGATTCTCCCTCAACAGAGGCCTATCAGTGCAGTAAATCCAGGATCCATAACCAAGCTGAAAGCTATAAAACAATCGCTTTGTAGGTATAAATGGTGAGCACCAGGACCCTGTGAAGTTGATCACTCCTCAGGAGGACAGAAAAAAAAAGTAGCCATAGATGACCAGATCAGTAGGCCACACTGATCTCGCAGCCCTCCCCTTATGTTCCCTTCCAAAAAAGAATATCTCTTTTGAAAGGTACTAACAGTCTACACCACCAGAAGGCAGGGTCAAACATTAGGTGTCAGACCTGGTCAGTTCTGTGCATCATCACTGGGGATTGGTACACAATTCTCATTCCACTTTATGCTTAGCTACCATTTACAGACCTTGGCCAAAAAACAATCTCTTATAATCCTTTCTAAACAATTACCAAATAATGCTAAGAATGACAAAAATAATTGAAACATATATTAAGTGAAGATCTAAATTATATAATATATACTTACTGATGAACTGGAAGCATCTCTGGCACTGACAGACAAAACAGCAAATTTCTGAAATGGATCAATCTATGTTAAAATATAACTAATACAAAAATGCTTTTGAAACAAAAAATATTACATTTTGATTTTCATTTAGGTTACAAAAATACACATCATCTCTGATAAAACATTTTAATAATATGTTATTAGTATATATTTAACAAAATTAATTTCTCATTTATCTCTTAACTCTTCATTACTCATCTCAATAAACTTCAGAGTATGCCCTTCTGGAGTCAACTGAGTTTAAAATAAATTATAAATAATACTAATTTTTTATTAATTTTATTTAATACACTTATCTACTATTATTAAAAAAATACAGCTTATATACAGGCATATAAAATTGTACCTGAACTCTGTTAATCATTGATATTCTTCTTCAGATGGGAAAGGCAGTGGACTTAAGTGAGTTTGATAAAGGCCAGACGACTGGGTCAGAGCATTTCCGAGATGGCAAGGTTTGTGGGGTGCTCATAGTCAGCCGTGAATAGTACCTTCAAAAAGTGGTCCAAGGAGGGAAAAACCACGAACCATTGGCGAGGTGTGGGCCTGTGATGATCCATCCATTCACTTTTACTTTTTCTTAACCAGTCTTACTTTATTTACATTATATTTACCATTTTGGGGATTATCTTCAGTTGGACATCACATTTCTTTCTTCCGTGCTGCTAAAGAAATTGCACATGCACTACTCAGACTTTTGACTGACAGCCGCTAATGTGCATGTTAAGGGCATGCCCCATCTTGCATCATAGCTAGTGCACAATCATAAGTTTATGATGCTGCATGTATACTAAGTGATGTTAGGTAACAGAGTCAGTAAAGAAGATAGTCAGAATGATATAGTAATGAGAAAATGTCAGTAAGAGGAAGTCATTTTTTTGGAGTTGTATATAGGCGATGGAGCATTTAGATGCTGTTTTTTGTATTCATCAGTATATTTGGTGAGTCTTGAATATTTTGGAAATAAACTTTTTTTGTAACATGAAATATTTTGACTTTGCTATTTTTTCTCTTGAGCAACAATACTTGATTTTTTTTTATTAAGATTTAACTTTAATAATTTGACAATCTTTTGATTTCTTACTCAAAAAATAATGCCAATATACTTAGTGAACCCTCATTTAACTTTATTTGGCAAGTTATTATTGTCTGGTGCCTGACACTTTCCAGAAAATTAGTTAAATTTGGATGTCCAAAGAGAAGAAGTTTAACCATCTTTTGGAGTGTTACAGGCTGACCTCAGCTCATTGATGCTAGAGGTGAGCAAAGGCTATCCTGTATAGTATGAGCCAACAGAAGGGATACTGTGGCGCAACTCACCAATAATTTGAATGCTGGTGATGGGAGAAATGTGTCACAATGCACAGTACATCGAACCCTGTTGAAAATGGGGCTGTATAGCCACAGGCCACTCCGAGTGCCCATGCTAATCTTGGTTCACCATCAGAAGTGCCTACAATGGGCACACTGTGATGCCCCATCATTCACTTTTACTTTACCTCAACCAGTTTTGCTTAATTTACGTTATATTTATCATTTTGGGGATTTTTATTTCCTTTTTGGCATCACAGCGCTCGTTTCCAAGACTTAGGAGTTGCGCATGCGCAACTCTGAACTTCCGACTGTCACCCACTAAAGCGCGTGCACTAGGACACACTCCCTCTTGCGTCATAGCTTGCATCGTTCGTCAATTTATGTAAATGTCTTTCTCGGCGTGCAACATGACACGTGCGGGCACTGTAAGCCTGTTATAACCGCCGGTGACATGTTAGTCACAAGTAGTAGAACAGATGTTAGAGAGACAGAAAAGAGTGTGGTAGTAAGCAAGGAGGAGCACAGTTAGTGCAGTGTGTTTAGTCAGAGTTGAGAAATGATGTATCTTCTTCATTGAAGTTTTGGTGAGTGTTTTTTGGAAATAAATTTGTTTGTTATTTAAACCTTTTGAATCTTTACTAATTTTTTCTCTTGAGCAACATTAATTGTTTTGGATTAGAAATTATCTTTACATTTTGACAATCATTTAATATTTTTGAATTCTTACTCATTAACGCTCGCCGGTATTTTGAACCCTAATTTAACTTTATTTTTTGGCAATTTGTTAATTATTGCCTGGTGCCCGACTCAACTATCTGGAGCAAAAAAAATAATTGGATCAGTCAAAGGGTCCAAACTTTAAAAGTAATTCATTACTTTGGAGCGTTACATGAGCATCAAAACTGGACCTTGAATGATTGGAAGGTCATCTGGTCTGATGAATCTCTGCTGTGTACACATGTGTCATTTACCTAGGGAAGTATTGCCACCAGGATGCACTGTGGGATGAAAACTACTGGTAGAGGAAGTGTAATGCTTTGTGCAATGTTCTGCTGGGAAACCCTGGGTCCAGTAACTCTTGTGTAGGAAACTATGACCACGTACCTAACATCCCACGTACCTAAACATCACTGCAAATCAGTACCTAACATCACTGCAAATCAGGTACCTAAACATCACTGCAACGTACCTAAACCACTGCAAATCAGGTACATCCTTTCATGAAAACATTATTCTCCTCTAGTAGTACCTTCTTTCAGCAGGATAATGCATCATGCCACATTGCCCAGATTGTTTGAGAATGCTTTGCAGAACATGAGAAAGACTTTCAGGTATTGCCCTGGCCTCCAAATTCCCCAGACATCAATCCAATCGAGAGTTTGTGTTGGAACAGCATATCCAATCTGTGGTGGTTCAACCACGTGACTTACAAGAGTTAAAGGATCTGCTGTTAACGTTTTGGTACCAGATACCACAAGACACCTTTAGAAATCTCATAGCATCCATGCCTTGCCGAGTAAGAGCTGTTTTGGCGGCACATGGAGGACCAATATCATATTAGGCAGGTGATCATAAATGTTTTAGCTCTTCAGTGTATATTTTAAGTCTTATTCAGATGCTCTTCAGATTGTGCAAGAGTTCCCCATAACCCAAGTTTTGCATGTCAGAAAAACCTTTCAAAGCCTTCATATGAATGTCTACAGTATATTTCAATTTTGGCTTTAATTAAAATAATCACCAAATAAATCATTATGTGTGTACTGAGTGAATGAGTGGAGTATGTGTGTGTGACATGTTATTCAGTACAATAGAGAAATATTAATATCAGCATTAAATTCATGTGATGTTTACAGGAATTAAACTTTTATATTTATCATTCCACTGGAATTCATAAAACAAAACTATAACCAATCTTATACTCCAGAGCTTGAAAATGAAACTATAGTCTATCGTATGTTATTTTCAAACATCATATGACATTAGGGTGACCATATGTTCCTGGATTAAAGCATCTGTCCCTGATAAATAAATGTCTATATAAGTGTCTCTGGAATTTGATTTTAGATTTTTTTTTTTTAAATATTAAATTGCCTGTACAGCTTGAGCAAATCTTTACTAATAGGAGTAGCATTGGGTTGTTTTACCTCTGAGCGGCACTTTTTTGCACACCATGGGCTAAATGGCAAGGTCACATGGACCCCGAAGGTTCTGAGAAGGTTGGGGGAGGGGACCCACTGGAACAGCTGTTGGGAGACAGATGGTAGCCTCCCGTCAAGGCCATCCAGCGTGTTCTTTAACGTGCACAGGGTATGGCTCTCCCGCACACGGGGCCATGGCTTAACGTCCCATCCGACGGACGGCGGCCTTTCCAAGTCCATCGGTGTCCCCTACTGACCGGGGAATTTTTGCGGAGATAAATCTCAACGCTGACCCAGCTGGGACTCGAACCTGGGAACTACAGATTACGAACCTGGCGTGCTACCGACTGAGCCACCCCCGTCCCTTTTAAAGTCTCCCCCCTCTCGCACCCCAATAGGAGTAGCAAAACTGTTATAAAAAAACATTGATCACAATGCAGGTGACTGAATAATTGAGTCTAGAATCATTATAATTATAGTGATATCCACAAGGACACCAGTAGAGAATGTACATCTTTCTTCTACTTGCTGACACCATCGAGTAGCTTATGGCTGTCAATGGCTTATTACTATACAAGTAGGGGTAAGGGTGGCTCAGTCGGTAGTGCACCAGGCTCATAATCTGCAGTTCCCAGATTCTAGTCCCAGCTGGGTCAGCATCGAGTTATCTCTGCAAAACTTCAAGCCCTACCCATGATAAGTAGGGGACACTGATGGGCTTGAAAGGCCACCATCCACTGGAAGGAATGTTAAGCCGTGGCCCCATGTGCATGTGATGCCCCCTCATTCACTTTTACTTTACCTTAACCAGTTTTGCTTAATTTACTTATATTTATCATTTTGGAGATTTTTATTTCCTTTTTTTGGCATCACAGCGCTCATTTTCAAGAGTTAGGAGTTGCGCATGCGCAATTCTGAACTTTCAATTGTCACCCGCTAAAGCGCGTGCACAAGGATATGCCCACTCTTGCGCCGCTCATCAATTTATGCAAATGTCTTTCCTGGCATGCAACAAGACACGTGAGGGATTTGTACCACAGCACAGTTTAGAGATCAGTTTTAGTTTGGAGTTTGTTGAAGATGTTTGTAGTAAGAAATGATGTAGTATCTTCTTTATTGAAGTTTTGGTGAGTGCTTTTTGGAAATAAATTGTTTGTTATTTAAACCTTTTGAATCTTTACTAATTTTTTTCTCTTGAGCAACGTTAGTTTGTTTTGATTAGCATTAACATAAAATTTTGACAATCATTTAATATTTTTGAATTCTTACTCATTAATGGTTGCTGGTATTTCAAACCTTAATTAAACTTTATTTTTGGCAATTTGTCAATTATTGCCTGGAGCCCAACTTGGCTATCCGGAGCATAAAAATAATTGGATCAAAGGGTCCAAACTTTAAAAATAATTCATTTCTTTGGAGCATTACATGCAGGAGAACCATACCCTGTGCACGTTAAAGTTCACACTGGATGGCCTTGATGAGAGGCCATCCAGTGTGATGAGAGGCCATACTGTGTTTCCCAACAGCTGTTCTAATGGGTCCCCTTCCCCCAACCTTCTCCGAGCCTTTTTCTTCTCTCAACCTTCTCTGAGCCTTGTGACCTGGCCATTTAAGCCCATTGTATGCAAAAACAACCACTCAGAGGTAAGCAACAAGCAAGTTGTTAAGTTTTATTTCTATTTTAACAGATTTTTGGAGCTCTGTGGTTCCCCTGACACTTGACTGACATGTCCAAATTTTGAACACTGGTTCCTCTATATAACCCACTATTGGGTTAAAAAAACTGAGTCCAAACTTTTATTGGGAGTGCCAATGGTATGGCATCTTCTCTGCAATGACTTTCTGAACTTGTGAATGAAATCAGTGAAGAAAACTGCCAGAGAATTTCATTTTCCATCCAATTGAAAGAATTTTTACAAATATGAATTTAATGCATGAGAAATCACATATAAAAGTGGACAATATTAAAACTTTGCTGCAAGTGAAACAAATTTTTATGTCTCTTGTGAAATCTTTAGTGTAAACTTGCCAAAAATGAAAATAACTTACAGAAAAATCCTTTCGTATGAAAAATACACAAAAAACCAGCTAACTGGTGTTAATTTAACCATGTTCTAAATGAAAAAGAATGTTACTTTAAAAAAAAAATAATTTCATCAGCAGTCTACAGTTCTTTTTCTTTAAATCTGGTCACCCAAAAGTCAGTCCTTCAGGTAAAATTTCCAATAGTCCCCAGATCTTTAAATCTGGTCATCCTGTGGTATCCTTTTAGATTCATTCAAGAAGCTGCTCTATGGGAATTTTTGGTGATTACTGGGTTAGTTACTGGTAGTTAGCATGCTTGGCTATTGATCAATGGGACTTGTATTTGAGCCCTGGTTAAGGTATGGATGTTTATGTTTCTGCTGAGTAGCCACCATACTCACATGCCTTCTACTATGGTGTATAAACTGACAGGCTCCTGTCAACCTCTGTGACAAGCAACTACCAGACATCGGCAACCTTTTTTGGCTGCAGGTCAAAATCAACCAAAATGTGACTATTAAGAAGACAGTTCGGGTCAATGGGTATTTTCATTTTAAAACAGTCTGTTAGTGAATAATAAGATAAATTTTATTGAGAAAATTATTACAATATGCTTTTAAACTCAAAACATAAAAAAAATTATAATTTTCATTATTATAAAAACAAATATAATTGTCAAGTTTTAGTTCATTAATAATTTATGAACTTTATTTATAAGCATTCTCTTCGTTATCAATTGCTCCCCTGATGCTGAATTTGGACGTCAATTTAGTTGTCTGGTTCATACTTAGTCACCTTAAGACGAATACAAGCGTCTGAATTTTTGGCAGTTAATCTGCTCCTGTTCTTACTTAAAATAAATTTCATGTGTGAAAATATTTTTTCACATTTATAAGTAGAACCGAACGCGGACAAAATGGCAAAACCAATTTTTTTCAAAGATGAAAATTTCGTAGGAAGTGATGCCCAACCCGATGATATCATGAGAAGATGATTATATTTCCTGTTTTCTAAATCTTTCCGCAATATCTTGAATTTGTCCGTCCACAAGGTTGAACTTTTAAAATCAATCATTTCTAAACTTAAATTTTCAATTTTAAGATATTCAAAATGCCGCAAATCTAAAACATTTTCCTCTATTTCGTCGGGCTTTATTATAAATGTAAACATTTCGCTGTTTCTTAAAACTTTGAAATCTACTTTCAAATTCACTTTTAATCTTCAAAATACAACTTTCGAACATATTTAGATTGCTTTCATCGATATTTTCTTTCTCATGTTGGCTTTTTAGTAAGGGAAAGAAAAGAAATATTTTAGTTTTTATGTAAGTTTCAAATAATATTAATTTCAAACAAAAACTCTTCCATTCCTCGTACATTTTCAAAATTGTTGGATTCGTACCTTGGAGTCGTACGTTGAAATCATTATAATGGTTCATTATGTCTGTTAAGAACAAGTCTTAAAAACCATTGTTTATCATTGAGCTTGAGATCATTTTCACCGATTTCGTAAAGAAATATTTGTTTATCATCAAAGCACTCTACATATCAATTAAGAACTTTGACTCGACTTAACCATCGTACTTCAGCATGTAACAGCAAATCTCCATATTTCGATTCAATTTCCTCCAAAAAGCTTTGAAGCGCCTGTGTGCTAATGCAGATCGTGCTACTATTATGTTTACGATCTTAACAACCTTTTCCATTACATCCTTAAGTTGTTGCATAGATGCCTTTGCAAATAAATTTTCTTCATGTATGATGAAATGGAACAATAAAAGTGTGCGGCCAAGTTCATTTTCCATTAGTTTCACATATCCAACATTTTTTCCTCTCATAGCTGGAGCACCATCAGTTGTTAAGGAAAACAATTTACTTTTCATATCCAATATTTTCCCATTTTTGAAATTTGTAAACTCGAGCCCCGGGTAAGGCATGGATGTTCGTGTTGTTTTCTGCTGAGGTCCTGCCATCCTCTCAGATCTTCTACTGTGGCATATAAACTGACAGGCTCCTGTCAGACCTCTGTGGCAAGCAGCTGCTTGAGGGGGTATTTATTTATTTAAACTCTTGTACTTGACGGAAAATATCAATGCCTTTGGTCGTGTCATTCATTGAAGCAAGAACGCATAGTTCTTCATTGACGTTCGAACTATTTATTGATGCAAATCTAATAATAATTGCCAGCCTAGCCATACTATTTACATCGGTACTTTCATCGAGTGAAATGCTAATTACGTCACTAGATAACAAATCGTTTTTGACCTGTGCGTCAATATTTTTTGCCATATCTTCAATGCGACGCTGAACTGTTCTGGCCGACAATGGCATTTCATTAATTCTCTCAATTATTTGTTGTTTATTTGCGAAGTCATTGAATAAATGTTCGGAACAATTTATGAATTCGTTTTTCAAAAATTCACCGTCTATAAACTGTTTTCCGTTGGTACCAATACTAAGAGCTGCAATGAAGCTGGCAGATGTAGCGTAATTGTGGCTGATAACAAATCTCTTCAAAAACTTATTTTACCATAATACCTAGGATGCGGTGGGCAGACAATGTCAAACAGGACCTTGTTAGAATTGGTGTGCAGTGGCCAGATGCAGTAGATGTAGCTCAGGATAGACTTGCTTGGAGAACTAAATTGCACGGTCTGGTTGGACCTCCGTAGCCCATGGCTGCTTGAGGATGATGATGATGATGAATACACGTTTAGCAATGTATTCATATTTTTCATCATTTGGCATTTCACTCACATCTTTATGTTCTGAAGAAAAGTGTCGCTCAATTTGTGTCCTGGCGGTAATTATATCGGTACATATCAATTTGTCACCATTTTCCATACATCCATACTTTTCAGTCCACACATCTTGAAATAATCGCTTTTTTGCTTTTTGTTTGTCCATGGTAATAAAAATAATAATTATTTCGCTTAGGTAACTGTTCTCGCGCTTCTGAACTACTGTTTATTCACGTTAAAGACGAAGTAAACGTAGACAAGAGTAGATGCGTGATCAGCAGGTGGGCAGGGCTCCTATTGGTCGGCTGCAGGTGGCACGCAGTCAGAGTCCAGCCGACCAATAGGAGCCCTGATCACGTATCTACTCTTGTTTACGTCTACTTCATCTTTAACGTGAATAAACGAACGACACGCTCGTCGAGTAATGATGAGATTCGTTCGGACAATGTCGCTGTATTCCGCCTATGTTCATTTCTGCAACTTTGTAATCAAACCAAAATGTTAATCTTATTATACTTTCTCAAAGTGTTTGTTTCATGTTTATGTTTTGTAATTTATTTTTATATATTTTATTTGCGGAACTCAAGTGGATCACTTGAAATTATCAAATGGGTCACTTGGTGACCCGCGGGTCATAGGTTGCCGACGCCTGCTCTATACTCACCTACTTAATATCCAAGTCTTCACTCAACTCAAAAGTGTTATAACGGAATCTATGGGGAAAGGATTTGTATAAAATCGAATTTGTGTAAGTTGAGTGTTGCGCAACTTGGGAAGCATCTCCATTATATATGATTTTTTTTTCAATCACATAAAAAAAAAGTTAATTTACAAATGGTTCTCAAATTGAAAAATAAAAGATGAGATGTCAGTTGGCTGTTCACGGTCCTGGCCAAGAGATAATGCTTCTTGGGAAACATATAATGTCGAAGTGTAAAGTATGATGCCAGCCATAACATTAGAGTAATTGTGGGATGTTGGTGGCTTAAGCAAGGCTGATATTCAGCCAATACGGCCAAACCAGTTCTTAAAATATTCAAATACCTCTGCACCAGTTGTTAGATAGTATAATAATAACTTTGAGTTTGGTGCAGCTCCCTATGTCAAATCATGGCTAAAAAAAGGGCATCATTTAGCTGGAGGCACAGCTGCATCAAAAAAAAAAAGGATTACACTGACAATTCTAAAAATCAACAAATGATTGGAAATTGTTAGAATGATTTGATAAACAATTTGCATTACAACTTATATTACTTGGTAAGCAGTTTTATAATAGTTTAGAGAATAAAATGGAATAAGAGGAAAACACTGTGTTCACTAGTAAAGATTTGCAATTTCCTGTGTCCTTTTGAAAATGACTCAACAGGAAGACGTATGTCATTTAGTTGAAGGGATGGTTAGTTCTTCGGCGGTCTAGCGGTCAAGATGCCCAGCATGCTTCTGGGAGACCTGGATTCAAATTCCGGTCAGGACAACCAATTTTTTTCAACTCAATTTTTCAAGTGTTTCTTGTGTACAGGATTTTTCCTGTGATAATTTATTATGAGATAATAGTTTCACTTTGTCATCTGTAGACATTGCGCTTTTTTGTTTACACAGATAAATTAAATTTTTTTTTTGTTGGATAGGCATTAATAAAATATTTTGATATGCACTTTCTGAATCTCTCTAAAGCTTTAATTGCACCCTCTAGTGGTGGAAAATTTTGAAAATTCCGAACTAATATTGCAAACGATGTATTTATGCTAAAAAATAGAGATTCTGGTGATGGAATGTGAAGATCATAGAATTTTTATTGCCAACAATGAGTTGTTGCCTTAGAAGGGTGGTGGGCAGATATTTTTAGAATAAAATTTTGTATTTAAAGATAAATGAAAAATTGCTTTTTGGGTTAGATAGAAATTGATAAAATATTATGATCTGCACTTTAGGAATCTTTCAAATGCTATATTGTACCTTCTAACAGTGAAAAAAATTGAAAAATTTCAAAAGAACATTGCAACAATGTGTTAATGATACAAATTTGAAATTTTGGTGGTGGAATGTGAACGTCATCAAGTTTCCATTGGAAACAATGAAAGTGATAATTAGAAAACTCAATTTTAGTTGAATTATTACTAATGAAATATGATTCACATTTTTCAAATACTTAGGCAATTCTAATATACACAGTCGTATCAGAATTATATCACCACCTACCTAATAATGGGAAAAACCACCCTTAGTCCAGTTGACAGCGGCAAGACGGCAATGGACGCAATGAAGCCCTGGAAGGTTGCCAGAGGCACAAGTGCCCATTCGGACTCCAACGGAGCACAGAAGTTCCAGAGATGACGTGGTTGAGAGTCCGGACACTTAACCTGTCAATCCAAATAGTCCCACAAGTGCTCTATGAGATTGAGCGATTTCGCCAACCAAGGGAGAACGGAGACATGTCGTTTCCTGGAACTAGTCATGCACCACCTTAGCAACATGGCAGGGCGCACTGTCCTGTTGGTAGACACCATCACCACTAGGTTAAATGTCCAATATGAAGGGATGCATGTGGCCAGTGAGGATGGACAGGTAGCCATTGGCATTCAGGGACCCATGCAGTGATACAAGCAATCCCAGGTCATACCAGGAAAACATCCCCCAGACATGCACACTGCCACAGGCGGCATGTACTTGACCGATGTGTTAGTTCTCTTGTGTCTGATGCCATATCCCTCACTGTCTGTCACTTCTGTGGAGTAGAAACCTTGATTCATCGGAGAAGGCAACCTTTTTCCACTCTTCCACTGTCCAATGACGGTAGTCCAGTGCAAACTGCAGGCATCATTGCCAATGGACCTTGGTTAACATGGGTGCCTTTACGCAGCGTCAACTCAGGAGACCCATGCGTAACAGGGTTCGCTCTACTGTTATCGAGGACACGTACCTGGTATCCCAGCGTTCATTTGAATGGTCAATTGCTGCACTGTTGCGCATTGAGTGCCCTTTACCAGTCGACAGAGGCGACGTTCTCCTCTGGGGTCGATGGCCTTTGGGGCTCCACAGTTATGATGTCTGGAGTGTGCCAGCAGTCCATTCTTGGTACACCCTTACTACAGCACCTCGTGAACAGCCCACGAAGTCTACTGTTTCCTAGATGCTTCCACCCTTGGCGCAGTAGCTGATAATTCCTTTTTGAACATCCCTCAAATCACTACCTCTACCCATTGTGTTCACATTACACACTATGGTTCATCTGTCTTAGCCAGCCACTTATATCTCCTTGTGGTCGACCTTGTCATGTACACTCTGTGACGCATCTGGGCGGGTACACTGTGATTCCAGGGATGGTCATATTATTCTAATATGACTTTCTTTATATATATATATCTTAACAGATCACTAAATATGGAAATGGCAGCGCTGTTATAGAGTTTTCCAAATAATATGTATATAACAGAAATTTCAGTGGTAGCTTTTCAAGAGATATTTTACTGATTGCAATAATCTATCCATTTTTCTGAGAGGTGTGGAAATGCAACTTTTTAAACATAAGAATTAAAAAATTAATTCCTTTAATTTGTATAATTACTAATAAATACTATTTACATTATCCCATCATCTGCTGATTCAAATTAAACTGTTAAGAAGTGAAGGGTAGGAAAATCAAAAACTTCATTCTCTTTGAAAACAAGATTCTCATATGTGCCAGAGGTGATATGTATTCTTCTAGTTGATTTATATATTGATTTATACACCTATCCCTCGATTTACACAGTACTCAGTTCACACAATTTTGGCTTTGCACGGTTAAAAAATGCAACCAGTTTCGATTTACACGGTACTGACTGAGATTTCCTTTCTATGTACGTCTCAGTCAGTACCGTGTAAATCGAAACTGGTTGCATTTTTTGACCGTGCAAAGCCAAAATTGTGTGAACTGAGTACCGTGTAAATCGAGGGATAGGTGTATTACCATATCAGTTGTTAAAATATATTTGTCATCCCTAGGCTTAAGGCCTATTATTTGTTATCTTTTGGGTGGGTAATATCTAGTCATATGTGTGATTTGGTGTGGGTTGGGTTGTTTTACATCTGAGCTGGACTTTTTTTGCACATAATAGACTAAATGGCCAGGTCACAAGAACCCCAAAGGCTCAGAGTTGGTTAAGGGAGGGGACCCACTAGCATACTGTTGGGAGACAGATGGTAGCCTCCCATCAAGTGTGTTCTTTAATGTGCACAGCATATGGCTCTCCTGCATATGGGGCCACAGCTTAATGTCCCATCCGATGTAACATTGTTTGGATATTTTATCATTCTTACTTGGATAATTTTTGGGAACAGTCAGAGATAAGTGGATATGTATAATCTATTGTGAGTTCATACTTATATGAACTCACAATAGATTATACATATCCACTTATCTCTTTTAGACAAAAAAGGAGAAATTAATTCTTCCCCCTTGTTTTTTTTAAATGTAATTAAAATATGGTAAAATATAGATTAACTTAACTCTATAAACGCTGTAGGTGCTGGACTAGTCATGTTATTGCAACAAGCAATTGGCTCATTGACATTAATGTGGAAACTGATGGTCATAGATCGGTGCTGTGAAGTTTAGGTTAGTCATACACGTATTTTGTTTGTTCTTCAGAGGTAGCTTCTTCATTGGTTCAAGGAGGACAATTCTAGGTTGTGTGCTCTTCTCAGTAATTGATATTTTTACTCTTCATATTTAAAATATGGTAAATAATAAGTCATTCAGAATTGAAATTATTTAATTTTTGGAGTGTGTTACTGAATTGTTTTGTAATGTTGTGGGGCCAGGTCATTCAAAAGTGGGAGTTGGGTAGCTTCTTGAGGTTATGGGTCACAGTGGGGGAATGTTTTACATGTTTTTTTAAGTAAAGGTTTGAGAGGAGAATGGTCAGAACTTTTTTAATCGTATATTTGTGTTTAATAGCGTGTAGTTGATGTTTTGTTGAGAGTATGGAAGAAAATGGCAAAGATTTGAATGTGGGGAAATGAAGTGGTAAAAATTTGAGTCTTTTATGGGGTGTTTAGGTTTTAGGAGAATAGTTTTTACAGAAACGTATGGTGGGTTTTTAAAGGTTATTAATGTAGTAGGAGGTGAATAGATTTTTAGAAAAAGAATGTTCAACTTTTTTTACATGTGGTCATGAACATGGCAGTTGTAATAAGCATGTGTGTCACATTATAGTATACTGAGATGAATTGAATTATTATGTATAATTATTAGTATATTACAGTGATTTATTAATCTATTTAAATATTGATTTTTTTGTGCTATTAATATAAATTAATCAATATATGGTCAATCCAGAGTTACCTGTTAAACCTGAAATCAATATAGTTTTGTGGGAAAAATTAGTTTTGCCAATGTGCAGGATTTGAACACATCCCTCCAGATTCATGACAACTTTCCAAGATCACTAATGTCTGCCGCTGTTTTTTTTTTCCACTGTCACCTATCAATCTCCCATCATTGTTGCTGTTGGTGCCATCTATGATTGGTAAAGGCAACTTTACTTTTTAATATTGCACTTTGCAAGATGTAATATTTATTATTAATATGATTGGGAATATTTGAAAGCATTTGGTCGCTTTTCCAAATAGAAATTTTGCATTTTGCAGAATTATTGGTGTAGAAAAATGACAGTTCATAATGGAGGTAGGAAGATCAAAGAAGTTGAGGGAGAGTTTGTGAAATATTAAGTGTTTTTTAATGGATGGAGAGGTCTATAGTAGAGCTTTCGATAGCTTAATTCAGTGTGCTTATGTGCATTTTTATTAATATTTCTGGTTATGAATATTAATAGTGATTAAAGTTTTAGTTATGGAATTGAATATTTGTTTCCAATTTTCTTGTTTATTACTATTTGTGATTAAGAAGTTTGATATGGATTTTTAATTGCTAAAAATGTTGTGTAAATATATTAATGGGTGTATAAGTCACATATGTGTTGTGATAAATATTACAGGTTGGAATGATGATGGGTATATGGTTTTCTTGTTGTCTTTGATGGTATTGACTAACTTGGGGGACTTATTCAGTTTCAGGAGGTGCCGAGGGTTTAGCTTCAGGGGGGGATGAGGACTAAGAATAACATTTCAGTAGGGTTTCCCAAGTACTAAAATATTGCACTGAACATGGTTGGGTTGTTTTACCTCTGACCGGTACTTTTTTTGCACACAATAGACTAAATGGCCAGGTCACAAGGACCCTGATAGCTCAGAGACGGTTGGGGAGGGGATTCCCTAGAACAGCTGTTGGGAGATAGATGACAGCCTCTTGTCAAGGCCATCCAGCATGTTCTTCAATGTGCACAGGGTATTGCTCTACCAAACAGGGCTTAATGACCCATCCGATGGCAGGTCTTTACAAGCCCATCAGTGTCCCCTACTGACTGTGGGCAGGGCAGAGAATTTTGTGGAGACAAATCTCAATGCTGAGCACTGAACAGAAAAAAGTTAAAAAGATATTATTAGGGTAAAGCCCTAAGAAGTTTATAAAGAGATTAAAAAGATGCTGAAAAAAAAAAGGACTGAACTTTAATGATTAGGATGTGTTAACATACTATATGGAATGAGATTTTATCTTTCTTTTCATTTAATCTATTTTTTTTTGTGTTGGACATAAAATATGGGGTTAAAATTATGCAAAGATGACTATTTTGGATTTCAAAGCAGGTAGACAAGTTTGAGATTTAGTATAAGACAACAGGATTTTAAGGGGAAGGGTCTGGGTACATCCATGTCCCCAACTGTCCATGAGTGGGAGTGTGTTTGAGGACTCATTTAACAAAAAATTTGAACTTACAAATGGGACAGAAAGCATACAATAGGTTAAATAAATTGAATTACAGAAATGCAAGAGCAGAATATTTACAATGTATCTTTCACATACTAAAAGCTTAATATAAACCATAATAAGGAAAATAGCTTTTTCTATAGGAAAAAAATATATACGATAAAAGGAAAATAGCTTTTCCTTTTATTGTATTTAACAAAAAATCAATCATATTTGTTATTAACCTAAGTAAAAACTCAAAATGTGTATATAAACATTACATTAAACTGAGTGCAAAATATTTTACTCAATGTATAAAAAAATAATGTTTTGACTGTTTTGAAACACCCACGACTGCCAAGGAACTAGTGAATGCCTCATGTGCCTATTGGGTAATCTGCCATTGATCACATTTAATAGTAAAATTTCCAATTTTTTGAATAAATATAGATTGTTTGCACTATTTGTTTACAGTTTTGTCAACTGCAACTTTTTCCACTGTTAGAGGATGCTATAAAAACTTTTCAGAGATTCAAGAAATGCAAATCTTAATATTTAATCAATACTTATTAATTCCAAAAAGAAATGTAAAAATAAAGATAAATGTACAGAGAACAAAGTGAAAACAATTGCTCTTTAAAATGAGTTAAAAAGAATACACTTAAGTGCCACTGAATTAGGGATAGCAACCTAGCAACGTGTTCAACCCCTTCTGGCCCTGATAACGGCCGCCACAAGGCAAGGATTCCACAAGCTTGCATAAATGTTCCACAGGTAATGGCAATCCATGCATCCTCCAGAGCTGTCCACAATTCTCTCTAGGTCGTTGCGGATGGGACATGGGGCCGAGCATTGTGCTTGACAGTATCCCAAAGATTTTCGATGGGATTTAAATCTGGGATTCTAGGTAGCCAATTCATTATTTCAAAGTCAGCAAAATGCTCCTGCAACCATGCAGTAGTCAATCTGGACCAGTGAGATGAACAGTTATCTTGCTGGTAGAAGCCATTTCCATTGGGATGCATGATGGCCATAAATGGGTGTAAATGGTCAGCCATGAGTTCTACTTACTGGGATGCATTGAGAGTCATCGGTATATGTACCAAAAGTCCCACAGACGTCCAACTGAAGACAACCCAGGCCACCACTGAGTCACCACCAGCTTCTACTGTTCCAACCTGACATGCAGGATCCATGGCTTCATGGGGTTGGCACCATACCCTCAGTCTCCCATCAGTGTGATGTTTAAATCAGGATTCATCACTCCAGGCTATCCGCTGCCAATTTTCGATGGTCCAGTTTTGATGTTCTTTAGCACAGACAAGGCATTGAGCCAAGTGTCGTGCCGTTAGAAAGGGACTCTCCTGAAGCCGAGATGATGAAGTGAGTGTTGCACGGTCCATGCACTGACTTCCTGGCTGGAATCTGCATTCAGACGGGAGGTGATTTCAGATAATGTCTGGCCCCTATTGGTCTGTACGATGTGGGTCAGATGGCAAAGTCCATGATCATTCAAGGCTGGTTGTCCTTTGCAAGTTTGTCCGGATGCTTGTTTTTTTGATAGAATTTTAATATTCCCAGAACACTCTTGAAACTGTCGTATGAGAAAATCCAAGTTCATTGACAATTTTGGAGATAAAATGTCCCATCCGTAGGGCACCTATGATATGCCCTCTGTCAAAAGATCTAAATCCTGCGCCTTTCCCATTATGCTTCTTATGACAAAGGCTTGGGGAAGCCAAAGCTGACAACTCTATATGACCAGAGTTTCAGCCACACATGCACGCAAATGTGGGGCTTGTGGTACTGAATTTGGATGTCTCCTACCCCTAATTCAATGGCACTTCAGTGTATAGTGGTTTATAGAAATTTATTTTTTTTCTCATATTAGAAATTACGGTAGAAATTCACAGTGCAGTAATTAAAATTAAATTGAAATCTTTAATTCACCGACACTCTGAAATGTTTTTAAGAACACATCACCAGTGTTTTTACGTACCATACCACCGAGGATGGGAAGGAATAGGTAGGGGTGTAGCTATGGGGAGATGGGGGGAGGCTCCCCCCCAAAAGTAACTCGGAGTTGGCAAAATTCGAAGTGACTTCGTAAAATCTAGGTGAGTTGTGAAAATTTGTAATCTTTTTTGTAAAATTAAGGGGAGTTGTCAAAATCGAGGCAACTTGGCAAAGCTTGGGGAGTTTGGAAAATGGAAAGAAGGCAAAATCTAGAGCAGTTGGCAAAATTCGAAGCCACTTAGTATAATACAGGTGAGTTGGAAAAATTGGGACAATTTGGCAAAATCTTGGGGAGTTGGCAAAATTCAGGTGAAATGTAAAAATTGGGGTTTTTTACTGTAAAATTATGGCGAGTTGGCAAAATCTAGGAGAGATGGCGAAACTTAGGGAGTTGGCAAAATCTAGGAGCAGTTGGCAAAATTCGAAGTGACTTGGCAAAATCTTGGGGAGTTGACAAAATTCAGATGAGCTGTAAAAATTGGGATTTTTTTCTGTAAAATTATGGCGAGTTGGCAAAACTTAGGGAGTTGGCAAAATTCGAAGTGACTTGGAAAAATCATGGAGATTTTGCAATATTTACATTTCACCTGAATTTTGCCATCTTTTTTCTGTAAAATTGTGGCATGTTGGCAAAATTAAGGCAACTTTGCAATATCTAGGAGAGTTGGCAAAATTCAGAGTGCAAAAATCAGGCGAGATGTAAAAATTGATTTTTTTTTTCTGTAAAATTGTGGTGAATTGGCAAAATTCAAATCCACTTAGTAAAATACGGGTGAGCTGTGAAAATTGGGATTGTTTTTCTGAAATTAAGGAGAGTTGACAAAATCAAGAAAACTTGGCAAAATCTAGGCAAGTTGGTAAAACTGAAAAAAAAAAATACCCCCTGAAGCAGCTGCTTGCCACAGAGGTCTGACAGGAGCCTGTCAGTGTATATGCCAGAGTAGGTCTGAGAGGATGGCAAGACCTCAGCAGAAAAACAACACAAACGTCCAAGCCTTACCCAGGGCTCAAACCCAGGTCCCTTAGATCAGTAGCCAAGTGCGCTAACCACTCGGCCAAGGGACTGTTGCAAAAAAAAAAACAACTGGTTGGTAAAGTACAGCTGAGTTGTAAAAATAGGGATTGATTTTGTGAAATTAAGGTGTTGGAAAAACCGAGAACTCTTGGCAAAATCTAGGGAAGTTGGTAAAATTTAAAGCCACTTGGTAAAATACAGCAGAGTTGTGAAAATTGTGCCTTTCTTGTGCAATTAAGGAGTTGATAAATTTCGAAGTGACTTGGCAAATTCAGGGAAGGTGTAAAAATTGCAATTTTTTTCTGCAAAATTATGGCAAGTTGAGAAAATTTAGGGTAGTTGGGAAAATTGGGATTGGTTTTGTGAAATTAAGGAGTGTTGGACAAATCGAGGAAACAACAAAATGTAGGGCACTTGGCAAAATTTGAATCCACTTGGAAAATATGGGCAAGTGGTGATATTTGGGATTAAATTTGTGAAATTAAGTAGAGTTGACAAAATCAAGAAAACTTGGCAAAATCTTGGGGAGTTTGAAAAATTTGAAGTGACTTGGCAAATTTAGGAGATGTAAAGATTGGTTTTGTGAGACTAAGGAGAGTTGGCAAATCAAGGGGAGTTGGGAAAATTCACACTGACATGCTACAATTCAGACGAGATGTAAATATTGGGATTATTTCCGTGAAATTATGGCTAGTTGGCAAAATTGGAGGTCAAATAAATGGCAAAATGCAGGAGAGTTGTGAAAATTGCCTCAAACCCCCTTCTCCCTCGGAGCAAAAATCTGGGTACAAACATGACAGAGACATTATTTTCTCAGTTGGCAAAATTTGATTTTCGAGTTGGAATATTTTCGATTTCTCTCTCCCCTCCTGAACCATAGTCCTTCACTACACCTCTGGGTAGAGGAACTTCCAGGATGTTTGCTAGTGACAAGTTTAATCTTCGACATTCTCGCCAGCGATGTTTCAGTAGAGTTTGAGAAAATTATGAGGGCTGCTGACAATTTGCTTTAATGAAGGAAATAACCAATAATACTTTTGGTAGCATAGAATGCATAAGAAATTTTGAGTTGCACAATGCCAGTTTAACACCCTTACTCTGAGTGCATTCAATTTATAGCACCCCAACCCTCTTCGGCACTCAACAACCAACTGCTTCTCATGCATTAGCTTAAGCTGCTCACTACCCACCTGACGATGCGCCCATAGGGCATGAAATGCAGGCACCCTATGCTACCAAAAGTATTATTGGTTACTTCCTTTACTAAAGCAAATAAATTATCAGCATTCCTCGTCATTTTCTCACTCTACTAAGGTATCACTTGCCAGCAAGAACATTAAAGTTTAAACGTCACTCACAAGCATCCCAGAAGTTCTTACTAACCATCCTCAGCAGTACAGTACATAAATCTCTCCTTAATAACTTTTCTGTTAAGGAGAGCAATGCAAGCTTCACATCAAAGCCAGTCAGTGTATATTCTAAGGTACAAAGGGTCACAGTTTGATACTTGATAGCATAGGATATTTGTTGAAGTCCTTAAAATAATTTAAGTGTCACAGAGATTTAAAGATTTCAATTTAATTTTTCTCATATTGCATACACACATGAAGATTCTATATGCTGCAAATGTCACTCCATATTTATATGATTTATTTGATTGTTATACATCTACATTCACATGCACTCTTAGAGGCGTTGGTTATACAGGATAATTAGGAATGACCGATATTATGATGCTACTTTTCATAATCTCTCTTCAATTTTAAAATTCAAGAACTTATCTATTTTCACAGCATATGTATATTTTTATGCATGCTATGAAAGAATTTGAAAAGTCTAAACATGTACACAAAACCAGACACTACTTGATATCATTTTAAAAGCTGGTTGGTACTTATTGCTTTTAGTACTTAAAAGCACTTACTACCCAATTGTTGCAAAATTGGGCAGTACTTCTATATATTCACTATATTTAAAACAGAATATTTCCACCAAATGTTTGCAATGAATGTAGATATTTAAGGGCCCTGGACAAAATATTCTAGTATGCATAATGACAAAAAATTAAAAAAACCAGTGCATTGCCCTGTACCAATGGTAGTTTCACTCTTGTTCACAGTAACACAAAACTGTCTAGATTCCCTTGCCCTAATAACTAAAACAAATTTTATATTTAGACTACTTCCTTTTACGTAATTTTTTTTCCCTTCATTGCAAGAAACTCCCTGAAAAAAAGTTACGTAACCACAAATTTAGTATCACCTCTTACTTCATCGTTTACAAGCCACACAATCTATAAAATGTATCCTCTTGCTTCAAGTCCATTATTATAATTTAATTACACAGGAAATCCATAAGGACAACAAAATCTTCTAGAACTGCAGGAGCATACGTACCAGTCTGATGTCTGAAACTACAAAACGTTGTAAGAAGTGTTAATATATATTGAATTATATATGTTACAAACCTGTACTCTAGTAAATATTGGTGCCGATTTAATTAAAGCTCTTAAAACTGTCATTATAGTATTTTTTGAAGTGCAACTAAGACTTTTATCAG
Organism: Ryuthela nishihirai; assembly: GCA_038380435.1. Classification (NCBI taxonomy): domain Eukaryota; kingdom Metazoa; phylum Arthropoda; class Arachnida; order Araneae; family Heptathelidae; genus Ryuthela; species Ryuthela nishihirai. The sequence goes on from JAWZYU010000025.1 coordinate 2,083,777, forward strand.
ACTAGAAATTGAGTCAGCGGTAGAATTAATATCAAGCCATATAAACACACTATTACCAAAGTAGTTCTCCGTGATCACTTGGACTTTGCGCCTTTGGTATGATGTTGCCAACAGAAAAGCAAAGAGTGTTTAAGGGAGAAGAGTACAAAAAACAAAGACCAATAATGATAAAAAAAGGACAGGGTCTTCGACCCATCCTTTAAATAAGAATTTTTTTTAAGAATGAAGAATTTTTACAACTAAACCAGTGTAGTACAGTAGTCCATAGCCTACTGGACTACACCATTGAGGAACTACACTGACTTGACCCGGATGTTTTCTGCGTTCTTCTCGGAAGTAAACGTTGTCGACATTTGGTACCTTAAAAATTATAAATAAATATACCCTCAAGCAGCTGCTTGCCACAGAGGTCTGACAGGAGCCTGTCAGTTTCTGTGCCTCAGCAGAAAAACAACGCAAACATCCATGTCTTAACGGGGCTCGAATCCAGGTCCCTTAGATCAGTAGCAAGCGCGCTAACCGCTCGACCACAGAACGGCGGTATTCCTACCTTACGTTCTATGGTTCTATCAAATATTTCTCTAGGTGAGAACAACGTTGATTCTAGGTCGTTGGTATAATGCACCACTACATTTTTGTTTTAAAGAACTAATCTAATGTTCTGAAAACAAATATGTTTTTTAGTGAAAATACACCTAGAAAGGTATAACCCAATCGTGTTTTCATCATCATCATCATCCTCCTCCTCAAGCAGCCATGGGCTACGGAGGTCCAACCAGACCGCGCAGTTTAATTCTCCAAGCATATCTGTCCTGAGCTACATCTGCTGCATCCGGCCACTGTACACCAATTCTAACAAGGTCCTGTTTGACATTGTCTGCCCACCGCATCCTAGGTCTCCCCCTCCTTCTGAGACCTCTAGGCACACTGTTCATAACCCTATTCGCCAATCTATAATTATCCATACGGGCAACATGTCCAAACCAGCGGAGTCTCTCTCTGCACAGTATGCTGCTTAAAGGAGGTTGCAGACTCCTTTGCCTAACCTCGACATTAGTTACAAAGTTAAACCACCTAATACCCAAGATACTGCGTAAGCATCTAGAATCAAAAGCATTTAGTTTCCTATTATCTTGTTTACACAGCGTCCAAGTTTCACTACCATAACTAACCCTAGAAAGATCCAAACTATTATACAGCCTAATTTTAGTCTTCAGGTGTATACGCCTATTTCTCCACAATCTCCATAGATTCTTAAAAGTCCCGGCAGCAATACCTATTCATCTGTTAATCTCATGCCGCACATCACCAGTATCAGTTACGTAGCTCCCAAGGTAATTAAACTGTGACACCTGCTCAAGACTGCAACCATTCAGATTAACTGAATCACAACCTGCCTGACCAATTTTCATCACTTTAGTTTTCTCTCTGTTTATAATGAAACCTACTGTACTACCAGTCTCATCAACAGCTCGAATAAAAGAGTTCATCTCATCAACATTATTTGCCAAAAGGGCTAAATCATCAGCATAATCTAAATCAGACATTTTCGTATCTCCAGCCCATTTAAGGCCAAAAGCTTTCCCTTGAAGCGAATTTCGCATAACATAATCAACAACCAAACTAAAGAGAAAAGGAGACAAAATGCACCCTTGTCGAACACCAGAAGTAATGTTAAACCAATTGCTACAAGACTTACCAACTCTCACACATGACTCAGTGTTATTATAGAAAGCTTTCATTATGTTAACTAACTTGTCTGGTATACCATATGATTTCACAATCAACCACAAATTATGACGATCAACAGAGTCGAAAGCCTTTTTGAAATCAACAAAGCTAGCAACCAAAGGTTTCTGAAACTCTAAACATTTCTCAAGAATCTGCCTAAGTGAAAATATCTGATCAACACATCCCCTACCACTTCTGAATCCACATTGCTCATCAAGCAATTGCCTGTCAACCAGATTCTTAATTCTGTTAAGCACAATCATGGAAAGAACTTTACCTGGAACAGAGAGTAGGCTGATACCCCTATAGTTATCACAAGAACTGAGATCACCTTTTTTGAAAATAGGGATAATAATAGCTCTGGTAAAATCTTTAGGAACCATGCCTTTATCATAAAAGTTATTCAAAATTTCAGTCATTCAAATGGTAACCGAAACATTCCCAGCTCTGAGCATTTCTGTAGTAATTTCATCTACCCCTGGGGATTTATGAAGTTTAAGTTTAGAGATAGCCAAAATAACTTCAGATTGTGTTATAGGGCCAACATTAAAGCTGCCAATGCATCTATCATCATTGCAAACAATGGAAGTAGAATTAACCACATTGTTTAGAACATCACTGAAATGCTCAGCCCACCTAGCCATGACAGAATCCTCACCTTCTATAACCTTACCTTGTTTATCCTTCAATCCTTGTATACCTGTTCGTTTTCTACCACACAAAACGTTAACTGTCTGGTACAGCTCTCTGCTGTTGTGCTGTCTAACTGCTTCCTCAGCTTTGTCAGCCAGGCCATCAAGCCAAAGATTCTTATCAGTAGCTAACTGATCCTTTACACGTTTATTAAGTTCTTTGTAATGCTTTCTATTAGGACTAGTAGGGTACTGATTAAGGACATTCCTGCAGTTCCTTCTCTCTGAAATAAGCTCAAGTGCCTTATCACTTAAATAGTTCTGTCTCCTCTGCTCCTTTTTCCCTAAAAGAGTACTGTTAGTTTCCAAAAAAGCCTTTTTAAAATGGCCCCATTCTTTCTCAACTTCAGTATTAAGCAAACCATGACTGTCATAATGACTAAGTAACCTATCATGGTAAGCTTTAGCTATAACTGGGTCTTTCAGAGCTTCAGTATTAAAGGTAAATTTTTTAACCCTAGCACAACACTTTTTAAGTTTAAGTTGCAAGACACTTTTAACAAGGTAATGGTCAGATCCAATTTCAGCTCCCCTATATGACGTAGTATTCCTAATAGAACTAGCCCATTTTCTGTTCATTAATATATAATCTATCATATTCTTATGCAGCCCATCAGGTGAAACCCATGTATATTTATGTATGTCACGGTGTTTGTAATATGTGTTAGTTATTCTGAAACCATTGAGTTTACTTACCTGTAGGATATGTTGTCCATTGCCATTGCAGCTACCGATACTAAAAGGGCCTATAACCCCATTGAAGTTGCTAGAACAAGGATAATATCTCCTTTCTTGACAGAATTCAAAATATCCTGAAGTTGTTCGTAAAACCTATTCTTCTCATCCTCATCAGCATCCTTAGTGGGGGCATAACAGCAGATGACATTCAAGTCTTTAATACTTGTCTGAAATTTTGCTGTAAGAAACCTTTCATTAATGCACTCATATCCTAGAAGAGCATCACTAGCATGTCTGCTGAGCAGCAGACCCACGCCTTGGTGATGCTTATTATCTTCCCTCCCTGTAAAGAGAAATTTAAAGTTATTTTTAAGTATCTCACCTTTACCTGTCCATCTGGTCTCTTGCAAGCCTAGAATATCTAGGTTATAACGCTGGAATTCCTGCATGAGGACATCAAGAGAATAATCTCTATGTAATGTCCTCACGTTCCACCTTCCTGCAGAGAGAAAATGATTAGTAGGATTTTTAAAGAAATTAGGTTTATTGAGATTGGTAGGGCCAACAATATCAAACAGCCCCCTGATCGCAGACATGGGGCAAAGACCTGTTCCTCCTCCGCTAAAGGCTGAAATCACCGATGCTGGTAGGAACTTCAGGCACCACCTTTTCAAGTGGACTTTTTCAAGAGCCACATGGCCTGCCTGAGACACATTACTCCAGTTTAGGCTTGACGATGCCCAACTAGCTAAGTAAGGTTCAGGTACCTGCGATGGCCTCTGATTAGGATTATCCACCAGCTGATATAAGGTATCCCATGCCTCTGTTCACTTAGAGCTGGCAACCCAGAAGCAAACAGAAAACACAGCGGCAGACTCTCCCTCAACAGAGGCCCACCAGTGCAGCAAGTCCAGGATCAATAATCAAGCTCAAATCCATAAACAAGTCCAGTCTAGTAGGTATAAATGGTCAGCACCAAGACCCTGTGAAGTTGACTACTCCTCAGCAGGGTTGAAAAAAAGAAAGAAGTGGCCTTAGATGACCAGATCAGTAGGCCATACTGAACTGGCAGCCCTCCCCTTCCGTTCCCTTCCAAAAGAGAATATCTCTTTTGAAAGGTACTAACGGCCTGCACCACGAGAAGGCGGGGTCGGACATTAGGTGCTAGACTTGGCCGGTTCTGTGCATCATCACTAGGGATTGGTACACAGGTCTCCTTCCAGTTTACGCCTAGCTACCATTTACAGGCCTGTGTTTTAACACGGTAGATAGCTTCCCGAAAAAATCATGTAAAAATAATACAGTGAATACGAAAAAATAGAAGATTGCTTCCAGAAGTGAAAAACCAGTGTAATACCATATTTACCTATGGATGTTGAAACTTCTATAGATGCAAAACAATCTATTTATATTACTCACAGAAAACTTCAAAAAGCAAAAAAAAACATTTTCGATTTCTTCTATTAAACATGTAAACACTTCTAACTTTAAACACGAAATGAGAGATACAAAATTGAACCAGCAAATGCCCAAGGTACTGTGTAAGCATCTAGAATCAAAAGCATCTAATTTCATGTTATCTTTTTTGCAAAGCGTCCAAGTTTCACTACCATAATTAACTCCAGAAACTATTATACAGTCTAATTTTAGTCTTTTGGTATATACGCCTATTTTTTCACACTCTCCATAGGTTCTTACAAGTCCTGACAGCAATCTCTATTCGTCAGTTAATCTCATGCCTCATATTACCAGTATCTGTTACATAGCTCCCAAGATAATTAAACTGAGACACCTGCTCAAGAGTGGAACTACTCATAGTAACTGAACCACAACTTGCCTGAACAATTTTCGTCACTTAATTTTCTCTCTGTTTATCACTATGTGATGGTCCACCCATTCACTTTTACTTAACCAGTTTTGCTTTATTTACGTTATATTTATCAGTTTGGGGATTTTAATTCATTGTTTTTGTGGACTATTTCAATCCTCGCTCCGAGCTGCAGGAGTTGCGCATGCACAACTCCGACCTTTTCACTGACAACCGCCAAAGCATGTGTTAAGGACACTCCCTCCCTTACGTCATAGCTTGCGCGATCGTCAGTTTTATGCAAATGTCTTTCGTGCGCATGTGGCGTGCAACATGACACGTGCCGGTTTTGTAACACCGCTTGTTATAATAGTGACATTAAGTCACAGATAGTAAGTGGGAACAGGTAGAGGAGGTTTGGATCGCACTGGAGCGTTCTCGGCCTTGGAAGTTCTGGTGTCATTGATATTCTACGCTGGTGCTGATATTTTTTTTCTACTCTTCGGTAGTAAGTGTACTTATGTGAGGGAGCGTCCTTTCTTTTCTTCACCCTAGGTATGGGTATATTTCATAGTTTCTCAGGTCTGGTTTTCTTTTTCTTTTTTTTATTTGTCGTCTGTGTCTGAAGACCTTTCGACTGACTTTGGTGTGGAAACTCTGCCTTTCGTGCAGCATTTTCCGCGTGTACTTTAATTTTGTCTTTCCAAAATTGATGATCCCTCTGGAGCATAGATTCCCAACGGGGGCGATACCGCCCCCCAGTGGTCGCTGGAGCCTTACATGGGGGCGGTAGCGGATCCAGAGGCAAATGGGGGGCGTTGAGGCAGACAAGAGGGGCGGTCAAATAAATAAATTTAATAGAATTTTCTGTGACAACCTTTTTATCTCTTCTATTCTGTGGTGTCTTCCTGTTGATTCTGGTCATCCACTACCTCATCCGTCATGTACAGCTTTTCAACTGCAGCTTGGACAATAAGCTCCCTGCTACCGCCTACTAGCGTACTGGTACGTCTGAAGTCGACTGAGATGCTCTCAAAAGTTCTCTTCAAGTTCACAGATTGGATATAAGCTTCAATATGTTTTCCCACTCCAAGTCGCTTTGAGTATGCTTTATGGTAAGTAGTTACAATACCATCCCACGTCAGAATATAAGGTATAATATTAACATTACACTTGTGAATTAGGTTCAACTCATTAGCCAACAGATCATACTTCCTCTTCTTTTCAACCTCTACTGTCTGCAGGTTATCCTGAGATGTTATTCCTACTTCAATAATTGTGATCTCATTCAATACCTTAACATGCACTACTATATCAGGCTTATTATGTTGGACATGTGTGTCCGTCCTGATAGGCAAATCAACCTTGATGCAATAATAATATAATAATAATAAATTTATTATATTTAATATTTTTTTTTTATAATTATATTTTTTAATATAATAAAATACTTTGAAAATACCTGTTTTCATGAATAAATATTTTATCTGGCTATGTAAATTATCTTATTGTTATCGCGTTAATAAGCATTTTTAAATTAGCATTAGGTATACCCATACCTAATTTGTTTTAGTTTAGAATATTTTGACGGTGACAAGTCCTTGCAAGTTGGTAGGCAAACACGCGGTTCATTCAATTTAACATGTTTCGACAAGAATATGGGAGCTTGAAATGACTTGTTTACGGAGCAAGTGCGCCGGCATCGCAAACATACAAGTTAATGCGTGCACAAAATCAAATCTATAAAAGCGATAGCTCTAGGAATGTTTTATTATTTTTATGTGCTTCGCCGTGATAAATAGTCGTGAGTGATAAGTGTTAGAAGTCATTATAAACATTATTTTTATAACTATATATAAATCTGTTGAGAAGTTAATTTGTATTTGAAAATGTCTGAATCTTCATGTAAAAAGAAATGCCGGCAGTACAGTATTGAGTATTTGAAATATGGATTTACGTACTCTCCTAGGAACCAATCATTATCTATGTGTTTAATTTGCCGAAAAGTTTTTTCAAATGAAGCTATGAAACCTTCTAGGCTACAAGAGCATTTAAATAAAATTCATGCTGATAAGAAGAACAAAGATTTATCCTATTTTCAAGAACTGGAAAAGCAATATTTAAAACAGCCAACTATGTCAAACCTTTTTGCGTCATCTTCTAAACAAGATGATGATGGACTACGAGCCTCATATAACGTTTCATTGTTAATCGCAAAAGCAGGAAAACCACACACAATTGGCGAGGAATTAATTTTGCCGGCAGTCAAAGAGATATTAAAAACTGTTCTTCATCATAAGACACCGTCAGATATTATCAAAAAAATTCCTCTCAGTAATAATTCAGTGCAAAGAAGAATAGATGAAATGGCAAAAGACGTTGAAATATCATTATGTGATTACTTAAAGACTTGCAAATTTTCCATTCAACTCGATGAATCAACTCTACCAAATAACGAAGCTCTTCTCTTATCATACGTACGATTTATAAAAGAAGAAAAAATTCATGAAGAGTTATTATTTGCTAAAAATTTGGAATCTGATACAAAGGGAGAATCTATATTTAATTCCATGCAAAAGTTTTTTCAAGAGAAAGAAATTCCTATATGCAATACTTTGTCTGCTGCTACTGATGGTGCTCCAGCAATGACAGGGCGTCATAAGGGTTTCATAGCGCATTTGAAACAAGCAGTACCAAATGTACTCGCTGTACATTGTATTATTTATCGTCAGCATTTGGTTGCAAAAATTTTGAATGAACGTCTGCATACGTCGCTCCATTACGTTATTAAAGCAATCAATAAGATTAGAAGCAATTCATTGAATGACCGATTATTTGGTAAGCTTTGTAATGAAAATGATGAAGATTACAATCGCTTGCTGCTGCACACAGAAGTACGTTGGCTCTCTAAAGGTGTTTGTCTGAATCGTTTTTTCAATCTATTTGACTCAGTACTGGACTTTCTTGAAGACAGAGACGAAAAATTGCGCGAAAACCTGATTACGTCAAAAAATGACATCATTTATTTGACAGACCTGTTTAAAATATTTAATCAAGTTAATTTACAATTGCAAGGTGATGAGCTGAATTTAATTAAAACAAAAAACGTCATAGCTGCTTTTGCGGAAAAACTTCTATTCAAACGAAATCTAGGAAGAGGTGAATACAACCACTTTCCCGCATTATCAGCAGTCTCTGCAAAACTGGAAGATTTACTTACTTACTGCCAACACTTGGAAGTTCTTCATGTTGATTTTACGGAGCGTTTCCAAGATATTTTAAACATGAATATACCGAGTTGGGTTTTAGATCCTTTCGCAAACACAGATACTGAAGAATCATCAAATTTGGAAGAGGAACTCTTAGAACTCACGACTAACGGACTCAAAGTAAAATTCAAATATGGATATCAAGAGTTCTGGCTTCAAAAATCAATACCAGTTCTCTACCCGGGATTGTGGGCAATAGTACAGAAGTTTTTAATCGCATTTCCTTCGTCCTATATGGCTGAGCGTGGATTCAGTGCAGTAGCTAATTTACTGTCAAAGAAGAGGAACAGACTACACATCACTGAAAGTGGCGATCTGCGATTGATGTTAACGAAATTGGAACCCGACGTTAACAAATTGTTAACACTCCACCAGCCTCAACCATCTCATTAATTTTTTTATTTATTATTAATTTTGTGTTTATCTCATTATTTTTTATTTCTTATTGATTCTGTGTTTATTTTTAAAATTTTAATAAACAATTTTATTGTACATTTGGTTGTCGTTTTATTAATTTCTGCTTTATGATTTTTAATAGATAAATAAACAGATAAATTAGGTACAGATAATATGCAAAAATATTTTAATATTTCATATAAAATTAACTATTATGGACTAGGGGGGCGTTGAAATTTTTGTTCTCTTCTAAAGGGGGCAATGGTCCAGAGAAGGTTGGGAATCACTGCTCTGGAGGGTCAAAATGTTTACGAAGTTACAGCTCTGCTACGCAGCAACACATTCAGTCACTATATTCCAAAACGTTTATGAATAACTCTGATCTGTTATCATATGCTAAATCAAATGGATACACACTTTCTCTATTAGGATAAAAGGTAATTCGAAGCCCATATCCACGGCTAAACCTAATTTCTTGAAGCAGCAGTTGACAGCTCAACTTTCAAACCGAGAAGATAATTTAATCGTCAAACGCACTAAGACAAACGACTTGATAATCACAACAACTTTCTTTGAATGCACCCTTAAGTTACTAAATATTACACAGATATTAAATACTCCAGTTGAGCATGAAATCGTGACAGAATCATTAACAACTAAATTTTTACTTCGCAACATTGCTACCGAAATCTCTATTGAAGACTTATTTACGGAACTATCAATTCAAGGTCATCACATTTATTCGATTCGTCGATTTTTAAAACCTGATGGCAACACAATGTCTCCTTTACCAAGTGTGTTAATAAACAATTGTTGATCAACAAATATCCCATGAAATAATTCTATGGTGGGAAATACAACACCCCACCCTTTTCGTAATAGACCACGACAGTGTGATAACTGTTGCAGATTTGGACACGGAAAGAACACCTGTCGAAACAAACCTCTATGTTTCCGATGTGGTGAGGAACATCATGCTACCTCTTGTACTTCTTCTGAAATACATTGTTGTCTATGTGGCGATACTCATGAAGACACTTCCCTTCAGTGTCCCAAGCGCCAACTCGAAACGACTATTCTCAACTATAAATATACTAGATTTATTACATACATTACAGCTCGAGAGGCAATATTACCCACGAAACAGACATATGCATCTACAACCCGGAAAAATCTAATACCTCCACCGAATGTTACTACAACTCAAGAAATGTACAATGGAATATCACATCTTATCACGTCGTTAATAGAAAAAGGTTGTCTGAATTCGAGAAGCGTTTATCAGTCATGTTCTCCTCTTTCATGCCGGGATTACCAATACAGAATGACACAACTATCCAAAGCAGAATTGAGTTGCACCTATTTCTAAATCACTTAATCCTCAAGGCATATCTTCTGCACAAATTGCCATGGATAAGGATGCATCTCTGAAAGCGTCCTCAAGTTTGAGTATTCCGGAACAGAGTGCAACAATGAATATGTCTACTCCTTTACTTCGACCTGCACAATTACATTTTGCACAACCTTCTACTTCTACTACGGACATCAATGTTCCACAGGACCACGATCATCCCATCAATAACTTTCCGCTATGGATTTTCTTGATAGTCATTATATTACTCAAAAAGGAAAACATAAGTCTAAAGGGAAGAAATAAATTTTTTCTTCCTCCGTTTCTCCTTTTTTGCTTTTATTGATGTGTCTACAAATTCTTCAAGGGAATGCCAGAAGCCTTCGAGAAAATTGCTTTCTCCTGTTGCTTGGAATTTCTTCTTTTTGCCAGGATGTTATTTTGTTACAGGAAACTTGGTTTGATTCTATTTGTCATTTTAATATTTCAATTTATGTCATTTATCGGAAAGATCGTGTTAATTGACGTGGTGGTGGCCTCGTGATTGCTGTTAAAGCTTCTTTTTCCAGCCACTTACTCAACATTCCAGATGATCCATCTTGTTTCTCAGGAGAATTCATGGCAATTGAATTATTTTTTCATCACAAATCATTCATAATTATTAATGTCTATAACCCGGATGCCAATTGTGGTCTAAACATTCTCAAATATCTGGAATCTGCGCTACCTCGGATTTCATTGATTGGCGGTGACTTTAATGCACATCATCCACTATGAGGTTCATCTTTTTCTTCCACTCCCGGAATTCACATTGCCTCGTGGCTTCAAGATACATCTAGTGCTTATTGAATTCTGGTGCAATCACAAGACGAAGTTTCTTAATTTCGTCATGTATCGACTTAACCTTCTGTTCTGAAAATATATTTTTAGAGAGCTCCTGGCATGTCATCCCTTCCACATGGGGAAGTGATCATCATCCTATTCTCATACCCATTTTCCATCATAATACTTCTTCTTTGCAACATGTTGAATCCTTCCTTTTTATCAAACAAATTGGTTATAGTTCTTTTCAACGACTCTTGGAGAACATTGATTTATCTGCTATTGCTTGCTACAATGATTTTGAAAAGCAAATCCTTTCGGCAGCAGAAGCAGCCATTATAAGTGGCAGAAATTATAAAAAATCATGGACTCCATGGTGGAATTCAAAATGCCAAAAAGCGTTGGCAAATAAAACATCGAATATTTTTCATCGCTCGATCTGACTGGATAAAATGTAAACACAGTATGGTTAAACTTAAATCTACCATTTTACGTGAAAAACAGAGATACTGGAATCGAATATCCATCATTATTCGATCATCTACCAACATCTCACACTATCGTCGACTTCAACATTTTCTAGGATCTCCTATAACGTCCATGAATCTCCTCATTCATAATTCCACCATTTGTGTCCAAGCTCAGGAACAAGCTTATTTATTTGCCACTAAATGGGCGACTACTGGTCCTGTATCACAGCATTCGGAAATCTCTCCTTCTGGATTTGATTTGTCCTCAATTCTGGATTTGCCCTTTAATATATCAGAATTAAAACACGCTATACAATGACAACGAAAAACATCTCTGGGTTCAGACAACATCTCGGCAACCATGATTAAGAAGATTCCTGACAATTATTTGGAAAAATTACTGATCACCTTTAATCAAATATGGTCAACATTATTCCTCAATCCTGGATGATGTCCACCCTTAATCCCATCAAAAAACCAGGTATAGATGGAACTGACATTCAATCATATAGACCTATCGCGTTAGCGTCAATCATGGTCAAGATTTTCGAACGTATAATTTGGTCACGCCTATCATGTATTCTAATTAACACAACATTTCTTCTGACTGAGATTCATGTTTCGGTTCTTTTTAAAGGTACAGGGCATGCATTATCTCCTTTAATGCTCAATATTAATGAAACTTTCCAATGTAAGCATGTTGCGATCATTTTACATTTAGATATAAGTTTTTTGAAGATTCAAAAGCATATGATTCTGTGTCCATTCCTGCTCTTCTTCATAAACTTCTTCAAATTGGAATTAAAGGTAATTACCATAAATGGTTTACGAATTACCTGATGAATCGAAGATTTCAGACGGCGTGGACGCTTTTCGGACATACAGTGTCCAACTATTGGCATTCCTCAAGATAGTGTGCTCTCACCTTTCTTGTTCCACGTTTTTTTATCTGATCTACCGAGCCGAATATCTAATAATTTCACCATATCCATATATGCTGATGACATCATCCTCTTTGGCTCGGGTGCCAACTTTCATTCTCTTTTCAGAAGATGTCAGGAAAATCGTTTACTTAGTGGTCTAAATCTTGGAGTTTGCCTTTTTCAGCTCTAAAGAATTCGGCCATGCTTGTAACCCAGAGAAAGAAGAAAATAAGGTCTCCTCTTTACATACATAATTTACCCATTCCATGGGTGAATACAATAAAAATCCTAGGATCCTTCAGGGAACAGGTTACTTGAAGAATCGTTTTTTAAATCTCCGTAAATCTGGCCAAAAAATTCTGAACGTCATACGAGGTATTGCTGCTTAAAAACATAACATTCCTAATGCCACACTCCTTGCAATTAGAAACGCCACTTTACGTGCAAAGTTTTTACTCTGTGGTCATTTTCTATCTTCTGCTCCACAATCATATTGGAACATTATTAATCCAATCATCACGCTGCCTTACGAGCAGCCACTGGACTTTCCCGAGCTACACCTCTCCCAATTCTCTATGCACTAACATCAACTATACCTTTGAATATAGCTGCTCGCCTGATGGCAACCAAAATATATTTGAAAGAACGTTGCTTCCCGTATGCTTCATCTTTTCGCAATGCATGTCAGGCACCGCATTATCTCAATCATTATAAATAGAATACTTGGCAAAGACCATTCTAGCTCGTAACTAATAACCTAATGACATCCTCTCAGATCCCTGACGACAAGCACTCTTCCAGAATGCTAAATCACTCTCCTTGGTCTACTCCTCAGATACTGATTACAACTAATAAGTTCCCGTTTCAACATTCCTTTGATAATCCTCTTTATACCATTTTGCATGATTTCAACCTGATCCGAAGTAATCAATGGCATAAGATCATAATTATTGTACCAGACGCATCCAAATCACTCAATGGCGTTGGATTAGGCATCATAAGTCCACAATTACAAGTGAATGTGGCTATCGGTCGTCATCCTATTTTCTGCACTTTCAGTGCGGAAGCTGAAGCTATTCGAATTGCTTTAAAGCAATACTTAACCGAGGCTAAAGACTACATCATTTTAACCGACAGCAAAGCGGTTGTCTCTGGACTGCTCAATATCTCCTCTCGATCTCATTCTAGCTCTCCATAATGAAATTATGGAAACGTCTAGGATTGTTACTAGTATACAATTTATCTGGGTTCCTGGACATCATGGTATCGACATCAATGAAGAAGCAGACAGACAAGCTAAAATTGGAGCTTCAATTCCTCAAGCAGCTAGTCCTTCCCCTTTTTATTTAGAAGATGCTTTGGCAGCTGCTTCCAAATATAGTCGCCGAACTCTAGGATCTGAGTGGAATTCGTCAAATTATAGCACACGATTATCACATCTCCAGAGATTTCAACCCAAAAGGACGATCATGTATACATCACGTTCCTCAGAAATACTCATTTGTCGTCTTCCAGGCGAGGTTGCTCCTCTCAACTCTTTCCTTTTCAATATAAACTTTCCGAGACACCTCTTTGTCCTTTCTGCCAAGACGTTGAATCAACTTTTCACTATATTATTCAATGCAATCATTATGAACTGGAACGACAGAATATGTACCTTTCCCATAGAAAAAAATCACAATTTTTCTCCTGCTCCCTGGTCTCTTAGTGATATTCTTGCTCTCCAAAACCTTGCTCTGGAAACTTTCATTTTTGCCTCTGGACGATTTTCTTCTTTTTTTTCTCATTAGACATCTTTTCTAATTGTCTTTGGTTTACTTAGGGATAAAAGGCATATAGGCCAAAAATCCCAGTTTTTGGTCCACTCCACGTGGATACTCACTCACTCACTCACTTGAAGGACTGATCCTGTTGCGTATCTCGTTGGACCAGTCAGGTTAGGTCGAAGGACTGATTGCACTAGATTGAAGAACTGGTCGTGTTAGATCGTAGGACCAGTCATGTTAGATCGTTGGACCAGTCAAGTTCGATCGTACGACCAGTCAGGTTAGATTGTTGGACCAGTCATGTTAGGTCGAAAGACTGATCGCATTAGATTGAAGGACTGGTCGTGTTAGATCGTAGGATTTATGTTAGATTGTAGGAGCAGTCATGTTAGATCGAAGGATTGATAGAAATTAAAAGATTGGTCGTGTTAGATCAAAGGACTGTTAAATGTTAAAATGAAAAAAAAAGATGTTAAAATGAAGGACTGGTTGTGTTAGATAGAAGGACCGGTCGTGTTAAATCGAATGACTGATTATGTTAGATCGTAGGACCAGTCGTGTTAGTCGATAACCAGTCCTATTTTAAAAATCGTGTTGGTAGAATTCGCATTAATCGGGGACGGGTGCATACAAGAAAAAACGTTTTAAAAACTTGGTTGTTTTTTTAACAGATTTGAAAAACCAATACTTCAGTGACGTCATCTTACCTTCCCTCAACTTCGAGGATCACATTCTCTCTGAGTTTGCTTGGATCATTTAATGTCTATTTATAAACCAGAATGATCTAGTTACTTTTCTTTAACCTCCTCCATCCCAAGTAACATTCAGTCTTCTGTCTTAATTAAAGAATCAACGATTTAAATGTTAACTGAGTCATCGCGAGCACCGCTTTCAATCGCCTTTTCGTTTACGGATGTAAGTGATCGCATATCATCCCTTAATGATAATGATGATCGGGTGAAAGCAAAGAGGAAGACGAAACAAGTAATTAATGTCTGAAACGGGTCAAGGTTAAAGTGACGTCACGTGTTGCGAATGAATGCGAAGTGTGTGAATCAGAAGTTCAACCTGAGAAACCTTCGCAACAATGGATTCGAAATATCTCTTTATCAGACTCGTCACTTAGTGACCACAATGGTCTGCTTGGTCTCAGATTCGAAGTTATTACACATTTTCAATGAAAAGTACTCTTCTGAGTTTAAGTGGCTGTTGGGTATTAAGTGGCTGTCTGTATGACTATAAAGTATTCACCTGAGCACCTGCGGGTATTTCGCATCATTAACTTGAAGTGTTTGTTTTACCTCTGGTGACTGTTTCGCATCTTGAATATAAGATATTCGGCTGAACTTCAGCGACTACTAAGCAGCTGAAATCTGAGGTTTGGTAGTTGACTCAACTTTGGTGAGTATTTGGTGTCAATGCTGAAGGCGTAAAAGACCGCATACTAAGGTTCAGACCCGGAACTAGAAAAAAGAACGAGGGTTGGGTACTTTTACCCCTGAGCCGCATCTTTTTGCACAAGATGGGCTAAATGGCCAGGTCACAAGGACCCCCCTCATGACATCATGGTATCGACATCAAGTTATCATGGTATCGACATCAATGTGGTAAGTAGCTGAGTTGAGGGAGTATTTCATTTAGCTGTCCCGCGGCCGAGTAGTTAGCATGCTTGGCTGCTGATCAAAAGGGACGTGGGTTCAGAAATCCTACGGGCTCAGAAATGGTTGGGGAATGGGACACACTGGAACAGCTGTTGGGAAACAGATGATAGCCTCCCGTCAAGGTCATCCAGCTTGTTCTTTAACGTGCACAGGTTATGGGTCTCTCCCACACACGGAGCCATGGCTTAACATCTTAAACTCGTAAAATTATGCGGCCATAGGAAAAGGCCTTTTCTACACGAAGTATTCTTGATTTAAAGCTTTCTGGTTGTTCAGCATCACATCAACACCATGTGGGCATTGTGAAAGAGAATATTTCTTAACTCCACCTAACAACAGTTGAAGACCTAAAAACGGCAATCAGAAACTAATGACTTCCAATAGTCAACATGGAAGATGTCCAGAAGAACATGGGGAAATTTTTAACATTTGTGCGGGGAATGGAGGTGAGCGTACAGATAACTTCTAATTAGCATACACAGGGACTTTGTGGACAATGCATTTTTCTAGAAGTGTTTTCGAAACCTCTAAGACGGAGTAGGAAATATTATATTGCAATGAATTCGTTTCGTGACCCTCGCCCCCCCCCCGCTCCAGTATTTATTTTTTCTAGATTCGTGCCTGTTATCACATATATATAAGTCGGGGGTATGCTTAGCTTGTGATCAAAGGGACCTGGGTTCGAATCCCAGGTAAGGCATAGATGTTTGTGTTGTTTTTCTGCCGAGGTCTCGCCTTTTTCGCAGACCTACTTTGGCGTATGACCTAACAGGTTCTTGTCAGACCTCTGTGTTAAGCAACTGCTTGAGGGAGTATTATATTTAGCTGTTCCGCGGCCGAGTGGTTAGCATGCTTGGCTGTTGATCAAAAGGGACGTGGGTTCGAGCCTCGGTAAGATATGGCTATTCGTTGTTTTTCTGCAGAGGTCCCGCCATCCTCACAGGCCTTATGCTATAGCGCATAAACTGACAAGGTCCTGTGAGACCTCTGTGGCAAGCAGTTGTTTGAAGGGATATTTATTTTTTTATTTATTTAAAAATAGAGGTATTCTTAATCTCTGTTTCCACTAGAGTCCACAACCTCTAATTACCTCACTACCTGTCAACATTAAAGAATAAGCTCGATGGGCTGACGTAACTGGTCAGTGGATCCTCTTCCGAAACCTTATCTGAATGTTGGGAAATGGCTATTTTGCCCACTGTGCCCAAAAATGCCCCTCATGGCTGAATCAATAACAACCCAGGAGTATTTAATCATTTATGCTGAAACAATGCACTAGATAGCAGCACTAATCAGCTATTAAGGTTCATTTCATTTCGAAGCTTTCTGGTTGTTCAGCATCACATCCACACCATGTGGGCATTGTGAAAGAGAATATTTTCTGAAAGAGAAATTAACATCCTTCATCATTCGACTGGACCACTTTGTAAAAGGGGCCTTGCCTCTTTAGCATCTGGTCCAGGTTTCGAAGTAGCAGACTAAGGATATCATCTCAGTTGGTAAATGGTAGCTAGGTAGTCACCGGAAGGAGAGCTATGCACCAATCCCATGTGATGATGCATAGAACTGTCCAGGACTAACCCCTAATGTCCGACCCCACCTTTTCGTTTGGCAGGCGTTAGTACCTTTCAAAAGAGATATTCTCTTGTGGAAGTGAACGGAAGGAGAGGGCTGCCAGATTAGTGCGGCCTACTGATCGGGACAACTGTGGCTACATTTTTTTTTTCTACCCTGCTGAGGAGTCGTAAGCCACACAGGGTTCTGGTACTGACCATATAAACCTATTGAACTGGACTGAAATATGGCTCTGAGCTTCGTTATGGATCCTGAATTTGCTGCACTGGTGGGCTTCTGTTTAGGGAAAATCTTCCGCTGTGTTTTCTGTTTGTTTGTGGGTTGACAGCCCCAAGTGAATAGATTCACAGGATATGTTTATCAGCTGGTGGATAATCCTGAGCAGGGGTCATCGCAGGCACCTGAACTCTTTGCTTCTATTGGCATCGTCAAATTCTACATTGGAGGAAGTCTTCCAGTGTAGATGGCTTCAGCGTTTAGTGGTGGGAGAATGGGTCTTTGCCCCATGTCTGCGATTAGGTGGCTTTTTGATATTGTCGGCATTCCCTCTCTTAATAAACGTAGTTTCTTTAAACATCCCACTAACCATTTTCTCTCCATAGGTAGTTGGAATGTGAGGACTCTGCACAGAGCTAATTCTCTTGATGTCTTCACACAAGAATTCCACCGTTATAATATTCTCGGCTTGCAAGAGACCAGATAGACAGATAAAAGCCAGATTTTTTAAAATAATCTTAAATTTCTCTTTTCAGGGAGGGAAGATAATAAGCATCACCAAGGCGTGGGTCTGCTTCTCAGCAGACACTCTAAGTGATGCTCTTCTAGGATAAGAGTGCATTAATTAAAAGTTTCTTACAGCAAAATTTCAGGCAAGCATTACAGACTTGAATGTTATCTGCTGTTATGCCCCCCACTGAGGATGCCGATGAGGATGAAAAGGATAGGTTTCACGGACAACTTCAGGATATTTTGAATTCTATCAAGAAAAGAGATATTACCCTTGTTCAAGGTGACTTTAATACCAAAGTTGGTACTGACTCTAACCTTTGGGGAGGAGTGTTAGGCCCTTTTCGTATTGATAGCTGCAATGGCAGTGGGCAACGTCTCCCACAGGTAAGTAAACCCAATGGTTTCAAAATAACTAACATTTATTACAAACACCGTGACATACATAAGTACACATGGGTTTCACCTGATGGGCTGCATAAGAATATGATAGATTATATATTAATGAACAGAAAATGGGCTAGTTCTATTAGGAATACTACGTCATATAGGGGAGCTGAAATTGGATCTCACCATTATCTTGTTAAAAGTGTCTTGCAACTTAAACTAAAAAAAGTGTTGTGCTAAGGTAAAAAAATTCACCTTTAATTCTGTAGCTCTGAAAGACCCAGTTATAGCTAAAGCTTACCATGATAGGTTCCTAAGTTATTATGACAATCATGGTTTGCTTACTACTGAAGTTGAGGAAGAATGGGACCATTTTAAACAGGGTTTTTGGAAACTAACAGTATTCTTTTAAGAAAAAAGGAACAGAGGAGGCAGAATGATTTGAGTGATAAGGCACATGAGCATATTTCAGAAAGAAAGAACTGCAGGAATCTCCTTAATCAATACCCTACTACTTCTAATAGAAAGCATTACAGAGAGTTTAATAAACGTGTCAAAGGATCAGTTAGCTGCTGATAAGAATCTTTGGCTTAATGGCTTGGCTGACAAAGCCGAGGAAGAAGTTAGACAGCACAACAGCAGAGAGCTGTACCAGATAGTTAATGTTTTGTAAGGTAGAAAACAGACAGGTATACAAGGATTGAAGGATAAACAAGGTAAGGTTATAGAAGGTGAGGGTTCTGTCATGGCTAGGTGGGCTGAGAATTTCAGTGATGTTCTAAACAATGTGGTAAGTTCTACTCTGATTGTTTGTAATGACGATAGATGCATTGGTGGTTTTAATGTTGGCCCTATAACATAGTCTGAAGTTATTTTGGCTGTATCTAAACTTAAACTACATAAATCCCCAGGGGTAGATAAAATTATTACTGAATTGCTTAGAACTGGGAATGTTTCTGTTACCAATTGGATGACTGAAATTTTGAATATCTTTTATGATAAAGGCATGGTTCGTAAGGATTTTACCAGAGCTATTGTTATCCCTATTTTCAAATAAGGTGATCACACTTCTTGTGATAACTATAGGGGTATCAGCCTATTTTCTGTTCCAGGTAAAGTTCTTTCCATGATTGTGCTTAATAGAATTAAGAATCTGGTTGACAGTCAATTGCATGATGAGCAATGTGGATTCAGAAGTGGTAGGGGATGTGTGGATCAGATATTTTCACTTAGGCAGATTCTTGAGAAATGTTTAGTTTCAGAAACCTTTGGTTACCAGCTTTGTTGATTTCAAAAAAAGCTTTTGACCCTGCTGATTGTCATAATTTTTGGCTGATTGTGAAATCATATGGTATACCAGACAATTTAGTTGACATAATGAAAGCTCTCTATAATAACACTGAGTTGTATGTGAAAGGCTTGTAGCAATTGGTTTAGCATTACTTCTGGTGTTCGACAAGGGTGCATTTTGTCTCCTTTTCTCTTTAGCTTGGTTATTGATTATGTTATGCGAAATTCACTTCAAGGGAAAGATTTTGGCTTTAAATGGACTGGAGATACGAAAATTTCTGATTTTGATTATGCTGATGATTTAGCCCTTTTGAGAAAATGATGTTGATGAGATGAACTCTTTCATTCGAGTTGTTGATGAGACTGGTAGTAGAGTAGGTTTGGTTATAAACAGAGAGAAAACTAAAGTGATGAAAATTTCTCAGGCAGGCTCTGATTCGATTAATCTGAATGGTTGTAGTCTTGAGTAGGTGTCACATTTTAATTATCTTGGGAGCTATGTGACAGATATTGGTGACGTGCGTTATGAGATTAACAGACGAATAGGGCTTGCTGCCGGGACTTCTAAGAATCTATGGAGAGTGGGGAGAAATAGGTGTATACACCTAAAGACTAAAATTAGACTGTATAATAGTTTGGTTCTTTCTAGGGTTAGTTATGGTAGTGAAACTTGGACACTTTGCAAAACAAGATAAGAGGAAACTAGATGCGTTTGATTCTAGATTCTTACGTAGTATTTTGGGCATCAGGTGGTTCAACTTTGTAACTAATGATGAGGTTAGGCAAAGGAGTTTGCAACCTCCTTTAAGCAGCATATTTTGCAGAGAGAGACTCCGTTGGTTTGGCCATGTGGCCCGTATGGATAATTATAGATTCACAAATAGGGTTATGAACAGTGTGCCTAAAGGCCTCAGAAATTAGAGACCAAGAATGCGGTGGGCAGACAATGTCAAACAGGACCTTGTTAGAATTGGTGTGCAGTGACCAGATGCAGCAGATGTAGCTCAGGAGAGACTTACTTGGAGAATTAAATTGCACTGTCTGGTTGGACCTCCGTAGCCCATGGCTGTTTGAGGATGATGATGATGATGATGATGATGATATACCTTCCCAAATAGTTATTCCGTATTGTATTCTAAAATAAATGAAAGGAAAATGAACTTCTTTTTAAATTTACATATTTCTAACAATTCTCTATTATAAACATTTGACGCATAATTCTTTTAATACTTTTAACTATTTTGTGTATATAATTTTTCCAAGTCAAATATTTATCGAAAATAACATTTAGATACTTTATTTTGTCTGTAGGGTTATTTCTTTTACAGAGTAGTTTGTTCACACCCCACCGATGTCCCTTTGCACAGTGCTTTCCCCCCTATGACATCACAGGCCACGCCCTCTATGACGTAACAGGCCACGCCCACTCCCGTCCCCTCCCCCATGACGTAACATTACGTAATATTAAGTAATCATAACATAATCATTACGTAACAGGCCACTCCCCCTTATTAATAATTAATAATCCCCTTTCACCCTCAGTGGCGCCATCTGTTGACAGCGAGAAGTACTATTTTCCCAAAAACCCTTTATTTTCACTCTAATTTCTCGTTTTCGGACCCCCCCCCCTGGTCGACCTACTTATATTTTAAGCCCTCCCCCTTATGAACCCCCCCCCTTCTGGCGCCATCTGTTGACAGGGAGAAGTGCTATTTTCCCAAAAAACCCTTTATTTTAAGTCTAATTTCTCGTTTTTGGTCCCACCTATATTTTAAGACTTGTAGACTCCCTGGTTAACCTTTTAAGCCCTACCTATATTTTAAGGCTCCCTCCTTCACTCGGCTGATGCAAGTCTCAGAATAATTGCATGGAACGATTGGCTGGTCTCAGAATAATTGTACAGAAAAGGATGATACAAAATTCCTTAGTAATTAAACACTCATCAAAATTCCCTTACCTCTATTAAAAATCATCCTACAGTCGAAACTCATTTTACCCTTACTGTAACTGTTTCCATAGAAAATACCACAGGGTGAAATTATTTGTAGGACTTGTAGGGATGACATGTTAAATCTGCTTTTAGAACACACGTCTGCAGTGGAAAAATTTTCAAACTCCGTTAATGAACACTCGTCAAAATAACTAGTAATTAAACACTCATCAAAATAACTAGTAATTAAACACTCGTCAAAATATTCCTCACCTTTATTAAAATCACTCCACGGTCGAAATAAAAATCAGTTTTCTGTAGATGTGTTTCACCAGGAAAAAAAAAATCTTCCCTCGCGTGTGGATTCCAACCGACTATCTCGAGCTCCCGGACGCACTGGACTATGGCTTGTACTTGATGTGACCTAGATGCGTGTCGAACGGGTCAGACATTTCAGATATTAACCTAGCATTCTTTAAAACTAGCTTTTTCTATGTATTTCTTACATCAAAACCCGACAGTCTTTTCATGTACGTATTTTTTATAACCATTTTAAACCAACACTACCACTGAACTCTTTTGAATGCGGATCTCAAATTGTAAATCAAACTCACAAAGCTGTATTTATTCCTTAGCTATTCATTTCACCAAGATGGTTAAACGATTTCCTTATAATTAAAATTCCCGGCTATTAATTCCCTAGTAATTAACCACACATTAAAATTCCCACACCTTCATTAAAAACCATCCTACAGTCCAAACTCGTTTTACTCATTCCGGAACGAATGGTTTAAATTATTCGTAATAGCTGTGGCATAGAGTAGCGCAGGGCTATGATCTGTTCTCAAAAGATTCAAACTCCGTTATCAGCACTCCTTATCGAGTTGGGAGGGACTTTCTTCGCAAGTGGCATTCCTTTCAAGTCCTTATCGGGGGTAGCAACAGAACTTTCAAAACATAACATGACCTGCGGCAATCGCACAGGAGGTCGAGAGGACAGTGTCCAGCGCTCACTTTGTTTACATGTGATACCGGTAAGGTTTGTTGTCAACATCTCTTGTTTTTCTTTAGAGCATATGATGGCTCACCCCATCACATGTCATGATCAAAGTCGTGTACCCAAGATATGTCAAATAGTGGGAGGAGGGTATATACAGGGGAACGGTCAAAGAGTTGATATTCTGCCCTGTGTTCTGTCTCTCGAGCTGTCATAGTTTTGAAGTCTCTGGCAGAATGTCGAGAACTCGTCAATCGTTTTATGTGACTGCACGATGCATATTGGCGTCTGTAGGCATTCCTTCATATCAGAAGGATATAACCTACGAGGAATGCTTGCAGACATTAATGAATGTTATAACCGACAAAATCCTGCATATGCTGAGTACGATGCAAGGTGAGGCGGTCATAGAAACGTACGACATTGCTCATGAGTTTCTATGCCGTGTGTGTTTTGCGGAAGTAGAAGCGTTAAACCACGTCAAAATGATGGACTACCTATCGGTGGTCGAGGATGCCATGACCTCGATAGAGATTGCGGGCATTGTGGAGGTTATGGAATAATTAAAAACAACAACGAAAGGTTCTTTTCAGAACCACTTCATTTGTGCAGATAGGATTATCGATCGTACAATTTCTGTTCACAACCCTTCTCTATCTATACATTTTTTTTCTCTATTACGCCGTTAACAGAGTAAATTTATAGGGATGTTTAACCTTCAGTATAATTTTACACCGTGTGTTAGGATTAACAACTCTTATAGCATGGTTATTGGCAGTAGGCTCCCTCTCCACTTTTAAAATTTAGATCTTACACCAAAACCCTAGAGTCTTTGCATGTACGTATTTTTTATAACCATTTTAAACCAACACTTATTTCTTTTAGCCCTAGCGATTACTGGTTGTTTCATTTTTTACTAGAAGAAACCCTACCCCGCAGTAACAGCTCTGCAGAAAATAAAAAATGTCGATGGGTAAAAAATTAATAAAAGAAAACAAAAAATCTGATTTTATTCGTCATGATGAAAAATATTGAGGAGTGATAGGATCGACCTAATAGACACCGTGTTCGGATCCTCACAACAGACAACTTTTCACTGACAAATGGTTAAGCCCTACGAATTTATTCCAAACGGGGAAGCACAGACTTTTATTGACGAATGAATCTTGGATCTGTACTGCTTCAGGAGCGCTGCCTTACATCGTGAAAACCAGCTCACACACTTGATCCGTGTTTAAGCACTCGAAATTTTTAAAGTCTAGAGGTGGCTCCCAGCGTTTCCAATTTCCTTTACTAGCTCACTTCAAAAGCATTGTGATTGCAAAAGTATGACTAATAAAACTAACTGTTTTAATTCTTATATATCCGTTGAGCGACATGTTTTAAAAAATACTTATTGCCATTGTATCCTCGGTATGGGGGAATAACACGGTTCGAAGAAAAATCAGGTAAAACAGTTTTTAGAAAATCGTCTCCTCTGTCGTTTACCGGTGAAAAAATGGTTTTTTTTTGTATGAGGTAGAATGATATAGAAAGTAAGAATGTTAAAAGTACGTTGTGTAAAAAACTTTAGTTGAATCGCGAATGCGCGTTGATGGAGTAGGGGGATATTAGTTTTAGCAAATACTTCAGCTATAAAAAAAATAAGTCTCACTTGAACGCACCGCTGCCAACTTGTCTACGCTAATCCGCTGAAATTTTATTTGCAACGGGACTGATAGACGAAAATACTTCTTCGTATCCCCTAGGTGCTCTGACCAGCACCTGAAATGTTCGCCCCCTATTGCTTCAACCCTCGTTTCGACACTCCCGCTCTATGTGATCTGGACGATGCGCACAACACACTGATGACGTACAAAGGCCACTGGAGGAGCGGCGGAATGCCTGACCAGTCACCCCTGTTGAATGCTACACTATCTTTTTTTCCAACAGCAATAAAACACCGTTTCTGTGGAGCACGGCTGACTTCGACGCAAAGGACGTTCCACACTAGCGACCGTGCACTAAAAAAGTCATTAAAACAGTGGATGGACTTATGTAATGTACAGAGATCGACAGCAGTAATATAGACAGGGACCCATCGCTCACTATCATAGCCCTCGAGAAATTATCAAAGATGAATAGAGTTCTGGCCACACAATCTTCTGAGTTAATTCTGGACGGATCACAAGGACTTTTTCTCACATTCGTTAATCAAAGTGTCTATGCATCAGACTTGTCATTACCCCGACAAACTACCTATCCATAGACTGAGTAAGCATTTAGAATGAAAAATTGAGTTTGCTTCAGTGTCATAGCTTTAATTTTCAGATGCACTCCACAGATTCGTAAAACACTCGTTAGGTATGCATTTCCTTTCACAAGATAATTACAGTTCATCACTGATTCATCTTCCCTATGTGTATCTTTCTAATAAATCATACCCCCAAAGTAGATAATTATATTACGAAAATAAAATCGATTTTAAGTGATTCCGTATTCGTAATTTATTAATGCTAAAGAATCACAACCATCATCAGATTATATCTGCTCACGACGAAAATCTCACAATAGTCTATCCAATACTTTACCATAGCCGATAGAGTCACAAGTTACGATAGTCAGCATCTGGCCCCATAGACCTGGGATGGGTGAATTGCGACCCATGGGTCGCATTCGGCCTGCTAAGTGTTTTTTGTGGCCCGCCAACACAGAAAAATCCGTCTCGAACCGAGATTTCCTCCCCGTGCGCGACCGAAGATTCGTCTCCTATTTTCCATTACGATGGCCACGTCAATACGCATACGAAGTGTAGATACGAAAACAATTGCCCACTCCGGCCATAGACAGTAGGTTAGTTACTTCTAACAAAGTCAAGGTTTGAGATCCATAGTAAGACACGAATGTTACCGAACACCTATGTCGTGTGAATGCTAAGTGTTAAGACAGCTAGTTGCATATATTTTTTTAAAAGATACGTCATCGAATGCACTCTTACATGCACGAAGCTCCCATTTCCTAATGTGTGAGGGGAGAGCGCGAACAGTCATACAATAAGTCAATGCTGACTGCATGAAATATGATTCGAACGGAAGGCAATCTGAACAGGTGCTTTTGTTTGGAAATTTAAAAACTGAAAACTCACTGTTTACAATATTTCCGTGGAAAGTTGGGGGTCAGATTCGCGACCTAGCTTTGCGTTCACTGACTTCAACTGCCGATAAAACGTAAGCCATCTTTTCAGAGTTCCCGCCTACTCCCTTTGTAATTAGGAAAAAACTCTCGAGAGCAAATTATATCTAAAATCAGTTTCACTTGAGTTTTTCATAACCCCTTGTGCCGTCGAACTAAGATTCAGACACTCAGCTGTCGGGCATAAGGTTAAATTAATTTCTCACCTCGGTACGTTTGAACAAGCGCACACTGCAAACACAAGTTTTTCGACAAAAGATAAGGTGTTTCGCTACAACATAACACGGAGATGTCTGTTTAGTTATTTTTCCCTATTTCGACACTGTCTGTGGAACATTACGCCTCTACATACCATAAGCATAATGCCTCGCGATTCTAAGCGTTCCCCAAACCGATATTAATCTTATTTTTGTAGTTCAACGGAGCGCTTTGCGCTTGCTCAACCTCTGTCAAGGGTTGAACCAGTGCTTGCACCGATGGGACGGACCAGCAGCGATGCTCTTTATTAGTGGATTGCCCATACTAGCAGAGCCGGTACAAGGTGAATGCAAATCGGTTCATATATCGTGTCTGTTTCTTCATATCTCTATTCTTTCGAACACAAATGTTAAAAGATTTCATGTAGCAGCTAAGAAAGAGTAAAAAAGTGATTTTCCGCATTTAACCACAACCATCTATCGGTTAGAGGAATCCTCAAAACTAAGCAACAATACTAGAAAAATCACTGTCCATAACATTTATATTCATGTATTTCATTTTCTTGTTGCGAGGCATCTGACCAAAAACGTAAGCATTCATTACTTCAAAACAGATAAGACAGAGGGTGCTATGCGTCGTCTTGAAAAACACCAAGAAGACTAGTAACCACGGTTTAACCATTCATTTTTTAAGTATTAGGACGTTCATGTTATAATTTCTTGCAACAACGTTCATTTCTGGTAAAGATGCATGTCAGCACATTCACTTTACGTGTGAATATTACATTTCAATCGTTGTGAACCAGGCATTCAGTTGAGAAGAGTATGTTAATATCACATTTTAAATGTATGTGAATCAGTCACTTCAGAATACTAACACCTTTGCGAGCTCACTGAAACGTACCTCCTTCTTGTGTCTCTCCATATACTATTCTTATGAGCACAAAAGATAGGATGTTTCACTACAATCTAACACGGATACGTCTGTTAAGTTATTTTTTCCTCCTATTTCTACACTAGTGTGGAAGTCTTAGAACAAGTGGTTCGGGTTAGCACACGTTTTTAATATGTATCTTGTTTAGAAATCTGAAAGAACACTGTCTATGGAACATTACCCCCTTGCAAGCTAGTACTAATTACTTCACGATTCTTAGGGACGAAGGTTGTAATCTGTGCGGATATTTTTCAGAAATATGTAATCAACCATAGTGTTCGGATATTTGATCCATAGTAAGACATGAACGTTGTTTACCTCCCATCGACAATCCCTTCTACGGATCGTATGAGAGATAACTGTTACGACAATTAGCTACGTGAAGTCGTATTTATTTTTAAAAGCAAATTAACCTGCTAAAGTTTGATTTTAACGATCAGATAGTGTATATACCATCACTTTTTTTCGTTCATACTAATATTCCAACTTTTAAAGGAAATATTGTCTCGTTATAAGCGATTACATGCACACTTTATAGTTTAAATCTATAGAGACAACGATCACTAAACATGGAACACATCTGTGAAATATCACCACATTTTTGTTTTTAACGTACGGTTGAATCGTTCTACTAAGCTAGCTTTGGTTTCATTATGAGTGTGTTTTTAAGATACTTTTGAAATACTCTGTTAGTGAATTCAACCCCCCTTATCTGTTTGTAATTTCAGAAGTATTCTGAAAGGTTTTTGTGATCAAAGCCTCCACATGCATATTTCGAAAGCACGTCTATACATGCCAGTAAATATTTGTAGACGTCAATATGTTTACTAAGAGATGGCATATCTACCAGATCTCGACCAATGGGATGGAGTTACAGGGACAAGTCACAGGTTTAAGGTATAAGTATTACCCTTCGACGAGCAGTAAGGCATTATTTTTACAGTATCGACTTGCTATGGCTTGTGCTAAACGTTCCCTGACCGGTGGTGATCTTCCTGCGAAGCGACTTGCTTTTAGAGATGATGATAGCCATATGTTTCAACTCGGATCGGATTTGTTTGCGAGCGTTTGTGAATATCGGACATATACTAAAGTGCACATACGTGTGTTCCAGAGTGATGACTCGTTAAAACTATATCCTACAAAGGACGGTGTGATGCTGTCTGAAGAGCAATGGCATGGACTGGTCTCGTATGCGTCTACAATCGTCGAAGCGTTCGAAGATGTCGAATACGGGAGTATGAACTGGACGCTATGGTTTGCCTCGTCGTGCTCAAAGGTGGACACGGGGTGGTCATTAAAAAAAAGCACCCCCCGTGATGGAGGACTTGTATTTTCGTCATCGGTTCGTCTCAGCGTCGAACAGTGGCAGCGGTTGACAGATATATGTGATCCAATCACCTACAGCTTGATGGCTCTGAAGTTTGAAAACAGTAAATTTTGGAATGCCGTGCGGAAGGTCGAATTATCTGCAAATCTTTCTCGAAGAGCCCCATCTAACGACCGACCCCTTGAACAAGACAGCAGTGATTCCGTAAAACTTATGGACTGTTTAAAGCAGACTTTGAAATCAATTCTCCGAAAAGAACTTTTTAGACTGCTACGTAAGAACTGTTACGGGTATGAAGTGGATCATCCGAGTCAACTTCGCCATTCGTTCCTCACCATAAACGCTGAATCAGCTTACGATTATTTCCCTGAAGTGGTAAGAAACGTTAATCTAACTGATATTGTCGTACGTTTTGTGGAAGAATCATGTATCGAACTAAATCGTCCTGCTAACATCGCATTTATGTCTAAATTGAACTTTGCGACATTACTAAAAGAGGTGCACGATGAACTGGTATGTCCGAACTAAATATTAATGTGACCTTAATGTAAATAAATATGAATGTCTCTGATATTTTTGTCAATGTGATTTCTTTGTATAGTTAACAGGGATTTTAAGATTAACCTTAGAAGTGTTAATATTGTTTGGGGTAATGAACGTTTTCTGTATCAAGACCCTACACAGCTAGCAAGCTATAAAAAATAAATAAATACCCCCTCAAGCAGCTGCTTGCCACAGAGGTCTGACAGGAGCCTGTCAGTTTATATGCCAGAGTAGGAGATCTGAGAGGATGGCAGGACCTCAGCAGAAAAACAACACACACAACCATGCCTTACCCAGGGCTCGAACCCAGGTCCCTTAGATCAGTAGCCAAGCATGCTAACCACTCGGCCATGGGACGGCTAGCAAGCTATGTTGGACCGAATGTTTTATATTGGGGTGGGTGTAAAAGAAAGGGATGGGGAACCAAAGCTAGCTTAGTAGAACGATTCAACCGTACGTTAAAAACAAAAATGTGGTGATATTTCACAGATGTGTTCCATGTTTAGTGATCGTTGTCTCTATAGATTTAAAGTATAGAGTGTGCATGTAATCGCTTATCATCATCATCATCATCTTCATCCTCAAGCAGCCATGGGCTACGGAGGTCCAACCAGACCGCACAGTTTAATTCTCCAAGCATATCTGTCCTGAGCTACATCTGCTGCATCCGGCCACTGTACACCAATTCTAACAAGGTCCTGTTTGACATTGTCTGCCCACCGCATCCTAGGTCTCCCCCTCCTTCTGAGGCCTCTAGGCACACTGTTCATAACCTTATTGCCAATCTATAACTATCCATACGGGCAACATGGCCAAACCAGCGGAGTCTCTCTCTGCACAATATGCTGCTTCCAACTTTTAAAGGAAATATTGTCTCGTTATAAGCGATTACCCACCTACCTACCACCTTAGGTGGTTTAGGTGGTAGGTAGGTGGGTAATCGCTTATAACGAGACAATATTTCCTTTAAAAGTTGGAATATTAGTATGAACTAAAAAAAGTGATGGTATATACACTATCTGATCGTTAAAATCAAACTTTAGCAGGTTAATTTGCTTTTAAAAATAAATACGACTTCACGTAGCTAATTGTCGTAACAGTTATCTCTCATACGATCCGTAGAAGGGATTGTCGATGGGAGGTAAACAACGTTCATGTCTTACTATGGATCAAATATCCGAACACTATGGTTGATTACATATTTCTGAAAAATATCCGCACAGATTACAACCTTCGTCCCTCAGAATCGTGAAGTAATTAGTACTAGCTTGCAAGGAGGTAATGTTCCATAGACAGTGTTCTTTCAGATTTCTAAACAAGATACATATTAAAAACGTGTGCTAACCCGAACCACTTGTTCTAAGACTTCCACACTAGTGTAGAAATAGGAAGAAAAAATAACTAAACAGACATCTCCGTGTTAGATTGTAGTGAAACATCCTATCTTTTGTGCTCATAAGAATAGTATATGGAGAGACACAAGAAGGAGGTAGTTTCAGTGAGCTCGCAAAGGTGTTAGTATTCTGAAGTGACTGATTCACATACATTTAAAATGTGATATTAACATACTCTTCTCAACTGAATGCCTGGTTCACACACGATTGAAATGTAATATTCACACGTAAAGTGAATGTGCTGACATGCATCTTTACCAGAAATGAACGTTGTTGCAAGAAATTGTAACATGAACGTCCTAATACTTAAAAAATGAATGGTTAAACCGTGGTTACTAGCCTTCTTGGTGTTTTTCAAGATGGCGCATAACACCCTCTGTCTTATCTGTTTTTAGGTAATGAATGCTTACGTTTTTGGTCAGATGCCTCGCGACAAGAAAATGAAATACATGAATATAAATGTTATGGACAGTGATTTTTCTAGTTTTGTTACTTAGTTTTGAGGATTCCTCTAACCGATAGATGGTTGTGGTTAAATGCGGAAAATCACTTTTTTACTGTTTCTTAGCTGCTACATGAAATCTTTTAACATTTTTGTTCGAAAGAATAGAGATATGAAGAAACAGACACGATATATGAACCGATTTGCATTCACCTTGTACCGGCTCTGCTAGTATGGGCAATCCACTAATAAAGAGCATCGCTGCTGGTCCGCCCCATCGGTGCAAGCACTGGTTCAACCCTTGACAGAGGTTGAGCAAGCTCAAAGTGCTTCGTTGAACTACAAAAATAAGATTAATATCGGTTTGGGGAACGCTTAGAATCGCGAGGCATTATGCTTATGGTATGTAGAGGCGTAATGTTCCATAGACAGTGTCGAAATAGGGAAAAATAACTAAACAGACATCTCCGTGTTATGTTGTAGCGAAACACCTTATATTTTGTCGAAAAACTTGTGTTTGCAGTGTGCGCATATTCAAACGTACCGAGGTGAGAAATTAGTTTAACCTTATGCCCGACAGCTGAGTGTCTGAATCTTAGTTTGACGGCACAAGGGGTTACGAAAAACTCAAGTGAAACTGATTTTAGATATAATTTGCTCTCGAGAGTTTTTTCCTAATTACAAAGGGGGTAGGCGGGAACTCTGGAAAGAGGGCTTACGTTTTATCGGCAGTTGAAGTCAGTGAATGCAAAGCTAGGTCGCGAATCTGACCCCCAACTTTTCACGGAAATACTATAAATAGTGAGTTTTCAGTTTTTAAATTTCCAAACAAAAGCACCTGTTCAGAATGCCTTCCGTTCGAATCATATTTCATGCAGTCAGCATTGACTTATTGTATGACTGTTCACGCTCTCCCCTCACACATTAGGAAATGGAAGCTTCGTGCATGTAAGAGTGCATTCGACGACGTATCTTTTAAAAAAAAATATGCAACTAGCTGTCTTAACACTTAGCATTCACACGACATAGGTGTTCGGTAACATTCGTGTCTTACTATGGATCTCAAACCTTGGATTTGTTAGAAGTAACTAACCTACTGTCTATGGCTGGAGTGGTCAATTGTTTTCGTATCTACACTTCATATGAGTATTGACGTGGCCGTCCTAATGGAAAATAGGAGACGAATCTTCGGTCACGCATGGGGAGGAAATCTCGGTTCGAGACGGATTTTTATGTCTTGGCGGGCCACAAAAAACACTTAGCGGGCCGAATGCGACCCATGGGTCGCTATTCTCCCGTCCCTGGTCTATGGGGCCAGATGCTGACTATTGCCGTGGTTGCATAAGATCGCGACAAGAGAGATTAATATCGTAACTTGTGACTGTATCTGCTATGGTAAAGTATTGGATAGACTATTGTGAGAGTTTCGTCGTGAGCAGATATAATCTGATGATGGTTGTGATTCTTTAGCATTAATAAATTACGAATACGGAATCACTTAAAATCGATTTTATTTTCGTAATATAATTATCTACTTTGGGCGTATGATTTATTAGAAAGATACACATAGGGAAGATGAATCAGTGATGAACTGTAATTATCTTGTGAAAGGAAATGCATACCTAACGAGTGTTTTACGAATCTGTGGAGTGCATCTGAAAATTAAAGCTATGACACTGAAGCAAACTCAATTTTTCATTCTAAATGCTTACTCAGTCTATGGATAGGTAGTTTGTTGGGGTAATGAGAAGTCTGATGCGTAGACACTTTGATTAACGAATGTGAGAAAAAGTCCTTGTGATCCGTCCAGAATTAACTCAGAAGATTGTGTGGCCAGAACTCTATTCATCTTTGATAATTTCTCGAGGGCTATGATAGTGAGCGATGGGTCCCTGTCTATATTACTGCTGTCGATCTCTGTACATTACATAAGTCCATCCACTGTTTTAATGACTTTTTTAGTGCACAGTCGCTAGCGTGGAACGTCCTTTGCGTCGAAGTCAGCCGTGCTGCACAGAAACGGTGTTTTATTGCTGTTGGAAAAAAAAATAGCGTAGCATTCAACAGGGATGACTGGTCAGGCATTCCGCCACTCCTCCACTGGCCTTTGTACATCATCAGCGTGTTGTGCGCGTCGTCCAGATCACATAGAGCGGGAGTGTCGAAACGAGGGTTGAAGCAGTAGGGGGAGAACATTTCAGGTGCTGGTCAGAGCACATAGGGAATACGAAGAAGTATTTTCGTCTATCAGTCCCGTTGCAAATAAAATTTCAGCGGATTAGTGTAGACAAGTTGGGAGCGGTGCGCTAAAGTGAGACTTATTTTTTTTATAGCTGAATTATTTGCTAAAACTAATGTTCCCCTACTCCTTCAACGTGCATTCGCGATGGAACTAAAGTTTTTTACACAACGTACTTTTAACATTCTTACTTTCTATATCATTCTACCTCATACAAAAAACAACCATTTTTTCACCGGTAAACGACAGAGGAGACGATTTTCTAAAAACTGTTTTACCTGATTTTTCTTCGAACCGTGTTATTCCCCCATACCGAGGATACAATGGCAATAAGTATTTTTTAAAACATGTCGCTCAACGGATATATAAGAATTAAAACAGTTAGTTTTATTAGTCATACTTTTGCAATCACAATGTTTTTGAGTTGGGTTGGGTTGTTTTACCTCTGAGCGGCACTTTTTTGCACACCATGGGCTAAATGGCCAGGTCACATGGACCCCGAAGGCTCAGAGAAGGTTGGGGGAGGGGACCCACTGGAACAGCTGTTGGGAGACAGATGGTAGCCTCCCGTCAAGGCCATCCAGCGTGTTCTTTAACGTGCACAGAGTATGGCTCTCCCGCACACGAGGCCACGGCTTAACGTCCCAACCGATGGACGGCGGCCTTTCCAAACCCATCGGTGTCCCCTACTGACCGTGGGCAGGGTGGGGAATCAATGTTTTTGAAGTGAGCTAGTAAAGGAAATTGGGAATGCTGGGAGCCACCTCTGGACTTTAAAAATTTCGAGTGCTTAAACACGGATCAAGGGTGTGAGCGGGTTTTCACGATGTAAGGCAGTGCTCCTGAAGCAGTACAGATCCAAGATTCATTCGTCAATAAAAGTCTGTGCTTCCCCGTTTGGAATAATTTCGTAGGGCTTAACCATTTGTGAGTGAAAAGTTGTCCGGGGTGAGGATCCGAACACGGTGTCTATTAGGTCGATCCTATCACTCCTCAATACTTTTCATCATGACGAATAAAATCAGATTTTTTGTTTTCTTTTATTAATTTTTTACCCATCGACATTTTTTATTTTCTGCGGAGCTGTTACTGCGGGGTAGGGTTTCTTCTAGTAAAAAATGAAACAACCAGTAATCGCTAGGGCTAAAAGAAATAAGTGTTGGTTTAAAATGGTTATAAAAAATACGTACATGAAAAGACTGTAGGGTTTTTGTGTAAGATCTAAATTTTAAAAGTGGAGAGGGTGCCTACTGCCAATAACTATGCTATAAGAGTTGTTAATCCTAACACACGGTGTAAAATTATACTGAAGGTTAAACATCCCTATAAATTTACTCTGTTAACGGAGTAATAGAGAAAAAAAATGTATAGATAGAGAATGGTTGGGAACAGAAATTGTACGATCGATAATCCTATCTGCACAAATGAAGTGGTTCTGAAAAGAACCTTTTGTTGTTGTTTTTAATTATTCCACAACCTCCACAATGCCCGCAATCTCTATCGAGGTCATGGCATCCTCGACCACCGATAGGTAGTCCATCCTTTTGACGTGGTTTAACGCTTCTACTTCCGCAAAACACACACGGCATAGAAACTCATGAGCAATGTCGTACGTTTCTATGACCGCCTCACCTTGCATCGTACTCAGCATATGCAGGATTTTGTTGGTTATAACATTCATTAATGTCTGCAAGCATTCCTTGTAGGTTATATCCTTCTGATATGAAGGAATGCCTACAGACGCCAATATGCATCGTGCAGTCACATAAAACGATTGACGAGTTCTCGACATTCTGCCAGAGACTTCAAAACTATGACAGCTCGAGAGACAGAACACAGGGCAGGATATCAACTCTTTGACCGTTCCCCTGTATATACCCTCCTCCCACTATTTGACAAATCTTGTGTACACGACTTTGATCATGACATGTGATGGGGTGAGCCATCATATGCTCTAAAGAAAAACAAGAGATGTTGACAACTTCTATTTTGAAACCTTACCAGTATCACATGTAAAGAAAGTGAGCGCTGGACACTGTCCTCTCGACCTCCTGTGCGATTGCCGCAGGTCATGTTATGTTTTGAAAGTTCTGTTGCTACCCCCGATAAGGACTTGAAAGGAATGCCACTTGCGAAGAAAGTCCCTCCCAACTCGATAAGGAGTGCTGATAATGGAGTTTGAATCTTCTGAGAACAGATCATAGCCCTGCGCTACTCTATGCCACAGCTATTACGAATAATTTAAACCATTCAGCCCGGACTGAGTAAAACGAGTTTCGACTGTAGGATGATTTTTAATGAAGGTGTGGGAATTTTAATGAGTGGTTAATTACTAGGGAGTTTAATAGCCGGGAATTTTAATTATAAGAAAATCGTTAAGCGTCTTGGTGAAATGAATAGCTAAGGAATAAATACAGCTTTGTGAGTTTGATTTACAATTTGAGATCCGCATTCGAAAGAGTTCAGTGGTAGTGTTGGTTTAAAATGGTTATAAAAAATACGTACATGAAAAGACTGTCGGGTTTTGATGTAAGAAATACATAGAAAAAGCTAGTTTTAAAGAATGCTAGGTTAATATCTGAAATGTCTGACCCGTTCGACACGCATCTAGGTCACATCAAGTACAAGCCATAGTCCAGTGTGTCCTGGAGCTCGAGATAGTCTGTTGGAATCCACACGGCGAGGGAAGTTTTTTTTTCTCCGGTGAAACACATCTACAGAAAACTGATTTTTATTTCGACCGTGGAGTGATTTTAATAAAGGTGAGGAATATTTTGACCAGTGTTTAATTACAACTTCTATTGTTGTAATTAAACATTCGTCAAAAGTTGATTAACGGAGTTTGAAAATTTTTCCACTGCAGACGTGTGTTCTAAAAGCAGATTTAACATGTCATCCCTAAAAGTCCTACGAATAATTTCTCCCTATGGTATATTCTATGGAAACAGTTACAGTAAGGGTAAAATGAGTTTCGACTGTAGGATGATTTTTAATAGAGGTAAGGGAATTTTGATGAGTGTTTAATTACTAAGGAATTTTGTATCATCCTTTTCTGTACAATTATTCTGAGACCAGCCAATCGTTCCATGCAATTATTCTGAGACTTGCATCAGCCGAGTGAAGGAGGGAGCCTTAAAATATAGGTAGGGCTTGAAAGGTTAACCAGGGAGTCTACAAGTCTTAAAATATAGGTGGGACCAAAAACGAGAAATTACACTTAAAATAAAGGTTTTTTTGGGAAAATAGTACTTCTCCCTGTCAACAGATGGCGCCAGGGGGAGTTTTCATAAGGGGGAGGGCTTAAAATATAGGTAGGTCGACCGGGGGGGGGGGGTCCCAAAACGAGAAATTAGAGTGAAAATAAAGGGTTTTTGGGAAAATAGTACTTCACACTTTCAACAGATGGCGCCACTGAGGTGTGAAAGGCTGTTAATTATTAATAAGGGGGCGTGGCCTGTTACGTAATGATTATGTAATGATTACGTAATGTTACGTCATAGGGGCGGAAGTGGGCGTGTCCTGTTACGTCATAGGGGGAAAGCACTGTGCAAAGGGATATCGGTGGGGTGTGAACGAACTACTTTACAGTGATAATGAAAATTTGACTGTTATAATTAAGAAAATCCCCCCTCTCAAGCAGCTGCTTGCCATAGAGATCTTATAGTAGCCTTTCAGGTTTATATGCCATAGAGAAAATGTGAGGAAGGCAAGATCTCAGCAGACAAATGATACGAACATCCATGTCTTAACCCGAAGCTAGAGCCCAGGTCCCTTAGATCAGTAGAAAATTGCGGGAACCACTTGGCCACGGGACGGCTGTTATCACTAGATGAAACTAACAATATATCAAATAGAGATCTCCAATATCGCATTAATACCTCTTTGCTCATTAATATATATATATATTTTGCATTTTTCATATATTAACAATTTTTTTTGTGAAACCACGTCCTTAAAAGTTTCAGATCTTCATTCATTTTTGCTTTAAATCCATTGTTATTCTCATCAAGACATATAATATCTATATCATCAGCAAATAAAACTATTTTTCCTTAAAAATTTAAATTTAAAAGATTGTCAGCATAGATTTAAAATAATTGTAGTCCTAACATAAAACTTTGTGGTACTCCCAATTTCAGTGCTCTTTGTTTTATTAACGTATTTTAATTTTTACTTGTTGAGTTCTATTTGTTGAATATGACTTAAACCAATCGAATTGGGTATCTCTTATTCCAATATTTTCTATATTCTTTAATAATATATTTGCAGATAAGAGCTAAATGCTTTAAAAATATAAACAAATAATGCAAAAACATTTTTTATTTTCATTAAGACCATTATAAATTATATTGGTCCCGATTTAAAAACTGAAGTAACTTACGAATTTTTAAAAACTGAACGAAAAATTCCGTTTTCAAAGACAAATTTTTAATTTTTCTAAGTCATCACAAAGATGTTAAATAACATTTTTTAATGTATATATGCTGAAATTTTGTCCTCCTCGGGAGATTTCTTTAGTTTTAAAGACTTCACAATATTTAGGATTTCATATCTATTTGTAGGTAGTAAAACGATTGCATTCATTTTACAGAAGGTTGATTCATTTGGTAAGAAACAAGATAATGAGTGTGGGTAATCTGGTATTGTATAAATTATGTCAGAAGCTCTATTAGGAAATAATCATTGAAATACTCAGCAGTCTCATATTTTCTTTCTTCCAATGACATTAGATTTAATTCACTTTAATTTCGCTAAAGTTTTTTCTGACATTTTTAATTTCTGTTATTTCATATACAGTTTTTATTGTTTTTTAATGTTAGTAGTAGCTAGAGTAAATATATTTTTATAATATTTTTTTTGTCAATTTTATTAGCCTATTGGTTAACTTATTTCTGAATATAGTGAAAAGATGTGACAGTTAAGTGTCCCAGGATCTTTGCGTTTTATGTATGTAATTTATTTTTCTCGTTTATCATTTTCAATAACTCCTTGCTTCTCCAAGGTTTAAGCATATTTTTGTTATTTTTTTATTTGAATATATTTCTATACTTCTTAGAATTTTTTTACTATTTCGAGATTTATGGTTTCAGAATATTAAAAATGTGAACATCGGATCTCTTTCTTACTCTGGAAATCTGAAGATTAAAGTCAGCATTAAAAGATTTGTTTTAAAAAAAGATTGTTTACACTCATCAATCAGTAATGCAATCAAAAAAGATAAAGATTGTCTCTCGTGTATTCACCAGATGGCACCACCTTTCGGTTTGTCCCCTCTGAGCCAGGTAATTGGATTATTTTCGTGCATTCGTTAGATTACCTTCAAGAACAGACTCGGAAAGAAACTAAAGCGAATAACCTTTACTACAAAATGTTTCTTATTTTTGATTGGACATTGAGTAAGCCAGCAAACTCTCAGTGAGCGTGATGTAAACAACAACAACAACAAGCGAATAACCTAGCAGATAACTTTATTCATTCTACAAAATTAAACCATAAAGGATTCATGGCATTCATCCAGAGCTCATTTTTTTTGGTCTAACTCTTATTCAACCTAATGGAGCATCTCCCATTTGGAGATTTTCACAGTGACGGATTTAAAATGTCTCTGAAGATGATGAAATAGTAAAAATGTATGCACTGGTTAAATAAAGGGCGTGGGTGACTCAGGCGTTATCGTGCCAAGCTCGTAATCTGCAGTTCCCAGATTGAGATTTATCTCCGCAAAACTCCCCACCCTGACTCGGTCAGTAGAGAACGCCGATGGGCTTGGAAATGCAGCCATCCGTCAGATGAAACGTTAAACCGTGTAACCGTGAATACGGGAGAGCCATACCATGTGCACGTTAAAAGAACACGCTGAATAGTCTTCATGGGAGGCTACCATATGTCTCCCAACAGCTGTTCCAGTGGGTCTCCTCCCCCAACTTTTTCTGAGCCTTCGAGGTCTTTGTAACCTGGTCATTTAGCCCATTGTACGCAAAAAAACTTCCGCTCAGAGGTAAAACAATACAATGTTAAAGAACACGCTGGATGGCCTTGACGGGAGGCTACCATGTCTCCCAACAGCTGTTCCAGTGGGTCTCATCTTCCAACCTTCTCTGAGCCTTCGGGGTCTTTGTGACCTGGTCATTCAGCTCATTGTGTGAAAAAAAGTGCCGCTCAGAGGTAAAACAATACAGTGTTAAAGAACACGC
Source organism: Ryuthela nishihirai (assembly GCA_038380435.1). NCBI lineage: Eukaryota > Metazoa > Arthropoda > Arachnida > Araneae > Heptathelidae > Ryuthela > Ryuthela nishihirai. The sequence goes on from JAWZYU010000025.1 coordinate 2,122,692, forward strand.
TGGATGGCCTTGACGGGAGGCTACCATCTGTCTCCCAACAGCTGTTCCAGTGGGTCCCCTCCCCCAACCTTCTCTGAGCCCTCGTGGTCCTTGTGACCTGGCCATTTAGCCCATTGTGTGCAAAACAGTGCTGCTCAGAAGTAAAACAACCCAACCCATTTGGATAAATAAATTGAATTGCAGAAAAGCATAAATAGGAAGTTTAATATGTATCACATAACTTGCACTTAGTGAAATATAAACAAAAAAATTTAAAACCAATTCTGCTGATGAAGCCAAAGGTTATACGGCGTGACCACATAAAACAAGCGTGGAAAGATGAAGGAAAATAGTAATAACCAAAAACGTTTTGTATTTTTCTTATCATTATCTCATTTAAATGGCTATATGCTTATTTCGAGATTAATAGAGGGAAAAATTGATGCTGAGTACTATTAACACCCTCCTCGCACTCTTTTACATTGCTTTCTACATCAAACGACAGTATTTAAACAGAAGTACGAAAGTCACAGATAGGAAAGTATGTAGAGTGTAAAATTTTTTGATAGAAATTAATTTTTGTGAACGAAGTGCATGAAAACAATTTTCTCTTAAAACAACTGTTTGCCACAGAAGTCTGGCAGGAGTCCATCAGTAGAATACAGGTCAGTAGTTTAATCACACCCGAGGGATCCCCCTTTGCACAGTGCTTTCCCCCTATGACGTCATCGACCACGCCCCCTATGACGTAACAGGCCACGCCCCTATGACGTAATATGGCGTAATCATTACATAATCATTACGTAACAGGCCACGCCCCTTTATTAATAATTAATAATTCCTCCCCCTTTATTAAACCCCCTTTCACCCCCCTTTTTCCCCTCTGTGGCGCCATCTGTTGACAGTGAGAAGTACTATTTTCCCAAAAACCCTTTATTTTCACTCTAATTTCTCGTTTTCGGACCCCCCGGTCGACCTACCTATATTTTAAGCCCTCCCCCTTATTAAAAACCCTCCTGGCGCCATCTGTTGACAGTGAGAAGTACTATTTTCCCAAAAACCCTTTATTTTCACTCTAATTTCTCGTTTTCGGACCCCCCGGTCGACCTACCTATATTTTAAGCCCTCCCCCTTATTAAAAACCCTCCTGGCGCCATCTGTTGACAGGGAGAAGTACTATTTTCCCAAAAACCCTTTATTTTCACTCTAATTTCTCGTTTTCGGACCCCACGGTCGACCTACCTATATTTTAAGCCCTCCCCCTTATGAAAAACCCTCTGGTTGACCGTTTTAAGGCCCCCACTCCTTCACTCGGCTGATGCAAGTCTCAGAATAATTGCATGGAACGATTGACTGGTCTTAGAATAATTGTACAGAAAGGAATGATACAAAATTCCCTTACCTCTATTAAAAATCATCCTACAGTTGAAACTCATTTTACTCTTACTGTTTCCATAGAAAATACCATAGGGTGAAATTAATAATGGTTTAAATTATTCGTAGGGATGACATGTTAAATCTGCTTTTAGAACACACGTCTGAAGCGGAAAAATTTTCAAACTCCGTTAATCAACTCCCTAGTAATTAAACACTCGTCAAAATATTCCTCACCTTTATTAAAATCACTCCACGGTCGAAATAAAAAGCAGTTTTCTGTAAATGTGTTTCACCAGAAAAAAAAAAAAATCGTCCCTCGCTCTGTGGATTCCAGGACTATGCCGTGTACTTGCTGTGGCTTAGATGCGTGTCGAACGGGTGGGACATTTCAGATTATTTATAACCTAGCATTCTTTATAACTAGCTTTTTCTATGTATTTCTTACACCAAAACCCGATAGTCCTTTCACATTAATATATGTATTTTAAGTCCGTTTCAGTAACATTTATTTCTTTTAACTCCGTGACTGTCGCTTACTAGATCTATCCACAGTAACTGTTTTTAAAAGACTGTCCCGCAGAAAATGCCGATGAGTAAAAAATCTGATTTTATTCGTCGTGACGAAAAATATTGAGGAGTGATAGGATCGACCTAATAGACTCTGTGTTCGGATCCTCACCCCTGGACAACGTTTCACTGACAGATGGTTAAGTCCTACGAAAATAAAAAATTCCAAACGTGGGATCAAATTGACGAATGAATCTGTGCTGCTTCAGGAGCGCTGTCTTACATCGTGAAAACTCACGGGCACTCTTTATCGTGGATTTCGGACTCGATATTTTCCCCAAGTCCGGAGACGGTTCTCTGCACAACCCTTTATGATAGGTTTCAACGCACCCCATGTAGACTTTTGAAATGACACGTCCTAAACCTTCAAGAGTTGTGCGTATTAGTCTCCATCGGGTTGGTGCCGTCAGATATCTGTGTTTCCACGCAGTAACGCAACACCGAAGAAAAATCGTCTCTCCCATCGTTTGCGTGCGAGCGTATGTCTCATCACGCTGATGAAATCGGGTAAAAAATAACTTTTTGTACGAGGTAGAATGTTATAGAAAGTAAGAATGCTAAAAAACTTTCATCATGAATGCATATTAACGGAGTAGGGGAACATTAGTTTAAAACTTCGACTATAAAAATAATACATTGCTTCACGCACCCTCTCAACTTACCTCCACTAATCCACTGAAAAAATATATGCAACGGGGCTGATAGCCAAAATTTAGCAAACGAAACCGCTTAACTGACATGTATGCTCTGATCGCGCCTACTGCTTACAAGAGAGACGACCTTCTAACCCGTTTCGACAACTTGTACACTCATCCCCATGTGATCTGGTGAACCATAGCAACAAGTGGGGTGGTGTGCAAAGGTCAACGGTGGAATGCTGCGTCTTTGAGAAGAGTGGCGGGTCCGTCCGAAAACCTAATGGGAAAGTTAAATAATTACTGTTTCCTCTCGAAATACAGAAGGAATTCTTCTGCTGATAGACGCACTTAAAAATAGGAATCTATGAAATTCAAAGGGAGATTGTTGTTTTTTCCATATTATCGGGATTAATACCGATTCTCTGCCGATGTCCTTTAGGTTATGAAATATAACTGGAACCTTATTAGATCACTTAAAATTGAGTTGACACACCTTATGACCGCCTCCTCGGAGAAGTGCTAAATCTATGTGGCAGAATGCTAAAAATAGAATTCATACGTTTCCGTAAAAAACTTTAGTTCCAATATGAGTTAAAAGGTTATGGTTCGACTCAGGAAAAATAGGATTCGACCTCGGACATTAGAAAAGATGTGCACCGTATAATTCCGTGGAAAAATACGAAAATCTTTAGCAATATCCCAGGCGTCTTTTGTTAGGCGATAGTATTAACATCCTTATACGTTCTCACTTCAAGCTTGCTTTCTCTATCATAACCCTCGATGCTTGCGAAAATTATCAAAGATGAACAGAGGTCTGAATGTACAATCTTCGGAGTTCATTTTACTGTAGATGTCTAATTCTGGCAGGATCCCTCTCCACTTTTAAAATTTAGATCTTACACCGACAGTCTTTTCATGTACGTATTTTTTATAACCAACACTTATTTCTTTTAGCTCTAGCGATTACTGGTTGTTTCATTTTTTACTAGAAGAAACCCTACCCCGCAGTAACAGCTCCGCAGAAAATAAAAAATGTCGATGGGTAAAAGAAAACAAAAAAATCTGATGTCATGATGAAAAATATTGAGGACCCCGGACAACTTTTCACTGACAAACGGTTAAGCCCTACGAAATTATTCCAAACGGGGAAGCACAGACTTTTATTGACGAATGAATCTTGGATCTGTACTGCTTCAGGAGCGCTGCCTTTACATTGTGAAAACCCGCTCACACCCTTGATCCGTGTTTAAGTACTCGAAATTTTTAAAGTCCAGAGGCGGCCCCCACCATTCCCAATTTACTAGTGAAAAAAATATTTTTTGTACGAGGTAGAAAGTAAGAATGTTAAAAGTACGTTGCGTAAAAACTTTAGTTCCATCGCTAATACACGTTGATGAGGGTAGGGGGACATTAGTTTTAGCAAATACTTCAACTATAAAAAAATAAGTCTCACTTGAGCGCATCGCTCCCAACTTGTCTACGCTAATCCGCTGAAATTTTATTTGCAACGGGAGTGATAGACGAAAATACTTCTTCCCTATGTGCTCTGACCAGCGCCTGAAATGTTCGCCCCCCCCCACCCTACTGCTTCAACCCTCGTTTCGACACTCCCGCTCTATGTGATCTGCACGACGCACTGATAACGTACAAAGGCCACTGGAGGAGCGGTGGTCAGCCCCTGTTGAATGCTATCTTTTTTTTTTATTTCCAGCCGCAATAATACACCGTTTCTGTGGAACACTGGTGACTTCGCCGCAAAGGGTGATCCACACTAAAAAACAAATCCCATAGACAATAAAGAACTAAAAAAGTCATTAAAACAGTGAATGGACTTATGTACAGAGATTGACAACGGTAATATAGACAGGAACCCATCGCTCACTATCATAGCCCCCGAGAAATTATCAAATCTGTAAAGGTCTGGCCACACAATCTTCTGAGTTAATTCTGGACGGATCACAATGACTTTTTCTCACATTCGTTAATCAAAGTGTCTACGCATCAGACTTGTCATTACCCCGACAAACTATCCATAGATTGAGTAAGCATTTAGAATGAAAAATTCAGTTTGCTTCAGTGTCACAGCTTTAATTTTCAGATGCACTCCACAGATTCGTAAAACACTCATTAGGTATGCGTTCACAAGAGAGTTCACCACGGATTCATCTTCCCTATCTTTCTAATAAATCATACGCCCAAAGTAGATAATTATATTACGAAAATAAAATCGATTTTAAGTGATTCCGTATTCGTAATTTATTAATGCTAAAGAATCACGACGAAAATCTCACAATAGTCTACCCAATACTTTACCATAGCCGATACAATCACAAGTTACGATAGTCAGCATCTGCTCCCATAGACCAGGGACGGGTGAATAGCGACCCGTGGGTCGCATTCGGCCCGCTAAGAGTTTTTTTGTTCTCCGCCAAGACAGAAAAATCCTCCCCGAGCGCGACCGAAGATTCGTCTCGTATTTTCCATTAGGACGGCCACGTCAATATGCATACGAAGTGTATGAAAACAATTGTCCGCTCCAGCCATAGACAGTAGGTTAGTTACTTCTAACAAAGTCAAGGTTTGAGATCCATAGTAAGACACGAATGTTACCGAACGCCTATGTCGTGTGAATGATAACGGTTAAGACAGCTAGTTGCATATTTTTTTAAAGATATGTCGAATGCACTTTTACATGAACGAAACTTCCATTTCCTAAAGTGTGAGGGGGAAAGCGTGAACAGTCAATGCTGACTGCATGAAATATGACTCGAACGAAAGACAATCTGAACAGGTGCTTTTGTTTATAGTATTTCCGTGAAAAGTTGGGAAGCCAGATGCGACTTAGCTTTGCGTTTACTGACTTCCCGCCTACCCCCCTTTGCAATTAGGAAAAAACTCTCGAGAGCAAATTATATCTAAAACCAGTTTCACTTGAGTTTTTCGTAACCCTCTTGTGCCGTCGAATTAAGATTCAGACGCTGAGCTGTCGGGCATAAGGTTAAACTAATTTCTCACCAAGGTACGTTTGCGCACGCTGCAAACACAAGTCTTTCGACAAAAGATAAGGTGTTTCGCTACAACATAACACGGAGATGTCTGTTTAGTTATTTTTCCCTATTTCAACACTGTCTATGGAACATTACGCCTCTACATACCATAACACCTCGCGATTCTAAGCGTTCCCCGAACCGATATTAATCTTATTTTTGTAGTTCAACGGAGTTTTTGAGTTTGCTCAACCTCTGTCAAGGGTTGGAATAGTGCTTGCACCGATGTTATTGCTCGTACTAGCAGAACCGGTACAAGGCGAATGCAAATCGGTTCATATCTCTATTCTTTCGAACACAAATGTTAAAAGATTTCATGTAGCAGCTAAGAAACAGTAAAAAAGTGATTTTCCGCATTTAACCATCTATCGGGTAGAGGAATCCTCAAAACTAAGTAACAATACTAGAAAAATCACTATCCATAACATTTACATTCATGTATTTCTTGTTGCGAGGCATCTGACCGTAACGTTAGCATTCATTACCTCAAAACAGATAAGACAGAATGCGGCGTCTTGAAAAACACCGAGAAGGCTAGTAACCACGGTTTAACCATTCATTTTTTAAGTATTAGGACGTTCATGTTACAATTTCTTGCAACAACGTTCATTTCTGGTACAGATGCATGTCAGCACATTCACTTTACGTGTGTGATTTCAATCGTGTGTGAACCAGGCATTCAGTTGAGAAGAGTATGGTGAATCAGTCACTTCAGAATACTAACACCTTTGCGCGCTCACTGAAACTACCTCCTTCTTGTGTCTCTCCATATACTATTCTTATGAGCACAAAAGATAGGATGTTTCACTACAATCTAACACGGAGATGTCTGTTTAGTTATTTTTTCCTCCTATTTCTACACCAGTGTGGAAGTCTTAGAACAAGTGGTTAGCACACGTTTTTAATATGTATCTTGTTTAGAAATCGAAAGAACACTGTCTATGGAACATTACCCCCTCCCTTGCAAGCTAGTACTAATTACTTCACGATTCTGAGGGACGAAGGTTGTAATCGTTGGCGGATATTTTTCAGAATATGTAATCAACCATAGTGTTCGGATATTTGATCCATAGTAAGACATGAACGTTGTTTACCTCCCATCGACAATCCCTTCTACGGATCGTATGAGAGATGACTGTTACGACAATTAGCAGGGTGAAGTCGTATTTGTTTTTAAAAGCAGAGACACACTAATTACCGACTAGCTAGAGAACGATATATTAACCTGCTAAAGTTTGATTTTAACGATCAGATATACCATCACTTTTTTAGTTCATACTAATATTCCAACTTTTAAAGGAAATATTGTCTCGTTATAAGCGATTACATGCACACTCTATACTTTAAATCTATAGAGACAGCGATCACTAAACATGGAACACATCTGTGAAATATCACAACATTTTTGTTTTTAACGCACGGTTGAATCGTTCTCTAGCTAGCTTTGGTTTCCCATCCCTTTCTTTTACACCTGATATAAAACATTCGCCCCAACATAGCTTGCTAGCTGTGCGAGGTCTTGATACAGAAAACAATATTAACACTTCTAAGGCTGACCTTAAAATCCCCGTTAACTATACAAAAGAAATCACATTGACAAAAATATCAGAGACATTCATATTTATTTACATTAAGGTCACATTAATATTTAGTTCGTACATACCAGTTCACCGTGCACCTCTTTTAGTACTGTTGCAAAGTTCAATTTAGACATAAACGCGACATTAGCAGGACGATTTAGTTCGATACATGATTCTTCCACAAAACTTACGGCAATATCAGTTAGATTAACGTTTCTTACCACTTCGGGGAAATAATCGTAAGCTGATTCAGCGTTTATGGTGAGGCACGAATGGCGAAGTTGACTCGGATGATCCACTTCACACCCGAAACAGTTCTTACGTAGCAGCGTAAACAGTTCTTTTCGGAGATCTGTTTTCAAAGTCCGCTTTAAACAGTCCATAAGCTTTACGAAATCACTGCTGTCTTGTTCAAGGGGTTGATCATTAGATGGTGGGCTTCGAGGAAGATTTGCCGCTAATTCCACCTTCCGCACTGCATTCCAAAATTTACCGTTTTCAAACTTCAGAGCCATCAAACTGTAGGTGATTGGATCGCATAAATCTGTCAACCGATGCCACTGTTCGACGCTGAGCCGAACCGATGACGAAAATACAAGTCCTCCGTCACGGGGGATGCTTTTTTTAATGACCACGCCGTGTCCACCTTTGAGCACGACGAGGCAAACCATAGCGTCCAGTTCATACTCGCCGTATTCGACATCTTCGAAGGCTTCGACGATTGTAGACGCATACGAAACCAGTCCATGCCACTGCTCTTCAGACAGCATCACACCGTCCTTTGTAGGATATAGTTTTAAAGAGTCATCACTCTGGAACACACGTATGTGCACTTTAGGATATGACCGATATTCACAAACGCTCGCAAACAAATCCGATCCGAGTTGAAACAAATGGCTATCATCATCTCTAACAGCAAGTCGCTTCGCAGGAAGATCAGCATCGGTCAGGGAACGTTTAGCACAAGCCATAGCAAGTCGATACTGGAAAAAATAATGCCTTACAGCCCGTCGAAGGGTAATACTTATACCTTAAACCTGTGACGTGTCCCTGTAACTCCATCCCATTGGTCGAGATCTGGTAGATTTGCCATCTCTTAGTAAACATGATGACGTCTACAAATATTTACGAGCCTGTATAGACGTGCTTTCGAAATATGCATGTGGTGCTCCTTTAAAACGGAAATCGTGGGAGCTTTTGATCACAAAAACCTTTCAGAATATCTCTGAAATTACAAACAGATAAGGGGGGTTGAATTCATTAACAGAGTATTTCAAAAGTATCTTAAAAAACACACTCATAATAAAACCAAACCTAGCTTAGTGATCGCTGTCTCTATAGATTTAAAGTATAGAGTGTGCATGTAATCGCTTATAACGAGACAATATTTCCTTTCAAAGTTGGAATATTAGTATGAACTAAAAAAGTGATGGTATATCTGATCGTTAAAATCAAACTTTAGCAGGTTAATATATCGTTCTCTAGCTAGTCGGTAATTAGTGTGTCTCTGCTTTTAAAAACAAATACGACTTCACCCTGCTAATTGTCGTAACAGTCATCTCTCATACGAGCCGTAGAAGGGATTGTCGATGGGAGGTAAACAACGTTCATGTCTTACTATGGATCAAATATCCGAACACTATGGTTGATTACATATTCTGAAAAATATCCGCCAACGATTACAACCTTCGTCCCTCAGAATCGTGAAGTAATTAGTACTAGCTTGCAAGGGAGGGGGTAATGTTCCATAGACAGTGTTCTTTCGATTTCTAAACAAGATACATATTAAAAACGTGTGCTAACCACTTGTTCTAAGACTTCCACACTGGTGTAGAAATAGGAGGAAAAAATAACTAAACAGACATCTCCGTGTTAGATTGTAGTGAAACATCCTATCTTTTGTGCTCATAAGAATAGTATATGGAGAGACACAAGAAGGAGGTAGTTTCAGTGAGCGCGCAAAGGTGTTAGTATTCTGAAGTGACTGATTCACCATACTCTTCTCAACTGAATGCCTGGTTCACACACGATTGAAATCACACACGTAAAGTGAATGTGCTGACATGCATCTTTACCAGAAATGAACGTTGTTGCAAGAAATTGTAACATGAACGTCCTAATACTTAAAAAATGAATGGTTAAACCGTGGTTACTAGCCTTCTCGGTGTTTTTCAAGACGCCGCATTCTGTCTTATCTGTTTTGAGGTAATGAATGCTAACGTTACGGTCAGATGCCTCGCAACAAGAAATACATGAATGTAAATGTTATGGATAGTGATTTTTCTAGTATTGTTACTTAGTTTTGAGGATTCCTCTACCCGATAGATGGTTAAATGCGGAAAATCACTTTTTTACTGTTTCTTAGCTGCTACATGAAATCTTTTAACATTTGTGTTCGAAAGAATAGAGATATGAACCGATTTGCATTCGCCTTGTACCGGTTCTGCTAGTACGAGCAATAACATCGGTGCAAGCACTATTCCAACCCTTGACAGAGGTTGAGCAAACTCAAAAACTCCGTTGAACTACAAAAATAAGATTAATATCGGTTCGGGGAACGCTTAGAATCGCGAGGTGTTATGGTATGTAGAGGCGTAATGTTCCATAGACAGTGTTGAAATAGGGAAAAATAACTAAACAGACATCTCCGTGTTATGTTGTAGCGAAACACCTTATCTTTTGTCGAAAGACTTGTGTTTGCAGCGTGCGCAAACGTACCTTGGTGAGAAATTAGTTTAACCTTATGCCCGACAGCTCAGCGTCTGAATCTTAATTCGACGGCACAAGAGGGTTACGAAAAACTCAAGTGAAACTGGTTTTAGATATAATTTGCTCTCGAGAGTTTTTTCCTAATTGCAAAGGGGGGTAGGCGGGAAGTCAGTAAACGCAAAGCTAAGTCGCATCTGGCTTCCCAACTTTTCACGGAAATACTATAAACAAAAGCACCTGTTCAGATTGTCTTTCGTTCGAGTCATATTTCATGCAGTCAGCATTGACTGTTCACGCTTTCCCCCTCACACTTTAGGAAATGGAAGTTTCGTTCATGTAAAAGTGCATTCGACATATCTTTAAAAAAATATGCAACTAGCTGTCTTAACAGTTATCATTCACACGACATAGGCGTTCGGTAACATTCGTGTCTTACTATGGATCTCAAACCTTGACTTTGTTAGAAGTAACTAACCTACTGTCTATGGCTGGAGCGGACAATTGTTTTCATACACTTCGTATGCATATTGACGTGGCCGTCCTAATGGAAAATACGAGACGAATCTTCGGTCGCGCTCGGGGAGGATTTTTCTGTCTTGGCGGAGAACAAAAAAACTCTTAGCGGGCCGAATGCGACCCACGGGTCGCTATTCACCCGTCCCTGGTCTATGGGAGCAGATGCTGACTATCGTAACTTGTGATTGTATCGGCTATGGTAAAGTATTGGGTAGACTATTGTGAGATTTTCGTCGTGATTCTTTAGCATTAATAAATTACGAATACGGAATCACTTAAAATCGATTTTATTTTCGTAATATAATTATCTACTTTGGGCGTATGATTTATTAGAAAGATAGGGAAGATGAATCCGTGGTGAACTCTCTTGTGAACGCATACCTAATGAGTGTTTTACGAATCTGTGGAGTGCATCTGAAAATTAAAGCTGTGACACTGAAGCAAACTGAATTTTTCATTCTAAATGCTTACTCAATCTATGGATAGTTTGTCGGGGTAATGACAAGTCTGATGCGTAGACACTTTGATTAACGAATGTGAGAAAAAGTCATTGTGATCCGTCCAGAATTAACTCAGAAGATTTTGTGGCCAGACCTTTACAGATTTGATAATTTCTCGGGGGCTATGATAGTGAGCGATGGGTTCCTGTCTATATTACCGTTGTCAATCTCTGTACATAAGTCCATTCACTGTTTTAATGACTTTTTTAGTTCTTTATTGTCTATGGGATTTGTTTTTTAGTGTGGATCACCCTTTGCGGCGAAGTCACCAGTGTTCCACAGAAACGGTGTATTATTGCGGCTGGAAATAAAAAAAAAAAGATAGCATTCAACAGGGGCTGACCACCGCTCCTCCAGTGGCCTTTGTACGTTATCAGTGCGTCGTGCAGATCACATAGAGCGGGAGTGTCGAAACGAGGGTTGAAGCAGTAGGGTGGGGGGGCGAACATTTCAGGCGCTGGTCAGAGCACATAGGGAAGAAGTATTTTCGTCTATCACTCCCGTTGCAAATAAAATTTCAGCGGATTAGCGTAGACAAGTTGGGAGCGATGCGCTCAAGTGAGACTTATTTTTTTATAGTTGAAGTATTTGCTAAAACTAATGTCCCCCTACCCTCATCAACGTGTATTAGCGATGGAACTAAAGTTTTTACGCAACGTACTTTTAACATTCTTACTTTCTACCTCGTACAAAAAATATTTTTTTCACTAGTAAATTGGGAATGGTGGGGGCCGCCTCTGGACTTTAAAAATTTCGAGTACTTAAACACGGATCAAGGGTGTGAGCGGGTTTTCACAATGTAAAGGCAGCGCTCCTGAAGCAGTACAGATCCAAGATTCATTCGTCAATAAAAGTCTGTGCTTCCCCGTTTGGAATAATTTCGTGGGGCTTAACCGTTTGTCAGTGAAAAGTTGTCCGGGGTCCTCAATATTTTTCATCATGACATCAGTTTTTTTTGTTTTCTTTTACCCATCGACATTTTTTATTTTCTGCGGAGCTGTTACTGCGGGGTAGGGTTTCTTCTAGTAAAAAATGAAACAACCAGTAATCGCTAGAGCTAAAAGAAATAAGTGTTGGTTATAAAAAATACGTACATGAAAAGACTGTCGGTGTAAGATCTAAATTTTAAAAGTGGAGAGGGATCCTGCCAGAATTAGACATCTACAGTAAAATGAACTCCGAAGATTGTACATTCAGACCTCTGTTCATCTTTGATAATTTTCGCAAGCATCGAGGGTTATGATAGAGAAAGCAAGCTTGAAGTGAGAACGTATAAGGATGTTAATACTATCGCCTAACAAAAGACGCCTGGGATATTGCTAAAGATTTTCGTATTTTTCCACGGAATTATACGGTGCACATCTTTTCTAATGTCCGAGGTCGAATCCTATTTTTCCTGAGTCGAACCATAACCTTTTAACTCATATTGGAACTAAAGTTTTTTACGGAAACGTATGAATTCTATTTTTAGCATTCTGCCACATAGATTTAGCACTTCTCCGAGGAGGCGGTCATAAGGTGTGTCAACTCAATTTTAAGTGATCTAATAAGGTTCCAGTTATATTTCATAACCTAAAGGACATCGGCAGAGAATCGGTATTAATCCCGATAATATGGAAAAAACAACAATCTCCCTTTGAATTTCATAGATTCCTATTTTTAAGTGCGTCTATCAGCAGAAGAATTCCTTCTGTATTTCGAGAGGAAACAGTAATTATTTAACTTTCCCATTAGGTTTTCGGACGGACCCGCCACTCTTCTCAAAGACGCAGCATTCCACCGTTGACCTTTGCACACCACCCCACTTGTTGCTATGGTTCACCAGATCACATGGGGATGAGTGTACAAGTTGTCGAAACGGGTTAGAAGGTCGTCTCTCTTGTAAGCAGTAGGCGCGATCAGAGCATACATGTCAGTTAAGCGGTTTCGTTTGCTAAATTTTGGCTATCAGCCCCGTTGCATATATTTTTTCAGTGGATTAGTGGAGGTAAGTTGAGAGGGTGCGTGAAGCAATGTATTATTTTTATAGTCGAAGTTTTAAACTAATGTTCCCCTACTCCGTTAATATGCATTCATGATGAAAGTTTTTTAGCATTCTTACTTTCTATAACATTCTACCTCGTACAAAAAGTTATTTTTTACCCGATTTCATCAGCGTGATGAGACATACGCTCGCACGCAAACGATGGGAGAGACGATTTTTCTTCGGTGTTGCGTTACTGCGTGGAAACACAGATATCTGACGGCACCAACCCGATGGAGACTAATACGCACAACTCTTGAAGGTTTAGGACGTGTCATTTCAAAAGTCTACATGGGGTGCGTTGAAACCTATCATAAAGGGTTGTGCAGAGAACCGTCTCCGGACTTGGGGAAAATATCGAGTCCGAAATCCACGATAAAGAGTGCCCGTGAGTTTTCACGATGTAAGACAGCGCTCCTGAAGCAGCACAGATTCATTCGTCAATTTGATCCCACGTTTGGAATTTTTTATTTTCGTAGGACTTAACCATCTGTCAGTGAAACGTTGTCCAGGGGTGAGGATCCGAACACAGAGTCTATTAGGTCGATCCTATCACTCCTCAATATTTTTCGTCACGACGAATAAAATCAGATTTTTTACTCATCGGCATTTTCTGCGGGACAGTCTTTTAAAAACAGTTACTGTGGATAGATCTAGTAAGCGACAGTCACGGAGTTAAAAGAAATAAATGTTACTGAAACGGACTTAAAATACATATATTAATGTGAAAGGACTATCGGGTTTTGGTGTAAGAAATACATAGAAAAAGCTAGTTATAAAGAATGCTAGGTTATAAATAATCTGAAATGTCCCACCCGTTCGACACGCATCTAAGCCACAGCAAGTACACGGCATAGTCCTGGAATCCACAGAGCGAGGGACGATTTTTTTTTTTTTTCTGGTGAAACACATTTACAGAAAACTGCTTTTTATTTCGACCGTGGAGTGATTTTAATAAAGGTGAGGAATATTTTGACGAGTGTTTAATTACTAGGGAGTTGATTAACGGAGTTTGAAAATTTTTCCGCTTCAGACGTGTGTTCTAAAAGCAGATTTAACATGTCATCCCTACGAATAATTTAAACCATTATTAATTTCACCCTATGGTATTTTCTATGGAAACAGTAAGAGTAAAATGAGTTTCAACTGTAGGATGATTTTTAATAGAGGTAAGGGAATTTTGTATCATTCCTTTCTGTACAATTATTCTAAGACCAGTCAATCGTTCCATGCAATTATTCTGAGACTTGCATCAGCCGAGTGAAGGAGTGGGGGCCTTAAAATGGTCAACCAGAGGGTTTTTCATAAGGGGGAGGGCTTAAAATATAGGTAGGTCGACCGTGGGGTCCGAAAACGAGAAATTAGAGTGAAAATAAAGGGTTTTTGGGAAAATAGTACTTCTCCCTGTCAACAGATGGCGCCAGGAGGGTTTTTAATAAGGGGGAGGGCTTAAAATATAGGTAGGTCGACCGGGGGGTCCGAAAACGAGAAATTAGAGTGAAAATAAAGGGTTTTTGGGAAAATAGTACTTCTCACTGTCAACAGATGGCGCCAGGAGGGTTCTTAATAAGGGGGAGGGCTTAAAATATAGGTAGGTCGACCGGGGGGTCCGAAAACGAGAAATTAGAGTGAAAATAAAGGGTTTTTGGGAAAATAGTACTTCTCACTGTCAACAGATGGCGCCACAGAGGGGAAAAAGGGGGGTGAAAGGGGGTTTAATAAAGGGGGAGGAATTATTAATTATTAATAAAGGGGCGTGGCCTGTTACGTAATGATTATGTAATGATTACGTCATATTACGTCATAGGTAGCGTGGTCGATGAATATAGGTAGGTCGAGAAATTAGAGTGAAAATAAAGGGTTTTTGGGAAAATAGTACTTCTCACTGTCAACAGATGGCGCCACAGAGGGGAAAAAGGGGGGTGAAAGGGGGTTTAATAAAGGGGGAGGAATTATTAATTATTAATAAAGGGGCGTGGCCTGTTACGTAATGATTATGTAATGATTACGTCATATTACGTCATAGGGGGCGTGGTCGATGACGTTATAGGGGGAAAGCACTGTGCAAAGGGGGATCCCTCGGGTGTGATTAAACTACTCAGGTCTGTGAATAAAGAGAGACCTCAGGAGTCCATCAGTAGAAAACAGGTCTGTGAATAAAGAGAGACCTCAGGAGTCCATCAGTAGAAAACAGGTCTGTGAATAAAGAGAGACCTCAGGAGTCCATCAGTAGAATACAGGTCTGTGAACAAAGAGAGACCTCAGGAGAAGGACACCACACGAGAACACCCAAAAAGAAAAGCCCATTTGATCTGCACCGAAACATGATAGCATTCTTCCAAGTAACATATGCATGTAAAAAAAAATTAGCTCATCATATCAATGCTCCTCTCCTCCTCGGGAGGCATCAAGATTCACTCTTGATTATATAAAAGAGTTGTCTACACACAGTCTAATCCTCTCTGTACACTCCGAACGCAGATAAGTGTCGATGTCTTAACTGTGGGACTGACCTTTATCATTAATAGAATGGGCTGCTGGAGTTAAATAAATAAAAAATCCCTTCGAGCAGCGGTTTGCCACAGAGGTATGACAGCAGCCTGTCAGTTTATGCTACAAAATAAAGGCCTGTGAGGATGGTGGGACCTCAGCAGAAAAACAACACAATGCCTTACCCGGTGCTCGAACCCAAGTCCTTGTGATTAATAGTTAAGCGTGCTAACCACTTGGCCACCGGAAGTGGGGGGATAAATAAACAGTTTTCGAAGATCATAGCGTGTGTACTTACCGCATCCAGGGCTGAAGGGGATGGAACCATGCAAAGTTTTAATAACCGGAAAGGAAGCAAAAGACAATAGTAACAACCTGGCCCGGATCTAAGAAAAATCGAGGATGATCACACTAAATAGCCTAAATCTTTTATGTCTTGCCTTTAGCTGAGAAAGAAATATTTCCCTAGTTACTTTTCAACAAGCTGCGTAAGTAGTTTGTTGCCATTCTACGGTTCCCCCTTTGCACAGTGCTTTCCCCCTATGACGCCACAGGCCGCCCCCTAATTAATATCCAATTAATAACTAATTAATAACTAATTACTATCCAATTAATAACTAATTAATGTTCATAATTCATAATTAATAATTCCTCCCCTTATTAAAAACCCATTTCACCCCCCCTTAACCCGTGGCGCCATCTGGTGACAATGAAGAGTACTAATTTCCCAAAAACCCCTATTTTAATTCTAATTCTTCAATTTTTGATATCCCCCCTTTATAAAAAAATTCCTCCCGTTATTAAAAAACCCTGGCGCCATCTGGTGCCTATGAGACGTACTATTTTCCCAAAAACCCTTATTTTAACTCTAATTCCTCGATTTTTGATTTTCCTCCTTATTAAAAATTATTCCCCCCCATAAAAAATTCCTTCCCCCTTATTCAAAAGCCCCTGGCGCCATCTGTTGACAGTGAGGAACACTAATTTCCCAAAAACCCCTTATTTTTAACTCTAATTTCCCGATTTTTCTTTATTTCAGACTCACCCGGTTGACCTACCTATATTTTAAGCTCTCCTCCTTTTGTAGACCCCCTGGTTGATCTATATTTTAAGCCCTACCTATATTTTAAGCCCCCCCTCCTTCCCTCGGACCGACTGATGCAAGACTCAGAATAATTGCATAGAAAGGGGTGATACAAGTCTCAATTGTAAAAGCAACTCCCAAAGCTGTATTCTTATTAAACCTCCCTCCCCTTAAAAATTTAAACGACTGCATCCAATGCGCATTTTAGTACATCTCCTGTATTTAAAAACTCCCTAGGTATTCATCTGAAATTTTACAAGTTCATTCAACTCTTTTTGAATGGGAATGTCTAATGCAGGTCACAATTGCAACTTTCGTTAACAGAAAATCAACTCTCAAAGTTGTATTCTTATTAATTAAACACCCATCAAAACCTCACATCCCTTCTATTAAAAGTTACCTCTATTAAAAATTCTTTGCTATTCATTTTAGCAAGACTGCTAAACGATTCCCTTATATTTAAAATTCACCGCTATTAAACTCCTTCGGTATTTATTTTTCCAAGTAAACTAATCAATTCCTTAGTAATTAAACACTCTTCAAAAATCCCTTCACCTTTATTAAAAATCACCCCACAGTCGAAATAAATCAGTTTTCTGTAGATGCATTTAACCGGGAAAAAAAAATCCTTCCCACGGCAGCGTGATTCGAATCGACTATCTCGGCGTTCATTTCGTGAAAAAGCCTCATCTGTGATGGAATCCGCGTATTTTGCCTGAAGAAGCAGAACACAGAAAATTAATAAAATCTGGTTTAAATTATTCGTAATAGCGTTGGTATATAAGATCTGTCTTACAATAGAGGCTCATCATCGAGCGTTTGTTATTGACGAGCTACTCTCAGTAGTCTAAAAATTTTCAAAGTCGTTATCAGTGTATCGGCATTACTTCAGATCCTTCATCGTGCGCCGGGGGCTTTCATCGCAAGCGATATTCCTTCAAGTCCTTATCGGCGTAGCAACAGAACCTTCACCACATCATGCGACGTGGAGCAATTGCCTGGGAGGTCAGGAGGGCAAGAGGTCGAGTGTCCAGTTCTTCACTGTGTTTGCATTTGACGCTGATAAGGTTTCAAAATAGAAATTGTCAACATCCCTTGTTTTTCTCTAGAGCACGTAATGTATCACGCCATGTTGCTTTGACCCTGTTGTGATACGTATCAGATGGTTGGCAGTGTATATATACAGGAACCTGTCAAGCCATCGACATTCAGCTGTCAATTCTTCTACCTGCCAGTCTGCTCTGATACCTGCCAGCCAACTCTTCTAACTGAGATGTCTACTGAACGAGAATTCTCCACTGCTACCAGGTGAATAAAATTTTATTTATTGCTGTGTTGCCCTTAAGGCACTCAACCATTTACTAACGTACATAGAATGTTATATTTGTTTCTAACCATTTACTAACGTACATAGAATGTGATATTTGTTTATAACCATTTACTAACGTACATAGAATGTTATATTTGTTTCTAACTTGTAAAGTCATTTTATTCTAAATGATAATTTTCAAACGTCAGTTAAATATTTACTTAGATTTTTTTTTTGCTCAAACTAGTAAAGTGTGAAGCGTGTTGCCTTTTATTACAATGGTTAAATTTTTTCCACAAACGAGTTTTTTCTCAAACTTTAGTTAAATATTTACTTAGATTTTTTGATCATGCCAGTAAAGTGTGAAGCATATTGCCTTTTCATTTGCTGTTCTAAGATAAAAAAAAACATGTAAATGTACGGCATATTCTGAGACTAAATTATCTTTCTAGGTCTCCCAATGTCACCACAACCAATGTCGGCTGTTTTGAAGCATTGGTAGACTCAGTCAGTGTACTGAGCACAGCGGCCAAGAGACCTTCGCAGCCCGAGGAGCAGTCAAAACCCCCGAAACGTATTTGGCGGCTACAGCAGGGTGGACGTGAATTTCGTCAGAGGATGATGAAACTATCCTTAACAGCACATCGCAGAGCCGCTGCCACCGTTACTACTGAGATGGGAACTCCCTACGTCCCTGCTGCACCCGCAACTCATCATCATCATCATCATCATCCTCAAGCAGCCATGGGCTACGGAGGTCCAACCAGACCGTGCAATTTAGTTCTCCAAGCAAGTCTATCCTGAGCTACATCTACTGCATCTGGCCACTGCACACCAATTCTAAAAGGTCCTGTTTGACATTGTCTGCCCACCGCATCCTAGGTCTCCCCTTCTTTCTGAGGCCTTTAGGCACACTGTTCATAACCCTATTCGCCAATCTATAATTATTCATACGGGAAACATGGCCAAACCAACGGAGTCTCTCGCTGCACAATATGCTGCTTAAAGGAGGTTGCAAACTCCTTTGCCTAACCTCATCATTAGTAACAAAGTTGAACCACCTAATGCCCAAGATACTGGGTAAGCATCTGGAATCAAAAGCATCTAGTTTCCTGTTATCTCGTTTACAAAATGTCCAAGTTTCACTACCATAACTAACCCTAGAAAGAACCAAACTATTATACAGTCTAATTTTAGTCTTTAGGTGTATACGCCTATTTCTCCACACTCTCCATAGATTCTTAAAAGTCCCGGCAGCAATCCCTATTCGTCTGTTAATCTCATGCCGCACATCACCATTATCTGTTATATAGCTCCCATGATAATTAAACTGTGACACCTGCTCAAGACTGCAACCATTCAGATTAACTGAATCACAGCCTGCCTGACCAATTTTCATCACTATATTTTCTCTCTGTTTATAACCAAACCTACTCTACTACCAGTCTCATCAACGGCTCGAATGAAAGAGTTCATCTCATCAACATTATTTGCCAAAAGGGCTAAATCATCAGCATAATCAAAATCAGAAATTTTCGTATCTCCAGCCCATTTAAGGCCAAAATCTTTCCCTTGAAGTGAATTTCGCATAACATAATCAATAACCAAGCTAAAGAGAAAAGGAGACAAAATGCACCCTTGTCGAACACCAGAAGTAATGCTAAACCAATTGCTACAAGCCTTACCAACTCTCACACACGACTCAGTGTTATTATAGAGAGCTTTCATTATGTTAACTAACTTGTCTGGTATACCATATGATTTCACAATCAACCACAAATTATGATGATCAACAGAGTCGAAAGCCTTTTTGAAATCAACAAAGCTAGCAACCAAAGGTTTCTGAAACTCTAAACATTTCTCAAGAATCTGCCTAAGTGAAATTATCTGATCCACACATCCCCTACCACTTCTGAATCCACATTGCTCATCACGCAATTTACTGTCAACCAGATTCTTAATTCTATTAAGCACAATCATGGAAAGAACTTTACCTGGAACAGAGAGTAGGCTGATACCCCTATAGTTATCACAAGAACTGCGATCACCTTTTTTGAAAATAGGGATAACAATAGCTCTGGTAAAATCTTTGGGAACCATGCCTTTATCATAAAAGATATTCAGAATTTCAGTCATCCAAGTGGTAACCGAAACATTCCCAGCTCTAAGCATTTTGGTAGTAATTTCATCTACCCCTGGGGATTTATGTAGTTTAAGTTTAGAAACAGCCAAAATAACTTCAGATTGTGTTATAGGGCCAATATTAAAGCCACCAATGCATCCATCATCATTACAAACAATGGGAGTAGAGCTAACCACATTATTTAGAACATCACTGAAATGCTCAGCCGACCTAGCCATGACAGAATCCTCCCCTTCTATAACCTTACCTTGTTTATCCTTCAATCCTTGTATGCCTGTCCGTTTTCTACCACATAAAACATTAACTATCTGGTACAGCTCTCTGCTGTTGTGCTGCCTAACTGCTTCCTCAGCTTTGTCAGCCAAGCTATCAAGCCAAAGATTTTTATCAGTAGCTAACTGATCCTTTACACGTTTATTAAGTTCTCTGTAATGCTTTCTATTAGGACTAGTAGGGTATTGATTATGGACATTCCTGCAGTTCTTTCTTTCCGAAATAAGCTCAAGTGCCTTATCACTCAGATAATTCTGCCTCTTCTGCTCCTTTTTTCCTAAAAGAGTACTGTTAGTACTGTTGTCCAAAAAAGCCTGTTTAAAATGATCCCATTCTTCCTCAACTTCAGTAGTAAGCAAACCATGACTGTCATAATGACTAAGTAACCTATCATGGTAAGCTTTGGCTATAATGGATCTTTCAGAGCTTCAGTATTAAAAGTAAATTTTTTAACCGTAGCACAACACTTTTTAAGTTTAAGTTGCAACACACTTTTAACAAGGTAATGGTCAGATCCAATTTCAGCTCCCCTATATGCCCTAGTATTCCTAACAGAACTAGCCCATTTGCTGTTAATTAATATGTAATCAACATATTCTTATGCAGCCCATCAGGTGAAACCCATGTGTACTTATGTATGTCGCGGTGTTTGTAATAAGTGTTAGTTATTCTGAATCCATTGAGTTTACTTACCTGTAGGAGACGTTGCCCATTGCCATTGCAGCTACCAATACCAAAAGGGCCTATTATTCCTCCCCAAAGGTCAGAGTCAGTGCCAACTTTGGCATTGAAGTCACCAAGAACAAGGGTAATATCTCCTTTCTTGACAGAATTCAAAATATCCTGAAGTTGTTCATAAAACCTATCCTTCTCATCCTCATCGGCATCCTCAATGGGGACATAACAGCAGATAACATTCAAGTCTTTAACGCTTGTCTGAAATTTTGCTGTAAGAAACCTTTCATTAATGCACTCGTATCCTAGAAGAGCATCACTAGCGTGTCTGCTGAGAAGCAGACCCACGCCTTGGTGATGCTTATTGTCGTCCCTCCCTGAAAAGAGAAATTTAAGATTATTTTTAAGAATCTGACCTTTATCTGTCCATCTGGTCTCTTGCAAGCCAAGAATATCTAAATTATAATGGTGGAATTCTTGTGTGAGGACATCAAGAGAAAAAGCTCTGTGCAGAGTCCTCACATTCCAACTACCTATGGAGAGAAAATGGTTAGTAGGATGTTTAAAGAAACTATGTTTATTGAGAGAGGGAATGCCGACAATATCAAACAGCCCCCTAATCGCAGACATGGGGCAAAGACCCGTTCCCCCACTACTAAAAGCTGAAGCCATCTACACTGGAAGATTTCCTCCAACGTAGAATTTGACGATGCCAATAGAAGCAAAGAGTTCAGGTGCCTGCGATGACTTCTGCTCAGGATTATCCACCAGCTGATAAACATATCCTGTGAATCTATTCACTTGGGGCTGTCAACCCACAAACAAACAGAAAACACAGCGTAAGATTTTCCCTACACAGAAGCCCACCAGTGCAGCAAAATCAGGATCCATAATCAAGCTCAGAGCCATATATCTGTCCAGTCCAGTAGGTTTATATGGTCAGCACCAGGACCCTGTGTGGTTGACCACTCCTCAGCAGGGTAGAAAAAAAAGAAAAGTAGCCATAGTTGTCCAGATCAGTAGGCCACACTAATCTGGCAGCCCTCCCCTTCCGTTCACTTCCACAAGAGTGTATCTCCTTTGAAAGTTACTAACGGTCCCCACCACGAGAAGGCGGGGTGCTACCAGGTAAATGAAATTTTATTTAATATTGAGTTGTCCCTTAAGGTGCTCAACTGAATCACTTACTAACGTACAGTTCAATATAAAGTTTTCTACCTGGTAAAGTCATTTTTATTCTAAATGTTACTTTTCAAACTTTAGTTAAATATTTACTTAGATTTTTGCTCAAGCTAGCAAAGTGTGGAGCATGTTGCCTTTTATTACAACATAACTGTTCTAAGATAAAAAAACATGTAAATGTACTGCATATTCTGAGACTAAATTATCTATCTATCTAGGATCTCCAATGTTCCCGCTGACCCACCGACCGATGTCGAGTACTTCGAGGGGTTACTCGGGGCTGTATGCACTCTGGATGCGGCAGTCAAGAGCCCTCCAACCGTGACCAGGTCGCCATTCAGCATCGCTGGTGGACCCTCCGGCGTTCCAGCCCTTGTTCCTGTCTCCGCTGATGTCATGTCCGCGTTCTCAGCCGGTCCCTCCACTGGTACCAGGTAACTAAAATTTCATTTAATGCTGAGTTGCCCTTAAGGCGCTCAAGCATTTACTAACGTACATAGAGTTTTATATTTTTCTACCCTGTAAAGTCATTTATTCTAAATGATAATTTTTGCTCAAGCTAGCAAAGTGTGAAGCATGTTGTCTTTCATTACAACGGTTAAATTTTTTCCACAAACGAGTTTTTTCTCAAACTTTATTTAAATATTTACTTAGATTTTTTTTTGCTCAAGCTAGCAAAGTGTGAAGCATGTTGTCTTTTATCACAACGGTTAAAGTTTTTCCACAATCGAGTGTTTACTCTCGTGGAACATTTTTTTCGCAGACTTGTACTGTAGGCAAAATTATAATGATGAAATATAATATTAAAATTTTCCATATATGTGGTATGAATATATATATAAATTTTATTGGAAAATGGAAAATTTTACAAATATTAGAAAATGTAATACTTTAAAATTGTGTATCTGGGAAAATGTAATACTTTAAAATTGTGTATCTGAGAAATACAACATTATATATTTCATTATAACTTCAGTTCTAAGATAAAAACACGTAAAGTACTACATATTCTGAGAATAAATTATATATCTATCTAGGGCTGTCGCTGCAGAGTCCTCCTCTGACGTCATGTCTGCAGAGTCCGGTTTATCGCCCTGGTACCGAGTGACGAACACTCGTCGCTACAACTCCGCCAAGTTTCACACACAATTCGTCTCCTCAAGTGTGCGGCTTGGCAGTATGGAGGATGTACAACAACATAATTTCCTCCCGGTCCTGTATGACTTGCACAAGCAGATGCTGGCCGACATCGTCCCCGCAGGGCAGTATAGCCATGTTTGGCTATGTTTACGCTCCTGGGATTTGAAACCCCCCGTCAACCTGTTCCTAATTTGGTGAAATGCCATGATGGGTGAGAGATTCATGGCTGCATTAGACAAAGTAGTGCAGTCAAATGAATCTCTCGGTCCCGGGAGCAAGTTAGAATTCGACTTTGTCTGTGCGGACCTGGACAGGGTCGGCAGCGACAATGACGGAAGACATGCAGGACCGGAGAATTGCAGCCTTGTCGACATTCAGTCGTTCGCTGCCAAGAAAGGCAGTGTTACTAAAATCGTCAATCATGACAGTATTTGTCTTGCAAGAGCTCTCGTCGTGGCACGAGAGCTCTGCTTGAAAAATAAAGGGTTGATGAACTGTTACTGACAAATCAGGGACTACTGCTGCACACAGCAGGCAAAATTAGCCCGTCAGCTCCATCAGGACGCTGGGGTCCCTGCTGCTCCCTGCGGAATCCCAGAAGTCCAGCTTTTCCAAGCTCACATGGCACAGTACCGAATTATCGTTTATTCTGCTGACGACGCCTTCCTTCCCATCTTCATTGGTTCTGAAGGTGGGGACAACCTTTATTTATTGTTTAGTGCTGGACATTACAACGTGATTACTAAACCGTCAAGGTTTTTCGGGGTTAGACAGTTCTGTCACAAGTGTTTAAAGGGGTTAAATACGGAGGGGCATATTTACAAGGGAACCAGCAACAGGTGCCTGTCAGTCGATGTGCTTCATACAGGGGAGTTGTTGCTTTGCACGGTGTGTTGTGTGTATTTGCACAGGGCTGAATGCTTTCAGGCGCAACTGCTGAAGGCATGTCAGACACACCATCGCTGTGTTAAGTGCATCAACATTTACGATCCCCTGAAAAAGCACGTTTGCAAGGCTGACATTTTAAAATTCGTTGAGCCGTGCAAAATTGACCCTGTCAGTCAGACTTACCTCTACTTTGATGTAGAGACAGTGCAGTGTGCAACAGGTTATTGAAACCGATACTGTGTGTGGTCACGTACCAAGCGGACGAAGAGTGGGTTTACGCCTCGTTCCCAGAAACGGACGCCTTTATGGACTGGCTTCTGGCTGAAGAACATCCCGGGGTTCAATGATTCAAGGACGCCACAGTCCTAGCGCATAATCTCAAAGGCTTTGACAGCATGTTCATCATTAGTTACCTGTACAGAAAATTTTTAAAATCGATTCTCATGTTCGATGGATCCAAGATTTTAGGTATATTTTTACCTGGCCTTAAAATAAGGTTTATCGACACGTTGTCCTTTATTCAGGCTCCTCTTCGATCATTCACGAAGACCTTCAACTTGGAGATGGTGAAAGGCTTTTCCCCCTTTAAATTCGTGAAGGGGGAAAATCTACAATATATAGGACCCATCCCTGATCGGCTTTTTTTCCAGCCGGAAGACATGGAGCCTGAAACTCTGTCAGCGTTCAATGAGTGGTATGAATCTCTTTTGTTGTGATCTTATGCAATCACGGCAATTCCCGGTTCCGCTTGTACAGCACTACCTGGTTATGAAAAGCCGTGCTTATCTAGAGCCGGGGGCAAGGAATACGCCCTATAGGCGCACCTAAACCCCAGCCTCACATGGCAGCAGTCCTATAGAAGGAAAGCTGACCACCGGAAGAAACCTTGCTTTAATCTATTCCCCGGTTAGCCATGAACAAGGATATATAGATCCAAGTTTGATCGGCGTCCGGGGTGGAGACTCTTAGTAAGACCCAAACTTTTTGGACAGCTCGTGCCTACAGGCGGGTTCAGACCTTTCGGCAGAGCCGTCGAACAGACCGCACAGGTCTCCTGAGAGGTGAGGTCTCCGACGCCGTCACCATCCGACCGGCAATCAAGCCGGCCAGCAGCATCTTCAACCTCGGTTGGCTTCAGCAGTGCTCCAGCCGGGGACCACCCCAACCGGCAAAACCTTAGCAATGCTCCAGCTGTTGCCACTACAGCCGGCAAAGCCTTTGGCATGCTCCAGCTGGGGATCATCCCGACCGGCAAAGCCTCAGCTGGGTTGCTGGGCCCTAGGCCCCCCACCACGACAAGGTGGTCCCCTATCGGGGGGGCAATGAGTGGTATACTGCAGCAAGCCTTGAACCCTGGGATTTTCAACAACAGCTTCTGTATTACTGCAAGGCAGATACAGAGTTGTTGCGGCGAGGCGCCCAAGCTTTCCGCGAGGAATTTTAAATCTGACAGCTGTAGACCCATTTGAGCATGACCTGACTATTGCCGGCACTTGCCTTCGCATTTTCCGCGGGAAGTTTCTGCAAAAGAATACCCTCGTTGTGTATCCCACCCAAGGGTATTCGGCAAGTAATGACCGGCAGTCCTTGAAAGCTTTCACGTGGTTAGAGTATGAGGCTTCCAAGGACAATATTGAAATTCAAACTGCGCGATCACCCAGAGGTGAGTATAAGATTGGGCAGTACAAATTGGATGGTGTGTGCCACAGTACCCATTGTTATTACGAATTTTTAGGGTGTTACTTTCACCACTGTTTGAAATGTTTCAACCCTGAAAAAATAGATCAGCATATGAGAAAGCCATTTGGTTTGCTAAACACCCGAACCATGGATCGCCTTGAGGCCTTGAAACTGCTAATGAACGGGTACACCTGCAAAATTATGTGGGAACATAAATTCGATCAGTTAACACGTAAAAACCAACCCGTCGCATTAATTTATAAATCCGTTGAGCCTATCAGGCATATAGGGGCCCGTGATTACCTCTACGGAGGGTGCGTGGAGGTGTTTTCCATCTTTGCATCGGTTGACCAAGGATGTAGCATTAATTATGTTGATTACAACAGCCTGTACCCTTATGTTTGCAAGAAGGATCCATTCAGTAAAGGTCACCAAGTTCGGATCACCTCCGATTTCGCCACGGACCTCGACCACTATTTTGGCATTGCACACGCCACATTGTTAGCACCAGACGATTTGTTCATCCCTGTACTGCCCTACAGGTGTAATGGGAAGCTGCTTTTCCCCCTTTGCAGGACCTGTGTGGATGGTCAGCTGGCACCCCCTTGTCGGCACACCGTGAACCAGCGCACATTGACAGGATCTTGGCCAACGTTCGAAATTTATGCTGCGATGCATGCTGGATACAAACTCCTTCAATTCCATGATGTGTGGCATTTCAACACCATCCTGCAATATGATCCCGCAACAAAAAAGGGAGGTGTCTGTGCTGGGTACATAGATACTTTTCTGGGGTTGAAGCAGCGCTACTCCGGGTTTCCCCCTGACGTGCAGACCGAGGAGCAAAAGGAAGCCTTCTGTGAGGCCTTCCAGGTGGAGGGGGTTCGGATCCTCCCCTCGGAAGTTGAAAAAAACAGCCTTAAGCGAACTCTTTCTAAAGTCTCACTTAATTCGCCATGGGGGAAGCATGCGCAGAACATGAGTCGAACCCAGATGACCATTGTGAGTTGTCCTGTCAAGTACATGGAGCTCTTGACGGATGCATCGCTAGTTATCACTGACGTTGCTGTTATCAGTGATCAGGCCGTGCTTGTCACGCACAAGCCGGCAGAGTCTGCCACTCCAGCGAACAGCCGTGGAAGCCTGATTCTTGCCGCAATGGTGACGAGTCACGCCTGACTAAAACTGTACGAGCTTCTATCAAAATTAGACAGCCGTGCAATGTACTCGGATACGGATTCAGTAATTTATTCTATGTCTCCTTGCGACACATACACGCCACCACAAAATCCCTTCCTTGGAGGTCTCGTTGATGAAATTAGTTCGAAGTACGGCTCTGGTATACACATCACTGACTATGTTAGCGCCGGAGCCAAGAGTTATGTCCTTTGGCTGAGCAACGGCAATGAAATTCTTCGCTCCAAGGGCATATCTCTCACAAAGAAAAACCGCTGTAAATACAATTTTGAACTTCTAAAATCCATGGTGTTAGGGAATTCCCCAACGAGCAAGACCTTCGACGTTCCTTTTAATTTAATTTGTAATAAAGTGGATGGGTCACTTACGAATAAACCCATGGTGAAAAGGTTTAAGGCTAACCTCGATAAGCGCTATTTCAGCTCAGGTTCAACAGTTACTATACCTTATGGTAACAACGACCAGGGTCTGGATAGCCTTATTCAACTCATGGATGAGTAAATGTACAGTATTTATTATTTCATATTATTATTTATTATTTCATATTATTATTTATTATTTCATTGCACACCTTTATTTATTATGTTAATGTACATATCACATCTTATTATTTCATTGCACACCTTTATTTATTATGTCAGTGTACATATTACATCTTATTATTTCATTGCACACCTTTATTTATTATTTCATATTACATCTTTTATTTCAGTGTCCTTAATGGATCTTAATTATTATTATTAGTATTATTATTATTTCAGTGTCCTTAGGGGACCTTTTTTTAAAAAGTATTTCAATTTCCTAGTGAACTTTAATTATCACTCGTAATGCACCAGCACTCAGGTGTCGTCAGCAGTTTTTGAAACTTGTATTTTTTTAAATCTAGAGTGTTTTACTGTCCAACAGTTGATCTGTCATACGAATTGTTTTACTGTTCAGCATTGGATCTGGCATGTGAATTGTTTTACTGTCCTGAATTGGATCTGTCATGTGAATTGTTTTAATAAAAAAGGTTTCAAAAAAATCCGTCTCTTTATTTCACAGCACTGGAAAAACACTATGGTTGGGGAAAGCAGGACTTTGTTTCAGGTACTTATCAGCACGAAGCTCGATGCATCAGTGCTTCTCATTGGTCCCTCTTCGGCGTGCACTAGTTCCCTAAACCTCGATGCATCAGTGTTTCTCATTGGTCACCCATCGGCTTGAGACCACGCTCTGTTGCACTCGGGGAGTGCAGTAGACCATGGTAGAACTTCCGGGTTTGGGGGAACTCTCTGTATGGGGTTGTAAAAACTAATTAACTGAATGGAGTAGAGGTGTGAAAACACTGAATGGGAAGAGACGTAAAAACGGGCAAGACGCAAATATCAGTTTTACTTTCTTTTATTGGACATCTTTTAATACATGGTTTTTCTAATACAGATTTTTAATACTTGATTTTTTAATACAAATTTTTAACACAAGTCTTCAGGCACACAAATCTTGGAACGTTTTTTACAGAAGTCTTCAATATGCAGACCACTCGGATAATTTTCTTTTCTTACGGTGGATGGGAACGGCTATGTCTTTTGGGGGATGCTCTTCGGATATATGATGTCTGGGAATGTTTACTTTTACTTCCTGTCGAGTTTCAAGCTGCTTTGTGAATAACGGATAATTTTTCAAAGCAGTCAGATACTTTTCAGACTTATCGTCAGCATCACCAGACTCCAATATTTTCTTCATCTCTGAATCCAAATTACAAACTTTTTTTCTTATGTTTTTTCTCTGCACTGCTTTCATCGAAATCATTTTTTTCTAAATAGCGAGACCAGCAGCAGTAGGGCAGCTGTTAGCAGTGGTATGATAAGCCCTGAACCACGCTGTAGGAGACGTTTCTTGTGACGAACAGATGCACGTTTGGACACTAGGCTCCTTATGACAGTCTTGTGCTGGCGTAAATTCTTTAATACTCGATGAGAGACAGGTGTGCAAGGATGACACCAGAAGTGGGTTTGACTTTACGCACGAAAAATTCAGCTTCATGTATCTGTACTTTGTAAGAGGGGTCCGCTTCACATGTCATGAAACAGAATTTGGGCTTGGATCTCAGCAAACGCAGCCTCAGGTCGACTTGATTGAGTAGGTAACGATCTTGATTAAACAGGTTGGCATGGATCCATGAGATGAGTTCGATACCTTGTGGTTTGACGTACCCCTTGCACTGGTGCCATCCTTCGTTCTCCCGACTGGTCGGTTCCATTTTACCGGGGGTGTCGAGGTACCAGAGCGACGTGCCGAGCTGACTTCTCATGGCATCGATGCCGTAATTCAATAGAGTCTCCAGGTACACCCTGTAGGGGTACAGGGTATGAGAAGCACTCACTAGGTGATCGTTGAGGAAGACGTCTACCTGGCTGAAGAGGGCGTCGAAGAAATGATTGCAAGGAGCAATCACTTCCGAGGGTGCTGTACCATCGGATTTTACAATTTTCAAGACGAGACGTAGGTGACATCGGGATAGATCAATGTAATTGTCCGTCCCCTTCACGATGAATTCGAGTGGAGCATTACCTTCCAGGGAAGCCACAGGTAAATAATTGACATAGCAGCCTCTTTCTAATTGTGAGACAGTTGGAGAGACCAGAAACAATCCAGTTCTGAATTGGCACAATCGCCAGAATCAGCGTGAATTTTCCGAATGCTCATGATGAAAACACGTCCTGCACAGTACAGTGTCTCTTCACTTTATGAACCTTGGGGTGCTGACGACGGCGTTTTATTCCTTTCCCTCCCTGCAGCTTCGAACTGGCACGTTGCAAGAGGTCTGTACCTGCTTCACAGAGTCACGCTTTGGCTGCAGATTTGAAGTTTTGCCCCTGAGACATCTCTGAAACGAACTGTAGCCCACCCTTACGCAGGGTAGCCAACTCCGGTCGTACGAGAGGACTGATGAAATGTCCGATCCTGGCAAAGATGCTTCCTAGCCCATGGCCTCTCTGATAACGAGGACCACGGAACATGCCCTTCCCCATTTGGCTCTTGTAGTAGCTCACGTATGCATCTGTGGAAGGGGGAACGAATTTAACCCTCATGACGGAAATGTAACTTGACTAAAACTTTACCGAATTTAAAATGCAGAGGTTCTCCGGGTCGGTACAAAGGAAGATTCTCACACTCTCAAAACTGTTCCTTGCAAGGGGGTAGTAATCAGGTTGTTGATACACTGCAACAATGGCTTCGTTATTACTGGTTCTGACGGCAGGGTTCACGACACGCAACAGTTCACCGTGAGTATCACCTAACAACTGAGGCGCAATCAGGTCTGAATACAAATAAATACCATACATTCCTCTGTTCATATCAATGGGATAGTCACCCAGGGCTTTATTCAGTGGCATATCTAATTTAGCAATTCCTAGCATGTCACCTAATCCAGGGTTTGATCTGGGAAATTTAACGTAATGCGACTTGTCTGTATCCATCAATACGGTGTGATCTGCCTGTTGCTTGAAATGGTAAGCTTTTCTCAGTCTGTAGGGTAGCATCTGGTTCATTGCATCGAATAATGATTCAGTGGTTTCGTATCATCCGTGGGGTACAGAAGTTTGCCGAAATTCGTTTTAGAAAACATCACCCCGTATCCCTCACTCGGTTTGAATACCCAGTAACCGCTGTTATAGGAAACTATTATTTCTTTGGGGAGCTGAGTGGTGAGGAGAGACAACAGTTCCACTCGAGTTATTTTCCCCAGTTTAAGTTTGATTTTCCTGTATTCTTCAGGGAGAGCAGGAGTGTAATATTCATACGTGTCATTAGAACTCTCCACATTGTACCAGCTGAGAGGTAAGTGAACTTCTGATAGTCCTACTTTCCCTTTTCCACTCAGTCTTGGGGGTTGTGCCAGACGAATCATGAAATCGGTCTGTGAATTGTTTGGATAAATATTCTGACTAGCCATGGAGGGAAGGGTTAGGTAGAAACTATCCATTTTTTAGGGATCCAGGAAGGTTTGGGATAACCGCGAAATTTGACCAGTGCCTTTAAACCTTTTCTCTCGATTATTTCGTCGCCCGTGTAAAGTTCGGGTTCTGTCACTTTTTGAAGTTCCGATTTATAGAATGTGCCTTTCAACACTTCTCCCTCGGAATCCCTTACGACGTACACAGGGGGCTGACGTTGTAATATCTTGTCGACTATAAATATTTCTTCGGTCCACAAATGCGTAACTGCCTTCTTGAAGGGTGCTTTTACACTGGCTAGTCGAACTGTGTCCCCCACTTTAAATGCTGGTTTTTCTTTTACTACGGCCGGATTGCGATAGAGTCGAACCCACACAACGTCTTCATTGTGTAAGGTCACATCCTTGGGAGCCATATCGTGTGTATTGTGAACGGTGGCATTGTATCCCCTTACAACACGTGGCAGTACGTCCAAGTAGCGGTAGGTGTTATTGTGCGTATAATATCTCCCCAGTCTCTCGCTTAGGATGCGATTCCATCTCTCCACCAAAGCTGATTTTTTGTCAGAGTAGGTAACAAAGAACCGAATACCTTTCATTTTCAAGAATTTCTGGAACACTTCTGTTGGTAAATTCGGTACCTTGATCCTTATTTA
This sequence comes from Ryuthela nishihirai, assembly GCA_038380435.1. Taxonomy (NCBI): domain Eukaryota; kingdom Metazoa; phylum Arthropoda; class Arachnida; order Araneae; family Heptathelidae; genus Ryuthela; species Ryuthela nishihirai. The sequence goes on from JAWZYU010000025.1 coordinate 2,154,285, forward strand.
AATTCATGGGTGATCGTCCCTTGGAAAGGATTTTTTTGAAAGCCGACACCATTTCTTTCCCTGTTTTTGCCTTCATAGGCACCGCCCACCCATACCTCGAGAACACATCGATGGCCACTAATATGTAGCGATAACCGTCATTGAAGTGAGTTAGATTTTTCACAACTACGAGATCGGCTTGCCATTGTTCGTCTAACCCTGTGACATAAACTTTGTTACGGGGGAACTTTCTGCAAACAGGTCTATGTAGCGTGTAGGCGGGTTGCTTTTCTAACCATTCTTGGACGAGTTTGAGTGGCAGTCCCATATTCAGAGCTAACTTTTTTACACTACCGAATCCTCTTTCAGGGTCGAAATAATGGGACTCCAAAGTTTTGTTTTCTGCTGCACCCAGACGTTGTACCCCACCAGGTTTTGTCATTGTTGTAGGGAAAGTGTAACACCTGTAACTGTAGGAACGTCACCTATAAACTGTCTGATGTCCACAGTTAAGTTACACACACGAATTTTGTATTCGCCGTCTAAGGCTTTTGACTCCCTGCACTGGATATTTTTACTAGGAGCTACAAGTTCTAATACAAGCACTGCTCTCGTTAACACTGTCACGATTACATTCCCTACACTATCTAATACCTTCTTTCTCCTATCCATACCAAGACTAAAATGACACTGGATGAAAAGGCAGACACATTATATAAAGTTACAATTATTTATTTAATTTATACATCTCATTTTTTGCCTCGTCGACAATAGCATTATATTTTAGAGTGCAAACAAATCCAGAATCTACAAAATTCAACAGACCTCGTTTCCAGGCCGTATCCACAAATACCTGTGCTAAGGCATTAATGTCCAAGTCGCTAGACCACCCTACGATGGTCGGTATTTTGTCTTCGAGTTGTAGTCCATCCAACGGTATCATGAGCATAAGTTCTTGCTGAAAAATATTCACCAGCAACGGGTAAACACAATCAGGACCATCGAAAACAGGGCCCAGCAGGAAAGGTCGAACGGATTCTGAATGTTCCATAATAGCTGTACGGAGATGGTTATCTTTGAGAGTTCCACATGCGTTATGCACACTGCGCATCACTTCGTCTAAGTGGAATAGCCAGCGTGAACCACTGTGAAGCGTTCAACGTTATACAACGTCTCACAACACGGAACTGTAGAGTTCTTTGGTCGGCTGATTCTTTGATGAAGTCGACACAGCGTTTACCACCTGCAGTGCGATACATGTGGGGACGTAAACCATGCATCACGTACCATGTCTGTTGATCGGGACGATTTTCACTTGGTCCTCTATGTGGGGCACCACTGCACACAAATCCTCCCATTTAGGTATGGAGAGGGTATCCCCTGCAGGTGTAGGGTAGATGAGTTTGCCATTTTCATATTTCTTGTAGTGGCATACGTGCACAGAAAACTTATTTTTGAACAGCGAAGGCACGACGTAAACTTCTTCACCGAGACACCACACATCTGGATTGCTAGGCTGCATCGTGAACAATGTGGTACACGGCACTCGCTCCCTATTTAACTAGAGAGCCGCACCACCTAGGACGACCAATCAGGAACGATCTGATAAGGGGGGGGTGGGGTGTTTGTTGGGACATGTTCTCGACGAGCCGCCGATCGATCCATCCGAAAAAAGCAACTGTTTCGGCTAAAGAGCAGTGAACGTCCTCACCGGTGTGATATCCGCACTCGAACTCGGAAACTTTTGGGAGATCACAATATTTGGGGCATCCGTAAAGTTGGAGATTAACGCTGGAAAGATTTAATTGTTCCAAGAGAATTCTTTCCACATTGCCTCCTTTGTAACCCACCACAGTAGCTTCTTCAGTACGTGCAAGTTTGTAAGCATATTTCACGATGTTAGGAACGTGATCTAACGACCACACCTTTTCACTAGGCAGAGAACGAAAGGGTAGACCTAACACATATTTAGACATGTAGTTAACTGTCCTTCTGTCTTTTACCGACAAAGGTTGATGATGCCGGAGATTGAAGCGGTAGACACCACATTTCCTGTTCAGAGTTGCATATCCAAGTTCACGTACTAGGAAACGACCATTTACATGGAAATCGTCGAGGTCTAGAACCATACAGATGTTTTGCATGGTTGCACTAGTTCGAGTATCTGGAAACAAAAACACTTGACATCTTCACACTGGATGGGTCTACAGACGTCTCTGCCATTTACGCCGCAGAGCCTGAACGACACTCTGTGGCAGTCCTGGGTGGTTTCATCACCAGAGGTCCTCGTAGTCTTGTAGGCAGTGGCGGCGTGGTGTCATCAACGAGAACAGCCGTAGCACAGGCCCACTAAGTCCAAGTCGCGGCAGCATCTGAATAGTGACGGCCGGAGGTGGTGGGGGCAGTGGTGGAGGAGGAGGCACAATCACAGGTCCACAATACACAGGCCAGCCAGCGTTCTCGGAAGCAGAGTCGGAAGTGCGGTGGATTAGTCTCGTACCCCGAGTCCTCGTCACTCGTCGAAATACCAAAATCCAAGTCGTCGCCCATAATGTGTTGCTCAGAATAAATGCCAAACCTTTTTCAGCGGTTATATATCGTCAGAACCGTGACCTTTACACATCACCCAATCGGATAAACGTGTGACACCGAGCAAAGTACTTATTACTGCATCAGCCAATCGTTGCTACCCATGCAATTATTCTGAGGCTTGCATCAGCCGAGGGACTTTTTCGGAATGGAGGGGGCTTAAAATATAGGTCAGCCAGGGGGTCTGCAAATGGAGGGGGGCGTAAAATATAGGTCAACCAGGGGGTCTGCAAAAGGAGGGGAGGGCTTAAAATATAAGTAGGTCAACCATGGGGAGTCTGAAATAAAGAAAAATCGGGAAATTAGAGTTAAAATAAGGGTTTTTTGGGAATTAGTGTTCCTCATTTTCAGCAGATAGCGCCAGGGGCTTTTTAATAAGGGGGAGGAATTTTTTTTATAAGGGGGATATCAGAAATCTGAGCATTAGAGTTAAAATAGGGGTTTTTGAGAAAATAGTACGTCTCATAGGCACCAGATGGCACCAGGGGGTTTTTAATAAGAGGGAGGGATTTTTTTTATAAGGGGGGTTATCAAAAATCGAAGAATTAGAATTAAAATAGGGTTTTTTGGGGAATTAGTGTTTCTCACTGTCAACAGATGGCACCACGGGTTAAGGGGGGATGAAAAGGGGGTTTTAATAAGGGGGAATTATTAATTATGAATATTAATTAGTTATTAATTGGATATTAATTAGTTATTAATTAGTTGTTAATTGGATATTAATTAGGGGGCGTGGCCTGTGGCGTCATAGGGGGGAAGCACTGTGCAAAGGGGTAACCGTAGAATGGCAACAAACTACTTATGTAATATGAGCAAATGAATGGAAAAGGAAGATTATTAAACCTAAACTTAAGAAAATCTCAACGATGGATTTAGCAGAGAATACCATTTCACGTAAGAATGGCACGGTATATATATTTTCTTCTTCTTATGGCAAGTTCCCCTCGCCCCCACTTTTGGAACTTGGACTTGAAACTGGCCACTGAAACTTGGACAACAATCAAAAACACACGAAAAATATACAACGATAAAAACTGAAGTGAAGCGAATTCTTTGATCAACTTCAACTTTGAGCGACTTCAACAACAGAACATTAATTTTTCCCTTTTCGTAGGCTATATGAAATCTCTCCCCTGTTTTTCTCAGTCTCCACCAGACGAAGTAGTCCCCTCGTGGTGCCTCTTGATGGAAATATACAATGCTAAAGCGAATTCTCCTGCAAAAAAAAAAGTCAGTGATGCCCATCTGTATTCTTCTTCCAATGTCTCTCTTCTGTGTGTGTGATGAGGATCCCAAACCTGATAAGACTCCGAGACCTAGACAAGCAGTCCGATTGCTCTTCTGGATAAAAGCTGGCGGAAATAATTCTTCCTTTTCCTAATGCCCGAAGATTTTCGTTTAACGGATGGAAGAGAATTTAATAGCGCCCACGAGTGAAAGGAATCCCTTTGCCATTTATTCATTCGTTATTCTTTTCGAGGATCTTACAACCAGCTGATTAAGATCTTTAGCTGTAACGAGTAAAGGACTTTCATTCGCATCCATACAGACATTAGAGTGATGTATACAAGCTATGTTTATCACTGACTATACATACATGATATACAGGCTATGTTTATCACTGAACAAGACGATCTTGATTCAGAATTATCCCCCATCAGGGCAGGATTTAGGGGTGAGTGGACAAGGGGCCCATTCCCCTCCCCCCCCCCCCCGCCTCCTTGAGGATACTAGTAAGAGTACCACAGTAAAAAAATTATTTAACACGAATTTTTCGTCCATTTTTCAAGAAATTTTTTAAAGATCTCTGAAACGGAGTGGGAACTGTTATATTCTAATGTCACCTTTGATCCTTTTCCACCTCGAATAAATTTCTTGCCCGCCCTTCCCACTTTAATTTTTTTTCTAGATCCGGGACTTTTCACCATTATCACAGAAGACCTTTTTTAAAAATTTGCAATGATCGTGCGCTACAGTGATTTCTTTTCCAACCAAATTTACATCGTGAGAATTCTTAAACTAAAAGCTCTGCATATAAAAATAAGTTTACACTGTAATTAAGAAGAAAAAAAGCTAAACTTTCATCACTTTTTATGCGGCCGATGTTTTTATCAACAAATGCATATTTTTTTTCTTTCCAACAACTATTATACCGAAAGTGGAAATCGGAATACAATAAGCATAACTAAGAGATATTTTTTCTGATGAATAATTGTGCTTTTCTACATATATTTCTTCCTGCATAAATATTTACTACCAATCTGTTCTTTCAGTAGCTTTAAATTACTGTTGCAACATTAGAACTATTCTTTGCAACATTAGAACTATTCTCTTTTTTGTTTTACCTCCGAGATGATCTTCTGTGCATACAATGAATTAAATGACCAGGTCAAAAACACCGCGAGGGCTCAAAAAAGGTTGGAGAAAGAATATCCACTGGATAGCTGTAGGAAAGAAATGGAAGCTGATATTTTGTGATGGGGGTTGGTTCAGCCAGTAGCTGGCCAGGCTCGTATCAGGTTCGTGTTGGGTTCATGTCGGTAGCTGGCCAGATTCGTGTCGGGTTCGTGTCGGTAGCTGGCCAGACTCGTGTCGGGTTCGTGTCGGTAGCTGGCCAGACTCGTGTCGGGTTCGTGTCGGTAGCTGGCCAGGCTCGTGTCGGGTTCGTGTCGGTAGCTGGCCAGGCTCGCATCGGGTTCGTGTCGGTAGCTGGCCATGCTCATATCAGGTTCCTGTCGGTAGCTAGCCATGCTCGTATCGGGTTCGTGTCGGTAGCTGGCCAGGTTCGTATCAGGTTCGTGTCGGTAGCTGGCCAGGTTCGTATCAGGTTCGTGTCGGTAGCTGGCCAGGTTCGTATCAGGTTCGTGTCGGTAGCTGGCCAGGCTCATATCGGGTTCGTGTTGATAGATGGTATGTATGTATGTGTAGTATGTATGTATCCGAACTAAGAGTCTCCAAGCAAGCTTCTTTCGGCAATCCAAGTTTAGAATGAATTAATTTTGAATGACGTGGTGGGATCTTAAGGTGCCTTTGCGAAGTTGGGGTCCGGCTCGTTTGGTTTCCCTGGCATGACATGGAACCCCGATGGAGTGGCTTGCAGTTGAGGACACTGCTGACTGGGAGGGGCGCACCCGGTCAACTGAGCTCATCGACCTAGCCCCTGAGAAGTCCAGGGCTCCAGCAGATTGGTATTGCTCAGTGCCATGGGTAGACGCAGCCCTAATGGAAAGGACGAAGTCGAGGGTCATGCTGAACGGGAGTGGGATCCACTATTAGGTGTGGCTCATCGATGGAAAAGCCAACTAAGAGTCTCCACCACGATAGCCTCTTCTGGTACTAAAAGTTAGGAATATACTATTTTATGATTGGCAGTCTAAATTCAAAATTTTGCTATCAATAATCTGATTCTGTTTATGTTTGGCAAATTGAATTTGAAGGAAATTTCACTGATATGTTTGGGCAACGCTGAAAATTCGAAATGACCTCTCACTCACCTCAATGATTAAACATTCAGACATAGCATGATTTATCAGTTAAGGTCTCGCTCGAAATGACAGGTCTTTTCTCTGCTGTTCCACATTATATATTACTTTTATTGAAAGCTCTACTAGAAAGTGAATGGCGGTAAATGGCATTTCCCACAAGATGTAGTGCTGTCTTGTATAGCGGAACATCGGGTTTTGCCATACAGTTTAATACAGTTTAATATGTGGTACTATGTGGTTATCAGGCTCGACTGCCACCTGGACAAATTATCCTCTAAATCTAGTGGCGTAGTTAGGGGGAGGGAGCAGGGAATAACGACTGCTCCTCCTGAGGAAATTCTCCAAAAGTTGCGCCATTTCAACAATTTTTTTTAAGGTAGCACGTTGACGGTTTTTAAGACTATGATGAAATGACTTTAGACGATGCAGTATGAAAACAAGGCTCAGTCTTTTCGAGACCTGTAGGTGTGTTATTATTATATGTTTTATGCCTCTAACCAGGTGTTTGGTTCTAAAATTCAGTTGGGTCTTGGATTATAATACATTGCAAAAAAAGTTTAAATTTTTCATTTTATGAGGATTAGGTTGCTTTACCTCTGAGAAACTTTTTTTCGCACACAATGGGTTAAATGACCAGGTCATAAGGACCCTGAAAGCTGAAAGGAGGTTGGGGGAAGGGGATCCACTGGACAGCTGTTGGAAGACACCCGTCAAGGCCATCCACAGTGTTCTTTAACGTGCACAGGGTATGGTTCTCCTCTACATGGGGCCACAGCATAACGTCCCATCTGAAGGACAGTAGAGTTTCCAAGCCCATTGGTGTCCCCTACTGACCGTGGGCAGTGCGGGTTTTGCAGGGATGAATCTCAACGGGACCCAGCTGGGACTCGAACCTGGAAACTGCATATTACGAGCCTGGCGCGCTACCGACTGAGCCATCTCCATTTTATCAGGGTGTTGTTATATGTCTATTGTTAAGATTGCCTATATTAACCCTCTGAGGACTTGCTAGTGGGGTGGCGCCTTTTTTATATGCTCGGTCCCCTGATGTTAAAGCCTAGTCATGCCAGTGGCAAAACACCCACCGTGACCTCTGTTAGAAAGGGGAACACCAATCGGTTTGCGATGGGTCACAAAACTATGACTCCGTGTGCAGAAAAGCTCTGCCCTGTGCACGTTAAAGAAGACATTGGATGGCTTTGAGGAGAGACTTCCATCTGTCTTATAAAAGACGTCCAGTGGATCCCCTTTCTCCAACTTCTCTCATCCCTTGAAGCCCTTGTGATGTGGCCATTTAATTGCGTGCAAAGCAACCTGCTACTCAGAGATAAAATCTCAAAACCACAACCCTGATATTTCAATTTCGGCCATTTTCTGAGTCATCATATTCATTAAGAATACACTTACTTCGGCAGTTTTCCATAACAAGTATACGCGTCATACGCATTGAACAGGTTATTTTACGCATGACGTAGCTCTCCCGTACACGAGCTACAGTTTAACATCCCATCGGACGGACTGCGGTATTTTAAAACCCATGTTCTCTTTCTCACCGAGAGCAGTGGAAAGTGAATTTTGGAAACATCAGTTTGCGAACGAGGCTTGGCTGAATCAGCCAAAGTCCCCTATCAAACAGATTAAACGATATTGGTCAAAATTTTGAGCGCTATTTAATTATGATTACAATTTCTAAGATATATCTTGCAAGGATCGTGTTGATATAAAAAATAATAAGAGAAAATTTATTGTTTCACATTAAATAGCATATGATTAGAGTATACTTATAAGTATCGTATGCTAGTAGCAAACGTAAGATGCACTTACAATGGATAAACTATATCTTGGGTTGTGAATAGGGCTGGAAAATAGGACACAAAGGTTGCTAGATCACTAATTTCTAAAAAAAATCGTTGTCAGATATTTTTTCTGAATTCTGTAATCAACCATGGTGTTCGGATATATTTTGAGCGACTGTATATGTATCCACTCCTTTATAATATTTGTGGGAATAATTCCTGGGCTTTTAATTAGATTATGTCAGCTGTGCAACATCTTTCCACCTGATTGTGGAGCGTGCACCTTGTTCTGAAAACCCATTTCCATACCTGCTTACGAATACAGAATTAAGTCGCAAAATTTAGATTTTCAGTTAGTTTCCATACCACAGATATCGTATCCTTTGCATAATTAATTATTTATTCCAATAACTAAGCAGTGGCGAATTTAAGGGGGAGTTTTGAGGAGTCAAATGCCTCCTTCCAAAATTATACGTTTCAAAAATTATTTTGCATTTTAATGCTTTTGAAACATTTAGAAACTATTAAGTATTGTTGCAAAATGTATCATTGATTTTTATTTACTATTTAGGTGCCTTACTTTTAATATTTATACATTGATTACCTATTTTTTAATATTTCGAAGAAATAAAATCGCTCTCCCAACATATTTTCCAAATACGTTACTGTAATTAAGTGAATAATCTTACGAATGCAAAAGTGTATATAAGCGTTATAGTTTTCCTTGTGATTTCTCTTTTTGTTGCTGTTGATAAAAATGTTCAATATTTGGACTCTTCTGTTTGGATACTTCGTCTTATCTTTTGTGTGCTGCCTTGTATTGGCGAACGTCGAATTAGAATAAACAAATAAACTAACGTCAGGGCCGAACGTTGATCTTTTGTGGCCCTAAGCCATGGCATATTTACAATACTACAATAATTTTAAGAGACCCTAATCTACAAAAAGTTTAAGAGATCCTAAGCTACAAAAAATTTAAGAGGCCCTAAGCTACAATAAATTTAAGAGATCCTAAGCTACAATAAATTTAAGAGACCCTAATCTGCAAAAAGTTTAAGAGATCCTAAGCTACAATAAATTTAAGAGGTCCTAAGCTACAACAAATTTAAGAGATCCTAAGCTACAATAAATTTAAGAGATCCTAAGCTAAAAAAAATTTTTTTTTAAGAGATCCTAAGCTACAATAAATTTAAGAGATCCTAAGCTACAATAAATTTAAGAGGTCCTAAGCTACTATAAATTTAAGATGCCCTAAGCTACAATAAATTTAAGAGGTCCTAAACTACAATAAATTTAAGAGGTCCTAAGCTACTATAAATTTAAGAGGCCCTAAGCTACTATAAGTTTAAGAGGCCCTAAGCTACAATAAATTTAAGAGGCCCTAGGCTACAATAAATTTAAGAGATCATAAGCTACAATAAATTTAAGAGATCCTAAGCTACAATAAATTTAAGAGGTCCTAAAGCTACAATAAATTTAAGAGGTCCTAAGCTACAATAAATTTAAGAGACTCTAAACTGCAATAAATTTAAGAGACCCTGAGCTACAATAAATTTAAAAGATCCTAAGTTACAATAAATTTAAGAGGTCCTAAGCTACAATAAATTGAAGAGACCCTAAGCTACAATAAATTTAAGAGATCCTAAGATACATAAATTTAAGAGATCCTAAGCTACAATAAATTTAAGAGATCCTAGGCTACAATAAATTTAAGAGATCCTAGGCTACAATAAATTTAAGAGATCCTAAACTACAATAAATTTAAGAGGTCCTAAGCTACTATAAATTTAAGAGGACCTAAGCTACAATAAGTTTAAGAGGCCCTAAGCTACAATAAATTTAAGAGAACCTAAGCTGCAATAAATTTAAGAGATCCTAAGCTACAATAAATTTAAGAGGTCCTAAGCTACAATATGTTTAAGAGGTCCTAAGCTACAATAAATTTAAGAGGTCCTAAGCTACTATAAGTTTAAGAGGCCCTAAGCTACAATAAATTAAGAGGTCATAAGCTACAATAAGGTTAAGAGACCCTAAGCGACAATAAATTTAGGAGGCCCCAAAATTTCGGAAGTCAAAATAAGTTATCCCCTTTTTTTTATTCTTATTGAAGGGTACATTAAAAAATAAACATGAAATTGGTGTGAATACAGTATTATATTAGCACTGTATACAACAATGCAGCTGTGTAAAACTGAAAACAATTATTGACGACAAGCTGATGAAGAATTGATTGCGCAACAGATTAATTTCAATATAAAAAAATTTCGTGAAGTAGTAAACCAAACTTGAATTTTTGAGGCCGTAAAATGTAGTTTAGTTAGCTTATGCGTAATTTGCGTCCTGACTGACATATCTCCTACGGTGAATATGGGTGGCTTGTTTTCAAAGAAATGAAGTTATTGTTTTTTCTATTTCGCAAAATTTCTAACGTAAAGTCTAGCACAGATAGATCATTTGCAATATTCATTTATAGTTTTGCATCTTTTACTTTTTTCCCACCTAAAGTAGTAGATATTAAAATTATTGTGAGATTTGGAAAATGCGATTCATAATCATGATATGACCGATCCATTAAAAAAAAGGAATTGTTCATTTATTTCTTAAAACAAAAAAAAAAATGGAATGTCGGCAGATGACGAAGTGAAACCCTTAGCTCCTTCTTTCTTCTTTTTTGAAAACGATCTAAAAGCAGATGTTTTTGTGGCATTGCGAAGGATGAGCCAACAAGATGAGCAATCCCCTGAGGAGAGCTGCGGTGAGTAGAAACTGACCGACAGCCAGGTTAGAGAAGGTTTTCACATAGAGCCAAGGTGGTCTGATTGTCAATTCTAAATATTTTTATTTGCCTACACTAGTCCTAGATCAGTCAGAGTGCAGAAGAAACAGAGCTTTCATATGTGATTCCCACGAAGTCCCAGAGCGAGAAAGTAACCTTTATCGCAGAGGAAACATATAGCATATTTTTCTCATAATATTGAAAGCTCAGATCTATGTTTCAGATCAAGAATTGATCTCGTGGTAGGATCTGCAGATGTTATTCAGAATGAAGTAGAACAAAGTCTCCCCCCTCCCCCCTTCTATATTTTTACTAGACCAACGAACAAGTCTGTGATACATTTGGGCAATTACTTTATTTCTAGGAGCAGCATCAGTAGAGGGATAATGAGAGTTCTGGAACAGAGTCGGGTCAATGTTAATCCTATGGGACCCGCCTCCCTGTGTTCTAAAGTGGAGCCGGGTCTTTTCGTCACACATACAGGTCAATATTTCCCCCACAATAATTTACATAATTTCAAATAATTTATTTTTAAATCAAAGATTTCATCGTTTTTTTTTTTTTTTTTTTTTTCATTTTTACCCGATAGCATTTTTTTCTTTTTCTGCGGGACAGTTTTTTATTCCAGTTTCTGCGGGATAGTCCTTCTTCTAGTATAAATACGACATCCATCATTTTGTTGTCAAACGTTGACAGTGACAGTTCTCTGCTGCTGCGTCTCCGTGATTTTTTCAACTGTTAGAATCCAATAGTGATAGTTCTCCACGTCCTCGTGTAGTATAAATCAGTTATTTTAAAAGTTTCATAATGTATCCATGTGATATATGTGAGAAGGTTTGATTCATCAGACCCATCTCATTCGTCATAAGAGAACTCATGATGGAAATAACCTCTTTAAGTGCTCTCAATGCGAATCGACATTCTCAAGGAGAGATGACGTCCGACGTCACGAGTTATCCCACACCTCCAGGAAAACCTACAAATGTGAAGAGTGTGCAATGGAGTTTGGGAGAAAAGACAGTCTTTTGCGCCATCAAAGAAAGCACCACAATAATAAGCGAAAACGTTCTGAAGATGAAAGGATTTCCCAGAAGAAACAAAAACCAGACCCTGAAGACCCCTGCCAGTTTACAGAAGAAATGAAAAGGTTGTTTTGGAACGAAATGAAAAAATTGGTGGAAGAAGAAATGAAAAAGTTGGTGGCAACGGATGAAACATCTGTTGACCTCACCTTTTTCTTTGAATCCTCGCAGGAGTCACTCATAACCCATCTGAAAGAAGAATTGATCTCGAAAGGTAGCATTAAATGGTACCTTACCGTGCAAGTGCGCTTCAGGCGAAAAGTTTCCCCTTCTACTTTCGAACACTGCACTCCATTTTTCCGAAGTAACTGTGTAACAAGTCTTCCTACATCATCCCTAAACAGAGAACTGGATTCAGCGTGTAAGAAGATAAAGACCTCATTTGAAGAATTTGAAAGAGTACATAGTGGATGGACACTGGATGCCGTACTCCACGCTGAAATGAACATTGGAAAATATATCCCTCTTGCAGGGTCTAGTTATATCCCTACTCCAAGAGAATTACTGTTAAAACATATTACTATTGTCAATGTATGTAATTCTGATCAAAAATGTTTTGTCTGGTCTGTTTTAGCCTCTTTGTATCCTGCCACAGATAATCCACAACGTCCTAACAACTATATACATTTAGAAGAAAAATTAAACACATCTGGTCTAATTTTCCCTGTAACAATAAATCAAATATCTAAATTCGAAAAAATGAACAACATTTCTGTCAATGTTTTTGGATACGAGAGAGAAGTGTTCCCGCTCTACATCACACCATTCAGATTTAAAGCTCAGGCAAAACTCTTACTGTTGTCAGATGATGAATGTCAGATTATTGCTCCATTAAAAATATGAGTAGACTTCTCAGTCCTCTCACCAAACATAACGGTGTAAGTTTCTACTGTGATTACTGCCTTCATCGTTTCGCAAATAAATCACTCTTGAAGGATCATGTTCCCTATTGTCAAGAACATGGACCCCAAAGAGTAGAATTTCCAACTGAAGAAGAGAAATGGCTGAAATTCGCAAATTTCAAGTTTCAGCAGCCTGTTCCATACGTGATTTATGCCGACTTTGAATCATTCCTAGTAAAAGTGAACACTTGTATGCCTAACCCTGCAAAATCTCACACCACTATCACAGCAAATCATGAGCCCTGTGGATTTGCACATCTTGTTGTAATCGTTATTTTTCATTGTATTTAATGTAGGTAAGTATATTTTTTTTATGTCAGTCGTTAAAAATCTGGGAATTAAATGTATTTTTTACTAAACAGTTGAAATAAGCTGTGAAATCGCTTAATTTTCAATGCATTTGAGAAAAAAACGATATTTTCACCTCTGTAATTGAAAAATCTTATTTTTATGGAATTTTCTCGTTTTCTTTAAATCACAAATTTTATGATTAAATCTTCTTAATTTTCAATAAAATTAGAAAAGAAAAACGTTATTTTTAATTAAATCATCATACTTTTTGTCATGGAAACATTCCAAAGTAAAACAATTATTGGCCCGTGTAGTGGTTACGGTCCTCAGCCGATAGATGGCATTGCTCAAGTGGCGTGTAACGTCGAAGTGTAAAATATGATGTCGATTTGTAAAGTATGACGTAGAAACGTAACTGTTGGTTGTTGGTGGCCTATGGCTCTTTGATTTGTTTCTTTTGGGTGGGTAATGTGGAGTCACGTGTTATGTGTGTGATTTGACGAGAGTGTGAAGTTACGTTTGTTTTTTTTCGCCATTTTTGCTTAATGACTTCTTTGGATAACATACTATATGGTTAGAGGTAAGTGCGTGTTTATTTTATATTTAATATGGGGGGGGGGGGGGGTGTTCAGTGATAGGTAGGATACAAATAATTAATATGTTCTAGCTCTTTTTTTTTTGAAAATTGGTTAAGATATGGTTTATAATTAGTTATTAAAGATATTTTGGGGCCCGTGTAGTGAGGGAGTATGCTTGGTGGAAAAAATCCAAGTTTTTGCGTGTGGGATTGAAAATGGCGATAGTAAAGAACACATGTATTTCGTTAGAATAGTTTGGGGTGAATTGAATGTTTTTAGTAGTTACCTGTAGTATGGTAATTATTAATGTATTAGTAGTTTAGTGGCAACCCACGGATCCCTTTGCACAGTGCTTCCCCCTATGACGTCACAAGCCACGCCCACTTCCGGCCACGTCCCCTTATTAATATTCATAATTAATAATTCATAATAATAATTAATTAATCCTCCTTTTATTAAAAAAACCCCTTCCTTCCCTCTTTTAACCCCTGGCGCCATCTGGTGACTGAGGAGTACTATTCTTAGAAAAAACCCTATTTTAGCTATAATTTCCCGATTTTTGACTCCCCCTTTATTAAAAAATCCCCCTTTACTAAAAATTCTTCCCCCTTTATTAAAAAACCCCCTATTTTAGCTCTAATTTCCCGATTTTTGACTCTCTCCATTAAAAACTCGTCCCCCTTTTGACCCCTGGAGCCATCTAGTGACTATGAGGAATACTATTCTTAGAAAACCACTATTTTAGTCGTAATTATTCCCACACTCCCTCCTCATTAAAAACCCCCTTGTCAAAGTTTATACCCTTTATTAAAATTCCCTCCCCTTTATTAAACACCCTCCCTTCATTAAAATTCTCTCCCCTTATCAAAAGTTCCCTTTATTAAACTTCACTGATCACAAACTCCCTTGGTATCCACATTCATTTTCCAAGTCCAGCTAAACTTTGGGATGGCAACGATCGGATGATGCAAAACTTTGAATGATTGCAAAACTTTGGGTGGCAACCTCGCACAGAAAGGGATGATGCAATCCTCATAAATATTTACAAAGTCCAATCGTCTCCTATTGGCTTATTATATTTTCTGATAAAACTATTGGTTCTCCTAGGTGGCGCTGCTTTCCCACGCTAAATAGGTGGCAACCCTCGAGTGCGTCATTGTTCACAATGCAGGCTAGCAATCCAGATGTGTGGTGTCTCAGTGAAGATGTTTATGTCGTGCCTTCACTGTTCAAAAGTAAGTTTTCTGTGCACGTACGTCGCTACAAGAAATATGAAAATGGCGAACTCATCTACCCTACACCTGTGGGGATTACCCTCTCCATACCTGAATGGGAGGCTTGTGTGCCACGGTGCCTCACATAGAGGACCAAGTGAAAATCGGTCCCGATCAACAAACATGGCACGTGATGCCTGGTTTACGTGCCTACATATATCGCAACGTAGGTGGTGAACGCTGTGTCGACTTCATCAAAGAATCAGCTGACCAAAGAACTCTACAGTTTGGCATTGTGAGACGCAGTAAAACGCTGAATGCTTCACAGTGGTTCATGCTGGCTATCCACGTAGACGAAGTGATGCGTGCTGTGCATAACGTGTGTGGAACTCTCAAAGATCACCATCTCCGTACGGTTATTATAGAACATTCAGAATCCTTTCTACCCTTCCTGTTGGGTCCTGTTTTCGACGGCTCCAAGTGTGTTTACCTGCTGTTGGTGGATATTTTCCAACAAGAACTAATACGCCTGATTCCATTAGAGGGACTTCAACCCGAAGAAAAAATAGTGACCATCGTAGGGTGGTCTGGTGACTTGGATATTAACGTCTTGGCAAAAGTGTTTGCAGATACGGCCTGGAAATGAGGTCTGTTGAATTATGTAGATTCTGGATTTGTGTGTACTCTGAAATATAATGCTATTGTCGACGATGCAAAAAATGAGATGTATAAATTAAATAAATAATTGTAACTTTATATAATGTGTCTGTCTTTTCATCCAGTGTCATTTTAGTCTTGGTATGGATAGGAGAAAGAAGGTATTAGCTAGTGTAGGGAATGTAATCGTGACAGTGTTAACGAGAGCAGTGCTTGTATTAGAACTTGTAGCTCCTAGTAAAAATATTCAGTGCAGGGAGTCAAAAGCCTTAGATGGCGAATACAAAATTCGTGTGTGTAACTTAACTGTGGACATCAGACAGTTTATAGGTGACGTTCCTACAGTTACAGGTGTTACACTTTCCCTACAACAATGACAAAACCTGGTGGGGTACAACATCTGGGTGCAGCAGAAAACAAAACTTTGGAGTCCCATTATTTCGACCCTGAAAAAGGATTCGGTAGTGTAAAAGAGTTAGCTCTGAATATGGGACTGCCACTCAAACTCGTCCAAGAATGGTTAGAAAAGCAACCCGCCTACACGCTACATAGACCTGTTTGCAGAAAGTTCCCCCATAACAAAGTTTATGTCACAGGGTTAGACGAACAATGGCAAGCCGATCTCGTAGTTGTGAAAAATCTAACTCACTTCAATGACGGTTATCGCTACATATTAGCGATAACCGTCATTGAAGTGAGTTAGATTTTTAGTGGCCATCGATTTATTAGTGGACATCGATGTGTTCTCGAGGTATGGGTGGGCGGTGCCTATGAAGGCAAAAACAGGGAAAGAAATGGTGTCGGCTTTCAAAAAAATTCTTTCCAAGGGACGATCACCCATGAATTTAAATAAGGATCAAGGTACCGAATTTACCAACAGAAGTGTTCCAGAAATTCTTGAAAATGAAAGGTATTCGGTTCTTCGTCACCTACTCTGACAAAAAAGCAGCTTTGGTGGAGAGATGGAATCGTACCCTACGCGAGAGACTGGGGAGATATTATACATGCAATAACATCTACCAGTACTTGGATGTGCTGCAACGTGTTGTAAGAGGTTACAATGCCACAGTTCATAGTGCACACGATATGGCTCCCAAGGATGTGACCTTTACACAATGAAGACGTTGTGTGGGTTCGACTCTATCGCAATCCTGCCAGAGTAAAAGAAAAACCAGAATTTAAAGTGGGGGACACGGTTCGACTAGCCAGTCTAATAGTATCCTTCAAGAAGGCAGGTACACATTTGTGGACCGAAGAAATTTTTATAGTCGACAAGGTGTTACAATGTCAGCACCCTGTATACGTTGCATGGGATTCTGAGGGAGAAGTGTTGAAGGGCACATTCTATAAATCGGACCTTCAAAAAGTGACCGAACCTGAACTTTACACTGTTGAGAAAATAATCGAGAGAAAAGGTCAAAAGGCACTGGTGAAATTTCGCAGTTACCCCAAACTTTCGTGGATTCCTAAAAAATGGATAGTTTCTACCTGACCCTACCCTCCTCGGCTAGTCAGAATATTTACCCAAACAATTCGCAGAGTGATTTCACGGTTCATCTAGCACAACCCCTAAGATTAAGTGGGAAATGGAAAGTGGGACTAGCAGAAGTTCACTTACCCGTGAGCTGGTACAATGTGGACAGTTCTAATGACACATATGAATATTATGCTCCTGCTCCCTTTGAAGAATACTGGAAAATCAAGCTTAAACCTGGTAGAATAACATGAATGGAACTGTTGTCTCACCTCTCCACACAGCTCCCCAAAGAAATAATGGTGTCCTATAACAGTGGTTACTGGGTATTCAAACTGAGTGAGGGATACGGTTTAATGTTCCCTAAAACGAATTTCAGCAGGTTTCTATGTGTCGGCAAGGGAGAAGTTGACAAACCCATCCACCAGCGATTTGCTACCAAACTGTGTAATACTGCAACATTCGATATAGATGATGACTGTTATTTCTACGTGATTCCACCGAGTAGTTTCCACGAACGAAAGGTACCCTGCGGACGATACGAAACTGCTGAATCATTATTCGATGCAATGAACCAGGTCATACCCTACAAGTTGAGAAAAGCTTACCGTTTCAAGCAACAGGCTGATCACACCGCATTGATGCATACAGACAAACTACATTTCATTAAATTTCCTCTTTCGAACCCCGGATTAGGAGACATGCTAGGAATCACTAAATTAGATGTTCCACTCAATAAAGCCATGGGTGACTACCCCATCGATATGAACAGAGGAATGTACGGTATTTATTTGTATTCAGACCTGATTACACCTCAGTTGTTAGGTGATACTCATGGTGAACTGTTGCTTGTTGTGAATCCTGCCGTCAGAACCAATAATAACGAAGCCATTGTTGCAGTGTATCAACAACCTGATTACTACCCCCTGGCAAGAAACAGTTTCGAGAGTGTGAGAATCTTCCTTCATACCGATACAGGAGAACCTCTGCATTTAAATTCGGTAAAGTTTTAGTCAAATTACATTTCTGCCATGAGGGTTAAATTCGTTCCCCCTTCTGCAGACACCTATGTGAGCTACTACAATAGCCAAACGGGGCAGGGTGTGTTCAGGGGGCCTCGTTATCAGAGAGGTGATGGGCTCGGTAGCATATTTGCCACTATTGAACGTTTCATCAGGCCTCTTGTACGACCGGCGCTGTTCACCCTACGTAAGGGCGGGCTATGGTTCGTTTCCGAGATGGCGCAGGGGCAAAACTTCAAAACAGCCGCCAAAGCAGGATTGCGTGAAGCTGGTGTAGACCTATTGCAACGTGCCAGTTACAAGCTGCAGGGAGAAAAAGGGATAAAACGCCGTCGTAATCATCCTAGTGTTCATAAAGTGAAGAGACTCTGTACTGTGAAGGACGTGTTTTCATCATGAGCATTCAGAAAATTCTCGCTGATTCTGGCGACTGTACCAATTCCGAACTGGACCTGTTTCAGGTTCCTCCCACTGTCTCACAACTGGATAGAGGCTGCTATGTCAATTATTTATCTGTGGCTTTGCTGGAAGGTAATGCTCCACTTGAATTCATCGTGAAGGGGACAGATGATTACATTGATCTATCTCGCTGTCACCTGCACCTCGTCTTGAAAATTGTGAAATCCGATGGTACAGTCCCGTTGGAAGTGATTGCTCCCTGCAATCATTTCTTCCACGCCCTCTTCAGTCAAGTAGACGTTTTCCTCAACGATCACCTAGTGAGTGCTTCTGACACCCTGTACCCCTACAGGACCTACCTTGGGATTCTATTGAATTACGGTACCGATGCCACACGAAGTCAGCTCAGTACGTCACTCTGGTACCTCGACACCCCTAGTAAAATGGAACTGACCAGTCGGGAGAATGGGGGATGGCATCAGCACAAGGGATATGTCAAGTCAACAGGTATCGAACTCATCTCGTGGATCCATGCCGACCTGTTCAACCAAGAACGTTACCTACTCAATCAGGTCGATCTGAGACTGCATTTGTTAAGGTTCAAGCTCGAATTCTGTCTTGCAGGTGAAGCGGACCCCTCTTACAAAGTACAGATTCCCGAAGCTGAATTTTTCATGCGCAAAGTCAAACCAACTTCCGGTGTCAACCTTGCACATGCTCGCCTATTGGGTTCAGAGAGTGCCAAGTACCCTCTGCGAAGAACTGATTTACATGTTCTCCATCGCTTTGGGCCTGACGAGTGTGAACCGTGACAATTTTTTTCTCGGACAGTTCCCTGTAAGCCTGGTACTGGGTATGCTGGAAAGTACCAGCCTGAATGGCTCGTACGAAAAAAATCCCTTCAACTTTCAACATTTCGACTTAAACTACATCAGCCTTCACATTGACAGTGACCATCAGTTCTACACCCCCGACTTTGTGAATGGACGCTATCTCCGTTGTTACCAAGGATTATTGGAAGCTGTGGATGCCTGGAAATCCGATAGTGGTATTAACTTATCGCGAAAAACCTACGGAGAAGGTTTTACACTGTTCGGATTCCAATTGACCCCCGAGCAACATGAATGCAATCAAGTGTTTTCTTTAATAAAGAGTGAAAGTGTGAGAGTCGAATTAAAGTTTGCCAAACCGCTACCCGCATCGGTCACTGTGATCCTGTATGCCGAATACCAGAATTTGTTGGAAATCCCATTGGATCGTAAAGTCCTGTTTGACTACAGCTCATGAATACCTATCAACTAGAATCCATCCTTTCGATGTTACCTACAAGTCTCGGTGTGTTCCCCCGTGACAGACTACCCCACAGAATCAACAAGTTGGAAGCCTTGTTTATCTACAATACTGACCCATCCTCCCTGCCTGGCACCCACTGGATAGCAGTTTACAAGAAAGGAATGCACGTGGATCACTTTGACCCCCTGGGTACGAGTCCCGATGTCTCCATTCAAGAATACTATAGTCGACTAGGCATACGTCATACCTCGATACCTCTGCAGGACCCCATGGGAGATACTTGCAGTGCTCACTGTTTGTATTTCCTGTTTAAAAGAGCGTGTTGTTCGACTCTTCCCACAGTACTGCATCGCGATTACACGTGTCAAGTAGACTTTAACGACTGCATGGTGGTACGATGGCTCTCCGAACTCCTTCAAATATTTTAATTGCCGCTCCTTCTCAGTGTGGAAAGACGACTTTCACTCTGAAACTCATCAAAGAAGCCGATCAGGTGTTCTAACCCCCACCCCAACGTGTTGTTTACTGCTACGGGGAGTTGCAACTTGCCTTTGAACCCTTTAAGAAAACTGGAATTTTATGAAGGACTACCTGTAGATCTGGAATTTGACCTCCTCAGATCTACGCTTCTGGTGCTGGACGACTTGATGGAACAGTCTGTTGCCAGCGAACGCATATCTCAATTGTTTATTCGTGGAGGTCATCATAAAAATATCACGATTGTCCTGATCTTGCAAAATCTGTTTTTAAAGGGAAGGCATTCGAGGACTATATCACTCAATGCTCACTATATGTTTCTATTTCGCAACTGTCGGGACGCTTCACAAATAACGCATCTGGCAAGACAAGTATTTCCACATCAATCCAAACTCCTGGCCGATGTTTATAGACTAACTATACAACCTCCCTGTGGCTATTTGTGTGTGGACCTTCATCCCAGAACGTTTGATACTGAAAGGCTCTGTGCCAAGATCCTCCCTTCTGAAAAACCCGAGATATTCTACGTCCCAAATGAGAGTTAGGACGGAAAACACATCAACAGTTACAGATGTATGCTCTACTTGAAGTGTGTACTAATTTCTTAAAAGGGAATATACCTGTCTCCCATCGAGTATTAAAGAATTTACGAAGTCACAAGAGTGTCATAAGAAGTTTAGCTTCCAAACGTGCATCTGTCCGTCACAAGAAACGTCTCCTGCAAAAGGGGTCGGGATTTCTACTTCCCCTTCTTACGGCAGCCTTACCACTGCTGGGTTCGTTATTTCGAAAATGATTTCAGTGAAGGCTGTTCAAAGACGAAACATACGAAAAAAAAGTGCGTGATTTAGACACGGAGATGAAGAAAATACTTGAATCTGACGTCGATGATAAAACTGAAAAGTACTTGGCTGCTTTGAAAAATTACCTGTTATTTAACCAAAATTGGAAGTCCCCCACGAAGTAAAGGTCAGCATCCCCCACAAAGTAAAGGTCAACATTCCCAGACAACCAATATCAGAGACTTTTGCTTACCCTCCAATTAGCGACTTTTTTTCCGTCGGTAAGAAAAGGAAATTATTTGAATGGACTTTATATTGAAGATATCTGTTTGAAGACTTCTGTAAAAACACAATGTATTTCCAAGACTTGTGTACTTGAAGACTTGTTAAAAATTTGTGATAAAAACCCTGTATTAAAAAACCAGATATTAAAAATGTGAGATAAAAACCAATAAATGTGATATCCAATAAAAGAAATTAAAACTGATATACGCCTCTCTTGTTTATTCAGTGAATTAGTTTTTACACCACCGCTAGTGCATACCCCTGCATACAGACAGGGAGAGCGCACTGACACTCAAACCCAGAAGTCTAATAGGGGGCGCTAGTGCATGCAGAGGGAACCAATGAAAACGTTGCTGCAGTGCGACTTAAGGAGCGTCGCACTGTGCTGCTGTAGCTCGCTGTGTTGACAATACTCCAGATCACCTGTAAAAAAACAAAGTTACCTGTTGCTTTCATCCCTCCCACATAGATATCGTTTAGTGTTGGGAAATAAAGAGACGGAATTTTTTGAAACCTTTTTTATTAAACACATCAACAGTTACAATTATAAAACAGACATTTGTGATAATTCACGTGACAATTTCAAATCCATTGCTGAAAAGCAGTATAAAAACACTATTTAGCAGGTTTCAAAGACAATGATGTTGCTAATTCAAAAAAGTATAATAATACACTTATAATGTATAAAAAATCTGCTGACGACGCCGTGTGTTATAAGGGATATTACGAAACTATTTAACAGTATAAAGAAAAATATAAGATCTGCTACGGATGCAAAATCCACTACAGATACTGAAATAATAAATTAAAGCTCACTAGGAACATTGAAATAATAAGTTAAGGTATAATAAATTAAGGTCCACTATGGACATTGAAATATGTGTGATTCACTATGTACATTGAATAAATTACTATGAACATTGAAATTGTATTTACTCATACATGAGCTGAATAAGGCTATCCAATCCCAGGTCGTTGTACCCGTAGGGTACAGTAACAGTTGAACCCGAGCTGAGATAGCGCTTATGGAGGTTGGCCTTAAACCTTTTTACCATGGGCTTATTCGTAAGTGACCCATCCACTTTATTCCGAACTAAGTTGAATGGGACATCAAAGGTCTCGTTGGAGGGGGACTGGTCTAATACCATAGATCTTAGAAGTTCAAAATTGTGTTTGCTTCTGTTTATCTTTGTGAATGATATGTCCTTAGCCCTTAGAATTTCGTCACCGTTGCTGAGACGGAGGGCATAACTCTTGGCCCCAGAACTGACATAATCGATGATGTTAACATTGTTTCCATACTTTGTTGTAATTTCATCGACGAGACCTCCGAGAAAGGGTTTTGTGCAGGGGTGTAGGTGTCGGTAGGAGACATAGAATAAATTATAGAATTCGTGTCCGAATACATGGCACGAGCTCTTAATTTTGACAAAAGCTCGTACAATTTTAGTCGGGCGTGACTCATCACCATTGCGGCGAGAATCAAGCTTTCACGGGTGTTTGGAGGAGTGGCAGACTCCACAGGCTTGTGTGTGACTAACACGGTCTGATCACTGATAACAGCGATGTCAGTCACAACTAATGAGGCATCTGTCAAAAGCTCCATGTACTTGACAGGACAGCTCACGATGGTCGTCTGAGTTCTACTCATGTTCTGCGCATGTTCCCCACATGACGAATTAAGCGAGACCTTGGAAAGAGTACGCTTAAGGCTATTTTTTTCAACTTCTGAGGGGAGGATCCGAACCCCCTCTGCTTGGGAGAAGGCCTCACAAAAGGCTTCCTTTTGCTCCTCGGTCTGCACGTCAGGGGGAAACCCGGAGTATCACTGCTTCAACCCCAGAAAAATATCTATGTACCCAGAATAGACACCTCCCTTTTTTGTTACAGGATCATATTGCAGAATGGTGTTGAAATGCTACACGTTGTGGAATTGAAGAAGTTTGTATCCAGCGCACATAGCAGCGTAAATTTCGAATGCTGGCCAAGATCCTGTCAATGCGCGCTGGTTCACGATGTGCCGACAAGGGGGTGCCAGCTGACCATCCACACAGGTCCTGCAAAGGGCGAAAAGCAGCTTCCCATTACACCTGTAGGGCAGTACAGGGATGAACAAATCATCGGGGGCTAACAATGTGGCGTGTGCAATGCCAAAATAGTGGTCGAGGTCCGTGGCGAAATCGGAGGTGATCCGAACCGGGTGACCTTTACCGAATGGAGCCTTCTTGCAAACATAAGGATACAAGCTGTTGTAATCAACAGAGTTAAGGCTACATCCTTGGTCAGCCGATGCAAAGATGGAAAACACCTCCAACCGCCCTCCGTAGAGGTAATCATGGGCCCCTATACGCCAAATAGGCTCGATGGATTTATAAATTAATGCGAGGGGTTGGTTTTTGCGCATTAACTCATCGAATTCGTGCTCCCACATGTTCATCAGCAGTTTCAAGGCATCAAGGGGATCCATGGTTCGTGTGTTTAACAAACCAAATGGCTTTCTCGTACACTGATTTATTTTTTCAGGGTTGAAACATTTCAAACAATAGTGAAAGTAACACCCTAAAAATTCGTAAAAACAATGGGTACTGTGGCACACGCTGTCCAGGTTGTACTGCCCAATTTTATATTCGCCTCCAGGTGATCGTGCAGTCTGAATTTCAATATTGTCCTTGGAAGCCTCATACTCCAACCACGTGAGAGCTTTCAAGGACTGCTGGTCATTACTTGCTGAATACCCCTGGGCGGGGCACACACCGAGGGTATTCTTTTGCAGAAACTTTCTGCGTGTAACGCTCCAAACAATGTAGAATACTTAAAGTTTTATGCTCCGGATAGCTTTGACGGGCGCCAGGCAATCATTAACAAATTGCCGAAAATGTAGAATAAGTTGATTTAGGGTTCCAATGCCAGTGAGCGTTCATAAGTAAGAGTCAAAGTAATTCTTAACAAATAAAAGTTAATGTAAAAAAGGTTCTAAATCAGCGTTGCTCAAGATAAAAACTACAGACTCAAAAGTTTGTAACATAACAAAATAGATTTATTTCCAAAAATAAGTAACTCACCAAGACATCAATGAAGAAACTAAAATCTGTGCTGCTACGCACCTTACTACATCTCTCTGCTCTCTCTACAACTCTCAAGTGACAAATCCCCCAAGTGCCTCGCAGGGCACGGTTTTGACAATGGGGCGGCGCATGCCGGGAAAGACATTTGCATACAATGACGGACGCAAGCTATGACGCAAGAGGGGGCGTGTCCTTGGCACGCGCTTTAACGGTTACGGTCGGAAGTTCGGAGTTGCGCGTACGCAACTCCTAGAAACTTGAAAACGAGTGCTGTGATGCCGAAAAGGAAATAAAAATCCCCAAAATGATAAATATAACGTAAATTAAACAAAAACTGGTTAAGGTAAAGCAAAAGTGAACGATGGGGCATCACAACTCCCCCTTCCAAAGGGAGTCAAAATGATTGACCTAACAAATTTTGACGAGCAAATTTTGAATAAAGGACACATCTTACGTCATTTACACATGGCTAAACATAAATAAGTAGAAGTATGCTAGCGCAAATTTGGATATGATGAACTATTCTTACTTTGACACAATTTTCCAGCACAACCAAAGGTACCTCCTCCCTTTTCCTCCTAACAAAAATATGTCTTTAACAGCTACCCTAGTGTACTTACGTACCAGTGGCTGTGACAGTTAACTGTATACTAGCATCATCGGTCTAACTAGTATCACATTCTGATACAAACTCGAAATTGGCATATCTTGAACTGTACAGAAAAACAGGTTAATAACTCCTAACTTCCTCTAAGTCTAATAAATGTTAAAAAGATGAAAAGAAAAAGTGATTCATTACATTTGTTGTTAGCGGGGTAATAACTTCCGCTTTTCCCCTAACCACAATAAAAATTCGTGAAAGCTAATTCTTCACCTAAATCACATAAAAAAACGGGTATTCGAACACCGTTATCTCCTCCTAATTACATTCAAATACGCAAAGCTAAGAAAATTCAAAATTTACAAACAAGCGGGATTGTAATCATCCGCTAATTCTTCTCCTATTCACAGAAATCGCGATCTAGCTGAAATAAAAAATCATTAGTTACCTCCCCCTTCAGAGCCAACGTCCCCCTCCCAAAGGAGTTATGCTGATAACAACTCTGTTATCAGACTATGCCATTTGGGGACAGCTCCAAAAAGGTACACACAAAAAAAAAACAAAATTCTGCAATCATCATCATGGTCATCATCTATATATACCAATAAATACTGCCAATGTCATCCACAAAAATTACGTATCATTGACACATAAATATCACTGATGACACTGAACAGATTTAAACACATATACATAAATCGTATCTAAGAATAAAGAAAAAAAAGAGTGTAAATAATTTATAATATACGATGATCACATTTCATCCAATAACTTTTACATGAATCTCCTTTTTTTTTTTTCACATAAATTCACTTTGGAATGCACGTTATTTTACAATACAAATTCTTAAATCACTAATTCTCTTTCACTCTTCTCATTCATATCCAGAAACATTTTACAATTTCTAAACTTTCCAATATCGACTTACAAAATTTTCAGCTATCAGTCAGCTGAAAAAAAAAAATCTACAAAAATACATTTTAACTCACGTAAATGCAATAACTAGAACCTCGATGAACAAGAATGCAAAAAAAACTCTATTCACACAAGTATAAACTCGAACTACAATAATTTCTCTTTTCAAAAATAAATATCGAACTCTAAAGTTTCAACAAGAAATTAAACATCGCTAACTGTATAATTCACAATAAGGCTTCTTCTTCGTCTTCATCTATTCCAGAAAAAAAACATTTTATAACTCAATCAAGTGCCAAGTGAAAGAAAAATATACTTAAATTTCATTGTTGGCACTCCTTGGCGATAAATCATCTAGTCCGTTTCCGATAACATCTTTCCGTCGTCGTTGGGTGGCTTCACGTAAAGTTGTTACTGAAGATCTCGTTCAAGTCAAGTCGTCGCTGTAGATCTCTCTCTCGTGACGTCATCTTCCCGATGTTCGCTGCTTCGCTGCCGGTTGTCGCTCTGCAGGCTCTGGTCGTTTCGTCGGCTTTTCGTTACGCTCTCGACGTTGATGGAACAGCTGAATCTGGCTTTGTCAGTCTTTGTCCTGTTGTGTGCAGTAGGTGATAATCTAATCGGTTTTTTTCTCTTCTGGGTGGTAAAGGTTCAATATCATCATCAGAGCCATCATTCTCCTGGGTTGGTTGTGGAGCATCTGCTTCTGATCTAGAAAATTCTATAGAAGTTTTGTATTTTTTAATATTCACAACATTAAAGTACCCTACTGAGGCATTAGTGGTCATATTGGCCAATTCATACAGAAGTGGAGAAAGTTTCTTCCTTATAACATATGGTCCAGCATATAATGGTGCAAATTTCTTTATAAATCCTCTTTCTTTATCACTCTTATGATGTGTTTTAATCAAGACCTTATCACCTACTTTAAATTCCATATGTCGTCGTCTTTTATTATAATCCTCTCGTTGCTTTTGTTGTGCTCGTAGGGAATTATCTTGTGCTTGTGAAATGGCTCGAATATGCTGTTAGTAGTATCGTCACAACCTGGCGTACCCCCTTTGCACAGTGCTTTCCCCCCCTATGTCGCAATCGTCCACGTTGCCTTCTTGACTTGGACCCCCTATGTCGCAATCGACCGGAAATTGACCTGTGCTGGGCCACATTGCCTTCTGAACTTTGACCCCTATGTTGCAATCAACAGGAAATTGACCTGGCGTAGCAACTGTCGTGGCGCTCCTTATTAATAATTCATAATTAAAAATTCCTCCCCCTTTTAACCCCTTTTGCTATCTAGTTTTTAACTCTAATTTTAAGCTCCCCTTCTCGAATAGTCTCGATTTTTCTTTATTTCAGACTCACCTATATTTTAAACCCTCGATTTTGCAAACCCCCTGGTTGACCTATATTTTAAGCCCTACCTATATTTTAACCCCCCTTCTCGAATAGTCTCGATTTTTCTTTATTTCAGACTCGCCTTTTATTTTAAAACCTCGATTTTGCAAACCCCCTGGTTGAGCTATATTTTAAGCTCCCCTTCTCGAATAGTCTCGATTTTCTTGATTAGACCCCTACACATATTTTAAGCCCTCTTCATAGACCCCCTGGTTGACCAATATTTTAAGCTCTACCTATATTTTAAGGCCCCTCCTTCCCTCGGACCGGCTGATGCACGCCTCAGAATAATTGCACAGAAAAGGATGATACAAGTCTCAATTGTAAAATCAACTCCCAAAGTTGTATTCTTATTAAACCTCCCTCCCCTTAAAAAACTAATCGGTGGTGTCCGATACGTATTTTAGTACATCTCCTGTATTTAAAAACTCTCTAGGTATTCATCTGAAATTTTACAAGACCACTCAACTCTTTCTGAATGACAACGGTCAGAATGCCTAATGCAGCTCTCTAAATAAAACTTTCTTTAACAGAAAATCAACTCTCAAAGTTGTATTCTTATTAATTAAACACTCACCAAAACCACACATCCCTTCTATTAAAAGTTACCTCTATTAAAACTTCACAAACTCACGTCCTTTTACAAGTTCTCTAAACATGTTGTATATTCTCTGTATTTATTCCTTATAATTAAACACTCATCAAAAATTCTCTCACCTTTATTAAAAAATCACTCCACGGTCGTAATAAAAAAGTTTTCTGTAGATGGGTTTCATCCAAAAAAAAAAAAAAAATCCTCCACCTGCAGTGAGATTCGAACCGACTATCTTGGGCTCGATAGCCGGACGCACTCGACTATGGTTTGTACTTAATGTGGCCTAGAAAGGTGTCGAACGGATCAGACATTTCAAATATTAACCTAATACGTTTTTTACAACCTTCGTATTCTTTATAACTAGTTTTTTCTACGTATTTCTTATAATGAACCCGATAGTCCTTTCACATTAACATATGTATTTTTTATAACTCGCGTATTTTACGTCCGTTTCAGTAACACTTATTTCTTTTAACTCCGTGACTGTTGGCTGTCGCTTACTAGGACTATCCACAGTAACTATTTTTAAAAGACTGGCCCGCAGAAAATGCCGATGGGTTAAAAATTAATAAAAACTGATTATACTCGTCATGATGAAAAATATTGAGGGGTAATAGGGCCGACCTAAAAGACTCAGTGTTCGGATCCTCACCCTGGACTACGTTTCACTGACGGATGGTTAAGTCCTGTGAAATTATTCCAAACGGGGAATCACAAGGGTTTTATTAACGAATGAATCATGGATCTGTGCTGCTTCCGTGTCAGGAGCACTGCCCTACATCGTGAAAACCCACTAGCACTCTTTATCGTGGTTTTCGGACTCGATATTTTTCCAAGTCCCGAGACGGTTCTCCCAATTCTATCCTTTACGATACAAGGGCGTTTCAATGTACCCAATGTAGACAAACCCTTTTGAAATGACGCGTCCTAAACCTCCAAGTGCTGGGCTTATTAAAATTAGTCTCCATCGGGTTGGTCCCGTCAGATATCTGTGTTTCCACGTAGTAATGCTACACTGAAGAAAAGTCGGCTAAAAAACCGTCTTTAACATCGTTTGCGTGCGAACGTATGCCGCATCACGCTGTTGAAATCGGGTAAAAAAAATAACTTTTTTTTTGTACGCAGTAGAATGTTCAAAGTACGTTGCAGTTACTGTTGCGTAAAAACTTTAGTTCCATCACGAATGCACGTTAACGGTGTAGGGGAACATTAGTTTTAGCAAATACTTCAACTATAAAAAAAAATAATACAATGTCTCACGCACCCTTTCAACTTACCTGCACTAATCCACTGATATTTTATTTGCAGCTGGACTGATAGTCAAAATTTAGCAAATATTACAAAGAATCTCTCAATTGTAAAAATCAACTCTCAAAGTTGTATTCTTATTAATTAAAACCCTTTCTATTAAAAGTTACCTCTATTAAAAATCTTTTGCTATTCATTTTGCCAGGACTGCTAAACGATTCCCTTTTATTAAATTTCAATTCTTTGGGATTCATTTTTTCCAACCCCGTTAATCGATCCCCTAGTAAATAAAAACTCTCACTCACCTTTATTAAAATCATCCAGCGCTCGTAATAAATCAGTTTAATCGGGAAAAAAAAAAAAAAATCATTCCCTCGCTAGCGTACCTCAACGTTAATTTCGGGAAAAAGTCTCATCGGATCCAAGGTTCACGTATTTTACTAGAAGAATGACACAGTAATTGTTCCACAGAAAAATTAATAAAATTTGGTTTAAATTATTCGTAGGACTTGTATATAAGATCTACCTTGCAATAGACGTTCAACAGGCTAAAAGTTTTCCAAGTCCGTTATCAGTGTATCGGAAATCGTACATTTCCTGTTGACATCCTTCAGATCGTTTATCCGTGGGTAACAACAGCACTTTCGCCACATCACACGATATGGTGCAATCCTTTCTCAGCTGGAAGATCAAAAGGTCAAATGTCCAGCGCTTCACTGTGTCTGCATTTGACACTGATAAGGTTTAAAAATAGATGTTTCCTAGAATCCACATTGCCTTCTCAGATTGGACTTTGAACCCTATGTCGCAACCGACCATATTTTAAGTCCTCTTCATAGAACCCCTGGTTGACTTATATTTTAAGTCCCTTTCTCGAATTTTCTTGTTTTTCCCCTGTTTAACCCATATTTTAAGCCCTCCCCTCTTCATAGACCAACCTATTGATCCACCTATATTTTAAGCCCTCCCCTCTTTAAACCAAATCAGTTTTTGCGCATTTAATCGGTGTCATCCAACGTCCATACTATTTTTAGTACGTCTCCTGTATTTAAAAAAAAAAAAAAAATTATTGGCTTTCGTCGCCGTATTTGAACGCGCTACCTCAGTGCCGATAGCTGAAGTGTCATCGCCAGGGCGCGGATTTTTGCGGAGCTAAATCTCAACTCTGGCCCTGCTATCCGCTCGACAATATTTGCTACTGATAAAACGATTTCCTTCATTAAAAATAAAAACTAATTAAATAATGGGGTATCACTGGGAAAATACTGGGAAGAACCCAAACTGATTTCGTGCTAAAACATCTCCAGATTTCAGCTTACTTGAAAAACTATTGTTAGAAATGAACCAGTGACTTGAATCACTCAACTTCCATAAGAATACACAATTATGGTACAGTGTCGGGAAGAAATATGTTTCAACGAAATTCAATTGCATGTATTACGATCAGAAAAATAATTTAGTGGACAAAGTTTAAAATAGTTATTAAATGGTACCTTACAGTGCAAGTGCGCTTCAGGCGAAAAGCCTCCCCTTCGAACACTGCACCCCGTTTTTCCGAAGTAACTGTGTCACAAGTCTTCCTACATCATCCCTAAACAGAGAATCGGATTCAATGTGCAAGAAGATCAAGACCTCATTTGAAGGAGCACATAGTGGATACTGTACTCCATAGTGAAATGAACATTGGCCTCTTGCGGGACCTAGTTATATCCCTACTCCAAGAGAATTACTAATGAAAACATGCTATTGTTAATGTATGTAATTCCGACAAAAAATGTTTTGTCTGTTTTAGCCACTTTGTATCCTGCAATAGGAAACACTGAACACTTTAACAACTATATACATTTAGAAGAAAACACATCAGGTCTAATTTTCCCTTTAACAATAAATCAAATATCTAAATTCGAAAAAATTAACATTTCTGTCTGGATACGAGAAAGAGATGTTCCCACTCTACATCACACCATTCAGATTTAAAGCGCACGCAAATCTCCTACTGTTATCAGACGATGAAAAGCAGCATTATTGTTCCATTAAGAATTTGTTTCTATGAAATTCAAAGGGAGAATGCTGTTTTCCATATTATAGGGAATGCAATTAATAATTCCTTGCAGAAGGTTGTCCTTTAGGTTATGAAATAATCTTATTAGAATGCTTAAAATTGAGATGACACACATTAGCTCCTCGGAGAAGCGCTAGCGGGTAGAAGACTATACCCGTGTAATGAAAATATTCATTCGACATAAAAAAAAACCTACGCCAATATCGCGTACACTGACGTGCTCCTCTTAGCTGATGTGTTTGGTGGCAGATACTGACCCCTGCTATGTTTACACAACTCCTGCCTTCATACCTGAAGATGACAAATACTAGAGTTGATAACCTACAATGTATCTTTTTGGAAGGCATACGAGGAGGAATTTCGGTGATATGCAGACAACAAGCATTTAGAATGAAAAACTGATTGCAAGTTTGCTTTACTGTCATACAAACCTGAAAAGAGATGAAATGGGTAGTACTTTACCCATGATATACCATGTGGCTAGGTCGTTAAATCAAATTACATGCATAAACGAAAATTAGAAAAACAACGAAATGCTTGGTAAATTCAATGAGAATCACTAAAATGTAAAGAGTGTTGGAATATCTGTAAATGCACACACATTTCAGTGGATAGGTGAATATTTTCACAATTCTTTAGAAGTGGAAGGCACAATAACTGTAAAACATACTGTGACGAGAGAGAAAGTATAAAAATGTAGTGGGATGGTTGTAAAAAATCGCTTCAAAACAGAAAATTACAACGCAAATACTGAAAGATAGAAAAAAAAAACGACTATTCGACTGTTATTCCAAACTGCTATCTCACGCTCTTTTCAGATTTCCTGGTTCTATAGTTCCCTGGTACGTAGCGCATAAGTGTGGGTGTAGTTGGCTATTTTTCGTTGCAAACACAAGTTGTTTTTACTATTAGTTATTTTTCCTGCATGAGAATACACATTTCTATACTACATTGCGTACACACGGATGGACGAATATCACAAAATACTTTGCATATAGAAAACATCAGCAAAGAACCACAGAAGTTTGGAAATTTAAAATCTGAAAACTCAGTGTTTATAAGAAAACAACAATATTTTCAGTACTTCCATGAAAAGTTGAGTCCCAGAATCGATCCGCTAGACATGACTTTGCATTCTCTGACTTCAACCACCAATAAAACGTAATGTAAGCTCTCTCGTCAGTTATCCCAAGCCGCTATCTCTTTTCAGAGTTTCTGCCCCCCTCGGTACGTTTGAATAAGCGCATAAGTGTGGGTGAAAATGCCTATTTTTCGCTGCAAACACAAGTTTTTCGACAAAGATAGGGTGTTTCACTACAATCTAACACGGGATTTCATGTGTGTTTAGTTATTTTTCCTGCATGAGAATATTTCTAAGCCTTCTCATAGACAGCAGGTTAGTTACTTCGGATCTAACAAAGCCAAGGTTTGAGATCCATAGTAAGACATGAACGTTTGTGTTGTTTTCCTACCAAGATCCCGACATCCTCTCACCCCCTTCTACTGGGTCGTATGAAAAAATCCAGTAACTGTTACGACAATTAGCTGCGTGAAGGCGTATTTATTTTTAAAGCAAAGACACACTAATTTCGGACTCGCTAGCTAGAGAATGATATATTAACTTGCTAAAGTTTGATTTTAATGATCAGATAGTGTATACATCACCACTTTTTTAGTTCATACTAATATCTTCTAACTTTCAAAGGAAATATTGTCTCATTATAAGCGATTTCATACAAAGAGATGCGCACTCTATGCTTCATCTATAGAGATAACGATCACTGCCCATGGAACACATCTGTGAAAAACACGCTGTGATAGGGTTTGAGGAAGATTTTTAGTCCATGGGGGTGCTGTACTGCAGGAAAGCACATTATCTTTGAGATCAGAACCTACATGAAAGTTATACTGTTTGGGTTTGAGAAAGATTCTTTAGTTCACGGGACACCGCATGAATAAGTGCATAAGTGTGGGTGAAGACGGCTATTTTTCGCTGCAAACACAAGTTTTTCGACAAAGATAGGGTGTTTCACTACAGTCTAACACGGGGTTTCATGTGTGTTTAGTTATTTTTCCTGCATGAGAATATTTCTAATCTATCTCATAGACAGCAGGTTAGTTACTTCGGATCTAACAAAGCCAAGGTCTGAGATCCATAGTAAGACACGAACGTTTGTGTTGTTTTCCTACCAAGGTCCCGACATCCTCTCACATGAAATATTACTGTACTAGGATCTAGAAAAATCACTATCCATTACATTAAGTTTTTTATTACATTCATGTATTTCACCCCATTTTCTTGTCAAGAGCTAAAATTATTTGATGAATGAACGACAAAATATCTTCAAATGCAGTGGACGCATGACAGAATAACTTCAAAATAAGTTCCAATAGCTGAAAAAAACAACTGTAAAAAATTAGATAAATACAGGGATAGGGAAAGACAGAATTGCTTTCAAAACATTAAAATACCTTAAATGTGTGGTTGAATCACCACCAAATATCTCCAGCACACTTTTAAAGGAAATATTTTCTCATTATAAGCGATTTCATACAAAGAGATACGCACTCTATGCTTCACATTTAAATCTATAGAGATAACGATCACTGCCCATGGAACACATCTGTGAAAAAACACGCTACGATTGGGTTTGAGAAAGATTTTTAGCCCATGGGGGTGCTGCACTGCAAGAAGGCACATTATCTTTGATATCAGAACGTGCGTGAAAGTTATACTGTTTGGGTTTGAGAAAGATTCTTTAGTTCACAGGGCACCGCATTACACTAAAGCACACTGTCTTGTACGTATGTCTGTCTGTATGTTTGTTTCTCTCTCTCTCTGTGTGTGTGTGTGTGTTTGTGTCTATGTGTAAATATGTATGTTACTACGAAATGTGTGTATGTGTAGATGTGTGCATATATGTCAAGATGTAACTGTGTCTGCATGTTTGTTTCTCTCTAGGTGTGTGTGTGTGTGTGTTTCAGTGAATCGTGTATGTGTGCGTATGTGAGTGTGTGTATGTTCATGTATGTTAATATGTTTCTTTATATGTATATGTTTTCGTGCGTATGTGTTAAGATGTCTGTGTGCACATAGTCGTTTCTTTGTATGTGTATACGTCTTCATGTTTGTCTCTGTGTGTGTGTGTTAAAGTGTCTTTATGTGTTTCATCTTTATGTGCATATGTTATCGTATGTGTGTGTGTGTGTGTTCACATGCAAGAATAAACATATTGTCTTACGGACACTTGCTTGCTACAGAACAAGCTAACAATTTAAAACGAGACTTGTGGTTATGCAAAATATTTCATGTGTGCGTATGTGAGTGTGTGTATGTTCATGTATGTTAATATGTTTCTTTATATGTATATGTTTTCGTGCGTATGTGTTAAGATGTCTGTGTGCACATAGTCGTTTCTCTGTATGTGTATACGTCTTCATGTTTGTCTCTCTCTGTGTGTGTGTGTTAAAGTGTCTGTATGTGTTTCATCTTTATGTGCATATGTTATCGTGTGTGTGTGTGTGTGTTTGTTCACATGCAAGAATAAACATATTATCTTACGGACACTTGCTTGTTATAGAAGAAGCTAACAATTTAAAACGAGAGTTGTGGCTATGCCAAATATTTCATCACAGATCTTAACTTGAATACTCATATTACAGGAGATGTAAGGATTTTTCTTCAGCACGTTCGAATATTTTTTGAACACGACTGTCTTATGTTACGTTTCCTGTCAGATGTCTCGTAACGAACAAAGCGTGTGTGTGTGTGTGTGTTCTGCTAATACAGAAGAGGACATTCAACCGAGAATATTTCAAACTTAGAATAATACGACATCCTGATGCGTTAAGAACGAAGTGGAGGGATACTAACAGCTGAAACACGACCTGAAGCGATCGAAATCCTGTTGTTTCGCGCAAGGGGACGAAGGGTGATAAAACGTAAAAAATCCTTGTTTCAAAAAAGAGGCCTTGCGCGAAACAACAGGATTTCGATCGCTTCAGGTCGTGTTTCAGCTGTTAGTATCCCTCCACTTCGTTCTTAACGCATCAGGATGTCGTATTATTCTAAGTTTGAAATATTCTCGGTTGAATGTCCTCTTCTGTATTAGCAGAACACACACACACACACGCTTTGTTCGTTACGAGACATCTGACAGGAAACGTAACATAAGACAGTCGTGTTCAAAAAATATTCGAACGTGCTGAAGAAAAATCCTTACATCTCCTGTAATATGAGTATTCAAGTTAAGATCTGTGATGAAATATTTGGCATAGCCACAACTCTCGTTTTAAATTGTTAGCTTCTTCTATAACAAGCAAGTGTCCGTAAGATAATATGTTTATTCTTGCATGTGAACAAACACACACACACACACACGATAACATATGCACATAAAGATGAAACACATACAGACACTTTAACACACACACACAGAGAGAGACAAACATGAAGACGTATACACATACAGAGAAACGACTATGTGCACACAGACATCTTAACACATACGCACGAAAACATATACATATAAAGAAACATATTAACATACATGAACATACACACACTCACATACGCACACATGAAATATTTTGCATAACCACAAGTCTCGTTTTAAATTGTTAGCTTGTTCTGTAGCAAGCAAGTGTCCGTAAGACAATATGTTTATTCTTGCATGTGAACACACACACACACACATACGATAACATATGCACATAAAGATGAAACACATAAAGACACTTTAACACACACACACACAGAGACAAACATGAAGACGTATACACATACAAAGAAACGACTATGTGCACACAGACATCTTAACACATACGCACGAAAACATATACATATAAAGAAACATATTAACATACATGAACATACACACACTCACATACGCACACATACACGATTCACTGAAACACACACACACACACACACACACCTAGAGAGAAACAAACATGCAGACACAGTTACATCTTGACATATATGCACACATCTACACATACACACATTTCGTAGTAACATACATATTTACACATAGACACAAACACACACACACACACACAGAGAGAGAGAGAAACAAACATACAGACAGACATACGTACAAGACAGTGTGCTTTAGTGTAATGCGGTGCCCTGTGAACTAAAGAATCTTTCTCAAACCCAAACAGTATAACTTTCACGCACGTTCTGATATCAAAGATAATGTGCCTTCTTGCAGTGCAGCACCCCCATGGGCTAAAAATCTTTCTCAAACCCAATCGTAGCGTGTTTTTTCACAGATGTGTTCCATGGGCAGTGATCGTTATCTCTATAGATTTAAATGTGAAGCATAGAGTGCGTATCTCTTTGTATGAAATCGCTTATAATGAGAAAATATTTCCTTTAAAAGTGTGCTGGAGATATTTGGTGGTGATTCAACCACACATTTAAGGTATTTTAATGTTTTGAAAGCAATTCTGTCTTTCCCTATCCCTGTATTTATCTAATTTTTTACAGTTGTTTTTTTCAGCTATTGGAACTTATTTTGAAGTTATTCTGTCATGCGTCCACTGCATTTGAAGATATTTTGTCGTTCATTCATCAAATAATTTTAGCTCTTGACAAGAAAATGGGGTGAAATACATGAATGTAATAAAAAACTTAATGTAATGGATAGTGATTTTTCTAGATCCTAGTACAGTAATATTTCATGTGAGAGGATGTCGGGACCTTGGTAGGAAAACAACACAAACGTTCGTGTCTTACTATGGATCTCAGACCTTGGCTTTGTTAGATCCGAAGTAACTAACCTGCTGTCTATGAGATAGATTAGAAATATTCTCATGCAGGAAAAATAACTAAACACACATGAAACCCCGTGTTAGACTGTAGTGAAACACCCTATCTTTGTCGAAAAACTTGTGTTTGCAGCGAAAAATAGCCGTCTTCACCCACACTTATGCACTTATTCATGCGGTGTCCCGTGAACTAAAGAATCTTTCTCAAACCCAAACAGTATAACTTTCATGTAGGTTCTGATCTCAAAGATAATGTGCTTTCCTGCAGTACAGCACCCCCATGGACTAAAAATCTTCCTCAAACCCTATCACAGCGTGTTTTTCACAGATGTGTTCCATGGGCAGTGATCGTTATCTCTATAGATGAAGCATAGAGTGCGCATCTCTTTGTATGAAATCGCTTATAATGAGACAATATTTCCTTTGAAAGTTAGAAGATATTAGTATGAACTAAAAAAGTGGTGATGTATACACTATCTGATCATTAAAATCAAACTTTAGCAAGTTAATATATCATTCTCTAGCTAGCGAGTCCGAAATTAGTGTGTCTTTGCTTTAAAAATAAATACGCCTTCACGCAGCTAATTGTCGTAACAGTTACTGGATTTTTTCATACGACCCAGTAGAAGGGGGTGAGAGGATGTCGGGATCTTGGTAGGAAAACAACACAAACGTTCATGTCTTACTATGGATCTCAAACCTTGGCTTTGTTAGATCCGAAGTAACTAACCTGCTGTCTATGAGAAGGCTTAGAAATATTCTCATGCAGGAAAAATAACTAAACACACATGAAATCCCGTGTTAGATTGTAGTGAAACACCCTATCTTTGTCGAAAAACTTGTGTTTGCAGCGAAAAATAGGCATTTTCACCCACACTTATGCGCTTATTCAAACGTACCGAGGGGGGCAGAAACTCTGAAAAGAGATAGCGGCTTGGGATAACTGACGAGAGAGCTTACATTACGTTTTATTGGTGGTTGAAGTCAGAGAATGCAAAGTCATGTCTAGCGGATCGATTCTGGGACTCAACTTTTCATGGAAGTACTGAAAATATTGTTGTTTTCTTATAAACACTGAGTTTTCAGATTTTAAATTTCCAAACTTCTGTGGTTCTTTGCTGATGTTTTCTATATGCAAAGTATTTTGTGATATTCGTCCATCCGTGTGTACGCAATGTAGTATAGAAATGTGTATTCTCATGCAGGAAAAATAACTAATAGTAAAAACAACTTGTGTTTGCAACGAAAAATAGCCAACTACACCCACACTTATGCGCTACGTACCAGGGAACTATAGAACCAGGAAATCTGAAAAGAGCGTGAGATAGCAGTTTGGAATAACCGTCGAATAGTCGTTTTTTTTCTATCTTTCAGTATTTGCGTTGTAATTTTCTGTTTTGAAGCGATTTTTTACAACCATCCCACTACATTTTTATACTTTCTCTCTCGTCACAGTATGTTTTACAGTTATTGTGCCTTCCACTTCTAAAGAATTGTGAAAATATTCACCTATCCACTGAAATGTGTGTGCATTTACAGATATTCCAACACTCTTTACATTTTAGTGATTCTCATTGAATTTACCAAGCATTTCGTTGTTTTTCTAATTTTCGTTTATGCATGTAATTTGATTTAACGACCTAGCCACATGGTATATCATGGGTAAAGTACTACCCATTTCATCTCTTTTCAGGTTTGTATGACAGTAAAGCAAACTTGCAATCAGTTTTTCATTCTAAATGCTTGTTGTCTGCATATCACCGAAATTCCTCCTCGTATGCCTTCCAAAAAGATACATTGTAGGTTATCAACTCTAGTATTTGTCATCTTCAGGTATGAAGGCAGGAGTTGTGTAAACATAGCAGGGGTCAGTATCTGCCACCAAACACATCAGCTAAGAGGAGCACGTCAGTGTACGCGATATTGGCGTAGGTTTTTTTTTTATGTCGAATGAATATTTTCATTACACGGGTATAGTCTTCTACCCGCTAGCGCTTCTCCGAGGAGCTAATGTGTGTCATCTCAATTTTAAGCATTCTAATAAGATTATTTCATAACCTAAAGGACAACCTTCTGCAAGGAATTATTAATTGCATTCCCTATAATATGGAAAACAGCATTCTCCCTTTGAATTTCATAGAAACAAATTCTTAATGGAACAATAATGCTGCTTTTCATCGTCTGATAACAGTAGGAGATTTGCGTGCGCTTTAAATCTGAATGGTGTGATGTAGAGTGGGAACATCTCTTTCTCGTATCCAGACAGAAATGTTAATTTTTTCGAATTTAGATATTTGATTTATTGTTAAAGGGAAAATTAGACCTGATGTGTTTTCTTCTAAATGTATATAGTTGTTAAAGTGTTCAGTGTTTCCTATTGCAGGATACAAAGTGGCTAAAACAGACAAAACACTTTTTGTCGGAATTACATACATTAACAATAGCATGTTTTCATTAGTAATTCTCTTGGAGTAGGGATATAACTAGGTCCCGCAAGAGGCCAATGTTCATTTCACTATGGAGTACAGTATCCACTATGTGCTCCTTCAAATGAGGTCTTGATCTTCTTGCACATTGAATCCGATTCTCTGTTTAGGGATGATGTAGGAAGACTTGTGACACAGTTACTTCGGAAAAACGGGGTGCAGTGTTCGAAGGGGAGGCTTTTCGCCTGAAGCGCACTTGCACTGTAAGGTACCATTTAATAACTATTTTAAACTTTGTCCACTAAATTATTTTTCTGATCGTAATACATGCAATTGAATTTCGTTGAAACATATTTCTTCCCGACACTGTACCATAATTGTGTATTCTTATGGAAGTTGAGTGATTCAAGTCACTGGTTCATTTCTAACAATAGTTTTTCAAGTAAGCTGAAATCTGGAGATGTTTTAGCACGAAATCAGTTTGGGTTCTTCCCAGTATTTTCCCAGTGATACCCCATTATTTAATTAGTTTTTATTTTTAATGAAGGAAATCGTTTTATCAGTAGCAAATATTGTCGAGCGGATAGCAGGGCCAGAGTTGAGATTTAGCTCCGCAAAAATCCGCGCCCTGGCGATGACACTTCAGCTATCGGCACTGAGGTAGCGCGTTCAAATACGGCGACGAAAGCCAATAATTTTTTTTTTTTTTTTAAATACAGGAGACGTACTAAAAATAGTATGGACGTTGGATGACACCGATTAAATGCGCAAAAACTGATTTGGTTTAAAGAGGGGAGGGCTTAAAATATAGGTGGATCAATAGGTTGGTCTATGAAGAGGGGAGGGCTTAAAATATGGGTTAAACAGGGGAAAAACAAGAAAATTCGAGAAAGGGACTTAAAATATAAGTCAACCAGGGGTTCTATGAAGAGGACTTAAAATATGGTCGGTTGCGACATAGGGTTCAAAGTCCAATCTGAGAAGGCAATGTGGATTCTAGGAAACATCTATTTTTAAACCTTATCAGTGTCAAATGCAGACACAGTGAAGCGCTGGACATTTGACCTTTTGATCTTCCAGCTGAGAAAGGATTGCACCATATCGTGTGATGTGGCGAAAGTGCTGTTGTTACCCACGGATAAACGATCTGAAGGATGTCAACAGGAAATGTACGATTTCCGATACACTGATAACGGACTTGGAAAACTTTTAGCCTGTTGAACGTCTATTGCAAGGTAGATCTTATATACAAGTCCTACGAATAATTTAAACCAAATTTTATTAATTTTTCTGTGGAACAATTACTGTGTCATTCTTCTAGTAAAATACGTGAACCTTGGATCCGATGAGACTTTTTCCCGAAATTAACGTTGAGGTACGCTAGCGAGGGAATGATTTTTTTTTTTTTTTCCCGATTAAACTGATTTATTACGAGCGCTGGATGATTTTAATAAAGGTGAGTGAGAGTTTTTATTTACTAGGGGATCGATTAACGGGGTTGGAAAAAATGAATCCCAAAGAATTGAAATTTAATAAAAGGGAATCGTTTAGCAGTCCTGGCAAAATGAATAGCAAAAGATTTTTAATAGAGGTAACTTTTAATAGAAAGGGTTTTAATTAATAAGAATACAACTTTGAGAGTTGATTTTTACAATTGAGAGATTCTTTGTAATATTTGCTAAATTTTGACTATCAGTCCAGCTGCAAATAAAATATCAGTGGATTAGTGCAGGTAAGTTGAAAGGGTGCGTGAGACATTGTATTATTTTTTTTTATAGTTGAAGTATTTGCTAAAACTAATGTTCCCCTACACCGTTAACGTGCATTCGTGATGGAACTAAAGTTTTTACGCAACAGTAACTGCAACGTACTTTGAACATTCTACTGCGTACAAAAAAAAAGTTATTTTTTTTACCCGATTTCAACAGCGTGATGCGGCATACGTTCGCACGCAAACGATGTTAAAGACGGTTTTTTAGCCGACTTTTCTTCAGTGTAGCATTACTACGTGGAAACACAGATATCTGACGGGACCAACCCGATGGAGACTAATTTTAATAAGCCCAGCACTTGGAGGTTTAGGACGCGTCATTTCAAAAGGGTTTGTCTACATTGGGTACATTGAAACGCCCTTGTATCGTAAAGGATAGAATTGGGAGAACCGTCTCGGGACTTGGAAAAATATCGAGTCCGAAAACCACGATAAAGAGTGCTAGTGGGTTTTCACGATGTAGGGCAGTGCTCCTGACACGGAAGCAGCACAGATCCATGATTCATTCGTTAATAAAACCCTTGTGATTCCCCGTTTGGAATAATTTCACAGGACTTAACCATCCGTCAGTGAAACGTAGTCCAGGGTGAGGATCCGAACACTGAGTCTTTTAGGTCGGCCCTATTACCCCTCAATATTTTTCATCATGACGAGTATAATCAGTTTTTATTAATTTTTAACCCATCGGCATTTTCTGCGGGCCAGTCTTTTAAAAATAGTTACTGTGGATAGTCCTAGTAAGCGACAGCCAACAGTCACGGAGTTAAAAGAAATAAGTGTTACTGAAACGGACGTAAAATACGCGAGTTATAAAAAATACATATGTTAATGTGAAAGGACTATCGGGTTCATTATAAGAAATACGTAGAAAAAACTAGTTATAAAGAATACGAAGGTTGTAAAAAACGTATTAGGTTAATATTTGAAATGTCTGATCCGTTCGACACCTTTCTAGGCCACATTAAGTACAAACCATAGTCGAGTGCGTCCGGCTATCGAGCCCAAGATAGTCGGTTCGAATCTCACTGCAGGTGGAGGATTTTTTTTTTTTTTTTGGATGAAACCCATCTACAGAAAACTTTTTTATTACGACCGTGGAGTGATTTTTTAATAAAGGTGAGAGAATTTTTGATGAGTGTTTAATTATAAGGAATAAATACAGAGAATATACAACATGTTTAGAGAACTTGTAAAAGGACGTGAGTTTGTGAAGTTTTAATAGAGGTAACTTTTAATAGAAGGGATGTGTGGTTTTGGTGAGTGTTTAATTAATAAGAATACAACTTTGAGAGTTGATTTTCTGTTAAAGAAAGTTTTATTTAGAGAGCTGCATTAGGCATTCTGACCGTTGTCATTCAGAAAGAGTTGAGTGGTCTTGTAAAATTTCAGATGAATACCTAGAGAGTTTTTAAATACAGGAGATGTACTAAAATACGTATCGGACACCACCGATTAGTTTTTTAAGGGGAGGGAGGTTTAATAAGAATACAACTTTGGGAGTTGATTTTACAATTGAGACTTGTATCATCCTTTTCTGTGCAATTATTCTGAGGCGTGCATCAGCCGGTCCGAGGGAAGGAGGGGCCTTAAAATATAGGTAGAGCTTAAAATATTGGTCAACCAGGGGGTCTATGAAGAGGGCTTAAAATATGTGTAGGGGTCTAATCAAGAAAATCGAGACTATTCGAGAAGGGGAGCTTAAAATATAGCTCAACCAGGGGGTTTGCAAAATCGAGGTTTTAAAATAAAAGGCGAGTCTGAAATAAAGAAAAATCGAGACTATTCGAGAAGGGGGGTTAAAATATAGGTAGGGCTTAAAATATAGGTCAACCAGGGGGTTTGCAAAATCGAGGGTTTAAAATATAGGTGAGTCTGAAATAAAGAAAAATCGAGACTATTCGAGAAGGGGAGCTTAAAATTAGAGTTAAAAACTAGATAGCACAAGGGGTTAAAAGGGGGAGGAATTTTTAATTATGAATTATTAATAAGGAGCGCCACGACAGTTGCTACGCCAGGTCAATTTCCTGTTGATTGCAACATAGGGGTCAAAGTTCAGAAGGCAATGTGGCCCAGCACAGGTCAATTTCCGGTCGATTGCGACATAGGGGGTCCAAGTCAAGAAGGCAACGTGGACGATTGCGACATAGGGGGGGAAAGCACTGTGCAAAGGGGGTACGCCAGGTTGTGACGATACTACTGCTGTTCCGTTCTAAACTCAATGGATTGTGGAGATGCGGGTTGGCCAATGAGTCTGTCCCAGGGTAATGTTAGTTCTCTTCCCAGAAATATCCGTGAAGGCGTGAATTTGGTGGTTTCATGTAATGAAGTGCGTAAAGCAAAGGAAAATTGTTGCAAATATTTATCCCATGTACTATGTCTATTTTCGACGTAAGCAGCTATCATTCTGCCAATATTTCGATTAATTCTTTCTGTCAAATTTGATTGTGGATGATATGGAGTTGTATATATATGTTTTATTTGGAACGTTTCACATACTTCAGCAAGCACATTGGAAATGAATTGGGGCCCATTGTCCGAAACTATACTCTTGGGTACCCCGTATCTGCATATAAATTCATTTACAAATTTCTTTGCTACGATGGTTGCTGTTGCATTTCTAAC
Organism: Ryuthela nishihirai; assembly: GCA_038380435.1. NCBI lineage: Eukaryota > Metazoa > Arthropoda > Arachnida > Araneae > Heptathelidae > Ryuthela > Ryuthela nishihirai. The sequence goes on from JAWZYU010000025.1 coordinate 2,197,841, forward strand.
AGGAAATATTTCGACCCATTTCGAAAAATAATCTACCAAAACCAGAACATATTGGGATCCCGCTTGTGTTTGTGGATACGGGCCCATTAAATCCATGCCAACTAATTCCATGGGTTCATTGGAGATCGTGCTTTTCATAAGACCACAAGGACGGTTTTGATCGAATTTTGTGGTTTGACAAATTAGGCATGTTTCTACATAGGTTTTTACGTCCTTTTTCAAAGCTGGCCAATATGATCTTTTGGCCACTTTCTGATAGGTTTTCCGTGTACCTAAATGTCCAGCTGAAGGTACATCATGTATTCTCGGAGTACGTACTCTCTTAAATTCTTGGGAATAAATGGGCGATAACTGCCTGTTTGACTCGGTCGTCTGCAGTAGTACAAAATATCGTTAATTACTCTGAAATGTCTGGCTCTTCCAACAATACTTGAAGCTATACTAGGATCTAGAGTTTTCAAATAATGATACACGTTTCCATATTCTAAATCGCTTTGTTGTTCAGTGATTAAATGTTCCTTGTATTCGATGGGAACTATTGTGGCGAGTGAGGGAGCAAAAGGCTTATCTTCGAGCTCTGGCGTAACTTCTGCCGGCCACACGGGAGCACGGGATAATGCATCTGGTAGCTGATGTGCACTTCCCTTTCGATGCTCGACCTTGAAATTAAATTCTTGTAGGCGTAATGCCCAGCGCATTAGACGACCTGTTAGATTGGTAGATGTCTGTAACCAATGTAAAGCAGCATGGTCAGTAAAAATAGTTATGTCGGATGTGTCTAATTGTACTTTAAATTTTTCTAGAGCCCATATTACGCTTAGACATTCTTTTTCAGTCACTGTATAGTTTCTTTCAGTATGACTCAAACTGCGACTGGCATACATGATGACGTGTTCACAATTGTCATTCTGTACTTGGCTCAGCACGGCGCCGAGACCGACATCGGAAGCATCAGTGTAGATGAAAAAAGGTTTGCCTAACTGTGGCAAGGCCAACACGGGAGCATGACACAATGCATCCTTTAATGTCTGAAATGCTGTATCGCAAACAGGTGTCCAGTGAAACCGCTTTCGCTTTCGACGTAATTCACACAAAGGTTCGGCCAAATTAGCAAAATTGGGTACAAATTGTCGGTACCATCCACACATTCCTAAAAATCTACTAAGTTGTTTCGAATTGCGCGGTGTGGGAAATCGTTCTATGGCTTCGACCTTATTAGGTAATGTTCTTACTCCATCCTTATTCACAGTAAAACCGAGGTATTGAACGTCCTCTCGGAGAAAGGTGCATTTGGACAACTTTATGGTGAGTCCGGCTTCTCTTAACCTTGCAAATACCAAATTCAAATCACGTAGATGCTCTGCAAAATCAGTAGAAAAAATGACTATGTCGTCTAGGTATACTTCACAAATTTTTCCTTTTAGGTCACCCAGAACTACGGACATAAGACGTTGAAACATGGCGGGTGCTCCTGATAAGCCAAACGGTAAGCAACGAAATTGGAATAATCCATCTTTTGTGAGGAATGCTGTTTTGGGTCGATCTGGTGGATATACGGACACCTGCCAATATCCTGAAGACAAATCTAGTGTGCTAATAAATTTCTTGCCAGCCAGTTGTGTTAGTAGATTCTGAATAATAGGTAGTGGATATCTGTCGGGGACTGTAACAGCATTTAATTTTCGATAGTCTACGCAAAATCTCAAATCACCAGTTTTCTTTTTAACGAGCACGACCGGTGAAGCCCAAGGGCTAAAACTTGGCTCTATTACCCCATCCTCTAACATTTCTTTAATTTGTGTTGAAATTATCTCTTCTTTACTGGGAGGATAATTATATGGTTTGCTGTAAACAGGTCTATTATTGCCGGTGTCGATATGATGTTCTAAAATCTGACATCTACCGGGCTTGTTGTTAAAAAGTTCGTAATTAGCATTGAGCAGAGTTTCTAACTTAACTCTCTCGCTATTTCCCAAGTGAGCGTTGTCAGCATGTTTTTTAATGTCTAATTTTATCTGATCGATATCAAGTTTTGCTTTCATTGTTGCTTTTAATGAAATAGTATTGTTGGCAAAATCAAATTCAATCAAGTGTTTCCGTATCGCATCTATTCCTATTAAAGAGTCGTATAATAATTCACTTATTACTAAAAATTCAAGTCTTATCTCCACATTATTTAAAGTGATAGGTAACTCAACAGTTCCTTGCGGAAAACACTGCTTGGAAGCACAAGCTAAGTTCAAAGGTCCACCGGACCACGGCTGCAAATTCAGTTTACAATTTTTCTGAATTTTATCCCATACTTTCTTATGTAGACATGTAAGATCAGCTCCTGTATCAATGCGAGCTATGAATTCTGTCTTATCGTGATAAAGCTTCACAAAAGGTAAATGTAAGACATTATGTATACCCACAGTAGCAAGACTTAACTCATGAGAGGGCTTTTGTTGAGGAACCTTGGCATCTCGCTTCAAAGATCCCGATGAAAGTTTCCCGAATTTTCATTCCTTCGGTAGCAAAAATTTTCAGTATGTCCCAGTCGGCCACAAAAGTTACAAGTGAAAGATTGAGGTTGTTTAACCAAAGTTTTAGGTCTAGTGTTATGTTTTGAAGCTTGACGTGGCAAAAAGTCTCTACTTCGTTCATATTCTATAGTTCTTGGCGCGTTCGGCGCAAATTGTCGGGACCGTGTAAATTGCGGTCGTGCGGGAGTCATTCTACGCGACTCAACCTGATATCGCTGCTTTGGCGGGAATGGCATCCATTGTTGGATATGTGTATTTGCTGCAGATTCTCTTCTTGCAGTGTATTGCCGAGCCAATTTTACTAAATCGGACACGGAATTTATGTTTCGTACTTCTAGGTATTCTCGGAGGGGCAAAAGTAATTGAGACAATATGCAATTTACAATATCAATTTCAGCGGCATCAGCATCGTACAGCTGGTATAGTTCTACTGTACCCCATATGAATTTTTCTATGTCATCTCTTTCCCTTTGTCTTCGTGAAAACAACTCTGTAGCTAGTTCTGTAAAATCATTATAAGCCGGATATATGTCCATGATTTCGTTTTTAAATTCTTCCCAAAGTTCTATGCCATGACGACATCCTACGTTATTCCACCATTGCTTAGCACATCCAATTAGGCAAGATACTGCTAAAACAACTTTTTTATTGCTTGGCACTTCATGTAAACGGAAGTGCTCCTCCATGGACTTGACAAATGTCCACGATGTCGGACGTTTCGAACCGTCGAACCTTATCTCAGGTAAAGGCCAATTTACATAAGGACTATAGTTAATGGATGGGTTGGCAAATTGTCGTTGTGGCGGTTGAAAATACTCTGTTCTATCGCTTGCTTCTGGCGGAACAGAAAATGGAACCTTACGTTCAAAGTTTCTTCGTTGGTGAACTGATGTAGCATTGTCAGCAAATTTAGGGGTTGTTGTCGTTCCCCTTTTCTCCCGATTATCATCAAGCAGATTCATTAGCACTTCTGCTTCCATCATTACCTCTTGCAATCTACCCTTTACTCTTTCTATGTCGGGAGTCATTATGGCGGAATCGGCCATATTATTAGCAGACATGTTTAGCGGTCTGCTGAAATTTGGAATTTTGGAAATTTTGAAAACGTTTTATCTTGAGCAGCGCTCAAAGGTACTGCTATACAACAATAATAAAGCTATAACTAAGCTTTACAAACATATAAATTTGCTTGTAAAAAAAATTTTTCTTATCATCCTACGTACTTGTGTGTCCGGACACTTCTAATCATTACATACAACAATCTTAAATATTCAGCAATATCAAAGCTGAAACTTCAGTACCTTTGAATAATCCACACAAACGTTAAGCTACTTGCTCAACAAAAATTCTCGGCTTAAGCTGCCGTTAAATCTACAACTAGTATATACCACTATTGAGCTCAAAAATTTTACTATCTTTAAATACTGGCGAGTCCCTGTTCGTTGCGCCACTTCTTTTATGTGACTCTGTAACGCTCCAAACAATGTAGAATACTTAAAGTTTTATGCTCCGGATAGCTTTGACGGGCGCCAGGCAATCATTAACAAATTGCCAAAAATGTAGAATAAGTTGATTTAGGGTTCCAATGCCAGTGAGCGTTCATAAGTAAGAGTCAAAGTAATTCTTAACAAATAAAAGTTAATGTAAAAAAGGTTCTAAATCAGCGTTGCTCAAGATAAAAACTACAGACTCAAAAGTTTGTAACATAACAAAATAGATTTATTTCCAAAAATAAGTAACTCACCAAGACATCAATGAAGAAACTAAAATCTGTGCTGCTACGCACCTTACTACATCTCTCTGCTCTCTCTACAACTCTCAAGTGACAAATCCCCCAAGTGCCTCGCAGGGCACGGTTTTGACAATGGGGCGGCGCATGCCGGGAAAGACATTTGCATACAATGACGGACGCAAGCTATGACGCAAGAGGGGGCGTGTCCTTGGCATGCGCTTTAACGGTTACGGTCGGAAGTTCGGAGTTGCGCGTACGCAACTCCTAGAAACTTGAAAACGAGTGCTGTGATGCCGAAAAGGAAATAAAAATCCCCAAAATGATAAATATAACGTAAATTAAACAAAAACTGGTTAAGGTAAAGCAAAAGTGAACGATGGGGCATCACATGCGGAAAATGCGAAGGCAAGCGCCGGCAATGGTTAGGTCATGTGGAAATGGGTCTATGCCTGTGAGAATTAAAAATTCCTCACGGAAAGCTTGGGTGCCTTGCCACATCAACTCTGTATCTGCCTTGCAGTAATACAGAAGCTGTTGTTGAAAGTCCCAGGATTCAAGGCTTGCTGTGGCATACCACTGGTCGAACGCTGACAGAGTCCTAGGCTCCATGTATTCGGGCTGGAAAAAAAGCCGATCCGGAATGGATCCTACATACTGTAGATTTTCCTCCTTCACGAATTTAAAGGGGAAAAACCTTTCACTGTCTCCAAGTTGAAGGTCTTTGTAAACGAGTGAAGAGTAGCCTGAATAAAGGATAACGTGTCGATAAACCTTATTTTAAGGCCAGGTAAAAAGATACCTAAAATCTTAGATCCATCGAACACAAGATACGGTTTTAAAAATTTTCTGTACAGGTAACTGATGATAAACATGCCATCAAAGCCTTTTAAATTGTGGGCGAGGACTGTGACGTCCTTGAATCGTTGAACCCCGGGACGTTCTTCGGCCAGAAGCCAGTCCATAAATGCGTCTGTTTACGGGAATGAGGCGTAAACCCACTCTTCATCCACTTGGTACGTGACCACACATAGTATCAGTTTCAAATATCCGTCTGCACACTGCACTGTCTCTACATCAATGTAAAGGTAGGACTGACCGACAGGGTCAATTTTGCAGGGCTCGACGAATTTTAAAGCGTCAACCTTGCAAACATGCATTTTCTGGGGATCATGAATGCTGATGCACTTAACATAGTGATGCCGCATCTGACATGCTTTCACCAGTTACGCCTGAAAACATTCAGCCCCACACAAATACGCGCGGCACACCGTGCAGAGCAACAACTCCCCCGTATGAAGCACATCGGTTGACAGGCACCTGTTGCAGGTCACCTTGCAAACGTGAGCATGATTATAAGTTTTTAAATACTTTGGGCACAATGGTCTACCCTCGAAAAACCCCAATGGTTTAGTTATCACATCATAATGTCCCTGGTTAAATAATAAATAAAGATTGTCCTCACCTTCAGGACTGATGAAAATGGAGAGAAAGGCATCTTCAGCAGAATAAACAATAATCTGGAACTGTGTGAGGTGTGTTTGAAACAGGTTGACTTCCGGGAGAGGAACCTCAGGAACACTGGCGTCGAGATGGAGCTGTCTTGCTTCTACCCTTTGCAAAGTGTAACGATGATCTCGGATTTGAACATATTGGTTAGGCAGCCCTTTGTTTTTTAAACAGATCTCTCGTGCGACAGATCTGATCATTGTTGACAATTTTCGTGACACTGCCCTTCCTGCTCACAAAATAAGTTCCTGCTCACATAATCGTGACTTGATGTCGGCGAGGCTACGCATCTCAGGAGCTGTACGTTTTCCATTGACACCGCTACCGACACGCTCCAAATTAGCACAAACGAAGTCGAATTCTACCTCGCTGTGGCTACCAAGTGATTCGTTGGACTGGATCACATGCTCCAATGCTGTCATAAAGCGTTCTGCTGTCAGTTGATTATGCCTTATTAGACTTAAATTCACTGGGTTCTTCACGTCAGATGAGCAAAAACACAGACGCACGTGACTGTAATCGCCTTCGGGCACCACATCACTTAGCATTTTAGCATGTATGGATTGAAGCACTGAGAGGAAATCGTGTGCTTCAATATTTTCCATCCCGCCAAGTCGCACACTCGTTGATAAGAATTGGGTTTGAATTTCGTCGAGTTCAAGTGGCGAACATTGGTGATGCTGTAATGAGGCGCAACCGTAGAACCCGTAGCAGGAACAGACATTGCAGAGCTGACGTCATGAGCGGTGGAAGACCCGGCACGTGAGCCATCTAATGGATGTGCTGAGATGTAGGTGCAGCTATCGGATGCTTGTCTTGCCACAGCGGACACCTGCCTTGCGGTGCTTAAACTCTTTCCACCTCGTTGCAAGGGATGGAGGCACATACGCTTGGGTGAGGGGGCCACAAGTGATGATGGCCGTTAGGCGATGTCCTCCATCCGATCCACGCTGACAACCAGAACGTCAAAGACGTTGCTGACGTCATCTGTGGACATCTCAGTAATGTTGGACATCTTGCAGTAACAAGGTAAAGACAGACTTCAAAAACGAGGAGCAAAAACTTCGAGATGATGACTTTCCGACCAGTAAGCAATGAGTGACACAGCAAGCGGGGTGCGAGTTTAATAGGGTAAATCGCTATCTGATAAACGACCTTTGATACATCTCTCGACATGTTCAAGGCCAACCTTCATCTGGTAAGCCTCCCCTTCGTGAGATACGTTCAGAGTAAACACATGAGCTAAAGCATCAGCCGAAATATTTTCGTTTATCAGTAGCAGATGTAAACAGATAGCCCCCCATCGGCATTCACTCTTTGATGGTGTAGCGATAAGAACCATCACTTGCTTAAGCATAGATAAAGCTTGTAGATATTAAAAGTGGAATTCAAATCTTATCAGCAACAGATGCAAATACTGTGCTGCAGACAGCATGTGGTGACATTCCTCTTGACCCCTCACCCCCGATAAGAAGAGACCTGAGCATGTATACTGCCTTGCTTGCTTGTTGCTACATGCATGACTCGATGGAGGTCAAATTCCAAAAATGCATCAGCCATTCCGGGTGTTGCCATTCCAAAGTTTAGTGGACTTAGAGAAATGACCGTAGATAACAAGGGAGTTTGTGAAGTTTAATAAAGGGGACTAAAGGGGTTTTTAATGAGGAGGGACGGAGTTTTTGATAAGTGTTTAATTACTAAGGAATAAAAATTGGTAATACAGGGAATATACAACATTGGGAGTTGATTTTCTAAGTTTAGTGGACTTGTAAAAGGATGGAAGTTTATGAAGTTTTAATAGAGGGAACTTTTGATAAGGGGGTTTTTAATGAGGGGGAGGGAATTTTAATAAGTGTTTAATTACTAAGGAATAAATACATAGAATATACAACTTTGGGAGTTGATTTTCTGTGAGTGACTGCTATCGAAAGTTTTGCAATTATTTAGAGACTTGCATCAGACATTCTAAGTGTCACCATTCAAAAAGAGTTTAGTGGACTTGTAAAAGGATGGGAGTTTGTGATCGGTGAAGTTTTAATAGAGGGAACTCTTGATAAGGGGGTTTTTAATAAAGGGGAGGGAATTTTAAAAAGTGTTTAATTAATAAGGAATAAATACATAGAATATACAACTTTGGGAGTTGATTTTAGGTGAGGAGCTGCCACACAAAGTTTTGCAATTATTTTGAGACTTGCATCATCTGATCGTTGACATCCCAAAGTTTCGCTGTACTTGGAAAATTACGACTAAAAATGGACGGTTTTTCCCAAGTACTCATTATTTACACTAGATGGCGCCAGAGGGTTTTTTTTTTAATAAAGGGGGCGGGAATTTTGATAGCGGGATTTTTTAATGAGGGGTAGTCAAAAATCCGAAAATTAGAGCTAAAATAGGGGGTTTTACTATGAGGAGTACTTTAAAAGAATAGTACTCCTCATAGTCACTAGATGGCATCAGGGGTTAAAAGGAGGGTGATTTTCAAATGGGGGGAGTCAAAAATCGAGAAATTAGAGCTAAAATAGGGGTTTTTCTGAAAATAGTACTCCTCATAGTCACCAGATAGCGCCACGGATAAAGAGGGGGGGGGAAGGAAGGGGGTTTTTTAATAAAGGGGGTGGAATTTTTAATAAAGGTGGTTAATAAAGTGGGACTAATTGTTTTAAATTAATTTTTAATTAATTATTAATAATGAATTATTAGTTATTAATTATTAATTATGAATATTAATAAATGGGAGGGGCGCGCAAGTGGGTGTTGCTTTTGACGTCATAGGGGAAAGCAATGTGCAAAGGGGATTCCGTGGGTTGCCACTAAACTACTTGTATTATAGTCATTTATTAATTTTGTTGTATATTTAGGAGTCTTTTAAATTTAGTTATATGATTTATCGTTAATATGTGGAAACATTTGGCGGCTTTTCGATGTAGTAATTATGGGTATTGTAGAATTGTCGGTGTTTGAAAAAATGGCAGTTTTTCATAGAATCAGGAAAGTTAATGAAAAATTTAGGGGTGGGGTGAGAGTGGCGGAGTCGGTAGCACGCCAGGCTTCTAATATGTAGTTCCAAGGTTCGAGTCCAAGCTGGGTCAGCATTTAGATTTATCTCGGCAAATTTCTCAACCCTGCCCATGGTTAGTAGGGGACACCGATGGGCTTGGAAATGCCGTCGCCGTCGGTTGGGAGGTGAAGCCATGGCCTTGTGTGGGAGAGAGTCTTAATCTGTTTACGTTAAAGAACATGCTGGATGGACTTGACGGAAAGTTACCATCTGTCTCCCAACAGCTGTTCCAGTGGATACCCTCCCCCTGCTTCTGTGAGCCTTCGGGGTTCATGTGATTTAGCCCATGGTGGGGGAAAAAAGTGGGGCTCAGAGGTAAAACGACAATGTAATTTAGGGGAGGATTATTTGAGCTGTAAGATGTTTTTGTGTCAGATTTTTGTTTTTGTTTTTTTTTACTTCGGTCGGCGGTGGACTGTTTCCGATTTTCAAGTTTTTCGGTTTGTGTTGCCTGCGTGGACATGATTTAGTTTTGGGGCTTTTTCATAATTCGGTCGGCGGTGCACTGTTTCCGATTTTCATGTTTTTCGGTTTGTGTTGCCTGGGAGGACATTATTTAGATTTGGGGCTTTTTGATAATTCGGTCGGCGGTGCACTGTTTCCGATTTTCATGTTTTTCGGTTTGTGTTGCCTGATAGGACATTATTTAGTTCTGGGGCATTTTTATAATTCGGTCGGCGGTGCACTGTTTATGATTTTCATGTTTTTCGGTTTGTGTTGCCTGGCAGGACATTATTTAGATTTGGGGATTTTTTATAATGCGGTCGGCGGTGCACTGTTTCCGATTTTCATGTTTTTCGGTTTGTGTTGTCTGGGAGGATATTATTTAGTTCTGGGGATTTTTTATAATTCGTTCGGCATGCACTGTTTACGATTTTCATATTTTTCGGTTTGTGTTGCCTGGCAGGACATTATTTGGTTCTGGGGGTTTTTTATAATTCGGTCGGCGGTGCACTGTTTCCGATTTTCATGTTTTCCGGTTTGTGTTGCCTGGGAGGACATTATTTCTTTCTGGGGGTTTTTAAAATTCGGTCGGCGGTGCACTGTTCCCGATTTTCATGTTTTTCGGTTTGTGTTGCCTGGGAGGACATTACTTAGTTTTGGGGCTTTTTTATAATTCGGTCGGCGGTGCACTGTTTAAGATTTTCATGTTTTTCGGTTTGTGTTGCCTGGGAGGACATTATTTAGTTTTGGGGCTTTTTGATAATTCGGTCGGCGGTGCACTGTTTCCGATTTTCATGTTTTTCGGTTTATGTTGCCTGGGAGGATATATTTAGTTTTACGGCTTTTTTATAATTCGGTCGGCGGTGCACTGTTTACGATTTTCATGTTTATCGGTTTGTGTTGCCTGGGAGGACATTATTTAGTTCTGGAGCTTTTTTATAATTCGTTCGGCGGTGCACTGTCTCCGATTTTCATGTTTTTCGGTTTGTGTTGCGTGGGTGGACATTATTTATTTCTGGGGATTTTTGATAATTCGGACGGCGGTTCACTGTTTCCGATTTTCATGTTTTTCGGTTTGTGTTGCCTGGGAGGACATTATTTAGTTCTGGGACTTTTTTATAATTCGGTCGGCGGTGCACTGATTCCGATTTTCATGTTTTTCGGTTTGTGTTGCCTGGGAGGACATTATTTAGTTCTGGGACTTTTTTATAATTCGGTCGGCGGTGCACTGTTTCTGATTTTCATGTTTTTCGGTTTGTGCTGCCTGAGAGGACAATATTTAGTTCTGGGACTTTTTTATAATTCGGTCGGCGGTGCACTGATTCCGATTTTCCTGTTTTTCGGTTTGTGTTGAATGGGAGGACATTATTTAGTTCTGGGACTTTTTTATAATTCGATCGGCGGTGCACTGTTTCTGATTTTCATGTTTTTCGGTTTGTGTTGCCTTTGAGGACATTATTTAGTTCTGGGACTTTTTTATAATTCGGTCGGTGTTGCACTGTTTCTGATTTTCATGTTTTTCGGTTTGTGTTGCCTGGGAGGACATTATTTAGTTCTGGGACTTTTTTATAATTCGATCGGCGGTGCACTGTTTCTGATTTTCATGTTTTTCGGTTTGTGTTGCCTTAGAGGACATTATTTAGTTCTGGGACTTTTTTATAATTCGGTCGGCGGTGCACTGTTTCCGATTTTCATGTTTTTCGGTTTGTCTTGCGTGGGTGGACATTATTTAGTTCTGGGGCTTTTTGATAATTCGGTCGGCGGTGCACTGTTTCTGATTTTCATGTTTTTCGGTTTGTGATGCCTGAGGGGACATTATTTAATTCTGGGGCTTTTTTATAATTCTGTCGGTGTTGCACTGTTTCTGATTTTCATGTTTTTCGGTTTGTGTTGCCTGGGAGGACATTATTTAGTTCTGGGACTTTTTTATAATTCGGACGGCTGTGCACTGTTTCCGATTTTCATCTTTTTCGGTTTGTGTTGCCTGGGAGGACATTATTTAGTTCTGGGGTTTTTTTATAATTCGGTCGGCGGTGCACTGTTTCCGATTTTCATGTTTTCCGGTTTGTGTTGCCTGGGAGGACATTATTTGTTTCTAGGGGTTTTTAAAATTCGGTCGGCGGTGCACTGTTCCCGATTTTCATGTTTTTCGGTTTGTGTTGCCTGGGAGGACATTACTTAGTTTTGGGGCTTTTTTATAATTCGGTCGGCGGTGCACTGTTTAAGATTTTCATGTTTTTCGGTTTGTGTTGCCTGGGAGGACATTATTTAGTTTTGGGGCTTTTTGATAATTCGGTCGGCGGTGCACTGTTTCCGATTTTCATGTTTTTCGGTTTATGTTGCCTGGGAGGATATATTTAGTTTTAGGGCTTTTTTTATAATTCGGTCGGCGGTGCACTGTTTACGATTTTCATGTTTATCGGTTTGTGTTGCCTGGGAGGACATTATTTAGTTCTGGAGCTTTTTTATAATTCGTTCGGCGGTGCACTGTTTCCGATTTTCATGTTTTTCGGTTTGTGTTGCGTGGGTGGACATTATTTATTTCTGGGGCTTTTTGATAATTCGGACGGCAGTTCACTGTTTCCGATTTTCATGTTTTTCGGTTTGTGTTGCCTGGGAGGACATTATTTAGTTCTGGGACATTTTTATAATTCGGTCGGCGGTGCACTGTTTCCGATTTTCATGTTTTTCGGTTTGTGTTGCGTGGGTGGACATTATTTATTTCTGGGACTTTTTTATAATTCGGTCGGCGGTGCACTGTTTCTGATTTTCCTGTTTTTCGGTTTGTGTTGCATGGGAGGACATTATTTAGTTCTGGGACTTTTTTATAATTCGGTCGGCGGTGAACTGTTTCTGATTTTCATGATTTTCGGTTTGTGTTGCCTGGGAGGACATTATTTAGTTCTGGGACATTTTTATTATTCGGTAGGCGTTGCACTGTTTCTGATTTTCATGTTTTTCGGTTTGTGTTGCTTGGGAGGACATTATTTAGTTCTGGGACATTTTTATTATTCGGTCGGTGGTGCACTGTTTCTGATTTTCATGTTTTTCGGTTTGTGCTGCCTGAGAGGACAATATTTAGTTCTGGGACTTTTTTATAATTCGATCGGCGGTGCACTGTTTCTGATTTTCATGTTTTTCGGTTTGTGTTGCCTTTGAGGACATTATATAGTTCTGGGACTTTTTTATAATTCGGTCGGCGGTGCACTGTTTCCGATTTTCATGTTTTTCGGTTTGTCTTGCGTGGGTGGACATTATTTAGTTCTGGGGCTTTTTGATAATTCGGTCCTCGGTGCACTGTTTCTGATTTTCATGTTTTTCGGTTTGTGATGCCTGAGGGGACATTATTTAATTCTGGGGCTTTTTTATAATTCTGTCGGTGTTGCACTGTTTCTGATTTTCATGTTTTTCGGTTTGTGTTGCCTGGGAGGACATTATTTAGTTCTGGGACTTTTTTATAATTCGGACGGCTGTGCACTGTTTCCGATTTTCATGTTTTTCGGTTTGTGTTGCGTGGGTGGACATTATTTATTTCCTGGGCTTTTTGATAATTCGGACGGCAGTTCACTGTTTCCGATTTTCATGTTTTTCGATTTGTGTTGCCTGGGAGGACATTATTTAGTTCTGGGACTTTTTTATAATTCGGTCGGCGTTGCACTGTTTCTGATTTTCATGTTTTTCGGTTTGTGTTGCATGGGAGGACATTATTTAGTTCTGGGACTTTTTTATAATTCGGTCGGCGGTGCACTGTTTCTGATTTTCATGTTTTTCGGTTTGTGTTGCATGGGAGGATATTATTTAGTTCTGGGACTTATTTATAATTCGGTCGGCGGTGCACTGTTTCTGATTTTCATGTTTTTCGGTTTGTGTTGCGTGGGAGGACATTATTTAGTTCTGGGACTTTTTTATAATTCGGTCGGCGTTGCACTGTTTCTGATTTTCATGTTTTTCGGTTTGTGTTGCATGGGAGGATATTATTTAGTTCTGGGACTTATTTATAATTCGGTCGGCGGTGCACTGTTTCTGATTTTCATGTTTTTCGGTTTGTGTCGCATGGGAGGACATTATTTTGTTCTGGGACTTTTTTATAATTCGGTCGGCGGTGCACTGTTTCCGATTTTCATGTTTTTCGGTTTGTGTTGCCTGGGAGGACATTATTTAGTTCTCGGACTTTTATATATTTCGGTCGGCGGTGTACTGTTTCTGATTTTCATGTTTTTAGGTTTGTGTTTCGTGGTTTGAGATTGTTTAGTTCTGGGCTTTTTTATAATTCGGTCGGCGGTGCACTGTTTCCGATTTTCATGTTTTTCGATTTGTGTTGCCTGGGAAGACATTATTTCGTTCTGGGACATTTTTATAATTCGGTCGGCGGTGTACTGTTGCTGATTTTCATGTTTTTCGGCTTGTGTTGCCTGGGAGGACATTATTTAGTTCTGGGACTTTTTTATATTTCGGTCGGCGGTGCACTGTTTCTGATTTTCATGTTTTTAGGTTTGTGTTGCCTCGGAGGACATTATTTAGTTCTGGGAATTTGTTATAATTCGGTCGGCGGTGCACTGTTTCTGATTTTCATGTTTTTCGGTTTGTGTTGCTTGAGGGGACATTATTTAGCTCTGGGGCTTTTTTATAATTCGGTCGGCGGTGCACTGTTTCCGATTTTCATGTTTTTCGGTTTGTGTTGCCTGATAGGACATTATTTAGTTCTGGGGCATTTTTATAATTCGGTCGGCGGTGCACTGTTTATGATTTTTATGTTTTTCGGTTTGTGTTGCCTGGGAGGACATTATTTAGTTTTGGGGCTTTTTGATAATTCGGTCGGCGGTGCACTGTTTCCGATTTTCATGTTTTTCGGTTTATGTTGCCTGGGAGGATATATTTAGTTTTAGGGCTTTTTTTATAATTCGGTCGGCGGTGCACTGTTTACGATTTTCATGTTTATCGGTTTGTGTTGCCTGGGAGGACATTATTTAGTTCTGGAGCTTTTTTATAATTCGTTCGGCGGTGCACTGTTTCCGATTTTCATGTTTTTCGGTTTGTGTTGCGTGGGTGGACATTATTTATTTCTGGGGCTTTTTGATAATTCGGACGGCAGTTCACTGTTTCCGATTTTCATGTTTTTCGGTTTGTGTTGCCTGGGAGGACATTATTTAGTTCTGGGACATTTTTATAATTCGGTCGGCGGTGCACTGTTTCCGATTTTCATGTTTTTCGGTTTGTGTTGCGTGGGTGGACATTATTTATTTCTGGGACTTTTTTATAATTCGGTCGGCGGTGCACTGTTTCTGATTTTCCTGTTTTTCGGTTTGTGTTGCATGGGAGGACATTATTTAGTTCTGGGACTTTTTTATAATTCGGTCGGCGGTGAACTGTTTCTGATTTTCATGATTTTCGGTTTGTGTTGCCTGGGAGGACATTATTTAGTTCTGGGACATTTTTATTATTCGGTAGGCGTTGCACTGTTTCTGATTTTCATGTTTTTCGGTTTGTGTTGCTTGGGAGGACATTATTTAGTTCTGGGACATTTTTATTATTCGGTCGGTGGTGCACTGTTTCTGATTTTCATGTTTTTCGGTTTGTGCTGCCTGAGAGGACAATATTTAGTTCTGGGACTTTTTTATAATTCGATCGGCGGTGCACTGTTTCTGATTTTCATGTTTTTCGGTTTGTGTTGCCTTTGAGGACATTATATAGTTCTGGGACTTTTTTATAATTCGGTCGGCGGTGCACTGTTTCCGATTTTCATGTTTTTCGGTTTGTCTTGCGTGGGTGGACATTATTTAGTTCTGGGGCTTTTTGATAATTCGGTCCTCGGTGCACTGTTTCTGATTTTCATGTTTTTCGGTTTGTGATGCCTGAGGGGACATTATTTAATTCTGGGGCTTTTTTATAATTCTGTCGGTGTTGCACTGTTTCTGATTTTCATGTTTTTCGGTTTGTGTTGCCTGGGAGGACATTATTTAGTTCTGGGACTTTTTTATAATTCGGACGGCTGTGCACTGTTTCCGATTTTCATGTTTTTCGGTTTGTGTTGCGTGGGTGGACATTATTTATTTCCTGGGCTTTTTGATAATTCGGACGGCAGTTCACTGTTTCCGATTTTCATGTTTTTCGATTTGTGTTGCCTGGGAGGACATTATTTAGTTCTGGGACTTTTTTATAATTCGGTCGGCGTTGCACTGTTTCTGATTTTCATGTTTTTCGGTTTGTGTTGCATGGGAGGACATTATTTAGTTCTGGGACTTTTTTATAATTCGGTCGGCGGTGCACTGTTTCTGATTTTCATGTTTTTCGGTTTGTGTTGCGTGGGAGGACATTATTTAGTTCTGGGACTTATTTATAATTCGGTCGGCGGTGCACTGTTTCTGATTTTCATGTTTTTCGGTTTGTGTCGCATGGGAGGACATTATTTTGTTCTGGGACTTTTTTATAATTCGGTCGGCGGTGCACTGTTTCCGATTTTCATGTTTTTCGGTTTGTGTTGCCTGGGAGGACATTATTTAGTTCTCGGACTTTTATATATTTCGGTCGGCGGTGTACTGTTTCTGATTTTCATGTTTTTAGGTTTGTGTTTCGTGGTTTGAGATTGTTTAGTTCTGGGCTTTTTTATAATTCGGTCGGCGGTGCACTGTTTCCGATTTTCATGTTTTTCGATTTGTGTTGCCTGGGAAGACATTATTTCGTTCTGGGACATTTTTATAATTCGGTCGGCGGTGTACTGTTGCTGATTTTCATGTTTTTCGGCTTGTGTTGCCTGGGAGGACATTATTTAGTTCTGGGACTTTTTTATATTTCGGTCGGCGGTGCACTGTTTCTGATTTTCATGTTTTTAGGTTTCTGTTGCCTCGGAGGACATTATTTAGTTCTGGGAATTTGTTATAATTCGGTCGGCGGTGCACTGTTTCTGATTTTCATGTTTTTCGGTTTGTGTTGCTTGAGGGGACATTATTTAGCTCTGGGGCTTTTTTATAATTCGGTCGGCGGTGCACTGTTTCCGATTTTCATGTTTTTCGGTTTGCGTTGCGTGGGTGGACATTATTTAGTTCTGGGAATTTTTTATAATTCGGTCGGCGGTGCACTGTTTCTGATTTTCATGTTTTTCGGTTTGTGTTGCCTGGGAGGACATTATTTAGTTCTTGGACTTTTTTATAATTCGGTCGGCGGTGCACTGTTTCCGATTTTCATGTTTTTCGGTTTGCGTTGCGTGGGTGGACATTATTTATTTCTGGGGCTTTTTGAAAATTCGGATGGCGGTTCACTGTTTCCGATTTTCATGTTTTTCGGTTTGTGTTGCCAGGGAGGACATTATTTAGTTCTGGGACTTTTTTATAATTCGGTCGTCGGTGCACTGTTTCTGATTTTCATGTTTTTCGGTTTGTGTTGCATGGGAGGACATTATTTTGTTCTGGGACTTTTTTATAATTCGGTCGTCGGTGCACTGTTTCTGATTTTCATGTTTTCGGTTTGTGTTGCATGGGAGGACATTATTTAGTTCTGGGACTTTTTTATAATTCGGACGGCGGTTCACTGTTTCCGATTTTCATGTTTTTCGGTTTGTGTTGCATGGGAGGATATTATTTAGTTCTGGGACTTTTTTATAATTCGGTCGGCGGTGCACTGTTTCTGATTTTCATGTTTTTCGGTTTGTGTTGCCTGGGAGGACATTATTTAGTTCTTGGACTTTTTTATAATTCGGTCGGCGGTGCACTGTTTCCGATTTTCATGTTTTTCGGTTTGCGTTGCGTGGGTGGACATTATTTATTTCTGGGGCTTTTTGAAAATTCGGATGGCGGTTCACTGTTTCCGATTTTCATGTTTTTCGGTTTGTGTTGCCAGGGAGGACATTATTTAGTTCTGGGACTTTTTTATAATTCGGTCGTCGGTGCACTGTTTCTGATTTTCATGTTTTTCGGTTTGTGTTGCATGGGAGGACATTATTTTGTTCTGGGACTTTTTTATAATTCGGTCGTCGGTGCACTGTTTCTGATTTTCATGTTTTCGGTTTGTGTTGCATGGGAGGACATTATTTAGTTCTGGGACTTTTTTATAATTCGGACGGCGGTTCACTGTTTCCGATTTTCATGTTTTTCGGTTTGTGTTGCATGGGAGGATATTATTTAGTTCTGGGACTTTTTTATAATTCGGTCGTCGGTGCACTGTTTCCGATTTTCATGTTTTCGGTTTGTGTTGCATGGGAGGACATTATTTAGTTCTGGGACTTTTTTATAATTCGGACGGCGGTTCACTGTTTCCGATTTTCATGTTTTTCGGTTTGTGTTGCATGGGAGGATATTATTTAGTTCTGGGACTTTTTTATAATTCGGTCGGCGGTGCACTGTTTCTGATTTTCATGTTTTTCGGTTTGTGTTGCGTGGGAGGACATTATTTAGTTCTGGGACTTTTTTATAATTCGGTTCGTGGTGCACTGTTTCTGATTTTTATGTTTTTCGGTTTGTGTTGCGTGGGAGGACATTATTTAGTTCTGGGACTTTTTTATAATTCGGTTGGTGGTGCACTGTTTCTGATTTTTATGTTTTTCGGTTTGTGTTGCCTGGGAGGATATTATTTTGTTCTGGGACTTTTTTATAATTCGGTCGGCGGTGCACTGTTTCTGATTTTCATGTTTTTTGGTTTGTGTTGCATGGGAGGACATTATTTAGTTCTGGGACTTTTTTATAATTCGGTCGGCGGTGCACTGTTTCTGATTTTCATGATTTTCGGTTTGTGTTGCCTGGAAGGACATTATTTAGTTCTGGGACTTTTTTATAATTCGGTCGGCGGTGCACTGTTTCTGATTTTCATGTTTTTCGGTTTGTGTTGCCTGGGAGGACATTATTTAGTTCTGGGACTTTTTTATAATTCGGTCGGCGGTGCACTGTTTCTGATTTTCATGATTTTCGGTTTGTGTTGCCTGGGAGGACATTATTTAGTTCTGGGGCTTTTTTATAATTCGGTCGGTGGTGCACTGTTTCTGATTTTCATGTTTTTCGGTTTGTGCTGCCTGAGAGGACAATATTTAGTTCTGGGACTTTTTTATAATTCGATCGGCGGTGCACTGTTTCTGATTTTCATGTTTTTCGGTTTGTGTTGCCTTTGAGGACATTATTTAGTTCTGGGACTTTTTTATAATTCGGTCGGCGGTGCACTGTTTCCGATTTTCATGTTTTTAGGTTTGTCTTGCGTGGGTGGACATTATTTAGTTCTGGGGCTTTTTGATAATTCGGTCGGCGGTGCACTGTTTCTGATTTTCATGTCTTTCGGTTTGTGATGCCTGAGGGGACATTATTTAATTCTGGGGCTTTTTTATAATTCTGTCGGTGTTGCACTGTTTCTGATTTTCTTGTTTTTCGGTTTGTGTTGCCTGGGAGGACATTATTTAGTTCTGGGACTTTTTTACAATTCGGTCGGCGGTGCACTGTTTCTGATTTTCATGTTTTTCGGTTTGTGTTGCATGGGAGGACATTATTTAGTTCTCGGACTTTTATATATTTCGGTCGGCGTTGTACTGTTTCTGATTTTCATGTTTTTAGGTTTGTGTTTTGTGGTTTGAGATTGTTTAGTTCTGGGCTTTTTTATAATTCGATCGGCGGTGCACTGTTTCCGATTTTCATGTTTTTCGATTTGTGTTGCCTGGGAGGACATTATTTCGTTCTGGGACATTTTTATAATTCGGTCGGCGGTGTACTGTTGCTGATTTTCATGTTTTTCGGCTTGTGTTACCTGAGGGGACATTATTTAGCTCTGGGGATTTTTTATAATTAGGTCGGCGGTGCACTGTTTCCGATTTTCATGTTTTTCGGTTTGCGTTGCGTGGGTGGACATTATTTAGTTCTGGGAATTTTTTATAATTCGGTCGGCGGTGCACTGTTTCTGATTTTCATGTTTTTCGGTTTGTGTTGCCTGGGAGGACATTATTTAGTTCTTGGACATTTTTATAATTCGGTCGGCGGTGCACTGTTTCCGATTTTCATGTTTTTCGGTTTGCTTTGCGTGGGTGGACATTATTTATTTCTGGGGCTTTTTGAAAATTCGGATGGCGGTTCACTGTTTCCGATTTTCATGTTTTTCGGTTTGTGTTGCATGGGAGGATATTATTTAGTTCTGGGACTTTTTTATAATTCGGTCGGCGGTGCACTGTTTCTGATTTTCATGTTTTTCGGTTTGTGTTGCGTGGGAGGACATTATTTAGTTCTGGGGCTTTTTTATAATTCGGTCGGTGGTGTACTGTTTCTGATTTTCATGTATTTCGGTTTGTGTTGCCTGGGAGGACATTATTTTGTTCTGGGACTTTTTTATAATTCGGTCGGCGGTGCACTGTTTCCGATTTTCATGTTTTTCGGTTTGTGTTGCCTGGGAGGACATTATTTAGTTCTCGGACTTTTATATATTTCGGTCGGCGGTGTACTGTTTCTGATTTTCATGTTTTTAGGTTTGTGTTTCGTGGTTTGAGATTGTTTAGTTCTGGGCTTTTTTATAATTCGGTCGGCGGTGCACTGTTTCCGATTTTCATGTTTTTCGATTTGTGTTGCGTGGGAGGTCATTATTTAGTTCTGGGGGTTTTTAAAATTCGGTCGGCGGTGCACTGTTTCCGATTTTCATGTTTTTCGGTTTGTGTTGCCTGGGAGGACATTACTTAGTTTTGGGGCTTTTTTATAATTCGGTCGGCGGTGCACTGTTTACGATTTTCATTTTTTTCGGTTTGTTTTGCCTGGGAGGACGTTATTTAGTTCTGGGACTTTTTTATAATTTGGTCGGCGGTGCACTGTTTCTGATTTTCATGTTTTTCGGTTTGTGTTGCATGGGAGGATATTATTTAGTTCCGGGAATTTTTTTATAATTCGGTCGGCGGTGCACTGTTTCAGATTTTCATGTTTTTCGGTTTGTGTTGCGTGGGAGGACATTATTTATTTCTTGGGGTTTTTAAAATTCGGTCGGCGGTACACTGTTCCCGATTTTCACGTTTTTCGGTTTGTGTTGCCTGGGAGGACATTACTTAGTTTTGGGGCTTTTTTATAATTCGGTCGGCGGTGCACTGTTTACGATTTTCATTTTTTTCGGTTTGATTTGCCTGGGAGGACGTTTTTTAGTTCTGGGGCATTTTCATAATTCAGTCGGCGGTGCACTGTTTAAGATTTTCATGTTTTTCGGTTTGTGTTGCCTGGGAGGACATTATTTAGTTTTGGGGCTTTTTGTTAATTCGGTCGGCGGTGCACTGTTTCCGATTTTCATGTTTTTCGGTTTATGTTGCCTGAGACGATATTATTTAGTTTTAGGGCTTTTTTATAATTCGGTCAGCGGTGCACTGTTTACGATTTTCATGTTTATTAGTTTGTGTTGCCTGGGAGGACATTATTTAGTTCTGGAGCTTTTTTATAATTCGTTCGGCGGTGCACTGTTTCCGATTTTCATGTTTTTCGGTTTGTCTTGCGTGGGTGGAAATTATTTATTTCTGGGGCTTTTTGATAATTCGGACGGCGGTTCACTGTTTCCGATTTTCATGTTTTTCGGTTTGTGTTGCCTGGGAGGACATTATTTAGTTCTGGGACTTTTTTATAATTCGGTCGGCGGTGCACTGTTTCCGATTTTCATGTTTTTCGGTTTGTGTTGCGTGGGTGGACATTATTTATTTCTGGGGCTTTTTGACAATTCGGACGGCGGTCCACTGTTTCTGATTTTCATGTTTTTCGGTTTGTGTTGCCTGGGAGGACATTATTTAGTTTTGGGACTTTTTTATAATTCGGTCGGCGGTGCACTGTTTCTGATTTTCCTGTTTTTCGGTTTGTGTTGCCTGGGAGGACATTATTTAGTTCTGGGACATTTTTATAATTCGGTCGGCGGTGCACTGTTTCTGATTTTCCTGTTTTTCGGTTTGTGTTGCATGGGAGGACATTATTTAGTTCTGGGACTTTTTTATAATTCGGTCGGCGGTGCACTGTTTCTGATTTTCATGTTTTTCGGTTTGTGTTGCCTTTGAGGACATTATTTAGTTCTGGGACTTTTTTATAATTCGGTCGGCGGTGCACTGTTTCCGATTTTCATGTTTTTCGGTTTGTCTTGCGTGGGTGGACATTATTTAGTTCTGGGGCTTTTTGATAATTCGGTTGGCGGTGCACTGTTTCTGATTTTCATGTTTTTCGGTTTGTGATGCCTGAGGGGACATTATTTAATTCTGGGGCTTTTTTATAATTCTGTCGGTGTTGCACTGTTTCTGATTTTCATGTTTTTCGGTTTGTGTTGCTTGGGAGGACATTATTTAGTTCTTGGACTTTTTTATAATTCAGACGGCTGTGCACTGTTTCCGATTTTCATGTTTTTCGGTTTGTGTTGCGTGGGTGGACATTATTTGGTTCTGGGACTTTTTTATAATTCGGTCGGCGTTGCACTGTTTCTGATTTTCATGTATTTCGGTTTGTGTCGCATGGGAGGACATTATTTAGTTCTGGGACTTTTTTATAATTCGGTCGGCGGTGCACTGTTTCTGATTTTCATGTTTTTCGGTTTGTTTTGCATGGGAGGACATTATTTAGTTCTGGGACTTTTTTATAATTCGGTCGGCGGTGCACTGTTTCTGATTTTCATGTTTTTCGGTTTGTGTCGCATGGGAGGACATTATTTAGTTCTGGGACTTTTTTATAATTCGGTCGGCGGTGCACTGTTTCCGATTTTCATGTTTTTCGGTTTGTGTTGCCTGGGAGGACATTATTTAGTTCTCGGACTTTTCTATATTTCGGTCGGCAGTGTACTGTTTCTGATTTTCATGTCTTTAGGTTTGTGTTTCGTGGTTTGAGATTGTTTAGTTCTGGGCTTTTTTATAATTTGGTTGGCGGTGCACTGTTTCCGATTTTCATGTTTTTCGGTTTGTGTTGCGTGGGTGGACATTATTTAGTTCTGGGGCTTTTTGAAAATTCGGATGGCGGTTCACTGTTTCCGATTTTCATGTTTTTCGGTTTGTGTTGCCAGGGAGGACATTATTTAGTTCTGGGACTTTTTTATAATTCGGACGGCTGTGCACTGTTTCCGATTTTCATGTTTTTCGGTTTTTGTTGCGTGGGTAGACATTATTTAGTTCTGGGACTTTTTTATAATTCGGTCGGCGGTGCACTGTTTCTGATTTTCATGTTTTTCGGTTTGTTTTGCATGGGAGGACATTATTTAGTTCTGGGACTTTTTTATAATTCGGTCGGCGGTGCACTGTTTCTGATTTTCATGTTTTTCGGTTTGTTTTGCATGGGAGGACATTATTTAGTTCTGGGACTTTTTTATAATTCGGTCGGCGGTGCACTGTTTCTGATTTTCATGTTTTTCGGTTTGTGTCGCATGGGAGGACATTATTTAGTTCTGGGACTTTTTTAAAATTCGGTCGGCGGTGCACTGTTTCCGATTTTCATGTTTTTCGGTTTGTGTTGCCTGGGAGGACATTATTTAGTTCTCGGACTTTTCTATATTTCGGTCGGCAGTGTACTGTTTCTGATTTTCATGTTTTTAGGTTTGTGTTTGGTGGTTTGAGATTGTTTAGTTCTGGGCTTTTTTATAATTCGGTCGGCGGTGCACTGTTTCCGATTTTCATGTTTTTCGGTTTGTGTTGCGTGAGTGGACATTATTTAGTTCTGGGGCTTTTTGAAAATTCGGATGGCGGTTCACTGTTTCCGATTTTCATGTTTTCGGTTTGTGTTGCCAGGGAGGACATTATTTAGTTCTGGGACTTTTTTATAATTCGGTCGTCGGTGCACTGTTTCTGATTTTCATGTTTTTCGGTTTGTGTTGCATGGGAGGACATTATTTAGTTCTGGGACTTTTTTATAATTCGGTCGTCGGTGCACTGTTTCTGATTTTCATGTTTTTCGGTTTGTGTTGCATGGGAGGACATTATTTAGTTCTGGGACTTTTTTATAATTCGGACGGCGGTTCACTGTTTCCGATTTTCATGTTTTTCGGTTTGTGTTGCATGGGAGGATATTATTTAGTTCTGGGACTTTTTTATAATTCGGTCGGCGGTGCACTGTTTCTGATTTTCATGTATTTCGGTTTGTGTTTGCGTGGGAGTATATTATTTAGTTCTGGGACTTTTTTATAATTCCGTCGTCGGTGCACTGTTTCTGATTTTCATGTTTTTCGGTTTGTGTTGCATGGGAGGACATTATTTAGTTCTGGGATTTTTTATAATTCGGACGGCGGTTCACTGTTTCCGATTTTCATGTTTTTCGGTTTGTGTTGCATGGGAGGATATTATTTAGTTCTGGGACTTTTTTATAATTCGGTCGTCGGTGCACTGTTTCTGATTTTCATGTTTTTCGGTTTGTGTTGCATGGGAGGACATTATTTAGTTCTGGGATTTTTTATAATTCGGACGGCGGTTCACTGTTTCCGATTTTCATGTTTTCGGTTTGTGTTGCATGGGAGGACATTATTTAGTTCTGGGACTTTTTTATAATTCGGACGGCGGTTCACTGTTTCCGATTTTCATGTTTTTCGGTTTGTGTTGCGTGGGTGGACATTATTTAGTTCTGGGGCTTTTTGAAAATTCGGATGGCGGTTCACTGTTTCCGATTTTCATGTTTTTCGGTTTGTGTTGCCAGGGAGGACATTATTTAGTTCTGGGACTTTTTTATAATTCGGACGGCTGTGCACTGTTTCCGATTTTCATGTTTTTCGGTTTTTGTTGCGTGGGTAGACATTATTTAGTTCTGGGACTTTTTTATAATTCGGTCGGCGGTGCACTGTTTCTGATTTTCATGTTTTTCGGTTTGTTTTGCATGGGAGGACATTATTTAGTTCTGGGACTTTTTTATAATTCGGTCGGCGGTGCACTGTTTCTGATTTTCATGTTTTTCGGTTTGTTTTGCATGGGAGGACATTATTTAGTTCTGGGACTTTTTTATAATTCGGTCGGCGGTGCACTGTTTCTGATTTTCATGTTTTTCGGTTTGTGTCGCATGGGAGGACATTATTTAGTTCTGGGACTTTTTTAAAATTCGGTCGGCGGTGCACTGTTTCCGATTTTCATGTTTTTCGGTTTGTGTTGCCTGGGAGGACATTATTTAGTTCTCGGACTTTTCTATATTTCGGTCGGCAGTGTACTGTTTCTGATTTTCATGTTTTTAGGTTTGTGTTTGGTGGTTTGAGATTGTTTAGTTCTGGGCTTTTTTATAATTCGGTCGGCGGTGCACTGTTTCCGATTTTCATGTTTTTCGGTTTGTGTTGCGTGAGTGGACATTATTTAGTTCTGGGGCTTTTTGAAAATTCGGATGGCGGTTCACTGTTTCCGATTTTCATGTTTTCGGTTTGTGTTGCCAGGGAGGACATTATTTAGTTCTGGGACTTTTTTATAATTCGGTCGTCGGTGCACTGTTTCTGATTTTCATGTTTTTCGGTTTGTGTTGCATGGGAGGACATTATTTAGTTCTGGGACTTTTTTATAATTCGGTCGTCGGTGCACTGTTTCTGATTTTCATGTTTTTCGGTTTGTGTTGCATGGGAGGACATTATTTAGTTCTGGGACTTTTTTATAATTCGGACGGCGGTTCACTGTTTCCGATTTTCATGTTTTTCGGTTTGTGTTGCATGGGAGGATATTATTTAGTTCTGGGACTTTTTTATAATTCGGTCGTCGGTGCACTGTTTCTGATTTTCATGTTTTTCGGTTTGTGTTGCATGGGAGGACATTATTTAGTTCTGGGATTTTTTATAATTCGGACGGCGGTTCACTGTTTCCGATTTTCATGTTTTTCGGTTTGTGTTGCATGGGAGGATATTATTTAGTTCTGGGACTTTTTTATAATTCGGTCGGCGGTGCACTGTTTCTGATTTTCATGTATTTCGGTTTGTGTTTGCGTGGGAGTATATTATTTAGTTCTGGGACTTTTTTATAATTCCGTCGTCGGTGCACTGTTTCTGATTTTCATGTTTTTCGGTTTGTGTTGCATGGGAGGACATTATTTAGTTCTGGGATTTTTTATAATTCGGACGGCGGTTCACTGTTTCCGATTTTCATGTTTTTCGGTTTGTGTTGCATGGGAGGATATTATTTAGTTCTGGGACTTTTTTATAATTCGGTCGTCGGTGCACTGTTTCTGATTTTCATGTTTTTCGGTTTGTGTTGCATGGGAGGACATTATTTAGTTCTGGGATTTTTTATAATTCGGACGGCGGT
Source organism: Ryuthela nishihirai (assembly GCA_038380435.1). Lineage (NCBI taxonomy): Eukaryota > Metazoa > Arthropoda > Arachnida > Araneae > Heptathelidae > Ryuthela > Ryuthela nishihirai. The sequence continues at coordinate 2,223,253 of JAWZYU010000025.1, forward strand.
TCACTGTTTCCGATTTTCATGTTTTCGGTTTGTGTTGCATGGGAGGACATTATTTAGTTCTGGGACTTTTTTATAATTCGGACGGCGGTTCACTGTTTCCGATTTTCATGTTTTTCGGTTTGTGTTGCATGGGAGTATATTATTTAGTTCTGGGACTTTTTTATAATTCCGTCGGCGGTGCACTGTTTCTGATTTTCATGTTTTTCGGTTTGTGTTGCGTGGGAGGACATTATTTAGTTCTGGGACTTTTTTATAATTCCGTCGTCGGTGCACTGTTTCTGATTTTCATGTTTTTCGGTTTGTGTTGCATGGGAGGATATTATTTAGTTCTGGGACTTTTTTATAATTCGGTCGGCGGTGCACTGTTTCTGATTGTCATGTTTTTCGGTTTGTGTTGCGTGGGAGGACATTATTTAGTTCTTGGGCTTTTTTATAATTCGGTCGGTGGTGCACTGTTTCTGATTTTCATGTTTTTCGGTTTGTGTTGCCTGGGAGGACATTATTTTGTTCTGGGAATTTTTTATAATTCGGTCGGCGGTGCACTGTTTCTGATTTTCATGTTTTTTGGTTTGTGTTGCATGGGAGGATATTATTTAGTTCTGGGACTTTTTTATAATTCGGTCGGCGGTGCACTGTTCCCGATTTTCATGTTTTTCGGTTTGTGTTGCGTGGGAGGTCATTATTTAGTTCTGGGGGTTTTTAAAATTCGGTCGGCGGTGCACTGTTCCCGATTTTCATGTTTTTCGGTTTGTGTTGCCTGGGAGGACATTACTTAGTTTTGGGACTTTTTTATAATTCGGTCGGCGGTGCACTGTTTACGATTTTCATTTTTTTCGGTTTGTTTTGCCTGGGAGGACGTTATTTAGTTCTGGGACTTTTTTATAATTCGGTCGGCGGTGCACTGTTTCTGATTTTCATGTTTTTCGGTTTGTGTTGCGTTGGAGGATATTATTTAGTTCTGGGACTTTTTTATAATTCGGTCGGAGGTGCACTGTTTGTGATTTTCATGTTTTTCGGTTTGTGTTGCATGGGAGGATATTATTTAGTTCTGGGACTTTTTTATAATTCGGTCGGCGGTGCACTGTTCCCGATTTTCATGTTTTTCGGTTTGTGTTGCGTGGGAGGTCATTATTTAGTTCTGGGGGTTTTTAAAATTCGGTCGGCGGTGCACTGTTCCCGATTTTCATGTTTTTCGGTTTGTGTTGCCTGGGAGGACATTACTTAGTTTTGGGGCTTTTTTATAATTAGGTCGGCGGTGCACTGTTTACGATTTTCATTTTTTTCGGTTTGTTTTGCCTGGGAGGACGTTAATTAGTTCTGGGGCATTTTCATAATTCAGTCGGCGGTGCACTGTTTAAGATTTTCATGTTTTTCGGTTTGTGTTGCCTGGGAGGACATTATTTAGTTTTAGGGCTTTTTGTTAATTTGGTCGGCGGTGCACTGTTTCCGATTTTCATGTTTTTCGGTTTATGTTGCCTGAGACGATATTATTTAGTTTTAGGGCTTTTTTACAATTCGGTCGACGGTGCACTGTTTACGATTTTCATGTTTATCAGTTTGTGTTGCCTGGGAGGACATTATTTATTTCTGGAGCTTTTTTATAATTTGTTCGGCGGTGCACTGTTTCCGATTTTCATGTTTTTCGGTTTGTCTTGCGTGGGTGGACATTATTTATTTCTGGGGCTTTTTGATAATTCGGACGGCGGTCCACTGTTTCTGATTTTCATGTTTTTCGGTTTGTGTTGCCTGGGAGGATATTATTTAGTTCTGGGACTTTTTTATAATTCGGTCGGCGGTGCACTGTTTCCGATTTTCATGTTTTTCGGTTTGTGTTGCGTGGGTGGACATTATTTATTTCTGGGGCTTTTTGATAATTCGGACGGCGATCCACTGTTTCTGATTTTCATGTTTTTCGGTTTGTGTTGCCTGGGAGGACATTATTTAGTTCTAGGACTTTTTTATAATTCGGTCGGCGGTGCACTGTTTCTGATTTTCCTGTTTTTCGGTTTGTGTGGCATGGGAGGACATTGTTTAGTTCTGGGACTTTTTTATAATTCGGACGGCGGTGCACTGTTTCTGATTTTCATGTTTTTCGGTTTGTGTTGCCTTTGAGGACATTATTTAGTTCTGGGACTTTTTTATAATTCGGTCGGCGGTGCACTGTTTCCGTTTTTCATGTTTTTCGGTTTGTCTTGCGTGGGTGGACATTATTTAGTTCTGGGGCTTTTTGATAATTCGGTCGGCGGTGCACTGTTTCTGATTTTCATGTTTTTCGGTTTGTGATGCCTGAGGGGACATTATTTAATTCTGGGGCTTTTTTATAATTCTGTCGGTGTTGCACTGTTTCTGATTTTCATGTTTTTCGGTTTGTGTTGCCTGGGAGGACATTATTTAGTTCTGGGACTTTTTTATAATTCGGACGGCTGTGCAGTGTTTCCGATTTTCATGTTTTTCGGTTTGTGTTGCGTGGGTGGAAATTATTTAGTTCTGGGACTTTTTTATAATTCGGTCGGCGTTGCACTGTTTCTGATTTTCATGTATTTCGGTTTGTGTCGCATGGGAGGACATTATTTAGTTCTGGGACTTTTTTATAATTCGGTCGGCGGTGCACTGTTTCTGATTTTCATGTTTTTCGGTTTGTTTTGCATGGGAGGACATTATTTAGTTCTGGGACTTTTTTATAATTCGGTCGGCGGTGCACTGTTTCTGATTTTCATGTTTTTCGGTTTGTGTCGCATGGGAGGACATTATTTAGTTCTGGGACTTTTTTATAATTCGGTCGGCGGTGCACTGTTTCCGATTTTCATGTTTTTCGGTTTGTGTTGCCTGGGAGGACATTATTTAGTTCTCGGACTTTTCTATATTTCGGTCGGCAGTGTACTGTTTCTGATTTTCATGTTTTTAGGTTTGTGTTTCGTGGTTTGAGATTGTTTAGTTCTGGGCTTTTTTATAATTCGGTCGGCGGTGCACTGTTTCCGATTTTCATGTTTTTCTGTTCGTGTTGCGTGGGTGGACATTATTTAGTTCTGGGACTTTTTGAAAATTCGGATGGCGGTTCACTGTTTCCGATTTTCATGTTTTTCGGTTTGTGTTGCCAGGGAGGACATTATTTAGTTCTGGGACTTTTTATAATTCGGTCGTCGGTGCACTGTTTCTGATTTTCATGTTTTTCGGTTTGTGTTGCATGAGAGGACATTATTTAGTTCTGGGACTTTTTTATAATTCGGTCGTCGGTGCACTGTTTCCGATTTTCATGTTTTCGGTTTGTGTTGCATGGGAGGACATTATTTATTTCTGGGACTTTTTTATAATTCGGTCGTCGGTTCACTGTTTCTGATTTTCATGTTTTTCGGTTTGTGTTGCATGGGAGGACATTATTTAGTTCTGGGACTTTTTTATAATTCGGTCGGCGGTGCACTGTTTCTGATTTTCATGTTTTCGGTTTGTGTTGCATGGGAGGACATTATTTAGTTCTGGGACTTTTTTATAATTCGGACGGCGGTTCACTGTTTCCGATTTTCATGTTTTTCGGTTTGTGTTGCATGGGAGGATATTATTTAGTTCTGGGACTTTTTTATAATTCGGTCGGCGGTGCACTGTTTCTGATTTTCATGTATTTCGGTTTGTGTCGCATGGGAGGACATTATTTAGTTCTGGGACTTTTTTATATTTCGGTCGGCGGTGCACAGTTTCTGATTTTCATGTTTTTAGGTTTGTGTTGCCTGGGAGGGCATTATTTAGTTCTGCGAATTTTTTATAATTCGGTCGGCGGTGCACTGTTTCTGATTTTCATGTTTTTCGGTTTGTCTTGCCTGAGGGGACATTATTTAGTTCTGGGGCTTTTTTATAATTCTGTCGGTGGTGCACTGTTTCTGATTTTCATCTTTTTCGGTTTTTGTTGCCTGGGGGGACATTATTTATTTCTGGGACTTTTTTATAATTCGGTCGGCGGTGCACTGTTTCTGATTTTCATGTTTTTCGGTTTGTGTTGCCTGGGAGGACATTATTTAGTTCTGGGACTTTTTTATAATTCGGTCGGCGGTGCACTGTTTTTGATTTTCATATTTTTCGGTTTGTGTTGCCTGGGAGGACATTATTTAGTTCTGGGACTTTTTTATAATTCGGTCGGCGGTGCACTGTTTTTGATTTTCATATTTTTCGGTTTGCGTTGCGTGGGAGGACATTATTTAGTTCTGGGACTTTTTTATAATTCGGTAGGCGGTGCACTGTTTCTGATTTTCATATTTTTCGGTTTGTGTTGCGTGGGAGGGCATTATTTAGTTCTGTGACTTTTTTATAATTCGGTCGGCGGTGCACTGTTTCTGATTTTCATGTTTTTCGGTTTGTGTTGCCTGGGAGGACATTATTTCGTTCTGGGACTTTTTTATAATTCGGTCGGCGGTGCACTGTTTTTGATTTTCATATTTTTCGGTTTGTGTTGCCTGGGAGGACATTATTTAGTTCTGTGACTTTTTTATAATTCGGTCGGCGGTGCACTGTTTCTGATTTTCATGTTTTTCGGTTTGTGTTGCCTGGGAGGACATTATCTCGTTCTGGGACATTTTTATAATTCGGTCGGCGGTGCACTGTTTCTGATTTTCATGTTTTTCGGTTTGTGTTGCATGGGAGGATATTATTTAGTTCTGGGACTTTTTTATAATTCGGTCGGCGGTGCACTGTTTCTGATTTTCATGATTTTCGGTTTGTGTTGCCTGGGAGGACATTATTTAGTTCTGGGACTTTTTTATAATTCGGTCGGCGGTGCACTGTTTCTGATTTTCATGTTTTTCGGTTTGTGTTGCCTGGGAGGACATTATCTCGTTCTGGGACTTTTTTATAATTCGGTCGGCGGTGCACTGTTTCTGATTTTCATGTTTTTCGGTTTGTGTTGCATGGGAGGATATTATTTAGTTCTGGGACTTTTTTATAATTCGGTCGGCGGTGCACTGTTTCTGATTTTCATGTTTTTCGCTTTGTGTTTCCTGGGAGGACATTATTTCGTTCTGGGACTTTTTTATAATTCGGTCGGCGGTGCACTGTTTCTGATTTTCATGCTTTTCGGTTTGTGTTGCATGGGAGGATATTATTTAGTTCTGTGACTTTTTTATAATTCGGTCGGCGGTGCACTGTCTCTGATTTTCATATTTTTCGGTTTGTGTTGCCTGGGAGGACATTATTTAGTTCTGTGACTTTTTTACAATTCGGTCGGCGGTGCACTGTCTCTGATTTTCATGTTTTTCGGTTTGTGTTGCCTGGGAGGACATTATTTAGTTCCGTGACTTTTTTATAATTCGGTCGGCGGTGCACTGTTTCTGATTTTCATGTTTTTCGGTTTGTGTTGCCTGGGAGGACATTATCTCGTTCTGGGACTTTTTTATAATTCGGTCGGCGGTGCACTGTTTCTGATTTTCATGTTTTTCGGTTTGTGTTGCATGGGAGGATATTATTTAGTTCTGGGACTTTTTTATAATTCGGTCGGCGGTGCACTGTTTCTGATTTTCATGATTTTCGGTTTGTGTTGCCTGGGAGGACATTATTTAGTTCTGGGACTTTTTTATAATTCGGTCGGCGGTGCACTGTTTTTGATTTTCATATTTTTCGGTTTGTGTTGCCTGGGAGGACATTATTTAGTTCTGTGACTTTTTTATAATTCGGTCGGCGGTGCACTGTTTCTGATTTTCATGTTTTTCGGTTTGTGTTGCCTGGGAGGACATTATCTCGTTCTGGGACATTTTTATAATTCGGTCGGCGGTGCACTGTTTCTGATTTTCATGTTTTTCGGTTTGTGTTGCATGGGAGGATATTATTTAGTTCTGGGACTTTTTTATAATTCGGTCGGCGGTGCACTGTTTCTGATTTTCATGATTTTCGGTTTGTGTTGCCTGGGAGGACATTATTTAGTTCTGGGACTTTTTTATAATTCGGTCGGCGGTGCACTGTTTCTGATTTTCATGTTTTTCGGTTTGTGTTGCCTGGGAGGACATTATCTCGTTCTGGGACTTTTTTATAATTCGGTCGGCGGTGCACTGTTTCTGATTTTCATGTTTTTCGGTTTGTGTTGCATGGGAGGATATTATTTAGTTCTGGGACTTTTTTATAATTCGGTCGGCGGTGCACTGTTTCTGATTTTCATGTTTTTCGCTTTGTGTTTCCTGGGAGGACATTATTTAGTTCTGGTACTTTTTTATAATTCGGTCGGCGGTGCACTGTTTCTGATTTTCATGTTTTTCGGTTTGTGTTGCATGGGAGGATATTATTTAGTTCTGTGACTTTTTTATAATTCGGTCGGCGGTGCACTGTTTCTGATTTTCATGTTTTTCGGTTTGTGTTGCCTGGGAGGACATTATTTCGTTCTGGGACTTTTTTATAATTCGGTCGGCGGTGCACTGTTTTTGATTTCCATATTTTTCGGTTTGTGTTGCCTGGGAGGACATTATTTAGTTCCGTGACTTTTTTATAATTCGGTCGGCGGTGCACTGTTTCTGATTTTCATGTTTTTCGGTTTGTGTTGCCTGGGAGGACATTATCTCGTTCTGGGACTTTTTTATAATTCGGTCGGCGGTGCACTGTTTCTGATTTTCATGTTTTTCGGTTTGTGTTGCATGGGAGGATATTATTTAGTTCTGGGACTTTTTTATAATTCGGTCGGCGGTGCACTGTTTCTGATTTTCATGATTTTCGGTTTGTGTTGCCTGGGAGGACATTATTTCGTTCTGGGACTTTTTTATAATTCGGTCGGCGGTGCACTGTTTCTGATTCTCATGTTTTTCGGTTTGTGTTGCCTGAGAGGACATTATTTAGTTCTGTGACTTTTTTACAATTCGGTCGGCGGTGCACTGTTTCTGATTTTCATGTTTTTCGGTTTGTGTTGCCTGGGAGGACATTATCTCGTTCTGGGACTTTTTTATAATTCGGTCGGCGGTGCACTGTTGCTGATTTTCATTTTTTTCGGTTTGTGTTGCATGGGAGGATAATATTTAGTTCTGGGACTTTTTTATAATTCGGTCGGCGGTGCACTGTTTCTGATTTTCATGTTTTTCGGTTTGTGTTGCATGGGAGGATATTATTTAGTTCTGGGACTTTTTTATAATTCGGTCGGCGGTGCACTGTTTCTGATTTTCATGTTTTTCGGTTTGTGTTGCATGGGAGGACATTATTTAGTTCTGGGACTTTTTTATAATTCGGTCGGCGGTGCACTGTTTCTGATTCTCATGTTTTTCGGTTTGTGTTGCATGGGAGGATATTATTTAGTTCTGGGACTTTTTTATAATTCGGTCGGCGGTGCACTGTTTCTGATTTTCATGATTTTCGGTTTGTGTTGCCTGGGAGGACATTATTTCGTTCTGGGACTTTTTTATAATTCGGTCGGCGGTGCACTGTTTCTGATTTTCATGTTTTTCTGTTTGTGTTGCATGGGAGGATATTATTTAGTTCTGGGACTTTTTTATAATTCGGTCGGCGGTGCACTGTTTCTGATTTTCATGATTTTCGGTTTGTGTTGCCTCGGAGGACATTATTTAGTTCTGGGGCTTTTTTATAATTCGGTCGGCGGTGCACTGTTTCTGATTTTCATGTTTTTCGGTTTGTGTTGCCTGGGAGGACATTATTTAGTTCTCGGACTTTTCTATATTTCGGTCGGCAGTGTACTGTTTCTGATTTTCATGTTTTTAGGTTTGTGTTTCGTGGTTTGAGATTGTTTAGTTCTGGGCTTTTTTATAATTCGGTCGGCGGTGCACTGTTTCCGATTTTCATGTTTTTCGGTTTGTGTTGCGTGAGTGGACATTATTTAGTTCTGGGGCTTTTTGAAAATTCGGATGGCGGTTCACTGTTTCCGATTTTCATGTTTTCGGTTTGTGTTGCCAGGGAGGACATTATTTAGTTCTGGGACTTTTTTATAATTCGGTCGTCGGTGCACTGTTTCTGATTTTCATGTTTTTCGGTTTGTGTTGCATGGGAGGACATTATTTAGTTCTGGGACTTTTTTATAATTCGGTCGTCGGTGCACTGTTTCTGATTTTCATGTTTTTCGGTTTGTGTTGCATGGGAGGATATTATTTAGTTCTGGGACTTTTTTATAATTCGGTCGTCGGTGCACTGTTTCTGATTTTCATGTTTTCGGTTTGTGTTGCCTTTGAGGACATTATTTAGTTCTGGGACTTTTTTATAATTCGGTCGTCGGTGCACTGTTTCTGATTTTCATGTTTTTCGGTTTGTGTTGCATGGGAGGACATTATTTAGTTCTGGGATTTTTTATAATTCGGACGGCGGTTCACTGTTTCCGATTTTCATGTTTTTCGGTTTGTGTTGCATGGGAGGATATTATTTAGTTCTGGGACTTTTTTATAATTCCGTCGGCGGTGCACTGTTTCTGATTTTCATGTATTTCGGTTTGTGTTTGCGTGGGAGGACATTATTTAGTTCTGGGACTTTTTTATAATTCGGACGGCGGTTCACTGTTTCCGATTTTCATGTTTTTCGGTTTGTGTTGCATGGGAGTATATTATTTAGTTCTGGGACTTTTTTATAATTCCGTCGGCGGTGCACTGTTTCTGATTTTCATGTTTTTCGGTTTGTGTTGCGTGGGAGGACATTATTTAGTTCTGGGACTTTTTTATAATTCCGTCGTCGGTGCACTGTTTCTGATTTTCATGTTTTTCGGTTTGTGTTGCATGGGAGGATATTATTTAGTTCTGGGACTTTTTTATAATTCGGTCGGCGGTGCACTGTTTCTGATTGTCATGTTTTTCGGTTTGTGTTGCGTGGGAGGACATTATTTAGTTCTTGGGCTTTTTTATAATTCGGTCGGTGGTGCACTGTTTCTGATTTTCATGTTTTTCGGTTTGTGTTGCCTGGGAGGACATTATTTTGTTCTGGGAATTTTTTATAATTCGGTCGGCGGTGCACTGTTTCTGATTTTCATGTTTTTTGGTTTGTGTTGCATGGGAGGATATTATTTAGTTCTGGGACTTTTTTATAATTCGGTCGGCGGTGCACTGTTCCCGATTTTCATGTTTTTCGGTTTGTGTTGCGTGGGAGGTCATTATTTAGTTCTGGGGGTTTTTAAAATTCGGTCGGCGGTGCACTGTTCCCGATTTTCATGTTTTTCGGTTTGTGTTGCCTGGGAGGACATTACTTAGTTTTGGGACTTTTTTATAATTCGGTCGGCGGTGCACTGTTTACGATTTTCATTTTTTTCGGTTTGTTTTGCCTGGGAGGACGTTATTTAGTTCTGGGACTTTTTTATAATTCGGTCGGCGGTGCACTGTTTCTGATTTTCATGTTTTTCGGTTTGTGTTGCGTTGGAGGATATTATTTAGTTCTGGGACTTTTTTATAATTCGGTCGGCGGTGCACTGTTTGTGATTTTCATGTTTTTCGGTTTGTGTTGCATGGGAGGATATTATTTAGTTCTGGGACTTTTTTATAATTCGGTCGGCGGTGCACTGTTCCCGATTTTCATGTTTTTCGGTTTGTGTTGCGTGGGAGGTCATTATTTAGTTCTGGGGGTTTTTAAAATTCGGTCGGCGGTGCACTGTTCCCGATTTTCATGTTTTTCGGTTTGTGTTGCCTGGGAGGACATTACTTAGTTTTGGGGCTTTTTTATAATTAGGTCGGCGGTGCACTGTTTACGATTTTCATTTTTTTCGGTTTGTTTTGCCTGGGAGGACGTTAATTAGTTCTGGGGCATTTTCATAATTCAGTCGGCGGTGCACTGTTTAAGATTTTCATGTTTTTCGGTTTGTGTTGCCTGGGAGGACATTATTTAGTTTTAGGGCTTTTTGTTAATTTGGTCGGCGGTGCACTGTTTCCGATTTTCATGTTTTTCGGTTTATGTTGCCTGAGACGATATTATTTAGTTTTAGGGCTTTTTTACAATTCGGTCGACGGTGCACTGTTTACGATTTTCATGTTTATCAGTTTGTGTTGCCTGGGAGGACATTATTTATTTCTGGAGCTTTTTTATAATTTGTTCGGCGGTGCACTGTTTCCGATTTTCATGTTTTTCGGTTTGTCTTGCGTGGGTGGACATTATTTATTTCTGGGGCTTTTTGATAATTCGGACGGCGGTCCACTGTTTCTGATTTTCATGTTTTTCGGTTTGTGTTGCCTGGGAGGATATTATTTAGTTCTGGGACTTTTTTATAATTCGGTCGGCGGTGCACTGTTTCCGATTTTCATGTTTTTCGGTTTGTGTTGCGTGGGTGGACATTATTTATTTCTGGGGCTTTTTGATAATTCGGACGGCGATCCACTGTTTCTGATTTTCATGTTTTTCGGTTTGTGTTGCCTGGGAGGACATTATTTAGTTCTGGGACTTTTTTATAATTCGGTCGGCGGTGCACTGTTTCTGATTTTCCTGTTTTTCGGTTTGTGTGGCATGGGAGGACATTGTTTAGTTCTGGGACTTTTTTATAATTCGGACGGCGGTGCACTGTTTCTGATTTTCATGTTTTTCGGTTTGTGTTGCCTTTGAGGACATTATTTAGTTCTGGGACTTTTTTATAATTCGGTCGGCGGTGCACTGTTTCCGTTTTTCATGTTTTTCGGTTTGTCTTGCGTGGGTGGACATTATTTAGTTCTGGGGCTTTTTGATAATTCGGTCGGCGGTGCACTGTTTCTGATTTTCATGTTTTTCGGTTTGTGATGCCTGAGGGGACATTATTTAATTCTGGGGCTTTTTTATAATTCTGTCGGTGTTGCACTGTTTCTGATTTTCATGTTTTTCGGTTTGTGTTGCCTGGGAGGACATTATTTAGTTCTGGGACTTTTTTATAATTCGGACGGCTGTGCAGTGTTTCCGATTTTCATGTTTTTCGGTTTGTGTTGCGTGGGTGGAAATTATTTAGTTCTGGGACTTTTTTATAATTCGGTCGGCGTTGCACTGTTTCTGATTTTCATGTATTTCGGTTTGTGTCGCATGGGAGGACATTATTTAGTTCTGGGACTTTTTTATAATTCGGTCGGCGGTGCACTGTTTCTGATTTTCATGTTTTTCGGTTTGTTTTGCATGGGAGGACATTATTTAGTTCTGGGACTTTTTTATAATTCGGTCGGCGGTGCACTGTTTCTGATTTTCATGTATTTCGGTTTGTGTCGCATGGGAGGACATTATTTAGTTCTGGGACTTTTTTATAATTCGGTCGGCGGTGCACTGTTTCCGATTTTCATGTTTTTCGGTTTGTGTTGCCTGGGAGGACATTATTTAGTTCTCGGACTTTTCTATATTTCGGTCGGCAGTGTACTGTTTCTGATTTTCATGTTTTTAGGTTTGTGTTTCGTGGTTTGAGATTGTTTAGTTCTGGGCTTTTTTATAATTCGGTCGGCGGTGCACTGTTTCCGATTTTCATGTTTTTCTGTTCGTGTTGCGTGGGTGGACATTATTTAGTTCTGGGACTTTTTGAAAATTCGGATGGCGGTTCACTGTTTCCGATTTTCATGTTTTTCGGTTTGTGTTGCCAGGGAGGACATTATTTAGTTCTGGGACTTTTTATAATTCGGTCGTCGGTGCACTGTTTCTGATTTTCATGTTTTTCGGTTTGTGTTGCATGAGAGGACATTATTTAGTTCTGGGACTTTTTTATAATTCGGTCGTCGGTGCACTGTTTCCGATTTTCATGTTTTCGGTTTGTGTTGCATGGGAGGACATTATTTATTTCTGGGACTTTTTTATAATTCGGTCGTCGGTTCACTGTTTCTGATTTTCATGTTTTTCGGTTTGTGTTGCATGGGAGGACATTATTTAGTTCTGGGACTTTTTTATAATTCGGTCGGCGGTGCACTGTTTCTGATTTTCATGTTTTCGGTTTGTGTTGCATGGGAGGACATTATTTAGTTCTGGGACTTTTTTATAATTCGGACGGCGGTTCACTGTTTCCGATTTTCATGTTTTTCGGTTTGTGTTGCATGGGAGGATATTATTTAGTTCTGGGACTTTTTTATAATTCGGTCGGCGGTGCACTGTTTCTGATTTTCATGTATTTCGGTTTGTGTCGCATGGGAGGACATTATTTAGTTCTGGGACTTTTTTATATTTCGGTCGGCGGTGCACTGTTTCTGATTTTCATGTTTTTAGGTTTGTGTTGCCTGGGAGGGCATTATTTAGTTCTGCGAATTTTTTATAATTCGGTCGGCGGTGCACTGTTTCTGATTTTGATGTTTTTCGGTTTGTCTTGCCTGAGGGGACATTATTTAGTTCTGGGGCTTTTTTATAATTCTGTCGGTGGTGCACTGTTTCTGATTTTCATCTTTTTCGGTTTTTGTTGCCTGGGGGGACATTATTTATTTCTGGGACTTTTTTATAATTCGGTCGGCGGTGCACTGTTTCTGATTTTCATGTTTTTCGGTTTGTGTTGCCTGGGAGGACATTATTTAGTTCTGGGACTTTTTTATAATTCGGTCGGCGGTGCACTGTTTTTGATTTTCATATTTTTCGGTTTGTGTTGCCTGGGAGGACATTATTTAGTTCTGGGACTTTTTTATAATTCGGTCGGCGGTGCACTGTTTTTGATTTTCATATTTTTCGGTTTGCGTTGCGTGGGAGGACATTATTTAGTTCTGGGACTTTTTTATAATTCGGTAGGCGGTGCACTGTTTCTGATTTTCATATTTTTCGGTTTGTGTTGCGTGGGAGGGCATTATTTAGTTCTGTGACTTTTTTATAATTCGGTCGGCGGGGCACTGTTTCTGATTTTCATGTTTTTCGGTTTGTGTTGCCTGGGAGGACATTATTTCGTTCTGGGACTTTTTTATAATTCGGTCGGCGGTGCACTGTTTTTGATTTTCATATTTTTCGGTTTGTGTTGCCTGGGAGGACATTATTTAGTTCTGTGACTTTTTTATAATTCGGTCGGCGGTGCACTGTTTCTGATTTTCATGTTTTTCGGTTTGTGTTGCCTGGGAGGACATTATCTCGTTCTGGGACATTTTTATAATTCGGTCGGCGGTGCACTGTTTCTGATTTTCATGTTTTTCGGTTTGTGTTGCATGGGAGGATATTATTTAGTTCTGGGACTTTTTTATAATTCGGTCGGCGGTGCACTGTTTCTGATTTTCATGATTTTCGGTTTGTGTTGCCTGGGAGGACATTATTTAGTTCTGGGACTTTTTTATAATTCGGTCGGCGGTGCACTGTTTCTGATTTTCATGTTTTTCGGTTTGTGTTGCCTGGGAGGACATTATCTCGTTCTGGGACTTTTTTATAATTCGGTCGGCGGTGCACTGTTTCTGATTTTCATGTTTTTCGGTTTGTGTTGCATGGGAGGATATTATTTAGTTCTGGGACTTTTTTATAATTCTGTCGGCGGTGCACTGTTTCTGATTTTCATGTTTTTCGCTTTGTGTTTCCTGGGAGGACATTATTTCGTTCTGGGACTTTTTTATAATTCGGTCGGCGGTGCACTGTTTCTGATTTTCATGCTTTTCGGTTTGTGTTGCATGGGAGGATATTGTTTAGTTCTGTGACTTTTTTATAATTCGGTCGGCGGTGCACTGTCTCTGATTTTCATATTTTTCGGTTTGTGTTGCCTGGGAGGACATTATTTAGTTCTGTGACTTTTTTATAATTCGGTCGGCGGTGCACTGTTTCTGATTTTCATGTTTTTCGGTTTGTGTTGCATGGGAGGACATTATTTAGTTCTGTGACTTTTTTATAATTCGGTCGGCGGTGCACTGTCTCTGATTTTCATGTTTTTCGGTTTGTGTTGCCTGGGAGGACATTATATCATTCTGGTACTTTTTTATAATTCGGTCGGCGGTGCACTGTTTCTGATTTTCATGTTTTTCGGTTTGTGTTGCATGGGAGGATATTATTTAGTTCTGTGACTTTTTTATAATTCGGTCGGCGGTGCACTGTTTCTGATTTTCATGTTTTTCGGTTTGTGTTGCCTGGGAGGACATTATTTCGTTCTGGGACTTTTTTATAATTCGGTCGGCGGTGCACTGTTTTTGATTTCCATATTTTTCGGTTTGTGTTGCCTGGGAGGACATTATTTAGTTCCGTGACTTTTTTATAATTCGGTCGGCGGTGCACTGTTTCTGATTTTCATGTTTTTCGGTTTGTGTTGCCTGGGAGGACATTATCTCGTTCTGGGACTTTTTTATAATTCGGTCGGCGGTGCACTGTTTCTGATTTTCATGTTTTTCGGTTTGTGTTGCATGGGAGGATATTATTTAGTTCTGGGACTTTTTTATAATTCGGTCGGCGGTGCACTGTTTCTGATTTTCATGATTTTCGGTTTGTGTTGCCTGGGAGGACATTATTTCGTTCTGGGACTTTTTTATAATTCGGTCGGCGGTGCACTGTTTCTGATTCTCATGTTTTTCGGTTTGTGTTGCCTGAGAGGACACTATTTAGTTCTGTGACTTTTTTACAATTCGGTCGGCGGTGCACTGTTTCTGATTTTCATGTTTTTCGGTTTGTGTTGCCTGGGAGGACATTATCTCGTTCTGGGACTTTTTTATAATTCGGTCGGCGGTGCACTGTTGCTGATTTTCATTTTTTTCGGTTTGTGTTGCATGGGAGGATAATATTTAGTTCTGGGACTTTTTTATAATTCGGTCGGCGGTGCACTGTTTCTGATTTTCATGTTTTTCGGTTTGTGTTGCATGGGAGGATATTATTTAGTTCTGGGACTTTTTTATAATTCGGTCGGCGGTGCACTGTTTCTGATTTTCATGATTTTCGGTTTGTGTTGCCTGGGAGGACATTATTTCGTTCTGGGACTTTTTTATAATTCGGTCGGCGGTGCACTGTTTCTGATTCTCATGTTTTTCGGTTTGTGTTGCATGGGAGGATATTATTTAGTTCTGGGACTTTTTTATAATTCGGTCGGCGGTGCACTGTTTCTGATTTTCATGTTTTTCGGTTTGTGTTGCCTGGGAGGACATTATCTCGTTCTGGGACTTTTTTATAATTCGGTCGGCGGTGCACTGTTTCTGATTTTCATGTTTTTCGGTTTGTGTTGCATGGGAGGATATTATTTAGTTCTGGGACTTTTTTATAATTCGGTCGGCGGTGCACTGTTTCTGATTTTCATGATTTTCGGTTTGTGTTGCCTCGGAGGACATTATTTAGTTCTGTGGCTTTTTTATAATTCGGTCGGCGGTGCACTGTTTCTGATTTTCATGTTTTTCGGTTTGTGTTGCCTGGGAGGACATTATCTCGTTCTGGGACTTTTTTATAATTCGGTCGGCGGTGCACTGTTTCTGATTTTCATGTTTTTCGGTTTGTGTTGCATGGGAGGATATTATTTAGTTCTGGGACTTTTTTATAATTCGGTCGGCGGTGCACTGTTTCTGATTTTCATGATTTTCGGTTTGTGTTGCCTGGGAGGACATTATTTCGTTCTGGGACTTTTTTATAATTCGGTCGGCGGTGCACTGTTTCTGATTCTCATGTTTTTCGGTTTGTGTTGCATGGGAGGATATTATTTAGTTCTGGGACTTTTTTATAATTCGGTCGGCGGTGCACTGTTTCTGATTTTCATGTTTTTCGGTTTGTGTTGCCTGGGAGGACATTATCTCGTTCTGGGACTTTTTTATAATTCGGTCGGCGGTGCACTGTTTCTGATTTTCATGTTTTTCGGTTTGTGTTGCATGGGAGGATATTATTTAGTTCTGGGACTTTTTTATAATTCGGTCGGCGGTGCACTGTTTCTGATTTTCATGATTTTCGGTTTGTGTTGCCTCGGAGGACATTATTTAGTTCTGGGGCTTTTTTATAATTCGGTCGGCGGTGCACTGTTTCTGATTTTCATGTTTTTCGGTTTGTGTTGCCTGGGAGGACATTATCTCGTTCTGGGACTTTTTTATAATTCGGTCGGCGGTGCACTGTTTCTGATTTTCATGTTTTTCGGTTTGTGTTGCATGGGAGGATATTATTTAGTTCTGGGACTTTTTTATAATTCGGTCGGCGGTGCACTGTTTCTGATATTCATGATTTTCGGTTTGTGTTGCCTGGGAGGACATTATTTAGTTCTGGGACTTTTTTATAATTCGGTCGGCGGTGCACTGTTTCTGATTTTCATGATTTTCGGTTTGTGTTGCATGGGAGGATGTTATTTAGTTCTGGGACTTTTTTATAATTCGGTCGGCGGTGCACTGTTTCTGATTTTCATGTTTTTCGGTTTGTGTTGCCTGGGAGGACATTATTTAGTTCTGTGACTTTTTTATAATTCGGTCGGCGGTGCACTGTTTCTGATTTTCATGTTTTTCGGTTTGTGTTGCCTGGGAGGACATTATCTCGTTCTGGACTTTTTTATAATTCGGTCGGCGGTGCACTGTTTCTGATTTTCATGATTTTCGGTTTGTGTTGCCTGGGAGGACATTATTTCGTTCTGGGACTTTTTTATAATTCGGTCGGCGGTGCACTGTTTCTGATTTTCATGTTTTTCGGTTTGTGTTGCATGGGAGGATATTATTTAGTTCTGTGACTTTTTTATAATTCGGTCGGCGGTGCATTGTTTCTGATTTTGATGTTTTTCGGTTTGTGTTGCATGGGAGGATATTATTTAGTTCTGGGACTTTTTTATAATTCGGTCGGCGGTGCACTGTTTCTGATTTTCATGATTTTCGGTTTGTGTTGCCTGGGAGGACATTATTTCGTTCTGGGACTTTTTTATAATTCGGTCGGCGGTGCACTGTTTCTGATTTTCATGATTTTCGGTTTGTGTTGCCTGGGAGGACATTATTTCGTTCTGGGACTTTTTTATAATTCGGTCGGCGGTGCACTGTTTCTGATTTTCATGTTTTTCGCTTTGTGTTGCATGGGAGGATATTATTTAGTTCTGGGACTTTTTTATAATTCGGTCGGCGGTGCACTGTTTCTGATTTTCATGTTTTTCGGTTTGTGTTGCATGGGAGGATATTATTTAGTTCTGGGACTTTTTTATAATTCGGTCGGCGGTGCACTGTTTCTGATTTTCATGATTTTCTTTTTGTGTTGCCTGGGAGGACATTATTTCGTTCTGGGACTTTTTTATAATTCGGTCGGCGGTGCACTGTTTCTGATTTTCATGTTTTTCGGTTTGTCTTGCCTGAGGGGACATTATTTAGTTCTGGGGCTTTTTTATAATTCTGTCGGTGGTGCACTGTTTCTGATTTTCATGTTTTTCGGTTTTTGTTGCCTGGGAGGACATTATTTATTTCTGGGACTTTTTTATAATTCGGTCGGCGGTGCACTGTTTCTGATTTTCATGTTTTTCGGTTTGTGTTGCATGGGAGGATATTATTTCGTTCTGGGACTTTTTTATAATTCGGTCGGCGGTGCACTGTTTCTGATTTTCATGATTTTCGGTTTGTGTTGCCTGGGAGGACATTATTTAGTTCTGGGACTTTTTTATAATTCGGTCGGCGGTGCACTGTTTCTGATTTTCATGTTTTTCGGTTTGTGTTGCATGGGAGGATATTATTTCGTTCTGGGACTTTTTTATAATTCGGTCGGCGGTGCACTGTTTCTGATTTTCATGATTTTCGGTTTGTGTTGCCTGGGAGGACATTATTTAGTTCTGTGACTTTTTTTATAATTCGGTCGGCGGTGCACTGTTTCTGATTTTCATGTTTTTCGGTTTGTGTTGCCTCGGAGGACATTTTCTCGTTCTGGGACTTTTTTATAATTCGGTCGGCGGTGCACTGTTTCTGATTTTCATGTTTTTCGGTTTGTGTTGCCTGGGAGGACATTATCTCGTTCTGGGACTTTTCTATAATTCGGTCGGCGGTGCACTGTTTCTGATTTTCATGTTTTTCGGTTTGTGTTGCATGGGAGGATATTATTTAGTTCTGGGACTTTTTTATAATTCGGTCGGCGGTGCACTGTTTCTGATTTTCATGATTTTCGGTTTGTGTTGCCTGGGAGGACATTATTTAGTTCTGGGACTTTTTTATAATTCGGTCGGCGGTGCACTGTTTCTGATTTTCATGTTTTTCGGTTTGTGTTGCCTGGGAGGACATTATTTAGTTCTGGGACTTTTTTATAATTCGGTCGGCGGTGCACTGTTTCTGATTTTCATGATTTTCGGTTTGTGTTGCCTGGGAGGACATTATTTAGTTCTGGGACTTTTTTATAATTCGGTCGGCGGTGCACTGTTTCTGATTTTCATGATTTTCGGTTTGTGTTGCCTGGGAGGACATTATTTAGTTCTGGGACTTTTTTATAATTCGGTCTGCAGTGCACTGTTTCTGATTTTCATGTTTTTCGGTTTGTGTTGCCTGAGAGGACATTATTTAGTTCTGTGACTTTTTTATAATTCGGTCGGCGGTGCACTGTTTCTGATTTTCATGTTTTTCGGTTTGTGTTGCCTCGGAGGACATTATTTAGTTCTGGGGCTTTTTTATAATTCGGTCGGCGGTGCACTGTTTCTGATTTTCATGTTTTTCGGTTTGTGTTGCCTGGGAGGACATTATCTCGTTCTGGGACTTTTTTATAATTCGGTCGGCGGTGCACTGTTTCTGATTTTCATGTTTTTCGGTTTGTGTTGCCTGGGAGGACATTATCTCGTTCTGGGACTTTTTTATAATTCGGTCGGCGGTGCACTGTTTCTGATTTTCATGATTTTCGGTTTGTGTTGCCTGGGAGGACATTATTTCGTTCTGGGACTTTTTTATAATTCGGTCGGCGGTGCACTGTTTCTGATTTTCATGTTTTTCGCTTTGTGTTGCATGGAAGGATATTATTTAGTTCTGGGACTTTTTTATAATTCGGTCGGCGGTGCACTGTTTCTGATTTTCATGTTTTTCGGTTTGTGTTGCATGGGAGGATATTATTTAGTTCTGGGACTTTTTTATAATTCGGTCGGCGGTGCACTGTTTCTGATTTTCATGATTTTCGGTTTGTGTTGCCTGGGAGGACATTATTTCGTTCTGGGACTTTTTTATAATTCGGTCGTCGGTGCACTGTTTCTGATTTTCATGTTTTTCGGTTTGTGTTGCCTCGGAGGACATTATTTAGTTCTGGGGCTTTTTTATAATTCGGTCGGCGGTGCACTGTTTCTGATTTTCATGTTTTTCGGTTTGTGTTGCCTGGGAGGACATTATCTCGTTCTGGGACTTTTTTATAATTCGGTCGGCGGTGCACTGTTTCTGATTTTCATGTTTTTCGGTTTGTGTTGCATGGGAGGATATTATTTAGTTCTGGGACTTTTTTATAATTCGGTCGGCGGTGCACTGTTTCTGATTTTCATGATTTTCGGTTTGTGTTGCCTGGGAGGACATTATTTAGTTCTGGGACTTTTTTATAATTCGGTCGGCGGTGCACTGTTTCTGATTTTCATGTTTTTCGGTTTGTGTTGCCTGAGAGGACATTATTTAGTTCTGTGACTTTTTTATAATTCGGTCGGCGGTGCACTGTTTCTGATTTTCATGTTTTTCGGTTTGTGTTGCCTCGGAGGACATTATTTAGTTCTGGGGCTTTTTTATAATTCGGTCGGCGGTGCACTGTTTCTGATTTTCATGTTTTTCGGTTTGTGTTGCCTGGGAGGGCATTATCTCGTTCTGGGACTTTTTTATAATTCGGTCGGCGGTGCACTGTTTCTGATTTTCATGTTTTTCGGTTTGTGTTGCCTGGGAGGACATTATCTCGTTCTGGGAGTTTTTTATAATTCGGTCGGCGGTGCACTGTTTCTGATTTTCATGTTTTTCGGTTTGTGTTGCCTGGGAGGACATTATTTAGTTCTGGGACTTTTTTATAATTCGGTCGGCGGTGCACTGTTTCTGATTTTCATGTTTTTCGGTTTGTGTTGCCTGAGAGGACATTATTTAGTTCTGTGACTTTTTTATAATTCGGTCGGCGGTGCACTGTTTCTGATTTTCATGTTTTTCGGTTTGTGTTGCCTCGGAGGACATTATTTAGTTCTGGGGCTTTTTTATAATTCGGTCGGCGGTGCACTGTTTCTGATTTTCATGTTTTTCGGTTTGTGTTGCCTGGGAGGGCATTATCTCGTTCTGGGACTTTTTTATAATTCGGTCGGCGGTGCACTGTTTCTGATTTTCATGTTTTTCGGTTTGTGTTGCCTGGGAGGACATTATCTCGTTCTGGGAGTTTTTTATAATTCGGTCGGCGGTGCACTGTTTCTGATTTTCATGTTTTTCGGTTTGTGTTGCATGGGAGGATATTATTTAGTTCTGGGACTTTTTTATAATTCGGTCGGCGGTGCAATGTTTCTGATTTTCATGATTTTCGGTTTGTGTTGCCTGGGAGGACATTATTTAGTTCTGGGACTTTTTTATAATTCGGTCGGCGGTGCACTGTTTCTGATTTTCATGTTTTTCGGTTTGTGTTGCCTGGGAGGACATTATTTAGTTCTGGGACTTTTTTATAATTCGGTCGGCGGTGCACTGTTTCTGATTTTCATGTTTTTCGGTTTGTGTTGCCTGGGAGGACATTATTTAGTTCTGTGACTTTTTTATAATTCGGTCGGCGGTGCACTGTTTCTGATTTTCATGTTTTTCGGTTTGTGTTGCCTCGGAGGACATTATTTAGTTCTGGGGCTTTTTTATAATTCGGTCGGCGGTGCACTGTTTCTGATTTTCATGTTTTTCGGTTTGTGTTGCCTGGGAGGACATTATCTCGTTCTGGGACTTTTTTATAATTCGGTCGGCGGTGCACTGTTTCTGATTTTCATGTTTTTCGGTTTGTGTTGCCTGGGAGGACATTATCTCGTTCTGGGACTTTTTTATAATTCGGTCGGCGGTGCACTGTTTCTGATTTTCATGATTTTCGGTTTGTGTTGCCTGGGAGGACATTATCTAGTTCTGTGACTTTTTTATAATTCGGTCGGCGGTGCACTGTTTCTGATTTTCATGTTTTTCGGTTTGTGTTGCCTGGGAGGACATTATCTCGTTCTGGGACTTTTTTATAATTCGGTCGGCGGTGCAGTGTTTCTGATTTTCATGATTTTCGGTTTGTGTTGCCTGGGAGGACATTATTTAGTTCTGTGACTTTTTTATAATTCGGTCGGCGGTGCACTGTTTCTGATTTTCATGTTTTTCGGTTTGTGTTGCCTCGGAGGACATTATTTAGTTCTGGGGCTTTTTTATAATTAGGTCGGCGGTGCACTGTTTCTGATTTTCATGTTTTTCGGTTTGTGTTGCCTGGGAGGACATTATCTCGTTCTGGGACTTTTTTATAATTCGGTCGGCGGTGCACTGTTTCTGATTTTCATGTTTTTCGGTTTGTGTTGCCTGGGAGGACATTATCTCGTTCTGGGACTTTTTTATAATTCGGTCGGCGGTGCACTGTTTCTGATTTTCATGATTTTCGGTTTGTGTTGCCTGGGAGGACATTATCTAGTTCTGTGACTTTTTTATAATTCGGTCGGCGGTGCACTGTTTCTGATTTTCATGTTTTTCGGTTTGTGTTGCCTGGGAGGACATTATCTCGTTCTGGGACTTTTTTATAATTCGGTCGGCGGTGCACTGTTTCTGATTTTCATGATTTTCGGTTTGTGTTGCCTGGGAGGACATTATTTAGTTCTGTGACTTTTTTATAATTCGGTCGGCGGTGCACTGTTTCTGATTTTCATGTTTTTCGGTTTGTGTTGCCTCGGAGGACATTATTTAGTTCTGGGGCTTTTTTATAATTAGGTCGGCGGTGCACTGTTTCTGATTTCCATGTTTTTCGGTTTGTGTTGCCTGGGAGGACATTATCTCGTTCTGGGACTTTTTTATAATTCGGTCGGCGGTGCACTGTTTCTGATTTTCATGTTTTTCGGTTTGTGTTGCATGGGAGGATATTATTTAGTTCTGGGACTTTTTTATAATTCGGTCGCCGGTGCACTGTTTCTGATTTTCATGATTTTCGGTTTGTGTTGCCTGGGAGGACATTATTTCGTTCTTCGAATTTTTTATAATTCTGTCGGCGGTGCACTGTTTCTGATTTTCATGTTTTTCGGTTTGTGTTGCCTGAGAGGACATTATTTAGTTCTGGGACATTTTTATAATTCGGTAGGCGTTGCATTGTTTCTGATTTTCATGTTTTTCGGTTTGTGTTACCTGGGAGCACATTATTTCGTTCTTGGACTTTTTTATAATTCGGTCGGCGGTGCACTGTTCCTGATTTTCATGTTTTTCGGTTTGTGTTGCCTGGGAGGACATTATTTAGTTCTGGGACATTTTTATAATGCGGTCGGTGGTGCACTGTTGCCGATTTTTTTATTTTTGTTATGTGTTATGACGATATTTAATTTTGGGGGTTACTTTATAATGCCGGTCGGCGATGCATTTTCGATGATGAACTTGGTTTTGAGACGTGTTCGAATTCATTAATTCCGGTGATTTATTTAGGCTAATTATCGTATGTGTGACTGGATTGATCAGTTTAGTTTGTGGAAACATATTTGTGTAGTGATTTAATTATTGGAGAAAGAGGGGGGGGGGACGGTTTCAGGTATTTGTAGTATATGGGAAGGCAACTATATTTTCGTTGTTTATGGTTTTTCTTAAGAATATGTGGTTGTGTGGGATGTTTTTAGTGAAATCGCGTTTTTTTTTTGTTACGTTGTTTCTTTACAACGCAAATTACCGTTTCCATGGTAACGGTACTTTGCGTTTGACGTAAACTAGGGTTTTTCGTTACTATGGTAATTTTTCCGTTTACTATGGTTTTTTCTAGAGACCCCTGTTTGGGTTAGGGTCTCGGGGGTTGTGGGAATCAACTAAAAGGGCCGTTTTGTTACGTTGCGTCAAAAACAAAATGGCGGCTGAGGCCCGCGATCTGTACTACTGCCTTCGTCTATACTCCTCTATATTATATACAGGAAATTATCCTTTTCCTTTATTGTAAAGTATTAATATTCAATAAAATCTGCGTTAAAACACTTGATAAATTCCTTTATCGCCAAATGGCTGATGTAATAATTTCGATTATTTCTCTGTAAAAATCTACGTAAAGTTCCCGTCTCTGCAAAGTAAAAATTAGAATTTCATTCCGTGCTGATAATTTTCTCATAAACACAGCACTCAGTGCATTTATTGAAGTCCTCTACTTTTGAGAGGCGATTACTTTAAAGAAAAACGTTAATTTTGAGGTGGCTCGGTCCAGTCCGGTAGCCTATGACTAACCAAGCAAACGTCTCCAGATAACTTTGAAAGGAAATCTTATATTTTCGCCACTTCTTAATACTTGAGAATGTCACTACATCGTGAAATTATAAGTAATGTTTGATAAATCATGAAAATTTAGAGAATTACCAACCTTTTATGATAAGTGTAATCCCAGAAATGGATCAAAGAAGGGGTTTTCTCCCAGTGAGCGAGCTGGTTCAACCAACGTGATTCAACCTGTGGAAATGACTCAGCAGCATGAGCTTTCCGGGGAGAGTCACGTGAGAAGGTTGCGATAACGCTTGTTTACCTCCCCACTTCCTAAAGATAAGACTCGACTCAGAAATTCAGACAACACATATATTTCGCTTTAAAATTTTTTATTGATATCAAAGTATTTGGAGATACAATGACAATGCGTAGTTTTACACATGTAATGATTTCCATTGGTTTACAATTTTATACATTTCACAATGATGCTTTTTTTCACATTGATTATAGATATACTTCACAGCCTGCTTACAACAATGCAGGTTAACAGAGGAAATGGCTTTACATACAGCTGTCTACATACAATAATGACATGCAATATTTTTACATATACAGGGTTATATGCATACATTCGGATAAAATTATCATATTTTCATACATATTAATATATAGCTCAAACATATTAAAATCACAGTGAACAAAATATTCGTTTTTCTGTTATATTATTTTTTCATCGTTTTTTAGTGACCGTACGAAAGGGGGTCATAACCATTTTCTAAAATGTATCTTTTATCATCAAATGGTGACAGACCAAGTTTTACACCTTTCACTGCGTGAAGATGATGGTTACTACTTTGAATCCTTGTCAAATACACTCGACAAGGTGATTTGTTTATCAAGCAGTCTCTGCATTCCTTGTGACGAAGGGTTCTTTTTACGATGTATTTGGGGACTTCTTTCCCCGTCTTCTTCTCCTCATGTAAACTCAGAAGAGAATACATTTTAAAACGAAGGCCCGCAAATTGTTTGATAGGTACTCCTGAAAGTTCATCTTTTATTTTACCTAGTACCTTTTTATTATGTGTACTATGCAAAACATGATCTATGTGATAGTCGGACGTATCGAAATGATCTATATCAGCTTTCATATCAGCATACACGTCCTCGGTTTGAAGCTCGTAGCACAGTGAATCTGTATCAGTGAACAATAATTTGGCTTTTTCTCCATATTTCGGACTAATATAGTCATAATGAAAGCTATACATCAATAGTTTACTAATATCTAGAATACTGAAACCAGCATAAATAGGTCTGTTGAGTTTCAATTTAGTTAGCTTTGATTGCACACATGCGAGGTCGTTGTCAAAAACACGAAAAGCATGAAAAGCAGGGGATGCTACGAGTTTACATACTCTCTTCAAGCTCTGAGTCAATTCAATTTTCACTCGATTTCTCAAATTTTCCATCGTTTTTCCAAACACAGCATTATTCCTCAGTTTGAAGAAGTCGTTCTCGCAGTCGTTTCTAGCTTTCTTCTGCTGATCTGTATTAAATTCTATATATGGTTTTTGCCAGCAAGACTGATTAAATTCTAAACACAATGTATTTTCTTCAGCTGCTTACCGAAGGCTAAATATTGTTTCATATTACGGTAATGAAGGACATATTTTTCCTTAGAATTTAGATTTGGGGCTAATTTCACGACTGACTGGGTTGTATTTATTCCAAGGCTTTGGGCAACCTCTTGACAATATGGTGATAGCATGCTGCTGGTAATCTGAAGTTTCTCAGGGGCTAGTGGATAATCATTATGCTTGTCGTGTAGAGAAACTGGATAATCTAAATCAACTTCCAATATGTACCCTTTATTCGAATCATCAGCAACTGTCGTAATATCTAGATCTGCTATTTCTTCTTTATTAAGCCATCGAAAATCGCTTTGAGGGAGACATTGTGACATTGCCCATCCATAAAGATTGTTGGCATCGTAGTGCATAATGTATTTAGAGGGCAACTGAGGATCATAGGTGTCCAAATACTTGTTGTTTGCAGTACTAAAACGATTGCATATCACAGAAATTCCCCCTCGTATGCCTTTTTCCAGGAAAAGGTACATTGTAGGGTCAGTTATCAACTCAAGATTTACATTTGTCATTTTTTTTTTGCCAGGCTAATCCAGGAGCCGTGTAAACATGACAGGGATCGATTTCATAGTATCAGATGCATAGTTTTCTGAAACTTTCGAAAACATCAGCTAAGAGGAGCACGTCATTCTTCAGGTACAAGTCATGATACCAGCCTAGATTTTTTATGTTGAATGCATTCCATACTCTTATTGCATGGACGTAGTCTTCTTCCCCTATCGTAATCTGTAGTTCCCAGGTTCGAGTCCCAGCTGGGTCAGCGTTGAGATTTATCTCCGCAAAATTCCCCGCCTGGTCCGCTGCCAGTAGGGGACACCGATGGGCTTGGAAAGGCCGCCGTCCGTCGGATGGGACGTTAAGCCGTGGCCCCGTGTGCGGGAGAGCCATACCCTGTGCACGTCAAAGAACATGATGGATGGCCTTGACGGGAGGCTACCATCTGTCTCCCAACATGTGTTTCAGTGGGTCCTCTCCCCCAACCTTCTCTGAGCCTTCGGGATCCATGTGACCTGGCCATTTAGCCCATGGTGTGCAAAAAAGTGCCGCTCAGAGGTAAAACAACCCAACCCAACTTCTTCCTCTAGCGCTTCTTCTGTGAGTTGGTTGTAAAATGCTTCACGTGGTGGTAATACTGTTTCTTCAAACTTTTCACTGTTGTCGATGTAATCATAGGGGTAAACTCCTTTTCTCAAAACCAAGTGTAGCCTTTCAGTTTCAACATGTTCCTTTAAAATATGGAACTCACCTGGTGATAAATTATTTACTAGCTTTTCAAGAGATGTGCTTAAAAACTGATACGAGTCTATAAAATATAATGTCCCCAGGGAGAAGGCTATGTATGTTTCCACGTTATTGAGAAGGCAATTAATCTTCTTATTTTTGATTCTGCCGATTCCTTGCATAATAAGATGGCTATCATATCCTCTGAGGTTGTGAAAGACAACTAGGAATCTATCGGTTAACTCAAAGTTCAGACTACAGGAATTATGGGTAGCTCCTCGGAATTTACCAGTTATATGATCGTGATCTCTCACACGATCTGCTCCTAGGGCACGCTTACAAATATGGCAGTCAGTAGCGTTGTGAAACAGTTTCTCTTCATGATTTGAGAGTTTCATTGGCTTTATCATCGACAGTAAATTTTTGATGTTTTCTTCTTCTATAAGCAAACGTTCTAAAAATTCTTCTACTACATTAGGACCTCTATAAATTACTGGAGGTTTATAGCTGCAGCCGTCAGGCCCAACAACAAGATATGCAAATCCACAGGGTTCATGATTTGCTGTGATAGTGGTGTGAGATTTTGCAGGGTGAAGCATACAAGTTCACTTTCACTAGGAATGATTCAAAGTCGGCATAAATCACGTATGGAACGGACTGCTGAAACTTGAAATTTGCGAATTTCAGCCATTTCTCTTCTTCAGTTGGAAATTCTACTCTTTGGGGGTCCATGTTCTTGACAATAGGGAACATGATCCTTCAAGAGTGATTTATTTGCGAAACGATGAAGGCAGTAATCACAGTAGAAACTTACACCGTTATGTTTGGTGAGAGGACTGAGAAGTCCACTCATATTTTTAATGGAGCAATAATGCTGCTTTTCATCATCTGACAACAGTAGGAGTTTTGCCTGCGCTTTAAATCTGAATGGTGTGATGTAGAGCGGGAACACTTCTCTCTCGTATCCAAAAACATTGACAGAAATGTTGTTCATTTTTTCGAATTTAGATATTTGATTTATTGTTACAGGGAAAATTAGACCAGATGTGTTTAATTTTTCTTCTAAATGTATATAGTTGTTAGGACGTTGTGGATTATCTGTGGCAGGATACAAAGAGGCTAAAACAGACCAGACGCAACATTTTTGATCAGAATTACATACATTGACAATAGCGTGTTTTAACAGTAATTCTCTGGGAGTAGGGATATAACTAGACCCTGCAAGAGGGATATATTTTCCAATGTTCATTTCAGCGTGGAGTACGGCATCCAATGTCCATCCACTATGTACTCCTTCAAATTCTTCAAATGAGGTCTTTATCTTCTTACACGCTGAATCCAGTTCTTTGTTTAGGGATGATGTAGGAAGACTTGTGACACAGTTACTTCGGGAAAATGGAGTGCAGTGTTCGAAAGTAGAAGGGGAAACTTTTCGCCTGAAGCGCACTTGCACGGTAAGGTACCATTTAATGCTACCTTTCGAGATCAATTCTTCTTTCAGATGGGTTATGAGTGACTCCTGCGAGGATTCAAAGAAAAAGGTGAGGTCAACAGATGTTTCATCCGTTGCCACCAACTTTTTCATTTCTTCTTCCACCAATTTTTTCATTTCTTCTGTAAACTGGCAGGGGTCTTCAGGGTCTGGTTTTTGTTTCTTCTGGGGAATCCTTTCATCTTCAGAACATTTTCGCTTATTATTGTGGTGCTTTCTTTGATGGCGCAAAAGACTGTCTTTTCTCCCAAACTCCATTGCACACTCTTCACATTTGTACGTTTTCCTGGAGGTGTGGGATAACTCGTGACGTCGGACGTCATCTCTCCTTGAGAATGTCGATTCGCATTGAGAGCACTTAAAGAGGTTATTTCCATCATGAGTTCTCTTATGACGAATGAGATGGGTCTGATGAATCAAAACCTTCTCACATATATCACATGGATACATTATGAAACTTTTAAAGTAACTGATTTATACTACACGAGGACGTGGAGAACTATCACTATTGGCTTCTAACAGTTGAAAAAATCACGGAGACGCAGCAGCAGAGAACTGTCACTGTCAACGTTTGACAACAAAATGAGGATTCTGACTGATGGATATCGTATTTATACTAGAAGAAGGACTATCCCGCAGAAACTGGAATAAAAGACTGTCCCGCAGAAAAAGGAAAAATGCTATTGGGTAAAAATGAAAAAACAACAACAAAAAAAGATGAAATCTTTGATTTAAAAATAAATTATTTGAAATTATGTAAATTATTGTGGGGAAAATATTGACCTGTATGTGTGACGAATAAATGTGACGAATAAGATTGACCTGTATGTGTGACGAATGTGTGACGAATAAATGTGACGAATAAAAAAGACCCGGCTCCACTTTAGAACACAGGAAGGCGGGTCCCATAGGATTAACATTAACCCGCCTCTGTTCCAGAACTCTCATTATCCCCCTACTAGCACCTTTGGCACACAATGGTCTAAATCGCCAGGTCACGAAGACCCCAGTGGCTCAGAAATGGTTTGAGAAAGGGAACCGATTGGGCAGCTGTGCTCAGGGTATGGTTATCCCCCACATGAAACCATGACTTGATGCCCCATCTGACAGAAGGCGTCCTTTACCAAGCCCATCGGTGTTCCCCTTTCTAACCGAGCACGGGGCGGGGGTTAGCGATTTGGCCGAGAAATGACCTGTTTGCCTCTTGAGGAAGAATAAGACTTTTATAAGAATTCTAACTTAGTGTTATGGGAGTCGACTCAGACACCAGCACACCAGACTCATAATCTAATGTTCTCAAGTTAAAGTGACCCCTTTGTGCATGCATTGAGAATATTTCCGTTAACATTTGCTCGGCCCTTGGAAATAAAGGGAATATAGCGGCTTGATAGGATATTAAGCTATTGTCCCGTGTGCAGAACACCCGCAGCTTGTACACGTTAAAGAAAACGTCTTGGTCGAAGGCTTCCATTTGTTTTCTTAATGAAAGTGCTGCTCAAAGGTATAACAACTCAAACCTATTTCGGAAATTTTATTTTCACAATTGTTAAAAAGATTTCCTATTTCACTTCCTATGCATTCTCTTCAATTAAACAAAATTTCGTATTTCAATTTCTCTCTGCTTTTTCAGATTAATCAAACTTTCTTCCAGCAGTTCCATTATGGTCCCTCTTGCTAACCATGATTTTTTAATTCAGTTCCTTTATAACCCCTCCTGTTAACCAAGGTTTTTCTAATCATGTTTCTTTAAGACCTTTCCTGCTAGCCAAAATTCACCATTCAACATTTACGTGCCACCTCCTCGTGATCACGACTTCCTACATCAGTTTTTCACTCTCCTTCCGGTTGATCGAGATAAGTTTCTTCACTTCCTTTAAACTTCCTCCTGTTCACTAAGATTTCCCCCTTCAATTCATTAACGTTCCATCATGTACTCCAAGATTTTTTCATTCCGTTTCATTCTACACTCTCCTGTTTGCCAAGATTTCTACCTTCAGTTCTTTTATCTTCCCTTATTTTTCACCAAAATTTCTTCTTTCAGTTTCTTTGTCTTGCATCTTGCTTGCCAATATTTTTTAAGTATTTTCTTTTATGTTCCATCACATTTACCAAGATTTCTTTCTTTAGTTTCCAAAAATTTTCTCTTATACTATTAATAAAAATTCCTTCTTATCATTCCTCTATGTTCTCTTTATCCAGATTTCTTTCTTCAGTTTTTTTATGGTCGATTCCCTTTACTAAGATTTCTTCCTTCAGTTTCTTTCTGCACTTCTCTTTTAACTAAAAATTTCTCCTTCATTTCATTTCTATTCCTTCTGTTCGCAACGATTTGTTCTTTCCATTCTTTTTTTTTCCTTTCTTCTTTTATTTTGCGTTTTCTTCTATTAGCCAAAATTTCTTTCTTTGCGTTTCGTTCTTTTCATCAAGATTTCTCTCCTTTTTTGTTCCATACCAAAATTTGTCCCTTCACAGTCCCTCTTTCTTCTCCCTTGTTGTCCAACATTTCTCCATTCAGTACCTCTTTGTTCTCTTCTGTTATTCAAGAATTCTCCTTTCCAATCCTCTTTGTTCCTCTCTGTTATCTAAGATTTCTCCCTTCAGTCCCTCTTTGTTCTCCCCTGTTATCCAATATTTCTCCGTTCAGTTCCTCTTTTCTCTCTCATCTTATCCAAGATTTCTCCTTGCAGTCCCTCTTTGTTCCTCAGTGTTATTCGAGATTTCTCTCTTCAGTCCCCCATTCTTCCCCAGTTAATTAAGATTTCTCCCTTCAGTTCCTCTTTCTTCTCCCCTGTTATCCAAGATTTCTCCCTTCAGTCTCGTTTTCTTCTCTCCTTTTAACTAAGATTTCTCCCTTTAGTCCTTTTTTGTTTTCCCCTGTTAGGCAAGCTTTCTTCCTTAAGTTTTTTTTTTAAACTTCGATCACGTTTACCAAGATTTCTCCTTTCAGATCCTTTATATTTACTCTTACTAAGATATCGTCCTTCCTTTTCTTTACATATTATTCCTTTATATTGTCTCCTGTTTACAAAGATTTTCTCTTCACCTCCTTTATGTTTCTTCCTCTTTACTACTATTTTTTCCTTCCCTTCTTTATATTCTTTCATGTTTTCCACGATTTCTTCCTGCAGTTCTTTTACGATCCATCTTCTTCATTAAGATTTCTTCATTCACTCTCTTTTCTTTTTACAAAGATTTTTTCCTTCCATTTGTATTCTTTTGCGTCTTCCACGATTTCTTCTTTCCTCTGTTTTCTACTCTTTACAAATTTCTTTTTTTCATTTTTATTTTGCGTTTTCTCCTGCTAATCAAAATTTCTTTCTTTAGTTTTTTTACCAAGATTTCTTATTTCTTTTCCTTTGTGTTTCGCCTTGTATGCTAATCTGTATCTTTTCTATTCGCCCAACAATATTTTCCGTAGCAAATGAAATCAACAGGGACAATTTTTCTAATTTAAAACGATATGCGGTTGATTTGTTACACTGGGGAAATCATGAGATCGGAAAAGGACTAAATGCATCACTCTTTGTATCTGGTTGATAAAGTGGAAAAGAAAGGATGTTGGAAAATCCTGAGGCTGTTGGACAAACTTCAAGCGTGAATATTTACGATGGATTTTCATGATTATGTATGTTGATAGAGCTTTCCATGAATTTTTAGTACATAAATTAGCAAAAGAAAACATTAAATCTCACCAATATTCGCAACTATCAATAAATGTCACTGAACAAAACTCAACTGATCCCGAGTTCACGAGGATATTGCACGAGATATCAAGCAACCTAAGAATTTAGTATGGTAAAAGAATTCAGAATAAGATTTATGAATTTTTACTATTTATTATGCAAATATATTTAAAATGAAATTATTACTATTTATTATGCAAATATTTACTGTGCATGAGGTCGAATACTTAGCGCGCATGTCTACTGATCAAAGAGATTCGAGTTGGAGCCCTGGAAAGGCATGGATATTTTCTTTCCTGTATCGCATCTTCTGCTGAGGTCTCGCCATCTTTGCAGATCTTTGGCGCATTATACTAAGAGGCTCCTCCTCCTCTCAGACCTCTGGTGAGTAGCTGCTTCAGGGGCAATTTATTTTC
The DNA here is from genome assembly GCA_038380435.1 of Ryuthela nishihirai. NCBI lineage: Eukaryota > Metazoa > Arthropoda > Arachnida > Araneae > Heptathelidae > Ryuthela > Ryuthela nishihirai. Next base: position 2,254,732 of record JAWZYU010000025.1, read on the forward strand.
ATTATTTTTATTTGCATGCTTCTAACCTATTCATTCTTTATTAACGCAATTGCATGCAATTATATAACTGAATAATAATAATAATTTTATTCATCATCCAATTCAACTTCAACAGATATTTCTTACAATTTCATAATATATATTTTAGAAAAAACATTTAGTCTAAATGGGAATAAGAACATCAAATAAGAAAAACAATAATACAAGGGAAAAATAAACAGATAAATAAATATTAACAATATAATTAATAATATAATTAACAAAACTAAAAATATTATTTTTTAACATTTTTTGCTAAGGGGTTTTAAATCCATCCAGGCTGCAAAGTTCACTTCTAAATGGAATTCAGGCCACAAATCACAGCTAGATATGACACACTACATAAAATTATCGATTACAGTTGATAATCTCAAAATAGGCTATTTATCAAAATATGTAGCTGAATTGAAATCAAAAATTGAAACAAATCAGGCTTTCAGAATCAATAATATTGCGAATATATTTTTAAATTCTCTTTTAAACAAAGAATTAAACAGTTTTGGTGCTATGAAAATAAATGATGTTGCAAAATATTTATGCATTATATTTTTTATTACATCTTAAACGATTTCTTTCTTTTCATGCTCATTGTTCAACAACCCTCGACCCCCTCCACCTCAATTTCTTGAAGAATAGTTTCCGGCCGCCTGCCTCTATTTGACAGTATTAAGCGATCACCATATTAATTTTTAAGGCGAAAAAAGTAAGTGTAAAGAGAAAGTTTCGGAATATCTTTTGAAACCCAACAGAAAAACTTCCCACATTTAATAAAATTGAAATTCCAAAGAGGATTAATTCCATGAATGCTTTATCCCTTCCCCTAACGCCTGTGCTTGAGAGAACACAGATCACGTGATCCCATTACAAGTGCGCGTGTGCAAAGCGTGTGCCACACCACTCCCACCCTCCCGCCACGTAGCGCAAAAGCCGGAGAATTTCGAAAGCGGCGGCGGTATCTCTCTTCCCGCAGAAATCCGGAACGGAAATCAATCAGTGACCAATAGAGGCGAGCGCGAGACGGGAGCGCCACCAGTGAGCGCACAACTTACTCATTGTTTGGCGCGCCCACAGTGCCTAGCAGACAAGCATCGCGAGCGGTGCACGGAGCACGCTGGTAGCGTGGTCGTTTGTTGATGCGTGTTGTTTGTTGGTGTGTTTGTGAGTATCGCGAGACTTGAACGCGCTGCATGGAAGTGGATTACCCCGTTGCCGGAACGAGCTTCGCCGCGTGAGGTGTTCGCAGGTCTCGTTGTGCTGGAATTGCCCGGATTCTGCAGATAGCAAGACGTCATGTAAGTGCTCTTTCTCGATTTCTATTTCGCTGAGAGCATCTTAGCTTTGCTGCAATTCTGCTGATGGTTAAGGAGCACGTTGGGTTCCTTTGCATGAACAAAGGCCATCTTTCTATAAATCCATTCAGTTAGGTTATTGTTTCCTCCCAATGGAGGAACGGGAAGGAGGAGGGATTTCATCTGTGGATTCTCTTCAGGTGCTTGCGATCATTTTGTCTGTACAATTAATTTGTGCTATATTATAGCCGCCAATGGGATAAATCCCTTTTTTGAAGAACAGGATTGTTGAAATGATGCCCGCGATCCAATCTTGCCATATGGCGTGCAGAAAAACACGGATTATTAGATTGTTATCCTGATGAAAAATTGGATAGAAGTTATTTTTTCTGTTTAGGAGCAAAAGTTATCGGAAGCAAGCTTTCGATGCAAGGAGAAGTTCTTAGTCGAAACGGAAATTTGTAAAAAAAAAATGTTTGAACCCAAATATTTATAATTTCCTTCCTAACGATAACTGTAAATTTTTTATTTTAATCGATGTCGTAATAATGTGAGAATAATTCACACTGTGACCATCTGCCGGATCTAGGGTGGGACGAGTGACCAGCGACCGGGCGCACATATAAATTTGAAAATTACTTTTAAGAATTTATTGCTAGGTGAATATTTTTGCAGTTTACAGCATATGTTACTTAGATTATATGTTAAATCCATAGAGAGAAAAATAAAGTATTTTTTATATAGACATTTGAAAATATACTATTTCTTTTCCAATCTTTTTGTTTATGTCGTTGTTTTTTGCAAAAAAATTATGTTTATAGTTTCCTTTTCATTATTTTTATTTCAATTTGTAAGTAATATATAAGTAGTCCTCGCAGTTACGTTAACTTTGTGATAAATATGCGTAGCATTGTACAATTTTATTAGTCAATTAATCTATTATGATTGGCTGTGGAGGGGGGGGGGGGGGGCGTGTCTCATAATTTTTCCCCTGACGCGAGATTACCTGATTCCGACACTGACTGTGACGTCACAGATGTGAACCTGGAGAAAGTGCGAATCGTGAACGGGAAAGGGGTGAGGTTAATTCAGGGGACTGGATTGTAATTGTTTGTGTTTGCATGGAAGGAGGTGAGAATTTTTTTTTTTTTTTTTTTGGGGGGGGGGAAGTGTAAGAAATCCACCTCCCCCAATAATATATTTTAATCGTATTACATAAAAAAATACGTCTGTTTGATTAAAAGGATATAGGAAGGGCACAATGTGCTCTCAGAGCAGAGCATATTGTGCACCAAACACTGTGCGCTTTAAAGAATAGGAATGATGGCTTTGAGGAGACCTAACAGCTCCCCAGTGGGTCTCCTACTCCTCACATTATTTTGAGGGGGAGATGTAAGAAATCCACTTCCCCCAATAATTTGCTTGAACCGTCCTTGTGGCCTGGCCATTTACCGCATTATGCAAAATAAAGGGAATAAATTATTGCTCATCAGAAGGATGTCAGAAGAGCTAACACAATTTGTGTTAGCTCTTCTGACATCCATCGCATTGTCACATTTCTTTGGGCGTTATTATTTTTCCGAAACAATATCTATTGCGTAAATAAACAAATATTACGATGTTTTGTTTTTTAAGCTCTCCGAGTGGTTAGCACGCTTGGCTACTGATCTAAGGGACCTGGGTTCGAGCCCCGGGTAAGGCATGGATGTATGTGTCGTTTTTCTGCAGAGGTCCTGCCATCCTCTCAGACCTTCTACTATGGCATATAAACTGACAGGCTCCTGTCAGACCTCTGTGGCAAGCAGCTGCTTGAGGGGGTATTTATTTTTATTTATTTTAAAATCGACTTGGAAGCGGATTGTTGTGGTATGATGTAAACGATTGCCTGCTTTATTTGCTTTGTTGGTTATAGCGAAACGACACGTTCCTGCAAGAAATGGTTTAGGGTTTATTAACCCTCCAGTGTACACTTTGAATCTTAGAGTACCAAAGGAAAATATGTTATTAAATTATGATATTATAACTAAAGAAGATACTCTAGTCAGTCTCGTTTGTCTATTAAAAAATTCCTTCTAAATGGTGAAAAATATATTTGATTGGTATGATGATACTACCGCTTTAATTTCTTTTTCCTCTAATACAGGATAATTTTAAATATTAGAAATAGAATAAATAATAAATACCCCCTCAAACAGCTGCTTGCCACAGAGGTCTGACAGGAGCCTGTCAGTTTATATGCCATAGTAGAAGGTCTGTGACGATGGCGAGACCTCAGCAGAAAAACGACACAAACATCCATGCCTTACCCGGAACTCGAACCCAGGTTTCTCTGTGATCAGTAACCAAGCGCGCTAACCATTCGGCCACGAGGTTGCTCTCTGAGCGGCACTTTTTTTTTGCACAAAATTGGTTAAATGACCAGGTCACAAGCGCTCAGAGAAGATTGTGGAAGGGGGACCACTATACAGATGGCAACCTCCTGTCAAGGTCATCAAGCGTGTTGTTTAACATGAGTAGGAAGGATTTTTGCCCATCCGACGAACGGTGGCCTTCCCTTGCCCATCGACGTCTCCTTCCTCGCCGAGGGCAGAACTGGAGTTAGCGGAGACATTTGCAAATGATAATAACTCGCTGAAATCTCTTTCCGTGTGGAAGTAGTGAAAGTTCTAATTCGGCGTGATAAGTTGCAGGAAGGTGTTGTCCCCTACTGAAAGCAGTTTGAGGTCACCTTCTTCGCAGCTGTTGATCTGCCGCTCGTTTTCGCTCGTGATGAAAAGAGAAACAGAGTAACGCCTGCTTTTGCAAGCGAAGTTGTTCCAGGTTAGCGCGAATTGGTACAAAGTGATTTCGAAATCGTTGTGCGGGTTGAAAGACTTCTTGAAGGAGAAAGATCTAGAACCTCTTTGCCAATGGCTAAATTGTTAGCGTGCAGAATAAGAATGCCTGGGTTCGAATACCGAACAAAGACACGGATGTCCCCTTTTTAAGAGATGTATCTCTGCTGAGGTTCTGCCTAGAACACCTAAATATATATACAGGGTGATTCAAAACTCTTGGGCCAAACTTTAAGGGGTGATAGAACACACCTAAACAAGCACTTTTCACTTTTCGTCATACAATGAATGGTCGGAACTCAAGCGGTGAAGCGCTAGAGGGCGCTTTCCAGTGAACACTTATAAGCGTTGGTTTTCCCACTCGTCGTCATTTCTACCGTGGATTGCAGAACTGATGGCTTCCCTCGCATTCCCGTCCACAGTTCTGTACGTGAAATGCATGTCTGCCTTCTGATTCGTGAAACAATCCATCTGTTCTGCAATCCACGGTAGAAATGACGACGAGTTGGAAAACCAGCGCTTATAAGTGTTTACTGGAACGCGCCCTCTAGCGCTTCACCGCTTGAGTTCCGACCATGCCTTGTATGATGAAATGTGAAAAGTGCTTGTTTAGGTATGTTCTATCACCCCTTAAAGTTTGGCCCAAGAGTTTTGAATCACCCTGTATATGAAACTTACTTATAATTTAGCCAGGTCGATGGTAGACTACCTGTAAGAGAAAAAAACAAAAACATGAATTTTTCTGTTCTTTAACTTTTGTTTACAATAAATACTCGTAATATTAAAGAGTTTGCTGCCAACGGAAATGAAAAACATTATCTGAAACACATTGTATAATAGTTGGGGGGGGGGGGGTTCAGTCAGCAGCGCGCCAGGCTAGTAATTAGCAGTTCCAACTGGGACAACGTTGAGATTTATCTCCGCTAAACCCGCACCCTGCTCTCCATCAGAAAGGGAACATTGGTGGGCTTTGAAAGGCTGCCGTCCTTCAGATGAGACGTTAATCCGTGGCACTGTGTGCGGGAGAGCCATACTCTGTGCACATTAAAGAACACAGTGGATTGCCATCCCCTCCCCGGTCTTCTCTGAGCCCTGGTGACCTATCCCATTGGGTCCAAAAAAAGTGCCGCTCACAGGTAAAACAACCCAACCCATTGCAAAATAACGTAGACAGCATTCGAATCCAACCCTAATGAATATACGTCAAAATTATCAATATAAATAACCTTCGCGTCTCCAACAAACACAACATGGGATCATTCACCTCCTCTCCTCCCCAACAACCCCCCAACCCCTTTTCCATCATCAATTTAAAGCTCGCTTTAATCATTTCCAAAAGTACTCCATTGGACTGACCCCCCCCCCCACCACCTTTTGCATTAGGAAGATTAAACCCTATCTCTCCATAATTTATATCGCAAAGCTCAAAAGTCTTTCAGTCACGTGGAATGCGAAGATCATTAATGAGCTTGGGACGTTATTGACACGCACGTGCTTTCCCCTCTCTCCTCTTACATCCCTCGCAGACGAGATAAAAGCCGATGACCAAGCAACGGCGGCGGCCCAGAGACTACGTCTGCCCGCAATGCACGATCTTCGAAAGACCCAACTTTCATATCGAACCATTGGCGAGATTTCCTCCACCGCGGGAGAAAGGGGAGGTTGCGCACCTCGTGATGGATGTTGCCAGATCTCCCTTTCCTTGTCCGAGTCGCCTCGCAGATGCCGCTGCCAGGATTCTGTAATCGTTCACATCACTCACGAGCTATTATTGACGACGACATTGGGTATTGGAACTTTGTTCTAGCAGAGATGCTCCGTCGATGCTGATCCCAGATGCGGGGATGGATGCGACAACATCTCATTAATGCATTCTCTCCTTGCACTCTCTTCTCCCGACACGAATCCCGTAACGAACTCTATCACAGCTTCTCGATGTGTGCCTGAACATGTGCGCTTTCCCTTGTTAATTATCTGTGATCCGGCTTCATGATCCGACATGTGCTTCGTGGTTTATTCCTACAACCCAGCATGGTGTTTGAGATTTCATCCTCTCCTCTTACTCTCTACCTAATTCTGCTCTCATTCCACTCTATGAAAGGGGGAGGGGGCTCAGTCGGTGACGATCCAGCTCGTACAGTCGCTCAAAAAATATCCGAACTCTAGGGTTGATTACAGAATTCAGAAAAAATATCTGGCAACGATTTTTTTAGAAATTAGTGATCTGGCAACCTTCGTGTCACGTGACGAACACGTACACGAAGGTTGTCAGATCATTAATTTCTAAAAAAATTCTGTAATCAACCATAATGTTCGAATATTTTTTTGAGCGACTGTACATGTCGTTTTATGGATGTAGGATGACGAACTTTAGCAAATAATTCTTGTCCCTCATTCCCTCGTTCCGATCGGATGAGGAATGTCATCTTTTTCGCTTTGGGGGACAGCGCGATTGAAAAGCGAGGCCACTCTCCTCCATCCACCTGACCCATCCTCTCAGAGAATGGTCATTGTTGGGGTGCCTTCAGTAGCATTCTTCCAAAATCCCACCCATCCCGACAAACCCAGAATTCCACTGCAAAGGGGGCAACAATCCCAAGGTTACTCCACCGCCTCCACTGCAGGAACATTTTCACAGACTAAATCGCCTCCCCTCGGGGCACAGAGATGAGGGAAGGTGGGGAATGGGGGTGGGAGTGGGGTGGAAGATCAATGACGTCGCACAGACCGGAAGTGGTCGCTGTGCTCACTCGGGTGTGCGATTTTTAAAGAGAAATCGGATTGGTAGCCAGAGCACGTTCCATGTTCTTTTCACGCTCGTCGGCAACGAACTGACGATCGTGATAAGCACAAGGTGGGATTTCGACCTTTGAAAGGGCGATTGTCGTTATCGGAAGAAGTGCGACTCGGGAGGGAGGATGGAGAAATGGGGGAGAGGTTGTTCTTCCTTTGGTTCTTTTGTCCAATGACACGTTAATGACGTTTCCGTTCTGTGGACGAAGGGTTAAAAAAAATTAAAGACGTTGATGGCGTGTCTAATGAAATGAAAATGATAATAAATGCTAAGCTACTTTTCGTGAAAGCAAAGCCTACTCCTCTGGGTAAAGGAAAATCAATGCATCATCTAATGCTACGTTATTCTGGATTGAATAGCTGATGTCCTCGATTGAGCAACATACGTTGTTGAAGAATTTTTTTTAAATAGGGTCTCATGATTCATATTAAAATATTTACACACTAAATGCCGAACATTTTTTTTACAGCAGCCTAACGAAAAATAAAAATAAGTCAACTTTTGGTTTAAGAATTAACCCATAAAAAATTTCGACGAATCACCAGACTACATCACTTGAGATGGTGGAGGAGGATTGTTTTGCAATCTTGAGTGCGTACAGTGGATCAAAAAGTCGTCAGGTCATATAATACCTCCCTTAGGGGCTTTTGGGTTGGGTTGTTTTATCTCTGAACGGCACTTTTTGCACACCATGGGCTAAATGGCCAGGTCACATGGACCCCGAAGGCTCAGAGAAGGTTGGGGGAGGGGACCCACTGGAACAGCTGTTGGGAGATAGAGGGTAGCCTCCCATCAAGGCCATCCAATCTGTTCTTTAACGTGCACAGGGTATGGCTCTCCCGCACACGGACGGCGGCCTTTCCAAGCCCATCGGTGTCCCCTACTGAACGTGGGCAGGGCGGGGAGTTTGGCTCCCTGAGGGGTAGGATGGAGAATTGAGGAAACACTCTAGGCCTCTCTGTGAGGGGAAGTCTTCTATGAAAATCATCCAGTGCATTTTTCAACATGAATGGGATCACGCTTTAACTTCTGATGGACGTTTTGTGAGAATGACATCCCAATATTTAAATTAGTAACAGGTGTCACAGCAGATACCCTCTATGTGTCCCCATCAACCAAGGATTCGTTTTTTTACATATTTTTATGTTTTCTGTAAAAAAAAATACCTTCTCAAGCAGCTACTTTGCCATAGAGGTCTGACAGGAGCCTGTCAGTTTATAAGAACCTTAAATAGCTTTCGTTTTTCCTATTTTTAAAAAACGTGATCGCAGTTCTTGCGATAATTATAGAGGTATCAACTTACTTTCTGTTCCAGGTAAAGTTCTTTGCATGATTGCGCTTAATGGAATTGAGAATCTAGTTGATGGACATTTGCGTGATGAACAGTGTGGATTCAGATATTTTCACTTAGGCAGATTCTTGAGAAATGTTTAGAGTTTCAGAAACTTTTGTTGATTTCAAAAATTCTTTTGACTCTGCTGATCGCCATGATTTGTAGTTGATTGTGAGATCGTGTGGCATACCGGACAAGTTAGTTAACATAATGAAAGCTCTCATACCGGACAAGTTAGTTAACATAATGAAAGCTCTCATACCGGACAAGTTAGTTAACATAATGAAAGCTCTCTATAATAACATTGAATCGTGTGTGAGAGTTGGTAAGGCTTGTGGCAATTGGTTTAGCATTGCTAGTGGAGTTAGACAAAGATGCATTTTGTCTCCTTTTCTCTTTAGTTTGATTATTGATTATGTTATGCGGAATTCATTTCAAGGGAAAGATTTTGGCATTAAATAGTCTGGAGATACGAAAATTTCTGATTTAGATTATTCTGATGATTCAGCCCTTTTGGCAAATGATGTTGATGAGATGAACTCTTTCATTCGAACTGTTGATGAGACTGGTAGTAGAGTAGGTTTGGTTATTAACAGAGAGAAAACTAAAGTGATGAAAATTGGTCAGGCAAGCTGTGATTCAGTTAATCTGAATGGCTGCAGTCTTGGTGTCACAGTTTAATTATCTTGGGAGCTAGGGATCTGGGTTCGAGCCCCGGGTAAGGCATGGCTGTTTGTGTAATTTTTCTGCTGAGGTCCTGCCATCCTCTCAGACCTTCTACTTTGGCATTTAAATTGACAGGCTCCTGTCAAACCTCTGTGGCAAGCAGCTGCTTGAGGGAGTAATTATTTATTTTTATTTATTTATGTAACAGATGCTGGTGATGTGAGGCATGAGATTAACAGACGAATAGGGATTGCTGCCGGGACTTTTAAGAATCTATGGAGAGTGTGGAGAAATAGGCGTATACACCTGAAGACTAAAATTAGACTGTATAATAGTTTGGTTCTTTCTAGGGTTAGTTATGGTAGTGAAACATGGACACTTTGCAAAACAAGATAACAGAAAACTTGATGCTTTTGATTCTAGATGCTTACGCAGTATCTTGGCATTAAGTGGTTCAACTTTGTAACTAATGATGAGGTTAGGCAAAGAGTCGGCAACCTCCTTTAAGCAGCATATTGTGCAGAGAGCGACTCCGTTGGTTTGCCCTTATCGATAATTATAGATTAGCGAATAGGGTTATGAACAGTGTGCCTAAAGGCCTCAGAAAGAGGGGGAGACCTAAGATGCGGTGGGCAGACAATAGGACCTTGTTAGAATTGGTGTGCAGTGGCTTGATGCAGAAGATGTAGCTCAGGACAGATATGCTTGGAGAACTAAATTGCACAATCTGGTTGGACCTCCGTAGCCCATGGCTGCTTGAAGATGATGATGATGATGAAACAGATTCAGCGCTTTTTGTCAATAGAAATATTAATTTTAGTTACTAACTTAAATGGGTTTTTCATATATCACACACCAGGAGTTGTCAGCATTCTTAAACCTGCTGACAATTAGTAAAAAAAAGTTTGTATAGAATTTAAAACAAGTGATGACATGCTTGTTAGTAAAGGGGTTCGGCAGGACCGTATTTTAGGTCTTGTTCTATTCTAGTTTTTTTTTCAACGATTTTCGCAATTTAAAGTTGAATGGTTCATTAACTTGTTATGCAGACAATGCAGCGATTGTATTCCCTACGAGAGATAGAACTGAACTTCACTTTAAAGTTGTACCACAATATGGTATTTGTAGTTGGGGTGATGACTATGGTGGCAATTTAAGTAATTTGTTTCATTTTCATCAGTATCTTTTCTCTCATCCAAGGTACATCATCAGTACCTTCCTCTCTATCATCAAAACTAAAGGTGCTTTCGTATCGCTTTCTCTCTCATCATAGGTAACGCATCTTTTATATATGCTTCTCTCTCATCATAGGTAACGCATCTTTTATATATGCTTCTCTCTCATCATAGGTAACGCATCTTTTATATATGCTTCTCTCTCATCATAGGTAACGCATCTTTTATATATGCTTCTCTCTCATCAAAGGTACGAGCATCAGTATCTCTTCTCTCATCCAAGGTACATCATCAGTACCTTCCTCTCTATCATCGAAAGTAAAATCGTATTTTGTATCGGCTTCTCTCTCATCAAAGGTACGAGTATCATTGGTGGAGCATCAGTATCTCTTTTCTCATCCAAGGTACATCATCAGTACCTTCTTGTCTATCATCGAAAGTAAAAGGCATATTTTGTATCTCCTCCTCTCTCGTCATAGGTACAAACATCTTTTATATAGCTTCTCTCTCATCGATTATAACTCAGTATTTTTCTTATCTGAATCACCGAAGATGTGAACATATCGATATCTGTCCCTCTCTCATCGAAGGTACGATCATCTTCATTTCCTTCTTCTCTCTGATCGAACAACGTGCACCATTATCATCATTATTTTTTCTATCGTCGAATGACTACCGGAAATAAAGTGAAAAATGCAACACGAACTGGGAAACTTCAGATTACAAGCTTGACGCTTAGTGAAAAAAATATTTGAAAGAAAACAAAAAGACTAAAGAGAAAAATTAATTTCAGAACCAGTTAAAAGCTTCGACAGCTCATTTTAGAATTTTTTTCCTACCACGTGACATACTGGGAAAGATGTCGGAGATCACGATTCATTGATAACTGAGAGCATCTCTGAGTGTGTGGTCATTAGTAAATCGAGTTGATTAAAAGGATCATTATGGCGGTGGCTATTATGATAATGATGTGGAGGAGGATTGCGTTGGTGGCAATTATGATGATGACGAAGAGGATTATTATAGTAGTGATAATTATGATGATGTGGAAGAGGATTATTATAGTAGTGGTAATTATGATGATGAAGAGGAGGATCATGACAGTGGTGGTGATGATGATGGGGTGAAAATGAATTTAATTAATGAGAAAAAGTGCTTTAAATGAAGAGAAGTAAAACATCTTTAAAATCATGAAGCAAACCACGTCATTTGGGTCGCTCACTAATTGCAATGAAAGCAGTTTGTCACCGCCGCGTGATTCATAGCAACCCACGTTCCTTCCTCGTGACCGTTGCTGAACGATTTGCGTAGAACAGGAAGCGATCATGTGATTCAGGCGGAATTTCCTCTTCGTGGGTGAAGTAGAAGAACTTCGTACATTTTACAATCAGTCGCACAGTTAGGAAGAGATGAAAGGAACTTCCTCTTTCTTGGGATGTGATCGAGTTCGGATCGTTTCAACTCCCTTTTTGTTTTTCGTCTTTAAATGGCAAGGTCACAAAGCACCCTAAGAGGAAGGGTGAACACTCCTCCCAAGGTTAAATAGGGTAATCCCACCCTCCTTGTTGAAAAGAAAATTGTTACATACATTAGTCACAATTTGGGCATTTTCGTAACACATCATTTGAAAAGATTTCACAAAAGTAACAAGTGCATTTAACACCAAGAATTTTTTTTACATGTTTCCGACAAATATCAACTGAAGAACATCGTGTGGCTTCTGGCGAATAATGAAAAATTATTTTTCAGATAGAATGAAGTTAGTTATTTGACGAATAATTAGTTAGTTATTCGCCCTAATGGATGATTCCGAAAATACTAATCCTAATACAGTATTAATACTTATCCAACCCAAAAGGAATGTTTCAGCTATCCCTTAAATAATTCCTTTTTTTTTATCCCTCTTGGGGAGGGGCTGGGGATTGTTTTTGCTGTAAATGAAATCTCTTAAACATTTGGGGCGGGGGTGGCTCAGTCGGTAGCGCGCCAGGCTCCTAATCTGTAGTTCACAGGTTCGATTCCCAGCTGGGTCAGCGTTGAGATTTATCTCCGAAAAATTTCCCGCCCTGCCCACGGTCAGTAGGAGACACCGATGAGCTTGGAAAGGCCGCCATCCATCGGATGGGACGTTAAGCCGTGGCCCCGTGTGCGGGAGAGCCATACCCTGTGCACGTTAAAGAACACACTAGATGGCCTTGATGGGAGGAGTCCACCATATCTCCCAATAGCTGTTCCAGTGGGTTCCCTCCACCAACCTTCTCTGAGCTTTCGGGGTCCTCGTGACCTGCCCATTTAGCCCATGGTGTGCAAAAAAATGCCGCTCAGAGGTAAAACAGCCCAACCCAACTCTTCTACCACCATCAAAGCGAAATCTCTGTCATATATTGCAACATTATTTTTAAGTATCGCATTTTACAAATTTGAGGCCCTCTAACGTTGGAAGTTAAAGTATTTGAAGATTATGAAAAAAAAATAATAATTCTAATTTTTTCATTGTTATACAACCCAAAAATGGATTATTTTCCAGTTATCTCTTGAAACAAAGAAGTTGAATTTCTGCAGACGGACAGGGAAAATCATTAGCATGGAATTTCGTAAATGATGTAAAAAAACTGACGATGTTTTACAGAAATTTTTAAAACAATAACAGCATGAATTTGAATTTTCGGAGTATGAAGTTGTTGAAAATCTTAAATTATCGCTGTAAATTAAAATAGTACAAATCTGTATAACATGATTATTTTTTAATGCCTGTAAGATAGGAAATTCTCGTTGAAACCCAAAGTGCAAATTTGTACAATCGTATCATTATTTTATGTTTTTTATGTTTGTTCTACAGGGAACTTTTGACAGACAGTCGGGAAACGATCTTCACATTACAGGGATGCAATTCGTAGATGCTCCCTCCGCCTCCACTGGAGATTGCAGGTGCCGCAGCCTCTTTCGTGATTAGCTGTAGTAAGCTTCTCCATTATCCGCTTTCTCCCTGCCAGCATCATCACAACATCTTCAATATCTCCCTCAATGGCGGGTGATGTCTCTCCCGAAACACATTCGCACACTCTTCAACAGCCACCGCCGCCCAAAACGACCCTGCTCCGTTGCTGAATTTCATTACTTCCGGTGTCGTTTCTTTCGCAGTTCAAATTTGTATTCTCTACCCCCCCCCACCCCACCCTTTTTCTCACAGAAAGAACCAACAATAAAAGCCCTCGACTTGACAATAAAGGCAAGCACAAAGGCAGCGTCGCGAGCGCAACAGAGAGAAAAAGAGATAATGCTCGCTCCTGTTATTTACAGCATTGTAAACACAGAAGATACATTGTTGGATTTTGTGCCTTAAATTGGCTGTTTTATGGAACCCATTAAAGATATAAATCTCTGTGTTTGGGGCAGGTTTGCTTTGGTTCATTACGCGAGCGTAGCGAAACAGCCTTAATGAAACTCTATCGAATCGGGGGGGGGGGGGGGGGGGGGGGGAATAAGAAGAGATTAAAGTCAGTGGAATTTGGACGATGATGAAATATTTCCGATTTTATAAGAAAAATAAAAACAGATCGTACATTTTCTCATTTGGCAAATCGATTACGGTTTTAGTTAATGGGTTCGTGTTGCGATGAGATTCGGTTTGTGGATTTTCCTCGAATGGAAGGATTTCGAATGCAGAAGGAAAATTCATCTGGTGCATTAATGAAAAGAGGAAGATCGGGAAAATGGGAGGGAGAGGGATTTGTCGTTCATCGGTTGTAAAAGGAGAGCTTAATATTCACTTAAAAGGAGCTTAGCATGTTGTGGGAATCAAAAATGTGTAGGTAATGTTAGATAGGCAGGTTTGTTTGGATTCATTATACAAATGTGAAGTATATTTCAATCTCGGCCAGTTTCATTATCCGATTTAAAAAAAAATTAATAATTAAAAGCACTTTGATGTATTTTTAATTTTTGTTACTCTGTGAATCAATTCCAACGAGAAAAAAATGAACAAGCCAAGTAGGCATTCCCCAAACGTTTTCTATATCGCGCTTTCTTTGGTGATTTAATGAAGTGTGGGGGGGGGAGCTCTTTCCACCTAAATAAAATTAAAAATAAATACCCCCTCAAGCAGTTGCTTGCCACAGAGGTCTGACAGGAGCCTGTCAGTTTATATGCCATAGCAGACGTTCTGAGAGGATGGCGGGACCTTTGCAGAAAAAATCAAATACACCCATGCCTAACCCGGGGATCGAACCCAGGCCCCTCTGATCAGTAGCCAAGCGTGCCAACCACTCGGCCATGGGACGGCTTTTTCCACCTAGCGTCCTCTATTTCCTTCCTCAATTAAATCTTTTACGCATTTTGTTATTATATTAATTTTTTTGGAGGGTGGTGGACGATGATTGGTCAATTGGCAGCGTGCAAAGCTCGTAATTTGCAGTTCCCAGGTTCGAGTCCCCACTGTGACAAAGTTAAGATTCACCTCCGTTAAACCCACTTTCCCGTCCACGTCAGAAGGGGACACAGATGGGCTTGGAAAGGGACATAATTTTTTTTTTAAACTACAAGTTTATCTCCTCTAACTCTTACATTACCGGTAACTGTTGATCTGACTCTGGTCATATACGTAAATAAATTTTATATATATTTTGAGAGAGATTTTTTATCACCGTAAACAATGGCTTGTTCTCCGATAGGATCGTTATGCAACTTCTGCACGACTCGTAAATTGGGCATCGCCTTTATAATTTTACGCTGTATAAAAAAAATAAATAAATACCCCCTCAAGCAGCTGCTTGCCACAGAGGTCTGACAGGAGCCTGTCAGTTTATATGCCATAGTAGAAGGTCTGACAAAAAAAAACAACCGAGATGCAATTTCCGGGTAATTCTCCCCTTTTGTGTTGCCAATTCTTGAATATGCATCTCCTGTCTGCTCTCTCTGACGTTGCTCTTGTTCAGGGGTTCTACTTCAACAGACGACTCTGAACAATCTAAAAAATGGCTCTTGGCGCTTTTTTGTTCAACATTGAACTCTGAAATTTTTTTAACGATTTTCGTTAGAAACAGTCACTAAAGCAAGTTGGCAGACGATAGTTTGGCAGCACTGATGCCATTTAAATGCTCCAAATACACTCCAACTTTCATTAAGTTAGGAGAGAAGCCTCGAATTCAAAAGTCACACTAAAGGAATAGCAGATTTCTTAATAATTCTTTTCAAAAGTTTTATTGTATACGCTTGAATACATCTATTTTAAAATTATACGCTATGGTTTTATTTTTGTTAATAAAATAATCTGCGGTTTCTTGTTCTTGTTATGGCTCTTGACCCAATAAAGATTATAATTTGCGGCTCTCAAAATTTGTTGGTTTACTTTTTTTTGCTGTTTTGACTTTTAACCCAAAAAAGGTTCCCGATCCCTACTCTAATTGAATGTTCGCTCTGATGGTTTAATAAGAGATTACGTGGACTTTCCAACTCAAGTTATGAGGAAGGATTGAATGTTATGATGAAGTTATGAGGAAGGATTCAATGTTATGATGAAGTTATGAGGAAGGATTCAATGTTATGATGAAGTTATGAGGAAGGATTCAATGTTATGATGAAGTTATGAGGAACGTTTGAATGTTATGATGAAGTTATGAGGAACGATGATTCACTGGAATGGAGGAGGTTGTTTTATGATTTAAAAAATCTGTTATAAAATCATTAACAACTTCATCTATTCAAATCCTGCCGAGCCTTTAATTCCTGTTTTCGATCCCAGCAGAACAAGGAGGCATCCGCTGTTGTATTCATATTCCTCATGCTAGAAGAAATCGTAAACATCAACTCTGGAACTCACTACTTCCGGATGTTGTGATGCCCATAAATTTTCATATTTGTAACGATTGGCCAAAGCAAGGTCGATTTATCCAAATTTCTAAAACGTTTTTAATTTTATTTGCGCATTCCTCCATCCTCACAGACCTTCTACTATGGTGTATTAAACTAATAGGCTCCTGTCGGATTCTGTGGCAAGCAGCTGCTTGAGAGAATACTTGTTTATTATTTATTTATATGTTGTCAAAGTTTTTATTACTTTCAGCTTTACCATTGCGTTTTTTTCCCTCTCCCGGCCTTAAATTCTGAGACATCTTTTTGTGTCTATGTCTCCTCTTCTCTGCCATTAAACACATTGCAAATAAATTCTTTTCAAATCCTCACAACTGCTGACCATTCAACATTGTGCACTGTATACGTATGTTTTACATACCGAACAAGTTGTGCTTCCTGTTTTTAAAAAGCCTTGAGCGGTGGTTTTAATGTATAGTTTTGCACTATCCCCTGAAAAGAATAAATTAAAATTATAAAGCAAATTTCGTTATCGTTTCGCAACAATTGTTAATAGGACAGATTTAGAGTATTGCTATCTTTTGAAAGGCAAACTGTTTAAAACAACACTCTTTTGCAGGAAAATTAACCCCACCCTCAAGGAGTGGATGGAGTCGTCTGAAATTTAGAAAATATATATTTCAGCTTTTATTTACCCTGAATAGTAGTAGGAGATGCGCAAGCCCACTAGGTCGGTATGTTTATGCACCTGTTATCTGGCGTACCAGTAGTTTCATCACAACCGGCAAGTCCCCCGGAAGTGCTTTCCCCCCCTATGTCGCAATCGTCCACGTTGCCTTCTTGACTTGGACCCCCTATGTCGCAATCGACCGGAAATTGACCTGTGCTGGGCCACGTTGCCTTCTGAACTTTGACCCCTATGTTGCAATCAACAGGAAATTGACCCTGGTGTCGCAACTGTCGTGGCGCTCCTTATTAATAATTCATAATTAAAAATTCCTCCCCCTTTTAACCCCCGGCGCTATCTAGTGCCTATGAGGGACACTATTTTCCCAAAAAATCTTCATTTTAACTCTAATTTTAAGCCCTCCTTCTCGAATAGTCTCGATTTTCCTTTATCGATTTTTCTTTATTTCAGACCCCCCAATGGTTGACTTATATTTTAAACCCTCCACTTGCAGACCCCCTGGTTGACCTATATTTTAAGCCCTACCTATATTTTAAGCCCCCTTCCTTCCCTCGGATTACAAGCCTCAGAATAATTGCACAGAAAAGGATGACACAAGTCTCAATTGTAAAAACACCTCCAAAAAGACCCCCCTGGTTGACCTATATTTTAAGCCCTACCTATATTCTAAGCTCCCTCCTTCCCTCGGACCGGCTGATGCACACCTCAGAATAATTGCACAGAAAAGGATGATACAAGTCTCAATTGTAAAATCAACTCCCAAAGTTGTATTCTTATTAAACCTCCCTCCCCTTAAAAAACTAATCGGTGGTGTCCAATACGTATTTTAGTACATCTCCTGTATTTAAAAACTCTCTAGGTATTCATCTGAAATTTTACAAGACCACTCAACTCTTTCTGAATGACAACGGTCAGAATGCCTAATGCAGCTCTCTAAATAAAACTTTCTTTAACAGAAAATCAACTCTCAAAGTTGTATTCTTATTAATTAAACACTCATCAAAACCACACATCCCTTCTATTAAAAGTTACCTCTATTAAAACTTCACAAACTCACGTCCTTTTACAAGTTCTCTAAATATGTTGTATATTCTCCGTATTTATTCCTTATAATTAAACACTCATCAAAAATTCTCTCACCTTTATTAAAAAATCACTCCGCGGTCGTAATAAAAAAGTTTTCTGTAGATGGGTTTCATCCAAAAAAAAAAAATCCTCCACCTGCAGTGAGATTCGAACCGACTATCTTGGGCTCGATAGCCGGACGCACTCGACTATGGTTTGTACTTAATGTGGCCTAGAAAGGTGTCGAACGGGTCAGACATTTCAAATATTAACCTAATACGTTTTTTACAACCTTCGTATTCTTTATAACTAGTTTTTTCTACGTATTTCTTATAATGAACCCGATAGTCCTTTCACATTAACATATGTATTTTTTATAACTCGCGTATTTTACGTCCGTTTCAGTAACACTTATTTCTTTTAACTCCGTGACTGTTGGCTGTCGCTTACTAGGACTATCCACAGTAACTATTTTTAAAAGACTGGCCCGCAGAAAATGCCGATGGGTTAAAAATTAATAAAAACTGATTATACTCGTCATGATGAAAAATATTGAGGGGTAATAGGGCCGACCTAAAAGACTCAGTGTTCGGATCCTCACCCTGGACTACGTTTCACTGACGGATGGTTAAGTCCTGTGAAATTATTCCAAACGGGGAATCACAAGGGTTTTATTAACGAATGAATCTTGGATCTGTGCTACTTCCGTGTCAGGAGCACTGCCCTACATCGTGAAAACCCACTAGCACTCTTTATCGTGGTTTTCGGACTCGATATTTTTCCAAGTCCCGAGACGGTTCTCCCAATTCTATCCTTTACGATACAAGGGCGTTTCAATGTACCCAATGTAGACAAACCCTTTTGAAATGACGCGTCCTAAACCTCCAAGTGCTGGGCTTATTAAAATTAGTCTCCATCGGGTTGGTCCCGTCAGATATCTGTGTTTCCACGTAGTAATGCTACACTGAAGAAAAGTCGGCTAAAAAACCGTCTTTAACATCGTTTGCGTGCGAACGTATGCAGCATCACGCTGTTGAAATCGGGTAAAAAAAATAACTTTTTTTTTTTGTACGCAGTAGAATGTTCAAAGTACGTTGCAGTTACTGTTGCGTAAAAACTTTAGTTCCATCACGAATGCACGTTAACGGTGTAGGGGAACATTAGTTTTAGCAAATACTTCAACTATAAAAAAAAATAATACAATGTCTCACGCACCCTTTCAACTTACCTGCACTAATCCACTGATATTTTATTTGCAGCTGGACTGATAGTCAAAATTTAGCAAATATTACAAAGAATCTCTCAATTGTAAAAATCAACTCTCAAAGTTGTATTCTTATTAATTAAAACCCTTTCTATTAAAAGTTACCTCTATTAAAAATCTTTTGCTATTCATTTTGCCAGGACTGCTAAACGATTCCCTTTTATTAAATTTCAATTCTTTGGGATTCATTTTTTCCAGCCCCGTTAATCGATCCCCTAGTAAATAAAAACTCTCACTCACCTTTATTAAAATCATCCAGCGCTCGTAATAAATCAGTTTAATCGGGAAAAAAAAAAAAAAAAAAAAATCATTCCCTCGCTAGCGTACCTCAACGTTAATTTCGGGAAAAAGTCTCATCGGATCCAAGGTTCACGTATTTTACTAGAAGAATGACACAGTAATTGTTCCACAGAAAAATTAATAAAATTTGGTTTAAATTATTCGTAGGACTTGTATATAAGATCTACCTTGCAATAGACGTTCAACAGGCTAAAAGTTTTCCAAGTCCGTTATCAGTGTATCGGAAATCGTACATTTCCTGTTGACATCCTTCAGATCGTTTATCCGTGGGTAACAACAGCACTTTCGCCACATCACACGATATGGTGCAATCCTTTCTCAGCTGGAAGATCAAAAGGTCAAATGTCCAGCGCTTCACTGTGTCTGCATTTGTCACTGATAAGGTTTAAAAATAGATGTTTCCTAGAATCCACATTGCCTTCTCAGATTGGACTTTGAACCCTATGTCGCAACCGACCATATTTTAAGTCCTCTTCATAGAACCCCCTGGTTGACTTATATTTTAAGTCCCTTTCTCGAATTTTCTTGTTTTTCCCCTGTTTAACCCATATTTTAAGCCCTCCCCTCTTCATAGACCAACCTATTGATCCACCTATATTTTAAGCCCTCCCCTCTTTAAACCAAATCAGTTTTTGCGCATTTAATCGGTGTCATCCAACGTCCATACTATTTTTAGTACGTCTCCTGTATTTAAAAAAAAAAAAAATTATTGGCTTTCGTCGCCGTATTTGAACGCGCTACCTCAGTGCCGATAGCTGAAGTGTCATCGCCAGGGCGCGGATTTTTGCGGAGCTAAATCTCAACTCTGGCCCTGCTATCCGCTCGACAATATTTGCTACTGATAAAACGATTTCCTTCATTAAAAATAAAAACTAATTAAATAATGAGGTATCACTGGGAAAATACTGGGAAGAACCCAAACTGATTTCGTGCTAAAACATCTCCAGATTTCAGCTTACTTGAAAAACTATTGTTAGAAATGAACCAGTGACTTGAATCACTCAACTTCCATAAGAATACACAATTATGGTACAGTGTCGGGAAGAAATATGTTTCAACGAAATTCAATTGCATGTATTACGATCAGAAAAATAATTTAGTGGACAAAGTTTAAAATAGTTATTAAATGGTACCTTACAGTGCAAGTGCGCTTCAGGCGAAAAGCCTCCCCTTCGAACACTGCACCCCGTTTTTCCGAAGTAACTGTGTCACAAGTCTTCCTACATCATCCCTAAACAGAGAATCGGATTCAATGTGCAAGAAGATCAAGACCTCATTTGAAGGAGCACATAGTGGATACTGTACTCCATAGTGAAATGAACATTGGCCTCTTGCGGGACCTAGTTATATCCCTACTCCAAGAGAATTACTAATGAAAACATGCTATTGTTAATGTATGTAATTCCGACAAAAAATGTTTTGTCTGTTTTAGCCACTTTGTATCCTGCAATAGGAAACACTGAACACTTTAACAACTATATACATTTAGAAGAAAACACATCAGGTCTAATTTTCCCTTTAACAATAAATCAAATATCTAAATTCGAAAAAATTAACATTTCTGTCTGGATACGTGAAAGAGATGTTCCCACTCTACATCACACCATTCAGATTTAAAGCGCACGCAAATCTCCTACTGTTATCAGACGATGAAAAGCAGCATTATTGTTCCATTAAGAATTTGTTTCTATGAAATTCAAAGGGAGAATGCTGTTTTCCATATTATAGGGAATGCAATTAATAATTCCTTGCAGAAGGTTGTCCTTTAGGTTATGAAATAATCTTATTAGAATGCTTAAAATTGAGATGACACACATTAGCTCCTCGGAGAAGCGCTAGCGGGTAGAAGACTATACCCGTGTAATGAAAATATTCATTCGACATAAAAAAAACCTACGCCAATATCGCGTACACTGACGTGCTCCTCTTAGCTGATGTGTTTGGTGGCAGATACTGACCCCTGCTATGTTTACACAACTCCTGCCTTCATACCTGAAGATGACAAATACTAGAGTTGATAACCTACAATGTATCTTTTTGGAAGGCATACGAGGAGGAATTTCGGTGATATGCAGACAACAAGCATTTAGAATGAAAAACTGATTGCAAGTTTGCTTTACTGTCATACAAACCTGAAAAGAGATGAAATGGGTAGTACTTTACCCATGATATACCATGTGACTAGGTCGTTAAATCAAATTACATGCATAAACGAAAATTAGAAAAACAACGAAATGCTTGGTAAATTCAATGAGAATCACTAAAATGTAAAGAGTGTTGGAATATCTGTAAATGCACACACATTTCAGTGGATAGGTGAATATTTTCACAATTCTTTAGAAGTGGAAGGCACAATAACTGTAAAACATACTGTGACGAGAGAGAAAGTATAAAAATGTAGTGGGATGGTTGTAAAAAATCGCTTCAAAACAGAAAATTACAACGCAAATACTGAAAGATAGAAAAAAAACGACTATTCGACGGTTATTCCAAACTGCTATCTCACGCTCTTTTCAGATTTCCTGG
This sequence comes from Ryuthela nishihirai, assembly GCA_038380435.1. Lineage (NCBI taxonomy): Eukaryota > Metazoa > Arthropoda > Arachnida > Araneae > Heptathelidae > Ryuthela > Ryuthela nishihirai. The sequence goes on from JAWZYU010000025.1 coordinate 2,276,513, forward strand.
TTCTATAGTTCCCTGGTACGTAGCGCATAAGTGTGGGTGTAGTTGGCTATTTTTCGTTGCAAACACAAGTTGTTTTTACTATTAGTTATTTTTCCTGCATGAGAATACACATTTCTATACTACATTGCGTACACACGGATGGACGAATATCACAAAATACTTTGCATATAGAAAACATCAGCAAAGAACCACAGAAGTTTGGAAATTTAAAATCTGAAAACTCAGTGTTTATAAGAAAACAACAATATTTTCAGTACTTCCATGAAAAGTTGAGTCCCAGAATCGATCCGCTAGACATGACTTTGCATTCTCTGACTTCAACCACCAATAAAACGTAATGTAAGCTCTCTCGTCAGTTATCCCAAGCCGCTATCTCTTTTCAGAGTTTCTGCCCCCCCTCGGTACGTTTGAATAAGCGCATAAGTGTGGGTGAAAATGCCTATTTTTCGCTGCAAACACAAGTTTTTCGACAAAGATAGGGTGTTTCACTACAATCTAACACGGGATTTCATGTGTGTTTAGTTATTTTTCCTGCATGAGAATATTTCTAAGCCTTCTCATAGACAGCAGGTTAGTTACTTCGGATCTAACAAAGCCAAGGTTTGAGATCCATAGTAAGACATGAACGTTTGTGTTGTTTTCCTACCAAGATCCCGACATCCTCTCACCCCCTTCTACTGGGTCGTATGAAAAAATCCAGTAACTGTTACGACAATTAGCTGCGTGAAGGCGTATTTATTTTTAAAGCAAAGACACACTAATTTCGGACTCGCTAGCTAGAGAATGATATATTAACTTGCTAAAGTTTGATTTTAATGATCAGATAGTGTATACATCACCACTTTTTTAGTTCATACTAATATCTTCTAACTTTCAAAGGAAATATTGTCTCATTATAAGCGATTTCATACAAAGAGATGCGCACTCTATGCTTCATCTATAGAGATAACGATCACTGCCCATGGAACACATCTGTGAAAAACACGCTGTGATAGGGTTTGAGGAAGATTTTTAGTCCATGGGGGTGCTGTACTGCAGGAAAGCACATTATCTTTGAGATCAGAACCTACATGAAAGTTATACTGTTTGGGTTTGAGAAAGATTCTTTAGTTCACGGGACACCGCATGAATAAGTGCATAAGTGTGGGTGAAGACGGCTATTTTTCGCTGCAAACACAAGTTTTTCGACAAAGATAGGGTGTTTCACTACAGTCTAACACGGGGTTTCATGTGTGTTTAGTTATTTTTCCTGCATGAGAATATTTCTAATCTATCTCATAGACAGCAGGTTAGTTACTTCGGATCTAACAAAGCCAAGGTCTGAGATCCATAGTAAGACACGAACGTTTGTGTTGTTTTCCTACCAAGGTCCCGACATCCTCTCACATGAAATATTACTGTACTAGGATCTAGAAAAATCACTATCCATTACATTAAGTTTTTTATTACATTCATGTATTTCACCCCATTTTCTTGTCAAGAGCTAAAATTATTTGATGAATGAACGACAAAATATCTTCAAATGCAGTGGACGCATGACAGAATAACTTCAAAATAAGTTCCAATAGCTGAAAAAAACAACTGTAAAAAATTAGATAAATACAGGGATAGGGAAAGACAGAATTGCTTTCAAAACATTAAAATACCTTAAATGTGTGGTTGAATCACCACCAAATATCTCCAGCACACTTTTAAAGGAAATATTTTCTCATTATAAGCGATTTCATACAAAGAGATACGCACTCTATGCTTCACATTTAAATCTATAGAGATAACGATCACTGCCCATGGAACACATCTGTGAAAAAACACGCTACGATTGGGTTTGAGAAAGATTTTTAGCCCATGGGGGTGCTGCACTGCAAGAAGGCACATTATCTTTGATATCAGAACGTGCGTGAAAGTTATACTGTTTGGGTTTGAGAAAGATTCTTTAGTTCACAGGGCACCGCATTACACTAAAGCACACTGTCTTGTACGTATGTCTGTCTGTATGTTTGTTTCTCTCTCTCTGTGTGTGTGTGTGTGTGTTTGTGTCTATGTGTAAATATGTATGTTACTACGAAATGTGTGTATGTGTAGATGTGTGCATATATGTCAAGATGTAACTGTGTCTGCATGTTTGTTTCTCTCTAGGTGTGTGTGTGTGTGTGTGTGTTTCAGTGAATCGTGTATGTGTGCGTATGTGAGTGTGTGTATGTTCATGTATGTTAATATGTTTCTTTATATGTATATGTTTTCGTGCGTATGTGTTAAGATGTCTGTGTGCACATAGTCGTTTCTTTGTATGTGTATACGTCTTCATGTTTGTCTCTGTGTGTGTGTGTGTGTTAAAGTGTCTGTATGTGTTTCATCTTTATGTGCATATGTTATCGTATGTGTGTGTGTGTGTTCACATGCAAGAATAAACATATTGTCTTACGGACACTTGCTTGCTACAGAACAAGCTAACAATTTAAAACGAGATTTGTGGTTATGCAAAATATTTCATGTGTGCGTATGTGAGTGTGTGTATGTTCATGTATGTTAATATGTTTCTTTATATGTATATGTTTTCGTGCGTATGTGTTAAGATGTCTGTGTGCACATAGTCGTTTCTCTGTATGTGTATACGTCTTCATGTTTGTCTCTCTCTGTGTGTGTGTTAAAGTGTCTGTATGTGTTTCATCTTTATGTGCATATGTTATCGTGTGTGTGTGTGTGTGTTTGTTCACATGCAAGAATAAACATATTATCTTACGGACACTTGCTTGTTATAGAAGAAGCTAACAATTTAAAACGAGAGTTGTGGCTATGCCAAATATTTCATCACAGATCTTAACTTGAATACTCATATTTCAGGAGATGTAAGGATTTTTCTTCAGCACGTTCGAATATTTTTTGAACACGACTGTCTTATGTTACGTTTCCTGTCAGATGTCTCGTAACGAACAAAGCGTGTGTGTGTGTGTGTTCTGCTAATACAGAAGAGGACATTCAACCGAGAATATTTCAAACTTAGAATAATACGACATCCTGATGCGTTAAGAACGAAGTGGAGGGATACTAACAGCTGAAACACGACCTGAAGCGATCGAAATCCTGTTGTTTCGCGCAAGGGGACGAAGGGTGATAAAACGTAAAAAATCCTTGTTTCAAAAAAGAGGCCTTGCGCGAAACAACAGGATTTCGATCGCTTCAGGTCGTGTTTCAGCTGTTAGTATCCCTCCACTTCGTTCTTAACGCATCAGGATGTCGTATTATTCTAAGTTTGAAATATTCTCGGTTGAATGTCCTCTTCTGTATTAGCAGAACACACACACACACACGCTTTGTTCGTTACGAGACATCTGACAGGAAACGTAACATAAGACAGTCGTGTTCAAAAAATATTCGAACGTGCTGAAGAAAAATCCTTACATCTCCTGAAATATGAGTATTCAAGTTAAGATCTGTGATGAAATATTTGGCATAGCCACAACTCTCGTTTTAAATTGTTAGCTTCTTCTATAACAAGCAAGTGTCCGTAAGATAATATGTTTATTCTTGCATGTGAACAAACACATACACACACACACGATAACATATGCACATAAAGATGAAACACATACAGACACTTTAACACACACACAGAGAGAGACAAACATGAAGACGTATACACATACAGAGAAACGACTATGTGCACACAGACATCTTAACACATACGCACGAAAACATATACATATAAAGAAACATATTAACATACATGAACATACACACACTCACATACGCACACATGAAATATTTTGCATAACCACAAATCTCGTTTTAAATTGTTAGCTTGTTCTGTAGCAAGCAAGTGTCCGTAAGACAATATGTTTATTCTTGCATGTGAACACACACACACACATACGATAACATATGCACATAAAGATGAAACACATACAGACACTTTAACACACACACACACACACACAGAGACAAACATGAAGACGTATACACATACAAAGAAACGACTATGTGCACACAGACATCTTAACACATACGCACGAAAACATATACATATAAAGAAACATATTAACATACATGAACATACACACACTCACATACGCACACATACACGATTCACTGAAACACACACACACACACACCTAGAGAGAAACAAACATGCAGACACAGTTACATCTTGACATATATGCACACATCTACACATACACACATTTCGTAGTAACATACATATTTACACATAGACACAAACACACACACACACACACAGAGAGAGAGAAACAAACATACAGACAGACATACGTACAAGACAGTGTGCTTTAGTGTAATGCGGTGCCCTGTGAACTAAAGAATCTTTCTCAAACCCAAACAGTATAACTTTCACGCACGTTCTGATATCAAAGATAATGTGCCTTCTTGCAGTGCAGCACCCCCATGGGCTAAAAATCTTTCTCAAACCCAATCGTAGCGTGTTTTTTCACAGATGTGTTCCATGGGCAGTGATCGTTATCTCTATAGATTTAAATGTGAAGCATAGAGTGCGTATCTCTTTGTATGAAATCGCTTATAATGAGAAAATATTTCCTTTAAAAGTGTGCTGGAGATATTTGGTGGTGATTCAACCACACATTTAAGGTATTTTAATGTTTTGAAAGCAATTCTGTCTTTCCCTATCCCTGTATTTATCTAATTTTTTACAGTTGTTTTTTTCAGCTATTGGAACTTATTTTGAAGTTATTCTGTCATGCGTCCACTGCATTTGAAGATATTTTGTCGTTCATTCATCAAATAATTTTAGCTCTTGACAAGAAAATGGGGTGAAATACATGAATGTAATAAAAAACTTAATGTAATGGATAGTGATTTTTCTAGATCCTAGTACAGTAATATTTCATGTGAGAGGATGTCGGGACCTTGGTAGGAAAACAACACAAACGTTCGTGTCTTACTATGGATCTCAGACCTTGGCTTTGTTAGATCCGAAGTAACTAACCTGCTGTCTATGAGATAGATTAGAAATATTCTCATGCAGGAAAAATAACTAAACACACATGAAACCCCGTGTTAGACTGTAGTGAAACACCCTATCTTTGTCGAAAAACTTGTGTTTGCAGCGAAAAATAGCCGTCTTCACCCACACTTATGCACTTATTCATGCGGTGTCCCGTGAACTAAAGAATCTTTCTCAAACCCAAACAGTATAACTTTCATGTAGGTTCTGATCTCAAAGATAATGTGCTTTCCTGCAGTACAGCACCCCCATGGACTAAAAATCTTCCTCAAACCCTATCACAGCGTGTTTTTCACAGATGTGTTCCATGGGCAGTGATCGTTATCTCTATAGATGAAGCATAGAGTGCGCATCTCTTTGTATGAAATCGCTTATAATGAGACAATATTTCCTTTGAAAGTTAGAAGATATTAGTATGAACTAAAAAAGTGGTGATGTATACACTATCTGATCATTAAAATCAAACTTTAGCAAGTTAATATATCATTCTCTAGCTAGCGAGTCCGAAATTAGTGTGTCTTTGCTTTAAAAATAAATACGCCTTCACGCAGCTAATTGTCGTAACAGTTACTGGATTTTTTCATACGACCCAGTAGAAGGGGGTGAGAGGATGTCGGGATCTTGGTAGGAAAACAACACAAACGTTCATGTCTTACTATGGATCTCAAACCTTGGCTTTGTTAGATCCGAAGTAACTAACCTGCTGTCTATGAGAAGGCTTAGAAATATTCTCATGCAGGAAAAATAACTAAACACACATGAAATCCCGTGTTAGATTGTAGTGAAACACCCTATCTTTGTCGAAAAACTTGTGTTTGCAGCGAAAAATAGGCATTTTCACCCACACTTATGCGCTTATTCAAACGTACCGAGGGGGGGCAGAAACTCTGAAAAGAGATAGCGGCTTGGGATAACTGACGAGAGAGCTTACATTACGTTTTATTGGTGGTTGAAGTCAGAGAATGCAAAGTCATGTCTAGCGGATCGATTCTGGGACTCAACTTTTCATGGAAGTACTGAAAATATTGTTGTTTTCTTATAAACACTGAGTTTTCAGATTTTAAATTTCCAAACTTCTGTGGTTCTTTGCTGATGTTTTCTATATGCAAAGTATTTTGTGATATTCGTCCATCCGTGTGTACGCAATGTAGTATAGAAATGTGTATTCTCATGCAGGAAAAATAACTAATAGTAAAAACAACTTGTGTTTGCAACGAAAAATAGCCAACTACACCCACACTTATGCGCTACGTACCAGGGAACTATAGAACCAGGAAATCTGAAAAGAGCGTGAGATAGCAGTTTGGAATAACCGTCGAATAGTCGTTTTTTTTCTATCTTTCAGTATTTGCGTTGTAATTTTCTGTTTTGAAGCGATTTTTTACAACCATCCCACTACATTTTTATACTTTCTCTCTCGTCACAGTATGTTTTACAGTTATTGTGCCTTCCACTTCTAAAGAATTGTGAAAATATTCACCTATCCACTGAAATGTGTGTGCATTTACAGATATTCCAACACTCTTTACATTTTAGTGATTCTCATTGAATTTACCAAGCATTTCGTTGTTTTTCTAATTTTCGTTTATGCATGTAATTTGATTTAACGACCTAGTCACATGGTATATCATGGGTAAAGTACTACCCATTTCATCTCTTTTCAGGTTTGTATGACAGTAAAGCAAACTTGCAATCAGTTTTTCATTCTAAATGCTTGTTGTCTGCATATCACCGAAATTCCTCCTCGTATGCCTTCCAAAAAGATACATTGTAGGTTATCAACTCTAGTATTTGTCATCTTCAGGTATGAAGGCAGGAGTTGTGTAAACATAGCAGGGGTCAGTATCTGCCACCAAACACATCAGCTAAGAGGAGCACGTCAGTGTACGCGATATTGGCGTAGGTTTTTTTTATGTCGAATGAATATTTTCATTACACGGGTATAGTCTTCTACCCGCTAGCGCTTCTCCGAGGAGCTAATGTGTGTCATCTCAATTTTAAGCATTCTAATAAGATTATTTCATAACCTAAAGGACAACCTTCTGCAAGGAATTATTAATTGCATTCCCTATAATATGGAAAACAGCATTCTCCCTTTGAATTTCATAGAAACAAATTCTTAATGGAACAATAATGCTGCTTTTCATCGTCTGATAACAGTAGGAGATTTGCGTGCGCTTTAAATCTGAATGGTGTGATGTAGAGTGGGAACATCTCTTTCACGTATCCCGACAGAAATGTTAATTTTTTCGAATTTAGATATTTGATTTATTGTTAAAGGGAAAATTAGACCTGATGTGTTTTCTTCTAAATGTATATAGTTGTTAAAGTGTTCAGTGTTTCCTATTGCAGGATACAAAGTGGCTAAAACAGACAAAACATTTTTTGTCGGAATTACATACATTAACAATAGCATGTTTTCATTAGTAATTCTCTTGGAGTAGGGATATAACTAGGTCCCGCAAGAGGCCAATGTTCATTTCACTATGGAGTACAGTATCCACTATGTGCTCCTTCAAATGAGGTCTTGATCTTCTTGCACATTGAATCCGATTCTCTGTTTAGGGATGATGTAGGAAGACTTGTGACACAGTTACTTCGGAAAAACGGGGTGCAGTGTTCGAAGGGGAGGCTTTTCGCCTGAAGCGCACTTGCACTGTAAGGTACCATTTAATAACTATTTTAAACTTTGTCCACTAAATTATTTTTCTGATCGTAATACATGCAATTGAATTTCGTTGAAACATATTTCTTCCCGACACTGTACCATAATTGTGTATTCTTATGGAAGTTGAGTGATTCAAGTCACTGGTTCATTTCTAACAATAGTTTTTCAAGTAAGCTGAAATCTGGAGATGTTTTAGCACGAAATCAGTTTGGGTTCTTCCCAGTATTTTCCCAGTGATACCTCATTATTTAATTAGTTTTTATTTTTAATGAAGGAAATCGTTTTATCAGTAGCAAATATTGTCGAGCGGATAGCAGGGCCAGAGTTGAGATTTAGCTCCGCAAAAATCCGCGCCCTGGCGATGACACTTCAGCTATCGGCACTGAGGTAGCGCGTTCAAATACGGCGACGAAAGCCAATAATTTTTTTTTTTTTTAAATACAGGAGACGTACTAAAAATAGTATGGACGTTGGATGACACCGATTAAATGCGCAAAAACTGATTTGGTTTAAAGAGGGGAGGGCTTAAAATATAGGTGGATCAATAGGTTGGTCTATGAAGAGGGGAGGGCTTAAAATATGGGTTAAACAGGGGAAAAACAAGAAAATTCGAGAAAGGGACTTAAAATATAAGTCAACCAGGGGGTTCTATGAAGAGGACTTAAAATATGGTCGGTTGCGACATAGGGTTCAAAGTCCAATCTGAGAAGGCAATGTGGATTCTAGGAAACATCTATTTTTAAACCTTATCAGTGACAAATGCAGACACAGTGAAGCGCTGGACATTTGACCTTTTGATCTTCCAGCTGAGAAAGGATTGCACCATATCGTGTGATGTGGCGAAAGTGCTGTTGTTACCCACGGATAAACGATCTGAAGGATGTCAACAGGAAATGTACGATTTCCGATACACTGATAACGGACTTGGAAAACTTTTAGCCTGTTGAACGTCTATTGCAAGGTAGATCTTATATACAAGTCCTACGAATAATTTAAACCAAATTTTATTAATTTTTCTGTGGAACAATTACTGTGTCATTCTTCTAGTAAAATACGTGAACCTTGGATCCGATGAGACTTTTTCCCGAAATTAACGTTGAGGTACGCTAGCGAGGGAATGATTTTTTTTTTTTTTTTTTTTTTCCCGATTAAACTGATTTATTACGAGCGCTGGATGATTTTAATAAAGGTGAGTGAGAGTTTTTATTTACTAGGGGATCGATTAACGGGGCTGGAAAAAATGAATCCCAAAGAATTGAAATTTAATAAAAGGGAATCGTTTAGCAGTCCTGGCAAAATGAATAGCAAAAGATTTTTAATAGAGGTAACTTTTAATAGAAAGGGTTTTAATTAATAAGAATACAACTTTGAGAGTTGATTTTTACAATTGAGAGATTCTTTGTAATATTTGCTAAATTTTGACTATCAGTCCAGCTGCAAATAAAATATCAGTGGATTAGTGCAGGTAAGTTGAAAGGGTGCGTGAGACATTGTATTATTTTTTTTTATAGTTGAAGTATTTGCTAAAACTAATGTTCCCCTACACCGTTAACGTGCATTCGTGATGGAACTAAAGTTTTTACGCAACAGTAACTGCAACGTACTTTGAACATTCTACTGCGTACAAAAAAAAAAAGTTATTTTTTTTACCCGATTTCAACAGCGTGATGCTGCATACGTTCGCACGCAAACGATGTTAAAGACGGTTTTTTAGCCGACTTTTCTTCAGTGTAGCATTACTACGTGGAAACACAGATATCTGACGGGACCAACCCGATGGAGACTAATTTTAATAAGCCCAGCACTTGGAGGTTTAGGACGCGTCATTTCAAAAGGGTTTGTCTACATTGGGTACATTGAAACGCCCTTGTATCGTAAAGGATAGAATTGGGAGAACCGTCTCGGGACTTGGAAAAATATCGAGTCCGAAAACCACGATAAAGAGTGCTAGTGGGTTTTCACGATGTAGGGCAGTGCTCCTGACACGGAAGTAGCACAGATCCAAGATTCATTCGTTAATAAAACCCTTGTGATTCCCCGTTTGGAATAATTTCACAGGACTTAACCATCCGTCAGTGAAACGTAGTCCAGGGTGAGGATCCGAACACTGAGTCTTTTAGGTCGGCCCTATTACCCCTCAATATTTTTCATCATGACGAGTATAATCAGTTTTTATTAATTTTTAACCCATCGGCATTTTCTGCGGGCCAGTCTTTTAAAAATAGTTACTGTGGATAGTCCTAGTAAGCGACAGCCAACAGTCACGGAGTTAAAAGAAATAAGTGTTACTGAAACGGACGTAAAATACGCGAGTTATAAAAAATACATATGTTAATGTGAAAGGACTATCGGGTTCATTATAAGAAATACGTAGAAAAAACTAGTTATAAAGAATACGAAGGTTGTAAAAAACGTATTAGGTTAATATTTGAAATGTCTGACCCGTTCGACACCTTTCTAGGCCACATTAAGTACAAACCATAGTCGAGTGCGTCCGGCTATCGAGCCCAAGATAGTCGGTTCGAATCTCACTGCAGGTGGAGGATTTTTTTTTTTTGGATGAAACCCATCTACAGAAAACTTTTTTATTACGACCGCGGAGTGATTTTTTAATAAAGGTGAGAGAATTTTTGATGAGTGTTTAATTATAAGGAATAAATACGGAGAATATACAACATATTTAGAGAACTTGTAAAAGGACGTGAGTTTGTGAAGTTTTAATAGAGGTAACTTTTAATAGAAGGGATGTGTGGTTTTGATGAGTGTTTAATTAATAAGAATACAACTTTGAGAGTTGATTTTCTGTTAAAGAAAGTTTTATTTAGAGAGCTGCATTAGGCATTCTGACCGTTGTCATTCAGAAAGAGTTGAGTGGTCTTGTAAAATTTCAGATGAATACCTAGAGAGTTTTTAAATACAGGAGATGTACTAAAATACGTATTGGACACCACCGATTAGTTTTTTAAGGGGAGGGAGGTTTAATAAGAATACAACTTTGGGAGTTGATTTTACAATTGAGACTTGTATCATCCTTTTCTGTGCAATTATTCTGAGGTGTGCATCAGCCGGTCCGAGGGAAGGAGGGAGCTTAGAATATAGGTAGGGCTTAAAATATAGGTCAACCAGGGGGGTCTTTTTGGAGGTGTTTTTACAATTGAGACTTGTGTCATCCTTTTCTGTGCAATTATTCTGAGGCTTGTAATCCGAGGGAAGGAAGGGGGCTTAAAATATAGGTAGGGCTTAAAATATAGGTCAACCAGGGGGTCTGCAAGTGGAGGGTTTAAAATATAAGTCAACCATTGGGGGGTCTGAAATAAAGAAAAATCGATAAAGGAAAATCGAGACTATTCGAGAAGGAGGGCTTAAAATTAGAGTTAAAATGAAGATTTTTTGGGAAAATAGTGTCCCTCATAGGCACTAGATAGCGCCGGGGGTTAAAAGGGGGAGGAATTTTTAATTATGAATTATTAATAAGGAGCGCCACGACAGTTGCGACACCAGGGTCAATTTCCTGTTGATTGCAACATAGGGGTCAAAGTTCAGAAGGCAACGTGGCCCAGCACAGGTCAATTTCCGGTCGATTGCGACATAGGGGGTCCAAGTCAAGAAGGCAACGTGGACGATTGCGACATAGGGGGGGAAAGCACTTCCGGGGGACTTGCCGGTTGTGATGAAACTACTCGTACCTCTACCATTATGCAGGGTAAATAAACATTGATATGTAATATACTGAGATGCCTGTTTATTAGGTAATAAAAAATAAAATAAATACCCCCTCAAGCAGCTGCTTGCCACAGAGGTCTGACAGGAGCCTGTCAGTTTACATGCCAGAGTAGAAGGTCTGAGAGGATGGCAGGACCTCAGCAGAAAAACAACACGAACATCCATGCCTTACCCGGGGCTCGAACCCAGGTCCCGTAGATCAGTAGCCAAGCGCGCTAACCACTCGGCCACGGGACAGTCGCTCAAAAAAAAATCCGACACTATGGTTCATTACAGAATTCATAAAAAATATCTGGCAACTATTTTTTTAGAAATTAGTGATGTCTGGCAACCTTCGTGTTCCTACACGAAGGTTGCCAGAACACTAATTTCTAAAAAAAAATCGTTGCCATATATGTTTTCTGAATTCTGTAATCAACCATAGCGTTCGGATACTTTTTTGAGCGACTGTACACCAAGCTGTTTGCGCCTCCATTGGCCTTCAGAACAGCCCGAATTCGTCGGGGCATGGAACTTAAAATGAAACATCAGCATAATGTGCACTGTTCAACCTTTGATATTCCCATACAGGATTTGTCTGGAATTCATACAGAGTCTTATCACATTCAAATCAATACTTACCACTGATTCTGGTGTTCATAAATTCCTTCTATGTACACTGTTTCCCTGTGCTAGCGCGCCCGGCTCGCAATCTGTACTTCACAGGTTCGAGTCCCGACTAGGCCAGCGTTGAGAGCTATCTCAGCAAAACTGCCCGCCCTGCCCACGGTCAGTAGGGGACACCGATGGTCTTGGAAAGGCCACCGTCCGTCGGGAGGGACGTAAAGGCGCAGTTCCTATTGCGGGATAGCTATATCCTCTGCACGTCATAGAACCCACTGGATGGCCTTGACCGGAGGCTGCCATTTATATCCTAACAGCTCTCCAGTGGTTAGCTGTTAACTGCTGCTCCAACCTACTCTGAGCCCTCGGGGTCCTTATACCTAACTATTCAGCCTGTTGTCTGCAAAAAATATTTCGCTCAGAGGTAAACCAACCCGACCCTAGTATAACTTCATTATTTGCATAATCAGACCACTTATCACCCATAATGTTTCATAAGCATCAATTTCCTCTTATCTTGCTTGCAAAGAAAACAAGCCTTGTTACCAGAATCAATTTTAGAGAAAAGACAGACTATCATAAAAAAAGGCAGACATCCGACTCGTTTGCCTAGTTTTTTTAGTTTACATCCCAAAGTAGATTATTAACAGGCCAACATTAAACGAAATTGATTTTTTTTTACAACCCGACAAAAAAAAATGAATTAGTGATTCCTCGCAAACATCCTGAGTTCGGTGAAACACCGAAAAAAAATTTCGCAAACGGGGGGGGGGGGAAGAGATTGGTGAGAAATGACAGATAATAACAAATGAAAGAACGTACTTGATGCGTTGCAAGGGAAGCACGAAGAAGCACGTGAGACAGTGAGTGGCCATCAGAAGATAAAACGCGAAAGCATTTGCAGGTAGAGGGGGTGATTGATGATGATGCTCGTGGCTGCCTACAAGAGATGCTGCGTTGCCACGGAAACAACAATTACCTACTACTACCACCGCCATCACTCCTGGTGTTCTTCAATTGGGTTAGGAGTCGCTTCTTTTGCTTCGCGGATCATGAAACTTGGATGAAAAAATTCACTTCAAAATAGATTTCAGGTACCATTTCTAAATTGTCAGTGTCATTACTAAATTGTCAGTGTCATGTCATCTTTTTTTGCTCATATCCATCTTCACCTTCTGTTTATCATCATCATTTAAACTGCTCCATCGTACTTTTAGTTCTTCTGAGATTGATGATCCAAGAAGAGCTTTCCTTCAAAAGCTTACCCCTCATTTCCCCCCTCTAAACAATGACTGAATTCTGAACTCAAATGCTGTACTTTCCTGATATGATTTCCTCTTGAGGTGAGAGGAAGGAATTCACCACCCCCTACCCTCTCTTGAATTAATTCTCTCTTATGGTTAACGCGCTTGGCTACTGATCTAAGGGATCTGGGTTCGAGCCCCGGGTAAGGCATGGATGTCTGTGTTGTTTGTCTGCTGAAGTCCTGCCATCTTCACAGACCTTCTACTATGGCATATAAACTGACAGACTCCTGTCAGACCTCTGTGGCAAGCAGCTGCTTGAGAGGGTATTAATTTATTTTTATTTATTATTTCTTCAAACGCTTTTCAAGAAAACGTTCTGTCTATCAGTCTTCAGAGTCCATTGCGGTTTTTTTTCGTATTCTTTGCAAGATTATGCCAAAAACTAAAATCTCATTAACGATCTTTAGAGACGCTCAACACCATTAATGAAAGAAGTCTGTTGGAATTGGACATAGGTCCATGCTTCGTAAATGCTTTTTAAAAACGGCTATTGTAGCAGAGATTGCAACGTCTTTCCGAAGATCATTCATACTCTTTCTACTCTGCAAAGAAATGGTGCCTGAAATCTGCATGAAATGAATTTTTGTATGCATTAATTTGATTAATTATTTTAAATCGGTTTGATAACGTGGATCTCTTAGAGTATAAAAACAAATATCCCCTCGAGCAGATGCTTGCCACAGAGGAGCCTGTCAGTTTGTATGCCATCCTGTGAGGATGGCGCGAGACCTCAGCAGAAAGATAAAACTGTATACAAGAGAGATATCTCTTATGCACATCAAAGCTCTACTTTGTCCAGAGGGTTCTACTCTCTCCTAACAGCTGTACAGTCGCTCAAAAAATATCTGAATATTATGGTTGATTACAGAATTCAGAAAAAATATCTGGCAACGATTTTTTTTAGAAATTAGTGATCTGGCAACGATTTTTTTTCAGAAATTAGTGATCTGGCAACCTTCGTGTCACATGACACGAAGGATCACTAATTTCTAAAAAAAATCGTTGCCAGATATTTTTTCTGAATTCTGTAATCAATCATAGTGTTCGGATACTTTTTTTCAGCGATGTACTACATGTCCAAATGAGAAAAAAAGAAATTAGTTAGGTAGAAATGAGAGATTTATGATGAAATCGAATTAGCTCCAAGTATATATTTCTGCTTAAGGTGTTGCCATCGAGCGATTAATTTAAAAAAGTTTTTGATATAACTATTAATAGGAATAAACTGTTGATATGACGTCATATTTCGTGTAGTTTAAAAAATAAATAAATTTAAAACTTCTGATTCTTTTTAAACGTCTTTTTTTAAGTCACTTAAACACATGCTCTTCAACTCAAAAATAAAATATCTGGTGAAAAAAAACACGAAAAGTGTCTGGTGTTATTTTGCTATTTATATTCATCAGGGAAATTACATATTTTCCGGAAGAAAATAATACAATTACCTCCAAGGTCGTATTCTTAACAAAAGGCAAAGGAGAATTAAAAGCAGATCTTTACCGAAAGAAATAATTGTTTCCAGAGCCAATGACGTAACAATCGGTGAGGCGTTTCGTAACAATCACCGACCTAACAATGGGAAAAGCAAAAATCAATTATTTGCATTTCAGTAGTAACATTAATTGTTATTGTCTGCGGTGCATAATAATCGTTTCCACAATAATTACTTCGGTTTTGCATCTCATTACTATGCGAAATTCTGGTCTGTGGTCTGAGTTCCTTAATTTTGTAAGAGGAACGAATTTAAAAAAAAAAAGAAAATCCAGTGGGGAATTTTTATTGTGCGAAACAAAAAACGATGAAGTAACCAAACAGGATTACCCTTTTAATATTTTCCTTGATATAAAAATGTATATATTTTTTATCGTGCACAAATCTTCTTTTGTTGCACTGACATATTCCGCTAAAAAGTGGCATTCTGTACCAGAATTCGAACGTGAACACGGCGTGGAATCGTCTGGAAAAGGAAAAATTTCTGTCATCAGTGATAAGCCGGCCGGGACAAGGTCTTCCTGCAATTAGTCCTTACTGCGTGCAGCCAAGGCCAGCACCTGCATACATCAGACGGCAGACTGATGTTTTGTGGACAGCGCAAAGCTACTTGCAAGTCCCCTCAAGGTTCTTTCCGCTAGAATCTGCCGCTGCCCGCACGTATACCGTGCGCGCGCAGATGGCCGATCTACATCTGCTAAGACAGTCACCTGCCTGTGATATACTGCTGGCTTCGTCGCTAGGATTGGTTTATGAAGATCTAATTGATAATCTCGAAGGAAGAATATTTAGGATCTGACGTCGCCCCCTTCTTAAATGCGACAGATTGTTTCGTAATAAATAACTAACAACAAGATGGGAGTCGTTTTTTAAGGATTTAAAGTGGGATGTTGATTGTTGTTTTTTTAAGTTCATTCTAAGTCAGATTCCACCCTTGCTGCTAACTGATCCGCATTAATGGGTGGAGAAATAGCGCGGATAATACAAAATAGCTGAAAGTAAAAAACAGCTGAAAATACAAAATAACGGTTATTAAAAAAAATACCTGAAAACTAACAAAAAAATATTAACCATGCACAATAACCAGAAGGCCAACAACCCCCCTCTGGCAATTATACAATATGCTTTTCCAAAAAGAATTGTTCCCAGACTTCTAACGTCGAAATTTGATTTAATGGATCATTCGGAAAATTCGAATTAAAAAAAAATATTGCGTAATAAAGCAGCTGCTTGCAGCAAAAAGTCTGACATGCCGTAGAGAAGATCTCTGAGAAAGAAAGACATCTGTCTCGAACTCAGTCCATTTTATTTGCAGCCGAGCGCAGAAATATTTTATTACTACCTATGAAACCCTCCTAAAAATTTTATTTTTCTCTTAAAGTAAAAAAAAAAATTGTGTTTTCCCGCCACTTGGGAATAAGGGGCAAAATGCTGCTGCCATTGTATAACCCCTCAACACTACATTCTCTCCCCCCCCCCCTCCTTCAAATTTCTAGCATGAATTGATCGTTTATAATATTAGTTTAAAATGAGGAGATTGAAATAATCGGGGATTCAGAAAATTCGAACCGTAATATTTCATTAGTGCCTTTCAATCCCAAAAAGTATTTTTTTTTCATTCTTCAAGTGAAAAAGTCGGATGTGTACAGCTGAACAGATAAACGAATGATAAAGTGAAGAAAAAATTTTTTTTTTAATTTGAAAACGATGTAACAAAAAGTAGCAAACGATTACACAAAATAGCAGAAAATGCAAACTAGTAAAAAATACAAAATATCAGATAATTCGAAAAAATTGTTTAAACTCACCTTTCACTTTTTTTTAATGGAGGCACCAATGAGCTTGAAAAGGCCGCCGTCCATCAGATGGGACTTTAAGCCGTGGCTCCTTTTTGCAGAAGAGCCATACCCTGTGCACGTTAAAAAACTGGTGGATGTTCTTGGCTGGATGTTACCCTCTGTCTCCTAACAGCTGCCCAATGGGTCTCCTTCCCTTGGAGTCCTTGTGACCTGGCCATTTAGCCCATTATATGTAAAAAAAGTGGCATTCAGAAGAACAATAACCTAGCCCAATTTTTCACTTTAGTATATACATTTCAATATCATTGCTTGTCTAATATTCTGGGAATTTACTGCAATTGAAAGAAATTTCTGCAGATGCTTCTTTATCTATCATCCAATATGATAGGAAAATTTGGCCCTATAAAGCTCTCTATTCCAGGACCAAATTTTCCTTATCGTATTGGATGATATATCGCTTATTAATCACGATATGAACAATCGCTAACACAGAGATTAATAGATATTAATATTTAATAAATAATTAATCGAGATTTAATCGATATGAACAACAGAAGACCTAGTCCCACTGGATTCATGTAAAATTAGTCTTATTTTGAGAGACAGAGAATTCCAAGACAAAAATATAAGATTAACGCACGAAATTTTAACCATTTAACGCTTGATTTGGATATAATTATTATTAAATACTGCTCGGTGGACTGTCGATATGTCTTTTAGGTTCAACGAGGTTTGGAGAGATGCTATTATCCTCCCAATCTGGGAAGCCGTTTCATATGGAATAATTTATACGTCGTTTATTTGTGGAAACGATCAAAGCAGAACCAGAAACATTCGGGAATTGATGCAAGGTGAACTGACGGAATAGAAGATTCTGTTTTTTACATAGAGATGATTAATTGAGGCGAACGAATTCGATTCCTTTGGCTCCTAGGTCAAAGTGTATTCAAATTCTATTGCCATGAGTGCAATAGATTCAGAGATGCTAAATGAAGAGACAGAGCGTATCAGAAGAGCACGGAGAACAGCACACACCTCTCATCAACGTCTTAAACAGTGACGTAATGCGAGTGGTAACGGGAGAGACTATGAGACTGCGCAGTTGACGTTTTTTGGCAGTTATACTAGGTCAGTGACTGGACGGTCAAATCATGGCGGGTGATCATGTCAGTTGATGCTGCACCACACTCGTAGTCGTGTGCAGTTTCCAGGTTTATCTCCGCAAAACTCCCCGCCCTGCCCTCTGTCTCTCAGTAAGGAATACCAATGGGCTTGGAAAGGTTGCCGTCCATCGAATGGGACGTAAAGTTTATTAATCACAATATGATAGGCATGCACAAGTATGGTTCTCCCCTGCACACTCTCAAACAACAGCTGTTCCAGTGGGTTCCCTGTGTGTTTCGAATCTTCCTGTAAAGAGAGAGATTTAGTGACAGACTGATTCAACTTGGAAAATCTACATGTATGGTTCTCCCCTGCACACTGTCTCCCAACAGCTGTTCCAGTGGGTTCCCTCCCCAACCTTCTCTGAGCCTTCGGGGTCCTTGTGACCTGGCCATTTAGCCCATGGTGTGCAAAAAAGTGACTATCAGACAACAACCCAACTCTGTCAATCAACAACCATCAACAACTATAAACAACCCAACTCTGTCAATCAACCTCTGACTTTTCAGAACTGTTGAATCGTTAACTGTGGGGGCGGGGGTGGCTCAGTCGGTAGCGCGCCAGGCTCGTAATCTGTAGTTCCCAGGTTCGAGTCCCAGCTGGGTCGGCGTTGAGATTTATCTCCGCAAAATTCCCCGCCCTGCTCACGGTCAGTAGGGGACCCCTATGGGCTTGGAAATGTCGTCGTCCGTCGGATGGGGCGTTAAGCCGTTGCCCCGTGTGCGGGAGAGCCATACCCTGTGCAGGTTAAAGAACACGCTGGATGGTCTTGACGGGAGGCTACCATCTGTCTCCCAACAGCTGTTCCAGTGGATCCCCTCCCCCAACCTTCTCTGAGCCTTCGGGGTCCCTGTGACCTGGCTATTTAGCCCATGTTGTGAAAAAAGTGCCGCTCAGAAGTAAAACAATCCAATCCAACGTCAACTGCGCAGTCTCATAGTTTTCCCAGTTGCTACTTAGACTATGCTACTGATATTTAAGATCGAATCTCCCTGTAAAGAGAGACTTAGTGACAGTGTGACAGTGATTCAACTCGAAAAATCTACATGCCTAAATGAAAGGTCAAACGTTATTTGCCAACGCTTCTTAGCAACATCATCCTCAATTTTGTTTCTGTTCCTTCTCAACCACTGCACGCTGTCGTAACCAACCAGCTCCGCGAGCCTCGCCCTTACAAGTGACGTAACGTTGACGTGCCACAGAGGTCCTCCCGTGGTGGTTGAGCTCGAGACACCATTAGAAAGGCAAAAGAGTTATCGTCCTCTCCTCCCTATCACCGCAAAGGATGTTTTCAAACTGGTTTGGGCGGTGTCATTATCGAGAAGGAGCGAAAACGTCCGCCGCACCAGTGACCAAACGAAGAGGCATCATCCGCCTGACGTTGTCGCAACTGGCGCCATCCGTGCTGCAACAGTGGATGCGGTCCCCGTTGCCATTGCGACGACACCTACTAAAAAGTTGTTGACAGGGAATTAAAAGTAAAAGCTTCTTGCAGAACGAGTTGCATATCCGCGTTTAGGAGTGACACCGTTTCCAGGTAAAAACAGAAAAGGCAGGAACTGAAATTAGGACAGAAGATGCTTTTGCGGTCTGATGAGGCGGATGAGGGAATCTTGATGATGGTTGGTCATCTTTGGTTCCGGTAAGATGATCTTGGGACCGAATCCAGGATGGCCTACTTTTCAGCTCGTTTTTCGAATAAAAAAGTGCTATTATTTTTATTGTCTTTCTGCCGGTCTCTAGATATTTAAATTTTCTGGTTTTAATAGGAAAAACGAAAAATTTTTCTTTTCCGTTGGATAAATACTTTTCAGATATTGAGATTCACACTTTTTTTTTAACAGGATTATGCGATTCATACTTTTTAAGGGAGTTATGTGGTTCATACTTTTTAACAGAATTATCCGATTTAGACTTTTTTTTAAGAGGGTTATTTAAGTGGTGAGAAGGTTTAAGAGAGTATTTTAAGAGAGTTATTTTTCTCTGCTGAGGTCCTGCCATCCTCTCAGATCTTCTACTATGGCATATAAACTGACAGGCTCCTGTCAGACCTCTGTGGCAAGCAGCTGCTTGAGGGGGTATTTATTTATTTTTATTTATATTTTAAGTGGTTCACACTTTTTAACGGAATTATGAGATTGACACTTTTTAACGCGATTATATCATTCGCACTTTTAACAGAATTATGCAATGTACACTTTTTAATGGGATTATGCGTTTCAACTTTTTAACGGGATTATGGATTCATTCTTTTTAACGGGATTATGGATTCACACTTTTTAAACAAGATTATGCGATTCACACTTTTTTCAACGGGATTATGCGATTCACACTTTTTAACGGGATTCTGTGATTCACACTTTTTAACGGGATTCTGCGATTCACACTTTTTAAACGGGATTCTGCGATTCACACTTTTTAATGGGATTCTGCGATTCACACTTTTTAATGGGATTCTGCGATTCACACTTTTTTCAACGGGATTCTGCGATTCACACTTTTTAACGGGATTCTGTGATTCACACTTTTTAACGGGATTCTGCGATTCACACTTTTTAAACGGGATTCTGCGATTCACACTTTTTAATGGGATTCTGCGATTCACACTTTTTAATGGGATTCTGCGATTCACACTTTTTAATGGGATTCTGCGATTCACACTTTTTAACGGGATTATGCGATTAAAACTTTTTAACGGGATTATGCGATTCAAACTTTTTAACGGGGATTATGCGATTCATACTTTTCAACGGGGATTATGCGATTCACACTTTTTAACGGGATTATGCGATTTATACTTTTTAACGGAATTATGCGATTCACACTTTTTTAACGGGATTATGCGATTTATACTTTTTAACGGAATTATGCGATTCACACTTTTTTAACAGGATTATGCTCTTCTCACTTTTTACGATCTTATTTATTTTTTTTATTTGCTTTTTGCGAGCATATGCGGTTCACATAATTTGAGTGAGGCCGGATTGTGGGGTAGCCAAGTGTAACCATGGTCTCTTCCCTAACTCACTCCCCCCACCCCTTTGAGGATGCTAATAACTCGAATGTAGGAGAAATATTAGGAAACATAAAATAAAATTTCAAATAATTTCTAAAGAAATTCTAAATCCTAAAAATAAAGGGAGCATTTTTAAAGTGGAATCTCAAGCCATTTCTTTGGCCCACCTCTTTCCCCATTTTATATTTTTCCTGCTCCATCCAGTCACTCCCTCCACCCTCCTCGCCCCTCTTACTCCCTCCATCCTCCTAGCCCCTCTTACTCCCTCCATCCTCCTCGCCCCTCTTACTCCCTCCACCCTCCTCGCCCCTCTTACTCCCTCCATCCTCCTCGCACCTCTTATTCCCTCCACCCTCCTCGCCCCTCTTACTCCCTCCACCCTCCTCGCCCCTCTTACTCCCTCCACCCTCCTCGCCCCTCTTACTCCCTCCACCCTTCTCGCCCCTCTGACTCCATCCACCCTCCTCGCCCCTCTGACTCCCTCCACCATCCTCGCCCCTCTGACTCCCTCCACCCTCCTCGCCCCTCTTACCCCCTCCACTCTCCTCGCCCCTCTTACTCCCTCCACCCTCCTCGCCCCTCTTACTCCCTCCATTCTCCTCGCCCCTCTTACTCCCTCCACCCTCCTCGCCCCTCTTACTCCCTCCACCCTCCTCGTCCCTACATTTGTGTCTAGATCCGGGCCTGGTTCGAATTTCCAAGATAAAGTTGGAAAATACGAATTTATTAAGCAAAAATTGTAAGAGTCTATTCATATTAGAAATTCCCGATTTACCTGGTAGAGTATTAAGGCCAAAGAGATTGCATTGACAGCAGCGACTTCTCTTCAAAAATACCTTTGAGAAAATGCACCTTTTTATGACATAAAAAAGGGAAAATTCCTTTCCGTGTTGAAAAAGGGCTGATTCTTTCTTATCACCCATTAGTTTTGAATTTCCGTCAATAGAGGGTGATAGTGTCGGAAAATGAGTTTCATTCTCATTAAGAAACGAGCCTTTTGTAAAGAGACTGTATGTTGTTCTTCTAGTTGATTTTCTTTTCGCCCCCCCCTCCCCCCCTCTGTTTGAAGACCATCATTTTAAATATTACTTTTTCTTTTAAGAAATATTCATCGTTTCACGCTCTGTCAGAATTTTGCATGTGCTCATCACGCAATGGCGTCGCAATGACGTATCCTCCATTCCTTGTGTCGCGCGATCTCGAGGAAGAGGCGATCAGAAGAAAATGTTCAGAATTCCTTAGAAAAAGAAAAGACCCAGAAAATATAATTACCCAGGAAAGAACACAATGCTCAGATAAAAATATTCAATAAAAATTCTTCTACGTGTAGGAATCTCATTCGCAATAACACTCTTCCGTGAGACGAAACTTCCATCAAAACAATATCGCCAATTCCCAGACACCCATCGCCGCTGTTATTGAAAGAATTGACGTGAATCGACGCGCGCCTCTTCAACACGTGCAATTTCAGCTCGCCTCTCCCTCCATTGGCCACCACATCCACGCGACTCTAAAGCCTCGCAAATCGAGATGAGCGATTTATCGAATAACATCGCCTTCTTGGGCACGAGACCAGAGGATCGTTCCAAGTGGACGACGATTGTTCTCACGTGAGCAATAAAAGCCGTTGCCATTCACTCGCCCGTCGTCCCCCCCTTCCCCCCACAAAATATCCTTCCTTCCTAACCACTATTTCCACTAAGGCGCCTGCAAGTCTTCGGGATTTTTTTCTTTTGTTATTGAGCACGTGCAACATCTACTCACATGATAAATGTTGTAGATTCTTTTGAGGAAGCACTTATCCAAAAATGGTAGGAGGAGGGGGGCTCTACAGCTTCTCCCCTCCTGTTTTTGTATTTCCTCTGTGCGTTTCATTTGTGCACCTCAGAAATCTCGCAAATGTATTCACTTGAATCTTTCTTTCTCTGTTCTTTTTCTGATCTATGGCACGGAGTTATGAAACTTTGCCCGTCAATAGTGGGGAAGGAGAAGAAGAAGGTGGGTGAGAGTGAGGCGAAAGAAGTGGCAGAGGTTGGCAAAAAATGCACTCAGGTCTGCTGTTTGTTAGAAATGAAAGAGACGGTCTAAAATTAAGACTGAAGCAATAAGGATTTTGGAGAAATAGTGATGTGAAAATTTTAAAGTGAAACCAGAACAGCCGTTCTCAAAAGGTGTGAACCGTTTTCCTGCCACTGATTCTTAACTCTTTCCGCTTAATCAAAAACTCATCCATATTAAATATTAAAGTTAAAACCAAAATTAATCCAAAACGTGCCCATAACACGTACGACGTTCGCACTAACCCAATACACGTTGGAACTTGAACAGAATACCTCTGCGTTTACAAACGATTCCACAGAGATGGATGTTATTGAAGGTAAAGTGCGCATGCGCGAGTCTCCCGTAGTGTTGCCAACTTAAATTTTTAGTGTGTCGTGAGCAAAAAAAGTTTGAAAATCACTGATCTAGGAATTGGTGCTGTGTCCGAGCGAACCCACTCATTTCTGAAAAGTTCTCTAATCGACATTGAGTCATCGCCTCATATGCACGAGAGCTATGTACCTTAAAGAACACGCTGAATAGCCTTGACGGGATGTTTCCATCTGTTTCCTAATCGCTGTCCCGTAGGTCACCTTCCCCCTTCTACTCTGAGCGCATGGGTCCTTGAAACTTCGCTATTTGGTCCATTCTGTGTAAAAAGATAACGCTCAGTGGTACAGCAGCAACGCAAAATATGATTTTTCTTTTTTACAAGCCCCTCCCCAGACTAACTAGCTCCGAGCATTTTGTGAATGAGAAATGAATAAAGGGATAACGAAATATTCATATCGTTTTGAATTGATTCCTTGAGAATCGATACAGACTGTAAGAGAAAAGGCAGGGGGACTGAGTTTGTAGCGTTCGTCATTCTGGTCGTGATCAGCATTTGCCAGGTTTCAGTTCCAATTGCACCAGGGTTGAGATTTATTTCCACTCCTACCTGCCCTTCCCTGAGCTCTGTGAGGAAGAAGAACCGATGGCATCGGAAAGGCAGACGTCCGTTCACATGTGCACCAGTGTGCAGGAGAGCCATTCTCTCTGTTGCTAAAGAACACGCTGAATGACTTTGCAAAGAGGTTACCATCTGTCTCCTAACTTCTCTGAGCCCACTGTCCAGTTACCCCATTTTTCAACCTTCTCTGAGCCCATGCGTCTTTCTGACCTGACCATTAACCTCTTCTCCAACCTTCTATGAGCCCTTAGGGTTCTTTGACCTAGCCATTTACTCTTCTCCAACCTTCTCTGAGTCTTAGGGTCCTTGTGACCTAATCATTTAACTCTTTCCCAATCTTCTATGAGCCCTTAGGGTTCTTGTGACTGGCCATTTACTCTTCTCCAACCTTCTCTGAGTCTAAAGGGTCCTTGTGACCTAACCATTTAACACTTTCCTAATCTTCTATGAACCCTTAGGGTCCTTGTGATCTGGTCATTTACCTCTTACCCAACCTTCTATGAGCCCTTAGAGTCCTTGTGACCTGCCATTTAGCTCTTCTCCAACCTTCTATGAGCCCTTAGGGTCCTTGTGACCTGACCATTCATCTCTTCCCCAACTTTCTCTGAGCCTTCAGGGTCCTTGTGACCTGGCCATTTATCTCTTCCCTAACCTTCTCTGCGACTTTAGGGACCTTGTGGTCTGGCCATTTAGCTCTATACCAACCTTCTATGAGCCCTTAGGGTCCTTGTGACCTGGCCATTTATCTCTTCCCCAACCTTCTCTGAGTCTAAAGGGTCCTTGTGACCTAACCATTTAACACTTTCCTAATCTTCTATGAACCCTTAGGGTCCTTGTGATCTGGTCATTTACCTCTTACCCAACCTTCTATGAGTCCTAAAGATCTTTGTGCTCTGGCCATTTAGCTGTTTCCCAACCTTCTCTGAGCCTTTAAGGTCCTTGTGATTTGGCAATTTACCTCTTCCCCAACCTTCTCTGAGCCCTTAAGATCCTTTGTAATCTGGTCGTTTACCTCTTACCCAACCTTCTCTGAGCCTTTAGAGTCCTTCTGACCTGGCCATTTAGCTCTTCCCCAACATTCTATGAGCCCTTAGGATCCTTGTGACCTGACCATTCAGCTATTCCCCAACCTTCTATGAGCCCTTAGGGTCCTTGTGACCTGGCCATTTATCTCTTCACCAAACTTCTCTGAGCTTTTAAGGTACTTCTGACCTGGCCATTTAGCTCTTACACAACCTTCTATGAGCCCTTAGGATCCTTGTGATCTGGCCATTTATCTCTTCCCCAACGTTCTCTGAGCCTTTAAAGTCCTTGTGACCTGGCCATTTACCTCTTCCACAACCTTCTCTGAGCCCTTAAGATACTTTGTGATCTGGTCATTTACTTCTTAACCAACATTCTCTGAGCCTTAGGGACCTTGTGACGTGGCCATTTATCTCTTTCCCAACCTTCTCAGCCTTTAGGGACCTTCTGACCTGGCCATTTATCTCTTCCCCAACCTACTATGAGCCTTAAGATCCTTTGTGATCAGATCATTTACCTCTTACGCAAACTTCTCTGAGCCTTAGGGTCTTTGTGACCTGGCCTTTTATCTCTTCACCAACCTTCTCTGAGCCTTTAGGGTACTTCAGACCTGGTCATTTAGCTCTTCCCCAACCTCCTATGAGCCCTTAGGGTCCTTGTGACCTGGCCATTTATCTCTTCCCCAACCTTCTATGAGCCCTTAGAGTCCTTGTGACCTGGCCATTTATCTCTTCCCCAACCTTCTCTGAGCCTTTAAGGGTACTTGTGACCTGGCTATTTACCTCTTACCCAACCTTCTCTGAGTCCTTAAGATCCTTGTGCTCTGGTCATTTAACCTTCTCTATGCCCTTGGAGTCTTTCTGACCTGGCCATTTACCTCTTCCCCAACCTTCTCTGAGCCCTTAAGATCCTTGTGCTCTGGCCATTCATCTCTTCCCCAACCTTCTCTGAGCCTTTAAGATCCTTGTGCCCCTAGCCTTTAGCTCTAACCGAACCTTCTCTGAGCCCTTGGAGTCCTTCTGACCTGGCCATTTATCTCTTCCCCAACCTTCTCTGAGCCTTTAAGGTCCTTGTGACCTGGACATTTACCTCTTACCCAACCTTCTCTGAGCCCTTAAGATCCTTGTGCTCTGGCCATTCATATCTTCCCTAACCTTCTCTATGCCCTTGGAGTCCTTCTGACCTGGCCATTTACCTCTTCCCCAACCTTCTCTGAGCCTTTAGAGTCCTTCTGACCTGGCCATTTAGCTCTTCCCCAACATTCTATGAGCCCTTAGGATCCTTGTGACCTGACCATTCAGCTATTCCCCAACCTTCTATGAGCCCTTAGGGTCCTTGTGACCTGGCCATTTATCTCTTCACCAAACTTCTCTGAGCTTTTAAGGTACTTCTGACCTGGCCATTTAGCTCTTACACAACCTTCTATGAGCCCTTAGGATCCTTGTGATCTGGCCATTTATCTCTTCCCCAACGTTCTCTGAGCCTTTAAAGTCCTTGTGACCTGGCCATTTACCTCTTCCACAACCTTCTCTGAGCCCTTAAGATACTTTGTGATCTGGTCATTTACTTCTTAACCAACATTCTCTGAGCCTTAGGGACCTTGTGACGTGGCCATTTATCTCTTTCCCAACCTTCTCAGCCTTTAGGGACCTTCTGACCTGGCCATTTATCTCTTCCCCAACCTACTATGAGCCTTAAGATCCTTTGTGATCAGATCATTTACCTCTTACGCAAACTTCTCTGAGCCTTAGGGTCTTTGTGACCTGGCCTTTTATCTCTTCACCAACCTTCTCTGAGCCTTTAGGGTACTTCAGACCTGGTCATTTAGCTCTTCCCCAACCTCCTATGAGCCCTTAGGGTCCTTGTGACCTGGCCATTTATCTCTTCCCCAACCTTCTATGAGCCCTTAGAGTCCTTGTGACCTGGCCATTTATCTCTTCCCCAACCTTCTCTGAGCCTTTAAGGGTACTTGTGACCTGGCTATTTACCTCTTACCCAACCTTCTCTGAGTCCTTAAGATCCTTGTGCTCTGGTCATTTAACCTTCTCTATGCCCTTGGAGTCTTTCTGACCTGGCCATTTACCTCTTCCCCAACCTTCTCTGAGCCCTTAAGATCCTTGTGCTCTGGCCATTCATCTCTTTCCCAACCTTCTCTGAGCCTTTAAGATCCTTGTGCCCCTAGCCTTTAGCTCTAACCGAACCTTCTCTGAGCCCTTGGAGTCCTTCTGACCTGGCCATTTATCTCTTCCCCAACCTTCTCTGAGCCTTTAAAGTCCTTGTGACCTGGACATTTACCTCTTACCCAACCTTCTCTGAGCCCTTAAGATCCTTGTGCTCTGGCCATTCATATCTTCCCTAACCTTCTCTATGCCCTTGGAGTCCTTCTGACCTGGCCATTTACATCTTCCCCAACTTTCTCTGAGCCCTTAAGATCCTTGTGCTCTGGTCATTTACCTCTTACCCAACCTTCTCTGATCCTTTAAGATCCTTGTGCTCTGGCCATTTAGCTCTTCTCTAACCTTCTCTGAGCCCTTAATGTCCTTCTGACCTGGCCATTTATCTCTTCACCAAACTTCTCTGAGCTTTTAAGGTACTTCTGACCTGGCCATTTAGCTCTTACACAACCTTCTATGAGCCCTTAGGATCCTTGTGATCTGGCCATTTATCTCTTCCCCAACGTTCTCTGAGCCTTTAAAGTCCTTGTGACCTGGCCATTTACCTCTTCCACAACCTTCTCTGAGCCCTTAAGATACTTTGTGATCTGGTCATTTACTTCTTAACCAACATTCTCTGAGCCTTAGGGACCTTGTGACGTGGCCATTTATCTCTTTCCCAACCTTCTCAGCCTTTAGGGACCTTCTGACCTGGCCATTTATCTCTTCCCCAACCTACTATGAGCCTTAAGATCCTTTGTGATCAGATCATTTACCTCTTACCCAAACTTCTCTGAGCCTTAGGGTCTTTGTGACCTGGCCTTTTATCTCTTCACCAACGTTCTCTGAGCCTTTAGGGTACTTCAGACCTGGTCATTTAGCTCTTCCCCAACCTCCTATGAGCCCTTAGGGTCCTTGTGACCTGGCCATTTATCTCTTCCCCAACCTTCTATGAGCCCTTAGAGTCCTTGTGACCTGGCCATTTATCTCTTCCCCAACCTTCTCTGAGCCTTTAAGGGTACTTGTGACCTGGCTATTTACCTCTTACCCAACCTTCTCTGAGTCCTTAAGATCCTTGTGCTCTGGTCATTTAACCTTCTCTATGCCCTTGGAGTCTTTCTGACCTGGCCATTTACCTCTTCCCCAACCTTCTCTGAGCCCTTAAGATCCTTGTGCTCTGGTCATTTACCTCTTACCCAACCTTCTCTGATCCTTTAAGATCCTTGTGCTCTGGCCATTTAGCTCTTCTCTAACCTTCTCTGAGCCCTTAAAGTCCTACTGACCTGGCCATTTATCTCTTCCCCAACCTTCTCTGAGCCTTTAAGGGTACTTGTGACCTGGCTATTTACCTCTTACCCAACCTTCTCTGAGTCCTTAAGATCCTTGTGCTCTGGTCATTTAACCTTCTCTATGCCCTTGGAGTCTTTCTGACCTGGCCATTTACCTCTTCCCCAACTTTTTCTGAGCCCTTAAGATCCTTGTGCTCTGGCCATTCATCTCTTCCCCAACCTTCTCTGAGCCTTTAAGATCCTTGTGCCCCTAGCCTTTAGCTCTAACCGAACCTTCTCTGAGCCCTTGGAGTCCTTCTGACCTGGCCATTTATCTCTTCCCCAACCTTCTCTGAGCCTTTAAGGTCCTTGTGACCTGGACATTTACCTCTTACCCAACCTTCTCTGAGCCCTTAAGATCCTTGTGCTCTGGCCATTCATATCTTCCCTAACCTTCTCTATGGCCTTGGAGTCCTTCTGACCTGGCCATTTACATCTTCCCCAACCTTCTCTGAGCCCTTAAGATCCTTGTGCTCTGGTCATTTACCTCTTACCCAACCTTCTCTGATCCTTTAAGATCCTTGTGCTCTGGCCATTTAGCTCTTCTCTAACCTTCTCTGAGCCCTTAAAGTCCTTCTGACCTGGCCATTTATCTCTTCACCAAACTTCTCTGAGCTTTTAAGGTACTTCTGACCTGGCCATTTAGCTCTTACACAACCTTCTATGAGCCCTTAGGATCCTTGTGATCTGGCCATTTATCTCTTCCCCAACGTTCTCTGAGCCTTTAAAGTCCTTGTGACCTGGCCATTTACCTCTTCCACAACCTTCTCTGAGCCCTTAAGATACTTTGTGATCTGGTCATTTACTTCTTAACCAACATTCTCTGAGCCTTAGGGACCTTGTGACGTGGCCATTTATCTCTTTCCCAACCTTCTCAGCCTTTAGGGACCTTCTGACCTGGCCATTTATCTCTTCCCCAACCTACTATGAGCCTTAAGATCCTTTGTGATCAGATCATTTACCTCTTACCCAAACTTCTCTGAGCCTTAGGGTCTTTGTGACCTGGCCTTTTATCTCTTCACCAACCTTCTCTGAGCCTTTAGGGTACTTCAGACCTGGTCATTTAGCTCTTCCCCAACCTCCTATGAGCCCTTAGGGTCCTTGTGACCTGGCCATTTATCTCTTCCCCAACCTTCTATGAGCCCTTAGAGTCCTTGTGACCTGGCCATTTATCTCTTCCCCAACCTTCTCTGAGCCTTTAAGGGTACTTGTGACCTGGCTATTTACCTCTTACCCAACCTTCTCTGAGTCCTTAAGATCCTTGTGCTCTGGTCATTTAACCTTCTCTATGCCCTTGGAGTCTTTCTGACCTGGCCATTTACCTCTTCCCCAACCTTCTCTGAGCCCTTAAGATCCTTGTGCTCTGGTCATTTACCTCTTACCCAACCTTCTCTGATCCTTTAAGATCCTTGTGCTCTGGCCATTTAGCTCTTCCCCAACCTTCTCTGAGCCCTTAAAGTCCTACTGACCTGGCCATTTATCTCTTCCCCAACCTTCTCTGAGCCTTTAAGGGTACTTGTGACCTGGCTATTTACCTCTTACCCAACCTTCTCTGAGTCCTTAAGATCCTTGTGCTCTGGTCATTTAACCTTCTCTATGCCCTTGGAGTCTTTCTGACCTGGCCATTTACCTCTTCCCCAACCTTCTCTGAGCCCTTAAGATCCTTGTGCTCTGGCCATTCATCTCTTCCCCAACCTTCTCTGAGCCTTTAAGATCCTTGTGCCCCTAGCCTTTAGCTCTAACCGAACCTTCTCTGAGCCCTTGGAGTCCTTCTGACCTGGCCATTTATCTCTTCCCCAACCTTCTCTGAGCCTTTAAGGTCCTTGTGACCTGGACATTTACCTCTTACCCAACCTTCTCTGAGCCCTTAAGATCCTTGTGCTCTGGCCATTCATATCTTCCCTAACCTTCTCTATGCCCTTGGAGTCCTTCTGACCTGGCCATTTACATCTTCCCCAACCTTCTCTGAGCCCTTAAGATCCTTGTGCTCTAGTCATTTACCTCTTACCCAACCTTCTCTGATCCTTTAAGATCCTTGTGCTCTGGCCATTTAGCTCTTCTCTAACCTTCTCTGAGCCCTTAAAGTCCTACTGACCTGGCCATTTAGCTCTTCCCCAACCTTCTCTGAGCTCTTAAGGTCCTTGTGACCTTGCCATTTAGCTCATTATATGCAGAAAAGTTTCGCTCACAGATGAAATAACCCAATATTGTGAGAAGAAACCTTCATTGGCATCTAGGCTTCCTGTCTTAGACTTTAAGGTCCTGCATTTCCAACAACTCAAACTCATCTGCATTGTCAACTGCATTTCCAAACAAATGCAGTTGATTGATTCGATTGAAAAAGAAGCGAGGAAGTGAACGGGAGGAAAGGGGAAGAAGAACTCTTCCCTCCCAGTAAATGACCGAAGAGGAGCGAGTTATGAGGAAGATTGTTTAACGTGTATCTGAAGGTTTTTATTTCTCTTCCTCTCCCGTAATTACATTTCGTTTTTTCTTGATACGAAAGAAGAGGAAGGAACAGAATGGAAAAAAAAAACTACCGATTTTGGAAATGTCTTTTTTCTCTATCGAGAAAGGGAAAAAAAAAACAATGAACATGTATTCGTTCCTCGCACTCACTGACGCCATTGAGGAACCAGTAGGAAGAGAAAATGTCGTCGCCGAGGCATGTCGACAGGCAAGCGCCGATGTTGTTTGGGGCACGACTGGAAGTTGACAAACCTGTCGAGATGGCGAAAACATCAACTGAAAGCTCTGGCGCCCCTGTCTTCTACTCTTGCGCACCTTGCCGTCCTCAATTCCAGTGCCAAGGCTGATGGGAGAAAGACGACTGGTCACGTGACGTCCGACCGTTAAGAAGCGGTGCGAAGGCTGTCGAGAACGGGGTTTAGGAGGGGGGGGGGATAAGGAAACGGGGGTCATCATCTACTGATGATTCAGCTTACTCGAGCCAGTGTTCTTGCTGTCTGATTGAGAGTTCCGTTTCAGATAAAGCAGCGTCAGAAATGGAGTCAGAATATTTTCTTCGGGATGCTGGCGTATCAAGGATTGAATCTAGGGAGGGATGGGCTCATGGACACAAAATTTTATGACACAAATAGAAAAGAAATAAATTGATATTTTATATGTTTTGTAAAATATTTTTTTAATGGCAACTACAATGTAGAGGGGGGGGGGATGTTAAATTGTTTCCTGGTTTTGAAATTGGGCTGAAAAATGAATTTGGTTTTGAACACTCGAATTTAGTTTTTCTCAGAGCTGTAGGTTAGGAGAACGAGGATCAAATGGACCATCTCACTCCCCTTTCAGAATGCTAATTAGGATAATATAGGCAAAAAATATTCAACTTTTATATATTAAACTCATTTTCCAATAATTTTTTAAACTTATAAAGCGAAAGGAAGAAATATTATACCGCGATGGAATTTTTGTATCTTCCCTCCCCCTTCCCCTTTTGCTTTTTTGCTTTCTTTCGACTCGATCAAGTACTTGCCCGCCCCCCCCCCCCCCCCAACTCCTCTTTTCCTTTTCAGAGAAGCAATTTGGAAAAAAAGTTTGAGGAATCTAGGACCTTTGGGCGGCACTTTTTTTCCACATATGGACAGGGCACATGGACACCCAAGGGCTCAGATCAGTTTGGGTGAAAGGGACACACTGGATAGCTGTTGGGAGACAGATCGAAGCCTTCCATCAAGGCTATCTAGCATGCTCTTTAACATGCGTAGGGTATGGCTCTTCGAACAAAGGGGATTCTCCGAAGGCAGGGGGGGATTAATGCAGATAAATTTCAACTCTGGTACAGTTCGGACTCGAACCTGGGGACTACGCTATCGACTTCCCCCCTCCCCCGCCTCCCCATCGTTCTTACGCGTTATTTAATCCTGTTCATTCATCCGTGAACGACCTTATGTTGCCACTCATCGGTATGGCCTGGCCCATCAGATAAAATCCCCTAACTGCGTCTTTGCTCCTTGAGCCACACCCTATGCACCACAGCTCTTGGGGTCCTCGTCACCTGGCTATTTAACAGCCGACAGTGTGCGAGAGAGTGGTTCAACGGCAAAGCAACACAAACACTTTTTTCTTCCGACTGTTAGATGAGGATTGACCCATGTCTCCTACCTGCGCCTCTTCCCCCACCCTCTCCCCCCAACCTCACAGGACGTCTCGTGACCTCCACCCCCGACCGACTTCCCAATTCGAAGTCCCATTTTCTTCGCCTTCGTTGCGTCGGAATAAACCTGCGGGCGACGACGCACGCGCGAAACGTTTCCCTCGAGACGTAGCCAAACGGAACGGGTCTTATCGGGCACGTGCATTTCGGGCGACACTGTCGCAACACGTGACACTGGGTGGAAGCGTCCGAAACCAGAGGGTGATTGTGGTGCAAGAACCTCTCTCGTGCTGCGGTGCCGACAACTCGTGGAGCGGTTGGTGTTCGTGTCGGTGCGAATGCAAAACGATGAGATAGAAACCGAGTCCTGCCAGATCCCGTCCACTGATACTCTTGTTGTTGCTAGGAGCAATCGGCACGCGCGGAGCGAACCAGGGAGTTGGCTTCGGAGCAATCGGAACAACCCACTTGGCAATTCATTCGGGTGAAGTCGGTTCCATTTCTCCTGTTTTTGCTACTTTCCGCGCACCATTGGTTCCATGAGCGTCACTCAACCAATATCCCCGGCTTCCGCCTCACGACTTCTGTCTGAGTGACGTCATTGTGTACAGGGCGGCTCTCCGAATTCGTTTCCTAACCAAACATGAAATGACATCAACGACCAGTGGTAGAAACAAAATATGGCCATCTCTAGTTGAACCAGAATGAAGTGGTTGAATCGGAAAGCGTTTCAGGATTTCAGCGGGACGTAGGGGTCGCGAAAAGACGTTTCAGAATGACGGTTGCCAGTCCCAAAATTATAATCCGATCTTGCTGGCTTTTAGGGGATGCAAATTCACGATGAGAGCGAATAATCTCTGAGATGGATTCGGTTGTCTGAGTCCCGTTATTTCCCACACAAATTGTGCGGTTATTCCCATCATATCGGGGGGGGGGGGGAGGCAATAGGTAACGTGCCAAGCTAGTAATCTGCAGTTTACGGGTTCGAGTATCTCGGCAAAACTCCTCGCCCTGCCCTTGGCCAGTAGGAGACACCAATGAACTGGAAAAGGCTGCCATCCGTCGAATGGAAGGTTGAGCCGTGGCACCGTGTGCGGGAGAGCCATACCTTGTGCACGTTAAACAACACGCTGGCTGACCTTGACGGGAGGCCACCGTGTCTCCCAACAGCTGTTCCAGTGGGTACCCTCCCCCAACCTTCTCTGAGCCTTAGGGGTCCTTGTGACCTGGCCATTTAGCCCATGGTCTGCATAAAAGTGTCGCTCAGAGTTCCAGTCGCTCAAAAAATATCCGAACACTACTGTTGATTACAGAATTCAGGAAAAATATCTGGTAACCAAATCTCACGAAAATTTCTCATTCTGCTTTCAGTGTTATTTCTCATCTTCCGTTTCACGAAACTTCCACACGAATGTTTTTCTTCTTTGTTATATTTGTGGTTGCAGTTGTGAATAAAACTTTTCCCTAAAATAGACTTCAGCAGAGAGTTTGAAAAGAATAGCACGACTGTATGGAGGAGAGCTATTAAAAGGAAGGGAACTTCCGGTTTTGCGCGTGCACTACCAGCGTTCTATTTTGAGTTGGATGATTGGATCATATTCCATCGGGCAGATTTTCAATGGAGTTTCGATCATGTGACTCGGGTGGCAGGAGAAGACGAAGGAATGCGTCATTGTGACGTCAAAGATAAAGTGATTGTAGCAGACGAACATTCCAGCATTTGTTGGAACAGAGATTATTCATTTCCAATTTTCATTTCTTTATTCCAATATGTTCCAAACGTTTCGAGCTAACCCCCCCCCCCCTTTGCATGAACTATTTTCTAAATGCCCCCTTTTACCAAGCATTGATTTATGCAGTCGCTCAAAAAAATATCCGTACACTACGGTTGATTACAGAATTCAGAAAAAATATCTGGCAACGATTGTTTTTTTAGAAATCAGTGATCTGGCAACCTTCGTGTCACGAAGGTTGCCAGATCATTTTCTAAATCCTCCCTTTTCCAAATATCATTATATAAAGATTCCCCTTTACCACGAACTGTTTTATAAAGTTCCCCTCCCATTCATTAATAAAGTTCCCCCTTCATTAGGTATTAATTTCTAAACGCCCCCTTTTGCCAGATATTATTTTTCTAACGCCCTTCGTGGAAATCAAAGATGATTTTTCCTGTATAAAACTAATTGAAAATTAGAAAGCTGTCGCGCGCCCCATTATCACTTTTGACAAACCAAATGCTCCCCCAAATTTCTAAAAGTTCCACCCTCAGTAACCACTCCATATTTAGCGCCGAGATCACTTATTATGCAAAGAGAAGGTCCTCCAAGTATTAAGTCTAATAAAAATTTAAAAACAAATACCCCCTCAAGCAGCTGCTTGCCACAGAGGTCTGACAGGAGTCTGTCAGTTTATATGCCTTAGTAGAAGATCTGTGAGGATGGCGAGACCTCAGCAGAAAAACACCAACATCCATGCCTTTACCCGGGACTCGAACCCAGGTCCCTTAGATCAACAGCCAAGCGCGCTAAATCACTCGGCCACGGGACAGCACGAGAAACAAAAAGTGTCGATGACGCATCCCAACTTGGTGGTTAGGCGGATGAAGAAAAGTGGGTTCTTTTCGTCGTCCCATTTCGATGACAAGGGGGACGAAACTCTCCTCGGAATGTTCAACTGTCGACAGAATAACGCTCCAATGAACGGGAATCTTTTAAGGGCGCACGGACCGGGTTTTTTAGAGAGCGCGGGAGGAAGGAAGTCCGAGATTTCAGATTGCAGCAGAGCATTATTTTTAGCGCGAGTTTTATCAAACGAGACCAATTGGCACCTCGTGCTTTCCATCCCCCCTCCCTTCTTTCCCCCCACCTCCACTGAATGGCGTGGACAAGTTCTCGATGCAAACAGGATGTGAACCGTTGGGCCGGAAGGGCTGAGGTGACCCCGTTACGAAAGACGAAAACATAACGGCAAGCGATTTCGTTCACAGATTTATTCGAACTTCTCAGGTTGTTTTCTTCTTTCAATGCCATTTGGGAATCGTTTCGTTTTTGAAAGATGTCGTTGATCACTTTTCAACTCGTCTTTTTTTTTAAATTGCGTTTAATTTGCCTTTTTTTTTTCTTAGACATTCAACTTTTTATGTTATGCTTTTAAAAGATACAGTCGCTCCAAAAAATGTCCGAACACTATGGTTGAATACATAATTCAGAAAAAATATCTGGCAACGATTTTTTTTAGAAATTAGTAATCTGGCAACCTCACGTGACAAGAAGGTACACGTCTGTAATATACGTACACGTCTGCAAATAAACGTGTGAAATATAACACATTTCTTTTCGGGAAAGGTAGTGAGGGTTTTGCTGCTTGACCACAAGATACTTAATCCACTGTTATCTGCCTGAAAGGGACTGGGACTGACTTGGTCGGTAGCGCGCCTGGCTCGTAATCCGCAATTCTCAGGTTCGAGCACATCACCTGTGCCAGGATTGAGACTTATCCATCTCCCCACCTTGCCCTATCCCTCTCCAACACACACATTACCCTACTACTCGCTGTTAGGAAGGGAACATTGATGGGCTTGGAAAGATCGCCGTCCGTTAAATGGGACATTATGCCGTGGCTCCGTGTGCGGGAGAACCATACCTTGGCACAATAAAGAATACGCTGGATGGCCTTGATGGAAGGCTACCATCTGTCTCTCAACAGCTGTTCCAGGGGGTCCCCTTTCTCCAACCTTCTCCGAGCTTTTGGGGTCCTTGTGACCTGGCCATTTAGCCCATTGTGCGCAAAAAAGTACCGCTCAGAGGTAAAACAACCCACACCGACTTGACGGGAGGCTTCCATCTGTCTCCTGACAGCTGTCCAGTAGGTTCGCTTTCCCAACCTTCTCTGTCCCGTTGGGGTCCTTGTGACCTGAACCTGTTCACCGTCCTCTAATTATTTCAGCACTTGTAGTTCCAGAAGTGAACAAGTGTGCATTGTTTTCATCACCATCAATAAAGGAAGAGGAGGGTGGGAAATAGCACGTTCCACCATTCGTCACAAATAAATCATCATTCGTACCGAGCATCATCCACCACCAGCATCCTTTAGCCCTCCTCCTCGTCGGAAGGAGGTTAAAGTCAAGAAATAATCTCACGCAGCTTAGAACAATGAGGTGGCGGTGCCCGTGATCGGCGGGCGTGACTGGCAGGCCAGTTATGGCGACGTCATCGAGCGCGAGAGAGACAGAAGCGGAACAAATGAGAAAGCTGACAACAATGGACGAGGGACAAACAGTCGCCAACAATGCCAACGGCGGTGTTGGACTTTGGCAGACGAAAATCACGTGACTTATGCGAAAATCTGTTGGGGGTTTTGTTTAGTGGACAAACAACCATTCAGACTCAGTCTAAGTAGGACACTGTCAAGGGTAGATTAAAAAAATATAAACCTTTTTTTGTGAGGCGGATGTTAGGTAAAAGACGAAAACGGAATCAATGGTAATAAATTGCGAAATCCTGGTTTGATTTTTTTTATTACGTCCTCGCTGTTTTTAATGAGGATCATCGCAGTAGTTCCTGGTTTTGTTGGCTCAGGTTCTTGGGTTCATCGGATCGACATCCTGCTCGGCCCAACAATAGCTGCAACGTGACCTTCATGACCCCTGCGGATACGGTGCACCACTCTTCACGCGGATACACCAGCGGGGAAGCAAAAATCCATGTCGATTAATCGATAGACCTCGAAACTTGATGATATATCAGATTTAAGATGTTGATCATTCTAACAATGATTCTTAACGGTAGAGATTTTTTTTTGCATTTCGTTATCAGGCTTCAAAATCTGTTGGGTGGAGGGGGGTCACGCTACATACAGGGGGGCCGTCCCACAGCCGAGTAGCTAGCGCGCTTGGCTAATGATCAAAGGGATATGGGTTCGAATCCTGGGTAAGGCCGGGTTGGTGGCAACTAGCTGCTTGAGAGGGTATTTATTCACTTTTTCCATTCACATACCATAGTGTCAAGACATATGCGTTGAGGATGACTTATGAGTTGCCTATACTCTTCGAATTTTTGCTTTGGAAACTTTTTATTTTTTGCTGAAAGCAATATTAGCTGTGCTGGTGGTGTCTTTGAACAGTTTTACCATTCTCATATTTAGAGTTTTCAAATTTTTAAGGCGATACTTTAGCTCTATAAGCACTTCCCCCCCTTATAAAGCGTTCATAATGACGTCCCCTCAGCTTAACAAAGATTTTATCATCCTTTCACCTCTTTCTCTAATCTTCTCTTAGCCTTTGGGATCCTAGTGACCTGGCCATTTAACCCATTGTGTGCAAAAAAGTGCCGCTAAGAGGTAACGCAACCTCTGTGTCACCGTGGTTGGGTTGTAAGTAGTTATTATTTTTAATTTCATTTGTATTTAATGAAAATTAGTCATAATTCTTTCTGTATTAAAAGAGTGATGAGATTTAGACCCTTTAGCCAATGGCATTGTCAGCCGTTCATAAGAATTAAGTGAGCGGAGTAGCATACTACAATATGATTCAGGTTGTCGAGTTTGATTCCTTATTAAAGAGTCTATTTTTTTTGTCTTCGTTCTCAGAAACTTTAAACTTTCCCAGGTCTTCTTGGGGCGGGGGTGGCTCAGCCGGTAGCGCGCCATGCTCGTAATCTGCAGTTCCCAGGTTCGAGTTCCAGCTGGGTCAGCGTCGAGATTTATCTCCGCAAAACTCCCTGTCCACGGTCAGTAGGGGACATCGATGAGCTTGGAAGGGCAACCGTCCGTCGGATGGGACGTTAAGCCGTGGCTCCGTGTATGGGAGAGCCACATCCTGTGCACGTTAAATATCACGTTGAATGGCCTTGACGGGAAGAAAGACGGAAGAAAACCAACTGTCTCCCAACAACTGTTCCAGTGGGTCTCCTCCCCCAACCTTCTCTGAACCTCCGGAGTCTATGTGACTTGGCCATTTAAGCCCATGGCGTGCAAAAAAAGTGACACTCAGAGGTAAAACAACCCAAAATCCCAGTTTTTTTTTTTCGTTATTTTATTTTGCAGCGGTGCACGAGATTTACAATAATTCAATCCTTAATTGAATATCTAGCTCTTCAAATGATGTCGTATTGAAGCCTCTGCATTGTAATAGGGCACATTTATGGACAGGGTAGCACCTAGTGGAAGAAAGCGGTGGGAGGGGGGGGGGGGGGGGGGCAAGGGTAACCGGAAGTGACCTAGTAACCGGAAGGGAAAACAGAAATTATAGACATTTAAAAAAAAACTTTTTTTCCATACACCAATAGAGCAGAGTGAAAAATTATATAGCGGAAGGGCTTTCCGGATCATTTCTGTTGGGACAAACACCTTGATCGAAGCCCAGTCACTTCTCTCAAGATCCCGTCCTACCTATTGGCGCGATATTAGAAAAGTCGTGTTAATTTGCTCGTTTCAAACTTCTTAGCTTTCAAATACTGAATTTCATTTCGATACATTTCATACTGAAATTGAATTATGCTCGTGAATTCCTCCAGCTGTTTCACATCTCTGCCTCATTTCTTGTCTAGAGAATGCTCGATCAGTTGGGTTGTTTTACCTCTAAGCGGCACTCTTTTGCACACCATGGGCTAAATGGCTAGGTCACATGGACCCCGAAGGCTCAGAGAAGGTTGGGGGAGGAGACCCAGTGGAACAGCTGTTGGGAGACAGATGGTAGCCTCCCGTCAAGGCCATCCAGTGTGTTCTTTAGCGGGCAAGGGGCCACGGCTTAACGTCTCATCCGACGGACGGTGATCTTTCCAAGCCCATCGGTGCCCCCTATTGACCGTGGGCAGGACTGGGAGTTTTGCGGAGATAAATCTCAACATTGACCCAGTTGGGACTCGAACCTGGGAACTGCAGATTACGAAAGCAGTTTTGACATGGATTTTTGCTTCCCCGCTGCGCTGGTCTACCTCACGTGACCGAGTGGTGTACTACCGACTGAGCCATCCCCTCCTCTAGGTCGATCAGTACAACTTTCAGGAACACACTCCTTCATTTTCAAATAAAATCCCACCTTCCGAATTGCATTGCTGCAAAATTGCTGCAATTTTGTCTTTCTGACAGGTGGGTGAAAAACGCGCACAAAAATCACAAAACAATAAAAAAAACCAGCAATCTGAAACGCGCATGACGTCAAACCGCGTTCAGCAGCACGTGTTGCGATACCTCTTTAAAGATAAAAACCAGATACGACACTTAAACCGATATCCTCTTAAGGAATCAACACAAAAGGAGATTCTTGATTCTTCTATCTTCACCCCCCCCCCAACTCATTATTAATGATCGTTTGCATTTCAGCATTCCTGGCAACGACTGTGCGCTGATTAGATATCTCACGTGGCATTTTTCCTTCGTGCAATGTCCGCACACCCACTTCAAGAGACTCTTATCGAATTTCTCCCTCCGATGTCCACCGAGCAGCAAGACATGTTTTTGCAGCTCCGTTGTCTACGGAGGTCGAGGAATATGAACTTTGATCGGACAGACTCTCTCTTCCTTTCCATCACTGGTGATAAATAAATGAGACATTATTAAGAAGAGGGCGATGATGATAAAAGTGACCAAGATCTATCCAAAAAATCATCTCAATTCTGTCTCCACATAACTCAAAATGGAACGTTTCACATTCCCGGAGATCGTTTTTTCGGAAATCTTTATGTTCCGAAGTGCTTTAGTCGAAGAATGAAAGGAAGAAGACTGTAATTTTTTCTTTCTTAATGGCCGTGCGGATTAGTTGACGTGTTTTTGTCAGCTGCTGGGAGGAAGTCCGGTTCGAATCCCAGATAAAGCCTTCTGCTGAGATCTTCTCGCCTTCGGGGTCGCGATTGGCTGAGTCGGTAGTTTCAAGATGGTGTCAGATCATCATGGTGGAATTAGCCTCCAAAGAAGTTCCCAAGTTCGATTCTCAACTTAAAAAATTAGAGCTGATTACGAACCTGGCATGCTACCGAGTGAGTCAATCCCTCGCCCAAAAGGGGAGAAGGTCTCAGGAGAAGGCTTTATCTGAGATTCGAACCCGAATTCCTTTGAGCAGCTGACAAAAACATGTTAGCATGTTAACTAACTCCTACCGCCATTTAATCCCTTTCCTTCGGTAAGAAAGGGGACACTGATGGGTTTGAAAAGGCTGCCGTCCGTCAGATGGGACGTTAAGCCGTGGGCCGTGTGAGGGAATCCTCTACACGTTAAAGAATACGCTGAATGGCGTTAACGGTAGGCTAACATCTGTCTCCCAGTAGCTATCTAGTGGATCCTCTCCCCACAACCTTCTCTGAACCCTCGGCGGCCTTGTGACCTGAGGGCGGGGGTGACTCAGTCGGTAGCGCGCCAGGCTCGTAATCTGAAGTTCCCAGGTTCGAATCCCAGCTGAGTCAGCGTTGAGATTTATCTCCGCAAAACTCTCCACCCTGCCACGGTCAGTAGGAGGGGGCAAAACTCCCCCACCCTACCCACGGTCAGTCCAAGCCACCGATGGGCTTGGAGAGGCCGCCGCACGTTAAGCCGTGGTCCCGTGTGCGGGAGAGCCATACCCTGTGCACGTTGAAGAACACGCTAGATGGCCTTGACGGGAGGCTACCATCTGTCTCCCAACAGCTGTTCCAGTGGGTCCCCTTCCCCAACCTTCTCTTAGCCTCCGGGGTCCATGTGACCTGGCCATTTAGCCCATTGTGTGCAAAAATAATGCTCTCAGGGGTAAAACAACTCAGCTTACGATAAATTTCTGTCAAGCTCTGAAGCGGATATATGAACTTCGTTATTATACTTATTATAAAGCAAAAAAATAAATCAAAAGAGGTAAAATATTACTGCAAATATAACGAATGCTGAAATATTGGAACGGAAGAGGAGGTGGGGGAACTTTATTGAATGATTGAACTGACACTTATTTACCCTTATTTCAGAAGCTTAATGTGGCTGCAAATTTAGTTTGCTCTCTTCCACCATATAACGACGGAATTGCCTGAAAACGTTTGCGAGTGTAATGCCAACGTCCGATGGCTCTTCCTCACCAATGACGTGGGTGAGCGACTTCAATTTTCTTTTAGAAGCTGAAAGTCAGTAGTTGATAGGTACAGTCGCACAAAAAAAAATATCCGAACACTGTGGTTGATTACAGAATTCAGAAAAAATATCTGGCAACGTTTTTTTTTTTAGAAATTAGTGATCCGGCAACCTTCGTGTCACGGATATTTTTTTGAGCGACTGTACTTCCCCCAACAGATTGCTGGCATTCGCAAAACGATGCCATTTCTGTTGTTTCGACTGCTTATTTAACCAAAGCAGAACAAAGTGGTTAACCAATATTCCGCTCATATTAACTATACATTAACTTCTCAGAAAATTTTATTTTCGTCTTCCTAGTACCAGAAAAAAAAAGCAAGTTCATTACCCGCTGGAAAAAGAGTTCAATTCCAATACGATCATCCTTTCTTCCTATATTGGGCCCCTCTACAATCAGCTACAAAATGCCCAATTTCTGAATAAAATTATGTTATTGTTTAGCATCTTCCGATACTTCAGGCTGCAAGCGTCCACTTCTAAGAGGAAGATTGAATAATGCGATAAGGCCGCTTTCCTCTCTCTCCATTCGACGCGTGCCCCGTGTATCTCCCTCGTAAATCATGCAGATCACGTACGGAGAGGAGACATCCCATGATGTTATAAAAATGGAGAGTATGTCACAAAGATGCGCCTTCCCCCCCCCCCTCATGACTCGCGAGTAAAATAAAAACTATATTTTATGTTGCTTAACCGCTGGAGCAAGGCAAGTGATGCAACAATCAACGCGAATTCGGAAGTTCACGTGGACATCAAATGTATCCCCGTCACGTGAGGTACTTTGTTCTGCCAACTCCTTCAATTGTCAGAGTTAGTCCACGTTGGAGTGGCACGTGAAAGTATTTTTTCGAAAGAGGAGGGGGGGAGGTCTCCATAACCACCACCACATCTATTTTTTTCGAAAGATAAAGAGGGGTAGGGGGTTTTTCCTTATGTATTTTTTTCCCGCGTTTATCCCTCTCTTCTCCATCACCTATAGCAGCTCGGATTTCTTCCCTGATGTCATGCGTGGAAGACGACAGATGTCACGTGCAGGAAGAATGTAACCCCGATGGGATGTCTTAAAAAGAGAATGCTGGATTTCTTTCCAGATTAAGTCATTCAGATCTGAGATGATAATGATGATGGATAGATATTTTAAAGAATTCCTCTCCACTGTTTTATATGACTCAGTGTGTTTTTCAAACAATGTCATTCGTCCGTAACGTTAACCTAGTGATCGGAACGGAAAGAAATAACTTGTTCGAATATTCCAAAGATCACAAAGTATTAAATACTTTACGTAGAAAACTAAAATAACACATAGCCAGTGACTAACATGAGAGGCTCGTTTTCAAAGAGAATGAAGTTTTATATTTTCCGTCTTTAGCACCCTCTGACAGCAGAAATTGGAACTAATGGATGGTTGATAAAACGCAAATACTAATATTATATTACCACCTACAAAACACAAAAAGAATTTTTCACTTATCTTCTAAAGCAGTGGTCCTCAAACTTTTATGCTTCACGTACCCCCTGGAAATGTGTATGTAACTGGCGTACCCCTCGTATAGATAGATAAAACTATAGTTATAGTATAACAATGGGAATAAAATAAAACATATATATTAGTGGTTTTCAAATTTTATGCTTCACGTACCCCCTCTGGAAATGTGTATGGAACTGGCGTACCCCTTGTATAGATAGATAAAACTATAGTATAGTGTAACAATGGGAATAAAATAAGACAAATATATCAGTGGTTCTCAACCTTTTATGCTTCACGTACCCCCTGGAAATGTGTATGTAACTGGCGTACCCCTCGTATAGATAGATAAAACTATAGTTATATTATAACAATGGGAATAAAATAAAACATTATATCAGTGATTCTCAACATTTTATGCTTCACGTACCCCCTGGAAATGTGTATGTAACTGGCGTACCCCTCGTATAGATAGATAAAACTATAGTTATAGTATAACAATGGGAGTAAAATAAAACATATATATTAGTGGTTTTCAAATTTTATGCTTCACGTACCCCCTCTGGAAATGTGTATGGAACTGGCGTACCCCTTGTATAGATAGATAAAACTATAGTATAGTGTAACAATGGGAATAAAATAAGACAAATATATCAGTGGTTCTCAACCTTTTATGCTTCACGTACCCCCTGGAAATGTGTATGTAACTGGCGTA
Source organism: Ryuthela nishihirai (assembly GCA_038380435.1). Lineage (NCBI taxonomy): Eukaryota > Metazoa > Arthropoda > Arachnida > Araneae > Heptathelidae > Ryuthela > Ryuthela nishihirai. The sequence continues at coordinate 2,320,130 of JAWZYU010000025.1, forward strand.
CCCCTTGTATAAATAGATAAAACTATAGTTATAGTATAACAATGGGAATAAAATAAAACATATATATCAGTGGTTCTCAACCTTTTATGCTTCACGTACCCCCTAGAAATGTGTATCTAACTGGCGTACCCCTCGTATAGATAGATAAAACTATAGTTATAGTATAACAATGGGAATAAAATAAAACATATATATCAGTGGTTCTCAACCTTTTATGCTTCACGTACCCCCTGGAAATGTGTATGGAACTGGCGTACCCCATGTATAGATTGATAAAACTATAGTTATAGTACAACAATGGTAATAAAATAAAACAAATATATCAGTAGTTCTCAACCTTTTATGCTTCACGTACCCCTTGGAAATGTGTATGTAACTGGCGTACCCCGCGTATAAATAGATAAAATTATAGTTATATTATAACAATGGGAATAAAATAAAACATATATATCAGTGGTTCTCAACATTTAATGCTTCACGTAACCCCTGGAAATGTGTATGTAACTGGCGTACCCCTCGTATAGATAGATAAAACTATAGTTATATTAAAATAAAAATAAATACCCCCTCAAGCAGCTGCTTGCCACAGAGGTCTGACAGGAGCCTGTCAGTTTATATGCCATAGTAGGAGATCTGAGAGGATGGCAGGACCTCAGCAGAAAAACGACACACACATCCATGCCTAATCCGGGGCTCGAACCCAGGTCCCTTAGATCAGTAGCCAAGCGTGCTAACCACTCGGCCACGGGACGGCTTATATTATAACAATGGGAATAAAATAAAACATATTTATCAGTGGTTCTCAACATTTAATACTTCACGTACCCACTGGAAATGTGTATGTAACTGGGGTACCCCTTGTATAGATAGATAAAACTATAGTATAGAGTAACAATGGGAATAAAATAAGACAAATATATCAGTGGTTCTCAACCTTTTATGCTTCACGTACCCCCTGGAAATGTGTATGGAATTGGCGTACCTTTGTATAGATAGATAAAACTATAGTATAGAGTAACAATGGGAATAAAATAAGATAAATATATCAGTGGTTCTCAACCTTTTATGCTTCACGTACCCCCTGGAAATGTGTATGGAATTGGCGTACCTTTGTATAGATAGATAAAACTATAGTTATAGTATAACAATGGGAATACAATAAAACAAATATATCAGTGGTTCTCAAACTTTTATGCTTCACGTACCCCCTGGAAAGTGTATGTGACTGGCGTAACCCTTGTACAGATAGATAAAACTATAGTTATAATATAACAATGGGGAAAAATATGGGAATAAAATAAAACGTATATATCAGTGGTTCTCAACCTTTTATGCTTCACGTATCCCCTGGAAATGTGTATGGAACTGGCGTACCCCTTGTATAGATAGATAAAACTATACTTATAGTATAACAATGGGAATAAAATAAAACATATATATCAGTGGTTCTCAACCTTTTATGCTTCACGTACCCCCTGGAAATGTATTGTGTAACTGGCGTACCCCTTGTATAAATAGATAAAACTATACTTATAGTATAACAATGGGAATAAAATAAAAGAAATATATTAGTGGTTCTCAACCTTTTATGCTTCACGTACCCCCTAGAAATGTGAATGGAACTGGCGTACCCCTCGTATAGATAGATAAAACTATGGTTATAGTATAACAATGGAATAAAATAAAAGATATATATCAGTGGTTCTCAACCTTTTATGCTTCACGTACCCCCTGGAAATGTGTATGTAACTGGCGTACCCCTCGTATAGATAGATAAAACTATAGTTATAGTATAACAATGGGAATAAAATAAAAGATATATATCTGTGGTTCTCAACCTTTTATGCTTCACGTACCCCCTGGAAATGTGTATGTAACTGGCGTACCCCTCGTATAGATAGATAAAACTATAGTTATAGTATAACAATGGGAATAAAATAAAAGATATATATCAGTGGTTCTCAACCTTTTATGCTTCACGTACCCCCTGGAAATGTGTATGTAACTGACGTACCCCTCGTATAGATAGTAAACTATAGTTATTTTTTTCAAAAAAATAACTATAGTTTTATCTATATGGCCGAGTGGTTAGCGCGCCTGGCTACTGACCTAAGGGACCTGGGTTCGAGCCCCGGGTAAGGCATGGATGTATGTGTCGTTTTTCTGCTGAGGTCCTGCCATCCTCTCAGATCTTCTACTGTGGCATATAAACTGACAGGCTCCTGTCAGACCTCTGTGGCAAGCAGCTGCTTGAGGGGATATTTATTTATTTTATTTATTATTATAGTTATAATATAACAATGGGAATAAAATAAAACATATATATCAGCGGTTCTCAACCTTTTATGCTTCACGTACCCCCTAGAAATGTGTATGTAACTGGCGTACCCTTTGTATAGATAGATAAAACTATAATTATAGTACCCTAGAAATGTGTATGTAACTGGCGTACCCTTTGTAAGATAGATAAAACTATAGTTATAGTATAACAATGGAAATAAAATAAAACATATATGTCAGTGGTTCTCAACCTTTTATGCTTCACGTACCCCCTGGAAATGTGTATGTAACTGGCGTAACCCTTGTATAGATAGATAAACCTATAGTTATAGTATAACAGTGGGAATAAAATAAAACATATATATCAGTGGTTCTCAACCTTTTATGAATCACCGAATTGGTAACTCTAATCTTTTCATCGAATTGGTAACTGTAGCTGTACATCCAGAACTGATAATGATTGGTTTATTGGAGAATTTCTAATTGCAAGGTCATAGTTGGGAAAAGCCTGGATTTCAAACGATCAGACAAGGAAGCTTCACCTCAATGTGGGAGAATAATTACGATCCGAATCGATTTACGATTACTAAAAGCTCAGTAGCTGCGTTATGAAATATAATAGTGTGTGATACCGAATATCATACATACTCATCATTATCCATGTTGTTAAATTCTCGTATTTTCTGGGGTGTGGGTTGTGGGTGGGGGGAGATCTTACCAAAGGGTTCTCTGAGTTTTAGAGGGGACGAGATCAGCCAGTAGTTCGCCATCTGCTCTTCTTATGTTTGAGTCCCAAGTTGTAACTTTCACTTTGCCAACGGTCAGAAAGTGAGAAACACTGTTGGGTATAGAAAGACCACCGTTCGTCTGGTGGGGCGTTAGTCAATGGTCCGTGTGCGGGAGAATCAACTCTATGCATGATAGAGTAAGCGCTGGATGGCCATGATGGTAGGACACCTAAAAGCTGTCCAGTGGGTCCCCTTCCCCCAAATTTCTCTGAGCCCTTGGGGTCCAAACAAAAGTGGCCACTCTGAGGTAAAACAATTCAGCAATCTCGCTTTCTTCTGAATGTTGAAATGAGTAATGACTCTCACGAGGTTCAAAGGTGAGCAGCGTCATTCCTTCAGCCAATTTCAGTTTCCTCGTTAAATTACCAGAATTTACAGATCATTTATAATCCCACTATGGGAGGCGGGGGTGGCTCAGTCGGTAGCGAGCCAGACTCGTAAACTGCAGTTCCCAGGTCGAGTTTCAGAGCTGAGCCAATGTTGAGAATTTTTCTGATGGTAGGACACCTCAAAACTCCCCCGCCCTGCCCACGGTCAGTAGGGGTCACCGATGGGTTTGGAAAGGCCGCCATCCGTCGGATGGGACGTTAAGCCTTGGTCCCGTGTGCGGAAGAGTCATACTCTGTACACGTTAAAGATCACATTGGATGGTCTTCGCGGGGAGGCTACCATCTGTCTCCCAACAGATGTTTCAGTGGGTCCCCTACCCCAACCTACTCCGAGCCTTCGGGGTCCATGTGACCTGGCCATTTAGATTATGGTGTGCAAAAAAGTGCGATCAGAGGTAAAACAACCAACAACCAAATAATCACCACTCACAATGAATAAGGTTGTGAATAGCGTTTCTGAACTTTATCACATGTGATTTCTGTGCTCAGCAGGTATTAGTCTCTAGAGAGAATTTTGAAGAAAAAGGAAACACACCAGAAACCCAACAATAAGTGTGGTTTGCGATTCTATTAAACCCTGTCCAATGTGTCTGTAAAAAATTCCCTTCAAGCAGCTGCTTGCCATTAGAGGTCTGACAGGAGCCTGTCAGTTCAATACTCCATAGAAAAGATCAGTGATGAAGGAGAGGCCTCAGTAGAAAGAGAATAAAGGAGATATACAGTCGCTCAAAAAATATCCGAACACTATGGCAACGATTATATACATAAAACATCTGGCAACAATTTTTTTAGAAATTAGTGATCTGGCAACCTTCGTCTCACGTGACACGAAGGTTGTCAGATCACTAATTTCTAAACTCCTTTGCCAGATATTTTTTCTGAATTCTGTAATCAATCATAGTGTTCGGATATTTTTTTGAGCGACTGTACATAGAGTATCTGAATCTCGAACCCTTTGGTAATCAGCAGCCAAATGCTCGGCTACCGGGAAGACGATTTATTTAGTTTTATCCCTAACCGCGAGACACGAAATTTTTTGATGGTTGGGTTGGTTGGGTTGTTTTACCTCTGAGCGGCACTTTTTTGCACACCATGGGCTAAATGGCCAGGTCACATGAACCCCGAAGGCTCAGAGAAGGTTGGGGGAGGGGACCCACTGGAATAGCTGTTGGGAGACAGATGGTAGCCTCCCGTCAAGGCCATCCAGCGTGTTCTTTAACGTGCACAGGGTATGGCTCTCCCACACACGGAGCCACGGCTTAACGTCCCATCCGACGGACGGCGGCCTTTCCAAGCCCATCGGTGTCCCCTACTGACCGTGGGCAGGGCGGGGAATTTTGCGGAGATAAATCTCAACGCTGACCCAACTGGGACTCGAACCTGGGAACTACAGATTACGAGCCTGGCGCGCTACCGACTGAGCCACCCCCGCCCCTTTTTGATGGTTAAATGATAAAAATAAATTTCTTCTAAAAGCTCACAAATTGCTAACTAGAAACCGTAGAACTGGACCATTCTTGCTTTGTTGTATGTAAGAAAGCGTCAGCTTTGGGTTTTTTGTAAATTTAGCAGATAAATATTGGAAAAGGAATCTTTGACGGGATCTTGATACTCCGACAAATAAAAGTAGCAAAGGGACTCTTTTTTTACGATTTGCATAATCTTTTATGTGTCTTTCCATCTCCATAAGCCTCTTTTTGGCACATCTATGCCTCGTATCAATCAGACCTCCGAATGTGCTGCGGGCGTGAGATAGATCCATTATCTGGGATTGTCTGCGTGCACGTGCACTTGTCAGTACGTTTTGTTGTCTCCTCTCTTGTCTTCCTGTCGACACTGCACGAGGACAGCGGGAAAGTGACGACAATAAAACGTTTTCTTTCCGATTGCACTCGGAAGCCCGCGTGGGCACGAGGAGGGGATTCCGTCTGTCTCGCGCCTTGACAGCTTCCGTTCCGGGGTCTTGACTAATGTTTGCCGCCACCGACGATCGTACGGCGGGGATCCCGACGCCGTCGCAGAGGAATATTAAAATTCGCCTCCATCGCGGATCACGTGGACTGTCACGCGACGCGAGATGTCGCTTTTATATTTTATTTATCTTGCCTCGAGTCTCTGAGGGGTTTTTTCTGGTCGTCACTGAAGTGGGTGGTTTTTTGTTTGGTTTGCTTTAAACAATGTGTGTGTGTGTGGGAGGGGGGGGGATTCTAGATGGGAAGGAAGCAGATTACTTTGGGAGTGGGATGCGAAGATGGTTAAATAGATTCGGCCTTCAGGTACTCAGTGTGAGAGGGGGGATAGGTTATTTACACCTCAGGAAATGGAGGAGGAATTTAATGGGGAGGGGGATGGATTACTTATACGTTAGGAAATGGAGGGAGAATTTATAGGGGTGGATAGGTTACTTACACGTTTGGAAATGGAGAAGGAATTTGTGTGGGTGGGATGCGAAAAAATAGTGCTCCTCGGTTTGATGGGAATTAAAATGAAAAATGTGAAATTTGAAAATGATATATTTTTATCTCAGAACGATAATAACAGTTCGAAAAAAAAAATCCTCCCGAAGCAGCGAACTTACAACAGATGTCTGAGAAGATAATATCCCAAGGAGAAAATGTTCGAGGAACTTATAGGTAGCACAGAAGGGGGCAATTGCTCTGCAGGCTGCCACTCATGCTGGCCACTCAACCGACGAGGAGGGAAAAAAATTCAACATAAAAAGTAAGATCCACTCAGCAGTGGAAAACGAAATCTTTTCGATTGCTATCAATGAAAAAAAAATTAATCATTGTAAAAAAAAACTCGATCTGATTTTTAATCATTTACGATAAAGTAAGATTTTTTGTATAAATGCGAAAGGGGAAAAAAAACCTGAAACACAGAAAATGATGGAATTTCGAAATTTAAAAACCATTACGATAAAAAAATATAATAATAAAATAATAATAAAATTTAAAAACCATACACAATTATGCCTTAAAGGCATGATCATCATTTCAGTTTGTACAGCCGCTCAAAAAAGTATCCGAACACTATGGTTGATTACAGAATTCAGGAAAAATATCTGGCAACGATTTTTTTTTACAAATTAGTGATCTGGCAACCTTCGTGTAAAGTTGCCAGATCACTAATTTCTAAAACAGTCGTTGCCAGATATTTTTTCCTGAATTCTATAATGAAACATAGTGTTCGGATACTTTTTTGAGCGACTGTAGGTGAGATGAAACTTTCTTTTTAGCAAAAGAAATTGAACGAATCTTGTTTCACCAAAGATGGATTCGACTTATATATCAATTTTAGAGGTTCAGGGAATTAAAATTTCATTTAGACATGTGAGTGAGGCAGATGTCATCGTGTACTATTGGTACAGTCGCTCAAAAAAGTATCCGAACACTATAGTTGATTACAGAATTCAGAAATATCTGGCAACCTTAAACGAAGGTTGCCAGATCACTAATTTCTAAAAAAAATCGTTGCCAGATATTTTTTCCCGGTTTAGGAAAAATATCTGTGTTCGGATAATTTTTTGAGCGACTGTACATGTTGAATGAAATCATGTAAAAAAAAAACTCTTAAATTGTATTAAAAATATTCTATAGACAGTCCACTTGCTAAGGATGTCTATATGTGAGGAACTTGTAAGTCATGGAAAATATCTGTTAGGAATGTTGCACATCAGAATAGAGATGTTTTATGCGGTTTAGGAAATGAGTTAAATGCTCAGGTCAGAAGGGGCTCATGGACTCAGAGAAGGTTGGGGAGGGGGGAGGAGGGGTGGTCCACTGTTGGAACAGCTGTTAGGAGCACATCGAAGCATGAAGGCGATCCCGAGCCCTTTCTTTTAGCATGGACAGGGTATTGCTCTCCTGCAGACGGGTCAGGACTTTATTTAGATCCCGTCCGATGAAGGGGCGAGGGTGGCTCAGTCGGTAGCGTGCCAGGCTCGTAATCTTTAGGTCTTAGATTCGTGTCCCAGCTGGCCCAGTTTTGAGATTTATTACCGTAAACAGTAGGAGTAACAGATGGGCATGGAAAGGTCACCGTACGTCGGATGGGATGTTAAGGCGTGACCCCGTGTGCGCGAGAGTCATACACTGTGCACGTTAAAAACACGCTGGATGGCCTTCACGGGAGGCCACCATCTGTCTCCAAAAAGCTGTCCAGCGGGTCCCCTTTTCCCAACCTTTTCTGAGCCCTCGGGGTCCTTGTGACCTGGCCATTTAGCCCATTGTGTGCAAAAAAAGTACTGTTCAGAGGTAAAACAACCCACCCCATTCGAGGGACGGAGTCTTTCCAAGTCCATCGGTGTCCCCTTTCTGACCGAGGGCAGGGTGGTGGTGGTGGGGGGGGAGGTAAGGAAAAAATCTGCAGAACACGTGCTAACCGCTGCCCCAGCGAAAGCAGTAATGGTGCCACTAATTTGTTTTACTTATTCATTTCTTCCTCGTTTCCCCTTGAATTCTTCCAACTACCTTTTCCCTCCTTTTATTTCTTGTTCAGGGGCGCGTGACTTTTTGCTCAACTCCTTTCGAATCTCTTCTCGGAGGTTGTGTCCGAGTTTCGCTTCGCGTGAAGGAGCATTGCGCTATCACTGCGCAGGGGGGGGGGGAGCTCAACGGGAAACGTTCCACTTTCAACTGATCCTCAGGACTTTTATGATGCAAATTAAAATAACAAAAAATGTTTCGGATGACATGAGGATATTTTAGAGCATTTTTTTCTTATTTTCTCCCCCAGCGACACTTGTTTATCGGATGGCTAGATCAAAAATATGCGCGTCGGATAAAAAATATTCCATTTCTCCAGCAATTTTATATTTGCAGTATAATAATAAAGGTGAAATTTAAATAGCTAAAGATTGCGTTTGTAAAGTTAAAAAAAAAGAAAAGACTTATTTTTAATTATACGGATTATAGTTGTTGTATTTGTTCGTAACTAAAAGTGAAAAAAAAATCCCTCTTTAAGACCTTAAGGATTGCGGAAGGAGAGTACCTGGACTGTTGCTAGGAGACATAACAACACGACAAGCCTTGCAGGGCACGTGGACAGAGACAGATCACAAAAAAAGAAACTTATACATTGTCCTTTTGCTTATGAATGTCATGTATTTGCGAAGCACAAGACCACCCAACTCCCCGCCCTGCCCTCGGTCAGTAGGGGTCACCGATGGATTTGGAAAGGCCGCCGTTCGTCGGATGGGACGCTAAACCGTAGTTCCGTGTACGAGAGAGCCATACTCTGCGCACATTAAAAAACACGCGGGATGGCCTTGGTGGTAGGATACCATCTGTCTCTCAACAGCTGTCCAGTGGGTCCCCTTTCCTCAACCTTCTCTGAGCCATCGGGGTCCTTTTGACCTGATCACAAGTTCTTATAACCTGCCATACAATGGGCATTGCTCTCTTACACACGGAGCCATGGCTTAACATCTCATCCGACGGGCGGTGATTTTTTTTTCTATCCCATTAGTGCCTCCTTTCTGATCGAGGATGAGAGGGGGGGGGGAGATGAGATACGATAAATCTCTCACTCTGGCCCAGATGGGACTCAACCTGGGAACTGTAGATTACGAGCTTGGCGTGCTAACCACTAAGCTACCCCACCTCAGAAATCTTTTAAAAACTTCATAAAAAATGTGCAAATACAAACAAGTTTAACAATTTTTCCCCATTGCTCCTATTAGCATTGTCGAGGAGGGGGGGGGGGATGTACATCTGGCTCTGTTCAGCAATAAAACAATCCAATAACGTCAGTGAATCTTTGAGAACTGCCAATGCGTCAACTGCTCCTAGTCACCCCAGCTGCAAAAGAGGCATTCGCAACAGACAAGCGAGTTTCAAGCGAAACAAGAGGCCGGAGATAAACAGAAGAGAGGGATGATTTGAAATCGATTGCAGAATCGTGTGGTCTACGTGTTCCGCATCATTCCGCGAGTCAAAGTGGAAACTTTCCACTCGGTGTGGCGAAGGTAGGCGGGAGACTCCCGTGACAAGAGAGTTGGGCTGTAAATGGAACATGCTTCCACGTCGCGAATTAGCATTTTGACTATTGCGCGTGACGTCCGTTTCTCACGGGAGCGAGGGAACGGGCGCGCGAGTTCGCTCTCTGTCACGCGATGGAGACCGTCACACTTCGAAAGTGACGAGTACCGGGAGGAGAGAGAGCGAACCGTGACCGCGCTCTGCCTCTCCATCTCCATCATCTGATTAGCAACGGATGAGAGAATCATCCTCCGGTGATAGACAGAGATCTCGATTCACTTTACTTCTGAGAGGAGGTAGACAACTACAGTAATCATTGGGTAACATGCCGTGAGTTGTTTTAACCCCTGAGCGAGGATTCTTGTGCATAATTGGGCCCTACTCACCTGGGCAGGGTTGGGTTGTTTCATCTCTGAGCGGCACTTTTTTGCACAACATGGGCTAAATGGCCAGGTCACATAGACTCCGAAGGCTCAGAAAAGGTTGGAAGAAGGGACCCACTGGAACAGCTGTTGGGAGACAGATGGTAGCCTCCCGTCAAGGCCATCCAGCGTGTTCTTTAACGTGCACAGGGTATGGCTCTCTCGAACACAGGGCCACGGCTTAATGTTCCATCCGACGGACGGCGTCCTTTCCAAGCCCATCGGTGTCCCCTACTGACCGCGGGCCAGGCGGGGAATTTTGCGGAGATAACTCAACGCTGGCCCAGGGGAATCGAACATGGGAACTGCAGACATCGAGTCCGACTCCCCTCCCTCCCTACCCGACGCTTAGTGATTGGTATCTTTATAACCTAGCCATCTAAATTGTTTGTGCAGAAAATAGGGCCGCTCAGAGGTAAAACAACCCAATACCACCTCACCCAACCCCAGTATACGTCGATGTCTGACACCAAGTCAAACATAATATATCTTATGCTTTAACACGAATCTTCTCAAAATGCAGAAGTCTGAGCTTTACGGACAGAACAGCGATTACAGTTTAATAAATTATAAACTCGAGTTTCTGCAGAAATTAAGGTTAGGAGTCGATATTTTCCTTCAGAATGGTGGGTGATGCAAACAGCCCCTACACCTAGCGAAAGAGAGGAGTTCCTCGAGGACTGGAAAATCCTCTGAAATTGGCTTCGAGAGACTATTAGGAAGTTGAATTGGCAAATGGGATATCATCAACTGTGCGATATAGAGCATGATAGATGTTTAAAGCAATCAGTTGAAAGAAGGGAAAGCATTTAGAAATCATAACAAAAGAGAGATGTTGTACAGGCACTGAATAACAGAGATGGCAAGGTTTTTGAAGGGAAGCATTATTCGGTGACGACAAAGGTGTAGGCTTTTCGGGGATGATCAGAATCATTTGATTAGTTCTATCTTTTGCAATAAGGATAAATTCATTTCTTGGTTTTGATAGAATTGTGACTGAAATGCTAAGAGCTCGGTTGATTCTGTTGCCAGAAAGGAGACTGAATTGTTCAATGTATTCTGATGATGGGTGGGAGGGGGGGGGGGTTGAAGATTAGAGGTATGATTGATGATTGTTCCTATTTTAAAAGAAGGTGATTGCGGTTTTCGTGATGCAAGGATATCAGTCTATTTTCCCTTCCATGGTTATGATCTTTGCATAATTAAAAGGATTAGTACAGTCGCTCAAAAAAAGTATCCGTACACTACGGTTGATTACAGAATTCAGAAAAAATATCTGGCAACGATTTTTTAGAAATTAGTGATCTGACAACCTTCGTGTCACGTGACACGAAGGTTGCCAGATCACTGATTTCGTGTCACGTGACACGAAGGTTACCAGATCACCAATTTCTCAAAAAATCGTTGTCAGATATTTTTCCTGAATTCTGTAATCAACCGTAGTGTCCGGATACATTTTTTGAGCGACTGCACTTTCATGCTTAAACAGCATCTGACAGCATCCTTGAGTGTACGCACGGACACAATTTTTCACTTTAGTTTCGTGAGAAAGGCTTAAGACCCATATTTTAAATATAGTTTTTTTAGTAACGCAAAATAATATCTTTATTTATTAAAGCATGCAATATCCCATATAAATTGCTACAGAAATTATAAATTAAAGTAGTATTTCGTAAATATAATGCCTCTTATAATTGTTGTCGAAAATAAATTGCGGGTGAATATTTACCTCGTTAGTTAAAAAGCTCAGAGGAAGTTAAGATAAATTTTTTGATATTGTTTTCGAATTCTTTTGGCTTTTATCACTTCAGCGAATATATTTTTGAATGCAGCAATTGCTTCTCTTAAGCAATTGATTTCACTCTGTTAGTCGTAGTGGGCGGTCTTTAATTGACATTTAATCTTTAATGAAATTTACTTCTAAACTTAATTCAAAATATGGACATTATTGTTTCCTTTTATTACAAAAATGTAAAAATAAAAAAATAAAATAAAAAAAAAATTAATTACGTCACTGTGGCTGTGTTCCAATTTTTCTTTCTGTTCGAATGTTCGTTTTTTATCTTCCGCGAGGAGGCCTTTCAAGAAATCTTTATCAAGAGACACTTCCGCGAGCCCCGAAGTCGATTAATCCGCGTGACATAAACGGCGTCTCTTCCCCCCCCCCTCTCCTCCCTCTAATATGCACCCTATAAAAAAAGTGGATCTGATTATTGATATCATAATGACTGCAGATAATATCGACTCAACAATGCGGCGATATCTCGCCCGCATTGTTCGCATCACGCATGTTTCGCTACGTGACCACGCCTCCTTCACCCCCCCCCCCCCCAAACAGTCCAAGCAGCAGGTGCAAGACATTGTTACTTTCGATAAACAATATCCTTACGTGAGGGAACATTAAAAAAAAATGGCACGAAAACGAGAGAAATAAAAATCCGTTTGTTGGCGTGCTGGGTGGTGTTATTTTCTCGTTCCCGTGCACCCTGCACGAGGAACACGAAATCCGTGTCGGAGGAGAGACAAGAGAGAAAGTTTCGGGTTTTGTTTGAGGTTGACAGGTCACGAAAACACCGCCGGTGGGAAAAAATTCAGGTGGGGGGGAGCGATGGAGGACCTTTTCATACATTAGGAAATGGAAGGTTCGTGCATCTATTGATTGCATGTAAGAGTGAGTTCGGTGTATCTTTAAAATGCAACTATCTGTCTTAACGGTTACCTTTCACACGACATAGGTGCTCAGCAACACTCATGTCTTACCATGGATCTCTAGGTTTCTTAGAAGCAACTAACCTACTGTCTATGAGATAGATGTTGGCTATCATAACTTATAGCTGTATCGGGGGGTAAAGTACTGAATAGGCTATTGTGAGATTTTCAATGTAAGCAGATATGTGGAAAAAATAATAATCTGATGATGCTTGCGATTTTACCTATTTCGACAAATGGTGTTATGAAAGTAAATATACACATAGGGAAGATGAATCAGGGATTGAACTTTAATTATCTTGCAAGATGTATGAGAAAATGCATAGATGGAGAAACTCGTAGCTTAATCTTCAGATGCATGTTTATCTCTAAGATTGTATGGTAGTGAAACAAACTTGCTATCGGTTTTTCATTCTAAATGCTTACACAACATATGGATAGGTAGTTTGTCTGTGTAATGATGAGTCATTAACGTCTGATGCGTAGTATCTTTTGTAGATAGACACTTTGATTAGCTAATAAGATGTCAGAAAAAGAGATTCATCTTTGATAGTTAAATGAATCATTTCTCAAGCATCGAGGTTTCTCAATTTATGGTAGTATAGAGAAGACGTTTGACGTCATACCTTGTGACGTCATACCACGTGACCGGAAGTGGCCGTGGCCGGTGATGTCATACCGGAAGTATTGATTACGGTGAAGTGGGACTCTACTACTCACGTAGGTTGCCAGATCACTAATTTCTAAAAAAAATTGTTGCCAGATATTTTTTCTGAATTTTTTTTTTTTAGAATATAATTTTTATTCATAACAGTAAAAAATACAAATACATTTACAATATGACCCGCAAAGCTAAATAGCTTATCTGCAGGAAAATGAATAAATTATATTAAACATAGATCATTCAGCCACAAAAATGGTGTACAGCAAATAAATCCACAAAACACAACACATAAAAAACAGCTAACTAGAAAATACCAAATGATTTTTTAATTCCATTTTAAGTCTTCTAAAAGAATCTATATTTAGTAATTCTTTTGGAATAGCATTAAATATAAGTGGTACTTGATATTCGGAGGTATGTTTCCCGTAATTATTTCGAAAATTTGGCAATTTGTAATAACCTAGGTTTTGAAGTCTTGTATTTTTATTATGTTGAATTTTTAGTTTGTAAGTTTCGTCAAAAAATTTTTTAATTATTACATTATATTTATATAAATTGCTGTAGGATAAAAGATTTAAAAATTTTAATCTATCGGTAGAAGTTTTATAATTTTTTTGCAAATGAGATGGAATTATATTTTTAGCTATTATAGACTGCAGTTTTTCTATTTTATTTATGTTAATTAAGTTAGTTGTTCCATGCACAATTATTCCATAATTTAAAATAGATTCGCATATTGCTTTATAAAATAGTACACATGTTTCCATATTTAATACGTATTTCAATTTTTGAATTTTTATCGCCGATATTCTCAAGCTTTCACATATGTGGGATATATGGGCATTCCACCTAAAATATTCATCAAAAATGATTCCTACGTAATTTATTTTATTTACTTGCTCAACAAGTGGGCAACTGCATAATGATTCATAATTTGAAGCATCCTTTTTTCTGCAATGTATTTTATGAGTTTTGATAAAGAGGTTTTGTTGAATATGAAATCCTGGTGAATGAATAATCATCAGTTTTGTTTTTTTCTCATTTAAATAGATTTTATTATGATTTAACCATCTAATAATATTATTGTAATCTGTTTGAACCTCTGAAATGCTATCATTTAAATATTTCTGACTGTTTATTAACACAATGTCGTCAGCATATAGATAAATAGCACTATTTAATTTTGTATTGAACAAATCATTTATGTATACTAGGAACAATAAAGGACCTAAAATTGAGCCTTGGGGAATTCCACATCGTGTAATTACTTTTCTGCTGTAGCAGTTTTTTATTTTAGTAATTGTGTATCTGTCTGATAAATAATTTCTAAACCAATCTAACAATATACCGCGAATACCGTAATTTTCCAATTTATTTAGTAAAATGCTATGATCTATTGTATCGAAGGCTTTCTTTAAATCTAAGAACATAGTTACAATTTTTTCCCTATTATTCAATGATTTATTAATATTATTTGCAATTTTGGAAATTAGTTGAATTGTGTTTTTTCCTTTTTGAAAGCCAAACTGATTTTCATTAATTATGTTCTGTTTAAGTAAAAAGTTAAAAACAGTATTATAAATATATTTTTCCATTATTTTCGAAAAAATAGGCAGAATTGTTATTGGTCGATAGTTAGAAAAATCCTCCTTGATACCACCTTTAAAAATAGGTCTTAAAATACCTGTTTTGAGTTCAGTAGGTATGTTCCCAGTAAATATAATCTGATTTATAATTTTTGATATAATATTTAGCATATTAGCGATATTAGCGATTAGCGATATAATATTCTGCAATCAATTATAGCGTTCGGATATTTTTTGAGCGACTCTACTTGCCTATTTCATTTATAGCAATAGGAGAGGAAAGTGTACCTTTTGCACACCCCATCACTTCTCATGAAAATCTCGTGCTATCAGGAAGAACGTCATGAACACAAACCTTTGAGGAAGGATGAGGGGGTGGGGAGACCTTCAACAGAAATATCCGCGCTTCTCTCTGGGTGTGAACGTTTCTGCGAAATGAAGACCTCCGAAGAAGGCTTCTTTGAGAACAGTTTTCACCACTGTGTGCCCCCCCCCCCCGCTTCAAAAATAGGAAAATTTAAAATAAGAATTAGAGTAGAACTTCTGATGTTAACCTGAAGCCCTTTTCCACTCTGCTCTCGCTATGTCTAATTGAGTGTCTAATAAATAGCCTCCAATATCTGTTATCTTTAGAAATATAAGGGGCGAAGGGGTGGCTCAGTCGGTATCGTGCCAGACTCGTAATCTTCCGTTCCCGGGTTCGAGTCCCTTCTGGGTGAGCTATGGGCTTGGAAAGGCAGCTGTCCGTCGGATGGGACGTTAAGCCGTGGCTCCATATGCGGGAGAGCCTATGCACGTTAAAGAATACGCTAGATGGCGTTGATAGGAGGGCTCTATCTGTCTTCTAACAGCTGTCCAGTAGGTCCCGTTCACCAAACCTTCTCTGAGGCATCGGGGTCCTTGTGACCTGACCATTTTGCCCACTGTGTGTAAAAAAAGTGTCGTTCAGAGGTAAACAACCCAACTTTCGAAATATAAAATCGTGAACTCTTTCATTTTTTTTTCTTACTGAAAGAATTAAGTTGAAAAGCGGTTTAAACTAGTCTCCCATGACGCTGCCGAGCTTTTGCTTGTATCTGAGCGTGTCCAATAAGAGAAGAAGCGATATTAGAGAATGGCAATAGAAGAGACGATCCTCACACTTGACCTCACTTGGCGTGTCGGTCACAGGGCGACTGCTCTGTGTCGTTTGCTAAAAATAATTAACACATCCGGGTAAGTACGATCAAGGACTGATCTGCCCCTGCTTACTTGAACTTCGGGTCGCGAGTTGTTTGACCGTCACCACAACACAGGCTTAGGGCCATTGTTGTTGGGTTGCGCTTCCAGCCAGAGGCGACAATTGTTTTCGTTGCGTGTAACAGAACCAACATTAGCAACTCAAGAGGTGCATTGTGATTCTCTATTTGGAGTAGGAAAAACACGGGTTTCATTTTTTAATCTGGATGGGGGGGGGGGTGGAATGACACCATCCGCCTGTACACCTTTATGTGACGTCAGTGAGTGGATCTCTTGACCTAGATATTCATCAAGTAGAGGATCTTTATATACAGTCGCTCAAAAAAATATCCGAACACTATGGAATTTCCGAATTCAGAAAAAATATCTGGCAACAAGTTTTTTTAGAAATTAGTGATCTGCAACCTTCGTGTCACGTGACAGGAAGATTACCAGATCACTAATTTACACTGGGTGTCCAAATAAAAAAAAAATGCTCCCCTCCAACTTCCTATAATGCTGCAAATAATAAAAAGCGCAATCTTCTTTGTCTATAAATTAATCGTAATTTTTGAATTATAAAAAAGTTTATTATTTTTATTTTCAAAAAAGAACAAAATCATATTTTCACTATTTTCTTTTGAGAGTAAATATATATAAAATTATTATTGTAGGTTTTAAATAATGAGCAAGATTTAAATAACATTCGAATCAAATCATTCTTATGGTTTTCAAAACTCTTGGAAAATTAATCAGGTCATACATTTTACTTAATAATGATTCAAAATAGTTAAGAATAGCAAAACCCAACTTAATGCCTCGACCCATCTTTATGCTTCATCTTCTCTCATCATTTAACGTTATTCATCCATTGATTTAGGTTATCTTTATACTTTGACTCGTTCCTATGATTTGTCTATCACTTAAACTTATCTGTGTACTTTTGATTCGTTGATAGTTTTCGACTCGTCTGTATTACTCGATTCGTCTGTAAATCGCCTCATCGGCACTTCGCAATATATTCCTTATTCCCTTTTCTTCAGGTAACAAGTTTCGAAGACTCCACTTTCTCGTATCAATTCGTCTTTCCCTAATTTTAAATCTGAAACCATCTCCAAGGAGCAAACAACCATCGCAGTTTTATCGACGCAATCCGATGGGTTCAAAAGATGAAGCGAAAAGCCATCAGGTTGGGGAAGAAAGTAACAGCGATCACGGGGAAAGAAAGTTTCACCAGATCGTGTCAAAAAAAGATATCGATGGCGCAATTCGGGGTTGGGGGAAGTATTTTGAGAAAGGTTCCGATGTTCAGATGATAGAAAGAGAGAAGAAGAAAGTTAAAGCGATAGATGCGAAAATAAAAAAGGGAAGATTCAGTCTCTCGCCACGTGATATGAACCTCAGAAGTTTTTAGAAAGGTTTTTAAAGAATACTCTTTTTAGAGCGGGAAGAAAACGAGAAAATGTTTAGATGGAAATGGAGTGGGATGAAAAGGGGAGAGTGAGGGGGGGGAGAAAGGAAATATTTCAGATATCCAATCATGACAGATTTTTAGTCTACGTCATAAAAAGGAAGAGGAGAGTATTTGTTCGTTGCATAGCAACCCGCAGAGCATTTGAAAGAAGATGGTGAAAAGATGAGAAAGTTATTCTGAATAGATAGTAGACTGTGAAACCTTTACTGAAGTCTGCCCGATGGATTCCTGGTTCTAATCGCAGGTAATCGCAATTCAATGTCCATTCTGATGTAGGCTACGATTGAATCAATATGATTGGGGAAGTTAAAGCCGATTTGTTATACATGGAGTGGATGGGGAGCAAATTCTCACTCTTATTCTTCGTTTGAAGTGTTCACTTGAAATATTTTTGTATGAACGTTTTCGTGTTTTTTCCAGCTTCGTAGAAAGCAGCATATTTTTTTCATGCAAAGAATTGCATCAACAAAAAATGTCACCGATTCCGTTTCTTGTATTGAAATCCAGACGAGTTTTAGATTAAACGAAAGCGAATTATATTCAGTGAAGAGTTTTTAGGTAATCACACATTTGTTTAATTGCGTAATAATCGCTAAATCGCTAACAGTTAGTTCTGTTGCCAGCTAAATAAACAGGAATTTTTTATATAATTTGATTCCTAATGTCAGATTTTTTTTTTCAAAATTTTAAAGAATTGTTTCCAAGATTGTGCACTGCCGAATTCAGTCGTTAAAGATATTTTCAATCGGAAATTTGTTCATAAGTTGTTTACAAAGACTTTTTTAATAAATTAAAAAAAGTCATTTAATGAGACCATTTATGGAAAATGAGTAAATGATGAAAAGCGTGTTTTGTAAGAGGGGGGGGGGGGGATTGGAAACCCCAAGTTTAAATTAATGATGAGTTGGATATCCAGAAGAATACTTTCTAAATATTTCGTTTAAAATTCTATATATTTAAAACGGATAAAATCTACCTATAGGGTACAGTCGCTCAAAAAAGTATCCGAACACTATGGTTGATTACGAAATTCAGAAAAAATATCTGGCGGAGATTTTTTTAGAAATTAGTGATCACGTAACACGAAGGTTGCCAGATCACTAATTTCTAAACAAATCTGCGCCAGATATTTTTTCTGATTCTGTAATCAACCATAGTGTTCGGATACTTTTTTGAGCGACTGTACATCTATCCTCTATATAGGGCCACGGCTTTACGCTCCATCCAAAGTGAAGCTCTTTTCTAAGCCCATGGGGGGGGGGGGGGGCTCTTTCAAACCGACGGCAAGGCAAGGGTAGCAGAGATAAATCTCAAACGCTTAGCATAGTTGGGACTCGAACCTGGAACTCTGGATTACAAGCTTGGAGTTTTACGTACTTCGTCACGGTAGAATACAGGATTCCATGTACAAGAAATCAATACGATGGGTAATATAGGTATGGAAGAAAGAATATTTATTTTTAATAAATCGTTGTAAAAAGAAATGTAACCTCGTGGTTTCGAAAAAAACATTTTCCGAATAAAATATGCGATTGAATAATTGGAGTTATTCTCTACGAATCCTAATCACCCCTCCCCCACCCACATTTGTTTCGTGCAAAATAAGAGAACGATTTTGACATCAGCTGATAGATCTGAGGGCGTAGCACGTGACGTCTGAGGTTCACGTTTCTCTTGGTCATCAATTTTTCAGACTTGTTATTTAAACTACGATTTTTTTTTTGTTTCCGATAATGGACGCTCCCAATTTGTCCGTCTGCAGGAACAAACGAGCTCGAGAGCGCTCGCCTCCCGAGTTCAACAATGATCACGAGCCTGTCATCGCCACCGCCACGCCCGTGACCCTTGCGCTCGGGTGCGTGGATCATCATCACACGCGCTCACATTCTTCCAGATGATTAATTATTGCGTAGCGGATTTTTTTTTTTGTTATTATTGCAGTTTTTTTCGTTAATTAAATGGGACGAGATTAAAAATGAAGATGAAAAAAAAGATATTGTTACGACAGAAGGAATCTGGCAACCGAAAGCAAAAAGTTTCAGCCAACGAATAAGAACTTTGGGAGAATTTGGAGAAGGAGAGTGGAGCGTTAACGGTTTCGTATTGTAACGGTCGTTGTGTATTGTAACGGTCGTTTTGTATTGTAACGGTCGTTGTGTATTGTAACGGTCGTTTTGTATTGTAACGGTCGTTGTGTATTGTAACGGTCGTTTTGTGTTGTAACGGTCGGTGAGTTCGAAAATGGACGGTGAGCTGTTCTGAGACAGTGCGCGTAAGTATCAAGAAGTAACTTGATGTGTTGTGTATACGCGGAAGGATAAAAGTGAAATCTTTTATCGTTAAGTATCAAGAAGTAACTTGATGTGTTGTGTATACGCGGAAGTATAAAAGTGGGAACTTTTATGGCTAACTTCGAATGTCTACACGGACTGTCTTTTTGTTCGGCTAGTGTGTGTGAAAAGTTATTAGCACAGGACGAGAATTGGTTTACGAGTGAAGATCTTCGGGTGACCTGGTAAATCAAGTAAAAGGTAGTATTTAGTAAAATACACAGAGCTGATATTGTGTGCTCTACGCAGGAAGATTGATGACTTGTGCATGTTAATAGTTGATTTGTTAATAAGATACTTCATCCATATTTCCTTTGTAACAATTTACCTTGTATTGAATTTGGTTTTGAAATATAGCTTTTAATACTCACGCTCAGTGGCTATCCATTTTTGTAATCCGCAACATTTGGTGTCAGAAGTGGGATAATTTATTGAATGCCGTTAACTAGAAGTATGGATGAATTAGTAAAGTTGATAAATGACTTGAAAGCCGATATTAAAGGTGATATAGCTGCCCAAAGCGATAAAATAGGTGACCTTGCTAGACAAAATAATGAGTTGAGGACTGAGATAGTTTCTCAAAAAGATGACTTGAAAGCCGAAATGGCCGCACAAAATAATGAGTTGAGAACGGAGATAGTTTCTCAAAAAGATGACTTGAAAGCCGAAATGGCCGCACAAAATAATGAGTTGAGAACGGAGATAGTTTCTCAAAAAGATGATTTGAAAGCCGAAATAGCCGCACAAAATACTGAGATGAGAGCTGAAGTGGCTTCTCAAATTGATAAGATTTCTGATAAGTGTAAGGACATTATGACCGAACTAAATAGTGTAAAAGATGATCTTGATAGTGTTAAGTTAGATTATAAACATGAAATTGAAATTGTAAAAACTGATTGTGAACGCCAGTTTCAGATTTTGAGAAATGAAATGTTACCTTCTGCCTGTGATAATAATAATTCTAGTGGAAATAATGTTATTACACATATCGCTAAAAAATACAACTAAACCTTCTACATATGATGGTCAATCATCTTGGACAGTATTTAAAACACAATTCGAAGTTATCGCTACAGCCAATGAGTGGAATGAATTCCAAAAGGCCAGTTTTCTTGCAGCTTCCTTAAGAAATTCTGCTGCGGAAGTTTTGCAGTCTGTTCCAGAAGAAAAACGACTTGATTATCAAAGTCTAGTTTCTGCATTAGAACTAAGGTTTGGTGATAGTTATTTAAAACAATATTACGTGACTCAATTTAAACATCGCATGCAGAAAAATGGTGAAACTTTGCAAGAGCTTGCTAGTGATATTGAGCGTCTAGCTAGATTGGCTTATAGTAACTGTCCACCAGAAATTCAAGATAATTTAGCTCAATTACAATTTATTGATGCTATTGCTGACCCTGACACTCAGCAATCTCTGAGGATGTTGGAAGGTGAATCCTTAAAGTCAGCTGTGGTACATGCTATGAAATACGAGTGCTCCAGGCTTTCCTCCCGAGCGAACAAACGTGCAGTGAGATTTGTGAGTGCAGAAGAAACTGTAGAAAAGGATAATGAAATGAAAGAACTAACCAAAGCCATACTATCCGTTTTGAAAGATATAAAAGGTTCTTCTTCAAAACCTACAACAGACCTCCAGTGTTGGAATTGTGGCAAGACAGGACACATTCGTACCAACTGCACTAGGAAACGAATGAGGAGTCCAAGTACATCAACTAGACAACAGGATCAGAGAAACAGAAAATTTATCAATCTTGCGAGGCAAAGGCTGGTTGTTGATTGGTTGGCCCCAGGGGAAGTCGCCCACGTTTCAACATTGCATGGTGATAATAATGGATTAGTAGCTGATGGAGCCATAAATGGAATACCTTGCCGTATGATAGTCGACACTGGTGCAAATGTAACTTTACTCAGAACGGATATAATAAAGAAAATAATACCTCACCCAAACTTGAATAATACACAGTCTAGAATAAGCCTACAAACGGCCACTGGAGATCGTGCAAAGGTTCATGGAAAAATAGAACTTAATATTCGAGTTGGTAGCTGTCTGGTTCGCCATCCTGTTTACATCGCTGACATCTACGACGAATGCATATTAGGCCTTGATTTTCTTAAGAAACATGGATTCAACATTAGACCCAGTGATAACCTACTCATCTATGAGACAGAAGAGATTCCTCTGCTTAGCCGGACGACTGATTCTTTATCAAGCGTAACTCCAATATTAGTGACGGAAGACACAGAGATCCCAGCACAAAGTGAAGTTATAGTCCGTGGACATCGGGCGGAGACTTCTGGGGCCTTCCGATTGGCAGTTACTGATGCCTCTGGTAAAGGAGCTTTGGCTCATAATATCCTGGTTGCAAGGACTTTAGTCAGAATAGATAAAGAACAGATCCCTATCAGAGTGATGAACTGTAACAAATCCAGTAGAATGTTAAAAAAAGGTGAGGAATTAGCAATATGTGAAGCTGTTACCTGTGTAACAAGTATAAATAAAATAGAAGTTACCGATTCATATCAAAATCATACAGACATCCCGTCTCATCTTACTGAATTATGGAGAGAAACAAGACAAATATTAACTGAAAACCAAGCTGTTAAGGCCGAGAACCTATTAAAAGAATTTTCTGACATTTTTTCTGCCACATCAAATGATTATGGCCGTACTAACCTGACAGAACATAAAATCAACACTGGTGATTCTCCTCCAGTCCATCTGCCGGCAAGAAGGCTTCCATTGGCAAAAAGAGAGGAGACGGAACAACCCATAAAGGACATGGAAGCTCAGGGCATTATAGAACCATCACAGAGTCCCTGGACATCACCAGTAGTTCTTGTCAAGAAAAAAGATGGATCTACACGATTTTGTGTAGATTATCGCAGATTAAATGACGTAACAAAGAAAGATTCCTTTCCTTTACCCAGGATTGACGATACACTAGACACTTTATCTGGGTCAGAATGGTTCTCAACATTAGATTTAAAGAGCGGCTATTGGCAAGTTGGTATACGTCCTGAAGACCGTGAGAAAACGGCTTTCAGTACAGGGAATGGACTTTGGCAGTTTAAGGTGATGCCATTTGGACTTTGTAATGCACCTGCCACATTTGAGCGACTAATGGAGTCAGTGCTCAAAGGTTTGTCTTTGGAGGTCTGCCTGGTTTACTTGGACGACATCATAGTTCTTGGAAGAACTTTTGAAGAACATTTGAGAAATCTTCGTCAAGTATTTGAAAAACTTAAGGCAGCCAAGTTAAAATTGGGACCGACAAAGTGTAAACTGTTCCAGCAAGAAGTTCATTACCTTGGTCATGTGATCACTACAGCAGGGATTAAGACTGATCCTAGTAAGATAGAAGCTGTAAGAGACTGGCCTCCACCACAAGATGTTCATCAACTTCGTAGTTTTATTGGACTTTGCACCTACTATAGAAGATTTGTCAAAGGTTTCTCCAACATCGCAAGGCCATTACATCGTCTGACAGAAGAGGGCCAGCGGTTTATGTGGACCACCGAATGCGATATAGCCTTTCAACAGCTGAAGAAAACTCTTTCCACAGCACCAGTGCTAGCGTACCCACAAACTGGAAAACAATTCGTAATAGATACTGACGCAAGTAACACAGGAGTTGGTGCTGTGCTTTCACAAGAACAAGACGGACAGGAGAGAGTTATTGCATACTTTAGTAAAACTTTATCCAAACCAGAGCGGAATTACTGTGTAACACGCAAAGAACTGTTAGCAATAGTAAAAGCAATAGAACATTTTCATCACTATCTCTATGGCCAGAAATTCCTTATACGTACTGATCATGCTGCACTTAGATGGTTATTAAACTTCAAAAACCCTGAAGGACAAATCGCTAGGTGGATACAACGGTTACAAGAATACGATTTCTCCATCGAACATCGAAGTGGTAAAATGCATAAGAATGCAGATGCTCTTTCCAGGCGCCCATGTATTGACAACTGTAAACATTGCTATAATGCAGAACTGAAATTTGGAACTAAAGAGATAATGCCCATAAGACAAATAGTATCGACACAAACAAACAGTGACACCCCTAACATCTGGAATCCAATTGAAATCAGGAAGGCTCAACTAGATGATGAAGACATTAAACCAATAATGGAATTGATTGAAAAATCTGATGCAAGACCTAATTGGGAGCAAATCTCGAGGTATAGTCCAACTACTAAAAGTTACTGGGCACAGTGGGACTCCTTAAAAATGGAAGACGGAGTATTATACAGAAGATGGGAGAATCCCACTGGACGGCTGATCCGTTGGCAGATAATCCTTCCTCGATCCCGAGTGGAACTTGTGATGAAAGATGTACATGATAGTGCCACTGGAGGACACTTCGGTGTTAATAAGACATTAGCCAAAGCCAGGGAACGATTTCATTGGTTGAAAAGTAGGGCAGACGTTGAGAGATGGTGTAGGCAATGTGAAGCCTGTGCAGCAAAGAAAGGCCCTAAGACTAGGAGTCGGGGTAAGCTGCAGACGTATAACGTTGGTGCCCCTTTTGAAAGAATAGCCATTGATGTAATGGGTCCGTTTCCTAGAACTGATGATGGAAATCGATATTTATTAGTGGTAATGGATTATTTCACAAAGTGGCCTGAGGTATATCCCATCCAAGACCAGGAAGCAACAACAGTGGCTGAGATGATAGTTAATAACTTCATTAGTAGGTATGGAGTACCTTTACAACTCCACTCTGATCAAGGACGGAATTTTGAATCCAATGTGTTTAAAGGCATCTGTCAACTATTAGGTATTCAGAAAACCAGAACAACTCCCTTACACCCTCAGTCGGATGGTATGGTTGAAAGGTTCAATAGAACAATTGCTCAGCATTTAGCATTATTTGTGAACGACCACCAACGTGACTGGGATCGCCATGTACCACTCCTTTTGCTGGCATATAGAACGGCAGTGCATGAGACAACTGGACAGACACCTTCCATGATGATTTTTGGAAGAGAGTTACGTCTTCCCTGTGACCTTTTATATGGTCGGCCCGAAGCAATGCCTGTGTCCACTCCACAATACGTACAAGAATTGCAACAACGACTAGAAGAAATCCATCACTCTGTTAGACATAACATCGACATAACAAGTGACAGAACCAAAACAAGATATGACAGTAAAATAAATGGAACTATTTTCAATCAAGGAGATCTTGTCTGGCTATACAGTCCACATAGAAAAAAAGGACTATCTCCAAAACTTCAGAAACCTTGGGAAGGTCCATATACAATAGTTAACAGGATTAATGACGTGGTATATCGCATTCGTCGACGTCCAGCTACAAAGTGCAAGGTGGTTCACGTGGATCGTTTGGCTCCGTTTCATCGAAGAACTGAAGAAACTTTGGAATCCAGAATTGTTCGGGACGAACAAGACCTAGGAAGGGGGCAGTGTTACGACAGAAGGAATCTGGCAACCGAAAGCAAAAAGTTTCAGCCAACGAATAAGAACTTTGGGAGAATTTGGAGAAGGAGAGTGGAGCGTTAACGGTTTCGTATTGTAACGGTCGTTGTGTATTGTAACGGTCGTTTTGTATTGTAACGGTCGTTGTGTATTGTAACGGTCGTTTTGTGTTGTAACGGTCGGTGAGTTCGAAAATGGACGGTGAGCTGTTCTGAGACAGTGCGCGTAAGTATCAAGAAGTAACTTGATGTGTTGTGTATACGCGGAAGGATAAAAGTGAAATCTTTTATCGTTAAGTATCAAGAAGTAACTTGATGTGTTGTGTATACGCGGAAGTATAAAAGTGGGAACTTTTATGGCTAACTTCGAATGTCTACACGGACTGTCTTTTTGTTCGGCTAGTGTGTGTGAAAAGTTATTAGCACAGGACGAGAATTGGTTTACGAGTGAAGATCTTCGGGTGACCTGGTAAATCAAGTAAAAGGTAGTATTTAGTAAAATACACAGAGCTGATATTGTGTGCTCTACGCAGGAAGATTGATGACTTGTGCATGTTAATAGTTGATTTGTTAATAAGATACTTCATCCATATTTCCTTTGTAACAATTTACCTTGTATTGAATTTGGTTTTGAAATATAGCTTTTAATACTCACGCTCAGTGGCTATCCATTTTTGTAATCCGCAACAATATTAAAAGATTGACATAAATGTACTGCCAAAGGTTATGCTAGTTTATATGTGAGCACTTTTTTATCAGTTTTTGTTTGATGCGCGAGAACTGAACAACAATAAAACTGAACTTAACAACAGCAATGCCAGTCTTAAGAAACTTATACAAAACTGAAGAATATTAAAAGAATTCTTTACACAAAAATTCAAAAATACAAACTTATTTTATTAAACACTTTGATACAATACTTATTACTAAGTTTTAACTTCTGAAGTCAATTTTTGTGGCTGGCATTGTTACCGCTAAATATTCAAACTTCCATAACTCATTAAATACTGAACGAATATTGTCGAAAATCGAGATATTGATTTATTTGATTGAAATCTTTATCTGCAATCACATTTTTCAAAACAAAAAAACTTATTTTAAAAATTATAGAGCTTTGTCTTTAGCTTCCCATTCACTTAACATAGGAATTTTTCTTCATTTATGGGAACCAGTGTATTTAAAACTCGGTTTTCAATAATATTCGTTCGATGTTTTAAGAGTTACGGATATTGGAATAATTTTAACAGCAACAAAGACAGTTCCAATCATTGTTGTGAAAAGTTAATTAAGCTGAAACGAAAGAAATAACCGTTGTACATAACACATGCGAGAGTATTTTCAGCAGTTCACTTAATGATTTCGTTAATTTTCTCCAATTTTGAACTTTTCCTTTTTCCATTTTGCAGAACGATCTAGATCTGCTAAATGTTTCAACTTTCACAATTCTTTAAACATTGAGCGCATATTGATGGGAATCGATATTTAAGTAGATCGACGTAAAAGATAAGAAAAGGTTCGTGAATTCTCATTGCTTCACAGCTATATAGTGTACATAATACCAATATTGTTAGCGGTAGGAAAATTCTATCCTTAGATTTCCTTCAAATCCTTGAATTATTTTTAATCGCATTCATGAAAAAGAAGTTGCTGACTTCTGCATCTGAGTTATTATTGACATAACACGGAAATGCATATAATCCAGTGTCTACTGCTCCTATTCATCAAGAATTAAAAAAAAAGACCACCGAAGTGGAAGGAAATTTCTCTCGATTCAAAAACCTGCTCTCCCCCCCCCCCTCTTTTTTTTTAGATCCGGGCCTGTAATTACAATTCAGGATTTCTTTTTCTTTTTGCATGCCTTCAATGGGTTCGATTGTTTTATGTCTGAGCGGTATTTTTTTTGCACACAATGGGCTAACTGGCCAGGTCACAATAACCCCGAGGACTCAGAGAAGGTTGCGAGAAAGGAACCTACTGGACAGCTGTTAGCGGACAGATGGTACAGTCGCTCAAAAAATATCCGAACACTATGGTTGATTATAGAATTCAGAAAAAATATCTGGCAACGATGTTTTTAGAAATTAGTGATCTGGCAACGATTTGTTTAGGAATTAGTGATCTGGCAACCTTCGTGTCACGTGACACGAAGGTTGCCAAATCACTAATTTCTAAAAACATCGTTGCATTGTTCGGATATTTTTTGAGCGACTGTATCTTCCCATCAAGGCCATCCAGTATGCTCTTTAACGTGTCCAGGGTATAGCTGTCTTGAAACAAAGGGTCCGACGGATGTCTATCTTTTGCAGTCCCCATTGTTGTCCCCTTTCTGACCGAGACAGAGTGGGGAGCAGAAATAAATCGCAAAGCTGGAACAGCTGGGATTGAAACCTAGAAACTGAAAATGAAAAACCTGGCACGATACCGACTAAGCCAACCCAACACATTTTTATAACAGAAAGCCGTACGATTAAATCATGACGCCAGCACAGGTACTCTTAAGCATCCAGACATTTCTTACATATTTATTTCTATTATTATTACAGGTGAATTGTAATATAAATCTTTGATCATCATCATCATCAGGCAGCCATGGGCTACGGAGGTTCAACCACACTGTGTAATTTAATCATCCAAACACGTGTGTTCTGAGTTACATATACTGCATTTGAACACTTATATGCTAATCTAACAAGGTCCTCTTTGCCGTTGTCTGCTCACTGCATCCTAGGTCTCCCCCTCTTTCTGAGGCCTTTAGGCACACTGTCCATCACACTATTCGCTAATCTATAATTATCTATACGGGCAACATGGCCAAACCAACGCAGTCTCTCTCTGCACAATATGCTGCTTAAAGGAGGTTGCCGACTCCTTTGCCTAACCTCATCATTACTAACAAAGTTGAATCACCTAATGCCCAAGATACTGCGTAAGCATCTAGAATCAAAAGCATCTAGTTAAGTCCCGGCAGCAATCCCTAACCGTCTGTTAATCTCATGTTGCACATCACCAGTATCTGTTACATAGCTCCCAAGGTAATTAAACTTAAACATCTGCTCAAGAGTTTTTACACTAATGTTTATATAAAATTATACCTTTTAAAAGGAAAATTAGTCGTATTTACTAGCATTTACATAATACTAATGCATACAAATATTTTCTTTTTCTAAATAATGTATATTTATTTGTAAACAAAGCATTATTATGAAATAAAAGTACACCAGTAATAATAATTAAAAAAACACATAAAGAATGTCTACATATTACGACTACCTATTCTGATGTCATAATTTAGTTGCACAACCTTCTGTAATAAGAGGTGTTGGCCATCCTGCCAAAGAACGTATAGAAAAAGAAGATTGTTGAAACGATATTTCGATTCACATCGGTGCATTTCCTATAGAAAGGAAACAAACAATAAGGGGCAAACGAATTATGCATTAAAAATCAAAACTGCACTTTGCATTTGAGAAATGATAGCATGATCTTAATAGACGATAATTTTCTCTGCTGGAAATTATATTCGTTGAATCAACTGCTATAAATAGTATGGGCGGAAGAAAAACATTTATAACAGATTAAAGAAATAAATTATTCATAATCAACTCTTTTATTACTGATACAATATGTAAGATAGCAACTCGTTTTTATTAATGAACATCTTTATATTTCTTTTAAAGAAGCGCATCGCTGCTGAAATGATGAACTCCCTCCGCTAGTTAATTCTTTTAAAGAAGCGCATCGCTGCTGAAATGATGAACTCCCTCCGCTAGTTAATTCTTTTAAAGAAGCGCATCGCTGCTGAAATAATGAAACTCCCTCCGCTAGTTAATTCTTTTAAAGAAGCGCATCGCTGCTGAAATGATGAACTCCCTCCGCTAGTTAATTCTTTTAAAGAAGCGCATCGCTGCTGAAATGATGAACTCCCTCCGCTAGTTAATTCTTTTAAAGAAGCGCATCGCTGCTGAAATGATGAACTCCCTCCGCTAGTTAAACAGAAATCCCAACCACCACCAACAAAGCAATGTTCAACAATCGCTGAATATAATTAACAAACGAAATTAGGTAAGGTACGACATATTGTTAAGGTGTTTCACTCTTGCGGCTCGGGAGGATTTTATTTCGGGAGATTTATTGAATGACGTCGGCAGAGTCGTTGGTTAGGCAACGATAAATATCTTCTAAAATGAAAGTGAATATTCTTTCCTTTATTTGATACCAAAGAGGAAAATCCCTAAAGAGAAATTTTTCGAGAATATAACTGTGATAAATGCTGAAGTTCGTAGGAAATTCAATTCACATTTAATCAATTAATGAGAAATAATACTGTTTCTAAATAATAAAAAAAAACTGTTAAATTTACAAATAATCAGAAGAAAGAATGAATCCATTGGTAAGATACAGATGTGCATCAGATGGTATCCATGACAACATGAATAATAGGGAAAACTGAATTCATGGTTCTTTAGAATGAATATTTATTTAAATTTCATTGTAAAATAACCTTAAGGCAAACAGTCACTTTTAATTTCTAATTGGAATAAGTGATTGTCTTGAGTTTATTTTTGCAGTAAACTGTTGGTAAACACAAATAGTTGATCGTCTGTTGAATTGAAACAGAGTAATTGATTGAAACAGAGTAAGTGATTGTTAAAGATTCGATATATTTATTTATGTTTTTTATATACATCACTCACCTCTGGTGCCATTAGTAAAACCAATTTTGCCCCAAGGTTTTTAAAGGCAGTAAAATTACAAACAAAAGTATAATAGTAAAATTAGACAATAAATTCAATACTTAATTAATTAGAGTGTATATATATATATATGTACACAGTCGTATCAGAATAATATGACCACCTACCATATTATGTGTTTGGTAGGTGGTCATATTATTCTGATACGACTGTGTATATGCTCCAGGTTGAAGATTTCGATGATAAATTTTGATTGACTGAGAGAACTAAAAAAAATTTCTCTCGTTTGAGTGGGAAATTGAAACCATAACTATTGATAATATCCGAGGATAAAGCGATGTTTGAAACAAAACAAAAAAACTAGTATGAATTTATAATAGAAAAGGGATTGTAGAAATTTTGGTAGGCTCCGTTATTTTACACTTTTGATGAAGTGCTTCAAAAAGTTTCTTTTTCATCTGCGTATCTTGTGCAATTCAATAAAATATGAAGAATTTTACAAATCGTGCAAAAGTGTTGGCGATTTTTTTATTTTGAAAAGAGAGTCTAAATGTTCGTCTAATTCATTGCTAATTGTAAGCATCAAATCACTAAAATGCTTATTCTATCTCATGGTCATTATTTCTGTTATCTCAACTATTTTTAATCCCATCGACTCAAATTTTGCACGTAGGCCTTCATTAGGATCCTCATGTATTTTAGGTTCGTCACAGCAGAAGGTTCTATTCCAGGATCTCCTTTTTTTCTTTGGCCCACCCAGTTAGAAGGCTGAACAACAAAGAGATTCAAGATACGATTGTGAATGAACCACAGAGTATTTACACGTAACATTGTGATTAGAGAACTTTTGAGTGATGGTAATGTAATAAATAAATAAATAATAAATATATATAAATACCCCCTCAAGCAGCTGCTTGCCACAGAGGTCTGACAGGAGCCTGTCAGTTTATATTTCACAGTAGAAGGTCTGTGGGATGACGGGCCCTTTGAGATTTAAATTGCAGATTTTTAAGTCAAGTTTCATAAAAACAAACGTAATTTATTTTTTTTAAATGTTTTCCGCAAGTTTAATCAAACCAAAAAATTATAGCCCACTTCAACTGGCTCGAAAAAAACTAACACGACAATGGATGAGATGAAAACGCGAAACTAATATTTGGTTCATTCCTGCGCCAATACTTTTACAAGCATAACGTGAAACGCTTAATACGAAAAACGAAACCCTTACCGCTAAAACTTTCTACGGATCCGACGAATAAAGTTCCATTAAAAGTTCTTCGGATAATACGAAATATATAGAAGACTGACAGACATAATTCCAACCACTGTTTAATAAATTCTTAACAGCTTCAAATTTCGTGATAATTATCTGCCTTCTTTGCTAATTACTAATTATTTAACAACGGCTGTTAAATAGGGTGGCCAGATTTAAAGAAACAGATTCTAAAAACTAAATTTGAAGGATTCAGCAGACATCCCCATTAAGTAGAAGGTCGTCTACTCATTCCAGTTGAACAGTTCGCAAATTCAAGACTTTCATCATAAAATTCTATGCCTCAATTTTTCAGTGCATCACCGATCGAAAGTTTTATAACAGCGTTGCCACTCTTATTGCATTCATTAAATGTATGCTCATGTTGTATAGTTAATATTTAAAAAAGAAATTCCTGGACACTTATTCGTCACTGGCACCTGTCCCCGGGAATAGGGGAAGTCTGGTCACCCTACTGTAAATTCACTTGGGTACTTTAGACTCAACACCTGGGACACAAAATAGTAATTTGTCTGCCGGTTATGACGGCAATTTCCTGTGCTTCGTTTGCATTTTCGATCTTGTTAACCTTTGATGCGAAATGACATTCTCAGATCCCATATCTTAATAAAAATAAGCTTTCACCCAATCTTTGCCTCGATCTTCACTCTCAAAATACGATGTAGGCTATGAATACCAAGAGGAGGCAACAGTTTAATGTATTCATCAATATACTGTTAAGGCGAAATTCTGATAATAAGAAATCCCTGACTTTCAGATTAACATTTTTGGCACTGTATTTTTGTAAAGTCTGATATACGCGGATAAAAAAGAAGTAAAAAAAACTCCGAGCCCTCAAATAGCTTAAACGCATCAACTTCATCACGATCAATAATTCATCCACAACTATCATTTCGTTTTCCGAAGATTTCCATTTATCTTTCAAGATGAATTTCATATAGAAATCGTAATTCATGATCTATTACAACGCTAGGTGTTGTAAGAACAAACTGAGCGTGTTATTCTCAGTGGTGAAAGATGATTTTAATTCTTAGCGGTACGCTTCAAAGCATAGCTATGTGTGGAAAATCACACACAGGCGATCACTTCAGTGAAGTCGTCTTATAGGGGTTAATAAATTGAAGTGTGTGGCGACGAAAGTACAGTGCTCTTAGATTTTCTCACTTTCCATGTGTTTTCCGCAAATAGTGATTAATTTAGGGATTCTTAATTGAAATAAATATTAATATATTTAAATATTTGCTGATTTCGTTGTATTCTTGGATTTCAGTCTTATTGAAAAAAATAATTTTATGATTTAGATGTTTTCCTTTAAAATTTATAAAGCTTAATCAATGATTACATGACATACGGTAATTTCGCCTCTGACTTATCCCCGATAATAGATGCGAAATTGCAGAGTTTCCGCATCCAAAATGAGACTCCAAATCCGCATCCAAGTGAAAAAAAAAATGTTGCCAGATGATTTTGTTGAGCGCTCTTTTGTGCCAAGTAAATTCATCTAGCTTTCTACTCTTGTCTCCGGGTACTATAGATAGGCCATTCCTGCAGTAGAAAAATTAATCATTTCACTTTTACACATGATATACGTATTTCTTGGCACGCTTAACTTTACATATGATTTGACCTCAATATAGACCTTGTCTGCACCTTAATGAAAAATGTTTAGCGAGAGTTAATACCACAGAGTGAAAATGGCAACTATTAGATTGGCCGTGCGTGCATGTGGTTTGGATACCATCGCAACCCGATATTCAGAAGACCACTTCATCCCAAATTTGCTTCCTTTCCCCCTTAAGAGGTAGCCGCTAATTGTAAAGTGCAACGCCACTCTTCTAGTAGACTTGGCAGAATTCTTTCTGTTCTCTATTAACCTTAATCGACTATGATAAAAGGTTCCAAGAAAAGTAACCTCGCTTTTCTTTAACGCAAAACTGCTGGGCTTTTTCTTTCAGTTCCACAGCATTGTTCGTTAAAGCAGAACCCAAATCATGCTAGAGCATTATTTTTATATCAAATTTATTGTTTGGTGTAATTAAAAAGTTGATAATAATTTTTATCAATGTTTCTAAAGAAAAAACATCTTTATCTTAAGTTGATATTCATAATTTCTTTTTATTATAACAATTCCGATATTTGAGAATCTGAAACCGCTCGACGTATCTAATATATATAATAATAATAAAAAAAAATGCCCCCTCAAGTAGCTGCTTGCCACAGAGGTCTGACAGGATCCTGTCAGTAAAAGGTCAGTGAGGATGGCAGGACCTCGGCAGAAAAACAACACAAACATCCATGTCTTACCGGGTGCTCGATCCCGTAGATCAGTAGCCTAGCGCGCTAACCAGTCGGCCACGGGATGGCTTAGTAGGTATACAAATGCTATAAATTCTGATACTGAAGGTTAAATTCTAGGGGATGCAAATGATGAAAAAGCATTAGAGAATTAAATTCTTAATTCATAATTTTTTTACACCTCAAACATCTGTTTATCATGGTCTGATAAGAGCCTGTCGATTTAAGACGTCAGATGACCAATTATGAAGGCGAGATCTCAGCAGAAAGAAGAAGTCTCGAATCCAGGTCCCATAAACTTGAAGCGAAGCGTGTAAACCATTTGATCACAAGGACAATATCAAGCTCAATAAATTTAACAAATGGCAGTTATCAACGACACAGTTTTTGTTATTCATTTTCAACCTTCTGTGGGCCTTGTTCTTGAACTATCTGCTTTATCATCTTTATAGCAAATATTTCCTGCCTTAAAATTAAAGGAGGCTAAGCGAAAATTACGTTTAAAAAAAATGGTGTGCCAACTTTTGTGGGACAATAAAACTAAAAGAACTTGCATTAGTTTTTCTATTATGGTTACTCCAGTAGCGTAATGAAAAGTGATTAATTGATAAAATTAATTTTTAAAAATATGTTTTTCCGTGATTTTACATTAACCCCCCCCCCCCCTTCAAACTCATTACTTAAATTTGGAGAAGCATGTGCGCCATCGCTCTCATTAAACTGCCTTCCGTTATTTTCAGAAACGTTGCCGAGTGGTTAGCGCGCTTGGCTACTGATCTACGGGACCTGGGGTTCGAGCCCCGGGTAAGGCATGGCTGTTTGTGTCGTTTTTCTGCTGAGGTCCTGCCATCCTCTCAGACCTTCTACTGTGGCATATAAACTGACAGGCTCCTGTCAGACCTCTGTGGCAAGCAACTGCTTGAGGGGGTATTTATTTATATTTTATTTATTTTAGAATTTTCAATTCAGCAGATTATAAAATATATAAATATTGAAAACGAAAATTACAAGTACACGCTGCTTTGCAATGGATTTCAACATCTAACTTAATTCATATCTTTTCTTTGATTTACCACCCCGTTTTCTCGGTTCTGCCTCCGGCAGTGATAAGACCGAACCCAGGTAGCTACGGCGGATGGGAACATGCATTGTCCGTAAACTCTTAACGACTCCCCGAAAGACGACTTTGGTTGGAGTCGCCTTTGTCTGTCTAATTCTGCTGTCTATACCCGATTTCCTTGCTAATCATTCAAAGAACGAAAACACTACTTCCAATTTCTAGCACTCCCCCTTGGCACTTCCCTGTCGGCTTAAATGGAATCTCAAGTATCGGATTTCTAAACAACTTGGTATCTAAAGGATTAAACTGTAGTAATGCAATTAAAAACCGACCAGTTTTTCTTAAAAGGAATGGTTCGCTTTAAAAAAAATTAAATTCTCGTTTGGAAAAAACATCAAGGTGAAAAAGAAATCGTTAACGGAGGCACTGCTGAAAAATGTCTTACCGGTACCTCGTACCGGCAAATAATTTCTTACCGGCGCGTACCGGCCTACTTTCATCACTGGTTATTCTAATCATAGCCGGCTTTCAAAAAGCCTAGCAAATGAATTCCTCCTCCTCCAGCGTGCAGCATCCCACCCCTAAAACACCTGCTGCTTCCTACGCACGTGGACGTGACGTTCAATGCTGAACAACCCTCCCACGTGGGAGGGGATGTGTGTCTATGCCGCACCTGTGAGGCAACTGGCTTCCTCGCCTCGCTTCCTGTTTGTTCAAGTGGCGGTGCAAAGAACACGTGGTCCCATACCACCCAGAGCATGAGGTCAGTGGCGCTTCCACTAGAAAGGGAAGAAAATGTAGAACACTTTCGCATCTGAATTACGACATGGAAATGAATGACGAGATGCAAATATTGTCGGATAAGGGGGACACAGTAATGCCTTCTTTATACCACTATGAAGAATCTGTGGGGATAAATAATGAAGGTTGCCAGATCACTAATTTGTAAAAAAAACCGTTGCCAGATATTTTTTCTGAATTCTGTAATCAACTATAAATAAAATAATAAATACCCCCTCAAGCAGCTGCTTGCCACAGAGGTCTGACAGGAGCCTGTCAGTTTATGACACAGTAGAAGGTCTGAGAGGATGGCAGGCCCTCAGCAGAAAAACGACACACACATCCATGCCTTACCCGGGGCTCGAACCCAGGTCCCTTAGATCAGTAGTCAAGGGTGCTAACCACTCAACCATAGTGTTCGGATATTTTTTTTTTGAGCGATTGTATGTCTTCATTGTTAACATGATCTTACAGTCTGATATTTTCTTTTTTTTACGGTGAGTTTTCTTATGATATTGATTTTTTTGTGATGCTTATTATATAACTGGGATTTTGTCAGTAATTCTAGCAATATAGTAAAGTTATTATAATACCATTTTTGTATTCCTCTGCATATCGTTCAGTGGCCCTATGCTGATTTTTTTTTTAATTTATAATCTTTTGCAAAAAAATTATCGACTCTGTGGTATCGGTTGATTTGCAGACAGACACACTGCAACTACCAGAGTTCGAGTTCGAATCCCGGGAAGCCATGATTGTCTGTTTCTATGCTGTTAACGCTAACTGAGGCAGTGGTCAGAAGTGATTTCGGTCTTGGTAGGGCACGTCGTTTTATTAGAAGACCTGTACAAACTAGGCATAGTTTGTAGAACCCTTATATGTTGCAGATGCAAATGGTGTGTAAACGTTCAATAACAATGTTTAGACAATAATTTTTTATTTATGTCGTTTTTTTTTTAATTTTGAAATAGAGATTGCCTCTATCTTGTCAGATCTCACAAGGCAGTATTTCGCTGCTGTGTTTTCCTCAAACGCATTTTCTCCCAACTGAAACAATACTGACTTTAAAACCTAAAATAATTTTTTTGGTGAGGGGGGGATGCAATTTTACTTTTTATTCTTAGTTAGGTATGATTTTTGGAACAGCGGCAATCTCGGCCGGCAGATCACCAGGTTCGGATCCCAACTGTGCCAGCTTTGAGGTTTATCTCCTCTAACGCCCCCCCCCCCCCCCCCCCCCACCACCACCACCACTACCACCACTTCTGCTTTCGGTGAGAAAGGAAATAACCTTTCGACCTGGAATGGCTGCACCCTCCGTGTGGAACGTTATAAAGTGTGTCCAGTGTACAGAAGAAAGTACACCTCGTTAAAAGACACAAGTTAAAGAACACGTCGGATGGTCTTAACAGGAGGCTGCAATCTGTCCAGTGGGTCCGCCTCCCCCAACCTTCTCTGAGCTTTTGGGGTCCTTGTGACCTGGCCATTTATTCCATTGCGTGCACAAAAATTCCGCTTAGAGGGAGAACAGCCCAACCCTAAAGCCTTTACGCTTTTAAGACCTGCTGCTTCTAGACAAAATATTAAAGTGAGACGCAAACGACACCTTAATCTTCTGCACGCAAAGTTGTTGATAACTCCATCCTTTTGAAGATCAAGTCAAAATGGATGCAGATGATGAGAGCGCGTGACGTGGAAGAGACCACAGGCCAACCACAAATGTGCCCGTCTGCACACACGCCGCTGCACTGGCAAATCCCTCTCAACAAGTGACCTGGAAGGGGAAGGAAGAGTGTACACACACCAACAGCAAGTCATTAATCACATTTCAATAGCATCGTACTTGGGATGTCAGAAATCCTCAAGAGTGATAGGGGGGGAAACAGATATCGCCTCCTTAAATCAGAGCAACTCTAGGAGAGTCCATTCTCTTATTTCAACGGGAAACACCGCCTAATTAAAATAATAAATCTCCATTTTCAGCCAAGCCTCGAGGGATTCGACGCTTCGCTGAACAAAGCTGACGTTCGACTTAGCCGATGAGTGACGTCATTTTCTACTCAAGAGTTTAGAGATAAGATCGGAAGAATAAAAGAGCAGACGAATGGAAAAAGAGACAGTCCAATCTTTTGATTTTAAAAAAATGATTCTTTGTTCAAGGTCTCGCAAAAATTCTCATAAAAAATGAATGAAAAACAATAATAAAAGATGAACTAAAAAAATGGACCACGATTTCATTATTGCTACGTGAATAAAGTTTTCGCTCAAAGTAAAAGCAATATTCGAACCTGGTCCTCTTCATTCACAAATCAATATTTATCGAAATTGTACTTCTCCGCTCTTATCTGCTCCAGTTATCTCGAAAACTGCACATATCTACGCACTGCATAGTTTGCACACTTTGCACATATCTGCACATATTTGCACACTGCACAGTCAGTTTTTCAGTGTGCTTTGAGCGCCAGTACGGAGTTTGTAGTTTCAGCGCAACCTTTCCCACTTGCGCCACCTACTGCTTCGGTGCCATCTCTAAATGCTCCTGTGCCGTTTCAGCGCCACCTTTACACACTTCACAGTCTGCAGCCCCAACTCTACCACCACAGACAGCACAGTCCAGTTTGCAGCTTCAGCTCCACCTCCATGCACTGCACAGTCTAAAAAAAAAACATTCAACACCTGCATAACTTCTGATCCGTTGGTATCCTGTCTTTTTGTTATTTTATTTCCTTTTAAGCTCGTTTTTAAAAACGATATATATTTTTTCACTTTGTCATTTATCCTTTCATCTGTTGGGACGGGGGTGACTCAGTCGACAGCGCGCCAGGCTCGCAATCTGCAGTTCCCAGGTTCGAGTCCCAGCTGGGTCAGCATTGAGATTTATCTCCGCAAAACTCCCCGCCCTGCCCACGGTCAGTAGGGGACACCGCTGGGCTTAGAAAGGCTGCCGTCCAGTTGGATGGGATGTTAAGCCGTGACCCCGTGTGCGGGAGCGCCATACCCTATGCACGTTAAAGAACACGCTCGATGGTCTTGACGGGAGGCTACCATCTGTCTCCCAACAGCTGTTCCAGTGGGTCCCCTTCCCCAACCTTCTCTGAGCCTTCGGGGTCCTTGTGACCTGTCCATTAACCCATGGTGTGCAGAAAAGTGCCGCTCAGAGGGAAACCAAACAAAACCTTTCAACTGTAGACGTTCAACTTGCTTTTAGAAATGTTTATCATGTAAAATGAGAAATCCTATAAAATAATGAAATGCGATCTGACATCCCATTTTCCGTCTTATTTTTTACGCTTTTGAATGTGAACCGTAATTTTCAGTATAATCCTACTATTAAGCAAATTAGGTAGCCAATTGCGACTCCAGACAAGGAAATCGTGTTGAGCTCTAATGAATAGTTAATGTTTTTCATGTAGTAATAAAAATTTACTCTATAATAAAATGGAAACTAAATTTGATGCCCGAATTGTTCCTGCTTTGGCAAAAGGTCCTGGCAACACCTTTATTTTATCATTAAAGCCACATTCAAATCACTCTGACTCTAAAAAATGCTTTTCACAAAAAAATAATAACTGGAGATCATTCACATCCCTTTAAATATCGATTGAAAACAATATTTACCTGAAATTTAAAGAATTGTTAAATTTGGAACATTTAGCATCAAATGCCGACATTAAGTGCGTTTCAAACATTTTTTTTTAACCTAATTCACGAAAACCGAAAGAATCTCATGAAAACTCTTAAAGACATATTTCTTTCGTTAAAGGTTTTTTTTAATAATAGTGTTTTGAATATTGTTGAACAATCGAGATTTATGTAAATTTAATTAAATTATGATCATCAGTTATGTGGGTTCTACAACACTCCTAGTGAAATATACCCTTCACGAATAAAACATACTTCGCCAACCAGGCCATAGCCATAATAAATTTTCGGGGAACACTTATCGGCATATTTCGGGGCAATTTAACTCGTGTGAATTTTTTTTTAGTAAAACACTATTTTCGAAGTTCGAAGATTATGAATGCAACTTTTCATTAACCATGTCCCAATGATGAGAGGATAAGCAGACGTTTCTTCGTCGCTTCACCTTATTCAGCAACTCGTACAGTCGCTCAAAAAAAGCTTCCGAACACTATGGTTGATTACAGAATCCAGAAAAAATATCTGGCAACGATTTTTTTTTTAGAAATCAGTGATCTGGCAACCTCGTGTTACGTGACACGAAGGTTGCCAGATCACTAATTTCTAAAAAAATCGTTGCCAGATATTTTTCTGAATTCTGTAATCAACCATAGTGTTCGGATGCTTTTTTGAGCGACTGTGCACGTATATTTACATCATATTCGTAATTGCACTTGAGTTACAATTTATAAATATCTTGAAATAAATTTAAAAAATGACACAACTGACTAATATTTCGGTTGCTGCCACTCGAGAAAGTACTAATAATAATAATAATTTTATTCATTTTATAATTTAAAGTTTATAGTACAAAACTTTAAAATCCCTTTTCTCTCTATTGAAGAATTTGAAATTAATAAGAACAAATGACACAAAAAGAAAATAAGTAAAAAAAATGAAAGAAAATCACTTTTTTAACGTTTTCTGCCAAGGGATAATATTTATGACCACTATAATATTTACCAACATAATGAAAGTCGATAAAAATATTAATTTTAAAATATTTTTCAATTTCGAAACTGTTGAAAAATCCAGTCCTTCCCACTATTTACAAACTGATTATTATTGACTAAATTTTTCGCGTAACAAGATACATAATTTACTTGATAAATAAACAAAATGTTTTGCATATTTTCTTCTTAGCTTATATTTCTGCTCATAGGAGGTCTAACCTTACATTCATTGCAAAGCTTCTAATATTCCGTATATTCCAATTCTGTCTCAGTTGTATTCAAAAAGGTATATTATTTCTGCATGCGATTTTCATTAAGATAAAAGTCTTGATCATCTGATTGCTCACTGATACTGCAAATGAATTGCTTTTATCCGTGATGTCGTAATGCATACTCTCGTAAACAGGAAACCTGCGATGAGAGAGGAAATTCCGTCCTCCTTTGCATTTCCGATCACCTAATGTCTAGAATAAGTTGTTTCTAATAGTTGACGTGTTGCGACCCAAATATCTGCCTCTTGAGATTGTCGGGACAACTCCCCCCTCCCCCTTTCTCTTCTTATGTTCGAAAGTTCTCTCGCTCTATCGTTGCGACCTCCACTTTTTTGTTCACCTTCGAATATTAACAGATTGGTGACAACATTTTTTTTCTCTCTCTCCTTCAGCTCCGATTAATCACCTTCAGTTTCCATTTCCTGTGACGCGAAGTCAAATGATCATTAATCATCTTGATTACGTCAATACCTTGAGAACTGTGCAATTGATTTTTAACTAGATTTTATTCATAAAAATTAATGTAATCCCATTTGTTGTGTCGTCTTAATTTATTGGCTTGTTTCCAAAAAAAGAGAACAAAAAACGATTTAATCATTTCACTTTGTCGTCTGTCCTTCTTTATATATTCATTTTTTTTTATTTTTAGGGATAATTTAAAAAAATCATTTTGGGCTGGATACATATTGATGAAATATTAACATTTGAATTTTCTAAATCTTCCAATAGCTTTAATAGAGCCCTTAAAAAGGTGACCAAACTTTAAACGAGCACTTTAAACGATATATTTATTCTAGAAATTTTGGTGGTAGAGTCTGAAGGGTTAAGAGGCAGTTACGTTGGCAGCAGTGATTTTTTTCCCTTTACCCAAAAGTGCTAAAGGTGGCTCAGTCGGTAGCGCGCCAGGCTCGTAATCTGCAGCTCTCAGGTTCGAGTCCCAGTTGGGTCAGCGTTGAGATTTAACTCAGCAAAATTCCCCGTCCTTCCCAAGCTCAGTAGGGGACACCGATGGGCTTGGAAAGGCCGGCATCCGTCGGATGGGACATTAAACCGGTCCCTATGCGGGAGAACCATACCCTGTGCACATTAAAGAACACACTGGATGGCCTTCTGTCTCCTATCAGTTGTCCAGTGGATCTCCTCTTCACAACTTTCTCTGAGCTCTCGGGGTCCTTGTGACCTGGCTATTTAGCCCATTGTGTGGAAAAGAAAGCGCCGCTCAGAGGTTAAATACTCAACCTGGACAAAACGGACGCTTCCTTCGACTAGTGACGAATGGACAAATGAAAATACTTTCCTCTCTCGCCAACAGAAAGGCAAAACAAAACGTGATTCATTTCCGCCTAAAGCGTCGGGACTGGTAGTCCAATGATGCCGACTGATGTGATGTCGGAGATTTTATTTTTGGCCTTTTTCAACTTTTTAAGAGAAAAAACGAGAGAAAAGCCTGACGCAAAAGACTTTCAATGAGGCTCCAGTCGACCCTGGCATTGAAATAGGCGTTCGTTTCCATGACGACCGCAGATTGAGCGACTTCCCCCCCCCCGACTTTGGTCAACGAGGAGAGAGAGTGTACGAGAAGGCTTACTGCTAGCACGATGTTCTTCGCTTCGTTGAAATTGGCCTATTACCATCTGCCATTGCGAAAGGAAAAAGCTTTGAAGAAATCGCAGCGGAAAAGGCGTTTTAAGAGAAATTGCAACGAGGGCGGGTTTGGAATATCTGCGGAATGCAATTCCACTCAAACGAATTAAATGTCTGTTTCTGAGAGATATGATACACAGATATTTGCATATTTCTATCATATATCTATTTGACAACAATGAAACCGTTACACTATGTGCAGAATCACATAATTAGATGCATGATGAAACTAAGAAAATTTGAAAGCGTTGCAAATGTATACAATGAATTAGGTATTTTACAAATAAGGAAATTATATGTATTTCAGGTACTGAAATACATAAGGATGAATTTTAATGTTCAAACTTGACGGACATTTGAAAAGAATACTCGACTGTCAAAAAACCTTTTCTTACTTGATTTAAAAGCGAACAAAACTATTGTTGAAAAACATGTTTATTTGGCGCCAAAGTTTTTGAACTGCTCACCAGAGTACATCAAAGGAATAAGAAATGATAACTTTTTCTATAAAGAATTAAGAAAATGGATTTTGAATGTGGTAAATATTGAGACTATGTTTTAGAAATAAAAGAATAAATGTAATATAATTTCATTTGATGCTGAGTTGCCCTTAAGGTGCTCAACTGAACCACTTACTAACGCACAGTTCAATATAGATTTTTATATATTTCTGTTTTCTACCCAGTAAAGTTTGTTTTTATTTCATTTATTCTTAATGATAATTTTTAAACTTATAAATTGGTTAAATATTTACTTAGATTTTTTGATCAAGCTAGAAAAGAGTGAGGAAATGTGAAACTGAAGCATGTTGCCTTTTCATTTTATTACAACACAACTGTTAAATTTCTTCCACAAGCGAGTTTTTACTATCGTGGAAGACTTAACATTTTTCTCAGACTTTTACTGAAAAATGTAGGTAAAATTATAAAACACTAATGAAATATAATATTAAAATTTTCCATATATATATGGTATGAATAAATATATGAGTTTTACTGGACAAACTATGTATAAAGAAGAATATATATTAGAAAATGTAATACTTTACAATTGTGTATCTGAGATATACAACATTATATATATTTCATTATAATTTCAGTTCTAAGGTAAAAAACATGTAAATGTAAAGTACTGCATACTCTGAGAATAAATTATCTATCTATCATGGAGCGTGGAAAAGCTTTTCGTTTCTCTAATGCCTCTTTATGTGCGAAATGGGGAAAAAAAATGGCAAATTTGATGATGTGGCTACTGTGAAAAAAAACTGTCACAGCCAGTGGTGTTTATATGTCGTACGGTCGCTCAAAAAAATATCCGAACACTATGGTTGATTACAGAATTCAGAAAAAATATCTGGCAATGATTTTTTTTAGAAATTAGTGATCTGGCAACCTCGTGTCACGTGACACGAAGATTGCCAGATCACTAATTTAAAAAAAAATCGTTGCCAGATATTTTTTCTAAATTCTGTAATCAACCACAGTGCTCGGATATTTTTTGAGCGACTGTACATTCAAGGTTATTGCAATAGGTGAAAAAATATTTGGTGTAATGCATTAAAATGGCAGTGTGGGTTCTGAAAGAGTCGCCTCATGCGGCAGCCCCGTAGCAGAGTGGTAAGCGCGCGTGACAATTAATCGAAAGGACCTGGGTTCGAGCCTCGAGTAAAGCATGGATGTTTGTGTTGTCTTTCTACTGAGGTCCCGTGATCCTCACAGACCCTTCTGCTATGGCGAAGGAAACTGACGGCAAGCGGCTGTCGGAGGGGAAATTGATTTCATTTTTTAGTCTTTTAGTAATAGCAAACGTTTGTGAGATATCATCGAGTGTGAGAATTAAAGCAAAACTGTCGAGAAAAACTAAGAGAATTTTTGCAAAATTAAGTTTGAATCAAGCACATTGAGGCAATTTTCATAGAACACGTCACGTGATAAGGAATTCGGGTCTCACTTCCACAGAAACCCGAATTTTCGTCAGCTAAATATTGTTCATTTCATAGTTCACAATATACGGATAATTTTTTTTATCCAATTTTACTTTGCTTCTTCCATACAATAAATGCGGGTTCTACAAGACTTTCAGTAAAATAACCCCCTCACGAATGAAATGTACTTCGCTAACCAGACCATAGCCATAATATATTGTCGGGGGCAAACTAAATAACGGAGGGGTGGGGGGAGGGATCATAAATGAAAAATAATTGTGATAATAAAAGAGAGATATATAATTTACCAGTAGTAAATAAGACTATTATAATTGTGTTTGGAGCGGTC
The DNA here is from genome assembly GCA_038380435.1 of Ryuthela nishihirai. NCBI lineage: Eukaryota > Metazoa > Arthropoda > Arachnida > Araneae > Heptathelidae > Ryuthela > Ryuthela nishihirai. Next base: position 2,364,341 of record JAWZYU010000025.1, read on the forward strand.
CCGTGGCCGAATGGTTAGCAGGCTTGGCTATTGATCTAAATAGGACCTGGTTTCGAGACCCTGGTTAAGGCATGGGAAGGGACCTGGGTTCGAGCCCCGGATATGACATGGATGTTTGTGTTGTCTTTCTGCTGAGGTTTCGCCATACCCTCAGACCTTCTACTATGGCATATAAACTGAGAGGCTCCTGTCAGACCTCTGTGGCAAGAAACTGCTTGAGAGGGTATTTTTTAGAGTTTTATTTCATTCCCATTGTTATACTATAATTATAGTTTTATCTATTTATAGAAGGGGTATGCCAGTTACATACACCTTTCCAGGGGGTACGCGAAGCATAAAAGGTTGAGAACCACTGATATATATGTTTTATTTTATTCCCATTGTTATACTATAACTATAGTTTTATCTATTTATACAAGGGGTACGCCAGTTACATACACATTTCCAGGGGGTACGTGAAGCATAAAAGGTTGAGAACCACTGATACATATGTTTTATTTCATTCCCATTATTATACTATAATTATAGTTTTATCTATTTATACAAGGGGTACGCCAGTTACATACACATTTCCAGGGGGTACGTGAAGCATAAAAGTTTGAGAACCACTGATATATATGTTTTAATTTATTCCCATTGTTATAATATAACTATAGTTTTATCTATTTATACAAGGGGTACGCCAGTTACATACACATTTCCAGGGGGTACGCGAAGCATAAAAGGTTGAGAACCACTGATATATATGTTTTATTTTATTCCCATCGTTATACTATAACTATAGTTTTATCTATTTATACAAGGGGTACGCCAGTTACATACACATTTCCAGGGGGTACGCGAAGCATAAAAGGTTGAGAACCACTGATATATATGTTTCATTTTATTCCCATTGTTATACTATAACTATAGTTTTATCTATTTATACAAGGGGTACGCCAGTTACATACACATTTCCAGGGGGTACGTGAAGCATAAAAGGTTGAGAACCACTGATATATATGTTTTATTTTATTCCCATCGTTATACTATAACTATAGTTTTATCTATTTATACAAGGGGTACGCCAGTTACATACACAGTTCCAGGGGGTACGTGAATCATAAAAGGTTGAGAACCACTGATATATATGTTTTATTTTATTCCCATTGTTATACTATAACTATAGTTTTATCTATTTATACAAGGGGTACGCCAGTTACATACACATTTCCATGGGGTACGTGCGGTAGATTTTCTCATTATGATGCAAGTCTTCGAAATGCCGCCCCTTAAAGGTTTTTTCTTTAAAATAACCTTCGATTGTGATTAAAAAAAAACTGCACAAATTGTACGAATACTATTTTTAATTTGAAAATATAAACTACTTTAAATAATGATATCAACTGCAACAATCTACTACAGTTTTACCCTTCTAACTTTAACTTTAGCAAATTCGTTAATTAGGGATGTGTAGTCTAGAGTGGCAGCCAATGTAGATTCAATAGAAATTAATGACAGATTTCTAAGTTTTGTTTGGCTTATTGAACTTCTTAAGTAGTGTTTTATTAATTTTAATTTGGAAAAACTTCTTTCCCCACTAGCTACAGAGACAGGGAGTGTTAATAAAATTCTCAGAACTGCCAACAGTATTCGGATACAAGGTAATTAAATTTTGGCACAAATAATTTAAAACATCCAAAGGTTTCATAGAATATGGTAGCATTCGGGATACATCACGTAATTCTTCTTGAAGATCATTTGCATTTATATCTGATTCATTTTCGACCGAAAGTATTGACTGGAGACTGGTACAATAATTTTCTAGCGTTTTGTCATCTATATCCTTGAGTTTTAAAATGTCATATAAAAACTGAAATTTTTTGCTATGGGTTTCCAGAAGCGTGAATCGTTCATTCAGAGAATTAAGGGTAATTTCCAGAATATAATTGAAAAAGTTTATTTTAAATTTATTCTCCTCTGTTAAGGGTTGATCGACAGCTTCTTCATAGTCAAATTGACGCTTTTTCCCTTCTGGCTCTAACTTCAGTTTCGGCAGGAAATTCTGCACTGCATTCAGGATTCTCTGCAATCTCATTAGCAGCAATTTTCATCTGATCATATCCAGATTGTCTATAACTTTTCACTTTTTGTATGGTTTCTGATAACATCCTTACACAATCTGACAAATTTATAGTTACAGATTGCAATAGCTTCGAGACTGAATTTATTTCAAATAAAATATCATACCAAAGAATTACACCGCATATAAACTTGTAATTTTAAATATTTTTTTGCTAACCCTCTTGCTTTAACTTTAGTTTCTGCATCTCTGTTGATATCTTCTATTATTTGGAATAATGCATCATAGATTTCGCAAAGTTGAAATAGTAAAGGTTTTAACGCATCTACTGTGCTTGACCACTTAGTAGCCCTCAATGGTTTTAGAGTTATTGTGAAACATATTTTTTTAGCACTTCCCAACGCTTTGTAGAACCAGAAAAAAAAGTGTAAAGCTCTTGAACAATAGCAAAAAAAGTTGTTGTTTCTGTAGAAGACGTTGCATCATTCACAACTAGGTTTAAATAATGACATGCGCAGGGCACATAAAACGCCCTTGGATATTTTTCAAGTATTCTATTTTGTACACCCGTTCTTACTCCTTTTCATATTAGCTCCGTTGTCATAGCCTTGTCCTCTAAGCCACTTTAACTCAAAACCTAACTTTTCCAAATGTGTCAGAATAAATTCTGTCAAAAAAAAGCTAGTAAGATTTGTAGGTAACAGAACATAATAAATAGATAACGAATATCTGTGAAATTGACAGCTAGCAGCCGTTTTGACATATGCCTTTCCTTAACTTGTTATTGTATTGTCTCCATTTCAACTTATATGAATTTGGTAAAAATAGAACAATAAATAACGAACGCAAAATTAGGCAAATGCAAATATTTCCTAAGCAACTCTCTCTCTCTATCACACAGAGGCACACGTTCCGCACTTAAGATTACACCCAGTCCATGCAAATGCTACTTTTTAATTCGAGTCCCTATTGTCATAACATAATCATTTTCAATGATAATAAGTAACTACAATTGCTGTAAAAAACAATAATTCTCTTACCTGATCTACTTTTTAAACACAAAAACTGAATTAGTATAAATACACAAATATTATACTGATACAGATATATATCTGATTTACTGATTTAAATACAGCACAGCCACTTCTCATGACAAACTAACATTAAAATCAAATATTGTCAATAATTGATTTTAATGCAGATTGAACTCAAAGCAGAACTATCAACACGTAACACGTGCAATTGTCTTTTGTGATAATTGCCGCCTCAGCTTTTAGGAGCGACCACGCGGTTGGGTTGTTGGGTTGTTTTACCTCTGAGCGGCACTTTTTTGCACACCATGGGCTAAATGGCCAGGTCACGTGGACCCCGAAGGCTCAGAGAAGGTTGGGGGAGGGGACCCACTGGAACAGCTGTTGGGAGGCAGACAGTAGCTCCCGTCAAGGCCATCCAGCGTGTTCTTTAACGTGCACAGGGTATGGCTCTCCCGCACACGGGGCCACTGCTTAACGTTCCATCCGACGGACGGCGGCCTTTCCAAGCCCATCGGTGTCCCCTACTGACCCTGGGCAGGGCGGGGAGTTTTGCGGAGATAAATCTCAACGCTGACCCAGCTGGGACTCGAACCTGGGAACTACAGATTACGAGCCTGGCGCGCTACCGACTGAGCCGCCCCCGGCCGCGCGGTATATTACAAACAAAAATAATAGCTTCGCGCTGTCAGATCAAAAGTCTTTCGTCGAGCGCTCGCCAACGATGCACCTGCACCAGAAACCGAGATCAAAGGGTACCGAAAGCGCTTAGGCAGAGGCGTACGATAAATCATAAATCGTATACATCAATATCGGAATAACATAGACCAATATAGAAAAGCGTTGCGTAAAGATTTTTATTTATTGAGTGGTTCAAATTGTATTTTGATTTCGCTGCTTATGCCGTCCCTTTACGGTGCCGCCTGATGCGGCCGCCTCTCTGTATCGTAGCACGGCACGGCCCTGGGTACGTGAATCATAAAAGGTTGAGAACCACTAATATATATGTTTTATTTTATTCCCATTGTTATACTATAACTATAGTTTTATCTATTTATACAAGGGGTACGCCAGTTACATACACATTTCCAGGGGGTACGTGAAGAATAAAAGGTTGAGAACCACTGATATATATGTTTTATTTTATTCCCATTGTTATACTATAACTATAGTTTTATCTATTTATACAAGGGGTACGCCAGTTACATACACATTTCCAGGGGGTACGTGAATCATAAAAAGTTGAGAACCACTGATATATGTGTTTTATTTTATTCCCATTGTTATACTATAACTATAGTTTTATCTATTTATACAAGGGGTACGCCAGTTACATACACATTTCCAGGGGTTACGTGAATCATAAAAGGTTGAGAACCACTGATATATGTTTTATTTTATTCCCATTGTTATACTATAACTATAGTTTTATCTATTTATACAAGGGGTATGCCAGTTACATACACATTTCCAGGGGGTACGCGAAGCATAAAAGGTTGAGAACCACTGATATATATGTTTTATTTTATTCCCATTGTTATACTATAACTATAGTTTTATCTATCTATACGAGGGGTACGCCAGTTACATACACATTTCCAGGGGGTACGTGAATCATAAAAGGTTGAGAACCACTGATATATGTTTTATTTTATTCCCATTGTTATACTATAACTATAGTTTTATCTATTTATACAAGGGGTATGCCAGTTACATACACATTTCCAGGGGGTACGCGAAGCATAAAAGGTTGAGAACCACTGATATATATGTTTTATTTTATTCCCATTGTTATACTATAACTATAGTTTTATCTATTTATACAAGGGGTACGCCAGTTACATACACATTTCCAGGGGTTACGTGAATCATAAAAGGTTGAGAACCACTGATATATGTTTTATTTTATTCCCATTGTTATACTATAACTATAGTTTTATCTATTTATACAAGGGGTACGCCAGTTACATACACATTTCCAGGGGGTACGTGAAGCATAAAAGGTTGAGAACCACTGATATATATGTTTTATTTTATTCCCATTGTTATACTATAACTATAGTTTTATCTATCTATACGAGGGGTACGCCAGTTACATACACATTTCCAGGGGGTACGTGAATCATAAAAGGTTGAGAACCACTGATATATGTTTTATTTTATTCCTATTGTTATACTATAAATATAGTTTTATCTATTTATACAAGGGGTACGCCAGTTACATACACATTTCCAGGGGGTACGTGAATCATAAAAGGTTGAGAACCACTGATATATGTTTTATTTTATTCCTATTGTTATACTATAAATATAGTTTTATCTATTTATACAAGGGGTACGCCAGTTACATACACATTTCCAGGGGGTACGTGAATCATAAAAGGTTGAGAACCACTGATATATGTTTTATTTTATTCCTATTGTTATACTATAAATATAGTTTTATCTATTTATACAAGGGGTACGCCAGTTACATACACATTTCCAGGGGGTACGCGAAGCATAAAAAGTTGAGAACCACTGATATAAATATCCGTTGAGAACCACTGATATAAATATCCAGGTCACAAAAACCACGAGGACTCACAGATGGTTCGGGGAAGGGGACTCACTGGTTAGCTGTTAGGAGACAGATGGTAGCCTCATATTCAAAACATCCAGTGGGTTCTTTAACGTGAACAGGGCATGGCTCTCTCCTGCACACGGTGCAACGTCTTAGTGTCCCATATAACGGACGGCGGTTTTCCAAGCCCATTGGATCCTCTTTTTGACTGAGGGCAGTACGGGGCTTTAACGGAGAATTGAAAGAACCAATGATGAAGAGACAGCAAATAAGACACGTAGATCGTGCTGTTGAGCATCGATGGTTCTCGTATCTCATTGGCTGACTGATCGATCAATTATTTTTCAATCAACCAATGATATGTGGGCATTGATTTATTATTATCAAGTGGTTGATAACTCAGTTAGTTAATGATCTTTGAGAAACGTCAATGCCTCAACTGCGCAGTCTCATTTTCTGAATTGCTTTCATGCACACTTCAATGCAAAACATTAGTGAAATCGTGAGAAAGAATATTTTAGAGATTTTTAAAAGCCCTCTCGATTATCTCTCTTTCGTTTTGAAGAGGAAGCGTTGAATCCTTCATCTTTCGGCCACTAAAAAAAAGAAGGAAAATCCCTGCAGCCTCTCAGATCCATCACAATTGAGGAAATGTCATCCCAAGCATGGGCGTCCGCAGAAAATTTTCCATAGGGGGGGGGGGGGGGCAAAGCTTGGAAACAAATAATTACATCAATAAATTTTTATTTAATTATTTAATGCTTTAGGGTTTTTTTTTTTTCACAAGTAGAATGTATAATACAGTAGTGCATCAATACAAAAACACATACATAATGTATATAAAGTAATTACGTTTAAATTGTTACGATTATAATCCGTGGAATTTTTTACTCGATCCCAGGGGGGCAAGTGCCCCGTTTGCCCCCTCTGCAGACGCCCATGATCCCAAGTAAGCGAGTCAGGTCTTGCAAGGGTTGATTTCATCATCACCCGCCAAGAGTGCTCTTCCCACAGCCAAGGCGACATCTCTGTGCATTGCTGCTGTTTGGCGGCAATATAAAACTGAAGCCAATCGTCTGCCCCCCCCCCCCCCCCTGCAACACCATCTGGCAACACTACTTCACAGCAGAGTCGACCACTTGCTGCAGCTGATAGAAGGATGATTGGTCTCTGCTGCATCAACTGGAGCAATAAAATATCTCCAGGAGTTGACATCGTTTTTTTTTCCTTTTATCGACTCTGGACGTTTTCACCTGACTCAGGAGATGTCCATCAGCATTTCGACACAAGCAACCATTTCTTTTGCTATCCATTGATCTTCAAAAAGACCTCAAGAATTTCTTATCAGAACAAAATTTAGAAAATAAAAAATCCAGCTCTGTAAAGGATCTTTTTGAAACTTCCTTAGAAAAAATTTTCTGCAAATTGGAAATTCTTTCTACTTTTATTGTTTCTTAAGGTGGAAATTGTGTAAACATGTACACTATAGGATTGTTGTTTTTTTCTTTTCAGTTGATGTTGTTGAAACCATTCAGGGAAAGTGAATTTGTGTTGTTTTACCTCTGAGAAGCAATTTGTACAGTCGCTCAAAAAAATATCCGAACACTATGGTTGATTACAGAATTCAGAAAAACTATCTGGCAATGATTTTTTTTTGAGAAATTAGTGATCTGGCAACCTTCGTGTCACGTGACACGAAGGTTGCCAGATATTTTTTCTGAATTCTGTAATCAACCATGGTGTTCGGATACTTTTTTGAGCGACTGTACACATATTTGGCTAAATGGCCAGGTCACAAGGTCCCCAAGGGTTCAGAGAAGGTTAAAACAATGAAGGCTTTTCTGCCTTCAAAACCTCAACTGAAATTGAATAATGACTTCTGATACAGATAAGTGCGGGCTTTATAGGACTCACTCAAAAATTTAAATTTCCAATTTAAAAGTACAAAGGGAAATATAAATTTGTTTCATTCATAATTTCAGCTTTTTAACCAATCTCTGGTAATTAAAAACTAATGCCATTCAGTCTTCGATTTTTTTTTCAGAGTATTCTCACTCTGTTATTAATCAATCGTGCTTAGTATTTTTTAATAATGTTACTAAAGACTTGAATATATCTACGAATCATGTCTAATTGCTCTACAAGTTATGAGCCTTTGTGGTGCTTGTGCACGAAAAAAGTGCTGCTCTAAGCTAAAACAATCCATATCCTCCAATTAAGGGTTGTTAAAAAAAGATAGTCATAATAATGACGGATAGATGGCGCCACATGACTATATTATTCACAATTTCAGCAAGCGAGAGCGAAATCATCAGATATTAGTTTTTTTACCGTTGACACTTTTGAATTTAGTTTCAACCAAGCATTCGATTTCCTTTGTGAGGAGGTACAGCTGAGAGTTAATATCAACCCCAAAAGAAATAGGCGATATTTCATTTTAAAATAATAATAAAAGTGTTAACACGACGATGATATTCATCATCATCATCCTCAAGCAGCCATGGGCTACGGAGGTCCAACCAGACCGTGCAATTTAGTTCTCCAAGCAAGTCTATCCTGAGCTAATCATTTAAAAAGAGGTAAACCTGAAACTGGTAGTCAATAATTAGCCATGAAAAAATATCTCTATAAAAAATTCGTAAGATATATTATTATTATTTCGTTTTTCCCTAATCCATTACCGTCCACTCCCATTTTCTTCCCCAAATAAGATGCATTGATTCCACATCTTGCATAATACCTATCTTTTAAGAATCAGAAGCAGCAAAAAATTATATTCAGGAAACCATCACAAAATTATTAAATTTAAACAGTACCTTTTTAAATTTATTATTCATTTGTGGTAGCTTAGTTTCTTAGATTCAAGAATTAAACAATTAAAACTGATTAAAATATGCAATTGAAATTAATAATCTATACTGAAGAAAAACGTTTGCCATTTATTTGACGATAACTTTGTTTGCTTTAAATTTAAAATATTCATCAATAATTTGCGAAAATTTTAAGGCCTCTAGATCTTACATACCATGCAAAATGGCCTAGCTTGCCTATACTCTCATACCTATTACATTGCCTATACTCTGGCGGTAGCCTAAAGCCTATACCTATACATTGCCTATACTCTGGCGGTAGCCTAAGGTGCCTTATAATTATCACTTGTCTTTCTGCTAAGGTTTGATCTATATTTGTTCATGTTTCTGTATCGACCATTATGTTGATGATTCCTGTCATCACACTCTGACAAATGCTTGTAAGGAAATCATTTTCTTTTCAATATACTGTGGATATTCAAAAAGTAGTTCGTGAGGTTAATAATAACTGTCCAGCATGGGCGTCCGCAGATGGGGCAAACGGGGCACTTGCCCCCCCAGATCGAGTAAAAAATTTCACAAATTATACTTGTGAAAAAAAACCCATAAAAAATTAAATAATTAAATAAAAATTTATTGATGTAATTATTTGTCTCCAAGTTTTAGCCCCCCCCCCCCCTTGAAAATTTTCTGCGGACGCCTATGCTGCCCAGTAAGGTTAATACAAAACGTTTGCCCATAATGCCAACATTATTTAGTTAGTTATTTTTAGCAATCCAGAAAATAACAGTCAGCTTATTGTTTAAATTTTTTAAAATTTCTTTAAAAATTTTTTGTAAACTACCATTTTGAGTTAAAAAAAAAAATATTATTTTGACAATCGAAATAATTCGTTTATAGGCAATTCCATTTAAGTCAGGAGTTCCAAAACATTTCGGCATCACAAACCCTATTTTGATTTTTGAGAAACCGTCCCACCTTATCTTTTAATAATAATTCAAATTAATAAATTAAAAAATAAAAATAAACAGAATTTTTTTAATTTTGGCATTCCCCTTGGAATTGCTCCCCTCTCACTTCATTTAGGTAGGTAGATTAAAAAACAATACGTCTTGGGAAGCGGCGTGATAATAATAAACAATTCTTGAGATTGAATAAACGACAGCTTAACAGTTAGGAAAACATCTTTCTTCTGATGCGCAAATGTCGTTCTCCATTTTAGTAAAAGAGCTCACCAGACCGCAGTCCCATTTCGGGGAACAACTTTTCTCCTTCTTTTATTGTTTCAAAATTCTATTTAAAAAAAAAATCGAAGGTAAAAGAAATAAATCTGTTTCTTACCATCTTTTCCAGCGCTAGATGATCTTCCATGCCCTTTCATCATTTTCCCTTTTTAACCAGAAAGAGACAATGAATCAATCCGAACGTGTCATCGTCTCCCTCCAACATCAATGTCTCCCTCATCCTCTTTGTGACGTCAGCCGTTTCAGACACGTGTTCTTCATCCCCGCATCCATTCAATTCATCTTCCTCTCTTTCTCCTTCAGCCCCGACTTTTCCCCTTTCGGGTAATTGCTCCACATAACTCTGCCTTGTTCACATTACCATTCGTCTGCAGAGAGAAATTCTTCTCCTCTTTTCATCTTTTGCTGCTGCTTCTTTCTTCTCTTTCTAACCCGCGGGAAAAAAACAAAAGAAAAACTGTCAAAGCACGAAAAAATAAAAAAAATTTAATATTTAAAATAATAAATTTAAAATTTTTTAAATAAAAAAAGCCTACACAGACTTGGAAATGGTTTCTAGCCCACCCATGGATTTTGGGCTGTGTCAGTGCAAGGGAGGCGCCTCGGATTATGGCAAGGTGTTGAATCTTTAACATATAAACACACTGCGTCTGAAAAATAATGGATAAAAATTTTAAAATAAAAGCAAATGTTCAGAGAAAGAATTTATTACAAAAAACATTCAAAATAGCCATCGTGGGACTCCAGACACTTGTTACAGCGCTCTTTTAATGATTCTTGAAATTCTTAAAAAGTTACTTTTAGATGCGTTAATTGTTTGAATATTTTGAAGGCTTTTTTTTTCCTTTAAAAATTAGAAATGGAAAGTGAAAGGGAAAGTATTTCGTACCATGCCAAAAGCGCTTTTCGCTCTGTTGATCGTCGTAATTTGTGGTTGATTGTGAAATCTTATGGTAAACCAGAGATGTAGTTAACATAATGAGAGCTCTCTATAATAACACTGAGTCGTGTGTGAGAGTTGGTAAGGCTTGTAGCAATTGGTTTAGCATTACTTCTGGTGTTCAACAAGGGTGCATTTTGTCTCCTTTTCTCTTTAGTTTCGTTATTGATTATGTTATGCGAAATTCACTGCAAGGGAAAGATTTTGGCCTTAAATGGACTGGAGATACGAAAATTTCTGATTTAGATTATGCTGATGATTTAGCCCTTTTGGCAAATGATGTTGATGAGATGAACTCTTTCATTCGAGCTGTTGATGAGACTGGTAGTAGAGTAGGTTTGGTCATAAACAGAGAGAAAACTAAAGTGATGAAAATCGGTCAGGCAGGCTGTGATTCAGTTAATCTGAATGGTTGCAGTCTTGAGCAGGTGTCACAGTTTAATTATCTTGGGAGCTATGTAACAGATAATGGTGATGTGCAGCATGAGATTAACAGGCGAATAGAGATTGCCTCTGGGACTTTTAGGAATCTATGGAGGGTGTGGAGAAATAGGCGTATATACTTAAAGACTAAAATTAGGCTGTATAACAGTTTGGTTCTTTCTAGGGTTAGTTATGGTAGTGAAACTTGGACACTTGTAAACATGATAACAGGAAAAATTGATGCTTTTGTTCCTAGATGCTTAGGCAGTATTTTGGGCATTAGGTGGTTCAACTTTGTAACTAATGATGAGGTTAGGCAAAGGAGTCGGCAACCTCCTTTAAGCAGCATATTGTGCAGAGAGAGACTCCGTTGGTTTGGCCATGTTGCCCGTATGAATAATTATAGATTGGCGAATAGGGTTATGAACAGTGTGCCTAAAGGCCTCAGAAAGAAGGGGAGACCTAGGATGCGGTGGGCAACGTCAAACAGGACCTTGTTAGAATTGGTGTGCAGTGGCCACATGCAGTAGATGCAGCTCAGGACAGACTTGCTTGGAGAACTAAATTGCGCGGTCTGGTTGGACCTCCATGGCTGCTTGAGGAGGAGGACAATGTTACAACGTATAGAGTCCCATGGTGTCTGCTTTGAATACTTTACAAATTCTTTTCTGGAAATTTGGTTTTACATTAGAATTTTTGCTTCATTGTTTTTCAGACTCAGCGTGTAAACAATATTACTGCAATGCAAAAAAGTCTATTATATTTAACACGCATTTGCAAATAAAAATATTTGTTTCGTGCTATTTTTCAAGTGCAATTCTTTTTATATTGTGTTTTCTCTTGATTCTTCCAAATGGAATCAGCATAAATTTTATTTATATTCCCATTCAGTATACCTAAATTCGACAGAAGTAAATCACGAATGTTCAGAGATAAAACTGAACCACTTTCTCGAATATGTGCTCATTCCTTGAAACCTCTTAAAGACAGATCTTAGTATTTGTTTCCAAACTCTTTCAATTAGCCTATATCTCAACTGTGCCTTTAACTCTTATACGTATATATAGCAACGCTAAAGTTTCAACTTTTCATAAACACCTTCCCCCTCTCTTCAGTCTTCTCCCTCATATTCCTCACCACTTAACCCTTTCCATCTCTTCATTCACCTCCAATCCCTCCCTCTTCACTTCTTCCCTTACAAAGCACTCTTCCTCCGCTTCTTCCACTCCTCACTTCAAAAGAGCTACAAATGCATAAGAGGATGGATGCTCCCACTTATCCCTCATTCGCATCTCACCCGCAACATCTCTTTCAAGACCCCGCCACTCCGCCCGAGGTCTCCGTCGCTCAATGGCCTCTTTGTGCACCGACGATAGCTTTGCCAAAACTAATTTGCATACCGGCAAAGTGGCACCACGTGCACACACACCGCGCGCGCGTCGCCGAGATGCGATTGCGATTAGTCGCCGCCGACTGGCGCTGCACAATTTCGTGTCGGTCGTCGAGCGATGGCAGAAGCTGTCATCATCATCCATTGAAAGAGGATACATATGCTCGCGTTATCGTGATAGAATAAGAGGAAAGCCACATGTTTAGCATCTCAGTGATCATTGGATCGTACCTCGTCTCATCTTTCAAACGTCGAAATAAGAAAAAGACATTGCAGCATCCTTATTCTGTCCCATTCTTTGTATCAGCTTCTCCGCATCTTCTGATCCTTGCAGCATCTGTTACCAATCAACGAAGACCAAAGTTCAATGCGATGATTGACATTCCTCTTTCTCCGACGACATACGATGACTTCGCCAAAAATAACACAAATTAAAAACATCAAATCAAAGGAGAATAAAGGATGTAAGGAATCATCCAGTTCAGTGTTCTCCAGCTTTCTCTTTTACAGTGAAGGAACGCTAAACAAATAAGGAAAAAATTTGGGTAAACAGTAAAATGTACAGATTTCACTATAACATAAAAAAATATTGTATAATAGACTGAAGATTTTTCAAATTTGTAATGTATGTATAAGTTGTTTTAAATAGCGCTTAATGTCTTATAAAACATTCACGCAAATCGAAACATTTTTGGATAATAAAATATTGTTCAGAAAGCTGATTTTAAAAAGAAACATTTATGTTCATGATTTGTATTAATGGAAGGAAATTCAGGAGAAAGTTTCGTAACTTTTAAACCCTAGCTCCCACCATCCGAAAATACAACTGGACTAAATTCTAATTTTGGTTCTTTAGTACATTAATAAATAAATAAAAAAATACCCTGAACAAAAAACACAAATCTCCTTTCCCTGTTTTATTACAACGGAATCTTTGTGTGACGACATTTCCTGTCTTCAAAAGCAAGCAAAGTTTTTGTTATTTCTCGTCTTTATGAAGTAACAAAGCTTTCGACATTTCTCGTCATTAAAAAGCTTTCGCAATTTCTCGTCTTTATGAAGCAAAAAAGCTTTTGCCATTTCTCGTCTTTAAGGAGCAGAAAAGCTTTCGCAATTTCTCGTCTCTAAGGGGCAGCAAAGCTTTCACAATTTGTCGTCTTTATGAAGCAAAAAGCTTTTGCCATTTCTCGTCTCTAAGGAGCAGCAAAGTTTTGCCATTTCTCGTCTTTAAGGAGCAGCAAAGCTTTCGCAATTTCTCGTCTCTAAGGAGCAGCAAAGCTTTCACAATTTCTCGTCCCTAAGGAGCAGCAAAGCTTTCGCAATTTCTCGTCTCTAAGGAGCAGCAAAGCTTTCGCAATTTCTCGTCTTTATGAAGCAAAAAGCTTTTGCCATTTCTCTTCTTTAAGGAGCAGCAAAGCTTTCGCAATTTCTCGTCTCTAAGGAGCAGCAAAGCTTTCAAAATTTCTCGTCTTTAGGAAGCAAAAAGCTTTTGCCATTTCTCGTCTTTATGAAGCAAAAAGCTTTTGCCATTTCCGTCTTTAAGGAGCAGCAGAGCTTTCGCAATTTCTCGTCTCTAAGGAGCAGCAAAGCTTTCACAATTTCTCGTCTCTAAGGAGCAGCAAAGCTTTCACAATTTCTTGTCCTTATCAAGCAAAAAGCTTTTGCCATTTCTCGTCTTTGAGGAGCAGCAAAGCTTTCGCAATTTCCCGTCTTTATGAAGCAAAAAGCTTTTGCCATTTCTCTTCTTTAAGGAGTAGCAAAGCTTTCGCAATTTCTCGTCTCTAAGGAGCAGCAAAGCTTTCAAAATTTCTCGTATTTAGGAAGCAAAAAGCTTTTGCCATTTCTCGTCTTTAAGGAGCAGCAAAGCTTTCGCAATTTCTCGTCTCTAAGGAGCAGCAAAGCTTTCACAATTTCTCGTCTTTATGAAGCAAAAAGCTTTTGCCATTTCTCGTCTTTATGAAGCAAAAAGCTTTTGCCATTTCTCGTCATTATGAAGCAAAAAGCTTTTGCCATTTCTCGTCTCTAAGGAGCAGCAAAGCTTTCGCAATTTCTCGTCTTTATAAAGCAAAAAGCTTTTGTCATTTCTCATCTTTAAGGAGCAACAAAGCTTTCGCAATTTCTCGCCTTTATGAAGCAAAAAGCTTTTGCCATTTCTCGTCTCTAAGGAGCAGCAAAGCTTTCGCAATTTCTCGTCTTTATAAAGCAAAACGTTTTTGTCATTTCTCATCTTTAAGGAGCAACAAAGCTTTCGCAATTTCTCGCCTTTATGAAGCAAAAAGCTTTTGCCATTTCTCGTCTTTATAAAGCAAAAAGCTTTTGCCATTTCTCGTCTTTAAAGAGCAGCAAAGCTTTCGCAATTTCTCGTCTCTAAGGAGCAGCAAAGCTTTCGCAATTTCTCGTCTTTATGAAACAAAAAGCTTTTGCCATTTCTCGTCTTTAAGGAGCAGCAAAGCTTTCGCAATTTTACGTCTTTATGAAACAAAAAGCTTTTGCCATTTCTCGTCTTTAAGGAGCAGCAAAGCTTTCGCAATTTCTCGTCTTTATGAAGCAAAAAGCTTTTGCCATTTCTCATCTTTAAGGAGCAGCAAAGCTTTCGCAATTTCTCGTCTTTATGAAGCAAAAAGCTTTTGCCATTTCTCGTCTTTAAGGAGCAGCAAAGCTTTCGCAATTTTACGTCTTTATGAAGCAAAAAGCTTTGCCATTTCTCGTCTTTAAGGAGCAGCAAAGCTTTCGCAATTTTACGTCTTTATGAAGCAAAAAGCTTTTGCCATTTCTCGTCTTTAAGGGGCAGCAAAGCTTTCGCAATTTCTCGTCTCTAAGAAGCAGCAAAGCTTTCACAATTTCTCGTCTTTATGAAGCAAAAAGCTTTTGCCATTTCTAGTCTTTAAGGAGCAGAAAAGCTTTCGCAATTTCTCGTCTCTAAGGAGCAGCAAAGCTTTCGCAATGTTTCGTCTTTATGAAGCAAAAAGCTTTTGCCATTTCTCGTCTTTAAGGAGCAGCAAAGCTTTCGCAATTTCTCGTCTTTATGAAGCAAAAAGCTTTTGCCATTTCTCGTCTTTAAGGAGCAGCAAAGCTTTCGCAATTTTACGTCTTTATGAAACAAAAAGCTTTTGCCATTTCTCATCTTTAAGGAGCAGCAAAACTTTCGCAATTTCCCGTCTACGTGAAGCAAAAAGGCTTCTGATATTTCCTTTCCAGTTACAACTCGATAATTTGAAAGAAAACAAACTATTTCTTAATACGTTCCCGAATACACTCCAATTTATTACCGTCGTGGGTCGATTAACTCAGTGAGTATTGTTTGCATCCGTATCATCATGTCTCCGACTTACATCCAAGTGTCGTGTTACACCTCTCTTAAAGGCCGATCTGTTTTCAGATTACTTTCCCTTTACCCAACGATCGACCTCTACTGATCTTTCTTTTTCTTTCCACTCGCAGGGCCTCTCACGATTGCGAAGACAGCACCTACAGCAGTACTAGCGACGCCGAGCCAGATAGCGACCACGAACAGGATGACCTCAGTGACCCTCAGAAACTGCTGGGGACCTGGTTGGGAGAATTGGAAAGCTTGAAAGCGGTGAGTGGCAACTGTCAACGTCACTACGGGGGGAGGGAAGAGAAACATCTCTTGTTTCCATTGTTGCCAACAGGATCGTGTATTGAGATCTTGAGCGTGTTTTGGAGGATCATTTGCCAGATTTATGTCAGATAGGATTTCAAATATTCCTTTTCTGTTGCACCCAAAAGGGAAATACAGAGAAGGTTTTTCAGTTTTATTCTTGTTCACGTGAATTAACTTATTTTTTATGAATGTGGATAATGTGTGACGCGTAATGTTTGCTCGTTACTCAGTTCCATGTGCGTGCTTTGAAGTTAATTTATGTGATTGCGCTGCGTCACATTTACATCAGTATCATCCCATTTGCATCAGTATTATACCATTTACATCAGTATCATCCCATTTGCATCAGTATCATCCCATTTACATCAGTATCATCCCATTTGCATCAGTATCATCCCATTTACATCAGTATCATCCCATTTGCATCAGTATTTCACCAGCCTACGCTTCCCAGTTCCTGGAATAAAAATTATCGATAAGATTGAACAATATTTTAATACACTGATATACATATCTCATTGTACTTTTGATAGTAAAGTACTTATACATTTTTTTTATACATTTATACATACATTTTTCTACATATATATATATTTTTCACTTATACATTTTTTTATTTATTTTTTAATATTGTCTTTTTCAAATATGTTTGTATATTTTTCTAGGCAATGTGAAGTGGGAATATTATTTTTAAAAAATGCATTTTTTTTCCGTAACAAATGTAGTAATTCGATGCTTATTCACAAACTTTTAAGTCGTGTACAGTCGCTCAAAAAATATCCGAATACTATGGTTGATTATAGAATTCAGAAAAAATATCTGTCAACGTTTTTTTTTAGAAATTAGTGATCTGGCAACCTTCTGTAATCAACCATAGTGTTCGGATATTTATTTGAGCGACTGTAAATGAAAATGAGATGAGCATCAATTTTGTTTTATCAAAAAATTAATATAAATATAAAATAAAAATATAAATTATGAAATAATAAATAATCTCCATTTCGATTCCAGGGATAAAAATTAAATATAAAAGATCCCATGGCTTCAGGAAGTTTGAAAACATCTCATATAAGTGACGATGCCACATCTCAAGTGTTTTTTAAACGCACTCTTAAAAAGTATTTTTTTTTATGAAAATGATATAAAACCCGAAGTTAAAACTATTTAGAAATAGTTTTTTTTTCATCCATATTTTGTTGCATTGTCGTTTGATGCGTTACGTATTGATGGTGAGATTATTTTTAGCACTTCGAACATTCGTTTTTTCTTTTTACTTCTTCCAGAAAAGTTGATTAAAAAGTTATTTTCGATCGACTTTAGAGATGTGCTTTGTTTTGCATATTTCTCGAAAAAGAAGGAATGAATTTCAGACATTAATAAAGAAACAGGAAACAAAAGTCTTAATTCATTTTTTTTCTCCTAATTCTTTTTATGTGTGTAGAAAACTTCCTACTTTTTGTGAGAATAAATGCGTTTCTGCGACAGTTTTCGTTTCCTACTTACACTGGAAAAAGATCTCAATGGATAAAGTATCTCGAAAAAAAAAATGGATTAAAAAGTCTGACCTTTAAGGAAAATACGCTTTCGTAGAGAAGGGGGGGGGGGGGATTTTCTCTTGAGAGTTTCGGTTGTCACGTGCGTTTCTGCTGCTTCTGTTGTTGCCGTTACGGTTGTTGCGGCTATTTTTGGTCTTATTGCTGTTGTTGCTTCTGTTTGTGGCTATTTTTTTTTTGTTATTGCTGTTACTTCTCTTTGTGGCTATTTTTGCTGTTATTGCTGCTGCTTCTGTTTGTGCTATTTTTTTTTTTTGTTATTGTTGTTGCTGCTTCTGTTTGTGGCTATTTTTGTTGTTATTTTTGTTGCTGCTTCTGTTTGTGGCTATTTTTGCTGTTATTGTTGTTGCTTCTGTTTGTGGTTATTTTTGCTGTTAGTGCTGTTGCTGTTGCTTCTGTTTGTGGGTATTTTGCTGTTATTGCTGCTGCTTCTGTTTGTGGCTATTTTTGCTGTTATTGCTGCTGCTTCTGTTTGTGGCTATTTCTGTTGTTATTGTTGTTGCTGCTTCTGTTTGTGACTATTTTTGCTGTTATTGTTGTTGCTTCTGTTTGTGGTTATTTTTGCTGTTAGTGCTGTTGCTGTTGCTTCTGTTTGTGGGTATTTTGCTGTTATTGCTGCTGCTTCTGTTTGTGGTTATTTTTGCTGTTATTGCTGCTGCTTCTGTTTGTGGCTATTTCTGTTGTTATTGTTGCTGCTGCTTCTGTTTGTGGCTATTTTTGCTGTTATTGTTGTTGCTTCTGTTTGTGGTTATTTTTGCTGTTATTGCTGTTGCTGTTGCTTCTGTTTGTGGTTATTTTTGCTGTTAGTGCTGTTGCTGCTTCTGTTTGTTGCTATTTCTGTTGTTGCTGTTATTGTTGCCGCTGTTGTTGCTGTTGCTGCTGCTCCTATTGCTGCTATTATTATTGTTGTTGCTTCTGCATAATGACTTAATTGAAGAGTTTACTGACAAATTTAAAGTGTTCTTTGAACAGGTTTATAGAAAAAAATGAGAATTTATTGAAAAGTGAACAATTGATGTGCGTATTTATATTCGCAATGATTTTACTTTTATGGAACATTAAAGACTGAAACTAAATCATGCCTGCTTCCCTCTTACATCACTCCACCATTTGACCTCCCCCCCCCCCCCCCCGCAACTCTCAAGCTTTCAAAATTACTCTACCACTAGGACTGCATAAAATATTTGAATAATTTTATTAAGTTTAAACTTTTCGTGAGGCCTTTGAAATTATTATCACGAGTTTAATATCAGAACCAGCATGGTATCAATATTCTCTGTCATTAACGTCTGTCATACGGGCGTAGACGATATTTCCATTATTTTTGGCTGCAGAATAATTAACGCGAGTCCTACATAGAGCTTATTACTTCATGCCTTAAGAGATACGAGTCTTATGAACTTTGGTAACTTTATCCGTTAGATACTGTAAATGGAAGATGGGTATTAAATAATTGCACCCCCCCCCCCCTACTACGATATCTCACTGATGTGCTTTCGAAGTCGTCGATTAACACTATTTTTAGAACTTTAATCAGTTAGTCAGCTTCGTACAAAGGCCTCAGACATTATCATGCAAAATAATTCAGAGACATGGCGCCACGTTAGGCTTAAGAAACTTAAGAAGAGCTTAAATGCGCTTTTAACCTCCTTCACCTTTTAGAAATTAAGACACAGAAGCGAAAAGGAAAATAAAACTAATGAGACTTTTTTTTTATTATTATTCGCCGTTCTTAATCGTGAATCTCCTCCCATATAACACGTTCTCCCCCCCCCCCCCATATCTTAATACCAATGACAATGCTCTGCATTACCCAAAGCAACTTCATCGCTTCTTCTCAGCGTCTTATCACAATCCCCTCCTCCTCCCCATCGCGTTGCCTCGTAACGACCTCAGTCTCTGCGGATCCTCTCCGTCATCACCCTCCTCGCATTATTCATGGAAATGCTTCTGGTTTCGTAGTCACCGCAAATGAACATTTTGTAAGCGTAATCAGTGGCGAGCGATGACGTCCCATCCTCAACTTGATCATCTTTAACATTAGTCTTCCCCCCCCCCCCCTTTCCTTGTCCGCAGACATTTACTCATCCCCCACATCCGCTTGTCTACATATTCGCTGCATGTTTGGCCACGAGATGAATTCACACACACACTCTCGTCCTTAACGTACTCTTTCGGTGGATGGAGATGCTTCCTTCCAGACTCTTGCTCCTCCTCCTTCTCTTCAGAAAATGGTTGGCAACAATGAGTAAAAAAGACATCTCGAAACGTCCTTTTCAACAATACAGTTCTGCTGATTCTTACGACTTCATTTCCAAAAGGTAATGGGGCGGGGATTGGTTCAGTTAGTAGCGTGCCAGGCTCGTGATATGCAGTTGTCAAGTTCGAGTCTCACCTTGGCCAACGTTAAGATTTATCTCCGCTAACCCCCGCACTTCGAACATTCGTTTTTTCTTTTTACTTCTTCCAGAAAAGTTGATTAAAAAGTTATTTTCGATCGACTTTAGAGATGTGCTTTGTTTTGCATATTTCTCGAAAAAGAAGGAATGAATTTCAGACATTAATAAAGAAGGAGGAAACAAAAGTCTTAATTCATTTTTTTTCTCCTAATTCTTTTTATGTGTGTAGAAAACTTCCTACTTTTTGTGAGAATAAATGCGTTTCTGCGACAGTTTTCGTTTCCTACTTACACTGGAAAAAGATCTCAATGGATAAAGTATCTCGAAAAAAAAATGGATTAAAAAGTCTGACCTTTAAGGAAAATACGCTTTCGTAGAGAAGGGGGGGGGGGATTAAGCCGTCCGTCACATAGGATGTTAAGCAGTGATCTAGTGTGCACTACCGTCCATCCAATCTGGTGAACAATAAAGAACTCGTTGGATGGTCTTGACGGGAGGTTACCATCTGTCTCCTAACAATGCATCTCCTTCCCCCAACCTTCTCTGAACCCTTGTGGTTCTTGTGACCTGGCCATTTAGACCATTATGTGCAAAAATAAAGTTCTGCTCAGAGGTAAAACAACCCCCAACCCATAAGGAAATGATATTATGGCATAGCATGAATGGCAACTAGAGTGACTATGGAAAGATTATGAGTCTGCGCATTAAAAATAAATATTCCCTCAAGTAGCTGCTTGCCACAGAGGTCTGGTAAGAGTTTGTCAGTTTAATACGCCATAGTATCAGGTCTGTGAGGATGACGGGACCTCAGCAGAAAAACAACACAAACATCTGTAGCCAGGCGCGCTAACCACTTGGCCACGGGACGGCTTGAGTCTGCGCATTCCACACTTTAATTCTCATAGGTCGATTGACTGATGAGAACTGTCAAAACATCAAGTGCGCAGTCTCAATAGGCTCACCAACGTAGGCCTAGAAACTGAATTATTAATTTGCAACTGAACATGTACAAACATTCAGATCAACCGAGAACTTTAAATTGGCCTCATGTATATATTATAACTCACAAAAGGTATCCAGGTTCTAGTCCAAGATGACTGATGACTCATAACTCATAAAAGAAATCCAGGTTCTAGTCCAAGATGACTGATGACTCATACCTCATAAAAGGTATCCAGGTTCTAGTCCAAGATGACTGATGACTCATACCTCATAAAAGGTATCCAGGTTCTAGTCCAAGATGACTGATGACTCATACCTCATAAAAGGTATCCAGGTTCTAGTCCAAGATGACTGATGACTCATACCTCATAAAAGGTATCCAGGTTCTAGTCCAAGATGACTGATGACTCATACCTCATAAAAGGTATCCAGGTTCTAGTCCAAGATGACTGATGACTCATACCTCATAAAAGGTATCCAGGTTCTAGTCCAAGATGACTGATGACTCATACCTCATAAAAGGTATCCAGGTTCTAGTCCAAGATGACTGATGACTCATACCTCATGAAAGGAATCCAGGTTCTGATCCAAAAACACCTGCTGACTTATAACTCACAAAATTATTAACAAATTTATTATTATCAACAAAACTGGAACAAGAAAGTAGCTTTACATTGCTTTATCAAGAACAGCAATCACGTACAGGACCGTTTCAATGTACACGTTACACAAAAGTTCTGGTTCGAAATTACTGATGTCTATTAAATCATTATCCACTTTTTTGGTATGAAATTTTCTCCAATTTTTGTCAGTGTTCAGATGGGACTTATGCTGTGTACTGAAAAAAACGCTGGAATAGTTTTTCTCTGAGGAAAATTTGCAATTTCCTGAAGAAATGTCAATATGCACTTCCTCTTCTTACTGCATAACAGAATATTTATTTTGTAATTCGATTTTTTTTTCTCCGTTTCCGATAAGAATAAATATTGACACGATTTTTTTCAGCTTCGACGCAGGGAATAATAACTTGTATGAGAAAGAAGACATTTCAACAGCAAACGTTGGCGTCGTATTTTAAAAGCGTCTCTCTTTCCGTCCGTAACCTCCTTCCGGATGCTGCCCCCGCAAGAGCTAACATTTATCTTCGACGAGAAGAGCGCGTGCATTTCGTCTTCTCATTAGTAACCGTTTCTCAACTACACTTGGTAACCTTGGTAACGCTCGTGATTATTGACGGCTTCCAACCATCGATCACCATGCGAAGCGATATATTTCTGTGGCGACACAGGGCCACGCGAGCGAGCTTCCCAACAGCCATCTGGATTTTTTCTCCATCATTGGCCGCGAGCTGCCATGAAGAACGATTCTTTTTCCCTTGTTGTGACGCAAAAATAGAACTCTACCATTGTCTGAAACTGTGATGGGCACTTCTGTAGCGACTTCCGCTGGAAGTGGTCAGTTGTCAGTGGTCAGTTGTTTCGTCACAATGGTTGGTCTTTTGTTTTCTGATTCGGTTTCTGTATGCGGGCGATTTTCCTGTCGGAAGAAAAGATTGTCGATTAATTGTTCCTTGTCTGTTTGTTGCCCTCGCAACACTGCGAGGCAGGATAATGACTGGATTCGAAACAACAACCCGAATTAATTACGCCATGATTAGAAGCGGAAGACATTGAACATAAACGTTTTCACCGTTAATTGATGCAGGATTAAGCAGACGAATATCGGCCCAGCCATTTGCATCGTGACTCTACACATCAAAGAGAAAACGCGCAGGAATGCAAATTCTCTTTCTGAGGCGCATAATTTTTATTTCAGAGGCGCATAATTTATAAACCTCGCCTTTTTGAGATTTAATTTCGACGGTTTCCACTCAACAGAGGAAATTAATTAGGTTCTGTTATTTACGGCATCAAAAATTGAAAATGGATCTCATTAATTGAGTTTCTGATCTTAGCCCGAGTAGATTAGTATTGAAATGTTGCAGTTGTGTTATTTTGCCTCCGATGATTTTTTTTTTTTCGCATAAAGATTGGTTTGGGATGATTTAACTTTAAGAGGCTCTTTTTTTCTTTCACACAATGAGCTAAATGGTGGGGGTCACACATTAAGGGGTAAGAAAAGAATTGGGAGAGGGGACCCACTGGACAGCTGACAGGATACAGATAGTAGCATCCCGTCATGGCCATTCAGCATGTTCTTCAATGTGTACGTGGTGTGGCACTCCTGCACATGGGGGGGGGGGGTCAGTAGGTGGTGGGCCACCTTTAAGATTTATCTACGTAAAACTCTCCGTCCTGCCCTCGGTTAGTAGGGGACACCGATGGGATTGGAAAAGGCCGCCGTCCGTCGGATGGGACGTTAAGCTGTGGCCTCTTGTGTGTTAAAGAACACGCTGGATGGACTCGACGGGGGGCTTCCACCTGTCTCCTAACAGCTGATCCAGTGAGTCCTCTTCCCAAACCTTCTCTGAGCCTTCGGAGTCCTTGTGGCCTGCCATTTAGCCCATTTTGTGCAAATAAAAATGCCGCTCAGGGGCAAAGTAACCTAACTCTTTCCATGCTCTCTGTGCTCCCTTTATCATAGAGGGCAGGATTATTAGGTGGGGGGGGGGGGGGTTGGAGGAGATAAATATCAAAGCTGTCACAATTGGGATTCGAACCTGAGAACTGCAGATTATGAGCCAAGAGCTGTGTCAACTACCGCGCACACACAAAAAAGCAAAATGGTCAGGTCCGAAGGATTTCAGAGCTGGATAACAGAATCCGCTGGATCTCTTTTAGCAGGCAGATTTCTGTCTCCTATAAAAGTCACATAGGGTTTTCTTAAAGTGCACAAAAACAGTTCCCATGTACAAGTCTCTCAAAAAAAAAAAATCCGAACACTATGGTTGATTATAGAATTCAGAAAAAATATCTGGCAAAGATTTTTTTTAGAAATTAGTGATCTGGCAACCCTGACACGAAGGTTGCCAGATCACTAATTTCTAAAAAAAAATCGTTGCCAGATATTTTTCCTAAATTCTGTGATCAGCCATAGTGTTCGGATTTTTTTTTTTTTGAGCGACTGTATATGCACTAACAAAATATTAGAGAATTTGTACGTATGTGAATGGGAATCAAACTACGTAGTTCTGTAACTTCTAAAATATGCATTTGATGAAAGAATGCGACTGCAGATGAAGATCACAATGAAATCTGTTCGAGTCTCGATTTATCCGATTCACTCCGCCGTTACGTAAATGTCGGATAAATGAAGCTGCTCTGTAATCCCATCATGCTCCTCGCCAATTTTCTCTCTCTGCACTATGCGCCAGATCTGACCCATCCACTGCTTCCAGAAGAAATAAATATTACAAATAATTTACCACCGATTTCTTTCGGCAGCTGAAATGGCATCAGATGAGCGATGTTGGCATTCCACTCTATCACGAGATTGTGGAGGGAGGAGAGAGGGAGGGGGGTGGGGGTGGGGGTGGGGGCGGATAATCATCTGACTTGAGAAACGACAGCCTGATTCCAAGAAGAACTTCCCTGCATTGCTTAAAGCTTCGCAATGAACATGGTCACGGAAGAGGCAGAGGAGATCATCTCCATCTGCTTCCCTCCCTAGAAGATGATTATCGAATCACCTTCCGGTCCTTGACCTGATCTTCGTTTATTTACATTCAAATGCTCGACGAGAGATATTTTTTCTCTCCTCATCTCGAGAGCTGCACGTGCCGTCTTCTACACAACTCGTCCCCGGATTGTTTTCTTTGGGAGTTGGAGGAGAAGGCCAAAGAAAAAGAAGAAATGTATGAGCGTACCCAGCATCCTTACTCCCCCACCTCCTCCATCTTTTTCCGAGTCTTTTTATAGAAACGAGTTATAAAAGGGAACCTGCAGCAGAAGCCATTTGTTCGAGGGCGCGCCGGCGAAAAGTCAATAGCACGCGCCTGCTCTGCATCCCTCGTCCCTACGGAGGAGGCAAATAGCCGCGCATCGCCGTGCCTGGGATTTGTTCTTTGCTCTCGATGCATCTCCTCTCGCGAAGATTTCGTTTTCGCATTTGGAAAAAAAGAGTTCCAAGCAGCCAATTGCGAGCGCATTCATTTACTCTCTGCATTGTTGGCTGCGAGGAAGAAGGAGCTTTGTTGCGATGCTCGGCGTAACAAAGTGGGTAACAACGAGACTCGAGTGTGTTGTTAAGGAGGGTTTAATTGTTGCGTCCCCTGCGAGCGAGCTCCTACACGTTGAAAGGGGAAAAAAGCGGGTGGGGGTTTCAAGAATAAATTTTCGCAACTTGAAAACTTCGACTGTGTGAAATGAGGCAGTTCTGTTTTTGGAGTTTCCGTTCGAGGCAGAGCTAGTTATTCGCATCGTATGATGGGAAAATTCACGCTCTCTTCGAGAATAAATTATAACTCGAGTGTCCGATTTCAATGGATTAATTTCAATGAATTAAGACACAAGTGCCGAAAGTGTTCCATGAGAAGAAAAAAAGACTTTAAGCATCGTCATGCCATGGAGTTCCGACCGAGTCTGTCAATTGTTTTACCTCTGAGTGGCACTTTTTTTTGCGAGCTATGGACTAAACGTCCTGGTCAGAAACACCCTAAATGGCGGGGGTGTCGAAGTCGACCGCTCGCCAGGCTCGTAATCTATAGTTCCTAGTTTTGAGTCCGAGTTGGCACAGTTTTAAGATTTATCTTCTTAAAACCCTTTCTTTCGTTCAGTAGGGGACACCGATGGACTTGGAAAGGTCACCGTCCGTCGGATGGGACGTTAAGCCGTGGCTCCATATTCGGAACAGCCATGTTATGCGCACGTTAAAGAACACTCTGGATGGCCTTGACGGAAGACCACAGTCGCTCAAAAAAGTATCCAAACGCTATGGTTGATTACAGAATTCAGAAAAAATATCTGGCAACGATTTTTTTAGAAATTAGTGGTCTGGCAACCTTCGTGTCACGTTTCTGAAATCTGTAATCAACCATAGTGTTCGGATACTTTTTTTGAGCGACTGTACCATCATTCTCCCATTAATTGTTCCAGTGGGTCCCCTCCCCCAACATTCTCTGAGTCTTCAGGGTTATAGTGACCTGACTATTTAGACCATTGTGTGCAAAAAAGTGCCGCTCAGAGGTACAATAACCCAAGGACCATAAGGGTTCAGAGATAGTTGGGGAAGGAGACCCACTAGATAACTGTTAGGAGACAAATAGGAGTTTCCCGTCAAGGCCATCCAGCGTGCTCTTTAACGTGCAAAGGATATGGCTCTCTCCCCACACGGAGTCACGGATGAACGTGCCATCCGATGGGCGATGGATGGCCTTATAAGCCATAGATCTGCGAGAAAGTGAGTCATCTGTGAAAACAACTTACAACGCATAATATTAAACATTTATATAGAAATCATTAATAAGAAGAATAAAAAAATATATTATTGTATAAATTTTTAATAAAAGGGGGGGAAAATGTCATATTCGGGAACATATATATATATTTCGAACCACTGAAACCAAATCTTTAAATTTCCTTGCTTTTTGTTGTTGTTATTATTAATATTATTTCTTAACACGTCGCTTGCCAATTTTCCAATTGCCACACAACTGAAACAACACGAATTATAACATTTTCTTGTCAACCACAAAGAGAGATTTTTATTACTCGCTAAATTCGCTTAAATTCCCAAACCGAATACCTTGAAATCTTAAATCTTTTCGCAGAGAAAGAAAAGGTTACGGTTTTTTCTCCTCATCCTCTTCTCACGAGGGATGGATGCACCAATAATGTGAAGAGATGCGATGCACGTGGCGAATCCACTCATCTTCTGCTCTCATTTCCTGCCTCTCCGCATCCTGCTACTTGAAGACGACAGCCGTTGTTTGCCGTTGATCCTAGCAACGCTCTCGTGTCTCTGTGTGTCCCCCCTCCTCCTTTCCCCTACAGATGAAGTGATCGAAGTCACTTAATTCGATTGGGGATCTCTGTGTCTCGAGACGTCCATCTTGATCCCATTCATGTCAGACTTAGCAGCGGATGAATGGAATTTTGTTGGATTTGCAGACATCGGACACATTAAGAGTGTCTGTTGCCACAGAAATCCTCTTCCTCTTGCCTCCGCTCTTTTCATTTATTTTATTTTTTTTTCTGTTCCTAGAGGTTTATTTACTAATGCTCCGTTGACTTTTTTTTCCCGATTAATTACACATAAGTTAATTCAGTGGCAGAGAGGTTAGCATGTTCGGCTCTGAAACAGAGACATCTGAGTTCGAATCCCAGGAAAGGTTATGGAGGTTTCATGTTGTTGATATGATGTAATCTCTAGTCCTCCGTAATAAATAGGATGTCTAAGACTATATATATATTGCGATTTTTTTTATTATTACCATCACCTAAATGATGAGGGGGAGAGGCTGGCTCAGTCGGTAGCGCGCCAGGCTCGTAATCTGCAGTTCCCAGGTACGAGTCCCAGCTGGGTCAGCGTTGAGACTTATCTCCGCAAAATTTCCCGCCCTTCCCACGGTCAGTAGGGGGCACCGATAGGCTTGGAAAGGTCGCCGTCCGTCGGATGGGACGTTAAGCTCTTGCCCCGTGTGCAGGAGAGCCATACCCTATGCACGTTAAAGAACACGCTGGATGGCCTTGACGGGAGGCTACCATCTGCCTCCTAACAGCTGTTCCAGTGGGTCCCTCCCCCAACCTTCTCTGAGCCTTCGGGATCCTTGTGACCTGGCTATTTAGCCCATTGTATTCAAAAAAGTGCCGCTCAGAGGTAAAACAACCCAACCCTAAATGATGAAATTATTGACTAAAAGGTGCTGGTTTCGAATCAATTGTTCTGGAAGTTCATACCTAACGGTGGAAATATTTGAAAAATGACAAAATTTTAAATGAATATTGCAAACGATCTATTTAAGTTAGAAATCTGAAATTTTGATACTAGAGTGTGAAGGCAAGAAGTTTACATTAGCAACAATGATCAGCTATTCCCTTAACCCCAAGGGGGAGTATTAAAACGCAATTTTTTAAGAAATAAGTGAAAAAAATTTTTGTATTGTTAATTTATTGCATTTTCCCAATCTTCCATGAGTTCGAATATCCACTGTTAGAGAAAGGATGCTAAAGACGTAAAAAGGCAAAACTTCTTCATTTTTGAAAACGATCGTCCCAGTTCCATTAGAGGCGATATCTTCTTCTAAGTCTCATATTGTTTCTCTCCCAGTATTTGAAATTTCTTTTAGCATACTCTATCAGGACTGGGAGATTCCCCTCTCTACTCCTGCCAGAGGTGGGGTTAAGAGGGCTTCGGTTAACTATAGAGTCGCTCAAAAAATGTATCCGAACACTATGGTTGATTACAGATTTCAGAAAAAATATCTGGCAACGATTTTTCTTTAGAAATTAGTGATCTGGCAACCTTCGTGTCACGTGACACGAAGGTTGCCAGCTCACTAATTTCTAAAAAAAAATCGCTGCCAGATATTTATTTATTATTATTTTTTTAATTCTGCAATCAACCGTAGTGTCCGAATATTTTTTTGAGCGACTGTACAAGTAATGACGTCCTTCGCGCCTTTCGGGATTCAATGTCTTTTCTCTTAAATCACTTCCATTCGAATGAAGGATGTCTTCTGCGCAGAGACATGCGCAGCTGTGGATCTCTCCCTTCTCCCCCCCTCAACAATCCCCCATGAACACCTCGAAGCGTGAAAATGCGCAACAAAAGCAAAGAAATATTTTCATTGAGTTTGGTGCCACCTCCTCCCCTCAAAATGGCTGAGAGGAATATTTCTGACACACACACCCTCTCCCCGTCTCCACCTGGTCGGAGAGAGTTTTTTTGTGTGTGTGTGTGCGCACCATAACTGAAAATAAGAAAGGCGGTGCCACTTGCTATTGGGATGCGTGGAGAGGGTGCGTGCACGAGAGAAAAGCAAATACCTGGATCGATTGATGGTGGGGTTGATAAGACTTGTTAAGGGGGGGGGGGGAGTCTCTTCTCTCTTAAGTGGATGAGAGGGGCAGAAAGGGATAAAATGGTTCGGAATGCTTGCACCACAAGTGCAAACCTATTAACAGAAATGACAAAAAAACTCAGCTCAGTCCCAGAGAACGAATAGAAAGTGAAAGAAGAAAAGCAAATCCGACCCTCACGAAATCTTTCGCAAGTGATGATAGGCAAAAGGAAAACACGAAACTATCGCACTTTCTCCAGTGACCAAAATTCCAGAAATCCTTGGTTCAATTCATATTTTTTTTAAAACTTGAAATCATTTTTTAAACTTTGCCTCAAATTACATCCAAAATGGCCGGGTCACAAGGGCCTTAAAGGCCTAGAGCTGGGTAGGAAAAGCGCTCAGGAGAAAGATAGGAAGATTCCCATGTCAAGGCCATCCAGCGTGTTCTTTAACTTGCACAGGATATGGCTCTCCTGCACACGGGTCCTTGACATTACATCCCATCCGATGGACGGCCCATCGGTGTACTTTTCGCACTGATTTCAGAACGGGGGTTAACGGAGATAATTCTCAAGGCTGGCGTTGTGGGTAGGAAGCTGGGAACTGCAGATTACGAGGCTAGCGCGCTACCGACTGAGCCAAACGCATCTCACTTTCCATCGTAGGTTGGGTTGTTTTACCTCTGAGCGGCACTTTTTTGAATGCAATGAGCTAAATAGCCAGGTCACAAGGATCCCGAAGGCTCAGAGAAGGTTGGGGGAGGGACCCACTGGAACAGCTGTTAGGAGACAGATGGTAGCCTCCCGTCAAGGCCATCCAGCTTGTTCTTTAACGTTCACAGGGTATGGCTCTCCCGCACTCGGGGTCACGGCTTAACGTCCAATCCTACGGACGGCGGTCTTTCCAAGCCAATCGGTGTCCCCTACTAACCGTGGGCAGGGCGGGGAATTTTGCGGAGATAAATTTCAACGCTGACTCAGCTGGGACTCGAATCTGGGAACTGCAGATTACGAGCCTGGCGCTCTACCGACTGGGCCAAACCCATCTCACTTTTCATCGTAATTCGCTAAAATGTTAAGCTGCACTCGCTGCTAAGAAGATCCCTCCTGCATCCCAAATTCCTGCGTCTAAATGAAAATGCAATTCAGTTGCATCCCAATCAGCAGAACTGACAAGATGGCAAATCTATATAATTATTATAATTTATAAGCATTTGAATGTGGAAGTTAGTTTTAACTCTTTCTTTTTAAAAAAATACAACGGCAGTGTTACCAACATCACCATGTCGAAGAGCATCCTAAACGGTTTCAGGAAGAAGTTTGTGACTGCCTCTAACATCCTTCCCCATCCCTCTCTCGAAATACTTTGGGATCTTTGTGACCGTTCCTTTAAGAGCAAATTGCAACAGAAAAAGTGCCGCTTTGAAGTCACACAATCCATCGCATCTCATCGTTACCATGGATACCAAAGTCCAAGCCCATTTGGCCACCGAAGAGGTTCATCTGCCTCAAGCTCTCGGGCCTCATTGTTTGCACGAATCACGACTACACGTTCCTTTAAAGATCCAGGTGTCTGCTTTCCTCTCGAGCACGTAACCTGTCCACGTGTCTTAACAGCACCGGCAACGGAGTGTCGTCCCCGCCGCTGCTTTCGTTATTTGCAGTGAAGATGTACGAGCAAAAAAAATCTCTTCATCGTCTCCTGTGATGCGGAGGGAAACATCTGCCATCCTCTAAGGTCAACTGGCAGGTGGTGGCAAACGAACGCGTCACGGGACACCAGGTGGGAGTCCACGTGGCAGAAGCGCGCCTAAACCACCTTTCCTCGCCTAACCAGCCAATCCTGTTGGAGCAGTGCAAATGGAGCGCGAGATTTCGCATGGGGATTGCATCGTGTAACTCCTCCTGTAACAGCTCCTTCGCGAAAGTTGGCCAGAGAAGTTTTCGATGAGGATGTTCCTTTGCCACTAGATTGGAATACTTCACTGCGAAAAGATTAGGATTTCTTAACGGATTAATGCTGCACCGATGTCTTTTTATTTCTGCTTTGGATGTGGCCTCAAGGTAGGTGAAAGAATCACTTTAATCACTTTCAGATTTCTGAGACTCATCAAAGTTTCGGGTTTTATTTTTATCTTGCCTGTAATTTCTTAGACAGAATTTTTCGCTTATTTTATATTATTTCTTTTGCAGTTTCCATTCAAATCTGATGGTGCATTTTCTGTTTTAATATATGTGTAAATAAATATGGAAAAAAAGTTATTAAAGTTATTTTTATAGAATGCTGATCAACTTATAGGTTGAATAAGACTACAATGAGAGTCTTATTCCTTAAATATTTCTGATTTTACGTGAAGTGAAGGATTAAGGCGAGGAGGTTGCAATGTTAGAGGAGGGAGGAAGAGATCTCGTATAATCAGCATATTCTTGATCGTTTAAATTCTCTTTTCAGTTCTGTTAATTCAAATATGGTTTTAATGAGATTATCAATTGTGAATGAGACCTGAGTTATGTGATTTAGATTTATAAATATTTATAGGAATATGTCAAAACCCACTAGTTCCGCCTAAAGAAAGCACTACCAGTGTGGGGAAAGGCCATATTCATCAATACCTACGGTCAGGGGCAAGACAGTACCATATAGATAGAGCTAATCCCCGATTACCGAATGGCGAGCAGTACTATAGTAGTAAAGCTCATCCATCGGTCAAAACCTAAATTTAATCTATGTCCCGATCCGCCACAAGCAAGGATAAAAAATCCAAGTTGCCTCGTCTCCCGTGACGGGATCTCTTAGTCCGGCCTTTTTCCACCTTGGCCTGTCCGACAGGTCCCACTCCGGTCAGCATAGCCTTCGACTTCATTTAGTCCCTCAAGCCCCCCCCCCCCAAACACACACACACGCACTTCGACAAGGTGGTACCGTATTGGGGGGGGGGGGATTTATAGGAATAAATGGAATGTACGAGAATCATAAGGGTGTCTTCCGTCAATCTTTCCATGATTAAATTAATTAATTCTACGAATTCAAGGGTCGACCACATTCTTCTTCTTCCCCCCCATACACCAACGTCCAGAGTTGGACGTTGCTGGACATCTGCTAGGAGACAGATGGTATCTTCCCTTCAAGGTCATCCAGAATGTTCTTTAACGTGTACAGGGTATGATTCCTCGCATACGGAGCCACATCTTAGTATCCCTCCAAGCGGATGGCGGCTCTTCCAAGCCCATCGGTGTCCCCTACTGACCGAAGGCAGGTACATAGACATAAATCTCAACGCTGGACCTGGTGGGACTCGAAACTGGGAACTGCAGATTACGAGCCTGATACACTACCAATTGAACCACCCCGCCCCTAACTGAGCTGTTTAAAGCCAATTTGGATTGTTGGTTAATTCGTGATTTGATATAAACGAAACAAAGAGTCATTCAGAGGAGTGTTCCGTTGTTTGTTCGCCATTTCTGTGGGTACGGGACTCCAGTTCGAGTCCCACCTGACCTGCGATGTGATTTTTCTCTACTGTGGCTCTGTGCTCATTAGAGCTGAACGTTAAAGAACATCCTGGATGGCTTTCACTGTGTGTTGCCATATGTCTCCTGGCCATTTATACTCACAGCTAAAACAGACAACCAAATATTCATTTCAACTTTTTTTTTTTCATTTTGACTCACCAAAAGACCATTCTAGCCTTTCTTCCGATTCGAAACACGTTTTGTAGTCACGAGCGCCTCCTTGTTATTCTCTACTGCTCCCCTCCCCCACCCCTCTATATCCTCTCACCACGTAACGAAGACAAAACTCGACGATCTGACGCGCACGAGAGCTTCGCCCGTCGGTAATTCAACCCTTTCGCAGACCTCTTTCGTAGCATTTTTATTTTTTAATTATCATCATTTCTCGCATCGCATCCGATTCGCTAAGCACGCCAGCAGCCGATTAAACATCAATATTTATTTTTTTATTTCATGAATGTTTCCTTTATTTGACTTCTCCTTCAGACGATATTTATCTCCACCTGCAGCGACTTCTACCCATTTGGAGAACAAGTTCAACTAAAAATCACCGCCCCCCCCTCTCCCGCATTGCCAACGGAGCCAGATCCTCTTCTTTCTCTGCATCCTCCCTTACCTTCATTCTATCTTCCGCACCCTTAATTAAAGAAACCGGAAGTTGTTCTGTCACCTGCCGCACGCCCTGCACATTTAAGCTCTCGCGTCGCGTGACTTGCGAGCGCTCCCCCCCCCCCCCAAAAAAAAAAAAATTCCCACCATCACGTGACTGAAGCGCATATTTTAGTCACGTAATCAAAATTTTGATATGGGTAATAAGGAAAAAAAAAGAAGAAGAAGAAGAAGACGAGGAGGAGGGGGGGGGGGGGGGGCTACTCCGAACGTGCATTGAATAATCCAATGATTTGGTTCGGAGTGAAGTGCTGTCGAAAAGTTTTAACCCTCTTTCAGCATTATCGAGAAGAAGTCGGCGCATGGCGTTTGAGCTCTGCAGAATTAGCCATTAAGGAGTAATGCACTTGTCTTTTTTTCGATTTTGCTTCCTTTTTAGTGTTCTCATCGTCATTCAGGATTTTTTATAGGTTTCGATGAAAGGGGGGAGGGAGCTGTCAGAATAACGAATTATTACATTATTATTCTTTAAACAATATAGAACTGATACTGGCGTCGCAACACCGGAGCACAACAATATAAAGGTTCCTTCTTTTCTAATTACGATGTCTTGTTTGAATGAAATGCATTTTTGAAACGAATAAGAGTTGTTCTCATGGACGGGGGGGGGGGGATGTAATCTGCGGTTGGGTTATTTTACTCTGTGCGGTATTTTTTTTTGCACGCAGTAGGATAAATGACCAGGTCACGAGGACCGCGAGGGCTCAGAAAAGGGAGGGGACTCACTGGGCAGCTGTTAGGAGACGGAAGAAAGTCTCCCATCAAGATCATCCTGTGGGGTAAAGGGGTACAGGGTTCGAATCCCAGAATAAACATGGAAATATTGATTCTGAGGTCTTCTGCTGATGTCTCTCCTTCCTAACGATATTGATTTTGGTCTCCCTTGTATCTTTGATTAGAACTCACGAAGGTAAAATAATTGAAGAATTACTCCTCCCTTAATGAAGATATTATAGAAAGCACGTTGAGTGACATTTGCTTTAATCAGTTGCTCTTCCAGTTTCTCCGCTTCTGTCCATTCGCGATGAAAACTATTTTAATGCAACTGAGTTCCAGAATCTGTCTGGTAAGCTCTTCTTCTTCCTCGTGCATAATGAGGAGGAAAACAGTCATTGCTGATGCGGCGGCGGCTAGTTACGTGCCCAGAGCTCGCTCGCGTGTGGGAATGGCCTCGCAGCCATCTCGCTCCCCCCCCCCCAATTGCCACCAGTTCCAAGTGGACCAAGGTCGCATGCCAGGCAGCTTTTTGTTCTTTCATTATACCGTTTGTTTTTTTCCATTCTCTTAATTGTCGTTCTCCGTGAGTTGGATCTGGGTAGGAGTTAACGGCTAGGCTGATTGAATCTAACGGGTTCAATTGCCTAGAAAATGCAGACTCTTCCGAACCTATCCCCCCTCCCCCAACATTACTCCACCCTTGTTCTTTCTCAGTGGGAAACGTGTTCCAATTGACTGCAGCTCCGTGCTCGAAGCTTATTTAAAGAAGGAAGGAGGGGGGGGGGAACCCTCAGTGATTGTTTCCTGCTTGCTTCAATTTAATCAGAATCGAGCGCATTTTTTTTCTTTCGTTTTATCTTATCGGAATCCCCTCGACTTCAAAAAAAAAAACACAACCGTACTCCATCCCGTGCTCATAAATGCGATTAAAGCATTTTTATTTCCAATCTCTGCGTGATGTTGGAAACGCAAAATGATAGAATAAATGATTGAATAGACGCAAAATGCAAATTCCGAACAACACGTGCTCCGTTGCCGCCATTTTTTTCTGTTAGGAAATTGTCTTCCTTGGCTTTGAAGCAATAAATGTCAAGGCAACATTGTTATGCGATAATAGTGACACTGACATTGTTTGTCACGAGCGAAGTGTTGTCAGCAAAACAATTCTTCTTTAACCTCATTATCAGAATGAAGTTAACCTGTAATCCCATTGTTGCCTTCGGGCTCCTTCCTGAAGCGGTGCCTCTATTTTTACACTTTGTTTATTCGGTGAGATAACAGCGATAAAACATGTTACTGCCATCCAACGATCTAGAACGGATATATGATACAGAGATGAATGAATTAGTTACATCCTTTGGAAGAGTTACAGTTGCCATGACTACCAGAGCACAGCCAATGATGGTTAATTTCTTGTTTTGAAACTAATCTTAAATTTACCTTAGGGGGAAATTCGATCAAAATATGCAAGCCGGTTCCTAATTATGTCTAATTGCGAAATTAATTTAACCCACGATAATTCTCTGTTTTGATATTTGTGTACAGTCGCTCAAAAAAATATCCGAACACTATGGTTGATTACAGAATTCAGAAAAAATATCTGGCAACGATTTTTTTTAGAAATTAGTGGTCGGGCAAACCTTCGTGTCACGTGCCACTAATTTCTAAAAAAAAGTTGCCAGATATTTTTTCTGAATTCTGTAATCAACCATAGTGTTCGGATATTTTTTTGAGTGACTGTACCAGTGACAGAAAATTTAAAAAAAAAATATTTCTCTATATTTACTGGGTCGGAATCTCCTAATAAGGGTCTCAGTCGGTAGCGTTTCCAGGCTCGTAATCTGCAATTCCCAGATTCGAGTGCCAACTGGGCGAGCGTTGAGACTTATCTCTGCAAAACTCCCCGCCATGACCACGATCAGTAGGGGACAGCGATCGGCCTCGAATGGCAGCCGTCCGTAGGACGGTATTTATTGCTTCATACTGTATGTGGGAGAGCCATACCCTAGGCACGTTAAAGAACACGCTGGATGGCCTTGATGGGGGATTAACATCTATCGCTCTCTTAAGAGCTTTAATTAAAAATTAAAAAAAATTAAAAAATTCCTCATCCTGCCTACGGTCAGTAGGAGACACCGATGGGCTTGGAAAGGCCGCCGTTCGTCAGATGGTTTGACGGGAGGCTACCATCTGTCTCTTAACAGCTGTCCAGTGGGTCCCCTTCTGTGACCCCTCGGGGTCCTTGTGACCTGACCATTTACTCCATTGTGTGCAAAAGAAAGTGATGCTCAGAGGTAACCATACCAACTTCTGTGGCAAGCAGTTGCTTGCTTGAGAGGAAATTTATTTTCGTTTTACACCTATTGAAATAAAATATCCTTTCTATTGAATAATTTCTTGAAATAATGATTAAAGTAACAATACCCTTGCCCCCCCCCCTCACATTTTAAGATTTACTGACTTTTATGCATTGAAGACTAAAAATCGTGTTTGCATTGTTATTGTCTTTCCCATTGTGTTCTTTTACTGCATTTGTGGCTTTCGCCGTATTAGGTAGAGTTAAGAATATTAAGCCTGGCATGGGCGTCCGCAGAAAATTTTCCAGGGGGAGGGGGCAAAGCTTGGAGACAAATAATTACATCAATAAATTTTTATTTAACTATTTAATTTTTTTTAGGCTGTTTTTTTCACAAGTAGATTATAGAATACAGTATTGCATCAACACAAAAACATATACATAATGTATATAAATTAATTACGTTTAAATTGTTACGATTATAATTTGTGGAATTTTTTACTCGATCCGGGGGGGGGGGGGGCAAGTGCCCCGTTTGCCCCCCTCTGCGGACGCCCATGAAATCTGGGTACTCCAACTTCCGATGTGATAATAAACCCCTTAATGCCAACCCCCTAAATACTAGTAATCTTCTCCTTAACTACCAAAACTTATCCTCCCCTCAAATGATGGTAAATATCCCACCCACCTTCAAATGGTGGATATTAGCACCCCCCCCCCCCCTATATGCTGGAAGTGAAGTTCTCTCCTCCACCTCTAATTGATTCCTCCTCCTGCAACTATCGGTGGTTCCTCTTTGTCCCATGGGAAAAAAGTGTGTCACTATTAACGCTTAACAATGTTGCCTTGACATTTATTGCTTCAAAGCCAAGGCAATTTCCTAACAGAAAAAGGGCGGCAATGAGGCAGTGTTGTCCGGAATTTGCATTTTGAGTCTATAGATTCCAACATCAGACAGAGTTGGGAAATAAAAATGCTTTAATCGCGTTTAAGCCGTCCCATGGCCGAGTGGTTAGCACGCTTGGCTACTGATCTTCAGGGACCTGGGGTCGAGCCCGGGTAAGGCATGTTTGTGTGTATCGTTTTTCTGCTGAGGTCTTGCCGTCCTCTCAGACCTCCTACTATGGCATATAAACTGACAGGCTCCTGTCAGACCTCTGTGGCAAGAGCTGCTTGAGGTTTTTTTTATTTATAATCGCGTTTATGAACACCGGCTGGAGTACGGTTGTGTTTTTTTTTTTCGAAGGCGAGGAGCTTCCGATAAGATAAAAAGAAAGAGAAAAAAATTCGCTCGATTCTGATTAAATTGAAGCAAGCAGGAAACAATCACTGAGGTTTTTTTTTTCCTCAAGGTGTTGGCTCAGCTTCTAGACAGCCAGACTCTTAATCTGTAGTTCCCAGGTTCGAGTCCTGGAGTTTTTAGATGTCGAATGGGAGGTAAAGCCGTGGCCCAGTGTGCAGGAGAACCACACCCTGTGCTTGTCAAAGGTGATCTGTCTTCTAACAGCTGTCCAGTGGGGCCCTTTACCCAACCTTTACAGTTTAGTTATTTTAAAGCTTAGTGCTGTGTCGTCCATACGAAACCCACGAACATTAGAAAAAATATGGCATTGTGCGCATATTCATTTACTTTGAAACTTTTTTTATTATTTACATTACGAGAGACAGGTTATCCTTTGAATTTATATTATTATTTATAGTGTTGATACTCTCCTTCATCTATTAGGATGGGAGGAATCACTTAATCCCTATACGAAAACCTCCTCTCTCTTCATCTCTGCAAATCTCCTCTGCCGATATAACCTCTACAAACACGGATTCGGAAACATCTGGTATTTTTTTATCGCTTCAATGACTACGAGCAAGAAAAAAAAAACTCAGTAGCACCATCAGCTTTATTTTTGCACTCGGTGCAGTTGCTAAGGTAACCGAAGGGGGGGGGGGGATATTTTCTTCACACACCCCCCCCCTTTTTTTTTTACAAATATTTAATCACTCTCATTATTAATCCCTAGTGGGTGAGAAATTATAATTTTTTCGTCAAAAGGGGTAGATGAGAAATTTTTTCTGCATTTTATAGAGCTAATAATATATTACTGAAGCGGACAATGAATGGGCAAAAATGAAAGAGCGCTTACTACGAGAGTCACGAGATATCGCACATGGTGTGATTACGTCATAAGTGGATTGGAACCCGATTGATTTTAAAGCAGAAGGAAGTTGTTAATAGGATGTAAAGGAAGGAGGGTGTGTGAGCTGGGGGGGGGGAATAAACAGTTGTCGACTTATGGTGGTAAAGAAGTTTCATTTGGTAGCAAAATAACTGTGCATCTACAAAGAGTGTCGAGAACATCCTCTCTTTTATATTTGATGTATAACTAGTGGTAAGGTGACTAGTCAGCGTTCTGCCTTTGATTGATGAATTTTTTTTCGAATGATTTTATTGGTTTTTCAGTAAGTTTAGTATTTATGAATGTCAGGATCATTTAGTACAGATGAATACATATTGATGTTAAGAACGACTGGTACTTAAAATTGTTTATAATTCATGTAAACTTATTGCCTTAGTCAAATCAGTTGATTTAAGTCTGATTATTTATTACAAATTCACGCTCGGTTGTCAAACAATCAAATGCAACTAAAAATTTGTAACATTTGCATTTTCCGATCGCCCATTAGTGCGAATTGCTTCTGTTAAAGGGGCAAAATTCAGAATAGGAAAAATTTTATTGTTTTTGAAAAAATAATCCTATATTTGCAATAGGTTTTTTTTAACCTCTGAGCGGTACTCTTTTGCACACAATGGGCTAAAGAACCAAGTCACAAGGACCCCGAGCGCTCAGAGAAGGTTGGGGGAGAGACCCACTGGAACAGCTGTTAGGAAACAGATGATAGCCTTCCGTCAAGGCCATCCAGCGTGTTCTTTAACGCGCACAAGCAGAGGCGTAGCTATGAAGGGAATGGAGAGGTAGCTCCCCCCAAAAATAAATCAGAGTTGGCAAAATTCGAAGTTACTTTGTAAAATTCAGATGAGTTGCGAAAATTTTGATTTTTTTTTGGGGAAAATTAAGGGAAGTTAACAAAATCTAGACAACTTGGCAAAATCTAGTGTAGTTGTCAAAAACGAGGAAACTTGGCAAAATCTAAGGCATTTGGCAAAATATAGAGCAGTTGACAAAATTCGAAGTCACTGAGTAAAACACAGGCGAGTTGAGGAAATCGGGACAACTTGCAAAATTTTAGAGAATTGGCAAAATCTTGGAAAGTTGGCAAAATTTGGAGTGACTTGGGAAAATGCAGGTGAAATAAAAAAAATTGGGATTTTTTTTTCTGCAAATTTATGGTACGTTAGCCAAGTCTAGGGGGAATTGGCAAAATTCGAAGCCCCTTTGGTAAAATGCAGGCGAGATGTAAAAATTGGGATAGGTTTTGTGAAATTAAGGAGATTTAGTAAAATCGGGACAACTTGGTAAAATCTATGGGAGTTGGCAAAATTCAAAGTGACTTGATGAAATTCAGGGGATTTTGGCAAAGTTCGTAG
This sequence comes from Ryuthela nishihirai, assembly GCA_038380435.1. Classification (NCBI taxonomy): domain Eukaryota; kingdom Metazoa; phylum Arthropoda; class Arachnida; order Araneae; family Heptathelidae; genus Ryuthela; species Ryuthela nishihirai. The sequence goes on from JAWZYU010000025.1 coordinate 2,404,000, forward strand.
CCACTTGTTAAAATGCAGGAGAGTTGTGAAAATTGGGCTTGTCTTTGGGAAATTTAGCAGAGTTGATAACCTTCTAAGTGACTTGGCCTATTCTGGGCAGATGTAAAATTTCGATCTTTTCTCTAAATTTATGACGTTTTGGCAAAATCTAGGGGAGTTGGCAGAATATTGGGTAGTTGGCCAAATTCATTTCTGCTTGGTAAAATGCAGGTGAGTTGTGAAGACTGGGATTGGTTTGGTGTAAAATTAAGGAGAGTTAGCTAAATCGAGACAACTTGACAATATCTAGGGGAGTTGTCAAAATTAAAAGTGACTTTGTGATATACAGCTGACATGTCAGAACGTTTGTTTTTTTTCTATGAAATTATGGAAAATTGGCAAAATCTACGTAGTCGGCATAATTCGAAGTTAGTTGGTAAAATGCAGGTGAGTTGCGAAAGCCCCCCAACATACACACACGAGCGAAATTCTGGGTACTTCCCTGACAGAGACATGATGTATATAAACGAAGAGCCAAAACATTATGGCCAGTGCGTCTTTATGCAAATTGAAGCAACTGCAGGTAAACGACGGCGTATTTAAAGGTAATGAAACTGTATAAATAACACCTGATACTGAGCTATGTTAAGCAGTGTTATTCTTGTTCTTCAGATGGGAAAGGCAGCGGACTTAAGTGAGTTTGACAAAGGCCATATTGTGATGGCCAGACGACTGGGTCAAGAGTATTTCCGAGACGGTAAGGCTTGTGGGGTGCTCACAGTCAGCAGTGGTCCGAGGAGGGAAAAACCATGAACCGCCGGCAAGGTGTGGGCCGACCACGGCTCATCGACGCTAGAGGTGAGCAAAGGCTATCCCCATATGGTACGAGCCAACAGAAAGGACACTGTGACGCAACTCGCCCGTAATTTGAATGCTGGTGACGGGAGTAATGTACACGCAATACATCGAACCCTGCTGAAAATGGGGCTGCTTAGCCGCAGCCTGCTCCGAGTGCCCGTGCTAACATCGGTTCACCGTCGAAAGCGCCTACAATGGGCACACGAGCATCAAAATTGACTTAAATGATTCGAAGAAGGTCATCTTGTCCGATGAATCTCGTTTCCTGTTTCACCATGTGGACGGCCGGGTACGTGTGCTGTCATTACCCTGGGAAGTGGGGGCAAATTTCTGCTGGGAAACCCTGGGCACAGTCATTCACATGCAGGAAACTATGACGTCTACCACCTATCTAAACATCATTACAGACCAGGCACATCCTTTCATGGCAATGGTATATCCCTCTAGTAGCACCTTCTTTCAACAGGATAATGCACCATGACACACTGCCCGGATTGTTCGAGAATGGTTCGTGGAACATGAGGAAGACTTCCAGGCATTGCCATGGCCTCCAAATTCCCCAGACATCAATCCAATCGAGCATCTGTGGTTTGAGTTGAGACGACATATCTGATCTGTGGCCGCTCAACCACGTAACTTTCAAGAGTTAAAGGATCTGCTGGTAACGTGTTGGTACCAGATACCACAGACACGTTTAGAAATCTTGTAGCGTCCATACTTCACCGGGTAAGAGCTGTTTTGGCGGCACGTGGTGGACATCATATTAGGCAGGTGGTCATAATGTTTTATCTCTTCAGTGTAAAAGTCTTATATTTTAAATTGGTAAAAGGAAAATTTTCGTTTTCTACCATAGTTCTTAGCTACGCTCTCCCGAAACATAAAGCCGTGGTCCCGGCTTTACCTTCACCCGACCGACGTGGTAGTCACTTTTCTCACCGAAGGCAGGGTGAGGGTTTAGAGGAGATAAATCTCAGTATGGCACAGATGGGACTCGAACCTGGAAACTGCAGATTACGCGACTGGTGCTCCACCGATTGAGCCACTCCTTTCCCATTTGCCAGAGGCAATACGCGATTCTTCCAGTTGCAATTCCCGACGTATTATATTTCTTCCGTCTCCAAAGAAGCGTAAATTTTTCCGCTTCTAAGTGAATTAGACTTCCAGGCATTTCTGGTGGTGGCTTAGTGATGGCCTGGGGTGTCTTCTGTTGGACATCTGTAGGACTAAATGAATTAAATTTTCCTTTTTCGTTCCTAGGGATCTTCATACAACATATAATAATTATATTTATATATAAATGAGTTTAATATTAATCTTTTACGTTATTTAATAATATATACTATTTAATTGATAATCATAATATACTTATATGATATTACTTATATACTATTTGATTAATATAATATTACTATTTGATTGATATACTTATATACTATTTGATTACTTAATATACTTACATAATATACTTATATACTATTTGATTGATAATCATAATATACTTATATTTGATAATCATCATACAACATATAATAATTATATTTATATATAAATGAGTTTAATATTAATCTTTTACGTTATTTAATAATATATACTATTTAATTGATAATCATAATATACTTATCCACGACAATGTTCTCCATGGGAAATATTCTTCGAAATTTAACCTTATTAATAAATAAAATAAATACCCCCTCAAGCAGCTGCTTGCCTTAGAGCGAATATATTATCCCTCTTCTATTAATCGCGAATAGCTTTATAGTTAGCATTGCAAAAGCAATATGGCTACATAGGAAAGAATGGAGGAAATGGAATAAAAATTCGAAGACAAAAATTATGGTTGCAAAAAAATTTCATACGAGAGATCACAGGCTATTTATCTCGGTTTTCAAGAAAAGGAAAAAAAAAAAGCAAGCTGCTGTTTCCATTTAGTCGTTTGTAGGCATTGAATTCTTTTAAAGAAATAAAGGAAATGTTCAATTTGGGTTTGATGAAATTTTAAGATTCACATTTTCTGAATTTCCCAAAAGTTTCAATTCCCACCGTTAGTGATCGTTAGAGTTAGGAAAATGGGATTTTTTGTTAATGAAGTGTAGACAATGCATTCATGCAAGGAATTTTAGAATTAGGCGACAGGCTGTAGTGGGCAAGGGTTCTGACAACATATCTCGTCCTGTTACCTCAAGGAAAGCGCAAATACTTCTCCTGGGTTTCGATTGGCAGCAATGATATATTACTTTTTAGCATTTTCCGAATCCATTAGTTTGAATTCCAACCATTAGAGGACGCAAAAGTTGAAAACTTAAAAAAATATTCTTTGAAAAAAGAATTTCGCATTCATCAGAAGACATTGGATTTAGTTATAAGTATTATTTATATTTTTTGATATCAGTAAAATTTTAATTTTGATTGGAAAATATCTCATCCCAATCAGAACTTTGTGAGTGGGATTGTCTCCTCTTTGAATCAAGAACTCTCTCTCTCTGAATTTGAAACATATCCTGGTGGGATTGTCTCCTCTTTGAATCAAGAACTCTCTCTCTCTGAATTTGAAATGTATCCCGGTGGGATTGTCTCCTCTTTGAATCAAGAACTCTCTCTCTCTGAATTTGAAACATATCCTGGAGGGATTGTCTCCTCTTTGAATCAAGAACTCTCTCTCTCTGAATTTGAAATGTATCCCGGTGGGATTGTCTCTTCTTTTAATCAAGAACTATCTCTCTGAATTTGAAATGTATCCCTGTGGGATTGTCTCCCCTTTGAATCAATAACTCTCTCTCTCTGAATTTGAAATGTATTCCTGTGGTATTGTCTCCTCTTTGAATCAAGAATTTTCTCTCCGAATTTGAAACATATCCTGGTGGGATTGTCTCCTCTTTGAATCAAGAATTTTCTCTCTGAATTTGAAACATATCCTGGTGGGATTGTCTCCTCTTTGAATCAAGAATTTTCTCTCTGAATTTGAAACATATCCTGGTGGGATTGTCTCCTCTTTGAATCGAGAACTATATCTCTCTGAATTTGAAATGTATCCCGCTGGGATTGTCTCTTCTTTTAATCAAGAACTATCTCTCTCAATTTGAAATGTATCCCTATGGGATTGTCTCCCCTTTGAATCAATAACTCTCTCTCTCTGAATTTGAATTGTATCCCTGTGGGATTGTCTCCTCTTTGAATCAAGAACTCTCTCTCTGAATTTGAAACATATCCTGGAGGGATTGTCTCCTGTTTGAATCAAGAACTCTCTCTCTCTGAATTTGAAATGTATCCCGGTGGGATTGTCTTTTCTTTCAATCAATAACTCTCTCTCTGAATTTGAAATGTATCCCTGTGGGATTGTCTCCCCTTTGAATCAATAACTCTCTCTCTCTGAATTTGAATTGTATCCCTGTGGGAATGTCTCCTCTTTGAATCAAGAACTCTCTCTCTGAATTTGAAACATATCCTGGAGGGATTGTCTCCTCTTTCAATCAAGAACTCTCTCTCTCTGAATTTGAAATGTATCCCGGTGGGATTGTCTTTTCTTTCAATCAATAACTCTCTCTCTGAATTTGAAATGTATCCCTGTGGGATTGTCTCCCCTTTGAATCAATAACTCTCTCTCTCTGAATTTGAATTGTATTCCTGTGGTATTGTCTCCTCTTTGAATCAAGAATTTTCTCTCCGAATTTGAAACATATCCTGGTGGGATTGCTCCTCTTTGAATCAAGAATTTTCTCTCTGAATTTGAAACATATCCTGGTGGGATTGTCTCCTCTTTGAATCAAGAATTTTCTCTCTGAATTTGAAACATATCCTGGTGGGATTGTCTCCTCTTTGAATCAAGAATTTTCTCTCTGAATTTGAAACATATCCTGGTGGGATTGTCTCCGCTTTGAATCAAGAACTCTCTCTGAATTTGAAATGTATCCCTGTGGGATTGTCTCCCCTTTGAATCAAGAACTCACTCTCTCTGAATTTGAAATGTATTCCTGTGGGATTGTCTCCTCTTTGAATCAAGAACTCTCTCTCTGAATTTGAAATGTATCCCTATGGGATTGTCTCCTCTTTGAATCAAGAACTCTCTCTCTGAATTTGAAACCTATCCTGGAGGGATTGTCTCCTCTTTGAATCAAGAACTCTCTCTCTCTGAATTTGAAATGTATCCCTGTGGGATTGTCTCCCCTCTGAATCAAGAACTCTCTCTCTCTCTCTGAATTTGAAACATATCCTGGTGGGATTGTCTCCTCTTTGAATCAAGAACTCTCTCTGAATTTGAAATGTATCCCTGTAGGATTGTCTCCTCTTTGAATCAAGAACTCTGTCTCTCTGAATTTGAAATGTATCCCAATGGGATTGTCTCCCCTTTGAATCAATAACTCTCTCTCTGAATTTGAAATGTATCCGTGTGGGATTATTTCCTCTTTGAATCAAGAACTCTCTCTCTCTCTCTGAATTTGAAACATATATTGGTGGGATTGTCTCCTCTTTCAATCAAGAACTCTATCTCTCTGAATTTGAAATGTATCCCGGTGGGATTGTCTCTTCTTTTAATCAAGAACTATCTCTCTGAATTTGAAATGTATCCCTGTGGTATTGTTTCCTCTTTGAATCAATAACTCTCTCTCTGAATTTGAAATGTATCCCTGTGGGATTGTCTCCTCTTTGAATCAAGAACTCTCTCTCTCTCTCTGAATTTGAAACATATCCTGGTGGGATTGTCTGCTCTTTGAATCAAGAACTCTCTCTGAATTTGAAAAGTATCTCGGTGGGATTTTCTCTTCTTTCAATCAAGAACTATCTCTCTGAATTTGAAATGTATTCCTGTGGTATTGTTTCCTCTTTGAATCAAGAACTCTCTCTTTGAATTTGAAATGTATCCCTGTGGGATTGTCTCCCCTTTGAATCAATAACTCTCTCTCTGAATTTGAAATGTATCCCTGTGGGATTGTCTCCTCTTTGAATCAAGAACTCTCTCTCTGAATTTGAAATGTATCCCTGTGGGATTGTTTCCTCTTTGAATCAAGAACTCTCTCTCTGAATTTCAAATGTATCCCTGTGGGATTGTCTCCTCTTTGAATCAAGAACTCTCTCTGAATTTGAAAAGTATCTCGGTGGGATTTTCTCTTCTTTCAATCAAGAACTATCTCTCTGAATTTGAAATGTATTCCTGTGGTATTGTTTCCTCTTTGAATCAAGAACTCTCTCTTTGAATTTGAAATGTATCCCTGTGGGATTGTCTCCCCTTTGAATCAATAACTCTCTCTCTGAATTTGAAATGTATCCCTGTGGGATTGTCTCCTCTTTGAATCAAGAACTCTCCCTCTGAATTTGAAATGTATCCCTGTGGGATTGTTTCCTCTTTGAATCAAGAACTCTCTCTCTCTCTCTGAATTTGAAACATATCCTGGTGGGATTGTCTCCTCTTTGAATCAAGAACTCTCTCTGAATTTGAAAAGTATCTCGGTTGGATTTTCTCATCTTTTAATCAAGAACTATCTCTCTGAATTTGAAATGTATTCCTGTTATATTGTTTCCTCTTTGAATCAAGAACTCTCTCTTTGAATTTGAAATGTATCCCTGTGGGATTGTCTCCCCTTTGAATCAATAACTCTCTCTCTGAATTTGAAATGTATTCCTGTGGGATTGTCTCCTCTTTGAATCAAGAACTCTCTCTCTGAATTTGAAATGTATCCGTGTGGGATTGTTTCCTCTTCGAATCAAGAACTCTCTCTCTCTGAATTTGAAATGTATCCCGGAGGGATTGTCTCCTCATTGAATCAAGAACTCTCTCTCTCTCTGAATTTGAAACATATCCTGGTGGGATTGTCTCCTCTTTTAATCAAGAACTATCTCTCTGAATTTGAAATGTATTCCTGTGGTATTGTTTCCTCTTTGAATCAAGAACTCTCTCTTTGAATTTGAAATGTATCCCTGTGGGATTGTTTCCTCTTTGAATCAAGAACTCTCTCTCTCTCTCTGAATTTGAAACATATCCTGGTGGGATTGTCTCCTCTTTGAATCAAAAATTCTTTCTGAATTTGAAATGTATCCCGGTGGGATTGTCTCTTCTTTTAATCAAGAACTATCTCTCTGAATTTGAAATGTATCCCTGTGGTATTGTTTCCTCTTTGAACCAATAACTCTCTCTCTGAATTTGAAATGTATCCCTGTGGGATTGTCTCCACTTTGAATCAAGAACTCTCTCTCTCTGAATTTGAAATCTATCCCTGTGGTATTGTTTCCTCTTTGAATCAAGAACTCTCTTTGAATTTGAAATGTATCCCTGTGGGATTGTCTCCCCATTGAATCAATAACTCTCTCTCTGAATTTGAAATGTATCCCTGTGGGATTGTCTCCTCTTTGAATCAAGAACTGTCTCTCTGAATTTGAAATGTATCCCTGTGGGATTGTTTCCTCTTTCAATCAAGAACTCTCTCTCTCTCTCTGAATTTGAAACATATCCTGGTGGGATTGTCTCCTCTTTGAATCAAGAACTCTCTCTGAATTTGAAATGTATCCCAGTGGGATTGTCTCTTCTTTTAATCAAGAACTATCTCTCTGAATTTGAAATGTATCCCTGTGGTATTGTTTCCTCTTTGAATCAATAACTCTCTCTCTGAATTTGAAATGTATCCCTGTGGGATTGTCTCCTCTTTGAATCAAGAACTCTCTCTCTGAATTTGAAATGTATCCCTGTGGGATTGTTTCCTCTTTGAATCAAGAACTCTCTCTTTGAATTTGAAATGTATCCCTGTGGGATTGTTTCCCCTTTGAATCAATAACTCTCTCTCTGAATTTGAAATGTATCCCTGTGGGATTGTCTCCTCTTTGAATCAAGAACTCTCCCTCTGAATTTGAAATGTATCCCTGTGGGATTGTTTCCTCTTTGAATCAAGAACTCTCTCTCTCTCTGAATTTGAAACATATCCTGGTGGGATTGTCTCCTCTTTGAATCAAGAACTCTCTCTGAATTTGAAATGTATCCCGGTGGGATTGTCTCTTCTTTTAATCAAGAACTATCTCTCTGAATTTGAAATGTATCCCTGTGGTATTGTTTCCTCTTTGAATCAATAACTCTCTCTCTGAATTTGAAATGTATCCCTGTGGGTTTTCTCCTCTTTGAATCAAGAACTCTCTCTCTGAATTTGAAACATATCCTGGAGGGATTGTCTCCTCTTTGAATCAAGAACTCTCTCTCTCTGAATTTGAAATGTATCCCTGTGGTATTGTTTCCTCTTTGAATCAAGAACTCTCTCTTTGAATTTGAAATGTATCCCTGTGGGATTGTCTCCCCTTTGAATCAATAACTCTCTCTCTGAATTTGAAATGTATCCCTGTGGGATTGTCTCCTCTTTGAATCAAGAACTCTCTCTCTGAATTTGAAATGTATCCCTGTGGGGTTGTCTCCCCTTTGAATCAATAACTCTCTCTCTGAATTTGAAATGTATCCCTATGGGATTGTCTCCTCTTTGAATCAAGAACACTCTCTCTGAATTTGAAACATATCCTGGAGCGATTGTCTCCTCTTTGAATCAAGAACTCTATCTCTCTGAATTTGAAATGTATCCCGGTGGGATTGTCAATTTTTTTAATCAAGAACTATCTCTTTGAATTTGAAATGTATCCCTGTGGTATTGTTTCCTCTTTGAATCAATAACTCTCTCTCTGAATTTGAAATGTATCCCTGTGGGATTGTTTCCTCTTTGAATCAAGAACTCTCTCTCTCTCTGAATTTGAAACATATCTTGGTGGGATTGTCTCCTCTTTGAATCAAGAACTCTCTCTGAATTTGAAAAGTATCTCGGTGGGATTTTCTCTTCTTTTAATCAAGAACTATCTCTCTGAATTTGAAATGTATTCCTGTGGTATTGTTTCCTCTTTGAATCAAGAACTCTCTCTGAATTTGAAATGTATCCCGGTGGGATTGTCTCTTCTTTTAATGAAGAACTATCTCTCTGAATTTGAAATGTATCAATGTGGGAGTGTTTCCTCTTTGAATCAAGAACTCTCTCTCTCTCTCTGAATTTGAAACATATCCTGGAGGGATTGTCTCCTCTTTGAATCAAGAACTCTCTCTCTCTGAATTTGAAATGTATCCCTGTGGTATTGTTTCCTCTTTGAATCAAGAACTCTCTCTTTGAATTTGAAATGTATCCCTGTGGGATTGTCTCTCCTTTGAATCAATAACTCTCTCTCTGAATTTGAAATGTATCCCTGTGGGATTGCCTCCTCTTTGAATCAAGAACTCTCTCTCTGAATTTGAAATGTATCCCTATGGGATTGTTTCCTCTTTGAATCAAGAACTCTCTCTCTCTCTCTGAATTTGAAACATATCCTGGTGGGATTGTCTCTTCTTTGAATCAAGAACTCTCTCTGAATTTGAAATGTATCCCGGTGGGATTGTCTCTTCTTTTAATCAAGAACTATCTCTCTGAATTTGAAATGTATCCCTGTGGTATTGTTTCCTCTTTGAATCAAGAACTCTCTCTCTGAATTTGAAATGTATCCCTGTGGGATTGTTTCCTCTTTGAATCAAGAACTCTCTCTCTCTCTCTCTGAATTTGAAACATATCCTGGAGGGATTGTCTCCTCTTTGAATCAAGAACTCTCTCTGAATTTGAAATGTATCCCGGTGGGATTGTCTCTTCTTTTAATAAAGAATTATCTCTCTGAATTTGAAATGTATCCCTGTGGTATTGTTTCCTCTTTGAATCAATAACTCTCTCTCTGAATTTGAAATGTATCCCTGTGGGATTGTTTCCTCTTTGAATCAAGAACTCTCTCTCTCTCTCTGAATTTGAAACATATCCTGGTGGGATTGTCTCCTCTTTGAATCAAGAACTCTCTCTGAATTTGAAAAGTATCTCGGTGGGATTTTCTCTTCTTTTAATAAAGAATTATCTCTCTGAATTTGAAATGTATCCCTGTGGTATTGTTTCCTCTTTGAATCAATAACTCTCTCTCTGAATTTGAAATGTATCCCTGTGGGATTGTTTCCTCTTTGAATCAAGAACTCTCTCTCTCTCTCTGAATTTGAAACATATCCTGGTGGGATTGTCTCTTCTTTGAATCAAGAACTCTCTCTGAATTTGAAATGTATCCCGGTGGGATTGTCTCCCCTTTGAATCAATAACTCTCTCTCTGAATTTGAAATGTATCCCTGTGGGATTGCCTCCTCTTTGAATCAAGAACTCTCTCTCTGAATTTGAAATGTATCCCTATGGGATTGTTTCCTCTTTGAATCAAGAACTCTCTCTCTCTCTCTCTGAATTTGAAACATATCCTGGAGGGATTGTCTCCTCTTTGAATCAAGAACTCTCTCTGAATTTGAAATGTATCCCGGTGGGATTGTCTCTTCTTTTAATAAAGAATTATCTCTCTGAATTTGAAATGTATCCCTGTGGTATTGTTTCCTCTTTGAATCAATAACTCTCTCTCTGAATTTGAAATGTATCCCTGTGGGATTGTTTCCTCTTTGAATCAAGAACTCTCTCTCTCTCTCTGAATTTGAAACATATCCTGGTGGGATTGTCTCCTCTTTGAATCAAGAACTCTCTCTGAATTTGAAAAGTATCTCGGTGGGATTTTCTCTTCTTTTAATCAAGAACTATCTCTCTGAATTTGAAATGTATTCCTGTTATATTGTTTCCTCTTTGAATCAAGAACTCTCTCTTTGAATTTGAAATGTATCCCTGTGGGATTGTCTCCCCTTTGAATCAATAACTCTCTCTCTGAATTTGAAATGTATCCGTGTGGGATTGTTTCCTCTTTGAATCAAGAACTCTCTCTCTCTGAATTTGAAATGTATCCCGGAGGGATTGTCTCCTAATTGAATCAAGAACTCTCTCTCTCTCTGAATTTGAAACATATCCTGGTGGGATTGTCTCCTCTTTTAATCAAGAACTATCTCTCTGAATTTGAAATGTATTCCTGTGGTATTGTTTCCTCTTTGAATCAAGAACTCTCTCTTTGAATTTGAAATGTATCCCTGTGGGATTGTTTCCCCTTTGAATCAATAACTCTCTCTCTGAATTTGAAATGTATCCCTGTGGGATTGTCTCCTCTTTGAATCAAGAACTCTCTCTCTCTCTCTAAATTTGAAACATATCCTGGTGGGATTGTCTCCTCTTTGAATCAAGAACTCTTTCTGAATTTGAAATGTATCCCGGTGGGATTGTCTCTTCACTTTTAATCAAGAACTATCTCTCTGAATTTGAAATGTATCCCTGTGGTATTGTTTCCTCTTTGAATCAATAACTCTTTCTCTGAATTTGAAATGTATCCCTGTGGGATTGTCTCCTCTTTGAATCAAGAACTCTCTCTCTCTGAATTTGAAATGTATCCCTGTGGTATTGTTTCCTCTTTGAATCAAGAACTCTCTCTTTGAATTTGAAATGTATCCCTGTGGGATTGTCTCCCCTTTGAATCAATAACTCTCTCTCTGAATTTGAAAAGTATCCCTGTGGGATTGTCTCCTCTTTGAATCAAGAACTCTCTCTCTCTCTCTAAATTTGAAACATATCCTGGTGGGATTGTCTCCTCTTTGAATCAAGAACTCTCTCTGAATTTGAAATGTATCCCAGTGGGATTGTCTCTTCTTTTAATCAAGAACTATCTCTCTGAATTTGAAATGTATCCCTGTGGTATTGTTTCCTCTTTGAATCAATAACTCTCTCTCTGAATTTCAAATGTATCCCTGTGGGATTGTCTCCTCTTTGAATCAAGAACTCTCTCTCTGAATTTGAAATGTATCCCTGTGGGATTGTTTCCTCTTTGAATCAAGAACTCTCTCTTTGAATTTGAAATGTATCCCTGTGGGATTGTTTCCCCTTTGAATCAATAACTCTCTCTCTGAATTTGAAATGTATCCCTGTGGGATTGTTTCCTCTTTGAATCAAGAACTCTCTCTCTCTCTCTCTCTGAATTTGAAACATATCCTGATGGGATTGTCTCCTCTTTGAATCAAGAAGTCTCTCTGAATTTGAAAAGTATCTCGGAGGGATTTTCTCTTCTTTCAATCAAGAACTATCTCTCTGAATTTGAAATGTATTCCTGTGGTATTGTTTCCTCTTTGAATCAAGAACTCTCTCTTTGAATTTGAAATGTATCCCTGTGGGATTGTCTCCCCTTTGAATCAATAACTCTCTCTCTGAATATGAAATGTATCCCTGTGGGATTGCCTCCTCTTTGAATCAAGAACTCTCTCTCTGAATTTGAAATGTATCCCTACGGGATTGTTTCCTCTTTGAATCAAGAACTCTCTCTCTCTCTCTGAATTTGAAACATATCCTGGTGGGATTGTCTCCTCTTTGAATCAAGAACTCTCTCTGAATTTGAAATGTTTCCCGGTGGGATTGTCTCTTCTTTTAATCATGAATTATCTCTCTGAATTTGAAATGTATCCCTGTGGTATTGTTTCCTCTTTGAATCAATAACTCTCTCTCTGAATTTGAAATGTATCCCTGTGGGATTGTTTCCTCTTTGAATCAAGAACTCTCTCTCTCTCTCTGAATTTGAAACATATCCTGGTGGGATTGTCTCCTCTTTGAATCAAGAACTCTCTCTGAATTTGAAAAGTATCTCGGTGGGATTTTCTCTTCTTTTAATCAAGAACTATCTCTCTGAATTTGAAATGTATTCCTGTTATATTGTTTCCTCTTTGAATCAAGAACTCTCTCTTTGAATTTGAAATGTATCCCTGTGGGATTGTCTCCCCTTTGAATCAATAACTCTCTCTCTGAATTTGAAATGTATCCCGGAGGGATTGTCTCCTCATTGAATCAAGAACTCTCTCTCTCTCTGAATTTGAAACATATCCTGGTGGGATTGTCTCCTCTTTTAATCAAGAACTATCTCTCTGAATTTGAAATGTATTCCTGTGGTATTGTTTCCTCTTTGAATCAAGAACTCTCTCTTTGAATTTGAAATGTATCCCTGTGGGATTGTCTCCCCTTTGAATCAATAACTCTCTCTCTGAATTTGAAATGTATCCCTGTGGGATTGTCTCCTCTTTGAATCAAGAACTCTCCCTCTGAATTTGAAATGTATCCCTGTGGGATTGTTTCCTCTTTGAATCAAGAACTCTTTCCGAATTTGAAATGTATCCCGGTGGTATTGTCTCTTCTTTTAATCAAGAACTATCTCTCTGAATTTGAAATGTATCCCTGTGGTATTGTTTCCTCTTTGAATCAATAACTCTCTCTCTGAATTTGAAATGTATCCCTGTGGGATTGTCTCCTCTTTGAATCAAGAACTCTCTCTCTCTGAATTTGAAATGTATCCCTGTGGTATTGTTTCCTCTTTGAATCAAGAACTCTCTCTTTGAATTTGAAATGTATCCCTGTCGGATTTTCTCCCCTTTGAATCAATAACTCTCTCTCTGAATTTGAAATGTATCCCTGTGGGATTGTCTCCTCTTTGAATCAAGAACTCTCTCTCTGGATTTGAAATCTATCCCTGTGCGATTGTTTCCTCTTTGAATCAAGAACTCTCTCTCTCTCTCTCTGAATTTGAAACATATCCTGGTGGGATTGTCTCCTCTTTGAATCAAGAACTCTCTCTGAATTTGAAATGTATCCCAGTGGGATTGTCTCTTCTTTTAATCAAGAACTATCTCTCTGAATTTGAAATGTATCCCTGTGGTATTGTTTCCTCTTTGAATCAATAACTCTCTCTCTGAATTTGAAATGTATCCCTGTGGGATTGTCTCCTCTTTGAATCAAGAACTCTCTCTCTGAATTTGAAACGTATCCCTGTGGGATTGTTTCCTCTTTGAATCAAGAACTCTCTCTCTCTCTCTCTCTGAATTTGAAACATATCCTGGTGGGATTGTTTCCTCTTTGAATCAAGAACTCTCTCTGAATTTGAAAAGTATCTCGGTGGGATTTTCTCTTCTTTCAATCAAGAACTATCTCTCTGAATTTGAAATGTATTCCTGTGGTATTGTTTCCTCTTTGAATCAATAACTCTCTCTCTGAATTTGAAATGTATCCCTGTGGGATTGTCTCCTCTTTGAATCAAGAACTCTCTCTCTGAATTTGAAACGTATCCCTGTGGGATTGTTTCCTCTTTGAATCAAGAACTCTCTCTCTCTCTCTCTGAATTTGAAACATATCCTGGTGGGATTGTTTCCTCTTTGAATCAAGAACTCTCTCTGAATTTGAAAAGTATCTCGGTGGGATTTTCTCTTCTTTCAATCAAGAACTATCTCTCTGAATTTGAAATGTATTCCTGTGGTATTGTTTCCTCTTTGAATCAAGAACTCTCTCTCTGAATTTGAAATGTATCCCTGTGGGATTTTCTCCTCTTTGAATCAAGAACTCTCTCTCTGAATTTGAAACATATCCTGGAGGGATTGTCTCCTCTTTGAATCAAGAACTCTCTCTCTCTGAATTTGAAATGTATCCCTGTGGTATTGTTTCCTCTTTGAATCAAGAACTCTCTCTTTGAATTTGAAATGTATCCCTGTGGGATTGTCTCCCCTTTGAATCAATAACTCTCTCTCTGAATTTGAAATGTATCCCTGTGGGATTGCCTCCTCTTTGAATGAAGAACTCTCTCTCTGAATTTCAAATGTATCCCTGTGGGATTGTCTCCTCTTTGAATCAAGAACTCTCTCTCTCTCTCTGAATTTGAAACATATCCTGGTGGGATTGTCTCCTCTTTGAATCAAGAACTCTCTCTGAATTTGAAAAGTATCTCGGTGGGATTTTCTCTTCTTTTAATCAAGAACTATCTCTCTGAATTTGAAATGTATTCCTGTTATATTGTTTCCTCTTTGAATCAAGAACTCTCTCTTTGAATTTGAAATGTATCCCTGTGGGATTGTCTCCCCTTTGAATCAATAACTCTCTCTCTGAATTTGAAATGTATCCGTGTGGGATTGTTTCCTCTTTGAATCAAGAACTCTCTCTGAATTTGAAATGTATCCCGGTGGGATTGTCTCTTCTTTTAATCAAGAACTATCTCTCTGAATTTGAAATGTATCCCTGTCGTATTGTTTCCTCTTTGAATGAAGAACTCTCTCTCTGAATTTGAAATGTATCCCTGTGGGATTGCCTCCTCTTTGAATCAAGAACTCTCTCTCTGAATTTGAAATGTATCCCTGTGGGATTGCCTCCTCTTTGAATCAAGAACTCTCTCTCTGAATTTGAAATGTATCCCTATGGGATTGCTTCCTCTTTGGATCAAGAACTCTCTCTCTCTCTCTCTGAATTTGAAACATATCCTTGTGGGATTGTCTCCTCTTTGAATCAAGAACTCTCTCTGAATTTGAAATGTTTCCCGGTGGGATTGTCTCTTCTTTTAATCAAGAATTATCTCTCTGAATTTGAAATGTATCCCTGTGGTATTGTTTCCTCTTTGAATCAATAACTCTCTCTCTCTGAATTTGAAATGTATCCCTGTGGGATTGTTTCCTCTTTGAATCAAGAATCTCTCTTTCTCTCTGAATTTGAAACATATCCTGGAGAGATTGTCTCCTCTTTGAATCAAGAACTCTCTCTGAATTTGAAAAGTATCTCGGTGGGATTTTCTCTTCTTTTAATCAAGAACTATCTCTCTGAATTTGAAATGTATTCCTGTTATATTGTTTCCTCTTTGAATCAAGAACTCTCTCTTTGAATTTGAAATGTATCCCTGTGGGATTGTCTCCCCTTTGAATCAATAACTCTCTCTCTGAATTTGAAAAGCCCATGGTGTGCAAAAAAGTGCCGCTCAGAGGTAAAACAACCCAACCCAACCCTGAATTTGAAATGTATCCCTGTGGGATTGTCTCCTCTTTGAATCAAGAACTCTCTCTCTGAATTTGAAATGTATCCTGGTGGGATTGTCTCCTCTTTTAATCAAGAACTATCTCTCTGAATTTGAAATGTATTCCTGTGGTATTGTTTCCTATTTGAATCAAGAACTCTCTCTTTGAATTTGAAATGTATCCCGGTGGGATTGTCTCCCCTTTGAATCAATAACTCTCTCTCTGAATTTGAAATGTATCCCTGTGGGATTGCCTCCTCTTTGAATCAAGAACTCTCTCTCTGAATTTGAAATGTATCCCTATGGGTTTGTTTCCTCTTTGAATCAAGAACTCTCTCTCTCTCTCTGAATTTGAAACATATCCTGGTGGGATTGTCTCCTCTTTGAATCAAGAACTCTCTCTGAATTTGAAATGTATCCCGGTGGGATTGTCTCTTCTTTTAATCAAGAACTATCTCTCTGAATTTGAAATGTATTCCTGTGGTAATGTTTCCTCTTTGAATCAATAACTCTCTCTCTGAATTTGAAATGTATCCCTGTGGGATTGTTTCCTCTTTGAATCAAGAACTCTCTCTCTCTCTCTGAATTTGAAACATATCCTGGTGGGATTGTCTCCTCTTTGAATCAAGAACTCTCTCTGAATTTGAAAAGTATCTCGGTGGGATTTTCTCTTCTTTTAATCAAGAACTATCTCTCTGAATTTGAAATGTATTCCTGTTACATTGTTTCCTCTTTGAATCAAGAACTCTCTCTTTGAATTTGAAATGTATCCCTGTGGGATAGTCTCCCCTTTGAATCAATAACTCTCTCTCTGAATTTGAAATGTATCCGTGTGGGATTGTTTCCTCTTTGAATCAAGAACTCTCTCTCTCTGAATTTGAAATGTATCCCGGAGGGATTGTCTCCTCATTGAATCAAGAACTCTCTCGCTCTCTGAATTTGAAACATATCCTGGTGGGATTGTCTCCTCTTTTAATCAAGAACTATCTCTCTGAATTTCAAATGTATTCCTGTGGTATTGTTTCCTCTTTGAATCAAGAACTCTCTCTTTGAATTTGAAATGTATCCCTGTGGGATTGTCACCCCTTTGAATCAATAACTCTCTCTCTCTCTCTCTGAATTTGAAACATATCCTGGTGGGATTGTCTCCTTTTTGAATCAAGAACTTTCTCTGAATTTGAAATGTATCCCGGTGGGATTGTTTCCTCTTTGAATCAATAACTCTCTCTCTGAATTTGAAATGTATCCCTGTGGGATTTTCTCCTCTTTGAATCAAGAACTCTCTCTCTGAATTTGAAACATATCCTGGAGGGATTGTCTCCTCTTTGAATCAAGAACTCTCTCTCTCTGAATTTGAAATGTATCCCTGTGGTATTGTTTCCTCTTTGAATCAAGAACTCTCTCTTTGAATTTGAAATGTATCCCTGTGGGATTGTCTCCCCTTTGAATCAATAACTCTCTCTCTGAATTTGAAATGTATCCCTGTGGGATTGTCTCCTCTTTGAATCAAGAACTCTCTCTCTGAATTTGAAATGTCTCCCTGTGGGGTTGTCTCCCCTTTGAATCAATAACTCTCTCTCTGAATTTGAAATGTATCCCTATGGGATTGTCTCCTCTTTGAATCAAGAACTCTCTCTGAATTTGAAATGTATCCCGGTGGGATTGTCTCTTCTTTTAATCAAGAACTATCTCTCTGAATTTGAAATGTATCCCTGTCGTATTGTTTCCTCTTTGAATCAAGAACTCTCTCTCTGAATTTGAAATGTATCCCTGTGGGATTGCCTCCTCTTTGAATCAAGAACTCTCTCTCTGAATTTGAAATGTATCCCTATGGGATTGTTTCCTCTTTGAATCAAGAACTCTCTCTCTCTCTCTAAATTTGAAACATATCCTGGTGGGATTGTCTCCTCTTTGAATCAAGAAATCTCTCTGAATTTGAAATGTATCCCGGTGGGATTGTCTCTTCTTTTAATCAAGAACTATCTCTCTGAATTTGAAATGTATCCCTGTGGTATTGTTTCCTCTTTGAATCAAGAACTCTCTCTCTGAATTTGAAATGTATCCCTGTGGGATTGTCTCCTCTTTGAATCAAGAACTCTCTCTCTCTCTCTCTGAATTTGAAAGATATCCTGGTGGGATTGTCTCCTCTTTGAATCAAGAACTCTCTCTGAATTTGAAATGTATCCCGGTGGGATTGTCTCTTCTTTTAATCAAGAACTATCTCTCTAATTTGAAATGTATCCCTGTGGTATTGTTTCCTCTTTGAATCAATAACTCTCTCTCTGAATTTGAAATGTATCCCTGTGGGATTGCTTCCTCTTTGAATCAAGAACTCTCTCTCTCTCTCTGAATTTGAAACATATCCTGGTGGGATTGTCTCCTCTTTGAATCAAGAACTCTCTCTGAATTTGAAAAGTATCTCGGTGGGATTTTCTCTTCTTTTAATCAAGAACTATCTCTCTGAATTTGAAATGTATTCCTGTTATATTGTTTCCTCTTTGAATCAAGAACTCTCTCTTTGAATTTGAAATGTATCCCTGTGGGATTGACTCCCCTTTGAATCAATAACTCTCTCTCTGAATTTGAAATGTATCCGTGTGGGATTGTTTCTTCTTTGAATCAAGAACTCTCTCTCTCTGAATTTGAAATGTATCCCGGAGGGATTGTCTCCTCATTGAATCAAGAACTCTCTCTTTCTCTGAATTTGAAACATA
The DNA here is from genome assembly GCA_038380435.1 of Ryuthela nishihirai. Taxonomy (NCBI): domain Eukaryota; kingdom Metazoa; phylum Arthropoda; class Arachnida; order Araneae; family Heptathelidae; genus Ryuthela; species Ryuthela nishihirai. The sequence continues at coordinate 2,422,281 of JAWZYU010000025.1, forward strand.
TCCTGGTGGGATTGTCTCTTCTTTTAATCAAGAACTATCTCTCTGAATTTGAAATGTATTCCTGTGGTATTGTTTCCTCTTTGAATCAAGAACTCTCTCTTTGAATTTGAAATGTATCCCTGTGGGATTGTCTCCTCTTTGAATCAAGAACTCTCTCTCTGAATTTGAAATGTATCCCTGTGGGATTGTCTCCTCTTTGAATCAAGAACTCTCTCTCTGAATTTGAAATGTATCCCTGTGGGATTGTTTACTCTTTGAAACAAGAACTCTCTCTCTGAATTTGAAACATATCCTGGTGGGATTGTCTCCTCTTTGAATCAAGAACTCTCTCTGAATTTGAAAAGTATCCTGGTGGGATTGTCTCTTCTTTTAATCAAGAACTATCTCTCTGAATTTGAAATGTATCCCTGTGGGATTGTTTCCTCTTTGAATCAAGAACTCTCTCTCTCTCTGAATTTGAAACATATCCTGGTGGAATTGTCTCCTCTTTGAATCAAGAACTCTCTCTGAATTTGAAAAGTATCTCGGTGGGATTTTCTCTTCTTTCAATCAAGAACTATCTCTCAGAATTTGAAATGTATTCCTGTGGTATTGTTTCCTCTTTGAATCAAGAACTCTCTCTTTGAATTTGAAATGTATCCCTGTGGGATTGTCTCCCCTTTGAATCAATAACTCTCTCTCTGAATTTGAAATGTATCCCTGTGGGATTGTTTCCTCTTTGAATCAAGAACTCTCTCTCTCTGAATTTGAAATGTATCCCGGAGGGATTGTCTCCTCATTGAATCAAGAACTCTCTCGCTCTCTGAATTTGAAACATATCCTGGTGGGATTGTCTCCTCTTTTAATCAAGAACTATCTCTCTGAATTTCAAATGTATTCCTGTGGTATTGTTTCCTCTTTGAATCAAGAACTCTCTCTTTGAATTTGAAATGTATCCCTGTGGGATTGTCACCCCTTTGAATCAATAACTCTCTCTCTCTCTCTGAATTTGAAACATATCCTGGTGGGATTGTCTCCTTTTTGAATCAAGAACTTTCTCTGAATTTGAAATGTATCCCGGTGGGATTGTTTCCTCTTAGAATCAATAACTCTCTCTCTGAATTTGAAATGTATCCCTGTGGGATTTTCTCCTCTTTGAATCAAGAACTCTCTCTCTGAATTTGAAACATATCCTGGAGGGATTGTGTCCTCTTTGAATCAAGAACTCTCTCTCTCTGAATTTGAAATGTATCCCTGTGGTATTGTTTCCTCTTTGAATCAAGAACTCTCTCTTTGAATTTGAAATGTATCCCTGTGGGATTGTCTCCCCTTTGAATCAATAACTCTCTCTCTGAATTTGAAATGTATCCCTGTGGGATTGTCTCCTCTTTGAATCAAGAACTCTCTCTCTGAATTTGAAATGTCTCCCTGTGGGGTTGTCTCCCCTTTGAATCAATAACTCTCTCTCTGAATTTGAAATGTATCCCTATGGGATTGTCTCCTCTTTGAATCAAGAACTCTCTCTGAATTTGAAATGTATCCCGGTGGGATTGTCTCTTCTTTTAATCAAGAACTATCTCTCTGAATTTGAAATGTATCCCTGTCGTATTGTTTCGTCTTTGAATCAAGAACTCTCTCTCTGAATTTGAAATGTATCCCTGTGGGATTGCCTCCTCTTTGAATCAAGAACTCTCTCTCTGAATTTGAAATGTATCCCTATGGGATTGTTTCCTCTTTGAATCAAGAACTCTCTCTCTCTCTCTAAATTTGAAACATATCCTGGTGGGATTGTCTCCTCTTTGAATCAAGAAATCTCTCTGAATTTGAAATGTATCCCGGTGGGATTGTCTCTTCTTTTAATCAAGAACTATCTCTCTGAATTTGAAATGTATCCCTGTGGTATTGTTTCCTCTTTGAATCAAGAACTCTCTCTCTGAATTTGAAATGTATCCCTGTGGGATTGTCTCCTCTTTGAATCAAGAACTCTCTCTCTCTCTCTCTGAATTTGAAAGATATCCTGGTGGGATTGTCTCCTCTTTGAATCAAGAACTCTCTCTGAATTTGAAATGTATCCGGTGGGATTGTCTCTTCTTTTAATCAAGAACTATCTCTCTGAATTTGAAATGTATCCCTGTGGTATTGTTTCCTCTTTGAATCAATAACTCTCTCTCTGAATTTGAAATGTATCCCTGTGGGATTGCTTCCTCTTTGAATCAAGAACTCTCTCTCTCTCTCTGAATTTGAAACATATCCTGGTGGGATTGTCTCCTCTTTGAATCAAGAACTCTCTCTGAATTTGAAAAGTATCTCGGTGGGATTTTCTCTTCTTTTAATCAAGAACTATCTCTCTGAATTTGAAATGTATTCCTGTTATATTGTTTCCTCTTTGAATCAAGAACTCTCTCTTTGAATTTGAAATGTATCCCTGTGGGATTGACTCCCCTTTGAATCAATAACTCTCTCTCTGAATTTGAAATGTATCCGTGTGGGATTGTTTCTTCTTTGAATCAAGAACTCTCTCTCTCTGAATTTGAAATGTATCCCGGAGGGATTGTCTCCTCATTGAATCAAGAACTCTCTCTTTCTCTGAATTTGAAACATATCCTGGTGGGATTGTCTCTTCTTTTAATCAAGAACTATCTCTCTGAATTTGAAATGTATTCCTGTGGTATTGTTTCCTCTTTGAATCAAGAACTCTCTCTTTGAATTTGAAATGTATCCCTGTGGGATTGTCTCCTCTTTGAATCAAGAACTCTCTCTCTGAATTTGAAATGTATCCCTGTGGGATTGTCTCCTCTTTGAATCAAGAACTCTCTCTCTGAATTTGAAATGTATCCCTGTGGGATTGTTTACTCTTTGAAACAAGAACTCTCTCTCTGAATTTGAAACATATCCTGGTGGGATTGTCTCCTCTTTGAATCAAGAACTCTCTCTGAATTTGAAATGTATCCTGGTGGGATTGTCTCTTCTTTTAATCAAGAACTATCTCTCTGAATTTGAAATGTATCCCTGTGGGATTGTTTCCTCTTTGAATCAAGAACTCTCTCTCTCTCTCTCTGAATTTGAAACATATCCTGGTGGAATTGTCTCCTCTTTGAATCAAGAACTCTCTCTGAATTTGAAAAGTATCTCGGTGGGATTTTCTCTTCTTTCAATCAAGAACTATCTCTCAGAATTTGAAATGTATTCCTGTGGTATTGTTTCCTCTTTGAATCAAGAACTCTCTCTTTGAATTTGAAATGTATCCCTGTGGGATTGTCTCCCCTTTGAATCAATAACTCTCTCTCTGAATTTGAAATGTATCCCTGTGGGATTGTCTCCTCTTTGAATCAAGAACTCTCCCTCTGAATTTCAAATGTATCCCTGTGGGATTGTTTCCTCTTTGAATCAAGAACTCTCTCTCTCTCTCTGAATTTGAAACATATCTTGGTGGGATTGTCTCCTCTTTGAATCAAGAACTCTCTCTGAATTTGAAATGTATCCCTGTGGGATTGTCTCTTCTTTTAATCAAGAACTATCTCTCTGAATTTGAAATGTATCCCTGTGGTATTGTTTCCTCTTTGAATCAATAACTCTCTCTCTGAAATTGAGATGTATCCCTGTGGGATTGTCTCCTCTTTGAATCAAGAACTCTCTCTCTGAATTTGAAATGTATCCCTGTGGGATTGTTTCCTCTTTGAATCAAGAACTCTCTCTCTCTCTGAATTTGAAATGTATCCCTGTGGGATTGTCTCCTCTTTGAATCAAGAACTCTCTCTCTGAATTTGAAACATATCCTGGAGGGATTGGCTCCTCTTTGAATCAAGAACTCTCTCTCGCTCTGAATTTGAAATGTATCCCTTTGGGATTGTCTCCTCTTTGAATCAAGAACTCTCTCTCTCTCTGAATTTGAAATGTATCCCTGTGGGATTGTTTCCTCTTTGAATCAAGAACTCTCTCTCTGAATTTGAAATGTATCCCTATGGGATTGTCTCCTCTTTGAACCTAGAACTCTCTCTCTGAATTTGAAACATATCCTGGAGGGATTGTCTCCACTTTGAATCAAGAACTCTCTCTCTCTCTGAATTTGAAATGTATCCCGGTGGGATTGTCTCCTCATTGAATCAAGAACTCTCTCTCTCTCTGAATTTGAAACATATCCTGGTGGGATTGTCTCCCCTTTGAATCAATAACTCTCTCTCTGAATTTGAAATGTATCCCTGTGGGATTGTCTCCTCTTTGAATCAAGAACTCTCTCTCTGAATTTGAAATGTATCCCTGTGGGATTGTCTCCTCTTTGAACCAAGAACTCTCTCTCTGAATTTGAAACATATCCTGGAGGGATTGTCTCCTCTTTGAATCAAGAACTCTCTCTGTCTCTCTGAATTTGAAACATATCCTGGTGGGATTGTCTCCTCATTGAATCAAGAACTCTCTCTCTCTCTCTGAATTTGAAACATATCCTGGTGGGATTGTCTCCTCTTTGAATCAAGAACTCTCTCTCTCTCTGAATTTGAAATGTATCCCTGTTCGATTGTCTCCTCTTTGAATCAAGAACTCTCTCTCTCTCTCTGAATTTGAAACATATCCTGGTGGGATTGTCTCCTCTTCGAATCAAGAACTCTCTCTCTCTCTCTCTGAATTTGAAATGTATCCCTGTGGGATTGTCTCCTCTTTGAATCAAGAACTCTCTCTCTCTCTCTGAATTTGAAACAGATCCTGGTGGGATTGTCTCCTCTTTGAATCAAGAACTCTCTCTGAATTTGAAAAGTATCTCGGTGGGATTTTCTCTTCTTTTAATCAAGAACTATCTCTCTGAATTTGAAATGTATTCCTGTTATATTGTTTCCTCTTTGAATCAAGAACTCTCTCTTTGAATTTGAAATGTATCCCTGTGGGATTGTCTCCCCTTTGAATCAATAACTCTCTCTCTGAATTTGAAATGTATCCGTGTGGGATTGTTTCCTCTTTGAATCAAGAACTCTCCCTCTCTGAATTTGAAATGTATCCCGGAGGGATTGTCTCCTCATTGAATCAAGAACTCTCTCTCTCTCTGAATTTGAAACATATCCTGGTGGGATTGTCTCCTCTTTTAATCAAGAACTATCTCTCTGAATTTGAAATGTATTCCTGTGGTATTGTTTCCTCTTTGAATCAAGAACTCTCTCTTTAAATTTGAAATGTATCCCTGTGGGATTGTCTCCTCTTCGAATCAAGAACTCTCTTTCTCTCTGAATTTGAAACATATCCTGGTGGGATTGTCTCCTCTTCGAATCAAGAACTCTCTCTCTCTCTGAATTTGAAATGTATCCCTGTGGGATTGTCTCCTCTTTGAATCAATAACTCTCTCTCTCTGAATTTGAAATGTATCCCTGTGGGATTGTCTCCCCTTTGAATCAATAACTCTCTCTCTCTGAATTTGAAATGTATCCCTGTGGGATTGTCTCCTCTTTGAATCAAGAACTTTCTCTCTGAATTTGAAACATATCATGGTGGGATTGTCTCCTCTTCGAAACAAGAACTCTCTCTCTCTCTGAATTTGAAATGTATCCCTGTGGGATTGTCTCCTCTTTGAATCAAGAACTCTCTCTCTCTCTCTGAATTTGAAACATATCCTGGTGGGATTGTCTCCTCTTTGAATCAAGAACTCTCTCTGAATTTGAAAAGTATCTCGGTGGGATTTTCTCTTCTTTTAATCAAGAACTATCTCTCTGAATTTGAAATGTATTCCTGTTATATTGTTTCCTCTTTGAATCAAGAACTCTCTCTCTCTCTGAATTTGAAACATATCCTGGTGGGATTGTCTCCTCTTCGAATCAAGAACTCTCTCTCTCTCTGAATTTGAAATGTATCCCTGTGGGATTGTCTCCTCTTTGAATCAAGAACTCTCTCTCTCTCTCTGAATTTGAAATGTATCCCTGTGGGATTGTCTCCTCTTTGAATCAATAACTCTCTCTCTCTGAATTTGAAATGTATCCCTGTGGGATTGTCTCCCCTTTGAATCAATAACTCTCTCTCTCTGAATTTGAAATGTATCCCTGTGGGATTGTCTCCTCTTTGAATCAAGAACTTTCTCTCTGAATTTGAAACATATCATGGTGGGATTGTCTCCTCTTCGAAACAAGAACTCTCTCTCTCTCTGAATTTGAAATGTATCCCTGTGGGATTGTCTCCTCTTCGAATCAAGAACTCTCTCTCTCTCTGAATTTGAAACATATCCTGGTGGGATTGTCTCCTCTTCGAATCAAGAACTCTCTCTCTCTCTGAATTTGAAATGTATCCCTGTGGGATTGTCTCCTCTTTGAATCAAGAACTCTCTCTCTCTCTGAATTTGAAATGTATCCCTGTGGGATTGTCTCCTCTTTGAATCAATAACTCTCTCTCTCTGAATTTGAAATGTATCCCTGTGGGATTGTCTCCTCTTTGAATCAAGAACTTTCTCTCTGAATTTGAAACATATCATGGTGGGATTGTCTCCTCTTCGAAACAAGAACTCTCTCTCTCTCTGAATTTGAAATGTATCCCTGTGGGATTGTCTCCTCTTTGAATCAAGAACTCTCTCTCTCTCTCTGAATTTGAAACATATCCTGGTGGGATTGTCTCCTCTTTGAATCAAGAACTCTCTCTGAATTTGAAAAGTATCTCGGTGGGATTTTCTCTTCTTTTAATCAAGAACTATCTCTCTGAATTTGAAATGTATTCCTGTTATATTGTTTCCTCTTTGAATCAAGAACTCTCTCTCTCTCTGAATTTGAAACATATCCTGGTGGGATTGTCTCCTCTTCGAATCAAGAACTCTCTCTCTCTCTGAATTTGAAATGTATCCCTGTGGGATTGTCTCCTCTTTGAATCAAGAACTCTCTCTCTCTCTCTGAATTTGAAATGTATCCCTGTGGGATTGTCTCCTCTTTGAATCAATAACTCTCTCTCTCTGAATTTGAAATGTATCCCTGTGGGATTGTCTCCCCTTTGAATCAATAACTCTCTCTCTCTGAATTTGAAATGTATCCCTGTGGGATTGTCTCCTCTTTGAATCAAGAACTTTCTCTCTGAATTTGAAACATATCATGGTGGGATTGTCTCCTCTTCGAAACAAGAACTCTCTCTCTCTCTGAATTTGAAATGTATCCCTGTGGGATTGTCTCCTCTTCGAATCAAGAACTCTCTCTCTCTCTGAATTTGAAATGTATCCCTGTGGGATTGTCTCCCCTTTGAATCAATAACTCTCTCTCTGGATTTGAAATGTATCCGTGTGGGATTGTCTCCCCTTTGAATCAATAACTCTCTCTCTGAAATGAAATGTATCCCGGAGGGATTGTCTCCTCATTGAATCAAGAACTCTCTCTCTCTCCGAATTTGAAACATATCCTGGTGGGATTGTCTCCTCTTTTAATCAAGAACTATCTCTCTGAATTTGAAATGTATTCCTGTGGTATTGTTTCCTCTTTGAATCAAGAACTCTCTCTTTGAATTTGAAATGTATCCCTGTGGGATTGTCTCCTCTTCGAATCAAGAACTCTCTCTCTCTCTGAATTTGAAACATATCCTGGTGGGATTGTCTCCTCTTCGAATCAAGAACTCTCTCTCTCTCTGAATTTGAAATGTATCCCTGTGGGATTGTCTCCTCTTTGAATCAAGAACTCTCTCTCTCTCTGAATTTGAAATGTATCCCTGTGGGATTGTCTCCTCTTTGAATCAATAACTCTCTCTCTCTGAATTTGAAATGTATCCCTGTGGGATTGTCTCCCCTTTGAATCAATAACTCTCTCTCTCTGAATTTGAAATGTATCCCTGTGGGATTGTTTCCTCTTTGAATCAATAACTCTCTCTCTCTGAATTTGAAATGTATCCCTGTGGGATTGTCTCCCCTTTGAATCAAGAACTCTCTCTCTGAATTTGAAATGTATCCCTGTGGGATTGTGTCCTCTTTGAATCAAGAACTCTCTCTCTCTCTGAATTTGAAACATATCCTGGTGGGATTGTCTCCTCTTTGAATCAAGAACTCTCTCTCTCTCTGAATTTGAAATGTATCCCTTTGGGATTGTCTCCTCTTTGAATCAATAACTCTCTCTCTCTGAATTTGAAATGTATCCCTGTGGGATTGTCTCCTCTTTGAATCAAGAACTCTCTCTCTCTGAATTTGAAATGTATCCCTGTGGGATTGTCTCCTCTTTGAATCAATAACTCTCTCTCTCTGAATTTGAAATGTATCCCTGTGGGATTGTCTCCCCTTTGAATCAATAACTCTCTCTCTCTCTGAATTTGAAATGTATCCCTGTGGGATTGTCTCCTCTTTGAATCAATAACTCTCTCTCTCTGAATTTGAAATGTATCCCTGTGGGATTGTCTCCCCTTTGAATCAATAACTCTCTCTCTCTCTGAATTTGAAATGTATCCCTGTGGGATTGTTTCCTCTTTGAATCAAGAACTCTCTCTTTGAATTTGAAATGTATCCCTGTGGGGTTGTCTCCCCTTTGAATCAAGAACTCTCTCTCTGAATTTGAAATGTATCCCTGTGGGATTGTCTCCTCTTTGAATCAAGAACTCTCTCTCTCTCTGAATTTGAAACATATCCTGGTGGGATTGTCTCCTCTTTGAATCAAGAACTCTCTCTCTCTCTGAATTTGAAATGTATCCCTTTGGGATTGTCTCCTCTTTGAATCAATAACTCTCTCTCTCTGAATTTGAAATGTATTCCTGTGGGATTGTCTCCTCTTTGAATCAAGAACTTTCTCTCTGAATTTGAAACATATCCTGGTGGGATTGTCTCCGCTTTGAATCAAGAACTCTCTCTGAATTTGAAATGTATCCCTGTGGGATTGTCTCCCCTTTGAATCAAGAACTCTCTCTCTCTGAATTTGAAATGTATTCCGGTGGGATTGTCTCCTCTTTGAATCAAGAACTCTCTATCTCTCTCTGAATTTGAAACATATCCTGGTGGGATTGTCTCCGCTTTGAATCAAGAACTCCCTCTGAATTTGAAATGTATCCCTGTGGGATTGTCTCCCCTTTGAATCAAGAACTCTCTCTCTCTGAATTTGAAATGTATTCCTGTGGGATTGTCTCCTCTTTGAATCAAGAACCCTCTCTCTGAATTTGAAATGTATTCCGGTGGGATTGTCTCCTCTTTGAATCAAGAACCCTCTCTCTGAATTTGAAATGTATTCCTGACGGCATCTACAAGGAAAAAGATAGAGCTGAGAATCCCGAAGGTTTTCTGCCTCTTACTCCCCTAGAAGAAGCCGTTTTTTGCCCTTGTCAGTCATTCAGTAAATAGGCTTAATGAACCCTTTTGAAGGAAGTGCCTCGGAGGCTATGTGATGAGACAGGAGGAGGAGGGATGTCCGGGGAGAGCATTATTACTGTGGAAATAGGATGATGTCTCGCGAGATATTATTCCGCTGTTTGGAAGTTTTAGATTAAGATTGTGATTTTTAGAAGAAGAAAGGCTCCGATTATCGGTTTGATGTCAATGTTGAAAATAAACAACTTCCGTTTCGAATTTTAAACAAAATCTCTTCCTGTCTGATAATAGGGAAGTTTATCGATAACATGATCCTGGAAATGAAATCGGGTCAGGGGAAGGTGAAATGATAACTCGTTTGAATTTTACGTATTAGTTAATTGCTTTAGATTTTGTTATTGAAAAAGAAAAAAGTGAATAAAAACAACCTCTGGCAACCTTCGTGTCACGTGACACGAAAGTTGCCAGAGAATTACTAACTTCTAAAAAAAAATAGTTGCCAGATATTTTTTCTGAATTCTGTAATCAACCATAGTGTTCGGATATTCTTTTGAGCGATTGTACGTGGATCTCGTGATAACACAACTGGATTTTTTACGGAGTTATGCCATTACAATACAGCATAAGGAAAAAAACCCGAAAACCATAAAAGCAAGAAGAGGAGCTCATTTCACACTCACTCGTCGACACTCAAAATTTATTGCAAATCTATTAAGGGATATTTTCTTCTCAACAATACACACAATTTCGACAATGTCAATCTTAACGAATGGTTTTCGCAGTCAATAATAAACAATGAAAGTGTCTCGACAATAAACTGTTTATTTAAAACTTCATTGTCGTATGACGTTAACTTGGGTGTATTCTTTTAACTATAACAGATAAACTCTGACCTATGGTTGACATGAACTATTGAATGAAGACAAAGGTCACCGTGCTTGCAGCATTGTTCTCTCTCGCATCCGTTTCATTCATCCAACATCCACCGTCATTAATTAACGCTTCCCCATTTTCCCCACCCCACCTTTGCTCAGAACGTCTTTAAATAAATAAGCTAATTGTTACGGTGATCTTGCATCTCAATGCTCCTCAGTGGCCGAGAATCGACCCACCTTTCTCGATGGAGGTAACCACGGCCGTCACGCTTTACTCTTCTCGGTCACGTGACAGGAGGCGCCCTCGTTCTCTTTCCCACTTAGGTTTCGCGCCGCTGTGTTTCCTTTTGTTCTGCAGATTGTCCGGGAGCGAAAGCCACCTAAACAATGAACGGACTTCGTCAAGAAAGCGGTGATGACGTCATGAGGTGCTCCATTGAGCATCTGCTGCATACCTCATCACCCAAAGCGATTGAAATATGAGAAAGTTTGTTCTCTTAGCAAAAAACTGTGCTACTAATTTCAGATCAGGACTATTTCTTAAGGTGGAACAATATACAGAGCGCTAACAGGAGGAGATCCACCGTACACGTGTTATGAGAAAAACGGAAACCTCCCGTCAAGGTCATCCAGTGTGTTCTTTATAACGCGCTCTTATGCACACGGGACCACGGCTCCTGTCCAATAGGGATGGAGGGCTTTCCAAGACCATCGGTGTCCCCTATTGACCGTGGGCAGGGCGAGGAATTTTGCGGAGATAAATCTCAACGCTGACCCAACTGGGACTGAAATCTTGGAACTATAGATTACGAACCTGGCGCGCTACTGACTGAACCACCCCAGGAGAGTCGGTCAGAGATCGTCGGAATGACATCAAAAGGAAAAAGGAAGACATTTGGCATTCTGCACCAAAATAATGCGACCAATTGCAGAGATAATTTATGTAGCAATTGCACATAACACAAGATCAGTGCGTTTTCACTCCTATATACATATATAGTGTTTTAAAATGCTGCGCATGCCCAGTGGTAGGTCTTCATCTTTTGTCGTCACCTTCTTCATCATTAGCCCCATCGTCCATTCATCTTCAAGACGTTGTGTTTCATCTTTGTTTGTTTTCTTTAGCCATTTTCACCCATCAACTTATTTGAATCCATGAATCGTCTTTTCCTTATCTCATCATTTCTACTTTTCCTCATCATTTTTTCTATATTTATCAATTCTGTTTTCATGATCTCTTTTCTTCCCTCTTTACCATTCCTTCTTTTTTCTTTTTATCATATTTTTTCTCCCATCTTCACCATCTCCTTTTTTCATCGCTCTTTTCTCCCATCTTCACCATCTCCTTTTTTCATCGCTCTTTTCTCCCATCTTCACCATCTCCTTTTTTCATCGCTCTTTTCTCCCATCTTCACCATCTCCTTTTTTCATCGCTCTTTTCTCCCATCTTCACCATCTCCTTTTTTCATCGCTCTTTTCTCCCATCTTCACCATCTCCTTTTTTCATCGCTCTTTTCTCCCATCTTCACCCTCTCCTTTTTTCATCGCTCTTTTCTCCCATCTTCACCATCTCTTTTTTTCATCGCTCTTTTCTCCCATCTTCACCATCTCCTTTTTTCATCGCTCTTTTCTCCCATCTTTACCATATCGTTCCCATCTTTATAAAGTTTCCCCTCCACTATCAATCTTTCAAATGTTAATCGTAGCTTTTCTCGCCTAAGAGTTGTAGCGTCCGAACGGAACAGTAGAGAGAGGATGATATTGCTTCTTAATTCACTTCGGTGAATTCACAGATTCGCGTGTTTTTACGCCCGTGCCACTGTATGCCTTTGAAGAAACTGGTGTTGAATGAAGAATACGAACTGTCCATCAATTACTGCACGAGAGTTATATAGGGATGACACAATTTATTAACAATATATACAGCTACGTGCTGGGAATGAACACCACTCCGTGGCCTTTGCTGTTTCACACTGTGGTTCTTTCTGAATCCACAAAACTACTATCAAATTCACCGCTGAATTCAGTGAGCCTTTGCTGCTGCAAGTATTACTATAATGAGGTGGAGAATTGCACACTCTGCAATTTTTCACTTTACAGACTTCAAAAACTCGGCGAAAGGATTTTCCTTTGCCTACACTGTGGCTCCTCCTGAACCACAAGAATAAAACATAAGATTCTCCAAGAATCTGGATTCCCTCTTGGAATCGCACCCTGACTTCAAGGGTTAATTTGAGAAAGGCGGCGTCCTTTTGACGCGTGTCAACGCGACCTCTTCGCTTCACAGCTAACGCACAGATTCATACTTCCAACTCCTTCCCCTAGCCTCATGCGCGGACTTCACGCCGCAGGCTAGTTAGTCGTATACTGCACAAACAACTTCTGGCATTGATTCTTTCCACAAGCAGCAAGCTTCAGACCCGAAAACAACAAGAATGAGTCATCCCAGTACAACCATTTCCAAGAACACATAAAAATATATACAACAATATAATACAACAAAAATATACAATAAATAAATAAATGTAAAATTCGAGGGTGATGACAAGAATTTCTTTTCCTCCGTTGGTTTTTCATCACCCCCTTTCTTCTATCACCGTTCTTCACCCTTCTTCACCATTCCTTTTCATCATCCTTTCCTCACCATTTCCTTTTTAGTCATTTCTTTCATCTTCATTATCCTTTTTTATCATCGCTTCCACCTATCTTCATCACTTTTTCCATGGTGTCGTTTTTTTTTCTTCCTTTCTCATCACTTTTCTGAAATATGTATCGTCCCTCATCCCTTGTCATTTTGTTCCTATCCTCATCATCCATTTTCCCTATCATCAATTCCCACCCCAATTTCGTCGTCCTTTTTTCTACATCCCCCTCTCTTTCATCGTCCCCTTTCCCATCATGGCCGTTATCTCATCATCATCCCTGTTCATCATTTTTCCATTATTATCTACCGTTTTTTCTTATAAATTTTTCCCAGTTTTCATCATCCCTTTTCTACCATCTTCATCGACTTTCCCTCATCATCACTTCCATTTTTATCAACCCTTTTCTCATTCCTCTGCAAATTTTTATCATCATTTTCTTTCAAATTCATGATTCCTTTTTTCTCCACCATCGATTTACTTCCATTATCATCATCCCATTTATTCTTCTCATCTTCCCCGTCGCTTTCTTCTTCATCACCTACAGATTTTTCCATTCCCATTAAAACTTCACGATACTGCAACGGTGAGCATCTTTCATTTGTCATTGAAATTTACTTCAGCGACAATAACTTTTTTTTGCAACACAGGAAAGATGTCGTCGTATTGTTGGGGATTGGATGATTCGATACTTTTGGGTGCTCCTTAACAAAGTATGCATTGACGCAATCAGCAGCCATCCCCGACGCAACGTCTTCTGCTGCTGTAATAAATAATCCTTGGTTCGCGTGAGTGGTGACCTTTCGAAGCTCCTCAGAGCGTGCTCTCTCTCGTGTAACGATAGATCGCTCTCCACGTGCGAAGATATTTTCTTACCTTGTGTTGCTGAATATTGTCAGCTGGTTTCGTAAGCGTCCGACAACGGAGCAGAAGGTACTTTAGTTCAATGTGCGCGAGCCGTTAGTAGACACTCGCAGAGAATGAATAGGTGCAATATTCTGAATACATTTAAATATATTTGCATAATTGTAATGCAAACAATAACATCATAGGTTAAAGCAATAGAATCGTCATCTTAATCACTTAATTTGAGCACTTTTGGAGAAAAGAATCGTACGTTCCGTTTCCTTAGAGCTTTGAAAGGACGGGACTATTACTTAACAGCATTGTCATTGTTCTAAAGTAGCTATGTTTTAGCGTGAACAATGAGCGCTTTTACTGATCCATTATTAAGTGAAATTACTGCTGAGGTCATTCTTACGTTATATTGCGTAGTCGTTTCTTAATTAGAAAGTAAATAACAATACAGTAATATCTTTGTTGACAAAAAACAATAACTACATGCGATGCAACAAATAATAGTTGAAGTTATTGATTTGAACTCAATTAAGTACAAAGATTATCATACTTAGAACATAAAAATAAAAAAAATTACCCCATTGTTCAAATTTATTAAAGATTTTAGGAGCAAGAAAATTAAAATACTTCCTAAAAATATCTTAGAGAGCGGAATTTTATTTTCATTATAATCCACGAGATATTTAGAATTTTGCTCTTTAAAATTATTTAACGGATCTCATATTTATGCAGTAAAGCATGCAACGACCGAGTTTCCTAGTTTTTGCCACCGCGCCATAAATTTCATAAAATGAAGTGAATCCCTATTTTTACATTTCACCAAAATTTTACCAAATCACTTCGAATTTTGTCAAGTAGCCTCGATTTCGGAGACTTTCACAGATATTACCAAGTTCCCTCGATTTTGCAAACTCGCCATTATTTTACAAAAAAAATGATATATCCGTATTTTTACATTTCACCTGCATTTTACCGAATCACTTCCAATTTTACTGACTCCCCAACATTTGGCCAAGTTGTCTCGATTTCGCCAACTCTTCTTAATTTTACAAAACCAATCCTAGTTTTCCCAACTCACCTGTATTTTATCAAGTGGCTTCGAATTTTGCCAAGTTGCCTCGATATTGCCAAATTCCCTTAATTTTGGGGCGGGGATGGCTCAGTCGGTAGCGCGCCAGACTCGTAATCTGCAGTTTCCAGGTTCGAGTCCAAGCTGGGTCAGCGTTGAGATTTATCTCCGCCCACGGTCCCACGGTCAGTAGGGAACACCGATGGGCTTGGAAAAGTCACTGTCCGCCGGATGGGACGCTAAACTGTGGCCCCGTGTGCGATAAAGCCATATCGGGTGCACGTTAAAGAACACACTGGATGGCCTTGACGGGAGGCTACCATTTGTCTCCCAACAGCTGTTCCAGTGGGTCTCCTCTCCCAACCTTCGGGGTTCTTGTGACCTGGCCATTTAGCCCATGGTGTGCAAAAAAGTGCCACTCAGAGGTAAAACAACCCAACCTCTTAATTTTACAACTCCCCCGTAGCTACGGCCCTGAATGGTACCGTTCAGGAGTAAACCAACCAATCCTTTCAACATAAAAAGAATTTTCATTTTTCTGTTAAAGAAAAGTTGAATGTGCAGACACCGATAGGCAGATGGCAAGCGGAAATAGTTGCTTTGGTTTTTAAATGAAAATAAGAAAATTTATCTCAAACGATTCCAATTTTTAAAAAAGTAGATCGTTCAAATCGTTTTCTTCCAAAGAACTCATTTGAATGTAACCAAACGACAAATCGTAGCAACTCGACTCCTCTGAGCTAAAGGAAGATAAATTCATCGCAAATTTAAATCTCCTGTTGTTGTTGCTTTTTTTTTTCTTCTTAATTCAATCCCTTATTAAATTTTCGTCCATCATGTAATTTTCATTTCTAATTATTTTAGCATTTTCGTTGTAACTTAATAAAGCCAATAAATTCAACCTCTTCCGATTCTTTATTGTTGTCGTTTCTATAGTAACTGATTCTATTTGGATGAACTTTTTCCAATTTACATTATTTACGTGATCTTCTAGTGTTTTCCTTAATTAATATCTTTTCGTTTTGCCTCTTCAAAATCTTCCGTTGGTCCGCTTTTTCTGCTGATTTATCTCGGCAAATGAAATCAAATTAAAATCGTGACGTACAAACAAGAGGGAACGATAGAAGGAGGGGGGATAGAAACAATCGCGGCCCCCAATTGAAGCATTTATTGAGAGAAGTCTTGAATAGTTTTAGAGTCGTTTTCTTGTTGCTTTCGTGTTTTGCGATATTTGTTCTTCTTGTCAATCAGTTTCGTTGATTTCATTATTCTCTTCCTGTTTCAAATTGCTTCATTTTCGCAAGTTTCGCCATTGTTGCAGATTCCAGTCTTAATAAATTTCTCATTTGAAATAATTAAATAACAGCATTTTCATTGCTAATTATCGCCGCAGTTATGTGTCTAATAAGAATTGTATCCTTCTTGATATTAACTTATTCTCAACTTTTGCTACCGGGGGGGGTTGAAAATGCAGCCGTCCGTCGGATGGGACGTTAAACCGCGTCCCCTTGTGCGTGAGAGCCATACCCCGTGCACGTTAAAGAACATGCTGGATGGCCTTGAAGGAATGCTACCCCTTCAAATCTACCCTCATCTGCCCCCGAATCTTCTCTGAACCCTCAGGGCAGTACTTTTTTTTTTCACAATATGCGCAAAATTTTCTAGTCTCAAGGACAACAGGGGCTGTTGGTGTGTTGTTGTTTTACCCCGAAAAAAATGCCGCTTGTGCGGCACTTATTGCATACAATGACAATCCGGTCACAAGGGTTCCAAGGGCTCAGAGAAGGATAGCGGAAGGAGACCCACTGAACAGCTGTTAGGAGAGAGATCGCTCAAAAAAATATCCCAACACTATGGTTGATTACAGAATTCAGAAAATATATCTGGCATCGATTTTTTTTAGAAAATAATGATCTGGCAATCTTCGTGTCACGTGACAAGAAGGTTGCCAGATATCACTAATTTCTAAAAAAAATCGTTGCCAGATATTTTTTCTGAATTCTGTAATCAACCATAGTGTTCGGATATTTTTTGAGCGACTGTAACCATCCAGTCAAGGTCATCCAGTGTGTTCTTTAACGTGCACAGGATATGGCTCTCTCGCACACGTGTTCACTGTTTAACATCTCACGGACGATGGACGTTTTTCTTTCCAAGCTCATTGGGCACCCCAGGAAGTCAAAGAATTCTGTTTGGCGAAGGAGATCCATCGGAGCTCAGTTAGGAGACAGATGGATCATTTTGTTTGGCTCTTCTGCACACGGAACCACGTATTAACGCCTCGTTCTACTGTCGGCTGCCTTTCCAAGCCTATCGTTGTCCCCTTTTCTACAGAGGCCAGGGTTGAGGGTTGGCAGGGAAAATCTAAACACAGTTGGAACGCGAATCTGTAAACAAGAAACGTCAGATTATGAGCCTAGCGTGAAACCGTCCCCCCTCCTCCACAGCCTCATTCGGCTTAACGTTCCATCCGACGGATGAGGTGCTCTTTCTTATCCCTCATCGGTGTTTTGTTTCTGATCTAGAGAAAAGGTAGCCATCCACTGGGCGGCAACCGACGCACGGCATTGTCACTAGGAATTGCCGTTTCCTCTGCTACTTCGCTCACCTGCAAGAATTTTCCCGCGGAATTTTACGAGTCAGCTAACTTTGCGCGCGCATCAAAAGCGGTGGTCAAACACCTAAACAAAGCAAGACAGTTGACGAGAGCCGTGGCAAAAGTGATTAAGGGCTTAACGTCATTAGCAGGCAGGGCGTGCAGGAAGGGTTGGGTTGTTTGGGTTGTTTTACCTCTGAGCGGCACTTTTTTGTACCCCATGGACTAAATGGCCAGGTCACATGGACCCCGAAGGCTCAAAGAAGGTTGGGGAGGGGACCCACTGGAACAGCTGTTAGGAGACAGATGGTAGCCTCCCGTCAAGGCCATCCAGCGTGTTCTTTAACGTGCACAGCGTATGTCACTCCCGCACAAGGGGCCACGGCTTAATGTCCCATACGACGGACGGCGGCCTTTCCAAGCCCATCGGTGTCCCCTACTGACCGTGGGCAGGGTGGGGAATTTTTGTGGAGATAAATCTCAACGCTGACCCAGCTGGGACTCGAACCTGGGAACTACAGATTACGAGCCTGGCGCGCTACCGACTGAGCCACCCCCATCCCGTGCAGGCAGGGGAGATGCCGTTTGGGAATCTCCCTCTTCAATCTGTGGGTGACATTGCCGAGGCCGATGCCTTCGTTGCTTGCCAGTAAACGCTGTCTCACAGAGAATGCAAGGAAGAATATTTTAATGCGTGTTAGTGTGCGGCCGTTGCTGACCAGTGGACCCCTACCTTAAACCAGAAAATCGAGAGAGGAAAAATGTGCAGGTCTTCTTGGCGATCATCGCGGTCATTGTGAACACCATTTCGATTCGTTCGTCTCCGAAAAACGTTTCAGGAAATCTCAAAAGTAAGATTGAATTAATTCCCGCGTTTTGAAGGGCGAATGGGAACTTCGTTAATCATCGTCCTACCTAATTTAATTACAGACGAAAATAAGATGAAGGAGCATAAGGGATGTTGCTCCACAGTGAAACATTTGAATGAAGTTTATGTGTCTTTGAGAAGTTAACTGGAGACTAGGAAGAAAGAATCGGACTTAGTTACTCTTAATCAATGTAACAAGAAAGCTGAGTACATTAGTAGTGAGTTCCCACCTGTGTTTTCCCCCTATGACATCATTGACCAAGCCCCATTATTAATAATTCATAATTGATAATTAATAATTAATTAAAAATTAATTAATATTTTACCCCCTTTATTAAAAATTCATTCCCCCTTTATTAAAAACCAGTAGCGCCATCTAGTGTATATGATGAGTACTATATTTAGAAAAGCCCTCAATTTTGTCGTAATTTTTCCAATTTTTGACTTCCCCTCATTAAAAAAACACTTTATCAAAAGTTTCGCCTCCTTTATTAAAAAGCCCCCTTTTATTAAAATTCCCTCCCCTTTATTAAAAAAACCTTATCAAAAGTTCTGCCCCCCTTTATTAAAAACCCTATCATAGCTGCCTTCTTGGTTGACCCACCTGTATTTTTAAGCCCCCCTTTTTAAAGATCCCCTGCTTCACCCACCTGTATTTTTTAATCCCCCTTATCAAAAATCCCTCCCCTTATTAAAAAACTCTCTTACATGAACACGAAATTTCTAGGTCTTATAAATCAACTCCCAAATATTTTTATACTTTAACGTGGTAGTTGTATGTTCCCTGTATTTATTGCGAATTTTTATTAATTAAAACACTACCATAACCGACACCTCCCTTTATTAATATGTACCCTTTATCAAAAGTTTCACTCCTTTATTAAAAAACTCTCTTACATGAACACGAAATTTCTAGGTCTTATAAATCAACTCCCAAATATTTTTATACTTTAACGTGGTAGTTGTATGTTCCCTGTATTTATTGCGAATTTTTATTAATTAAAACACTGCCATAACCGACACCTCCCTTTATTAATATGTACCCTTTATTAAAAGTTTCACTCCTTTATTAAAAAAATCCTTATCAACCTGCCCCTTGATTAAAAAAAACTTTTGTAGCGAATTTTATGTGAACCAGTGACACTGGAATCACTCAATTTCCATAAGAATATACTATTTATTAAATTGTGAATTTTTATTCCTTATTAATTAAACACTTATCAAAACTGACGGCCCCTTTATTAAAAATCCCCCTTATGAAAAGTACCGCCCCCTTTTTATTAAAACTTCCCCCTCACTGATCACAAACTCGTGAATAAGTCCCTTGGTTTCTATCCTCGTCTGAAATTTTCCAAGTCCAACTAATCTTTTTGGGTGGCAACAACAAGTGTGCAGAACGCGTGATACAGGTCTCTTTCTTATCGAGTGGGGGTCAAGAGGGTGATTGCAGATCAAACTGCGGATGCACACTGTCTGCAGCGCAGTATTTGCATTTGTTGCTGATAAGATCTGAATTTGTATTTAATATCTACGAGCTTTAACCGCGCCAGAGCGAGTGACGGTTCTTATCACTACATTGTCAAAGGGGCAACACAAGGGTTCACGGTTTGAACTCTCGATACATGCTATCAGAATTGCAATATTTGCGTTTGCTGCTGATAAACGATTTCCTTCATTAAAAATAGAAGCTAAGTAAATAATTCGGATGGTGCTTTACTCCCAATGTTTACTTGAACGTATCTTTCCCATGAGGGGTTTATCAGATACCGGTAAAGGTCACTGTTTTGCTCGACCTTGTTCATGTCAAAAGATGTATCTTGACCCCCAAGGGTGTTTATGAGATAACATTTGAGATTATATAAGCTCGTACACAACCCGCCACGTCATTCCTTACTGTTACTCTGTGCTGATAGTAAGAATTTTGAAGTTATTTCATCTTTGCTTGCTAGTCAGAAGTTTGCTATTAGTTTTGCCTTTAGAAGTCTGCCGTTGCAAGATGTCCAACGTACCTGCATTTAACGCATAGTGAGAGGAGCGTAGATGACACCACCTTAATCGCATTTAATCACTTGCTCTCGCAAGTGAATCAGCTGGAAGCAATCACCGAACATCCGTTGACCACCGAATGTCCAGAGGCGAAAAGACCCCGCTTGCTACCTATCCAGGGGAGGGGGGCGGAAGCACGTCTAGTATCTGCTATTGCAGGACAGACGAACTGTGCTTACATCCCAGCTCACCCATTGGATGTTTCATTGGCTGGGCCTTCATCAAGGTCTACTGCAGAGGACGTCGCCTTGCCGCAGCGCTCCATCGTTCGATGGGTGGAACGACCTTTGCTGGACTCTCCCATTCCTCACACGATACATACGAACATGAGGAATTTAAATTCCGCTAAATTCAAAACTCAATTTGTGTCAACTAATGTGCATCTTGGTGGCATGATGGCGTCGAAGCACATAATTTTCTGCCGACTTTCCGGAACTTGCATACCAGATTATTTTGTGATCTTGTACCCCAGGGCCAATACACATACATCTAGTGTTTCGATCGGCCTCTATCAAGAATGACGTTAATCTTCCTCTGTGTAAGAGAAATGAACTGACTGAGGAGTGATTAATTATGGCTCTAGAACGAGTCATTCAATCGAACTAAGGAATCGGACCCCATAGCCAAACGGAGTTTGATTTCGTGTGCGCCGATCTGGATCGTATCGGTCGCAGAGGTAAACGCCATGCACCTGAAACTCGCAATCTCGCCGATATGGAATCGTTCTTAAAGAATAAAAAAGCTATCGTAACGATCCAAAACAATGACGATACGTGTCTTGCTAAGAGCTCTAATGGTGGCTAGAGAATTGAACTTGAAAAAACGAGATTTGCCTAACCAATACGAAGGTGTGAGAAGAAGCCATCTCAAACTGCAACTCGCCGAAGCCCTTCAACTACATTGAGCTGCAGGTGTTCCCCTTGCTCCATGTGGTATACCGGAGGTCAAGCTCTTCCAACAGCATTGTCACCCGACTTTCGTATCGGCCAAAGATTGCTTCCTCCCTGTGTTTGTAGGACTGAGGCTCCCCAGAGTCTCTTTACACTTTACTGTGATCATCATTTTGACGTCATCGCTACTCCTGAAGGACTTTTCGTATGAATAAATTATGCACTACCTGTTTAAAGGCCTACAACCGTACAGGTCATGCATGTAAAGGCACTTGCAACCGGTGTCTGACGCAGGATGTCGTCCACAGTGGAGACCCCCTTCTGTGACCTCACTGTAGTATGTATTTGAGAGGTCCTGATTGCTTTCAGGCGCATCTACAGTTATCCTGCCAGCAACGTCATCGCTGCACAAAGTGCATGGACATTTATGATCCGAAAAAGAAGCACCTGTGCCGTGAAAATAAACTTCAGTTTGTTGAACCACTGAAATTAAAGCCAGTGGAGCAAAACTATATTTATTTTGACATTGAAACGGTTCAACTGATGGACGGCGTATTAAAGCCTATCCTGTGTGTGGCGACTTATAAAGCAGAAGATGAGTGGAGTGTAATATCGTTTCCTGACGTTAATAAATTTATGGACTAGCTCCTGAGTGAAACACAGCCCGGTAAGTAACGATTTTTGAACACGACCATCATAGCTCACAATTTCCGTGGGTTTGACGGTATGTTTGTGATTGATTATCTCTATCGTCATCTGCTGAAACCGGACCTAGTATTTCAAGGGTCGAAAATTCTAGGTATTTTCCTCGATGGACTGAAAATTCGATTCATCGATAGCTTTTCGTTTATCCAGGCACCTTTGAGGACATTTACCAAAACCTTTCATGTGGAAACTGTGAAAGGATATTTCTCGTTCGAGTTCGTCAAGGAAGATAATCTTCAGTATGTGGGTATTAGGCCTGAAGATATGAATTCCACTACACGTGCTGAATTTGACTGCTGGTATGCCTCTGTGTCCCTCCAAGAATGGGACTTTCAGAGAGAACTTTTTTATTGTGAAGCCGATACGGTTTTACTTCAGAAGAGCTGCGAGAAATTCCGTCTAGATTTCATTGCACTAACGGAAGTCGACCCATTTGCAGAAGATCTCACTAGTGCCGGCGCATGTCAGCGGGTATTTCATGGAAAATTTCTACAAAAGAATGTGTTAGGTGTCCCCCCCCCCCCAAAAGACTACTCAGCCAGCAATGAGAGGCAGTCGCTGAAAGCGCTGGCCTGGCTGCAAAACGAGGCTGAGAAAAACAACATCGCCATTCAAACGGCTCGCTCGCCTCAGGGGGAATTTAAAATTTCCAAATTTAAATTAGATGGTATTTGCCATGCCACTCATACCATCTTTGAAGCGATGGGTTGCTGGCATCATGGATGCATCCAGTGCTTTCGCCTCGAGGTCATCCAGTCTGTGGAAAAAAAACATTTTCAGCTCTCTATAATAGAACTCTTGATCGGCTTGGAGCGATAAAACTGTTGATGTTGGATCATGAAATGAAGGTCATGTGGGAACATGACTTTGATCATTTACTGCGCACGGATCAGACATTGGCCACCCTATATAGAAATATTGAGTCTATCAGGAGAATCGGTGCTCGGGATTTTCTGTTCGGCGGGAGGACGGACTACGCTTCCGAGGACCAAGGCGTAGTCCTCGATTACTATGACGTGAATTCTTTATACCCAGCTGTGTGCAAAAAATCTCCCTACGGCAAAGGACATCTACGAAGGATCACACAGGACTTTGTCTATGACGTGGACTTTTATTTCTGGGTGATGCACGGAACCGTCCTTCCACCCACCGATCTCTTCATACCCGTGCTCCCGTTCAAGGCCAACGGTAAGCTCCTGTTCCCCCTCTGCAGGACCTGTTCTGAAGGACAACTGGCGCCCCCTTGTGTACATTCCATGAAACAGCGAGCCCTAACTGGATCATGGTGCACCTTTGAAATTTACACCGCTGTGAGAGCCGGGTACAAGCTCGTGAAGATATACGATGTGTGGCACTTCGATTCCGTGATGCAGTACGATTCTGCCAGCAAAAAAGGGGGTATCTATGTTGGTTACATAGATACCTTCCTAGGTGTAAAGCAGAGGTACACCGGTTTCCCTCCAGACGTCAAAACAGACGACGAAAAAGAGGCGTTTTGCGATGCTTTTTTTCAGGCGGAAGGGGTTCGAATCCTTCCATCTGAAGTGAAAAACAACCCCATCTCGAGGCAGAGCTCAAAAATTTTCCTCAACTCCGCTTGGGGTAAGAATGCGGAGAATCTCGCCCGGACACATACCACCATAGTGAGCTGCCCTGTCCAGTATATGGAACTTTTAACGGACGCCTCCCAAATCGTCACAGATATTGCTCCCATCAATGCAGATGCCGTTCTGGTGAGTCATCGGCCGATTGACGAGGCAACTCCTGCAAACCTGAAAGGTAACCTTATTCTAGCTACTATGCTATGGTGACGACTCATGCGCTGCTCGAATTATATACTCTCTTATCGGAACTTGGTCGTAGAGCTCTCTATTCCGACACTGACTCGGTGATTTTCACAACAAATCCTTCTGATACCTTCATCCCTCCACAGAAGGACAGTTTCTTGGATCGTGGTTGTCAGAAATCAGATCAAAATATGGTGCCAGTGTACGAATCACCGACACGTGGGAGCGGCAACTAAAAGCTATGCATTGAGACTTAGCAATGGAAATGAGATTTTTCGTGCCAACCAGCTAAGTCTCACGCAGAAAAACCGTGAAAAGTACAATTTTCACTTGTTGAAATCGATGGTATTGGAACACTCTCCAACCAGCGAGACTTTTGAAGTTCCCTTCAATGTCGTGTGCAATAAAGTGCAGGCCTCGCTAGTTAACAAACCCATGATCAAGAAATTCAAGGTGAATTTAGATAAATGGTATCTTCCCCCTGACGAAACTGTTTCTGTACCATACGGGGATACAACGACCTTGCACTAGACAATCTTATCGACCTGATGGATGTTAAATAATTTTGTAATTGTGTAAATATAATGTAGTTTTAAGTTATTTTTATATGATTTGTTGAAAAATATGCCTAGCGAGTGATGACAATTTTTTTCTAGCAGTCACCGAGGCGAAGCAGAGTGCTAAGCCAATGATCTGCACTGCGCGCTTCGCAGGATGAATGATTCCAACTAAGGTTTTCAAAAAGGATAGACGTGTTTTCTATGCTCTCTGATTCAGTGATTTTCAGTGTTTTAAAGTGCAAAAATGGATATCAGGCTCAATAGAACCTTCAAACTAAGTCGTATAGGTCAAACTTACGAATCAATTGTGACATCTCTGGCCAACCTACTTCAACCTTCCTCGATCTCTATCGCCCAAAGCATAAACAAATCCACCACGATAGTGACCTTCTCAAGCGAGGAATGTGCGGAATTATTTTACCTTCAACCCACAGGACTATTTCAACGGATATTCGGTTATTTCTACTCGTGTAGGCACCCCTGTGAAAAAAATATCTATCGCCAAATTACCCTTCTTCGTTTCAAATCATGAGATTGCCTCTGCTCTGGAACCCTTCGGCAAAGTAAATAGTATTCATGACGAACAGTCTCGATCTACTGGGATTAGAATCCATCCGAACAGGAACCAGGGTAGCCGTCCTAGAAATGAAGAAGCCGGTCCCCAATTATCTTCAATGCCACCATAGTAGGGGGAAAGTGGGGGTTCTGGAACAGAGGCGGATCAGTGTTAATCCTATGGCATCCACCTTCGTGTATTTCAAAGTGGACGCTGGCCTTTTTTCTTCACACATACAGGTCAATATTTCCCCTCAATATTTTACATAATTTCAAAAATTTGTTTTAAAATCAGATATTTCTTTTCATTTTCCCGATTTCCTTTTAATTAATTTTTTTAAATTTTTTTTAAACCAATAGCATTGTTTCTTTTCGTTTCTGCAGGACAGTCTTTTATTTCAGTTTCTGCGGGATAGTCCTTCCTGTTTAAATACGACATCCATCAGTCAGATTTCTCATTCTGTTGTCAAACGTTGACAGTGACGGTTCTCTGCGTCTCCGTGATTTTTCCAACTGTTAGAAGCCAATAGTAATAGTTCTCGACGTCCTTAATAGTATAAATACGACATCCATCAGTCGGATTCCTCATCCTGTTGTCAGACGTTGACAGTGACGGTTCTTGCTGCTGTGTCTCCGTGATTTTTCCAACTGTTAGAAGCCAATAGCGATAGTTCTCGACGTCGTTGTATAGCATAAATCAGCTATTTTACAACTCACTGCTACATAATGCATCAATGTGATATATGTGAGAAGGCTTTCACACTCAAGACAAATCTCATTCGTCATATGAGAAATCACGATGGAAATAACCTGTTTAAGGGCTCTGAATGCGAATCAACATTCTCAAGGAGAGATGACGTCCGACGTCACGAGTTATCCCCACACCTCCAGGAAAACCTACAAATGTGAAGAATGTGCAATGGAGTTTGGGAGAAAAGACAGTCTTTTGCGCCATCAAAGAAAACCCCACAATAATAAGCGAAAACGTTCTGAAGATGAAAGGATTCCCCAGAAGAAACAAAAACCAGACCCTGAAGACCCCTGCCAGTTTACAGAAGAAATGAAAAGGACCCTGTCAACACATAAACTGATGGCAACGGAAGAAACATCTGTTGATCTCACCTTTTTCCTTGAATCCTCGCGGGAGTCACTCCTAACTCATCTGAAAGAAGAATTGACTTCGAAAGGTAGCATTAAATGGTACCTTGTCGTGCAAGTGTGCTTCAGGCGAAAAGTCTCCCCTTCTACCTTCGAACACTGTACCCAGTTTTCCGAAGTAACTGTGTCACAAGTCTTCCTACGTCATCCCTAAACAGAGAACTGGATTCAGCGTGTAAGAAGATAAAGATCTCATTTGAAGAATTTGAAGGAGCACATAGTGGATGGACACTGGATGCCGTACTCCACGCTGAAATGAACATTGGAAAATATATCCCTCTTGCAGGATCTAATTATATCCCTACTCCAAGAGAATTACTCTTAAAACACGCTATTGTCAATGTATGTAATTCTGACCAAAAATGTTTTGTCTGGTCTGTTTTAGCCTCTTTGTATCTTGCCACAGATAATCCACAACGTCCTAACAATTATATACATTTAGAAGAAAAATTAAACACATCTGGCTTAATTTTCCCTGTTACAATAAATCAAAAAAATACCTAAATTCGAAAAAATGAACAATATTTCTGTTAATGTTTTTGGATATGAGAAAGAGGTGTTCCCACTCTACATCACACCATTCAGATTTAAAGCGCAAACAAATCTCCTTCTGTTATCGGATGATGAAAAGCAGCATTATTGCTCCATTAAAAATATAAGTAGACTTCTCAGTCCTCTCACCAAACATAACGGTGTAAGTTTCTACTGTGATTACTGCCTTCATCGTTTAGCAAATAAATCACTCTTGAAGGATCATGTTCCCTATTGTCAAGAACATGGACCCCAGAGAGCAGAATTTCCAACTGAAGAAGAGAAATGGCTGAAATTCGCAAATTTCAAGTTTCAGCAGCCCGTTCCATACGTGATTTATGCCGACTTTGAATCATTCCTAGTGAAAGTGAACATTTGTATGCCTAACCCTGCAAAATCTCACACCACTATCATGGCAAATCATGAACCCTGTGGATTTGCATATCTTGTTGTTCGGCCTGACGGCTGCAGCTATAAACCTCCAGTAATTTATAGAGGTCCTAATGTAGTAGAAGAATTTTTAGAACGTTTGCTAAAGAAGAAGAAAACATCAAAAATTTACTGTCGATGATAAAGACAATGCAACTCTCGAATCATGAAGAGAAACTGTTTCACAACTCTACTGACTGTCATATTTGTAAGCGTGTCCTAGAACAGATCGCGTGAGAGATCACGATCATATAACAGGTAAATTCCGAGGTGCTGCCCATAATTCCTGTAATCTGAACTTTAAGTTAACCAATAGGATTCCAGTTATCTTTCACAACCTAAAGGAATATGACAGCCATCTTATTATGCAAGGAATCGGCAAAATCAAAAATAAGAAGATTAATTGCATTCGCAATAACATGGAAACATACATAGCCTTCTCCCTGGGGACATTACATTTTATAGACTCCTATCAGTTTTTAAGCACATCTCTTGAGAAGCTAGTAAATAATTTATCACCAGGTGAGTTCCATATTTTAAAGGACCACGTTGAACCCGAAAGGCTACATCTGGTTCTGAGAAAAGGAGTTTACCCCTATGATTATATCGACAACAGTGAAAAGTTTGAAGAAGCAGTATTACCACCACGTGAAGCATTTGACAACCAACTCACAGAAGAAGCGCTAGGGGAAGAAGACTACACGCATGCAATAAGAGTTTGGAATGCATTCAACATAAAAAATCTAGGCCAGTATCATGACTTGTACCTGAAGACTGACGTGCTCCTCTTAACTGATGTTTTCGAAAGTTTCAGAAAACTATGCATCAGATACTATGAAATCGATCCCTGTCATGTTTACACAGCTCCTGGATTAGCCTGGCAAGCATGCTTAAAAATTACAAATGTAAATCTTGAGTTGATAACTGACCCTACAATGTACCTTTTCCTGGAAAAAGGCATACGAGGGGGAATTTCTGCAATCGTCTTAGTACAGCAAACAACAAGTATTTGGACACCTATGATCCTCAGTTGCCCTCTAAATACATTATGTACTATGATGCCAACAATCTTTATGGATGGGCAATGTCACAATGTCTCCCTCAAAGCGATTTTCGATAGCTTAACCCATTTCTTCCCAGTCCAATCAGTACGCAACACTTGGGAAGAAATGGGTTGATAAAGAAGAAATAGCAGATCTAGATATTACAGCAGTTGCTGATGATTCGAATAAAGGGTTCATATTGGAAGTTGATTTAGATTATCCAGTTTCTCTACATGACAAGCATAATGATTACCCACTAGCCCCTGATAAACTTCAGATTACCAGCAGCATGCTATCACCATATTGTCAAGAGGTTGCCCAAAGCCATGGAATAAATACAAGTGAATCAGTCGTGAAATTAGCCCCCAAATCTAAATTCTAAGGAAAAATATGTCCTTCATTACCGTAATATGAAACAATATTTAGCCTTCAGTATGCAGCTGAAGAAAATACATCGTGTTTCAGAATTTAATCAGTCTTGCTGGCTAAAACCATATATAGAATTTAATACAGATCAGCGGAAGAAAGCTAGAAACGACTTCGAAAAGGATTTCTTCAAATTGATGAATAATGCTGTTTGGAAAAACGATGGAAAATTTGAGAAATCGAGTGAAAATTGAATTGACTCAGAGCCTGAAGAGAGTATGTAAACTCGTAGCATCACCTGCTTTTCATGCTTCTCGTGTTTTTGACAACGACCTCGCATGTGTACAATCAAAACAAACTAAATTGAAACTCAACAGGCCTATTTATGCTGGTTTCAGTATTCTAGATATTAGTAAACTATTGATGTATAGCTTTCATTATGACTATATTAGCCAAAAATATGGAGAAAAAGCTAAATTATTTTTCACTGATACAGATTCACTGTGTTACGAGCTTCAAACCGAGGACGTGTATGCCGATATGAAAGCCGCTATAGATCATTTTGATATGTCCGACTATCACATAGATCATGTTTTACATAGTATGCATAATAAAAAGGTACTAGGTAAAATGAAAGATGAACTTTCAGGAGTACCTATCAAAGAATCTGCGGGCCTTCGTTCTAAAATGTATTCTCTTCTGAGTTTACATGAGGAGAAGAAGACGGGGAAAGGAGTCCCCAAACACATCGTGAAAAGAACCCTTCGTCATAAGAATTACAGAGACTGCTTGATAAACAAATCACCTTGTCGAGTAGATTTGACAAGGATTCAAAGTAGCAACCATCATCTTCATACAGTGAAAGGTGTAAAACTTGGTCTGTCACCATTTGATGATAAAATATATATTTTAGAAAATGGTTATGACACCCTTTCATACGGTCACTACAAAACGATGAAAAAAATAATATTACAGGAAAAACGAATATTTCACTCTGATTTTTAATATGTTTGAGCTATTTATGTATAAAAATATGATAATTTTATCCGAATGTATGCATATAACCCCTATATATGTAAAAATATTGCATGTAGACAGCTGTATGTAAAACCATTTGCTCTGTTAACCTACATTTTTGTAAGCAGACTGTAAAATATATCTATAATCAATGTGAATAAAGCATCATTGTGAAATGTATAAAATTGTAAACCAATGGAAATCATTACATGTGTAAAACTACGCATTGTCATTGTATCACCCAATACTTTGAAATCAATAAAAATTTTAGAATGAAATATATGTGTCGTCTGAATTTCTGAATCTTATCTTTAGCAAGTGTGGAGGTAAACAAGCGTTAGCGTCACTTCTCACGTGACTTTTTCTGGTGGCGCTGTGCTGCTGACTCGTTTCCGCAGCTTGCATCGCGTTGTAACATGCCTGAGGAATCAGCTCGCTCACTGGGAGAAAACCCTTCTGGGAATCCATTTCTGGGATTATACTTATAATAAAAGGTTGGTAATTCTCTAAATTTTCATGGTTTATCAAACATTACTTTTAATTTCACGATGTAGTAACGTTCTCAAGTATTATGAAGTGATGAAAATATAAGATTTCCTTTCAAAGTTGCCTGGAGACGCTTGCTTGCTTAGCCAATTACACTACCCGGAACGAGCCACCTCAAAATCAACGTTTTTCTTTTTTTAAGCAATCACCTCTCAAAAGTGGATGACTTCAATAAATGCACCGAATGCTGTGTTTATGAGAAAATTATCAGCACGGAATGAAATTCTAATTTTTACTTTGCAGTGACGAGAATTTTATGTAGATTTTTACAGAGAAATAATCAAAATTATTACATCAGTCATTTGGCGATAAAATGTTTTAGAGCAGATTTTACTAATATTAATACTTTACAATAAAGGAAAAGGATAATTTCCTGTATGTAATACAGAGGTGTACAGACGAATTTTATTTCCTATGAATAAAAAAAAATAGGATTTTCATACTGTTATTCGAATTACGCAGTTAATAATTGTTTTACTTTGTAATGTTTCCATGACAAAAAGTATGATGTAATTTAATGAGTAATTTTATGAGATTATTTATGAGTAATTTAATTAAAAATAACGTTTTTTTCCTAATTTCATAGAAAATTAAGGGGATTTCATCATAAAATTTAAGTGATTTAAAGAAAAAGAGAAAATCCATAAAAATTAGATTTTTTTCAATTACAGAGGTGAAATATCGTTTCACGTGAACGATAACGTGAATTTTCTGAATGCTCATGATGAAAACACGTCCTTCACGATACAGAGTCTCTTCACTTTATGAACACTAGGATGATAACGACGTCGTTTTATCTCTTTTCCTCCCTGCAGCTTGGAACTGGCATGCTGAAACAGGTCTACACCATCTTCACGCAACCCTGCTTTGGCAGCTGTTTTGAAGTTTTGCCTTTGAGCCATCTCTGAAACAAACTGTAGCCCACCCTTACGTAGGGTGGCCAGCACTGGTCGTACGAGAGGGCTGATGAAACATCCAATAGTGTCAAAGATGCTACCGAGCCCATAACCTGTCTGATAACGAGGGCCCCTGAACACACCTTGTCCCGTTTGGCTCTTGTAGTAGCTCACATAGATGTCTGCAGAAGGGGGAACGAATTTAACCCTCATGGCAGAAATGTAACTTGACTAAAACTTTACCAAATTTAAAATGCAGGGGTTCTCCTGTATCGGTATGAAGGAAGATTCTCACACTCTCGAAACTGTTTCTTGCCAGGGGGTAAGTAATCAGGTTGTTGATACACTGCAACGATGGCTTCGTTATTACTGGTTCTGACAGCAGGATTCACAACACGCAACAGTTCATCATGAGTATCACCTAACAACTGGGGGCGGGGGTGGCTCAGTCGGTAGCGCGCCAGGCTCGTAATCTGTAGTTCCCAGGTTCGAGTCCCAGCTGGGTCAGCGTTGAGATTTATTCTCCGCAAAATTCCCCGCCCTGCCCACGGTCAGTAGGGGACACCGATGGGCTTGGAAAGGCCGCCGTCCGTCGGATGGGACGTTAAGCCGTGGCCCCGTGTGCGGGAGAGCCATACCCTGTGCACGTTAAAGAACACGCTGGATGGCCTTGACGGGAGGCTACCATCTGTCTCCCAACAGCTGTTCCAGTGGGTCCCCTCCCCCAACCTTCTCTGAGCCTTCGGGGTCCATGTGACCTGGCCATTTAGCCCATTGTGTGCAAAAAAGTGCCGCTCAGAGGTAAAAAAACCCAAAAAACCCAACCTAACAACTGAGGTGCAATCAGGTCTGAATACAAATAAATACCGTACATTCCTCTGTTCATATCGATGGGGTAGTCACCCATGGCTTTATTCAGTGGAATATCTAATTTAGTAATTCCTAGCATGTCTCCTAATCATGGGTTTGTTTGAGGAAATTTAATGAAATGTGACTTGTCTGTATCCATCAATATGGTGTGATCTGCCTGTTGCTTCAAACGGTAAGCTTTTCTCAACTTGTAGGGTAACACCTGATTCATCGCATCGAATAATGATTCAGCAGTTTCGTATCGTCCGTGGGGTACCTTTCGTTCTTGGAAACTACCAGGTGGAATCACGTAGAAATAACAGTTATCATCTATATCGAATGTTGCAGTATTGCAAAGTTTGCTAGTAAATCGTTGGTAGAAGGGTTTGTCAACTTCTCCCTCACTGACAAACAAAAGCCTGCTGAAATTCGCTTTAGGGAACATTAAACCGTATCCCTCACTCGGTTTGAATACCCAGTAACCACTGTTATAGGACACCATTATTTCTTTGGGGAGCTGTGTGGAGAGGTGAGACAACAGTTCCATTCGTGTTATTCTACCAGGTTTAAGCTTGATATTCCAGTATTCTTCAAAGGGAGCAGGAGCATAATATTCATATGTGTCATTAGAACTGTCCACATTGTACCAGCTCACGGGTAAGTGAACTTCTGCTATTCCCACTTTCCATTTTCCCACTAGTCTTAGGCGTTGTGCTAAACGAACCGTGAAATCACTCTATGAATTGTTTGGGTAAATATTCTGACTAGCTATGGAGGGAAGGGTCAGGTGGAAACTATTCATTTTTTAGGAATCCACAAAGATTTGGAATAACCGCGAAATTTGACCAGTGCCTTTCGACCTTTTCTCTCGATTATTTACCCAACAGTGTAAAGTTCGGGTTCTATCACTTTTTGAAATTCCGATTTCTAGAATGTGCCCTTCAACTCTCCCTCGGAATTCCATATGACGTATACAGGGGGCTGACATTGTAACACCTTGTCGACTATAAGAAAATTTTCGGCCCACAAATGCGTACCTGCCTTCTTGAAGGGTACTTTTAGACTGGCTAGTCGAACTGTGTCCCCCACTTTAAATGCTGGTTTTTCTTTTGCTTTGGTTGGATTACCGTAGAGTCATACCCACACAACGTCTTCATTGTGTAAGGTCATGTCCTCGGGAGCCATATCGTGTGCTCTATGAACTGTGGCATTGTATCCTTGTACAACATGTTGCAGCACCTCCAAGTACCAGTATGTGTTATTGTGTGTACAATATCACCCCAGTCTCTCGCGTAGTGTGCTTTTCCATCTCTCCACCAAAGCTGCTTTTTTGTCAGAGTAGGTGACAAAGAATCGAATACCTTTCTTTTTCAGGAATTTCTGGAACACTCTGTTGGTAAATTTGGTACCTTGATCCGTGTTTAAATTCATGGGAGATCGCCCCTTGGAAAGGATTTTTTTTAAAGCCGGCACCATTTCTTTCCCTGTTTTTGTCTTCATAGGCACCGCTCACCCGTAACTTAAGAACACATTGATGACCGTTAATATGTAACGATAACCGTCATTGAAGCGAGTTAGATTTCTTACAACTACGAGATCGGCTTGCCATTGTTCGTCTAACCTGTGACGTAGGTACGATTTCTGGGAAATGTCCGACGCAGGGGCTTGTGTAAGTTGTAGGCGGGTTGCTTTTCTAACCATTCTAGGACGAGTTTGAGTGGCAGCCCTGTATTCAGAGCTGACTTTTTTACACTACCGAATTTCAAGGTCGAAATAATGGGTTTCCAAAGTTTTGCTTTCTGCTGCACCCAAACGTCGTATCCCACCAGGTTTTGCCATTAGTGTAATGAAAGTGTAACACCTGTAACTGTAGGGATGTCTCCTATAAACTGTCTGATGTCCACTGTTAAGTAACATACGCTAATTTTGTATTCACTGCCTAAGGCTTTTGACTCTCCACACTGAATATTTTTACTAGGGGCCAAAAGTTCTGATACAAGCACCACTATCGTTAACACTGCTATGATTACACTTCCCACACTAGCTAACACCTTCTCTCTCCTATCCATACTAAGACTAAAATGACATAGGATGAAAAGACAGACACATTATATAGGTTACAATTATTTATTTAACTAATGTATACGTTTCATTTTTTGCATCGTCGACAACAGTATTATATTTCAGAGTACACACAAATCCAGAATCTACAAAATTCAACAGACCTCGTTTTCAGGCCATATCCACAAACACTTGTGCCAAGGCATTAATATCCAAGTCACCAGACCATCCCAAGATGGTCGGTAGTTTTTCTTCAGGTTGAAGTCCATCTAACAGAATCAGACATGTTAATTCTTGTTGGAAAATGTCCACCAATAGCTGATAAACACACTCGGGTCCCTCGAAAACAGGACCCAGCAGGAAGGGTAGAACTGATTCGGAATGTTCTATAATAGCAGTACGGAGATGGTGATCTTTGAGAGTTCCACACATGTTATGCACGACGCCTATCACTTCATCTACGTGGATAGCCAACATAAACCACTGCGACGCGTTCAGAGTTATACTGCGACTCACAACACAGAAATGTAGAGTTCTTGTGGCAGTTGATTGTTTGATGAAGTCGACACAGCGTCCACCACCTTCATTGCAGTACATGTATGCACGTAAATCGGGCATCACATGCCATGTCTGTTGATCGGGACCGATTTTCACTTGGTCCTCTATGTGGGGCACCGTGGCACACAAAGCCTCCCATTCAGATATGGAGAGGGTAACCCTTGTAGGTGTAGGGTAGATGAATTCACCGTTTTCATATTTCTTGTAGCGTTGTATGTGCACAGAAAACTTATTTTTGAACAGCGAAAGCACAACGTAAACTTCTTCACCAAGACACTACGCATCTGGATTGCTAGCCTGCATCATGGACAATGAAGCACACGGCGGTTGCCCCACTTTTTAAAGTGAAAAAGCAGTGCCACCTGGGACAAACAATCAGGACCATCGGTTTTTTCAGGAAATATAATAAGCCAATAGGAGGCGATGGAGCGATTGGACTTTGTAATTATTCTGAGTATTGCATCACCCATTCAGTGAGGGGTTGCCACCGAAAGTTTAGTTGGTCTATGCAATTATTTTGAGGATTGCATCAACCATTCTGATCGTTGCCACCCAAAGTTTAGCCAATAGGAGGCGATGGAGCGATTGGACTTTGTAATTATTCTGAGGATTGCATCACCCATTCAGTGAGGGGTTGCCACCGAAAGTTTAGTTGGTCTATGCAATTATTTTGAGGATTGCATCAACCATTCTGATCGTTGCCACCCAAAGTTTAGCCAATAGGAGGCGATGGAGCGATTGGACTTTGTAATTATTCTGAGGATTGCATCACCCATTCAGTGAGGGGTTGCCACCGAAAGTTTAGTTGGTCTATGCAATTATTTTGAGGATTGCATCAACCATTCTGATCGTTGCCACCCAAAGTTTAGCCAATAGGAGGCGATGGAGCGATTGGACTTTGTAATTATTCTGAGGATTGCATCACCCATTCAGTGAGGGGTTGCCACCGAAAGTTTAGTTGGTCTATGCAATTATTTTGAGGATTGCATCAACCATTCTGATCGTTGCCACCCAAAGTTTAGCCAATAGGAGGCGATGGAGCGATTGGACTTTGTAATTATTCTGAGGATTGCATCACCCATTCAGTGAGGGGTTGCCACCGAAAGTTTAGTTGGTCTATGCAATTATTTTGAGGATTGCATCAACCATTCTGATCGTTGCCACCCAAAGTTTAGCCAATAGGAGGCGATGGAGCGATTGGACTTTGTAATTATTCTGAGGATTGCATCACCCATTCAGTGAGGGGTTGCCACCGAAAGTTTAGTTGGTCTATGCAATTATTTTGAGGATTGCATCAACCATTCTGATCGTTGCCACCCAAAGTTTAGTTGAACTTGGAAAATTTCAGATGAGGATAGAATGATGAGGATAGACTTATTTGGGAGTTTGTGATCGGTGAGGAGGGAGTTTAATAAAGAGGGCGGAACTTTTGATAAGAGGGGTTTTTAATAAAGGGGGTTGGAACTTTTGATAGGGATTTTTTAATGAGGGGGAGTCAAAAATTGGAAAAATTACGACTAAAAATGAGGGCTTTTCTAAATATAGTACTCATTATATACACTAGATGGTGCCACAGGTTTTTAATAAAGGGGAAGGAATTTTTAATAAGGGGGGTTAATAAAGGGGATTAATTATTAAATATTAAGTAATTTTTAATTAATTATTAATTATGAATGTTAATAAGGGGGCGTGACTTGTGACGTCATAGGGGTAAAGCACAGTGCGTGTGGGGTGCCATGTTGTAAGGTCACTACTTACATTAAATAGACGAAGAAATAAAAGGATCAACATTTGCCTTTGTCAGTCGGGTAGTGGAAATTACGAAAACCCTGGCAGAAATGTAATAAAGAGTTGTAAGACGAAACCGTGAATTTTTCAATAAACAATTCACAACAGGGATTATTCAAAGCTGAAACATATATTGTCTCTCAAGTATCTGCCTGCTTTGGCGTTGTTTCTTGCAACTTCTTGGGTCTGTAATGCATATAGTTTTAAACCAAAAATAAGGTGTATTTTGCACAAGTTTCTGTAAATAATTCTATCAATTTTAATCGGTTTGTTTACTGTTCCTTAGTATTGGTAATACTGCCGTTAAATTTTTAAACCTAAATAACTGTTTAAATAAATACCCCCTCAAGCAGCTGCTTGCCACAGAGGTGTGACAGGAACCTGTCAATTTATATGACATAGTAGATCTGAGAGGATGGCAGGACCTCAGCAGAAAAAGGACACACACATCCATGCCTTACCCGGGGCTCGAACCTAGGTCCCTTAGATCAGTAGCCAAGCGCGCTAACCACGCGGCCACGGGACGGCTGTTTAAATATTGAACAATTTTTTTTAAACCGAAATGTTGCGAGATTTATTTCCCGTTTTTATCTTTAGTAACATTTTATCATAAGAAAGATTTTTAAAGATATAAAACGAAATTATCTCTATTTTCCTATCTTCTACCTGTACCTCAACTAATATCTCCTCTAAACAGCCGATGCCACTTTTGATCCTGTTTCACAGGCTTAACTTTAGGTTCCAGGTGTTGTAAGATCATGGTGAAATTAGCTTTCAATGACGGGCTAATAATCCCTCCATCCTCTTTAATTCCTCCTGCTCTTGAAGGGTGATACCTCTCATGTCCACTCCCTCTCCCTTCTCTCGACATCCCTTTGTTTGTGGGTGCGATTATCCTTTGGCCATCTGACTGTCATTGGTCAATCGCCTACCTCTCCCTACTCTGATCTATAATCTGCTTTAGTGCCGGGCTGGGCGTGGGCTGGGTCGGTTGGATGTCCCTCCAGACCGTGGGAACTTGAAGAGGGGCTTCTTTTCGCCGTTCAGCGAATCTCGATTTGAGGAGTAAAACAAACTCCACATTGGGTCTATTTTATAGCCCATGTTGTACTTTGTCAAGCCGTCCCGTGGCCGAGTGGTTAGCGCGCTTGGCTACTGATCTACGGGACCTGGGTTCGAGCCCCGGGTAAGGCATGGCTGTTTGTGTCGTTTTTCTGCTGAGGTCCTGCCATCCTCTCAGACCTTCTACTGTGGCATATAACTGACAATATAAACTGACAGGCTCCTGTCAGACCTCTGTGGCAAGCAGCTGCTTGAGGGGGTATTTTATTTTGTACTTTGTCATGTGTAACTATACCAGCCATGTATAACTTTGTTTGGTTCTTCAGAGGTGGTCTGAAACAGCCTGGATTTTTTTTTTTAATATCTATTGGTTCAGATTTATTTATTTCAGCGTGATCGAGTGGCTATAGTGCTTGGCTACAGCGCATAAAGGACCTAGGTTCGAATCCCACATAAAGAACAGACATGTTTCTGATTGGAAGAATATTATATAACATGAATATTAGAAACCAATCATATTACTACTTAGAGATGGAAAAATACAATTATCAAGCATTGTTTTGAAATTCCAAAAAAATATCGAGGTAATCTATCAAAATAGTGGACAAAATATAGAAACCTTTAAAAAAAAATTGGTCAATGATTTCAAATCGATCTTTTGAAACTGAGACTTTTCAAGATCTATATAAAATAAAAATAAATACCCCCTCAAGCAGCTGCTTGCCACAGAGGTCTGACAGGAGCCTGTCAGTTTATATGCCACAGTAGAAGATCTGAGAGGATGGCAGGACCTCAACATATTGAAAAATTTATTGTGATTTCTGTCTATAGAAAAGAATTAAAGGTGACCTCAAAAATTGCAAGCACATGTCTCCACTGGCTATTTGCTACAATATGAGAAAAACTGGTAAGTTTTAGATAACAAATTTTCTAAATAATTGTTATTTTTCATCTAAAAATCAATTTTGCTCCAAAAAAAAGAAATTCAAAGTGTGACTAATTATTCGAAAAATGCATACAAAACGCACAAGGTTTTCTGTTTTTCTTGGATATAGAAAAGCTTTTGATGCAGTTAATCACAAAATTTTCCATTAGACTATTTTCCATTAGCTTTAGGATCCTTGTGGTCTATCTCATCTGTATTTTGGAGCGGAAATGGCTCATAATCTTCAGTTCCCAGGTTCGAATCCCGCCTGGGACAGCGTTGAGATTTATTTCCGCAAAACTCCCGCCCTGATCTCACTCAGTAGCGGACACCGATGGGCTTGGAAAAGCAGCCGTCCGTCGGATAGCACATTAAGCCATCCATAGTTCGTGGACGTTAAAGAACACACTAGACGGTCTTGACGGGAGGCTGGCTCCTAACAGCTGTTCAATAGATCCCCCAACCTTCTCTGACACTTCGAAGTCCTTGCGAACTGACCATTTAGCCCATTGTGTGCAAAAAAAGTGCCAATCAGAGGTAAAACAACCCAGACCATAAGCACTCATTATGATCCTTCTGATATATCTGATTCGTCCTCTTTATAAGCTTTGAGATCCCTGTACCTATCTCACTAGGCCTCGTGAATCCCGCCTGGGACAGCGTTGAGATTTATTTATCTTCAATTCTTTTATCTTCAATCATAATTCGTTTTATCTTCAATCTCCTCGCTAGACCTGCGATCCTTGTATGGCCAATCTACTATCATGATTATTCTAACCAAACCACCAAAGGCACTGGAGTCTTTTTGCTCTGACCCATCAGGCACTGGAGTCCTTGTGTTCTGACACATCAGGCACTGAAGTCCTTGTTTTCTGACCCATCGGGCACTGGGGTCTTTTTGTTCTGGCCCATCAGGCACTGGAGTCCTTGTGTTCTGACCCATCGGGCACTGGGGTCTTTTTGTTCTGGCCGATCAGGTATTGGAGTCCTTGTGTTCTGACCCATTATCTACCAATGTGAGCTTTGAGGTTCTTGCGATTTATTTCATTGGTCCACTCTGTAAGAAAATTATTTGACCACAAGAGTGAAAGAAAAGTCAATTTGTTCGTGAACCCAGAATTGCGCTTTAAGATTTTCATGATCTGCTAGTCTGAATTTTTTTCATTCTCATGACGTCAAACGCTCTATCTTCTCGTGCCTTTCTGAGCGACCAGTTAATTTCGAAAGAATCGTCGCTCGATACAGGTGGACTCTCCATCTTCAATCTCCTGGAGGGGAAAACCTCTGACTCAATCACTACCTCCTCTCATTTCGCCGGGCTCCACCCTCTATAACGATCACGCCGATCACGAACACAACCCTCCCCCTCCAAAAAAAAGAGCAAGAAAAGACAAAGACTTTTTCTTCACGAGCAACTAGAGTTCGAAACAAAGCTCATCCGGCACGAGCTCACCTCCCACAATGCGAATCGACCGCCTTTTCCCCAACGCACGTGCGAAAGTCGCCGGTGTGCGGGATCCCGCGCTGGCAGCTCGCCAAGGCGCGGGAGCAGCTGCCAGGAGCCCGGCCGAGGACAGACGCCGGGCAGACGATCGGTAGCATGGCCGCTGCCCTCTCTCCCACATCATCAAGCAGCAGACGAAGGAAAAGCTCGGTAGGCGGCGCGTCCGGGGGGGCAGGGGCGACGGAGCCCGAGGAACAGCTCTCGGATCCCGGGATCGAGATTGAGGAAGACGCCGACGAAGAAGACGACGATGTAGTAAGTACTCTTGGCACCTTGTCACATGCCTCGATATTTGTGTCTGTCAGCTTTGTCGGAGGACATTGCCCGCCCCACTCCCTCCACCATTGTTGCTGCGGAGTGCCTTTGTTTGCTGTTGACGTAACGAGCCACTTACGAAGGAGCTCGTTCCGTGACGTTGCCCTGGACCGCGCTTCTGTTCGCGCGGGAAAGAGATCGCGCCGGGGTTAAGCCATAATCTCGTTTAGGCTTAGCGATGAGAACTTAGTTGTTGGGTTGCAAAGGTGGATCTGTTGAGAAGAAAGCCAAAGTTGTAGTGAAATGGAAGTTCGTCAAAGGGTTCAGGTGATTGTCGGGGGCAGGCGCCCCCCCCCCCCACCTAGTTTAGGGTCTTCAGTATCCGCTTCCGGTTGCATTATTTCGTTATGACAATCGACTGTCACGAGGAACGAAAAAAGTTCAATGAAACAGAGGAAAAGGAAAACGTATTTCCATTAAATTAATTTTACGACCTGAGAGGATTTTTCTGAGTGAGGAAAACTACAGAATTACGGGA
This sequence comes from Ryuthela nishihirai, assembly GCA_038380435.1. Classification (NCBI taxonomy): domain Eukaryota; kingdom Metazoa; phylum Arthropoda; class Arachnida; order Araneae; family Heptathelidae; genus Ryuthela; species Ryuthela nishihirai. Next base: position 2,462,460 of record JAWZYU010000025.1, read on the forward strand.
ATCCTACTCAGTGTCAGCTTTCCTTGCATGCATCGTGGTTTGTTTTTACAAAAGGGCTACAAATATGCCGCTTCTTTTCCCTGCTAACATTTTAATGTTTTGAAAGTTTGATTGCCATTTGTTTTCTGGAGTGTTCTTCCGCGAGTATGCATTTGACAGACTACAAGAACGTAAAACCAATTTCTCATATCCTTGTAAATTTCGTATCTCATCATCAACTAAAACTTTTTTTACCTCCTCGTCAATAAAAGAGCAGATGATTTCGTTGCATGTGTCGATAAAAAAACAACCTCGGAAACGTATTTTTCTATTGTGAAGTTTTTTTTAGTACACACAGTAATCATCTTTGATTATTGTAGGAGTAACATCCTCTAGAAGTCATCACCAAAGTTATTCGTCGTGTTATAATCACTCTTTTCTTCATATATTTCATGCCCATATCTAGACAAAATAAAGAAGTTGGATGGAGACTCAAGATCAAATCGGAATGAATAGGAACAGCGTTCCGGTATAAACTTTTCCTCTCCATTTTAGTGGTCTTTTGCAAATTTCTTGAAAACACGTGCATTACATATATACATTTATAGAGCTGTCCCGTAGCAGAGTGGTTATCGTGCTTGACTACTAATCAAAGTGACCTGGGTTGATCCCATTCCAAAGCATGGATGTTTCTGTTTGTCTTTCTGCTGAGGTGTTGCCTTGGTCACTGCACCCCTCTGTGAGGTATTAAACTGACAAGCTCCTCTCAGACCTCTGTGGCGAGCAGCGATTTCAGGGAGTATTTATTTACTTTAAAATGCTTTTGCCTTCCTGGCTGTTACTAGCATTCTCAATGGAGAAGACGTGGATTCCCCTCCTCCTAGATTCCGCCCTGGTATAATATAATAATATTTTTAGTTAAAAATATCACCATGTGGTACCTATAGTAGAAGTCATTTAACTAACAAAAAAATTATATAGCTGTTAAATGAACAAATTAATTGAAGTTATTCTGATAGTGAAATGTTAATTTCTTTCCTAATATTTCCACCAAAATGCAAAAGAAACTACGTCGTCACCTTGAAAAAAAAAACCTTCTGGCAGAAAGACAACCATGTCTTACCCGGGGCTCGAAGCCAAGCCACTTTGATCAGTAGCCAAGCGCGCTAACCACTCGGCCACAGACGGCTCAATGAAATTGAAATCCATTTACAATTAGTAAAGGCAGAGGGCGCAGCGATTAAAAATATTTCATTTGTTTTGAATCGGAAAAAGTGTTTCTCTGGATGTATGCTGCAGACGGACTTTTGCAATGCAACTAAAGGCAACGTTTATATCGTCTTTTCATATAATGTTTTTAAATTGATCTAAATATATAATTTATAAAAAAAAGTTATTAATATTTAGCGAATAACTGTTATATTATTTAAATGTATTGATTATAAAATTACTCACAAACTTAACACAATTTGAATTCTAAAATGAGCATTTAATTTTTAATTCCATTTTCCTCTTTCCGAATGCAAATTGATTTTCTTGTATATATTTGTTTTTAATCCGTATATTAGGGGCGAAATGGTTGGGGGGGTCTGCCCCTGTTGGGCATAATATCGGGAATTTCCCATTAACTCCACCCTGCTCTCGATGAGAAAGGAGATACCGATGACCTTGGAAAGAACGAAGTCCGTCGGGTGAGACGTTAAGCCGTGGCCCAGAGTGTAGGAGAGTGACACACTCTGTACGTAAAACTTACCGACAGGGTTCCATCTGTCTCCTAACAGATAGACATAGGATCCCTTCTTCAATGTTAGCTGAGTTTTTGGTGTCTTTGTCAACTGGCTATTTAGGACGACTATTTCGAACTGGCTATTTTAACTGGCTAAATAAAAAAATACCCCCTCAAGCAGCTGCTTGCCACAGAGGTGTGACAGGAGCCTGTCAGTTTATATGCCAGAGTAGAAGGTCTTAGAGGATGGCAGGCCCTCAGCAGAAAAACAACACACACAACCCGGCCACGGAACTAGCTATTAGCTGGTTTTCACAAATAGCTCATAGATGTCTGCTAAGAAGATAATTAATTATAAAATATTAAAATATCTATGTATCAAAATTCGGAACGAAAATTCATTTTATCAAAATAATTTTTATTTCTTATTGTCTACAACGCTATAAGGAAGATGATTCTGTTCATGCTTTCTTTTCGTGTTATTTGGCTTCTTAACAGTGAAATGTGACAATGATTTTGAGCTGTCATTCCCAATCCATCTTCCCTCCAGATTTTGATGAATCCTTTACCACGTTGTCAAAGTGTGGAGGCCCTCTCTTGCTGGGTTGGGTTGTTTTACCTCTGAGCGGCATTTTTTTGCACACCATGGGCTAAATGGCGAGATCACAAGGACCCCGAAGGCTCAGAGAAGGTTGGGAGAGGGGACCCACTGGAACAGCTGTTGAGAAACAGATGGTAGTCTCCCGTCAAGGCCATCCAGCGTGTTCATTAACGTGCGCAAGGTATGTCTCTCCCACACACGGGGTCACGGCTTAACGTCCCATCCGATGGACGGCGGCCTTTTCAAGCCCATCGATGTCCCCTACTGACCGTGGGAAGGGCGTGGAGTTTTGCGGCTCTCTTTCTGGAACACAATACTCATAAAGAGAGTGCTCTTGAATTTATTCGTATGAGCCATTACTGTAACATGAGGACTGTAACATACTACCCCCCATCTCAGTACATATACTTTAGTTCTGGAAAGGGGAAGCAGCGAAGCACATCGACATCAGCTTCCCTACCTTGAGCTCACCCCTTGAAAATCTAGGAAAGGTGGGAGGGAATAAATATTCAAAAGAGTAAGATTTAAGAACGAATTTGTTGTGTGCATTTAGATGTTTTTAAGCTATTTATTATTGTATTTTATATAGTTATATATTTTATCAGCGGTAAATAATATATATATATACACTGCACCTAAGTGGGGCGGGGGTGCTCAGTCGGTAGCGCGCCAGGCTCGTAATCTGTAGTTCTCAGGTTCGAGTCCCAGCTGGGTCAGCGTTGAGATTTATCTCCGCAAAATTCCCCGCCCTGCCCACGGTCAGTAGGGGACACCGATGGGCTTGGAAAGGCCGCCGTCCGTCGGATGGGATGTTAAGCAGTGGCCCCGTGTGCGGGAGAGCCATACCCTGTGCACGTTAAAGAACACGCTGGATGGCCTTGACGGGAGGCTACCATCTGTCTCCCAACAGCTGTTCCAATGGGTCCCCTCCCCCAACCTTCTCTGAGCCTTCGGGGTCCATGTGACCTGGCCATTTAGTCCATGGTATGCAAAAAACTGCCACTCAGAGGTAAAACAACCCAACTCAAAGAAAGAAAACTGACTCTTTTATTATTCAGCCGGTTGCTTTGCAAACACCAGTTTGCTCCTGGTACCTCTGCCGGCAACCAATTAGGCTAATTCAAGACGTAATTAGCTTTCTAAAAGCGCAAATGTTACTTAATACATTCCCCTAATAGTTCCCCGTAACATTCCCCGTTTGGAATAATATTTTTTAATTTCGCAGGACTTTTATTAAAACCATCCGTCAGTAAAATGTGGTCCGGGGTGAGGTTCCGAACACGGGTCTTTTATGTCGCCCATACAGGTCACCAGACCATATTACCCCTCAATATTTTTCATAATTACCAATGTTTTTAAATCAGATTTTTTCGCCGTTTTCCTTTTATTAATTTTTTTACCCAATAGCATTTTTTCATTTCATTTTCTGCGGGACAGTCTTTTAAAACAGTTACTGCGGGATAGTCCTTATTCTAGTGAAGGTTGAATTCGCAAAATATGGGACCTTGTAATTATTTTTGAGGATTGCATCAGCCATTCTGTGAGGGGTTGCCACCGAAAGTTTAGTTTTGTAATTATTTAGAGGATTGCATCAGCCATTCAGCGAGGGGTTGCCACCGAAAGTTTAGTTGGTAAGGGACTTATTCGGAGATTTCTAATAAGGAGGGAGTTTAATAAAGAGGGGGAGGAAATTTTAATAAAGGTTTTTTTTTAATGAGGGGGAGCCAAAAATTGCAAAAATTATGACTAAAATAGAGGGCTTTTCCTAAGTACTCATCATATACACTAGATGGCGCCACGGGTGTTTAATAAAGGGGAAGGAATTTTTAATAATGTTTTTTAATAAATGATATTAATTAATTTTTAATTAATTATTAATTATGAACTATTAATTATGAATATTGTTAAGGGGCATTGTCGGTTACGTAAGGGGCGTGGTCATACCACGTGGTCAGGAAGTGGGCGGGGCCTGTGACGTCATGGGGTCAAAGTCCAAGTCGGCCTATAGTGGGGGAATCACTACTCTTTACCTCTGAGCTGCACATTTTTCACACAATGGGTAAATGGCAAGATCAAGGATCCCAAGGGCTCAGAGAAGGTTGGGGGTGGTAACTCACTGGAACAGCTGTTAGGAGGAGACAGATGGTAGCCTCCCGTCAAGGCCATCCAGTGTGTTCTTTAACGTGCACAGGGTATGGCTCTTCTGCACACGGGTCCACGGCTTAACATCCCATCCGAAGGACGACGGCCTTTCCAAGCCCATCGTTGTCTCCTTCCTCACTGAGAGGAGAACGAGACTTGGCTGAGATAAATTTCAGTGCTGTCACAGATAGGACTCGAACCTGGGAACTGTCGAATGCAAGCCTAACACTCTGCGCCCTAAGTCAGCCCCACCCCACCCGAGAGATATTTATGAGTCATAATTTTTTTAACTTGTTATCTGCCATTGAAATGAGGGGGGCGGTAGTGGCTCAGTCTGTAGCGCGCCAGTCTCGTAATCTGCAGTTCCCAGGTTCGAGTCCCAACTGTGTCAGCGTTGAGATTTTTCTCCGCAAAACTCTCCACCCTGCCCACGGTCAGTAGGGGACACCGGTGGGCTTGGAAAGGCCGCCGTCCATTGGATGGGAAGTTAAGCCATGGCCCGTGTACGGGAGAGCCATACCCCGTGCACGTTAAAGAACACGCTGGGTGGCCTTGACAGGAGGTTACCATCTGTCTCCCAACAGCTGTTCCAGTGGATCTCCTCCCCCAACCTTCTCTGAGCCTTCGGAGTCCATGTGACCTGGCCAATTAGCCCATGGTGTGCAAAAAAGTGCCGCTCAGAGGTAAAACAACCCAACCCGACTGAAATGAGGAAGAGTGTAATGAAGAGCTTCAGATCGCTCTCTAGCTGAAAATTTTGTCATCCGGGCAGAAATTGGAATCATTATCTTCTTTTGTCCATTTTGACATCTGTTGCGGAGTCAAGATACTAATTGCAGACCATGTCCTGAAAAAAGAAACGTTTGCACTGAAACGCGATCCGAGCGGTTCATTGTAAGTGATGCGAGCAGCCAGCACAAAAACGAAACTCAATAATGCGACTCCAAAAATAAAGGTTACGTAATAAGAGCGACATATTGTAATGCAATAATATCGTTGCCTAGCAACCACACTTGACCAATTAAAACGCGAACAATGAAGTGACCTTGGAGAGCATTATTAAAAGTCTTCATTCTTTTACGAAGAAAAGATCTTTAAAACGAAGTCTTCACTTGAAAAGAAGCGTCTTTCGAATCACTGATCCAATTTCATCACTTCCAAGAATATTTCGCTTCGCTCGAAATTGTTAATAACTAAGAGCAGAAGGCGACGTCATCTTCTTTTAGGACAATCACCCTCAGTGGAAATAATTGCGGCGTCCAATTGAAATATTGGAAATTGTTCATGTCGCAGCAAAAATAAGACATCTTTTTAAACGTTTGGTGATTTCCCTTTGCAGACAATACTTATCAATACACGTATTATTACTTAAGACGTGTAACTAACACTACAGGATCCAGGGGTGGGGGGTAGTAGCACCATGCACGTGCCCCACAGGGATGGGAAAATTTTAAAATTTATTTATCAACATTAATTCACAATTTAAAACCACGTAGTGGTTTTAAATTGTGAATTAATGTTGATAAATAAAGATTCGTTAGTGGTATCCTAGATCCGTTAGTGTTCCTAAATCCGTTAGTAGTACAGGTCTCTCAAAAAAAAAATATCCGAACACTACGGTTGATTACGGAATTCAGAAAAAATATCTGGCAACGATTTTTTTTAGAAATTAGTGATCTGACAACCTTCGTGTACAGTCGCTTAAAAAGTATCCAAACTCTACGGTTGATTACAGAATTCAGAAAAAATATCTGGCAACGTTATTTTTTAGAAATTAGTGATCGCTTAAAAAGTATCCGAACTCTACGGTTGATTACGGAATTCAGGAAAAATATCTGGCAATGATTTTTTTTTTAGAAATTAGTGATCTGGCAACCTTCGTGTCACGTGTCACGTGACACGAAGGTTGCCAGATCACTAATTTCTAAAAAAAAATCGTTTCCAGATATTTTTCCTGAATTCCGTAATCAACCGTAGTGTTCGGATATTTTTTTGAGCGACTGTAACTAATCCCGAAAAAAGAAATAGTTTCAATACAAAACACATAATTCCGCAAAATATTCCTTTTAGAATGCTGAGAAAAACATTCGTCATTTCCTGTAGTTTTTTCTAGCATTCATTTTTTTTTTAATTCTTTCAAAATATCAGTATCTGCGTTCATCTCCGTTGCCAAAACTCTGTTATCAGGGAAGAGGAGGCAACAGATGCCACAAAACAGGACATGCGAGTCGAACTTTGTCCACAATCCCAAAAAGATATTTCGATCTAAGAAATATTTTCAAAACAATACAAAAACTCGGTTTTTTTCTTTTATTCGCGAATTGATGAATGAGTTTATTTTATTCTTTCGAATTTTGGTTTGGATCACTTCTCGTGCAAAACGAGGGTCAACATCATCAGGAAGTGAAAATAAACTATTCATGAAGCAAACAGTGTCGTTAAGACAATGTTTGTTCTTTAAATCCCGATTTTTCTCTCTTTGAAATTACGGGGATTTTTTTATTTATAAAGTATGTGGAAGAATATCTAGAATTCATTTTGAACAAGTTCTCTATCAGGGATAAGAAGAAAAAGATCCCATTCGTTCCTCCCCCCATCATTTGCTGTTTCCTCTCTTCAATTGCTTGCGATGCTTGAAGACATCTGTTTTTATTTTGGAATGAATCGAAACTCTTTTTGAAGTGATCCTAAACTTGGCAATGCGCCATCAGACACTGGCTGCATTAAATAAACAACAGAACTGAAGAGTGTAAACATCAGAAAAATAAACATCGTCTCGATCCTCTCCTCTCTTCTTCTGTTTTCAGTCATCACCTGCTTCACTTCCTTTTATCTCTTTTACGATTTCCGCATTTGTTCAGTGAATTTGTTAAAATATTAATTCATTTTGACCCCAACAGTCCCCTCCCCCCCACACGTTTTAAAAAAATCTCTTTCCGATTTTCCCCTTCCCCCTGTTCGCCTCCCCTCGAGAGCGTGTCCTCTCCTCCACTCCCTCCTTGAGCGATCGATCTGAGCCAGGCGAGTGATCCGCGACGTCTGTTATGTCTGGCTGGCCCCAGAGCGAGGTTAACAGAGGCCATAATTCCAATAAAAGGAATTGGGTATCTGTTGTCCCAACACCTTCAAGCAATGGCAACGGTGCATGACAAGGCTCCTTTCACACTCACCCGAACACCAGCTAAAGAAGGTGGAAGCCACCTTCTCTATCAAGGTAATTTCTTCTTTCAGTTGTTGAGGGGTGGGTGGCCCAAGAGGACTTCGTTCCCCCCTTGAGGTGATCGTTCCACGTGCTGATCCGAGATGACATGATGGGGGATACAAGGCACGGCCCATTATTGATTGGCAGGAATTAAACAAAGCTTTGAATGCTTTTGAAGTCAGTAGTCTAAGTGTCTCTTCTCCCCCCCCCCCATATTCGACCCCGGATTTAATGAACTGATGCGAGAGCCACCCTCACTCAGCTGACGTAATAAATTGCGGTTTTGTGTGAGAAGATAGAAATGGCGGGAAATCTAATGCTGCAGTCGGGAAGGACGAGACAGAAGAATAGCTGGCGGAGAATGAAGACGCCCTATAATATATATCTGGCAACCTTCGAGTCACGAAGGTTGCCAGATCACTAATTTCTAAAAAAAAAATCGTTGCCAGATATTTTTTCTGAATTCTGTAATCAACCATAGTGTTCGGATATCTTTTTGAGCGACTGTACACATCGACATTGGATGTAGGAAAAAAAAAGCTTTCTGGAGACTGTTGGGTTGGGGAAAGTGACGAAATTCATATCTCCACTACTGACAGAGACGGTAAGCTAACACCTTACCCCTCCCCCTCTCCGAATTCTGACCCTTTGGTCCCTTGTCACCTGCTTCCCACTCACCAATTGCGAGCAGGAACATAAATCATACATTGCCTTGGCAGTTTCACTTCCGTAAGAACTGAAGCATTCAAGCTTAGTTATTTCACAATCTCTCTCCTGCGATTTGTCGATGGCAGTCGGAAGATGGCGCTGCTATCGCTCCCTCTCCTAAGAAGTTTACAATAAGCATTAAAAAGATCCCTTTGAAAATGGTTTCTAGCGACATAAGTAAAATATTAATTTATTTTAATTTATTTCCCCCTCATGGAAAATAAAAGATATTTGGCCCCGTATCCCCTAGAAACCCCCCACCCCCCACCCCCCACCCCCGTAAGTAATAATATCATTTACTCCCCCGAACTAAATTTTTTTTTGCTTTTCCTCCTGAAATTAAAAATAACCTTTTGTTCCCCCCTCGTCCATTTTTTTCTCTAGAAAATAAAAAAAATTTTCTTCCCCTCTGCTGCAAATAACCCACCCCCAGTAAATGCCCCCCCACTCACTTTTCTCCAAAAACTTTCTCTTCCTCCCCCCCCCCCACTTTTCTGTAGAAACTAAAAACAAATATTTTTTATTTCCCTCTGATAGAAATACCCCACCCCCGGAAACCGTAAAAGAGCATTTTCACTTTTCATGCCTATATGTAGTAAAAAATAAGGGAGAGGTGGTGGTGATGGTGGTGGTTGGGGGGGGGGGGGGGACAAATAGGTTTATACTGGAACGCCGTTCCAGCATAAACCTATGAATTCTGGTTGGTTTCTAGCATTCTCAATGGGGAGGGCACGCCCCCCTTAGGATCCCCCTCCTCCCAGATAAGTCCCTGTCCTCCTCATCCCCAGCTTTAAATGTTCTGAAAAACTGAGAGTAATGAATCTCCTAAAGATAGAATTCTCTCTCTGTGAAAACCTTTTCCCTCTGAATCTGAGACTTTTCCCCTCCTACGCTGTGTGGGGGATAATATACCTGAACTATCAACCCGAATCAATCTCACCGTCAAGCTTGCTACGAAAGCCTCAGACATTATTAACTCTCCATACTTCTTACGTTTAAATATCTGCAGGCACCATCACGTGACGTCGACTCCGTCCGAATTAGAAATGTCAGTATTTACCAGCATGATTAACACTGCAGGTTCCATTTGACACATAGGCTGCTGAAGAGAGTTCCTTAATTAAATCTCGATCCTCCTCCTCCCTCTCGCCACATGCAGATTTTGCACCGAAGGAAGATTCCTATCGTAACCGAGTCAATATGCGAGTAGTTCCTTACACGTTGTTGGCACGCAGCACTGATCATGTCCTCCGCTCGTGCTAATCCAATGTTCACGAGCGTTGTCAGTCGGCTCTGTGGAGGATCGGTGGTTGCCATAGTGAAGCGGGAGGACACCGTTCCCCATTGATGCGATTATCGTATAAGAGGAAAGACACGCAGTTACTTACCCAACCTAATAATACTGCTACAAGAGGTTGCCCTGAAATGATACAGTCGAACCCAAGAGTGCAATGCTTGGGAATAAAGGAGCAGACGTACACGCAGAGCTTCAAGCTCAGTTGGGTTAGGTCTCTGCTTCTCTTCTTGGAGGGGATAAGAGTTGTTTATTATGGTTCGGTGATTGCAGATAGCTTTTGATGATTGCCCTGCCACGAAATAACTGAAATTGATTGATTTATGGATCAGTAGGCTGTTTTTTTAATTTTATCGGTGAATTTCCTGATAAATACGAACCAGATTTTTCAATTTTTTGTCTAAAGAACATTTTGTACGGTTTCAATCAGATAAGATTCGGTGTGTGTGTGTGGGGGGGGGGGGGTAGAGATAACAAAAGAAATTATTTTGTCTAGGGGATGGTTAAATCAAGTGTACAGATTTTTTAATGATATATGAAAAATGTTTTTAAATATCTCAAAGGAGACAAAATGTTCCTTTGGCTCCCCCCCCCCCCCCCCGCTCCATCCACAGGAGGTTGTGTGCTAGCTTGATTTACCTCTAAGCGACAGTGTTTACTTCTTTTTTTGTACACAATAGGCTAAACAGCCAGGCAGAACCGGCCTTAAGCCGATTGGGGAGGAAATTGTCCAATTTGGTGAGAATTAGATTTTAGAGTTGGCAATATTGCCTGCAGTGTAAATTTTTTAGCAGTTTAGTTTTTTTTAATTGTTGTTTGTTTTTAAATGTATAGGCCCCGCATTTTCAAAGGCCTGGCCTTTAGCTAGGGAGCGCGGGAACCCACTGGACAGCTGTTAGACAGATGAAAGCCTCCTCTCAAGACCATCGCGTGTTCTTTAAGGTGCACATGGTACGGCTCTCTTCGCACGGAGCCACGGCTTTACGCCCCACCTGACGGACGGTTGTTTTTCCAAGCCCATCGGTGTCCTCTTTTTCGCCGGGAGGTTTAGCAGACCCACGGGGTGGGGTGGGGGTGGGGGGGGTCCATCGCTTAGTTAGTAATGATTGAATAAATAAGCAAGATTTTAACCTAGGAAAAAGAAAGGAGATATATATTTATATAAATTTTTAGCTATAGACAATGTCAAAGTTCAATTCAGGACTGTTTCAGGGTCTCCATCACTCGACAGATTGAAATAAAATACGAGATAGTCTAAAAATGCCTTTTTCAAAATTAAAAGATCTCTTTATTAATCCAGTGATCCTTATTATTCCAAAATGTGGGTAATATTTGTGGCTATTTTGTAATTTTTTGTCTCTGTTTCGTTTATTATTATTATATATATATATTTAGGGGGGTATTTTTTTTTTGGGGGGGGGTCACTGAGATACGGCCCCGCTTATACGGACCACTATTATTCAGCAACGAACCATGCTTAACAGATAGATTTTTACATTCAAATTTATAAAAACAAAACTCTCAGTGCAAACTTTTCTCTACGTTTGATAGCAGAAAAGTGGATCAGTGAAGAAAATAAGCATTCATTGAAAGAATTTATGAAAATTTTAATGTAAAAAATAAAAATAATAAATAAATACCCCCTCAAGCAGTTGTTTGCCACAGAGGTTTGACAGGAGCCTGTCAGTTTATATGCCATAGTAGATCTGAGAGGATGACAGGAATGTAATTTCCAATATTATTCCACTCATACATATATCAAATATATAATGTGTTTATAGTATAAAAAGAAGCTTATAACATAAAAAGAAATAAAATTATTGAATTTAATCCTTCCCTTAATTTTACCTCCTTCCGCCGAAAAACGATAAAAAGGAATAAATAAATAAATAAATAAAGCTGTCATGATTTGCTTCTAAATAAAAAAAAAATTGCTAAGAATTGAAATCGAAATAGAGCCACGAAAATATGGCATCACAGATTCTTTACGAGCAAAATCAACGAAATCATTTGCCGAGGGTTATGTGTCGCTGCTGGGTTATATCTCCTCCACGAGCAACCACTCCGTTGCTGTGTTTCACGTGCTCTTAGCTCTCCCTCACACCTAATGCACCTGCTCCTCCATCATGACCCGCTGATGAACCTCTCCTCTTCCGTTACATCCCGCGATAAACTCGGCAGCCGGCCCGCGCTCAACACGAATCTCTCTCTGATGGCAAACAACAAAAAATGACTTAGGAAGGAAATAGGAACGAAACTTAGGGAGGGGGGGGGGAGAATTCGGTGGAGGGGGTGTAAGTATAGATAATGGAAGATGTTCTGCGGGAAGTAATGGCAACACACTTCGAGAGATGGAGCGGAAGAGGACGTCGTTAGTTTTTGCCTCATCCCTACCCCAGAGGCAAAGGAAGATGCTGCGGAGGAAATGGGATGAGATGGAAACTCTCCGTCCTCCTCGTTTTCTTTTCAATAATTTAGAATGAGAGTTTCAGAACTCGCCATACAACTAATGGGACAATGATCTGGCTTTAATATGATAGAAGAGGAGGATTTTTTTTTTCTGCTCTTATTGTTTCGTTCTTAACCAAGTGCAACTGATGTGTGTTGTAGTGGATCTTGTTGCAATTGGAATTGCTGCGATACTTTATTTCAGATGATGATGATGTTGCTCTCTTCTCTCCAGATACGTATCTCGCAGCTTCTCCCGCCCGTTGTCGGAAGAAGAGGGAGTAATGGATCTACGCACGGGACATCTATTTTACATATCGCGTTGAATAATTCGCTTCGTTCTGCCGAGATTCCCTTTTTTTAGTGGTAATGTCGTCTACGCAACAGAGGCACTTAGGACTCTGCCTCGTCTGGAAATGTTTTTGCCATTTCTGTAAAATTACAAAAGTAGTTTTTTCCTCTGATACAACTGAGTATAAAAGAACATCACTCTAGTTATTAACAATGTATTTCAACGTCATTATTGCATTGTTGAGCAATACTGTGCTTGCTTATCCCAAATTATGATTTTTCATTGTTTCGCAAAAGAAAATTTCTGAAATGTTTGAAAAATGAGAGGTAAGCTTATTTGTTACGTCAAGTGTTTAATGTATACGTGGGCTTTAAGAAATTTTTGAAAAATAAAAATTTTCTAAAATGTTCGTTTTTGACGAGCGTCGATAGTTTGGAAAACAAAGTACTTTTAAAATAGCTACTGTTGCAACTTTGTTAACGTGTTCTCCAGATGCAGCAGACTGTTCAGTGATCAAAATAAGAGTCGAATCTGAGACATGGGAGAAATTTCTGAAAAGATTTCGGATTGAATAATACCTGCTGGAAGATATAATTTCATAATTATTCTTAATATATTTATTATGCAGCGCTTTAAATCATGTAAATAATAAATGGTTATGCAGCGCTTTAAATCATGTAAATAATAAATCATTTTTTTCACCACTGAATATTCATAGTCGTATCAGAATAATATGACAACCTACCATACATATACTATGGTAGGTGGTCATATTATTCTGATACAACTGTGTACTATGTACATACAGCGAGGCTCTTTAACGTTGGTAGGGTATGATTATTCTGCATATGGAGCCACAGCTTAACGTCCCATCCTACGGATGGCGTTTGCACAGTGCTTCCCCCGTACGACGTCACTGACCACACCCACTTCCGGCCACGCCCCTAATTAATAATCAATTAATGACTAATTAATAACCCATAATTAAAAATTAATTAATTCCCTTTATTAAAAAAAACCATTTATTAAAAAATCCCCCTTATTAAAAACCCATCTTCCTCCCCCGCCTTTTTAACCCCTGGAGCCATCTGGTGATTATGAGGAGCACATTTTTCGGAAAAATCCCTATTTTAGCTCTAATTTCCCGATTTTTGACTCCCCCTTTATTAAAAATTTCTCCACCTTATTAAAAGCCCCTTCCTCCCCCCCCCCCTTGGTCATCTAGTGACTATGAGGAGTACAATTTTCGGAAAAACCCCTATTTTAACTCTAATTTCGCAATTTTTGATTCATCCTCCTCATTAAAAAAATTCCCCTATCAAAAGTTCCGCCCCCCCCCCTTTTAACCCCTGGCGCCATCTAGTGACTATAATGTTGGGAAAAACCCTCGATTTTAGTCGTAATTAAACTTTGATGGATGGCAACGATTGGATGATGCAAGCCTCAGAATAATTGCAGGGATGGCACCCTCGTGCAGAAAGGGATGATGCAATCCTCAATTACAAAGTCCCAATTTTTTAATCCCCCCTCATTAAAACCCCCTTATCAAAAGCTCCCCTCATTAAATCGCCCTCTTATCAAAATTCACTCCCCTCATTAAATCGCCCTCTTATCAAAATTCACTCCCCTTTATTAAAAAAATCAAAAGTTCCCTCTATTAAAACTTCACAAACTCCTTTGGTGTCCACGTTCATCTGAAATTTGTCAAGTCCAGATAAACTTTGGGATGGCAACGATCGGATGATGCAAACCTCAGAATAATTACTCATACACGAATTCGAGCTTCACTAGAATAAGGACTATCCCGCAGTAACTGTTTAACTCCCCCACAGAAAATTCTATTGGGTAAAAAAATTAATAAAAGGAAAAAAATCTGATTTTATTCATCACGATGAAAAATATTGAAGGGTAATAGGGTCTCTCTTCTCGCATGAATTAGACATGCTTCGGTTGTCAGCTTTCCATAAGTCAGCGCGAGTGGCGTCGGGTGAGCGGCCCATGACCTTTGTACGTCACCTGTTGCTTCTTGCTGCGCACACGTCCCCCCTGCATCTCTTCTAATCACATGAACAGAGTCGAAGCGGAGAGAAGGAATTTGTGACTCTCAGACACATACGTATAGTATGTAGAAACATAGTAGGTGAGAACAGCAGCATAAGTACATGGGTAGACACGATCAGAACATATAGGTCAAACCATAGATAGATTTTTATGCTGCGCCGAAGCTTTCTCATTTCCGTGGATTAGCTTACGTGTGTTGAGAAGGGTACGTTCGAATGAGAGTTATACTTTTTATAGTAGGTTATTGTTAAAACTATTGAAGAACACGCATTCGTGTTGCGTCTTTTTACGGAAACATGTGAATTCTACTTTTAGCATTTTGCCTCGCAGTCTTTACCCAATGAAAACAACTGACCTTGTAATTTCGTCAGCGTCTGCACGTTCGCCGATAAACGGTGGAAGAGACGATTTTTAAAATCTGTGTGAGCGCTTGTAGATTACTCCCATAGCTGATTTTTCTTCGAATAGCGTTATTTCCCCGTACTGAGGATACAGCGGTAATAAGTATTTTTAAACCATGTCGCTCAACGGATATATAGGAATTAAAACAGTTAGTTTTATTAGTCAAACTTTTGCAATCAAGATGTTTTTGAAGTGACTTAGTAAAGGAAAATAAGTTAATAAATTGTGAGGTGATTGAAATTTGAAAGGAATTTAACGTAAAACCACTTTCTAAGACAAGTCCTGACGTGGAAGCACAGATATATGATGGTTTCAACCCCGATGGAGACTAAATAAGCTCAACTCTTGAAGGTTTAGGGCACGTCATTTCAAAAGTCTGCATGGTGTGCATTGAAACATATCATAAAGGGTAGAATTGGGAATGCGGAGAACCGCCTCTGGACTTGTAAAAATTTTGAGTGCTTAAACACTGGTCAAGGCTGCGAGTGGGTTTTCATGTTGTAAGACATCGTACCAGATGCGGAAGCAGCACAGATCCAAGATTCAACTGTCAATAAAACGCGGTCCATAACGAACGCTGGTCTTTTAGGTCGACCCTATTACCCTTCAATATTTTTCATCGTGATGAATAAAACCAGCTTTTTTTTCCTTTTATTAATTTTTTTACCCAATAGAATTTTCTGTGGGGGAGTTAAACAGTTACTGCGGGATAGTCCTTATTCTAGTGAAGCTCGAATTCGCGTATGAGTAATTATTCTGAGGTTTGCATCATCCGATCGTTGCCATCCCAAAGTTTATCTGGACTTGACAAATTTCAGATGAACGTGGACACCAAAGGAGTTTGTGAAGTTTTAATAGAGGGAACTTTTGATTTTTTTAATAAAGGGGAGTGAATTTTGATAAGAGGGCGATTTAATGAGGGGAGCTTTTGATAAGGGGGTTTTAATGAGGGGGGATTAAAAAATTGGGACTTTGTAATTGAGGATTGCATCATCCCTTTCTGCACGAGGGTGCCATCCCTGCAATTATTCTGAGGCTTGCATCATCCAATCGTTGCCATCCATCAAAGTTTAATTACGACTAAAATCGAGGGTTTTTCCCAACATTATAGTCACTAGATGGCGCCAGGGGTTAAAAGGGGGGGGGGGGGCGGAACTTTTGATAGGGGAATTTTTTTAATGAGGAGGGTGAATCAAAAATTGCGAAATTAGAGTTAAAATAGGGGTTTTTCCGAAAATTGTACTCCTCATAGTCACTAGATGACCAAGGGGGGGGAGGAAGGGGCTTTTAATAAGGGGGAGAAATTTTTAATAAAGGGGGAGTCAAAAATCGGGAAATTAGAGCTAAAATAGGGGTTTTTCCAAAAAAAAATGCTCTTCATAGTTACCAGATGGCGCCAGGGGTTAAAGGAGGGAGGAAGGGGGTTTTTTAATAAGGGGGAGGAATTTTTTAATAAATGGGTTTTTTTTAATAAAGGGGATTAATTAATTTTTTAATTATGGGTTATTAATTAGTCATTAATTGATTATTAGTTATTGATTGATTATTAATTATGAGGCGTGACCGGAAGTGGGCGTGGTCAGTGACGTCATAGGGAAAAGCACAGTGCGTGGGGGTACGCTGGATGTACTTGATACTACTCGGTGGGCAGGGAGTTTTGCGGAGATAAATCTCAAGGCTGACTCAGCTGGGACTCGAACCTGGGAACTGCAGATTACGAGCCTGGCGTGCTACCGACTGAGCCTCCCCCGCCCCATCTACTTATGTATCCACTATGTTAATAAAATATAGTAGACAATTTCCATCTTATATCAATTGGCATATAACTTCCAGCTCTATAACTTCTAAAATTGGATTCTAATCTGGATTCATAAGACTTTTACCTCAGAAATTAATTGAAATTTAATAAGTGTTGTTTCAAAATAGTTAATACATTTTAGAGGTTAGCATAATGATTAAATCAATATTAAACAACTTTAAACGTTTTTTTTATAAAACAAGATAATTTATTTTCCAATATTCCAGCTTCTATAACTCTTTTAAATGCTGAATGAAAATTCTTGAAAATCGAAAATTAAATAGATTTGATTATTGTCGTGACCCCATGGTTCGGATCCTATTTGACTGGGCCAGTCCACACAGGGGAGAGAGACGATGAAATTACTACTTAGTTCACTTCGATGTAAATCACAGATTCGCGGGTTTTTACGCCCGTGCCACTGTATGCCTTTGAAGAAACTGGTGTTGAATGAAGAATACGAACTGTCCATCAATTACTGCACGAGAGTTATATAGGGACGACACAATTTATTAACAATATATACAGCTACGTGCTGGGAATGAACACCACTCCGTGGCCTTTGCTGTTTCACACTGTGGTTCTTTCTGAATCCACAAAACTACTATCAAATTCACCGCTGAATTCAGTGAGCCTTTGCTGCTGCAAGTATTACTATAATGAGGTGGAGAATTGCACACTCTGCAATTTTTCACTTTACAGACTTCAAAAACTCGGCGAAAGGATTTTCCTTTGCCTACACTGTGGCTCCTCCTGAACCACAAGAATAAAACATAAGATTCTCCAAGAATCTGGATTCCCTCTTGGAATCGCACCCTGACTTCAAGGGTTAATTTGAGAAAGGCGGCGTCCCTTTGACGCGTGTCAACGCGACCTCTTCGCTTCACAGCTAACGCACAGACTCATACTTCCAACTCCTTCCCCTAGCCTCATGCGCGGACTTCACGCCGCAGGCTAGTTAGTCGTATACTGCACAAACAACTTCTGGCACTGATTCTTTCCACAAGCAGCAAGCTTCAGACCCGAAAACAGTGAGTCATCCCAGCACAAACATTTCAAAGAACACATAAAAATGTATACAACAATATAATACAACAAAAATATACAATAAATAAATAAAATATAAAATTTGAGGGATATGACAATTATGAACTTCAATTTGTGTTCAGTCACATTTTTCCATTAAAAGCATATTTAAGAAGTTATAGAACTTCGAAGATTCTCCAATTTTCAATTAAAGTTTTTTTAATGAAGTTAAATTTAAAGTTAATGGCCAAAAAATTATCTCGTTAAAAGTCCAAAATTTTAAAGATTTATACTGTAACAGAGTAAAGAAAAAACTATTCACAGTATCACGAAAGAAGGACTTTATGTACAAGATCACAAAAAAAATACATTGTTTACAACATCTGTGAAATTTCAACGGCGGCTCAAAATAGGTATCTGCGATTCGGCATCTCCGCTTACAGCCAATGTTAAATAACCTCTCAGCATGGGTTCGGTTGTTTTACCTCTGAGCGGCACTTTTTTGCACACCATGGGCTAAATGTCCAGGTCAGAAGGATCTCGAAGGCTCAAAGAAGGTTGGGGGAGGGGACCCACTGGAACAGCTGTTGGGAGACAGATGGTAGCCTCCCGTCAAGGCCATCCAGTGTAAGCCGTGGCTCTCCCGCACACGGGGCTACGACCTAACGTTCCATCCGACGGACGCCGGCATTTCCAAGCCCATCGGTGTCCCCTACTGACCGCGGGTAGGGCAGCCTCTCAGCATGTGCAGAAGGAGAAATAGCGGTGTTGTAGGTGGCAAAAGGTTTCTTAATCACACCTGTCAATCACTCCAGGTGAGGATGTCAAATATCGATTCACCGACTTTTCAGAAATCGCGATCTCTTCTTCTTCAAATTGAAAGAAATTGTTTGGCTTGTCAGGCTCTTGCTGGTCCACGCCTCGAGCTTCACACGGAGCCTGCAGCTATGAGATCTCGTCTCTCTCATTTCAACCGGTTCGTTTCAATCGCTTTAACTGGTTTAACTTGACGGTTGGCAACGATTCAGAAAACGTCAAAACTTCGCATTTTTAAAATTGGGAAATACTGGAAAATTAATGAATATATGGTAAATGAACACAACCAATTTACCATATATCACAATAGTTATTGTCGTTGAACAAATAACGTTGTGTTACGAAAGCAAAATTGAATGCGATCTTTTTTTTTTTTCAATACAATGGTACAGCACAAAGAACTAAACTAACCCCCCACCCACCCACCCCAACATCAAATGATTTTGTTTCCTTTTTTTTTCAGTCGGAAGAAAATCTTGCCTAACTCTGTGCAACTCCCAACACGTTTCCGGATGTACATTTGGAACTTAGAATTCCGCAATGCATACGCTAAAACGCTCTGACACGCAGCGCATTGCATTTGAAATTCCACAACCGTTTCTAATGGGACCGGTAGTTCTGTAAAAGTTAAGGTTCACAGCAAAATAGAAAGGAATTTTCTGCATCTTACAGAATACATATCTGTTTCCTATCCCACCCCCTCACTAACCCTCCTCAAATTCCACCTCCTCCCACTTCCGGTTAATGTTTCTGCTCTTGCTAGTTCCAAACCTTTGTTTCGCACGACTCGGGCAAACAAAAGGAACACGAGGAGCATTTCAGATGTCGTCCATGGTCTCGGCCATCCATCGCAGGATGGAGGAAGAGGGAGCTAGCGCGTGCATCATCCCCAGCAGCCGACAGTTGACATGATCGATGGCACGAGGAGCAGCGAGCTCCCTCTGATGGAGCATGCAAACGCTCCTCTACACGAGCAACAGACGCGAGGTCGACAACACTCCGGGTAGCTCTCCGCATCTCTTGCTAATGATGAGGGGGAGATGGAAGATGGTTAAGCGATTTGCTCTAATCACCGCAGACCTACGATTTAATAGATAATTTTATGGTGGCCATTTCAGTGTTTCCTTTACGGCTGCATTAACGGGTTTTGGGAAAGGGAGACGACTCAGTTATGATGCTTTAGAAATTGATCCCGTAAAGGGTGCGTTTTGGTTTCAAAGAGGAGGAGAGGTCCAGTTGCTTGTATGCTGGAATTCAGGCTAATGGGATGGAGGTGCCTAGCTTTCATAATGAATGATGGAGGAGGAGAGCCACCAGATGGAACGCCTCTCTATTCACTTCTTCCCTGACCTTATGCTCACTCTGGAATTGAAATTAGAAATCTCCCATTAAAACTCAATGATTCTTTTTGAGTCAATTCCACACTCGGAAAAAAAATGATTGTTTTTCTTCTTACATTCGCGCACATTTAATGTCGGGCGATTTCGTTTTCCCTTTTTTTTAATTGGCTTTTGAAATGCCCCTACGTGGTCCGGTGGTTAGTGTACCTGTCTACTAAATCAATGGGCATGTTCCTGTTTATGTGTTTGTATGGACAAGCCCAATAAATAGCGTTGAGATTTATTTCCGCAAAACTCTCCGTCCTGATGAATAACGGAATGTAACACTAAAATGTTAAAAGTTTAAAACTAAAATGTAATTTTAAATACAACCACTCAAATATTCCTAAAATTCTCTGTTTTAATTGTTAAGACCTCTTATATCGAACAAACCTCAAATTTCTCTGGCGCGTACAGATAAATCCCTATATCTGGCAACACTGGTTAAATTCGAGCTCAGAACGGTTCAACAAAGAAACGGTTCGGTTTAGGACACAAGAAATAAGATGCTTTCTTCCGTTTACTATGACCCATTAAAGGGATTTTCCGGTATAAAAGATCTAATGCGCAAAACTGGATTGACGGAAAAAGAAGTAAAAAGATTCTCGAGCCCCTTTTACTGTGCCAGAACTCTCATTTATGCTACTACTCAAGTCTGTCTAGCCAGGTGGTGGTACTTTGCCGGAATTAATTCGAGTAACATCTTAAATTGGCGCTTTGAAACGAGTAAATAAATTGCATTCCTTTATCATATTAATTGAAGCAATGAATGGCAATTGCGAGCATTCTTCTGGACGTTAAATAACACGTTTGATGGTCTTGAGGGGAAAGCTATCATCTGACTCTTAACAGCTGTCCAGCGGGGCCCCCTTTTCCAACCTTCTCTGGGTCCTTAGGGTGCTTGTGACCTGGCCATTTAACCTATTACGTCTAGAAAAGTACCACTCAGAGATCAAACAATCTACTTCTGAATCCTAAGGGCGGGGGTGGCTCAGTCGGTAGCGCACCAGGCTCGTAATCTGCAGTTCCCAGGTTCGAGTCCCAGCTGGGTCAGCGTTGAGGTTTATCTCCGCAAAACTACCCCCGCCTTGCCCACAGTCAGTAGGGGACACTGATGGGCTTGAAAAGGCCGCTGTCCGTCGGATGGGACGTTAAGCCGTCGCCTCGTGTGCGTGAGAGCCATACTCTGTGCACGTTAAAGAATACGCTGGATGACCTTAACGGGAGGCTACCATCTGTCTACTAACAGCTGTTCCAGTGGGTCTCCTCCCCCAACCTTCTCTAAGCCTTCGGGGTCCTTGTGAACTGGCCATTTAACCCATTGTGTGCAAAAAAGCTGCTCAAAGGTAAAACAATCTAATTCAGTCTTAATCCTAAATGGTACTACTTGCTTGCATCTGAATAAAACGAGGTCGGACTTAAGGTGCACTGCCTATTCGATTCTGTGCATCATCACAGGAGAAGAAGTAGCGCACAAGCTCTCATTCCTTGTTGCCAAGTTTCCATTTACAGACCAGAAAGAAGTAATCTTTCTTAAATCGAAACACCAGTGAACATCATTCAGATGTGTTAGAGAGAGTTGTTAATGGAGTTGGTTCAGAAAAGAGAAAACAAACTGAGATTTATGATAAAAATGAAATTAAAACGAATTACGATTAGAAAAAAAATACAGTAATCCCACGATCGCTCTTTTTTTTTCGCAGATCATTTTGTTATGTACGTCCTGCCATCATAATACATGTCTGAACTTGTCAAGTTGTTGGATTGTTTTACCTCTGAGCGGCACTTTTTTGCACACTATTGGCTAAATTGGCCAGGTCACATGGACCCCGAAGGCTCAGAGAAGGTTGGGGGAGGAGACCCATTGGAACAGCTGTTGAGAGACAGATGGTAGCCTCCCGTCCAGCGTGTTCTTTAACGTAATCGACAGATTACGAGCCTGGCGCGCTACCGACTGAGCCCTCCGAACTTGTCATGAGAGAGCGAATTTAGGCTATTGTGTTAACAAAAACCGCATCAGGTGAAACAAGGGGAGCAAATCGCGAATAAAACTTCTGATTAGCATATCCATCAACAGAATCTCCCCATTCATTAATATACTAATAAGCGCGAGTCTACGAGACCACTCCCCCATCGAACAGGGCAAGTGACGGACAAATGACTCTAATCCCGATGCATATTATCCCAGTTAGCAGAGCCAAAAAAAACCGACTCCAATCCCAGCATTCCTTTCGTCCTTCCGTTGCGTCTCACCAACTCCATCATCCGAATCCCTTCGTCCAACTGTTACTTCGCCAATTGTTCATTATCTGAATGCGCTGATTAGTTTCGCCGGGAGAGAGAAGCTCGAGCGCCAGCGTTCCTCGTCTCCACCAGCTGTGCACGAGGAATGAAGCAGAGACCACGTGAGCAGGCAAGCAAGCTCCCCGCGTGAGAGTGTTTCTCTCACTGTGACCGCCATCGGGGTGCTATGTAACGGAATAACACTCCCACTGAGTGTGCGCAGGATGTTAGCGACCATCTTCTTCCTGTTCCGGTGCGTTTGCATGTCCTTAGAAGGAGCAAAACGCGAGCTGATATTTTCACTTTGTCATATGTCGACATTAGAAAGAAATTTTTTTTAGATATAAGTGGAAAATTCTTTTTCTGTTGCATAGGAATCGATGAAACATTAGGATCTGCACTTTACATATCCTCCAACAGCTACAGTTGCGCCCTCTAAAGGTGCAATTATAGAAAAATGGCAAATTTTTTAAACGATTGTTGCAAGCGATTCAATTATGTTTGAAATTTGAAAGTTTGGTGGTGAAATGTGATAGTCACGAAGTTTGCATTGACAACAATGATTTTCACGTTTGCTCCCTCCCCCCCCCCCCCACAGAAGTGGGTGGGAAAATGCAATATTTTTGTTTTCTTTCGATAGATAATTTTTAATCATCTTTAAAAGCAAACAATTATTTTTGGGTTGGATAGGTATTGATGAAATATTCGGATTCGGATTCCGAACCTCCCAATAGCTTTAGTAACGCTCTCTATCGGTGGAAAATGACAAAACTTTAAACGAATATTGCAAACGAACTATTTTTGCTACAAATTTGAAATTTTGGTGGTCAAGTGTTCACATTGGCAGCAAATGCTCTCTGCGATCTCACCCACAGGGGGTGGAGGATTGGGAAAAGGCAACTTTTCTTATTTTAAAAAATAAATGGGAAAAAAAAGTGGGGATATAAGTGCAAATAAAATATTAATATTTTTGTATTTTCCCAAATCATTTATTAATTCCTTTTACTCTTGGAAGGGTTATAATGTGGAAAATAAAAAAAATCATTCTCTCTGAAAACAAGCAACCCGTATTCCCTAGAAACGACATTATTTATCTAGCTATAAGTTCAGTTTGGAATTTTAAACTTTTGCAGCCTCTCTCTTGATATTTAAAACATCTGATTGCTAGTCCCCAATTTCTTGTAACAACCTCCCCCTTTGACATCCAGCGTTGCGCTAAAAAAAAAATTAAAATCTCTGCCTTTGATAAAACCTGAATTCGAATTTAAAAGCCATTTTAAAATTACAATTATAATCCTTTACTTAAAAAAAACATGAACTAAATTAAATTCTATTATATTAATGAAAATATTTGCTGTGTTATGCTGCATATCATTTCGATGATCTATTATATATATCACAATTTAAAAAAATCATGAATTAAACTAAATTCCTTTCAATTTCCAGTTTTGATTCTGTTTGTTATAATAACGTCCTTTTCAGGAAATTAAAAATAACGGAAATTTAGTAGTTTTAGGAATTAGCAAAAAAAAAAATTATGGTTGAATTTTACATGGAAGTCAAAATATCTCTATAGCTTTTCTTTTTGGTCGACTTTAATTTTTCCATTTCACTGTATTTAAAAACATTGAAGTGATTCCGTAATTCGTTCCTTTAAGTGTTTCCTTAGCCTTAAATATCAATAAATTCATCGGACTGCAAACGACCGACCGTGACGTGGATCTCATTGCAGGATGATATTGATTCTTTTCGTTAGATGTCTGCAGTAAATTTTCCAGATATCTTAAACAGGAAAATGTGATAGTTGGCGATTGTGTTTAATTAAAAACCGTGCAGAAGCACAATCAGAGAGAAGGAAAATTTGTTTTCTTCAGTTTTTAAAAATGAAAAGAGTGCAGCACTAATAAAGTAAATTTCTGCTGTTAAGGTATCAGTAAAATTAATAAACAATGAAGCTTTCGAATTAATTATCATTAGGAGAGAAAAAGAAAACCCTACTGATTATTCATTACTTGAGGGATCAAATGATCCATCAGTATGTAGTAAGATGCATTCAGATGATTTATAATTAATTAGATGTTGAACTAAATTTCTGGTATATTTTTCATCGTAAAGGTTCTTTTTTAATTATTCCAGGGATATTACTTTTTAATTTGTGTTCTGGTGGATGTTCAAAACATTTACTTTTAAATGCATAATTTTTTAAATAATGGATCATCCTCATTTTTGCTTAAAGGTCAATATCCCTGTATCAACATTTTCTGATATATTGGGTTTTGCTCAATCAGAAATGAAATTTTAAGACTGTTTTGAATGGTCTCTAAGTATTGTTGCACTGAGGAACTCCAACGCCAGTAGTTATTTCTGAGCATTATTCTAACTCCGGTTTAATAGGAAATTTAAATAAAATAGCAAGTGGCTAGGATGACAATCCTAATTAGTAATGCCGCAGAATTTCGTAAAATTAAACAATTTATTTCCAGTAATATATGCTTCCTTGATATGTTCATTCCAATTTAACTTTTTGATTAACGTTTAAACCAAAGTAATTATATTCATTCACCTGTTTTATACTTTAATTTTTCCACTTCATTAATGGAAGGGTCCTTTTGAAGTTTCAACAAGAAATTTGCTGCCCCTAAACCTTCAACTTACTACTTATAATGTAACTTATAAAAAAAATAATAATAAATACCTCCTCAAGCAGCTGCTTGCCACAGAGGTCTGACAGGAGCCTGTCAGTTTATATGCCATAGTAGAAGGTCTGAGAGGATGGCAGGACCTCAGCAGAAAAACAACACATACATCCATGCCTTACCCGGGGCTCGAACCAGATCCCTTAGATCAGTAGCCAAGCGCGCTAACCACTCGGCCATGGACGACATGTAACTTATAAATAAATAAAAATAAATACCCCCTCAAGCAGCTGCTTGCCACAGAGGTCTGACAGGAGCCTGTCAGTTTATATGCCATAGTAGAAGGTCTGAGAGGATGGCAAGACCTCAGCAGAAAAACAACACATACATCCATTCCACCCGGGGCTCGAACCAGATCTCTTAGATCAGTAGCTTACATCTACACAATTACCTATATAATAATAATCTCCTGAATATCAATAAGGGCTACGCTATTATGAATATATTACCTATCAGTTAACTATATAAATATAATTTAATACTTAGGTATTATTTTGATAGTACTTTTAAATTCAAGATTAATCCTAATTAAAATACTAGATATAAATCTTAAGGTAAATACAAATTACCACATTTTAGGGACAATTATGGAAATAATTGTAGAAATTGTGAAATTCCCTCAGTGTTCAACAGCATCCCTGAGGGTTGGGTTGTTGGGTTGACCTCTGAGCGGCACTTTTTTGCACAAGGACCCCGAAGGTTCAGAGAAGGTGGGGGAGGGGACCCACTGGAACAGCTGTTGAGAGCAGATGGTAGCCTCCCGTTAAGGCCATCCGGCGTGTTCTTTAACGTGCACAGAGTATGGCTCTCCCGCACATGCGGCCACGGCTTAACGTCGCATCCGACGATCTCAACGCTGACCCAGCTGGGTCTCAAACCTGGGAACTGCAGATTACGAGCCTGGCATTCCTCATTTGGTAGTTAAATTTGTAAGAACATTAGTTAAACGACCACTTATATCTGTTTTCCATGTAAAAAGAATGTAAGATGGCAACACCAGACAAAAAATAGAAAGTTTCGCGTTGAATTTAAACAAAAGAATATTTTCTGAACTACTGCGTTGCTTCTGATAATATTGAGAATAGTGGAACAATCGAAATTTTAATGGTCTTGAATTTTGGAGCTTCTGGAACGTAGTGCCCTGAGGCAGTCGCCTCACAGCCTCACTTAATCGACCGGCCTGATTATTAGTTTAACATTAGTAGTTTAAATTTCCATTGTTGACGGGCGCTAAGCTTTGAAAATGACAGAGCCTAATCTCTGCTGGAAATCCACCATTCAGCTGGCGGAGTTTCGTACAGCTCCACTGCAATGGCAACACAAAGAAATCCAATGAACTCATCGACCTCTTGTCTTCGAACTTCCCACGTGCACCGACCGTGCCCTAGAAAGACAACCACACGTGCACCCGCGTGTACCAACCCTTAACCAGACTTTCCCTTTGTCGTTTGCTGCTCCTTTGTGAAAACCGTGTCTGCGGGACTTCTATCACCGAGAGATCATCTGCTCCCCGGTCATGCAGCAAGAGCATCACTTTGTGCACGGTCCCTCGCTCCCCACGCCCTTGATAGCTCCTTCCTGTCCCGCTCTTGCCCTCCCAAGGCTGCACGCGGCCTGCCACTTTAGGTCACCATCGAGACAGGCGATGCTTGTGCCTCCTCGTTCGCTGCACCGCCGGGTTCTGTTTAATTTGCGGCCGAGGCTCCGACAACCTCGAGGACTGTGACCGCGGACGGCCGTGTTATTTTGGCGACAGGAAACACCCACTGGACTGGCTGGCTTTTCGCTTCTCTCTCTGAGACCATTACAGGTTTCAAGCTGAGTTTTTTTCTCTTGCAGAGCTAGAAACAGTCGAATCTTTCACTTCCACTATCCACACATCAATTGCTTGCCCTTAAACAGCACGCGCCCGTCTCACTGCTCTCTGCCTTATCGCAAATAAAAGTCAACACAGCGCACCCACGTGTAGGTTTACAAAGTTTACAAATCTAAAATGAAAGAAATCACTTCGCCGCTGCTTGAATCACTTGAAATGCTGATTGGCATTCCTTCCTCCTTCCGTAAATACATTAACAGTTAGTAATAATTGTATTCTGCTTACCCTACGAATAAATCTAATAATGGTTGAATGAAGAATACAAGTATTAATCCAAATGCGAGGAAATTCTTCTCGTGAAGATTACAATTTCCTCACATTTAAAGACATATTTCTTACGTACAATATCATGGAATAGTTACTGAGGTACAATATATATACTTATTATTTTTACTGAAAATAAAACTAATGGTGGAAGGAGAGAAAAGCAATAGATTTTTAAATTGAATTTGTTAACGCAACGAATTTGTTTTTTTTTTCATAAGAAATATGTCGAAACTCTTCTAACTCAGTATGACCAAAGAAATGATAAAAATTTAATGTTTGTGATCCTCAATTACATAAAGAAAACTTTAGACTTTATTACTTATATTCATCTTCGAAATTCCTTAACTTTATATCAAACCTGCAACAAATTATCATACTTTTAATAAAAATCTTAAAAATTTATATTTAGGAATTATTGATGCTGAAATCTTCTTACGCTTTAGTGAACTGTTGCAACGTTAATGCATTTGGTATTTACTGTACTGAAACTGTATTACTACCCAGAGTGATCTCTGTACAGTGCTATAATGATCTTTAGATGTTTTACTTGACGAGAACTTTCATACCTGCATGCGTGCTCCTTTATTACTTTTTTTCCATGATATTGTACCTCCGAATTGCTAGCTCGAAAGGAGCTCTCTTTCTAAAGGCACACTTCAATGTTCGTGCTCTTGAATTTTGATTGGTATGAGAAACAGAAGAGAATACTCTGGCGAGATTCTCTTCTCTGCTTTCATTTTGTATTGTCAAATATTTACTGTGAAAGCAAAATTACTATTATATAATATATATAATAATGATATTTATTATCATTTATTCTGCAAAAGATTAAAACTGTATATTTAAACCTTGATAACATAAAAAAATTTTACATTAGTAAGCTATTATTTCAATTCATCTAAATTTTTTCTGCGCATGTTATTCTCATTTTCCTAACTATATTTGTATCAAGCATTTAATTTCCATTATACTGTCTATATTTGTAAATTTATTAATTTTAAGTACTGAAGACTTATGCACGAGAGTACTCTTGTGAGCTTTTCCCTATATTTATGTATTCAATTGTTTATAGAAAAGCAAAAAATATTGGATAAAGATAACGCTACACAAAATGTGATAACCTGGGAAAGACGTTGGACTCAAATCTTACAAAGGCCAGGCTCGTAATCTATAATTCCCAGGTTCGAGTCCCAGCTGGGTCAGCGTTGAGATTTATCTCCGCAAAATTCCCCGCCCTACCCACGGTCAGTAGGGGACACCGATGGGCTTGGAAAGGCCGCCGTCCGTCGGATGGGACGTTAAGCCGTGGCTCCGTGTGCGAGAGAGAGCCATACCCAGTGCACGTTAAAGAACACGCTGGATGGCCTTGACGGGAGGAGTCCTCCATATCTCCCAACAGCTGTTCCAGTGGGTCGCCTCCCCCAACCTTCTCTGAGCCTTTGGGGTCCTTGTGACCTGGCCATTTAGCCCATGGTGTGCAAAAAAGTGCCGCTCAGAGGTAAAACAACCCAACAACAACGCACTAACAATAAAATTTCTAAGACGTTATTTCACCGTTATCCAGGGAAGTCCAATGATCCTGTTTTTTATAATGATATGTAAATGTGAAGTACATTATATTTATTTATTGAATATTTTGTGCCTGTTTGAATATAATAAAACGACCTCTGTAGCAATCAGCTGCTTGAAAAGTAATTATTATTTTATTTATAATGCATATGAACGTTAATCAAATTCTAAATATTCTGAATATGATCTTTGTCGAGCTAAAGGATGACTCCATCTCCAGAAAGAAAAGAAAAATAAAATCTACAAATATTTGGAGGGGAAATGTAAATTAAACCAGTAGAACACATCGCTTTGGACGAATATGGAATGCACCTTTTACAAAGAGAATAGGGGTTTGAAAATTTCATATTTTGATACCTCTAACTGTGAAAATTTGAACTAACAGATGATTCGAAAAATGCAAGTGGTAATATTTCATTAATATCTATCTTCTCGTGGCCGAGTGGCTAACGCACTTGGCTACTGATCAAAGGGACCTGGGTTCGAGTCCCGGGTTAAGGCATGGATGTTTGTGTCGTTTTTCTGCTGAGGACCTGCCATCCTCTCAGACCTACTTATGGCATATAAACTGGCAGGCTCCTGTCAGACCTCTGTAGCAAGCAGCTGCTTGAGGGGATATATATTTTTATTTTTTTAATCCTGAAAGAAGTTTTGATTTTTTTTTCCGTAAAACAAAAAAAGCTGTTTTATCATCCATCTTGGAAGTAAATCGCCGCTGCCAATGTAAACTTTATAAAGTTTTGCTAGGGATTTAGGGACATCTAGCGGTGGACATTCAAATAACTGGAAGATTCCAAAAATGCAGAGATCTTAACGTTTCCTTAAGATCTATCCAACCCAAGGCCTGCACCACGAGAAGACGAGGTCGGACATTAGGTGCTTGAATCTAATGATATTAAGCACAACCAATATCCTATGTTACATAAAAATGTATGAATATTAATCTTTTTATATTTAATCTATCTATGGCAGAGTGGTTAGCGCGCTTGACTACTGATATAAGGACCTGGGTTCGAGTCCCGGGTAAGGCATGGCTGTTTGTGTCGTTTTTCTGCTGAGGGCTTTCCATCCTCTCAGACCTTTTACTATGGCATATAAACTGACAGACTCCTGTCAGACCTCTGTGGCAAGCAGCTGCTTGAGGGGGTATTTATTTATTTTTATCACTGTGGTTTTCTTTTAAGAACTAAGGACCTCAGAAAATGCGTGTTTCTTTTTTGAGCCGCTACGAAAATTTTTTTGAAATGAGAAATTCTACACCAGATAGCTGTCAGCTGATGAATGACGGCTGTCAGCTGATGACTCATCAGGGTCAACCTGCGTGTCCTTTGATATCACAAAATATGACTCGCCTTGCACATATTGGCTTTGAAGGGAGGCTACCATCTGTCTCCTAATAGCTTTCACTGGGTCCCTTCCCCCAATCTTCTCTGAGCCCTTGGGGCCCTTGTGACCTGTTGTTTAGCCTATTGTGTTAAAAAAAAGTGTTGCTCAGGGATAAAACAACCAACTAGGCTGTATACGGGGCTCTCAGTTTAACGTATGATCCGATGGACGTCGACCTTTCTAAAGGCCATCGGCAAAAATCTCAACATCGGCACTCGAAGCTGAGAATAATATAGTGCGAAGGTATGAACTGCTCTTCTTGGAACTCTTATCTCAAATTCAATGTCTTTACATCGTCGTAAAACGATTTTATATCGTGAGCTTTCCGAAACAATGGTTTTATATGGTCTTAAATTTTCTTGTGGTTACATGACTAGCTCCCCCAAAACAGTGAAACATGTTCATCGCGTGACATAACTGGCTTTAGAATTGGGCAATCTTTACCTTTTAGGGCCACTCGATGATCTGAAATCGTTTCTCATAGGAAATACGAAACATTAGGAGTACCTTGAACGCAATCGTATACTCTTATGTTGGCAGAGCGTCTTTATTTAACTAACTCAACCGTCGGAAGCAAACGACGCGAAGAACTAGGCAACCCCTTCACCTTCCGTCCCCAAGGAACAATGCATTTTATTCGCCAATGTCTCTCAAGTGCCGCGAGGCTCGGAATTAAATCGCTCGGCGTTTCGAACACAGCTCGCGATGTTTTATGAGCGGCGACGTAAAAAGTGCTGCGCGTGCATCTTTTACGACGATTAAATCGTTCCCGAGAGGAGGAAGAGGATGCCGCGAGCTCGAACACGTGACTCGACCTCTCGCTTGCTTCCTCTGCAACCGATGGTTTATTGACAAACTGATCTTGACATCACTGCACTCCGGTATTGCATCTCTACGAAATGCTTGCTACACCAGCCGCTTATTTTAAGGGTGATTCTCGCTACCCGATTCAACAGAAGGGTGATCCTTTAGAGTAGGCGTTCTCAACGTGGGGTACGCGGTAAAAAAATTTTTTGGGGTACGCGGTAAAAAAAATTTTTTGGGGTACGCCGTGAGAGCTCAAAAGTCGCTAGATCTAGTAACAAAGTAAAAATAAGCATTGTTATACTCTAATTATAGTTTTCTCTATCTATACAAGGGTACGCCAGTTACATGCACATTTCCAGGGGGTACGTGAAGCATAAAAGGTAGAGAACCACTGATCTATCTATACACAATCTATCTATACAAATCTATCTCTACGAGGAGTATGCCAGTTACATATACATGTCCAGGGGGCTACGTGAAGCATAAAAGGTAGAGAACCACTGATCTATCTATACACAATCTATCTATACAAGGGGTACGCCAGTTACATACACATTTCCAGTGGGTACATGAAGCATAAAAGATAGAGAACCACTGATCTATCTATACACAATCTATCTATACAAATCTATCTATACAAGGGGTACGCCAGTTACATACACATTTCCAGGGGGTACGTGAAGCATAAAAGGTAGAGAACCACTGATCTATCTATTACACAATCTATCTATACAAGGGGTACACCAGTTACATACACATTTCCAGTGGGTACATGAAACATAAAAGGTAGAGAACCACTGATCTATCTATACACAATCTATCTATACAAATCAATCTATACGAGGGGTACACCAGTTACATACACATTTCCAGGGGTACGTAAAGCATAAAAGGTAGAGAACCACTGATCTATCTATACACAATCTATCTATATAAATCTATCTATACGAGGGGTACGCCAATTACATACACATTTCTAGGGGGTACGTGAAGCATAAAAGGTAGAGAACCACTGATCTATCTATACACAATCTATCTATACACAATCTATCTATACAAATCTATCTATACGAGGGGTATGCCAGTTACATACACATTTCCAGGCGGTACGTGAAGCATAAAAGGTAGAGAACCACTGATCTATCTATACAAAATCTATCTATACAAATCTATCTATACAAGGGGTACGCCAGTTACATACACATTTCCAGAGGGTACGTGAATCATATAAGGTAGAGAACCACCGATCTATCTATACAAAATCTATCTATACAAATCTATCTATACGAGGGGTACGCCAGTTACATACACATTTCCACGGGGTACGTGAAGCATAAAAGGTTGAGAAACACTGATATATATGTTTCATTTTATTCCCATTGTTATACTATAACTATAGTTTTGTCTATCTATACAAGGGGTACACCAGTTACATACACATTTCCAGGGGGTACATGAAGCATAAAAGTTTGAGAACCGCTGATATATATGTTTTATTTTATTCCCATTGTTATGCTATAACTATAGTTTTATCTATCTATACAAGGGGTACGCCAGTTACATACACATTTCCAGGGGGTACGTCAAGCATAAAAGGTTGAGAACCACTGATATATATGTTTTATTTTATTCCCATTGTTATACTATAACTATAGTTTTATCTTTCTATACAAGGGGTATGCCAGTTACATGCACATTTCCAGGGGGTACTTGAAGAATAAAAGGTTGAGAACCACTGATATATATGTTTTATTTTATTCCCATTGTTATACTATAACTATAGTTTTATCTAACTATACAAGGGGTACGCCAGTTATATACACATTTCCAGGGGGTATGTGAAGCATAAAATGTTGAGAACCACTGATATATATGTTTTATTTTATTCCCATTGTTATACTATAACTATAGATTTACCTATCTATACAAGGGGTACGCCAGTTATATACACATTTCCAGGGGGTACGTGAAGCATAAAAGGTTGAGAACCACTGATATATATGTTTTATTTTATTCCCATTGTTATACTATAACTATAGTTTTATCTATCTATACAAGGGGTACGCCAGTTACATACACATTTCCAGGGGGTACGTGAAGCATAAAAGGTAGAGAACCACTGATCTATCTATACACAATCTATCTATACAAGGGGTACGCCAGTTACATACACATTTCCAGTGGGTACATGAAGCATAAAAGATAGAGAACCACTGATCTATCTATACACAATCTATCTATACAAATCTATCTATACGAGGGGTACGCCAGTTACATACACATTTCCAGGGGGTACGTGAAGCATAAAAGGTAGAGAACCACTGATCTATCTATTACACAATCTATCTATACAAGGGGTACTCCAGTTACATACACATTTCCAGGGGGTACGTAAAGCATAAAAGGTAGAGAACCACTGATCTATCTATACACAATCTATCTATATAAATCTATCTATACGAGGGGTACGCCAATTACATACACATTTCTAGGGGGTACGTGAAGCATAAAAGGTAGAGAACCACTGATCTATCTATACACAATCTATCTATACACAATCTATCTATACAAATCTATCTATACGAGGGGTACGCCAGTTACATACACATTTCCAGGCGGTACGTGAAGCATAAAAGGTAGAGAACCACTGATCTATCTAACACAATCTATCTATACAAATCTATCTCTACGAGGAGTATGCCAGTTACATATACATGTCCAGGGGGCTACGTGAAGCATAAAAGGTAGAGAACCACTGATCTATCTATACACAATCTATCTATACAAGGGGTACGCCAGTTACATACACATTTCCAGTGGGTACATGAAGCATAAAAGATAGAGAACCACTGATCTATCTATACACAATCTATCTATACAAATCTATCTATACGAGGGGTACGCTAGTTACATACACATTTCCAGGGGGTACGTGAAGCATAAAAGGTAGAGAACCACTGATCTATCTATTACACAATCTATCTATACAAGGGGTACGCCAGTTACATACACATTTCCAGTGGGTACATGAAGCATAAAAGGTAGAGAACCACTGATCTATCTATACACAATCTATCTATACAAATCAATCTATACGAGGGGTACACCAGTTACATACACATTTCCAGGGGGTACGTAAAGCATAAAAGGTAGAGAACCACTGATCTATCTATACATAATCTATCTATATAAATCTATCTATACGAGGGGTACGCCAATTACATACACATTTCTAGGGGGTACGTGAAGCATAAAAGGTAGAGAACCACTGATCTATCTATACACAATCTATCTATACACAATCTATCTATACAAATCTATCTATACGAGGGGTACGCCAGTTACATACACATTTCCAGGCGGTACGTGAAGCATAAAAGGTTGAGAACCACTGATATATATGTTTTATTTTATTCCCATTGTTATACTATAACTATAGTTTTATCTATCTATACAAGGGGTATGCCAGTTACATACACATTTCCAGGGGGTACGTGAAGAATAAAAGGTTGAGAACCACTGATATATATGTTTTATTTTATTCCCATTGTTATACTATAACTATAGTTTTATCTATCTATTCAAGGAGTACGCCAGTTACATACACATTTCCAGGGGGTACATGAAGCATAAAAGTTTGAGAACCACTGATATATATGTTTTATTTTATTCCCATTGTTATACTATAACTATAGTTTTATCTATCTATACAAGGGGTATGCCAGTTACATACACATTTCCAGGGGGTACGTGAAGCATAAAAGGCTGAGAACCACTGATATATATGTTTTATTTTATTCCCATTGTTATATTATAACTATAGTTTTATCTATCTATACAAGGGGTACGCCAGTTACATACACATTTCCAGGGGGTACGTGAAGCATAAAAGTTTGAGAACCACTGATATATATGTTTTATTTTATTCCCATTGTCATACTATAACTATAGATTTATCTATCTATACAAGGGGTACGCCAGTTACATACACATTTCCAGGGGGTACGTGAAGCATAAAAGTTTGAGAACCACTGATATATATGTTTTATTTTATTCCCATTGTCATACTATAACTATAGTTTTATCTGTCTATACAAGGGGTACGCCAGTTACATACACATTTCCAGGGGTTACGTGAAGCATAAAAGGTTGAGAACCACTGATATATATGTTTTATTTTATTCCCATGGTTATACTATAACTATAGTTTTATCTATCTATACAAGGGGTACGCCAGTTACATACACATTTCCAGGGGGTACGTGAAGCATAAAAGGTTAAGAATCACTGATATATATGTTTAATTTTATTCCCATTGTTATACTGTAACTATAGTTTTATCTATCTATACAAGGGGTACGCCAGTTACATACACATTTCCAGGGGTTACGTGAAGCATAAAAGGTTGAGAACCACTGATATATATGTTTTATTTTATTCCCATTGTTATACTATAACTATAGTTTTATCTATCTATACAAGGGGTACGCCAGTTACATACACATTTCCAGGGGGTACGTGAAGCATAAAAGGTTGAGAACCACTGATATATGTGTTTTATTTTATTCCCATTGTTATACTATAACTATAGTTTTATCTATCTATACAAGGGGTACGCCAGTTACATACACATTTCCAGGGTGTACGTGAAGCATAAAAGGCTGAGAACCACTGATATATGTGTTTTATTTTATTCCCATTGTTATACTATAACTATAGTTTTATCTATCTATACAAGGGGTACGCCAGTTACATACACATTTCCAGGGGGTACGTGAAGCATAAAAGGTTGAGAACCACTGATATATATGTTTTATTTTATTCCCATTGTTATACTATAACTATAGTTTTATCTATCTATACAAGGGGTATGCCAGTTACATACACATTTCCAGGGGGTACGTGAAGAATAAAAGGTTGAGAACCACTGATATATATGTTTTATTTTATTCCCATTTTTATACTATAACTATAGTTTTATCTATCTATACAAGGGGTACGCCAGTTACATACACATTTCCAGGGTGTACGTGAAGCATAAAAGGCTGAGAACCACTGATATATGTGTTTTATTTTATTCCCATTTTTATACTATAACTATAGTTTTATCTATCTATACAAGGGGTACGCCAGTTACATACACATTTCCAGGGGGTACGTGAAGCATAAAAGGTTGAGAACCACTGATATATATGTTTTATTTTATTCCCATTGTTATACTATAACTATAGTTTTATCTATCTATACAAGGGGTATGCCAGTTTCATACACATTTCCAGGGGGTATGTGAAGAATAAAAGGTTGAGAACCACTGATATATATGTTTTATTTTATTCCCATTGTTATACTATAACTATAGTTTTATCTATCTATTCAAGGGGTACGCCAGTTACGTACACATTTCCAGGGTGTACGTGAAGCATAAAAGGTTGAGAACCACTGATATATATTGTTACGACAGAAGGAATCTGGCAACCGAAAGCAAAAAGTTTCAGCCAACGAATAAGAACGTTGGGAGAATTTGGAGAAGAAGAGTGGAGCGTTAACGGTCGTTGTGTTGTAACGGTCGTTGTATTGTAACGGTCGTGAGTTCGAAAATGGACGGTGAGCTGTTCTGAGACAGTGCGCGTAAGTATCAAGAAGTAACTTGATGTGTTGTGTATACGCGGAAGGATAAAAGTGGGATCTTTTATCGTTAAGTATCAAGAAGTAACTTGATGTGTTGTGTATACGCGGAAGTATAAAAGTGGGAACTTTTATGGCTAACTTCGAATGTCTACACGGACTGTCTTTTTGTTCGGCTAGTGTGTGAAAAGTTATTAGCACAGGACGAGAATTGGTTTACGAGTGAAGATCTTCGGGTGACCTGGTAAATCAAGTAAAAGGTAGTATTTAGTAAAATACACAGAGCTGATATTGTGTGCTCTACGCAGGAAGATTGATGACTTGTGCATGTTAATAGTTGATTTGTTAATAAGATACTTCATCCATATTTCCTTTGTAACAATTTACCTTGTATTGAATTTGGTTTTGAAATATAGCTTTTAATACTCACGCTCAGTGGCTATCCATTTTTGTGATCCGCAACATTTGGTGTCAGAAGTGGGATTATAATTATTTAATTGAATGCCTTTCACTAGAAGTATGGATGAGTTAATAAAGCTGATGACTGATATGAAAGCCGATATGGGTAATAAAATAGGTGAACTTTCTAGTGACCTAAATAATAAAATAGATGACTTGAAAGCCGAAATGGCCGCGCAAAATACTGAGATTAAAGGTGATATAGCTGCCCAAAGCGATAAAATAGGTGACTTGAAAGTCGAAATGGCCGCACAAAATACTGAGATTAAAGGTGATATAGCTGCCCAAAGCGATAAAATAGGTGACTTGAAAGCCGAAATGGCCGCACAAAATACTGAGATGAGAGCTGAAGTGGCTTCTCAAATTGATAAGATTACTGATCAGTGTAAGGACATTAAAACCGAACTTAATAAACAATGTGATTGTTTAAAGGTTGAAATTGACAGTGTAAAATATGATCTTGATACTGTTAAGTTAGATTATAAACATGAAATAGAAATTGTAAAAACTGATTGTGAACGCCAGTTTCAGATTTTGAGAAATGAAATGTTACCTTCTGCTTTTGATAATAATAATTCTAGTGGAAATAATGTTATTACACATATCGCTAAAAATACAACTAAACCTTCTACATATGATGGTCAATCATCTTGGACAGTATTTAAAACACAATTCGAAGTTATCGCTACAGCCAATGAGTGGAATGAATTCCAAAAGGCCAGTTTTCTTGCAGCTTCCTTAAGAAATTCTGCTGCGGAAGTTTTGCAGTCTGTTCCAGAAGAAAAACGACTTGATTATCAAAATCTAGTTTCTGCATTAGAACTAAGGTTTGGTGATAGTTATTTAAAACAATATTACGTGACTCAATTTAAACATCGCATGCAGAAAAGTGGTGAAACTTTGCAAGAGCTTGCTAGTGATATTGAGCGTCTAGCTAGATTGGCTTATAGTAACTGTCCACCAGAAATTCAAGATAATTTAGCTCAATTACAATTTATTGATGCTATTGCTGACCCTGACACTCAGCAATCTCTGAGGATGTTGGAAGGTGAATCCTTAAAGTCAGCTGTGGTACATGCTATGAAATACGAGTGCTCCAGGCTTTCCTCCCGAGCGAACAAACGTGCAGTGAGATTTGTGAGTGCAGAAGAAACTGTAGAAAAGGATAATGAAATGAAAGAACTAACCAAAGCCATACTATCCGTTTTGAAAGATATAAAAGGTTCTTCTTCAAAACCTACAACAGACCTTCAGTGTTGGAATTGTGGCAAGACCGGACACATTCGTACCAACTGCACTAGGAAACGAATGATGAGTCCAAGTCCATCAACTAGACAACAGGATCAGGGAAACAGAAAATTAGTCAGTCTTGCGGGGCAAAGGAAGGCAGTTGATTGGTTGGCCCCAGGGGAAGTCGCCCACGTTTCAACATTACATGGCGATAATAATGGATTAGTAGCTGATGGAGCTATAAATGGAATACCTTGCCGTATGATAGTCGACACTGGTGCAAATGTAACTTTACTCAGAACGGATATAATAAAGAAAATAATACCTCACCCAAACTTGAATACTACACAGTCTAGAATAAGCCTACAAACGGCCACTGGAGATCGTGCAAAGGTTCATGGAAAAATAGAACTTAATATTCGAGTTGGTAGCTGTCTGGTTCGCCATCCTGTTTACATCGCTGACATCTACGACGAATGCATATTAGGCCTTGATTTTCTTAAGAAACATGGATTCAACATTAGACCCAGTGATAACCTACTCATCTATGAGACAGAAGAGATTCCTCTGCTTAGCCGGACGTCTGATTCTTTATCAAGCGTAACTCCAATATTAGTGACGGAAGACACAGAGATCCCAGCACAAAGTGAAGTTATAGTCCGTGGACATCGGGCGGAGACTTCTGGGGCCTTCCGATTGGCAGTTACTGATGCCTCTGGTAAAGGAGCTTTGGCTCATAATATCCTGGTTGCAAGGACTTTAGTCAGAATAGATAAAGAACAGATCCCTATCAGAGTGATGAACTGTAACAAATCCAGTAGAATGTTAAAAAAAGGTGAGGAATTAGCAATATGTGAAGCTGTTACCTGTGTAACAAGTATAAATAAAATAGAAGTTACCGATTCACATCCAAACCATACCGACATCCCGTCTCATCTTACTGAATTATGGAGAGAAACAAGACAAATATTAACTGAAAACCAAGCTGTTAAGGCCGAGAACCTATTAAAAGAATTTTCTGACATTTTTTCTGCCACATCAAATGATTATGGCCGTACTAACCTGACAGAACATAAAATCAACACTGGTGATTCTCCTCCAGTCCATCTGCCGGCAAGAAGGCTTCCATTGGCAAAAAGAGAGGAGACGGAACAACTCATAAAGGACATGGAAGCTCAGGGCATTATAGAACCATCACAGAGTCCCTGGACATCACCAGTAGTTCTTGTCAAGAAAAAGGATGGATCTACACGATTTTGTGTAGATTATCGCAGATTAAATGACGTAACAAAGAAAGATTCCTTTCCTTTACCCAGGATTGACGATACACTAGACACTTTATCTGGGTCAGAATGGTTCTCAACATTAGATTTAAAGAGCGGCTATTGGCAAGTTGGTATACGTCCTGAAGACCGTGAGAAAACGGCTTTCAGTACAGGGAATGGACTTTGGCAGTTTAAGGTGATGCCATTTGGACTTTGTAATGCACCTGCCACATTTGAGCGACTAATGGAGTCAGTGCTCAAAGGCTTGTCTTTGGAGGTCTGCCTGGTTTACTTGGACGACATCATAGTTCTTGGAAGAACTTTTGAAGAACATTTGAGAAATCTTCGTCAAGTATTTGAAAAACTTAGGGCAGCCAAGTTAAAATTGGGACCGACAAAGTGTAAACTGTTCCAGCAAGAAGTTCATTACCTTGGTCATGTGATCACTACAGCAGGGATTAAGACTGATCCTAGTAAGATAGAAGCTGTAAGAGACTGGCCTCCACCACAAGATGTTCATCAACTTCGTAGTTTTATTGGACTTTGCACCTACTATAGAAGATTTGTCAAAGGTTTCTCCAACATCGCAAGGCCATTACAT
The DNA here is from genome assembly GCA_038380435.1 of Ryuthela nishihirai. Classification (NCBI taxonomy): domain Eukaryota; kingdom Metazoa; phylum Arthropoda; class Arachnida; order Araneae; family Heptathelidae; genus Ryuthela; species Ryuthela nishihirai. The sequence goes on from JAWZYU010000025.1 coordinate 2,502,398, forward strand.
CGTCTGACAGAAGAGGGCCAGCGGTTTATGTGGACCACCGAATGCGATATAGCCTTTCAACAGCTAAAGAAAACTCTTTCCACAGCACCAGTGCTAGCGTACCCACAAACTGGAAAACAATTCGTAATAGATACTGACGCAAGTAACACAGGAGTTGGTGCTGTGCTTTCACAAGAACAAGACGGACAAGAGAGAGTTATTGCATACTTTAGTAAAACTTTATCCAAACCAGAGCGGAATTACTGTGTAACACGCAAAGAACTGTTAGCAATAGTTAAAGCAATAGAACATTTTCATCATTATCTCTATGGCCAGAAATTCCTTATACGTACTGATCATGCTGCACTTAGATGGTTATTAAACTTCAAAAACCCTGAAGGACAAATCGCTAGGTGGATACAACGGTTACAAGAATACGATTTCTCCATCGAACATCGAAGTGGTAAAATGCATAAGAATGCAGATGCTCTTTCCAGGCGCCCATGCATTGACAACTGTAAACATTGCTATAATGCAGAACTGAAATTTGGAACTAAAGAGATAATGCCCATAAGACAAATAGTATCGACACAAACAAACAATGACACCCCTAACATCTGGAATCCAATTGAAATCAGGAAGGCTCAACTGGATGATGAAGACATAAAACCAATATTAGAATTGATTGAAAAATCTGATGTAAGACCTAATTGGGAGCAAATCTCGAGGTATAGTCCAACTACTAAAAGTTACTGGGCACAGTGGGACTCCTTAAAAATGGAAGACGGAGTATTATACAGAAGATGGGAGAATCCCACTGGACGGCTGATCCGTTGGCAGATAATCCTTCCTCGATCCCGAGTGGAACTTGTGATGAAAGATGTACATGATAGTGCCACTGGAGGACACTTCGGTGTTAATAAGACATTAGCCAAAGCCAGGGAACGATTTCATTGGCTGAAAAGTAGGGCAGACGTTGAGAGATGGTGTAGGCAATGTGAAGCCTGTGCAGCAAAGAAAGGCCCTAAGACTAGGAGTCGGGGTAAGCTGCAGACGTATAACGTTGGTGCCCCTTTTGAAAGAATAGCCATTGATGTAATGGGTCCGTTTCCTAGAACTGATGATGGAAATCGATATTTATTAGTGGTAATGGATTATTTCACAAAGTGGCCTGAGGTATATCCCATCCAAGACCAGGAAGCAACAACAGTGGCTGAGATGATAGTTAATAACTTCATTAGTAGGTATGGAGTACCTTTACAACTCCACTCTGATCAAGGACGGAATTTTGAATCCAATGTGTTTAAAGGCATCTGTCAACTATTAGGCATTCAGAAAACCAGAACAACTCCCTTACACCCTCAGTCGGATGGTATGGTTGAAAGGTTCAATAGAACAATTGCTCAGCATTTAGCATTATTTGTGAACGACCATCAACGTGACTGGGATCGCCATGTACCACTCCTTTTGCTGGCATATAGGACGGCAGTGCATGAGACAACTGGACAGACACCTTCCATGATGCTTTTTGGAAGAGAGTTACGTCTTCCCTGTGACCTTTTGTATGGTCGGCCCGAAGCAATGCCTGTGTCCACTCCACAATACGTACAAGAATTGCAACAACGACTAGAAGAAATCCATCACTCCGTTAGACATAACATCGACATAACAAGTGACAGAACCAAAACAAGATATGACAGTAAAATAAATGGAACTATTTTCAATCAAGGAGATCTTGTCTGGCTCTACAGTCCACATAGAAAGAAAGGACTATCTCCAAAACTTCAGAAACCTTGGGAAGGTCCATATACAATAGTTAACAGGATTAATGACGTGGTATATCGCATTCGTCGACGTCCAGCTACAAAGTGCAAGGTGGTTCACGTGGATCGTTTGGCCCCGTTTCATCGAAGAACTGAAGAAACTTTGGAATCCAGAATTGTTCGGGACGAACAAGACCTAGGAAGGGGGCAGTGTTACGACAGAAGGAATCTGGCAACCGAAAGCAAAAAGTTTCAGCCAACGAATAAGAACGTTGGGAGAATTTGGAGAAGAAGAGTGGAGCGTTAACGGTCGTTGTGTTGTAACGGTCGTTGTATTGTAACGGTCGTGAGTTCGAAAATGGACGGTGAGCTGTTCTGAGACAGTGCGCGTAAGTATCAAGAAGTAACTTGATGTGTTGTGTATACGCGGAAGGATAAAAGTGGGATCTTTTATCGTTAAGTATCAAGAAGTAACTTGATGTGTTGTGTATACGCGGAAGTATAAAAGTGGGAACTTTTATGGCTAACTTCGAATGTCTACACGGACTGTCTTTTTGTTCGGCTAGTGTGTGAAAAGTTATTAGCACAGGACGAGAATTGGTTTACGAGTGAAGATCTTCGGGTGACCTGGTAAATCAAGTAAAAGGTAGTATTTAGTAAAATACACAGAGCTGATATTGTGTGCTCTACGCAGGAAGATTGATGACTTGTGCATGTTAATAGTTGATTTGTTAATAAGATACTTCATCCATATTTCCTTTGTAACAATTTACCTTGTATTGAATTTGGTTTTGAAATATAGCTTTTAATACTCACGCTCAGTGGCTATCCATTTTTGTGATCCGCAACAATATGTTTTATTTTATTCCCATTGTTATACTATAACTATAGTTTTATCTATCTATACAAGGGGTACGCCAGTTACATACACATTTCCAGGGGGTACGTGAAGCATAAAAGGCTGAGAACCACTGATATATATGTTTTATTTTATTCCCATTGTTATAATATAACTATAGTTTTATCTATCTATTTAAGGGGTACGCCAGTTACGTACACTTTTCCAGAGGGTACGTGAAACATAAATGGTTGGGAACCACTGATATATATGTTTTATTTTATTCCCATTGTTATACTATAACTATAGTTTTATCTATCTATATAAGGGGTACGCCAGTTACATACACATTTCCAGGGGGGTACGTGAAGAATAAAAAGCTCAAAGGGGATTAAGTTTTACATATTTTGATTTTTCTTTCAGTAATATTTTTCGGTAAACATTAAAAATAGAATTATTAAAATATTTTATGATATTTTCGTTTATCAGCAGTTATGAGATCTTCTGCGATTCCCAGTTCAAAACTTATCAACGACAGAAATAATAAAAGTGGGAAATGTAGTCAGTTTTGGAAAATCCACACGAATAAGCCTCCGTGGCATCTCTATGGTAAATATTAGTGTCTGTAAAAAAATTCTATTATATTTCTCCGTGCATAAGATGGGCTAAATGGCCAAGTCACAAGGACCTCAAGGGCTCATAAAAGGTTGGCGAAGGGGATTGAAACTGACAACTGTTAGGAAGCAAATAGTAGCCTGCCGTCAAAACTCTCCGGATCCACGGTTTAACGTCTCGTCCGACGGGTGACAGCCTCTCAAACCCCATCGGGTCCCTTACTGACCGGGGGCAGTGTGGGGTTTTAGCGGAGATAAATCTCAACTCTGTCACACGCGGTAATTGAACCTGGGAACTGCAGATTATGGGCTTGGCAAATGGTGAGGAGAGACTCTGAGACTGAGCAGTTAACGCTTTAACGAGTTCTCACTGATCACATGACCTATCTGTGACCACTGTCGAAACGACAATTGCCCATCGTCATAGTCTCCCCTCAGTGACTCGATCCATACATACCCCGTGATCGAATCAAGGTTCTTAATTTGCTTCAAAATGAATAAGTTTCCATCATAATTCATCAGAATGTATAAATTGCAGTATTGTTGTCACAACAAAAGACATTTCGACTCAGAAGACGAACCTTGAACATATATTTCCCTGAACTGCCTTCCCCCCATAAGGAATATATAACCTTGAATATAATTTCGAAAAATATTGTTATTTAATCATCGCTGTTGGAATTCTGAATTTGACCTTGTACGTTTCGCATTCGTGCATTCTTGAAGCTATCTTCGCTTCGTCTTCCGTGTCGGAGACGTCCGTTCCATCGCCTGCGAGGGGTCGTTGTGCACGACACGAGCACCACTTGCTCGGGACACCGAGTAATGGAGAGCAGCTGCCTGACACGTGCGCCTATAGAACACGTGAACCACAGGAGGCATGAGAACCGAACACTGATAGAGGCCACGCGCAGCTTCCTCCGATCACTGATGGTGACGACAGAGATCGATTAGCTAGTCGGTTGCCTTGGTAACTGGGGAGTTACAGTGATCGATTACTTAACACCTGGCTAAGAATGGATTTTCCAAAAATGGCCCTCTCGGCTGCACCTGCATTACTATCGATTGGCAGATTAATTGTCCAGCCATTTCTCACTCCCACCACTAATCAACAATTCACCCTAACATTCAATTTCCTGCTCAAACATCAAAGGGTTCCGTAATTAATATGCCAGTTTAATGTCCTGTTTCCCTTTTCAAGGGGGCGGGGGGGGCTCAGTCGGTAGCGCGCCAGGCTCGTAATGTGTAGTTCCCAGGTTCGAGTCCCAGCTGGGTCAGCGTTGATATTTATCTTCGCAAAATTACCCACCCTGCTCACGGTCAGTAGGGATCGCCAATGGGCTTGGAAAGGACGCCGTCCGTCAGATGGGACGTTAAGCTGTGGCCCCGTGCGCGGGACAGCCATAGCCTGTGCACGTTAAAGAACACGCTGGACTCCTTAACGGCAGGCTACCATCTGTCTCCCAACAACTGTTCCAGTGGGTCCCTATTTTTTCTATATTTCCTTTTTTCTATACACCCCAACCTTCTCTGTGCCTTCGAGGTCCTTGTGACCTGGCCATTTAGCCCATGCGTGCAAAAAGTGCCGCTGAGAGGTAAAACAACCCAACTCAACCCTTTTCATGAGAAATGAAATAATCATTTGTATATAGTTTTGTTTTGTTTTTCATCAGTCTTCTTATTATTCTTTTTTTTTTCTGGGGGAAGGGCAATTCAGCGGGATTAAAATTAGGCGTCTTCTGATCATCAGTTGGTTTACAAATATCATACTTGTCATTTATATATTTCTAAATATACTAAAGTATAGTTACAAATATGCAAATTCATTTACATTCCGCGACACAGTTCACAATTAACATATACCTAAAGAGCGAACTTTACGCAACTAAGGCACTGTCATTAATGCAATGTGGGATTCCCAGCCAGCTGCGGATACAGGAAAATTTCACGAGGTGGGTGGGGGGGGACATAATAAAAACATCGTGGTCATACTAAAGTGGTTGTGAACTGGGAATGAATGGAATGGATGTTGATAAGTAATTTAATGAAGTTTCACAAAGATGCACGTGCCTGGTCGGATCCTCGCTGTATCCACCGCAGCTCCCAAAACCCACACACAGACAATAGGCTGCAGCAAGCCTTGAGAGATCCGACAACGTCCGGAAAGAACCGCGAAGTCGCAATTTTTTCCCATAAACATTTCTTGTTAGTTCAAAAACAATCAGGCTCGGTCATGTTGATGTTTTGTAAACGTATCGAGACCAATTGGCCAATCCTCTTCGTTGGCGTTGCACTCCGAACCTTCTCTAGCGACAAGGGGGGGGGGGGGGGGAGGGGAGCGGGGAGTTGGCCACCCTGGAAATATGCAGAGTAGGCAAAGAGCATATTTTAGCGCTTCCCCTCCTTCCACGAATTTTGAATTTGATTTTATTTAACCTTCCGAATGATACCTACAAAAAAGCGAAGTCTATATTCTGCACACACTGGCAACTGAATTAGAAACCTTTATTCAATACCAAGTTGGATCTCCTTTAGCCCGAATTACAGAATTACAGCACGTATGCAGTTTGGCGTAGATTCCACAAGGTGTTGGAGTGGCTTTACATCTCCAGCATACCAGGTGTTCACCAGGACAGTCCTTTAACTGGCTCAGATTTGATGGAACAGGACTTTGCTCCCGGATCTGTTTTTCTAACATGTCCCATACATTCTCAATGGGGTTAAGATCCGAGCTTTGTGGTGGCCAGGGAAGATGGTGGAAGTCGCTATCATGCTCGCTGAACATATCTTGGCGCGATGGACAGTAGCATTGTCGTCCGTGAAACAGCCGTCAACATTGCAGGATGGACTTGATCGGCAACAATGTTCAGATAATCCTTGGAGGACACCTGACCTTCCAGAAATATCAGGGAACCTGTTCTGTTCGGTACCAACAGAATGTGCCCCACACCATGACACCGCCTCCAGAACCTTGAGTTGTGTTTACAAGACATGCTGGGTCTATTGCTTCATGGGGCTCCCGCCAAACTCTCTGTCTACCTTCGGTACAGAACAAGGTGTAACGCGATTCGTCGGATAACATGACTTTTTTCCTGTCTTCCGGTGTTCCTGACACCACTGTAGACGAACTTTCCGATTCTTCTCAGACATCAATGGTTTCCGTATAAGCATGCGACTGCTAATACCAATCCTCTTCAATTCCTTGCACATAGTTCGCTGAGATATGGGTTGGGAACAGCCTTCATAGAATGCTTCGGTCAATTGCTGCACACAGGAAGTCGTGTTTCTCCGTACAAGCCTTCTCAAACGACGGCGATCTCGTTCCTGGCAGATTGTCCTCGCGCCACACCTACACCTCTTAGACAACGATTGTGGCTCTGCTGTTTTTAAAATCGTCGCTCCAGCCAGACGGGCACCCACAATAAGCCCTTTATCGAACCACGAAAGATCCTTTTGTTTTTCCCATTGTGATCAACACTATAACTGCTGAAGAGCAGCAGTCTTAAATAGTTGCCTAGATCACGTGGTGATACACGTGACCACGCATTCTGCATATACGCTGCGCAAGTGATGTTTACGTACATCTACATAAAATAAAAATAAATAAATACAATACAATCTAGCAGCTGCTTGCCACAGAGGTCTGACAGGAACCTATCAGTTTATACGCCATAGTAGAAGGTCTGAGAGGATGGCAGGACCTCAGCAGAAAAACGACACACACATCCATGCCTTTCCCGGGGCTCGAACCCAGGTCCCTTGGATTAGTAGCCAACGCGCTTAAAGATTTCTAATTCAGTGGCCGGTGTGTGTACTTTATCTCCAATTAAAGACCAGAAATGATTCAGATATGGCGCATGGGATTCTGATTTGCAAAGCATGGCATGAGATTCACCAACTACAACTGGCAAACAAGGATAAAACAATTCAATTCAATTTTTATTCAACATAGATATGTATCAAAACAAAAATTTATGAAATGTACCCAGCTAAAGTAACTGAATACTTGAGCGCTGGTGTATAATTATGACAAAAATATAAATACAAAAAATTAACAAGGCAACAATTGATAATTGAAACAATCAATGATGTAGAAGTCAAAAAATTAGATTTACATACAGTTATCATTCATTGTTTAGTATCCATTCAGAAAGAGATTTATTAAATAAATATTTAGAAGTAATTTTCTTCATTGTATCTGGAACACTGTTGTATAATTTAGGCCCAATATAGTTTATATTACGGGTAGTAGATTGCTTTGATATAAGTGGTATTTGCAATTTAAATGATGAGTCTCTAAGTGGTATATATGTCTGTCGAACCTGAAATAGATGTAAATTGAAATGGACATATTCAATAACTTTTAAATGTAAAGTTCAGATACAGTCAGTGACCCCAATTTCTTAAATATAGGACGAGATTCAGAGAAGCGAACTTTAGGGTCAATGATTCTAACTACAAATTTTTGCAGAATCAACAGCCTGTTTAAGTTTGTTTTTGCAGCTCCTCCCCAGGCTTTTATTGCATATTGTAGCTGACTATATACACAAGCAGAATATAACATTTTTAAACTTGTTTTATCGAGTAAGAATCTTAGTGTATAAAATTTTGCTATGAATGGTTTTATCTTATCCACAGTATAATCAGTGTGATACTTCCATGAAAGGCTTTTATCAATAATCACTCCTAGGTATTTAATTTGGTCAACCTTCGTAAGACGTTCGCAACTGCAATTTAGGATGTTGTAACAGTCCTTGTGATGAGAAACCACTCCAGAGTCACTGCTACCATCAGTTGATGCCTTCAACTGGAATTTTATATAGCATGTTTTAGCCTTATTTAAACTTAATTTATTCAACATTAGCCACTAAAATTGGAACGATACAGAGAAGATCCACATTTTAGGCCGTCCCGTGGCCGAGTGGTTAGCGCGCTTGGCTACTGATCTACGGGACCTGGGTTCGAACCCCGGTAAAGCATGGATGTATGTGTCGTTTTTCTGCTGAGGTCCTGCCATCCTCTCAGACCTTCTACTCTGGCATATAAACTGACAGGCTCCTGTCAAACCTCTGTGGCAAGCAGCTGCTTGAGGGGGTATTTTTTTTTTATAATTGCTCATTGGTGTTACTTTTGTATAACAAAACAATATCATCAGCATAAGAAATAATTTCTGCCTCAAAATTTTTGTCAAATATATCGTTTACATATAATGTAAATAGCAGAGGTCCCAGTACAGAACCTTGTGGTACACCTGTATTAATATTTTTCATAGAACTATATATATCATTTATCCTAACGATTTGTGAACGATTTTCCAAGTAGGATTTTAGCCATGTAAAACTGGTACCTCTGATTCCGTATTTATAAAGTTTAGCCAGCAATATTTCATGATTTACTAAATCAAAAGCCTTTGATAAGTCCAAAAAAATTGCGAGTGTTTTAAAATCTTTATCCAGAGACCACGTTAATGAATTTATTAAATGTAAAATAGCATCTTCTGTGCTTTTTTTCTGCTGAAATCAATATTGGTTTTTTGCTATTATGTTAAACTTTAATAAAAAATTGTTCAACCTGACAAAAAATAATTTTTCCAATATTTTTGACATTATCGGAAGTAAAGCAATAGGTCGATAATTTTCTATAAGAATTTTGCTTCCTTTTTTGTAAATAGGAACTATTATTGAACATTTTAAGGCATTTGGGAAAATACCAGAAGATAAAGACATATTAAACAAGTAGCACAATGTTGTTCGTATCGATGGATATATTGCTTTAAAATTATCCACGTTTATGTCATCCCAGCCAATCGAATAAATCCTTTTCAAATTTTTTACTATGCTGTCTAATTCTTCCAACGAAACTGCCATCAGACCCATTGAATAAAGATCCTTCGCAGACGGTCAAAAGGGAAAAAACTGATATCAGAAGGTATCTGATACTCACCTGCTATCCCCCCCCCCCCACATGGTCTGCTATTAGGAGGGATATTCATTTTGTAAAAAAACGTTTTTTTTCTTGCTAAGGAATGACCAGTTTTCTTACTTTTGCTTATTAGATTTTCAGAAAACACTTTCGTATTTTAAAATTAAAAAAAAAACAGCTTTTCAATCAAATTATAGTTTAAAAATTATAAAATTAATTTCATGCTCTCCTGATGTTAAGATTAGCTAATACGCTATGACAAAAACTCATATCTGGTGTGACCATGGTGTCCACCTTCGGTTGGCACACCTTGGTTCGAGGCTGTGACTTCACAGCCGTAACGTCTCTATATATTCTGCCCGCCCAGACTCTTTTGATTTCGTACCTCCCCTCCACCCCCGACGTTCTCCGGCGTGGTTTTCAGGTTGGAACTTGAAAGAGACCGATGTGTTTTCACGCCTACAGATGCCCTCTTTCTAAAAGAGGGAGAAGTGGTGACTTACGATAAACTCAACGCCTGACGCAATAGCGTGGAGGAACTTTGGAATTTTTAAATAAGAGAAGTTTTGATGTATTTCACTCCAGATGTTTAATGCAATATCTCAGGTATTGAGAAATTTTATTAAGTTTAGCAATGAAATATCAGTCAGCTTTAAGCAGGTGCACGTGTGGGAAGAGATTGGTTCGGTCATGTTCATAGCATGCACAGCTGAAGATGGTGCAAATAGAGTTTTAGCATCGTATTTAAATGAAGAGATGTCGTCAATATGGCGTCGATCCACTTTTCAAAAGTGCAGGCACTACCGATATCACTTCGTGATATTTTCTGCCCGTGAATTTCTTTTTCCCCATCATCGAGTGATAGAAGAGGTCATCACGACAGTCATCACGACAGTCATCAGATGATGCATTACAGTAATGAAATGGCAGACACGTCCTGCGACGAATCAGACCATAAGGCACGTGCCCTCAGTGTAGTACTCAATGGAGAGGGAGACAGAGAGAGTCATTGGAAACGATGATTGTCACCTCATCTTATTTTGAAGCCGATTTTTGTTTTCTCTGCTGACTCTGTCCATCCTGACTGAGATGCGGAAGGATCTGTCGGAAAATTTCATTGCGAAAAGGAAAATATCAAAAGAAAGTTTCGAATTTTTATTGCCTCACTCCTTCATTCGTTATTATCATTGCTCCCCCCTCCCCCACACACATGTTATTACAATAACAGATTAAGGGGTGGGGAGGCTCAGTCGGGAACCCGTCAGGTTCATAATCTGTAGTTCTAAGGTTCGAGTCCCAACTGTACAGTCGCTCAAAAAAGTATCCGAACACTATGGTTGATTACAGAATTCAGAAAAATATCTGACAACGATTTTTTTTAGAAATTACTGCAAATTCCAGTCTTAACCTTCGTGTCACGAAGGTTGCCAGATCACTAATCTCTAAAAAAAATCGTTGCCAGATATGTGCAAATTCCAGTCTTAACCTTCGTGTCACGAAGGTTGCCAGATCACTAATTTCTAAAAAAAATCGTTGCCAGATATTTTTCTGAATTCTGTAATCAACCATAGTGTTCGGATACTTTTTTGAGCGACTGCACTTGCGTTGAGATTTATCTCTGCTATCCCCCCACCCCCACCACCATCACCACCTTCCCCCAGTTGTTAGAAAGGGAGACACCGATGGACTTCAAATGGGATCCGCTGTCCGTCAAATGGGATGTTAAGTAGCGGTTCCATGTGCGGGAGAGAGCCATGTCCTGTTCACGTTAAAGAACACGTTGGATAGCTTTGACTTCTATCTGTCTCCTAGATGGAAGGAATCCATTCTCTAATAATTCTCTGAAACTTTGGAGTTCTTGTGACCTGGTCGTTTAGACCATTATGTGCAAAAAAAATGCCTCTGAAAGTATAAGCAACCCAACCGGCACAATGACGGATTAAGGAGGATTCGGTTACCGGGGCTCAGGGATAGAAAGGGGCCTTTTTTTCACTGGGATATCAAGGACACTGGATCATTCTGTTTACTTCTGATCATTCAAATTCACCCTTCTAGAATCATAGTACAATGATTTTCGATACGGATGTAGCTCAAGACAGACATGCTTGGAGAACTAAATTGCACGGTCTGGTTGGACCTAGATCCGTAGCCCATGGCTGCTTGAGGAGGAGGAGGAGGATTAGTAACTAACGTCGAAGTGTTAACGAGAATGAAACGAAACGGGAGATGTGACTTGAAATGGAGAGGGGGAGGGGACAAGAACATCTTCTCAAGCGCCACTGATAATTTCATTTGTTGAAAGCCGATTTTTTCGTTCCCAAATTCATTCAGCAATTGTAAATGCCAAGTTTGTGATTAATTCCGAAGCAGAAATGAAATGTGAGCGAATCTGCCCCTCTTCCAAACGATCCGAGTGATTCCACGTGGAGACGTATCGCTCGCGCAACAGAAGGAACCATTTCCACGAGCGACGAGGAAATTCTAAGCGAGCACACGCTCTCTGCAGGAAGCACGTTGCTCTCTCCAGACACACGAGACAGAAACGTACCTGGACACTGCCACCTATGAATGTGCAGGCATATCGATCCGAATCCTCCTCCTCTTCCTCGTGCTTGCACTGATGCGGACCGGAGCAGTGTAGTCGTAGTGGCTACTGCTCCTCGGTGCCGCGAGCCCTGACGTCACCGTCAGGCGCAGTCGGAACACTTCAAAGGGGGAAGAGCTCTAGCAGAAATTGACGTAGCCTCGTTGACGAAGGCCTTGTTCGATGTCGCCGCTGTTGGTTGGCATGGGGAGACTCCTCCGAGGGAGGATGGTGAATCCTTGCTGCTCTTCCTCTTCCTCGACGATAGTTTATCTCGGGCGGAAGCTCTCTTACTCCGATTCTAGCTTTTTCTCTTTCTTCTTAAGACTGGAAAGAGGAAGTGGAAGGGGGGGGGGAGAGGGCGTAAAGATGGAAGTGAGGAGGGAGAGATGAAATTTCTTATTCGTGAAAGAACGAAGCTGGATAGTATTTAAAAAATAAAATGGAAATGGGAATTCTGGAAATTTTTTACGGTAAATCTCTTGATGTTCCATTCCGCGCATAAAAGTAAAATGGGGTGGGGGGAAAATTGATGGTGCGAGGAAAAGAATTAGATTTGGAGAGACTAAAAGAATCAAAAGATAGGGAAGAGAAGAAATATCCGAAAATATATATATGATTCAGAAACAGCTGCAAGAATTGTTGTCAATTTTTATCGGCTAAAGTATATGAAGATCACTAAATTTTCTTCAGCGATTAAATATATATTGTTGAACTTATTTATTGAGACACTTCCGTTAAATGAAAAGCTTCATTTAAATCTCTGTGACTTTCGAAGTGTTATGAAAAAAATCTCAAATCTCTCCAAACTTCAATTTCAGACAATTAAGCAGTTTCTCTTCAGTAACATTTTTCAGTAAAGGAAAATATTTTTCTCCAAAATTAGATCTTTTCTATGTAACTTTCGGTTGGGTTGTTTTACTTCTGAGCGACACTTTTTGCACACGATGGGCTAAATGGCCAGGTCACAAGGACCTCGAAGGTTGGGGAAGGGATTCACCGTACCCACTGGAACAGCTGTTGGGAGAATGATGGTAGCCTCCCGTCAAGGCCATCCAGCGTGTACGTGCACAGGGTATGACTCTACCGCACACGGGACCACGACTGAACGTCCAATCCGACGGACGACGGTCTTTCCAAGCCCATCGGTGTCCCCTTCTGACCAAGGGCAGGGCGGAGATAAATCTTAACGCTGACCCAGCTGGGACTCGAACCTGGGAACTACAGATTACGAGCCTTACGACCGCCCCGCCTCTTTCTATGTAGCTTCTATGCATATAACATTGAGGTGTTGCAATAAGTTTGGGAATATATGTATATTGAATACGCTCCCTCTAATTTTTGGAAATTCCTAAACAGACTTCTGAGTACTCTGAATGGCGAATTTATTAAATCAATGTTAGCAGAGGTTTCTTTGCTGCAGTAGAATGGGACGTTAAGCCCCATCAGCAGGGAAAGCCCTGCTCAGAGGAATGCCGAAAAATCTCTCGGGAACTTTGACGAAAATTTGAATTACTGAAAAAAACCTTTGTTTCAAGATTTTCTGCAGTTTTTGGCAATTTAAACTTTTAGAGCCACTGATACTTGACGTAAAACTAAAATCCACTTTGCTTCATTGAAATACAGTCGTTCAAAAAAATATCCGAACACTGTGGTTGATTACAGAATTCAGAAAATAAATATCTGGCAACGATTTTTTTTTTTAGAAATTAGTGATTTGGCAACCTTCGTGACACGAAGGTTCCCAGATTCATAATTTCTAAAAAAAAAATTGTTGCCATATATTATTATTATTTTTTTTTTAATTCTGTAATCAACCATAGTGTTCGGATATTTTATTTTTGAGCGACTGTCCAAATATGTGCTTTTTGATTAAAACGATTCATTTTTACTAAATAAAATGAAACTATACTAAATAAATACGAAAGAGTTACCTAAAAGTTAGTCATATTTTGGAAATATTATTCTTTAGATCAGTGGTTCTCTACCTTTTAGGCTTCACGGACCCTCTGGAAATGTGTATCTAACTGGTGTACCCCTTGCATAGATGGATAAAAATATAGTTATAGTATGACAATGGGAATAAAATAAAACATACATATCAGTGGTTCTCGAACTTTTATGCTTCACGTACCCCCTGGAAATGTGTATGTAACTGGCGTACCCCTCGTATAGATAGATAAAACTACAGTTACAGTATAACAATGGGAATAAAATAAAACATATATATCAGTGGTTCTCAACCTTTTATGCTTCACGTACCCCCTGAAAATGTGTATGTAACTGGCGTACCCCTTGTATAGATAGATAAAACTATAGTTATAGCGTAATAATGGGAATAAAATAAAGCACCTACGTTTTTACTAGATCTAGCGCCTTTTGAGCTCTCACGGCGTAACCCAAAAAATTTTACCGAGAATCCCTATTTTAGAGAACTTAAGAAAGGTTTTCAGACTGAATTCTTCGTCCTTTTTCCCTTTGAGTTTTGGTCCATGGGCAGCAAAGAGAGGAATTTCTAGTTGGAAAAGCGCAGATCAATTCATCCACGATCTGACTTTATTCGTTGATTGTTTACGATCAGCGTTCAAAGCAACAGAAAAAAAAATTCCAGTCTACTCCTTCAAATTGTTGTGAATCAATTTTCGCTATAAATTTCTTAAGAAAAGTTTTTTCAGAAGCCTTGTGACCTGGACATTTCTCCCACTTATGCACAAAAGCATCTCTCAGTGGTTAAGTGACGCAGCAAAAATTCTCTATTTTTATCTTCCAACGCTATTTCTTCTCCATCCCTTCATTTTTTTTATTTGCTTATAGATTAATATCATCCCCCCCCTCCCTTCCCACCTGCTCTAAAGGAACACTTTCATTTTGTATTAAGAAAAAAGAAAATAAATAAGAAATCTTAATCCTCCCATCTACGCTCACGTGGAGACGCTAGCAGACGATCGCTAGATTTCCCGATGGATCTTGTTTGACATTGGTAGAGTCGATAAAGATGGACATTTCATTTTTCTGCGGAGCTGCTCCTTTCTTCTTCTCGCCCTCTAGATATCGCGATTCCCAAAAGGATTTCCTCCTCTTCCTCTTCCTCCTCTCTAAGCCGTTACATTAAAGCTGCATTCGTTCGAGATTTTAATCCATTCGCTTAACGACTTACTGCTCACTCAACGTACGATATTTAAGGCTTTTGTTGTTGTTGTTGATGATGATGTTCACTTTCGTTTTTCTTGCTCTATTCTTTTTCGACATCAAGAGTGGAAATTCTTCAGTGACTCAAATTCGTTTCTCACGCAGGCTCCTCTAATTTAGAGCAGGGTTTTTCTCAAAAATCTTTTTTTCTTGAGGGAGGGAGTGTAAGAACGTGTTTTCTGAACTTTCTTACAGAGAAAAAAAAATGGTCTCGTGTTTACATGAAAACAAGCAATAAATAACAGACATACAGGCGCTCAAAAAAGTATCCGAACACTATGGTTGATTACAGAATTCAGAAAAATATCTGGCAACGATTTTTTTTTAGAAATCAGTTGATCTGGCAACCTTCGTGTCACGACAAATCGTTGCCAAATCATTGCCAGATATTTTTTCTGAATTCTGTAATCAACCATAGTGTTCGGATACTTTTTTGAGCGACTGTACAAGAATTAATTTTTTTAGAAAAATATTACTTTGAGAAAAAAAATTACAATTCTGATCACTAATATGAGTTTCTATGGTATTCTTTTAACCTTAATAGGGGGTTGAGTTATTTTACCTCTGTGAGGCACTTTTTTTTGCACACAATGGGCAAAATGGCCAGGTCACAAGGACCCCGAAGTCTCAGAGAAGGCTGGTGGGAGGGACCCACTGGACTCTATTGGGAGACAGTAATCTCTCGTCAAGGACATCCAGTGTTTTCTTCAACATACACAGGCCCACGGCTTAACGTCCCATCAGACAGACGACGCCCTTTCCAAAGCATCGGTGTCCCCTTTTCTGACTGAGAACAGTGGGGATGTTTAGAGCAGATAAATCTCAACGCTGACACAGTTGGAACTAGAACCTGGGAACTGCAGATTATGATCCTAGAGCACTACCGAATGAGCCTAGCCCCACCATATTGAACATTTCTGTACAAGTAAAATGTTCCTCTAAAAAAAAAACGGCTCATAACATCTATTTAAAGTTTGTTTCCCATGGTACTGATACAACTTTCTGCGACCACATGTTACATTCCGTGAGTTGGGTCGGGCTGTTTTACCTCTGAGAGGCACTTTTTTGTACACCATGGGCTAAATGGCCAGGTCACATGGACCCCGAAGGCTCAGAGAAGGTTTGGGGAGGGGACCCACTTGAACAGCTGTTAGGAGACAGATGGTAGCCTCCCGTCAAGGCTGTCCAGCATGTTCTTTAACGTACGCAGGGTATGTCTCTCCCACACACGCGGCCACGTCTTAACGTCCCATACGACGGACGGTGGCCTTTCCAAGCCCATCGGTGTCCCATACTGATCGAGAGCAGGTCGGGGAGTTTTGCGGAGATAAATCTCAACGCTGACCCAGCTGGGACTCGAACCTAGGAACTACAGATTACGAGCCTGGCGCGCTACCGACTGAGCCACCCCGCCCCGCTTTTTGTATAGATTAACAAGTCGAGCTCGCGAGAAATGTTTGTGCCGAGTGTGCTAAATCTGTCTTTCGGTTTTCTTCTCTGCAGCTTTTCCATCCCTTGGTAGGCCTCCATTACCCGAGAAACATTCCACAGCATGTTTCCTCGTTTTCTTTTGCCCACTCTTCTTCTTCTTTCATTCGACAGATGAAGATTTCGCCTTTCTCGTCCGTAAATATTTTCTTTCAAGGCACTTCCTCTTTGTTAAAGTTTGACGACATCTACCATCTGAAAAATTATTTTTCTGGCTTTAGACTCGACTGATACTCTTCGCTTGATGAACTTTTTTTTTCCAACAACTTTATCCTCCCTTCCTCTCTTCTTTCTCCATCCTCTCCGGATCCTTCCGCTACTGTCGCTCCTCCCTCACTCATCAACAGACTACCTACAATGGCCACAGATCTCAGTCATGTCACGGGCGGCCGAATCTCCTTCGCAACCTGTCATCTCCACACTGCGTGCACATAATCCAGGCCCCGTCTGATCGTGCCAATACATTGCGTGAGCCGCCAGTTATCCACTTCCCCCCCCCCCCCTCAACACTCCACCCTCCCCTGCAAACATCCCTTCGGGTCGTCTCGCGCCACTGGCGAAGCCCGGAGGAAGTCAGAGCTGACAACATCTAACCTTGAAACCGACCTGTCGTCCTCCGTCTCATCCATCCTCTTGCTGCTCTCTTCGCATCTCTGCCGATCCACCGATCGAAAGGGGTGAACGAACTGACGCCGTTGCCACGACAACGGGCTTCGACGACGACTACTACTACTCCTTCGATACGAGTGCCTCTGCTCTGGTTTATTAACCAAAAGCGCCTGCGCATATGATGCAGGTAATGAGGATAAACCTAAAATAGATATTCATCACTGATTCTTTTTCCAATTATCTCTGAAAGGAAGAAAATTCAACCACAAAGAATCAGTTGAGTTGCTAAATGTTTTTTTTTTCGAAATCGATGAAATTTTAGTTGATGAAGTAATCAATCAATAGCAAATACACAGATTAATTTCAGATTTCTTTCTTCTTGGGTTAATTTCGGATTTCCTTCCTCTTTGATTAATTCAGATCTCTTTCCTCTTGGATTAATTTCGGATTTTTTCCTGAATTAATATCACATTTCTTTTTTCTTGGATTAATATCAAATTTCTTTCTTTTTGGATTAATTTCGGATTTCTTTCTTCTTGGATTAATATCACATTTCTTTCTTCTTGGATTGATTTCGGCTTTCTCTCTTCTTGGATTAATTTCAGATTTCTTTCTGCGCGGATCATTCTCAGATTTCTTTCTGCGTGTGTTAATTCCAGATTTCTTTCCTCTTTGAATAATTTTAGATTTCTTTCTTCTTGGATTAATTTCAGATTTCTTTTTTTTTACTTCTTTACTCTAGATTCAGAGGTTCCCAACCTTTTTGAGCCCAGCACCCTCTTTCTAAGCTAATGTAGTGCAAAATTAGTTGAATAATATTTACCGTGTAGTATCCGAGTAATTTAAGATTATTTCGATACTACATCCACGAATTTCTGAGATTTTCCTGTCGCCACGAAACATGCATAACTGTATTCATCCAAGCACAATTCAGTATTCTATTTAACATATTTCTACCAAAAAAAAAATCAAGTAAACCCATTCCATTGTGATCCACTGCTCTAGATGCTTCAGAAGACAACATTCTGTGAATCTGCATCTTAAGCAAACATATGGAGAAGTCAAAATGTAAAGTGTAAGCGGAATTTAATTCATTAAAAAAAATACATAGCATTCAGAATGAATTCCAATGGTTAATTTTCCTGATTTCAGAAACTTTTATAATAAAAACTAATGATGAGTATTTATTCATCCTGTTGCAAGTTGTGAATCATTAAATGGATGGAGAGAGGGCGGGGATTGGCTCGAGCGTGCCAGGATCGTAAATTGATCTTCCTAATTTCGATGGGCGGGGTGGTTTCAGCAGGAAGCGCGCCAGCCTCGTAATCTGCAGTTCACAGGTACGAGTCTCAGCTGAGTCAGCGTTGAAATTTACCTCCACAAAATTCCCCGCCCTGCCCACGGTCAGTGGGGTACACGGATGGGTTTGAAAAGGCCGCCGTCCATCGGATGGGATGTTAACCCGTGGTCCGTGTGCGGGAGAGCCATACCCTGTGCACGTTAAAAAACACGCTCGATGGCCTTGATGGTAGGAGGCTACCATCTCGTTCCCAAAACGTAGATTAATAAAAAAAATGAACTAAGAAATCGCATGACATAACGTTTACATAAATTAAGCTGAACGAGTATTGAAAATGACATTTGAGAAAATATTGATTTTAATGAAACCATTTATGATTTTCATCCATCAAAAGTTATAAAAACACCTTTGTAATGTGTATGCAAATAGGATCTAGAAAAAAAACAAAAGGCGGTGGAGGGGGGGGGGGGGCAAGAAACTCAATCGAGCCACAAAAGAGTGAGAGGGCAAGAGACTGGATTGCAATTATAGTGTACACCCCCCCCCACCCCTGTTTTAGAGATCTTTAAAAAAGTTATTGAAAAATACATGAAAAATTACTAAGTTTAATCATTTTTTGGCCACTATTATCCTTCGGTGCGCGACAATTGGGCGACAGAAACTTAAATTTTTTTGCACGCTTAGCAGGCATACGATTTGGCGGATTTTTTTTTCTAAATATTGGTAAAATGTATATAAATATAAATATGGATTTTAAATATTCCAGTAACACAGTAACAGCCATATTCCTCTAAGGTATAAGTTATAAGTTATGAGTTATTTCCACATAATTAAAAAAAATTAAAACTAATCCATACCTAACGACCTAATCTGACCTAAGCTTATCTGCGCAAATTTGCTTCCGATATTCTAATTTTCGATAAATTGAAAAAAAATTATTTTTTCGAAATACTGATCATTCGAAAAATTTACCTTCGAAGATTTCGTTTTCGAAAAATTTGTTTTCGAAGAACTTACCGTGAATCTAAAATAAGTATATATAAGAGCAAATCATTTTCAAAAATGAGTTAGAATTATACCTTTTCATTTTTAAATCATTTTCGAACCACTTTTTTCAACCATCTCTTTCTTAAATTATTCTACAAATTTAGATGTATGATATAAACGAAAATATTTGTTAAGTAGCTGACTCATCATTGCATGGGAAATTTCAATATAACTTCTATACAATTTTGTAATTCTAGAGAATAAAAATAAACTTAATTATAAGCGAGACTTTTCAAATTTTATGTTTAGAACATTCTTTTAACTCTTTTCTCAAAAAAAAATATTATTTAAATTTACCGGGTAATCAATATAAAAAAAATGGTGATTTTAATAAAGAAAACGATAAAAAAATTATTTGCATTGCATATTTGATCTCTTATTTTGTCGCCCACTTTACCGTGTCCGATTGCCCTTACCATTATTCTCAAAGGCCGAGGGGGGGGGGGGAGCTTGCTGCCTCCCTAGATCCAGGCCTGTATACTAAAAACAAAATTATTTTTAATAAAATAATTCTGAATATGAAAGGTCACTAATACTTCATGCAAATGATAGGGCTGACCTCTGTTTCCGATTAATGGGATTAAATTTAACAACAAACGAACGCAGCTAACAAAATTATTCCTTATTTCACATCAGAAGTTTGGTTCTTTCTAGGGTTAGTTATGGTAGTGAAACTTGGACGCTGTGTAAACAAGATAACAGGAAACTAGATGCTTTTGATTCTAGATGCTTACACAGTGTCTTGGGCATTAAATGGTTCAACTTTGTAACTAATGATGAGGTTAGGGAAAGGAGTTTGCAACCTCCTTTAAGCAGCATATTGTGCAGAGAGAGACTCCGTTGGTTTGGTCATGTTGCCCGTATGAATAATTATAGATTGGCGAATAGAGTTATGAACAGTGTGCCTAAAGGCCTCAGAAAGAAGGGGAGACCTAGGATGCGATGGGTAGACAATGTCAAACAGGACCTTGTTAGAATTGGTGTGCAGTGGCCGGATGCAGCAGATGTCGCTCAGGGCAGATATGCTTGGAACACTAAATTGCACGGTCTGGTTGTTTATAGGTTTAGGAAATGAAATATCGATATTGAAATGACAATTCACATCACTGGTACAAATTAGAGATTATTTCGGGGCCTGGGAGGGGGGACTTCGAGCTCAGTCAGAATCTAAATCTAAATTTCTAATATTTCTCGCAATTTTAATAATAAGAAAGCTCAATTAGTACGGCCAGGTTAAATCGAATCCGATTTGCAGAACGAATGAAACGAAGGCAAGAAATGTTTGTCATCCCCCAAGGTTTTTTGCTTAGTCCGGATATAATAACCACAACCAGGGATGCAATGGCTTCGTCATCAATTTATGTGGCTTTGGATGCTTTACCTCTGAGCGACACTTTTTTCGCACACAACGGGCTAAATGGCCAGGTAACAAGGACCCTAAAGGCTCAGAGATGGTTGTGGGGAGGGGACCCACTGAACAGCTCTTAAGAGAGACTCCCGTCAAGGCCATCCAGTATGTTCTTTAATGTGCACAACCTATGGCTGTCCTGCACACGGGACACAGCTTAACGTCCCATCCGACGGACGTCGAACTATTTCACGAGTCCCATGTCTACAGGATATCTGTGATACTTCACCAACGAATTTTTTATAAACATCTACTTAGCTCTTCTTCAATTGACAGAAAACTCTCCCGCCTTTTTAATTCTTGCTTTGAGGAAAATCTCAATTTGCATAGATATGTTGAAATTTTTAAGATCTAATTTTCGATGGGACATTTCGCATCACACTAGAGCTCCGGGAACACCATCTGAAAAAGACGAAATTGCAAAGTGTCACGAAAGTTTCCAAACGAATTTGTAAAATGAGAATCTGTTCTTTAATGGAAATTGCATTAGCTAAAGTAATTTATTTTGTGATAATTGCTCTATTCCTTTGTGAAATTGGGGCGGGGTGGCTCAGTCGGTAGCGCGCCAGGCTCATAATCTGTAGCTCCCAGATTCGAGTCCCAGCTGGGTCAGCGTTCAGATTTATCTCCGCAAATTTCCCCGCCCTGCCCACGATCAGTAGGGACACCGATGGGCTTGGTAAAGGCCGCCGTCCGTCGGATGGGACGTTAAGCCGTGTACAGGAGAGCCATACCCTGTGCACATTAAAGAACACGCTGGATGGCCTTGACGGGTGGCCATCCAGCGTGTTCCAACAGCTGTTCCAGTGGGTCCCCTCCCCCAACCTTCTCTGAGCCTTCGGGATCCATGTGACCTGGCCATTTAGCCCACGGTGTGCAAGAAAGTGCCGCTCAGAGGTAAAACAAGCCAACCTTTGGGAAATGAGACGGAATAACTTTCCCATAGCCATAAATCTTTATTTATTTCTAATTTTGCTCTTTAATTTCTTATAAAATTAATTAAAGGATTTTTTTTTCATTATCAACTAATCTCCTTTATAGCTTTTGCAATTCACCTAAAATTACGTTTTTCCCTTACTTCCAATGAAATGTAACAATTCTTTAACTGTAAAACACTAAAAACGCGAATAATTCATAACACATAATCTCCACAACCATATTAGCAAGAAGAATGTGGGAAACTTTTCTTCATCAATGCCATTTGAATCCTTCTCCCGCAGCTGGCTAAAAATGAATCCAAAACATCTTAGTGCTGCAAACATCTGCTGCTATGAATATTCACGAATGGGCGAAGAGGGAACAGAAGTCACGGGACTCAATTGAATAATTTGCATGCAGACGATAGGAGTGATTTGCATGCGATGAAACGGTGGAAGAGGATGGAACATTCAAATGAAGCGCGCGATGTTTCAATCACAACTCGGTTCCTGGTTTTGTTTTTCGATTACTTTCTTTTTTCAGTGTAAAACCATTCGCCAGTCAGGGACTTTCCCTTTCAAAGGAGGCGTTTTAAATGCTAATTCCTCTGCTCTTCGTTAAGGAATAAGCTCTTCTAAGCTGCTTTCAACAGTCCCATAACTTTTTTTTCTTTCTGTGAAATGTGGAGGTGGCTAAATTTATGAGAATCAACTGCAGTTGGATTTATTCAAAAAAACTTTTTAATGAAAAATTATGAGACAGGTCATTTGTCAGTGTAAAGGGTAAGGTAGAACTGAAAGGTCACTTCGGAAATGCCCTCCCAAACCTACTCCATAATGTCCTCTTTGTAAACTCAGATTGTTCTAATCACAGACGTATATTTTAGATAACTCAACTCGATAGCTTTATTTGCGGACGACGAAGCTAAGTGCGAGTTTTGTGACGCCATTTTAACCATGAAACATATTTGAATCGCAACGGTGTTCCCTTTCTCAACGAGAGCAAGATGAGGGTTTAGAGGAGATGAATCTCAACACTGGCACATGTGCGACTCGAACACGTGGAAACTGCAGATTGCGAGCCTGTGGCCTGATGCACACATCCCCTCCCCCGTGGCTAATAGACCACGGTCTCCCATTGTTGAAGCCAAGATCTCCTTAGACATCCATCCCCGAGTGTGTGGGTGTGTAATGGTGGATGGGGGAGGGGGACAAGGAGAAAGGAACCTCTAGTGGGGAATTTTGACGTTAACGGAGAATAGAAAAATAGTAGATATATATATTATGCGCATTTTTGTACTTTTTTCAATATTGAAATTTTCAGAATAATTTCGAAAGAAATATCTGATTGGCCTCCTTTCTCATTACAATTCAATCCTGTTACTTGGCATCTCATATATGGATACCAATTAAGTCTCAGATTTAAAATATGTATATATATATATTGTTACGACAGAAGAATCTGGCAACCGAAAGCAAAGTTTCAGCCAACGAATAAGAACTTTGGGAGAATTTGGAGAAGAAGAGTGGAGCGTTAACGGTCGTTTTGTATTGTAACGGTCGTTGTGTTGTAACGGTCGGGAGAGTTCGAAAATGGACGGTGAGCTGTTCTGAGACAGTGCGCGTAAGTATCAAGAAGTAACTTGATGTGTTGTGTATACGCGGAAGGATAAAAGTGGGATCTTTTATCGTTAAGTATCAAGAAGTAACTTGATGTGTTGTGTATACGCGGAAGTATAAAAGTGGGAACTTTTATGGCTAACTTCGAATGTCTACACGGACTGTCTTTTTGTTCGGCTAGTGTGTGAAAAGTTATTAGCACAGGACGAGAATTGGTTTACGAGTGAAGATCTTCGGGTGACCTGGTAAATCAAGTAAAAGGTAGTATTTAGTAAAATACATAGAGCTGATGTTGTGTGCTCACGCAGGAAGATTGATGACTTGTGCATGTTAATAGTTAATTTGTTAATAAGATACTTCATCCATATTTCCTTTGTAACAATTTACCTTGTATTGAATTTGGTTTTGAAATATAGCTTTTAATACTCACGCTCAGTGGCTATCCATTTTTGTAATCCGCAACATTTGGTGTCAGAAGCGGGATAATTTTTTGAATGCCGTTAACTAGAAGTATGGATGAATTAGTAAAGTTGATAAATAGCTTGAAAGTCGATATGGCTACGCAGATGACTGTTATGAAAGATATGAAAGCCGATATGACTACGCTGACGACTGATATGAAAGATATGAAAGCCGATATGACTACGCTGATGACTGATATGAAAGCCGATATGGCTACGCTGATGACTGATAGGAAAGCCGTTATTGCTACGCTGATGACTGATAGGAAAGCCGTTATTGCTACGCTGGTGACCGATATGAAAGCCGATATGGCTACGCAGATGACTGATATTAAAAGTGATCTAGCTGCCCAAAGCGATAAAATAGGTGACTTGAAAGCCGAAATGGCCGCACAAAATACTGAGATGAGAGATGAAGTGGCTCCTCAAGTTGGTAAGATTATTGATCAGTTCAAGGATAGTAAAACCGAACTCAATAGACAATTCAATAGTTTAAATGTTGAATTTGTCAGTGAAAAAGTTGATCTTGATAGTGTTAAGTTAGATTGTAAACATGGAAAAGAAAAAGAGAAAGGCAACGCATATAAAAATGTGGATCTGCTACTGGAAATCAAGAATCGTAGAGATAGCGCAGATAATGCCTTTGACCACGCAACTACTGGTGATGCATGGCAGAGTGTCTATGTCGCTGGTGACATGTCTAGGAACTGTGAAGAACAATCACACAGATCAGAGAGCTGTGAGACTATACAGTACGCTTTGCACTTCAAAATACCTAGGTATACAAGTCTGGCACGATCTGAAGAGAGATCCACACGAAAGGTATTCTATTCCTCGCCGTCAGCAAAATGTGTCATGGACAATTATCGCAAAGGCAGAGTAACGAGTGGTAATGAGGGGGAACGAAACAGAGTTTACGTTTCGCAGAGTGGTCCGAGTAAAGAAGAGGTGTCCATTCATCATAGATACAAAGTGCCCTTCGTCGTTACCGGGGAAGTCGGAGAGATTTTTCCGAAACACATA
The DNA here is from genome assembly GCA_038380435.1 of Ryuthela nishihirai. Classification (NCBI taxonomy): domain Eukaryota; kingdom Metazoa; phylum Arthropoda; class Arachnida; order Araneae; family Heptathelidae; genus Ryuthela; species Ryuthela nishihirai. The sequence goes on from JAWZYU010000025.1 coordinate 2,527,160, forward strand.
GCCACACTCGAATCGTTTATAGAAAGTGGGGATTTAAGAAAGAAGAATTCCGAAGAATGGCTTAGAAGCGTAACAGGTGATGCTAGTAAAGGAGCTTCAGGCAGAGACAGTACTTCAAAGACTAACTTTCTGGATGAAACTAAGCCTCAGAGTTACGATCAGAGAGAAGTGAATCCCTCAGATAATTTCAACGTAGCCACGCTGAATTTCTTTTCTGAACAGTCAATGTGCAGATTTGGACATTATAACCATTTAGATTATAAGGATATGGAAAAGTTTTATCACGACTACAAGAGCTCTAAAGTGGACAATATCATGTTACAAAACTCGTCGCTGATCTCCAGAATGAACAATTTGGCAATCATAACTGATGTTTCCCTGGCTAATTACAATGAGAGCTCCAAGAAAGTGAATTCGGAAGAAACAGCAAATATGACCTCCTCGGGTCATGTGTTTTGCTGGAGACCCGAGTGGCGCCATCGGATGGTAGATAAAAACAGCACAGGAGGTGTCGGCAACAAAGTGAGTCTTGTCTTGGCTCCTGCACTTGCTGCTTTAGGTCTCAAGGTCCCTATGATCTCCGGTCGTGCTCTCCAATTGACGGGAGATACTCTGGACAAATTGGAATCCATCCCTGGCTTCACAGTCGACTGCACTAAAGATAAAATCGAGCAGATGATGGAAGACGTCGGATGCTGCATCGTAGGACAGACAGAGGAGCTGGTGCCAACAGATAAGGAGATTTACCGCTGCAAGGATCTGACGGCTACCGTAGATAGCGTTCCTCTAAGGAGATGCTCAATTGTGTCCAAAAAGCTGGCTGAAGGAGTGTGCGCTTTGGTTTATGATGTTGAATTCGGAAAAGGAGCTATTGATCTCATCAGTACAGAAGATGTTGCTGTTGATTTAGTTAAGAAAATGGTTGCAGCATCACAAGCTCGTGGAATGAAGAGTTTGAGTTGTTCAGCTGTTATCAGTAACATGGATTCACCTCTTGAAAACTCTGTTGACAACTCTCTGGAAGTGATGGAAGCTGTTCAGTGTTTCCTTGGTGACGGATCCTTGGAACTGCAAGAGCTCGTCGAAGAGTTAGGAGGAGAACTTCTGCGTTTGGTGAACATTGTGGATAATAGGGTAGATGAAGCATCACGTGTCCGCAAGGTTCTGCATAACGGCAATGCTTTGAACAAGTTCCGTAACATGTTAATAGAACAAGGAGTATCTGAAGATGTTGCAAGCTGGCTATGTGAAGATAAAACAGAAAAAATATTGCTAGCAGCCCGACACATCACTGATTTCACTTATACAGGAGAAACAGGTAAGGTTGTCGGATTAGAAGCTGCAGTCCTAGCAAGAGTATGGAAGGAGGAGATGGACCGAAGCGCTAAAAAGAATTATGGAGCTGATATAATTGTGAAGCACCTTGGGGATCAAATTGAATCAGGTGAAATATGGCTGAAGGTTCATCACGACAGTTCTGAATTAAGTGAAAGTCAACTGACAAAAGGGTCAGACTGGAGGATGAAACTCCTCCTTAGATTTTATGTCACTAATGACTTTCATTCCTTGTTACTGTTGATAGAAGTAAAAATCCAAAGAAGAAAACTTTCGACAAAGAAGAAAACTTTTTACAGGTTTTGCACGAAAACTCTTAGTCGATTCTTCTCCCTGCAGAGACATAAACGTGTTCACAAGGGCTATAGGCCTTACACGTATTATATTTGTGGACGAGGCTTCAGTCAGAAAAGAAATCTAAGTCATAATGAGATTCGCTTTCATTTTGACACAGACGTGGAATATCGCATTCGTCGACGTCCAGCTACAAAGTGCAAGGTGGTTCACGTGGATCGTTTGGCCCCGTTTCATCGAAGAACTGAAGAAACTTTGGAATCCAGGATTGTTCGGGACGAACAAGACCTAGGAAGGGGGCAGTGTTACGACAGAAGAATCTGGCAACCGAAAGCAAAGTTTCAGCCAACGAATAAGAACTTTGGGAGAATTTGGAGAAGAAGAGTGGAGCGTTAACGGTCGTTTTGTATTGTAACGGTCGTTGTGTTGTAACGGTCGGGAGAGTTCGAAAATGGACGGTGAGCTGTTCTGAGACAGTGCGCGTAAGTATCAAGAAGTAACTTGATGTGTTGTGTATACGCGGAAGGATAAAAGTGGGATCTTTTATCGTTAAGTATCAAGAAGTAACTTGATGTGTTGTGTATACGCGGAAGTATAAAAGTGGGAACTTTTATGGCTAACTTCGAATGTCTACACGGACTGTCTTTTTGTTCGGCTAGTGTGTGAAAAGTTATTAGCACAGGACGAGAATTGGTTTACGAGTGAAGATCTTCGGGTGACCTGGTAAATCAAGTAAAAGGTAGTATTTAGTAAAATACATAGAGCTGATGTTGTGTGCTCACGCAGGAAGATTGATGACTTGTGCATGTTAATAGTTAATTTGTTAATAAGATACTTCATCCATATTTCCTTTGTAACAATTTACCTTGTATTGAATTTGGTTTTGAAATATAGCTTTTAATACTCACGCTCAGTGGCTATCCATTTTTGTAATCCGCAACAATATATTAAAACTAGGCCTGTTAAATAGTGCTATCACTACACCATACATCCACAGCTGGGGGAAATGTCCAATTTCTATTCTGGTTATAATAATCGGATACGATAACCTTAGGTGTCAAAAACTTTTAAAGGTTAAACGAAGTAAGGGGCACAATTTCCGCTCGAGAGTAGGTTTTCAAAAAAGAAAGGTTGGCTAAAATGCTTGATCGTCTATAAGCTTTATTCTTGTTCCTCTTTAGAAATTGTCTGTGCTCTGTTTTGCCCAATTGTTACTACATCTCGCTTATTTCATTTTCCAAGTAGCTCGCTGCTGCGCTGACCTCACATCATCCTCACATCTGCGTCCGAAAATAGATCGGAAAAAGTTCTTTCTGCCTCGAGCCAATATCTTCTGTTGGGTACGAGAAGGATTGAATGATCCACGGAATGCCCATGTCCCCATTGTTCTGCCATTAAACAAACTCCGACCGACATTAAACAATCCGAAGTTAAACAGCGAGCTCCTTGGACATAGCGTGTGTCACTGATCACGAAATTACCCGTCATCCCCTCCTTGGAGGGAGATATTCCTCGCCCCAAACACGTGATGATTATACAGTTGAGAGCGCGTCTCTCGTGCACAGGGCGAACGAGATGAAAAAACAGGATGTAGCTTGTCTGTCCACCATCCGACGACCAGTCTCCCGTTGCCATGACAGCTGGCTCTCATCCCGTGCCTTCCCACCCCACGGAGGCGGGGTGCGCGGGGATGAAACTGGAGGGAGGGGGGAGGAGGGGCCAATACACCCGTGGAGCCGCCAGTCCCCCTCAGGAGCAGTTAGAGGTGGCCACCATTTGTTCGGTGAATCTGTGACGGTTTTTTTCTTTCTTCCGTTGATATCATCTTGAGCACGAGACTTTTAAGACGAAGTCGCCATCTACGTCTTTGGGGCGCGCGCGCGCGAGAAAGAGCAAAAGCTGAAACTCGGTGCCACCTAAAAAGTCACGAGGATATCGTCGCTGTGTTGTGGTGCGGCACACGCCGCGTTGAAGACCGACCAATAATGGCGCTGCTTTCTGTGTGCGCGAGGGCGCGTGCTCGGCATAGCCAGGAGAAAGTGAATGATGGAGCCGCTCGCTGGATCCTCTGAGAGAGAAGGAGAAACCAATATCGTCGCTTAAAGGTAGGTAGGTAGTCCCTTTACCCAAAAGTTGCATTTTTCTATTGCCTGTCTCGTTCGCTTTGAACCATTTCCCACCGCCTCGTTGTATGCGCGTCGCCGCCGTGAAGGGTCGGGGCTGGTTTATGGCGTGGAATGGCACCGCCGTGTTTTACATTTTCAGTTCGTGTTGCGAAGAAAGAGAAGAGGGGCCACGTGATCGAATTGGGCAGGGCGATCCTTCTCCGATTCATTTCGGGAAGACCTTTCCGGGTCTGTTTTTAATTCGATTTGTTTCAGTGAATATAAAATGCTTGGGATCTAATGTTGTCATGGTTCTGTTGCTATTTTTGTAATTTTAGCAAAAAAATTATTAGGAAAACAAAGAAGAAAGTATGGAAATTTAAAGTAGTTCGACGAAATCGTCACTAGAAAGGACGAGGGCCATCTCGTGATAAGGTTTGACTCATTTGCCATTTGATTAAGAACAGACCAAAGTTGAGTCAATAAGGCATGCGATTTGAAGCTCGATGACTTCTTAAAACAATTTTTTTCAATTCAAAAATGGGACTGAATGAAAAGACCTCAATCAAATTTATTTAAATCTAGATTTTGCATTTGGTATTTAACAGAGTTAAGGATGTTAAACAATTTAATGCATTCAGAAAAAAAAATCGTTGAACTTGCCGAAAATTAAAACAATCATTGATAAAACTGTTTATGAATTGTTTGCATATTTTAGTTTCATATATTAACTTTCACAATGAGTTCAATGTACTTATTCTTATTGCTTTCTTTTTAATCTGGTTCAACTAACCTTTCATATCGATTATTTAAATTGGGATTATTGGTGTTAAATACCCTCAACTTCCTTAATTATAATGCCCCCAACTGTTAAAGGACCAAACCCTATTCTGACCACAATAACCTAAAGTGCAAAATAACCTAAATATTGTTCAAAATCTAGGAATAGATTTGAGATCAATTTATTTGCAATTACATGTTTTCATTTAAAAAAAAACCTTATTTAAAATTCTGTTAATCCCTGAACTCCCATTCACATAACATTTGTAGGTCTGGTCCTAATAAAATAGCCACTGAGTGTATATGTGGAGTGCCAGATTACATAACTCGCAAACCACAGGTGTGATTGACTCGTACAGAAAAACACGCACAGATATACAAAAAAAGGATCAATTTGTTTAATATTGATAGTCAGCAAACTGCATTGAATATATAGGTAGATTTTGTGTTGAGTATGTCAATATTCACAGTTTGCTTCATGGTTAGGTTCCTGAAAATCTGTACACAAAATTGAAATATATTTCTCCATAAGAGAGTAACTAAAATGCCTGAGAGAGGTTCTAGCACTATAACGTTCCCTATTTAAACTGAAAAAAAAAATAATATTCATCACCATACAATTGAACATTTAAGGACAAAATTATAATGTAAAATATTTATAATGTAAAATATAGATAATTTATATAAAAATAATATGAATAATAAATATTAATAATTAAAATTATTTCCACACTTTTGCTTGAGAAGATGTGTTGTTTTACCTCTGAGCAGTACTTTTTTGACTACAATGGGCTAAAGGCTAGATAACAAGGACCTTGAGGGTTCAGAGAATGTTGGGGAGAGAGGACCCACTTTACAGCTTTTAGAATCAGATGGTACTTCCCATCAAGGCTATCCAGCATGCTCTTTAAACTGTGGTTAAAAAAGGGTTATGGCTCTCCCACAGAGAGAGAGAGAGCCATGACTAAATGTACCACCAAGCAAGGACAGCACCTTTCCTTGCCCAGTGTTTCCCCTACTGACTGATCACAGGGTTGGGAGTTTTGCAGAGATAAATCTCATTGCTGGCCCAGGGGGGACTTGAACCTGGGAACTGAAGATTACGAGCCTGACACACTATCCAACCCTCGTCCCACTTGAGAAGTCAATGTCCCTAAGAGTTCGGGGAGTTACTCAATGACTGAGCAATCAATTCAGTCTTCTGGGGTAGTGCATAAGGAAAGCTGTCCAGAATCTACTGAACAGTTTTCATTTTCTTATTTTTTTAATTGGCTTGTTGCAACTGATGCCAAGTATAGCATGTTATTTTTTGCAGAATTCAAATGTTACTCTAACACAAGTCCACCACTACAAAAAAAAGTTATGAACATGTGTATTTTAAGCTATTGTAAGGAGTGTAAAAATGCTTTCAGAATCTTTAAAAAGCTTTTGAAGAAATTTGAAATATATTGAAATTAATCTTGACAATACAGTTTTTAAAGGAAAAGTTGCATTTTTTACTACCCAAAATTTAGGAGTCAAAAATAGATTTCAGTTAAATGCAATAAAATTAGCAGTTTTAGATACATTGTATTATTTATTATATATACATGATCAAATATATTGCTTTGTAAAGTGCAAAGTATTCATTTGCTTTCATAAACATCAAAATATCCTAAAATGCATTAATCTGTGGAATTTTAAAAGGATCCTTAAAATGAAATAAACTAAATTGCAATATTTATGTAATACATACAGTCATAACTATTGGAAAGTATTCTCTGTGTATATATATCATATATAGTATATCACTGATCTTCTGCACTTTTATTCTGCTCAGTGTGGTATATTCTCCAAGAAAACTAAGACAGTTTACTATGCCAAATAGCTTCAGTAAGACGTTGATGTTGAATAAACTATTTCTATACAACTTAAAAAAAACATTTTTTGTTGGTCAACAGAAATAAAGCATCTCCTACCAGTAAAGATTTTGGGATCACAAATATGATACATTTTTCAATTTAGCCATAACTCCATGTAGATAAAAGGTTTGTTAATGGGACATTCACTCAGAATAGTATGCATAAAATGAAAAGTGATGCGTCATTTCCCATAATCAATTCTCCCCAAAATTAAATAGAAAATGAAACTTTTTATACAATTTCGATAACGGCCAGTGAAATCTGATTTCTATCCTAAATTAGAACAAAATGGGAGTAGAGTGAAAAACTCGAATGTCACGCAGAATGGCTTTGAAGAAAGAAAATTACTAATAAGCACTACATAAATATCAAATGAAGTTTATTGTGATGAGAATCGTGTAAAAAAACACATGCAAAAAGGTCAATGAAAGTTTAATCACAACACTGAAAAAAATCATTTGTATAGGGAGGGATTTATCCTCCACAATATCAAGATTTTTTTTAAGAAATATAAGATTTTTCTCAATTGGATGGCCCCTATCAGTAAACGAAAGTTGCCATCTATCTGATGGTGATCAGGGATACCTTTAACCCTATGCACAATGGATATCGTTCAAGGAAAGCATCCATCTTTCTGGCAGTTGTCCAGTTTATCCCTTTCTCCTCCACCAGCATTCAGATTTATCTCCCCAAGCCAGTAGGGAACACCCGACTGAACATGTTATGTCTGGAACATTAAGCCATGGCTCTGTGTGGGAATGCCATAACCTGTGCAAATTAAAGAACACACTGGATGGTTTTGATGGGAACGACCATCAAGGTATCCTAAAAGCTGTCCAGTGGGTCTCTTTCCTCTAACCTTCTCTGAGCCCTTGTGATTGGATCATTTAGCCCATTGTGTGCAGAAAGGTGCCACTCAGAGTTAAAACAACACCTTTCTCCTGTGGAGATCACCTCTGTAGCAAGCAGCTACTTTCGGGATTTTGAGTTGTCAATTTATACTCGAAATAAAAAATTTAAAAAATTCATTGACCTAAAATCAATGTTGGTTTTACTACAGACATATTTATTATGTGACAAAATCTCTTCAGTCTAGATCAGTAGTTGAAGACTGAATGTTATGTAAAATATTATACTGAGAATATGACGTGAATTAGGTAACATGAAATTATAATTTTAAAGATTTAATGATGAAAAACGTTTTACTTTTCATGAAGGTTAACTGAATGTCCTCAATAGCACTCTGATGTTGTTTTTCTCCCAACTTCCTCTGTAGACCCTAAACATTGGAAATAACTTAGTACAATGGAAAACGGAGACATATAAGAAATGCAAAGAAAGAATACGGGTAATGAAGGTGCAACTCTAGAAATCCCAGCCAAGGGGCCTGGGGAGAGCCCCGGCCTTGTTCTGCCATTGCCTGCCTGTCTCATCATCCCTAACTCAAGGCAACGTCACAAATTACATTCACGTTGTCATTTCTTGGACGAATGGGGGGCGACCTTTGATAGGAACTCACCAGAAACTTTCTAGTCCAGAATGATCCAGAAAATTATTGAGCCACTTGTATCGTGCACTTGATCAACCACTTATTAGCATAATAATAATTCTAAAGGACAACAACTTGTGTACAGAAGTCGCATCGAAATATGGCTATGGAACACAGATTTTGAATCCAATTGCCATTCTCTTAAGTAGAAAAAGGAATTTATTGAGTCAAGTGATTTAAAATTTTTCGATGAGTTTGTCATTTTTCACTCTTTAAAGCTGTTTTTTCACTTTTTAAGCCTGTTTAAAGGTATTTTTAAATACATAATTATAAATACCTTTAGACACTTTTGTTGAATATTGACAAAGCTGCTTCGTTTCCAGATATTTAGTTGGAGATGCCTTTTCGAAGTGTCCGCTTTTTCACGGCCCTTTGCAGTCTTATCCTTGGATACAGTTTTATTTCACGAAAAAGTCCAAATTCTTTTTAGATGCCGCGTTATTTTCTCACAGCACTCGCAGTTCGTGTCATAAAAACACCGTGCAGTTTATTTCTAGAAATCGCATAATAGTTTGTTTTTAATAAATACCCCCTCAGCAGAAAAACAACACTATTATTAAAACTTAATTTTATTATTACTTAATCAGTAAAAGCCTAAATTACATAAAGAATAATGCTCAAGTTCCTCATTGCTCTTCGTCACTGGGTTAATTGGTAACATTCCTTACTGGACCAACTAAAACTTCTGTCCATTTTTCACGAGCATTTATGACTTGTTTATACTTTTTTCGCAAACGTTTTGTTGCTACTCACGAGATAACAACCACCCCTCCTCTGCATCAGTGAACTATCGAAGCGTGTTTTTTTTTTAATCCCCTCCCTTCGCATGTCTTCCCCTCCAGGTGCACGCTGCCTGGCCCGTGCCAGCTGCCCTGCTTCAATGAAACCCCACTCCTCCCCTCACAATAGGGATCTACAGTTTCGCACGTGGGGAGTTACGGAAAGAGACCAGCTGAATCTCGTCTATCCCTCTGACATGTCCTATTAGCAGAGAGAGAGTGAAGTTGGAGAAGAGGAGTGAGATCTTTCCCCGGTTTGTCTGGATGGCCCCAATAGATGTCCTCCAGTTGCAACGTACGTTAAGAGCCGATGTGATCATTCCAGAGAATGTTGTTGGAGGGAGGATAAGGTGATCCGATAACGGTCCGATAGAAAGGAGAGAGAAGCAGTGCTGGTCGGTTGGCTTTTGGGTGTGTTCCGAGAGGCATACTTACTAGACAGAAGTGGGGTCATGAGAAAGCAAATGGTATTTACTTTGGCTTTTCTGATGGATGCAGCGAAAGCACGTGTCGGGAGAAAAGAGAGAGTAGATTGTCTGCTGCCACTTTAGATAAGACTTGCCCAACCGATAGGTGGTGTGTGTCGTCGGACTTCGAAGTCTTTCGTATGTTCACTCTATTCCGATCCCTCCTAATCTTCTAATGCGAAGAGAACCTTCTTCATCTAAGGGTAATCAGGGGGGAGTTTGGCTCAGTCGATAGCGGACCACACCTCGTCATCGGCAATTTCTTTCCCGGGTTCGTGACCCAAGTGCCCCTTCGGAAACAGTTATCTCCGCTAAACCTCACTCTACTCTTTTTAAGAAAGGTGACTTCGATTGCTCTTGGGTGGAATGGTTGTAGTCCCCGGAAAGGATCTTAAGCTATGGCTCCTGTGTGCAGGAGAGCTATAGGTTAAAGAACACATTGGGTAAACTTGTAGGGAGGGAGTGGCTCAGTCGGTAGCACGCCAGGATCGTAATCTGTAGTTCCCAGGTTCGAGTCCCACTTGGACCAGCGTTCAGATTTATACCTGTGAAACCCACGCCCATCCCTCGGTCAGTAGTGTACACCAATGAGCTTGGAAAGGCGGTCGTCGGATGCGACGTTAAGCCGTGGTTCCGTGTGCGGGAGATCATTAAAAAACCCGCTGGGTGACCTTGACGGGAGTCTAACATCTATCTCCTAACAATAGGCCAGTGGCCACCTTCTCTGAGCCCTCAGGGTCCTTGTAACCTTAGCCAATTAGCACACTGTGTACCAGAAACAACCCAACAAAGCTGCCATCTTGTCTCCTAGTTTCCAGATGTCCATTGTGCCCTCTTGCCCAACTTTCTCTGAGCCCTTGAGGTCATTGTGACCTAGCCATTTCGTTCATTATGTATGCAAAGGTATAGCTCAGAGGCAGTAGGGTGCAAAATCCAGAATTCAAGAGTGGGCAGAATGTGTACAGAAGTTATGCCTCTGACGTCGTAGTTCCAAGCCAAAGTAGGATACGACATAAAATCGATCACTCTTTTTGGTCGTCACTAGTTTTTAAATAATCTCGGAGTTTTAACGTTAACACACGCTCGACAAACAGCTGAGCAGATAATATGTGTTGTAGGAGGAAGAGGGAATATCAGCAATCCCTCCCTTGGAGAAAGGGAGCATGGGTTAGCTCAATTGATAACCCACCAGGACATAATCTGAAGTTCATCAATAATCTGAAAATATGTATATAATAATACTCTTCTTAATCTGAAGACCATATGTCCATTTCGTTGGATTCTCTTCTCGAATCTTCTCTGAGCGTTTGATATCTTTGCCTCTTGATCTTTTAGACCAATTGTGCATAAAAGAAAAGTACCACTCAGGTGCGTTTGTCTTCATCCTGCAACCTTTGGTCAAATTGTAATTGTAGCAAATCGTTATTTACATCATTAAAAACTTAAAAAAAAACTTTAACCCTTCCCCCTTTCCAAAAGTGTTAGATACGCTACTTTATTTGACTATGTTCTATAAAGTAAAAATAAATACTTAAGTAGCTGCTTGCCATAGGGTTCTGACAGGAGCCTGCCAGTTTAATGCGACATAGTAAAAGGCCTGTGAAGATGGCGGGATCTCAGCAAAAAGACAATACACGGGGCTCGAACCCAGGTCCCTTTGATCAATAGCCAAGAATAGTTGTTAAAAAAGGATTATTTTTCTTTCATAAATACGAGAAAAAGATTAAATATGTTTTATAACGAAGGATGGAAACATTATTAAAACTCATGAGTTTGAATTACAGTGAAAAACAATATCTGTGGAGGGGAAAGGCAAAAAAAATTAACTGAAAAAGCGAATTGTTGATAGTTGAATATTTCGCGGAAGGATACTTTGCTCCGATTTCGTTCGAACAAGATAAAAGAGATAAAGAAAAACTAGGGGGAAAAAGATTGTAGAAGATAAGAGGATAGACGAAAGCAGAAATAAATCTCACTCCACGTGGGGAGGGATAATTGAAAAACGGGCTCGTGGTGGAAGGAAATTGTAAGGAACCCACGCGACGAAATGCAGCTGTGTAATTTCTGTTCTTGCGCTCTCAAGACACGTGCTATGAGTGGCTCCACACACCACGAGACGACGCACCCTTAATGGTGGCCCCTTGACACTCTCCCCACTGCACGACTCTTTTTTTTAAAGAGAGTGCACTTCTTCTCCCCTCACACTTCACCTTATAGAGGTGATGTCTTCACTTGAGGTCGGGGGGGGGGAGGAAACTGCTGCAGTGCTAAGACATATTTTCAGAACTCTGCTCGTGTCTTTGCAAGCAAGCAGCAGTGATGGAGATTTAGCTTTTGTGAGGGTAAGGTAAAGCTCTCGTAGGAAAAAAACTGATGAAGTGACTTTGCAAATATGCGGAGGTGGTGTAACGGGCATTCTCCAATTTACTGTAATAACTTGCTTTTATAAAGATAATAATTTTTGCTGTTTTTGCAACGAAAACTATCATTTTAAACTTTTAACGCTTAAACGAGTCAAGCTTTACATACATGTTTATCTGATGGCTGATTGTTGTCAGGTATTCAATGTAAGAGATAAAACAGCCTTAGATGGCCTAGAGGAGGTCCCCAAACTTTTTTCTCCATTTTTGAGAAACCCTCGCACTTTCCCACGTCCCATTTCTCATCACCAGAAGCATCTGCCTGCCACAAACATCTATGACTAGACTCGTGTGGTTCGAACCCAGATCACTTTGATCAGTAGCCTTGCATTAACCACTAGGACATGGGACGGATTTCAAATTCAATAATAATAAAAATAAATACCCCCTCAAGCAGCTGCTTGCCACAGAGGTCTGACAGGAGCCTGTCAGTTTATATGCCAAAGTAGGTCTGAGAGGATGGCAGGACCTCAGCAGACAAACGATACTTACATCCATGCCTTACCCGGGGCTCGAACCCAGGTCCCTTAGATCAGTAGCCAAGCGCGCTAACCACTCGGCCATGGGACGGCTCAAATTCAATACATAATTAAAAACAAAAATTTTCCCCTTTTAATGTCTTTACCCCCACCCAGTTTGGAAACCCTTAGTCTAGAGATTTGAAAATACATTGGTTTCAAAAATTAAGGAAATTTTTTTTTTTGTTTTGAAAAATGTGATTGCAGATAAAGATCTCAATCAAATAAATCAATATCTCGATTTTCAACAATATTCGTTCAGTATTTAATGGGTTATGGAAGTTTGAATATTTAACAACAGCAATGCCAGTCTTAAGAAACTTATACAAAACTGAAGAAGAGTGAAAGAATTCTTTACACAGAGTTCTAAAGTACAAACTTATTTTATTAAACACTTTGATACAATACTTATTAAGTTTTAATTAACTTCTGAAATTAATTTTTGTGGCTGGCATTTTTATCGCTAAATAATCAAACTTCCATAACTCATTAAATACTGAACGAATATTGTTGAAAATCGAGATATAAGATTCTTGAAAGTCGAAATCTTGAAAATCTAGAAAAAAAGAAAATCGAGATAAAGATATTGATTTATTTGATTGAAATCTTTATCTGCAATCACATTTTTCAAAACAAAAATCTTATTTTAGAAGTTTTAGAGCTTTGTCGTTAACTTCCCATTCACTTAACATAGGGATTTTCCTTCATTTATGGAAACCAGTGTTATATGACTTAGATTAATTATATTAATGATTTGGTGTTTCAGCAAATGATGTTGACGCCAAACACCTTCCTTAAAGCTATTGGTGACCTGGTAATGAGGTTAAGTTTGGCTATAAGCAGAGAGAGAGAAACTGAAGTGATTAAAATTCGTTAAGTGGGTTCATTTCAATTGCCCAATTCTCTTGAAGAAGCTTCTCAGTTTTATGTCGGAGGTTGGATGACAGATACTTGTAATGTGCGGCATGAGGTAAACGGAAGAATAGCCATTGCTACTGGAATCTTGAAGAATCTGTGGATATTGTGAAAGAATAGGCGTGTATATACTGTATACACAGTCGTATCAGAATAATATGACCACCTACCATACGTATACTATGGTAGATGATCATATTCTGATACGACTGTGTATATGTGAAAACTAAAACTATGCTATATAATATATAGCTATATAATAAGCTATGCTCTATAATAGTTTAATCCTCTCTGAAATTTGCTATGATAGGGAAGCTTGGCCCTTTATAATCAAGATAAGAGGTAGTTTTATGCCTTTAATGCTCGATGCTTATGTAGTATCTGGACATTAGATGCTTTGGCCTTCTAAGTAACGATGAGGCTCATCCGATAGCACGCCAGGCTCGTAATCTGCAGTTCCCAGGTTCGAGTCCCACCTGGGCCAGCGTTGAGATTTTTCTCCGTAAAACTCTACCCCCTGCCCTCGGTCAGCAGGGGACACCGAAGGGCTTGGAAAGACCGCCGTCCGTCGGATGGGACGTTAAGCCGTGGCGGAGAGCCACACCTTGTGCACGTTAAAAACGCACTGGATGACCTTGATGGGAACTTACCATCTGTCCCCTAACAGCTGTACAGTGTCGCTTCCCCTCAACCTTCTCTGAGCCCTCGGGGTCCTTGTGACCTGGGCATTTAGCCCAGGTCACAAGGACCCCGAGGTCTCAGAGAAGTTTTTTTGTTGACCTGGGCATTTAGCCCAGGTCAACAAAAAAAGTGCCGCTCAGAGGTAAAACAACCCATCTCTGCAGGAGCGCCTGAACACTGGACTTGCGGCTGAAATATATTCTTGTTTACCGCAGATGATCTCCATTATTTCTTAATGTTCGAAGTAATCGAGTACTGAAGTAGTATTAGCCTTGAAAAATATATCGGATCTATTTCACGTTGCTAAGCAATTCCTGAAATATTGCCAAAAGCTTTATAAGGGTCTTGCTAATAGAACGATGGCGTGTGTGTAATGGCTCTTTCGTGGCCTGTTCCATTCCGTGAACTCAGTTCGCTACTAATGCCGATATTGCTGCTTGCTCTCTGGACGTTTCTGAGAATGGTCAGTCCTTCAGAAATTGCGTCGGAGAGATTTCAGCGTCCAATGAAAAGCTCCCATTCCAATGGCTTAGAATCTCCGAGAAATGTTTTATTTTAATGAGTATTTTTCGGGGGGGGGGGGAAACTTTACTAGAACACGTTCCCCCAATTATCATCAGGATTTTTTTTTTATATTTAAAAGCTACTCAAAAGTTTTTCTTCCAGAGCTCTGAAACACAAGCTTTGCAGCAAGAAAAAACGATGAAATTATCTCTTCCTGCCCTAATTATCTTCCTTTTCTCATTTGAATTCTTACTTTTCCTATTTTCATTAATTTTAAATTGCCTCAGTCGGTAGCGCACCAGGCTCACAATCTGTAGTTCCCAGGTTCGAGTCCCAGCTGGGTCAGCGTCGAGATTTATCTCCGCAAAATTCCCCGCCTTGCCCATGGTCAGTAGGGAACACCGATGGGCTTGGAAAGACCGCCGTCCGTCGGATGGGACGTTAAGCCGTGGCCCGGTGTGCGGGAGAGCCATACCTTGTGCAGGCTACCATCTGTCTCCCAACAGCTGTTCCAGTGGGTCTCCTCCCCAACCTTCTCTGAGCTCTCAGAGTCCTTGTAACTTGGCCATTTAGCTCACAGTGTGCAATAAAGTGCTGCTCAGAGGTAAAACAACCCATGCTACATTGGGTTGGGTTGTTTAACCTCTGAGCGGCACTTTTTTGCACACCATGGGCTAAATGGCCAGGTCACATGGACCCCGAAGGCTCAGAGAAGGTTGGGGAAGGGGACCCACTGGAACAGCTGTTGGGAGACAGATGGTAGCCTCCCGTCAAGGCTATCCAGCATGTTCTTTAATGTGCACAGGGTATGGCTATCCCGCACACGGGGCTACTGCTTAACGTCCCATCCGACGGACGGCGGCCTTTCCAAGCCCATCGGTGTCCCCTACTGACCGTGGGCAGGGCTGGGAATTTTGCGGAGATAAATCTCGACGCTGACCCAGCTGGGACTCGAACTGGGAACTACAGATTACGAGCCTGGCGCGCTACCGACTGAGCCCCCCCCCGCCCCGCCCCCCCATGCTACATTGTGAGGCATGCCATGCACAACTTCTGACTATAACAGAGGGTTTCAAAAAGTGTCCATGAGCGTTTCCTTGCCTTACACTCGCGAAAGAACAGTTTGAAAAAAAGATTTCTCAAATCTCCTGTAGTTATAAGTTCATGTTCTCTCTTTCGTTCTGTCACCTGCAGCAGCACGCGACAGTGACATCACGAGCAATATGGCGCCCAATGCCTTTAAGAATAATCTGCTCAAGACAGACTTCACTCCTTCCTTATAGATGATGCATCTGAAATCTTCAAAGAGGTATTTCTGAAATACATTTCTTCGAGTCAAGAAGTCCATTAACAGAAATTCTCATTTTCTTTTAAAGAATTTCAACCTTTCTCTTGTGGAAATTGTTTCTCGTACATTCGGTTTCTTTTTTTTATCTTAATCTCTCTCAGTTGGAGTCACATAGAAAACTGCTTACGATGTGGAGGATCTTTTCCGTGAACAGAAAACAAAATGGTCCTCCATAGTTCCAACGTAAAGGAGCATTTTGGAGTTTGTGCATACACTGAAAGTCAAGTAATCCGCAAAATAAGGAGATGCAAATTAAGGCTGAGCAACATGAGTGACTGTGAGACTGCGCATTTGAGACTTCTTCATATCTCGACTCTAGCATGGGGTGATGAGAGAAATTGGTCGAAGAATTAATTTATGCTAAATAAGTTAGCACGCTTGGCTACTGATCTACGGGACCTGGGTTCGAGCCCCGGGTAAGGCATGGATGTGTGTGTCGTTTTTCTGCTGAGGTCCTGCCATCCTCTCAGACCTTCTACTTTGGCATATAAACTGACAGGCTCCTGTCAGACCTCTGTGGCAAGCAGCTGCTTGAGGGGGTGTTTATTTATATTTTATTAATGCAGGTGTAATAAGAATTAATTTCGTTTTATCATTAAAGAATTTTAATTTTTTTTACGTTTCCTTTTGTCTTCGGCAGTATATTCTTTTTATTAATATGAAAAAAAATGCTCGTTTTTTAGTAATAAGTTTGTTTTATTTTTTCACTTTGTTTTTGGGCATCCTGCGCCGTATTATGATATGATGTAGGGATGATTGCTGTTTTGGCAACTACACTCATGAACGGCTCGGGGAGGGAATGGCTCAGGCGGTAGCGCGCCAGCTTCAATCTGCAGTTCCCAGGTTCGAGTCCCCACCCTGACCACGGTCAGAAGGGTATACCAATGAGCTTGGAAAAGCCGCCCTCCGTCTGACAGAATGTTAAACCGTGGCACCACGTGCGGGAGAGCCATACACTGTGCACGTTAAGGAACAAGCTGGATGGCCTTGACGGGAGGCTACCATCTGTCTCCCAACAGCTGTTCCAGTGGGTCCCCTTCCCCCAACCTTTTCTGAGCCTTCAGGGTCCATGTGACCTGGTCATTTAGTCCATTGTGTGAAAAGGTGACGATAAGAATTAAAACAACCCAGCTAATGAGCCCTGCTAATAAGCCCTAAATATTTCTATTTTGAAACGCTAAATTGGCTTAGGTCACTGACGATATAACGACTCACTGACGATATAAGAGCTCTCTCGAAACGTCAACTGCGCAGTCTCCTCAATTGCCATTAAAAATGCTACGACAGTAATACATAGAAAAATCTTTTTAATTTTTTGAAAAAGAAAGCGCCGATCCTGTTCGTGGAACTCATTTAGTAAACATAATGCTTATCTGTACGTTGCATCGTTTCCGGGTCACATGACTTGAAGATCATGAGCGAATCTCTCTTCGATCATCAGCAGCAGACTTGAATGGCGAGAGAGATGATTTGGAAATAGGGAGGATGATTTAGAAAAGATGCTGATCCCGAAGCATCTTATTTATTTATGTGTCGGCCATTGCTTTTGGCTGGCGGCAGAGGAAAGAGATGGAGCAACAGCAGGAAGGAGAAAATGAATCCATTTCGCAGTCAACGAAGCGGCGAAAATCTCCCTGTCGGGGAAAAGGAAATTGGTCTCGGGATAATTTCCACGTAGGGGAAAGAGGATGCTTTGAAGTGAAAGGGGGGGGGTCGAGAGAGGAGGATGGAGATTGAAGCTCTGCGTCCTCTTTTTGCTTCCCATCTTTTGCCTCCGAACTGACAATCATCGCCTGACATCACAATTATCCGCACGTGTCGACTGACCGTCATTCCCGAAATGTTGAACGATGCACGAAGGAGTGTTACCATGGGGACTGTGTTCGCTTCCGAAACAGAATTTACAGTTGGCAATTGAAGAGTTCGACTACTTTGCTGCTTCCGCCAGCTTGTTACTCCTCGAGCATTTGTATGCACAAGTCCGTAAATTGCGTTACCGCTTCTGAAGTATGGAAACGAAGGCGTGTGTGTACATTGGATGTTCAGGATGTCGAAAGAGATTCAGAATCACTGCGGGCGACTTATTTACGAGTGGGAAAGAATATAAATAATGCAAAGGCAGTATGAACTCAGTTATAATTTTAGCAATGATCCTATTAAAAACGCACGGAATAAAAAAAATTGCGAGCGTTATTCTCATCCATTTTTTTTTCAGCCACTGTTTCCTTTATTTTTTCTTTTGTTGCGTTACAATAGAATGTCTCATCAATATGAACGCAGTATATCAGTCATAGGACATTAAAAAATCTTGAACGCACTTACAGATGGTTTACAAAAAAATTGATTTTTTTTATATACCGTGATTTATATTTCATGAATTAAAATTGAAAAAAGTTGTCATAGTATTATTGCTATATTCTGTGGGCATATTTATTCATACCATGCCCACAGTTCAGCATAGTCAAGAGAAATTTTTTTTTTAAAAATCTATTAATTTATTAATTAAATTAATTAAAAAAGTGGTAGTAACCACCATCGCTCATTGTTTGGGGGTTACCACCATCGTCATTTGTCAGGAATCTGGATTTGCCAAAACAGATGTTCCACCATATCTTTCGAACGCGACGGACAAACTTAATGATTTACGTGTCAAATAAAAGCTTGCGACGCGGGAGTGTGTCACGGGCCATAAAAATTTGACTCCCATGCTTTCTTCCCCACTAAAATAGGGAGGGATATGAAAACGATTGTTCCGCTATATCTTTGAAACACAAGGTCCGAAAGTAAAAAGTACGCGCCAAACGGAAGTTTGTGACATGGGAAGTGTCACAGGATATAAAAATCCCCCTGTCCCCCAATTCCTTCTCCCCCAATAAAAAAAGAGGAAGTTATAATGTTCTTCTACTCTATCTTGCGACGACCTACAGTTACGAGATGTCAAACGGAAGCTCATGTGATCGACCGTTGTAGACTGCTTCAAATTATGCCCTTCCACCCCATTCTCCCCTCCCCCCAAAAGGGAATAAAAATTTCGTGGGAGCCGATCTTGACGGTTCAAACTCAAAGCATGTGACGTCTCCAATGTAATGGGCTTCCTCAAACACGCATGAAATTCATAAGACATAAAATCCAAATTCCCAAAAGGGAGGGTTGGGTTGTTTTACCTCTGAGCGCCCAAAAGGGAGGGAAATGTGGTCGATGTTTATGACCATAATCGTATGAGGTGCGACCTACCGCTTAGTATCAAGTATGAGGTGCGACCTACCGCTTAGTATCAAGTATGAGGTGCGACCTACCGCTTAGTATCAAGTATGAGGTGCGACCTACCGCTTAGTATCAAGTATGAGGTGCGACCTACCGTTTAGTATCAAGTATGAGGTGCGACCTACCGCTTAGTATCAAGTATGAGGTGCGACCTACCGCTTAGTATCAAGTATGATGTGTGACCTACTGTATGGCCTGTGCCCTACTGCAGCACTTCAGATACGAGAGGTGTCTACACAATCAATATACGATCTACATATATATCAATCAATATACTAATTAAAAGCAATAAAACATTTTGTTGTCCAATCTCATTTACATTAGACTATTGCCAGGATTTGACGAATGTAGCCTTGATGTCCCAAATGAATGCTTCAAACCTGTTCGTGGGGTTAAAGTTCACGCGGTCCCAGTAGGTCACACTTCATACGATTACCGTTTATGACATATATCAAATGAAAGTTTTTGAAGGTAGGTGTTTTTAAATAAATACCCCCCCCCCCTCAAGCAGCTGCTTGCCACAGAGGTCTGAGAGGAGCCTGTCAGTTTATATGCCATAGTAGAAGGTCTGTGAGGATGGCAGGATCTCAGCAGGAAAAACGACACGAACATCCATGCTTTACTCGGGGCTCGAACCCAGGTCCCTTAGACCAGTAGCCAAGCACGCTAACCACTCGGCCACTGGACGGCAGGTGTTTTTACTGACAAGAAAATATAAATTAAAAAATTAAAATGCCTATCTGACTATATGATCCCTAAAAAGTAGAAAATAAAATCTAAAGCATATCGATAGTGCAATCAGTCACTGAGTTCGTACTCAAAGGAAGATCCTACACAAGATTACTGGCGCCCTATCTTAAAGTGAATATGAACTCAGTGACTGATTGCACCATCGATATGCTTTAGGTTTATTTTCTACTTTTTAGGACGCATATGCGAATGTAGGTGTTTTTCAATTTATTTTTATAACTGGTATCCTATTTTCTCAGGAAAACAAGAAATACCGTTTCTTTGTCGTGTTCGAAGAATGTTGGCTGCCCTTCCGCTTTATATCATAAATTAGACTCTAATATTGAAGTCATCAGTGCCAATTTTTTCTTCCTAGGGGGTATTTATTTATTATTATATATTGATGAGTTCTACAATGATTTCAAAATGCCAGAATTTTTAAACTAGAAGAACGCATATCGCCTCTGGCGCTTAATCTCGATTTCAAAGAGAAGGAAGTTTTTCGTTTACCTACTTTTTCACTCCTTAAATGTTTTAACTCGAACTAATAATCTTATTAGTAATTATACAGCATAAAAAGTATTTGGCTTTATGCCTTAAACTTAAAAAGTTGATTTTCCAAAGTAAGGGATTTAAATTTCTCCGTCTATTCCACTGTTTTATATAGATATCATGACTTATTGAAAAAATATTCCTCTATATTATATATCCAGATTGTTACTAAATCTTACATACATATTTTCTACGTTCTATATAATCATTTTTTTTACTACCAGAATGTTGCAAACAAAAATCTTCCAATTGATATGCATACTTTTACTAATTAATTTTCTCCTGACGTAAATTCTTTTATATAAATAAAAAATAAATACCCCTTCAAGCAGCTGCTTGCCACAGAGGTCTGACAGGAGCCTGTCAGTTTATATGCCACAGTAGAAGATCTGAGAGGATGGCAGAACCTCAGCAGAAAAACAACACATACAACGATGCCTTACCCGGGGCTCGAACCCAGGTCCTGTAGATCAGTAGCGAAGCGCGCTAACCACTCGGCCATGGGACGGCCTTTTTTTTTAGCACATGTATATCTGGGACAACTGAGATTTTGCGAATCTCTCTCCAAAATGATATTAAAAATCCTCTTTACAATTTTGTGAATAAATGTTTAGTTTTAATTACATTTCGAAAAACCTGATTAAGACAAATTGGCTGTTTTGCTTAAAGTTTCCAGAAATTAAATGCGAACGAATTTTTTTAAAAATCTCAATAGATGGGAGATTTAGTTTTAGGACTCTTTAAAATTCCGTTTTTGTTTGCAGAATATGGAACTACTGTTCGTAGACGTCTGTTTTTGAGACATTTTTTTTCTTCTTAGTATTCATTTAAGATAGTTCAGTAAAGACGAAAAAAAAATATGTGTTTTAAATCAGAACATTAAACATCGTGCGAAAATATCAAAAAGAATTTTGTTTTGTCTAAGTGTTACTGATTGTAGAAATCCCTTCTTTAAACAGAAATTAACCTAAACTCTCGTAGAATTCCCTTCTTTAAACAGAAATTAACCTAAACTCTCGTAGAATTCCCTTCTTTAAACAGAAATTAACCTAAACTCTCGTAGAATTCCCTTCTTTAAACAGAAATTAACCTAAACTCTCGTAGAATTCCCTTCTTTAAACAGAAATTAACCTAAACTCTCGGCAATATTTTTCTGGGGAGGGGGGAGATAAGTCTATGAATTTCAAAAAAGATAGGTTGCTATTCATAAAATTCCAATTCCAGAAGGGCAGAAATGTCTTTCATAATTATCTTCGTGATTATTTTAGAATGGCTGAAATGGAAGCCAACCTCAGATTGGCAATTCATCTGGTCGTCTTCCCATTTATTCTGTTTGTAAACTTCGAAATGCAGCAACTTCAGCAGAAAATGACCTCCTTCCTCTTCTTAGCTCCACGTGACAAAAATAAACGTGAGCCCCAAACGAAACGCATTTCGTGGCCGTTCGGTCAAGACGACAAATAGGCTTAGGTAGAAACTGTTTCTGCTCTTTTCCATCGAAACTTGCACGTTGTTATCGATTGCCACACAAAGCAACCGCTCTCTTTTTCTGTTAACTCTTATTGATTGGCATTTGGGACATAAAATTTCGTCGCTTTACCAAGACAAATGCATGAAATCGAGAAAAAAAAACTGTATTGAAACCGACTTCTACCTACTGTTTGACAACGATCAGAGCATGCTTTTTCGTACCGAACCAGTTAAAATTCTAAGTGCGCAATTCCGCTATTTTCTTGAACAATTGTGATGACCGACGACCCTGTCTCGTACATCGACTTCGACATGCAGCAGACCCACACGAATATTCCTTCCTTCATCTGGGTCACGTGATTTTCGGGGTGGGTGGAATGCACGAGATGACGAAGACGGATGGCCGAAACGTGGGGAGGGCCGAGAGCTCATGTAACCCCATCCGACGGAGGAACACACACCAGCTGGTGGTGACCGCGCTCTCAAGGTTCTTCGCCACGTGTTCTGCGATCCGTTGTTGTTTTTCGCACATGGATTCGTGTGGCCGTCGCCAAGCGTTAACAACAAGAAAACTGTTTCCATCGATCGTACATT
The DNA here is from genome assembly GCA_038380435.1 of Ryuthela nishihirai. NCBI lineage: Eukaryota > Metazoa > Arthropoda > Arachnida > Araneae > Heptathelidae > Ryuthela > Ryuthela nishihirai. Next base: position 2,549,365 of record JAWZYU010000025.1, read on the forward strand.
AACGTCTGTTTACACTTCTCACTGCTGCTGCGGCTTGTTTTTCCTACACAACTTGTTGTTGTGTAATAACTGCTTGTGTTGTATTACTACATTAGCAAGAAGTCTCCTCTAACGGATAGATATGGGTAAATGCAGATGACATCTGTTATATGGGTAAATGCAGATGATCATCTTACTATATACAGGAGTTTATCAAAATAATGGAAACAACGACGGCGACTGGAGTACAAACAATGTGCCATATGAATATCACAGGAACGATGTCACCCGCAATGTGAGGCATATGAAGAGGAGAAGTACGAAGTCGGCTATCACGCAGCAGTGGCGCAGGTGAAACAGTTATTGTGCTGCAATTGTCGACAATATCAGCCCTCATGACCTCCAAAAAGGCACGATCATTGATGCGCGTCTTGCAGGAGCTTCAGTACCCAGAACGGCGGAAATAGTAGGTATAACACGAGCAACTGTATCGAAGATTATGTCTACCTTTCAAAAAGGGCAGGGCGTTGCCTCCAAACGTGCAAATTGTAGACGCCATACGAAGTTGTCAGATAGGGATAAGCGAACGTTGGTACGGATTGTACAATGGAAGCACAAGACCGTTGCACCGTAAATAACAGCAAAGTTGAACACCAGTCGGAATGATTCCGCTTCCGTCATAACAGTTCATCGAGAACTTCATCGTGCCGGTATTTATGGACGTGCCTCAATCCACAAACCTCTGATTAGCCACATCAATGCAACAAAACGCGTAAGGTGTTACAAAGCAAATAAAAACTGGCAAAGTGTCGTCTGGTCTGATGAATCGCACTTATACATTGTTTCCCACCACTGGCAGAGTGTATGTCTGGCGAAAACCTGCAGAAGCGTGCCTACACGCATTCATCCACTGACATTAAGTGCACGCATTCATCCACTGACATTACGCATTCATCCACTGACATTAAGTGCACGCTGCACGTCAATTGTATTCATCCACTGACATTAATGGTCTCAACGTCTGTTTGGTCCTGATTGTGAAGCATGGAGGTGGATTCTTGATGCTGTGGGGTGCCATCTCATGACATTCCTTACAGCCATTAGCTATTCTGCAGGTCGTGTCACATCCTCAACGTCCATTCTCGGAGACCACTTGCACCCAATGTTGTGAGATTGTTCCTTAATAACCGTCCCTGGTTTCAAGCTGATAATGAACGAGTGCATTGTGCAACGAGTGTATCGTTGTGGTTTGCAGAGCATGAGGAACAGCAATTACCCTGGCCACCTCTCTGGCAATCTCCAGACCTCAATATTATTGAACATTTGTGGAAATATCTGGAGCGCAAGGTCAGATCACACTTTTCACCTCCAGCATCACTTGGGCCATAATTTACAGAAAGAATGGTCCCACCTTCCATCTTCGAAAAATTCCCCGCCCTGCCCACGGTTAGTAGAGGACACCGATGGGCCTGGAAAGGCCGCCGTCCGTCGGATGGGACGTTAAGCCGTTGCTCCGTGTGTGGGAGAGCCATACCCTATGCACGTTAAAGAACACGCTGTATGGCTTTGACGGGAGGCTACCATCTGTCTCCCAATAGCTGTTCCAGTGGGTCTCCTCCCCCAACCTTCTCTGAGCCTGCGGGGTCCATATGACTTGGCCCATGGTGTGCAAAAAAGTGCCGCTCAGAGGTAAAACAACCCAACCCAAATGCCTCCCCTGGTTTTTTTTCCCTAGATCCGGGCCTGCGAAAGTTGATTGTAACTAAAAAACCTAGAAAGCAATCTTTGCCTAGGGTAGCTACATTTGTAAGAATGTGCCAGCTGTAGCCCAATACTGCTAAAAACTATTTTTTTTTATCTTTGTAACAAAGGCCACATGGAATTGTTTGAAACAATAGAGGGCGCCTCGCCCGCAATTAAAGCATTTGCCTCAACAGAAAGCACCACGCCTTCGATTGTAGCGTCAGCGACATTGTTCCAGCTACAAGGTCAGACATCCCCTCACCCACCCACCCAACCAGACTCGTTATTCCTTATATTAAAAGAAACTTAAATGGTTAGTCATTGTAACCTTTGAGGCAGTGTTCATTTAAGAGTTCGAAACCTCTTCTGGAGTCATTGGTGTAACAGCAAAGTAGTGCTATCTCAATATCAGTCACAATCATTTACAAAGTTACTGCATTAAAGTTTTCTTATTGTTTGACATTTCTGTTATTACATCAAGAAACTGCAATTAATACTTACAAAACCTAACTATTGTTTTTACGTTAAAAAAAATAAATATCCCCACAAGCAGGTGCTTGCCACAGAGGTCCGACAGGATCCTGTCAGTTTATACGCCATAATAGGAGGAGGTCTGTAAGGATGGCGGGACCTTAACAGAAAACGAACACGAGCATCCAAGCCTTACTCTGGGCTCGAATTCAGAGTCCATTAGATCAGTAGCCAAGCGCGCTAACCACTCGGCCGCAGGAAAATCGTACTTGATTGGTAATAACGGAATTAATGGATGGAGACCTCGTTTTGCTTTCGAAGGAGTGGCTTAATTTTGAACTTGGTTCACCAGAGCATTTAATGAACCTTGTTTTATCGTATTCTTGAATTGTGGGATGTTTCTTGAGGTAAAATAAGGTTTGGTTTGGGTTTTTACCTTATTATGTAGGGGCAGGGGGAGAGGAAGTATGCGAAACTGGCAATATTCACATGACATACTGTGGTAATGGAATGTTATTGTGGACACGGCTCATGTGCTGATTACGCCTCTTTCGAGTTCTTTTATATTGGCACTGATTTATTGACTCTCAGAGATTTGGCAGTGTAGTTAGTTAAGGTCTGCTTCATCAACTCATGTTTAGCGGAGGAACTGAAACTGACTGAAACAAAATGGAGGGTTATTAGTACGATTCTGCAGCCTTGTTGAAAATGCGAGCAGTGGCCCAAAAATAAAACGATCTCAGGTGAGTGAACAGAAATGGTTGAATGTCGAAGAGAGGTGCAGATCGTTTTATGGCTGTTAAACAAACGTTTGCTACTTTTTCTAACTCCCAAACACCTGTGTGCAAAAAAGAAAAACACTTCCGAAAATGGTAAAGTGCCGTTAGCTGCAATCTGGCAACGGTGTGCGTATCACGGTCGTCTGAGTGCGGAGGAACTGAGGAGCACTTGTGAGGGGAGGGGGAAGGGTGCGAAACTCTCCCATAACAGAGCTGAAGAAAGTAGGAAAAGTGGCAGTGGAAAGGTTGATAGTATTTGGTAGTTTTCCCTTGAGAATATTTATTTAACGTTTTTTTGTTGGGAATATTATTTAACTTATCGATCGTCGTTACTTTTTTTTGCCAAAAAAGAAATTAATAACTAGAGTGCAACATAAGGAAGACTTTTGAAGATTCTGTACTGATCAGGATTTTGTGAATCAAATAAATCCCCCCTCAAGCAGCTGCTTGCCACAGAGGTCTGACAGGAGCCTGTCAGTTTATATGAACAGCAGAAAAACAACACACGCATCCATGCCTTACCCGGGGCCCGAACCCAGGTCCCTTAGATCTGTAGCCAAGTGTGCTAGCAAATATAGAAATGCTAACTAGTCTGTCTTTTAGACATTCGTGCAATAATAAGAGTCTAGTGTTTGATAGATGAAAAGATTCTGATAATTATGAAACTTTTGAGATGCCAGACTAAAACTCTAAAAGAATATCAAGAGTATGGATTAATTAATTATGTAGAGGAAATAAGGATTTCAAAACAACCTTTTTCGGTTAAAAAGATTAAAATCATCTGCAATAAATATTCCAAATCGGTCAATTAATGATAAACACATGGCGTTTGTAAGTTTTCCCTGATTAGTTTGGTTTTACTTCTGAAAGGCAATTTTTTGCACACAATGGACCAAATGGTTGGGGGAAAAGGGACCCACTGAACAACTGTTCCAGTGTGTTCTTTAATGTGAACAAGATATGGCCCCCATGCACACTGAAACACGGCTTAACGATCCATCCGATGGACGGCGGCCTTTCCAGCCCATCGGTGTCCCCTACTGACCGAGGACAGGTCAGGGAATTTTGCGGAGATAAATCTCAACGCCGGCCCAAGGCGGGATTCGAACCTGGGAACTAAGAATTGGCTAAGGTGGTAGTGTTCTATGCTCGTGTTCTCACGAGTTCCATACTTCTAGTGTTTTATCTGAACGTCTAGTGTTTTATCTGAACTACCCCCATTTTGTCTTCGGTGAAGAGTGTGGACACGGAATGGATTGGAAAATCGAGTCATTGGGTGGACATTAAGTCGAGGTCAGGTATTATAGGTGAGCCATTTTATGTACAAGTTAGAGAATACACTGGATAATCTTCATATGACCGTTAAGACTGTCTCCAAAACAGCTGCCAATGGATCCCCTTTCGCGACGACCCAGCTAAGAGCCCTTTGGATACTTTTAAACTCACCATATAACACAAATCTTTTTTTGCACAAAAATAGGGATCAGGGATAAATTAACCAACCGTTAAATTTTCGTTTAAGAATCAGTGTTCAGTAAAGTATTACAATAAGAGTTCCCAATCCAGTAAAATGATCATTCATGTCCGTGCACCTATTTTATTTGCTGAGGTCTTCATACCTTGTGGATTCAAGAGTTAACCACAACAGGAGAGAATTAAAATGCCGTGAAACGAATTCGTAACCGCACAACTTGTTAACGGAATGCACTAAATATTAATTCTGCCCTATTATCTTGCAAGCCATCTTAATTCCGTGACATATGAATCACGCATTCATCCACTGACATTAATATTCTCCTCGATATGCATAATGACATGCAAATTGGGTATTTTTCTTTTTAAATTCTTTGTCTTGAATCTAAAAAAATTAATACCGCGCGTCTTTGCTACTAAAAATGTATTATTGATCCGATTTCGTCTAGCGTTAAATACCTCTTCTTATTTACCGGTAGCAGTTTCTCGCTCTATTTTAAACGTATCATACGTGACTAGAATCGCTTTCAGCAACATTTTAAGGGTACGGCAACACAGAAAGTGGTTTGGTGTTATTAACGTTTCCACATTCCGTAGCGTCTTGAAATTAAAACCATTAACAACAGCATAGTTGGCTTCAAAGGACGGAAACATGCGCAGAAAGAATCACCTTCTTCTGCGGCCGTGGAGGAGTTCGCGCTCATTTGATCAGAATTTTGTTGGCAACAGACGAATGGTTTCAAGTGCTGGTTTTCTTTTAACATGCTAAGTTTTTTCGGCAGACGTTCCTTTTGGCTAGAATCGGACACTAAATTATTTATGTTTTACACTATATTATAGTTGTTTTAGGTAAGAAAAAATATGCTCGCCTGTTTCACGACAAACGTCTGAAATGTTTTTCTCAAAGAAAGACTCCCCGCCCTGCCCACGGTCAGTAAGGGACACTGATGGGCTTGGAAAGGCCACCGTTCGTCGTATGGGACGTTAAGACGTGGCCCCGTGTGCGGGAAAGCCATACCCTCTGCACGTTAAAGAACACGCTGAATGGCCTTGAAGGGAGGCTCCATCTGTCTCCCAACAGCTGTTCCAGTGGGTCCCCTCCCCCAACCTTCTCTGAGACTTCGGGGTCCATGTGACCTGGCCATTTAGCCCATGGTGTGCAAAAAAGTGCCGCTCAGAGGTAAAACAACTCAAAGAAAGAAAACTGACTCTTTTATTATTCAGCCGGTTGCTTTGCAAACACCAGTTTGCTCCTGGTACCTCTGCCGGCAACCAATTAGGCTAATTCAAGACGTAATTAGCTTTCTAAAAGCGCAAATGTTACTTAATACATTCCCCTAATAGTATTAACATCTTTCGGCTGTAAATCATTTTCCATCGTGTATGACCATCATTATGTTATATATTATGGCCTTGTAATAATTCATTGATCCTGACTCTCTGTGAGCAGGTCTGCACCACAGCACAATCTTCTCTGCAAGGAGTTGCACCGCAATATGTCCCATAAATATTTATCTAGACCCGGGGGGGGGGGGAAGACGACCAATCGAAGTTCTCGCATCGTGCAGATTAATGTCGTCACACGTGCTCGGCGTGGCGATCGAGGTAAAAGTCACGTGCTCCGATTGTTGCCATTTGCCGGAGAACAAATATTATCCCTCCCGGTGCAGCACCCATTGTTATCATTCTGACGCCGACACTTTCTCGAACAAACATATCCGGCAACCGGAAATGTAGTTCGGCTGGTGATTGAGCTCCGATGCTTTTGCACTATTTTTCCTCGACGGATTTATCTCCTTCACCGTGACTGGCATAAAGTACAGATGCAATCGGATTCTCTCTTTCGCTCTTGCTAATTATGTGAGGAGCAATGGTGACTTGTTAAGAATTCACCCTCAAGCAGAAGCTCATCCCCCCCATTCAACGCATTTTCTTTTCAGCTATTTTCCCTATAGGGGAGTTCAAATACTCGATTCAGGCATGGAGGTAGGAAGAGGGGGAGGCGCCCTTACTATATCTTAACATAGGTCGCTAGTGTAGCCGCGCAGAACGGCGGTAGCCATGTTCTTGCTACTCAGAAAGCCGCACGCTGCCCGTCAATTGTAATGTATCCTGTAGTCAACTGTCGTAAGTTCATTACTGTAATCAAACGCGTTACCCAAATCCTTTTTTTCAATGCAATCTGTCGTTCTTTAACACAATGATAGCAAGATTACAAGTAGCGACAATATGGCGACGCTCGGTTAGTTTTCAAGCGATAGGGCGCCTCCCTATCTTCCTACCTCCATGGATTCAGGAGCCCTTCATCGCATTCGTTCACTTACGTTTAAAACATCGCTGAAACGAAGCTATATCATGAAACGGATGTAGTTTTAGCTCGTTTTCGAAACGAGCTATTATTTCCATAATATCGTATGTCCATAAGCAGTTTGTTTTTTCGTTTTAAGAGAATAAAGTAAGAACTTTCCGTATTGTTCGATAATAGTAAAATATTATCGTTTGGATTTTTCGAATCTCCCATTAGCTTGAGTGTTTACTACGTCAAAGGGTGCTAAGTAGAAAAGCTACAAATTTTCTATTTACGTTGTAGAGTGGGATGGTCCTGCTTTCAAGGGTTTTACATTGATAGCAGTACCTTGCTCCCTCCTTCCAACAGTTTAGATTCGTAGCAGTGCCTTGCTCCCACCTTCCAAGGGTTTAGATTCGTAGCTGTGCCTTGCTCCCTCCTTCCAAGGGTTTAGATTTGTAGTAGTGCCTTGCTCCCTCCTTCCAAGGGTTTAGATTCATAGCAGAGCCTTGCACCCATCATCCAAGGGTTTAGATTCGTAGCAGTGCCTTGCTCCCACATTCCAAGGGTTTAGATCCGTAGCAGTGCCTTGCTCCCACATTCCAAGGGTTTAGATCCGTAGCAGTGCCTTGCTCCCACCTTCCAAGGGTTTAGATTCGTAGCAGTGCCTTCCTCCCACCTTTCAAGGGTTTACATTAATAGCAGTGCCTTGCTCCCTCCTTCCAAGGGTTTATATTCGTAACAGTACCTTGCTCCCACCTTTCAAGGGTTTACTTTCATAATAGTGCCTTGCTCGCACCTTTCAAGGGTTTACATTCATAGCAGTGCCTTGCTCCCGGCTTCCAAGGGTTTAGATTCGTAGTAGTGCCTTGCTCCCACCTTTCAAGGGTTTACATTCATAGCAGTGCCTTGCTACCAACATCCAAGGGTTTAGATTCGTAGTAGTGCCTTGCTCCCAACTTTCAAGCGTTTAGATTCGTAGTAGTGCCTTGCTCCCACCTTTCAAGGGTTTAGATTCGTAGCTGTGCCTTGCTCCCACCTTTCAAGGGTTTACATTCATAGCAGTGCCGTGCTCCCACCTTCCAAGGGTTTAGATTCATAGCAATGCCTTGCTCCCACCTCCCAAGGGTTTAGATTCGTAGCAGTGCCTTTGCTCCCACCTTTCAAGGGTTTAGATTCGTAGCAGTGCCTTGCTCCCACCTTCCAAGGGTTTAGATTCGTACTAGTGCCTTGCTTCCACCTTTCAAGGGTTTAGATTCGTAGCTGTGCCTTGCTCCCACCTTTCAAGGGTTTACATTCATAGCAGTGCCGTGCTCCCACCTTCCAAGGGTTTAGATTCATAGCAATGCCTTGCTCCCACCTCCCAAGGGTTTAGATTCGTAGCAGTGCCTTGCTCCCACCTTTCAAGTGTTTAGATTCGTAGCAGTGCCTTGCTCCCACCTTCCAAGGGTTTAGATTCGTAGTAGTGCCTTGCTCCCAACTTTCAAGCGTTTAGATTCGTAGCTGTGCCTTGCTCCCACCTTTCAAGGGTTTACATTCATAGCAGTGCCGTGCTCCCACTTTCCAAGGGTTTAGATTCGTAGCAGTGCCTTGCTCCCACCTTCCAAGGGTTTAGATTCGTAGCTGTGCCTTGCTCCCACCTTCCAAGGGTTTAGATTCGTAGCAGTGCCTTTCTCCCATCTTCCAAGGGTTTAGATTCGTAGCTGTGCCTTGCTCGCTCCTTCCAAGGGTTTAGATTCGTAGCAGTGCCTTTGCTCCCACCTTCCAAGGGTTTAGATTCGTAGCAGTGCCTTGCTCCCACCTTTCAAGCGTTTAGATTCGTAGTAGTGCCTTGCTCCCACCTTTCAAGGATTTAGTTTCGTAGCTGTGCTTTGCTCCCTCCTTCCAAGGGTTTAGATTCCTGGCAGTGCCTTGCTCCCTCTTCCAAGGGTTTAGATTCGTAGCAGTGCCTTGCTCCCACCTTCAAAGGGTTTAGATTCGTAGTAGTGCCTTGCTCCCAACTTCCAAGGGTTTACATTCATAGCAGTGCCTTGCACCCACCTTCCAAGGGTTTCGATTCGTAGCAGTGCCTTGCTCCCATCTTAAAAGGGTTTAGATTCGTAGTAGTGCCTTGCTTCCACCTTTCAAGGGTTTACATTCATAGCAGTGCCTTGCTCCCAACTTCCAAGGGTTTAGATTCGTAGCAGTGCCTTGCTCCCACCTTTCAAGGGTTTACACTCATAGCAGTGCCTTGCTCCCTCCTTCCAAGGGTTTAGATTCGTAGTAGTGCCTTGCTCCCACCTTTCAAGCATTTAGATTCGCAGTAGTGCCTTGCTCCCACCTTCCACGGGTTTAGATTCGTAGTAGTGCCTTGCTCCCACTTTTCAAGCATTTAGATTCGTCGTAGTGCCTTGCTCCCACTTTTCAAGCATTTAGATTCGTAGTAGTGCCTTGCTCCCACCTTTCAAGGGTTTAGATTCGTAGCTGTGCTTTGCTCCCTCCTTCCAAGGGTTTAGATTCCTAGCAGTGCCTTGCTCCCTCCTTCCAAGGGTTTCGATTCGTAGCAGTGCCTTGCTCCCATCTTCCAAGGGTTTAGATTCGTAGTAGTGCCTTGCTCCCACCTTCCAAGGGTTTAGATTCGTAGCAGTGCCTTGCTCCCACCTTCCAAGGGTTTAGATTCGTAGTAGTGCCTTGCTCCCAACTTCCAAGGGTTTACATTCGTAGCAGTCCCTTGTTCCCTCCTTCCAAGGGTTTAGATTCGTAGTAGTGCCTTGCTCCCACCTTTCAAGGGTTTACATTCATAGCAGTGCCTTGCTACCACCATCCAAGGGTTTAGATTCGTAGTAGTGCCTTGCTCCCACCATTCAAGGGTTTACATTCATAGCAGTGCCTTGCACCCACCATCCAAGGGTTTAGATTCGTAGCTGTGCCTTGCTCCCACCTTCCAAGGGTTTCAATTCGTAGCAGTGCCTTGCTCCCATCTTCCAAGGGTTTAGATTCGTAGTAGTGCCTTGCTCCCACCTTTCAAGGGTTTACATTCATAGCAGTGCCTTGCTCCCACCTTCCAAGGGTTTAGATTCGTAGTAGTGCCTTGCTCCCACCTTTGAATGGTTTGCATTCATAGCAGTGCCTTGCTCCCTCCTTCCAAGGGTTTAGATTCGTAGCAGTACCTTGCACCCACCTTTCAAGGGTTTACATTCATAATAGTGCCTTGCTCCCACCTTTCAAGTTTTTACATATAGCAGTGCCTTGCTCCCACCTTTCAAGGGTTTACATTCATAGCAGTGCCTTGCTCCCTCCTTCCAAGGGTGTAGATTCATAGTAGTGCCTTGCTCCCTCCTTCCAAGGGTTTAGATTCGTAGCAGTGCCTTGCTCCCACCTTTCAAGGGTTTACATTCATAGCAGTGCCTTGCTCCCACCATCCAAGGGTTTAAATTCGTAGTAGTGCCTTGCTCCCACCTTTCAAGCGTTTAGATTCGTAGTAGTGCCATGCTCTCACCTTTCAAGGGTTTACATTCATAGCAGTGCCTTGCTCTCACCTTTCAAGGGTTTACATTCGTAGCAGTGCCTTGCTCCCACCTTTCAAGCGTTTAGATTCGTAGTAGTGCCTTGCTCCCACCTTTCAAGGGTATAGATTCGTAGCTGTGCCTTGCTCCCTCCTTCCAAGGATTTAGTTTCGTAGCTGTGCTTTGCTCCCTCCTTCCAAGGGTTTAGATTCCTGGCAGTGCCTTGCTCCCTCTTCCAAGGGTTTAGATTCGTAGCAGTGCCTTGCTCCCACCTTCCAAGGGTTTAGATTCGTAGTAGTGCCTTGCTCCTACCTTTCAAGGGTTTACATTCATAGCAGTGCCTTGCTACCACCTTCCAAGGGTTTAGATTCGTAGTAGTGCCTTGCTCCCACCTTTCAAGGGTTTAGATTCGTAGTAGTGCCCTGCTCCCTCCTTCCAAGGGTTTAGATTCGTAGCAGTGCCTTGCTCCCACCTTTCAAGGGTTTAGATTCGTAGCAGTGCCTTGCTCCCACCTTCCAAGGGTTTAGATTCGTAGCTGTGCCTTGCTCCCTCCTTCCAAGGGTTTAGATTCGTAGCAGTGCCTTGCTCCCACCTTCCAAGGATTTAGATTCGTAGTAGTGCCTTGCACCCACCTTTCAAGGGTTTATATTCCTAGCAGTGCCTTGCTCCCTCCTTCCAAGGGTTTAGATTCATAATAGTGCCTTGCTCCCACCTTTCAAGGGTTTACATTCATAGCAGTCCCTTGTTCCCTCCTCCCAAGGGTTTGGATTCGTAGTAGTGCTTTGATCCCACCTTTCAAGCGTTTAGATTCGCCGTAGTGCCTTGCTCCCACCTTTCAAGGGTTTACATTCATAATAGGGCCTTGCTTCCACCTTTCAAGTGTTTACATTCATAGCAGTGCCTTGCTCCCTCCTTCCAAGGGTTTAGATTCGTAGTAGAGCCTTGCTCCCACCTTTCAAGGGTTTACATTCATAGCAGTGCCTTGCTCCCACCTTCCAAGGGTTTAGATTCGTAGTAGTGCCTTGCTCCCACCTTTCAAGTGTTTACATTCATAGCAGTGCCTTGCTCCCTCCTTCCAAGGGTTTAGATTCGTAGTAGTGCCTTGCTCCCACATTTCTAGGGTTTACATTCATAGCAGTGCCTTGCTCCCACCTTCCAAGGGTTTAGATTCGTAGTAGTGCCTTGCTCCCACCTTTCAAGGGTTTAGATTCGTAGTAGTGCCTTGCTCCCTCCTTCCAAGGGTTTAGATTCGTAGTAGTGCCTTGCTCCTACCTTTCAAGCGTTTAGATTCGTAGTAGTGCCTTGCTCCCACCTTTCAAGCGTTTAGATTCGTAGTAGTGCCTTGCTCCCACATTTCTAGGGTTTACATTCATAGCAGTGCCTTGCTCCCACCTTCCAAGGGTTTAGATTCGTAGTAGTGCCTTGCTCCCACCTTTCAAGGGTTTAGATTCGTAGTAGTGCCTTGCTCCCTCCTTCCAAGGGTTTAGATTCGTAGTAGTGCCTTGCTCCTACCTTTCAAGCGTTTAGATTCGTAGTAGTGCCTTGCTCCCACCTTTCAAGCGTTTAGATTCGTAGTAGTGCCTTGCTCCCTCCTTCCAAGGGTTTAGATTCGTAGCAGTGCCTTGCTCCCACCTTCCAAGGGTTTAGATTCGTAGTAGTGCCTTGCTCCCACCTTTCAAGGGTTTACATTCATAGCAGTGCCTTGCTCCCACCTTTCAAGCATTTAGATTCGTAGTAGTGCCTTGCTCCCACATTTCTAGGCTTTACATTCATAGCAGTGCCTTGCTACCACCTTCCAAGGGTTTAGATTCGTAGTAGTGCCTTGCTCCCACCTTTCAAGGGTTTAGATTCGTAGTAGTGCCTTGCTCCCTCCTTCCAAGGGTTTAGATTCGTAGCAGTGCCTTGCTCCCACCTTTCAAGGGTTTAGATTCGTAGCAGTGCCTTGCTCCCACCTTCCAAGGGTTTAGATTCGTAGCTGTGCCTTGCTCCCTCCTTCCAAGGGTTTATATTCATAGCAGTGCCTTGCTCCCTCCTTCCAAGGGTTTAGATTCGTAGCAGTACCTTGCTCCCTCCAAGGGATTACATTCATAGCAGATGCGAATAGTTATCAATTAAGACGGGATATAAACATAAGTTATGAAATTTCTGCATTGCATAAAGGAAATCAAAGCATCGAAATTCCTTTCTTCTCTCCCAAACAGCGTGAAAAACATCACAAAATATCATTTGTTTTCTAAAGTTCTAAAGAACTACATTTTGGAACTTGATGATGTGGAAACTTTTTGCATTAATTTCTTAGAACTTTTTATATATTAACATAGATATTGAATGTTACTTCCTTTCTGGATTAATAGAAATTTTTTCGCATTTCTCATTGCTGGGGTTGTTTTCTTTTTTTGTTTATTTTCTTCGATGTGACGACTGATGCGTGCAATTTAAATTTCTTCCGTGTGGAGATCTCGAGAACCATTTACTCTTGTGACACATTTCAGAATCTTTTGCATACTGTTAAGCATTTTATGAAATAAAAATACTACTGCTGCTAAGTTGTGAACTTCCCAAAGTTTTTTTTATAACCCCCATCCCCAAAAACACCATTGGGACAAAATCGTGTGAATGCATCTGTAGTTCACAATAACAAGTCGCACAATGCATTTCTTTGTTACGCATTCATTTGACAAACAGGATGGCGCGAACAATGGATGCGAATAACAACAGCAATCGTAGGGAAAGAAAAAAGGATCTCGAGAGCGCTCTCGGTTTGTGGCAAAGTGATAAAAATCTTTCAGCTCCGGTAATAGAAAATAACGACCGACAACTCCAGACGTCGATACAGCAGTCAATAGAACCAGATGCTATTGCTTCCTGGCCCTGAGATGCGAAAAAAAAAAACTGTAGTTTGATCCATTGGGAAGGAAAAAAAAGGATGCTGCCCTGCACAGTTTCATCCCTTTACAACCTTTTCACCTTGCTCCGAGTCGGGTCATCACTTGCAAGGCTGAGTGAGTTTGCCTCATTCTGTAATCGATGATGGCCTTCAATTCGATAAATGATTGACATTGTCTGCCCGTCATGGATGATACTCACGCTACGATCAAACCTTTCTAATAATAGCTTCTTTAGTCTTGTTATTTTTTTTTAGAAGAAATCACTGTAATTGATTCTTTCATACTCTGGTGAACGAAGGCCCAAACCAGTCCCCACAAAAGAGGCGAGTAATTACCGTTATACGTCTTGTTTATTTAACGCCTAAGTGTGAGGATTCCTTTGACAATAGTGAGAGGGCTTCTTTTTTCAACCGTTAAAGATGTAATAATGAATTGTGTTATATGAAAAAGTTTCTCGTTTTATTTTCACGAGAGCAAGAAGAAAATGAAATCACAGTAATGCGATAAGGTTTTGAAGAGAAGAGGTCGATGTAAATAATAACCATGAAAACGTAGTAAAATTCCAATGAATGATCTTTTTGTTTCTGGTAGTGACAGTGTTTCTTTTCGATTCAATGGCTTTTACCATTCTTTCTATCAACAGATCCTTTTATACCGTGATCATCGATCTTGAACTTTTTATAAACCGTTAATATTCAGTAGAAGTTGTATTCGTCTTTGGTTACTAATTGGCCAGTTTAAACTTTCGACCTTCGTTATCGTTCATTTGTGATTGTCAAATCCTTATATTTCTGTTCTTAAAGGAAAATCTTTGTGACCTGTCTCCGCAAATGAGTTAAATTCTTATCTTTTACAAGGCTTCGTTAATATTAAAATATATTTATTTGAAAAGCGAAAGTATTCATAATCCTAAGAGTTATTAACACTGTGAAGGATATATGCCAGGATACGAATCCAACCCTTTCATGAAGACGGAGTAAAGTAAGTAATATAGCAAAACTGATATAGTGCGCATATCATCATCATCATCCTCAAGCAGCCATGGGCTACGGAGGTCCAACCAGACCGTGCAATTTAGTTCTCGCTATGGTGAAAAGGAACCTAGGTCCGATCCACGGATAAGGCACTGATGTTTCTTCTATCTTTCTACTGAGATCTCGCCTTTCTCACAGATCCAGCGACGAGATTTATCTCCGCCTTACCCCCACCTTACCCTCGGTGAAAAAGGAGACACCGATGAGCTTGAAAAGGCCTCCCCTCCGTCGAATGGAAAGTTAAGGCATGGCGCCATGTGCAGGAGAGCCATAATTCTGTGCACGTTATACAACACGCTCGATGGCTTTGACCGGAGGCTACCATCTATCTTCTAAGAACTATGAGTCCCGTTTTAATTTTCTCTGGATCCCGTGAAGTGCTTGTAACCTGGCCATTCAGCCCATTGTGTGCCAAAAAAAAAAAGCCATCCAGAGGTAAAACAGCCCAATTCTTAAGCATCTCTTCTGTAGTGTATTATACCTTTAAATATGCTGACAGGTTCTTGTCTGACATCTATAGCAAGCAGCTTCTCAAGAGTTGGGTTGGGTTGTTTTACCTCTGAGCGGCACTTTTTTGCACAACATAGGTTAAATGGCCAGGTCACATGGACCCCGAAGGCTCAAAGAAAGTTGGGGAAGGGACCCACTGGAACAGCTGTTGGGAGACAGATGGTAGCCTCCCGTCAAGGCCATTCAGCGTGTTCTTTAACGTGCACAGGGTATGGCTCTCCCGCACACGGGGCCACGTCTTAACGTCCCATACGACGGACGGTGGCCTTTTCAAGCCCATCAGTGTCCCTTACTGACCGTGGGCAGGGCGGGGAATTTTGCGGAGATAAATCTCAACGTTGACCCAGCTGGGACTCGAACCTGGAAACTACAGATTACGAGCCTGGCACGCTACCGACTGAGCCACCCCCGCCCCCTCCAGTTAATTTTGAAGTTTAACCGTTAATATCATTCATTGAGACAACCTCGGTGGCGGTGAACTGAGCTACATTTACTCAAATAGTTTGTAAAGCTCGTGAGGTTTTCCGCTTCTCAAATAGAAAAAAACATCGTAACTATCTCCACGAGGAAGGATGGTAGAATTGCGGTGTTTATTTCTTCTCCGAGGAGTTCTCAGAATGCCTCCTCCTCGAGAGCACCGAACCCTGGGCAACAGGAGACGACACCGTCCACTAAATCAGCTTAGGACAGAACACATGGAACCGGAAGTTGTTAGTTATATCGCGGCGGGTGAGAGATGGCCTTGCTAATCATTCCGGTCCATGAACAAGCACCGTGCACACCACGTGACAAGTGCAGTGGAGGCGCATCCCCTGGGGCTGCACGTTTGTCACGGTTATCACCATCCGTTTCCCTTGGACCCTCACAGAGAAGATGACACTCCGCTCTGGGGATGTGAAAACGAATATTGATTACCCTATACAGTTTGGATTAGGTGATGGGGAAGCTGGATTCGTCATTTGCAACTGGATGCCATGTGCCTCGAAGATTTGTGGGTGAATTGTTCTCTGATATGCGAAATCAGATCATTTTGTGGGAACAAAGGAGTTTTGTTGGTGGAAAAACGGAGTCGCCACTCTCGCTTTTCAAGTGTAGGCAGATATGAAAATTCGCGAAAATGATGTCAAATAATCGAATTCATATTGTCGTAAGAGTACTGAATCGGCCTTTACACACTGTGAGACTAACTGCGAGAGATTTGATAGCACCCTGAATTAGGAAAATACTACTGCATAGTACTTGAAGTTCCAAGTATCTGTTTTTGAAACATATTTGCAGATATTTTTACTTCAAATACCGCATAGCTCTGATAAACACACAGTACTGCCACGGAGCTCCTTCCCTGAATTTCCTCAATCCCCACCCCCTCCCCCAAGATCAACTGTTTAAAGGCTTGCTATTTTCGATTCCCAAGTGTCCAAAGTTAATCTTTTTTTAGATTTAAGTAGATTACATTCTGTTTATTGTTCTTTCATTCGATATGCAACATGCCCTTTATACTCATACACGTGATTAATTGTTCGTTTTATTTTTGCTATTCACTGCAGCCTAAGGTTTTGAAATTTTCTAATGAAAGAAGTTAAAAAATTATATCAGTTAAAGTTGCATGCTTTGTGAGAAATCTGCCCCTTTAAGCATTAAAATGGGATTATGTTGTCTCAGTAGGTAGAGCATCATATTCGCAACCTGATGCTACCAGGTTCGAGTTCCATCGATACTTGCATTGAGATTTTCTCAGCTAGCTCTGTCCCAAAGGCCACGTCCATCCAATGAGACGTTAAGTTATTGCCCGGGCTACAGAAAGATTTGCATGTTTAAGAATATGATAAACGGCCTTGACGGAGGACACTGTCCTAACAACTATTCAGTGATACCCTTCCCCTATTCAGCTCTGAGTCTTTGGGATCCTTGTGACCTGGCCATTTAGTCCTAAGATAGATAGCATTTCACCTTCATTTCAGCTGCTTCCAATTTATGTAATAGAATTAAATGTGGGACAGAGTCAAATGCTTTTTTAACATCAAGGAATAAAGCAACGACTTTAAAATTTCGATTAATGCTTTTATATATGGTTGATGTCATTTTTAGAATTGCATCCTCTGTTCCCGTGTTTTTTCGGAAACCATATTGATTTTTAGAAAAGAAATTATATTTATTCAAAATATTTTAGATTTGACTATTTCTTCTATTATTTTGGAAAAGATAGACAAGATGGATATTGGTCTATAATTTTTAATTTTCTTATCACAGCCACCTTTATACACTGGTAACGTATAACTGTGGCAAACATCCTGAAATTAAAGTACTTAGGGATAAGTACTAAAGGCATCATATCTTTTTAAAGATAAATACAGAAACGTGGTCTGTGCTAGAGGATTTTGCAGAGTTTAAACTCTAATTACATCTTCTTCAACTTCATTTTCATGTATTTCCTCAACAAAAAAACGTGTTCGACAATATCTTCAATTGAAATCTAAGAGTAAGAAATGCAAATGGCGCTCAGGAGTAAACACACTCTTTAGATCCAAAAACCTTCCAGTTCTGCAGATGTACTCGTAATTCATTGTCAGTTACACTTTGTGAGATTCACAACTTCCTGGATGTGCTCCTCATAATAGTATTTAAACTCGGCTGTTAATGAGAGAGGTTAGACAAATATTTACATCGACTTGTGTTTATTTACAAAGAGTTTACTCCGTGATCTTCAGATGACTAAGTGCCGAAAATTCCGGAGCTGAGATAACAGGACATGACCCCATACCTCAGAAGATCCTTGGATGTGTTCCAAAACGTGGGGCACAAGTAGCAAGTGCGACATTAGCAATGAACTTTGCGAACAAGATGGGAAGACTTTCTTGGATGTTAGTAATTAGGGCAATGGGGGAAAAAATTCACGTTGTCTCAGACAGCGATAGAATTGCACACCTGATTTCATGCCAGTAGCCTCAATTGTAGGAAGCTGGAGTTTTTATTGAAGTATTTGACTTAATAAAACATAACCCTCAAAATATTAGAAAAAATTTTTTCTTTTTTAAAAAATCCCTACAGAAAGTCTGCAATATAAACCTATAATTTTTTCCTTTCGTTTCCTATGTTTTGTTCATCGTTATACCTTGTTTCCTTTTATATCTAAAATATTTATATTCATTAGTAACTTCAAAATAAGGTTTGTAAGTTGTTTTATAAAAAAAACTTGACTTTAGGATTAACTATAAATCAATTCTCCCGATACACCTCAGGTGGTCTACAACTGAACTGCCTATTTCGGATCAGGATTTCAGTCAAGTTTAATTGTTTTACCTCAAAGTGGCACTTTAATTTCGAATATTTTGATATTGAATAATCAAAATATTCGAAAAGATAACAAATTATCTCCTTTTATTAAATGAGTATATAAAAGCAAAAACTACACACCACAAAGAAATTACCTTAAGTCACAGGTTAAATTGGATGATTTGAACTACAAAATAAATACGTAAGCTCCCAATATCTGAGGGGGAAAAGCAGAAAACTTAAATAGAATTTTCAATCTTGTAATAACTGGACAGTTTACAGCGCCATAGAGAAGATAACTATGCTTGGCTACTGATCCAAGGGACCTGGGTTCCAACACTAGGTAAGGCATGGAGGTTTGTGTTATTTTCCTGCTGAAGTCCCGCCATCCTCACAGACCTTCTACTATGGCGTATAAACTGACAGGATTCTATCAGACCTCTATGGCAAGCAGCTGCTTGGGATATTTTTTTATTTAATAACTAAAGCCAGAACTGGACTGTCCATAAGTCATGTTAGGCACTTGCCTAATGGCGCCAGCACAAGTGTTAACATCTGTTGCGTTATACTTGTATGCAGGACAACAAAATTATGCCCTTTCAGTTCCCAAGTTTGGGTTGTTTTTACCTCTGAGCGACACTTTTGCATATGATGGGTAAATGGCCAGGTCATAAGGACCCCGATGGCTCAGAGAAGATTGGAGGGAAGGAACCCACTGGACAACTATTAGGAGACAGATGGTAGCCTCCCATCAGGGCCATCTAGCTTATTCTTAAAGTGAATAGATTATGACTCTACTGCACATGGGGCCCACGGCTTAACGTTCCATCCGACGGAAGGAGGCTTTTCCAAACCCATTGGTGTCCCATACTGACCGAGGGCCGAGCGGGGAGTTTCGAAGAAATAAATCTCAATGCTGGTCAAGTGGAACTCGAACCTGGGAACTGCAGATTACGAGCCTGGCGAGCTACTGACAGAGCCATCCCCATTCAATTCAATTCAGAGGAATTAATAAACTAGTTGCAAATATATCCTTGACAGAAATCATTCTCTTTAAAGGACTCTCTCCTGACAGTCGAAAACGAACTTTTAACAAAACATGGATTAAGAGGATATATATATATTACACCACATTGCCGAAAGGTGATTGAAAAACCATATTCACAACTCGTTCGTTTTGTTCATTCCCAGAGCGAGAAAGGGAGGAAGAAATGTTTAAATATGAAAATGAATGTTACTATATATATTAAATTTCCTAAATTATATGCTATGTAAAATATTAATCTATTGTATTAACTTTAACAGAATTTGGTAAAATTGTATTACTTATTCAAATTTCCACATCTATTTCGACTACATTTCCTTTTTCCATGAGTTTGAAATTAAAAATTTTAAATTGACGATCATAAGGACGCATTGCCACTTCGTTTGTCTACGGACAAGTGAGGTGTTAATCCGGCTTTGGAAAAAAAATATGGCAGACTTAAATACCATTAGATATGAAAAAGTAAACATCAAAGTTATAAAATTTTATGTAATGAAATTTATTTATCAAACATTGCAAACTAATATGAACTTTTTATTTTTAAATCCAGAAACTAGAAAGAGCTTGCTCGTTTCCCTGGCTTTCAGCATCGCAAAGTATGATCTCGACAATTCCCGCTGCGTTAAATTCATTAATTTCCAAAGCAATAAAACGGGGGGGAAAAGGAAATTATTGAAGAAAAACTAAAGATAAATTACTGCTAACTAAAGTGTTTGCCTATCTATATTTATCACACTATATAGGAGGAGAAACTGTAACTACAGTACTTTTTCGACTTAGAGTGTGAAATGTGGGTCTAAGTAAGGAAAAGAACGGTTACTTAACCGTGGTTGAGCTTTAATCTCCGAAATATCTAAAGTAACATCACTTCTCGCAATAAAACTAAAATTCCAAGGTCTTGAAAATGTCAATTTGTAATGTAAGGTGTTGATCACGGAAATTAATAAATATGCTCTACTAGTTATTCCAAGTCGTCCCGTGGCCGAGTGGTTAGAGCGCTTGGTTGCTAATCAAAGAGACCTGCGTTCGAGCCCCGGATAACGTTTGTGTTATTTTTCTGTTTATCCTCACAGACCTTCATCCCGCCATTCTTACAGACATCTACTACTATGTCATATAAACTGACAGGGTTCTGTCAGACCTCTGTGGCAACATTTGTTGAGGAAATATTTATTATTTTTATTAATTATTTCATCTCAATCTGGGAGAGTATAATATTTTGCCGTAATTGTTATTATTATTACGTATCATCCTATTTTCTCCCGTCTTTTGTCGGTTTGTGTGTTTGTCAAAATAGTTGGAACAACTATTTTTTTGTTCTTTTTAACTTTGTTCCACCATATCTTTCGAACACGGTAGTCAAACTTAAGCTTTGATTTATCACATTAATCATTATGACGTGGAGAGTGTCATAATCTATAAAAATTGACCACCATGCTTTCTTTCCCCTAAAAAAGGGGAAATATGAAAACCATTGTTTCGCTATATCTTCCAAATGCGAGGGCCTACAATTACGAGTTAGGCATCGAATGAAAGCTCATATGAGGATTGTCGTCGACTATTTCGAATTTCCCTCTCTTCCAGTGGTGAAAGTAGATTTTAATTCTTAGCGGTACGCTTCAAAGCATAGCTATGTGTGGAAAATCACACACAGGCGATCACTCCAGTGAAGTCGTCTTATAGGGGTTAATAAATTGAAGTGTGTGGCGACGAAAGTACAGTGCTCTTAGATTTTCTCACTTTCCATGTGTTTTCCGCAAATAGGGATTAATTTAGGGATTCTTAATTGAAATAAATATTAATATATTTAAATATTTGCTGATTTCGTTGTATTCTTGGATTTCAATCTTATTGAAAAAAATAATTTTATGATTTATATGTTTTTAAAAAAATTTTCCTACTTAAAGAAATTTTTTTAGAAAGGAAAATTAACGTTTCACTCGTATTGTAATTTTGAATATTCAACTTGCATATTTTAAACTCGGAAGCCAAACATAGCATTTTTTTAGTATAACATTTATTAGAGATTTGGAATAGCCTTTAAAATTTATAAAGCTTAATCAATGATTACATGACATACGGTAATTTCGCCTCTGACTTATCCCCGATTATAGATGCGAAATTGCAGAGTTTCCGCATCCAAAATGAGACTCCAAATCCGCATCCAAGAGACTTTTGTCAAAAAAAAAAATGTTGCGGGATGATTTTGTTGAGCGCTCTTTTGTGCCAAGTAAATTCATCTAGCTTTCTACTCTTGTCTCCGGGTACTCCTGCCATTCCTGCAGTAGAAAAATTAATCATTTCACTTTTACACATGATATACGTATTTCTTGGCACGCTTAACTTTACATATGATTTGACCTCAATATAGACCTTGTCTGCACCTTAATGAAAAATGTTTAGCGAGAGTTAATACCACAGAGTGAAAATGGCAACTATTAGATTGGCCGTGCGTGCATGTGGTTTGGATACCATCGCAACCCGATATTCAGAAGACCACTTCATCCCAAATTTGCTTCCTTTCCCCCTTAAGAGGTAGCCGCTAATTGTAAAGTGCAACGCCACTCTTCTAGTAGACTTGGCAGAATTCTTTCTGTTCTCTATTAACCTTAATCGACTATGATAAAAGGTTCCAAGAAAACTAACCTCGCTTTTCTTTAACGCAAAACTGCTGGGCTTTTTCTTTCAGTTCCACAGCATTGTTCGTTAAAGCAGAACCCAAATCATGCTAGAGCATTATTTTTATATCAAATTTATTGTTTGGTGTAATTAAAAAGTTGATAATAATTTTTATCAATGTTTCTAAAGAAAAAACATCTTTATCTTAAGTTGATAATCATAATTTCTTTTTATTATAACAATTCCGATATTTGGGAATCTGAAACCGCTCGACGTATCTAATATATATAACAATAAAAGAAAATACCCCCTCAAGTAGCTGCTTGCCACAGAGGTCTGACAGGAGCCTGTCAGTAAAAGGTCAGTGAGGATGGCAGGACCTCGGCAGAAAAACAACACAAACATCCATGTCTTACCGGGTGCTCGATCCCGTAGATCAGTAGCCTAGCGCGCTAACCAGTCGGCCACGGGATGGCTTAGTAGGTATACAAATGCTATAAATTCTGATACTGAAGGTTAAATTCTAGGGGATGCAAATGATGAAAAAGCATTAGAGAATTAAATTCTTAATTCATAATTTTTTTACACCTCAAACATCTGTTTATCATGGTCTGATAAGAGCCTGTCGATTTAAGACGTCAGATGACCAATTATGAAGGCGAGATCTCAGCAGAAAGAAGAAGTCTCGAATCCAGGTCCCATAAACTTGAAGCGAAGCGTGTAAACCATTTGATCACAAGGACAATGTCAAGCTCAATAAATTTAACAAATGGCAGTTATCAACGACACAGTTTTTGTTATTCATTTTGAACCTTCTGTGGGCCTTATTCTTGAACTATCTGCTTTATCATCTTTATAGCAAATATTTCCTGCCTTAAAATTAAAGGAGGCTAAGCGAAAATTACGTTTAAAAAAAATGGTGTGCCAACTTTTGTGGGACAATAAAACTAAAAGAACTTGCATTAGTTTTTCTATTATGGTTACTCCAGTAGCGTAATGAAAAGTGATTAATTGATAAAATTAATTTTTAAAAATATGTTTTTCCGTGATTTTACATTAACCCCCCCCCCCCCTTTCAAACTCATTACTTAAATTTGGAGAAGCATGTGCGCCATCGCTCTCATTAAACTGCCTTCCGTTATTTTCAGAAACGTTGCCGAGTGGTTAGCGCGCTTGGCTACTGATCTACGGGACCTGGGTTCGAGCCCCGGGTAAGGCATGGCTGTTTGTGTCGTTTTTCTGCTGAGGTCCTGCCATCCTCTCAGACCTTCTACTGTGGCATATAAACTGACAGGCTCCTGTCAGACCTCTGTGGCAAGCAACTGCTTGAGGGGGTATTTATTTATATTTTATTTATTTTAGAATTTTCAATTCAGCAGATTATAAAATATATAAATATTGAAAACGAAAATTACAAGTACACGCTGCTTTGCAATGGATTTCAACATCTAACTTAATTCATATCTTTTCTTTGATTTACCACCCCGTTTTCTCGGTTCTGCCTCCGGCAGTGATAAGACCGAACCCAGGTAGCTACGGCGGATGGGAACATGCATTGTCCGTAAACTCTTAACGACTCCCCGAAAGACGACTTTGGTTGGAGTCGCCTTTGTCTGTCTAATTCTGCTGTCTATACCCGATTTCCTTGCTAATCATTCAAAGAACGAAAACACTACTTCCAATTCCTACACTCTTCCTTGGCACTCCCTGTCGGCAGAAATGAATCTCAAGTATCCGATTTCTAAACAACTTGGTATCTAAAGGGTTAAACTGTAGTAATGCAATTAAAAACCGACCAGTTTTTCTTAAAAGGAATGGTTCGCTTTAAAAAAAATTAAATTCTCGTTTGAAAAAGCATTAAGGTGAAAAAGAAATCGTTAACGGAGCCACTACTGAAAAATATCTTAGTACCGGCCTACTTTCACCACTGCTCTCTTCATTCTCCTCCCTCAAAAGGTAGGTTGATTTTATATGCGTGGGGGAGGATTAACGAGTTATAGCTCAAATTAAAGCTTGTTATGCCTCTATAATGTCATCGCTACTTTAAACACGACTCCAAAAACAGGGGGAGGAAAAATATGATCGATGTTTATGAATCATATATGAAAGTTTCTGAAGGTAGGTGTTTTTAGTGACCCAAAAAATATAAATCAGAAAAATAAAAGGTGCTTATTTTCCTATATGCGACCTAAAAATTGGGAAATAAGCCAGCATGTCAGTGGTGCAAGTCACTGAATGCCTATTCACCTCAAAGGAAGATAGGGCGCCGATTTACCTACTCAACAGGATTGCCGGCGCACTATCTTCCTTTGAAGTGAATGCGAACTCAGTGACTTAATCTTTTAAAACAATAAGGCAACGATAGAATATCTCTGATAATTTAAAAGTCAATGAGATAAAAAATATTGGACGACAAAGAACAGTCTATGAAGGTGCTTTCAAACATTGCAATAAATGTATTTTGATTCCAGTGACGCAAGTGTGTGTTTAACGAGCACTTTATGCACTAAAATTTATACATAGTTCTCAGAGAACAAACATCAATAAAAAGAACTATTAGATGTTTTATTAATCAAATTAAATAATTGGTTATATAAAAGTGTTTATATTGTAACTTACATTTTATATATACTCCAAGTTCATATTAAGAACATTATTTATATGATTTTAGCTATTTTTATTTCGATTCACGAAAACGAAATATTTCCTTCCGAGTGGAAACGAACAAAATATTTTTCGCTTTGAGCTTTTGGTTACGGCTCTTGACCCAATAAAATTTAGAATTTGCAGATTTCAGAATTCGTTAGTTTCTTTTTTTTTGCCGTTATGGTTTTGTTTCTTTTTTTTTTTGCCGTTATGGTTTTGTTTCTTTTTTTTTTGCCGTATTTTGCCGTAATTGACCTTACAAAACAATTTTCGTGTAAAATTCCTAGCATTTTTAATGACATCAACGAACACAAGTTCTGGCTAATTTTCACGAATCGTTGGCAACCCTGGTTGGCGGCAAACTTCGAGATTTGCTGAAATTCATGTAACCACCGAGGGCGTACTATAATATTTTCCCTCCCTTAATGGTATGCATATATACCTTTGCTTTAAAAAAAAATGCCTCTCAATCAGCTGTTTGCCACAGATGTCTGACAGGAGCGTGTCAGATTAATATGCTATAGAGATCTGTGAGGAAGACGAGATCTCAGCAGAAAGACAACATAAACATCCATACCTTACTCGGGTTCGAACCTAGGTCTTTTGATCAGTAGCTAAACGCATTTACCACTCGGCTACGGGACGGCTTCTAATATATTAAGTTTTATGGCCGAGTGGTTAGCGCGCTTGACTACTGATCTAAGGGACCTGGGTTCGAGCCCCGGGTAAGGCATGGCTGTTTGTGTCGTTTTTCTGCTGAGGTCCTGCCATCCTCTCAGACCTTGTACTATGGCATATAAACTGACAGTCTCCTGTCAGACCTCTGTGGCAAGCAGCTGCTTGAGGGGGTATTTATTTTTTTTTTTTTTCAAAATAATTCGTCTATAAAATGTATTTAACATTGATATATTTGTTGTGTAAGACATTTGCTTCTGTGTGGTGGTAACATCTGATAAGACCGTACCTGTGATTCACCAATTAAAAAAGTTAAATATTGTGTGCATGTTCTAAAGAGTATTAATATTTTAAATCTTTGGGAAGACAGTCACTTTCTGGAAATCATATGGATTTTAATTATGAATTCCTTGTTAAATTTTGAATTTGTTTTTGTAATAATGAGATAATATTGTGTTTTAAACACAAGATCGTGCAAAAAAAAAACTAATTCTCCCTAATCTGTACTCGCTGTTCTCTTAAGATGCTAAAAATGCCTGATAGAAAGATCTAAAAAAAGCATATGATAAAATACGGATAGAGGGATTGCTTTATAAGTGTCTAAAGCTTAACATTAAAGGTAAAATATTGAAATATTTACAAAAAATTTTAGCGAAAATATGATAGTAAAACTAAATGACATCCTTTCAAGTCCAATCAGACTTCAGAGAGGCTTGTGTTGTAACCACCCCTGAGTGGTTTGGAGGTGGTACTAGGGGTGAACTGACCACAGCATAGTGGATATTATATTTCAAAAATTAGCACACATAAATATACTCGGCAAAAAGCATTTCACATAAAACATTTATTATACCCACTTTCACAATAAATTCTTATTACAGGCTTATTATAGTTTTGTCTCCTAATCACGAAAATGTTCCTGGGGGCTAACAAAGTTAATAAGTATGCATCTAATGTGGGCAGCATAGCAGCAAGAAACTACACTTCGCTAGGGAGTACCAGATCAGAGAAATTGACCCTTGTCCTTCTGTGGGCTGGAGAACATCGCTCCCTTTTCCAAGGGGGTTTGCTTCAGCTCATGGTTGTCTCGTTCACGGTGGTCTTTAGCTTGGGTAGCAGACAGTTTGGCTCACTGGATTATCAGTGACTCTCTGTACATAAGGCACTTTTTGTAGATTTGCTTTTTCCACTCACAGGAAGAACTGGGAAAGCACATCCTCCTGAGTTACTGTCCCAAAAACAAAGTAGCTGTTTTTTCTGCACTCCTTGGATCATCCCTCACAGAACTGCTACTATCTCTGGGTGCGTGGATGGTGCCCATTGGTCCATGCGGGTCAAGGTGCGAATCTCAGACCCATGTGGCATGTGTTGTGGATCACCAGTCACTTAGGCCCTTGCCATCTGAGACCTACCGGACCAGGTTGTTGAATTTCTGAGCCTGCAGGGTGCTTCTTGTTGTCGGCTGGGCATTCTAAAATGGAGGAAACTAGGGCAAAGTGGTAATGGCAACCAGAGTCTTGTAGAAAAATGTTGTGTTCACATTTTGCAAATAAATGTGAACATGACACTTGCCTCAAGGCAGATCCTTGAGTCCCTTATTGTTTAATTTATTTTTACACGATTTTCCAAATGCCTTTCCTTCTACTGTCAAGTTTTCTGTTTTTGCAGATGATATCACAATATGGATATCTGAAGGAAATTTACAATCTTTGGAGGAACAGCTTCAAAAAATGCTTTTGAAGGTTAGAAAATTACTTCAATAAATGGGGGACTACAGGTGTCACAAGAAAAAACTTGTGCTCCCTCTGCAAATTTCCTTCCTTTACAGTTAAGGATGAACAATACAGTACTAAAAGTATTTAAATTCCATAAATTTCTTGGAGTTGTACTAGATTCAGAATTGAAATGGTCAAAATATGTCGAATTCATGGAAGAAACTACAAGACCCTTAATAAATATCCTGTGATGTCAGGCTCCAAGGAAACAAGGAACCTCCATTCAGCAGATGATAAACACATAAATGCACATTTGCTATTTTTGTAAAATACCTGTATAACAGACTAGAGCAGTTTGTTTCTTTTTTTCCTCAGAAGTATTTTGCATATTATTTGATGATAATTTCTTCATTTTCTAACATGCTAGAAAAATACACCAGCACCAAAATACTGATGAGGTATATTGATCCTACACTGAAATGCCATTGAATTAGGGATAGCAAGTAACATGTTGGACCCCCTCTGGCCCTGATAATGGCTGTCACATGATGATGCAAGGACTCCACAAGCTTGCATAAATGTTCCACAGGTATGGCAATCCATGCATCCACCAGAGTTGTCCACAATTCTCTCTAGGTCATCACTGATGGGATACAGGCCAGAACACTCTGCTTGATGGTATCCCTAAGATTTTTGATGGGATTTAAATCTTGGCTTCTAGGTGGCCAATTCATTATTTCAAAGTCAGCAGAATACTCCTACAACCATGCAATAGCCAACCTGGACCTGTGAGATGAATAGTTGTCTTGCTGGTAGACACCATCTACATTGGGATGCATGATGGCCATAAATGGGTGTAAATGGTCAGCCATTAGTTCTATTTATTGGGATGCATTGAGAGTCGTCGGTACCAAAGGTCCCACAGACGTCCAACTGAAGACACCCCAGGCCATCACTGAACCACCACCAGCTTCTGACCTGACATGCAGGATCCATGGCTTCATGGGGTTGGCGCCATACCCTCAGTCTCCCATCGGCGTGATGAAGTTTAAATCAGGATTCATCACTCCAAGCTATCTGATGCCAATTTTTGATGGTCCAGTTTCGACGTTCTTTAGCTCAGGAAAGGCATTGAGCCTGGTGTCATGCCATTAGAAGTGGGACTCTCGAAGCTAAGACAATGAAGTGAGCATTGCATGGTCCGTGCACTGACTTCCCGGCTGGAACTTGCTTTCAGATGGGAGGTGATTTCAGATAATGTCTGGCCCCTATCGGTCCTTACGATGTGGGTCAGATGGTGAAACCGACTATTGTCTTCTTTCTTTTACATCTAGTTCTTTCACTTCTCTAAAACAAGAAATAGAAAACAATATTCATGATGTGCTTCATTGGTATACTAAAAATGGATTCACTGTCAATATAAAAAAAAATATATTATTTTTCTTTCAACTTCAAATTCTTCCCTGCCTGACACAAACATTAAAATTAATAACACCCATATTACAGTTTTCACTTCCATGAAGTACTTAGGTATGATGATAGATAATAATCTTGATTTTGGAACCCACATTAATAAAACCATCGCTTCAGCTTCTAAAAGAACTTGTATATTGAGGTACATTTGAAACTATATATCCTCCTATGCCCCATTGTTCTACAAAATTTACATCTGACCGAAACTCGAATATTGTGCCTCCACTCATTATGGTATTAATAAAAAGATACGATTATTTATAAATTAGAAAAGGTTCAAAATGAAGCTCTCAAAATCATCAGCAAAATCTATTTTAACAAACGAGAATCTCTAACACTTACTGATATTCGTTCCAACTACCAAATTCCCACTCTTGAATCTAGAAGAAAGCTGTGGTTTATTACCCTTATTCATGACACTATTTATAACTAGTCTCATCCCCTTCATTCAATTTTTACACCCTATATTCAATTATGACATCACCACATCCTTCACTCTGATAATAAAATGTTTTCTACTCCCAAAATTTACAAAACTAAGTACGGTGAAATTTCTTTTGCCTTTCAAGCAACCACAACTTGGAACTCTCTACTGAGCTTATCACTCCTTTAAATTCTAAAACAAAATTCAAAAACTCTTGGCTACTGATCTAAGGGACCTGGGTTCGAGCCCCGGATTAGGCATGGATGTGTGTGTCGTTTTTCTGCTGAGGTCCTGCCATCCTCTCAGATCTCCTACTGTGGCATATAAACTGACAGGCTCCTGTCAGACCTCCTGGCAAGCAGCTGCTTGAGGGGGTATTTATTTATTTTTTATTTTATATTACTCCGCTCCTATTAGAATATTGAAACGTTTGACCAACAATATCTCCTCACCCCTATTCTCACTCCCCATCTTTGCCCTTTGTCTGGATTATCCACAATCTTTTTTCTTTTCCCTTTTCATTCATTTAGTATTACTCTCTGTTGTATTAAACCTTCCTTTTCTTCCCCTAAGTTTTCTGGGTTTTTTTTTATCATATTTTATATTTTATGTTTGTCTTAATCTGTGTAACTTGTCTTTGTGTAACTTGTCTTTTTGTTTATATGTATCAAATAATTATGCAATTCCTGTAAATATGTTTGTCGTTTTGTACTATCGTCAATATTTCTTTTTAATTTCTGAAATGTACTGGGACATCAAGCCACTTGAACGTTTAAACTAATATCCAAAATTATCTTACCTTGGCTTTACTGTAACCCCCTGCATGAAATAAATATTATTATTATATATGACCAGAGTTTCAGCCATGCATGTGCACAAATGTGGGACTTGCAGTACTGAATTTGGATAACTTCTCTTATCCCTAATTCAATGGCACTTCAGTGTATATCTACATTCCATTGTTTCTAGGGTATTTTAAAATACAGTAGGCATTTATATCATGGAAGTTACAGTTGAAAGCCAGAAGGATGTATCAAAGATCATACAACAAAAATAACCAGTTAAGTTCCATAAGATTGTTACAGGCAAGGGTGTGCTGCCAATCAATTAACAATGAACATAAACTTACCCATGCTAATACAGGCCTACCCTGTTTAGCATGGAGTATGCCTGTATTTTAAATCTGTTATTATTATTATTAATATTATAATTATTATAATATTATACTATAAAGGTACACTAAAAAACCAGATTGAACATGTGAATTTTTTAGCATGAAATTTTATATATGAAAGTGGGTGTTCCTTTTATTGAAATTTGTCTCTGCTTAGTGGTGGCATATGCAGCACCAATTATTGGGATATCCAGTTATTCCTGGAAATGGGAGCACTAACTGAATCAGCTTTGTACAAGGTCATTATAGTGTAGTCCCTAGGGTGATGCATTCCTGAAAACATATTTCCTCTATCAGTATATTAGATTATACAGATGATAAACATGATTTTGTAAATATAGTCATAGTATCAAATAAATAATAATGAAAAAAAAATTAATAAATTTAAAGTGTACTGTACTCCCCAGTGAATGGGGCAACCCATAACATGATGAATTTGTCAGTGTTGGGAGACAAGATGGGAGTTGCTGGTAGGAAGATGGGCCAGGTTGTGTAACATCCTCCAAAGATAGACCAGGTGGTGGCACATCTTCTTTCCTGAAGAAGGCATCAAGGGTTGACTGACTTGCCTGAAGCTTTTTTGTAGCAGGAGATCACATCAACAACAATTCTCTTCACTGTAATGCTGCAATCAAAATCTATGGCATTTGCAGTGAAGAGATCCAGATTCATGGATCAAAATTACACATCAGAACACAAAATAATGGCAGAGTAAATAAATACT
Organism: Ryuthela nishihirai; assembly: GCA_038380435.1. Classification (NCBI taxonomy): domain Eukaryota; kingdom Metazoa; phylum Arthropoda; class Arachnida; order Araneae; family Heptathelidae; genus Ryuthela; species Ryuthela nishihirai. The sequence goes on from JAWZYU010000025.1 coordinate 2,579,782, forward strand.
ACAGCAGAGTAAATAAATTGGCATGGTAGCAGTCATTGGCTGAGAGTGTACAGTCTGTACAGTACCACACTAGCTCATTAGTTGAGATCATATAATAGATAGCTCTCACTCTACTGTAATGTTCAGTATGCTAATGGATTTATATATATATATGGCAGATAGACTACAGCAGAGTAAATAAATTGGCATGGTAGCAGTCATTGGGCATGTCCGCTGGTTTGGCCATGTTGCCCGTATGGATAATTATAGATTGGCGAATAGGGTTATGAACAGTGTGCCTGGAGGCCTCAGAAGGAGGGGGAGACCTAGGATGCGGTGGGCAGACAATGTCAAACAGGACCTTGTTAGAATTGGTGTACAGTATCCGGATGCAGCAGATGTAGCTCAGGACAGATATGCTTGGAGAATTAAACTGCGCGGTCTGGTTGGACCTCCGTAGCTCATGGCTGCTTGAGGATGATGATGATGATGATATATTTTAAATATAAAAGTATTTCTGAGATAATTAGCACTATAAATAATCAGGCACTCTATGGGCAAATGCTAAATTAGTTATATCATATAAACAAAAAATTAACTAGTGTAATAGGTTTTTATTGTATAATGTCCATTTATATTTTTTACTTCAGTTCTTATTAAGTAGCATTATAATGCTTGATATTTTAATACTATTTAAAATTTTAATGAGGGTTTACATTTTGTGTTATAGACTACTAAAAATAATTTGGATTAATTTAAAGTGCTGGTCAATAGATATTAGCCTGAACCATAATCTAATCAACAATTAAAACAGCAAAAATTGAAAAATGTGTATAGTTTTTTTTAACTGTAAAAGTTGGAATGGCAGTTCACAATGATTTTAAGATATAGTAGGATATTAAATTTATTAAAGAAATTTGCTTTTAATGATTAATATAATATATTACGCACAAAACAATTTAAAATATAAGTTTACTTTTACTTTCTTCAGGGGCTAGACAATGTCATCTGTGGGCCAAGGTCTTCTTCCAGCTCAGAAAAGCTTACCATTCCCACTCCCAGAATGGATAGCTATAGATTTTCATTGGCAAACTTAGAAGGTAAGAAATACTTATACTAACTCTCATTACTTCTAATTAATTTATCTATAACAAGAAGCAATATATAAATCACTAGCAGATTTACCCAGCATTGCTTGGGTCTGAAACTTTCTAAAATGTAAAGTAGATGACACCCCACGTCATAAGCTTTCATTTGGCATAAATATCATTACACTCGATCTGCTTCCCCTCTGGGGGGGGGGGGCTAGGTTGTAGTTCCCAGATTTGAGTTCAAGCTGGGTGAGCATTGAGATTTATCTATGTAAAACTCTCTGCCCATGGTCAGTAGGGAACACCAATGGGCTATGTTAAGCCACAACCATGTGTGTGGGAGAGCCATACTCTCTGCAAGTTAAAGAACACATTGAATGGCCTTGATGTGAGGCTACCATCCATCTCCCAACAGCTATTTCAGTGGATCCCCTCCCCCAATCTTCTCTGAGACTTCAGGGTCCTTGTGGCTTGTCCATTTAACCCATTGTCTGCAAAAAACTGCCCCTCAGAGGTAAAACAATCCAATTTGCCCCCTCCAGTTAAAATTATCTCCTTCTCTTTTAGGGGAGTAATGAAATGAGCATAGTTTGAGTTTCCCATAATCCTCCCCATGTCAGAAGTTTCTAAACCAAAATCCGGAATTTCCTCACTCAGATAATCAAACTTTTCAAATGACTTCTTACCCATCAGAGTTCCTCGGATACAATTTGCTAGGCATATGTAACTTTATAGTAAAAAAATTAACTATGGTCTGAGGGGCATAAAAATGTAAAGATACTTAAATATTATTACTATTGAACATAATTGTTCATTACTTAACATAATATTTAAAATGTTTATTAATTATTTGTATATACCCTTTATTAGCTTTTGCATGTTTTTCAAATTAAATTAATGATTTATTACCTAGCTCTTCTGGGGGCTGAGTGCATAAGTGGACAGACAGACAAGAAAACATATATTAGATATACATCTCTCCAAAGATTAATTGGTTATGTATTGTTTTGAAATTGCTTGGCTTAAAAATGTTTATGTATCAGAAATGCATTTTAAAATGCATGTATTAAATTTTAATTTTGTTATTTTTATTTATTAATAATACAGGGTGATTCAAAACTTATCGTTCAAATTTCGTGGGGAGGTAGGGATTGCGTCAGGAAACCGATTTCACATAGGAAAGTATGTACGCATGCGTATGTAGAGGGCGCTGTGTGTACCCAACCAGTGTACAACTCGCCCAACCACTCCCGCTGTCATCAGTGTATGAGCTGACTTACTAGTGATAAGATGAATCGTTTTACGCATCAAGAGCTAGCGGATATGCATCTCGCATATGGGGCAGCTGGCGAAAGTGGCCGCCGAGCTAGGCAAGTTTACGAAGACCGATACCCCAACAGAAGAATACCGCAGCATCAAATGTTTGCACGTGTGCATCGCAATCTGCGCGAACGTGGTTCACTGCGCAGCAACATGCAGGATATGGGGAGAAGACGACTGACGCGGACTGTCAATGTCGCAGAACAAGTCCTACAGTCCATCGAAGATAATCCGAATACCAGCACACGAGCTATTGCTCAGCAGCTTGGGGTCTCTCAGTCAGCAGTGTGGCGGATACTGTACGAGGAACGTGTGCATCCTTACCATCTGCAAAGGGTGCAGTTACTGCATCCTGACGATTATCCAAAGCGTGTGGAATTTGCACAATGGTTCATGCAGAAAGGTGCCGTGGACCCCAGTTTTCCAGCTTCTGTCCTTTTTACAGATGAAGCTTCATTCAGTCGTGAAGGTGTGTTCAATACACACAATTCACATGTGTGGGCTTACGACAACCCGCATGGTACGAGAAGTCACGCTGCGCAACATCGTTTTGCCGTAAATGTGTGGGCTGGAATCATTGGTGACTGTTTGTTGGGACCTTACTTGCTACCGCCCCGATTGGACAGCCGGAAATACCTAATATTTCTCGAGACACTGTTACCGACTTTTCTGGGCGCTGTTCCTGCGCATATCCGCCGAGATATGTGGTATCAACATGACGGGGCTCCACCCATAGCACAATTGTTGCGCGTGATTGCCTGAACCGAACATTCGGAGCTCGATGGATCGGTAGAGGTGGACCGATCGCTTGGCCACCCAGGTCACCTGATTTATCGCCCATGGATTTTTTTTTGGGGGGGGACCATGAAATACCATGTGTACGAGACCCCTGTCGACAGTGAAATGGACCTTGTTGCACGAATAGTGGCCGCCGCAGGCATTGTCCGTGATATGCCAGGCGTTTTTGAAAATGTTCAGTGGTCAATGCAACGGCGCTGTGAATCTTGTGTCTGTGTAAATGGTCGCAATTTTGAGCACCTACTGTGAACCTGTACTTTACCTTGTTGGAATAAAAGTCACATTCGTTACCACTTAACTGTACTGTTTCCTTGTGTTCACTTTACTTGTCCATTTTGTTCATGTAGATGACGTTTGCGGACATACTTTCCTATGTGAAATCGGTTTTCTGATGTATTCCCTACCTCCCCACGAAATTTGAACGATAAGTTTTGAATCACCCTGTATAATTGTTATTATATTATACTCTTAAAGGTACACTAAATAAAAAACTAGATTGAGCACAAAAATTTTTTAGCTAGAAGTTTTATATATGAAAATGAATGTTTCTTTTCTTTCATTGAAATTTGTCGCTCTGTAATACTCCAAAAGTATGTTATCTTTATTTCACTGGATAGCTGATATCCTCAGGTGCCAGGCAAATATCTTGCAATAAATTAAACAAATGTTCTTTTTATAGCAGTAGGCAAAAAAAAAACTCAAATATTAAATAACTCTGCTCAAGAGAAAACAAATTAGAAAGTTAAATCAATTTCATAAAATAACTAAATGTTTATTCAAAATCTAAACTCACCAAAAAAAACAAGCAACACTTACATAATTGCAACTCCTCTAATGGAATGAGTAGGGAGAATGATGGATCAACTTAAAATAAAACTCCAAAATGACAATTATAACATAAATAAAGTAAAACTTGGTAAGGAAAAGGAAAAGTGAATGAGTGAACCATCATAACTGCTTAGTGGTAGCATATACAGCACAAATTGTTGGAATGTCAAGTTATTCAGAACGAATCAAAATATATTTTGATGAAGTGCTATTTTCAAAAACACAGATTGGGATTGCTGCATAACTAAGAATATGATGCACTTTATATACTAGTATGTCATAGGGTCGAATGGTTAGTGTGCTTGGCTACTGATCTAAGGGATATGGGTTCGAGCCCTGGGTAAGGCATGGATGTATATGTTGTTTTCTGCTGAGGTCCTGCCATCCTTTCAGACCTTCTACTCTGGCATATGAACTGACAGTCTCTTGTCAGACCTCTGTGGCAAGGAGGCTGCTTGAGGGGGTATTTTTTATGTCACAGGAAAATACTGTTAGAGTGGCAGAATAAATGTAGCTCTTTTCAACAACTTCATTTGAAAAGATTATAGTTAGAAACAAAAATTAGGCTTCCTGAAAGCAGAAATTGCAGAACTACAGTTCATGCACTTCACATGCTTTTATTGAACAATGTTACCTACTGTGCATTTGATCATTTACTGGAAAAATATTTTCTCAAACATTTCACTGATGTTATGGAGGGTGCTGGGTACTTAAAAATAATTTTTCCCCTGTGATTGATGTAATCTTTGTTTTTTCATGGTTCCTATTATTCAATTTTTATTTTTCATCCTTGTGACATACACAGTTGTATCAGAATAATATGACTACCTACCATAGTATATATATGGTAGGTGGTCATATTATTCTGATACGATTATGTATATGTGCTAAGTGACTTCCCATTTAGGTTGCTGAATGCAATCCTCAGTAAGATTGGATATGACTTGTTAACCATCACAAGACAACACTGCTTATTTAGTTCAATAAATATTAGTTCCTTTATATTTAATTGCCAGACTAAGTATTTTATTACACCTAGTGATCTTTTGCCCAAAATTTACTTACCCTGGCAAGTAGTCCCAAAAGGTTGCTTTTGTAAGCTCTTAGGTTGCTGCTTGCCTTGGTATTTCCCATGGTTATTCTCGATATATCTTGAGGATAAGGAGGAGACAAAATAATTCATCATTGAAATAATTAAATTTGCATTGATAACAAAAGACACTGCTTATTTAAGTCACTTAAAGTTTAAGGAATTTTCAAGTGAAACTAAGGGAAGGGAGAAGGATTATTTAAGTTGATTATCAAACGTTCAGTTTGCAGTATACATTATCTGTTACATTAGTAACATTTCAAATCACAGCACTTTATAGTAACAACTTTTTAAACACTATTATGCTGTAGGTCAATGTGGGCATAGATGAAATTTGCCTTCAATTATTTGGGTGGGATCTGAACCTTTGACCTCCTGATGATATGTTGGGTGTATTATCTAGAGGTCATGGATTGAGATCCCACCCACTGAGACAATTTTCCTCTATGCTTATGGTGGCCTACAGCATAATATTATTCAAAAAGTTGTTCAGTGTTCATTCCATTTTATTCTCCACGTGGTCCCAATATAATATAAAAAATATAAATACCCCCTCAAGCAGCTGCTTGCCACAGAGGTCTGACAGGAGCTTGTCAGTTTATATTCCACAGTAGAAGATCTGAGAGGATGGCAGGACCTCAGCAGAAAACAATACGAACATCCATGCCGTATCCGGGTCCCTTAGATCAGTAGCCAAGCATACTAACCACTAAGATACACAATACAAGCCCACCACACTTAGTCATCTACCACATTCACATGACCTACCATCTGGGGAATATGCAGCAAAAGACACTTAATAATAAGGTACATAATAGTAAGATTACACCATAAAAGTTAAATAATTTTTAACTTTTATATTTTTTAACGTTTTTTTTTTTTAATATTATATTTTTGTGTTGTTAACCGTTTTTGTTGGTTGTTAAAAAAAGAGAACATTTCATCTATAAAAAATGTTAGGTTGTTTTACGTTTGAGTGGCACTTTTTTTGCACACAATGGACTAAATGACCAGGTCACAAGGACCAGAGGGTTCAGAAGGTTGGGAGAGGAGACCCACTAGGCAGCTGTTAGGAGACAGATGGTAGCCTCCCATCAAAGCCATTTAGTATGTTCTTTAATGTACACAGAGTATGGCTCTCCCATTCAACAGCCTTTCCAAACCCATCAGTATCCCCTACTGACTGAAGGCAGGGTGGGGAGCTTTGTGGAAATAAATCTCGAGCAGTCCAAGAGATAAATCTCCCAGCTGGACTCGAACCTGGGAACTGCAGATTACAAGCCTGGCACACTGACAATAACTGAGCCACCACAACCCCATATATATATATAAAAAAGAGTGCATGTTCTCTTTGAAAGTGACCTTCTGGCCATCTACACAAGCATATTCCTTATTCCCATTTTGAACAACACTCATAGCTGCAACAGAAATTTTTGAATTTTATGTTTAATATGACTTTTATCCTGTTGACCATAGTTTTTACTTAGAAGGAGGGGATGTTCAAATCCTGTACCTACCATCCCTTACACACCTCTTCACTTTAATTTACTAAGTGCTTGCAAAATGCACACAACTTTTTTGTTATAATAAACATTGTATGTTTTTTTTAAGTTGCTGGAGAATGATTTTAATACTAAAATTTATGTATCAGATGAGAGCTAAGACGAAATATTTATAATAAATTACTGCATATTTTCTTCCCCTTTTTTTTTTGCAGACAGCCAGGATATTGAGCTAGATGCCATCCTTGGGGAGCTCTGTGCCTTAGAGAGCCAGTTTGATCGAGAAGTCATGCACAGAGGGCATGCACGAAGTGTTAGCTCTGTGATCCAGAGCAATATCACAGGAGAAAACCTTCGTTTCTCTACCATGGGCATACCTGTGCCACCAGGTAGTGGACCACAAGATGTGCCACCACCACAACAACCACAAGGGCCAAAGCGATTTTTCACTCACAGACGCTCCAGTTCAGGAGGGACAAAGGCAAAATTTGAAATCAGTGGGGACTTAGATTGTGATGATCATATAAGAGCCCACAAAATGGAATTTGGTATAAGAACCGATAGTCCTGATAATGATTCAGCATTCTCTGATAGTGTATCCATGTTGTCATCAGAATCATCGGCATCATCTGGAGGAAGAACAGATACTGGAATATCTAGTCAAGGTTCATCAAAGACAAATAGTATAGCAATGGTACCTTCACCAACACAGGTAAATTGCAAAATAGTGAGATTTATTAATTGTAAAACTTATGGGAATGTTGATAATGAATAACAAATGGTTTTGTGCAAATCCTGAATGAACGTACACTAGAAGCATTTTTTTCAGTATTGGAACATTTAATAAATAAAATGTTTCAAAACAGTCATAACATTCTTTTTGTGTGTTGGACAGAAAAATATTTTACAGAAAACCTATGAACTTTGATGAACTATGCATGTCACTTACCCAGGTTCAGTTTCATGGTTATCAATAGACACTTTATGAGCTGATGAAACAAATCCTAAGCCATCACTAGTAAAAAATCTGTAAAGCACATTTTATAGCATACAGTATAAAGTTGGCAGAAAAATTGTCTACACACATAAAACTTCAAATGTGATGTGGATTAAAATAGGAATAAATATATTATGTACTAGCAGTTGCTGTAAGCTAATTCAATGTTTCTAATTTCTTTGGCTGTGATTCTGAACACAGCAACACGTAATAGAATGGTGGGAAAGTCCACCAAGTAATCAACACACATTGAAGTTGCCAAAAATAGCAAATATCAAGTGAACAATGTGCAAACTCTATAATGATCTAAATGCTTGAACATATCCTTTCAGAAATTTTAACCCTGTTTTAATATCCATATCAAAAAAGTCTAATCTACCAATCTTGAAGTTCTATTAATAAGTAATATTCCAGTTCAGGCAGCTAGTGTGGAAAATGACTGCAATTGCACTTAAAATGGGTAAATTATGTGAGGTAAAAAATATCAGTAGGGTCAGGACACAACATTTTGAAAGAGAAACTGTTTTACTTTTGAAGACATTTAAAATAAAATATTTTGAGATATTTTAACATTTGTATAGCATTCTCATGAAAAAATAATTTCTCTACTATATTCAATTATTTTCATTTAGTTTTGGCTAATATCAGGAAAAGAATCACAATATTCAAGGTGAGAGTGGAGCATGATGAAATTAGCTTCCAATTTTAGGCTCTCTCAATTTGAGTCGTATGTCTAAATCCTCTTGGAGTGTGCATGATATGCTTTTTTTTAACCACACTCTAATATATCTTTATTACCTTTCTCTTGCTGCCTTGTCCTCTGTCAGTAGGGAACACCCATGGGCTTGGAAAGAGAAACTGTTACATGTAAAAACATGGCTCAAACAGTTGCTTGTCACAGAGGTATGACAGGAGCCTATCAGTATAATGTGCCCTCTTTTTTAAGTTTCTTATTTATATATTTAGATGTTTTATTAGTTTTTATCTACAAACATTTCTTGCCTTTGTTCAGTTACTCAGAATTTGCTTGATCGGCTAATAAAGCATCTATACAAAAGAAAAAGTTATCTTTATTCAAATGATAAACTGAAATTTTTAATTTTTTGCTTTTTAATTAGTCTATTGTATTCTTGATTGTATTAATCTCAAAAATGGAAATACATTGTAATTAAGTCAATCAGAATTTTATGCAGAAGATTAAAAGGCAAAATGAAGCCTTAAATGGTTTTGTAGAAAAAAGTTTTGCCAATGTGCGAGATTTATTCCTACATCTCTCCAGATGTATGCCAGAGTATTCTACCACTGAACTAACGCCAGATTTATCAATCTTCCTGTGATTTCAGCACCATCTATGTTCTGGGATGACAACTATTTATTTTTATGTTATGCCGAGTAAGATGTAAATAAATAAATCACTTCACACTATTACCATTATTAATGATTTGATCAATAAATAATATCCACAGAATTACCTGTTGACCTTTTAATGTCAATGAATTAATAAATGGTTTTGTAGAAAAAGTTTGGACAATTTGTGGGATTTGAACCCAGGTACCGAAATCATGAGAAGAGTGATAAGTCGTATTAGTGGAGAAAAAGACAGAGCTAATGTTAGTATAGTGGTAGAATACTCTGGCACATACCTGGAGAGATGTGGGTTTGAATTCCACATGTTGGCAAAACTTTTTTCCACAAAACTATTTATTAATTTATTGACATTAAAAAGTCAACAAGTAACAATAATATCCAGAGATATTATTTATTGATTAAAATGAAACCTATTGAAAAGAGAAAGTTGTTTAAGTATGAAAAGTGTACAGTCATATATCATAGTAGGCATATATTTTTTAAAACTATAATGAATAATTAAATCCATAGGCTTAATATTGATGTTTTCACATGAATTGTTTCAAATATCATTGCACTGTTAACAGTATGTATTAAAATTTTGCTTCAGTGATGCACTTGTTGATGAAATTAGTCTTCCTAAATATACTGCTCACAAAAATTAGGGGATATTTCATCGCTTCATATTCATTTTGAAATATCCCCTAATTTTTGTGAGCAGTATAGTTAATGAATTTAAAACTTGATATTAAGATGTTATTACTAAAATAGAAAAGTTAAAGATAATGCATTTTTAAATTAGCTACATCTATATAAATGTTGTTAAATTATTTAGTTTTTCCTTTTTGTAACCTTTTGCATTAGCTTTTTTTTTTTTCATTTTTACCACAAACATCAGACACAAAATGCATACCAAAACTGGACTCATAGTTTTACAACATTTACAATTAGTAAAATTCAGTACAATCGAGGGAAATCAGTTTTCTTTTGTTTATTTTTATCACAGCTTCTGGACAATATCTCCCGAAGGCTACAAGCCCTTCAAGTAGAAGTAGAAAAAGAAAACTCTCCTCCAGTAAGTCATAGTACCTTCTGTATATGGCATTATTGTGAAATTATACACAAATAATGTTTGTAAAATATTACCCTTATTTGTCCCATCTAAAATATATTCAAAATAAATAAAAAAAATGTTACATTGTGGCAAAATATTATTTGAACAACACTAAAATATTAGCAAATTAATAAAAGTAGCATTTTTAGGTAAGTTTTCTGCTTTTTGTTTTTGAAATAGTTTGTTATTTTGGTGAATTTTTAAGTATTTTGCTTTCTTATGATTTTCCATAATAGAGATTGTTAATTGCAACAAAAATAATCAGAGAAAACTTCCATTTACTTTAGTTATGTTGCCTTTTGAAATATCAAAAAAAATTCTTTTTTTTTTCATGCAGTCTAAAATAGTTTAATTCCCTCTCCAATTATTCTCATATATTTGAAATAAATTTTTGTAATTCCTGAATTCTCTCTTGTGCTCTAAAGACAATTCTTATCTGAGAATAATTACATTTAAGTATTGTGTAAAATTTTTGCTAACCTCCCTTGTTTGTTTTCTCCTCATTACTTTTGTTTTAGCTATCCAAATTATATGAAAGGAAAAAATTTAACATTAATGAAAATAATTCTTCTTCTCAATATTATATATATTAATTTTTTTTTGCATTTTTTTACTTTTGTACTATGAATTGACTTTTGACTGATTGTAGGAAAGTTGTTTAAATTACATTACGAGTTGAATTTTAAGACTCGAAGTTTATGTTACAATGTAAAAGAAACTGTAAATCCTAAACTTTTGCAAATCAATCATAAGAAATTTGCTTGTAACTTACAGCATATTTTAGATGTAGCAGACTTTAAAATGCTTAACAAAACCATATTTACTTATTGCAAAAAAATTAGTCAGTAGGAACTAACACATATAAAGAATAGTCTAGAACAGCAGATTGCACATTTTTTAATTAAATCTTAAGAGGATTACACAACTTTATAGAATCAACCTCCAACTGGTTAACAAAAACCATCAACAGAAAATTCAGTTACTCCACAATAAGAATATATGTAAACAAAAGACAGCAAAAAATACATCTATACAATATAAAATGATACTATTTCCTGCCCACTCACCTCTCCTTCCACTTCCTCATCCTTCTTCTTCATATAATAACCTTAAATTTCTAAATCATCTGATATTACACTAACATAAGAACAAATATACATGTTAAAATCAGCAATTTTAAAAAAAAGACTCTGACTTAAAAAGTAATTTCAGCTGATAAAACTAATCAGTTGTTAATCATAGATAATCAACAATATCAAACTAAATTCAACCTTATGCTCCAAGAATTAAATTCTGTACCACTATCCCCAATACCCTCCATAACTTGCAGAACTCATAAATGATCCTTTTTAACTTCCATCTTTGGCTAAATCTTGTATTGACCCAAGTATTTGGCCATTCCTCAACTCTTCATAAATATAAAGTTATACAAGGATAAATCTCTCTGTCCATTAGTATCCAAAAGAAAATTCCCAACTTATTATCTAGACTGAGGACTGTTTGACTTTTCCTGCCCATATTTTTCTCCAAACAAATATATAGGTAACTCAGTGAACAGGATATTCAAAGACAAAAATAATAATTTCCCTCCTTACCTACACATTGCATACCTTCGATGCCATATCACTGTATTCCAGTGCACCAGTCTTGGATGCAGCAATCAAACTCAAAGCAAAGTGGTTAATGGCTACCATGCCCACCTCCCCACAATATTTCAGTATACATGAGACTCTGGATTTGACTGCCATCAACAATTGGTTTCATGTGGATGAGTGGGAATGATTCCAAACTGAGGGTATCCCTATGGCATCCCCTCTGTCTGGACTCATGTACAATGAGGTTTCAATATGGCACATAAAACAGTCTTATCTACTTGTCCTCTAAAGTCAATTTAATATCAGCATTACGTAGATGGATATACTCTTGTTTTGATCAGGCTCCATTGCGGAGTTGAATCATTTACTGCATGTCTTCAATGGAGTCATGCCTCCCATAAAATTCACCTATGAATTTGAAACATAATATATTAACCATTCTTGGATATTTTAATTATGCGATATTCAGCTTATATAACTACAATCATTTATAGCAGGGGTCTCAAATCATTTACTTCTCAGTCTATGGTGGGCTGCACCTTATTTTAAGCAATAAGAAGCAAAATAATTACTTATTGTTTTATTTTTTTAAACATTGTTCGCTTTTATTATCAAAATATATACCTAAATTTTTGAAATAGTCAAACCAAACTAGTAAGTCACAGGTCACTTTCAATATTGTGATAGAACATATTGTTTGCAAGCCACGCAAAATAACTCTGATGCATTATCTTTACCCCTCCACTTAGAGGTTACTACTTCAGGGCTGCATTCAAATCTGCATATTGCTGTCAGATAAACTAAATAAATGGTGCAGCTATTTAAATGTCCCTTGTTCTCCCACACGTTACACTTGGCAATGCCAGTAGTATGTGCCTGGTGAAACTTGTTGCATGTTTGTATGATTGTTCAGTGTCTTTTTAGTCAGTTTTGTCATACCATAAGACTTGTAATCTGCAGTTCCCAGGTCAAGCCCCACCTGGGCCAGCATTGAGATTTATCATTGTAAAATTCCTTGCCCTGCCCTTGGTAAGTATTAAAAGTTTTTAGGAAAACTTTTAACATGCAAATAGTTTGAAGGATAAACTTTAAAATTTTATTGCTCAATGACAGAGAATTTTAAGTTATTTTTAATTAATTTCTGAGCAAGAAGGCCCTTTTAATTGTATACAAATAAAATTGAATAATCCCATTCAGATTACATTTCTAAATATAATTTCACAGTATCACTATATAATTTGATCTAAAATAACTGTGAAGGTACATCTTAGTTAAATGTTCAACTTAAACATAATTCTACTATCTTATGTTAAATAATAGTAATGACAAGCAACTGTTATGCATTTCATCTACAGACTTCCTGAGGCAGTATACTCATCAGCTGGTAAGATGAAATTTTAAAGTGTAAGCCCCCTATCGACAGTTCAGCTAGTCCAGAGTCACGTGACTTAAATGTGATTTCCATGTAGATGATATAGGTTGAATTTCTGTGTTACACAATTTACTTTGATTTCAATTAATTATTAAATAATCTAAGAAATGTAAATTTTGTAGGTGGTGAAACTATTATTTTAGATTGTAAAGTAGTATTAATTAATTTGTTTATCACTGGGCTATATAATCAATTATAAAGTGCCCTGTGTCATATTAAAGACTATAAGAATACTGCATTTTCAGTACACTTATAACTTTTCTTCTTATCATGCTTCACCAGTGCTCTTACAGCACTGCTTCTTCTAAACTGCATCCATCTCAAGTGCAAAACTTCACACAGGGCCTTTGGACTGAGAGCTTCTAGCCACCCTCTATAATCATCATTTCTCCTGATCCAAGTGGTGCAATATGGCCTTAGTTGCCATTGTGCCATTAAACTCCAACCATTCTGAATCCAAGTGTTTCTTGAAATGACATCACTGCAGCAACAATTTTTTCCACAGCAAGTTATACTCAGGACTTACCTTCTACATAACATCTGACAGTATCTACTTTTGGGCACTTCTGCAAAAGACAGAGCTTTCTGGCAATGTATATGCTAAAATTATCATTTACTACTCTCTCACTTAGCAGAAATTATATTGTTTTGTTATATGATGGTACATATTTCAATATATTACTGCATTTAAGTCACTAGCCATTTCTTATTCAACTTAGTATTGACCTAATTTATATACAGTTTAACTGGTGCTATATGTGTTGAGTTCAGACATTGACTCATTGTATGAAGAAAATTTAGCTTAGTGCATTACTAAAAAACAAGTACAAATCATTACTTTTCAATCACATGCAAGATTTCCTCAGTTTGTGTATGACTTCAGGCAAAATATTTAATATTGGAGGTTTGTACTCATATTTTATTCCGCAATTCTCTTAACTCTTCTTACACATGAAATTAAAGCATGTCACTTATTCCTATAGCCTATATGCTCATACTTTAATTATTATTTATTTTATGAGCACTTAGGTGATTATTAGCTTAATCACAGCAGTACTTCTTTCTGCTTGATAAAGTGCATGAAGAAACCAAATGTAATACCACACAATTATTTTTGCTAAAACTATGCTGAAGACATTGTCAGAAATAATTATAATTATCTTGCTAACCAAGTATGATATATATATACACATTGTATTATGTGCAAGTTCGAATTTGCAACATTAGTTGTCAAAATCTATCAGTTTGTTTTAAAAATGTCTACAATACAGCCAAAATTCTCCAGCAATTCTCTCAGTTCTAAAAGATAGGGACGTGTTTTAATCTCATGATGATTTTTCACAATCAGAATTAAAAAATGGCAGTGAGCAAACTGTTGTTCTTACCTTGCATCAAATAACTGAAATACTGCATCTTACTTAGCAAAAGTTAAAAAATACTGCTTATCTTTATTCTTGAATCTTAGTTATATTTCATACCTTCTGTAAAATCTAGTTTTTAGTCAATCAATTGTGTATCTTTGCTTACCCTTTTTACTCTCTGTGGTCTTTTAAATGGTGGTGGGTCTTCTTTTCTCTCTCTTTATTTTCACATTCTTTAGGCTGAACAGGCTGCTCGAATCAAAGCAGAAAAGATCAGAATAGCACTGGAGAAAATCCGAGAAGCCAGCATCAAGAAGGTAGCCTGATCCTAAGTCATTCTAAACTGTCCCTGTGCATGGCTTAACAATTATTTTTTTTTTAAATACTTGCACTTGAATTCTAAAAGCATTGGAATACTATACCACTATCAGAAAGAGGACTGTATAGAACACAAATAATATAATTTTAACTTTTGATAATATGGAAATATGTATTTGAATGCCTCATCATTTATATGCATTTTGAATATTGCTAAAATGTAGTTTGAATTCAGTTATTAAGGGAGGAACTGCTACCAACATGAGAATTAAAAGCATGTTGAACCATACCATATAGTTCTGTTTTCAAAAGAGCATTTTTACATGGAATTTGCTGTTAATATCCAGAATGGAGGGGGGAGTCCCATAACTTCTCAGTAATTGAAAAGCAGGGCATTAGTCTTCCCTGTAATGCTGCACAGAACGTACAAAATTATACCTTTATAGATTTCTAAATTAGACTCAAAAGTTTAATAATTTTTCAGGTTTTTGAGAGGGACATTTAAATTGCATTCATGGTAAATGACTATATCAAGAATATTAAATATGACTCTCTTTTCTAAATCCTACAAAACATATTAGTGATGTTATGTTTTAAACTGTAAGCCTTCATATATCCTTTCATATTAGGACAAGTTGCTTACAGAAATGGATGGTTAATTTTCCTTCCATTCTCATTTTCAAAATAGGGTTAATACAATGTAGTCACAAGAGTCAATCTATGTTTTAAATATTGCATATAAATGATGACTTAAAACAAATGCATATTCTGATAACTAATCTCTAAACCATTAAATTTTTTTAGTTTCCCAATATTCTTGTTAATAGGATAGGTTTGTGTAATGAAACATTTCAGTGTGATAAAGTCTTATGCATAATAATCAACTGATTATTATATTTATTGCATGCTTTGTATGCATGATGTAAAAATAGCATGCAACTAAAAAAGAAATCTATAATCTTGAATAATTGCTCATTAAAGGGAATAAAATTTTGTATTATTAAATGAATCGGCTAAATTTATTCTTTTTTTTGTTTTAATATGTAAAAGTGTGTTATATATGATAGAAATTCATAAAATGGGAAGTAAGAATGAATCAGACAAATAGGATTATACCAATGTAAAGAGGATATACCAATGTAAAAAGGATAACCAATGTAAAATTACTTTAAACTGCAGAGCAAAGGGGCCATTCATGCCCTTCTGTGCACAAATAATACTGACAGGCCACTATTAAACCTTCTTACCAAGTCTGCCTGAGTAGAAATTTTTGTTAGTTTTTAATGCAAAAGAAGGGTAATCTTTGCAGTTTAAGTTGTTTTGTGTATTCTTGTGGTTCTTCTGACCTGACTATTTAACTTAATGTGCAGCAAAAATAAAGTTTACAGAGATCAATTAGCTTAATCTGTTATTAATCAAATGTTTTCATTGTATTAAGAAATAAAGTACCCCTCAAGCAGCTGCTAGTCACAGAAGTGTAATAGGTGTTTGCCAGTTTAATATGCCGTAGAGAAGCTCTTTGAGGAAAACAAGACAGCAGAAAGAAGCATTTTTACCTTACTTATCATCATATCCGTGATAAGTCCTCTTTCAGTTACTAGACTGATTTTATTTTCTTTTACATAGTACCAGTTAGTTATAAAGCACATCTTTATAGCATGGATAGAAAGTTCTGAGGTAGCTGTTAATGATGATATATGAAAAGCCATATGTCCCATAGCAAGGTCTAAAAAAAACTCATTTTAGACAAGAGTTTCAAAATCATATGTATCGGTGTTCAGTGTCCTGCAGTGTTACAATTGAAATCTACCAATAATAACATCTAGACATTGCATCATCATTGGTTATTAATGTGTTTGTGCAATACTTGTTAACCAAAAAGTACTATTTGCTTTGAGACACATGGTTCTTCATGCATTGTCATCAGTTAATCTAGAGCTGTATACACATGCTACAAAGATCTACCACACAGTTAAATGGTATAGAACAATGGTATAAATGATAGATTTCTCATTTCTTGTGATTCCATTGGAGAATATCTTTTCTTGATATGAAAACCATAAAAGCTAAATATTCTAATTTATTGATTACATGATTAGCAACACAAGTTACAAGAAAAGCAAACCATGCTAGATCCTTATTAAGAAATAAATTGTAAAATTAATGGGTAAATGCTAAGTGAATATATATATGTAAATTTACATATTTTTTAAAATAAAAACTGAATTTAAATTTTTTTAAATAAAACATCTAATATAAGACAGAGAAAATATCAAAAAGATCAGTAAGATATACAAAAAATAAGTGTAAATAAAAAATTAAAGAGGAAATTTGTTTAACATGGATCTCCCTGGAACACATCTCTCACATTATGAATGTGACATTATTATGTGTACATTACTATCAGCATACATAACATTCATCTTTACAGTAACTGCATACTAGCATCAAAAATGATAATATACTAACTTTTGTAAAACCAACTGAGTGATAATTGACTTTTAGCTTTGACTAGTAAAATTTTATTACACTTTTGATAGAAAAGATTAATTTTAATGGATATGGTAAAAGTAAGTTAAGCTTCTCATGATTCAGTTAAGATCATGCTAAGCTTTAGATTCAAAGATAAATTCATTCAACACATATGGATCATTCAACAGAAACTAAATTAGTTTTAAATAATGAGATGTTTGGCTTAGAATTGGTTGATCACAAAACATCATCATCATCCTCAAGCAGCCATGGGCTACGGAGGTCCAACCAGGCCATGCAATTTAGTTCTCCATGCAAGTCTATCCTGAGCTACATCTACTGCATCTGGCCACTGCACACCAATTTTAACAAGGTCCTGTTTGACATTTTCTGTCCACCGCATCCTAGGTCTCCTTCTTTCTAAGGCCTTTAGGCACACTGTTCATAACCCTATTTGTGAATCTATAATTATCCATACGGGCCACATGGCCAAATCAACAGAGTCTCTCTCTGCAAAATATGCTACTCAAAGGAGATTGCCGACTTCTTTGCCTAACCTCATCATTAGTTACAAAGTTGAACCACCTGATGCCCAAAATACTAGGTAAGAATCTAGAATCAAATGCATCTAGTTTCCTCTTATCTTGTTTACAAAGTGTCACAAGTTTCACTGCCATAACTAACCCTAGAAAGAACCAAACTATTATACAGTCTAATTTTAGTCTTTAGGTGTATACGCCTATTTCTCCACAATCTCCATGGATTCTTAGAAGTCCTGGGAGCAATCCCTATTCGTCTGTTAATCTCATGCCGCACATCACCATTATCTGTTACATAGCTCCCAAGATAAACTGTGACCCCTGCTCAAGACTGCAACCATTCAGATTAACTGAATCGCAGCCTACCTGACCAATTTTCATCACTTTAGTTTTCTCTCTGTTTATAACCAAACCTACTCTAGTACCAGCTTCATTAACAGCTCGGGGCGGGGGTGGCTCAGTCGGTAATGCCCCAGGCTCATAATCTGTAGTTCCCAGGTTCGAGTCCCAGCTGGGTCAGCTGTTGAGATTTATCTCCGCAAAATTCCCTGCCCTGCCCACGGTCAGTAGGTGACACTGATGGGCTTGGAAAGGCCACCGTCCGTCGGATGGGATGTTAAGCCGTGGCCCCGTGTGCGGGAGAGCCATACCCTGTGCACGTTAAAGAACACGCTGGATGGTCTTGACGGGAGGCTACCATCTGTCTCCCAACAGCTGTTCCAGTGGGTCCCCTCCCCCAACCTTCTCTGAGCCTTCGGGTCCTTGTGACCTGGCCATTTAGCCCATGGTGTGAAAAAAAGTGCCGCTCAGAGGTAAAACAACCCAACCCATTAACAGCTCGAATGAAAGAGTTCATCTCATCAACATCATTTGCCAAAAGGGCTAAATCATCAGCATAGTCTAAATCAGAAATTTTCATATCTCCAGTCCATTTAAGACCAAAATCTTTCCCTTGAAGTGAATTTCGCATAACATAATCAATAACCAAGCTAAAGAGAGAAAAGGAGACAAAATGCACCCTTGTCGAACACCAGAAGTAATGCTAAACCAATTGCTAGCCTTACCAACTCCCCCTCGGTGTGAGCGCCTGTATGCGGTGAGGGGGACCACCCTGTGAAGGTTCTGCTGGCTCGGTTACCTTCACAGGGTCCTAAACGCTCGCCCGCGTGTTTGCCATGCGCGGAGACCCGTGTCCCGGGAAAGGAGGATCCTGATAGTTGCTCAGGGGTCCCCGTCTTCTCTCCTCAGCTCATGACTGGCGGGGTCCCCTTTGGCCGCCTTGCCATTGGGGGAGCCTGTCTGTCGTGGGGCTGGGCAGCGGATTCCGGGGCCTCTGCTATACACTGCTTTGGCCTCTGCTTCCGGTAAACGGGAGCTCCTGGGGTGCCCCCCCTCCAGGAGCAATCGGCTGGTGGGCAGGTCCTGCTAGGTTCAACCGTGCAGAGCGGTGAGTAACCTTCCCCACGGTCCGGGTACAGGTTTGCAAGTTTCCTCACAGATTATTTTCCTTTTGTTGTTATCCTTTCTTTGTGAAGCCAGTTTAGCCATTCACAATTTTCACATTTTACACTTTGTTTCTTTCGTTAGCAGATTTCTCTTTTTATTTTCCTTTTTTATTTGTGAGGGCTTGGCTCACTGTCTGTGTGGATATAGTGCCTGCGTAGCCCTGGCGCCTGACTGGGCGTCCCCTTGTTGGGCTCCGTGGAGGGTGGGGACAGCGGGCACTGAACCACACAAAAACCAAAAATGAAGGAAAATAATGAAAATAATGCGATCATTGTAGCTAAGAGGGCTCGATATGAGCCCCCATCTTCCTCGTCTACGTTAACACTGCCATCGTCTTCTGTGTCTGTGTCTTCGCTCCTGAAGTTCTCGATCATCCACTCCACGGGTGATCAGGTACTTGGGGACATGTCCCCATTTTTCGTGAATAAAGGTTTGAAAGGTCTTGCGGGAGAGCCGAAATCTGTAAAGTGCCTACAATCTGGCGACTTGCATGTTGAGACCGCTTGTTCCAAACACTCGGAACTACTCCTGAAAGTCAAAGAAATTGGGGTGGCTGTTGAGGTCACTCCCCACAAAACTCTGAATTCCTCACGGGGTGTGATCACTGAGTGGGGCCTCCTCAAAGTCACTGAGGAGGAAATCCTCTCAGAACTCGCACCTCAAGGAGTAACAGCGGTCCATTGGGTTTCGACTCGCCGTGATGGGAAATTGGCACCCACCCAGGTGCTGATTGTGACATTCAACATGCCACACCTGCCTTCTTCCATCAAGGCAGGCTACTTGCATTGTGAGGTACGGCCGTATATACCAAACCCTCTGCGCTGTTTTCAGTGTCAGATATACGGTCATGCCCGCACAGCATGCCAGGGCAAGCCCACCTGTGCTCGCTGTGACAGTAAGGATCATCTTGATGCTGACTGCACAGCAGAAAAGGCATGCTGTGTGAACTGCAGTGGTGAACATCCGGCATACTCCCACGACTGTCCAAAATGGAAGGAGGAAAAGGAGGTACAACGGTTGAAAGTTATAAACAACATCACATACGCTGAAGCAAGAAAGCTTGCTGCACCGCCCACACCACCTGACAAGGTATCCCATGCCAGTGCAGTCATTGGGAAGCCCATCGTTCCAATGACTTCAGTGGCAGTGCAGACCGCCATCAGTGTACCACCAACTGAGTCTTTCTCGCCCGCAGCCAAATACCTCCACGCAGGCAAAACTGAGGGTGGTGTCAACTTCGACATCAACCCCTGTTTCCATTCCTGCAACTCAGCCTTCCACCTCCACCAGAAGGCCTCTTCCTCCCCGTCCTCGGATAGCAAGACCTTCGAAACCTAAGGGGCCCCCACCCGGGCCAAAAAAGAAAATCACTGCACCACAAAGGGCAATCACCGATCCATGTCCCTCGGACGATTCCGAGGACATGGATACTGACTGCCCCCTATTCACTAAACCGTCCTCTGTGGCAGTTAAGTTGAATAGGAATTCGTCATCTACCCACTCTTCTAAGTCCTGAGATGGCCACACTCCTACAATGGAATTGTCATGGATTCCAGAGGAATCTTGACATCAAGGCCCTCCTTCAGGCACACCAGCCCAACTGTGTGTGCCTGCAGGAGACATACATGCAGCCAGTCACAGATCCCACGATCTGTCACTTTTCACTAGTTGACCGGGATGGAGATGGTCCAGCTCGCGGGGGTGTCACCATCCTCATGAGCAACCATTCTCCATTCCAGGTCGTACCCTTCACCACTAACTTAGAGGCGGTAGCCATCCGTCTCTTCGTGGGGTTCTCGCTGACTGTCTGCTCTGTATATCTTCCACCTGGGAGCATAGTCTTCCAGGAAGACCTTGATGATCTCGTCTCGCATCAGCCATCCCCCTTCCTCATTATGGGGGTCCTCAACGGACACAGTCCACTTTGGGGCAGTGCTGACACCAACGGGAGGGGCGGGGTCCTGGAGCAGTGGCTCCTAGATCCTTCTCTCTCCCTGTTGAACACCGGTGTCAGTACTTACTTTCACTCCTCAACCCGCACTTTCACTGCCATTGACCTTACCATCTGCTCCTCCTCAATCCTTCGAATGGGAAGTCGAGGCAAACCCATATGGAAGCGATCACCTCCCCGTGGTGTGCACCATCTCCCATGGGGGGCCTTGCAGCCCTTCACGCGTCTCGTGGTGGAGGCTCGATTGGGCTGACTGGGGTGGTTTCGAGCTGCTCTCTGAGCTCGATGACCACTCTGTCAGCCAGGAGCCCATCAATGTGGCAGTAGCGGAGATAACGGACTGTATCGTAGATGCAGCTGCATCAACAATTCTTCAAACTTCGACACAGTTTCCTCGCTTTCCGAAACCGTGGTGGAATCCAGATTGCACCGCAGCTCGTAAGGCTCAGAACAAGGCTTGGGGGGTGTTTCAGAGATATCCGACGACCCCCAACCTCAAAAAGTTCAAACGCGCTAGGGCGAAAGATCATTTTGTCCAACACCAGAGCCAGAAGGAATCTTGGATCAAGTATACGTCTTCTATCACCCACACGACCAGTTCTAAGGTCGTGTGGGATAAAGTCCGGAAGATGGGTCGGAACTACACGTCTCACTCGTTATCAATCCTGGAACACAATAGACAGGCAATTGCTGATCCCAAAGCAATCGCCGACACTCTGGGGGAGTCATTCTCCTCCATCTCATCATCTTACTCCCCCGAGTTTCTGGCCCAGAAGGGCAGGGCGGAACATTCTCCGCTGTCTTTCCACTCGAATGACCTGGAGCCATACAACAGGCATTCACAGCAGAGGACTCTTCTCGTGCCTTGCTCTACACTCTTCTCGTGCCTCTGCTGTAGGGCCGGACAATGTCCATTATGCCATGCTCCAACATCTCTCACCATCGAGTAAGGATCGGCTGCTCCATCTTTTCAGTCGCATTTTTCTCGAGGAGCAGTTTCTGGACTCCTGGCGGGAGGCCTTCGTCTTGGCCTTCCTGAAGCCAGGAAAGGATTCCAAGATTTCTTCAAATTATCGTCCCATTGCGTTGACGAGTTGTGTGTGCAAGGTGTTGGAAAGAATGGTAAATGCCAGACTCATCTGGTATTTAGAACATCACAACCTTCTTTCCAACATCCGGTGCGGCTTTCGCAGGCAATGGTCAACTCTTGACCATCTGATATGCCTCGAATCGGCTATCAGAAACTCATTTTTACGAAGAGAGCACCTGGTGTCAATTTTTTCTTCGGCATCGAAAAGGCGTACGACATGGCTTGGAGATTCGGCATTCTTCGTGACCTTCACAGCTTCGGCTTGAGAGGTCACATGCCGATCTTCATCTCCAAGTTCTTATCAACACGTTGTTTTCGTGTCCGTGTCGGCAACACTCTGTCGCGGCTGTACCCCCAAAAACGGGGTGCCACAAGGCTGTGTCTTGAGTGTTACCCTTTTCGCTGTCAAGATTAATTCTATAACTAGACAACTTCCTCCATCAGCAGACAATGCCCTCTATGTTGATGACTTTAGCATCTTTTGCTCTTCTTCCAGCATGAGGGTCATTGAAAGACAACTGCAAATTGCCCTGAACAATCTTTCGGTTTGGGCGACGGCAAATGGGTTTCGGTTCTCCCCACAGAAGACCGCTTGTGTGCACTTTTGCCACAAGCATAATCTTCATCTGGATCCCGAGGAGTAACATCATTCCAGTTGTGGCGGAGACCAAGTTTCTCGGTCTCATATTCGATCGGAAATTGACCTTTTTACCCCACATATGTCATCTCAGGTCCAAGTGCACATGGGCATTGAACATCGTCAAGGTCCTCTCCTCCCTTCTTGGGGGGCGGACCGATGTTCTTTGCCCCGCCTCTACCGTGCACTTTTCCAATCGAAACTGGACTGTGGATCCCAGGTGTACAACTCCGCCCGGGATTCAGTGGTGAAGGTGCTGGACCCCCTCCATCACCAGGCACTCCGTGTTTGCACGAGAGCCTTCCGCACTTCAACCAGTCCAGAGTCTTTACATTGAGACCGACAAACCATCTTTATCTCTTCGCCGTCAGCAGTTGTCCCTACAATATGCATCTGAATTACGATCCCTGCCTGGCCATCCCACTTGGGACTGCGTTTTCAGTCCGAAGTGGGAAATGCTTTACACAAATCGGCCGACTGCCATTCGTCCTTTTGGTTTGCGTGTCCAAGGCTACCTCAGAGATATTAACATCAGTCTCGATAGCATCGCACAGTTGACAGCTGAGCCACTTCCACCTTGGCTCGCTGTTTCCCCTTCCTGCGATTTTTCCCTGTGCAGGACGGGGAAGGCCTTTACACCCGACTGTGTGTACCTGCAACTCTTTGCTAGCCATCGTGCTGAGCACCCGGACTGCTTGACTGTCTTTACAGATGGCTTGAAGTCCGGCACATCAGTAGGATCGGCCATGGTCTGCTGTGATGTAATCATTGCAGACCAGATCCCACTGCAGTGTTCCATCTTCACTGCAGAGTTGCATGCTATCAGCCTCGCCTTGGACCACATGGCGACTAAACATCATCGTCGGTGTGTGCTTTACACTGACTCGCTTAGCTCGCTACAGGCTTTGATCTCGGTGAGGCATCGGCCTCACCCAGTTCTTGCTAAGATCCGCCAGCAGCTACATCATCTGGCAGCCACAACCACCATCCATTTCTGTTGGGTGCCCGGTCATGTTGGAATCAGGGGTAATGATTTAGCAGATTCTGCTGCCTAGGTCAGCCACGCCCCTGTCCGATTCTCCGTTGCTGTTTCCCTATCTGGATTTCCGGCAATGTTTTTCCACCGAGCTCCGGGCACAGTGGCAGAGATCTTGGTCAGAACAGCTTACCAACAAGCTCTTTGAGATCAAACCTATCATCAAACCATGGCAGTCCTGTTACCGCAGGAATCGTAAGGAGGAAGTTGTACTTGCTCGGCTCCGCTTAGGTCATTCGTATATTACTCATTCGTTTCTTCTACGGGCGGACGACGTACCTAAGTGTGAGTTTTGTGACACCATTTTAACTATCAAACACATTTTAATATGTCAATGTTTTAACATCGAAAGGCGTATGTTTTTTTAACTTTCACGATTTTACGTCCGAGCCCCTTACACTCGGACATCTTTTATCATATCATTGTTGTTTTACTGCTGTTTTTCATTTTTTAAAATATACTGGATATTTTAATCGCTTGTAGTTTTACTCCCTTTTTATTACTCTATATCTTTAACCCAGTTTGCTTACAGCTGGGTTATTTTTATGTTATTATTGGGATAACATATTTTTACATTTGTTCATTGTTGCTCTACATGTTCTATTTTACTGAAATCTATTTTTTTGTTTGTCTTTGTAGTTTATTTTTAACTTTGGTTAAGGGATGACTTGATTTTTATCCGTTTACCTTTTCGACATATGTTTGGCGCATTATAGCCTTAGTTGCTAATGCGCCAATTAACCCCAAACAACCAACCAACCAACCAACCAACCTTACCAACTCTCACACACGACTCAGTGTTATTATAGAGAGCTTTCATTATACTAACTAACTTGTCAGGTATACCATATGATCTCATAATCAACCACAAAATACGATGATCAACAGAGTCCAAAGCCTTTTTGAAATCAACAAAGCTAGCAACCAAAGATTTCTGAAACTCGAAACATTTCTCAAGAATCTGCTTAAGTGAAAATATCTGATCCACACATCCCCTACAACTTCTGAATCCACATTGCTCATCACGCAATTGACTGTCAACCAGATTCTTAATTCTATTAAGCACAATCATGGAAAGAACTTTACCTGGAACAGAGAGTAGGCTTATACCCCTATAGTTATCACAAGAACTGTGATCACTTTTTTGAAAATAGGGATAATAATTGCTGTGGTAAAATACTTAAGAACCATTCATTTATCATAAAAGATATTCAAAATTTCAGTCATCCAAGTGGTAACCGAAACATTTCCAGCTCTAAGCATTTCCATAGTAATTTCACTACCCCTGGGGATTTATGAAGTTTAAATTTAGAAATAACCAAAATAACCTCAGATTCTTTTATAGGGCAAACATTAAAGCCACCAATGCATCTATCGTCATTGCAAACAATGGGAATAGAACTAACCACATTGTTTAGAACATCACTGAAATGCTCAGCCCACCTAGCCATGACAGAATCATCACCTTCTATAACCTTACGTTGTTTATCCTTCAATCCCTGTATACCTGTCCGTTTTCTACCACACAAAACATTAACTCTCTGGTACAGCTCTCTGCTGTTGTGCTGTCTAACTGCTTCCTCAGATTTGTCAGCCAAACCATCAAGCCAAAGATTCTTATCAGCAGCTAACTGATCTTTTACACGTTTATTAAGTTCTCTGTAATGCTTTCTATTAGGACTAGTAGGGTATTGATTAAGGACATTCCTGCAGTTCTTTCTTTCCGAAATAAGCTCAAGTGCCTTATCCCTCAGATAATTCTGTCTCTTCTGCTCCTTTTTTCCTAAAAGAGTACTGTTAGTGTCCAAAAAAGCCTGTTTAAAATGATCCCATTCTTCCTCAACTTCAGTAGTAAGCAAACCACGACTGTCATAATGACTAAGTAATCTATCATGGTAAGCTTTGGCTATAACTGGGTCTTTCATAGCTTCAGTATTAAAAGTAAATTTTTTAACCCTAACACAACACTTTTTAAGTTTAAGTTGCAAGACACTTTTAACAAGGTAATGGTCAGATCCAATTTCATCTCCCCTATATGCCCTGGTATTCCTAACAGAACTAGCCCATTTGCTGTTTATTAATTTATAATCAATCATATTTTTATGCAGCCCATCAGGTTAAACCCATGTGTACTTATGTATATCATGGTGTTTGTAATAAGTGTTAGTTATTCTGAATCCGTTGAGTTTACTTACCTGTAGGAGACATTGCCCATTGCAGCTACCAATACCAAAATTGCCTATTACTCCTCCCCAAAGGTCAGAGTCAGTACCAACTTTGACATTGAAGTCACCAAGAACAAGGGTAATATCTCCTTTCTTGACAGAATTCAAAATGTCCTGAAGTTGTTCATAAAACCTATCCTTCTCATTCTCATCGGCATCCTCAGTGGGGGCATAACAGCAGATAATATTCAAGTCTTCAATGCCTGTCTGAAATTTTGCTGTAAGAAACCTTTCATTAATGCACTCATATCCTAGAAGAGCATCACTAGCGTGTCTGCTGAGAAGCAGACCCACACCTTGGTGGTGCTTATTGTTGTCCCTCCCTGAAAAGAGAAATTTAAGATTATTTTTAAGAATCTGATCTTTATCTGTCCATCTGGTCTCTTGCAAGCCGAGAATATCTAAATTATAACTGTGGAATTCTTGTGTGAGGACATCAAGAGAAAAAGCTCTGTGCAGAGTCCTCACATTCGAACTACCTATGTAGAGAAAATGGTTAGTGGGATGTTTAAAGAAACTATGTTTATTGAGAGAGGGAATGCCGACAATATCAAATAGCCCCCTAATCGCAGACATGGGGCAAAGACCTGTTCCCCTACCACTAAAGGCTGAAGCCATCTACACTGGAAGACTTCCTCCAATGTAGAATTTGACGATGCTAATAGAAGCAAAGAGTTCAGGTGCCTGCGATGACCTCTGCTCAGGATTATCCACCAGCTGATAAACATATCTTGTGAATCTATTCACTTGCAGCTGTCAACCCACAAACAAACAGAAAACACAGCGGAAGATTTTCCCTCCACCAATGCAGCAAATTCAGGATCTATAATCAAGCTCAGAGCCATATATCTGTCCAGTCCAGTGGGTTTATATGGTCAGCACCAGGACCCTGTATGGTTGACCACTCCTCCTCATCATCATCATCCTCAAGCAGCCATGGGCTACGGAGGTCCAACCAGACAGTGCAATTTAGTTCTCCAAGCAAGTCTATCCTGAGCTACATCTACTGCATCTGGCCACTGCACACCAATTCTAACAAGGTCCTGTTTGACATTGTCTGCCCACCGCATCCTAGGTCTCCCCTTCTTTCTGAGGCCTTTAGGCACATTGTTCATAACCCTATTCGCCAATCTATAATTATTCATACAGGCAACATGGCCAAACCAACGGAGTCTCTCTCTGCACAATATGCTGCTTAAAGGAGGTTGCAAACTCCTTTGCCTAACCTCATCATTAGTTACAAAGTTGAACCACCTAATGCCCAAGATACTGCATAAGCATCTGGAATCTAAAGCATCTAATTTCCTGTTATCATGTTTACAAAGTGTCCAAGTTTCACTACCATAACTAACCCTAGAAAGAACCAAACTATTATACAGTCTAATTTTAGTCTTTAGGTGTATACGCCTATTTCTCCACACTCTCCATAGATTCTTAAAAGTCCCGGCAGTAATCCCTATTCGCCTGTTAATCTCATTCCGCACATCACCATTATCAGTTACATAGCTCCCAAGATAATTAAACTGTGACACCTGCTCAAGACTGCAACCATTCAGATTAACTGAATCACAGCCTGCCTGACCAATTTTCATCACTTTAGTTTTTTCTCTGTTTATAACCAAACCTACTCTACTACCAGTCTCATCAACAGCTCGAATGAAAGAGTTCATCTCATCAACATCATTTGCCAAAAGGGCTAAATCATCAGCATAATCTAAATCAGAAATTTTTGTATCTCCAGCCCATTTAAGGCCAAAATCTTTCCCTTGAAGTGAATTTCGCATAACATAATCAATAACCAAGCTAAAGAGAAAAGGAGACAAAATGCACCCTTGTCGAACACCAGAAGTAATGCTAAACCAATTGCTACAAGACTTACCAACTCTCACACATGACTCAGTGTTATTATAGAGAGCTTTCATTATGTTAACTAACTTGTCTGGTATACCATATGATTTCACAATCAACCACAAATTATGATGATCAACAGAGTCGAAAGCCTTTTCGAAATCAACAAAGCTAGCAACCAAAGGTTTCTGAAACTCTAAACATTTCTCAAGAATCTGCCTAAGTGAAAATATCTGATCCACACATCCCGTACCACTTCTGAATCCACATTGCTCATCACGCAATTGACTGTCAACCAGAGTCTTAATTCTATTAAGCACAATCATGGAAAGAACTTTCCCTGGAACAGAGAGTAGGCTGATACCCCTATAGTTATCACAAGAACTGCGATCACCTTTTTTGAAAATAGGGATAACAATAGCTCTGGTAAAATCCTTAGGAACCATGCCTTTATCATAAAAGATATTCAGAATTTCAGTCATCCAAGTGGTAACCGAAACATTCCCAGCTCTAAGCATTTCGGTAGTAATTTCATCTACCCCTGGGGAGTTATGTAGTTTAAGTTTAGAAACAGCCACAATAACTTCAGATTGTGTTATAGGGCCAACATTAAAGCCACCAATGCATCTATCATCATTGCAAACAATGGGAGTAGAACTAACTACATTGTTTAGAACATCACTGAAATGCTCAGCCCACCTAGCCATGACAGAATCCTCCCCTTCTATAACCTTACCTTGTTTATCCTTCAATCCTTGTATGCCTGTCTGTTTTCTACCACACAAAACATTAATTTTCTGGTACAGCTCTTTGCTGTTGTGCTGTCTAACTGCTTCCTCGGCTTTGTCAGCCAAACCATCAAGCCAAAGATTCTTATCAGCAGCTAACTGATCTTTTACACGTTTATTAAGTTCTCTGTAATGCTTTCTATTAGGACTAGTAGGTTATTGATTAAAGACATTCCTGCAGTTCTTTCTTTCCGAAATAAGCTCAAGTGCCTTATCACTCAGATAATTCTGTCTCTTCTGCCCCTTTTTTCCTAAAAGAGTACTGTTAGTGTCCATAAAAGCCTGTTTAAAATGATCCCATTCTTCCTCAACTTCAGTAGTAAGCAAACCATGACTGTCATAATGACTAAGTAACCTATCATGGTAAGCTTTGGCTATAACTGGATCTTTCATAGCTTCAGTATTAAAAGTAAATTTTTTAACCCTAGCACAACACTTTTTAAGTTTAAGTTGCAACACACTTTTAACAAGGTAATGGTCAGATCCAATTTCAGCTCCCCTATATGCCCTGGTATTCCTAACAGAACTAGCCCATTTGCTGTTAATTAATATGTAATCAATCATATTCTTATGCAGCCCATCAGGTGAAACCCATGTGTACTTATGTATGTCGCGGTGTTTGTAATAAGTGTTAGTTATTGTGAATCCATTGAGTTTACTTACCTGTAGGAGACGTTGCCCATTGCCATTGCAGCTACCAATACCAAAAGGGCCTATTACTCCTCCCCAAGGTCAGAGTCAGTACCAACTTTGGCATTGAAGTCACCAAGAACAAGGGTAATATCTCCTTTCTTGACAGAATTCAAAATATCCTGAAGTTGTTCATAAAACCTATCCTTCTCATCCTCATCGGCATCCTCAGTGGGGGCATAACAGGAGATAACATTCAGCAGGGTAGAAAAAAAAGAAAAGTAGCCATAGTTGTCCAGAAAACTTAGAATATTAAGAACACATTCTCTTAAGAACTCCACTAAAGACAGTTAATTACTTCTCTAAATCTTTGAAAAATTGCAGGTGTTTACTTGAAGTATGTACTATAAAAGTACTAATGAAATTGGAATAAAATAGAAATAATTCAGTAAATTAAATTTTGGGAAAAATTGCAAAAAAAAATAAATCTTTTAATAATTACTTTGAAAGCAGAAGCATTAAATGTGATAGTGGTTAGGGAGTTTAATACTGCTCCAGGGAGAACACTCTTCTGCTTCGCTTGTTAGCTCTAAGAGACTATGGGTTATGTTTCATTGGGTAAGTCTTGTATGAGATCCCTGTATAAATTAGAGCTAGCTTCTAGGTTGCTCTGTTCTATGTGTTGCACAGCTGTGCCTGTGTCCCCACACACACAAACAAATGGGGGGAAAAGCACAAACATTGAGAATCTCAGTACTCCAAATAGCAAGCTAGGTTGTTTAGATTTGAAACTGAAAATATATTTAAAGATTGCAGTGATCAGACTGAATTAAAATGTGTTAAGATTAATATGCTTTTAGTCTGCAAGAAGTTTACTTCTATGGCAATTTTTTGAAAAAATTTGGTTTATTTTTGGCCATTTTCAATATTGTATTTCTATGGTCAGGAGAACAGTGTTTTACACTAAATTTTAAATATTTTTAACATACGAAAAATGCCAATTTTTACTATGAACTGGGTAAAATACTCATAGTTACTTTTCTGGTTGAATTTACAATATGTAGAAGTTGTACTCTTTGTGAAACATCACATTTAACAGATTTTTCATATGTTAGTTTTAGCACCCCTGAAAAACTATTTTTTTACTTAATCCACCTTTCTTCTTATCCTCTTAACCAGAGATTTATTTGAAACCTGATATATCTGACCTAAAATTTTGAAAAAAAATGCAAAATAAAAGGCAGTTTATGAATTTTTAAAATCTAAATTTGACCTTAGAAGGATCCAGTTTTAGTTGACCCCAGTTATTGCATATTGGTGATTTGAGTAATTGGCATGGAAAATGTTATTAATTTTTTTATCAAATTAGTTAGTTCAATTGACTGATTAATATTAAAAACATAAATAGCATAAAGAAGTATGTAGATAACATGACTTCCATGCTTTGGCACTTTTTTGTAATCGCAAATGTTTGTGTGCAGTTGGCACATGAAACTTCCCCAAAAGCTGGTATTTTTAGCTTC
This sequence comes from Ryuthela nishihirai, assembly GCA_038380435.1. Lineage (NCBI taxonomy): Eukaryota > Metazoa > Arthropoda > Arachnida > Araneae > Heptathelidae > Ryuthela > Ryuthela nishihirai. Next base: position 2,610,799 of record JAWZYU010000025.1, read on the forward strand.
AGATTATAAATTATCTATTATTATAATATAAATATTCATCCACTAAAAATGCTTGAAGAAATTATTCACAATGTGAAAGCTCCCTAATGTACACCAAAATGATGGATTTGAAAGAATAGATTACCCTTCAAGCAGCTGCCTGCTATAGAGGTCTGGTAAACGACTGTCAGTTTAATACAAAATAGAGAAGTTCTGTGATGGAGGTAAGACCTCAGCAGAAGGAAAACACAATAAAGTAAGTATCCATACCTTATCTGGGGCTGGAATTCAGGTTATAACTTTGATCAGTAGCAAAGTGAACTAAACACTCAGCCACAGGATGGTCACATATGATTGATAACTTAAAAATGTAAGTTTACAAATAATTGTTGAATTATATATCTATGGGTAGTCTGTGTATTTACTATGGTAAGTTTAATATTTTATGTACCATTTTAGTGAAGAAAATTAATATTTTTTTATTAGATATTTATCAAAGCCTTCAGTGCTGATAATAGTGCAAAGAGCTTATTGGTGGATGAAAGAATGTCTGTAGGCCAAGTATGTAGACTTCTAGCAGACAAGAATCATGTGCCCATGGATCCCAGATGGACACTTATTGAGCATATACCAGAGCTTTTTATGGGTAAGAATAAAATTGCAGAATTTTCAGTGAATATTTGCCTTTTCCGTTTCAGATATTGCATTAAAAATGGTCTTTTGAAGTTAATCCTCCTTCATTCAGGAGAAATCATAAAACAGTTTGGTACAGAGTTAGATTTATAGTAATGTTGCCACCCAACACATGAAACACCCAAGAATTTTAATAGTAATTGGAAGAGAAGCAAAAATGGTAAACATATATAATGCATTTTTACAAGAATTTTTTTTTTTTTTTTTTTGAAAGACCACTAAAACAGGGAAAAATTATATATTGGAACAGTGTAATGGTTTAATCCACTCACTTGTCATAACTCAGTGAAATTTTTCCCTTGATCCATATAGGCAGGCAGGCAGGGACTACGGAAGTCCAACCAGACTATGTAATTTTCCACTCCAGACGTGTCTAGTCTGAGCTACTGCTGCTGCATTTGGCCACTAGGCCAATTCTAGCAAGCTCCTGTTTGACATTGTCAGCCCATTGCTTTCTAGGTCTCCCCCTTTTTCTGAAATCCTTAAGCACACTGTTCATAATCCTGTTTGCCAATCTGCAGCTATGCATACAGGCAACACAGCCAAACCAATGCAATCTCTGCACAATATGCTGCTCAAAAGAGGTTGATGACTCCTTCTAAACTCATCATTGCTTACAAAGTCAAACCACCTAATGTCCAAGATACTGCATAAGCATCTAGAATCAAAGGCATCAAGTTTCTTGTTATCCTGCTTACAAAGGGTCCATGTTTCACTACCATGACTAACCTTAGAAAGAACCAAATTATTATACAGCCTAATTTTAGGCTTTAGGTGTATACACCTATTTTTTCGCACTCTCCATAGATTCTTAAAAGTCCCAGCAGCAATCCCTATTCTTCTATTTATCATCATCCTCAAGCAGCCATGGGCTACGGAGGTCCAACCAGACCGTGCAATTTAGTTCTCCAAGCAAGTCTATCCTGAGCTACATCTACTGCATCTGGCCACTGCACACCAATTCTAACAAGGTCCTGTTTGACATTGTCTGCCCACTGCATCCTAGGTCTCCCCTTCTTTCTGAGACCTTTAGGCACACTGTTCATAACCCTATTCGTCAATCTATAATTATTCATACGGGCAACATGGCCAAACCAACAGAGTCTCTCTCTGCTAAATATGCTGCTTAAAGGAGGTTGCAGACTCCTTTGCCTAACCTCATCATTAGTTACAAAGTTGAACCACCTAATACCCAAGATACTCCGTAAGCATCTAGAATCAAAAGCATCTAGTTTCCTGTTATCTTGTTTACAAAGTGTCCAAGTTTCACTACCATAACTAACCCTAGAAATAACCAAACTATTATACAGTCTAATTTTAATCTTTAGGTGTATACGCCTATTTCTCCACACTCTCCATAGATTCTTAAAAGTCCCAGCAGCAATCCCTATTCGTCTGTTAATCTCATGCCGCACATCACCATTATCTGTTACATAGCTCCCAAGATAATTAAACTGTGACACCTGCTCAAGACTGAAACCATTCAGATTAACTGAACCACAGCCTGCCTGACCAATTTTCATCACTTTAGTTTTCTCTCTGTTAATAACCAAACCTACTCTACTACCAGTCTCATCAACAGCTCGAATGAAAGAGTTCATCTCATCAACATCATTTGCCAAAAGGGCTAAATCATCAGCATAATCTAAATCAGAAATTTTCGTATCTCCTGTCCATTTAAGGCCAAAATCTTTCCCTTGCAATGAATTTCGCATTACATAATCAATAACCAAACTAAAGAGAAAAGGAGACAAAATGCACCCTTGTCGAACACCAGAAGTAATCCTAAACCAATTGCTACAAGCCTTACCAACTCTCACACACGAATCAGTGTTATTATAGAGAACTTTCATAATGTTAACTAACTTGTCTGGTATACCATATGATTTCACAATCAACCACAAACTATGACGATCAACAGAGTCGAAAGCCTTTTTGAAATCAACAAAGCTAGCAACCAAAGGTTTCTGAAACTCTAGACATTTCTCAAGAATCTGCCTAAGTGAAAATATCTGATCCACACATCCCCTACCACTTCTAAATCCACATTGCTCATCATGCAATTGACTGTCAACCAGATTCTTAATTCTATTAAGCACAATCATGGAAAGAACTTTACCTGGAACAGAGAGTAGGGTAATACCCCTATAGTTATCACAAGTACTGCGATCACCTTTTTTGAAAATAGGGATAACAATAGCTCTTGTAAAATCCTTAGGAACCATGCCTTTATCATAAAAGATATGCAGAATTTCAGTCATCCAAGTGGTAACTGAAACATTCCCAGCTCTAAGCATTTCGGTAATAATTTCATCTACCCCTGGGGATTTATGAAGTTTAAGTTTAGAAACAGCCAAAATAACTTCAGATTGTGTTATAGGACCAACATTAAAGCCACCAATGCATCTATCATCATTGCAAACAATGGGAATAGAACTAACCGCATTGTTTAGAACATCACTGAAATGCTCAGCCCACCTAGCCATGACAGAATCCTCACCTTCTATAACCTTACCTTGTTTATCCTTCAATCCCTGTATACCTGTCCGTTTTCTACCACACAAAACATTAACTATCTGGTACAGCTCTTTGCTGTTGTGCTGTCTAACTGCTTCCTCGGCTTTGTCAGCCAAACCATCAAGCCAAAGATTCTTATCAGCAGCTAACTGATCTTTTACACGTTTATTAAGTTCTCTGTAATGCTTTCTATTAGGACTAGTAGGGTATTGATTAAGGACATTCCTGCAGTTCTTTCTTTCCGAAATAAGCTCAAGTGCCTTATCACTCAGATAATTCTGTCTCTTCTGCTCCTTTTTTCCTAAAAGAGTACTGTTAGTGTCCATAAAAGCCTGTTTAAAATGATCCCATTCTTCCTCAACTTCAGTAGTAAGCATACCATGACTGTCATAATGACTAAGTAACCTATCATGGTAAGCTTTGGCTATAACTGGGTCTTTCAGAGCTTCAGTATTAAAAGCAAATTTTTTAACCCTAGCACAACACTTTTTAAGTTTAACTTGCAAGACACTTTTAACAAGGTAATGGTCAGATCCAATTTCATCTCCCCTATATGACCTCTTATTCCCAACAGAACTAGCCCATTTGCTGTTAATTAATTTATAATCAATCATGTTTTTATGCAGCCCATCAGGTTAAACCCATGTGTACTTATGTATATCATGGTGTTTGTAATAAGTGTTAGTTATTCTGAATCCATTGAGTTTACTTACCTGTAGGAGACGTTGCCCATTGCCATTGCAGCTACCAATACCAAAAGGGCCAATCACCCCTCCCCAAAGGTCAGAGTCAGTGGCAACTTTGGCATTGAAATCACCAAGAACAAGGGTAATATCTCCTTTCTTGACAGAATTCAAAATATCCTGAAGTTGTCGGTAAAACCTATCCTCATCAGCATCCTCAGTGGGGGCATAACAGCAGATAACATTCAAGTCTTTAATGCTTGTCTGAAATTTTGGTGTAAGAAACCTTTCATTAATGCACCCATATCCTAGAAGAGCATCACTAGCATGTCTGCTGATCAGCAGACCCACGCCTTGGTGATGCTTTCTATCCTCCCTCCCTGTAAAGAGAAATTTAAAGTTATTTTTAAATATCTCACCTTTACCTGTCCATCTGGTCTCTTGCAAGCCTAGAATATCTAGGTTTATAGTGCTGGAATTCTTGTGTGAGGACATCAAGAGAAAAAGCTCTGTGCAGAGTCCTCACATTTCAACTACCTATGGAGAGAAAATGGTTAGTAGGATGTTTAAAGAAACTATGTTTATTGAGAGAGGGAATGCCGACAATATCAAATAGCCCCCTAATCGCCGACATGGGGCAAAGACCCGTTCCCCCACCACTAAAGGCTGAAGCCATCTGCACTGGAAGACTCCCTCCAATGTATAATCTGACGATGCCAATAGAAGCGAAGAGTTCAGGTGCCTGCGATGACCTCTGCTCAGGATTATCCACCAGCTGATAAACATATCCTGTGAATCTATTCACTTGGGGCTGTCAACCCACAAACAAACAGAAAACACAGCGGAAGATTTTCCCTCCACAGAAGCCCACCAGTGCAGCAAAATCAGGATCCATAATCGAGCTCAGAGCCATATATCTGTCCAGTCCAGTAAATCAAAAAGGTGGGTCCCTCTATCAGTTCTTGTGATAATGATTTCTTTTAGTTTTTGAGAATTTTTTTTCCAAAACTTTACCAAATAATGCATCTACTGAAAGCTTAAACTTTCCCCCAATACTAATACCTCACTTTATTATGTTACCGCAATACTAATGCTAAATATTTCTGCTATTTCATTTCCTCCATTCCAAAATATTTCTTGCAACCACCTAGGTATAGAACTGCATTCCACTTTTTGCACATTTCTGCCTTAACCCTTTATAGGATACCATGTACTGAAGATGCCACCATAAATTTCATAGCTATTGGCAAAACTACATTTCAGTTTTATTGTTGCAAATATATAATCTTATAAATATTTGTGTTTATGAAGTTTGGCAGATTGGCAATATTAATGCATTCAGTTATTTGCAATAACTAATGAACAATTAATGATTTAAATGTTAGTCATAAAATTTATCTATTTGATTAATTGAAATGCAAAACAAGGTTTGTGTGCCTTAATTACTTGTTTTTTCTTTTATAGAGCGTATTTATGAGGATCATGAGTATGTAGTAGAGAACCTTCTCTTATGGGCTAGAGATTCTCCAAACAAACTTATGTTTTTAGAAAAAGATGATAAATATGATTTATTTATTAATCCAGAAGTAAGTCACCTTTTGTTTGTAGGTTTATAATAAAAAAAAGTGCCACTTTTTGTTTTTATAACTGTGACTTGAATCTAAAACTGAATTTATCTTGTCAACTTTGATATGCTGCATGTTTGTCTATTTTGAGAAAAAAATAATGCTCAATGTAATGGCAGTGATATTATTGTGCAATAATCATTTAAAAAAATGTCTATCACTTGCTTTCAAAAAAGAATTTTTATTATTCAAAATGATAAATTGAGTGGAGATTTTTTCTGAAAAAGCTTAGCTTAATTGCTTATATACCTGAGATATTCCACTGTTCAGATGACTACTAATGTATACAAAGGTCATTCACATGATAGTCACAAAAGTGGAATAATACCTGTTTTGCTCAAACAAAATGGAAAATATTCATGTCGATCTTCAATATAGTTTCCATGCATTCATGCATTTTCCCAATGATGACTGATGATTGGATTCCCCAAGACAAGATTTGTGATTGTTGGTGGTCACTCATGCATCGTTTTGACTTCTTCATCTGATGAGAAGTTATGTCCTCTTAGGTGCATCTTTCAGTGGTATCTTTCAGTATATCTTTCATATCTGTTCCACTGTAGAACATGTAGTGTGAAAGTAGACATTATCATGCTGTGGGTACAGAGTGAGGATAACAAACTATGATGTTTCTTCTGAATTCCTGGCTTCAGAAACACATTACAGTACTTCACATTTATCACAGTTTTTCTTCTCTCCAGGTAGTATTCCAAAATTACTCCTTTATAATCCCATAATACAGTAAATAACCCCTTTTCTGCCCCTCGATGCGAGAGCCTGTCCGTGGTGAGGGGACCACCCTGTGAAGGTTCCGCTGACTCGGTTACCTTTACAGGGTCCTAAACGCTTGCCCGCGTGTTTGCCGTGCGCGGAGACCCATGTCCCTGGAAAGGAGGATCCTGGCAGTTGCTCAGGGGTCCCCGTTTTCTCTCACCAGCTCATGACTGGTGGGGTCCCCTTTGGCCGTTTTGCCATTGGGGAGCTTGTCTGTTGTGGGGCTGGGCAGCGACTTCCGTGGTCGCTGCTATACACTGCTTTGGCCTCTGCTTCAGGTAAACGGGAGGTCCTGGGGTGGCCCCCTCAGGATCAATCAGCTGGTGGGCTGGTCCTGCTAGGGTCAACTATGCAGATCGGTGAGTTACCTTGTCCACGTCCGGACAACGGTTTGCGAGTTTCCCCACACATTCACTAATTTTGTAGTTTTCTTTCTTTTGTGAGGCCAGCTCTTACCTCACACTTTATTGGTGTGTTGCTTATTTTCTTTTGTGGGAACTCAGATGAGTTTCTCACTATTTCTCTTTTTCTTTTCCTTTTTGTTTTGTTGTGCGGGCTTGGCTCACTGGCTGTGTGGGTATGGTGCCCGGGCAGCCCTGGCGCCCAACTGGGCGTCCCCTTGTTCGACTCCATGGTGGGTGGGGACAACGGGCACTGAATCCCTCAACAACAACCATGAGTACAACTACTCAAAATTCAACGATCAATGCTGCGAAGAGGGCTCGCCATGAACCCCCAACTTCTTTGTCTTTGCCTTCGTCTTCGTGTGTGTCTCCGTCTCCGAAGTTCCTGATCATCCACTCTACGGGTGATCAGGTGCTTGGAGACATGTCCCCATTTTTTATTCATAAGGGTATTCAAGGTCTTGTGGGAGAACCGAAATCTGTAAAGCACCTTAGATATGGTGATTTACAGGTGGAGACTGCATGCTCCAAACACTCAGAGCTTCTTTTGAAAGTAACAGCGATTGGTGGAGTGGCAGTCGAAGTCACTCCACACAAGATGCTCAATTCCTCCCAAGGTGTAATCTCCGAGTGGGGCCTCCTCAAGGTTTCTGAGGAGGAAATCCTCTCGGAACTTTCAGCCCAGGGAGTGATAGCAGTCCACCGGGTTTCGTCACGCCGTAATGGAAAGTTAGAGCCCAGCCGGGTACTCATCCTAACTTTCAACACGCCATGCCTGCCTACTTCCATCAAGGCAGGATACTTACACTGCGAGGTGTGGCCATTTATACCCAACCCTCTGCGTTGTTTTCAATGCCAGAGGTTTGGCCATGCCCACACCACATGCCAGGGCAAGCCCACCTGTACTCGTTGTGGCAGTCCGGATCATCTTGAACCTGACTGCACAGCAGAAAAGGCATGCTGTGTAAACTGCTGTGGTGAACATCCGGCGTACTCCCGCGACTGTCCGAAGTGGTTGGAGGAGAAAGAGGTACAGCGCCTCAAGACTCTACACAACATCAGCTATCCAGAGGCGAGAAAGCTTGCTGCACCGCCTGCCCCACCTGGCAAGGTCTCCTATGCTGGTGTGGTTGTCGGAAAGCCCATTGTTAAGATGGCTTCCGTGGCAGTGCAGACCAACATCAGCTTTCCACCAGCTGAATCTTTCTCGCCTGCCGCTAAGTACCTCTTGACGCAGGCGAAGCCGACGTCGGTGTCAATCTCGACATCGACACCAGTTTCTATTCCTGTGTCTGTGCCTTCCACATCCACCTCCAGAAGGCTCCTTCCACCCCGCTGACAGACAGCAAGACCTACCAAACCCAAGGGGCCCCCGCCAGGGCCCAAAAAGAAAATTTTACCTCCTCGTTCGACAGTCTCTGATCCATGTTGCTCGGACGACTCCAAGGACATGGACACCGACCGCCCTATTTTTCCAAAACCGTTGCTGCCGACGGTTAAAATAAATCGTAAGTCGTCTGCCAATTCTTCCAAGACCTGAGATGGCCACACTCCTTCAATGGAACTGTCGTGGATTCCAGAGGAACATTGACGACATCAAGGTCCTCCTGAGGGCACACGAACCCCTCTGTGTGTGCCTTCAGGAGACATTCTTGCAGACAGCCAACAATCCCACTATCTGGCACTTTTCTCTCGTTCGCCGGGACCGGGATGGAGATGGTCCAGCACACGGTGGTGTTGCCATCCTCGTGAGCAACCATTCTCCATTCCAGGTCATTCCTCTTACTACGCACTTAGAGGCGGTAGCCATCCGCCTCTTTGTGGGATTTTCGTTGACTGTCTGTTCTGTCTATCTCTGTCTATCTCCCACCCGGAAGCATCGTTTTCAGGGATGACCTTGATGACCTCGTCTCGCAGCTGCCGTCCCCCTTCCTCATCATGGGGGGCTTCAACGGACACAGTCCACTTTGGGGCAGTGCTGACACCAACGGGAGGGGCCGGGTCCTGGAGCAGTGGCTCCTGGATCCTTCCCTCTCCCTGTTGAACACCGGTGTCAGTACCTACTTTCACACCCCATCCCGCACATTTACTGCCATTGACCTCACCATCTGCTCCTCCTCGATCCTTCCACTCTTTACATGGGAGGTCGAGGACAATCCATATGGAAGCGATCACCTCCCCGTGGTGTCCACCATCTCTTGTGGGGGGCCTTGCAGCCCTTCGTGTGTCTCCCGGTGGAGGCTTGATCGGGCTGACTGGAGTGGCTTCAAGCTCTTGTCTGAGCTCGATGAGCACTCTGTCAGCCAGGAGCCCATCAATGTTGCAGTGGCGAAGTTCACGGACTGCATCGTCCATGCAGCTGCCTCTACTATTCCTCAGACCTGATCTCGGTTTCCACGGTTCCCAAAACCGTGGTGGAATCCCGACTGCACCGCAGCACATAAGGCTCAGAACAAGGCTTGGGGGGGGGGGGGGGGGGGGGGGGGGGGGTTCGGAGATATCCGACGTCCCCCAACCTAGAAGCATTCAAATGCGGCAGGGCGAAAGCTCGTTTCATCCGGCGCCAGAGCCGGAAGGAATCTTGGATGAAATATACATCTATCACCTGCACGACCAGTTCTAAGGTTGTGTGGGATAAGGTCCGGAAGATGGGTGGGAAGTACACGTCCCACTCATTATCGATCCTGGAGCACAATGGACAGTCAATTGCTGATCCCAAAGCAATTGCCGACACTCTGGGGGAGTCCTTCTCCTCCATCTCTTCTTCGTCTTCTTACTCCCCCGAGTTTCTGGTCCGTCCGTCGGATGGGACGTTAAGCCGTGGCCCCGTGTGCGGGAGAGCCATACCCCGTGCACGTTAAAGAACACGCTGGATGGCCTTGACGGGAGGCTACCATCTGTCTCCCAACAGCTGTTCCAGTGGGTCCCTTTCCCCAACCTTCTCTGAGCCTTCGGGGTCCTTGTGGCCTGGCCATTTAGCCCATGGTGTGCAAAACAGTGCCGCTCAGAGGTAAAACAATACAAAACCCGAGTTTCTGGCCCAGAAGGGTAGGGCAGAGCGCTCTCCGCTGTCTTTCCACTCGAACGGCCTAGAGTCTTACAACAGGCCATTCACAGCGGAGGAGCTTTGCCTTGCTCTGTACACTTCTCGTGCATCTGCTGTGGAGCCAGACAATGTCCATTACGCCATGCTCCAACATCTCTCACCATCGAGTAAGGATCGACTGCTCCGATTCTTCAACCGTATTTTCATCGAGGAGCAGTTTCCGGACTCCTGGCGGGAGGCCATCGTCTTGGCCTTCCCTAAGCCAGGCAAAGATCCCAAGATTCCTTCCAATTGCGTTGATGAGCTGCGTCTGCAAGGTGTTGGAAAGGATGGTAAATACCAGGCTGGCCTGGTATTTGCAACATCACGGCCTTCTTTCCAACACCCAGTGTGGCTTTCGCAGGCACTGGTCTACTTTAGACCACCTGATCCGCCTCGAATCAGCGATCAGGAATTTGTTTTTACATCGAGAGCACCTGGTGTCAATTTTTTTGATATCGAAAAAGCGTACGACACGGCATGGAGATTCGGCATTCTTCGTGACCTTCACAGCTTCGGCTTGCGAGGTCACATGCCGATCTTCATTGCAAACTTTTTATCCTCTCGTATTTTTCGAGTTCGTGTCGGCAACACTCTATCGCGGCCTTTCCCCCAAGAACAGGGGGTGCCTCAAGACTGCGTCCTGAGTGTTACGCTTTTCGCTGTCAAGATCAATTCCATTACTCAGCAACTTCCTCCGACTGTAGGCAATGCCCTCTATGTTGATGACTTTAGCATCTTTTGCTCATCGTCCAGCATGAGGGTCATTGAACGACAACTGCAAACTGCCCTGAACAATCTCTCAGTTTGGGCGACAGCTAATGGGTTCCGGTTCTCCCCACAGAAGACCGCTTGCGTGCACTTTTGCTGCAATCGTAATCTTCATCTGGACCCCGAGCTGGTCCAAGTGCACGCAGGCATTGAACATCATCAAGGTCCTCTCCTCCCTCTCTTGGGGGGCAGACCGATGTTCATTGCTCCGCCTCTACCGTGCACTTGTCCGGTCGAAACTGGACTACGGATCCCAGGTGTACGACTCCGCCCGGGATTCGGTGGTGAAGGTGCTGGACCCACTCCATCATCAGGCCCTCCGTGTGTGCACGGGGGCCTTCCGCACTTCACCGGTCCAGAGTCTATACGTCGAGACCGACGAACCATCATTATCTATTCGCTGTCAGCAGTTGTCCCTGCAGTATGCTGCAAAATTGCGATCCCTGCCTGGCCATCCCACTTGGGACTGCGTTTTCAGTCCGAAGTGGGAAATGCTTTACACAAATCGGCCGACTGCCATTCGTCCATTTGGTTTGCGAGTCCGAGGCTACCTCAGAGACATCAACACCAGTCTCAATAGCATCGCACAGTCAACAGCTGAGCCACTTCCACCTTGGCTTGCTGTTTCCCCTTCCTGCGATTTTTCCCTGTGCAGGACGGGGAAGGCCTTTACACCCGACTGTGTGTACCAGCAACTCTTTGCCAGCCATCGTGCTGCGCACCCGGACTTCTTGCCTGTCTTCACAGATGGCTCGAAGTCTGGCACTTCAGTGGGATCTGCCATGGTCTGCTGTGATGTAATCATTGCAGACCTGATCCCACTGCAGTGTTCCATCTTCACTGCAGAGTTGCATGCTATCAGCCTCGCCTTGGACCACATGGCGACTAAACATCATCGTCGGTGTGTGCTTTACACTGACTCGCTTAGCTCGCTACAGGCTTTGATCTCGGTGAGGCTTCGGCCTCACCCTGTTCTCTCCAAGATCTGCCAGCAGCTCCATCGTCTGGCAGCCACCACCACGATTCTCTTCTGTTGGGTGCCCGGTCATGTCGGAATCAGGGGCAATGATTTGGCAGATTCTGCTGCCAGGTCAGCCACGCCCCTGTCCGACTCTCCGTTGCCGGTTCCATATGTGGATTTCCGGCAGCGTTTCACCATCGAGCTCCGGGCACAGTGGCAGAGATCTTGGTCTGAACAGGTTGCTAACAAGCTTTTCGAGATCAAGCCCATTGTCAAACCGTGGCAGTCTTGTTTTCGCAGGAATCGTAAAGAGTTAAGTAAGAAGTTGTCCTTGCTCGGCTCTGCTTAGGTCACTCGTTTTTAACCCACTCTTTTCTTCTTAAGGCGGACGCAGTACCTAAGTACGAGTTTTGTGACACCATTTTAACTGTTAAACATATTTTAATTGAATGTCATTATTTTAACCTTGAACGACGTATATTTTTTAACTTCCACGATTTTACGTCCGAGCCCCTTACACTCGAACATCTTTTTTCAGATCATTGTCGTTTTAACGCTGTTTTTCAATTTTTAAAATTTACTGGATATTTTAATCGAATTTGATATACTATTTATACTGGATATTTTAATCGCATTATTTACCCCAGGTCTTACACCTGGGATTATTTTATTTAGTATTTCTACAGTTGTTTTACTCTGTTTATATGCACCTGTTTTTTGTTGTTTTACCCATCTACAACGTTGAAAATGTATTTTAAATTTTGGTTGCGGGTTTCTATGTCTTTTATCTTTTATATTGTCTTTTGTTTGGCGCATTATGGCCTTGTTGCCGATGCACCATTAAACCCCAAACAACCAACCAACCAACCCCATTTCTGGCTGATTCTTCAGTTTAGGTGAATTTGTATGGCACCACTCTGAATTTGCACGTTTGCTTTCTTTTAAGAAATAGTGCACCCAATATTAATCACTAGTTACTATACATTCTAGGGAGGCATCTCCTTTCCACTTATACCATCCAAGAATTGCAGGATACATATCAACTCATCATTACTTCAGTTCCTTCATTGCATTCCATGCACTTTTCAACCAATGAGCACACCCTTTTCAAAATTGCAGCTCCTCACTAATGATGTTATACACTGAACCAATAATGATATTAATTTCAATGCCACAATTATTTCTTCAATAGTAATGCAATGATTCTCTCACAGCAGCTTCTTTATTGCCACTGTTTTGTGGTGTCATGACATGATATGCTTGCCTGATACATGAAGCATCTTTAACACATTTAATACCGTTCTTGAATTTATTCATCCACTCATAAATTAACCACCTCAAAAGTATATTTTATTTAAAAAAGACTTGCCATTGACTCATGCATCGCTCACCATACTGAGCCAAAATTCTGCAATAAATTTCAACAAGTTTTATTCAGCATTAAAGAAAATGAATTACAGATCATCTCTATCTGGATACATGATTGTAAGAGTGCTGCCAGCTTTAAGACTCATTGTTTATGAATAATGCCAGCAGATAGAGCCATATGCATTCAGTGTTGCCAGCAGACTTTAATAATTAATGTAACACAAGATTATTATTACTTATTGCATCTTATGTATATTGTAATAGTTTTGCAGTTTTTATTTGAATTACTTTCCTATACAGGTGGAGTTGATGTCAAGGTATGCCATTGTTGCTAGAGGTGGACTAATCTATTTCAGGCATTCTCTGACATTTCTTCATATATTTGTGGAAGACTCTTTAATTTGTAGTTCTTGTCATAATTTTTATTCTGATATTTTTTTATGTGTAGAAGTTTTAAATATTTTTACATTTTGCATATATTAGCTAAGCAGAAATTATCAGGAATGTTCTACTATATATTGAGAAATATATGAAATTAAATAAATAGATTGATAGAAGTAAAGTTTTCTTTAAATTATATGTTTAAGTAATTGAAGTTGTTTAACAAAAGCAATGGAGAAACCCATGCATATACAGCATATATAGGTTCCCAAATGAACAAAAACACGAACACTTCCATTACATGTCATAGATTATCAGTGAGAAAGTGCAAATAATGACTAGTGAAGAGTGGAATGGTTCATACAATTAATCCAATCACCCCTTCCCCTCCATCTTCTTTTTTTTTAGGTCCAAGCTTGGTTATTATTATATTAAAATTGTGCTATCACATTCATTATTTTTATGATAAATGAGATGTAAAAATGAACTAGAATAAATAAATGCTGGTTTCTATCTTTCACCATCCACAAGCAGCTAGTTTTACCAGACTTCAATGTAATGAAAAGTATTTATTTGGAAGTATGCAAACAACAGTTATAAATGCTACACTTAAAATTTATTGCATCATAATAAATGTTTTAATCATTGCAAAGTGTAAAAAAAATGCTAATTTTTTTGACTAATGAAAAAGTTATAAAAAGTTAATGTTATTTCAAAGAGTTCCTTTTTTAAATACAATGAAAATAACTCTTTTTACATGTATCCTGAGAAGTATTCTTTTAGTAAGGTTGGGTTGTTTACTTCTGAGTGCCACTTTTGTGCATACAATGGACTAAATGACTGGATCATAAGAACCCCAAGGGATCAAAGAAGGTTGGAGAAGGGAGCCCACTGGACAGCTGTTAGGAAACAGATAGAAACTTCCCATCAAGTGCATCCAGTATGATGAATGTGCACAGGGCATAGCTCTCTGATACACAGAGCCCCAGTTTAATATCATATCCAAGAGACAGTGTCTTTACAAGTCTGTCAGTGTGCACTTTCTCACCAAGGGCAGGATGGGGGTTAATGGAAGTATATCTCAATACTATCACAATTGAAATATTAACTTGGGAGCTGCAGATTATGAGTGTGGTTCATTACTGACTGAGTCAACTTCCATCCCACTTTTAATCAGGTAGAATATAATATACTGAATGATTCAGAAATAATTAAAAATGCTGTTGTATATTTTCAAAGGGCAAGATATCTATACATAAGCATCAGTAGTAAAATTTCTAAACAAATGTGTTATAATATTTATTATTTTGTTAACAATATTTATTTGACAGCATTTCAAGATTTGCTTTGTTTTAATTGTTATAAAAGTTCAATAAGACTTAATGAAGAGGTATGCTATAGTTAAATCTTAGATTATGCATTAAAATAATGTTTGAATATGAAAAGCTTAACTAGCTTGTTAGGTTGTTTTACCTCTTAGTGTCACTTTTGTGCACACAACATGATAATGGTCCTAAAGGGCCAGATCTTAGTGTGATATGCCTCCCCTTGATAATGTTAATAACTAGAACAGAGATAAAAAAAAAATGTTAGTATGTTAAAGTAGGTTTTATATTTTTAGTAATCGTCTTTACATTTCAGGATTATCTCCTAATGGGCAGTTCATCAGAAAAAGGTGCAGAGCTTGATGATGATGCGAAAATGTCTTTATTGGAGGCAAGTGTTTTCTATTGGAAAATACCAAAGCTATGACAGTGAATTTTTACTTAAAGCATTTTACATGATCATTCAAAATTAAAATACAAGAAGGATATCACAATCCTGTACTCTTTGTGCAAAATAATTATTGTCAATTGATTATAAGAATAATAAGAAAATAAATGGACTGGAAAGTAAAATTAAAAAGAAAAAAACTCAAGCAGCTGCTTGCTAGAGGTCTGACAGTAGCCTATATAATATTTAAAATTCTGCAAGTAAATAGACTAGTCATTAATGCAAATTTTGTATGGGAACAGGGTTCCCATATCCTTTAAATCAAATTTCATCTCCCCTCAAAAAAATTTGTATAAAAGTTGTGTGAAAATTTACAAAAAAATTGCTGCATTTTCCTGATTACAAGTCAACTTTTTTTTTCTGATTATTGATATGGTTAAATACCAGAGACTTGATTTGTGTAGTTTGTCACTGCTTAAAAACTTAAGCAGTGACAAAAAATTTAGCAGTTCAATATTAAAAAGATACAGCAAATGTCCTGTAATCATGGAACACTTGAATAGCTGAAAAAAAGTTTCCAATTACTTAACATACATTGCCATACATTTTGGTTAGGTGGGTGGGGCCATGGCTCAGTCAGTAGAGCACCAGACTTGTAATCTACGGTTCTCCCACCCTGACCATGGTGAGAAAGGGGACACCCAGCAGTTTGAAAATGCCACTATTCATCAGATGGAACATTAAACCATGGCTCCATGTGCAGAAGAGCCATACCTTATACATGTTAAAGAACAGAATGGATGGCTTCCACTTATTTCTTAATAGTTGTGTAATGGATTCCCTTTTCAACTTTCTCTGAGCCTTTGGACACAATAAGCTAAATGGCTAACCATTTAGCTTATTGTGTTAACAAATGTGCTGCTCAGAGGTAATGTAGGTCTAGGTCTGTAAATGGTAGCTAGGCATAAACTGGAAGGAGAGCTGTGTACCAATCCCTAGTGATGATGCACAGAACCGACCAGGTCTAACACCTAATGTTCGACCCCGCCTTCTCGTGGTGCAGGCCCGTTAGTGCCTTTCAAAAGAGATATTCTCTTTTGGAAGGGAACTGAAGGGGAGGGCTGCCAGTTCAGTATGGCCTACTGATCTGGTCATCTATGGCCACTTTTTTTCTTTTTTTCAACCCTGCTGAGGAGTAGTCAATTTCACAGGGTCCTGGTGCTGACCATTTATACCTACTAGACTGGACTTGTTTATGGATTTGAGCTTGATTATGGAACCTGGACTTGCTGCACTGGTGGGCATCTGTCGAGGGAGAATCTGCTACTGTGTTTTCTGTTTGCTTCTGGGTTGCCATCCCTAAGTGAACAGAGGCATGGGGTACCTTATATCAGCTGGTGGATAATCCTAATCAGAGGCCGTCGCAGGTACATTAACCTTACTTAGCTAGTTGGGCATCATCAAGCCTAAACTGGAGTAATGTGTCTCAGACAGGCCATATGGCTCTTGAAAAAGTCCACTTGAAAAGGTGGTGCCTGAAGTTCCTACCAGCATTGGTGACTTGAGCCTTTAGCGGAGGAGGAACAGGTCTTTGGCCCATGCCTGCGATCAGGGGGCTGTTTGATTTTGTTGGCCCTACCTATCTCAATAAACCTAGTTTCTTTAAAAATCCTACTAATCATTTTCTCTCTGCAGGAACGTGGAACGTGAGGACATTATATAGAGATATTCTCTTGATGTCCTCACACAGGAATTCCAGTGCTATAACCTAGATATTCTAGGCTTGCAAGAGACCAGATGGACAGGTAAAGGTGAGATACTTAAAATAACTTTAAATTTCTCTTTACAGGGAGAGAGGATGGAAAGCATCACCAAGGCATGGGTCTGCTGATCAGCAGACATGCTAGTGATGCTCTTCTAGGATATGAGTGCATTAATGAAAGGTTTCTTACAGCAAAATTTCAGACAAACATTAAAGACTTGAATGTTATCTGCTGTTATGCCCCCACTGAGGATGCCGATGAGGATGAGAAGGATAGGTTTTATGGACATCTTCAGGATATTTTGAATTCTGTCAAGAAAGGAGATATTTCCCTTGTTCTTGCTGACTTCAATGCCAAAGTTGGTATTGACTCTGACCTTTGGGGAGGAGTAATAGGCCCTTTGGTATTGGTAGCTGCAATGGCAATGGCAACGTCTCTTACAGGTAAGTAAACTCAATGGATTCAGAATAACTAACACTTATTACAAACACCATGACATACATAAGTACACATGGGTTTCACCCGATGGATGGCATAAGAATATGATTGATTATATATTAATTAACAGGTCATATAGGGGAGCTGAAATTAGATCTGACCATTACCTTGTTAAAAGTTTCTTGCAACTTAAACTTAAAAAGTGTTGTGCTAAAGTTAAAAAATTTACTTTTAATACTGAAGCTCTGAAAGACAGTTATAATTAAAGCTTACCATGATAGGTTACTTAGTCATTATGACAGTCATGGTTTGCTTACTACTGAAGTTGAGGAAGAATGGGGCCATTTTAAACAGGCTTTTTTGGAAACTAACAGTACTCTTTTAGGAAAAGAGGAGCAGAAGAGACAGAATTATCTGAGTGATAAGGCACTTGAGCTTATTTCAGAAAGAAGGAACTGCAGGAATGTCCTTAATCAGTACCCTACTAGTCCTAATAGAAAGCATTACAGAGAGCTTAATAAATGTGTAAAGGATCAGTTAGCTGCTGATAAGAATCTTTGGCTTGATGGTTTGGCTGACAAAGCCGAGGAAGCAGTTAGACAGCACAACAGCAAAGAGCTGTACCAGATAGTTAATGTTTTGTGTGGTAGAAAACGGACAGGCATACAAGGATTGAAGGGTAAACAAGGTAAGGTTATAGAAGGTGAGGATTCTGTCATGGCTAGGTGGGCTGAGCATTTCAGTGATGTTCTAAACAATGTGATTAGTTCTACTCCCATTGTTTGTAATGATGATAGATGCATTGGCAGCTTTAATGTTGGCCCTATAACACAATCTAAAGTTATTTTGGCTGTTTCTAAACTTAAATTTCATAAATCCCCAGGGGTAGATGAAATTACTACAGAAATGATCAGAGCTGGGAATGTTTCGGTTACCACTTGGATGACTGAAATTCTGAATATCTTTTATGATAAAGGCATGGTTCCTAAGGATTTTACCAGAGCTATTGTTATCCCTATTTTCAAAAAAGGTGATCGCAGTTCTTGTGATAACTATAGGGGTATCAGCCTACTCTCTATTCCAGGGAAAGTTCTTTCCATGATTGTGCTTAATAGAATTAAGAATCTGGTTGACAGTCAATTGCGTGATGAGCAATGTGGATTCAGAAGTGGTAGGGAATGTGTGGATCAGATATTTTCACTTAGGCAGATTCTTGAGAAATGTTTAGAGTTTCAGAAACCTTTGGTTGCTAGCTTTGTTGATTTCGAAAAGGCTTTCGACTCTGTTGATCATCATAATTTGTGGTTGATTGTGAAATCATATGGTATACCAGACAAGTTAGTTAACATAATGAAAGCTCTCTATAATAACACTGAGTCGTGTCGTTGGTAAGGCTTGTAGCAATTGGTTTAGCATTACTTCTGGTGTTCGACAAGGGTGCATTTTGTCTCCTTTTCTCTTTAGCTTGGTTATTGATTATGTTATGCGAAATTCACTTCAAGGGAAAGATTTTGGCCTTAAATGGACTGGAGATATGAAAATTTATGATTTAGATTATGCTGATGATTTAGGCTATTTGGCAAATGATGTTGGTGAGATGAACTCTTTCATTTGAGCTGTTGATGAGATGAACTCTTTCATTTGAGCTGTTGATGAGACTGGTAGTAGAGTAGGTTTGGTTATAAACAGAGAGAAAACTAAAGTGATGAAAATTGGTCAGGCAGGTTGTGATTCAGTTCATCTGAATGGTTGCAGTCTTGAGCAGGTGTCACAGTTTAATTTCCTTGGGAGCTATGTAACAGATACTGGTGATATGCGGCATGAGATTGACAGACGAATAGGGATTGCTGCTGGGACTTTTAAGAATCTATGGAGATTGTGGAGAAATAGGCATATACACCTAAAGACTAAAATTAGACTGTATAATAGTTTGGTTCTTTCTAGGGTTAGTTATGGTAGTGAAACTTGGATGCTGTGTAAACAAGGTAACAGAAAACTAGATGCTTACGTAGTATCTTGGGTATTAGGTGGTTTAACTTTGTAACTAATGATGAGATTATGGAAAGGAGTCTGCAACCTCCTTTAAGCAGCATATTGTGCAGAGAGAGACTCCGCTGGTTTGGCCATGTTGCTCGTATGGATGATTATAGATTGGCGACTAGGGTTATGAACAGTGTGTCTAGAGGTCTCAGAAAGAGGGGGAGACCTAAGATGCAGTGGGCCGACAATGTCAAACAGCACCTTGTTAGAATCGGTGTGCAGTGGCTGGATGCAGCAGATATAGCTCAGGATAGATATGCTTGGAGAATTAAACTGCATGGTCTGGTTGGACCTCCGTATCCCATGGCTGCTTGAGAATGATGATGATGATGATGATGATCAAAATTGCAAGGTAATGCATATTATTTTTAATTTACTTGCCTGAAAAGAATTTTTTTTATATTTGTATTTATTATATAGTTCATTTCAAACTATAAATTGTCATTAAATTTACTTCTTTATTTAATGTAGAATTGAGGTAATATATTGCATAATTAATTCCAAGATGTGATTCAAAATTATATAAGGTTTATAAAAACTTCAATATTAAGATTGCTGAAGCTAAAAATTATAGGCAATTAAAGTTATGATGCAAAATACAACTGGACATCATATTCAAAACAAAAGATCTCAGCACTCTAGCAAGTCAAAATCTTCAACATTCTCTATTTTTATTATATTCAATGAGGCTCATTTTCAGTGCCATTTTCTAGAAATATTCCTCATTTAAAGCAAGGAGTACTCTTTTAGTCATAATGCAGAATTAGACACACTGTCTTAATGTTTTTCTACCATTGTTTCTTATATAAATACAGTACATATTATAGATGAGTTACACATTAAGCAGCATATATCACAGAAAGATGTATTTTACTAATAGACTCCTGTCAGCCCTCTTTGTCAAGTGATTGCTTGAAGGGTAATTTATTTTTATTGTGATAGTATGTATCTGCATATAAACATATGACCTTTTTTTATAGAGTGTAATTTTTTTCTTATAGAGTATAAGTATAGTATAAATGAGATGTGATCAAAATGTTTGGATACTGAACTAAGTTTTGGGAAATTATGAAGCTTACTTGCTATTCAGATGATCTCCTTCAAAGTAGTCTCCTTGACACTATACACCAATTCCAATGTTCTGCAGCATTCTTGGTAGGGTTTTTTTTTTTTGTAACTGCTAATAGTTCCTGTGTCACATTTTAAATAATTTTCTCAGTCTTTGCAAATCTATGGCTTTTCAAAGAGGCTTTAAGCTTGGGAAACAAGAAAAAATATCACAGGGAGCTAAATTCTATGAGTACAATATGATTTATCACCAATAATAATGAAAGAAACAAAAGTTTGGGTCAACAACAGCATGTTGACAAAGATCCTGACAAGGAAGAACTTGCCACTGTCTCTATCATCAGTGAGGGTGCAAGGCACAAACTTGGCTGATATATATATATATAAATAACGTTCCCAAATATTGTGTTAAAATTGTTTGGCATGTCTCATAAGAAATATAAGTTCACTAGAAACTTCGCAAATAGTTAAATGCCAGTCACTCCTGATCATATCAGGAACACCAGCAATTAAACCTTTAGTTTTTGAAGTTGATGGATGACTAGAGTGAGGATCATCTTTGATGAACATGCAGCCCTCTTTAAACTTTGCAAACCACTGGAAAGTCTCTGAATGGCACATAGCATCTTCTCTGAACGCTTTTTTTTTTTTAACATTTCATGTGTTTCTGTGCACTTTCCTCTAACTTAAAGCAAAATTTGATGCAAATTCACTAATTTTAAAATGTGGCAAAACCACTTTAACACCTTCATTCAACATTCAACATGTGCTAATTCAGACTGACTTCAAATAAATGGGTGATTCACAAGTTACAATATCTAAATGAGTCACTGAACTTGTTGTAACAAGTCGTAACATGCTATGCCATTACATTGTTAAGATACAATCAGTCCCAGAACTTT
This sequence comes from Ryuthela nishihirai, assembly GCA_038380435.1. NCBI lineage: Eukaryota > Metazoa > Arthropoda > Arachnida > Araneae > Heptathelidae > Ryuthela > Ryuthela nishihirai. The sequence goes on from JAWZYU010000025.1 coordinate 2,631,964, forward strand.
ATGATTACACTACATAAGTATATAGAATTTGGTTGTTTGGGTTTTTTTTGGCGCAATAGCAACTAAGGCTATATTGCGCCAGTATATAGAATAATTAAGTTTATAGAGCATATGTTTCCTTTGGAACATGTGTCTCAAGTCTTTCAGTTTTATATACTTGGTGTTTTCTTATGTAATTCTTAGCTTCAATTTTAATACTTATAACATTCTTTTGTGTAAAGTAAATGTAAATTGTTTTATTATCATTCAGGAATTCTTCTCTGCCTCTGGTGTTCCTGAAGTTGAAAGTGCTTTGTATCTTAAAAGTGATGGAAAGAAGGCATGGAAAAAACACTTTTTTGTGCTTAGGGCTTCAGGGATATATTATTGCCCCAAAGGCAAATCCAAGGTAAAGTATCATCAAAAGGAAATAAAATTACTTTACATTAAAGAATGTAAATAGATTTGAGTATAATAACTGTACACCAAAAATGTACTGAGGGGATCTCCTCCCCCCCCCCCCCACACACACACCTAAAACTAAATCCTGGGTACATGCCTGATGTACACATTCATAAGCAATATATAAAGGACTGGCCATTAGATGGATTGCCCTAAAGTTAAATGTGGATGGTTTGTAATCATTCCTGCACATTGAAAGTTTTATTTTTACATATTTATCTCAAATTTCAGTTCAGCAGTAATAATAAGCATTAATTGTGCTTTATTTGCATCAATTCAGACAAACTTAGGTTAATTTCTCATGCATTTCGTTTTGGTCATGAGAAGTATTCATTGTTAATGTAGACATACATTATTGAATTTGAAAATGAAATTTGAAAGTAGGTTATTTATGAACTGAATATAAATTAGAAATTAAGCATTTGTACCAACATTAACAGTCTTCATTTCATTAAGATGTCGCAAGACAGAAAGCATTACAATGGCAAGAATTTTTGCAAAAGAATATAAATATAACTTCTTACAGATGATCATTTTATTAATGTAGGGATTTACTATTATCTATTCTTAAAAATTAATGATATCAATTAAAACTATTTAAGTGAAAATTAATGATATCAATTAAAACTATTTAGTTGAAAATTAATGATATCAATTAAAACTATTTACTTTCAGGTGACAGTCTAATAATCTCCCTTGATGCTATACCACTGCTACTTCATAATATGAATTATATCTACCTGTATAAAAAAAACTTAAACTGCACTGTGTAAAATGAAGTCTATAATTGTGTAAAATGAAACTGGCTGCATTTTTTTTTTTTTTTTTTTTTTTTTTTTGTATTTTTGACATGTAAACTTAGTTAGTACTGTGTAAATTAAGGGATAGGTGTACTCTTCGTGCTTAAGTTTACATTGGTTCCAAAACATATCTGTTAGCTATTTTTGAGAGTCTGCAGTGTGTTCTGAATCTAAATGTATTTTTTAATAAGAAACATTTAAGTAGCACATATTCCAAGTTTGAACATAGTGAGTGAATTTTCTGGTGTGGTATGTTACTTTCAAAGCTAGGAAAAATTACAGGAATAAAATATTTCCATGGAAAAAATATCAGCTTTCACCTTTAAATGCAATGTCATCGGTTTCAGTGCATGCTTTTATCCAAAAATGTTAAAAGTATGAAATAATTTTAAACAAATGTCATAAAAATCTGCACACCATATTCTCCAGGTTTTAAAAAATATTGGCTAGTTAGATTTTTATGAATTTCCTCAGTCCTGACTAAGTTAAATGATCAGGTGGAAGATCTTAATCAAAATCGCAAGATATTCCTTGAAACTAGTTTTAGAATTGCCAATCTTAAACTGGAGTAATATGTCTGAAATGCAGCTTATTGATGCTCAAAAGAGCCTGTTATTTCAAATTTGAATACTTTGTCATTAAGTTTAAAGAGCAAAATATGTATCTTTATATTTCAAGTTAATGAATTCGAAATCTTTTTTCGGTTTCTTTGTATAATCTTCCCAGTGTCTGAGTGGTTAGCTTGGCTGTGGAGTGCAGGAACATGGGTTTAAGCTCCAAATAAGTCATGTTTGTTTTCTTTCTGCTGAAGTCTTTCCCTCCTCTCAGACCTCTACTTTGTATTAAACTGCCCTCTGTTGCAACAATGCTTAAGCAGAAATTTATTTTCCAGTTTTCTACAGGATATCCATGAAAATCTTCAGAAAAATATAAAGGGGGCTGCTAACTAGAAAGGTGTAGAAAACCTCTGTGTCGATTAATCTAAGCTTATCTGAATTGTGTAATGCATTTTTTCAGGATTCATATTTTACATTATAAGCTTGAAGATTAAGAAATTTGACTTTAATCAGCAAAAGAAGTAGAAATATCATACTAAATTTGATTCCCAAATTCTGTGATCAATTTACACATTTTTTGTTTCATTCACAGTAGAACATCAGTGCTTGATACAATACAGCAACTGTAAGATGGCTTCTATACTTCTGTGGCAAAACTTATTTTTTATGTATTGTTACCTATTAGGGTATTCTACGTAGAAGGACCTGACAAATAGCTTCAGCAATATTTTCTTACATTTTTCTTTATTTCAAACAATATGTAGATAAGCAAAATAATATTTAGAAATTTGAAATATAGTCAAATTAATTAATTGCAGTAATATATTTTTATAGCTTTCCAAGGATCTTATTTGTTTAACTACCTTTGAAATGAATAACGTATACCTTGGATTTGGTTGGAAAAAGAAGTATAAAGCACCCACTGATTTTGGGTTTGCAATCAAGGTAAGCTAAACTGAAGTGTATATACAAAAACTTATAATAAAGTTGAATATTTTTTTTAGTAACTTAGAATTTTAATAAATAATTAGTCTAATTGTATCATGTATTAAAATATTGATAATTTAACTAGGGTGTTATCTTTTTTTCTATCATGGTCGTGGCCGAGTGGTTAGTGTGCTTGGCTACTGATTTAAGGGACCTGGGTTTGAGCCCTGGATAAGGCATGGACGTTTGTGTTGTTTTTCTGCTGAGGTCCTGCCATCCTCACAGACCTACTATGGCATATAAACTGGCAGGCTCCTGTCAGACCTCTGTGGCAAGCAACTGCTTGAGGGGGTATTTATTTTTATTTTATAGTTTCAGAATTCACAAGTTATGATACATAGGACTGGCCAGGGTTAAAATTTGACCCTATCTTCCCATGGTGCAGGCCAATTAGTACCTTTCAGGGAGCTATTCTCTCCCCTGAAGGAGAAGGGGAGGACTGCCAGATCAGTTTGGACTTCTATGGCCACTTTTACTTTTCACCCCTGTTGAGGAGTGGTCAGCTTCACGGGATCTCTATGCTGACCATTTGACCAACTGAGTTGTTTACTCTCTGATTTAAATTTTGATTCCTGATCAAATTACACTTGTTGGCTTCTACTGAAGTAGAATCTACTGCTGTATTTTCTGCTTGTGGGTTTCCTGGCCCAGTCAAACAGATACGCAATATACTTTATATCAGTTGGTGGAAGATCTTGATCGAAATCCATCAGATATACTTTCAATTTTATTTTAGAATTGCCAATCTTAAACTAGCCGTCCCATGGCCGAGTGGTTAGCGCGCTTGGCTACTGATCTAAGGGACCTGGGTTCGAGCAACGGATTAAGGCATGGTCATTTGCGTTGTTTTTCTGCTAAGGTCCTGCCATCCTCACAGACCTTCTACTATGGCATATAAACTGACAGGCTCCTGTCAGACCTCTGTGGCAAACAGCTGCTTGAGGGGGTATTTATTATATATTTTATAATCTTAAACTGGAGTAATATATCTCAAATGCAGCTTATTGATGCTCAAAAAAGGGCCCGATAGATTCTTATAATAAAGAAGTCTGTTGGTTGTCTGAGTTCCTAGTAGCACAACTTCTTAACCCTATCTGGGGCGGGGTGGCTCAGTCGGTAGTGTGCCAGGCTCGTAATCTGTAGTTCCCAGGTTCGAGTCCCAGCTGGGTCAGCGTTGAGATTTAATCTCCGCAAAATTCCCCGCCCTGCCCATGGTCAGTAGGGGACACCGAGGGGCTTGGAAAGGCCGCCGTCCGTCGGATGGGACGTTAAGCCGAGGCCCCGTGTGCGGGAGAGCCATACCCTGTGCACGTTAAAGAACACGCTGGATGGCCTTGACGGGAGGCTACCATCTGTCTCCCAACAGCTGTTCCAGTGGGTCCCCTCCCCCAACCTTCTCTGAGCCTTCGGGGTCCATGTGACCTGGTCATTTAGCCCATGGTGTGCAAAAAAGTGCCGCTCAGAGGTAAAACAATCCAATCTTAACCCTATCCCTACCATAATGGCCAAAAAAAGTCCAAACACCAGGTACAAGGTAGCAAAGATGAAGGAATAGCATTGATTGGATGAGTCCATTTAAAATCCTGGCATTTTAGGCTGGTATGGTAGTGAAAGGGTTAAACTTCCAGCAGATGGGAAATGGATCTTTACCCCACATTTTCAGTTAGGTTGCCTCTCTCAATAAACTAGTTAGTTTCTTTAAAAATCTTAACCGTTTTCTTTCCACAACAACTTGGAATGGAGGACTTTTGAGCAGAGACTATTCTCATGTTGTCCTTATGGAGGAATTTCATCTGTATAACTTGGACATTTGGGTTTGCAAAAGACCAGATGGGTAGATAAAAGTCAGAAATTTAAAAGTAATCTTAAATTTCTCTTTTCGGAGCATGAAAATAGCAAACACCTACAAAGTGTAGTGTGCTTCTCAGGAAGAGTGCCAGTAATGCTCTTTTAAGATATGAATTCAGTAATGAAAGATTTTTTACATCTAAATATAAAACAGGGATTAAAGACTTGAATGCTCTCTGTTGCTAATGTCTCCATCAATGAGAATGAAAAAGTTTTATGGGATGACCTCAGTGCAAAATTTGTAAGCAGTTGCCCAAGCTAAAGCTTAACTCAATTTTAGAATTACCAATGTCTAAAAAGTGAAAACTTGAAGGTATAAAAATTTAGTATTAATCATATTTATTAAATTATGTATTAAGGAGAAAAGGGGAAATAAAACTGGTTAATCCCTTGTGATATCTCATTGACATTGTTTCATTTTATCTAATATGAACATGACATATGACTGAAGCAGTTTGAATAGTGTATAGGAAATGCATTTATTGAGACTTGGTTGGGGTTTTTCTTGGAAACTGTGAAATCAATGCATTGATTAAGAGATTGGACTATATAATGTGTTAATAGATGTATGGCATGGAAATTCTGAATATATTATGTTTTCATATTGTTACTATTTAATATGTATTTCTCTCTCAATATATATTGAACAATTAAATTTTTCCAGACTTATTCACTTATATTTAACCCTTTAATGCCCAATAAATCACAGAAAAGGTTTGAGGGTAGTAAAGACAAAGGAATAGAACTATTTAGATTAGTCTTTCAAATTTTGGGCCATTATGGGTGTTTAAAGGGTTAAATCAAGAAAAAAATGACAGAATATCTGCTTTTTCTAATATAAATATTGCTTTGCTAATAATTTCCCTTCTGCTTTTCAGCACCCACAGATTCAAACAAAATCATCCAAATACATCAAATATTTGTGTGCTGAGGATGAAAGAACACTCAAGCAGTGGGTTATGGGAATCCGTATTGCTAAGGTAACATGATGTGTGAAAATAAAAAAAGTAAATATTATGTAGGATATACCAAAAGTACTCCCTGTTAGGTGATATCTTTATTAAAATGAATAGAAGATTCCAGTTACATGTATATGTAGATTCATTGTTGCACTATACAAAACTACTCTTCAAAGTAATCTCCAGCACACATGATGCATTTGTGCCATCTCTGATCCCATGATTGGTATCCTATTTTAAAAATAGTGAGCAGTGTCCAATCCATGTCTTCAAGATGACTGTGATGTTCTCCACATCAAATCTTTGTCCCCGGACACTGTTTTTCATCAGGTCAAATAGGTGAAAGTCAATGGTGCTAAATCCAGGTTATAACGTGGATGTAGCATCACAGACCAGCCCATCTTTGCAGTTGCCTGATTTGTGGCAAAAGATGTTAAGGTGGACATTGTCATGGTAGTTGGATGAATTTGAGATCTTTTGCAACCTGTTCTTTTGGATGGTTTCTTGAATGTCACAATATGACAGGGACTGTTCACTGTTGCACCAGCTCCAATACACCCTTGTCATCCCAGAAGCCTGTGACCATAACCTTCTGTGCTATCATTGAGTTTTGAACTCCATCAGGAGTTCAATGTTTTAGCTTTATATCCATGGTTCATCAGCACTGATCTGTTGAAAAGATAATACCAAAGATATAAATATGTCAATTTACATATCTTACAAGTGCATAAATGCACAGCTATTGTTATGCTTATTACAGCCCTACAGGCATTACTTTCAATATAACACTCGTATAATAGTAGTTTCCAAATTTCTGTGAGATTGCTTTTGAATAAACTTTGCTGTAAAAAAAAAATTAAATATAATTTAATGTTTGCTTTTAAAAATATAATTTAATGTTTTACTGTATTATCCTTCTCCCTCAAAATGTTCCTCATCTAATTCCTCCACCTTATCTATTCTCATCCTCTTATTAATCCAACATGGTACTTGGGATAAATTAGCCACACTAACATTAAAATATCCTTCCTTACTTATTATCACTTTTCTTACACTACTAAGATGCAGTTCACCATGCCTACTTATAAATCCAAAAACATTTAACAGGACAATTAGTATGTCAAAAGAAATTTAATTTTTTTTAAATGTAAAATTTTGAACTAATCTTTATATATATTAAAAATAGACATTCAGAGATAATAAATAATTCTTACCTTTTCTATTTATTCCTCAACTTGATACACCAAAAACAATTACAGTTTGTGATCTTTCCATCTGCCATTAACAGAGTCCAAGGAGTGGCACTACTGCTACGTACATTTTATTTATAACTCACCACTACTAAAACCATCTTGCTGCCACCTCCAATGCTTTTTTTTGGCACTATTTCCCTAGTCGTACTTTCCCAATCACTAAATTCAAGCTTATGCATTATTTGCATAAATTAGTAAAATTTTAGGAAAAGCTCAATAAATGAAAGATTCGGTAATAATAGAAATATTAAGAATTATTTATATTAAAATAATGAAATAGTGTAGGAAAAACTGCATAATTAATTTTTTTTTAGTTTTACTGAAGTTAAAGTGGAAAAAAATACAATGAAACTATGTAATTGTTTTTAAATGTTTATAAAATTTCACATACCATTCTTTTTCTTTGAATTTTTGTCATTTTATTAATCACAGTTAAATGTTCTTTCTTTTGATATATCTTGTGTAAATTAAAATGGTGATATTGATTGCCCTTTCACTTTATTATCCTTCTCCCTCAAAATGTTCCTCATATAATTCCTCCACCTTATCTATTCTTGTCCTCTTATTAATCCAACATGGTACTTGGGATAAATTAGCCACACTAACATTAAAATATCCTTCCTTACTTAGCTACCCGTAATTCTCCATGTTCCAACTTATCAGTGGACTGTGCCAAAATGGTTGCTCCAACTCTAGCCTCCTTACATGTTATTAAAAGATCACTTTATCCTTCTCCCTCAAAATGTTCCTCTCATCTAATTCCTCCAGCTATTCTCATCCTCTTATTAATCCAACATAGTGCTTGGGATAAATTAGCCACACTAACATTAAAATATCCTTCCTTACTTATTAATGGATATAGCTACCCGTAATTCTCCATGTTCCAACTTATCAGTGGGCTGTGCCAAATGGTTGCTCCAACTCTAGCCTCCTTGTTGTTAAAAGATCACTTTATCCTTCTCCCTCAAAATGTTCCTCTCATCTAATTCCTCCAGCTATTCTCATCCTCTTATTAATCCAACATAGTGCTTGGGATAAATTAGCCTCTCTAACATTAAAATATCCTTCCTTATTAACCACTATGCATATGCAGCATCAACCTCTTTTGAGTAGCATATTGTGCAGAGAGAGACTGTGTTGGTTTGGCCATGCTACCCATATGCATAGCTGCAGATTGGCGAACAGGATTATGAACAGTGTGCCTAAGGGTTTTAGAAAAAGGGGGAGAACTGACAGGCTCCTGTCAGACCTCTGTGGCAAGCAGCTGCTTGAGGGGGTATTTATTTTTTTTAATTTAAAGTGATCTTTTAATAACAAGGAGGCTAGAGTTGGAGCAACCATTTGGCACAGCCCACTGATAAGTTGGAACATGGAAAATTACGGGTAGCTAGGTCCATTGATAAGTAAGGAAGGATATTTTAATGTTAGTGTGGCTAATTTATCCCAAGCATATTATTTATGTATATGCATTATATTTAAAAACTTGGGCTTTTCAAAATAAAAAGCCTATTGATCATTGAAGTTCTCTTCAAACTGTAATAAGAAAAGAAAGACATATTCAGACTATTTTTTTCCATAAATTAAGTATAATTGTTAAACAAGAAAAAATTCTGAATCCATACCTCCAAACTAACTCAATCTTATCCTCATATCTGAAACAAACAAATGCTTTAAAATAGATTTATCATTATACTTCTTTCAACAAGTGTAATACATAGGAGCAATTTTTAACACTTTTTTATTTATTTATTTTGCAGTATGGTTCTTTACTGAAAGAGAACTATGATAATTTAATGAGAGATATTGTGGAAGAGGATTTAGAAACTTTAGCACATGCTAGAAGCTTCTCAGTTTCTTCAATGGCCAAGACTTTGGCAGTAAGTTCTGATAGCTCAGGCAGTTCTGGAAGTCCTGAAAGGCAAGATATATCTCTAGAGGATGTAGTGTTTACTGGCCCTCAAGCATCAATAGCTCATGAGAATACAGATCCAGATGTTTTGAGTAACAGAAGCTCTGATTCAACTCCAACACCAACTCCAATGGAATGGACCAACCCAAGGTGCTCAATGATAAGGCAAGATTCTGTCAAATCAAGTACAAGTAGTAGTAGTGGCTGTCTCTCTGAAAGATCTAGTGTAAGCACTCCAACTGCTGAACAAGTATCATTTGACCCTGAAGTTCCAGTGGGAACCCTGAAGAGAAAGCCAAGTTTAACTCCAAAAATTCCACTGACTAACACAACCCGAAGTATTGCAAAACAGTCTGAAGAAACACTTCATGTAGCTATTGGAGGGGGAGGAGAAAGACTTAGTCACAGCAGTAGTACTTGCAGTGCATCAGGAACACTTAGTAGAAACGTGGGAATGCGTTTTAGTCTTAGACGATCACAGACAGATGACAGAATAATGCTAAATGGTGTTATGAAAACATTGCACAGAAAATCTTCAACTGATGTTGTTGCACTCCCACCAAAAAAGAGAGATAAAGAAAAAGATATTGATTGCTTACCATTACCTCCACCCCCATTAGATTTAGCAAGTTCAATAGAAAGTCTTGATATTGCATTCTTACCACCCCCTCCTCCGGAAGCTTTCAGAGGTAGTACCACTAGTCTGGACTCTCTGCCACCACCACCTCCACCACTTCCTCTTACAGAAGAATCTAGCTGGCCTAGCACTTCAAGTCTTAATTCTTTACCACCACCTCCCTCTCCTTTGATGACACCAACAAGAGAAAGAGAAATATTGTCAAGTCCAAACTCACCACCTAATGGAAAGTTTCAAGAAATGCCATATGTTCCACCAAAACCAAGAAATGGTCAACGTCGTTTGTCAGAAGCAGACTTAATGCAACAGTCTCCTCTTCCCTATCTAGCAGAACTCAAATTAGGTCAAGGTAGCCTTTCTCGCACATTTACCAAAACTCAACAAAGATCAAGAATTAGTGTTGATCCAGTGCAGACTAGCCACCAGGTAGCAGCATCCAAAATTTCATCAGAAGGCTCTAGGGAAACAACTGGTGCAGCAATGGCATATTCTTGTCCAAAGTCTGATAGACGAGCAAGTGCACCAGCAGTACCGATGACATTAGAAATTATTCCTGTTTTACCAAATATTAGTGCTCCTCCTCCCCCACCACCACCACCTCCTCCACCACCTCCACCTTCAACACTCACTCTTCCCCCAAAGAAATACAGGATACAAGAAAGGCCTTCACCACCTAGAAGAAGTGATAGCACAAAACTTACAGCAGGTTGTTCTGGCCTTATGAGAAGAACACAAGCACCAGCAACTCTTCCTGGACAATCAGCTGCACCGATGTCATGTCCTCCGGAATCTTTTCTGCGAGATCTCCAGAGAGTTATGGTAAAAAAGTGGAAAGTAGCTCAGCAATTATCTGTTGACTTAACAGCAACTCCAAATCAGATTCTTGGTTTTCGTGATCCATGCTATCTTCCACCAGCAAACCATTCTCAAACAATGTCACCCCCGCCTCCACCTCCACCACCTCCACCACCCCACACAATGCGACCAAGGTCATCATCTCAGAGTAAGTACCAAAGGTCATCTTTAGAAGACTCAATGACGCCAAAGAAGAGACCACCTCCTCCTCCACCTAAAAGGAGTGAAACAACACAGCTATCTAGGCGATAATAGTTTTTAAAATATGGGCTCAATTTGGTGCTCTTTAGATGGTGTTTAAAATATCTGCTCTTCCAAGCTTTCTTCACCTTGTGTTGATCACTGGAAGAAGTTAGTTAAAAATATAAAGCCATTGTATTCAGAGCTTTGAAAATAGGATTGCCAGACTTTTCTATAATGTGGATTTTTTTCATATGATTAAATACCATGCTTTTGTACATTGTTTTCATGCGAAAGGTCACAGGTATAGAATACCAAGACTGTTGCATAAGAAGAAATCACAGTGTTCATTCAGATGTTAAGTTTTTTAAAAACCATAACCATTTATCTTTTCACTATATTTAGATGCATTTGGATTTTCTCCAAAACCATTATTCATTAGTATCAATTTATTTTACATACATATGTTTTTACATAAAGTTTATTAATATAGTTCATATGCTACACAAGGAAAAATGAATTATATCTAAATTTCCAGTATGTTACATTTGCAATCCAATTGCAAGGATCAAGATATGGGACACTGAAAATATGTATAAAATAAACTCGTGCATGTTAAAGTAAAACTTTTTCCCCTAACAAAAATCTTTTAATTAGAAGTTGTAATGAATAACTTTTTTGTAAATATATTATATACTTTAATTTCTTATTAAGAAGTGTTTTGTATTACTATGATTTAAATATTACTGGATCAGTTATTCATGCTTAAGCATAGTAAGCACTGTTTAATATGCAAACTAGATGTTAAAATGCAGTTTTCAAAAATGTTTCTGTAGAATGTAACAATATTTCATTTTTTTTTTCTTTTTTTTTCTTTTTTAAAGTTTTTTTGTCTTATTATTAAATAAAAAATTAGCTGATGTGAATTTATGCAATAATAGTAACTGTGCAAATAATGCTTCATTAATTTACATTAGCATTCTGCCTTTTTTTAATTAAGCAAATTTCTTTATGTAAAATATACAGAGTAACATAGTTTTTTGTGTATTGAAAAAAAAAAAAAACTTTCTGCGCATTTCCTGAGTTTATGAAATGATTGCCATTAACTATCAAACTTTTCAAAATGAATTGAAATTATTAATTCAGTTATTAGTTGGGGTTTTGGTAATATTTGGCTTTGTCCTATGTGCATCCTGTTCAACATTTGCTCATATAAAACTGTCTGAAGACTTGAAATTCAGTAATCATAGAAGATACTTTATTGCAGTGCTTCTCAATAGGCAGCTTCCAGGCCACATTGAGGATACAAAGCCTTAGCAGTAATTTCCATCAGTAATTTTCATCAGTTTGAAAAATATAGGATTGTAGCCATGACAGTAAATTCACCTGGTTTAAGATAATTAATCAGCTGAAAAGTAGGTTATTTGGCAGTTGTAATTTTAATTAGATCCTAGATATATAAAGTTTTGGAGAGAAATATGATTCTCAGTTTCTTAATTGCCCATGACCTATAGTTAGATATGTTGCTTTGACTCCTTGCAAGGTAAGGAATAGCTGAGAATCACTGCTCCAGGATATGCTTCATCCAGAAAATTATGTGCAATGTGTATTATGAATCAGGTGAATCATGTAAACTCATATTATTATTAGCAAAATCAATACAGTAGATCCTCATGATGCAAATTTCTTAGGTGCAAAATAATTTTTCACTTGTTTTGATAACCAGGAGTAAAAATTATTGTATTTAATTTGAATGGTGGAATTTGGCACACTGTTCAGAACACTTTCGTGTGTATTTCAAAGATCACATGATAGAAAATGTAAACTAACCTCAGTCTTTGACTCTTACTTCCTCAATCCAGGTCCATTTTTAGAGCAAGCATAGCCTAAATTTTACATGATTACAGTTTCGAATCCAACTCTATATGGTTTTAAATGGTACAAGATAAAAAAAAATGTAGATTTTTCATTGTAATTTATAAGTGATCTATTGATATTTAATTAATACAATAAATCCTTTATTTAAGTTAAGGCTATACAACACAAAATTGCACATCTCTATTTTAAAAAAATGTATTCTTGTTTTGCCAATCAAATGTAAAATTTTATTTTATGTGATCTGGTCTATTATGTAATTTTGGAGATTCTATGTAAAATGTCCAGAAAGTATTAAAAGTTTCAAATTCAAACTGAATTGATATACCTTTGATACTTGCTGGCATACTGCCTTTTTCCCAGCCATTTTTGACAGAGGTATGGTGAACATCTCGTGACAGTAATAATACAATTTAGCTACTACAGAAGTCATCTTGTTTAATATTTTTATTCCTAAGATGATGCTGTATTGGCATACTAGTGCCAATATTTTGTTCTTGGGAGTAAAAGGATTATATGGAATACCAAGGTATTCCATATAATCCTTTTGCAGTAAATGTCATCATGATCAGTAAAAACATTAGATTTCTCTAAAGAGCTAGAAAAACTATGCATCATTAAGTATCATTCTATCAATAGAATACTTCTTATTCAGATGTCTTCATTAGTTAGCTACATTTTATCATGATATCAGTGGCTTATGTGTTCTTTTATGATTATTTCATTTCTCTTATACATTTAATAAATTTAGTCTCTCTTATTTTTCATTTGTGAAACCCTTTCATATGAGGGCTGGAGGTGGCTCAGTAGGTAGTGTGCTAAGCTTGTAATCTGCAGTTCCCAGGTTCAAGTCCTGCCTGGGCAAAATGTGATTTCATTGTTGAACTGCTATCAAGGCTAAGTTAAGGAGATAAGAAAAGTTTAGATGAAGGTTAAATAAAGGGGATTTAGCTTTGCAAAACCCACTGCCCTACTGTAGGTCAGCAGGGGACACCAATGGACTTGGAAAGGCTGCCATCCATCAAATGCGATGTACAGTTGTGGCTCCTTTTGTGGGAGAGCCATACCCTGGGTATATTAAAGAACATCTGTATGGCCTTACAGGAAAATATTACCTGTCTCCTAACTGCTGTCCGGTGGTCCTCAACCTTCTCTGAACCTTTGGGGTCCTTGTGACCTGGTCATTTAGCCCTTTGTGTGCAAAAATATTCTGCTCAGAAGTAAACCCAACCCTTTGATATGTACTGAATGCTAGCTTTTTCATTTTTGTTTCTGCATCAATTAATTTACTTTGTTTTTCCCACTTTGCCATTATAGGTATATTTTCACCCATCACAAATATCACACATTGCACAACATAAAACTTACTCTGTATATTTTTCATTTTTAAATGATTGCACTGTTCATATTAGCATCAATCTGGGTTACCAATCTTAGAACAAATTTTTTATGACCAAGAATGGAAATTTTTATATACACATTTTTCCTTGAAAACAAAATGGCTACATAGGACAAAACTGAGCAATACCTAAGTTTTCTTTATTATTTCACAAAACATAATTAAAACAATATTTAATTTTGCTTTGCTGATTTCTTGTAATAAAATTTTTTTCTATCTCTAGTGAGTCTACAAAAGACAATGATAAAGCAATATTTGTAAATGATTGAAAAAAAAACTTATTAAAAAGTGTGAAAAATAGAAAATTTATTTAAAATTATCATTTTTACAAACAGAATTTTTTATGAATGTTTATAGACCTGTCAGATTTCTGTCAATTTTTATGACATTTGGTAATTTTGGCATAAAAAATTAGCAGATGTGAATTTTTTTTTTATCCCCAGTCCTTGTCCTGTAGCCCTTTAAAGCCCAAACTCTGGTAAACAGTAGTAAAGATGAAAGAATAGCACTGTTTATATGAGTCCGTTTAAAATCTCTGCTATTATAGGCATTGAAAGGTTAGAACTCGGTTAATGATACTGTGTGAAACGTTGCACCACTGTTGTGTTGCAAACATGGTAATCCATTTTCATTGTATTGTTGCAGTTGTTTTTTGTGTCAAAAATTCATCAAACACTTGCAAACTGCTTATATAAAGTTATAACACAGCATATCTGCACCTTATGTAATACTGAAAGATATAATGTAGTGGGAAAATTGTAGTTTTGTTAGATTAAAAAATTATCTTTTATTATTTTTTTTATATTAATTTTATATTATTTTTTTTATTATAAAAGTATGAAAGAATGTTTTTTTTCCCGATTAATATGTATTTCTGTAACTTGTTTCCAAAATTCCATCTTACAACTCTAGTTGCATCCTAGCTGAGTTGAGAATGTTATAATCTTTCATTATTTTATGACAAAATAAATAGTAAAAATTATAAAATGGTTCTCAGAGGTCTCAAATAAAGATCCTGAAAATAAGAAGAAATAAAGAACTAGTCTTGTAATGAACTGATCGTGTACCCAATGTGATTTCATTGAACTGCTACCAAGGTTAAATTTTCATAACTGAATATAATTTGCAGTAATCATAGTAGTAAGGCTTCAAAAATTCACATAAGTTAAAAGTTAATTTTACACTGCTTGCTATTTGTTCTGCAGTTAACATACAAAAAAAAATATTATTACTAATATTTTACTTATGCGAGATGAGTCAATATTTTAATCTCTATAACGTTTTTTGTTTTAAATAGTAAATAAAAAAAAATTGGCAACACTAAATTTTCTTTTGTGATGGATTTTTTAAGCCCTGCTTTTGAGCAAGATGTTATTTAATGAGAGGTATTTTCCCGAATATTGTCCACAAATTTGTGACTTCTTTGTATCATTGCACTTATGTCAGTACTTTCATGTTTTTTTTTTCCAGTGCAGATAATCCATTTTGAATCATTTCTGTCACTTAGTAATAGCAAGTAGAATGTAACACACCAGTTATTGGGAACAAAATGAAAAATGTATATTCTGTATTCCCAGTATGTTAGTCATTAAGAACCATATCTTGTGGTTCATTATGCCACAGGATAATTGCATTTTATGATATTATCTTCTGTATTTGTTGTTGTTGTTTTTTTCCATGTAATGCAAAAAGAATCTTTTTTTTTTTAAGTATGAAGCTAATCTCATGAGGATAAAAATGTCTTTGATATTGTTTCATTTGTATTTTTAATTGTAAATATGTGTATAACTTATCATTAAGTATAGAGGTGTAATCAGTTTAATATTTAATGCTTTGTTCTCATATTTCCTTTGAGGTTTTTTTTATTGCATTGAATTACCTTAAATCAGAAATGAGGAAATAGATGATTTAAAAGTTTTTCATGCTGCAAAACTTCAGATTACAGGTATGTGAAATACAGAAAAATCGCAATTTATTATGAGTTTGAAAATGTACTTTTTTAGTAATTTTGAATGACTAAGCAGACATTTACAATATATTACTGGAACTAGGTGCTTTTAAGCACGTTTTTTAAGTGGCTACAATAGTGTATATAATCATATAAAAATCCCGCAGAACAAAACTGCATTGGTCTGGCAAATATAATTTTCTGTTGCCCAAGTTAATTCGTTTTATGCCACCCTACTTTAATTGAAATGTTAATGTATAAATCATAAGAAAATAATAAGCTTTCAGATTTATTAAATACCGTATATTTATTAACAAACCTGAATATAATATTCAAACTAAAATTGATTTTTTTTTTTTTAGTTTCTTCTTATTTTAAGTGTCATATTCAATTCAGGTAACACAAGCCTGATTGATCATTCTTGGAGTTTTGATGATTTGAAATATTTTTAGATTTCATTTAATTTGAGGAACTCCAGTTCAGGAAACTTAAATGGGTAGAATCAAAAGCAATGGCAAACACAATTGATATGCCAAGTGCAAAGCTGTTTTTTTTTTTGTTTGTTTGTTTTTTTAATTAACTGAAAAATAATCCATCATTAGTAAAGAATCACAGGATAAGTCCTGTAGACATGGAACTCATGAAATGATGAGCTGAAAAAAAAAATGGTTTTGCCATGAGTGGGATTCGAACCCACGTCTCCAGGAAACATGCCTGTTATGCTAGACCACTACACCATCAATGGCTAACTGTTTCTCAGCTTAGTGACTTTATAAGCTTTCCGGATTTTTTTTTTTCCCAGCTCATTTCATAATCTATCATATTTCAAAATTATGCAGCATAAGCAACTGCTTTGAATGCATGTATGATCAGTCTGGTCTTGTAGATATGGGGAGAAGTACAATCATTTATAATAGACCTGTGATCATTTTTAGTGCATGACATTTTTTTTCTCTGCCTCATATGGATTAAATAAAATGTTGTTAAGCATATGTTAACATTTCAAAATTGCTAAGTATATTTGTTAAATAAAAAATAAATAAATACCCCCTCAAGCAGCTGCTTGCCACAGAGGTCTGACAGGAGCCTGTCAGTTTACATGCCACAGTAGATCTGTGAGGTTGGCAATACCTCAGCAGAAAAACGACACATACATCCATGCCTTACCCGGGACTCGAACCCAGGTCCCTTAGATCAGTAGCCAAGCATGCTAACCACTCGGCCATGGGATGGCTAAATATATGTTAACAAAATTCAGTTTAAAATGCAAAATGTACTTCGTACTATTTTCATATTCAATTATGATCAGCACAAACCTAATCATTACCATGATGCCCTACGAAACTGTTTGTAATGTTTCTTCTAGGCAGGTCCTGGAGTAAAAACATTAGTAGGTAGTAATGTGACATTCACTTAATCGGATGAGTAAAATTTAGGATCTGAAATGTGTTTATTAGAAATCTTATGTAGTCAAAAACTTGCATTCATATGCCAAACAACTTCTTTCCATGTAATAATTTTCCTTCTGTAAAGTGGGAAAAATAACAGAAATATATGAACATACAGATAACTAGCAAGTATTCTGATTGCATGAGTTATAATGTCAAGACTCTGCAGACTGGTTTCAAATTGGAACAAATACATAAAGGATAAAATAACCAAAAAAAAAACTTGAAACTTTTGTTGTTACAGAAATTTTTCAAGTTCTGCAGTCATATTTTGTTTATGTATTAGTCTTCCTTTTAGACATATTTCTATGTGAGAGCACATGCAGTTTGCAGCTTACACAGCCTACTTCAAGATAATATAATTTAATAAAAAGATCTTTTAACACATATGGAAAATAATGTTTTAATGCTTTGAATCAATATACTTGGGGGGGGGGGGAATACATTTTCTCAAAAGGCAATAGTTTCATTGGTTGGGCAAAAATCATATTGTACCTTACTGTACACTTACTAAGATATATATAAAAAAAAGCTGCTAAACAGCTTCTTCCCTCTATTGCCATACAAGGGTTTTTATCTCTACCTAAATGTGCTTAGTGTCCAAATCTGCAGCACTGGATCAAAGTGAGATTATTCTGCTTTCAACTGGAAAACGGACTTTATTGGTGTCAAAAAAAAATTCGAACCAAATTTATTAAATGGAATTGCAAAAAGCCACAGATAGTTTTCTAACATAATATATTCTAAATCGATAGTATAGATGGAAAATTTTCTTAATGAGTGCATATTTTCATCATTTAATAAAACCTTAATTAACCAACTATCTGTTATCTGACTATTAGTTTAACTAATCCAAGTTTCTTCACCGCTGTCTTTTGGTGGCATGCACATAGTACCACATAATGCTAGCATTACTTTTTCCATCATCCCTCAATGCGGCATAAAACCCCAAACAACCAACCTATCATCTCACAATGCTATTGCTAACTCCGAAAGATGAGAAACCTGGATGTAAACAAACTACGTGGCTCTTTTGGCTGGCTACTGCACAACCAAACAAGCTAGTGAGAACTATGCTATAAACTATAGCCAACTAATGAAAGATACAGGCTGGGACCTTTACCCTAGATATTAACATTCTTAGTGATATTTCTTAGCATCGTGCTTTTGTGCTATAGAAAATTCACGTTTATTCAACAGACCGAATTAACGTGGTCAATTCTGATAACGTTGTGCTTTAGACATCGAAGTTGAGTCTAACTGAAGTAAATGATAAAGAAATACAGCTGTAGTTTTTAGTGATTAAAAATGATAAAGAAACGAAATTCCCATGAAAGGAGAAATTATGTTTAAAATTTTTACTGTTTTTTATCTTTTTGGAACGTAGTGTTATACAAGAATTTATTTGCCAAATCCTTTCCAAAAGTATTAAATTCGACATAAATATTAATTTCATTATCATTACAAAAAATTTTTAGTAGTTAGAGCAGTAGGTAATTAAATTTAAGTGAAATTATCCGTATGCATTGGAGATGGGCACATAATTCAGTAAGATGCAAAAAATATCTCCGTATGCATGCTTCGGGCATCGTTGACCCTTGCTCTTTTAAAAATCCAATATTTGGTAACTACGGGCAACAAAAACTTTTGAATTCGTTCTGTTTCATGGAACTATTCATAGAATAATTTGCAGCGTATTGAGTTCAAAAGGTCTGAATTTTTAGAATGAATATAGCACCTAAACCAAAGAAATTGTGAAACTTTTATATGCATAAGAAATAAAATGTAATAGTAGGTTCGTTTAAGAACTTATGCTGCTGTACTTGAGTGATAAAAAAGCATTTTATGACGGTTTTCTGTAGCTTTTAAGAAAGTTTGAATTTCAGTACCAAAAGGAAAAAATGAGGATGATATTCTCATATTCCCCGTTTAAATGTGCCTGTAAATGTGATAAGCTACCATCGACGTTTGCTCCTCCGAACGGACTGATAAGTAGAGCTTATCATGATTCCAAAGAAACATATCTCTCGTTTTTGGTCGAACCTGTGTCACACATTGGCCTGATTTCCAATGCTGTCTGTGTTTGATATTTTTTATATTTCTACAAAATTCTCACAAGTAGTGATGGTAGCATTGCTTGCTGAGATTGTTTTAAAAAAAATGCTTAAAGTATCGAATGGACGCATTTTCTGTGTTGAATAAAGATATCACATGAGTTGATATATAATTTTAGCCTTTTTTTTTAAAGAAAAGACATATTTCAAAACTTCTTTTTTTTTGGCGAAGAAAATTGTGTATTAGTAGCATAAGTAGTTAAATGTGTTAGAGCAGTGATTCCCAACGTTTGTCAACGCTTCCATGAAAGCCGATCGAACATTTGGAAGATGTAATTTATATCCCATTTTATACAGATAACTTCCAGTTGTATGTCTTGTTAGAATTCTCATAACATGGTTCTGCTTCGTTAAAGACTATTGCTAGTCTTTTAACAAGCAAGTGAACATAGTTACTAAAGTGTTGGGAACCACTGTTTTAGAGTATATGAAAAGAGTTAAGCTTTTAATAAAGGAGATAAATTGGCTGTTGATAGCTACTGTTGTTGATTCTGAAAGTCAGTTAAAAATGTTACCGAATTTGGGGTATCTGTGTAATTTGGGGTATCTGTGTGTACCGCAAGGGCCCTAATGTTGATGGCCCTTGCGGTAGAATAGTCGATGGAAAATAAAAAAGATTCATCCGTCTAGCTTTTGTATTGATTGCTAACTGCCAGTTATGAAGTGTATATACATCTTATATATATATATATACGATCATGCCATTATTGTAAAGCTATTCTCAAACCCATTGCTGTTTTGACAAATATTTGAAGTTGATCCTGTATAGTAAGTACACTAGTAGTTTTCTGCGCAAATCCTGGTAACGTGAAACATGAATAGAGCTTATGCAACCTCACAGCTATGAAAAAAGAGCTTCTTGCGTCAATAAACAAATGTTGCCACATCAACATACTAATGAAGGCTTCTGAATCTATAGCCATCAATTGCTTACTGCTAATGAGTTGCGAACCACTGAAATGTACAGCACACATGCCAACAAACTTGCTTCTTTTCTCTATTTCCTCTTTTAAAATTTAACATATCTACCTTTTCAGTGTGCTTTCTGAAAAGTTTAAGTTCTCTTTAAAGAAGATTTCAGTAGCATTAGGACGATGATTCTGAACCAATATAATTGGTCTTAGAAAAATTCAAAAAATATTTTCCTTGTTCAAATTGCGTTTTTAACGCTGAACTGTTGTGATCACCTGCTAAATGAATGTGCAATCGATGTAATTGTGTGCCCACATCTATTGAACTTCGGAAGACCTGTAGGATGCGTGGTTAATAATCATTAAACTTTTCATGAAATTGGTCACCAATGTGATTTCTTAGTTTAAAAAAAATGCATCCCTCAAACAGCTGTTTCTCATAGAGGTCTCACAAGAATTTCAGTAATACGACATAGAGAAGGTCTGTGGAAAAGGTGAGACCTCGGCAGAAAACCAACACAATAAAAGATCCATAACTCTAACTAGGGCCTTTTGATTCGCATCCAAGCACCCTAACCATTCTGCAACTGAATTTAGATAAATATAAACCAAATATTAAAAAAAATTCTAGTCATAAATTAACCGTTTTGTTGCCCAAAAAAACATTTTTCGTTAAAATCTGCTGAAATAGGTCTTTGTAAACTTTTAAAAAGAATCAATACATCGTAATAATATCTCGATGCTATTTGTCACTTTGCCATTCGTACTTCCCAAGCACTTTGGTAGTGTGGTTTTAAAATGAACTTCCTGATTTAATAACTTTTTGCAGTGTCGTTTTGTATTGAAATAAACTAGACAAACTCTGCAAAAAAATCATGTAATAATCATGCAACAAACGAGTTATCTTGGAATAAAAATGGCTAAAGAAGAATATGCATGCATGCAAAACGCATGAAAATAATAAAATGTACTGTCCGCAACTTTTTCGAACAAATCTAATTTTTATCTATGGTATTAATAGTAAAAAGTAAACCTGGTAAAGTGTTCACATAAATAAATGCATCTTGGTTAATATGATATCCATAGGTTATTAATTTTCAAAAGAAGTGAAAGAAGGAAAACCAAATATTAATTTCGACACAAAATGTGAAATTATGTGCTTTTAAGTAAAATAGTTAAAATTGTGCAATTAGGGTTAAAAGGGGAAAAAAACCGAGCAGACAGTGATTAATCTGTATGTGTTCTTGGAATTTTATCCTATGTCAGAATTTACTCGTCCCGTTGCGTTGTTGTTCATTGATTCGAAGCCTTCATCTATATGTTCTTCATTCATTAAAGCTCCCTTGCCCATTGAGTGCTTTCAACATTTTGAACGAAGACCCCGAAGAGACAGACTAAGTGTGTATTTGTATGTATGTTCATATATCATGTTGAAGTTGTTCCCTCATAACAGATATTGTACACGTTTAAAGAGAAGTGCAAATTTATGTAAACAGGCCATGTTGATAAGTAGCACACAGTTGGAATTCTGAGTTGTAATACTATGAATACAAACTGAGAATTTGGAGAGGCCACGTGTACGAAAATATTGTGCTGATAAGCCTGTTGTGTGTTGATATTTGTTAAATAAAAGTTTAAAATTTTAATTCTCTTGTTTTTCCATAAATGTACTATTTCTATTATGTTGCCCACCATTGAAATTGCATCATCAACTTGTCATCCGTATACGTATTGTAGGGGACACCGATGGACTTGTAAAATTATATTGCCGTTCGTCAAATATGACGCTAAGCCTTGTCTCTTTGTTCGGGATAGCCATTCTGTTACACGTTAAAGAACACGCTGGATAGCCTTGACTGGAGGCTACCATCTGTCTCCTATTTATGTCCATAGTTGATTTTCAGATCGCAAAGGCTCTAAACCTCATAGGGAGTCTATCGAATTGGAGGAATGTCGAATATTCCTCCAATTCGATAGGGATAATTTATAGATATAATTGGGAACAGATGGAGCATCTCATCCAGATCTTCCATGGGGTTTCTAACGAGCACAGCGTGTGGCTTTACTAGACTGGGGTCTACATGATTGGCTACATCATTTCCAATCCCATCGTTGGCTCCTTTCTCAAGAGATGCAGAATGGGGTTGGAGAAAAATCTCATTACAACGTAGTGATCCAAATGAGGGTACATATGTACTTGGTGTGATACCTACCGAGCGAAACCCTCATTAAATGAAAGAAGAAATATATTATTTCCATAGCTGGTATTCAAATGTTTAAGCAAAGAATTTCAATGGGAGTGGTTTCACCACCTAGTTGTCTAAGACTGTCTAGATTGGAAAATTGTCTTAATTGGTAAAGACATAACTGCGCTTTCAAATATAGTGGTTGAGTTAGGTTGTTTTATCTCTGAGCAGCACTTTTTTGCTCAAAATGGGCTTGAATGACCAGTGTTTTGCGGAGAAAAATCTCACCGCTAGCCCAGGTGAGACTCTAACCTGGGAACTGCAGATTACGAGCCTGGTTATTAAAACAATGTATGCAGTTTTTTAAGCCATAAAATAGTTTAATGTTACCGTCTGAAGCCCATTATGCGGCTCAAAAGATTTTCGGCTATACACGTCTATAGCAACGAATGTGGGAGTCATCGACGATGAATAACATGATTTAGCAGCATTGGATAATGGGGTATGACTACCGGCAGCTGAATGTGGAAGAAAATGTTAAAACCCCCCTGAAAACGTTAAAAATCTGGTGAAAAAAAAAATAGAAACGTATGCACAATTTGAAAGAAAACACAACTAAAAACCCAGAAAATAATATATATTGACAGCGTTCCAGTCAATCCTGAAACTGGAATTCTTTTGGGGAATACCTGAATGGCAGATGTAATAGGAGCTCATTAGCAGCGAACCGCCTTGGGCAAAAATTGAATAAATTTCAGTGCCTCTGAACAAGGCAAAGGAGAGCTTATACATCCTATCGTTCTTTTTCTGGACCTATTTGTAAAGGAGACCTCGGCCTTCTTATCATCAGGTCCACGGGAATAGTTTCGTCGGTGGGAGCAAGTGTTAATTGAGAAAACTTAGAATTCTGGCTGAGTAAACTGGAAATCGACGGATGTCCTAAAGTGGTCCAGTGATGGTAGAAGTCGCTAATTTCGTGAAGGGTTGAGCTTGAAAGTGGGGCCTGAAGTTAAATTTTATGGAAACTTATGTTTTATGTGTGTGATTTGTGTTAATTTGGGGGAATGTAAATTAAAAAAATGTGAGAAATAGATTAAAAAGCTACCAAGCAGAGCAGAAGTGGAAGCTTGCAGTGGGATCCAGTCAAAGACGTCTCAGCCAATGAGAAGAGAGGAATTTTGGTATTGGCTGAGCGCTGAATCCAAGATGGAGGCAAATTTAGCTAGAAGTGGAAGCCGAAAGAGGAAATGGATTTGCAAAATTAAAATAGGAGCCTAATAAAGGGATTATTTGAAGAGAGGGAGATATTTTTTAACTAATTGTAGATAATCCCAAACAGTAAAATAATCTAATTGTGGGCTCTTTTCCAAGGCAGTTATATAGAGGTCCTGATAGTTGTGCAGGATAAGGCCAGTAGGCGAAGTTTTTTTAAGTGATTTTAGTGAGGAGAGAACCTCCCATTCCGAGGAGGCTAATTTGGGATTTGCTAAAAATTTTAGGAAATCGATGATATCTTCGAATGTTTCAGTGAATTCAGGGCCGTCAGGTTTTTGAGTGGGCTTTGGAATTGTGGCCTGATCGATCATAAAATTTTGAATATTGTCGATGAGGGATGACATACAGGAGTAATTAGAAGCTTTTTTTTTTTGGGGGGGGGGGGTCCTCTTTAGGGGGTGAGTCAGGTGGTGAGGGGGGATTTTTCCTTTTTTGATTAGTGTTGTCATTATTCCTGGTGGAATGGTTGCTACAGGGGAGAAATTTCGACATGGGGGAAGAGAGTACTTACAGAAGCGGATTGGTCAGTAGTCTTCTGTGGTACCATGGCGTCCTGTGGAGGTGCAGAGGGTATGTCCAATATTTGGGTGGGTTGTGAAGCTGTAGCTTTCTGTCGATATTTGAAAGAGTCACAGTCCTTTATGAGGTGTCCTGAAGATTTGCACCACTTGCAGAGGAGAGTGACGCCTGGGTAGAATATTGTGGCCGAATAATTTTCAATTTGTAGAAAATTTGGGATTTTTTTTTTCCATCTCTAGGTGCACTATTCGAGTTCCCGTTTGGATTGATTCCAAACCCGGTATTCCGAGATGCTCGTCGGCTATACTGGTTGCAGTTTCAAAGGGTCCAACAAGGGCTGCAGCTACAGCCTTATTAATGATGAAAAAAGGCAATTTAGAGATGTAGACCTTCTTAGTTGGAAATCCTAGTCGAATTGCTTCTACTTGATGACCATTGAAGAAGTCTGGGCGGAGGGCTGCAAAATTATCAGCGCCGGTGTCTGAAGAGAAGATGAGTATGGAGGTTGAGTTGATTTTCTGGGCTATGGAGATGGCAGATGGTTGCACATGATTGGCAGTAAGAGTCACAATAAAGTCATAAGATAATCCAGGGTGTTTCACTCGAAATGAACGCTTTAAACGAACATCATTCTTGTAATCCATAATGCAGTAAAAAAAAAACTAGAGAGCGATATCCAAAACACGTCTAGTTCCTTCGAAATCCGAACTTGGAATCTCCAAAGGAGAGCTACATAGAAATAAGTCTGATAGCATTAAACGAACAGATATGGAAGATATATGATTATGAAAGCTAGCCATAGAAAATATGGAAATTGGAATATACTGAAAGAGGAAAGTGAAGAAAGAAGTTTTGTAGAAAAAACGTCCTTTGAGGGAAAAATTACGAGATTAGACAAAAGTGAAGAGGGAATCTTGAAACACAAGTAGCAGGTAGTCAAAAGCCTGGGAAAGTGCCAAAAATGAAAGTAAACTGTCTCCTACAAGTAGTGGTGTCACCCGAATTTATTAACAATCGGTTTCCATACCGAGGGGTGGGGGGGGGGGTATCGGCAATTTAGTTTGTTAGACACTGGTACCACATTCTGGGGGGCAGTGAATCCTCCCCTTGGAATAACTAACTTTAACTACAAAAGTTAGTTTATTTTGTCAGAATGATGCGCCGAAACGTTTCATGAACAGCGCAGCTTCCAGTTTCCGGAAACCGGCATAAATTTAACAACCGGTTTCCGGAAACCGGCTGGGTGACACCACTGCCTACAAGAATAGCTCAAGTGATTGGTGCTGAATGCAGCAGCATACCAAGAAACTTCTAATTGGAAGAGGGGGATTTTGACGTGCTTAAAACATGATTTTCAGACTTCCTTGGAAAATAAGTCTTTATAAGCATTCTACTCTTGAGGGTTTTACATTACCTTGGTGTGACACTGTCAACTGAGACCAAGAATCGAGTGTTCAACTGGATTTGGGATGCATTTTCCTCCACCTTCGCTATGATGACTGATTATCAAATGTTTCCAAAGGAAACAGACATCTAAAAATATTGCTGTCTTTTATTCGTACTGTAGAATTGGTGAAGATTGCTCGATGTATAGCAGGCAAGGATTCAGCAAATGATTTCGGTAGGAAGACAAGTGACTGTGCTGAGCTGGGAGCTGACTGAAACAGTTTCCATGGTCGAGTGGTTAGCATGCTTGGCTGTTAATCAAAGGGACCTTGATTTGAGCTTCAGATACAGCATGGATGTTTGTTTTTCTCCTGAGGTCTGAGCTTCCTCACAGACCTATTATGGTGTATAAAGTGAATTTTTTTTATTATAAGTTGTATGTTCACATCTGTTTTCGATTCCATTCTGGTTCTAATCACTCCTTTTGAGAACGTTATCGCAAAATTGTGATAATTTCGGAGATCTTTTAGCCAATGCAGTTTTTTTTATACCAATATTAGCCGTCCCGTGGCCGAGAGGTTAGCGCGCTTGGCTGCTGATCTTAGGGACCTGGGTTCGAGCCCCGGGTAAGGCATGGATGTATGTGTCGTTTTTCTGCTGAGGTCCTACCATCCTCTCAGACCTACTATGGCATGTAAACTGACAGGCTCCTGTCAGACCTCTGTGGCAAGCAGCTGCTTGAGGGGGTATATATATATATATATATAATATGAACAGGAGATATGAAGGAGAGAAACTATGGGGGAGATATGAAGGAGAGAAACTGATGGGTATCATTCGATTGCATGCAACCCAACAGCTGCAAGGATTAACTGAAATAGGCCAGAAAACATGAGAACGAGGATCAATGGCACTTACTAGTCCTAACTGAAGAATTCAGCAGAGCAACTGAAGACTGATAATCTGGAGAGAAAAAAGGTCACACCATCCGTCTGTCAAACATTGTCAAGAGAGACATATGGACAGGCTCGGTAAGTGAGGGAAACAACATTTGGTACCATTAGCAACATAACGCTTATAAAATATCTGAAACAGGGCGTCAAAAATGGACTTTGTATTAGGGTGCAAGCATAGCTTATTTGACCTTGTGGAGCGTAGTGTTATATACGATCTTTGCCAGAAGTTTTATGGGTGGTTGCACTGATCTCTATGTTTCCTACCAGCAGAACAACGGCTCACAGGCCCTCGAACATGTGTGCGATCTTATACAGATGCAGAAACGGACAATTTGATTTTTCAGAATGATAATGCCTGTTGCCACAGAGCTCGATAAAGAGCTGGAATGAACATCAGCCATATGAAGTGGTCAGCATGTTATTCCTACCTCAATCCTGCTGAGCTCTGTGGTAATTAGGAGAGAAAAAGGATGATTAAATGTTCTCGGCAGATAAAAGATTAATATTAACACGGATAGTATGCGAGGAAAAAATATTGTATTAACACAGAGTAGGAAAAACAATATCTGCATCCGCAAAACTCCCCCCCCCCCCGCCCTGCCAGGGGCAATAGGGCTGGAAGGCCTTGACAGGAGGCTACCATCTGTCTCCCAACAACTGTTACAGTGGGTCCCCCTCCCCCAACCTTTTCAGAGCCTTTGGAGTGCTTGTGACCTAGCCATTTAGCCTATGATGTGCAAAAAAGTGCCACTCAGAGGTAAAACAACCCTCTTCACAATATGCTGCTTAAACGAGGATGCCGACTCCTTGCCTAACATCATTACTTACAAAGAATATGTAAGGAGAAGAATGAAAGGCTTCTTGCATCCGGAGCTGAGTCGCTGCAAAAGAATGATTAATTTCTATTTGAAAGTATATGCAAAACGAAACTTTGATTGGAATTAATAATATATTTAATGAGAAGGGAAGATACTGAAAGAATGAAACATACGACGAAAAATGATTTCAAAATGAGGGTTTAGAGCAAATCATTTTATGAAACAGCTTTCAATCAAAAAAAGACTAAAACGTATTCAATTCAGTAACAAAAGAAAACCAACCTACAGAATTATCACCTTAACTTTATATGCAACTGAAATATATCTATTAAATATTAAAACATTAGTTATGCAGAATATTTCTTTACCTAAGCCACCATTTCTGATAGAGCTTAAAAGAAAATTACCGTTTACAAAGAAGTTAACATTACTGTAACAATAATAATCTGCATCACTTTTATAACAAAAATACTTAAAAAATTTCATTATATATATATATATACTTAAAAAAATAAATACCCCCTCAAGCAGCTGCTTGCCAGAGGTGTCTGACAGGAGCCTGTCAGTTTATATGCCATAGTAGAAGGTCTGTGAGGGTGGAGGACCTCAACAGAAAAACGACAAATACATCCATGCCTTAACAGCAGCAAAATATTAACCAAGTAGGTAACAGACACCAAACTCTTCGAATGGCTAACAGATTTCCATTGTGTAATGTACAATGATATCTTCAGACCCAAAAGCACAATGAGATTTTACTAAAGAAAACTTTGAAATATACATTGCCTTTATTGAAGATAAATTGTAATTTTCGGTTGTATTGTTCAAGGTGTTGTAAGATCATTTCTCTAATCTAAAAATTTCTTAATCTAATCTAGTCTTCATTTAAAAGCACACTACACGTGCTACCTGAAATGGAGCTCCTGCTGAGCTCCGTTTGTGGTTTAAATGGGCAGCCAGATGTACACGTTGTGAGGGCGCCATCTTCACTCTTCGAGTTGTTTTTGTTTTGTAAAAATGCAGAAGTACAGAAGTAGTTTTTCAAATGCAGTCTTCCTTACCAGATGCATGTGGTTTACCTTAGGCCTTACCGCCATATTGGCAGGCGATGACTTGTAACGTGTCAAGCAGTACTTTATCTAGCATTAATAAGTGACTGATGCTACAGTTGATTATCAGTTTTTCATAATTAGCGATTAATTAAACTTTCGTTATCATAAAAGTTAACGCTTGTGGCGGACTTCTTTTCGTACCGCATACTCCTGTCATGCTCCTGCCGCAGAAGAGTAAGCGCCTGCATGCTGTGATTCCAAGGAGTCTTCCTCACCACAATCGCAAAACAGCAGGGGATATGGATTATATTTTCAGCATATTTGCAATTCACACGAAAATTGCATGAATTTACTATCTTATCATTTCTTTATAATTACAAAATTGAAAAAGAGTTGTTGTAGCCAACTTCTCATGCTATGATCTCGTTGAAAATACATGATATTAAATAAATTTTCTTAGTTCATTTCTTAAAGTTTCTGTATTGTTTTTATTTTAATTACATTCATTGCATATAACACAGCAAAAAATTAAATAATCATGTCAAAAAATTTGATCGGATAAATTTGTTGAACATAGCAAAAAAAAAGTTGAGGGAGGGAGCTGGAGGGGTTAGTAAGGAATGTTGTGCTATAGTGCCTATAAGTATATAATGTGGCAATCGTCTATAGCCCAGCCATTAAAAAGTGGTCCAAATAATGGTCCCCTACCGACAGGGGGACTTGAGTCGCATCATAACTTCGTACATGCACAGTGAAAAGATATTGATATAGTACCGTTTTATGTCAAATTACTCCACCACAAGTAGTTCTAGTTAGGAAAAAGTAGTTCTACAAAAAAAAAGATATCGCGAAATATTATGAGCATGAAAAAACATGATACTCTATAAGCAGCTAAAATGTTTCATTAGTTTCCCCCAGAAATTTAAATATTAAGAATTAGCTTACATAATAAAAAATTGTTTAATTGGGGTAGCATCCTCACAAAGTAGTTGGTAAGTATAAAGTCATTTAGCAAATTAATCCATAAATCTTTGTGAAAAGATTTATATTATTCGTTGTGAAAAGATGATTAAGGTATAATATATGATAGAATTAATCTATTGTTAAGCTGTCTAACATATCCTGCTGTTATCATAGTGGTTGATATTATCATAGTATTGATCGTTTATAGAAGTTTCAGGGCAGTTGTAAATTTCAGTGTTGCTATGTTTAACGTTATGAAAAGGAGAGAATTATATAGTTTATATTTGCTCGTATTTAACCTCACATGACATTTAATACAATTTCAAGTACAACTTGTTGAATACTGTGTTGCCATAAGAAATTCAGTTCGCCGTGGCTAAAATATAAAGTGGCAAGGGCATGATTTGGTGATTTCTCTTCTGTATACCGTAATAATAAACTAAAATACTAGGTTTTTTTAATTTTTTACAAACGATGCATGATTAGATATTCGAAATTAGGGTGGTGGAAACGAACGTCCTGAAGTTTTCCTAGGAAACAATTAATTCACCTCTTAGACCCAGGGTGGGTGGGAAATTGCAATTGTTTTGTTTTCAGCAAAATTTCTTTATAGAGATAAACTTTTTTTGCATTGGACAGGTATTGATGAAATATTATGATTTTCCCTTTCCTAGTCTCCCAGAAGCTATAAAATGCGCCCTCTAACTGTCGAAAATTTTCAAAATTCCAAATGAATATTGCAAACGATGTATCAATGCTAGAATTTTGATGATGGAATATGAAGGTCACGTTTTACCATTGGCAATTATGAGTTGACCACTTAGACCCAAGGGGGTGGAAAAATGCAATTTTTTTGGTTTAAGAGAATATTGTTTCTTTATAGAGATAAATTAAAAAATCGTTTGGTGTTGCAGAGTTATTGATGAAATATCACGATTTACAAAGTTAGAATTAGCGTGATCCTCTATCAGTCAATCATGCACAATTCACTATATATTTATTATTACTACACGATTTGAATTATTACTGTGAATATAATAAATTATTACTGTGAATATAATACTCTATGCATTAGCAGCAAAAGAAATTTGATGCCAAAAAGATGCAAAAAAACATGACTTCCTTTCTCCCGATTAACCTGTTCAATCTATTAAACTCGTCTTATTGATAATCAGTGCCACGAGCATAGCATCTGAGTAAAAAAATTTTCATGTCCTTGAATGCCAAGCACTCAGCATCATTGCGTTTTCCTCTATTTTATTCCTCGTGTTATTTTGCTTTCATCCTTCTGGTTTTTCATCTGAACGTTACAAGGGATTTTCAGCTGTCTTTCTGATTTTTTTCAAATTGATATAGTTCATAGTTGTTTTAAAGACTGATTGTAAAAGGTATCGAATTTCTCTGCCAGAAGAACGAAGGCAATCAAAGACGCAAGGATATACACACGTGACCCAGCTTTCTTCCTCACCTTGCTCACGTAGCTTCAGGGCACGGGGTTCTGAGGGTAATTCAATTTGCAGTCAGTTGTCTAACGTGGGAGGTGGGGAAAGGGGAGTCCCATCCATTTGAAATCGCACACACCCTTTGATCACGTGATACGTAGCTTTTGTGACCTTTGATCTTCAACTCCTGTTCCTTTGTTTTTATATCATACGCATCTGTTCTGAACCGACACATCGGAAAACAACATATCACCATCTTTAAGAATACAGAAAATTAAAAAATTGCGCATTAAAAATTTTTGGTTTTGAAAAGATCACACTTTTAAAACCGAACTTAGAAAGCACTCAATGAAAACCTATGAAGACAACATGGTTTGTTTGTCATAGTGGTCCGATATAGGGAGAGTCTAACATCATTCCTTAAAAACTGGACCATTTTGTAAAAGGGACCTTGGCCCCTATATCGTCTGGTCCACGAGAAAAATTTTTCTGTGTGCGTCAAAAAGTAGGGACCAGTACAGTGAAATGCTAGCGACCCTACATGTTGGCGATAGGCTTTTGGCCGCAGGCCGCCTAATAATAAAGGAGGTGGTTGAAATTTCATGCCAAGAAAGTACTACGTCGTAGTTTTGAGGCAAGGGGGTGAGGAGGGGAGTGATTTGGAGTAAAATTCTTCTGGGAGTGAAAATTGTAGCGTGTGTGATCACTGTGTGGCCCACGTTGGCCGGAAGTTGGTAAGAAGGGTGCAAGGTAAATATTCAAAATCGCCCCTAATTTCTTACAATTAAAGATGGCCTAAAATGGTCTGCAGATCTGAAAATTTCTGATTTAGAATATGCTGATGATTTAGCTCTTTTGGCAAATGATGTTCATGAGATGAACTCTTTCATTCGAGCTGTTGATGAGACTGGTAATATAGTAGGTTTGGTTATAAACAGAGAGAAAACTAAAGTGATGAAAATTGGTCAGGCAGATGGTTTGCCACCACTAGTAATCATTTTTGAAAAAGGGTACTTTGTGAGTTGTAGTCTATTGTTACAGAGTATAATTATGTATATATATATTATTTTTTGAAAACATCAATACAATTGCACTAGGGAAATAAGGTGGTGCAGTAATGTGTCCAAAATGCTTCTTTTTTGTCCCTGTAATGGATCTTTTTTGTCCCTTTGGATCTTTTTGGCATCTGGATCTTTTGGTGTCCAATGGATCTTTTGAGTAGGAGGTGTCTGCAGGAAGGAGAGTCATATTCCACATTGAGATGGAGAGTCTGCAGGAATTTGGAAGGTTAAAGGATTTTGCCAGTACTTTGTATGAAATGGGCCAGAGCCCTGAAATGTGATTTTGCCTTTGTATGGGTGGAGTATAGGATGGTCTGTAAGGTAAATATGGTGACTCCAAGTGTAGCAAGTTTGTGATAGAGGGTGTGTCTTTGTGTGTTTTAGATTTGACAGTGTAGTAGGTAGTGGGGGATATCCTCTATCACTTGGCAGTTTGGGCAGAGTGCAGAATGTATTTTTCTAATTATAAATTAGTCTTTGTTGATGTTCGCTCTGCCAGTTCGGAGTCTGTGTATTGCTGTTTGGGCCCTTCTGGATAGGTAGTTAAAATGTAGTGTGTTTGGACAGGGTGCTATTTATATAGGGAGAGGTTGGCAAACGGCGATGTAAATTTCTATTGGTTGTCACGTGCCTCGTGGACGCCATTTCTGTGCGCCGATTGTCGATTAGCTCTGTGATAGTTACAGGTAAAGTGTATACGTGTATTGGTTCTATACTGAATTAGATCGTTGTGTTATAACGTAAATTGCTTATTATATTCCTCATTTGGTATTGATAAACATGAGGTATTAAGCTTGTTAAAATGCCACATTGTGCAGCTTTCGGCTGCACTAATTCTGCAAAGAAAAGGAAATTGATCAAAGCTTTCCTAAAAGATCGCACTATAAGAAGTATCTGGGCAGCTAAAGTGAAACTGGAATTCTGGAAACAAACAGATTATTATCGATTATGTGAGGTAGGTTGAATTTAATTATATCTTTAAAAACACCGAAAATACAGTTATTCTCAATATTTGAATCTCTCTACTGATGAATATTCGGATAATATTACTAATACATTCCGAATAGTTTGCAGACCTCAATGACATTATTGTACAAATCTACGTTTAAAGTTCACTTACTGAAATGAATGCTGCGTTAGAAATTTGTGTAATCATTCAATTAATTTTAAAAATGTTAAACAGCAACGTTTGTTGTTAAATATTTTCAACTTAATAACTCTAAATATTAAAAGAATGCTGCTAAAAATCGAGAATTTGCGCGAGATCTTCAATTCATTTCTAGTGACATTTTTTAAAAAACTTATTTTCGCAGTTAAGGAAATTTGGATGTAATTTTCCATTCACATGTAAATGTCGGGAAACGTTTTGTAAAATAATGTATGTAATCAAACATATTCGAAGTTATTTATCTTGAAACAAACAATTAAAATAACGTCAGTGTGTCTATATTCAAAAAATTTCATTAGTATCGTTATCTTCATAAAATAATGTAATAAAATCTCCGGGTAAGACATGGATGTTTATGTTGTATTTCTTCTGAAGTCCCACCATCCTCACTGATCTCCTAATATGGCATATTAAACTGACAGGCTCCTGTCAGACCGCTGTGACAAGCAGCTGCTTAAGGGGTATTTATTTATGTTATTATAGTGTAATAAAGGAAAAAAAATCATTTAGAATGTTCTAGTTCTTTATATATATATAGCATAATTTTGACAGATTTCAGAATATGAAAAAAATATTTTTATAAAGCTTGCTTACTCTACAAATGTTTAACTATTATTTTTGAATAGAATTTGAATATTAATTTAGTAAAAGCATAGAACAGAGTCCAAATTAAAATTATGCTATAACGTTTCAGGAATGTTAAGCATTTTTACTCTTTAAGTAAAAATTTAATATCTCGGACTGAATGTATAAAACACAGTTATTGCTTTAATTTTTGTTATCTTAATTCTTAACCTCTCCCTTTATAGGACCACTAGGTTGTCAAGTGTTTGCGCGCCATCTAGTGGATATTTTTTGCATAAGAGTGCCTAGAGAAAACTCCAATTGCGCAGGCCTGTACTCTATCATTGTTGGCCAAGCCTTTACATGGTCTTCGGTAGGTCGTTCAATTCACCTCAACTTTCCAAACCGGTTGAGCACTCTATTCTACCTCGTTGTGTGAAGTACAAACCTCGGTTCATTGGAGAAGGCAATCTTTTTCCACTGTACAATAACAGTTGTTTCGTGCAAACTGCAGGCGTCGTTGCCGATGGACCTTAATTGACATGGGCCATTTTTTCCATCGAATAATAAAAATTTAATACAGAAACTCAATAATATCAGTATTTCTTTCTGTATAAAAATAGAGGACAAAAGTTAGTAAAACAGTGTAATTTTCTATGTATACCAAAACACGCAATCTGATAACAGGGTTACTTCTACATAATTCTTGTTTTAAAAACAATACTGCTTAACATGTCACATCTTCAAATTTGCTTTTCCCTCATCAATTGGTTTGAGTTGTGTTGGGTGGTTTTACCTCTGAGTGACACTTTTTTGCACACCCTGTGCTAAATGGCCAGGTCACATGGACCCCGAAGGCTCAGAGAAGGTTGAGGGAGGGGACCCACTGGAACAGCTGTTGGGAGACAGATGGTAGCCTCCATTCAAGGTCATCCAGCGTGTTCTTTAAGGTGCTCAGGATATGGCTCTCCCGCACACGGGGCCACGGATAAACGTCCTATCCGACGGACGGCGGCCTTTCCAAGCCCATCGGTGTCCCCTACTGACCATGGGCAGGGCAGGGAATTTTGCGGAGATATATCTCAACGCTGACCCAGCTGGGACTCAGACCTGGGAACATCGATTGGTTTGAAATCCTTCCTCAAATATGTTCTTCTGCAATAAAAGCAGTCTGCAGTAGTGATTCTAAAAAATTATCTGTTTGCAGGTTTCACTATCTTCAGGTTGCTGAATATTCTTTCTACAGTAACATTGCTATGTGGTAGAACTAGGCAACACTCTATGACTGGCCTATAGTATTGAAAGAATATTAGTATTCTTCATAGTATCTTCGATCTGAAGATGAATGTTAAGGCATCAATTTTGAGCCCTCTAACACCTGTAGATCGATATTTTGACTTTTGACCATGAAGGAACCATCACATCCAAAATTTCGGAACATTTCTAAGATCTACAACTCAAAATGCCCAGGAACCAATTTTGAGCTCCCTAGCATCGATAGACCTAAATTTGACTGCAAAGTACCCTCCGGATCCGAAATTTCATAAAAGTTTCGAGATCTACAACCCGAAACACCTGCAGATGCCAATTTTCGCGTTTCTAGCATTTTTAGATCACGGTTTGACTTATGCAAAAACTATCAAACCGGTGAAATGCAGGATATCAAACCGGTGAATGGATGGATAAAAATCTTTAATCATCTTCAACCATATTTTTTATACAAAGCATATTTTAGGAGTTATAGAGCTTCGAAGTCATTTTTACCATTGACATATTATGGAATTCTGTAACAAATTGGAATAACTCTGCATAAACAGAAGCTGAAAAAGATATATTTCTTAACTAAAAAATTTTTTCCTATGTACAGGGTGTCTCAAAAATATAGGTACACACTTTTTGGGGAGGTAGATAACATCTAAAAGAATGAGAATTCCATAGGAACCCTTAACCGTCATAGGAAAGTGGTAGCAGAGGTACAAGATCTGAAAAGACACAAGACAGCGATTAATAGGAACACATTTATTGGACATAATTATTAAAAATGGCGTACCAGACACCGTCGAACACACCTGGAGTTTCTTTGGTAGTAGCAGCAGCGTAGACCAGCCAGGCCACGAGATCCATGTCAGACTCCACAGGTGATTCATACACGGTAGCTTTGAGGGCCCCCCACAGAAAGAAATCAACGCTCGTTAAATCAGGTGAGCGTGGGGGCCTGGCAACTGGTCCAGCACGTCCAATCCATTGTTGCCCAAGAGACATGTTCAAATGCATACCAACACACCTTCCATAATGGGGAGGCGCCCTGTCATGCTGAAAACACATGTTGCGTCTCACATTTGCTCGAACACGGGCAAGTAAGCCTGGTAGAACCTGTTCAAGAAAGATCAGATACTTTGCGGAGGTCATGCGGGATGGTAAAAGGTATGGCCCGACTAAGCAGTCGCCGCCCAAACCTGCCCACACATTTACTGTGAAACGATGTTGTGTCGCATGGGTGCGCACACCGTGGAAGTTTCCTTGAGCCCACAAATGCGCATTGTGCTGATTGAATACGCCATCCCGAGTGAAACCATCCCGAGTGATTGAATACGCCATCCCGAGTGAACTAAACAAAACATAAGCTGGGAAATTCACATCTTGGGCACTTTCTTGGAGATACCACTGCGCAAAACGCACACATGTAGGATGATCTGCAAGGAGAAGTAACTGAACCCTTTGGAGATGAAAGGGGTGTAAGGACTCGCCGTGCAAAACACGCTGTACACTGCAACGAGACACTCCTAAGGCAGAGGCAATGGCATGTGTGCTGGTACTAGGATTAGTCTCCATGGCATCTAACACACTTTCTTCCATGGCGGGAGTATGTGTCGATCGTGGCCTGCCCTCACTTCTGCCCAGGTCCGTGCGGTAGATTTTCTCATTATGATGCAAGTCTTCGAAATGCCACCCCTTAAATGTTTTTTCTTTAAAATAACCTTCGATTGTGATTAAAAAAAAATGCACAAAATGTACGAATACTATTTTTAATTTGAAAATGTAAACTACTTTAAAATAATGATATCAACTATCAACTACAACAATCTACTACAGTTTTACCCTTCTAACTTTAACTTTAGCAAATTCGTTAATTAGCGATGTGTAGTGTAGAGTGGCAGCCAATGTAGATTCAATAGAAATTAATGACAGATTTCTAAGTTTTCATTAGCTTATTGAACTTCTTAAGTAATGTTTTATTAATTTTAATTTGGAAAAACTTTCCCCACTAGTTACAGAGACAGGGAGTGTTAATAAAATTCTCAGAGCTACAACAGTATTCGGATACAAAGTAATTAAGTTATTTTGGCACAAATAACTTAAAACATCCAAAGGATAGACATAGAATATGGTAGCATTCGGGATACATCACGTAATTCTTCTTGAAGATCACTTGCATTTATATCTGATTCATGTTCGACCGAAAGTATTGACTGGAGACTGGTACAATAATTTTCTAGCGTTTTGTCATCTATATCCTTGAGTTTTAAAATGTCATATAAAAACTGAAAATTTTTGCTATGGGTTTCCAGAAGCGTGAATCGTTCATTCAGAGAATTAAGGGTAATGTCCAGAATATAATTGAAAAAGTATAATTTATATTTATTCTCCTCTGTTAAGGGTTGATCGACAGCTTCTTCATAGTGAAATTGACGCTTTTTCCTTCTGGCTCTAACTTCAGTTTCGGCAGGAAATTCTGCACTACATTCAAGATTCTCTGCAATCTCATTAGCAACAATTTTCATCTGATCATATCCAGATTGTCTATAACTTTTCACTTTTTGTATGGTTTCTGATAACATCTTTACACAGTCTGACAAATTTATAGTTACAGATTGCAATAGCTTCGAGACTGAATTTATTTCAAATAAAATATCATACCAAAGAATTACACCGCATATAAACTTGTAATTTTTAATATTTTTTGCTAACCCTCTTGCTTTAACTTTAGTTTCTGCATCTCTGTTGATGTCTTCTATTATTTGGAATAATGCGTCATAGATTTCGCAAAGTTGAAATCGTAAAGGTTTTAACGCATCTACTATGCTTGACCACCCAGTAGCACTCAATGGTTTTAGAGTTAATTGTGAAACATTTTTTAACACTTCCCAACGCTTTGTGGAACTAGAAAAAAAAGTGTAAAGTTCTTGTACAATAGAAAAAAAAGTTGTTTCTGTAGAAGAAGACGCTGCATCATTCACAACTAGGTTTAAAGAATGACATGCGCAGGTCACATAAAACGACCTTGGATATTTTCAAGTATTCTATTTTGTACACCCTTTCTTACTCCTTTCATATTAGCTCCGTTAAGCCACTTTAACTCAAAACATAACTTTTCCAAATGTGTCAGAATAAGTTCTGT
Source organism: Ryuthela nishihirai (assembly GCA_038380435.1). Lineage (NCBI taxonomy): Eukaryota > Metazoa > Arthropoda > Arachnida > Araneae > Heptathelidae > Ryuthela > Ryuthela nishihirai. The sequence goes on from JAWZYU010000025.1 coordinate 2,669,874, forward strand.
CAAACCCTCTCCGGTTGAATCACTAGTTTCAAAAAAACCAATGAAGAATTCTTCAATTTCATATTTATTTCGAATGGAGTTTAAAGCGACAATTCTTATTGTTAATGAGAGCTGTTCAATACGATTTACTTCTGGGGTACAATCGGCGATTATCGAAAAATATTTAGCGATTTTTGTTATTTCGACAATTTTGCTTAAAATTACATTTCCCATCAAATTTATCAATTCATCTTGTATATTATTGCTTAGATAAGTCACAGACAGTTTTCTTTTTTATCAGACTCGCGTTGAACTCTCCTGATATGTTCTTCCATAACTGGATCAAACTCAGAAAGCAATTCTACCACTTTAGGAAGTTTCCGTTATTAGGCTGAAACAAATGTTCAGTTGTTCCACGAAAACTAAGCATTGTGAGGCCAATAGTCTAATTATTGACATAATTCTTTTTAGAACTCCTCTCCAATGCTGAATTTCCATATCCATAATTCGTTGATATTCAGCGTCAATAGTTTTTTTCTGCTTTAATCAATGTCCAATTCTTTCCATGCTCTAAAAGCATTTCTGTGATTTACAGACTTTTCGTGCATTGTGAGGGCTCGTATAAGATTTCCCCAGTCAGAATAACCTTTTTTTGGGCCAGTCATTAATAGCAGACGAATTATCAAATAATATGCAACAAAAGCAAAAAATGGCATCATTTGTAACAGAGTAAATCAACCAACTTCTCTCAACGACTTCACTATTGCGCAACACTTTCAAATAATGCAAGGGCGAAAATCTACGCCTTCCTTTATTAATAGGAAACTCGAATTCTTCAATTTGATGTGGACCCCTCTCAACCAGTATTTGACGAGTTTCAGATGACATGCAGAAAGCATTCCATGATGCAGAATCAGAAGGAATTTTTTTTAATATCTGCTGGCTGCCACTGCTACTGCTACCCAGCTCTTGATGAACTTCTGATGGTGTTATTTTTTGGCTCTCTTAAACAACTTCTTCTGGAAGTGATTGGGGTGGCACTGAGTTTTTATTTGTCAAATCCAAAGCAGTCTCTGTTGATGTGGATGTGGACGGCTCATCTAAAAGGACTTTTGTACTAAGAATTCCTTCATAACATAGCTTAGCTTTCTTCCTTGTTCCTCTTCCTTTAAGGGTTTCTTTTTATATTGACTTCCAGACAATTTTTTCATTTTCTGTTCCATACTGTAATAAAAATATTAAATAAAAATTCACAGTCCTTCGCAAAGATGCAACCGGGGGGGAGGGGGGTCATTGAAAATGATTAAATATGATGATGCTTATCATGCTATTAAAATAGGGTAGATAAAATAACGATAGAAATGAGTTGCAAAGCAAGTAGGATTTGTAGTTAACAGAACATAATAAATAGATATAATTGACAGCTAGCAGCCGTTTTGACATATGCTTTTCTCTAATTTGTTATTGTATTGTCTCCACTTCAACGTATATGAATTTGGTAAAAAATAGAGCAATAAATAACGAACGCAAAAGTAGGCAAATGCAAATATTTCCTAAGCAATTCTCTCTCTATCACACACAGAACGCAAAGTAGCCCAATATTACCTAAATAACTCTCTATCTATCACACAGAGGCACACGTTCCGCACCTGAGATATACCCAGTCCATGCAAATGCAACTTTTTAATTCGAGTCCCTATTGTCATAACATAATCATTTTCAATGATAATAAGTAACTACAATTGCTGTAAAAAACAATAATTCTCTTACCTGATCTACTTTTCAAACACAAAAACTGAATTAGTATAAATACAGCACAGCCACTTCTCATGACAAACTAACATTAAAATCAAATATTGTCAATAATTGTAAGCTCAAAGCAGAACTATCAACACGTAACACGTGCAACTGTCTTTTGTGATAATTGCCGCCTCAGCTTTCAGGAGCGGCCGCGCGGTATATTACAAAAACAAAAATAATAACTTCGCGCTGTCAGATCAAAAGTCTTTCGGCGAGCGCTCGCCAACGATGCACCTGCACCAGAAACCGAGATCAAAGGGTACCGAAAGCGTTTAGGCAGAGGCGTACGATATATCGTATACATCAATATCGGAATAACATAAACCAATATAGAAAAGCGTTGTGTAAAGATTTTTAATTATTGAGTGGTTTAAATTGCATTTTGATTTCGCTGTTTATGCCGCCCTCTTAAGGTGCCGCCTGATGCGGCCGCCTCTCTGTATCATAGCACGGTACGGCCCTGCTTCTGCCCATAATCGCACAAATTTTGATGCGCACGCGCAAACAAACGGTGGCCCGGTACATGTCTGTGTCTGAAGCGTTCTTGATACATTCGTTGAGCGGCTCGTCCATTGCCCTCAGCTATTCCATACACTAAGTGTATGTCTGCCAACTCCCTGTTCGAATACCTTTGTATGCTCTTCGTCAGCCGACTACCGCTCGAATGAGAAAATCCAAAATTTCCTCTCTAGTGCACTGATGAATAGCGCCGCCTATTGACTTACGGTGACGTTTCCAGTTATGGGTTCATATGCAATGCTCATTCCTTTAGATGTTATCTACCTCCCCTAAATGTTTGTACCTATATTTTTGAGACACCCTGTATAATATTAACTTTGTAAAGTGCCACTATACTGTGCGTTTACAAGAAAAAAATATGCATTTTAATGTATAGTTACGGTTCTTGGTAAATTTCACCAATGCAATAGTCAAGTTTGAACCTCAATGGTTTGAACATGAGTTTGAAATGGGTGCTGTACATTTTACTGTGCTTTGTCGGGATCCACAATTTTTTTCCCTTTCTGCATACGTTTTATATTCCTAATTATTGCCCTAATAATGACTGGTTAATAGTAAAATCTATAAACGTAATCATTAATACAGTTTAGGATTGGCATATAAATTGAAACTTTAAATAAAACTACAGGTAATATGTATTTACTATTAAAACTAATCAGGAACTATAAATTAATATGTTAAAAGAAAAACTGAATGAACTTTCTTGAAGAAATTAAGAGATTATTCCTTGTTTTAATGATTTGTATATCCTACAACAACTAAACTTGTTTTATAATCACTGTACAAAATACGCCTTAGTTACGTTAAAAAATACGTTACAAGCGTCCTTTCTGACTGTAAGCCGTCACCTGGTTTGAGCCCCGGGTAAGGCATGGATGTATGTGTCTTTTTTTCTGCTGAGGTTCTGCCATCTCTCTGACCTTCTACTTTGGCATATAAGCTGACAGGCTCCTGTCAGACCTCTGTGGCAAGCAGCTGCTTGAGGGGGTATGTTTTTTTTCTGCCTGTGGTGCTATTTATAGTAGTTGTGTTTAACAAAACTTCTGCTGTAACCGTAACTGTTGTAATGTCAACTTAAAAGAAATGATCAGCTGATATCTTTCCCATGTGTAGCGGAAACTAAAATTTATTGGAAAACATGAATAATTGTAGTGGTGCTTCGACTGTGGCTAGAGCTCTGAAATCTCAGGTATAGTTTACTAGTAAATCAAGATAGAACGGCTAATGCTATTTAAATAACGGTTACTTTAAGTGTGGGCAGTATTTACCAAACACGTCTAATTTCGTAATAATTACCGAAAAACGTTACACGGTAATGGCAATTATTTTATTCAACGGCTATTCGCCTGCCGCATGATAAAAAAAACAAGGCAATAGAAGGAAACTGTATGATTCTGGGTTTATTTTATGAATATTTCAAGTGGTTTCTTAGAAATGCTAAAATTCAGAAACTGCCTGCTCACGACAGCCATTATCCATAAAATAAAGATATGGCTGTAGTCAGCAGGCACCGTCATTTTATGCGTTTCCAAGGCCGCCATTGATTTCAACAATTATTAGCGTGCCGCATTGTAAAAAGTAAAACAGAAGATGGGAGAAGTGCAGTGTAGGGTCCTCAACCGCTTTCTTGTTTCGCCGCGGTGAAAAAAAGGATATGTACCCACAATGCCCTAAAACATTACGAGCCTATGAAGGCATTGTAAAGCAAGAATATGTCAAAAAGAATATAATGATAAAAGCTTATTTTTAAACAGAATTTTTGTGTTGCATATAAAATACCAGCCAAAAATAATTGCATCCAATGCATTTTTTTCTTAAATGAGTTAAACAATGAACTTCACTTCAAGCACTTGAACAATGCAAAATCAATTTATAGCATTAACTAATGAATAAATGTGATTTCTGCACTTAACAAAAAGTCAAAAAATTTGCTTAATCTCATCGTACATTATCTTGAGTTGAGCATATTGTAAAACGACGATTTTGTTCTGCACTCAAAAAAGTCCCAAAATATAAGCTCAATGGATACAACTATTTCACTACAGCATATGAGTACAAAGTAAATGTACGTTTCACATTCTGCACATAAAAATGTATTCCAAAATAATTGACCCAATCAAAGGCAATTATTTTAACCACAACATATCGCTAAACAACAGTTTTTTTGTTCCACATTTGAAAAAAAGTCCAAAAATAAATTCAATGGGGACAACAATTTTTACCATAGTTTATTGATAAATATCAAATTTTCATTCAATTATTTCATGAAATAATCTTATTGGAGACAACTACTTTAATCAGAATGTATCACTGAAGAACAAATTTGGGTTTGCACTTAAAAATCCAGAAAATAATTCACTACAAAATAAAAGGTAGGAAAAAAAAAACAATAAAATCAAAGGATAAACACATAAAAGCACTTTCCTGTAAACACCTAAAAATCCACAAATTTTGTTTCGTATGTGTTGGGGTACATTGTCTGCATCACTAAAAACATTTTTAATTCACAGTATATGTAAAATTTGCATGATTCAGTTTCCCCCACATGATAATTGAAAGAAATCCATAAAATGAAATTTTATTTTATGGATTTTCATTTCATACCATTCCATGAAAATTCATTTCATACCCGACTTTTTTTTACAAACCTAAAAAAGATCAATGCAGGATTCTGAGGCTACCACAAATTTTAATAGCAGATTACGTTTTCCATTCAATTGTGCAAAAACCTCCAAAATAATTATTGTGCATTATGTTCTTATTTTGCATTTATTCACATATTCTCAACATAAGTTCTGCTTATCCATGTAGCTTCTACTTATGTTTCTTCACAAGATCATACGTTGCAACTGAACTGCAGGCTAAACCTAAAATTTGTATCTCTTAATAATGTTATCAGATATCAAGGTAGGAAGTGTTTATTTTCAGGTATGTTATATTCATATAGTTCAACATATGTACATTCATGCATGTACTGTACCCAGGATTTAGTTTCAGGGGGGGGGGGGATTTAGTTTTGGAGACTCCAAGAATTTTGGATTTGCTGTGGCTCTGAGAATTTAGCCTTGGGTGGGTATTCTGAAAATGATTTCAGTAAGGTTTCCTAATTACTAAAATATTCCACTGAACAGGAAAGGTTAAAATGATATTCTATATTGAATAAGATTTTACAGTTTTTTTTTAATCTGTTTTTAGTGTTGGACAAAATATGGGGCTAAAATAAAATTATACAAAGACAACTGTTTTGAATTTCAAAGCAGGTACACAAGTTTGAGATTTAGTATAAGGTGACAGGATTCTTTAGGGGTGGGGAGGGGTACATCGCTGTATACATTAATTATGTGCAATAAAAAGCTCAATTATCTGAATTAATTGAGAAAATAGGCAATATTGATAATCAAAAATCCAGATAACTGATTTCAAATAAAGCAAGTATATGTATTTTATATATATAAAGATTTCACCAGATGATTGTTCACTGCTGTCAGTCAAAAGATGGTGCTGCTCAGGAAACATGAAATCAAAGCATAAACATGATGTAGAGCATAACATTAGATTTGCATTGCTGCCATAACTAGAACAGAGGTGAAAAAATTATTATACATATGCATTACCTGTATTTTTCAGGAAAAGATAACTAAAACAGAGGGGAAAAAATTGATATTGAAACAGTGTTCCATTTCATTCCAACTCAATCTTGGCCCTCCCCTTTCCAGATCACTTACCCCTCCCCTCATCTTTTTCTAGATCTGGGCCTGGTTGTCACAGATTATATCATGTCATGAACCAAGGTATGTCCACCAAGCTGTGAAAGGTTGTCAAATGATTTGTACAAACCCCCAAAATATTTAACAACCTAATCAAACTGAATAGCAACCAGAACACTTCACACATTCCTGGCCATACAATTTTGTGCAGTAAAGAAATTGGGAAATGTAGGTGTTTTGACTTCAAATGCTAAAAATAGTGTATTCAGTTTTTTCTGTTATGATCAATTACCTCCTGAAATGATATTTTTGAAACCTCTGTTTATGTGCATGCTAAATACAATTTTTTAAAATATTCCTTAGGATTATTGGAATAAAACAAAAATATGAACAGACAATATCAAGCAGTTTCATATTTAAAACTGACAGTAGTCATGATATCTGTACCTTTTGATTGCTTGACAATTTTGTATGTGTGTGTATATATTACAAAATGTAATCCATAATTTTTAGGAACTCTTTTTAATACAAATATATGAAAACTAATGGTACATTTTTAAATTTTTTTAGGGAATAGAATATGTATTTGGTGTAGTTGGAATACCTATTATTGAAGTTGCTACAGCTATACAGGAAGTTGGAATAAAGTTCATTGGCATGAGAAATGAACAGGCAGTGAGTTCATGTTACCAAATAAATATTTTTCATAAGTATATTGTTTTTATAATTAAAGTGAAAACATAATTAAGATATTAAATCTTTGAGTGAACACAAATGAGTAATAATAAATAACAGATTAATTTCACAATTATCACTGTTGGGATGTATCCTGTGTTATAGCTAGATATGCTACAACACAGGAGACATCCCAACAGTTTTTACAATAAATAATAAACAGTTCCATGGTAATAGTTCATTTTAGGTGTTGTGCAGTTAAAATCTTAGGTATATTTACCACTATGGAGGAATAATCCTTGGCTGGTACACTCGCTGTAGTTGCTGCCGAGGCTTACGCTCAGTTGCTGCAGTGCTCTGGTCATCAGTTTGCCAGTCCAATAGCATTGCTAGGTGGTCTTTGGCACTGTCTGCTGAAACACGGATGGTGTGTGAGGTATATCCACCATGTTCAGCGATTCAAAAATGTATTTGATTTCGTTGTTGTAAATTTTTAATTTCGTTTTAAATCGTAAATTTCGTAATTTCGTTGTTCTTGCATATTGCAGTATTTATAGGCTCTGGTAAAATGTGAGTAGAAGGTTGATAAATTGTAGTTGTTTGGGTGGGCAGAAGTGCTAGTTATTATGTTAGGTATGAATGTAGGTTTTCTGTATACAGATGTGTATAGTTTAGTGGAGGTGTGTAAGTTGATGTCTAAGAACGGTAAGTGTCCGTTTTGTTCCTTTTCGTGTATAAATTTAAAGGTAGGGAGGACTGCATTAAATTCAGATTAATTTCTTTAATTCTTTGGAGAGTGATATATTGGGCATAAAGTAGTGAGTGGATTTGACATACATGATGAACTGTGGTTTCTACATGACGTAGAACCACTTCTGCCAACAATCCAAATGGAAGGGTGCGAAACATCATGGATTGGGAACTTTTTTGGGCACTGTGCTGTCAAGGGTGTAAATAGTTGTTTCGTTCGCCAGGGTGGGTGGGTCATTGGCAGCCATTTTCCTTCTTTTGATCTCCACTGGGACGTCGCTTGCCAGCATGAAAGTCTATTATTGGATTTGTCACTGAGGGCATCCTGGGGGTTCCTGTTGCTGCCCATGCTCTACAGCATGGTGTGTAAATCTCTCCTTAATAACTGTTGATACTTGATAACATAATCCATGTGTTGAAGTGCTTTAAAACATTTAACAGTGTCATAGAGAATTAAATAACTTTAATTTTAACTATTGTGATGTCAGATATATTTATATATCCATCATATTGAAATTGAAGCTTAGGTTACTCAAGAAATTATATGATTCATATTGCAGAAGAATATGATGCATGCAAGAATTGAAATATCATATGGCAAATCTGACATATCATTTAACACATGCATGTATTTAATTCTGATTGTTCCTATATCATTGTTGTCATTAAAAATTATCTTAATATGTCTTAATGGGTAGTAATTAGATTTGTAGAAATTGATTTAATTATCTTGACTTCTAAGTAAAATATTATTTTGTGGAAATTGTTGCAATAAAATTCCCCAATGCTGCAAGAATATTAGGGATGCCAGTATTACAACAATATTTGCTATTAAGATAAAGTTTTCAGTATATTTTAGTTTAAATATAGTACACTGAAGTGCCATTGAATTAGGAATAGGAGATGTTATCCAAATTCAGTACTGCAAGTCCCACATTTGTTCACATGCATGGCTGAAACTCTGGTCATGTGTAGCTGTCAGCTTTGGCTTCCCCAAGCATTCGTTGTGAGAAGCATAATGGGAAAGGCAGATTTAGATGCATTTGACAGAGGACAGATCATAGGTGCCCGATGGATGGGACACTAACAAACTTGGATTTTCTTGTATGACAGTTTCAAGAGTTCCAGGAATATGAAAATTTCGGCAGAAAAACAAGCACCCAGAAAAACTGCAAAGGACAACCAGCCTTGAATGATCGTGGGCTTCGCCGTCTTTTTTTTTTATCATAATTGTTTATTTTTCTGTAAAAATAGTTGCAATTAGTATGTGTGTTCTCAAATAATTCTTATAATCAAACCTGTTTTACCTTTATATTTTTTAAATCTATTTTAATTGTGTAATTTTGCATTTTCAGGCATCCTATGCTGCTGGAGCAATTGGTTATCTAACAAAAATGTAAGTTACTATTATTTATAGAATAATTGCAGATTAATTCCCTGGTTTCTTTATTAAAAAAAAAGTTGCAAGCAGCAAGTTGGTAGAAGAGTCTTTAGTTTAACTTTTATTCCAAAAGCAACAATCTAAGATGGTCATCAATACAACTCTTATAAAAAAAAAAAATAATAAATACCCCCTCAAGCAGCTGCTTGCCACAGAGGTCTGACAGGAGCCTGTCAGTTTATATGCCACAGTACAAGATCTGAGAGGATGGCAGGACCTCAGCAGAAAAACGACACATACATCCATGCTTACCCTTACCTGGGCAAAAAATTTGTAAAAGAAAAAATTATATATAATTAGTTTTAATAAAATTATATTATTTATATTTTACTTAATTTTTTTTGTCTTTTATTTTATTATGGCTTTTTTTTTTTCATTTGGTTTGTGTGAAGATGCCAGAGTTGTTCAACAGAATGGCAGGTGTGACCAAAATATAATAATAAATACTATTAATTTCTAATGGCTATTGAGTGCAAAGATTATAATAATCAATACTCAAACACTCCTAACTCTAAATTCAGTTAATTGAATGGTACTGAATTTATTCACACATTACACTTTTACCTGACTTTTACAGAAACAGACATAAGCTGGTTGTCTTCTGTGTTCCCACAACACAACAGAACAGCATGGGTTAAATCAGGCTCATTCAACCCATAGCTCATAAAACAAATATATTGAATTTAACTCATTTCTTCCAGTTTTTTCACCAGATATTTTTAGGTGCATAACTAAACAATTTTGCCAATTCATAGTGCTCATTTCATGTATTTGTTATTTAAAATATTTTCTCAATTCTTTAAAAATGCAGTTTTTTCTTAAAATTCATTGCTCACTAAAAATGTATGTTTTCATTTTTAAGCAGAGAATTTCACCTCTAGCTCTTTAAGATATAGTTGTATTCCTAGTGGCTCTTCACTAAGTTTGTGTTGGATGGGCCTGGGTTAAATAGTTGAAAAACACAAATCCAAAAATCTTAAATGCACAATTTAAATATTTGGCCAAAAATGTAATGACACCTAAGTAAGGGAAATGCTAAATAGTAGAGACCTATCTCAAGAGGAACCTTTTTTCACCATGTGTCATCTGGTATGCTTTTCACTGGACTGGTAACACAATGTTTTAGGACAATTTATCATCAATGTTTTAATACTTCAACTAACACATCTGGCAGAAATTTTACATGGGCACAGTATGGTGAGGGTTGGAAGTTCAATTCATTTAGTTAACACTGGAAACTTGTTACCTAGCTTGGGCAGTACCTCCAGAGGTAATTTCTCTTTGGACAGTGGTTCAGTGTAGGCTTTCCTAATGAAGTTGTGGGTGTAGATGAAGGAGAGCTGCCTTTCCTACTCAATGTCTTAACCCTTCCATTGTCCAACCTGAAAAACTGGTTTCCATTCAGAGAAAGGTATTTTCTCCCTATGCTCAGCCAAAAAAAAATTAACTTAGGAACTTTTTTTGCCAAATAAGTAATGAAAGGAATTATGGCATGTTATATGCCAAATTAATCGGCATTTAATTCTGGATTTTTCTGAAGATAAAATGTTTAACAAAAAGAAGTTTTATTTTAATAGGACTTTTTTAGAATCATGTAGTAAAATATGCATCTGGCAACAAATAAAACTTTATTTAAAAAAACTAATAGAAATGAGTACAATGCATATAAATAAAGGCTATTTCTGAATAATGAAAAAATACTTTTTTTGTTTCATGGCTGAGTGGTTAGCGCGCTTGGCTACTGATCTACGGGACCTGGGTTCGAGCCTCGGGTTAAGGCATGGGTGTTCGTGTTGTTTTCTGCTGAGGTCCTGCCATCCTTTCAGATCTTCTACTTTGGCATATAAACTGACAGGCTCTTGTCAGACCTCTGTGGCAAGCAGCTGCTTGAGGGGGTATTTGTTTATTTTTTTAAATATTTTTCTCGTTTTGTAATTTTTTTCTCGGTACCATACTTTGAGAAAATTCCAGGCTTTTTAGCCAATTGTGCTGTCGGATAAACAAGTCAACTTTGGAATTTTTAGAAAAAATAAACCAATCAATGGAAATAGGTCATGTTATATACCAAATTAAACAGAATTTAGTTAGGAATTTTATGAAAATAATATAAACAAATTTACCAGCATATTGATTTTAATAAGCCTTTTTTAATGTGATGTGGTGAAAAAAAAGATTGTATATACATTTAAGGCTTTATTTTGGAAAACCTGCTGAATAAAAATAGTTAAATTATATATTTATCGAAAGGAAATTTCCTCCCGAATAATATAATATTCAACCTGAAATATGATTTTTATTTCTTAAGGATTCTTTTCAGTATTGTATATTTTAAACAAGGCCAGCGTTATACAATGTGACTTGGCCTTCTAACATTCATGGGATTTTCTAAACTGGTTATGAAATAGAAAAAAGCTTCATTGACTGATTTTTTTGCTAAACATGAATTTTTTTCTTTGGCTGTTGAAGTTTGGTGATCTTGGGTAAGTGCAGAAGGGTTTGTGCACCAAAGCAAAATAAAAAACTGTGTCATATCCTCTGTGTGCCACAACCAAGGTACTGAGGGGAGGGGAGGGGATTGCCTTTAAAATCATTTAGTATAAACATAAAAACTCGTAATTAAAAAAAAAATTTCTAGAGTGGGGGGGGGGGAGTGAAACTTTCACAGTGAGTTTAGTGGAGGGGATGCCTTCCTGAAATTGCCCTCCCACACGACAGCTGATTTCTGTAGCAAGAAAGTCTATTTTGCTTCCGTATCCAAAACATTTTCAGAAAATGGTACAAGGTCAAATTTTTTACTAAAAAACAAATAATAAAAGAAAAATTACATATAACCTAATGGGATGTTAAAATATCTGCAACAACTTTTAAACTGGCCTCCAATGTAGCATAACTCAGAAAGATGATAAATCAGCCTACCAAATGATCACTAACTTATGGAAATAAATCTACAGAAATGAATTTACTTCCACATCCAAGACCTCATTTATTTTTAGGAAATGATACCAGATCAAAGTTTTACTGGAAAAGTAATAAATAATAAAATAAAAATTAACATACATCCTAATGCGATGTTAAAATGCATATACCAACAGCAACAAGTTGTAGGCCATCCATCCGATGTAGCATAACTATAAAAAAACATACTTATCGATTGGCTAAAAGATCACTAATTTATGAAAATAAATTTACTGCAATGAAAACTAAGGTTTAAATATAAAAAAAGTTAATACTAACTTTACAAAGGGTATCCAATATGCTGGATCAAAACTGTAAAAAAAAAACTTCTAGCACACAGAATGGAGATAGCATGTGTCAGTCATCTGCTTGCTTGCCTCGATAAGCCATACATACACTGCTGGCCATTAAAAGTGCAACAACAGGAAAGACGAGATATCAAAGCCATATTTAGTGAATGCATAGCTTATGTTACAAGGATCAAATGATTACAAATACAACTCGGTTAGACTTGTGGAATACAAAGAAATCAGTGTTGTGTTGCCACTACTGTGATGCCCCATCATTCACTTTTACTCTACCTTAACCAGTTTTGTTTAATTTACGTTATATTTATCATTTTGGGGATTTTTATTTCCTTTTTGGCATCACAGCGCTTGTTTCCAAGAGTTAGGAGTTGCGCATGCGCAACTCCGAACTTTCGATTGTCGCCCGCTAAAGCACGTGCACAAAGACACTCTTGCGTCATAGCTTGTGCCGCTCGTCAATTTATGCAAATGTCTTTCCCGGAGTGCAACATGACACGTGCGGACTTTGTACCTCTTGTTATAACTTGGTGACATGTTGCCACAGTAGCACAGAAGATAGTAGAGAGAGTAGTAGAGCACAGCACAGTTTAGAGATCAGTTTTAGTTTGGAGTTTGTTGAAGATGTTTGTAGTAAGAAATTATGTATCGTCTTTATTGAAGTTTTGGTGAGTGCTTTTTGGAAATAAATTGTTTGTTATTTAAACCTTTTGAATCTTTGCTAATTTTTTTTTCTCTTGAGCAACACTAGTTTTGATTAGCATTAACATAAAATTTTGACAATCATTTAATATTTTTGAATTCTTACTCATTAACGCTCGCTGGTATTTCGAACCCTAATTAAACTTTATTTTTGGCAATTTGTCAATTTTTGCCTGGTGCCTGACTCAGCTATCTGGAGCATGAAAATAATTGGATCAAAGGGTCCAAGCTTTAAAAGTAATTCATTTCTTTGGAGCGTTACACTACGAGTGGCAATAACCACTGCTACACAGTCTGACATTGAAAGGATGAGATGTCAGTTCATGCAGTTTTCATACATTGCCAAAGTTCATCTGTTGTAGCAGCTGCTGGTGTCTGGTGTGCTAGTCATCGTGATATCATGGACCAGACATGTTCAGTTGGGGACAGATCCGCTGAATGCACAGGCTAAGGCAGAAGTGTCGCATGGTGACTATCCAGGAAATGTTGGACGATGCATGCCACATGTTGTTGGGCATTATCCTGTTGGTAAATGACACCAGAAAGCCCCCTGAAGGTAAGGTATGACCACAGGCTCCAACACCTCAGTGATGTAACGCTGGCTGTTCAAAGTAGCAGTAATGAGTACGAGGCACATGCGTGAGAGGAGTCCAATGGCATCCCATACCATAACACCAGGGGCTGTATCGTGCTATATCATGCATATCTCACGGAGCCTGTCGCTGCAGTATCGCCAGATATGGATTCATCCATCACTGTGCTGCATACTGAAGCAGGATTCATCTGAGAAGATGATGTGATACCATTCCCACATCCATGTGCAACGTTCTTGGCACCATATGCCTGTGTTGTAGAGTCACTGGTAGCCGAAGCAATGGCTGCTTAGCAAAGATGCCCCGATACTGCAGATGATGTCGAACTGTATGTGCAGACACTGATTGATATGCAACACACCTTAACTGTTGAGCTAAGGTGTATGACGTGGCTGTATGATCGTTCAAAGCCATGTGCACGAGATATCTGTCCTCGTTTATTTGTGTGACAGGACCGTTGAGATCCCTCACATTGGTGAGTTCATTCCTCGTCTACCCACTGATACCATGTTCTCATCACTGTGGCAGCATTCCATCCGACATGAGCACCAATGTCTCAGTGCAATAATCTTCCTTCCCATAATCCCACAATTCTCCCTCAAAGTCGGAAACCTGGTCGTATGGATGCCATGTTCTTCGATGTGGCATACTTTATCCTTTAGTGCGCAAGAACTGTGACAAATACAATTCGAGCTTTACACTGGCTTTTTGTATTCTCCTCTAATACAACTTCTAGGGGTCGTTACTGTCACACATGATGTGTGTATGTGCTGCACTTTGAATCATTTACATGTTTTCCCATGGGCTACCCATCTTGCATTTTTCGGGACAGTCTGATGAGTTCTTCCTGTTGTTGCACTTTTAATGGCTAGTAGTGTAATTAAATACAGCTGCACCCAGAATTTCTAAGAAAAATGTGTTTACTTCCAGTTTCGATTTTAAGAGTGGGAAAAATGCATAGAATACTGAGAAAAATTATAAAAATAATTTTGGGAATACTGAAATAGGTTTATGACAGAAAAGAGTGTGAAACAGAAAAAAAAAAGGTTGGTACGTGCTTTGTAATTACATCCAAAATCTATCATTTTTAAAAATAGCAGTTTTTTGTTAATTTTTAGGAGATTTTTGAAATTTTATGGAAAAGCTTCAATCAAGTTCAAATCAAGTGAGCTTAAATCGGAAGTTGCTTCAGCAAATAGGAATGTTAACAAACAAATCGGTAATACCATTTAATGCTTCTAAGAAATGGCAATCAGATGGCTTTATAAAATTATTTTTTTAGCGCACTTAGCTACTGATTTGAGAGATCTGGGTTCGAGTCCCGGATAAGGCATGGATGTTTGTGTTGTCTTTCTGCTGAGGCTGTCAGGCGGAACTGGGAATTGCCGTGGTTGCATAAGATCGCAACAAAGAGATTCATTCATCCTCTCAGACCTACTATGGCGCATAAACTGACAGGCTCCTGTCAGACCTCTGTGGCAAGCAGCTTCTAGAGGGGGGTATTTATTTATATTTATTTTTTAATAAAATATGCATCAAATTAAAAAAATATTATTTTTCAAGCCTGAATTATATATTTTTATAAGATATATATATATATAAAATTACAACAGCAATTTTTATTTTTAAAAATTGATTTTTTTGTTGTTGTTGTACTAAACGTATACTACGTTCTTGGCCCCTCGTTTCAGATTCTGTGAACATATAAGATGATTTGGACACTGGAAGGGGTAAGGGACAGATCCAAAATGAGGCTGGTGTCATAGTTAGTGCTGTTGCAAGTTCACTGAAGTTTTACTGGAATCTGTGCTTGTTGCAGAACCAAGCCTTGTAGTTACCTCCTACAATTGCTGTGGGCTAGTGCATTCTTGTCACCAGACAAGACACTTTCTCTTATATAATTCTGCTGCTTAACTTTGAAAACTAATGCCTCCACTAACATTGAAGATTAGGCTGATGATACTGTGATAGACCTTTCAAGAACAGTTAATTTCATTCTCACAATACCAACATGCAGCTCAATAGTGTTGCTGTCTCTCTCTACTGTCATTTACAGAATTGACCAAATCACACAAATGATGACTGAGGTCTATTTATGCCTTTGGGGCCACTTGTTTTCTCTCTACTGCTGCTTCCCTTCCAGCTGTATGAGCTTCACCAGACTCACGTGCTAAAGAGCTCATAAATCAGCAATATAACTGTGTCGAAAGGGGCTGACTTTACATTAGGGCTGCTTTCACGAAGGACCAAATTTAGCATCAAAGCTACAAAATGGAATGGTTTTTCAATATCTAATCCTCAGTGGTTACTCAGTTTATTATTCTGAGTTTTATGGCATTGTTGATCTCTGTGACAATACTCGTGATGCTGCCCTCTTTTGCATCTTGTTGCTGAAATTATAAAACAGCTACTTTTCTGCCAAAAAAATGCAAAGACACATTGCAAAATTTTCTATCTCCACATCATGGGTGGCTGTTTTCAAAGTAGCTTTTGGATGACTTACTTATGCTGGCAAACAAGGATGGTGGCTAAAATTGGTGACTTGTGGCATGAGAAAAAATGGTGCATTCAGTTGCACTGTATCAGAATCTTAGGGCTACAGAAGCATAAAAGTAAGATAAATACTTTTTGGTTTAGATAAGCCAAAAAAAAAGTATGGCTTATATTTGAATAAGTACAGTAATTCAATTTGCTAGGGTTTTTCTTCTTCACTCTTAAGGATATCTTTTCATTCCAAAATTGTTGAATTGCTATTGCCTATTGTATTAATTTATTTTTAATATTTTAATTGTAGACATTTTTTGATAGTTTTTATTTTTATAACTGTGATCTAAAATTACTGAATGTTATTCTAAAATGTGAGAGGTGTGTTTTACATTCATATCAAAATTATTTTGATACTTCCGTGCTATGTAAATAGCCAACTTTGAGGCTTTGTAACTTTTTAAATGGCATTTTTATGTGGGAAAAAATACTATTAAAGATAAACATTAGGAAATCTGACTGTTGATTTCAGAATTCACATTTAATATTTGAAAAGCTATTGAAGCTAGAGCATTTGACTGGAGCAACAATTGTACTAAGAAATTTTCTTCAAAGGTAAATAAAGAACTCAGTGTCTAAACTCCTGAAATTGATTTTTATCACAAACATACCAAATAATGGTTAATATTGTAGTTTGAAAATTTTTCAAATGCATGTTTTTAACAGTGGCAATGGTGTTTATAAATAGTCCATTTTCAACCATTCTGTAACTGATGAATGTTGCTGAAAATTAAGAAAATTTTTTATTTCAGCAATATCCATTCAGTATTTGAAAAAGTTACATTTCCAGTGGTATTTTTACTTTTGGTAAAAAAAAAAGTCAAATTTGTCTTCTCATTGACATAGAATGAAGATATCCAAAAATACTTGGTACAATAGAGTTTAATTTCTGGTAACTTCAGTAGTGTTGTGGAAAAACATTTTATATAAAGTAGATGTATCACATTAAAATTAAGGATTTTAAAAAACAAATCTGATTTAAAGCAATTTTAAATATTATTAATTTTTACATTTATATATGATATCAGCATGATATTTAATGATAAATTTCTTAAGTGGTGTAAATTATTTTCTATATCATTTGCTACATTGCTTTCTCATGTTTGCTCATAAAGCCCAGGAGTATGCCTTGTTGTGTCTGGTCCAGGATTAATCCATGCCTTAGGTGGAATGGCTAATGCACAAGTCAATGGATGGTAAGTTTTTTACTCTTGTGATTCATTTCATTAGTTGATATTTTTATAAGTTTAAGATTCAACTTTTTTTTTCTTCAGTTAAGTTTTAGTTTGACTTTTAAAAAAAATTAATTATGCCACAATATTTCCTCTAGATGAAGGAATGCAAAAATAAAAGTTTAATTAATCAATGGCAAAACATAAATAAATTCTTTGAACTCTTCAAGAGCTCCTTTTCAGTCTGGCATTAAGGGGAAGTGAAAGCCATATATTTGCAATGGTAAATATTTTGTGCCACAACTACACAGAAATGAAAGATTGCTTGAGTTAGAAAAGTTATAGTGGATTACAGAAACTTAAAAATAAATTTATGGCCGAGTCAAAAATAGAAAAAAGAGAAAATATTTTTAAATATGTTTTTTTCACTTGCACTTTTCTTTTCAATTTAACCATGAAATATGCCCCCTTGCAGACACTAGATTGCACTACCTTCCTTCTGTAACATTTCATTATTGTAAGATGCAATACTTTATGAAAATAATTTATTTTCTAATCACTTTTTCTAAAAGAATTAACTGCAGTTAAGTTTATTACATTCTATTCTGTAAATCTAATTACCTAGATTCTATATTATATGCTTCTTTATATACTAATATGTGGTCGAAAAGTGGCATAGTACAACCACTGCTATGTTCAATCAGCAGTCCGCCAAATCTAGCAGTGCCTCAAGTGACTCCCAGCACCTCAGGTCTCTGTTCCACTGACCAAAGCAATAAATATGTCACCATGGAGCTGACCCTCCCTCTTCCTCCTGGCCAAACTTGGACACCCCAGTGAGATGCGTATCCAGTAACTCTTGACAAGGTCGCTTGGAGTGGGGTCCTTAATTGCAAGATTCTAACAATCAGTGGTGCGAGCGATTAACGTTCTGTTTCAAAACTGGATACAGAATGACTTCACTACTTTTTACCCATCACTAGTTTTGTGTCATCATCCGTGATTATCCACCAAATTGCTGTTTTTGTTCAAAACCAAATAACAAACCTTTCCTTTGCTTGAGTCCTGATGGGTTGATTGGTGACAATTTGGTTCTGGTTATGTCCGTCATCTGCAGTAATGTAAAAAAAAATTGCATTGGTTTGTGAGCACACACTTTCAGTATAAAATTAAATAGTGATGAATCTGGTTTCCTCTCCATAAAGCATAAATAATACCTTCGAATTAAGGGTCATAGAAATTTGAATTCATAGTCATCAGAAATAGGAAATGGCGAGATTTTTTCTTTTAGTGTGAGGCTGATTCAAAAAATAATACAAATTGAGAGAAATTTAGCTTTTTGGGAAAATATTTAGCCCAAATTATATAAATTTTACATGTAATGTGTCATCTAGAGAATTTTTGACTCCAAAAGCTACAAGAAATATGCCACTAAGAGAGCTGATGCTATTAAAATATAAAAAATTAATAACTAAACAGACTGAAAAAAGTTTCAAGTGCTAATAAGTAAGCTGCTGACGATATTAAACCAGAAACATCTGGACAAACACTCAATAAGCTTCCTATACATTGAAGAAACAAACTGCCAAAGTTAATAAACGGAAAGCAATTTACGATTTGTAAACAACAAATGTTTATGGAATGGAAATGGATAAGATCTCATGTTAAAGATATCGTTATGGTTTCTTATTCCTTGTTTGATTGAGATATGAGAAATTTTTTTTAGTACTGAGGGTACCATATGACCTAAGTTCAGATAATTATCATTTGTGCACTAGTTTTCAGAAGTTTCTTGATTTTATATCAATTATGCATGAAAACAACTTCTGGCAGATAAAAAGCTCTCTACATACATATATGATTGATATAATTTTTAAAGAAATTGATTTCCATAAAAATTTTGAAAAATTTATATAATATTGCCAACAGCAATACAATTATATTACTTACTTGCAAAATTTAAATTAGTAGATCTGAAAAGTGCCATGTAAATCAAAACATTATTAGATACTAAATATGCTCTCTTATTTGCATTTTATAATGTAAAAAATAATAGAAATTTTTATAGCCCCCTTTTTAAAATTAATATAAATTCATTTGGTCCCTTTATTTGTCATGACAGATATAAAAAGATAGGCACTTTTGTTTAACTTTTTCAAAAGTTCTTTATTTCATTTTTAGTTACATGGGGAATTGTTATCAAGAACACCTATCTTACCCCGGCTTTCGATGAGGATTTCTAGATTTTTCCTGTTCAATTGCACAAGCTTTTATCGCACATCACTCCATCCGACCCCACAGGGGAAGTGATATTGCAACAAATGCTATAGCACTGGGTGGTAGTTTTGCTTATCTTCCTATTGTTTTTCACTTGACATTTGTAGGTTTGGTGTCTGTCAAAACCAACTGCTTTACACCAACTGTTTGACCATAACTTTCGAACGTGATGGAGAAGCTTAATGATTTGTGAATCAAATGAAAGCTTGTAACGTGGGGAGTGTCATAAGCTATATAAAAAATTAACCTCCCCATGCTTTCTTTCCCCCTAAAAAAAGGAGAAATATGAAAAATATTGTTTCGTTTTTTCTCCAGAATGCGAATTCTGAAAGTAACAGGTTATATGTCAAATGAAAGCTTGTGATGCGGGAAGTATTATAGGCTGTAAAAAAAGGTTCCCCCTAAACAATGGGAGAAATATGAAAATGATTGTTCCTCTACATCACCAGAATGCGAGCATTAAAAGTAATAAACTATGCATCAAACCAAAGTGTGTGTTGCAGGGAGTGTCATAAACTATACAAAATTAACCCCCCCCCCATGGTTTCTTTTCCCCTAAAAAGGGGGAAATGTGAAAACAATTGTTCTGCTATTCAGAAAGTGAAGGCCACAAGTAACAAGCTAGGCATCAAATGAAATTTTGTGACATGGGGAATGTTACAGGTAAAAAGAATTTTACACCCTTTCTTCTTCCCTCTTAAAATAGAGGAAATGTGAAACGAATGTTCTGCTATATCTTCCAAATGTAAGGATATACAATTACGAGTTAGGTATCAAATGAAATCTCATATGAGGACTGTAAGACTATTTCCAATTTTGCTTCCCACCATTCTCCCCCCCCCCCTAAAAAAGGGACAGATTTTTGTGTGTGTGTGTGTGGGGGGGGGGCAGAACTTAATGAGTTATATATCAAATTAAAGCTTGTGACGTCCCCAATATCATGGGCTACCTTAAATACAATTCCAAAAGCAGGGGGAGGAAAAACTGTGATTGATGCTCATGAGTCATATCAAAGTTTGTGAAAAAGGTGTTTTTAGTGACAAAAAATATAAACAAATTAAAAATTTTAAGTAAATAAATTAAAAAATACCGATTTTTCCGAAATGTGCCCTGAAAAGTAGAAAATAAAACTAATATATATCTCTGAGTTTTTATTCACTCCAATAGGTTGTTGCAAATGAAATGGCCAAATTGTTAGTGAAAAATTCCACAGCTGCAACTTTGTTATAATTTAATCGAAATATGCACCAACAGATTCAGTCACTTCTGCCACCATGAAACAAGTGCATTTATGCTGTTGGTAAAAAAATTTGAGTTCCTGGACACAATGGATTATTTTAAGGTATTTTTAACTACTGTCTCATTGCTGAATGTTTTTCCCACTAAGAAGTGGTCAAGATGCTTGAAGTAGTAATAAGTTGGTACTAGGTCTGGTGAATATACCAGGTGAGCAAGAGCACAGCTAGATTGAATAACATGGCTGCACTTCAGAATATTAGGAGAGAGAAATTGCAATAGTATAAGTAATAGAATCATCAGTACTTGTCTGTAATGTGGTAGAAATAAATATAATTCCTTTTTTTTTTTTTGATATTATAGCATTAACAGTGTGTTAATCACATTTTGCTGCATTTCAGTATTTTGAATAGTTTAAGTTATTAAGAGATTAGTGCTTCATAATGCTTCTAGAAGGATTTCGATTACATTTTAACATTAAAATTATTTTAACATGTTCATCCTCTTTTAAAAACATCTCATCTGCATTTTTCATTCTTTGCAGGCCAATAATAGTAATTGGTGGGTCTTGTGACCAAGATCAGGAAGGATTAGGTGGATTCCAAGAATTCCCCCAGGTATGATATATGCTGCTCACAAACACTTAACAAATAAACCAGAAAATTATCAAGTAAGAAAAAAACCCTTAAGTTGATATGTTAGCACACCTAAGCTATCCCCAACATTTGAACTTTGGATTTAGTAACAATCTTATTGACAGTACAGAAAAAAATCAGTATTGTAGCAAAAATTACAGTAGAGCTTTACAGTGCAGTAATTACATTTAATTAAATTCAGTATTGTAATCCAGGGAAGATTTTTTAAACTTTCTAACTTTGGTGTTTTTTTTGTTTTTTTTTTCCCCCCCTAAAATATCAATTTTAAGAGTGATACTGTGTATCAAGTTTAAAATAATGAGTAATTTCTGTATGTGGGATGGGGGTTGGCTCAGTTAGTAGTGTGCCAGCTTGTGTGTTCATAATCTACAGTTTCTAAAGTAAGGTTAGCTAGTGTAATTAGATTAATTATTAGATTAGTTTTTTTCTCTCAGGTTTCAAGTTCCAAATATGACAGTGTTGAGATTTATCTCCACCAAACCTCCACCCTGCCCTTAGTCAGAAAGGGGCACCAATGGACTGGGAAAGATCCCCATCCATTTGATGATATTGTTGCGGATTACAAAAATGGATAGCCACTGAGCGTGAGTATTAAAAGCTATATTTCAAAACCAAATTCAATACAAGGTAAATTGTTACAAAGGAAATATGGATGAAATATCTTATTAACAAATCAACTATTAACATGCACAAGTCATCAATCTTCCTGCGTAGAGCACACAATATCAGCTCTGTGTATTTTACTAAATACTACCTTTTACTTGATTTACCAGGTCACCCGAAGATCTTCACTCGTAAACCAATTCTCGTCCTGTGCTAATAACTTTTCACACACTAGCCGAACAAAAAGACAGTCCGTGTAGACATTCGAAGTTAGCCATAAAAGTTCCCACTTTTATACTTCCGCGTATACACAACACATCAAGTTACTTCTTGATACTTAACGATAAAAGATCCCACTTTTATCCTTCCGCGTATACACAACACATCAAGTTACTTCTTGATACTTACGCGCACTGTCTCAGAACAGCTCACCGTCCATTTTCGAACTCACCGACCGTTACAATACAACGACCGTTACCGCTCCATTGTTCTCAAATTCTCTCAACGTTCTTATTCGTTGGCTGAAACTTTGCTTTCGGTTGCCAGATTCTTCTGTCGTAACACTGCCCCCTTCCTAGGTCTTGTTCGTCCCGAACAATTCTGGATTCCAAAGCTTCTTCAGTTCTTCGATGAAACGGGGTCAAACGATCCACGTGAACCACCTTGCTCTTTGTAGCTGGACGTCGACGAATGCGATATTCCACGTCTGTGTCAAAATGGAAGCGAATCTCATTATGACTTAGATTTCTTTTCTGACTGAAGCCTCGTCCACAAATATAATACGTGTAAGGCCTATAGCCCTTGTGAACACGTTTATGTCTCCGCAGGGAGAAGAATCGACTAAGAGTTTTCGTGCAAAACCTGTAAAAAGTTTTCTTCTTTGTCGAAAGTTTTCTTCTTTGGATTTTTACTTCTATCAACAGTAACAAGGAATGAAAGTCATTAGTGACATAAAATCTAGGGAGGAGTTTCATCCTCCAGTTTGACCCTTTTGTCAGTTGACTTTCACTTAATTCAGAACTGTCGTGATGAACCTCCAGCCATATTTCACCTGATTCAATTTGATCCCCAAGGTGCTTCACAAATATAATATCAGCTCCATAATTCTTTTTAGCGCTTCGGTCCATCTCCTCCTTCCATACTCTTGCTAGAACTGCAGCTTCTAATCCGACAACCTCACCTGTTTCTCCTGTATAAGTGAAATCAGTGATGTGTCGGGCTGCTAGCAATATTTTTTCTGTTTTATCTTCACATAGCCAGCTTGCAACATCTTCAGATACTCCTTGTTCTATTAACATGTTACGAAACTTGTTCAAAGCATTGCCGTTATGCAGAACCTTGCAGACACGTGATGCTTCATCTACCCTATTATCCACAATGTTCACCAAACGCAGAAGTTCTCCTCCTAACTCTTCGACGAGCTCTTGCAGTTCCAAGGATCCGTTACCAAGGAAACACTGAACAGCTTCCATCACTTCCAGAGAGTTGTCAACAGAGTTTTCAAGAGGTGAATCCATGTTGCTGATAACAGCTGAACAACTCAAACTCTTCATTCCACGAGCTTGTGATGCTGCAACCACTTTCTTAACTAAATCAACAGCAACATCTTCTGTACTGATGAGATCAATAGCTCCTTCTCCGAATTCAACATCATAAACCAAAGCACACACTCCTTCAGCCAGCTTTTTGGACACAATTGAGCATATCATTAGAGGAACGCTATCTATGGTAGCCATCAGATCCTTGCAGCGGTAAATCTCCTTATTTGTTGGCACCAGCTCCTCTGTCTGTCCTACGATGCAGCATCCGACGTCTTCCATCATCTGCTCGATTTTATCTTTAGTGCAGTCGACTGTGAAGCCAGGGATGGATTCCAATTTGTACAGAGTATCTCCCGTCAATTGGAGAGCACGACCGGAGATCATAGGGACCTTGAGAACTAAAGCAGCAAGTGCAGGAGCCAAGACAAGACTCACTTTGTTGCCGACACCTCCTGTGCTGTTTTTATCTACCATCCGATGGCGCCACTCGGGTCTCCAGCAAAACACATGACCCGAGGAGGTCATATTTGCTGTTTCTTCCGAATTCACTTTCTTGGAGCTCTCATTGTAATTAGCCAGGGAAATATCAGTCATGATTGCCAAATTGTTCATTCTGGAGATCAGCGACGAGTTCTGTAACATGATATTGTCCACTTTAGAGCTCTTGTAATCGTGATAAAACTTTTCTATATCCTTATAATCTAAATGGTTATAATGTCCAAATCTGCACATTGACTGTTCAGAAAAGAAATTCAGCGTGGCTACGTTGAAATTATCTGAGGGATTCGCTTCTCTCTGATCGTAACTCTGAGGCTTAGTTTCATCCAGAAAGTTAGTCTTTGAAGTACTGTCTCTGCCTGAAGCTCCTTTACTAGCATCACCTGTTACGCTTCTAAGCCATTCTTCGGAATTCTTCTTTCTTAAATCCCCACTCTCTATAAACGATTCGAGTGTGGCTATGTGTTTCGGAAAAATCTCTCCGACTTCCCCGGTAACGACGAAGGGCACTTTGTATCTATGATGAATGGACACCTCTTCTTTACTCGGACCACTCTGCGAAACGTAAACTCTGTTTCGTTCCCCCTCATTACCACTCGTTACTCTGCCTTTGCGATAATTGTCCATGACGCATTTTGCTGACGGCGAGGAATAGAATACCTTTCGTGTGGATCTCTCTTCAGATCGTGCCAGACTTGTATACCTAGGTATTTTGAAGTGCAAAGCGTACTGTTTAGTCTCACAGCTCTCTAATCTGTGTGATTGTTCTTCACAGTTCCTAGACATGTCACCAGCGACATAGACACTCTGCCATGCATTACCAGTAGTTGCGTGGTCAAAGGCATTATCTGTGCTATCTCTACAATTCTTGATTTCCAGTAGCAGATCCACATTTTTATATGCGTTGCCTTTCTCTTTTCCATGTTTACAATCTAACTTAACACTATCAAGATCATCTTTTTCACTGACAAATTCAACATTTAAACTATTGCATTGTCTATTGAGTTCGGTTTTATGATCCTTGAAGTGATCAATAATCTTACCAACTCGAGAAGCCACTTCAGCTCTCATCTCAGTATTTTGTGCGGCTATTTCGGCTTTCAAATCATCTTTTTGAGAAACTATCTCCGTTCTCAACTCATTATTTTGTGCGGCCATTTCGGCTTTCAAATCACCTATTTTATCGCTTTGGGCAGCTATATCACCTTTAATCTCAGTATTTTGTGCGGCCAGATCACCTCTTTTATTCCTCAACTCATTATTTCGTGCGGTCATTTCGGCTATCATTTCATCTAATGTACTATTTTGTGTCGCTATTTCGGCTTTCAAATCATTATTTTGACTTTTAATGTCATTCATCAGCGTAGTCATAATGGTTTTCCTATCAGTCATCAGCGCAGTCATATCGGCTTTGAAGCTATTTATCAACTTTACTAATTCATCCATACTTCTAGTTAACGGCATTCAATTAATTAATCCCACTTCTGACACCAAATGTTGCGGATTACAAAAATGGATAGCCACTGAGCGTGAGTATTAAAAGCTATATTTCAAAACCAAATTCAATACAAGGTAAATTGTTACAAAGGAAATATGGATGAAATATCTTATTAACAAATCAACTATTAACATGCACAAGTCATCAATCTTCCTGCGTAGAGCACACAATATCAGCTCTGTGTATTTTACTAAATACTACCTTTTACTTGATTTACCAGGTCACCCGAAGATCTTCACTCGTAAACCAATTCTCGTCCTGTGCTAATAACTTTTCACACACTAGCCGAACAAAAAGACAGTCTGTGTAGACATTCGAAGTTAGCCATAAAAGTTCCCACTTTTATACTTCCGCGTATACACA
This sequence comes from Ryuthela nishihirai, assembly GCA_038380435.1. Taxonomy (NCBI): domain Eukaryota; kingdom Metazoa; phylum Arthropoda; class Arachnida; order Araneae; family Heptathelidae; genus Ryuthela; species Ryuthela nishihirai. The sequence goes on from JAWZYU010000025.1 coordinate 2,695,688, forward strand.
ACACATCAAGTTACTTCTTGATACTTAACGATAAAAGATCCCACTTTTATCCTTCCGCGTATACACAACACATCAAGTTACTTCTTGATACTTACGCGCACTGTCTCAGAACAGCTCACCGTCCATTTTCGAACTCACCGACCGTTACAATACAACGACCGTTACCGCTCCATTGTTCTCAAATTCTCTCAACGTTCTTATTCGTTGGCTGAAACTTTGCTTTCGGTTGCCAGATTCTTCTGTCGTAACAATATATTAAACTGTGTCCCCCTATGCATGTTAAAGAACACATTGGATGGCCTTGACGGGAGGCTTCCATTCCTAATAGCTGTCAAGTGGGTTCCCTTGCCCAACCTTCTGTCAGCCCTTGGTATCATTATGATGTGGCAGTTAAGTCCACTGCATGAAAAGGAATACCACTCAGAATTAAAACATTCAACTTGTTTTATGTCAACTTTTTTTACGCATTCAACAATGAGGCTCATAGATTGATGCAACAAAAAGTTATTTAAATCCAGCCATGTCAGTTACTTTTTTACCACATTGGTGGTTTACCACAATGGTAGAAATTGTCTACAGTATATCATCATCCACAGTTCTACAGTTATATATATCAGTATTCTACAGTTATATCATCATCCATAAGCAGCCATGGGCTATGAGGTCCAACCAGATTGGGCAATTTCTCCAAACATATCTGTCCTGAGCTACATCTGCTGCATCTGGCCACTGCAGACCAGTTCTAATGAGGTCCTGTTTGACATTGTCTGCCCACTGATTCTAGATCTCTCCCTTTTTCTGGGCCTTTAGGCACACTGTTCATAACCCTATTCACTAACTTATATTTATGGATATGGGCAACATGGCCAAACCAACAGAATCTCTCTCTACGGAATGTGCTGCTCAAAAGAGACTGCTGACTCCTTTGCCTAACCTCATCATTACTTACAAAGTTGAACCACCTAATGCCTAAGATACTGCATAAGCATCTAGAATCAAAGTCATCAAGAGTCTTGCTATCTTGTTTGCAAAAGGTCAAAGTTTCACTACCATAGCTAACCCTAGAAAAACCAAACTATTATATCTCTTAAATTTAGTCTTTAGGTGTATACTAAGGTATACACCTATCCCTCGATTTACACGGTACTCAGTTCACACAATTTTGGCTTTGCAATGTCAAAAAATGCAACCAGTTTCGATTTACACGGTACTGACTGAGACGTACATAGAAAGGAAATCTCAGTCAGTACCGTGTAAATTGAAATTGGTTGCATTTTTTGACCGTGCAAAGCCAAAACTGTGTGAACTGAGTATCGTGTAAATCGAGGGATAGGTGTATATATTATATGTGTTAAAGACCCTACCTGGTCTAGTGTTTATATGTTTTATGAGAAATCAGGGCAAGCCTAATATAGCTTCTAGGTTATCTCCGTCATTTGTGTAGGGAAGTACCTTCTTCCTTTTTTATAAAAATACACTCATTTCTCCACCCTTTCCATAGATTCTTAAAGTCCCAGTAACAATTTCTATTCTTCTGTTTATCTCATGCTGCACATCACCAGTACTGTTGCATAGCTCCCAATGTAACGCTCCAAAGAAATGCAAAATACTTTTAAGTTTGGACCCTTTTTCTGATCCAATTAGTTTTATCCTCCGGATAGCTGAGACGGGCACCAGGCAATAATTAACAAATTGCCAAAAAATAGAATAAGTTAAATTAGGGTTCAAAATACCAGCGAGCGTTAATGAGTAAGAATTCAAAAATGATTGTCAAGTTAAATATCTAAATATAATCAAAACTTAATTCACGTTGCTCAAGAGAAAAAAATTAGTAAAGACTCAAAAGGTTTAAATAACAAATTTATTTCCAAAAATCACTCACCAAAACTTCAATGAAGAAGATACATCAACTGAGCACTCTTCTGTGTTACATGCTTATGCTCTACTCACTGTCTATCTGACTCTCTATATGTGCTATCTCACTATGCTACTATGTGCTATCTCACTATGCTACTATGTGCTGTGCACTTACTTGTGCTACGCTGTGCTAACTGTGACTAGCATGTCACCGGTTTTAACAAGAGCCGAACATGTCATGTTGCACGCCGGGAAAGACATTTACATAAACTGACGAGTGACGCAAGCTGTGATGCAAGAGGGGGCATGTCCTTGTGCACGCTCTTTAGCTGTTGACAGTTGTAAGATCGGAGTTGCGCATGCGCAACTCCTAACTCTTGGAAACGAGCACTGTAATGCCAAAAAGGAAATAAAAATCCCCCAAAATGATAAATATAACGTAAATTAAGTTAAACTGGTTAAGGTAAAGTAAAAGTGAACGATGGGGCATCACACCAAAATAGAGATATTTGATCAAGGGTGCAACCATTCAGATTAACTGAATCAGCCCAACTAAAGTATATTGCAGTGAAAAACTGAAAAAAACTATATCAGTCTTTAAGTGATTTACTTTTATTATATTATTCAGAAAATTCCTTTTCATCTATATGTAACTATTTTCATTTATTAGATTTTCCAGAATTTAGCCTTAATTGCCTTGCTGTTCTTATATTTTCACTGTATCACTTTGAAAAGTCTTTTGAAAATTAGTATGTGAAATAATTACTTGAAAAATTGGTTGTCCTGATTGGGAGCATTATTACTGGAAATTTAATATGTCCATAAATTTTTTTAAATAATTTATTTTCATAAAATTCAGAATTAAATGTTATTTAATTTTGTATGTATCATGACCTATTTTTGTAGATTGGTTATTTGGCAAGAAAATTCCGAACTCTCCTTCAGGCCTCAGATTTTCTAAATTTTCCTGTTTTTTTATTTGAATGAGCACTGTTGATAGAAAGCCTGGCCCTTGAAGTTTATCACTGAGAAAAATTTTTCTAATTTTTTTTTTTTATTTCAAGTAAAATTTTTTTTCTCTTATTTGCAAAGAAATTTCCTTTGCAAAGATTTTTCTGTAATTCCAAATGTATTACAATAATTTGTGTTCATTAGTTTCCAATAAATTGTTATTTACATTGCCAGAGTCTATTTTTTTATTATATAAAAATAAAAAAATCATATTAAAAAAGTAGTTTTCACTTTTGTTATTTTCATAAGATCCAGAAATTAAATGCTGGTTATTTTGGTATATAACACAACCTTTTTCTGTTTATTAGTTTTTTTGATATAAAAGGTTTTAAAGTTAATTTTTTTGGCTGAGCACAGTGGAAAAATTGTTGACTGGAATTTCATTCAGTTTTTCAGGCTGGACTCAAAGGTTTAAAGTTTAACAAACAACTCTTCAGCTTTTATTTTACAGGTAGAAAGCATAAAGCTTTTTTTTTTGCCTTTGCTTAAAAATAAGTTGTTCATTATTTTTTATATAGGCATGGTACATTCAATAATTACATCGTGTTAGGTAAAACTTAATGACCTTTATAATAGTTGTTTTTTTAAACAGGTAGAAGCTTGTCGTTTATACACCAAATATAGTTGTCGTCCAAGTAGTGTGGAGCAAATTCCATTCCACATAGAAAAGGTTGGTATATTTATGATTTTAATAATAAATACAACTCTCTCCTGGAGTAAAAGAAGCATCTAGCAAAAAAAAGAGTATGAACCAGCTGTGTAACTTGTAAAAAAAATCCTACAGTATGCAAGCATAAATTTTTTTAAAAAATAACTTGCAATATACTGCATAATTAGCAAAACTTTTTTTTTTGGTTGTTGGGTGGTTACCATGCTTGGCAGGTAATAAGGGGTCCAAAGGGACCTGGGTTCAGGCCCAGGATGAAAAATGGTTCTTCTCTTATGTTGTCTTTTTGCTGAGGTCACCTTCTCAGACCTTCTCTATGCTGTATTATATTGATAGGTTTCTATCAGACATTAGTAGTAGGTGGCTGCTTGAGGTGTAATTTATATTGTCCCAGTGGTAGAGTGGTTAATGCTCTTGTCTACAAATCAAGGAAACCTGAATTTGAGCCCTGGATAAGGCATGTATATTTCTTGCATTGTCTTTCTGCCAAGATATCTCTTTCTTTGCAGACCTTCTCTATGGTATATTTTGCTGACTGGCTCTGTGGCAAGCAGCTGCTTGAGAGAGAATTAATTTTTTTATTTACCCTTGATTACAGCTTTTCCCCCTTTTTGATGGGCTGAATATTTGGATCCATTATGATCTCAAGGATTTGGGAAAGGGGTACAGTGGGTAGAATTAGGAAAGATTAAAGGCTCTCCTGAAGCCATCCAATGTGCCTTTTAGCTTCCAATTTTATATTTTCTTGAACAGAGCAACAGTTTAATGTCCTGGGAAAATATAATGCAATCTGTCTATGGTAGTACATCAATCACATTAATTTGTGACCTTTCATCTGGTCAGTTTAATTTTCTTACAGCTTTTATTCTCCATATGTATACACCAAAGAGCCAAAACATTATGACCAGAGCAACTTTATGCAAATCGAAGTTGCATATGACGAACCTTTATAATTGCAGGTAACCAACAGTGCATGTGAAGGTCATGAAATGGTATGAATAACACCTGATACTGAGCTCTGTTAATCAGTGTTATTCTTGTTCCTCAGATGGCAGCGGACTTAAGTGAGTTTGACAAAGGCCAAATTGTAATGGCCAGACAACTGGATCATAGCATTTCCGAGACAGCAAAGCTTGTTGGGTGCTCATGGTCGGCCATGGTTAGTACTTTCAAAAAGTGGTCAGAGGGAAAAACCACGAACCGCCAGCAAGGTGTGGGCTGCCTATATCTCATGGATGCTAGAGGTGAGTGAAGGCTATCCCATATGTTATGGACCAACAGAAGGGATAGTGTGGCACAGCTCACCCATAATTTGAATGCTGGTGATGGGAGTAATGTGTCACAACACACAGTACATTAAAAAAAATACCCCCTCAAGCAGCTGCTTGCCACAGAGGTCTGACAGGAGTCTGTCAGTTTATATGCCACAGTAGAAGGTCTGAGAGGATGGCAGGAACTCAGCAGAAAAACGACACAAACAGCCATGCCTTACCCGGGGCTCGAACCCAGGTCCCGTAGATCAGTAGCCAAGCACGCTAACCACTCGGCCATGGGACGGACCCTGCTGAAAATGGGATTGCATAGCTGCAGGCCACTACAAGTGCCCATGCTAACCTCGGTTAACCATCAAAAGTGCCTACAATGGGCACGCAAACATCATAACTGGACCTTGAATGATTGAAAGAAGATCATCTGGTCTGATGAATCTTGTTTCCTGTTGCATCATATGGATGACCGGGTATGTGTGCGTTGTTTACCTAGGGAAGTGTTGGCACCAGGATGCACCATGGGATGAAAACCAGCCAGTGGAGGAAGTGTAATGCTTTGGGCATTGTTCTGTTGGGAAACCCTGGGTCCAATCATTCACATGCAGGAAACTATGACATCTACTACCTACCTAAATATCATTGCAGACCAGGTATACCCTGGGTCCAATCATTCACATGCAGGAAACTATGACATCTACTACCTACCTAAATATCATTGCAGACCAGGTATACCCTTTCATGGCAACAGTATACCCCTCTAGTAGTGCTTTCTTTTAGCAGGATAATGTGCCATGCCACACTGCCCAGATTGTTCTAGAATGGTTCGCAGAACATGAGGAAGACTTCCAGGTATTGCCCTGGCCTCCAGATTCCTCAGACATCAATCGAACATCTGTGGTTTGTATTGGAACAGCATATCCAATCTGCGGTGGCTCAACTACATAACTTTTAAGAGTTAAAGAATCTGATGGTAACGTGTTGGTGCCAGATACCACAAGACACCTTTAGAAATTTTGTAGCATCCATGCCTCACCAGGCAAGAGCTATTTTGGCAGCACATGGAGAACCAACATAATATTAGTCAGGTGATCATAATGTTTTGGTTCTTCAGTGTGTGTGTGTGTGTGTGTGTGTATATAGGCAGGGCCAGATTTCTCATAAGACATGTTGGGCACTTGCCTAGGGATGACAGCATTCAAGTGTTATATTTTGTCTGAATAAAATTTTTTGTCATTTTCAATTCTTATAAGGAATATAAAACTAGTTGCAATATCCAAGGTTTAAGAGTGGTTTGAAGAATACTGTCTACTGCCAGTCAAAAGTGATCTTTTAAGAGAGATGGTGTATGTGGATACACACTTTATCAAACTTATTGGGATACCCCTATGCTATGTGAATGGAAAATCACATTTAGAGTTCCCAGAAGATAAATTTTAGATATTAAATTTATCCAAATCTTGATTTTTAGCAATATTCCCTTAATATTTATAGAGCTATTGAAGCTGAAATATTTGATAGCTGACATTGCTGTTATGCTCATCCTAAATGCTTTCAAAAGTGATGGAAACTGCAAAACCATTATGCAAACTTCTTAAATTGTATTTATTTTGCTAAACTATTTTTTATAAATTTTGAGATAAAATCTTATGACCAGCAACACTGCTCTTAAATGTCTTAGCTCAGAACTCTTAAAATAGTAAATAAATATTTCTTGAAAACCAGATTTTGGGTAATTAAAGGTTTTTGTTTTACTGTGACATTTTTTCTACATTTTTCTACATTTTTTATCTGTGACATTTTTCTACAAACAGCTTATAATTAGGAAGTTTTGATTACAACTTTCCATTCACACAACATAATAGTGTCCCAATAGTTTGATAATTTCGTTTAATTTGGATAGAAATTAAAAAGAGTAATAAATTATGCTTCAAGCAGCTGTTCCAAAAAGCAAATCATGGAAGAAAAGTGTTTCAAGTTTGAATATTGTAAATTATATGCTGTGTTTTAATATTAGTAGAAAAACTGTATTATTTATTTGAAATTCCTACATTCATTTCGATAACATTGTTTCCCTTCTTCATGATTGTGAGAAAAAAAATTGCATTGCTTTATAGAAAATTAAAAAAAAATTGTACATAAGGGTGCATTACTGTTTGGTGTGCCTAGAGTAGAGGCACATGAGGTGTAAATCTGCCCTGTGTGTAGGTACAATACAATAACTTTCTTGTGTAGTTAAGTGTTAGTGTAAGCACACTGTGATTACTTTTCTCCATTTGTTTGATATTTCCTATTGAAAGTAGGCCTATATGAGGCATAGGCAATTTAAGCAAAAATGCAGGTGACCCTGCATTATGATTATATTCCACTGAAAAATGAGACTTGCTAATATACATACATACATACATAATCCTCAAGCAGTGTGGGCTACAGAAGTCTAATATATAATTTAAAATATAATAATTAATTCTGTAAAGGGTTTTCATATTGCCTTTTTCTTGTGCTCTACACATCCATTGGGCCCACTCTATTTATGGAAAATCTTTTGTTTCAAATGCAATAGAATATCTTAATAGTAACATAAAAACTTTATTTTAATGATGCTTTTAAATAGTAGTTGTAAGTTGATTTGCTAAGTTTCCTATTTTCTCTTGAAACCTGTCAGAAATGCAGCATGTTAAAAACAGTTCTTTCTTGTATTTCTGTAATTAATTATTTATATAATTCTACTTTTAATCTTAAATTCATTTGAACCACTGAGTATTTCAGTTTTTTTCTTCTTTCAATTAACAGATGACTACATTATATATTTTTTATTTATTATTTATTTACCATCTGTCATAAAAATTTGCTATTCGTTATTACAATGCATATTAAATTAGTGTTTGATTTTGTAATTTATTTCTTTAGTCATTTCGATACAGTACATATGGCAGGCCTGGAGCATGTTATATTGATCTTCCGGGCGACATCATCACTCAAGAAGTGCCTTCCACTGCTGTGCACTTTCCTCTGAAATGTCCTGATCCTCCTTCTCTATTAGCTTCACCAAATTTAATAATTTCTCTAGTGGACACATTGATTTCTGCTGAAAGACCATTAGTTATTATTGGGAAAGGTAAGTTATTTTAATACAAAAGCAGGTTAATTTTTAGAATAAACATTTTTACTTTTGTGTAATGTACCAATATACACTGAATGGACAAATTATTATATAAAATCCGATAATATGCAAAGCAGAAGTATCAGGTCCAGTCATGTGGGACACTGAAACTGGCAATGCCTATAAATAGAGCAGGCCTCTATGCATTGGAAACCAGTCACAGAGAAATAATCATAGGTAAAGGCAGCGACATAAATGAGTTTGAAGTGGGCAAGTAGTAGCCAGATCATTGCATGTGTATACCAAGACTACATGAAATAATGCAAAACTTCCATCCAGTGGGAGAAATGTGAACATAAACATTCAATTGATTCTCAAGGTGAGTGCAGACTGTCCCTCATCATTACAAGGAATCGCACAGCTACCATGGAGCAGATAATGTTGGAATTAAATGAGGGTACATCCACAGGCTTATACACAACGACTATCCGTCATACCATGAAAAAAGTAGGCTATGGCAGTCGACGTCCACATTGTGTCCCCTTGTTGATTGCAAGGCACCGAAAGATTAGGCTGCAATTTGCAAAGGCCTATCTCAACTGGAATGCAGAGGACTGGAAACATGTTATATGGTCTGACTAATCACAGTTTCAACTCTATCATGCTGATGGGAGGGTGTGTGTTTGAGTAAACTCCATGAAGTGATGGACCCAGCTTGCCAAGTTTGGGTCATAAAAGCAGGTGTAGGTGGTGGTATAACAGTTTGGAGTGCATTTACATGGGTTACCTTGGGGCCCCTTATATCCGTCAAGACCTCTGTCACCAGCACTAGGTATGTGAACATCCTCACTGACTATCTACGCCCATTTGTAACAATTCTCTTTCTGTACCATGATGCTATCTTTCAACAGGACAACACCACACTGCATACTTCCTAAGTGGCAACCAATTAGCTCCAGGAGCATTCAAGTGAATTTTCCACACTCAAATGGCCCCCTCAATCACCGAACCTAAACCCCATTTTGTGGAACGAATTGGAAAGATCTGTTCAAGCCCGCCATCTCCCCCCCCACCACCACCACCAGTGACTGTGGATGCTCTACGACAGGCGATCCTTGCTTCATGGGAGGCAATAACACCTGTGTTTTTAACACCTCATTGAGTCCTTACCAAGATGTCTGGCTACTGTTGTGAGGGCAAAAAGTTGAGCAATAGGTTATTAGGTAGGTGTATATAATATTCTAAATATTACGAGGCACAGTAGGATCAGACTCTTTAATAAACCACGAATAAATACTGTACAATAAGTCTCAATTTCCAATTCTGCTATGATTCACCAGTGCACCGCATTGAGTATTACATTTGATGTATACATAACTCTGAGCATGACAATATATCGCTCACCAAGTCTAGGGTGCAGACATTTTATGTATTATCCCAGATGTTACTATACCATTCTTATATACTACCTTATACTTAGTACTATCGATTAAATACTTTCTTTAAACTATCTTAAAGAGTACTAGTTATCAAATACAAAAGGCCATATTACCACAGACTTGTAAAAGGCTTGAACAACTGCATCATTTGATGTTAATCTGTTAGTCTCGACATTACTGTCGTGGTTTCTAACACATGCTACCAGTCCTGTTACATCGGAGATATCAGCAATGATGGATAAACATAATCAGATTTCCACTGTAGATTACTGTTGTCAGTCCTGTTATCTCAATAATGGTGATATAGCAGATTTCCACTAGCTCTTAATAGGGGATTCCTCGGACTTGAGTTGTCAATGTCCGTCGCAATGATGTTACAATCGTATTGCTATTATCTGCTTTTTTCGTAGTGGATTACCTTTGAACTGTTGTACTTGATACCACAATCTTTCTCTGAATTACGGTGCTCACTGCCCTGCACTGGCCGCTGCAGCATTATCACACGCAGACTTATAACTTCCAACAACAGCCATTAAAACTTTAAAAACCTTTAAAAACTACACTTCATTAAAAACTATCATATTTGGCTCAACTGAACTCCACACCTAGGAGTTATACTCACAATCCCCTTCATTTTACAGAGCGACGCGTTTCGCACATTTTCCTTGTGGCGGCTTCCACAGGCTCTGAGCACATACTGTGGTATGTTACTTTATATGCGTGTCTCCCATTGCGTCATCATTTACATCTATATGTGCAAGCGTTTCTGCACTTTTCTTCTGCTGTAACAGAAGATTCCATGCAGATGGTATCGGAGTAATCTCATTATTACATATTGTGTTACTAAAATTATGAATGTATAATTTTTCTGTGTAAGCTAGTCGGAACTTATTTTGAGGGGCAGCTAATGCTTTGTAATTAATTTTTCCCATTTTAATGTTATTTTCTCATTATCATTTGTGCTAAAGCTGTATTAAGTTGCTCTTTTTGAATATCTGTTTTGTGTTCTTTCATTCTTACTTCGTATTGCCTGTATGTCTTTCCAATATAGCTGTTCTTTCTGTTTAATTTTCCTTCCGGATCTGGGATGTTAACCTGATATATTGTGATGCCCCATCGTTCACTTTTGCTTTACTTTAACCAGTTTTGTTTAATTTACGTTATATTTATCATTTTGGGGATTTTTATTTCCTTTTTGGCATCACAGCACTCGTTTCCAAGATGTTGTGAGTTGCACATGCGCAACTCCGATCTTCCGACCTCAACCGCTAAAGCGCGTGCAAAGGACACGCCCCTCTTGCGTCATAGCTTGCGTCGTTCCTCATAGTATGTAAATGTCTTTCCCGGCATGCACTGGCTATTGTCTTTTAAACCGGTGACCTGCGAGTCACAGTAGCACAAGTTAGAGCAGTAGGAAAACAGTTAGTGCAGAAGCACTGAGCATAGAGTGCAGAGGCACTCAGGAGTGAGGAGTTGTATAGAGTGATATCTTCTTCATTGATGTCTTGGTGAGTTGAACTATTTTGGAAATAAATCTGTTTCTTATTTTAAACCTTTTGAGTCTGTACAATTTTTTCCTCTTGAGCAACGTGAATTTAAGTTTTGATAATATTAAATCTTAAAATTGACAATCATTTTTGATTCTTACTCATTAACGCTCGCTGGCATTTTGAACCCTAAAATCAACTTATTCTACTTGTTGGCAATTTGTTAATATTGCCTGGCACCCGTATCAGCTATCCGGAGCATAAAACTTTAAAGCATTTTGCATATTCTTTGGAGTGTTACAGAGTGAAAGAAAAGAAGTGGCACCCGAACAGGGACTCGCCAGTATTAAAAGATAGTATATATATATTGTGGATAAATTTTGTATGATTGTCAAAGAGTAATTTTTTGAGCTCAGTAGTTGTATGTACTATTTATAGATTTAACGGCAGCTTAAGCCGAAAATTTTTGTTGAGCAAGTAGCTTAACATTTTTGTGTATTAGGCAAAGGTACTGAATTTTCAATGTAGATATTGCTGATAATTAAGATATTTGTTGTATGTAAGGATTAGATGTGTCCGGGCACACACGTACGTAGGCACGATAAAAAAATCTTTTTTGATAAGCAAATTTATATTTTTGTAAGCTTAGTTATAGCTTTAGTATTGTTGTATAGCAGTACCTTTGAGCACTGCTCAAGATTAAAAAAGGTTTTCAAAATTTTCAAAATTCAAAATTTCGGCAGACCGCTAAACATGTCTGCTAACAATATGGCCGATTCCGCCATAATGACTCCTGACTTAGAAAGAGTAAAGGGTAGATTGCAAGATGTAATGATGGAAGCAGAAGTGCTAATGAATCTGCTTGGTGATAATCGGGAGAAAAGGGGAACGACAACAACCCCTAAATTTGCTGACAATGCTACGTCAGTTCACCAACGAAGAAACTTTGAACATAAGGTTCCATTTTCTGTTCCGTCAGAAGCAAGTGATAGAACAGAGTATTTTCAACCGCCACAACGACGATTTGCCAACCCATCCATTAACTATAGGTTTTATGAACAACTTCAGGATATTTTGAATTATGTCAAGAAAGGAGATATTACCCTTGTTCTTGGTGACCTCAATGCCAAAGTTGGTACTGACTCTGACCTTTGGGGAGGGGTGATTGGCCCTTTTGGTATTGGTAGCTGCAATGGCAATGGGCAACGTCTCCTACAGGTAAGTAAACTCAATGGTTTCAGAATAACTAACACATATTACAAACACCGCGACATACATAAGTACACATGGGTTTCACCTGATGGGCTGCATAAAAATATGATTGATTATATATTAATTAACAGCAAATGGGCTAGTTCTGTTAGAAATACCAGGGCATATAGGGGAGCTGAAATTGGATCTGACCATTACCTAGTTAAAAGTGTCTTGCAACTTAAACTTAAAAAGTGTTGTGCTAGGGTTAAAAAATTTGCTTTTAATACTGAAGCTCTGAAAGACCCAGCTATAGCCAAAGCTTACCATGATAGGTTACTTAGTCATTATGACAGTCATGGTATGCTTACTACTGAAGTTGAGGAAGAATGGGATCATTTTAAACAGGCTTTTTTGGACACTAACAGTACTCTTTTAGGAAAAAAGGAGCAGAAGAGACAGAATTATCCGAGTGATAAGGCACTTGAGCTTATTTCGGAAAGAAAGAACTGCAGGAATGTCCTTAATCAATACCCTACTAGTCCTAATAGAAAGCATTGCAGAGAACTTAATAAACGTGTAAAAGATCAGTTAGCTGCTGATAAGAATCTTTGGCTTGATGGTTTGGCTGACAAAGCCGAGGAAGCAGTTAGACAGCACAACAGCAGAGAGCTGTACCAGATAGTTAATGTTTTGTGTGGTAGAAAACGGACAGGTATACAGGGATTGAAGGATAAACAAGGTAAGGTTATAGAAGGTGAGGATTCGGTCATGACTAGGTGGGCTGAGCATTTCAGTGATGTTCTAAACAATGTGGTTAGTTCTATTCCCATTGTTTGCAATGATGATAGATGCATTGGTGGCTTTAATGTTGGCTCTATAACACAATCTGAAGTTATTTTGGCTGTTTCTAAACTTAAACTTCATAAATCCCCAGGAGTAGATGAAATTACTACAGAAATGCTTAGAGCTGGAAATGTTTCGGTTACCACTTGGATGACTGAAATTCTGAATATCTTTTATGATAAAGGCATGGTTCCTAAGGATTTTACCAGAGCTATTGTTATCCCTATTTTCAAAAAAGGTGATCGCAGTTCTTGTGATAACTATAGGGGTATCAGCCTACTCTCTGTTCCAGGTAAAGTTCTTTCCATGATTATGCTTCATAGAATTAAGAATCTGGTTGACAGTCAATTGCGTGATGAGCAATGTGGATTCAGAAGTGGTAGGGGATGTGTGGATCAGATATTTTCACTTAGGCAGATTCTTGAGAAATGTGTAGAGTTTCAGAAACCTTTGGTTGCTAGCTTTGTTGATTACAAAAAGGCTTTCGACCCTGTTGATCGTCATAATTTGTGGTTGATTGTGAAATCATATGGTATTCCAGACAAGTTAGTTAACATAATGAAAGCTCTCTATAATAACACTGAGTCGTGTGTGAGAGTTGGTAAGGCTTGTAGCAACTGGTTTAGCATTACTTCTGGTGTTCGACAAGGGTGCATTTTGTCTCCTTTTCTCTTTAGCTTGGTTATTGATTATGTAATGCGAAATTCATTGCAAGGGAAAGATTTTGGCCTTAACTGGACCTTAGATACAAAAATTTCTGATTTAGATTATGCTGATGATTTAGCCCTTTTGGCAAATGATATTGATGAGATTAACTCTTTCATTCGAGCTGTTGATGAGACTGGTAGTAGAGTAGGTTTGGTTATAAACAGAGAGAAAAGTAAAATGATGAAAATTGGTCAGGCAGGCTGTGATTCAGTTAATCTGAATGGTTGCAGTCTTGAGCAGGTGTCACAGTTTAATTATCTTGGGAGCTATGTAACAGATAATGGTGATGTGCGGCATGAGATTAACAGACGAATAGGGATTGCTGCCGCGACTTTTAAGAATCTATGGAGAGTGTGGAGAAATAGGCGTATACACCTAAAGACTAAAATTAGACTGTATAATAGTTTGGTTCTTTCTAGGGTTAGTTATGGTAGTGAAACTTGGACACTTTGTAAACAGGATAACAGGAAACTAGATGCTTTTGATTCCAGATGCTTACACAGTATTTTGGGCATTAGGTGGTTCAACTTTGTAACTAATGATGAGGTTAGGCAAAGGAGTTTATAACCTCCTTTAAGCAGCATATTGTGCAGAGAGAGACTCCGTTGGTTTGGCCATGTTGCCCGTATGAATAATTATAGATTGACGAATAGGGTTATGAACAGTGTGCCTAAAGGCCTCAGAAAGAAGGGGAGACCTAGGATGTTGTGGGCAGACAATGTCAAACAGGACCTTGTTAGAATTGGTGTGCAGTGGCCAGATGCAGTAGATGTAGCTCAGGATAGACTTGCTTGGAGAACTAAATTGCACGGTCTGGTTGGACCTCCGTAGCCCATGGCTGCTTGAGGATGATGATGATGATGATTATGTTAATTGGCCTTTACCTGAGATAAGGTTCGACGGTTCGAAACATCCGTCATCATGGACATTTGTCAAGTCCATGGAGGACCACTTCCGTTTACCTGAAGTGCCAAGCAACAAAAAAGTTGTTTTAGCAGTATCTTGCCTAATTGGATGTGCTAAGCAATGGTTGAATAACGTAGGATGTCGTCGTGGCATAGAACTTTGGGAAAATTCAAATTCGAAATCATGGACATATATCCGGCTTACAATGATTTTACAGAACTATCTGGGGCGGGGGTGGCTCAGTCAGTAGCGCGCCAGGCTCATAATCTGTAGTTCCCAGGTTCAAGTCCCAGCTGGGTCAGCGTTGAGATTTATCTCTGCAAAATTCCCCGCCCTGCCCTGGTCAGTAGGGAACACCGATGGGCTTGGAAAGGCCGCCGTCCTTCGGATGGGACGTTAAGCCATGGTCCCGTGTGTGGGAGAGCCATACCCTGTGCACGTTAAAGAACACGCTGGATGGCCTTGACGGGAGGCTACCATCTGTCTCCCAACAGCTGTTCCAGTGGGTCCCCTCCCCCAACCTTCTCTGAGCCTTCGGGGTCCATGTGACCTGGCCATTTAGCCCATGGTGTGCAAAAAAGTGCCGCTCAGAGGTGAAACAACCCAACCCAGAACTAGCTACAGAGTTGTTTTCATGAAGACAAAGGGAAAGAGACGACATAGAAAAATTTATATGGGGGTACAGTAGAGTTATACCAGCTGTACGATGTTGATGCCGCTGAAATTGATATCGTAAATTGCATATTGTCTCAATTGCTTTTGCCCATTAGAGAATTTCTAGAAGTACGAAACGTGAATTCAGTTGCTGAGTTAGTCAAATTGGCTCGGCAATACACTGCAAGAAGAGAATCTGCAGCAAATGCACTTCACCAACAATGGATGCCATTCCCGCCAAAGCAGCAATATCAGGTTGAGTCGCGTAGAATGACTCCCCATGACCGGAAGTTACACAGTCCTGACAATTTGCGCCGAACGCGCCTAGAACTATAGAATATGAACGAAGTAGAGACTTTGTGCCACGTCAAGCTTCAAACCATAACACTACACCTAAAACTTTGTTTAAACAAACCCGAGAATTTTTCAGATGTAATTTTTGTGGCCGACTAGGTCACACAGAACAGTATTGTTATCAAAGGAATGAAAATTCGGGAAACTTTCATCGGGATCTTTGAAGCGAGAGGCAAAAGTTCCTCAAGAAAAGCCCTCTCATGAGTTATGCCTTGCCACTATGGCTTTTCTTTTCGTTAATGATTGTCACGAAGTAACTAAAGTAACAGATCGAAACGATACAGAAGTCAATCTTCCATTTGCTAAGGAACAAGTTTTCGATGGTAATAATGACGATTGTCAATTTACAGTGCAGCCGCAGTCCAGTGGACTTTTTGACTTACCTTGTGGTCCAGAACAGATTATTCCAAAAACACCTACAAAATGTCCCGTTAGTGCGAATAATGCAAGTTTAAATAACGAAGTTTGTGAAGTAGAACAACCATATGAGAAAGCCGTTTTAGTTGATGAAAAGATTTCTGAAGTAGAAGTTTTAACGAAAATTAATGAAAATATTTTTGAGTCTGATTTAAGTGAAGAAAAAACCAACCAAGAAGTTGTGCCGACCGCAAGTATTCCTGACAAGTCTGGAGGTCCTCAACTATTAAAGCGTCATTTGGAGGCGGACACCAATAAGCCTAGAAAGTACGAGAACAAGTTCTTCAAAACTCCGCACGTAGTGACGAGACACCGAAACAACCAGAACCTGCAGAGCGACAACCGGCAGCGAAGCAACCAACATAACGAAGATGACGTCACCAGCCAGATCTACAGCGACGACTTCACATGAATGAGACAAGCCAACGACGACGGAAAGATGTTATAGGAACCCGACTGGATGATTTATCACCACGGAGTGCCTACAATGAAATTTAAGTATATTATTATTCTTTCACCTGGCACTTGTTGATTTATAAATGTTCTCTTTTTCTCTGGAATAGATGAAGAAGAAGCTTATTGTGATTTATGTAGTTAGCAATGTTTGAATTCTTGTTGAAACTTTGGAGTTCCGATAGTTATTTTTGGGAAGTGAAATTTTTGTAGTTCGAGTTTATACTGTGTGAATAGAATTTTTTTTTGCATTCTTGTTCATCGAAGTTCTAGTTATTGTATTTACCTGAGTTAAAATGTATTTTTGTAGATTTTTTCGTTTCAGCTGACTGATAGCTGAAAATTTTGTAAGTCGATATTGGAAAGTTTAGAAATTGTAAAATGTTTATGGATATGAATGAGAAGAGTGAAAGAGAATTAGTGAGTTAATATTTTTTCATTTTTAAGAATTTGTATTGTAAAATAACGTGCATTCCAAAGTGAATTTATGTAAAAACAGGAGATTCATGTAAAAGTTATTGGATAAAATGTTATCATCATATATTATAAATTATTTACACTTTTTTTTCTTTATTCTTAGATACGATATATGTATATGTGTTTAAATCTGTTCAGTGTCATCAGTGATATTTATGTGTCAATGATGCGTAATTTTTGGGATGACATTGGCAGTATTTATTGGTATATATAGATAATGACCACGATGATGACTGCAGAATTTTGTTTTTTTTGTGTGTGTACCTTTTTGGAGCTGTCCCCAAATGGCCTAGTCTGGTGACCGAGTTGTTACCAGCATAACTCCTTTGGGAGGGGAACGTTAGCTCTGAAGGGGGAGGTAATTAATGATTTTTTATTTCAGCTAGATCGCGATTTCTGTGAATAGGAGAAGAATTAGCGGATGATTACAATCCCGCTTGTTTGTAAGATTTGAATTTTCTTAGCTTTGCGTATTTGAATGTAATTAGGAGGAGATAACGATGTTCGAATACCCGTTTTTTTATGTGATTTAGTAGAAGAATTAGCTTTCACGAATTTTTGATTGTGCTTAGGGGAAAAGCGGAAGTTATCACCCCGCTAACAACATATGTAATAATTTTTTTTCTTTTTTTTAAAACATTTATTAGAATCTAAGGAAGATTAGGAGTTAATTAACCTGTTTTTTTCTGTACAGGTCAAGATATGCCAATTTCGAGTTTGTATCAGAATGTGATACTAGTTAGACCGATGATGCTAGTATACAGTTAACTGTCACAGCCACTGGTATGTATTGACACTAGGTTAGCTGTTAATTACATATTTTTGTTAGGAGGAGAAGGGAGGAGGTACCTTTGGTTGTGCTGGAAAATTGTGTCAAAGTGAGAATAGTTCGTCATATCAAAATTTGCGCTAGTGTACTTTTACTTATTTATGTTCAGCCATGTGTAAATGACGTAAGATGTGTCCTTTATTCGAAATTGCTCGTCAAAATTTGTTAGGTCAAATCTTTTGACTCCCTTTGGAAGGGGAGTTGTGATGCCCCATCGTTCACTTTTGCTTTACCTTAACCAGTTTTGTTTAATTTACGTTATATTTATCATTTTGGGGATTTTTATTTCCTTTTTGGCATCACAGCACTCGTTTCCAAGATGTTGTGAGTTGAGCATGCGCAACTCCGATCTTCCGACTTCAACCGCTAAAGCGCCTGCAAAGGACACGCCCCCTCTTGCGTCATAGCTTGCGTCGTTCGTCATAGTATGTAAATGTCTTTCCCGGCATGCGCCGGCTATTGTCTTTTAAACCGGTGACCTGCACCGGTTTAAAACCTGCTCCTCACTCCTGAGTGCCTCTGCACTCAGGAGTGAGGAGTTGTATAGAGTGATATCTTCTTCATTGATGTCTTGGTGAGTTGAACTATTTTGGAAATAAATCTGTTTCTTATTTTAAACCTTTTGAGTCTGTACAATTTTTTCCTCTTGAGCAACGTGAATTTAAGTTTTGATAATATTAAATCTTAAAATTGACAATCATTTTTGATTCTTACTCATTAACGCTCGCTGGCATTTTGAACCCTAAAATCAACTTATTCTACTTGTTGGCAATATGTTAATATTGCCTGGCGCCCGTATCAGCTATCCGGAGCATAAAACTTGAAAGCATTTTGCATATTCTTTGGAGTGTTACAGAGTGAAAGAAAAGAAGTGGCACCCGAACAGGGACTCGCCAGTATTAAAAGATAGTATATATATTGTGGATAAATTTTGTATGATTGTCAAAGATAGTAATTTTTTGAGCTCAGTAGTTGTATGTACTATTTATAGATTTAACGGCAGCTTAAGCCGAAAATTTTTGTTGAGCAAGTAGCTTAACATTTTTGTGTATTAGTCAAAGGTACTGAATTTTCAGCGTAGATATTGCTGATAATTAAGATATTTGTTGTATGTAAGGATTAGATGTGTCCGGGCACACATGTACGTAGGCACAATAAAAAAATCTTTTTTGATAAGCAAATTTATATTTTTGTAAGCTTAGTTATAGCTTTAGTATTGTTGTATAGCAGTACCTTTGAGCGCTGCTCAAGATTAAAAAAGGTTTTCAAAATTTCCAAAATTCAAAATTTCGGCAGACCGCTAAACATGTCTGCTAACAATATGGCCGATTCCGCCATAATGACTCCCGACTTAGAAAGAGTAAAGGGTAGATTGCAAGATGTAAAGATGGAAGCAGAAGTGCTAATGAATCTGCTTGATGATAATTGGGAGAAAAGGGAATGACAACAACCCCTAAATTTGCTGACAATGCTACGTCAGTTCACCAACGAAGAAACTTTGAACGTAAGGTTCCATTTTCTGTTCCGTCAGAAGCAAGTGATAGAACAGAGTCCTTTAAAATCAGCACATCTGATGAGATATAAGAAAGCTTCAATTCTTCCACATTATATTAGGGCGCAAAGATATTGCTCGGAGCAAAGAACCTTCAAACAAGAAATTGAATACATCACACAAACAGCCGGGGATGTGGGGTATCCTAAGAAGTTATTAGATAAATGGCAGAAAAATGCAAAATTTATAGTAATTAATGAAACCCAAATTAGGGGAGCACAATTACAACATACGGTAAAGTATGCGCATAGCTTCCCTCACACTAAACATGTTACAGATACGATGCAAAACATTTTAAGTAATTATGATTTTACATTACCAGTCAAAAAACAACTACAATTAAAAATTTAGTAGTTAATGACAGAGATAGGAAATTACCTACAGGGGGGATATATCAGGTTAACATCCCAGATCCGGAAGGAAAATTAAACAGAATGAACAGCTATATTGGGAAGACATACAGGCAATACGAAGTAAGAATGAAAGAACATGAAACAGATATTCATAAAGAGCAACTTAATACAGCTTTATCTCAAACGATAATAGAAAATAACATTAAAATGGGAAAAATTAATTACAAAGCATTAGCTTCCCCTCAAAATTAGTTCCAACTAGCTTATACAGAAAAATTATCATCATCATCATCCTCAAGCAACCATGGGCTACGGAGGTCCAACCAGACCGTGCAATTTAGTTCTCCAAGCAAGTCTATCCTGAGCTACATCTACTGCATCTGGCCACTGCACACCAATTCTAACAAGGTCCTGTTTGACATTGTCTGCCCACCGTATCCTAGGTCTCCCCTTCTTTCTGAGGCTTTTAGGCACACTGTTCATAACCCTATTCGCCAATCTATAATTATTCATACGGGCAACATGGCCAAACCAACAGAGTCTCTCTCTGCACAATATGCTGCTTAAAGGAGGTTGCAAACTCCTTTCCCTAACCTCATCATTAGTTATAAAGTTGAACCACCTAATGCCCAAGATACTGTGTAAGCATCTGGAATCAAAAGCATCTAGTTTCCTGTTATCTTGTTCACAAAGTGTCCAAGTTTCACTACCATAACTAACCCTAGAAAGAACCAAACTATTATACAGTCTAATTTTAGTCTTTAGGTGTATATGCCTATTTCTCCACACTCTCCATAGATTCTTAAAAGTCCCGGCAGCAATCCCTATTCGTCTGTTAATCTCATGCCGCACATCTCCATTATCTGTTACATAGCTCCCAAAATAATTAAACTGTGACACCTGCTCAAGACTGCAACCATTCAGGTTAACTGAATCACAGCCTGCCTGACCAATTTTCATCACTTTAGTTTTCTCTCTGTTTATAACCAAACCTACTCTACTACCAGTCTCATTAGCAGCTCGAATGAAAGTGTTCATCTCATCAACATCATTTGCCAAAAGGGCTAAATCATCAGCATAATCTAAATCGGAAATTTTCGTATCTCCAGTCCATTTAAGGCCAAAATCTTTCCCTTGAAGTGAATTTCGCATAACATAATCAATAACCAAGCTAAAGAGAAAAGGAGACAAAATGCACCCTTGTCGAACACCAGAAGTAATGCTAAACCAATTGCTACAAGCCTTACCAACTCTCACACATGACTCAGTGTTATTATAGGGAACTTTCATTATGTTAACTAACTAGTCTGGTATACCATATGATTTCACAATCAACCACAAATTATGACGATCAACAGAGTCGAAAGCCTTTTTGAAATCAACAAAGCTAACAACCAAAGGTTTCTGAAACTCTACAGATTTCTCAAGAATCTGCCTAAGTGAAAATATCTGATCCACACATCCCCTACCACTTCTGAATCCACATTGCTCATCACGCAATTGACTGTCAACCAGATTCTTAATTCTATTAAGCATAATCGTGGAAAGAACTTTACCTCTAACAGAGAGTAGGCTGATACCCCTATAGTTATCACAAGAACTGCGATCACCTTTTTTGAAAATAGGGATAACAATAGCTCTGGTAAAATCCTTAGGAACCATGCCTTTATCATAAAAGATGTTCAGAATTTCAGTCATCCAAGTGGTAACCGAAACATTCCCAGCTCTAAGCAT
Source organism: Ryuthela nishihirai (assembly GCA_038380435.1). Lineage (NCBI taxonomy): Eukaryota > Metazoa > Arthropoda > Arachnida > Araneae > Heptathelidae > Ryuthela > Ryuthela nishihirai. The sequence continues at coordinate 2,716,991 of JAWZYU010000025.1, forward strand.
TTCGGTAGTAATTTCGTCTACCCCTGGGGATTTATGTAGTTTAAGTTTAGAAACAGCCAAAATAACTTCAGATTGTGTTATAGGGCCAACATTAAAGCCACCAATGCATCTATCATCATTGCAAACAATGGGAGTAGAACTAACTACATTGTTTAGAACATCACTGAAATGCTCAGCCCACCTAGCCATGACAGAATCCTCCCCTTCTATAACCTTACCTTGTTTATCCTTCAATCCTTATCTCCGCAAAATTCCCCCGCCCTGCCCACGGTCAGTAGGGGACACCGCTGGGCTTGGAAAGGCCGCCGTCCGTCGGATGGGACGTTAAGCCGTGGCCCCGTGTGCGGGAGAGCCATACCCTGTGCACGTTAAAGAACACGCTGGATGGCCTTGACGGGAGGCTACCATCTGTCTCCCAACAGCTGTTCCAGTGGGTCCCCTCCCCCAACCTTCTCTGAGCCTTCGGGGTCCATGTGACCTGGCCATTTAGCTCATGGTGTGCAAAAAAGTGCCGCTCAGAGGTAAAACAACCCAACCCTTCAATCCTTGTATACCTGTCCGTTTTCTACCATACAAAACATTAACTATCTGGTACAGCTCTCTGCTGTTGTGCTGTCTAACTGCTTTCTCAGCTTTGTCAGCCAAACCATCAAGCCAAAGATTCTTAGCAGCTAACTGATCTTTTACACGTTTATTAAGTTCCCTGTAATGCTTTCTATTAGGACTAGTAGGGTATTGATTAAGGACATTCCTGCAGTTCTTTCTTTCCGAAATAAGCTCAAGTGCCTTATCACTGAGATAATTCTGTCTCTTCTGCCCCTTTTTTCCTAAAAGAGTACTGTTAGTGTCCAAAAAAGCCTGTTTAAAATGATCCCATTCTTCCTCAACTTCAGTAGTAAGCAAACCACAACTGTCATAATGACTAAGTAACCTATCATGGTAAGCTTTGGCTATAACTGGATCTTTCAGAGCTTTAGTATTAAAAGTAAATTTTTTAACCTTATCACAACACTTTTTAAGTTTAAGTTGCAACACACTTTTAACAAGGTAATGGTCAGATCCAATTTCATCTCCCCTATATGCTACATTCATAATTTTAGTAACACAATATGTAATAATGAGATCACTCTGACACCATCTGCATGGAATCTTCTGTTACAGTAGAAGTAAGTGCAGAAATGCTTGCACATAAAGATGTAAATGATGACACAATGGGAGACACGCATGTAAAGTAACATACCACAGTATGTGCTCAGAGCCTGAGGAAGCCGCCACAAGGAAGATGTGTGAAGCACGTCGCTCTGTAAAACGAAGGGGATTGTGAGTATAACTCCTAGGTGTGGAGTTCAATTGAGCCAAATATGATAGTTTTTAGTGAAGTGTAGTTTTTAAAGGTTTTTAAAGTTTTAATGGCTGTTGTTGGAAGTTATAAGTCTGCATATGATAATGCTGCAGCGGCCAGTGCAAGGAAGTGAGCACCGTAATTCAGAGAAAAATTGCGATATCATCAAGTACAACAGTTCAAAGGTAATCCACTATGAAAAAAGCAGATAATAGCAATACGATTGTAACATCATTGCGACGGACATTGACAACTCAAGTCTGAGGAATCCCCTATTAAGAGCTAGGTGAAATCTGCTATGTTACCATTATTGAGATAACAGAACTGACAACAGTAATCTACAGTGGAAATCTGATGTATGTTTATCCATCATTGCTGATATCTCCGATGTAACAGGACTGGTAGCATGTGTTAGAAACCACGACAGTAATGTCGAGACTAACAGATTAACATCAAATGATGCAGTTGTTCCCGCCTTTTACAAGTCTGTGGTAATATGGCCTTTTGTATTTGATAACTAGTACTCTTTAAGATAGTTTAAAGAAAGTATTTAGTTGATAGTACTAAGTATAATGTAGTATATAAGGATGGTATAGTAACATCTGGGATGATACATAAAATGTCCGCTCCCTAGACTTGGTGAGCGACATATTGTTATGCTCAGAGTTATGTATACATCAAATGTAATACTCAATGCGGTGCACTGGTGAATCGTAGCAGAATTGGGTATCGAGACTTATCGTACAGTATTTATTCGTGGTTTATTAGAGGTGTATATAATAATTGGTCCATTCAATGTGTATATATATAGTTTTTATTTTGCAGTGTAATAAATTCTATCATGTTATTTTAACTGAGAGTAAAGAGATGACAATTCAAAATAAAGCTTCAATAAAATAATAATGTTGCTTAACCTCTGAGCAGCACTTTTATAAACATAATGGGCTACATATCAAAGCCACAAAGACTCAGAATTGGTTATGGGGGGGAAACACTTGACAGCTATTAGAAGACATATGTAAGCCTTCTATCAAAGCCATATACATGCTCATTAACATGCACGGGGTATGGCTCTCCTATACACAGATCACGCTTAATGTCTCATCCAATGGATAGGCCTTTCCAAGCCTATCAATGTCTCACCAAGGGCAGGATGGGGGTTAGTCTCAACCAGACCTGATCTAGAAAAAAATTAATGAGAGGGGGTAGAGGGGACAAGAGGCTGTATTTACATTGCCGTAAAACATTTTCACCTCAGTTTTAAAGTTCTTTATAAATTTTATTGAAAAATACATAAAATATGTGCGATTTAATCATTTTTGCCTCTGTTACTCTTACTAGCATTCTCAAAGTGGTGGGACATTCCCCCCCCCCCCCAGATCCAGCCTTGATCTCAACATTTCAATACAATGCAGGTGCTGTTGGGACGACTTGAATTTGAGAACATTAGATTACAAGCCTGGTGTGTTACCAACTGAGCCAACCCCATCCCATAGTCAAACAAATTTGTCTTGTAAATCTTAGAACAAATGAAGATTAGCAAAAAAAAGGTTATTACCTTTTTATTATTATTTTTTATTATTTTATACATTAAGCAGTGATCCTGTGTATAGGCAATGGAATACAGCCTCTTGTCCCCCCCACCCCTTCTCATTAATTTTTTTCTAGATCTATCTGTTGGATGAGACATTAAGCAGTGATCCTGTGTATAGGAGAGCCATGCCCCGTGCATGTTAATGAGCATGTATGGCTTTGATAGAAGGCTTCCATATGTCTTCTAATAGCTGTCAAGTGTGTTCCCCCCATAACCAATTCTGAGTCTTTGTGGCTTTGATATGTAGCCCATTATGTTTACAAAAGTGCTGCTCAGAGATTAAACAACCATGACTATTTTTTTGAAGCTTTATTTTGAATTGTCATCTCTTTACTCTCAGTTAAAATAACATGATAGAATTTATTGCACTGCAAAACAATATATATATATGCACTGAATGGACAAATTATTATATACACCTACCTAATAACCTATTGCTCAACCTTTTGCCCTCACAACAGTAGCCAGACATCTTGATAAGGACTCAATGAGGTGTTGAAAACACAGAAGTGTTATTGCCTCCCATGATATAAACTTGGGGGGGGGGGGAGCATTTGCTTCATTTGGGTATTAAATTCTTATCTTTCTGCATACATTAAAAGTATACCAAAAGGTTGAAAATTCTGTTTTAATTAATAGCACATACACTATGCTGGAAAAAAAAAAGTGTTCAGACACTTCCATGTTATGTGAATGAAAAGCCACTTTCAAAGCTCCCTAACATTAAAAATAAACCTTTTATGCAAAAACTGTTATTGGTGATAAATTGTAGATGTCACTCAAATCTTTCTAAATATATTTTCAACAATATTCGTTTAATATTTAAAGAATGAATGGAAGCTGAAGCATTTATCTTCAACTTTTGACACTTGTGAAAAAATACTTCAATAGGTAAAACACAACTCTTGTAACAATTTGTTCACTAACATAAATTAAATATCTTAAGTTTGTATGACGATTTTTTAAGATTTCATCAATTTGGGAGGCAATGTGACAGTGTTATCTGCTGTTAAATGGTCCCGCTTCAATGACTCTTTAAATATTGATCGAAGATTGTTAAAAATTAATACTGTCATATTGCCTCCAAATTGATGTAATCTTAAAAAACCATCATACAAACTCCAGATATTTAATTTATGTTAGTTAACAAATAACTATTTAATTCAATAGATAAAACAACAAGAGTTGTGTTTTATCTATTGAAGTATTTTTTCACAAGTGTCAGAAGTTGAAGATAAATGCTTCAGCTTCTATTCATTCTTTAAATATTAAATGAATATTGCGGGAAATATATATAGAGAGATTTGAGTGACATCTACAATTTATCGCCAATAACAGTTTTTGCATAAAAGGTTCATTTTCAATGTTAGGGAGCCTTGAAAGTGACTTTTCATTCACATAACATGGAAGTGTCCGGACACTTTTTTCAACTTAGTGTAGTATGCAAGCCATAAGAAATAAAAAAATGAGAGAAATATAGTTTAAATAACTTGTAAGGTGGCTATCTTTTTTTTTTTCAGTCCATTGTCAGTTACAGGCTCAGTATCATAAAATAGAGAAGTTCTGTCCTTAAATGAGTTGTAGTTCAGCCTCTGCAAAATAAATTTGAAATTTTTTGAAAAGCATCTGGAAAATTCTTTGTGGACAGCTCATTCAGTATCATGTTAAATTTGATAGACAAGCTTCCATTTTTGCCAACTTTTAGGAGAAAGGTGCTTCTGATGTAGATCTGAGATGTATAGCTTCTATAAAGTCTGGATGATGATATGCTTTATGCTCTGGCATTTGTCATTGATATGTAAATTTTTAGCAAATGTAGTTAGTGATAATGCAAAACCAAAAGGTAGAAAAAATTTTAAATGTATGTTTATTTTGTTATACTTTGCTCCCTTATAGTTGATTATTTTTTAAATGTTTTTTAACCTTTATTAGTATACAAAGTTTACCTTGATGCTTATAATAGAAATCATTTTATGTAGTTTTTAATTATGTAATAAATATAAGAATTATTCGTTTTTGAGAGCTGTGACATTTTCTTTGTACTTGGCGGGAAAGAGAAAAGAAGCATCATAGCTGTAAAAGCTGTGTTCCATTGAATATATGATATTGAGCGTTGGTTCTGTTTGCATCCAAACCATGTTCTATGCACATTGAAAGAACTAAGGGGAAATTGAGAGGTCTGGATGATAAATACCACCTGCCTCTTAACAGATATCCAACAAGTTGCCTGTATATCATTGTTTTCAGTTTGGAATAATTGGGAAATAACCCTTTATCACAGTGGGCAATAGATAGATTATTCTTAACCCAAGTTTGAAATGATCACTTGTGGGAAACATGTTTTTTGGAAAGGTTGTATTTTAGTTTGATCAGATACTTATCAGAATAGTATTTAATATATTTAATGGAGGTTGTGTGACTGTTTCAGAATATCAGAATGTAATGTTTCCAAATATTCATTGAAACTGAAGAATATGTTTTTAAATTCTTTTAATATTTTAAGTGTTGTAATGTAAAAGAAAATAAGATTTCTTCCAACATTTTGTGTTTTTTAGGGTCATCATATAGCAGAGCAGAAACCAACATTCGTAATATGATAGATAAATGTAATCTTCCATTTTTATCAACTCCTATGGGAAAAGGTGTTGTTTCTGATAAAGATCCTAGATGTGTAGCTTCTGCAAGATCTAGGTATATATATATATTTACTTTGCATTCTTTTGTCATCTATTAATCTGCAAGTTTTTAATAACTTTCAGCAGTAACACAAAACTAAAAAGTACAAAAATGCTTTAAATATGATTTACTTCATTATATTTAACCATTTTTTTAATTAGTTTTAACCCATGTTAAAATAGTTTACTTTTATGCAAATAACAGAAATCATTTCAGTATTTAATTAAACATAAATGTAAGAGCTCATGTTTTGCAGTTAAAAATTTTCAGATTTTTGAATATTGTAATTTATTTTTGAACTTGTGAAGGTAAAAATATCAGCTTTAATTATTAATATTTCAAATTGCTGATATGTTTCATAAAATTAAACAAATGAGTGGATTTTTATTAAACCAAATTTAGTTTAAATAATATTGAATTCTTTACTAGGGCACTTTTGAAAGCTGATGTAATATTGCTTTTAGGAGCAAGACTAAACTGGATTCTTCACTTTGGAAAGCCACCAAGGTTCAACCCTAATGTGAAAATTTTGCAAGTAATTAAAACTTATTTACAAATGAGAATGTTTAAAAATATATCATTTATAATTTTCTGTGTGTTTTTTAACTGTGTAAATAATTTTTTACTTATAAAAATAAACATTTTTCTAAAACATTTCAAGTTAAATCTCTAATGCATGTGTGAATTTTATAGGCAAATGCAACTGTTTTTACCCAAACTTTAAATCAAATGCATTATGAAGCAAAAATATTAACAATAGAAATGCTTTCTTTTGTTTGGAGACAGCCATAAAATGTTTTTATTAACTATATTTTTGAGTAAAAGAGATTTTGTTCATTCTAAAAAATGCATTACACATTTTCATGACTAAAAAAAATTTTTTATAGCCCAAATTTTGTTTTAAGTCATAGAATAGGCAACATAAAATTACACACAAGTTCATGTATAGAAAATGCTTTAAATATGATTTATTATATTATGTTATGCATGTTATGCCAGATACAGCTAGTTTTTTCATCTTTGGGAATAGTCGGATGCTGTACTATCATGTCCCACCCCCCTTTTCCACCACTGCTGCTAACTCTGCCCCCTTGATCCTCCATTGTTGGCTGACTTCACTTACGCCTTCCAGAAAAGTGACTCATCCAATAAAGCCATATCAGAATTGTATTCATGGATGGTATAAGACCAAGGTCCTTTTGTAGCCATCCAACAAGAAATGTGTTGTTTCACAAATCTACAAAAACTGCATAGGTGATAAGTGCATGCAGAATTACTATATTGTTTTGAATAATAATCATAAATACATTTGGATATTTAATTAAATCACAATTTATGCTGTGTTTAAGGCATAAGTTATAAATGTTCCTGAAGGATATTATAACTACTAATATGCTGGTACATATTTATTCCTCCTCTTGTAATGTTTACAGCTGGTTATCTAGCTCTTCATAAACTTAAGGATACTTTAACACAACGAGAAAGTTCCTAAGTTCCTCATCAGGAATCACAACTTACAGACTCAACAAAGAGAAAAGCCAAATTATATTTATAGCTTTCCAAACATTACAGGAATATTGCAGACTATATGAAATACAGTAAATAAATGTGAACTTGAAGTACCAATAACAGTAGCAAATAGCATTAAAATATTAATAATTAATGATCATGTATAAGTTACCACCCATTGGTGGGGTATATGATACAGAAATATCAGACCATGACAATAGACTAGCAGGCAAAAACTAATACATAAGAAAAATGTATTATTTGTCTTTAGGGATGGTTTTTCATTTGGTGCTTGAAACATTTAAGCATAAGAACTTTCAATTTTTGATTCTTCATGTACTGTCACTTTTTTTTTCTATGGATAAATAGTATTGCACACTAAACAAAGATTAGCCATTAACAATTGCAATGCTCCAAAGATGGTTAAACTTTTTTTCTTTGGACCTTTCGACTGATCCAAATTAAATTAAAACTCAAGATAGCATATCAGGCGCCAGGCAATATTAACTTGCCAAATAAAGTTAAATGAGGATTCATTAGGAATACAGGTGTTACTTATTGGGTAAGAAATAAAAAGATTGTCAAATTTTTAAAATTTATATCTTAATCAAAATCAATTATCATCACTCAAGAAAAAATGGCAAAGTCAAAATTTACTTTGCTATTTTTTCTGTATGTAACAAAGTTTATTTCCAAAATATTCGCGACTCACCATATAAACTGATGAATACAAAAGTAGTCTGAGCAAATAAAAATTCATTTAAAATCTCCAAAATTTCTCAGTTAACATCGTTCTCATTCTACCTATTATTACTACCTTCCTACTAACATCTCCATTATCATTACTACATTACTGACTCATCACTCTCTGACTCTGTGACCTAACATCACTTAGTATACATGCGCATACAACTGACACGTGTGTTGCACGCTGGGAAAAATTATTGCATAATCTGATGATTGTGCACTTGCGCTAGCTGTGATGCAAGAGAGGCCGTGTCCTAAACGTGCGCGTTAATGGCTGTCAATCAAAAGTCTGAGTTGCATGCGTAACTTCTTAAGCATATTGGAAGAAATATGATTAAGTCCAACTGAAGTAATCCCCAAAATGATAAATATAATGTAAATAAAGTAAAACTGGTTAAGGAAAAGTAAATGGGTGGACCATCACACAATAACTAGGTAAATTTATGAGATAAAAATGATCAAATCTTCAAGTAAAATTGTGTTTCCTTTGCAATAGTGATCCAAGCATAAAATTGTGAAAAATGTAATATGTTTTAATGAAAGCAAATGGTGAAATATGATGTTTTAAGATAGTGATTATATATTTTTCCTATTCTTTATGATCTAATACTCCATTTATATATTACACTAAATTCTTTTTTAAATTGAATTTATGATAACTAACTTTGTATTATAATTCCTGAAAGAAAATGTATTGACAATGAAGGACAATGAGCTTTTGATGTTAGTAATAATTTATCAAGCTTCATTAGTAGAATTTGATAGTAAATTAGTTAAAATAACAAATATTGGAATTCAAACTGAAAATTATGAAATTCACATGATTTAAAATTCTAAATGCATCACTTCCCAAAATGCTTATTTTAAATGCATTTTCCCAAAGTGTGGTCCACAACCTAGTACCAGTCCTTAGAAAATATATGAATAATCACATGATCCTATTATTATTGCATAACATTCATAAACTTGGCAAGATATGACTGGTTTCCTACCACATGTTTCATATTTTATTCTCAATTTTATTGGTTATTTAAGAGCTATAAAATGCACACATAACAAATTGCTTATTATTAATAATTAGATAAAAAGTGAAAAATTAATTTTTATGGATGATTGTGTGATCACTTATATTTTTGGGATACTTAAGTCCCCAGCTGTATAAAGTTTGAGAAACCCTGCTTTAATGATTGTGGTTCTTATTTTAATAGCACTTTCATTGAAATAGTTAATAAATTTGTAATCTATATTACATTTTTTTATCTATTCAAATATTTTGCCATTTTAATTGAAATTTGTTCTTTATGTAAAGGTAGACATTTGTATGGAGGAACTGCATAATAGCATAACTTCCCACACAGGTTTGATTGGTGATATGAACTCTGTTATTAATCAGGTCAGTATTTAATTAAGAACAAATATATACTTGTGTTTCAAACTTTAGTAAACTAACTTCCTTTAAACAAGGCTAATCTTAATTTTAACCTTAAGACAATATTTTATGTTAATTAAATCAATGTAAAACGATATCTGTTTGGAATTAATCTAGATTTTTCTTTTTATAGCCAACTTGGAGCACAGTTTCTAAAATTTCCAATAGTCATGTCAGGCATACAATCAGAATTTGTATTTAGTAAATTATTATTCATGTACAGATTAATGTATCCATATACTCAAAGACCATCAAAATCTGAATAAAACTGTATTATATCAATCGAGAGTCAAATTCAAAGCTCTATAACTTCTTAAACTTTTTGTGAAAAAATGCACAAGGCTAAAGATCTCAATAAAATGTAGTTATATTAAATCATCATCCTCAAGCAGCCATGGGCTAAGGAGGTCTAACCACTGCAATTTAGTTCTTCAAACATATCTGTCTTGAGTTGTATCTGCTGCATCTGGCCACTGCACATCAATTCTAACAAGGTCTTGTTTGACATTGTCTACCCCCTTCCCCTCGCATCCTAGGTCTCCCCCTCTTTCTGAGGCCTCAAGGCACACTATAACTCTATTCGCTAATCTATAATTATCTATATGGGCAATATGACCAAACCAAATTTATCAAAAATATTTTTTACAAATTAAAGGATTATTCAGTTCTTGCCAGTTCTAAATAATATTTATAGAATGCACAAAGTGTATTCAAATGTTTTAATTTTCGTGAAGATATTGTTGTAAATTTGGACTTAAATCATTGAATATAAACACAAAAGCTCTTAAAAAATCAAATTTTGCTTGGAGGGAGGAGTAAAAACTGTGTGAAATTGCCCTCTCCCATGACTGTGTGAACTGACTTTTGTTCCAAGGAAGTTCTTTCTGGTTCCATATCAAAGATCTCATTCGTTTGCAGAAAACAATACAAGATAAATTTTTTTTACTGGAAAATGAAGAAATAAAGGGAAAAAATAGCATATAATCTAATGTTATGTTAAATATCCGCAGCAACAAGTTGTAAGCCAGCTTATCTAATGTAACATAACTAAAAAATTGATAATTATTGATCAGCAATTGACCGATAATTCACAGAAATAAATCCAAAGAAATGAAAACTAAGGTTTAATCATAAAAAGAAATGCAATACTTCTAACTTTATGAAGGGAGTCTAGTCCTACTTGACTTTAAGTCATCCATGTAAAACAACTTTCTAGGCAACTACTGGCAATTACAACACCTCATTCATTTTCAGGAAATAATACAAGGTCAAGTTTTTTTACTGAAAAATGAAGAAATAATAGAAAAAATAATATATAACCTAATATGATATTAAATAAAATATCCATAACAAAAAGTTTTAAGCCAGCCATCTCATATAGCATGACTCTGAAAAACCAATCAATAATTTGCAGAAATAAATTTACTGAGCCATAACTTAATTAAAACTGGTGTCTTGGAGCATAAGAAAGCTGTTTTTAGTTTCAATTTTAGTAATGGGAAAGAAGCTTAGAATGCTGGAATAAATGATAAAAATAATTCTAGGAATATTAAAATAAGTTTAAGGCAGAAAAGAGGGTAAAATAAAAAAAAATGGAGTTTTGTAAATGGAAAAAAAACAATGGATACTTTGTAATTACTCCAAAAATATTCTGTTTTTATAAATAGCAGTTTTTTGTTTGTTTTTTTCTTGATTTTCAGGAGATTTTTGAAATTTTAAGAAAAACTTTGTAGATAATAGTTCAAATCAAATGTGTGAGCTTAAATCAGAAGGTTGATTCAGCAAAGGGTAATGTTAACAAACAAATTAGTAATATTGTATATCACTTCTAAGAAATGGCAATTTGATGGCTTTACAATTATTTGTATTGTTTGATAAAATATACGTGAAATATAAAAAGAGAATATTATTTTTCAAACCTGAATTCTGTATTTTTATAATATATATAAGAAATTTTAAAAACAGCAATATTTGTTTTTCAAAAGTATATATATATATTGTTGTACTAAAAATGAATACATATGTCCTAGGGCTCTTATTGCAGATTCTGTCAACATATACATATATGCCTTGGACACTGGAAGGGTTAAAATGCATTGTAAGTGAGCTTGTATGTTGTTGTAAATGCATTGTAAGTGAGCTTGAGGAAAGCTTCCATCTACCCCTAAAAGCTATTCAGTGAAACTATCTTTTCAACCTTGCTCTTAATCTTGGGACCTTTTAACCCTACTATTTAGCACATTGTATTGCAAAACTCCACTTGTGAGTAAAACAATCAAATTCAATAACTGTAAAGTTAAAAGTAATATTGTAAATAAGTTTTCACTTTTGCTGCATAATTAAATAAGACTACATTTTTTTTCCCCACTAAAGTTAAGAAAACTGCCAATGAAGTACAGTCAAAGACAAAAGTATTTTGACTATCAAGCTTAATGCTGTAATTGAATGGCATTGAAATTCTAACTTGAAGTAAAGTCAGATGTGGCAAATAAAACTAAAAGGTACTATAGTTGAATAATGACAGTAAAAGGATAGAAGTAGTTTTTGAAACTGTTAAATATATAAAGGCATTGTTTTATGTTTAGTGATAGGTGATACATTATTTGAAGGTATTTTAAAAAGTGATACAAAATAGTCTCTAAATATTAAGCATACATTTCTTAAAGTCAAACAAGTCAGTCAGTGGGTGTACTTTGGTAATCAGCTACATTTTTCAGAATAAGCAATAGAAATTCACATAATTAAAAAAAATGCATGTTCCATTTTTGAAATTCAAATGTTATTATTAGACTTCAAAATATTTTTCTGCATCTTTATGTTACTGCAATAATTATACATTGTTACCAAAAGTAACTGGATACTTCCATGTTTTATTGAATGGAAAACTGCATTCAAAGCTCTCTAACTTTGAAAATAAGATTTTTATAAAGAAATGTCATCAGAGATAAATTGAAGATTTGCTTGTATTATTTTAAATCTAAGTTTTCAGCAATATTTATTTTCTAATATTTAAGGAGTTGTTGAAACTGGAACATTTAACAGCAAATGCTGGTTTTACATTTGTTTGAATAGCTTTTTTCATAATTAATGAAAGCCAAAAGAATTATTATATAAATTTTAAAAATTTATTTTAGTAAATGATTAGTTACAAGGAATATTTGTGTTTTTTTATTAAACTTCTGATCTAAATTCTTATAACTAGTAACATTGCTACCAAATGTTTCAGCATCAATAACATTTTAAATAGTAGTAAACAAATATTGTTGAAAATCAAAATTTACAGAGATTTAATGTCTTTAGTTAATCTCTAATGATATTTTTTCATAAAAAAAACTTTTGATTTGTGATATATAGGACAGAGAAGAATCCTAGAAGCTACTCCTAGCTTTTACAGGCCTTCTCCATACAAGGATATGCCCTACTGAGACCAAAGTCACTACTGACCACTGTCTCAGAGCTAACACAGCATACAAAGTTTGCCTTGCTAGAACAGTTGCTAGTTCTGTAACCCTATACCAGTTAAGGCTTTATATTTAACTTTATATACTTATTTAAAGTTAGGAAGCATCAAGTGTGGCTTTCCATTCACATAATATGAAAGTGTCTTTTTACTTTTGATAATGTGTGATTGATTCACAAGTGTGAAGGAACACCCATTACTGTTGTGGGATTAAAATATTATATCTCCTATATCAGAGTTGTCAGTCTTGGAGAAAAGGTTTTACAAACAAGGGAAAAATTTATGAATAGCCAAGAATTTTTATGAACTTATTTTTAGTTTAAACAAAAATGGCTATGATAAAACAAAATAATATGTAGTTTTCTTTATTATTATTTCAAAAATACAACAAAAACAATGTGTAATTTTTTGCATGCCAGTTAATTGTATTTATTTTTTTATTGTGATGTCATCATCAGAATAATCTTATTTATGTCAAAAGAAAATTTGTCTATTTACTGAGTTTATTTAGAAATTATAATTTTAGGCACTTCATAATTTATATTTTTTAATGTTTGGCATTTAGAAATTTATAATTATAATATTTAGTGTAATCTGTTTAATAAAATATTTTCTTAATTTTAATCATATGCAGTATTTAAGTACTGAAAAACTTCACAAAAACAACTGTGTAGGAATAAGACACTCTTTTGTTATGTCTGTTTTTGAAATAATCTGTTAATGCAATCAGTGACAGGTTAAAGAAATTAACAATTCTAATATGTATAAATCAGGACCTAGATTGAGATGTGGCTTAACTGATTGTGTTTGAAAGAAAGCATAGATGATTATTATTTTAAAAATCACTTTTTTTGTAATGTACTATATTGCCTCAAATTTTTATGTAGATTTAAAATTTTTTACACACATTTACAGACATTTAAAATTTTGGTTATTTTTATTTTACGTTATGAATAAGTTACAATCCTGTCTATTATGAACAAATGAATTTTGTCTACAATCATGTTGTAGTCTTACTACTTCTGTTTGAATCAATGCTGATGTTGAGGCCTTTCAGACTTTACAAAAGAAAGTTAGGAGTAATTTCTCATGAGTTGATAATTATACATTTTGTGACTACACTCAAACATCTATGGTCTGGGAGCATCCATGGTTTGGTACCATCCAAAAATTTAATATTTACTTGTATTAAAAAATATAAACTTATATGCTGAGGAGAATTTTTTTGTAGATTTAATCAGTTATGTAAGTTATACATTTTTTTATCAGTCACAATTCATTTTCGAAGGAAGATATCACTCTGAAAACGTCAATCAATTTTAAGGGAAAAATTGTCTTGAGCCAGGTGGGATACGAACCCACGATTTCTTGATAACATGTCAGGTTCTCTGGACTACTGAGCTACTGGCTGCTTCTACCTACAGTACATAATTCTCTGTCTCATGAAGGCATTGTCCCAGCTGCTCTCAGCCTCAAAAAACTCTTTCCTCTAAAATTGATCGACATTTTCAGAGTGATATCTTCCTTCATAATTGAAATATACATCAAAAAATCCCTTCAATTTAATCACAATTCATTTTATGTAAAAAAAAGTGTCCTGAAAAGCAATACTGTACTGTAACACTAAATCGTGCTTGAAATGGCAAATGATAAAGGTGCAGGTACTGTATTAATAGTTTTTTAATTACCTAAATAATAAAATTTTGAATTATTAAAATATGGGACTGTTCATTATGTTTATGCTGATAAAAAGGGAGTATCCCTGGTCTTCCATAATCTACATACCAATGCTGCCAAATGAAAGATAGTTGAATGTATATAAAAATAGAAATAAATATACATTAACGAAAAAGGTTTTAAGCAATTAAACTACCAGCACAAAGGAAAGAGATAATCCAGAAGCTTATCCTAGTCTTTCATACAGCATAAACATTTACTTAAGAACATGTCTACTGGTTAATAATTGGTTTGATTATACTAAGTACGAATAGTTAAATTGCTATGATTAAATGAATTGAGATTTAATATTTCATGTGATGTATTAAATTGTGCATTTAATTTTGTGTAGTTATTAGCAAGATGTTAAATGTTTAGTTTACATTTAGATCCTGTGTGAACTAAATAAAAGATCTTGGGTTTTCTCACAAAACTCTAAATGGTGGAAAGAACTCCAAGAGAAAAAAAGTGTCAATGAAAGTGCAGTCAAGGTAATCTTAATTGAAATATATTTTAAACTCATTAAAATTTGAATTTTCTTCATATTTTGTAATAGTTTGTTTTTTGTTATTCAATCTACATATTAATATCACTGTCAGTGCCAATTATTGAAAGCCTGAGACAAGATTTGAGTTCAGGATTCTTCATTCCTCAACCTTCTCTGAGCCCTTAAGATTCTTTTGGCCTAATCATTTACCCCATTGTAATCATAAAAGTGTCGTTCAGGTATAAAACAGCCCAGTCTACTCGATAACAAATTACTGGATTTTTTTTTGTAATACTAAATACATATTTAACAAATTCTGTTTCTGATCAACAAAGTTTAAAGTTTATCTTTCTGAAAATTTTTTAAAAAATTATTGAATAAAATCTGGAAGCTTTTCAAAGCAAGAATGTGTTATTGTTTTTGAAGTAAATACTGACTATGTTTGATATAACTGCACTATCCTTTCCTGGAAAAGCTTTTGAGTTTTACTTGATAATAACGCTTAAATAGTAAATATAATAAATGGCAACAACACGAGCTTTAATACAGTGCATTCAGAAAATACCTCTGTAGTGAATGTGCTAGGTTATATTTAATGGAAACATCCATATTTTCATTTTAATAACACTTTATATTTTGACTACATTACATTTTAAAGCACATTCGTTTTAACCTTTGACTTTACATCAAATGTCCGTGTAATGGAAGCAGTGAGTGCAGAGCGCCTGCCCTACCGAAACAAGTTCCCCCACACGTGGTGTGTACAAAGCTGGCTTCTATGCAAGTTGTTTTTAGCATTTCCTATCTAGTGTTTGTCGAACATCAGGAGAATTAATATCATCCATGAATAGCTACTCTGAATATGTTAACCACTGAGGAATGAATATTTCTAGTGGAGCATATGTTTTGAGCAGGCGACAAGTATACAGATATTGTAAAAAAAAGTTCAGAGAAGTTTCCAAAATCTGTTGATCCACACCACGATACTGTGCAGGATTTAATTAGTAAATTTCTGAGTACTTGTTTGGTGGCAGATGCATCAAGAAGTGATCAACCGAGTGTTTTGTCTGAGGAAAAACTTCTCGATATTTCTAATAATATGATAAGTCCATCGAAATCATTAAACTGGTACAGGAGACAGAACTCAGCATAGTAACTGCACACACAGTTGTAAGATGGAAATTCCAGTTATTTCCATACATAGTGTCAGCTGGTGCAAGAATTAAAAACATTATTGTGAATGGATTTAGAATTTTGTATGAGGGAATTGAAGTGCTGGATGAAACATTTTACTCAGACAAGGCTTGATTTCACTTATCAGGATACATTAACTCCCACTCTGACTTGTTAATGGAGAAAAGATAATTTTAATCAGAAAATCCACACAAAATTCATGAAAAAACATTGCATGACCAGAAAATCGGTGTTTGGATAGCAATTTCAAGATGATGAATTGTGGGTCCCATTTTTTCACAGATGCGAAAAAAATGCAGTGATATTGTTCAGACATTCTGTATCCATTCATTGCACAGCTCGATGAAAATGAAATACTGAATGTTTAGGGGTGGGAGTGGCTCAGTCGGTAGCACGCCAGGCTCGTAATCTGCAGTTCCCAGGTTTGACTCCCAGCTGGGTCAGCATTGAGACTTACCTCCGCAAAACTTCCCATGGTCAGTAGGGGACACTGATGGGTTTGGAAAGACCATCGTCCATCGCATGGGACATTAAGCCGTGGCCCCGTGTGTGGGAGAGCCATACCCTGTGCATGTTAAAGAACACGCTTGGTGGCCTTGACAGGAGGCTACCATCTGTCTCCTAACAGCTGTTCCAGTGGGTCCTCTCCCCCAACCTTCTCTGAGCCTGGTGCTGACCATATAAACCCACTGGACTGGACAGATATATGGCTCTGAGCTTGACTATGGATCCTGATTTTGCTGCACTGGTGGGCTTCTGTGGAGGGAAAATCTTCCGCTGTGTTTTCTGTTTGTTTGTGGGTTGACAGCCCCAAGTGAATAGATTCACAGGATATGTTTATCAGCTGGTGGATAATCCTGAGCAGAGGTCATCGCAGGCACCTGAACTCTTTGCTTCTATTGGCATCATCAAATTCTACATTGGAGGAAGTCTTCCAGTGTAGATGGCTTCAGCCTTTAGAGGTGGGGGAACGGGTCTTTGCCCCATGTCTGCGATTAGGGGGCTGTTTGATATTGTCGGCATTCCCTCTCTCAATAAACATAGTTTCTTTAAACATCCTACTAACCATTTTCTCTCCATAGGTAGTTGGAATGTGAGGACTCTGCACAGAGCTTTTTCTCTTGATGTCCTCACACAAGAATTCCACCATTATAATTTAGATATTCTCGGCTTGCAAGAGACCAGATGGACAGATAAAGGTCAGATTCTTAAAAATAATCTTAAATTTCTCTTTTCAGGGAGGGACGACAATAAGCATCAACAAGGCGTGGGTCTGCTTCTCAGCAGACACGCTAGTGATGCTCTTCTAGGATATGAGTGCATTAATGAAAGGTTTCTTACAGCAAAATTTCAGACAAGCATTAAAGACTTGAATGTTATCTGCTGTTATGCCCCCACTGAGGATGCTGATGAGGATAGGTTTTACCGACAACTTCAGGATATTTTGAATTCTGTCAAGAAAGGAGATATTACCCTTGTTCTTGGTGATTTCAATGCCAAAGTTGGCACTGACTCTGACCTTTGGGGAGGGGTGATTGGCCCTTTTGGTATTGGTAGCTGCAATGGCAATGGGCAACGTCTCCTACAGGTAAGTAAACTCAATGGATTCAGAATAACTAACACTTATTACAAACACCATGATATACATAAGTACACATGGGTTTAACCTGATGGGCTGCATAAAAATATGATTGATTATATATTAATTAACAGCAAATGGGCTAGTTCTGTTAGAAATACCAGGGCATATAGGGGAGCTGAAATTGGATCTGACCATTACCTAGTTAAAAGTGTCTTGCAACTTAAACTTAAAAAGTGTTGTGCTAGGGTTAAAAAATTTGCTTTTAATACTGAAGCTCTGAAAGACCCAGTTATAGCCAAAGCTTACCATGATAGGTTACTTAGTCATTATGACAGTCATGGTATGCTTACTACTGAAGTTGAGGAAGAATGGGATCATTTTAAACAGGCTTTTTTGGACACTAACAGTACTCTTTTAGGAAAAAAGGAGCAGAAGAGACAGAATTATCTGAGTGATAAGGCACTTGAGCTTATTTCGGAAAGAAAGAACTGCAGGAATGTCCTTAATCAGTACCCTACTAGTCCTAATAGAAAGCATTACAGAGAACTTAATAAACGTGTAAAAGATCAGTTAGCTGCTGATAAGAATCTTTGGCTTGATGGTTTGGCTGACAAAGCCGAGGAAGCAGTTATACAGCACAACAGCAGAGAGCTGTACCAGATAGTTAATGTTTTGTGTGGTAGAAAACGAACAGGTATACAGGGATTGAAGGATAAACAAGGTAAGGTTATAGAAGGTGAGGTTTCTGTCATGGCTAGGTGGGCTGAGCATTTCAGTGATGTTCTAAACAATGTAGTTAGTTCTATTCCCATTGTTTGCAATGATGATAGATGCATTGGTGGCTTTAATGTTGGCCCTATAACACAATCTGAAGTTATTTTGGCTGTTTCTAAACTTAAACTTCATAAATCCCCAGGGGTAGATGAAATTACTACAGAAATGCTTAGAGCAGGAAATGTTTCGGTTACCACTTGGATGACTGAAATTCTGAATATCTTTTATGATAAAGGCATGGTTCCTAAGGATTTTACCAGAGCTATTGTTATCCCTATTTTCAAAAAAGGTGATCGCAGTTCTTGTGATAACTATAGGGGTATTAGCCTACTCTCTGGGCGGGGGTGGCTCGGTTGGCAGCGCGCCAGGCTCGTAATCTGTAGTTCCCAGGTTCGAGTCCCAGCTGGGTCAGCGTTGAGATTTATCTCCGCAACCGCCCTGACCACGGTCAGTAGGGGACACCGATCATGGTCTTGGAAAGGCCGCCGTCCATCCAATGGGACGTTAAGCTGTGGCCCCGTGTGCGGGAGAGCCATACCCTGTGCACGTTAAAGAACACGCTGGATGGCCTTGACGGGAGACTACCATCTGTCTCCCAACAGCTGTTCCAGTGGGTCCCCCCCCCCCCACCTTCTCTGAGCCTTCGGGGTCCATGTGACCTGGCCATTTAGCCCATGGTGTGCAAAAAAGTGCCGCTCAGAGGTAAAACAACCCAACCCATTAGCCTACTCTCTGTTCCAGGTAAAGTTCTTTCCATGATTGTGCTTAATAGAATTAAGAATCTGGTTGACAGTCAATTGCGTGATGAGCAATGTGGATTCAGAAGTGGTAGGGGATGTGTGGATCAGATATTTTCACTTAGGCAGATTCTTGAGAAATGTTTAGAGTTTCAGAAACCTTTGGTTGCTAGCTTTGTTGATTTCAAAAAGGCTTTCGACTCTGTTGATCGTCATAATTTGTGGTTGATTGTGAGATCATATGGTATACCAGACAAGTTAGTTAACATTATGAAAGCTCTCTATAATAACACTGAGTCGTGTCGTTGGTAAGGCTTATAGCAATTGGTTTAGCATTACTTCTGGTGTTCGACAAGGGTGCATTTTGTCTCCTTTTCTCTTTAGTTTGGTTATTGATTATGTTATGCGAAATTCACTTCGAGGGAAAGATTTTGGCCTTAAATGGGCTGGAGATATGAAAATTTCTGATTTAGATTATGCTGATGATTTAGCCCTTTTGGCAAATGATGTTGATGAGATGAACTCTTTAATTCGAGCTGTTGATGAGACTGGTAGTAGAGTAGGTTTGGTTATAAACAGAGAGAAAACTAAAGTGATGAAAATTGGTCAGGCAGGCTGTGATTCAGTTAATCTGAATGGTTGCAGTCTGGAGCAGGTGTCACAGTTTATTTATCTTGGGAGCTATGTAACAGATAATGGTGATGTGCAGCATGAGATTAACAGACGAATAGGGATTGCTGCCAGGACTTTTAAGAATCTATGGAGAGTGTGGAGAAATAGGCATATACACCTAAAGACTAAAATTAGACTGTATAATAGTTTGGTTCTTTCTAGGGTTAGTTATGGTAGTGAAACTTGGACACTTTGTAAACAAGATAACAGGAAACTAGATGCTTTTGATTCCAGATGCTTACGCAGTATCTTGGGCATTAGGTGGTTCAACTTTGTAACTAATGATGAGGTTAGGCAAAGGAGTTTGCAACCTCCTTTAAGCAGCATATCGTGCAGAGAGAGACTCCGTTGGTTTGGCCATGTTGCCCGTATGAATAATTATAGATTGGCGAATAGGGTTATGAACAGTGTGCCTAAAGGCCTCAGAAAGAAGGGGAGACCTAGGATGCGGTGGGCAGACAATGTCAAACAGGACCTTGTTAGAATTGGTGTGCAGTGGCCAGATGCAGTAGATGTAGCTCAGGATAGACTTGCTTGGAGAACTAAATTGCACGGTCTGGTCGGACCTCCGTAGCCCATGGCTGCTTGAGGATGATGATGATGATGATGTGCAAAAAAGTTCCACTCAGAGGTAAAACAACCCAACTGAATGTTTACTTCTAACAAGATGGTGCCACCATGCACACTTCTCACTCTTAGATGGTGCTACTTGAAGATGTTTTTGGGGATCGGATAATTTCAAGGAGACTGTCCTTCATAATCTTCCGACCTTTCACCACTTGAATTTTACTTCTGGGAAGCAGCAAAAGAAGTTGTGTATATGGATTGCCTGAAAACAATTGAACAACTGAAAACAGGGTTATCCATATACTGCTTCCATTACATGGAAGAATTTAAGAAATGTGCTCAAAAACAATTGTAGAAGAGTTGCGTTATGCCTTCAAAATGGGGTACAACACTTGATGTAAAGTCAAAGGTAAAAGCAAAAATGCTATAAAATGTATGCTTCAATTTAAAAAAAAAATGCTATAAAAATATGCTTTCAATCAATGTTCCGATGGACGATGGTCTTTCCAAACCCATCAGTGTCCCCTACTGACCGTGGGAAGTTTTGCGGAGGTAAGTCTCAATGCTAGTCAAAACAACAAATTTAGACAATGCAGTCAAAATATAAAGTGTTATTAAAATTAAAATATGGGTGTTTTCCATTAAATATAACCTAGCACATTCACTGCAGAGGGACTTTTTGAATGCATTGTATTATTGCTGACAGATAAAGAATGCTATCTTAAGTAAATCATTTAACATTGTACAAGTCTACAAATATAAGAACTTTTTTAATAGCATAACTGTTAAATTTACTCATCTCACTATACTAGATAAATTCCATATTTAATTATAATTGCATTATTTTATCATACAACAGGAAATGATTGAAGATGAATCGCTTCCACTAAATTATTATGTAGCATATCAACAGGTAAATATGAAACATTCTTATGTTTTAGTTTGTATTTTAAAATTTAAATAGCATATTAAATGCATTGCAATTACTTTAAGAACTTAATACATCTGTAATCTGATTGCATATGACATTTGGATTAATTATCCTTTTATAAGTCGTAAAATGAATATTATAATGGCTTAATAAATAACATTAACAGAGTGTCCTGTTTACTTTAACATCTATAAATCAATAAATATTTTTGTGGAAAAAAAGTCTGCGAAACTTTTTTCCACCTAATTTATTAATATTAAAGGCATCTTTAAACTGCAAAACACAGCAACAGAATATCTTGTTTCGAGCAAGGTATAACGATTTTCTTTTCACTAATCAGTATATTATAAAAGTATCATTTACAGTAGTAAAATATCACAGGATACATCCTGTAGACATGGGACTCATAAAATAGTTCACTGAAAAAATTTGGTTTCATTGTGAATGGGACCTTAAGTCCCACTCACAGTCATGAAACTGAATTTTTTTTCAGCTATTTCATGTATCATTTGCTACTAAAGATAGCGTGCATTGTAAATAAAGATAAGAAAAAGAATTGGAATCTTCCATAATAATTGTAAATTAGGAATCAAACAGGAACTGGATACTTTACATTTATCATACAATGTCCTTTGCCAATCTGTAGCTATGTATATAGGCAACATGGCCTCCCTTTGCACAATGTGATGCTCAAAGGAAGTTGCTGACTCCTAACTTCATCATTACTCACAAAGTCAAACTACCTGATGTCCAAGATACTGTGCAAGCTTCTAGAATCAAAGTCATCAAGTTTCTTGTTATCCTGCTTACAAAAGTGCCGTATTTCTCTAACCATAATCAACCTTAGAAAGAACCAAACTATTACTCATATACAGCCTAATTTTAGTCTTTGGGTGTATATGCTTATTTTTCCACACCCTCCATAGGTTTTTAACCTTCCCAGTGTCCCCAAGAAATATAGACATGATAGTCCAAGATGTTTGTCATTTTACATGGACCACTTGGGACTGAAAACGTAGTCTCAAGTGGAATGGCTTTGCAGGGATTGTAATTTAGATGCATATTGTAGGGGCAACTTCTGATGGCAAAGAGATAACGATGGTTCATCAGTCTCAATGTAAAGATTCTGGACTGGTGGGGTGTGGTAAGCCCCCATGCAAACATGGAGGGCCTAATGGTGGAAAGAGTCCACCACTGAATCCCAGGTTGAATCGTACACCCGGGATTCATAGTCCTGTAGAATAATTAATTATCTGGCAAATGTAGGGAAACGTATGGAGCAGTTCAACTGCACAGTAAAGGTGGAGCAAAGAACATTGACATGCTCTCCACAAAAGGAAGGAGAGGACCTTAAGGATGTTTAATGCCCACGTGCACTTGAACCTGAGTTGATGTATATGTGGTAAAAAAGGTTAATTTCTAGTCGAAGATGAGACTGAGAAACTTGGTGTCTACCACAATTGTAATCATGTTACCCCCAAGTCAAAGCTCAGGGTTCAGATCAAGATTATGCTTATGGCAAAAGTGCACACAAGCGGTCTTCTGTGGGGAGAACTAAACCCACTGGCTGTCACCCAAACAGATTGTTCAGGGCAATTTGCAGTTATCTTTCAATGACCCTCATGCTGGAAGATGAGCAAAAGTGCTAAAAACATCAACATATAGGGCATTGTCTACATTTTGAAGAATTTGTGTAGTAATATTCTTGACAGTGAAAAGTGTAATACTCAGGATGCAACCTTAGGGTACCCCCTGTTATTGGGGGTAAGTCTGTGATAGACTGTCACCAACACAGACATGAAAATAGTGGCAATAAGTTGGAGATGAAGATCAGCATGCGACCTCACAAGCCAAAGGCATGGAGGTCATGAAGAATGCTGAATCTCCAAGCCAAGTCATATGCTTTTACGATGTTGAAGTAAATTGACACCAGGTGCTCTCGTTTTAGAAATGAATTTTTGTGAGTCGATTCCAGGCGTATCAGATTATCAAGAGTTGACTATTGCCTTCAAAAGCTACACTAGGTGCTGGAAAAAAAGGTTCTGGTGTTAAAACTAGACGAGTCTGGCATTTACCATTGTTTCCAATGCCTTGTACATGAAGCTCGTCAACACAATGGGATGATAATTCAAAGGAATCTTAGTATCCTTTCTTGGCTTTGAGAAGGCTAAGACAATAGCCTCCCACCAGGAATCCAGAAACTGCTGTTCAAGAAAAAAGACAACCAATCCTTACTCGATGGTGAGAGATGTTGGAGCATGGCATAATGGATGTTGTCTGGCCTAATAGCAGATGCATGATAAAAGTGCAGAGCAAGGCAAAGCTCCTCTGCTGTGAATGGCCTGTTGTAAGGGTGCTTTCACACTTGCTGCTCTCTGCTGCACTCACTGTTCTGCAAGCAACTGGTATAGCCATCATGCTAAATGCATGGAAGATAGCAGTGAGGTGTGCTCCCAGTCTATTGTTGCTACCTGTTGTACTGCCAGCTCAACAGTAGCCATCGTTCACTTGTTTTGGCTGATACCAGCCAATGTTTGTGTTCTGTAAACCTCTCTTGTGTAGAACATATATATGCCCAAAAATCGGGTGTATACTGGTTTCCCCTACATTTATTGGATAATTCTATTGTCTACTACATCGGAAGAACCATATGTTCTTTACAAGAGAGGTTCCCAGAGCATCAAACAAATGTCAGCAAAACAAGCTAACAACAGTCACTACCAAGTTAGAAGTACAACATGTAGCAACAATAGACTAGAAGCATGCCACACTGCTTGCATGTGCAGCCACTTTCTCAGAACCATAGACTGCGAGGCTATTGAAATAATTTCGTCCATCCCCACCTGCAACAAAGACATTGGAATCGTCCTTCATGACATGTGGAAAGAAGCTCTAAACAGCCCTAACACATAGTGTCACTTCACTGACGACTGAGTGCTGTCCTTCCTCAAAAGCTTCTGGGTTTTCTCCTAAAAACTTTTAACATGCAAATAGTTTTAAGGATAAACTTCAAAATTTTATTGCTCAACAACAGAAAATTTTAGGTTATTTTTATTAAGATGATGATGAAGAGATGGAGGAAAATGATTCCCCAGAGTGTCAGCAATTGCCTGTCCATTGTGCTGCAGGATTAATAATGAGTGGGACCCATAGTTCCCACCCATCTTCCAGACTTTATCCCATATGACCGTAGAACTGGTTGTGTGGGTGATAGAAGATGTATATTTGATCCAAGATTCCTTATGGCTCTGGCACTGGATGAAATGTGCTTTTGCCCTGGTGCATTTTAATACTTCAAGGTTGGGAGACTGAATATCTCTGAATCACCCCTCAAGCCTTGTTCTGAGCTTTATCAGTTGCTGTGCAATTTGGATTCCACCATGGTTTCAGAAAACGAGGAAATCATGTTGAAAGTTTGAGGAAAGTCGAGGCAGCTGCATGGATGATACAGTCTCATCTCCACTACTGCTACATTGATTGGCTCCTGGCTGACCGAGTGGTGGTCAAGCTTGGAGAGGAGTTCAAATCAACTCCAGTCAACTCAGTCAAGCTTCTACTGTGATATATGTGAAGGGTCATAAGGCCTCCCACAGGAGATGGTACATACCACAGGGAGGTGATCACTTCCATGTGTATTGTCGACCTCCCATGTAAAGAGTGGAAGGATCAAGGAGGAGCAGATGGTGAGGTCAATGGCAGTAAATGTGCAGGTTGGGGAGTGAAAGTATGTACTGACACTGATGTACAACAGGGAGAGTGAAGGATCCAGGAGCCACTTCTCAAGGACCTCACCTCTCCTGTTGGTGTCAGTACTGCCCCAAAGAGGACTGTGTCCATTTAAGTCCCCGATGATAAGGAAGGAGGATGGAAGTTGTGAGACGAGATCATCATGCCTACCTGGAAGATATACAAAACAGGCTGTCAGTGAGAAACCCACGAAGAGGTGGATGGCTAACACTTCTAGACTAATGAAGGTTATGGTCTGGAATATAAAATGGTTGCTCATGAGAATGGCGATACCCTCGCAAGCTGGACCATCTCCATCCTTCTCCCAGCAAATGAGAGAGAAGTTCTGGATCTTGGGATCAGTGACTGACTGCAAGTTTGTCTCCTGCAGGCACACACAGATGGGCTGGTGTGCCTGAAAGAGGGCCTTGATATCATCAAATTCCTCTGGAATCCAAAACAATTTCAATTTCGAATTCAAGAATGTGGGCATCTCTGGACTAAGAAGAATGGGTATATGACAAATTCCCTATTCAATTTAATCACTGCAGTGGACGGTTTTATGAATAGGGGATAGCCTGTATTCACTTTCTCAGAATCATCCAAGGGATATGGATCTGTGACCTCCTTTTGTGGAGGATGGAGAATTTTCTTCTGCCCTTATGGAAGATCTAGCTGTCTGAGGAAGGGAAGGAGAAGACCTTTCAGTGGTGGAAGTGGAAAGCTGTGTAGCAGATATCGAAACCTGAGTTGATATCAATGTTGAAACCAACCTCAATTTTGCTTGCATTAGGAGATGCTTCACTGCAGGCAAGAATGATTCAGTAGGTGGTACACTGATGTCAGTCTGCACCACCACCTAAGTCATTGGAATGATAGGCTTTCCAATGACCACTGGCATAGACCTTGCAAAGGTGGGGCAGGAGGTGCAGTGAACTTTCTCGCCTCCAAATAAGAAATGTTGCTGGTTTTAAGTCATTGTTCCTCCTTTTCCTCCTTCCCCTTGGGACAGTCACATGAATATGTCATTGATTATTCACACAGCTTGTGTTGCACAGTCAGGATCAAGGGTGATCTTGGCTGCCACAGCAAGCACAGGTGGATTTGCCCCAGCAAGCTGTGCTGACATGGCCATACTTATGACACTGAAAGCAGTGCAGAGGATTAGCTATATATGTCTGTACCTCACAGTGAAGGTATCCTGCCTTGATAGAAGTTAGTAAGCATGGCGAATCTTAAAATCGGTATCCTGGTGGGTACCAATTTTCTATCGTGTCAAAACCGATGTACCACTGTTAATCCTTGGGTGGAGAGTTCTGAGAGGATTTCTGCTTGGTGACTTTGAGAAGTATACACTCAGAGAACACCCCATTAGGAATTCAATGATTTATGGGGGTGTGATCACGAGGCCACTTAAGGAGCAGTTTTGAACAAGTGGTCTCAACAAGCAAGTCACCAGATTGCAGGTGCTTGATGGATTTTGGCAAAACCTCAAGACCTTCTTAACCTTTTTATTAATGAAAAATGGGGATACATTTCCAATTACCTGATCACCCAAGGAATGGATGATCAGGAATCTTAGGGACGAAGACTCGCACAAAGAACACGATGAAGACAACAAAGAAGATGGGGACGCTCATGTCAAGCTCTCTTACTGGCATTTATCAAATCAATTGAATTAATTTATCTTATGTTTATTTTAGTGTAGTTTAATTCCCATGGTCCCTACCTTTCATGGAGCCCAATATGGTGATGCCCAGTCAGGTGCCAGGGCTGCACAGACACTAAACACACACAGATAGTGAAGCCCTCATGAATAAATGAAAAGAGAAATGTGAGGAACTAAACTATCCTTACAAAATGAAATAAGCAGAAAGTAACAAAAATGGGGGGGGGGGCAATAGATGGTGATCAAATGAATCATCAAAGAAGTTTTTGCTTAACAAAGAAATTCATTCCATTACTGTGTTCCACCAACCAAAAACATAGGAAATCTTAATCACTATGTATAGAAACTTCAACAGAACAAATTCGGCTTTCATCCCTATCACTGACCAGAAGCAGGCAACCTTTGCTGGTTCCATATCTTATGTTCCTGCCTTGTGCAGATTGGTGTGCAAATTATTTGGAGACCCAAAAAAATATATATTATTTTTAGCCTAGCTCCAAATCTGAAGAAAATTATAAATAGGGACAGAGACAAATTTAGCCTCCTTCAAAAATTGGGCATATACAAATTTTCCCGGCATTTGCTGGATAACTGTATTGTTTATTATATTGGGAAAACCCACATGTTCTCTACAGGCAAGGTTGACAGAGCATCAGAGAGCTGTCAGCCAAAACAAACTAATTACTCGCTTATGAGCTGACATTGCAGTGTGCAACTACCATAGACTGGGAGGTGCAATGGTTAGTGTGCTCTGGCATGAATCTGGAGAGATGCGAGTTCGATTCCCGCTGTGGCGGCGATGAATTTTTTTCAGAATCTATTACTTAATGTTTCTTAACAGGGAATACTGTGCATTCACTTTGGATTGATTTTAATTATATATTTAATGCGGTAGCATTAGCGACCTTCTCATTAACATCTGATAATCAAATGCAATGACTGAAAACGTTGCATCTCCTCGAGTATAGATGGCGCTGTCTCAGTCATGTCTCAGGAAGATTTATAAGGTCATATTTTGAAAATATTCGTTGTCCGACGCGTGGTGCAATGGTTAGCACACTCTGGCATGAATCTGGAGAGATGTGGGTTCGATTCCCGCCGTGGCGGTGATGAATTTTTTTTCAGAATCTATTAATGTGGAAAGAAGTTCGTAACAGCCCTAACATTACCAGATAATGTCATTTCACTGAAGAAGGAGCACTATCCTTGCTCTGAAAAACTTCTGAATTTGCAAGTTTTTAATAACTTGATAATTCAGAACATTTTAATAGCCTAATTACTATATGAAGTTGTCAGACATCATTACTCTGGAAAGGTTAGGCCTATGGAGACCTGTCATAGATTAAGCAAGTATGAAAAATTCCCCAATCATCTCCTAGATTCAAACTCAAGATGAAATGCCAGTTTTTATCACTTGCTTAATCTGTGATTTAACATTAATAGTTATCTGTTACTAGCAGGGCCAGATCTAGGAGGGGGGAAGGCCCCCCAGAATACTAATAAAAATTATTAAACTTTTTTATAATTCGTGAATTTTTCAAGAAATTTTATAAAAACCTGTAAAACAGAGGAGGAAATGTTATGCTTCATTGGAAATCCATTCTCCACCTCTTATGTTTTTTGACTCAATTGTGTTTCTTCTCGCGCTCCCTCCTAGATTTTTTTTTTTCTAGATCCAGACCTGGTTACTAGCATTAGTTCTATTACAGTGATCCACTATTTTAGTCACAGAAGTGTTTGTATTTAACCTTTTGGATAAAATACTTTTTATAAATATAAAAAAACTTTTAATATATATATATATTTTAGATTCAGGAATTGATTCCTGAAGATGCTATGATTGTAAATGAAGGTGCAAATACTATGGATATTGGACGAACTATGCTGCCAAATATACTACCTAGACATAGGTATGTAGGTATGATTCTTAATATTGTCTTGAAATTTTCAGACAAACTTCAAAATGTTGGATGAGGAAAGAGAGAATATGTTATAATATAGTTGTGGGAATAACAATTCCTTAATTTTACACCACTATCATTTATTATATGAGATTTTTAGTATTTTAACATAAATGTAGTCTTGAACCCTATTCTAACTTGTAGAGTCAATCAGTTTAACAAATGGTTAAAGATAATTTATATCATTTCCCAAAATTGAACATTGGATCTTCTGTTATGTAATTTATGAGCATCATTTGATAGGGGAACAGAATAAATGCAAGTGCATTGCATGCTATAGGAAGGAATTTAATGTTTGGAATAATTTTGCATTATTCTTAGCAAGTACTTCTGCACTATTGCTCTAGATTAGTGCTTTTCAAGCCATAAGAGCAAAGAATGTTTGGATGAAATAGAGTTTTCTGTTACATATATATTTGGTTTTGGATCATGAAAGTACTTTTAAACTATTATTCTACTTTCACTTTGATGGTAAATAGCAATAATAGAAAAATCAAATTAAGTTAATGTAGGGCCACATTAAATGAAATGTATATTTTCTATACATTTCCACTTTGAAACTATATAAAACACAGTGGTTCCATAATGTCCAAGACTTAAAAAATAAGTTTATTTCTTGAGAAAAGTGAAGAATGTGTATAACAAGATTACTGAAAAGAGTAATGCATGCATCTATTATACGGAGGATATTTTAAAGTGAAATCTTATCACTATGACAACAGATGGAGTTGTACATGCAAGGTCATCACTAAGTTGTAAAGTAAGCAGTAGATCAGATTGCTTTTAATCATTTCTGAATCCTCAAGCAATCATGGACTGCATAACAACTAAACTGTGTAATTTAGTTCTCCAAACATGTCTGTCCTGAGCTAGAGCTGCTGCATTTCACAACTGTAGGTCAATTCTAACTAGGTCCTGTTTGACAGTGACAACCTACTGCATCCTAGGTCTCCCCCTCTTTATGAGGCCTCTTAGGCACACTGTTCATAATCCTGTTCGCTAATATATAATTTTGCATATGGGCAACATGGACAAACCAGGCCAGTCTCTCTCTCTCTTCACAATATGCTGCTGAAAAAGGGAGTTGCCAACTCCTTTGCTTAATCTTATCATTACTTAAACTGTCAAACTAATTAATGCCCAAGATACTGTGTAGACATCTAGAATCAAAAGCATCAAGTTTCCTATGGTCTTGTTTACATAGGACCCTTGTTTGACTACCATAATTAACTTGAGGGGACAGGGGTGGCTCAATTGGTAGCATGCCAGGCTTGTAATCTGCAGTTCCCAGGTTCGAATCCCAGTTGGGGCAGCATTGAGATTTATCTCCTCAAAATTCCTCCCCTGCCCATAGTCAGTAGGTGACCGATGAGCTTGAAAAGGCTGCCATTCGTCAGATGGGACATTAAGCCATGGCCCCATGTGTGGGTGAGCCATATCCTGCTCACATTAAAGAATACACTGGATGTCTTTGATGGGAGGCTACCATCTGTTTCCCCAACAGCTATTCCAGTGAGTCCCCTCCCCCAACCTTCTCTGAGACTTGGGGTCCTTGTGACCTGGCTATTTTAATCCATTGTGTGCAAAAAAAGTGCT
This sequence comes from Ryuthela nishihirai, assembly GCA_038380435.1. Lineage (NCBI taxonomy): Eukaryota > Metazoa > Arthropoda > Arachnida > Araneae > Heptathelidae > Ryuthela > Ryuthela nishihirai. The sequence goes on from JAWZYU010000025.1 coordinate 2,747,360, forward strand.
GCTCAAAGGCAAAACAACCCAAATAATTAATTTTGGAAAGGAATAAACTATTGTATATCATAATTTTACTTTCTATAATAGCATCAGTTGCTAATGTGCCATAAAGCCCTAAACAACCAACTTTATATAATTTTATATACATATTTTTTAATTTTTAGTTTAAGTAAATATATATTAGAAATAAGAATACATTTTTTAGCAGGATAGAGGTGATTATTTCCAATGGACTTTACACTGGGACACTTCAGTAACCCTATGTATGTATACTTCTTGTTAATGACTTGAATCTCATCTGCCTCTTTACAAATAGATATTTAGTATTACCTCTTGATTTTTAGTATTACATGTATTATGTCTTGGTTCTTTTACTATAATTATATTTTATGATATAAATGAAACCAAAAGCATATGTGTGAAATATATAAAAGTACATGAGGTAGAGCTTAATGAGTCTTTCCAACTTGGAAATGTGACTTTTGAAAAGATTTGAGATACACTACCTTAGATAGTTTTGAGTAAAGTATGCAAAACTAGATTTTTTTAGATTACTATAATGAGTGTTTCCTGAATAAAAATTTGCTTTAAATTATTAATATTCAGTCAGTGTTCTACTTATATAATCTAGATCTACTTTATATTCCATTTAAAAATGCATTTTTTTTAGGTTTTACCATTTATCTGCATTAGTAAATTACACTTTGAAAACTGACTAATAATATTGTTTTCTCTTAGGTTAGATGCTGGAACCTTTGGTACAATGGGAATGGGGCTAGGATCAGCTATTGCTGCTGTTTTGTGGTGTCAAGAAAATGCTCCAGAAAAGAGAATAATATGCATTCAGGGAGACAGTGCCTTTGGTTTTTCAGCAATGGAAATGGAAACTATAAATAGGTTAAGTAATTTGTTTTGCCTCTCCTATAATTAATATTCCTTTCATTTTTAGATAAAATACATTTTGTCATTTTTCCCCCATTTTAGTTTTAATAAGGAACATTGAATTTTTCCCCATTATAATTTAAATAAGGAACATTGAATTTTTCCCCCATTATAATTTAAATAAGGAACATTTGAAATTGAAGGAAATTTTAACTATTTCACACCTGTTCTGAATAGTTGTAGTCTTGGAATGTCAGCAAAAATATTTGGTGTTAAATTGTGTAATTCTGTCTGTAGGATATCTTAAGTGTTTTTTTTAGGTTCACTGATTTTAATAAAATACTGAACATGACAAAATAAAAACACGTGGTACAATGATTTGCTGTAGATATTTAACCATTCAGGTCTTTGAAAAGCACCAATTTTTAGAATTTTATAAACATCTAACAATTAAGCAACTGTATCAAAAAAGATTAACAATTATAGGCTTAAATGATTAATCCATAATATACCATAGCCAATTTATTATTTTTTACCTTCTGCTTTAAACATTGTAGGGGTTTGAATGATTTTTACCTCTCTAACCTTTTTACTCTATGTCTTGTTTAACACAAAATACCCAGTTGTTTTTACTTTGTAATAGAACTTTTGGTTAGTATTAATATGAACTTGATCCAGGAGATATTTGATCTCAACTTCAGTGCTCTATTTAAGCATTATATTCTCTAAAACATTTGCTTTATTTATCCCCTTTCTTTAGTTCCTTTAGATTTAAATTTCATAGATTTTTAAAGTTATGAAATTTTTTTAAATCAAAATTTGATGTAGCACTAAGTACATAGTTATGGCCACTATGATAATGACCACTAAAACTCTGATGCATTGTACTTTAATGCACATGCATGCAACTGAAAATTTTTCAGGGAATTAAATGAAAATTTTAAATAATAATAATAGTAATTTATAATAATAGTAATATTATTAATTTATAATGTAATTAATATATAATATTTTATTAAACATTTATATTAGGCATAAAATAATTTGAAACAGTAAAATTGAAAGAATTGCTAAACAAAAAGGATTAAATACAGTAAAATTTTACCTTAAGAAAAAATACACAAAACTTATTATTATTGTAACAGGTAAACTTTGTGTATTGTGCTGACACTATCTGAAGGAATAGTCAGCAGTGACTTCTATCTTAGTAAACCCTGTCATTCTATGAGAAGGCATGTATAAACTTGGAGCAGTTTATATTATCCTCTCTAGGATATCTAGATTAGTTTAATCATGTTGCAAAAGCAAATCTTGTGCACATTTAAATACCCTTGCTTTTGGATTATAACATGGCCTGCTTTTGTTAGTTTCTTCAGAATAAGTCTCTGATGTTAAAGTTTTTCTGCCAAAAACACTTGAGAATTAATTCAGCCACCAGACAAAATTCATTGTTAGAAATTCTGCAGGTTAAGGATACAACTACAAAATGAACTGTTATAGAAAAATACTGAAAACATTACCAGTACCGCATGTGCTATGTATGCATTTAAAATACCACATGGAATTTCTGATAAAATACAAGAACCGCAAAGGATTTGGTAGATATTATACACTGAAGTGCCATTGAATTAGGGATAGCAACCTAGTAATGTGTTTGACCCCCTCTGGCCCTGATAACGGCCACCACACAACGAGGCAAGGACTCCACTAGCTTGCATAAATGTTCCACAGGTATGGCGACTTATGCATCCTCCAGAGCTGTCCACAATTCTCTCAAGGTCATTGCTGATTGGACACTGGCCCAAACACTCTGCTCGACGGTACCCCAAAGATTTTCAGTGGGATTTAAATCTGGTCTTCTAGGTGGCCAATTCGTTATTTCAAAGTCAGCAGAATGCTTCTGCAATTATGCAGTAGCCAACCTGGACCTGTGAGATGAACAGTTGTCTTGCTGGTAGATGCCATCTCCGTTGGGATACATGATGGCCATAAATGGGTGTAAATGGTCAGCCACAAGTTTTATGTACCAGGATGCATTGAGAGTCGTCAGTACACATACCAAAGGTCCCACAGACGTCCAACTGAAGACACCCCAGGCCATCACTGAGTCACCACCAACTTGTACTGTTCCGACCTGACATGCAGGATTCATGGCTTCATGGGGTGGCGCCATACCCTCAGTCTCCCATCGGCATGATGAAGTTTAAATCGGGATTCATTAATCCAGGCTATCCGTTGCCAATTTTAGATGGTCCACTTTCGATGTTCTTTAGCCCAGGCAAGGCATTGTACCCAGTGTCGTTCTGTTAGAAGTGGGACTCTCGTAGGTCGGAGGCTCCCGAAGCTGAGATGATGAAGTGAGCATTGCAAGCTGTGCACTGACTTCCCAGCTGGAACCCGGGTTCAGATGGGAGGTGATTTCAGATAATGTCTGGCCCCTATCGGTCCGTATGATGTGGGTCAGACGCAAAGCCCACAATCATTCAAGGCTGGTTGTCCTTTGCATTTTGCCGGGGTGCTTGTTTTTTTGCCGAAATTTTTGTATTCCCGGAACACTCTTGAAACTGTCGGACAAGAAAATCCAAATTCATTGACAATTTCAGAGATCGAGTGTCCCATCCATCGGGCACCTACGATTATGCCCTCTGTCAAATGCATCTAAATCCCATGCCTTTCCCATTACGCTTCTCACGACAAATGCTTGGGGAAGCCAAGCTGACAGCTATATTTGACCAGAGTTTCAGCAAAGCATGTGTGCAAATGCGGGACTTGTGGTACTGAATTTGCATAATGTCTGCTATCCCTAATTCAATGGCACTTCAGTGTATAACATACTTATTTCTAAAGATACTAGGTAAAAAAATACATTAATCGATGCAAAAAATACATTAATAAAATGGGCTGTTTAGTCATTATTTTATGTCTTTTTGACACTAGAGAAGTGTATTCTATGATGTTGAAGATAAATTTCAGTTTTGAGTATTTTGTTTTAATTATATTTAAAGATGTCCTTAATCTTTCCATTAAGGACACCTTTAAATAGCACCTTTTCATTAAGATGCTATTTAAACAGAAAAATCACATTTTTTCATTACAATTGTTTTTTGCATTTTTTACTTGTTTCATTTCCTGAAAAAAAATGAAGCCAAGTAGTCAATCCTGGACTCCTTTAGTTTCATTTTACTAAACATAAAATACAATCTTTAGTTTTGCACATTTTGTTTTTCTATACTTGTCTGTGCCTGCATTTTCATGAGTTACATTTCTTATTTTGGGTCAATTTTTTGCATATTTAATTATTGATTCAAACACTCATAAGTATATTTTATGTTTGTACAGATATCACTTACCAGTAATAGTGATTATCTTCAATAACAATGGAATTTATACTGGTTTGGATCAAGACAGTTGGAAGATGATAGAAGACAGTGAAGTTCATTTAGCTTTAAGGTCAGTTACTGGTTAAAATCATTTATGATGCATAACACTTTAATATAATTTAACTTTTTTTTAATAATGGTTTTTGTATATCATTAGTGTTTTTTAATTCAAAATAGTGGCAGCTCAGTTTCTAAACTGGTCGAGCCAGTTATTTGCAGTGATTTTGACTGTGACCCGTTAGTAGTTACGAGGAAGGCTGGTTGTTCAATCACTACTGAATTGTTGATTTTCACATCAGACTGGCGCACTTGTATACCAAGACTACATAAAATACTGTAAAACTTCAAACCAGCGGGGCGTAAATATGCAATTGACTCTCAAGGCAAGTGTAGACTCTTGCATTGTTACAAGGAATCGCATGGTTACCGTGGAGCAGATAATGTTGGAATTGAATGAGGGCACATCCACAAGCTTTTATACACAAAAACTATCCATTGTACCATGGAAAAAAATAGGCTATGTCTCTTAAGTTCCATATTGTGTTGACATTGCAAGTCACTGAAAGATTATGCTGTAGTTTGCAAAGGCCTATCACAACTGGAGTGCAGAGAACTGGAAACACATCATCTGGTCTGACAAATCACGGTTTCAACTCTATCATGCCGATGGGGAGGGTGCTTGTATGGCATAAACCACACAAAGCCATGGACCCAGCTGCCAGGTTGAAGTATGTTTAGTAAAATGTGGTGTAACAATTTGGGGTGCATTTACATGGGCTTTCTTGGGGCCCCTCATACTCATTGAGACCCCCCTCACTGGCACAAGATATGTGAACATCCTTGCTAACCATCTACATCTGTTCGTAATGATTCTCTTTCTGCACCATGACACCTTCTTTCAACAGGACAACACTGCACCACATACTTTCCAAGTGGCAACCAATTGGTACCAGGAGCATTCAGGTAAGTTTACCATACTTGAATGGCCTTCCTCGATTGTCAAACCACAATCCCATTGAGAATTTGTGGGATGAATTGATAAGATCTGTTCAAGCCCACCAACTCCTACCATCAACTGTGGATGCTCTACAACAGGCAATCGTTGCTTCATGGGTGGCAAATACCACCTCTGTGTTTTCAACACCTCAATGAGTCCTTACCAAGACATCTGGCTGCTGTTGTGAGGGCAAAAGGTGGGCAACAGGTTTTTAGTTAGGTATATTAATAATTTTCCATTCAGTGTGTATTAAAATAAATTTAATTATCCATGATTTTGTTGAATTTACAGTTTAAAGCTGAATTTTGAGTAGGCCTAACATATTGCTTTTATTCCATTGCTTCTATCACAGTGTCTGCAGCATTCTTATCTTAAATATATTAATCTTTACAGTGTCAGGTTTCTGAAACTGAACTCACTGTGGTGGCCGGATTTATTTTAGAATGTTTTCAGAAAGTAAAGTAACTTTAGAATCTCATTCTAAAGTAACTAATGAATGGAAATATGTCATGTATATGCCAAAAGAAAGAACATTTAATTGTGCTTAATAAAATGGCAAAAATGTGATGAAAATAAATGGTAGTTAAAACTTTTTAAGCGTTTTTTTTTAATATTGCAAAATTTTACTGTATTTTTTCCACTTTAGCTTTAGTAAACTTTCAAATATACATATATTTTTTTTCCCGTTTACTTCTATATTATTTTATTATTCTAATATAAACAGTTCATAATATTTTGATTATTGCTTAATCTTTCATTTGTTTTGTTTTTTCTAAATTTACCAGTCATTTATGCATATTAGACTTTTGACGATCAGCAAACTCAGCCTAAATAAATCAGTCTTATAAGAAATTTTGCTTTAAAAACTAGATAATTTAAATAAGAAATGAAAAATATATCAGAAAAGTTAAAGAACTGTGAAAAATAAATTAAAAAAATGTTTCAAAGCATTTGAAGTTTAATCGATGAAATGAATTTGAGAACAAGGCACTTTATTATGAAACTGCATAACTGCTAAAGAAAAGTTTAATTCTAAATTCTGGCAGAAATTTTGGTTAAAAAACGCAATTTCCTGAGCTTAATTTGTTATATGCTTTAAATGTAATTAAAAATATTTATAAATAAAGTCCCGTTTAAAAAACGCACTCTAATCCAAATGCTTGTTCTGATTGTCGCCATTGTCAATCGCTAGCAGTTTCACTTTCAATCGTTTCTAATAATTGTTTATAATTGCAGCATTCCATTTTAGTACAATAAAAAATAATTTTAGAAGCATTAAAGTAAATAAAAAACATCTTTAATATTGAAAGTCTTCTAAAATATTGATCGAAAGCCAATGTACCCAATGATGTTTCCCAATGATGCAATTTCCAGTAGTAAAAACATTAATATCCATATGTTAAAAGTTTAGAAAGCATTGCAACTTTAGTAGAGCTATAAACAGCACAAAATATGCTGAAATGCAACGATTGATAATCTAAGTATGGAAAGGCAGAATAAAAGCATAAACTAAATTGGCATTACTTGATGCTGTTTATGGTGACTGAGCATGCACATACGTTCACTGTAGATTCAAATAGATTTGTTTTTAAACTTTATCATAATTTTTTCAAGTGGTTGGTTGGTTGGTTGTTTTACCTTTGAGTGGCACTTTTTTGCATACAATAGGCTAAATGGACAGGTCACAAGGAACTATGAAGGCTCAGAGAAGCTTGCGGGAGGGGACCCACTGTAACGGATGTTGGTAGACAGATGGTAGTCTCCTCAAGGCCGTCCAGCGTGTTCTTTAACGTGCACAGGATATGGCTCTCTTGTACATGGACCATGGCTTAATTCCCCATCCGATGGATGGCGGCCTTTCCAAGCCCATCGGTGTCCCCTGCTGACTGTGGGCAGGGAGTTTTGCGGAGATAAATCTCAATGCTTACCCAGCTGGGACTCGAACCTGGGAACTGCAGATTACGAGCCTGGCGCACTACTGACTGAGCCACCCCCACTTCTTTTTTTCAAGTGGAATCAACAGGTAAATATATATATATCATAGATTTAAATGTCATTTTTGATATTTAATTAGAAACAGTTGAAAAAAATTCAGAATTCTATTTTAAATTTTTTTTTTTACAACCTCGTACTACAGGAGTGAAACTTCGCTCTTAAATCACTAGAATGGGAAAGATGAAAGCAGTTCTTTGGGCTGTGACATGGTAAGGGTAAAGTTCTTTTCCTACACATACAAAAAGCACCTGGGGCGGAGGTGGCTCAGTCGGTAGCGCGCCAGGCTCGTAATCTGTAGTTCCCAGGTTCGAGTCCCAGCTGGGTAAGCGTTGAGATTTATCTCCGCAAAAATTCCCCGCCCTGCCCACGGTCAGTAGGGGACACCGATGGGCTTGGAAAAGACCGCCGTCCGTCGGATGGGACGTTAAGCCGTGGCCCCGTGTGCGGGAGAGCCATACCCTGTGCACGTTAAAGAACACGCTGGATGGCCTTGACGGGAGGCTACCATCTGTCTCCCAACAGCTGTCCCAGTGGGTCCCCTCCCCCAACCTTCTCTGAGCCTTCGGGGTCCATGCGACCTGGCCATTTAGCCCATGGTGTGCAAAAGAATGCCGCTCAGAGGTAAAACAACCCAACCCAACAAAAAGCACCAAAGTTAAAAGTATATTTATGCATATTACCATTTCTTTGTAATGGTGACAGCTGGTGCAGATGACACTTGCTCTGCCTGATTGATGATGTTATCATCTGTGTTGGATTTAACTTGTCTATAATTTTCAGACAGGTTCAATGTTTTAGTTGTTACATATACCAGTCCTTTCACTTTTGTAAAGTCTTGTCTAGCAGGAGTTATGTTGGTACTTGCTCCTTTTTTCATCCCAGGTCAAAGTTGTGTGCATTCAGATGTTTTATAGGTACACTGCTTGGTTCATGTCCACTATGGAATGGGATTTTTCACTTTCTTGGATGTTATAGTCCATGAAATTTAATGGTAAGGTCTTTTCAGGGCCATTACTCAAAATTCATCCCAAACTTTTAAACATTTAGCCAACTAAAAGCTTTTAAAAAAGTTCAAAAACCAATTTTAAAAGTGAAACGAACATTACTACATGTTTCACCTGACCAGCTTGGGGCTTCTATATGCTTCACCCTGACCAACTTCAGACTGTTGCATTGTTGAGATGTTTAAAGTTTTATAAGAGTCTCCCCTAGTATCAAAGTCACTCAGTTGTGAAATGCTTGCACAGCAGGAGATCCCATGCTGCAGGTAGAGGTGGAATCTTCATGTTGCAGATGGTATCTTTATTCAAATTGATTATTAGGTGCTCTGCATATTGAAGTTGAAATTTGGTTGACAGAGCTGTAAGTGCTTTATGTGTTAAATTTTTTATTGTAAAATCATTTTCTATTATAGTTGCCATGTTTGGTTTATGATTTTTTATATCTTGTTCATGCTCCTTTTTACATTACTCATATGTATGATATGTTTTTCCTATATATGTGTTTTCTCTCTCCATTTTATTTTTGGGGTCATTGATTTTTATATTATAGATGCCTCCTGTGGGTAGAAGTTTATTATGATCATTAATTATTAAATAAGAAAAATAAATACCCCCTTAAGCAGTTGCTTGCCACAGAGGTCTGACAGGAGCCTGTCAGTTTATAAGCCAAAGTAGAAGATCTGAGAGGATGGCAGGACTTCAGTAGAAAAACAGCACACACAACCATGCCTTACCCGAGGCTCGAACCCAGGTCCCTTAGATCAGTAGCCAAGTGCACTAACCACTCAGCCATGGGACGTTTATTAATCTCTTAATATTATTATTTATTGTAAATAGGACTTTATATTCACATTTTCTTAATATGTTATTCAAAGTGTGGGATATTTCAATCTGATATGGGAAGCTATGCCCAAATTTTAAATTTCCTTGTTGAGTTGGGAGGGAGATGAATTTTGTTGGCTTTTATATTTAGCTCCATTTTGAATTTTAGTAACCAATTTTGTTGGGTACCCAGCTGCATGCATATATTAATTTACAAAAAATTACTGTTCTACCAACTGCTTGCTTACAGAGACCTGTTAGCACAATATACCATACAAAAGATCTATGAGAAAAGCAACACTTCATCAATGTTTATTATATAATTTTAATATATGTTTAAGCAAGTTTCCCCATGCCACTTTGTATTATATGAAAAATTTCAGTCCCTACCTGTAATCAAATCTGATTAAAAATTTTATGCCACTTCTTTTTCCGAATTTTTTTAGTTCACCATTTAGATTTTAACACTTTTTGATTCCCCTGAAATTTTCCAAATACTTGACCATAAAGTTCCAAACTTCTTACAGGCGTTTATCTCGTACCATCTCATATTGCATTAAAAATTCAAATCTATAGCTATGATACAGTACAAGATAGAATCTTAAACGATTTTTATTTATCATTTCATTGGGGGGGGAGGGGGGAATTGGAGTTTGGGACAGGCTTTGAATTTCAATGGGAAATTTGCTAGTTTTTATATAGCATAGTATATATGTGAATGCTGAAATATTTTGAACTAAAAAATTACCAGTTGCAGTCTTATTCTTTTATAAAATCAGATAATGTATTAGTTTTGAAATTTGTAAATATTAGTCATTTTCTAAATAAATTAATTAAATCGTTTTTAAAATAAACTTTATTTTGATGACATCTGAGATAATATGTCTTCCAAAGATGCATAAAATGTTTGAGGAAAATGTTTTTTTTTTAATTTTTAACAGAACAACTACAGCACAGATCTAGATATCTTAGACATGGATTTGGTCAAGTTATTTCAGATGAATGAGGCTAATGATGGATTAGAACCCATTATTTTAACTACATCAAAGTCATTGTGTAGTTTTCTTGCAATTCCAATGGTTAATTAGAACATATATATTAAGGTATAAAATTCCAATATTTTTTTTTCATTCATTAGTACTGCAACATATTTTATTTGAAATCATACTAGTATATTAGTATATTATATATTTATATATATTATCTATTCAGTGGGTAAATAAAAAGTCACTTAATAAAAATGTGTGATTTGATTCTACATAAACAATTTTGACATATGACAAAATGTTTTTGTATGAATTTCAAACTGTTATATAATACTGCCTTGCTTCGAATTTTCCTGCCAGCTTGATATATTAATCCTTTATTTCTTCATTTGCAATTAGAATTTATATCGCATTTTACACTAATTTTGAGTTCAAACTTATTCTGTGATAGATATAGAGTTGAATTTTTTCAATACAATATGAGGTAATTTATGCTCATCATTGTATTCCTAGAAAACACTGGCATATGCGAAGGTTTGTTTCAGTATAAAAGAAGATTGCACTCTACACCCTAAATTATATTTATAGGTTAATAAAAAAATGTAATTAAATATATATTGACAGACAGTATTGCAAACAACAGTAATTTGTGAATACCACAGAAAGTGGAACAATGCACAGTTCTATTTTAAATTTGTTACTTTAACATTAAACATTTCTACGTGAACTTTACAATTTGGCAATTCCTTCCAAGCAAACACATTTTGTTCACAAGAGTTCAGAGCTATTCTACAACTGTAAATATTCAAATTTGAGATGTGTTTACTCACTCACTTGCAAAAAGAATTTCACATAACTGAATGGTGATACAGTTGAAGAGACCTGATTGCTAATAAATATGAGTGAAATCACTATCTTTTTTTTATTTCAAATATTTTAATTTTTACAGTATAAATATGCTACCCTACCAAATTATTAGAGAATTTCCATGTTATGTCAATGAGAATCAAACTCTGAAGCTCTATAACTTCTAAAATATGCATTTAATGGAAAACGACTGAAGGTAAATTAAAGATCATAATCTAATCTATTTAAATCTTGATTTTAAAATATTCATTTAGCATTTAAAGAGTTATGGAAGCTAGAATATTTCACAACGGTGTTGCATTATAAGAATTTACCTCAGAAATTAAGTAAAGCTTAACCTTTCTAGTGTTCAGCCTGAAAAACTGGTTTCCATCCAGAGGCCAAGCTACTATTTTCTCCCTATGCTCAGTCACACACAAAAAAAAAATTAGAACTTTTATGCCAAATTAATCAGCATTTAATTATAGATTTTCTGAAAATATAATATTTAACAAAAAGATGACTAATTTTAATACGACTTTTTAGAGTCATGTAGTAAAAAAATGCATCTGGCAACACAAAAATTTATTTAAAATAAATTAACAGACAGAAATGATTATAATGCACATGAATAGAAACACTCTTTCTTAATAACAAAAAAAATTTTTTTTTTTTGTTTCAAGGAAATATTTCTCTTGTTTTGCAATTTTTTTCCCAGGAGCATACTTTGAAAAAATTTCAGACTTTTAGCCAATTGTTCTGATTCAGACAAACAAGTCAACTTTAGAATTAAAAAAAAAATAGCCTATCAATGGAAATATGTCATGCTATACCAAATTAAACAGAATTTAATTTTGAATTTTATGGAAATAAATAAACAAATTTATTAACATATTGATTTTAATAAGCCTTTTTCAATATGATATGGTGAGGAAAAAGATTACACTATACTAGGGGTTCTCAACGTGGGGTACACGGTAAAATTTTTGGGGTACATCATGAGAGCTCAAAAGTCGCTAGATATATGTTATATGTATATGTTTTATTTTATTCCCATTGTTATACTATAATAATAATAAAAAATAAATACCCCCTCAAGCAGCTGCTTGCCACAGAAGTCTGACAGGAGCCTGTCAGTTTATATGCCAGAGTTAGAAGGTCTGTGAGGATGGCAGGACCTCGGCAGATAAACGACACAAACAGCCATGCCTTACCCGGGGCTCGAACCCAGGTCCCTTAGATCAGTAGCCAAGCGCGCTAACCACTCGGCCATGGGACGGCCTATAGTTTTATCTATACGAGGGGTACGCCAGTTACATACACATTTCCAGGGGATACATAAAAGGTTCAGAACCACTGCACTATACAATTAAGGCTAATTTTGGAAAACCTGATGAATAAAAATAGTTAAATTATATATTAATTGAAAGGAAATTTCCTCCTGAATAATATAATATTTAACCTGAAACATGATTTTTATTTCTTTTAATGATTCCTTTCAGTATCATATATTTTAAACACTGCAAGTGTTATACAAAATGACTTTGACTTCTCATGTTCATGGGATTTTCTAAACTGGTTATGAAGTGGAAAAAACTTTTTTGACTGCTTTTTTTTTCTTAAACATTCTGAATTTTTTTTCTTTGGGTATTGAAGCTTGGTGATCTTGGCTAAGTGCAGAAAGGTTTTTGCACCAAAGCAAAAAAAAAACGTTGTCAGAGTGGCATAGCCAAAATAATTCAATATAAGCATAAACTCATAATATTTTTGTAAATGAAATTTTTCTAAGGGGGGAGTGAAACATTCACAGTGAGTTTAGTGAGAGAGTGAACTGTTCACAGCGAGTTTAGTGGGGACAGGGGGGGGGGGGTTAAAACTTCCCGAAATTTACCACACAAGGACTAAGTTACGTGCCAAGGAAGTCCATTTTGCTTCCATATCCAAGACCTCATTCATTTTCAGAAACCAGTACAATTTCAAAGTTTTTTTACTAAAAACCCAAGAAATAATTAAAGAAAAATTACATATAACCTAATGGAATATTAAATAAAATATTCGCAACAACTTTTAAACCAGCCATCCAATGTAGCATAACTCAGAAAGATCAATAAATCAGCTGACAAAAAGATTGCTACTTTACGGAAATCAACAGAAATAAATTTGCTTCAGTATCCAAGACCTCATTCATTTCAGAAAATGATACCAGGTCAAAGTTTATTTTGCTGGAAAAGTAATAAATAATAATTTAAAAAAATTTAACAGGTAACTTAATGCAATGTTAAATAAAATCTACAGCAACAAGTTGTAAGCAGTCAGCCCAATGTAGCATAACTCTGAAAAATCAATAATTATCGATCGGCGGAAAGATCGATAATTTACGGAAATAAAGTAAATCTACAGAAATGAAAACTTTTAACTATTTAACCTATAAAGCCATAGCAGCACCTCCAAACAAATATTGTAATACATGGAAAACATTATTATTAATTTACGTAAAGATCACTTTGAGCTGCCCCCGCCCCCAGGATTTCAGTGTTACAGTCGGTAGCATGCCAGGCTCATAATCTGTAGTTCCCAGGTTCGAGTCCCAGCTGGGTCAGCGTCAAGATTTATCTCTGCAAAATTCTCTTCCCTGCCCATGATCAGTAAAGGACACTGATGGGCTTGGAAAGGCTGCCATCTGTCAGATGGGACATTAAGCCATGGCCCCATGTGCGGGAGAGCTATACCCTATGCACGTTAAAGAATATGTTGGATGGCCTTGACAGGAGACTACCATCTGTCTCCCAACAGCTGTTCCAGTGGGTCCCCTCCTCCAACCTTCTCTGAGCCTTCGGGGTCCTTGCGACCTGGCCATTTAGCCCATAGTGTGCAAAAAAGTGCCGCTCAGAGGTAAAACAACCCAACTGAAATCCTGCCCCTTCCAGTGACATGGAACTTTCTGCTGCATGAGCAGCATGGTGAAAACCAAAACTGCCAATAGAGGGAGACTCTTATTTAAAGCCATAACGTCGGGAGGGTATAGTGCCAGATGAAGTCCCACTGGCTTGGAGATGAAACATGTTGTCAAGTGGAGCATGAGCCCATTCAGATTTTATTGTTAATGTCTATAACTTTTAACGTTCTTTGAGTTGAAATTTAAGTTTCGTTAAGCTTTTTAGATGTTTAAGTGTAAGAGGGGATTCTTTTGAGCAATTTATTTTCTGCAGTACGAGTTTTAAGGAATATGCAACACAACCAGCAGTGGTTGTGTTAAATGACTTCTAGAATGGTGTCTGCAATGTAAAAAACTTGGACTGGTATCCGGAACTTAAATATGAAGTGAAAAGTCAGTGCTGTATATTAGTAAAGGATGTCAACAAGAGATCATCGGCAACCAAGATAAAATCCTTGATGCAGGGCCCTTGCGAGAACAACGTAAGGATAATAGCATGACTGGCTGAACCAGAAAGAAGTTTTGAAGACTCCTGAAATTGGTAATAATTTCCATATCTTGGGACTTTTTGTAAAGATAAGTGTCCTTAAGTGACAGTATACCATGATGAAAAACTACCATGGATAGACTATGTGAATAGTACTAAGCTTAATGTAGAATAATGTTGCTGAAGAGCTTTTAATATTACAGCATAATCGTGAATTAAATATTTTCAAACAAATTGCTGTGCGGTTTAGATTAATATAATTGCATATGATTAAATCATCATCATCAAGCAACCATGGGCTACGGAGGTCCAACCAGACTGTGCAATTTAGTTATCCAAGCAAGTCTGTCCTGACCTACACTACTGCATCTGGCCACTCCAGATCCATTTTTAATAAGGTCCCGTTTCACATTGCCTACTGCATCCTAGGTCTCCCCCCACTTTCTGAGGCCTTTAGGCACACTGTTCATAACCCTGTTCGCCAATCTATAATTATTCATACAGGCAAAATGGCCAAACCAGCAGAATCTCTCTCTGCACAATATGCTGCTTAAAGGAGGTTGCAAACTCCTTTGCCCTAACCTCATCATTATTTACAAAGTTGAACCACCTAATGACCAAGATACTGCGTAAGCATCTGGAATCAAAAGCATCTAGTTTCCTATTATCTTGTTTACACAGTATCCCAGGTTTCACTACCATAACTAACCCTAGAAAGAACCAAACTATTATAGGATCAAATTTTAGTTTTCAGGTGTATACGCCTATTTCTCCACACTCTCCATAGATTCTTAAAAGTCCCGGCAGCAATCCCTATCCGTCTGTTAATCTCATGCCGCACATCACCATTATCTGTTACATAGTTCCCAAGATAATTAAACTGTGACACCTGCTCAAGACTGCAACCATTCAGAGTAACTGAATCACAGCCTGCCTGATAAATTTTCATCACTTTAGTTTTCTCTCTGTTTATATCCAAACCTACTCTCCTACCAGTTTCATCAACAGCTCGAATGAAAGAGTTCATCTCATCAACATCATTTGCCAAAAGGGCTAAATCATCAGCATAATCTAAATCAGAAATTTTCGTATCTCCTGTCCATTTAAGGCCAAAATCTTTCCCTTGAAGTGAATTTCACATAACATAATCAATAACCAAGCTAAAGAGAAAAGGAGACAAAATGCACCCTTGTCGAACACCAGAAGTAATGCTAAACCAATTGCTACAAGCCTTACCAACTCTCACACACGACTCACTGTTATTATAGAGAGCTTTCATTATGTTAACTAACTTGTCTGGTATACCATATGAATTCACAATCAACCACAAATTATGACGATCAACAGAGTCGAAGGCCTTTTTGAAATCAACAAAGTTAGCAACCAAAGGTTTCTGAAACTCTAAACATTTCTCAAGAATCTGCCTAAGTGAAAATATCTGATCCACATATCCCCTACCACTTTTGAATCCACATTGCTCATCATGCAATTGACTGTCAACCAGATTCTTAATTCTATTAAGCACAATCATGGAAAGAACTTTACCTGGAATAGAGAGTAGGCAGATATCCCTATAGTTATCACAAGAACTGCGATAATGTCTTTTAAGAATAGGGATAATAATAGCTCTGGTAAAAAATTAGGAACAATGCCTTTATCATAAAAGATATTCAAACTTTCAGTCATCCACGTGGTAACCAAAACATTTCCAGCTCTAAGCATTTCTGCAATAATTTCATCTACCCCTGAGGATTTATGAAGTTTAAGTTTAGAAATAACCAAAATAACCAGATTGTGTTATAGGGCCAACATTAAAGCCACCAATGCATCTATCATCATTGCAAACAATGGGAGTAGAACTAACCACATTGTTTAGAATATCACTGAAATGCTCAGCCCACCTAGCCATGATAGAATCCTCACCTTCTATAACCTTACCTTGTTTATCCTTCAATCCTTGTATGCCTGTCCGTTTTCTACCACATAAAACTTTAACTATCTGGTACAGCTCTCTGCTGTTGTGCTGCGTAACTGCTTCCTCAGATTTGTCAGCCAAATCATCAAGCCAAAGATTCTTATCAGCAGCTAACTGATCCTTTAAACGTTTATTAAGCTCTCTGTAATGCTTTCTATTAGGAGTAGTAGGGTACTGATTAAGGACATTCCTGCAGTTCCTTCTTTCTGAAATAAGCTCGTGCCTTATCACTTAAATAATTCTGCCTCCTCTGCCCCTTTTTTCCTAAAAAAGTACTGTTAGTTTCCAACAAAGCCTGTTTAAAATGGCCCCATTCTTCCTCAACTTCAGTAGTAAGCAAACTATGACTGCCATAATGACTAAGTAACCTATCAATGGTAAGCTTTAGCTATAACTGGATCTTTCAGAGCTTCAGTATTAAAGGTAAATATTTTAACTTTACCACAACACTTTTAAGTTTAAGTTGCAAGACACTTTAACAAGGTAATGGTCAGATCCAATTTCAGCTCCCCTATATGCCCTGGTATTCCTAACAGAACTAGTCCATTTGCTGTTAATATATAATCAATCATATTCTTATGCAGCCCATCGGGTGAAACCCATGTGTACTTATGTACGTCGCGGTGTTTGTAATAAATGTTAGTTATTCTGAATCCATTGAGTTTACTTACCTGTAGGAGACGTTGCCTATTGCAGCTACCAATACCAAAATTGCCTATTACTCCTCCCCAAAGGTCAGAGTCAGTACCAACTTTGGCATTGAAGTCACCTAGAACAAGGGAAATATCTCCTTGACAGAATTCAAAATATCCTGAAGTTGTCCGTAAAACCTATCCTTCTCATCCTCATCAGCATCCTCAGTGGGGGCATAACAGCAGATAACATTCAAGTCTTTAATGTTTGTCTGAAATTTTGCTGTAAGAAACCTTTCATTAATGCACTCATATCCTAGAAGAGCATCACTAGTGTGTCTGCTAAGAAACAGACCCACGCCTTGGTGGTGCTTATTGTCATCCCTCCCTGAAAAGAGAAATTTAAGATTATTTTTAAGAATTTGACCTTTATCTGTCCATCTGGTCTCTTGCAAGCTGAGAATATCTAAATTATAATGGTGGAATTCTTGTGTGAGGACATCAAAAGAAAAAGCTCTGTGCAGAGTCCTCACATTCCAACTACCTATGGAGAGAAAATGGTTAGTGTGATGTTTAAAGAAACTATGTTTATTGAGAGAGGGAATGCTGACAATATCAAATAGCCCCCTAATCGCAGACATGGGGCAAAGACCCATTCCCCCACCATAAAGGCTGAACCCATCTACACTGGAAGGCTTCCTCCAATGTAGAATTTGACGATGCCAATAGAAGCAGAGTTCAGGTGCCTGCGATGACTTCTGCTCAGGATTATCCACCAGCTGATAAACATATCCTGTGAATCTATTCACTTGAGGCTGTCAACCCACAAACAAACAGAAAACACAGCGGAAAATTTTCTCTCCACAGAAGCCCACCAGCAGCAAAATCAGCAGCAAAATCATCAGCCCAGCAGCAAAATCAGGATCCATAATCAAGCTCAGAACCTTAATTCAGTCCAGTTGGTTTATATGGTCAGCACCAGGACCCTGTGTGGTTAAGCACTCCTCAGCATGGTAGAAAAAAAAAAGTAGCCATAGTTGTCCAGATCTGTAGGTCACACTGATCTGGCAGCCCTCCCCTTCTGTTCACTTCCACAAGAGAGTATCTCTTTTGAAAGGTACTAACGGTCTGCACCACGAGAAGGTGGGATCGGACATTAGGTGCTAGGCCTGGCTGGTTCTATGCATCATCACAGGGGATTGGTGCATAGCTCTCCTTCCAGTGACTACCTAGCTACTATTTACAGACCTATGATTAAATAGTTTAAATTAAAATGATAAAAGAAATATTAACATGTGATGTTAAATAATATCCACAACTTGTAAAGCTGGCCATCTGATGTAGCATAACTCCAAAAGATCATAAGGAATAACTGACAAAAAAATCAGTAATTTGCAAAAATAAAATCTACAGAAATGAAAACGAAGGTTAATACTGACTAGATTCATGGTCGCATTATCCTGTATCCGAGAGGAACTCTTCCTGTAAACATCCACTATAGAGTCACTTTACTGCATGTGTAAGCAATAACTAGGTCATTGCACTCAACCAAAGACTCAACTGCACTGGCTACCATGATGTACTTTATATTGCACGAACTTTGGCAAAACTTTGGCTTCCTTCTTTCTAAGAATTTTTTTTTAGTTAGTTTTGATCTGAAAAGATGCATAGAATGCTGGGATAAATGATAAAAGTAATTCTGGGGATACTGAAATAGGTTTATGGCAGAAAGGAGTGTAAAATAGGAAAAAAATGGTGGTATGTACTTTGCAATTACTTCCAAAATCTTTCGTTTCAAAAATAGCAGTTTTTTTTTACAAGAGATTTTCAAAACTTTAAGGAGAAATTTGTTAATAATAGTTCAAATCAAACTTGTGAACTTAAATCAGGTGATTGCTTCAGCATAGAGTAACAATAACAAACAAATCGGCAATACCATATAGCACTTCTAAGAAATGGCAATTAGATGGCTTTTACAAAAGATTTATATTGTAATTTAATAAAATATGCACCAAATGAAAAACAAAATATTATTTTTTAAGCCTGAATTTAAAATTATATATTTATCTTATAAAAATATAAATGGCAATTTTTATTTTTAAAAAATCAATTTTTTTTTGTTGTACTAGAAACATATATCACCGTCCATGGCCTCTCATTACGGATTCTGCGAACGTATACAGATGACATGGACACTGAAAGGGTTAATAAGTATTGTTTCAAGCTATTTAATGAAATGAGCATACATTTTAGAAGTTTATGTAATGATTATTTCAGTATTAGATAATTATGAACGGTTTTTATAAACCAAGACAATTTACTGTTAAATATTTCATATGTCTGTAATTATCAAAGAAAGATCTAATTTTTGTATAATTCATGGCAGTTTACCACCAACATCATTACTTCCTAATGCACGCTATGAAAGAATGTGTGAGTTGTTTGGTGGCCAGGGATTTTATGTGACCACAGTGCAAGAGCTCAGAAAAGCATTGACAGAAGCTTTAAAGTGCAAAGATCAATCTAGCATCATCAACATTTCCATTGCACCTATGGCACAAAGAAAGGCCCAGGTTAGTAAGAATTTTGTGACACTAAGTAGTCAAGTGCATACAAGCTTGCATATTTTATATTTCTGTATATAAAGGATATTAAAATACATATTAAGTTTTCATAATTTAAAGTGCAAGGCATATTTTATTGTGAGTGAGGTGATGCAATAGTAGAATAGACATACAAATCTCAGTAACTCATGTTTCATAATCAATTTCAAATGATATGCATGCTTCGTCTTCATTTTATCTCAAACATGGAGTGCTCTGCCTTATTCTTTCCTTTTATATGTTCCATTGATTATTTAGGAGTTGTCTTCATTGTTTATCTTTCAAAACTGCATCAGCATTACACCCCAATGTCTAACTGATCAATATCGAGAAAGGAGTTGTTGCTACTTTTACCAGGTGTCCCTTTGTATGAAGAGCAAGGCATTTGCAGGACATTGAATCTGAAAATGAGGGTGAAATTGATTGTGTCAGTGAAGAATCCCATTCTGGCACTTCCATGGAAGATCTCAAAGAATGGGGTACTGCATCATCAGGAATAATCAAAACATCTGCAGGTATAAAAATAGAAGTTTGGCAATCTCATCCTCTCAATCAATAAGAACAACTTTTTATAACAGTACCTAAAAAAGACCTGAACTATCATGATATGCCTGCAGAAAATGTCATTCTTTTCTTTCACGTTTTTCCTTCGACATACTTTACTAAACTGCCTCTTAAAAATGGACCATGCTGAGGCTACATTTATTCATAAAGATTCTTGGAAAGAAATTGATTATTTAAAACTCTAAACAGTTATTTGATAAATTATGCTTATAGGAGTTCATAGGTCGAAAAAAAGGAAAATGTCTCATAACTTTAGAGCAAAACAGATGGTCACCCTCTTTTCAATCAATAGGCCATCAAAGATGTCAATGGATCCTCCAAGTTTTGCTCTTTGATAATACTCACACAAGAAGGCAAATTTGAGTGAGGATAATATTCAACCTATTTGACATATCTGAAGCTTGAAAAGAAAAATAATTTAAGAATTGTATACATTCCTGAGGGTCCATGGCTGTTGATCAACAATTAGTTATGTTTACAGGATGCTGTCTTGGAAAGTATGGCATAAAAATTTGGTTGTAGTGAAATGTGTGATAGTGAAATGTCATACTTGGAAGATGCAAAGATTCTGAAAAAAGATGAGAAGTAAATCAAGGAATGAGGATTACTCAAAATGGTGAAAGAACTTTGAAAATTCTAGCAGATACTTGCAAGATCACCCACGATAATTTTTTTCATCAGTTTGTCTTAGGTTTTACTTCAAGTAGTTGAGGTAGCATTTATTTTGTAACAATGAGAAAGAACAGGGGTAAACTCCCCATTACATTCACAAATCCAAAAGGGTGGAATGTAAAAAGCACATTATTTGAATTTCAAACAGATTCATTGATTGTGCCCAAAGAAAAAAATGTTGTCAATCAATTTTCCACAATGCATTTACAGCCAACTTGATACTAGAACAGAAAAAAAAAACACATCAGAAACAATATTACAGAGAAGTCAATGCTCTCAACAAAGTAGTTCAATCTTACAGCTATGAAAAAATGACTGAGATGGCCATTTGTGGTATTTTACATTGTTGTTAGTGGAGTAAATGCTTTCATAATATTGGGAAGAGTTCTCGAAACCAAAAACAGAACTTAAATGAAGAGCTTTTCTCATACATCTCGGAAAAGAATTTGCAAGGCTCAATACTAGTAAGGAAGACACTAGCTAGGCCTATGAATGAAGCATCTTCCAGCACAACTCAAGTTATAGGAGGGGATGATGTGCAATCTGTGGATAAAGAAAAGTTAGATACATTTATTCTGCAATAAGCATGTCTGCACTGAACATGCTCATGTATTCTGTAACTGTAAACAAACAATATGAACATTTTGCATATACAGCTTTTAAACAGAATTATGAATAAACCTAAATGTGGATTTATATATATATATATTTTTTTTCCTTAAATGGAAAAAAAATTAGGCTTATTTTTCATTTTACATAAGAAATTTGATTGTTCAACATTGTAAAAGTTAAAAATTGTACAAGGGTCCAATGGACCCAGAATGGTATTTATTGTAACTTTGTTCTGTGGTAGTCTGAAGGTTAGAATAGACAGCAATTTTAGGTGTGAGATGTAAAACTTCTATATTTCTTTTAAATCTCTCCATAATGAAACATGTAAATTACATTGGCAAGAATGCTTTCAAAGGAAGAAAATATGGTTTCCAGAAGGGGGCAAAAAATTTTCAGGGGTGGGGGTTGCAAAAACCAAATTAATGGTTTGTGAGATAAATATTTGCAGTTGCAAATACAGCACTCATGCAAACGTCATAACATAATTAAAGATGTCCAAAATAAAAGGAAACATTATTGAAAAAGCATATAAAAATGTTTTTCGCATTAATAAGTGAAAATAACATGCTTCCAAAAATAAAAGAAAACATTAAAAAAATATCAAGTTGCATTGGGTTAAGGAAAAAACATCATTTTTTGATTCACCTGATATTCAAGATAATTTTTTTAATCTGTTTTTCCAGAGGAGACTGGAGACAACTGCTCCCTCTTGCATTCCATGTCAACTCTCATTTGAAAAAAAAAAAATTCAGGTATACAGCATCTGCATTTAGCTCACATTTTGCCTTCTTTCAACACACTTTTTTAATTATTGGTGGGTAGGGAACTGCATGGATGTAAATATCCATGGTTTTATCTGCATTTGAATGTTCTCAGTGGATAAAAGATTAATGTTAAAGAGATTGTGAATAAAACCATGGATAAAAGATTAAAGAGATTGTGAATAAAACCACAAATAAATAATTTATGTTAATGCAGATAAAATCTCAGATTTTATATGATAAACAGGAGCAAATATTACTGCACTATTGATGGCTGGCATGAATGAAAAAACTACTTGAAATAATGGTAAAAGAAACCTAATTTGAAAATTCAGTCATGATATTCACTTTTAAAAAAAGTATATATATTGGGAAATTTAAAAAGTCGTATGTGAAAGTGGTCTTTTGCTGCAAAAGAAGAATATAAATTGAAAAATTACTGGAGTGATATAGAAAACCGAAATTAAATATGTGAAATTTCAGTTGTAGAGATCATAAAGTTTGCATAGTAAAATATGGATGAGAGTTACTGGGTAATAAAAATGACTGTCTTCTGATAACTGCATTTCAAAGAGCAAAATTAACACAGAAGAATTTTAAAAATTAGATTTAAGTAAGCTTTTGTCTAATATTTAGTAAGGCATATTTTTCCAACTACAGACTTTTTTATAACAAATGTTTTCAGTTAATTATCAGTCATTAATAAGCCATTACTGAATTCTTTTACTCACAAACATATACCAGACCTCAAGCATTTGAAAATTTTTAATGATCATTAAGTAGCTAATATATATGGGTGCTGATAAAGTTTTGTGGGTGTGGATACAGATACTAGAACTTTTGCTACCTGTGCATTGCTTTATTGATGGGTACTTTCTTCCCAATCTGCTTCTGACTGAAGTCCAACAGTGTGAATCAACAACATATGAGTTTTAGGATAGTCATCTCCTACTATGGCATATAAACTGACAGGCTCCTGTCAGACCTCTGTGGCAAGCAGCTGCTTGAGGGGGTATTTATTTATTTTTTATTTATATGAACTGTTTCAAAGGTCAGAGGGTTTGCTCAGTTGGTAGCGAATGAGGCTTGTAATTTAAGGTTAAGTCACAATTGTGTATGCATTGAGATTTTCTCTGCTCACCCTAACTCTGTCCTTGGTGAGAAAGGGAGCACAGTGGGCTTGGAAAATCTGCTGTCTATCAGATGGGAATTTAAGTTGCAATTCCATGTGTAGGAGAGCATATTCTGTGAACTTTGAATAATACACTGGATGGCCTTGACAAGAGGTTTTCATCTGTCTTCTAACAATCTATTAAAATCAAATGGAAACTTCTTTCAAAGCCAGCCACAAATTCGTTAACGTTTCAACACCCAGAATGAGATTTTAAGCAACACATCAAAGCTGTGCTATTCCTTCCTCTTTACTACAATCTTCTCAGCATTTGGGCTATTATAGGTGATAAAATGGATAAAAAATGACTCTACAACATATGGGATCATTATTTAATAACCTTCCAAAGTGGTTATTCATGCAATTCCATTGATCTCATTTTTTACCAATTGGGAAAAATGTAAAATGGTAGTGGCTATGGGTTGGTAGTGGCTACGGGGTGCCAGACACCTGGCATTGGAGTACTTTAGTATACATGAGGCCATGGATCTGGCTACCTCCTCCAATTTCTTTAACGTTAATAATCAAACATGGCTCCAAACCGAGGGTATCCCAATGGGATCCCCTTTGTCTGGACTCGTGGCTGATGTCGTTATGCGACACGTGAAAGAGGTTGCCTTAAAGAAAGCTATTTACAAACCATCTCTATTTACGTTATGTAGATGATATTTTAATTTTTGGCCATATTCAATGGAACAATTGAAAGACTTAATTGATATATTTAACAATATATTACCAACAATAAAATTTGCACACGAATCTGAAAAAAATAGAAAACTACCATTTTTAGAGTTATAATTACCCAAAAAATAATTACTGCGAAACTGCAGTTTATAGAAAAACAACTCGTATACCTAACTACATAGCAGCTAACTTGGCACATCCAGGTAAATATAAAAAAGCAAGTATTCTTCCACATTTTATTCATGCACATAGATATTGTTCAAATAGGGTTATATTACAAAATGAACTAAATTATATAAAAAAGATGCAAGAGAAGCTGGATACTCAACAAATCTTAAAAAGATAGGGGAAAAACGCAAAATTTAAACTATTACAATCTTTACAATCTAGGCCAAACCAAGAAAATATTAAAGAAAAATATGCGTGTAGTTTTCCCTACACCAGAAACATAACAAAAACAATGGAAAATATTCTTAAAAAAAATGACATCAATCTATCTACTACAGTAAACCATACTATCAAAAACCTGACAATAAACAATATAGATAAAAATGTACCTACAGGCGGAGTTTATGAGATAACTATCCCTGACCCCTGAAGAAAATTAAATGGAAAAGATGTCTGTATGATTTTCCTATATATTTAATATAACATTAGAATGCAAGAACACCAAAACAATATATTAAAAGGCAATCTGAACACAGCTTTGGTGCAAACTATATTAAAGAATAATTTGGAAACAGGTAAATTAGAATTCACCCCCATAACTGCCCCAAATCCAAATTTCACCTTTTTTTACTCTGAGAAAATGCTAATACATAAGAATTTAAATAAAGTGTATAACTCTGATATCCCAACCCTTCCTGCGGTGTGGAATCTCCTGTTACATCAACAATAATGCATGCGCATAAATATGCAAGAACACATGACCAATGACATAATGAGTGAGATGGGTATATAGTGAGGGAACCAGCTGTTAATGAGGAAGCCATAAGATGGATTCATGGCAAAATGCGTTGCTCCAATTGACATCATGGAGCCCACACAGTTTTTGTTTTAAATGTTTTTAACAGTTAATATGAGGTGTGTAGGGTGTGTTTTAATAAATCTTTTAAGGATTTTTAAACCTAAGTTTAACTGATTTTAACCATCTATGCCAGTTGAAGCACAAAAAGGATTATTTGAAGTTGAATAATAGCAATTAAAAAATTGAGCCAAGCATTGAAAGAAAAAGCATTGGCCAAATAGCATCCATCTTCAGTGCAAGTTGTCTATACTCTTCAAATACAATGAAACATCAAATGTGTGCTTCAATGAAGGACTGGTATGCAATGGACATGTCATCAGCATCTACAAAAGAACGCTATTCAACTCGAAGAAAACGCCAGCTTGAAACGAACTCCATTGCCACTGTACAAGCCATCATATTACTGGTAAATACTTTTAAAATATATCTACTTTAGATTTCATTTGAGGCTAATAGCAAAGGATAATTATAAATAAGGTAACGTCAAGAGAAGGGTGTGATTTGCAATTGAAAGTTGCCTAGGGCATTTCTGCAAGTTTATTCCATCTTAGTCTCATATCGCACTCTTCAAGCCTTGAGATTTTGAAATTTTGGATAAGTTGTGTAACAGCATTTATCATGAATATTAAATAATACCTAAATAGCTGTGTCTAATGATTATAAATATATAAGCTGTCATTTAAAAGTGGTTAGATTGTTATTTTATTGGTAATTTCTTTTAGGACTTCCCTTGGCTGACAAGATCAAAGATGTGATTTTAAACTAAATAATGGACAGAATATTGAAGGTGGATAAGGTTATTTACAATCAGTATTTGTTTACTAAGTACATAATTGATTTATATTCTGTGAATTAAAAGGTGGCAAATATGCATTCTATATTTCAGGGGTATTCAAGCTTTTTCACTGGTAGGCCATTTTTAAATACTGAAAGCCTTAACTAACATAGTGGTTAGAGAGTTAGTGACTGTTCCAGCAAGGTAAACTTTGTGTGTTTTGTTAGCTCTAATTGAGGCAGTGGTCAGCAGTAACTTCAGTCTTAGTAGAACCTGTCCTTGTATGAGAAGGCCTGTAAAAGCTAGAAGTAGCTTCTAGGACTCTTCTCTGTCCTATACGTCGCAAATCAAAAGTGACAGGCTGTACTGAAAAATGTCAGTAATGGAGGCAACTTGCAGGCCAGAGCATAAATCCACTATATTAATTAAGAGGTATAAAAAGGTAAAAAAAAAAAGCACAACCATAATTCCCACTTTCACCTATGTGTGCTGATTGAATTCAGAAGTTTTCATGCAGTTTCTATGCATAAATAAGCATAAATTGCTTTAAATTGAAGGTCACTTTTCATACAAGAATTAATATACACTGCTTGGCCAAATTATTGTGAACACCTACCTAATTACAGGTACAGTCCCCAGTTTTTAAAGTTTTCAATTCTCATAGTCCTCATTGAAAGAGTTTTAAAGTATAGCTAGTGGTCATCTCTCTCAGCAGAATAACTGTAGAAACTGTTTTGCTGTACAGTTCATGCCAACAACTGTCTGTCAGACCTTTTTCCATGATTGGCAGAATTTTTCTGAGCCAGTTGCCATTCTCCATACACTTGATAGTGTGCTCTGGGATTTTCTGCTGAGTTCCAAAACCTCCATCATGGTTGCTCCTTCCCATTGCACTTCAACAATGATCCCCTTTTCAAACTCAATCTTAAACATAGATCAGTCTTAAACATAGGTGACAATCACAGCATTACCTGGTTGACATTATTTTAACGTCAATATAATCCCAATAAATATTTTGTGAAAAAATTTTGCCAACATATACAGGACTCGAACCTGCATCTCTCCAGAAACATGCCAGAATATTCTTACCGATTGAGCTAATAGAATAGAATACTCTGGCATGTTTCTGAAGAGATGCGGGTTCAAGTCCCGTATGTCTACGAAATTTTTTCCACAAAATATTTATTGATATATTGACGTTGAAATGTCAACCAGGTAACGCTGTGATTGTCACCTATGTTTAAATCATTAATAATGCTAAATAACGTGAAGAGACTTTATTATTTCCATCTTACTCAGCACAATATAAAAAGAAAAAAATTCAGATTTGTGAATATATTATAAAGAGTTTAATCCTTTGTTATATTTTTCCTAATCCAAAGAGCTAAGAGTAAATATAATCATTGCAAGAAGCAACGTATATTTGATTATTAACTCAAACGCAAATGTCCCGTTGAAGTGTGTATTGTAAATATGTCCATATTAAATATATTTTTGTAAAAATATGTTGTGCATAAAAGCATTCGAAAATAATGGTGCAAGTTTATAGAATAAGACATGTAACATTCATTTTAATAAAGGAACTATACTATCTAAAAATGCACTTAGTAGCCTCATAATTTCCCTTAAGAGTATATTTGACATTTTCCCCATGGCATTATTGAAGTTTCCAAAGTTATAATAACGTTTAATGATGCAACACACTAAATTAGTATTAAGAACCAGTTTAAAATAGCACAAAACTTTCAATATTGCGCTGTAGTATTTTTGAGACTTAAGCCAGTCTGAAAGAGCTAAAATATACTAGTGACACTTGTTTATACCTCTAGACAATATCCCATGGGCTGTAAAGGAGACTAAAAGGGGAAAGCAGAAAAAAAAATTAAATTTTTCAGTAAATCCCATTGTTCTCCAAGTAATCCAGGAGAAGATGAAAGCACACTTCTGGCTACCAAGAATAAATGAGATCGGGCAATCGGTAATTCTGATGGAGCTGAGCTTCTGAAAGAATTCACATCTTTATATAGAGAAACATCTGGAGTTGAAGAGGATATGGGATAATGTGCCAGTCAAGCTATAGCAATGGGGGATTTAATTCCTCCAAGGGTGTGCCGTGTAGAGTTCTGTATGCAGTTCCAATATGGAGGAAGTGATGATCAGAAAACCTCTGCAGTTTATGGGGGAGAGATTAAAGATCAGTCTGAAGGAGTGTCCAGAATCTTGATGCCCAGTGGCATCAAGATTCTAGACACTCCTTCAGCAAAGCTGCTTTGACTCATGAGAAAAAAAGTTTACAATTAGTGAGGAGAAGTGGATAATTGGTGAAATGGCACTTTATGTTTTGGGTCTTCTAAGCAGTTAGGTCTGCTTGTTTGTTGCGTGGAATACCAATGTGGGAAGGAATCCGCTAGAAGTTTATCGCAATACCAGCAAAGGCAAGTCTTGTGTACAATCTGACTACATTCTGAATAAGGAAAAGGTTGCAGGTACAGGACTCCATCCTCTGGAGTGCTTGAAGAACTGACTTCAAATAGTTAAGATGACAAAGGTGCCACTACCAAGGCTATAGGATTGCCTCCAGGATGGTATGTAGCTCAGCACTTTAAAGCAAGTTGAGATAGTTCGAAGCCTCTGGATACATTATTATCAGGGATGACGAAGGCAGAGGCAACTGAAAGTCCATATTGAAAGATCCGTCAGTGTAGACTAGTGCAGTGAGAAGTGTCAAATATAGTCAATGGTCACGGTTTTGATGATGGCAGTATCTGTATCGTGTATTCGTCCAATGGAAGAGTTGAAAATGTTGATCTTCAGGTTTGGGATTTCAAGGTGGCATATCAGGAAAGAGAGTATTTCTTTCGGTGGAACTAGCGAGGGCATGATTGTAGAAGTTAATGGCAGACATGGCAATAGCAGTCAGGTTTGTCTTGCAACTTCCTGAGAAGCTTGTGGTTGGAATGAAGAGTGTGAAATCTGGAGAGGTGGAACAACATCTCTTCCTGTGGAGACCGAAAAACATGGGATCAGCCTCGACGATGATGGAAGTATAAGATGTGTTTGGGCAGACTCGGTGGGGATGGTAGTGAACATCAGGCGTGGGGCAGAGGCATTGCAGGGTACAAGGCCACTGTAATTCATCTAGAATAAGATCAAGTGCCTCTAGAGAAGGAACCACAGTGGGTGTTTGTAAGCAAGGACAGCATATTTCTGTGGGTCGTGGCGATGGACTTGAGTATTGCATGTGGGGACCCCAGATGAGTTTGTTATCAAGGATAATAAAAATGAACTTGTTCTGCTTGACTGACTCTAATCTTGATGTTAGGAAAAGTGGCAAAGAAGTGCTTCTTTTTGAATACCATAGCAACAATTTTGCTGGTATAGAGGCCAAGAGTGGTGAAGAAAATGGTGATGGTAGTCACATGGCCGAGTGGTTAGCGTGCTTGGGTACTGATTTAAGAGATCTGGGTTCGAGCCCCGGCTAAGGCATGGACTTTTGTGTTGTATTTTCTGCTGAGGTTCTGCCATCCTCACAGACCTACTATGGCATATAAACTGACAGGCTCCTGTGAGAACTCTGTGGCAAGCAACTACTTTAGGGGGGTATTTATATTTATTATTTATAGTCACTGCCCACTTCATTCTCAGTTCTGCATAGCACGTATCAGAGACATATTACCTTAAATCAACGGGCCAACTCGAGCCTGGAAGGGTGTGGAGGAGGATATTCAGGAGCTTTGAACTGACTGCTCTTTGGGGCACCATGGCTGGTGATATGGGAAGCACTGATGGTGTTGCCAAATTTTACCTGAACAGATGATCCTGGATCTATTTGACGATGTTCCAAGTGAGTCCGAAATTCTGAAGTCTGTGCAGTATGTCCGATATGACAGGAAGTCAACAGACTTCTTGATGTTAAAGAATTTGATCTTTAGATGTTGATCTTCAGACTTCTTAATAGTGTGATGTCAGAAAGAGCGTGGTTGAGGTAACAAAAGTCTATAAGATTGCAGTGCATCTGCCTTTAGAGAAATCTGAGGCAGTCATGAAGGAGGGCCCTGGACTGGAGGTGCCATTACAAATGGCTCAGAAATATCTCGAGGATCTTGTAAAGGCAGGAACAGGAAGCAATTGGTCTATAGGGGAAAAAACTTGGTAGAGGGTTTTGCCTGCTTCATGATGGGGACTATGGGAGTGATCTTCCAGGAAACAGGAATTATGGCTGTGTTCCAGGAGTGGTTGAAGATCTAGAGAAAAGGTAGAGAATCCAGAGAGAAGTTGATGAAGAGTGAATAATGCCAAGAGAAGCAAAGGTGCAGATCGGACTTCCTGCAGAGTGGGAGGATGATTAATACTGGAGTCCGGATTTTCTGTGGTGTCAAGAGGAAGTCTGAATCTGGACTCCTGAGCAGAAGGATGCATGGTGAATTGCAAAAGGAAAGCATTTACATAACTCTGTGGTGGATGGGTGGTCAGTAGGTAGTACGCCAGACTTGTAATCTGCAGTTCCCAGGTTTGTGTCCCCACCAGGGCCAGTAATGAGATTTATTTCTGCAAAATTCCAACCATGCCCTCAGTCAGTAGGAGACACTAATGGGCTTGGAAAAGTTACCATCCGTCAGATGGGATGTTCATCAGTGCTCCTGTGTGCAGGAGAGCCATACCCACAGTGCACGTTAACACTGGATGGCCTTGACAGAAGGCTATATCTCTCTCCTAACGACTGTCTAGTGGGTCCCATTCCCCTAACCTCTGAGCCTTCAGTCTTTGTGACCTGGTCATTTAGCCCATTGTATGCAAGACAAAGTTCCGCTCAAAGGTAAAACAACCCAACTTTGTGGATAATTGCTGTCTTCAGTAGAAATAGAGATTAACCATCCTTGCAAGTAACAGTTTTGAAATGATGTGGTAGCAACCAATTTTTATAGACATTGGTAATTTGCAAGGACTGTGGAGCCATAGACCAATTTAGACTGGATATTCGAAATTTGCATACATTGTTGCCTCTAATAGCGTTTATTAAGATAAAATGTTGTATGGTACAGAAGAAACAACAAATGCAAAAATGACAGTTGCTGTTACTAAACAGCCCACCTAAGTAACTTTATACTGAACTTTGGTTTTTTTGAGCATTTCGAAAGCAGACCTACACAGAGTTGACTTTGCATTGGTAACACCCCCTTATGTACGAATGGACCAGTCTGACGCTCAAAGTCTGGATTTACCTACGTATGATTGTAGAGCGCAGATGTGACAATTTTCACGTTATTTCGAGGAAGAATGGTCGAAGTTGCGATATTTCTGATTTCAAATGTGGTTTGAGTGTAGGGTCACGACGTTAAAGTGCTCGTATCTCGACAACAGCTGCCATGGTGAACTGCTTCCATTCTGTGGTGACACGTCTACCCCAACTGGCTCAACAGCAGTGAACAACCAGCCAAAGGCCACATGTGGGACAGCTGTGGTGAGTGATCTGTGCCCCACCTCTCGTAACAGCAGCGATGCAGCACTGTAGCCCAGTATAAAATTGGAATGGAAAGGCTAATATCTACACGGAAAATGCACCAGACATGAGCTATGATAGATGACAGCCATCATGGGTACTCATGCTAACTGCAAGACACAAACATATACTTTGCACGGGCACTTTAGTAGCAACACTGAACCACTAACATTATTAAATCTGTTATCTGGTCTGATGAATCCTTTTTCCAACTCTAGCATGCTGATAGCCACTTTCGCATTTAGAGAATAGGGCAGGGGTAGCTCACATTGTAGCATGCCAGATTTGTAAACTGCAGTTCTCATGTTCAATGGATGTCCAGCTGTGCCAGCATTGAGATTTATCTCTGCGTGCGAAAGTCTCTGCCATGCCCTCGGTCGGTAGGAGATACCAATGGACATTAAACTATATGGATCTGTGTGCGGGGGGACCTTGTGAACATTAAAGAATGTGCTTGATGGCAGGCTACCATGTGTCACCCAACAGCTACCCAGTGAGTCCCCTCCCCAAATTCTCTGAACCTTCAGGGTCCTTGTGACATGGCCATTTAGCCCATTGTGCGCAAAAAAGTGCTGCTCGGAGGTAAAACAATCTAAAGATGACAGTGTATCTAGACAACTCCGGCATCTAGCAAGATAAAGTGCTATGTCACATGGCCCCCAGCAGGTTGTAAACTGGTTTCACAAACATGACAAGGAAATCGTCCTCCCAACTGCCCAGATCTTAATCCACTTCAGTATGTTTGAGACCTACTCGAAAAGGCGATTCAATGCTCTGATCCACATAACAATGTGCAGGCATTGCAGGACACATTGTGCAATGCATGGGTAGCACTACCACAGGACACCCTGCAACGCTTTGTGGAGTCCTTTGCCCAACGTCTACAGACTATTATGTTTAAAAGGTGGCGCACGAGATATTAAATAGGTGATATTAAATATGTGTTAAATAGCTGATCGCTAGCAAAGTAGATTGTATAGAAAAAGAAAGGCCCTAAACGAGTTTTGCCGTAACAGGAGGTGAAGCGTACAACAGCCATAAGTTTGTACCCATAAACACTGTACAAGTATGTGTTAGATATCAATTTAGTTTATTTATTTACATGATGGGAAAAAATGTTTTTTTCCCCCCATATTTCCCATATAATGTTTTTTTTTTCCCATCATGTAAATTATTATACAGGGTTCCCTGAATTCATGGCCCAAACGTGAGGGGATGGTAGTACACACTGAACCCACCAATATTCGTCATAGAATATGAGGCCGCAAACGCAGTGAGGAGTCTGAAATGAAGGACAGACACGGAGGTTTCCGGAGTGACATTTATTGGAAATCATTGCAACAAATGCTCAAACATCCACCCACCAGCATCGATACAGGCGGCACAACGGCGGAGTAGTGATTGGCGTACCTGCTCGTAAACACCGGGCTTGCGACGGACAGTCAGGCTACCAGATCCTCCATGGACTGCACAGGCGTCTCGTACACAACACGTCAAATTTCCCACAAAAAGAAATCGATACAAGAAAGATCAGGTAATCTGGGGGGCCACGGGATGGGACCACTGCGTACAATCCATCGGTTCCCAAATGTGGTATTAAGATGCTGACGCACGACCATGCTGAAATGGGCAGTGTCCCATCATGCTGAAACTACATACGGGGGCGGATGGAACATCCTGAAGCAATTCCGGCAAAAAAATACAGTATGTTCGCCCATCGAGGCGATCCAGCAGTAGGTAGGGTCCAATTAAGTAGTCATGCACAATCCCTGCCCAGACA
The DNA here is from genome assembly GCA_038380435.1 of Ryuthela nishihirai. Lineage (NCBI taxonomy): Eukaryota > Metazoa > Arthropoda > Arachnida > Araneae > Heptathelidae > Ryuthela > Ryuthela nishihirai. The sequence continues at coordinate 2,780,441 of JAWZYU010000025.1, forward strand.
TTGATGGCGAACCGTTGCTGGTTCGAATTTGGACGTGTACCATGGTGGTTCTGGGCATTCACTATGCCTTCACGTGAGAATATTGATTCATCCATAAAGAGCACATGCATGGGGAAATCAGGATATGTGGCACTTTGCTGCAGGAACCACTGGACTAAATCCATGTGCAGGGGATAATCAACAGCTGTCAATGCCTGCACTCGCTGCAAGTGATAGGGGTGTAGCCCTTCTTCATGCAGTACTCGCCGATGCACACCTAGGCTCCGGGTGGTGGATCGCGTGCTTGTACCCGAGTTATGTCACCATACGCAAGATGTCCTCGCTCATAGCTGCCATTCTGACTGTCCTTGCTCGTCCGGCATCATATCGACTGACCTCAGACAGCTGGCAGTGCAGTCACACAAACATTTGATCGGGCACACGGCGCATAGGATATCGTTCACGGTAGTCTTCGTGCCTCTCTACCATTGCCCTTAGCTACGCCATACATCAGGTGCATATCGGCTTTCTCTGTGTTCGCAAACTGCTCCATCTCGTGTTCGGTCAATGCTGGGGTTTGGCCAATCCAGTGCTTTTAAACCCTACCTCCTCGTCCGCGCCCCCTACCGGCACCGGGCTGCACTTGCGGCCGCATATTCTATGACAAATATTGGTGGGTTTGGTGTGTACTACCATCTCCTCACGTTTGGGCCATGAATTCAGGAACACCCTGTATGTTAATTTTTTTTATACAATCTTAATCCATATAGAACATAATTTTAACCTTTCTGGCTCTGTGGAATATTTCATTAATTGGGAAAGCCTAATCGTCTTGTTTTCGTCTTTTAACCTCTTCCCCCGAAATCCCTCTTTACCCTCTTCCCCCGAAACTAAATCCTGCGTACGTGCCTGCACAGGAGGACCAGTTGATTCATTAACCCCTTTGTGAAGAAACTCACTAATCTTGTGGTAATTATGTACTCTGTGTGGGCACCACCAACACCTCCTACAAGAGAAGTAGTACGAATTCATCTGAATGGGCTTCCCCGTTTGGTCTCGTAGGGACCATCGACATTGAACCATCTGACAATTATGATCTCCATTACTGGAAATTTATCGGCCAATACCACCAAGAGGTCTCGAAATGAGACCCCCCCCCCATCTTCTTTGTTCCCGATATTCCTTATCATTTCACGGGCGATTTTGACATGTCCCTTTTTTTATAAGCAAAGGTTTGAAGGGTCTTGTGAGAGTTCCGAAATCAGTCAAGTGCCTAAGATCGAGCAACTTGCTGGTGGAAACTTCTTGCTCTAAGCATTCAGACCTACTGCTGAAGCAACAGCAATTGGTGGGGTGGCGGTCACCATCACGCCCATGTCGCTTAATCTCCAGTGGTCTCAAAATTTCGAAGAGGAAATCCTCTTAGAGGATCCTAGAGAGTAACAGTAGTTCACCAAGTTTTGCAATGCCATGATAAGTAGTACCCACCCAAGCACTAATCCTTACATTCGACATGCCACGTATGCAGTCTTTCATGAAGATAACTTCACTGCGTTGGGTTGTTTTACCTCTGAGCGGCACTTTTTTGCACACCATGGGCTAAATGGCCAGGTCACATGGATCCCGAAGGCTGAGAAGGTTGGGGAGGGGACCCACTGGAACAGCTGTTGGGAGACAGATGGTAGCCTCCCGTCAAGGCCATCCAGCGTGTTCTTTAACGTGCACAGGGTATGGCTCTCCCACACACGGGGCCACGGCTTAACGTCCCATCCGACGGACGGCGGCCTTTCCAAGCCCATCAGTGTCCCCCCTGACCGTGGACAGGGCTGGGAATTTTGCGGAGATAAATCTCAACGCTGACCCAGCTGGGACTCTAACCTGGGAACTACAGATTACGAGCCTGGCGCGCTACCGACTGAGCCATCCCCGCCCCGATTTCACTGCGAGGTACCAGTCTGTTCCAAACCTTCTTGTTGCTTTCAATGCCAGAAGTTCAGCCCACCTATGCTCGTTATGGTAGCCAGGATCACCTCGATCCTGACTACACAGTAGAAAAGGAAAGCTGCTTGAATTGTAGTGGCATACTATTGCACTGGAAGAAAAGGAGGTATGCTAAATGGCCTCAACAGACCATTAAAATCTCTTATACAGAGGCAAGGAAACACTACACCGCATGCCCCATCTGTCAAGGTTTCCTATCCCGGTAAGGTGATTGGAAAGCGCATCAGTGCGTTCCCATTGCAATGCAGACAGATATCGGAGTTCCACCTGCAGGCGAAACCAACGTTTGCGTCGACATCGACACGTTTCTATCCCCGTTGTATTGCCTTCCATAGACAGCACCCTCCAGGGCCAAAATAATCTACCCTTCCCCTCGAGCAGCAGTCGCAGATCCACGTCCCTCGGACGATCCAAGGATAGACCACTTAACAGCTATTCAATGGGCCCTCTCCCGAGGCTTTGAGACCTGATAATTTAGTCCATTGTCTGCAGAAATGTTCCGCTCACAGGTCATCTCATGCTGGCGGTAACGATTAAATCTAAGTGTTTTTTTCCCCCTTTTCTGTTAAAGTACTCAAAGATTCATTTATCATAATGCTTCCAATGTCATTATTTAATCATAGGATAATCCATGACTTTATAAGAACCTAAAATCGTATTTGATAATGATTGGAAAGATGTAAATTTCCAAAGACAAATCGACAAAAATTGAGCAAGTTCTTTATTTACAGTGCATAGTTACAAATATAGTCGATGTACTGCATTTCAGTTCTTTCAGGCCAGATTTATTTCAGCTTCGATTCTGAATGGCCTGAAGGACTACGAGAGTAGCTTTAATACAAAAATATCTCAATAAATAAATTTTCCAAGAGGATTAGAAAATAGAATTTAAAACAAGCATAGACAAGGTCGACCTGATGAAGAGTCACAACCGTTTGAGGACAAGCATCGTGCAGGACACGAATTGAAGTTCCATCCTATTTTGCACACTTTCTACGTCATTCAGGAAGAAACTTTTTTAGACACAAGAACTGGTAAATTTGCACATCAAAATTTGGTACAAAATATATTTGTTTATACATACTATATATATATCTACAATTATCGAAGAGTATCGCAGAAAGAGAACTATTTTGTGTTCTGCAAAATGTCTGCTGGGAATTCACTCGTGGTTAAGGTGTCCCGATTTCACAAAGCTGAAACTGATGCAGTTATGGTTCCCATTTCAGTTTAGAGAAACGAACATTTTATCTCGGAAGCGTAATCCCACAGGAAACTTAAACTAAAATTAGCTAATACAACGGGGCAATAGAAATGACTGACCGATAATTCAGAGTAGATGAAAGAAGTAATAATTTACGCACTTTAAGTGCGTGAAATACAGATTGCACAGTTAAGCTGCGATAGTAGATCTATGTTTACTCTCCATCTATGTTTACATAATCTTGCACAGGTTTCATTTTTCTCGTGGCACAACTAACTCGAAGCACTCGTATGCGATGATTGCGGTAATGTTTGTACCTCGCCAACTCAACTAAGTCGCCTCTGTGCAAGCCTATTTGTGCTCAGTGCAGAGTTTATTCCATAAAAAAAGTCCACCTGTTAAAAAAAAAGGCGTAAATGCAATGACAGTTATTCCAAATACGTGATTAAATCCATGTATAGCGAGATCCGATTCTAAATAGTCACAAAAAATCGGGGCATTTGGACTTCCCAATTTTTTCCCCCAGGATAGTTCTATAAAAACCGGGGGAAATCCAGGAAAAGTGGGATACTTTTTAAAACTTTGAACTTGTAATTGATATTTTAATACGGAAAACAAAAAAGCCAGCGAACTATATCTGCAACAGATTTAAACCAATTATGTGCCAACTTCACATTTTTTTTCTAACTAAAGTTGCAAGAATCCTTTATCCTCTTCTTGAGATACTCTTTAGCTATTTCAGCAAGTTATTGACAATGACAAAAAAAAACACACACACACCTTAATCTATCACTTTCAATGCAATTCATTTAAAACTATTTCTTGATCCCAATTAACAGGTTTGAACTTCTAATGGCTTCTTGAAAAATGACTATGCATAAAAATATCCTAGCTACTTTATAAAATCAGCCTTCATTACATTTCCTTACATATTATGCACCAGAGATTCTTATGGTTAGCTACTTGTAAACATTGAACGTACGATTACAGAACTTGCACTAAAGGTTTCCATCCTTAATATCACCAATAAGGTACAATTTAATCAATATGTAATGCGATATCCTGGACGAAGTGAATTATTAGTATTTCTAAGGTTCAAGGTAGGAACTTCAAAAATAAATTACGTTTCGTATCGTGGTCATGTTGAAGTTTTTGAAAGGCCCTGAAGTCACTTTTACATGACGAATGTGGAAACATTTTCTAGTTGGGTGAGATATGAAATCCCGTCCTCCTGATGACAAGTGCTTTAAGAACACCCAGCTCACTGCCGCTGTTCGAGTTCTGTTAATAATAATGAACTTTCTACCTATAGTGCACAACTGAAACATCTATTACTTGAGAAAGAAGTAATTTCTGCCTCCAAATTGTGTATTATGATATATCTTCTGTGATTATATGAATTTCGGTATCATTATCAAGGATTAGCAGAACTTTGAACTGTTCTCTAAACAATATATCACTGCAGGAATCTGAATCTCCGAATACTGAGAGATTTATATTATACTGTTAAGGTCGTTTATCTGCCCGCTAAATACATTTCTACAACAACGATGCTGGAATCATTGGCGCCGAGTACGGGGAGCTGAGGGGCTCGTCCCCCCCCCCCCCCTGAGAATTAAAAAATCCGGCGCCAGTGGCTGCAATAGATTGTGATTGCAACGTTCAATAAATATCGCATGGTCTTCAGCATGAATCAAGTAATCACAGTAACTGATGCTGTAGATGGTCTGAAGATTTCAGTGAGGCTATAACATCTCGCATGCAGCAAAAAACACTGAACATCCATGGGCTAAAAAATAAGGATTATTTTGTTACTATTTTGTGGACTGCTTCTTTAACAAGGTTGGTGAGCCTAATATATCTGAAGAGCCTCCTCCCTCGCTCCAAACGCCATCTAACAATTAAATCTTTTAAGGTTTACAGAGCGGACAATTTTAGTTAACGAAGATTTAAGCAAGAAATTATAATTACAATAGGATTTAATGCATTTAATTAGTTTTCAAATTTGATGATTCCATGAAACGGTGATGTAAATTTTGATACTTTTGCCACTTTTTAAATTTCATACAACTAATGCAATCTTCAACACAGAGTGATATTATTTGGCAGGTCAGTTTAAAGCATTATTAAAGGTTTCGGTACTTAGATTGTTTCAGTCAAGTTCTTTTATTAAGATAGTTCTTTTTGAGTAAGTATACACAAATTTACTGCTCAAACTTTTTAAATAAAAAAATATATTAAGTAAAAAAATTATTACTTTTCAAACATTATATATATATTTTTAGCTATTGGAGCTACGGTGAGAAAAAAAAGAGAACAGTCACTTGGGCTGGAAAGTTATGGTATGAACGATACTTTTAAAAATGATGTTGGCATAGTACATCAGCACCACCAGTAGCAGGTAATTAGCAATCGATTGAATATTTTGACCAGGCAGATCCCAATATGACCCATTTTCGAAAGCAAACAAAGGTGATGAATTGGCAGTGATGGGCACTGACCAGGAAACCTACCATGACCTAGAAAACACTAGCAGCCATGATTGTAAGGTACCAACCAGTTCAAGGGAAGCTGTCTGGAAATAAACTGCAATCATTTATCCACGATCAATTGCTTATAAACTTCAACGAAATTGTGACGTTGACTGTACAAGAAAGGAGTACCAAATTTGGTTTATAAAACAATTGGGAAGGTTTTCAGTTGCTATTTTACTTAGGTCTTATATCCAAAAATAGCAACTTACTGGCCAAGAAATTTCACTTACATTTGATTGTAAAGTGGAAATAACAGAATTTCTGCCATTTGCATTATAAGATAAATAAAGATATTTGCATTCATGATTATTATTTCAAACCTTTAGTTTGAGATCATTATTACGATTAGATGCGAATCATGTTCAATGCTGGAGAATCTTGAATTACCTTTAAGTGAATTTAGAAAAACTTTCAGATCAAAATTACCCAGATAGAATTGATTTCTTTTAATCCGTTACATCCTAAGCTTTGAAAACCTCAGTATCTCAGAATGCCATACAGGTCTAGATTTGATGGAATATTCAGAATTGCTCTTCCCTCATCTTCCACAGACTTCTGATCCATTATGGCCACCAACTGAACCAAGGTCATTAAAAGGTTATAAGTTACACATTTTTTTTTGAACAAATTCATTTTCATAATTGGAAAAAATGGATTGATAAAAATATGCATTTATATTTTGAAAATACTTTCAAAATCATAGCAGGATTAAGTAAACCGTTTAGTATTTACAAGCTTCAAATGCCAATTCTAGTCAGAATACATAGGAATTTTCAACAAAAAAAAGTGTATATTGCATGTTGAGTAAGTAAAACAAAAGATTTTACTTACTCAGCAGGCCTGTTAATTAATTATAATGCAGAAGTCACTGATATAGCATTATACTTGTTGCCCAAGTGCTTTTCCTTAGTTCAACTTCATCAGTAGCCATAGTTTCAAATTGCCATTGAAATGTTTGATATTGATATTTCTTCTAAATAATAATTGCAACCATAACAAAGGAAATGACCATCTGGGGGGGGGGGGGGGGGTGGAGATTAGGCAAAAACAAGTTTAATGTTATATCAAAGTCCTTTTTTTATTTATAATTTGTTTGTAGCTTTTATAGAATCAACTTAATATTTACATAGGAGTGTTAACAAGATTTCATTTATTAACATGAGTAATAGATGAAATGCAATATAAAATTGGAATACGAGATATATTCTATGGTACAGAGAAACTGAATATATAAAATAAATGCAAATTAGGAAGTTTTAAAAAATTCTTGTGATCTAGGCAAGCTTATACAGGAATGAGAGTAATATCCATTAATTTCAGAGCTAGTCATTTTACTTCAGTATTAAAGATATTCTTTAAATGAAAATAATAAAAGGTTATGCACCTGCATTGTATCAAGTTCTAAAAGCATTATATTTATAACCTTATGAAAACTTTCATTGTCTAGAATAATATAAAGGCTGGCATTAGCACTGTTCCATTTGCATAGACAAACAACTTAATTCTACCCAAATTATCAGCATATGAATTTCTTATCTCATGAAGTGAAATATGAGGGAAACATGAATTCATTACATATGTGGTTATCAAAACTTGAGCATCAATAGTGTTATAGTCAAAGGCACTAAGGAACAAACTACTATTATTAGATATCATAAGATATTATGAGCAACATCATGGTAGCAAAATTTCATAGTAACAGTTTTATCAAGTAAAATTGTTTGATTATTTATAACACTGTATAACAGGCACAAGATTTGATTTTATCATTAATCAGATATATAGACGTTCAAGTATGACAGATTCAAAATACGAATTACACGATTTGTACCAGATTATCTTGCCAATTAAGTACAACAAGGTCGGAGGGTTTCTTCCCCCACTTGCTTCTTAACTACTTTCTTCTTTTCTTCAAATACCATAGGATTGCAATCTATGATCCACAAGTAGATGTAGATGGGAATATTTCAATATCGTTGGAAAATGGAATTCATTTTAAGGCACAGTATAATTGTTTTTTATAGAGAAACTAGGACAGCTCCTGAATTAAAATTTCAGTGACTCTGTAAGTTAATAATTAAATCCCTCAAAAATAATAAATATTCTTTAACTTGCTATTTCTATTTTAAAATCACTTCATCAGTATAATGCATTGGCTTACATATTGTCTTCCATTATTGAAAAGGTTGAGGTTTATGCTTCCTCCTCAAGCAGCCACTTTATACAGAAGTTTGGAAAGATTATTTGCAAATAACAATGAGACCTATATATAGATCTTTAAAAGAAAAAAAAAGAAAAAAAAAAAAAAAAAAAACATACATATACATGACCTTGTTTGAGCTCAAGGTATCTTTAAACTGGAGCCAACCACAATAACTGATAAATTTCTTACCAGCAATTAGACATTTCCATATGTTAGTACCAAAAAATCATTTCTTAACCCTTTCCCTACGATAATATTGATCCCAATTGTTAGGAGGTAGTGAAGAGAAAGGAATGACATTGACGGGATGAGTCCATTTAAAATCTAAGCCATTTTGGGCAGGTATGGCAGTAAAAGGGTTAATGCTTGGACAAGTCCAATAATATAGGCTGTTAATATTTGTGAAATTGAACTTTTAATTACTTCATAAGTAAAAATATCATCTGAGTGCATTTTGCCAATAAATAGTCATTGTATTAATGCTGTTAAAAACAACTTCAATGAGTCACCACAAAGACTGGAAATGGGCAAGAACAATGTTTCTACACTCGTGAAGTAATACACTTCAATGGATTTAACATGAAACAATTTCCAAACTGGACGAAGAAGATTAATACAACTGTTTTTTGGAATTTTTTAATATATAATACACAATGTAATATAAATTAAGTTTATAATTACTTTTGATAATGTTGAAAAACAATATACCAAGGGATGCAAGAATTTACCCTTATAAGTAGGAACAAATATTCAAAAATTTTACATATAATTTTGCTGGTTTAATAAATAAGAATATAGTTGCCTGCAATGTGAAGTGAGCATGGAAGTTTACCTGTATTACAAATTTTATATGACAACTTTACCTGAAAGTACCCCATTGCTCCACTGCAACCTTGGTTTTGTGTCACTGAATTTTATCAAATATACCATGAAACCAGATCCACCATTGGAAAAAGAGATAATAATTTCAATACTGAGTAATGCTATTGAATATATGATAGGCAAATCATTATGAACTTCCCCTTTGTTAGTGCTCTGGCTGTTAAAATATTACATCAGACTTCATTACTATGAATAAGTCTGATGATATTACTATGAATAATATTACCAATATTTTTCATAGTACAATGGATTAATTGAAACTGTTATAACTGTAAACTTGTACTCATGGAACTCTTATGATGGAAACAACTATTCTACCTAAAACTAACAACAATAATCTGTAATAGTGTTCAGATCCAACCACATGCAATGCACACCTGAGGGTCAGCTGCAGCATACAACCACACAAGAACAAATGTAAGAATTCTTTTGTTTCAAATTTTAATGAAATAAATTTTCAAAATTTTTTTCAAATTCTTTTATATTCCTTGAAATACACTGCTGGTCATTAAAAGTGCAACACCAGGAAGAACTCATCAGATTGTCCCAAAATATCAAGATGGGTAGCCCATGGGAGAACATGTAAATGATTCAAATCGCACATCATGTGTGACAGTAACACCCCCTGGAAGTGGTATAAGAGGAGATTACAAAGAGCTGGTGTAAAGCACTGGAATTGTGTTTGCTCGTAGTTCTTGCACACCAAAGGATCAAGTATGCCCCATCAAAGAAACGGCATCCATACAATCAGGTTTCCAACTTTGATCAAGGGAGAATTGTGGGATTACAGGAAGGTGGATTATCATACCGACATCAGTGCTCGTGTTGGACGGAATGCTGCCAATGATGAGAATATGGCGTCAATGGGTAGAGGAGGAACGAACTTACTGACGTGAGGGATCTCAAAGGCCTTGTCACACAAACAAACAAGAGGACAGACATCTCGTGCGCATGGCAATGAATGATCACACAGCCACATCAAACACCTTAGCTCAAGAGTTAGGGTGTGTTGCACATCAACCAGTGTCTGCACTTACAATTCAACTTCGTCTGCAGTCGAAGTCAGGGCATCTTTACTAGGCGGCCATTGCTTCGGCTACCATGCGACTGCAATGGTGCCAAGAACGTCACACATGGATGTGCAAATGACATCGCATCGTCTTTTCAGACAAATCCTGCTTCAGTATGCAGCACCGTGATGGACAAATCTGTATCTGGCAGTACCACAGCGACAGGCTCAGTGAGACATGCATGATGCAGCGTCATATAGGTCCAGCCCCTGGAGTTATGGTATGGGGTGCCATTGGACTCCACTCACACACACACACACCTCGTATGCATTACTGGTACTTTGAACAGCCAGTGTTACATCACTGAGGTGTTGGAGCCTGTGGTCATACCTTATCTTCAGGGACATTTACCAATAGGACAATGCCCGACCACATGCAACATGCATCATCCAACAATTCCTGGATAGCCACCATGTTACACTTCTGCCTTGGTCTGCACATTCACCAGATCTGTCCCCAATTGAACATGTCTGGTCCATGATTTCACGACACCTAGCACACCAGACACCAGCACAGCAGATGAACTTCGACTATGTATCGAAACTGAATGGACAGACATTCCCCAAACACACATCTGACATCTCATCCTCTCAATGCTGAACTGTGTAGCAGTGATTATTGCCACTCATGGTGGCTACACAAGATACTGGTTTCTTTGTATTCCAAAGGTCTGTAACATAAGCTATGTATTCACTAAATATGGCTTTGATATATCTTGTCTTTCCTGGTGTTGCACTTTTAATGGCCAGCAGTGTATATATTCACAATACTATATTTTTCAAAATTGTGGCAAATAAAAATAAAAACTAAATGTGTAAAGATACAATAAATTAATAAATGATTATCTCAATAATTTTCCTAACATAAGGAAATCTTCAATGTGGTTTAAAAGTGAAGTTGGCAAAGTAGAAGATTTGAGGAGGTTAACATAGTTACAGTGATAGGGCAGATTCTGAAGAGGACTTGAGCATCAGGATAGGGTAATTCTCAAAGCTAAAGTAGAGAGTAAGCACAGTTGTGAATACTAAACCTAGTCTGAGGATACCAAGATATAAAATTACTTTCAAAAATTCTCAAGTGGATGAAAAATTTTTAGCGACCATAAAATTTAAAGAACTAAATGTGGTATTATATTGACAATGGAGCACATTCTAAAATCCTCAAAACACGAATAGCTAAATTCATACAGAAATGAAAGCATGCATTAGTATGCTTGGCTACTGATCTAAGGGACCTGGGTTCGAGCCCTGGGTAAGGCATGGATGTTTGTGTTGCTTTTCTGCTGAGGTCCAGCCATCCTCTCAGACCTTCTACTATGGTGTATAAAGTGACAGGCTCTTGTCAGACCTCTGTGGCAAACAGCTGCTTGAGGGGGTATTTATTTAATTATTTATTATTGCTACAATATATGCAACCAGAAAAATTCACAGTAATCAAGTAGCTGTCATTTTCTGTAGTTCCTTTTGTCAGAATTAATGTTAACATTTGTTTCCTTGCTTGTAGCTCAAGTTTGACAATTTTTTTGGCAATAACCTTCAACTTGAGCACAAAATATGCTTGCATTGGAAAAGAAATTACAAGTAGCGGGGAATAGGTAATTTTTGACATATCTAATATTGGTTATATTAATTACTATATAGCACCATTTCTTGTATTTAAAACTCTAGTACAAATCAGCACTTTATACCTGATGAGAAGCTTCAACTTTTAGAGGAGGATGACCATGTTTTATATGAAATCCAATCTGGGCTTACTGAATAGCAATCTTTGCCAACTCTAATATATTACAGCATACTAGCTAAACAAAGGGAGGCAAATCAAGTTTGAAAGTACTGACAAGGTAGCAATTCATTTGGTAAAAGCTGTTACTACTGATATATTTTTCACATCACTCCCATTAGTGGAAGTTTTGAATGCTAGATAAACATTTTACATTAGCTGGTTATTTGACAGCAAACAAAAGATACTTTACATAGTCTGTTTTACACATAACGTTCATTAGATACTCAACAAGACCGAACCCTAAGGTTCAGATGTAAGGCAGAGTACTTTACAAATTCCACTCCTCTGTCAGGCAGGAAAGGAGGAAAAGGAATGGAACTTCATTTAATCTGTGATTCTCCATATCGTAAAATTTTGATCTGTAATTCTTATGCTTGGCCCCTAGGTTTGGTAGATATGGTAGAACTATTTTCACAAAATTGGTCAGTCATAAATTTTCATTATATCCAAGAGAAAAGCAATACAGAAATAAGTAAAAATATGTTACTTTGTTATATACACTTAAATCTATTTGAATCTAATTCCTAAAGCCATCTCAAAATAAACTCTTCAGTAGTTTAGATGGTTTAAAAAGTATATTACCTACTTTTCAAATAAAAATGTTGAAAAGTTTTCAACTGTACATACAAAAAATTCTTAATTTTTGTTTTAAAGTTCCTACAAAAAATATATACACGTCACCTGCGTTAATCCAAAAGACAAAAAAAACTTATTTTTTTTCATATACTACCATCAGAGCACAAAATATTGCAATAATGATAGATACCAATATTATGTAAAAGGAACGAATAGAATTTGCTCTATCTTGAAAAAACAGTCAAAATTTGAACGAGTTATTATCCAATCATCAAATAACTGAATATAACAATAAAAATAAAAGATTGACTGCTATTGTATTTCATTACTCCTGTAATACAAGTTGAGGTGAAAGTACATTTAGAAACTAAGTTTGTTGACAGTGCATTACTTTACACCTTTTACAAGTCAGGAACTATCTGTTTATGCTTAAAGATTTAAATCTACATTAAGTATTGTACAAATGTTTTTATATTGTACCCATAAGCTCATAATTTTTATGTACTGAAATATATATATAACTACTTAAACAGTTGTACTTATTTGCAGAGTCAAGCTCATAATTTACTTCACAAAAATAATGATCTAAAATTACACTAATTTGTTAAGCATTATCTTCTTGGCAATATTTCATAGTCTATAGTTACTACTTTCTTCATCCTACTTTCCCTTGCCTTTTATGTCAAGAGCTCTTCCTTGGTAAAAGGTGTTTGGTTACTTGTGTTTGGCTTTCTTTCCTAATACCATTGACTTTTCCAGATTTAAGAACATGAGATACACCACTTTTCCTTGGAAGTTTAACTGGATTCCTTTTCTTCCTATCAACAGGATGAAGATTTACAACTAGTTTTACACTATTGTCTAAGTATGGAATTACTTTCTTTTCTGAGCTATAGGTGCTGTTCTCAGTCACATTAGCAGCACTTTCATGCTCAAGCAACTTAACCTGCTGGCCATTTAGAAGAGCAGCAGAATTTGGCTTGCTTATTTTCACATAATCTGGTTCTACAGCCATTTGTGGTGATGGAGGTGGTGATGGATGCCGTTGTAAATGTGACTGTGATGCAGGTGCTGTTGCTACTGAAGGTGCAGGAGCAGGAACTGTTACCTCTGTAGATGATGCAGTTACTTGAGATGATTCACATGACAGAGGTAAAACTACTTCAAGCTTTTCTGCAGCTGTTTTCTTCCGCGTTTTAGCTGGCCTTTCATAGATTTTGTAGAATAACCTCAAAGGTCCATTCTATATAACATTAAATACAAGAAAATTACATTTTATGATATATATCTACAGTGGAATGCATTATAAAAATCAACACAAAATGAAAAACAAATAACTATAAATGAAATAAATAAATTTCTGCTTGTCAACAAACTATTTTCATGTCATTTGTTTTCTTCTTTGAAACACTACTAATTCAAGGAATGGATAATTGTACACTTAAGATTTTATAATTAAAATTATTAATCAGTTTTAAAGTACCAATATCACAACATACAAATTAATATTTCAATTAAATTCCAATTTTTTTCATAGAGTACATTGAGAATATGAAGTCAAAATAGCTGTCAAAATTGCCAACACTCTGCATTTTATTAAAGTGTATATAGTGAAGTAAATAAAGTTCTGAAAAAGATTTGTAGTTGTTTTCTGCAGAAATATAAAGCATACCTCTAATTATATGCATTGCATTTTTTCTCCTCATTTGCATTTCTTTTCCTAAAATTTTATTTTCAGTTTTCGTTTATTTCTGATTTTTTACACGAATTTGATACTGATGATTATAAAATGGAGAGCTTATTAAATTACCTGTGAAATGGTATATTGGGAATTGTTCTAGTATCAAAATTATTAGATGTGAAAGAATTATTTTACCTTTTCTTGTGATTTCACAGATATACCCTCCTAAACATTACCCACACCCATAAATTCAAGAATGGTTTTTAGCTGCACTAACTGTGGGCTGCACCCGTTCATGTTTGCAGCCATTTTAGCAACCTCAACATTTGCGTTACATGCATAAGTGCCGTTGCAATAAATTGAATTTTAAACATGTAGAAAGCATACGAAGTAGCTGATTTAGTAGCATATACAACTGATACCAGTAATAGAGGTATTTCCAAATTACTTATAAAATTCTCCAACACTGAAGTTTTCATATTTCTGTCAGTTTTCACAGTTAGCTACAGACCCATCATCTTTAACAATTTCTTAAACTGTATCATAATTTAGGAAAAAATCACCAATTCTACTTGGGTTTCAACTCTTTCCTAGAGCTGATGAGCTGGAAAATTCTATAGAAAAGGAATCAGTGTGGAATGCATTTGAGAAATGAAATAAAAACATACTAAATGCATTTATTCAACTAGGTAAAGAAAACAAACCCCTGTTTGAAAAACAATTGCTGAACTTGAAGTTCCAATAGATCATTTTTTAAGGAAACTTAAATCTTCACACTACAAGTTTTTATGGTATGCAATCTAGAATTATTCTGTACATCTTCGTAAGAGTAACATTAGGATACAAGTGTGTCACTAACTAAAGTCAGTGATGGGTAAAAAAAAAAACTGGAATAACTCTATGCAAGTACTTAGAAGAACAGTTCAAAATGCAATTAATTGTTATAGTAAAACACAAAAATTCCTCTCATCATTTAAGGTATTTAAGTAAACTAAATGCTTCAGGCCTAGCTATTTGACCTCATGGGAAACAAGAAAGTGACATTCAAAGAAAAAAGGGTACATTGTTTTCTATGCACACAGATGTGGCATATATTTTGCTCATTTTTTTTTACTTCTGGGTCAGGTGCATGCCAATGGTAAAACCAAGGAGCCCCTTGACAAACTGCATTCATAATTCTAATTAAAATCCCAAAATAAATGGTGGAGAAACTCGTGCAAATCATGCAGAAATGTGAAAAGCTTAAAAACACGGTTTTAATACCTATTAAAACATTACACTCACCCTTCTCCATGAGTAGATATAAGCTAGGTCCATTAGTGTATATTCATCATAAAGATAATCATGCATATACATCACATCAATCTATAAGACAGAATATTTTATAAATATATATATACAACTAAAGCCCATTTATTGCATAAAATTTCACAATTTTTTACGAGATAAGTAAAAGTGTTCTACTTATTTCCTAAAATAATAAGTAAAATATATAACAATTACATATATAATAATAAGAGATAAGTGAAAGTGTTCTGTTTCTAAATCACATTTCAATGGTGCAATCAGTCATTGAGTTTGTATTCACTTCAAAGGAAAATAGTGTGCTAATTTACATACTCAACAAAATTTCAAGCCCCCTATCTTCCTTTGAAGTGAATACAAACTGACTGATTGCACCATCGATATGCTATAGGCTTATTTTCTACTTTTTATGGTACATATAGGAAAATAAATAATTTGGAATTTTTTTAATTTATTTACATTCTTTTTGTCACTAAAAACACATACATTCAGAAACTTTCATTTCATATATGATTCATAAACATCAATCAATTTTTTTGGAGTTGTGTTTGAGGTAGCCCATGACATTGCAGGCATCACAAGCTTATGGGGTGGAGGGCAAAATTCAAAGTAGTTTATGATGGTCATCATATGAGCTTTCATTTGACAACTAACTCATAGCTGTACATACTTGCATTTGGAAGATATCATAGAAGAATGACTTTCACATTTCCCATTTTTTAGCAGGGGGGGAGGAGAGAAAGCAAGTTATATTTTTATTACCCACAACACCCCCCATGTCACAAACTTTCATTTGATATACAATGTGTTACTCTTGGCACTTGGTTCTGGAGATATAGTGGAACAATATTTTCATATTCGCCTTTTTTAGGGTGGAAGAAAGCTTACAGTCTGTGACACATCCCGCATCACAAGCTTTCATTTGACATATAGCTTGTTACTTTTGGCACTCGTGTTCTGGAAATATGGTGGAACAATAGTTTTCATGTTTCCAGTTTTTTTAGGATGGTGGTGGAAAGAAAGCATGTGGAGTCAATTTTTATAACTTCTGATACTCCCTTCATACCAGTGATTCTCAAACTGAAGCCTGATATTGTGTCATGAAGTGTCACATTAGCTCACTTATGTAAGCACAGGTTATCACAGGCTGTTAACTCACTTCAAAAATATTCTGTGTTTAATATTCTAATCAAGGTGACTTTATATTGAGCTTCAATTGCTTAATTATGTTGTTTTATAATTAACAAAACTTCAGAAATATACAATGTTTAAAATTCCATTTAAGATTCACATTGCTAGTGAAAATGTATTGAGATTCATAAAACAATGGTTGGAGAGGGAATCCAAAGTATGAAGGAATACTTTAATTAACAACATAAAATATAGGATATGCTCTTTCAAATGGTATTAAGGGAATTCAAAAAAAAAAGAGAGGGCAGATTAAGCTGCTGGGACAACCAGTAATATCCCAGTACGCCAAATCACATGTGACACAGTGTCTGATTGAGCCTAGTGAAGAGGTACTGCTTAGGTATCCAGACAAGATTGCTGGACAGCTGTTAGATATGGCAGCCAGGATCTTTCAGAAGGGGGGGGGGGGAGGGGTCATGAGGGCCATTTGGCCCAAGCCTCAAGCTTTAAGGGGACCTCAGATTTAGAGAAGTGTTAATTTTTTCATATTAAATACAACAGTAAAAGGTGTGATTTAATAAAGATATGAATTTTTAACTTATGATGCTTGGATAGGGAGGGCACTGTTGTTTCTTTTCTGGTGTTGTCTCTATGCTGAAATCCCACCTTACAAATCTTTTCTATGGCATGTTACACTAACGTACTTTAGTCGACCTCAGTGACAACCAACTGCTACAGGGATGACTTTTCTATATAGATTACGTCAAATTTGAATTTAAAACATTCATAAATAAAAAGGCAATTTTTGTTTTGGCTAGAGGCCTCAAAAGGTGGAAGTGTCCTGGGCCTCTTTGGATCTGTGAGAGGCCTCTAATGGTAGCCTCCTATCAAGTCTATCCAGTGTGTTATTTAGTGTCAAGGGCATGACTCTCCTGCAGATGGGGTATGCCTTAACATCCCATCCTACGAATGGTGGCCTTTCCAAGACCATCAAAATACCCTTTCTCACCTAGGACAGGGAGTGAGGGGTAATGAAGATAAATCTTGATGCTAGAACAGTTGAGACTTGAACATGTAACAACAGCTTGGCACCTGCCAACTGACATCGACAAAGATGGCAAGGAAATTCGGAAATCTGTACAAAAACCTGGGAAGGTACTCACTGTACTGAGTGGTTGATCCTAGCAGGATCAGGCAACCAAATGAATCTGGATGGGCACCTACAGGACCTCGTCTTTTCTGAAGCTGAGGACAAAGTAGCATATAGCAGCAGTCCTGGAAAGTGCTGTCCAGTCCATGATGAACAGGCTTCCCAATAGCAAGACATGTCAAAGGGAAACCTACTAGTAACAAGTTGGGGAGAGGTAAAATAGGGGCTCCTGTTCAACTACCAGGATCCTCCTTTCAAGGGACATGGTTTGCAGCACAAGGTAAATATGCAGACAAGCATTCAGGGCCTGTAAAGGTAGTTAAATCAGCAGAACCTTCACAAAAAAAAAATGCATGCTGCACCACGTACAGGAACTTGTGTCAAGGGGCAAGAGTTGAATTCATGTCAATGGGATCAGTATGAAAATTGTTACATTTATTTTATCAAAGCAAGATTTTTATTTCATAACATTCATTTTATGGTGCATCAGCAATGCAGGCCATAATGTGGCAAACAAAGTGTAAAAGAATAAAAGCAAAAAACATAAAAGTCATGCAACCCACAACCAAAGTTCAAATTCAAAGACCAATACAATACAAAAGGTGTAACATTATAACAACAAAGGTAAAATACAAAAGCAACAATGGTGTACACCTGAAAAACTTAGAAAAAATCTAAAGATCAAAAAGGCAAAAATATTGAATACAAGTAAAACAACTAGTAAAAAGTCAAAGACGGGTTAAAATCGAGTCATCATATAAAAGATGTGCAGGTGTAAGGGGCTTGGACAACATAAAATCATGAAAGTTAAAATAGAATCTACATTCAAGGTTAAAAGTGGGACAACTGATTAAAATATATTTGATGGTTAAAATGATGTCACAAATCACACACTTAAGTTTGTTGTCTGCCCAAAGAAGAAATGAATGAATAATAAACGAATGACCTAAGTGGAGCTGAGCAAGTACAACTTCCTCCTCACAATTCCTATCAAAACATGACTGCCATGGTTTAACAATAGGTTTGATTTCAAAAAGTTTATTACCAACCTGTTCAAATCAAAATCTCTGCCACTGTGCCTGGAGCTTGATAGAAAAACACTGCCAAAAGTTCAGGTATGGAACTGGCAGTGGAGCATCAGACAGGGATTTTGCAGCGGCATCTGCCAAGTCATTGCCTCTGATTCTGACATGACTGGGCACCCAACAGAAGATGATACAGCTGTTGGCAGATCTTAGACAGAACAGGGTGATGCCGATGCTCCATCAAGATCAAAGCCTGTAGTGAGCTAAGCGAGTTGGTGTAAAGCACACAACGAAGATGATGCTTAGTTGTCATATGGTTCAAAGCGAGACTGATAGTGTGCAATTCTGCAGTGAAGATGAAACACTGCAGTGTAATCTGGTCTGCAATAATCATTGCAGATCAGATTATTATATACACAGTCGTATCAGAATAATATGACCACCCACGGAATCACAGTATACCGCCCAGGCACGTCACAGAGTGCACATGACAAGGTTGACCATACGGAGATATAAGCAGCTGGCCAGGACAGATGAGCCATAATGCGTAACGTGAGCACAATGGGCAGAGGTATTGATTTGATGGACATTCAAAAAGGAATGATCATCGGCTACCACGCCAAGGGTGGAAGCATCTCGGAAACAGCAGACTTCGTGGGCTGTTCGCAAGGTGCTGTAGTAAAGGTGTACCAAGAATGGACCGCTGGCACACTGAGTACCTCCAGACGTCATAACTGTGGAGCCCCAAAGGCCATTGATCCCAGACCCAGAGGAGAATGTTGCCTCCATCGACTGGTAAAGAGCAATTGATGTGCAACAGAGCAGCAATTGACACTCAAATGAACGCTGGGGCACCCAGGTACGTGTCCCCGATAACAGTAGAGTGAACCCTGTTACGCATAGGTCTCCGGAGTTGACACTGCATAAAGGCGCCCATGTTAACCGAGGTCCATCGGCAAAGATGCCTGCAGTTCGCATGGGACTACTGTCATTGGACAGCAGAAGAGTGGAAAAAAATTGCCTTCTCCAATGAATCGAAGTTTCTACTCCACAGTAATGATGGGTGGTGCCAGATACGGCGTCAGACACACGAAAACCAACATTCGGACATGTTTGTCAATCAAGTACAGGCCAGCAGTGTGCATGTCTGGGGGGTGTTTTCCTTATATGACCTGGGACCATTAGATGGGTCCCTGAATGCCAATGACTACCTGTCTATCCTCGCTGACCATATGCATCCCTTCATGTTGGATGTTTATCTTGGTGGTGATGGTATCTACCAACAGGACAATGCGCCCTGCCATGTCACTAAGGTGGTGCGTGACTGGTTCCAGGAACACAACAGTGATGTTTCTGTTCTCCCTTGGCCGGCAAAATTGCCCGACCTCAATCCCATAGAGCACTTGTGGGATCATTTGGATCGACAGGTTCAGCATGTGGACCCACATCATTTCCGGAACCTCAGTGATCTGCTGGAGTCCAAATGGGCTCGTGTGCCTCTGACAACCTTCCAGGGTCTCACTGCTTCCATACCATGCTGTCATCCGGGCCAAAGGTAGAATGGCAGTTGGGTGATTTCTGTAAAGCATCTCCCACTGAGGGACAGAAAATGCAGTCCCAAATGGGATGGCCTGGTAGGGATCGCAATTTCAAAATGTACTATAGGGACAACTGCTGATGGAGAATAAATAAAGAGGGTTTGTCGGTCTCAATGTAAAGACTCTGGACCAGTGAGGTCATCACAGAAACTGTTCAGGGCAGTTGTCATTCAATGACCCTCATGTTGGACGATGATCAAGAGATGCTAAAATCGTATTTTAGCACAGTGGGCACACACTGACACACACAGTCAGAGGAAGTTGTAGAGTAAGGGAATTTATCTTGACAGCAAAAAATGTAACATTCAATACACAGCCTTGTGGTACCCCCTGATCTTGGGGGAAAGGCTGCGACAGAGTGTTGCCAACATGGACACGAAAAGAACACGATGAGAGGAAGTTGGAGATGAAGATCGGTAGGTGACCTCTCAAGCAGAAACTATGGAGGTCATGAAGAATATTGAATCTCCATGCCATGTCGTATGCTTTTTCGATGTCAAAGAAAATTTACACTAGATGCTTCCTAAGTAAAAAAGAATTCCTGATTGCCAATTTGAGGTGGATCAGGTAGTGTTAATCTTTTGTGAGCAACTACCTATCCTTGAAAGGTAATTGTCCACAAAAACCACACTGGGTATTGGAAAGAAGGCTGTGATGTTCCAAATACCAGACGAGTCTGGCATTTACCATTCTTTCCAACACCTTGCACATGCAACTTGTCAAAGTGATAGGATGATAATTTGAAGCCAAAATGATATGACCTCCCACCAGATGTCCAGAAACTACTCCTTGAGAAAAATATGGTTGAAAAGTTGGAGCATCTGATCCTTACTCGATGGTAAGAGATATTGGAGCATAGCATTATGGACATTGGGAGATGCACGAAAAGTGTGCAGAGCAAGGCAAAGTTCCTCTGCAGTGAATGGCAAAATTACACAGGATAATGTAAGGCTCCAGGTCATTTGAGTGGAAAGAGAGCAGAGAACAGTTGCCTTGCTCTTCAGGGCCAGAAACTCAGGGGAATACGAAGAGGAAGAGATGGAGGAGGACTCTCCCAGAGTGTTGGCAATTGCCTAGGGATCAGCAATCGCCTGAATGCCCTTGTGCTCCAGGATCGATAAGGAGTTTCATGGATAGTTTCCATATATCTTCCAGACTTTATCCCACACGACCTTAGAAACTGCCACCCCACCAATCACTGTCACTTTCAGCAGCAGCTCAAAACGTTTTGAGCAAGCAGTTTCCACAAGCAAGTTGCCGGTTCTTAGGCACTTGACTGAGCTTAGAACTCCCACTAGACCTTCCATCTTACTGATGAAAAACATCCTCAATTACCTGATCACCCATTGAATGGATGATCAGGAATCTTGGGGACGAAAGAAACAGACAAAAATGATGACAGCACCAATTATGAAGATGGAGGCTCATTCCGAGTCCTCTTTGCTTCAATGGTAGAATTAATTCCATTAACAGAACTCATGATTGTTGATTGATGGTTCAGTACCCACAGTCCTCACCCACCACAGAGACACCCAACAGGGTGACAGGGCTGCATGAGCACTATAACCACACATTCAGTGAACCAAGCCCTCAGATATAAAAAAAAAGGAAAAAAAAAAGAAAAATGTGAAGAACTCACCAGAGTCCTCACAAAATGAAATAAGTGGAAAAATAAATGTGTGAGGAACAAAATTGGCATCACAAAAAAGAGAACTGAAAAAGGAAAATGTGTGAGGAAACTCATTAACCTATACCTAGACATAGGCAAGACACTCACCATACTGCATAGTTGGTCCTAGTAGGTCCAAGCCCACCAGTCAATTATTCTTGTGGGACCACCTATTTACCCAAAGTAGTGTGTTACAATAGCACTCAAAATTGCTGCCCAGCCCCACGACAAACAGGCTCCCCAATGGTAATATGGGCAAGGGAGACCCTGCCAGTTATGAGTTGAGGAGAGTAGATGAGGACCCCTGAGCAACTACCAGGATCCTTCTTTCCATGGACACAGGTCACTGCACACAGCAAACGAGGGAGAGCATTTAGGATCATGTAAAGGTATCGAATCAGTAGAACCTGCACAGGATGGTCCCCTCACCATGGACAGTAGCTTGCACTGAGGGGACTGTTTTCAAAAAAAAAAAGTAAACAATTGTTTTAGCAATCAGTAATATTTGCTTTTATCCATTATTTGAAAAACCCCAAACATAGTAGGTTCTTACTACTGAATTGTCCCCAAAAACCCTGATGAATTTTCTAGACATCATCTTTTGCCAATAATATGAAGTTGCAGATATTAAAATATTCACCTTATGATACGATAGTAAACCATATTTTGCACGTAGCAACCTCTTTAAGTGACCCACTGTAATGGCACCAGGACAACGAAGGTATCTACGATGACTCTGAAATATAAAAATACATCAGTGAATAATATATATATATATCAAGAGCCTTAAATATATGTCTACAAATAACTAATCTTCTTTATATTTCTTTTTAAGAGTGTGTGGCAGAGAGTGCTGACAAAAGTGTACAAGGTGTACAAGCTTTTAATGCACCAGAGACACTGAGAGAAAGAGAAAAAGATTGTTTCTCAGCCTCAAAACGTATAATTAATAGTTATCCTAGTAGGGTTATATAGCTGAAGTTTTTTCAGCATACACCAAAGAGCCAAAACATTATGACCAGTGTCTTTATGCAAATCAAAGCTGCAGGTAAACGACGGAGCATGTGAAGGTCATGAAACGGTATAAATAACACTTGATACTGAGCTCTGTTAAGCAGTGTTATTCTTGTTCTTCAGATAGGAAAGGCAGCAGACTTAAGTGAGTTTGACAAGACCAAATTGTAATGGCCAGACAATTGGGTCAGAGCATTTCCGAGATGGCAAGGTTTGTGGAGTGCACGTGGTCAGTAGTTGTTAGTACCTTTAAAAAGTGGTCCAAGGAGGGAAATTCCATGAACCACTGGCAAAGTGTGGGCCAACCATGGCTCATCAATGCTAGAGGTGAGCAATGGCTATCCTGTATGGTACGAGCCAACAGAAGGGATAGTAGTTTACTTTTATAGGAGAGTTGTGCAACTCTCCCATAATTTGAATGCTGGTGATGGGAGTAATGTGTCACAACACACAGTACATCAAACTCTGCTGAAAATGGGGTTGCATAGCTGCATGCCACTCCGAGTGCCCATGCTAACCTCGGTTCACTGTTGAAAGTGCCTATAATGGACATGCGAGCATCAAAACTGGTCCTTGAATGATTGGAAGAAGGTCATCTGGTCTGATTAATGTCACTTCCTGTTGCCCCATATGGACAGGCAGGTACGTGTGCATCGTTTACCTGGGGAAGTGTTGGCACCAGGATATACTTTGGGACGAAAATGAGCCGGTGGAGGAAGTGTAATGCTTTGGGCAATATTCTGTTGGAAAACCCTTAATCCAGTCATTCATGTGCAAGAAACTATGATATCTGCTACCTACCTAAACATCATTGCAGACCAGTTACATCCTTTCATGGCAATGGTATTCCCCTCTAATAGTACCTTCTTTCAGCAGGATAATGCTCCATGCCACACTGCCTGGATTGTTTGAGAATGGTTCGCAGAACATGAGGAAGACTTCCAGGTATTGCCCTGGCCTCCAAATTCCCCAGACATCAATCGAGCATCTGTGGTTTGTATTGGAACAGCATATCTGATATGCAGCAGCTCAACCACATAAATTACAAGAGTTAAAAGATCTGCTGGTAAAATGTTGGTACCAGATACCATAAGACATCTTTAGAAATTTTGTAGCATCCATGCCTCACCAGGTAAGAGCTATTTTGGCAGCACATGGAGGACCAACATCATATTAGGCAGGCGGTCATAATGTTTTGGCTCTTCTATGTATATATTGCCACTTATATGAAATTGCATGTTATGCGTCTCTTAGGTAAAAAAGCCTATTGCTCAAAGAGAATGCAATTTAAGAGGCACAAAAGATAGACTTTAATGCAACATAAAACTAATGCCACGGGCCATTCTTTAATGTATCATACTTTACACAATCACAAACAAAAGCTGTTTTTCACTTCCTGTGCAAAGGGTGAACAAAAACTGCATCTGAGAACTAGCAAGAAACTAAGCATCAACTCTGGTATATAGGATATATAATTTCAATTCTGATTATTTCTCAACTCTAAATAAACTGACATTTCTACTTGTACTTTTAATATACCCTATATTACCAAAAGTGTTCAGACACTTTCATATTATTTGAGTGGAAAGCCACAAACAAAGCTCCCTATCTTTCAAAATAAGCCTTTTTCAAAAAAAATGCCACGATATATTGCAATTCACCTAAATCTAAACCTCAATTTTAAACAATAAACTGAATCACTACACAAAAATATTAAAAATTATATTTTAGTAAATGACCTGTTTATGAATTACTGCTTGTGTTTTAATTAGCTTTTGAGATAAATTCTTACATTAGCATTGTTTGCTGTTAAATATTAATATCTATAATCTTTAGACATTTAATGAATATTGTTTAAAAATTGAGAAGTGTCAATATGAGATGAGATTTGAGAGAGATTTTCAATTTATCTCCAGTGATATTTTTTTTCTGCAAAAAAGCTTATTTTCACAATTAGTGAGCTTTGAATGTGGCTTCCCATTTAAATAACATGGAAATGTCTAAGCACTTTTGGTCATATTGTGCACTTAAAATATGAATAACTAATGTTCCAGTTGCTTTTAGAAAATTGTATGAAACAGAAATTTTGTAGCTTTTAAGTTACTCAAGTTAAAATGACCATTTTTTAAAAGCTTTATTGTTACTTACCTCAGATTTTGTTACTCCCTCACTATGAAGTGAACTCTAAAAAAGATCAAAATGAAACATTTTAAAATATTACAAAGCAAAAATTGGATTTACATTTTTTTACAAGTCATATAAAACTAACATATTGTACTGCAAGTTTTGAATCCACACAGAGCAAAAAAAAAAAAGCTACCAAGATTTAAGTTATTTCAAATCTGGATCATCTTCAGTGGTAAAGTATCACAGCAGATATATTGTACACGTGGGACTCATGAATAGTTAACTAAAAACAACCGAGTTTCACCATGAGTGAGATTTGAACAATACCTCACAGTTACATGCCAGGTTCTTCTTGACCACTTAACTATCAGCAGCTAACTGCCTCTTCAGCTAATGTGACTTATAAATTATCTCAAATATTGTTGGATTTGCTTGTGGCCCTGTTTATGTCAGGAATGGACAACCAAGTTGTCTCATATGCTGAAAACTAATGTTTTGTCACTCAGGCTCTTGATATTACACCAATGTTTCAATGGTAAAGGTTCTTCTATTATTGAATTATCTAATCAATTTCTCTGTAACTGTAATATCACTGAAGCAAAATTGTTTTGATTTGCTTAGTGCTGTAAGTTTTAAATCTGCAGGAATTTTTCAAGTGCATGCAAGTTCATGCACTCTTCTGCTTAGAATACTTTATTTTTTCACTCATAAACTAACCACAAATGATAATGTAAATTTTTTAACCAACTTTTTATACAACTGTAACAATTTGTATTTAAAAAACAAAGGCACACGGTTCAGTAATTATAACTTGTATGTGGGCCTCAACTGCTGCAAATTTTGAATACAACATTTTTGCAGCATACTAATCTTAATTAAGGGATGTTTCTGTAAGGCAACAATTGGGAACAGTTAAGAGTAAATTGCACAAATGAATAGCACCTCACAATAAGCTGAAAAAAATTGGTTTTGCAGTGAGTGGGATTCGGTCAGATACGTCTCCTGGAAACATATTTCCAGGAGACGGGTTCGAGACGTGAGGTTCGAATCCCACTCACGGCAAAAATCAATATTTTTTCAGCTTAGCATTTCATGAGTTCAATGTCTACAGGACATTGTTCATTGTCTGTGATTCTTTATTACTGACAAGCATCTATTTTTTTATGACTTTAAAGGTACTATTTGTGACTCACTTAAATACATTGTTCAAAATTTAATGTATGATCCCATATTATGTCAATGTGAATCTAAATTTAAAGCTCTACAATTTGTTGACTATCATAATTTGCAACTTATCATGAGATTGCATAACATACCTGAAAAGAGATCTGACATAATTATGGCTCTGTATATTAACACTTGGGTTGGGTTGTTTTACCTATGAGCGGCACTTTTTTGCACACCATGGGCTAAATGGCCAGGTCACATGGACCCCGAAGGCTCAGAGAAGGTTGGGGGAGGGGACCCACTGGAACAGCTGTTGGGAGACAGATGGTAGCCTCCCGTCAAGGCCATCCAACGTGTTTTTTAACGTGCACAGGGTATGGCTCTCCCACACACGGGGCCACGGCTTAACGTCCCATCCGACGGACGGCAGCCTTTCCAAGCCCATCGGTGTCCCCTACTGACCGTGGGCAGGGCGGGGAATTTTGCGGAGATAAATCTCAACACTGAGTATTAACACTTGTGTTCACTATAAGTTGATAAAGCTTACAGTGAAATTTGTTTAACTAACTTTTATACAACCATAACAATCTGTATTTAAAGTTCAAAATTGCATTTTGTCACTTTTTTTAGTTTAGGTATTATGAGGAATTCATCACATAGGAGGAAGACTAGGCTTTAGGTCTACAGATTTGAATAAATCTGACTTAGATTATGCTGATAATTTGGCTCTTTTCGGCAACAATGCCGATGAGATGAACTCTTTCATTAGAGCTGAAATGATATCACCAAATCTAAGTAGATTTTATGATAGAGAGAAAACTAAAGTGATAATAACTGCCCAGATGGATGGTACCTAACTCTTTTTAATGGCTGTGCTCTACAAAGTTTTGCAGTTTTTAATTACTTCAGTATTTGTATGACTGGTACTGGCAAGGTGCAACATGAGATAAATAGGAGCATAGACATTACTGCTGGGGTGTTTAAGAATCTGAGAGACAAGGAAAAATAGGTGATTGATCTAAAGACTAACTTATCCTAGAGAATAGTTTGGCACTGTTTTACCGTTTACTAAAGTAGTCTCACCAATAACCAACTTTAAGCAGCATCTTATGTAGGGAGAACTATTGGTTTAGCCATGTTACCTAAACACTGAACTCCTGAGGTTAGTGAATAATTATGAACAGCATGCCTAAAAGCCTCAGAAAAGGGGAGAAACCTAGATTGTTATTTGATAACTGATTTACACTTGATATATGTTATTTAACATCTGATTTGAATATTTGTATGCAGCTTCTGCACACTTCTTCCTATAAATATTGGAATGATGCAAAAGTAATGAGAAAAAACATGAACCACATGTTTGCCTTTGTCAGGAAATGTGCAGCAGTCTTATAAGCAATGTAAAAGACAGCACATGGAAAGCTCCAATATCTAATGATGTTCTGTACCTACATTTAGTCCATATAAGTGGCAACAGGCATTTCACAATGACAACACAAGATGTGTGTATTCATTCCATCATGCTGTATGAATTCAGAAATGGTATCAGTGTCCAAAGTCATCTCTAAAAGCACGTTACCAGTAATAAGACAAATTCTGGTCAGGTAACTTTCAGCTTGAAAACAAACCTCTAAGCGGTTGGCTGGTGGAACTGAATGACTGTTTAAAGGCACTGCTGAATGAAAATTCACATGGGATATACCAAGAATTGGTACAGCTACTGAACACAATCGGTCCTCTGTCACTCGACATCTGCAAAAGCTGGATTATGTGTCAAAACTGGATCGAGTTGTTTTACTTCTGAGTGGCACTTTTTTTACACACAATGGGCTAAATGGCAGGTCACAAGGACCCCAAAGGCTCAGAGGTTAGGGGGAGGGAACTTACTGGACAGCTGTTGGGAGACAGATGGTAGCCTCCCATTAAAGCCATCCAACACGTTTGTTAATGTTCACAGGGTATGGCTCAACTCAAACTGGGAACTGCAGATTATAAGTCTGGCAAGTTACCAGTTGAGTCACCCCTGTCCCATCAAAACTGGATTCCACATAAGTTGTCATAGCAGAACATGATGGCTTGCTATACTGCATGTGCTTCATTGCTTGCTTGGCAAAAGGCCAATGATTTTCTTGACAAAATAATTACAGGGAAAGAAAAGTGGACCATTTATGATAATGCTGTCTGTAAAAGAACATGGTGTCAAGCAGAAGAATTACCCCCAGGCTATGGCAAAACTGGAACTGCACTGTAGCAAAGTGATGCTCTGTTGGTTGTTGGGATTTCAGGGGTATCATCCACTATGAGCTTTTAAACCAGTCCCAAACCATTAACTTGGATATCTACTATGAGCAGTTGGACTGCTTAAGTGCAGCACTAAAGGCCAAATGCCCAGCTTTGGTAAACAGAAAAGGTGTTGTGTTTCACCATGAAATTCAAGGCCTCATGTTGCATTACAAACACAGCAGAAGCTGTGGCAAATGGGCTCGGAAATAATGACACATCCCCTATATTTGCCAGACCTAGCTACCTCAAATTTCCATATGTTCCGATTCCTGAACAATTTCATTTCTGATAGGAAGTTTTGGAAGGTGACGAGGAAGTGAAAAAATGCAATGCTGACTTCATCACCATGAAGGGCAACAGTTTCTATAGAAATGGAATCTACAAACTTGTAGATTGCTGGAACATGGTCATATCTATTAATGGTAATTACATTCTTGATTAAATAACACTTTGGGTAATCATGGAAATGATTATTCTTTCATGTCTCATGTTTTCCCATTGCTTTTGCATCAATCCAATATATGCAAATTTTCAACTGTGTGCAGCAGCCTGTTTCTGCACTGTTTCTTAAAAAATATTCTGAAAATTGTTTTAATTTTAATACCCAGAAAAATATGCTTTTCCTAATTATATTATTTAAAATGTTAAAGTTCTTTTGTCTGCCAAATTTATAAAAATATTTCATCTGGCTGCATAAATTCATTATTAACCTTTAAGCATGGTTGACTAGGTATTATCACAACCAGGCCATATCAAATGATAACTTCACTTGATTAGTAGCCAAGTTTTTAAATGTTTTGAGGGATGCATGACTGATTTAAGTGAAATTTTGAACAAAAAAGTTTTTTATTTTACTGTTTAAACCCACTGACCATGTTTGTGTAATTGAAAATATAAATAAATTTGCAGTTTTTACTCCTGTCAGACCTCTGTGGCAAACAGCTGCTTGAGGGGGTATTTATTTTTTATTCATTATTCTTTGGATTCTTGCATAATTGGTTGAATGCAGTGTATATGTTTGCCAAGAACACTGGGACTTCTTTTGCAATAGTTGTCAGAAGAAGATATTTGCATGTATGGAGACCTCAGATGATTGAAATTTTCTTACTTATTTCCCAATAAAGACATGAAAACACAGCACTTTTTCTTTCTTCTTAACTTAATCATATATTTATAATTTTACAATAACAGGTACACCATCCTAATAGTCAGATCTCACTTGTAAAATGGGAAGCCATACTTAGGAGTTAATTATACTAAGATATTCAATTTTATAACCTAAGTTTCAAACTAACATTTTGTTGTTGGATTTTTTGAGGAAGAGCAGTAATTTTTCTTACCACAGTATAATCTCCATTAGTTGGCTGAAGGCGCAATGGGAATGTTAGATTCCTATAAAAGATATAAAATTTAAAAAGCAATATTGACTATCATTTTTATTTAAGCATTAACAATCATTAGCAATATAAAACAGCATCTTGTAATTCATTACAATGTAATATTTCCTTGCTAAGCCAGCTACTATTCAGATTTGCAAAAAATTTATAAAAGTTATAATAAAAATACTTTTTAAATTATAGAACAGAAAATTTTATGATTTAGGAAATAAAAACAAATACTTAACATCACTCACAGAAAGTAATGCATTCCCTTTCAAACATATTAAAATCACAAATTTTTGGAAATTACCAGGTAACAAATTGAAAATATTTGAATCAAAGTAGAAAGAGTGCTATGTGTGACTGGTAAATATATGCTGAGTGTCCACTTTATTAGATACACCTCCCCTTTCTATGAAATAGACTGCTCCTTCAATGATACCATCTCATGTTCATACCAATTCTATTTAAAGCAGATACCTATGGATTTTATGTGCAACTCTGCATAAGAATGGGCCAGACCAAAGATTTAAGTGACTTTGAACGTGACATGTTAGTTGGAGACAGATGAACCAGTATGAACATTTCAGATACAACAACCCTGTTGGGGTTGTTGTATCTGAAATTTGTGTACCACAAAATATAATAAAATATCTGAGATTTTTGTACCACAAAAAGAACTGGCAAGACATGATGATAATTATGATTTGGAAGATTGAAAATTCAGAACAATTACAAGTATATTTGCTAATAAATATTGAACTAATGAATTCCAGTATTTGGCACAATTTATGTAAGGTATTGATTATTAATCAATGCATAATGAATACTTATTATTGGTTATTACTTATAACAACTGAGTTAAATTTCAATAATATCGAAAGGTACATGACACAGATTTAAGGCATGGAACCTGCAAGCACCACTTTCTGTGCTGAATGCCAAGAATTGCAATTGCTGATCAAAGCACTTTCACGGAAAAAAAAAAATTACGAGTGATTGATATTTATTGCTATTATTCTATACTATTAATTTATGTAAAACTTAGGTTAGTTGATTATTAACCCTTTTTGCACTGGGGCCTGATTGACTTTTTTTCACTTTCGAATTATTTGACCTAAAAATAATATATCATTTCCATAGTAAAATGTTGTATATTTTTTTCTGAATAGAAATTGGCAATTCTTTTAACTGTTTCTATTCAAATGTCACAACAGACATAATTATACAGGGTGTTTCAAAATTCTATGTACAAATTTCAATGGGAGGTAGGGAACACCAATACAAACCTTATTCGTCTATGAATGTATGTCTGCTTCTAACCCTTCGGTGTTAGAAGACGTTGACAGAAATAATGGTGGAGCTGGTACATAAATGAATGGAAACAAGTGTGAACAACATGTTCATTTAAAGAAGGTGCTCAAAGTTGTGACTGGCAACAGCATTGATTGCCATATATAGTCGTGTCAGAATAATACGACCACCTACCATACATATACTATAATAGGTGGTCATATTATTCTGATATGACTGTATATATGTTGAAAGATTCCCGGAATTTCGTGAACAGTTGCAGCAGCGACGGTGATTCTTGCGAAAAGGTCTTCACCTGAGTCAATGAGAGTCTCATACACAAGGTTCTTCATATGCCTCCAAAGGAAAAAATCAATACATGTTAAAATGGGCAATCTTGGTGGCCTAGCGATGGGTCCACCCTGGCCTACCCATGGCCCCCAAAAGTGTCGTTTTTGCACTGGGGCCTGAGTTTTGCAGATAATCCCGTACATCATTGCTGAAGTGTGCTAGTGCCCTGTCGTGTTGAAATCACATTCATCTGCAAATAGCCACAGGAACATCTTCAGCCGTCCCGGCAACGTTTCTTCAAGAAATACCCAATAAATCTGCCCATTGTGTTGGGGAGGCAGCAGGTATGGCCCAATCAAAATGTCATGGATGATACCCACCCAAACACTGACGGCGAACCATTGTTGATGACCATGGGCCATTGTGGCATGTGGATTTTCGTGTGCCCAAACGTGAGAATTGTGCACATTAAACATATGCTCAGTTATAAAGAGGCCTCATCTGAGAAGAGTAGGAACCAGAAAATCAGGCTGCACCATGGTCTGCTGCAGAAACCAGCGCACAAATTCCACACAAACAGGGTAATCCTGAGGTTGCAATGTCTGGACTCTCTGATGATGAAATGGATGTAACTGCTGCTCTGCAACAATCTCCACACGAAGTGAACGAGGGCATGGTTCACACCAAGGTTATGTGCAACAGCTTGCATGCTTGTGCCTGGATTCTCCTCAATCCGTTGTAGGATCTCTTTTTCCATGTCAGGAGTGCGCATGGTTCTCTCCCGACCAATGTCATGCATGTTTGCACTGAACATTCCAGTTTCTCACTGTTGCCAGTGCAAACACGCAAATGTTTGGTGGTTTGGCACACACCATCTGTTTGGGAAATGCAATCAGTACAACCTCACAACAGCTCTTCCGTTTCCATTGGAAGCCTCATATACCAGATGCATGCTGGCTATCTCAGCAGTCATGAAACAGTCCATGTTACACATAATGTGTCTGATTTATGAATGCTGACGGCAAACACAAGTCTGTTCTCCGTTCCCACTTCGCCCCTCTAGCCAATTGCAGTGCTGCCAAACAGCACCCTCTAGCATTGAAGGGTATGTCAGCAGACATACATTCATAGATGAAAAAGGTTTGTCTTGTTGTTCCCTATCTCCCATTGAAATTTGCAGAGTTTTGTAACACCCTGTATATAAACCTGGTAAATTTGAAATTTCTGTATAACTCAAATTTTAAGACCCAATAAGCAAATTTCACAAAAAAGTACCTGGATAATTTGAAACCCTTCTAATTATAATTCTGAAAAATATATATATATATCATGTTCTCAAAAATTATGCATTTGCAAATGCAACCATCAAACAATCACAATAATGAAAGATGATGACACATAGATTAAACCACTGCCATCTAAAGAAGATATATTTTCAGCTTTGAATGTACTCCAGTGATACTTATCAGGACAAAAAATATGCCAGTGACAATATGCAACTTTTTTTAATTTAATATTGTGTTAGGGAATTGCCATAAAATGAGACAGGCCAAAAATTAGTGACCATTTAAATAAGTTTTTTTTTTTTGTTAATAGTATTTGATGATTTTGACTATTTTATACTGTACAGTATATTTCAGAACATAGCTAGTAACAGCTGCTCTGGTGACACACAGCTGTAAGCTGTGTACCACTAGCTCTGTGAGCACTCATAGCTGCTCACAGTGAAAATTAACATTTCTGTTGTCTATTAGTGAAATAAAATTTTTGCCTCCAGTTTTGAAAATAAATTCCCAGTGTTTGACTAGCTGGGGATTGCACATTTATAAACAAATAATA
The DNA here is from genome assembly GCA_038380435.1 of Ryuthela nishihirai. Classification (NCBI taxonomy): domain Eukaryota; kingdom Metazoa; phylum Arthropoda; class Arachnida; order Araneae; family Heptathelidae; genus Ryuthela; species Ryuthela nishihirai. The sequence continues at coordinate 2,813,624 of JAWZYU010000025.1, forward strand.
TATGGGGTTAGAAAATTTATTTTACAGGACTATAAATTTAAGCATACTTGATTTCCTTGCAATTTAATCTACAACAGCTTAAAATAGTGGCAAACACTTCTGATTAACCCTAAGTACAAGAAGACCCTATTCCTAAAGAACATTTCTGGAAGTTTATACTTTTTTTATAAATAGAAATTGTCATTTTAAGATTTTGTTTTTAAATTTACCAACTCGACATATTTAATAATGTCTTATTCTTTGCAGTGTGGTATATTTAAAATGTGGGCAAGCATTATACAAGGTGACTTGGATTGCTCACATTAATGGAATTTTCTGCCCCGTTTATGAAATGAAAAAAAAAACACTTTCTTGGCTGCTTTTTTTTTACTAAACATTATGAATTTTTGGATGAAGTTTGCTGATCTTGGCTGAGTGCAGAAAAGTTTGTGCACCAATGGTAAAAAACAAATGTCTATATTGTCAGAGTGGCACAGACAATATACTGAGAGTGGGGGGAGGGGTAAAATCTTTTAAAACCATTGAATATGAACTTAAAAATTTGTAATTTGATATTTTTCAAAATGAAACTTTTCAAATGGGGGGGGGGGGATAAATGTCCTCACTGAGTGCAGCGGGAGGAGGAGCTATGCTGAAATTGCCCTCTTGCAGGACACATTCGTGCCAAGGAAGTTCTTTTTGCTTCTGTATCCAAAATCTCAATCATTTTCAGAAATTTCAAGAAACAATACAAGATCAAAGTTTTTTCACTGAAAACGAAGAAATAATAATAATAATAAAAATAATATATATAACCTAATGAGATATTAAATAAATTCTCCACAGCAACTAGTTGTAAGCCAGCCATTCGATGTAGCATAACTCTGAAAAAATGATAATTGTCAATTGGTGGAAAGATTGATAATTTACGGAAATAAAGTAAATCTACAGAAATGAAAACTAAAGTTTAATTATAAAAAAGAAAAGAAAATACTAAGTTTACATAGGGAGTTTATAATTCAGTTTGTTGAGAAGAAGTATTTGGCTTAAATCATCCATGTAAACAACTTGCCATGTCAAGGAAGTCCTTTTAGCTTCCATATCCAATACTTCATTCATTTTCAGGAAATGATACAAGATCAAAGTTTTTTTTACAAGAACAGAAAGAAATAATAAAAGATATATTAACATATAATCTAATGCAATGTTAAATAATATCCCCAACAACTTATAAAGCCAGCCATCCAATGTAGCATAACTCCAAAAGATAAATGGATCAGCTGATGGAAAAAGCAATAATTTACCAAAATAAATCTATGGAAATGGAACCAAAGGTTAATAATGACTTTATGCATGATCACATTATTTTATATCCAAAAAGAACTCTTTCTGTAAACATCCACTATAGAATCATTTAATTGCATGTATGAGCAATAACTAGGTCACTGCACTAAACTGCACCTGCTGCTGTGACGTACTTTGCCACAACTCAGCTTGTTGGCTTTCTCTTTCTACGAAGGCTCGTGTTACCATTTTCAATTTTAAAAGTGGGAAAGATGCACAGAATGCTGGGATAAATGATATAAATTATAAAAATAATTCTGAGACTACTGAAATAGGTTTATGGCAAAAAATAGTGTAAAACAGGGGGGGGGGGGATGGTGGCACATACTTCGTAATTACTTCCAAAAACTGCCGTTTTTAAAAATAGCATTTTTTTTGTTAATTTTTAGGAGATTTTTCGAAAATTTAAGGAAAAATTTTTTGGTAATAGTTTAAATCAAACTTGTGAGCTTAAATCAGAAGGTTGCCTCAGCAAAGAGGAAGGTTAAGAAGCAAATCGGCAATACCGTTTAGCGCTTCTAAGAAATGGCAATCTAAGAATGGCTTTAACAAATTATTTATATTAGTTTAATAAAATATGTATCAAATGAAAAAAGATAAGATTATTTTTCAAACTTGAATTGTGTATTTTTAAAATATATATCTAAGAAAATTTTCAAATAGTAATTTTTTTAAAATCGAAGTTTCATGTGTTGTACAAAAGATGTCTATACGTTCTCGACCTCTCATTACAATTCTGTTAATGTCTATGTTCAACGGTCACCAGGGAAAGGTTAAAAGCCAGATAGTATTTTTTTCAAATTATCAATAATTACACAAAGATAATGTATCATTTAAGTTTCTGATGACTATAATTGCACACATATCTATGTAATTTGGGTAGTGAAATTTAATTAAAAAAATATATATATATTTTAGAAGCATCTGATTCATTCTTTCAGATTATAAAATACATTTTTTGTGTCAGTGAAAAAGCTTGTCCAAAAAGAGCCAATCTTTCATAGTGGATAGTATGAAATATTATTTCATATCCATTTCATACTTACCAAAGTTGAAGCAAGAATTATCAGAATCCTTAATTTAAAATATTAAAACCCTGCTATAGTATATCCAATTGATAATCTCTCAGAGACAATATTTAAAAGATTTATAGGTAGTTAAGCTACTTACGGTGGACAGTACTCCATGGATACACTGATGATGTCTTCAGGAGTAAAAATCAACCTTTCACTTCCTAAAACTTCACCTCGCTTTTCACTTGAAGAAGGAACAGCACTTTTAGCTACAATAAAAAAATTATATATTTTTAATACAATTTTTTTCATTATACAAATAGAATTATCTGCATTAATGATAAGCTCATTCATTTCCAATTTTAAAACGCAATCATTATAGCCAAAAAGGTTTTATATTAAGTATTTATAGTTATATTTCAACTTACAGTTTTCATAGTGTTATTCTACTTTGCTTAAGAATTTAATCCTACATATATATATCTTGAAGAATATACAGTGCAGATATGATTTATTCATCTCAAACTTGGAATATGTATAAACAAGGAAGGGCAACTTCAATATACCTATAAAGTGCAACCTCAATAATCTTAACCCACACCAATCCAAACTCTCATAAATCCATACATTACCTTTTGGCTATTGTGCACATCAAGAGCAAGCACATGGTGGATGTGATCATTAAACAGGTTAAGACATTTACAGAGGATAAATATGGAAGGATAGTCAAATTCACAAATCCCAAGTCTCATCCAAAACGTTTGGAGAAAGCTATAGCATACACAAAATGATTATACAGATTAGGGCTACCAACTTAAACTTAGTGAAGAGCCATTCAAAATATATATATATATTCTTAAAGAGAGATAGGAAAATTCTTAGAAGCCACAGAATTTCTTACCATTCTCTAGTATGGAAATTCGGATCCAAACCAAGCAAAACATAGTCCTCTGACCTTCCATCTTAACATTACTTAACAAATTTTAAATGTTAAAGTGTCTGGAAACGCTCTTCATTACCACTAGGGGTTTCATAAGTTTGTGCATTTTATCATCTACTTGAGAAATGATTATTATAATATAAATGATGAACCTTACTCAGCAAAATATAAACCACGATTTTCAATAGCTCAAACCTTTTGTTGTCAAGTTGCTCAATTCCTCTTTGGTACTGTGCATTGTCTTTGCAGATGGAAAAACTATCAGCATCTGTTTACCAATCCTGGGTAGCACTGAAGCATCACAGAGTGCATGTGTTCCAGTTGTACAAGGTAGATGACATCCTCAAAATTCCATCAAACACACAACATTGCCCATGTTTGAATTGTGCACTCTTTGGTACAAGAAATGTGGGCTGGCCTGGGGCAAGCCATTGCATTTGGCTGTTCAAATTGTTGAAAAGGTACATTATCATTGCATGTAACAATTCATTTGATGAAACAGAATTCATGTGGATTAGCAAGGAGTCTCTTATAGACTTCAGAACGATTTTTTTTGTTCAGTAGTCAGTTCTAGTGAAACACTTTGGCAACACCTGGCTACCTTACCAATGCATTGCAGATATCACACTACAGCTGCTTGTGAGCAACTAAGTTTGGATGAAAGCCTGCAAGTGCTTGTTGATGGTTCAGCTTCAACAGTGTGGCACAGAATGCTGTGATCTACCAATATTGGTTGTCCTGATCACAGGTTATTTTTGAGGCTTATGTCATCATCTTTGAACTGCTTCAACAGCATGAAATGAAGACTGCCCCCTCACCTTCCACTTCGCATATTTCTCAGGCAGTTTGGGTAGCTTTCAACCCTTTTTTTCCAGTAATGACAAAAAATTACACAGATTTCCATACTTAACTCTATTATTGGGCATTTCTAATGATGGAAACAATTGTTATGGATTGACACAGTGGACTTGATATTTTCTTTTAGTACTACATTCAGAGATATGCAAATGCAACGTTGTGATGCGCCACAGTAGATATTTTGCATGGCAAAAAATACAGACTTATTCAATCAACCTAGTACTATCATTACAGAACTAGCAATAAATTTACAAAACTAAAATTACACAAGAAATTCAAAGAGAAACATAACATACCAAAAAAAATTATGTAAGAACCAAAGCAATTATATGAGCCCTCAAAAATCTGAAAAGAGCAAAGGTTGTATGGCCTTGATGTTGATAACAGAGAAGAGAGTAAATCTGATAGTTTAATTACACTAACAAAACTTGTTAAGTTTTCTTGGATACAAATTTGAATCACACAGAAGTTGAAGAATGGGTTACTAGACATGATAAAAACGACTGTATGCAAATGTTGACTGATAATGAAATTATTGAAAATGTTTTGCAAGAAAACAAAGATAATGTGTTGTCTAATAATATAAAAGCACAGTAATATTAGCTTAAACTATTTCTACTAGCACGAAATTCAGCATATAAATTAAATACTAAATGTCTCAGATTTCATTATTGAAAGATGAGAGTCTGCACTAATATCATGCATCAGCTGTAAAATTTGCTGGTGACAAATTAGCTGAGTGGCATATGCATGCTAACTTATGAAAAGGAGAGTTCAAAGATGTTTACAGGATGTTGATGAAGTTTCCATTGTTGCATGGAGCTACAAAAATATTGCCACTGTGCAGCTGACTTGCTGTTGCTCCTTTGGCCCTATATTAACATTACATAGTTTTTTCCAGGAGCACTAAAGTCTGTATCAGTGGTAAAATGCTGTTGCAAGCTGTCATAGCATGGCATTGTAGTTATGATCTAGATTCTATGCATTCTACACAAAGTTCTGTACTTTAAATAAACAAATTAAATACTATTATCTCCATATCGTAAAAACTTGGCTTGAAAACATATCACCCTACAGTATTTTAGGTATACTATACCTTTTCCATGTGCTCAGACAGTCCAGTGCTGGGACACAATTGCCAAGGTTTTCTTCACTGAGATGGTTACATTGGGGGGCCAGGAATTGCTTTTCTTTCATCGCTACCAGTATTAGATTACAGACTACAGGTAGTCCTTTTAGTTGAAATGGTAAATGTTGATGGTCACTTCTTTCCTTAAAGTTACAATTCAAAACATGCTTCTGGGAGACCTGGGTTCGAATCCCATTCAGGACAACCAATTTTTTTTTTAACTCATTATTTTAAGCATTCCTTGTCTATAGGACTTGCCATGTGATAATTTATTACTGAATAGCATACACATTTGTTTAAAACAGCCATGGGCAACCCATGGCCCATGAATATTGCAATGCAAATTGTTAAAATTTTTTCTCTCTTATTCTTGAAGTATTTTGTGATATACCATTTTTTTTTCTTTCCCAATTTACATTTACACTGCTTTTAAGTGTTCTTTAATAGCTTAAATTTAATTTGTGATGCTATCGACCCACATGACAGACTTTGTGCATAGGGGTAGATTGGGTTTTCTGAATGTGCTGTTCAGCTCCCGATTAAAGAGCTCACCTCTCACTAAAATAGACATTATTACATCAGTAAACATTCTAATTATGAAAATTATCAAGGCCAACATAGAAAAGAAAGGTTTGAGAAACTTATGGCTGCATTAAATACACAAAAAAATTATTTAACTGAAGGTCTCAAGATTCTGATGCTATTATGAGTGCAAGTTTTGTTATTAGCGAGAAAATTGCAAAATATTACAAAACTTATTCTGATGGTGAATTTGCAAAACAGTGCCTGTAAACAGTTTTTGGTATGTTTTGTCCAGAGAGTAAAAAATTATAACATAAGTTTATCCCACATAATCATAATCAGGTATATTGATGAACTTGCTGGTAATATAAAATTTCAATAAAGTTTTCAACACAGCAGTAAGTGGAGGACTTGGGTATGTTTTAAGCTTCATATGAGTTAAAAGTAAATGCCAAAGTGGCAAAAGATAATGTAATCAACTACTGTAACAACTATGTAGAAATAATCATATTCATTGTTAGTTTAAGTATATAAAAGTGGTAACTATGGCCACTGGTATAAATTATCTTTATTAAAAATCAACCCAAAGTGAATGCACAGTATTCCCTGTTAAGATAGACATCAAACATTAATTAATAGATTCTGAAAAAAATTCATCGCCACCACGGCAGGAATCGAACCCGCATCTCTCCAGATTCATGCTAGAGCGCGCTACCATTGCACCACGCGGGATGTCTATCTTAACAGGGAATACTGTGCATTCACTTTGTATTGATTTTTAATTATATATTAACGTCTTAGCGTTAGCGACCTTCTCATTAACATCTGATAATCAACAGCAACGACTGAAAAAGTTGCATCTCCTTGATTATAGATGGCGCTATCTCAGCCACGTCTCAGTGAAGAAGATCTATAAGGTCTTATTATGAAAAATTTCATTGTCCCACGTGGTGCAATGGTAGCGCACTCTGGCATGAATCTGGAGAGATGAGGGTTCGATTCCCGCCGTGGTGGCGATGAATTTTTTTCAGAATCTATTAATTAATGTTTGATGTCTATCTTAACAGGGAATACTGTGCATTCACTTTGGATTGATTTTTAATTATATATTAACGTCTTAGCGTTAGCGACCTTCTCATTAACATCTGATAATCAATAGCAACGACTGCAAAAGTTGCATCTCCTTGAGTATAGATGGCGCTGTCTCAGCCATGTCTCAGTGAGTTGTGTTGTTTTACCTCTGAGCGGCACTTTTTTGCACACCATGGGCTAAATGGCCAGGTCACATGGACCCCGAAGGCTCAGAGAAGGTTGGGGGAGGGGACCCACTGGAACAGCTGTTGGGAGACAGATGGTAACCTCCCGTCAAGGCCATCCAGCGTGTTCTTTAACGTGCACAGGGTATGGCTCTCCCACACGCGGGGCCACGGCTTAACGTCCCATCCGACGGACAGCGGCCTTTCCAAGCCCATCGGTGTTCCCTACTGACCGTGGGCAGGGCGGGGAATCCATGTCTCAGTGAAGAAGATTTATAAGGTCTTATTCTAAAAAATTTCACTGTCCCGCATGGCGCAATGGTAGCACGCTCTGGCATGAATCTGGAGAGATGCGGGTTCGATTCCCGCCATGGCGGCGATGAATTTTTTTTCAGAATCTATTATCTTTATTAACTTAATATGCTAGAACCTCTGTGGTTTAAGAGATATGAGTGCAAGATGTAAAAATTCAATGATGAGTTTTCTACCATTGCCTAAGCGCAACATATAGTTAAGCGGCAGAGAATATAGCTGCTCAATAGCAATTAAATTACAGCAAATCATATTAATTAAAACTGGTAATATAGAAAATACCTTTACACAGCTTTCAACAAAATTTTAAATTTTTCTTTGGCTCTTGATGAAAGTACCAATATTTCTAAACACAACTTAATTAGTGGTATTTGTATATGGAGTCATTTCCATAAAAATGTGTTTCATTTTTATCCAATTATGCTGTTTACTTTCAATTTCTTGTAAATCATAATTTTAATTGAAAATAGTTTTTTCATCAAAAATAATAAAAAATACACATTCCTTTTTATAATAAATAGGTATAAGTGAAAATTTAATTGTTTACGCATATTGTCTACTCAGGGCATTGGACTTTGGGGGAGGGGTAACTTTAGAGTGTTTTATGCAATAAGTAAGGTTCTGACTTGCAAACTCTGAAAAATTGGCATACAGCCCACTGACAAGAAAAGATTGCCCATCCTTGGTCTAAACCAGGGGTGGACAAATAGCGGCCCACTAAGAGTTTTTTGTGGCCCGCCAAGACAGTCAGAAAAACCCGTCTTGAACCGAGATTTCCTTCCCGTGCGCGACCGAAGATTCGTCTTGTATTTTCCACTAGGACGGCCACGTCAATACGCATGTGCAGTGTAGATACGATACGCAGTGCTTTTCCAGTTGATCTGGTAATTTCCATTTTGTCTTTGCAACAGTAAATATATAAATTTCCAACTTTAGTGAAACCATGAACCCTCCGAAAAAACGTAAAATCGGTGATGAATGTCGTGTGTTTAATGAAGAATGGACAAACAAATATTTCTTTGGTAATACAGGGAATAAAGCAGTGTGTTTATTGTGTCATAAAACGATAGTCATATTTAAGGAGTACAATCTGAAACGACATTACGAAACAAAACATGGCGAATTTGGCTGCAAACTTTCCAAGGAAGAATGCAAAATAAAAGCTGCGGAGTGTGTGAAAAGGCTGAAGAAGCAACAAACATTATTTACAAAGCAATCAACACTTCAAAATAGTGCTACAGAAGCAAGTTTCATAGTAGCCTACAACCTTGCTAAACGCAACAAGCCTTTTTCGGATGGCGAGTTTATTAAGCACTGTATGGTAGAGTGTGCAAGTGTATTGTGTCCTGATGTTAGAAACAAATTTGAAAGCATTTCATTGTCAAGAAGAACTATAGTGCGGCGCATTGACTCAATTAGTGACGAACTCACAAAACAGCTGAAGACTGCGAGCAAAGATTTTGTTTGGTTTTCTTTGGCACTGGATGAGAGCACAGATAACGAAGACACTGCACAATTACTCATCTTTATCCGTGGAATTAATGAAAATTTCGTCATCACAGAGGAATTACTTGGCCTAGAATCAATGAATGATAGAACCACTGGTCAGGACTTGCTTGAGTGTGCTGTGAATTGTGTGGAGAAAAGTGGCTTGTCCTGGAACAAAATGGCAAGCATTACAACAGATGGGGCCAGAGCTTTCAGTGGAAAAAATGTAGGTATGGTTAAGCTTTTAAAAAACAAGTTACAAGCACAAGACACAGACAGTGATATCTTGTATTTTCATTGCATTTTGCATCAGGAGAGCCTTTGTAAAGCTTCACTGGACTTAAAGCATGTGGTAGATCCTATTGTTAGTGTGGTGAACACAATCAGAGTAAGGGCACTCCACCATCGACAGTTCAAATCTTTTCTTGAGGATGTGGAGGCAGAGTATGAAGACGTAATTTACCACAACAGTGTGAGGTGGTTGAGCCTGGGCAAAATGATAAAAAGAGTCTGGGCAATGCAGAATGAAATCCTCTTATTTCTGGACACGAAGGAGATATCTCATGATTTTGCTACAAAAATAGGATGTGAGGAGTGGAGATATGAGATGATGTTTGCAGCTGATGTATTTGAGAAATTGAATGAACTGAATGTGACATTGCAGGGAAAGGGGTTGTTTGCACATGAAATGTAGAAGCATGTAAAATCATTCAAAGCAAAACTAGGTCTATTTGCAAGGCAAGCAGGTGAAGGCAATTTTTGCCATTTTCCTTTATTAGGAAAACAGAAAGTGCCTGAAAGTGTTTCTGCTAAGATTAGGGATCATCTGCAGAGTTTGGAGGACGATGTCACAAGAATATTTCAGGACTTTAAGAAAATTGAGCCTAAATTCAATTTGCTCTCTTATCCCATCACTGCTGATATTGACACAGCACCTGAGGAGCTGCAGCTTGAACTTATTGACATGCAGTCAGATCACACTGTGAAAGAAATGTTTAATGCTGTGACATTAGTTGACTTTTACAAATCTTTGTCTGCTGAAAAATTTCCATGTATGAAGAAATTTGCTGGGAAAATGTTCTCTATATTTGGGTCTACATATATTTGTGAGCAAAGTTTTTCTTGCTTGAAGATCAACAAGAGTAAATATAGATGCTCTTTGACAGACATTAACTTGCAGGCTGTGATGAGAAGCTCAACAAGCAATCTCACTCCTGATTTCAAAAAAATTGCGGAAAAGTGTAATAGGGTACATTTGTCTCATTAAACTGATTCTAACATTAAATGTGCTTGCAGCTATAGATGATATGAAATTAGCACAATAAATAAATTGAATAAAACTGCCACTATTTTATTTAATTTATTATATTTATTGATTTTTATGGTACAATTTATACCTTTTCTGAAATGCAAAGTTAACTAATGAATGCAATCATTTTAAAAGGTACGGCCCTCCGCTAACCTTCGCTTCCACAAAGTGGCCCCCGAGCCAAAACAATTGCCCACCCCTGGTCTAAGCGATAAAATCTTTTGGTCACTTTAAGCTGATAAATAAAAATATAAAAAATACAATCGATAGCTTCACACATTTCATTTTGACATAAAACTTCTTCAGAATAATATAAAATTTTGGAATGCTATGGATTTTCACTTCATAGGAATTGTTCACATGTCTGCAGGACTGCTGTCACTGCTGTTGGGCTAGTCTATTTGGTATTTGGGATAGTTCCCTCTTTCTTGTTATTGGAAAAACAATCTTTTTAATTTTTTTCTTCTTTATCTATCAATAATCTTCGTCTTCGTGAGAAATGCATAATTTTTCCAATTAATTCATCTCTCCTTGCTCTTATAAATCATTAATTGTTTGGCTATGTCTGCTAAAAATTTGTGGTACTGCTACTATTTTGATGTTTTCAAAGTATGAATAAAGGTCCTCTTTAATTGTTCTTCTTGATAATGGAATGTTTTCTTTATTTTATATCTCATTTGAGTTCTTTCATTAGTACTTAGGTGGCCCTTTTAGTTTTTTCTATATATGGTGTGGTGTTTTCTGTATCTTTTTCACTTCCCAGAACCTCACATACTCCTCTCAACTGTTTTTGTTTTATCCTGATCTTTTTCTATTTCTTGAATCAGGGTTCAATTCATTCATGATGCTATTTTTCTGTTATATTTGTGTGATAAAATAAAATAATAATAAATACCCCCTCAAGCAGCTGCTTGCTACAGAGGTCTGACAGGAGCCTGTCAGTTTATATGCCACAGTAGGTCTGAGAGGATGGCAGGACCTCAGCAGAAAAATGACACATACATCCATGCCTTACCCGGGGCTCAAACCCAGGTCCCTTAGATTAGCAGCCAAGCGCGCTAACCACTCGGAGTTTTACTTATTTAACACAGTAAATTTAATTTTATTGCTTTGCGTGTTTCAGCTGAACTTATGTTTTAATCTTAGCTTCTTTTCTAATTTTTTATTAGTTTTTCTGGATATCCAGTTTGCCATGCTATTGTTGTGATTAAGGCTTTTTCTTTATGATATAGTTTAGATGTCAAGGCATACCTATCATTTCTTATAAACATTTATTAAACACTGTTTTTTTGTGAATTAGCAGCTGGTTTGAATCAGAGGGTATGAGTATGGATGGAGCTATTGGTTTATGATATACTCTTGTATGACACGAGTTTCTTTGTTGTAAAATATATAGATATGGAAGTTGATAATTAGTTTCTTTCTCGTGTTAATTTAACAGTGGGAACATTTTTCAAGATGTTTCTGGCAATTATAATAAAAAATAAATACCCCCTCAAGCAGCTGCTAGTCACAGAGGTCTCATATTAATTATTGTGATTTTGGTAGTTTCAAAAACTCTTATCAGATTTTAATAATTTTAAAACTGAAAAATGGAAAAGATATATATCTGTTATAAAAGGAGGGTTGGGTTGTTTTACCTCTGAGCGGCACTTTTTTGCACACCATGGGCTAAATGGCCATGTCACATGGACCCCGAAGGCTCAGAGAAGGTTGGGGGAGGGGACCTATTGGAACAGCTGTTGAGAAACAGATGATAGCCTCCTGTCAAGGCCATCCAGCGTGTTCTTTAATGTGCACAGGGTATGGCTCTCCCGCACACGGGACCACGGCTTAACGTCCCATCCGACAGATGGCAGCCTTTCCAAGCCCATCGGTGTCCCCTACTGACCGTGGGCAGGGTGGGGAATTTTTGCGGAGATAAATCTCAACGCTGACCCAGCTGGGACTCGAACCTGGGAACTACAGATTACGAGTCTGACGTGCTACCGACTGAGCCACCCCTGCCCCTTATATAAAAGGAGGAATATATAGTATACCAATCTTATATACTAATAAGAAATAATCCTGATACATAGGAATGACTTCATTTAATTTAGAGGAAAGAATTGAGAGATAGGAAGCAGATATAAAATGGAATAGAAACAATACCATTATCTACATTTATAAATTAAAAATAAGCTGCAGACTTCAATAAATCTTTCATCATTATTTCTCCCAATAGAAAATTTGTGTTAAAATATACTGAAACCTTATTTATAAATTATTCAGAATACTACATTAATGATATTCCTCATATACATTCAGCTTGGAAATTATTAATTAATCATTTTTCAAAAGAAAAAGAATAGTAAAATTAAACAACTTAATGTGAGCATATTACATTAACAATGAGCTCAAGAGACACAATAACAATGGCATCATGATCACATGCAATTTTAAATATCATGTAATTTTATTGGAACTTTATAGCAACTGCATTTGATCACCATTAAATCTGATGATGGGAGTTTTTGTAACTACTGAAATCATGATAATTAATATTGAACATCGATATCCATGATGAGTTGTAATTTCTTTCAGTGAAAGTGTTGTGGGCTTCAATTCTGTTCTACTTATTGCAGAGTGTAGCATCTTTATGTACAATATGCAAGATATTTAAAGAACATTAAAAATTTCAAGATTTTCCAAAAACACTGACTATGGATTTTAAGCATAACAAACTGTGAATTTTAATATATGCACTATAATACACCAATTCTTTTTATGTCATATATCAGTGCAAAAGTGTCTTAGCCACTTATTTTGATAGAATCACTGAATTATTGTTACATATTGTTCTTCAACCATTTTATTATACTTATAGAATTACTGCAAATACCAAAATCACATTTTTTCCTACTACAATATGCAAATTTTTTTTAGCAGTTGTGTAAATATTAATTGATATCTTATGTCTGTAGCATTTAGTTTTCTTATTACAAACTCCATTTCTAATTAATATTTTTCTTCAGTCCATTAGATTTATTGTACCTGAATATTGTACCCCCCCCCCCCCCCCAAGAAAATATAGGAAACAAAAATCTGAGTTTTATAAAAAAAAAAATTTAAAAAAAGCTAAATTAAATCTCGAAATTCATGTTCTGCTTTAATAAAATTTCATAATATGAAACAACACTCACCTATTTTTGCTTGCTGAGAATAAAACTCTCTTCTTCTTTTCATCTCAGCTGTACAGAGAAAATGAAAAATTGTCTTTGATATCAAGAATTTATACTAAATGAAACATTAAATCAAGTGTAAACTGTAGTTTATATGAAATTTTGAAAATTGTTTAGGTTGAAGATTATAGATTACCTTATGCACCAAATTGAATGGCAACTAGTGTTTCTTACAATCATAATTTTATATATTAAAGAGAGAATCTTCAATAAGAAATACCAACCCTCATTATCATTAAGATCAGAGACAAAGGCAATCAATTTACTTCAACACTTATAGAGTATGTGTTTGTCTGTTTGCTTATGTTCTCAGCACCCTAAAGAACTAGAGGCAACAAACTTTGCAAGGACTTTCCTTTCACTCAGGGGATTTGGATTGTTTTACCTCTAAGAAGTATTTTTTGCACACAATGGGCTAAATGGCCAGATCATGAGGAGCCAAGGGCTTCACAGCTATTAGGAGAGAGATGGAAGCTTCTGAACAAGGTCAACCAGCGTGTTCTTAATGTGCACAGAGTAAGGCTCACCTGCACATGGGTTGGGTTGTTTTACCTATGAGCGGCACTTTTCTGCACACCATGGGCTAAATGGCCAGGTCACAAGGACCCTGAGAGCTCAGAGAAGGTTGGGGGAAGGGATCTACTGGAACAGCTGTTGGAAGACAGATGGTAGCCTCCCGTCAAGGCCAATCAGCATGTTCTTTAACATGCAGAGGGTATTGCTCTCCCACACGAGGCCATGGCTTAACATCCCATCTGACGGACAGCAGACTTTCCAAGCTCATCAGTGTCCCCTATTGACCGTGGGCAGGGCGGGGAGTTTTGCAGAGATAAATCTCAATTTGGACTCAATTTGGACCCAGCTGGGACTTGAATGGACTGGTGGTTACAAGCCTGGTGTGCTACTGACTGAGCCACCCCCTGCCCCTCCTGCACATGGTGCAACAGCTTTACATCCCATCCTATAAATGGTGATCCTTCCAAGATTATCAATGTCCCCTTTCTGACCAAAAGAAGGGTGGGAGTTTAGCAGTAACCTATGGGAAGATTATAGGCTTGTGCAAATCTACTGGGGTCAACCACAACTGGTGTGGATCAGGTTGAATTCTTCAAATTCCTAGAACATCAGTAATTAAAAATGCGTGGACTGGGTTAAATTTATCTCCTCCTAAGCAGTAAATGCTATGATCACTGAATTTGGTATACAGCTTCTTCTCAAAGTAACTTAAATGTAGGAATTTAACCCCCCAATCTTAGTTTCCTCACCCTCAAAAGTATCCACAGACACATATAAAAATCAAGGAAGAACTTCTTCTGAATGGCGAGAAATAAAATTACCAAGGTTGGATTACAACTTTCCCTCATCATTCCTTTAAGCAATGTATAAAAAATAAAAATAAATACCCCCTGAAGCAGCTGCTTGTCACAGAGGTCTGACAGTAGCCTGTCAGCTTATATGCCATAGTAGAAGGTCTATGAGGATAGTGGGACCTCAGCAGAAAGACAATGCAAACATCCATATCTTAGCCAGGGCTTGAACCTAGGTCCCTTTAATCAGTAGCCAATTTTTTTTTTTTAATTTTAGAGGAAAAATTGTCTTGAGCCGGGTGGGATACAAACCCACGACCTCCTGATAACATGTCAGGTGCTCTGGGATGTTATCAGGAGGTTGTGGGTTCGTATCCCACCCGGCTCAAGATAATTTTTCCTCTAAAAAAATTTAAATCGATGCTAAAGTGCTGATTTATTTACTTGATTGAAATACATCGAGCTTATTTCATTATTTATTATCTGCATACTTGTAATACATGCTTCCATCTATTGGCAAATATAACTGCCGCTTGTGGCTAAATTGCCTGAAGAGCACCTACATGAAACATAAAAAAAATATACATAGCGCTAATTAGAGGAGCTCTTGATCGGCGGCCAGTAGCTCAGTGGCCCAGAGCACCTGACATGTTATCAGGAGGTTGTGGGTTCATATCCCACCCGGTTCAAGACAATTTTTTCCTCTAAAATTTAAATCGACGCTAAAGTGTTGATTTATTTACTTGATTGAAATACGTCGAGCTTATTTCATTATTTATTGTTGGGTTTTGAATAGCTGTTTGTTTCATACGCTAAGAGAAAAATTTAGCATTTTTCAATATTACTGATATACACCATAATAATTATCAAAATACTTACATTTGAATAAACCAGGAACTAATTTATAAACTATGTCTTGTAGCGTTTGATCTGACCTAAAAAAACAAATAATGTTTCTTCATATTTGAATCAACCAAAACTAAAAATACATCATATAAAGGTACTAACTAGTCCAATGATATAGTAATTCATAATGTTACAATTTATTCCTTAATTCAGTGTTAAAAAAATACACATTACACAACCAGAGTAAATTCACAGATTACCTGTAGAAATAGACTACAACAATTGTTAAAAACATCTGAAAAAAATTATTGCTGACATGGCGGGAATCGAACTCTCAACTCTCTAGATATATACCAGAGTGCTCTACCCATTAAACCATGCATCAGATACTAAAATCTTCCAGAATAAGACCTATAAATCTTTCACTGAGAGGTGGCATATCTTGTGCCACATCTCAGTGACTTCAGGAGAGGCAAGTTTTCCAATTGTTGCTAATGATTTAGATGTTAATGAGTAGGTCAATCACGCTTAAGTGTTTATTATTAAAAATCAATCCATAGTAAATACACAGATTACCTGTAGAAATAGACATTACACAATTTTATCCCCTTAGCATTTATTAATTCTGAAAAAAAAAACACTATTCCACTAAGGATAACATTTCATTAACTTTCAACAAATGGTTTTGGCTTGCTTGGAGTTTTATGGCACACTGGCAACTCAGAGTACAGTGTGCCAAATAAGATGAAGTGAGGTAAAAAACTTCAATCACAGATAAAATGAGAAAAGCTAGAAGTAGAATAAAACAATAACAATGGTAAGTATACATACAGTCAAACCCACTTATAACGAATTTGAATGGATGGCCAAACCACTTGGCTATATATCTGTAAATTTACTATAAGAAATATCAATCAAAAAGTTATTTTAAAACAAAATATCATCATCATCATCATCATCATCCTCAAGCAGCCATGGGCTACGGAGGTCCAACCAGACCGTGCAATTTAGTTCTCCAAGCAAGTCTATCCTGAGCTACATCTACTGCATCTGGCCACTGCACACCAATTCTAACAAGGTCCTGTTTGACATTGTCTGCCCACCGCATCCTAGGTCTCCCCTTCTTTCTGAGGCCTTTAGGCACACTGTTCATAACCCTATTCGCCAATCTATAATTATTCATACGGGCAACATGGCCAAACCAACGGAGTCTCTCTCTGCACAATATGCTGCTTAAAGGAGGTTGCAAACTCCTTTTCCTAATCTCATCATTAGTTACAAAGTTGAACCACCTAATGCCCAAGATACTGCGTAAGCATCTGGAATCAAAAGCATCTTGTTTCCTGTTATTTTGTTTACAAAGTGTCCAAGTTTCACTACCATAACTAACCCTAGAAAGAACCAAACTATTATACAGTCTAATTTTAGTCTTTAGGTGTATACGCCTATTTCTCCACACTCTCCATAGATTCTTAAAAGTCCCAGCAGCAATCCCTATTCGTCTGTTAATCTCATGCCGCACATCACCATTATCTGTTACATAGCTCCCAAGATAATTAAACTGTGACACCTGCTCAAGACTGCAACCATTCAGATTAACTGAATCACAGCCTGCCTGACCAATTTTCATCACTTTAGTTTTCTCTCTGTTTATAACCAAACCTACTCTACTACCAGTCTCATCAACAGCTCGAATGAAAGAGTTCATCTCATCAACATCATTTGCCAAAAGGGCTAAATCATCAGCATAATCTAAATCAGAAATTTTCGTATCTCCAGCCCATTTAAGGCCAAAATCTTTCCCTTGAAGTGAATTTCGCATAACATAATCAATAACCAAGCTAAAGAGAAAAGGAGACAAAATGCACCCTTGTCGAACACCAGAAGTAATGCTAAACCAATTGCTACAAGCCTTACCAACTCTCACACACGACTCAGTGTTATTATAGAGAGCTTTCATAACGTTAACTAACTTGTCTGGTATACCATATGATCTCACAATCAACCACAAATTATGACGATCAACAGAGTCGAAAGCCTTTTTGAAATCAACAAAGCTAGCAACCAAAGGTTTCTGAAACTCTAAACATTTCTCAAGAATCTGCCTAAGTGAAAATATCTGATCTACACATCCCCTACCACTTCTGAATCCGCATTGCTCATCACGCAATTGCCTGTCAACCAGATTCTTAATTCTATTAAGCACAATCATGGAAAGAACTTTACCTGGAACAGAGAGTAGGCTGATACCCCTATAGTTATCACAAGAACTGCGATCACCTTTTTTGAAAATAGGGATAACAATAGCTCTGGTAAAATCCTTAGGAACCATGCCTTTATCATAAAAGAGATTCAGAATTTCAGTCATCCATGTGGTAACCGAAACATTCCCAGCTCTAAGCATTTCCGTAGTAATTTCATCTACCCCTGGGGATTTATGAAGTTTAAGTTTAGAAACAGCCAAACTAACTTCAGATTGTGTTATAGGGCCAACATTAAAGCCACCAATGCATCTATCATCATTGCAAACAATGGGAGTAGAACTAACTACATTGTTTAGAACATCACTGAAATGCTCAGCCCACCTAGCCATGACAGAATCCTCCCCTTCTATAACCTTACCTTGTTTATCCTTCAATCCTTGTATGCCTGTCCGTTTTCTACCACACAAAACATTAACTATCTGGTACAGCTCTCTGCTGTTTTGCTGTCTAACTGCTTCCTCGGCTTTGTCAGCCAAACCATCAAGCCAAAAATTTTTATCAGCAGCTAACTGATCCTTTACAAGTTTATTAAGGTCTCTGTAATGCTTTCTATTAGGACTAGTAGGGTATTGATTAAGGGCATTCCTGCAGTTCTTTCTTTCCGAAATAAGCTCAAGTGCCTTATCACTCAGATAATTTTGCCTCTTCTGCTCCTTTTTTCCTAAAAGAGTACTGTTAGTGTCCAAAAAAGCCTGTTTAAAATGATCCCATTCTTCCTCAACTTCAGTAGTAAGCAAACCATGACTGTCATAATGACTAAGTAACCTATCATGGTAAGCTTTGGCTATAACAGGATCTTTCAGAGCTTCAGTATTAAAAGTAAATTTTTTAACCCTAGCACAACACTTTTTAAGTTTAAGTTGCAACACACTTTTAACAAGGTAATGGTCAGATCCAATTTCAGCTCCCCTATATGCCCTGGTATTCCTAACAGAACTAGTCCATTTGCTGTTAATTAATATGTAATCAATCATATTCTTATGCAGCCCATCAGGTGAAACCCATGTGTACTTATGTATGTCGCGGTGTTTGTAATAAGTGTTAGTTATTCTGAATCCATTGAGTTTACTTACCTGTAGGAGACGTTGCCCATTGCTATTGCAGCTACCAATACCAAAAGGGCCTATTACTCCTCCCCAAAGGTCAGAGTCAGTACCAACTTTGGCATTGAAGTCACCAAGAACAAGGGTAATATCTCCTTTCTTGACAGAATTCAAAATATCCTGAAGTTGTTCATAAAACCTATCCTTCTCATCCTCATCGGCATCCTCAGTGGGGGCATAACAGCAGATAACATTCAAGTCTTTAATGCTTGTCTGAAATTTTGCTGTAAGAAACCTTTCATTAATGCACTCATATCCTAGAAGAGCATCACTAGCGTGTCTGCTGAGAAGCAGACCCACGCCTTGGTGATGCTTTTTGTCGTCCCTCCCTGAAAAGAGAAATTTAAGATTATTTTTAAGAATCTGACCTTTATCTGTCCATCTGGTCTCTTGCAAGCCGAGAATATCTAAATTATAACGGTGGAATTCTTGTGTGAGGACATCAAGAGAAAAAGCTCTGTGCAGAGTCCTCACATTCCAACTACCTATGGAGAGAAAATGGTTAGTGGGATGTTTAAAGAAACTATGTTTATTGAGAGAGGGAATGCCGACAATATCAAACAGCCCCCTAATCGCAGACATGGGGCAAAGACCCGTTCCCCCACTACTAAAGGCTGAAGCCATCTACACTGGAAGACTTCCTCCAATGTAGAATTTGACGATGCCAATAGAAGCAAAGAGTTCAGGTGCCTGCGATGACTTCTGCTCAGGATTATCCACCAGCTGATAAACATATCCTGTGGATCTATTCACTTGGGGCTGTCAACCCACAAACAAAAAGAAAACACAGCGGAAGATTTTCCCTCCACAGAAGCCCACCAGTGCAGCAAAATCAGGATCCATAATCAAGCTCAGAGCCATATATCTGTCCAGTCCAGTAGGTTTATATGGTCAGCACCAGGACCCTGTGTGGTTGACCACTCCTCAGCAGGGTAGAAAAAAAAGAAAAGTAGCCATAGTTGTCCAGATCAGTAGGCCACACTAATCTGGCAGCCCTCCCCTTCTGTTCACTTCCACAAGAGAGTATCTCTTTTGAAAGTTACTAAGGGTCCGCACCACGAGAAGGCGGGGTTGGACATTAGGTGCTAGGCCTGGCCGGTTCTATGCATCATCACAGGGGATTGGTGCATAGCTCTCCTTCCAGTGACTACCTAGCTACCATTTATAAATATACTATGCATTTAAGCACAATAATACAGACTAAGCTATAAAAATAATAAGACTGCTTAAACACAGAAAATAAAGCCTAGCAACTTATTGTTTAGCAAGCCATGCATCTAATTAATGCTGCTTTTTCTTTTTGTACAGATCAGTGGTAGATTTTGAGCTCTGACTCCTATGAACCAATGGGAAAGAGTTTCTCCAACATGCAGATAACAAGGCTGATCTTTTTTCTTGAAACAGCAAACCTCTTGATTTAAACTCTGCCAACATTATTTATTTTCTCTTTCAATTATAGATGAATAACTCAATGGAATTCTATACACCTTGTTGATGTCAGCTTTCTTTTCGCTTCCTCATTTTTTTTTTCTTTTCCTTTCTGTGTCAAATTAAGAATTTTTTTTAGTGCAAAACTATGCAACAGCCCAGTCACATTATGTACCCAGAATTCATGAAGCAAGGTGAACAAGAAATGACTTGTAAGTTAGTGTTAATCCAGAACATAAGGTGTCACGTAGATCTTCAGTGACTCAATTTGAAATCTTAATGACCCTTCCTAGGTCAGCAAACATGTTCCTCCACCTAGGGAAAGTGACAGAAACCCAAGAGGTCAGTCTTGAAAAGTGTGTTACTACAAAGGGATTAATGTTCAGAGGGGAGAAGCATGGAAATTTGTCAATTTTCACTATTCCACATGCTCTGACTAAAGGATCCTTAATGAAAATAGAGTCATTTTATCAGTAGAGCAGAAAAATCATTCATAATAAAAAAATACATACAACATAGTTTTAAAACAAATAAAGGGGAATGGGTTTTGCTCAGTCATAGCCATAATTTAATTATTACCAATTTTGTTATAAACAGGTCTCACTGTATGAAATAACCATATATGTAAAGAATTCAGATGAGAAAACAGACAATATGAGACGAAGAATATATAAAATGAAATGTATCCTAAAATATCCTTTAAATATGATAGCAAAAATAAAAGACAAAAAAAATAAAGATTTGAAAAAAGGTGTCCAAGTGTAACAGACTCAAACATTTCAATAAATGATAGAAATATTAATATAGTCCTAAAAATAATTTGACATGAAGCACAACAGAGTAAAAAAAAAGTGATAAAAAGAGCTACAGATTAAATCTCATGTAAAAGCAATGTTAGAAGGCACAGTGAAGCTGATTAAATACAATGCCACTGTTCAAAAAGGAACATAAATGTTATCCATTTACATTGTAATTATAAGGATTACCATTTAACATTCAATCATTGACCTTAATTGACGTAAGAGGGATGATATTTCATGGCTTCAAAACTGTAATATTGGCAAAAAAGGAGGTTTTAGAATATATAAAATTCTAGTTGCATAGCATAGGAGCAAGATTTCAAAGAAAAGTACTTCACTAGTTCTTGGAAGATGTCTTAGGTGGCTGGCTAACTCAACTGCTGTTGACATCATGGATGCTTGCTGTTGGTAAGGTGCAAGATTTTATTGTCATTGATGTCTATAAATTTGTCTAATATTAATACCAAATGATGTCTAAGTTGTTGTAGCTGGTAGTTTCTTGCACTCATACAACTTCTTATGTCCATTATGCTAGACAAATTGTTATAGCCTTATGATGATTTATCACATTCTCACAATGTTGCATTTATAATAAATATTTTTAACCTCACAATTTTTTAAAACCTAAAGAAGAACATCATTTAAATTACTTAAACTTCTTTACTTATGAAGTATAAAAGTTAAAAACTTTAAAAAGATGAATTAATTCCAATGTGTTTTGTCTTAAGAATTTCCACAAGAAATGATAACATTTAAATTTTTTTTAAATATTTATTTTGTGCTTAATTACATTTTGACATACAAACATTTATGACTTACCGGGTGTAATGCTCCAAAGAAATGAAATACTTTTAAAGTTTGGACCCTTTGTCTGATCCAATTATTTTTATGCTACGGATAGCTGAGTCGGGCACCAGGCAATAATTAACAAATTGCCAAAAAATAAAGTTTAATTAGGGTTCGAAATACCAGCAAGCGATAATGAGTAAGAATTCAAAAATATTAAATGATTGTCAAAATGTAAAGGTTAATTCTAATCAAAACAATTAACATTGCTCAAGAGAAAAAATTAGTAAAGATTCAAAAGGTTTATATAACAAACAATTTATTTCCAAAAAACACTCACCAAAACTTCAATAAAGAAGATACTACATCATTTCTCAACTCTGTCCAAAAACTCTGACTACACACACTGCACCAACTGTGCTACTCCGTGCTATCTACCACACTGACTGTGATGACTAACATGTCACCAAGTTATAACAAAAGGCTATAGAGCCCGCACGTGTCATGTTGCATGCCGGGATAGACATTTGCATAAATTGATGAGCGGCGCAAGCTATGACGCAAGAGAGGGTGTGTCCTTGTACATGCGCTTTAGCAGTTGACAATCGAAAGTTTGGAGTTGCGCATGCGCAACTCCAAAAAAATGATAAATCCCAAAAATGATAAACATAACGCAAATTAAGCAAAACTGGTTAAGGTAAAGTAAAAGTGAACAAGGGGGCATCACATGGGACTCAAATCCAGGTCCCTTTAATCAGTAGTGAAGCACATTAACCACATGACCAAAAATGACCCATTCTATGACAAGCAGTCACTTATTTTTCTTTTATTATCACAACAGTTAGTAAAGGCAGCTACACCCCTCTGTATCAATGCATTAGAACAGGGGTAGAGGTGCCTACGTGATATATTACCGAGAGGATAATGTGATGCCCCCTCATTCACTTTTACTTTACCTTAACCAGTTTTGCTTAATTTAATGTTATATTTATCATTTTGGAGATTTTTATTTCATTTTTGGCATCACAGCGCTCGTTTCCAAGAGTTAGGAGTTGTGCATGCGCAACTCCGAACTTCCAATTGTCACCCACTAAAGCGAGTGCACAAGGACACGCCCACTGTTGCGTCATAGCTTGTGCTGTTCATCAATTTATGCAAATGTCTTTCCCGGCATGCAATATGACACATGCGGGCTTTGTACCTCTTGTTATAACCTGGTGACATGTTGTCACAGTAGCACAGAAGATAGTAGAGAGAGTAGTAGAGCACAGCATAGTTTAGAGATCAGTTTTAGTTTGGAGTTTGTTGAAGATGTTTGTAGTAAGAAATGATGTAGTATCTTCTTTATTGAAGTTTTGGTGAGTGGTTTTTGGAAATAAATTGTTTGTTATTTAAACCTTTTGAATCTTTACTAATTTTTTCTCTTGAGCAACGTTAGTTTGTTTTGATTAGCATTAACATAAAATTTTGACCATCATTTAATACTTTTGAATTCTTACTCATTAATGCTCGCTGGTATTTCGAACCCTAATTAAACTTTATTTTTTGGCAATTTGCTATTATTGCCTGGTGCCCGACTCAGCTATCTGGAGCATGAAAATAATTGGATTAGACAAAGGGTCCAAACCTTAAAAGTATTTCATTTCTTTGGAGTGTTACAATAAGAATGTTAGTATTACAGCATCATTCTTCATGGTAAACTTCTAGCATCTAGTTGGATTTTGTTTGGGAAGCTCTAATTACGAATGCTTGATCAAATTGTGGAGCAATTCTTCATTTATTGCAGTATATGAAGTGCCAAGCTTGTTTGTTTTTATACTACTTTGGTGTTCCTGAGCATTGTTCAAGAGACCTCTTTGTTCTTCCCATATACATACTTTTATTTTTGATAAAGACATATAGTAGATGCTTCCAGCAAAATTATTTGATTCATTTCAATATATTCTGTGTGAATAATTTGATATTTTTGAAGTTTTTTTTTTTTGCTGTGCTGCATGGTTTTAAGTTGTACTTTGTTAGCATACTTTCATACTATGTATTAAATCTCTTTGAAATGCAACTGATTTAACACATTTTTACTAGTTGTTTCTCTTCCGATTTTGACCCCAAAATGGATGAGAGAATATAAAAGAAAGGTCTGTTGAAGAATGCTTAGAATACCAAAACAGTTTGATTAAAAAAAAAAGAGAGAGTTAAGCATAATACTATTAATAAACAGCCTTAATTGGAGAAATTACAATTTAGCACAGCAATCATCATCAAAGCATCAAAATTTCAAACAGCATACACAAAAATACTGCAAATTTACCTTAACAAAGAATAATGCTCTGTAGAATATGATGTAAATACAATTATAATGCTGTAATAATGGCATCTCATCCCCCTATTCACCATGGAAGTTACTGCTAATACCTCGTAATGAAAATCAACCACAGAATCATCCTACAGCAAAGCAATAAAATGCCGTGCACTTACCATGGACAGCAACAATGAATGTCATGATAATAGAAAAACACAACTCATTAACTTAAAATAACACAACAGTTATATAAAAAATATTAGTACAAAGAAATAACTTTTTGGTCTTGCTTTATGAGAAATTAATTTTTGCAATTTGGGTTGTCACTTTCAAGAGTATTTTAGTATCAGCAAACAATTCAAAACATATGAAATATAGAGAAGTATTGCTCACCTTATATTCACAAGAGGACGGGTTTTATGCACCTGAACATCACAAATCGGACAAAATTTATTTGTCTGTAGATATCTCACAATACAGGTCTTGCAAACTGGATAAATATTTGAGATTCATTAACGTCATTATTCAATTGTTATTAATATCAAATTAAATATCAAACACAAGCACAAAACTCAGTTTTTTTAGAAACAAATATTCAATTGATTCACAAGGAGAGTGATTTGGAAAAAATAAGCAAGGTTTAATAATTCGTTGTTTTCAATAGTATGTGGTTAGTAATCCAAAAGTATTGATATTGATGTTGATCATGTGGGAAAGATACAAAAATTGTTCATATTGGAAATTTTTTCCAAGCTTCTACTATTGTTTTATTCACGATAGCATTCAAAACTACGTTTTCACAGCAGCAGCTTGGTCATTAGCTCAGCCAACACTTGCCAACAGTACAGCCAACACTTGCAAATTGCAGAGCTTACATTCTTAAAACATGCCCATAAATGGTAAATCTACGAGACTAAAGTTTGATTGTTTGGGGTTTTATAGTACAAAAGCAATTGAGGTTGCATTCCCCAGGGGTTTTTTTTTTGGGGGGGGGGAGGATACAGAATCAACATTAAATTTATAAATAACATAAAGACAAGAAAATAATGGAGAGGAGCAAATATAGAAATAAAAGTGTAAAAAAAAAAACAAATTTGAAGAACCAGCAACAACATGAACAAAAATAAGAGCGATAGATACACTAAATGCAATTGAAATCTGTAGAGAAATATGAAATGTTATATATATATTTTGCCACCGTTTGTCTGAGAAAAAGGATATGCATATTTTTTTCTGTAATGAAAATTCAAATATCATTAAAGATGTTTAATATAGTATGTATTATACTCTGGAAGAAATTGAAAAAAGAACACTCAGAAGGAATTCCTTCAGGAACATCACATTGTAATATGTTTATAGTTAAGGGCAGCAGAAACTGTGATCCAAGATTGAAAGTCATTGAGTGAAATAATGACGTCACTGAGGACGACAACATGCAAATGCACGCAGTGCGTATTTAAGGACTACAGTGTGAAGAAAGAAGTTATTCGTCTTGTGTCGTGTTGTTCAGTGCTCTTTAAAAGAATGCAGGCGTACAACATTTGTTCAGTTAGTGGAATTTCAGTGATATCATATAGTGGGTCTTCAAGAAGCAGGTAGGTCTTTTCGTCAGATTGCAGACCATATTGGACGAGAGGTATCGGAAGTGGTTTGATGGTGGTGCCAATGGTCAGAAAAGCATTTGCACACTCACAGACATGGTTCTGAGCAACACAGAGTTATGGGCACACAAGAGGATTGGTGTATCAGGAGGGTGGTGGTGGCAGAGCAAACAGCTATGGTATCACAAATTCAATCCTATGTCGTACCAAGGGTGTCTACAAGAACGATACACAATTGTCTTTTGGAAGCAGGACTACAGGCATGCCTGTCGCTGGCACAGTTACCACTGTCACCTCGTCACTGTCGAGCACATTTGCAGTGGTGTCAAGAATGAGTTCATTGGAGGGAAGAATGGCAGTCTGTGGTCTTCAGTGATGAAAGCCGATTCTGATTAGGAGCGCCTGATGGTCCGAAGGCGACAAGGTGAGCGGCTTCCTCCATCGTGCATCTACCAGCGACACACAGGGCCTATGCCAAACACCATGGTGTGGGGAGCAATTAGATATCACTCTCGTATGTATCTGGTGTTTGTACAAGGTACACTGAATAGCAGTACGTATGTCAGCGACATCATACAGCAGGTAGTCCTGCCATATTTGAATGTAATCCCAAATGTGATATTCCAGCAGGATAATGCCCATCAGGGCAACTCAACATGCTCTTCAGGCAGTGCATCAACTCCCTTGGCCAGCACACTCTTCGGACTTGTCTCCAATCGAGCATGTCTGGGACTAGATCAGATAAAGACTCTTCCGACAGGCAATGACCACTGCTGAATTATGCATCCAAGTTGAAAGCACATGGAATGGTATCCCCTAGTGTTATATCCAGCATTTGTATGACTGAATGCATGCCAGATTGGAAGCTTGTAGCTCATCTGGCTTGCTCAAGGAGGTTCAACAACTTATTAAAATGTGCCTTCTGTAAAAAGTAATACTCATTAAAAGGCACAATAAACACTGAAACACTTCACTCATGTGATCACTTCTCCTTTCTCAACAAGTGTTTCTACTAAATAAATCTCATAGATTACGCTTCAATTGTTAATGGTGTTCTTTTTCCAATTTCCACCAGAGTATGTTAAAATATGTTGTCATTACTTTATTCCCATGTTAAATATTACGGTAACCTGGATGGATGGTGGGATGGAGAAAGGGAATACACATTAAAAAAGAGGCATTAGCAACTGCAAATAAAAACCCAAGAAATCTAATATACAAAAAAAAAGAAGCTTAAATTCAATTAAAATAGCTGGTAAATTAAAAAAAAATTTCAGAAAAAGGTGGCAAAAATGAATTATTGGATAAAAGGTTTCTTTTGTAAGAGGCTTGGACATGGTATAATGGGAACTAAAATAAATATGATGTTTGGTATTAAAACAAGGACATTCAATTAAAATGTGTTCCATAGTTAAACTAGTTTGATATCATCTTTTGGAGTTTTATGGTGCAAGAGAAACTAAGGCCATTTTCCACCAAACAACACATAAGGTAAAGGAAAAAAAAATCATCGTAACCCCCGACCAAAGTTAAAACCAAAGACAGAGAGTGTAAATGAAATAACAATAGAAAGCAAAAAAACTGTATAACATGGGTGTAAAAAGTCTAAAGAGAGCTAAAAAAACATCATATGCAAAAATCTTATAGACAAACTATAAGTTTATGTGATACAGTTAAAATGGTGTCACAAAATTCGCATATAACTTGGTCATCCACCTGAAAAAGAATACAAAACCAAGACCTATGTGGAGCCAAGCAAGTACAACTTCTTTCTCATTATTCCTGCAAAAAGAAGATTGCTGTGGTTTGACAACAGGCAAAAAAAAATTGTCATTAATCTGGTCTGACCAAAATATTTGCCACTATGCCTGGAATTCAATGGTAACACATTGTTTGATGTCCAAATAAGGAACTAGCAGTAGAGAGCTGGACAAAGTTGTTGCCAACCTAGCAGGAGCATATGCAAAGTCAATGCCCCTGATGTCAGCATATGGAGCTACTGGTGAATCTTGGAAAGAAGAGGATTTGGTTATTTGGGTTCATCAATGCAATAAGGCAAGAATTGGAAGGAATCTTAGAATCTTTCCTGGCTTAGGGAAGGCATGACAATATCTCCCACCAGGAATCCAGAAAATGCTCAAGAAAAATGATTAAAAATGTGGAGCCGCCAATCCTTACTCAAAGGTGTGATACGTTGGAGCATAACATAAAGGGCATTGTCTGACCTGATAGAAGTATGAACAGTGGAGAGTATTTTTGCCTCACACATTTAAGACTTGAATCTCAGGGATATCAGAGGGGAAGAAGAGATGGAGAAAAATGATTTCCCCGAACTGTCAGCAATTGCGTTTCCATTGTGCTCCAGAATCAAAAATGAGTGGGGCAAATAATTCCCACCAATCTTCTGGACTTCATCCCATATAACCTTAGAACTACCTAATACTTGATCCAAGATTCCTTTTGGTTTTGGTGCCAGATGAAACAAGCTTTCACCCTGGCTCACTTAACTTTCTTTCTGAACAATTTAAAATGTCTGTTAGCAATAAAATTGCAAAGGATGGAACTACCTAGTAATTAACTGAAAATGGGTGATCAGTCAGCCAAAATAAAAATATCTTATGGCCGAGTGGTTAGAGCACTTGGCTACTGATCTAAGGGACCTGGGTTCGAGCCCCAGGTAAGGCATGGAAATCTGTGTCGTTTTTCTGCTGAGGGCCTGCCATCCTCTCAGACCTACTATGGCATATAAACTGACAGGCTCCTGTCAGACCTCTGTGGCAAGCAGCTGCTTGAGGGGGTATTTATTTTATTTTTTTATTTTTGATTAAAAAGATTTTTACAACAGAAATGGCACAGACATTATTGCCAAATTTTAATAAAATTATTTGTTCAGTTTGAATTGAATGCTCTTTATTCTGAATCTATTAAAAAAATTCTTACTTGGAAAATCCCATTAGAATAATTTCAAAACATGAATATATTTATCAATAATCAAAAATATTTCCAAAATTCATGTACATATTCCAATAGTTTAAATGCAATGATACCTTCAACCTCACAAACATCAAATATCAACTGCACATGACAGCATACCATGCATTACCTCTCGAAAATAACATTATGTCCAAATCAACCTTCTATTCATCTATCTTCAATAGTTGGATTGGATTGTTTAACCTCTGAGTGGCATTTTTTTTTTCACATACAATGGGCTAAATGGCCAGGTCACAAGGACCTCGAAGGCTCAGAGAAGGTTGGGGTAAGGGACACACTGTATAGCTATTAGGAGACAGATGGTAGCCTCCTGTCAAGGCCATCAAGTGTGTTTTAACGTGCACATGAAATGGCTTTCCCACAAGGGGGTCACAGTTTAATGTCTCATTCGACGGATGGTGGCCTTGCTAAGTCCATCAGTGTCCCCTACTGACTATGGGCAGGGAGTTTTGTGGAGATAAATCTCAATGCTGACCCAGCTGGGAATATATCACTAGCTTAGCTGATGAAGGATACGAGTATATTAGAAAACCAGATTCTATGATCTTGTGCACATTTACCGATGTTACCACAATTGCAAATATTTATGCATTTCATATTATGATGCTTTAATTAATGTACATTTACAGATATTTCCACATGAATTTGTGGTTGTTCAATGACGTTATGAAGTATGAAGTACAGTCCAAAACGTTTACATGGCACATAAACCATTACAACTGGTCCTAGACTGATCAGATATGTTGCAAGATGACTGGTTATTCTCAATTGGCACCACTAGATTAAAAGTCGTCATTTTGCACCACTGGTATGGTGACAGCCATCAGTTAAACATGGCATCTCTACTGAAATGGTGGTACAAACTTGAAGTCTGGGTAGTAATTCGGTTTTTGAACACAAGGAATGTGGCTACAGCAGAAATTCATTGTCAGCTGGTCAAAGTTTACAGGAACAATACAATAAGTTGGCAGAGTGTGGCAAAGTGGTGTGCACACTGTAGAACCAGATGAGTTAGAACAGACAATTGTGAGAGAAGTGGCTGACCCACAAAACAAATACACTAGACAAGATATGTGGAAAACACAATTCTCAAAACAGGATTAATTATGGTGAGTGAACTGCAACATGACTTGAGCCTGTCATTCCTGCAACAATGTGCTGTTAGTGGCCACGAATTTCTTGAGTGCATGTCACTGGAGATGAGACATGGGTTCATCACCATACCCCAGAGATAAATGCACAAGCATGGAGGTGTGCTGTTGGTAGACTTCATGCAACAGGAAACAATCAGTGCAGTTCATACTGTAAGACAATAGAACAGTTAGGAGCTGCCATTAAATGAAAATGCCATAGGCTGCTTCCAAAAGGTGTTTTGCTTCTGCACAACAACACTCAGGCACAGAATGGCAATGACACTTGACAACTACTGCAGCTCTTCCAGTGGGAGGCCCCGTGTGCAGGAGAGCCATACCCTGTGCACGTTAAAGAACATGCTGGATGGCTTGACAGGAGGCTATCATCTGTCTCCCAACAGCTGTTCCAGTGGGTCCCCTCCCCCAAACTTCTCTGGGCCTTCAGGGTTCTTGTCACCTGGCCATTTAGCCCATGGTGTGCAAAAAAGTGCCGCTCAGAGGTAAAACAACCCAATCCAGTGGGAGGTCTTGGAACATCTGGTGTACAGCCCTGATCCAGCACCAAACAACTACCATTTCTTTTCTGCTCTAAAGGATCATTTTGTAGGCAACAAATTTCAAAGTGATGATGATGTGAAGATAGCTGTGATTATGGTGATTGAAAGTACAGGACACAGACTTTTATCAAAAGGGAAATGAAAAGCTAATCCTGAGATATGATAAATGCCACAATCGTGGTGGGAAACTACATTGAAAAGTAAAGTAGCAGTCATAAAATTGCATTTGTATTGTTTTTGTTAGAACTAGAATAGTACAGAATATATGACTTGTAAACTTACTTTTGGACTGCTCCTCATATTATACTTTTTTGTACTTCATCTATTAAACACTTTAATTGTGTCAATTGAATTAAATTAGAGTACACAGTGTTAAGTTATTAAATAATTTAATCACAATCTACACTGTTTAGCTTTTTTAATGCCTTTAGTTAATGCTCATAAGCACAGTTAAGGGTTGCTAAGGCTTTCTAATATACATTGTTGCAACTTACAACATGTAGTAGTATTAGCTTGTATTCTGTAGTACAATATCACTTTTACAATGTAAAGTTCTAAGTACATGACTTATTGATTTCTTATTTGAGTTTAAAGTTCTTATTAATACTCACATACTTAGAGGAAAAGTGCTATATGAGGTTTCAAAAGTTATGCTTGAACTTGGCTGTATGTTCCATGAAATAGGTGTTTATATGTTATAACATCCATGGACTTAGCT
Source organism: Ryuthela nishihirai (assembly GCA_038380435.1). NCBI lineage: Eukaryota > Metazoa > Arthropoda > Arachnida > Araneae > Heptathelidae > Ryuthela > Ryuthela nishihirai. Next base: position 2,844,831 of record JAWZYU010000025.1, read on the forward strand.
GGTACACTCAACACTATATACAGCAGATGGTATTGTCTGTGGAGAAACACAGTCCACATAGTTTAAAGAATCTTCTGTGCATAATGGTTCTTGGTGAGTAAATGTACAGTAACTTCATTTTCTTTCGGCTGGTACACTCAGCACTAAGACTCTGTAGATGACGTCGCCAGTGGAGAAACACAGTCCATTAAATTAAGATCATCAGTGCATAAAAACTCCTGGTAGGTGTCAGCAGTCCAGGAGTTCCTGAACCTAATGTTAAAGTTTTTAAAGGCACTTGAAAGCATAATATAAAACTTAATTTTAACTGAATACATTTCACCATAATGTTTAAAAGGATATGTACAGCTAAACTTCTGCATGTGTTTCATTATCAGCTGTTGGATGTCGTTGTCAGGCAGTGAACTGTCTGAGGTGAGCTGATTTCATAAGGTGATCTCTCCAGCATTGAGTCGTGTGAAAAATATGGTAATTATGCATAAGGATATTCCATGCTGCAGGTGGGGAGGTTACATTTTTGCACAAATTTTCTTTATGTACATATATAAGATTTGCAATAAAATTTAATTGATACTTACTGGGTGATGAGGCTATTATTTTATATTCTAGTTTACTAATGAGTAGCAGCCAAATCTACAGATATTATAACTTACAAATATCTATTTCAATGGACATACAGCTAATAAGTTCAAATGTAACTTCTGAAACCCCATACAGAACTTTAAACTCGGGTAAGTATCAATAAGTCATATACTTAGAACTTTATATTGTAAAAGTGATATTGTACTACAGAATGCAAGCTAATACTACATGTTGTAAATTGCAACAGTGTATGTTAGAAAACCTTAGCAACCCTTAATTATGCTTATGTGCACTAACTAAAGGCATTTGAAAAGCTATTTAACAGTACAGATGGTGATTAAATTTTTCAATTTTAATTGCGTCATTCCATGATATGTATTAAAAATGGAACTTTTTATTGACTTGGTGCATATTTCACATTTGTTGACATCATCTTAGATCATGTCATATTATGTACAACAATTGATTTTATAAGTGTTATGGATTTCCCTATTTATTACTTATATACAGAGATTATTTCTTGCTAAATATAGTATACTGTTTTATTCTTTAAAATTATTTATTCCTTTCTGTTGGATCACCAATTTGTGTTTAGGAAAAAGAAAGGTACAGTTGATACTATAGCTAAAGTAAAATCAATTCATAACCACTTGAATATTAACCAAAGAGTAGTGGTTTTGTTTTTAGTTAAGTCTAAGGCTTTTGATACTATAGCTAAAGTAGTGAAATTAATTCATAACCACCTGAATATTAACCAAAGAGTAGTGGTTTTGTTTCTAGCCAAGTCTAAGGCTTTTGACACCTTGTTTATTGAAATTTTATAAATGAATTGGGGAATATTGGAATAAGTGGTTATCACTAAGATAGTTTGATTCAATTGAAGGGTAGAATACAGCAAGCCAAAATAGTGGGAGTTTCAAGTAAAAAAAAATATTTGTTTTCATGTTCCACAGGATTCTGTTTTGGGACCTCGGCTGTTCCCAATACATGTGCATGATCTATTATGAACTAGATTCAAAGATTATTTCCTTTACTGATGATACTGCCTTGGTTTATTGTGATAAAATTGATGGAGAATTATAAAGTAATAGTGATGAAAATTCAAAGGCTTTTCAGATTTGGTATAAAAAATAATTAGTAATAAATATAGAACACTAGCAGATTTAACCATCGTTGCTTGGGCCTGAAATTCTTTAAAGTATATAAATAATAAATAAAAATAAATAAATACCCCCTCAAGCAGCTGCTTGCCACAGAGGTCTGACAGGAGCCTATCAGTTTATATGCCATAGTAGAAGGTCTGAGAGGATGGCAGGACCTCAGCAGAAAAACGACACAAACATCCATGCCTAATCCGGGGCTCGAACCCAGGTCCCTTAGATTAGTAGCCAAGCGTGCTAACCACTCGGCCACAATTCCCACATTGCAAGCTTTCACTGGATAAAACTCATTACAATTGTTTCATCCCTAACATGGTAAATATTTTATCCCCTTCTTATAGGGAAAGTCTGAAACTCTCTAAATTATGCAGTAGATGGCAATCCCCACACTGGAAACTTTCATTTGGCATAAAACTCATTACAATCTAAGCACATTATCATTTCATCCTCCTCCCTGGCAAGAACATTATCCTTCTTTTCCAGGGGAGGTCTCAAACTCTCTAAAGTATATAGTAGATGGCACTCCCCATGTCACAAGCTTCCATTTAGAATAGAACTCATTACAGTCATTCCCCTCTCCCTTGGTAAAAATGTTATCTCCCCCCCCCCCCCCGCTTTTTTAGGGGAGGGCTGAAACTTTCTAAAGTATATTGTCAATGGCATTCTGCACATCACAAGTTTTCATTTGGCATAAACTCATTATGATTGTTTCATCCCCCTGCTATCCTTTATGGTAAACCCCTCCCCCCAAACCTTCTAAGGGACTCAAATGAACTCTCTGAAGTATATAGTACATGGCACTCTCTCCAGTGCAAGCTTTCATTTGGCATAAAACTGATTAAGATAGTTTAGTCCCCCTCCATGGTTAATATTTTATCCTCCTCTTCTAAGGGAAGTCTGGCATTTCTATATTATGTATAGATGGCAATTCCTGTGTCAGAAGTTTTCATTTGGCATAAAACTCATTACGATCGTTTCTTCCCCTCTAGTAAAAATGTTATCTTCCTCTTCCAGGGGAGGTCTGAAACTCCATTATCTCAATGTGGAGTATGTGGTAAAATTTTTTGGGGTACGTTGTGAGAGCTCAAAAGTTGCTACATATATGTTACATATATATGATTTATTTTATTCCCATTGTTATACTATAACTATAGTTTTATCTATCTATACAAGGGGTACGCCACTTACATACACATTTCCAGGGAGTATGCGAAGCATAAAAGGTTGAGAACCACTGCTCTAAAGTATATACACTTGATGTCATTCTGAATGTGATTTTGAATAAATGCTAATGCTGAGTCTATGAGAAACAATTATGTTTAACTGCTAATGGATCTATGGGAATTTCAAGAAATTCAGACCTGTCCACCCCAATTTTGGCCGACCCCAGCAGGTTTACATATAGCTTATATTCTTCCCCTTTGTGAAATGAATGTTCATGCAAAGTTTGGTGCCTCTAGCTCTTCTGTGAGCTGAGTGCATAAGTGGCCAGACACAAACTTTCTCCTTTATATGTATATCAGATATATATTTCAATACTGTCAGAAGAATGCATAGAGATCTTAAAGATCTGTTATCACATGAATAATTGTAAGTTTTTTTAACAAAATAAAAATATGTTTCTAAATTTTGCTTGCACTTGGATTAAAAGTACTAACAAACAAATATTTGTGTGTTAATTCTGACTGTTATCTAACATGACCATGTTCAAATATGTTAAAAATTAAAACAAATAATTCCTAAGATGGTAAGAGATATGAATACGAAAATCTTAAAATAATATTTTTTATGCATTAATTTGTCCTAGAATACAGAATGTAATTCTAATTTGGTGAGGAGTATTCTCAAGTTATTTAAACCTGTAAATGGTAGCTGGGCGTAAACTGGAAGGAGAGCTGTGCACCAATCCCTAGTGATGATGCACAGAACCAGCCAGGTCTAGCACCTAATGTCCAACCCCGCCTTCTCGTGGTGCAGGCCGTTAGTACCTTTCAAAAGAGATATTCTATTTTGGAAGGGAACGGAAGGGGAGGGCTGCCAGTTCAGTATGGCCTACTGATCTGGTCATCTATGGCCACTTTTTTCCTTTTTTTCCAACCCTGCTGAAGAGTGGTCAACTTCACAGGGTCCTGGTGCTGACCATTTATACCTACTAGACTGGATTTGTTTATGGATTTGAGCTTGATTATGGATCCTGGACTTGCTGCACTGGTGGGCCTCTGTTGAGGGAGAGTCTGCCGCTGTGTTTTCTGTTTGCTTCTGGGTTGTCAGCTCTAAGTGAACAGAGGCATGGGATACCTTATATCAGCTGGTGGATAATCCTAATCAGAGGCCATCGCAGGTACCTGAACCTTACTTAGCTAGTTGGGCATCGTCAAGCCTAAACTGGAGTAATGTGTCTCAGGCAGGCCATGTGGCTCTTGAAAAAGTCCACTTGAAAAGGTGGTGCCTGATGTTCCTACCAGCATTGGTGACTTCAGCCTTTAGCAGAGGAGGAACAGGTCTTTGCCCCATGCCTGCGATTAGGGGGCTGTTTGATATTGTTGGCCCTACCAATCTCAATAAACCTAATTTCTTTAAAAATCCTACTAATCATTTTCTCTCTGCAGAAACGTGGAACGTGACGACATTACATAGAGATTATTCTCTTGATGTCCTCATGCAGGAATTCCAGCGCTATAACCTAGATATTCTAGGCTTGCAAGAGACCAGATGGACAGGTAAAGGGGAGATACTTAAAAATAACTTTAAATTTCCCTTTACAGGGAGAGAGGATGGAAAGCATCACCAAGGCGTGGGTCTGCTGCTCAGCAGACATGCTAGTGATGCTCTTCTAGGATATGAGTGCATTAATGAAAGGTTTCTTACAGCAAAATTTCAGACAAACATTAAAGACTTGAATGTTATCTGCTGTTATGCCCCCACTGAGGATGCCAATGAGGATGAGAAGGATAGGTTTTACGGACAACTTCAGGATATTTTGAATTCTGTCAAGAAAGGAGATATTACCCTTGTTCTTGGTGATTTCAATGCCAAAGTTGGTACTGACTCTGACCTTTGGGCAGGAGTAATAGGTCCTTTTGGTATTGGTAGCTGCAATAGCAATGGGCAACGTCTCCTACAGGTAAGTAAACTCAATGGATTCAGAATAACTAACATTTATTACAAACACCGCGACGTACATAAGTACACATGGGTTTCACCCGATGGGCTGCATAAGAATATGATTGATTATATATTAACAGCAAATGGACTAGTTCTGTTAGGAATACCAGGGCATATAGGGGAGCTGAAATTGGATCTGATCATTACCTTGTTAAAAGTGTCTTGCAACTTAAACTTAAAAAGTGTTGCGCTAGGGTTAAAAAATTTACCTTTAATACTGAAGCTCTGAAAGACCCAGTTATAGCTAAAGCTTACCATGATAGGTTACTTAGTCATTATGACAGTCATGGTTTGCTTAATACTGAAGTTGAGGAAGAATGGGGCCATTTTAAACAGGCTTTTTTCGAAACTAACAGTACTCTTTTAGGAAAAAAGGAGCAGAGGAGGCAGAATTATTTAAGTGATAAGGAACTTAGCTTATTTCAGAAAGAAGGAACTGCAGGAATGTCCTTAATCAGTACCCTACTAGTCCTAATAGAAAGGATTACAGAGAGCTTAATAAACGTGTAAAGGATCAGTTAGCTACTGATAAGAATCTTTGGCTTGATGGTTTGGCTGACAAAGCTGAGGAAGCAGTTAGGCAGCACAACAGCAGAGCTGTACCAGATAGTTAATGTTTTATGTGGTAGAAAACGGACAGGCATACAAGGATTGAAGGATAAACAAGGTAAGGTTATAGAAGGGGTAAGGTTATAGAAGGTGAGGATTCTGTCATGGCTAGGTGGGCTGAGCATTTCAGTGACGTTCTAAACAATGTGGTTAGTTCTACTCCCATTGTTTGTAATGATGACAGATGCATTGGCAGCTTTAATGTTGGCCTTATAACACAATCTGAAGTTATTTTGGATATCTCTAAACTTAAACTTCATAAATCCCCAGGGGTAGATGAAATTACTACAGAAATGCTCAGAGCTGGGAATGTTTCGGTTACCACTTGGATGACTGAAATTTTGAATAACTTTTATGATAAAGGCATGGTTCCTAAGATTTTACCAGAGCTATTATTATCCCTATTTTCAAAAAAGGTGATCACAGTTCTTGTGATAACTATAGGGGTATCAGCATACTCTCTGTTCCAGGGAAAGTTCTTTGCATGATTGTGCTTAATAGAATTAAGAATCTGGTTGACAGGCAATTGCGTGATGAGCAATGTGGATTCAGAAGTAGTAGGGGATGTGTGGATCAGATATTTTCACTTAGGCAAATTCTTGAGAAATGTTTAGAGTTTCAGAAACCTTTGGTTGCTAGCTTTGTTGATTTCAAAAAGGCTTTCGACTCTGTTGATCGTCAAAATTTGTGGTTGATTGCGAGATCATATGGTATACCTGACAAGTTAGTTAACATAATGAAAGCTCTCTATAATAACACTGAGTCATGTGTGAGAGTTGGTAAGTCTTGTAGCAATTGGTTTAGCATTACTTCTGGTGTTCGACAAGGGTGCATTTTGTCTCCTTTTCTCTTTAGTTTGGTTGTTGATTATGTTATGCGAAATTCACTTCAAGGGAAAGATTTTGGCCTTAAATGGGCTGGAGATATGAAAATTTCTGATTCAGATTATGCTGATGATTTAGCCCTTTTGGCAAATGATGTCGATGAGATGAACTCTTTCATTCGAGCTGTTGATGAGACTGGTAGCAGGTAGGTTTGGTTATAAACAGAGAGAAAACTAAAGTGATGAAAATTGGTCAGGCAGGTTGTGATTCAGTTAATCTGAATGGTTGCAGTCTTGAGCAGGTGTCACAGTTTAATTACCTTGGGAGCTATGTAACTGATACTGGTGAAGTGTGGCATGAGATTAAGAGACGAATAGGTATCGCTGCCGGGACTTTTAAGAATCTATGGAGATTGTGGAAAAATAGGCGTATACACCTACAGACTAAAATTAGGCTGTATAATAGTTTGGTTCTTTCTAGGGTTAGTTATGGTAGTGAAACTTGGATGCTGTGTAAACAAGATAACACGAAACTAGATGCTTTTGATTCTAGATGCTTACGCAGTATCTTGGGTATTAGGTGGTTTAACTTTGTAACTAATGATGAGGTTAGGCAAAGGAGTCTGCAACATCCTTTAAGCAGCATATTGTGCAGAGAGAGACTCCGCTGATTTGGCCATGTTGCCCGTATGGATAATTATAGATTGGCGAATAGGGTTATGAACAGTGTGCCTAGAGGCCTCAGAAGGAGAGGGAGACCTAGGATGCAGTGGGCAGACAGTGTCAAACAGGACCTTGTTAGAATTGGTGTGCAGTGGCCGGATGCAGCAGATGTAGCTCAGGACAGATATGCTTGGAGAATTAAACTGCGTGGTCTGGTTGGACCTCCGTAGCCCATGGCTGCTTGAGGAGGATGATGATGATGTAAATCAACTGCAGCAAATGCATAAATATATTTTGAGGATTACAACATCTCAAAGGAAGTATGACTCATCTGAACAGTTCCAGAGATCTCAAACTACTTCAACTGACAGAATGGTTTTGGGAATGCAGGTGTTTAATGCAAGGCAATGTAGTATTACAAACATTTTACAAGAGCAGGAGAGGTTCAGGATTTTTTTTCATTCAAAAACCAAACAAATTATTCAAAAAATATTATTGATATAGTGAACTCATCACTGAATAACTTAAAATTATGAATAAAATATAATTCTCTAAAGTATTAAAAAAAGTTGTTGAATAGTGGAGATTGCAATTAATGTTATATTTATTGTATTGACTGCACTGAAATGAGACAGTAGTAGTAAGGTTGCAAATTAGAGACTGAAATTGCTAATTTTGAGTAAAAACAATTTACTTATCTATATATTAGTGCACTCAGGATTACAGCATTTATATCTTTTGCAATTATCCACTTACAAGTTGAATACTAACTTTTGTGGAAGCTGATTTTGCATTGGTATCTGAATATTGTATGAAATAAAATTTCCAATCTCAATTCATATTTTTTCCTTGCTTTGCACCCGAGTTTTAGCTGCCAGATATTTCTTTTCTGTGTTCTTTCTGTTGATATTTCACCTTCTTGACAAACCTTGTCTATTGCACATTATACTGACAGGCTTCTGTCAGACTTATGTGGCAAGCTATTGCTTAAATGGTATTTAAAAAAAAGTCAATTTTGATCAACTTTATGTCACTTTGGAGAAATTGGCTTACATTACCATTTATGACTAGGAAGGATGTTACTACACCTAAAAGTGAAAAATTAGGTTTTTATCACTGCTTTGCATTTTGAAACCACTGTGCAGTGCTTAAAGTTCAGTGCCTCACTATGAATGTTTTTTTTTTTGCAAATCATTAAGTTTTTAATATAATGAAGATCCAAATGTAGAAAAATACCACAGAAAAAATTTTATACAAGGTACTAATTGATTAATAAATAAATATTTTGTGGAAAAAATTTTCGCCAACATATAGGACTCGAACCCGCATCTCTCCAGAAACATGCCAGAGTATTCTCCCAGTTGAACTAATGCCAGTTCGTCTTTTTTCCACTAATTTTAAGACTAAATTCTATCACAGAGATTTTCGGGTAAACCATTGGTGCCATCTATGATCTCGGGTGGCAACTTTAACCTTTATATATTTATTTATCAACGCCAAAAGAGCAGCAGGTAACACTGTGATTATCATCTATGTTTAAATTACTAATTGATTGCTATGTAGTTTGATAATGGTAATAATATACTTACAAGAATGTAAACATTCAATTATAGTTGTTGCATCAATATAGTAACCACCACACAACACACAAGTCAGGTGTTGGTTGAGATCTACCACTTTTATCTTCCCTGAAGGCTGCATATTTCTAATTTTCCCCTAATACATACCTGAAATTTAAATAATTTTATCATGTCAATATGTAAATATATATTTACTAGAAAAGATGTAAATCACTAACAGTTTATGAAAACTGGAGTACCAACAAAATACTAATAAATAACTTTGAGAAGATAAAGAAATCTTTGATGAAATATATAAAGTAATTAATTTTTTAAATTTCTTACAAATTTTTCATAGACAAGAACAATAGACATGTCAAAATAAGCTCACCGGACAAAAAATTAGTCACCCCTGGCTGAATGTCACCTAAGAGCACATAATGTCTCCATGCGACCGAAGAACAGCCGAAATGCTGTCTGGAATGGATGCCACCAGTGTGCGTATGTAGTGCATATCAATATTCATCCACTCTTCCAGCAGGCAAAGGCTGCAGTTCAGCCAGATTGGCCCGATGACTGGGACAGCACTTGACTCGTTGCTCAAATAGTCCCACAAATTTTCTATGGGATTCAAATCTAGGGATTTGGCGGAGCCAGTCGGGATGTTCAAAGGCTTCAGAACGCTCGTCGTGCCAATCCGACATACTTCGAACCCTGTGGACATGACAATTGCTGTCTTGGAAGACTGGGGCATCCTTCTGGTGTTCACTGTTGAGATGCTGCACAAAAGGCAACATGTAGTCGTCCAGTAGATCCATATAGTCCTGGTTCAAGTGTGACATCACCACAACCAAAGGACCCATTTCCTTGTACGTGAAACACCCCCAGAACATCACAGCGCTTCCTCCAGCTTGAACAGAACCTTGCACACAGTCCGCATGGAAGGCTTCATGCGGCTTATGATATACCCGTCACCTTGCATCATTCGAGTACAAGCAAAAATGTGACTCATCTGACCAGATCACACACTTTAATTAGAAGAACAAGAGTCAACAGTTCAGTCTTTGTGGTGCAGCACCCACTGTAGCCATGCAGCCTTGTGCAGAGCTGTTAACATGGGTCTCTTCCGCAGTAGTCTGATCCAGATATCCATGGCATGTAGTTCCCTTCGGAGTGTTCAATCGAAAACAGCTTGTTGTAGGCCTGCATTGACTGACTGGAGAAATTCCTGCCTCGTTACAAAGCGGTTTGCCCTAACAGTGTGTGACACACTGCAGCAGTCCCTATTGGTGAGCACAGTCTTTCTGCTGCAGTTCTGAAGATGATTAGTGGTGGACTGTGATGTACACTACTGCAGGAAGACCCTTTGGACAGTATATTTTGACACCTGCAAAGACAGCAACTACTTGTACCCTATGCGCTTTGGCTCAACCAAACGCAATAACACCTTTTCGCCACTCATTCACATCTTTGTCACAACCCATGTTTCACGGGGCGACTAATACACATGTGGCACCAACCATTTGTTGTCACTGTATGAACCCTGTAGCATATGGCACAGCTATTTGTAGGACGCATTTATTACTGGTGCGCCCTCTATTGCTGTCAAACGGACATAACCCTCTTACAGTGGGAGATGACTAATTTTTTGTCCAGTGAGCTTACAACTTAATTACAAATAATCTTAGCAGCTTTCAAAATTCATTTTCGAAAAGCTGAGACATACAGAAATGAACCTTATGTCACTCTAAAGAAAAAGTTTTTTTCAGAAATAAACAGGAGAAATAACATGGTCAAAACAATACTGAACATGCAGCTCTAATAATTGGATTAAGTGGGGAGTGTCCATTTCCTAGTCACCATGTTCACCAGATGTAACCCTCTCTCAATTTCTTTCTGTGGAGCTTTATCAAAAATGAAGTTTATATTCCACCACTGCCTACAACGTTAGGCAATTGAAAAGAGAGAATAAGAATTGTTATTGGGAAAAACTGATCATCACATGCTGAAAAAGTTTGGAAAACACTGATTATTTTGATGTGTGTAGAGAAACAGGGTACACATTATACTTCAAAAGAGTACAAAGAGTTTAGTTGTTCCAATAATGTAAGTTTTATTACTGCATGCCTTTTAGTTTTTTGAAATTGCTTAGATCATTGTAATCACCCCATAGTTCTTCCACCATAACTACCAAATATGGAAGCCAATCATAAGAATCTATATTGCTTAGATAAAAAAGAATTTCGATACTATGCCAACTGATAGCCATATTCAATGTTATATAACTGCAAACTTTTTATGGCAAATGGTTAAATAATGATTTTGAACAACATTTATTAAGTTTATTATTATTTTTATTTAGTTTGTTATTTAAAAATCATGGCAGTTTGAACATTTAACAACTGCAATTCTAGATGGGCCAAGGCACGATAGGCACATAATGGAGAATTCAGCTCAGGGCATTGAACATCTGGCCTAGGGGCTATGGAAAATTCATGGCGGAAAGGGGGAGGGCTACAAATAATTCTTAGTTGATTCACAAATAAAAAAAAGGAAGCTGCTAAATCACTCTTCATAATTTGCTTTGACCAAAGTACTTAAAAAGAGGAGTTTTTTTAGAGTACTATTCATGTACTAATATTGAAGTGCCATCATCATCATCATCCTAAAGCAGCCATGGACCAACCAGACAGTGCAATTTAGTTCTCCAGCAAGTCTATCCTGAGCTACATCTACTGCATCTGGCCACTGCACACCAATTCTAACAATGTCCTGTTTGACATTGTCTGCCCACCGCATCCTAGGTCTCCCCTTCTTTCTGAGACCTTTAGGCATACTGTTCATAACCCTATTCACCAATCTATAATTATCCATACGAGCAACATGGTCAAACCAGCAGAGTCTCTCTCTGCACAATATGCTGCTTAAAGGAGGTTGCAGATTCCTTTGCCTAATCTCATCATTAGTTACAAAGTTGAACCACCTAATGCCCAAGATACTGCGTAAGCATCTGGAATCAAAAGCATCTAGTTTCCTGTTATCTTGTTTACAAAGTGCCAAAGTTTCACTACCATAACTAACCCTAAAAAAAACTAAACTATTATACAGTCTAATTTTAGTCCTTAGGTGTATACGCCTATTTCTCCACACTCTCCATAGATTCTTAAAAGTCCCGGCAGCAATCCTTATTCGTCTGTTAATCTCATGCCGCACATCACCATTATCTGTTACATAGTTCTCAAGATAATTAAACTGTGATACCTGCTCAAGACTGCAACCATTCAGATTAACTCAATCACAGCCTGTCTGACCAATTTTCATCACTTTAGTTTTCTCTCTGTTTATAAACAAACCTACTCTACTACCAGTTTCATCAACAGCTCGAATGAAAGGTTCATCTCATCAACATCATTTGCCAAAAGGGCTAAATCATCAGCATAATCTAAATCAGAAATTTTCATATCTCCAGCCCATTTAAGGCCAAAATCTTTCCCTTGAAGTGAATTCCGCATAACATAATCAATAACCAAGCTAAAGAGAAAAGGAGACAAAATGCACCTTTGTCGAACACCAGAAGTAATACTAAACCAATTGCTACAAGCCTTACCAACTCTCACATACGACTCAGTGTTATTATAGAGAGCTTTCATTATACTAACTAACTTGTCAGGTATACCATATGATCTCATAATCAACCACAAAATATGATGATCAACAGAGTCCAAAGCCTTTTTGAAATCAACAAAGCTAGCAACCAAAGGTTTCTGAAACTCTAAATATTCCTCAAGAATCTGCCTAAGTGAAAATATCTGATCCACACATTCCCTACCACTTCTGAATCCACATTGCTCATCACGCAATTGACTGTCAACCAGATTCTTAAATCTATTAAGCACAATCATGGAAAGAACTTTACCTGGAACAGAGAGTAGGCAGATATCCCTATAGTTATCACAAGAACTGCGATCATGTCTTTTAAGAATAGGGATAATAATAGCTCTGGTAAAAAATTAGGAACCATGCCTTTATCATAAAAGTTATTCAGAATTTTAGTCATCCAAGTGGTAACCGAAACATTCCCAGCTCTAAGCATTTCTGTAGTAATTTCATCTACACCTGGGGATTTATGAAGTTTAAGTTTAGAAATAGCCAAAATAACTTCAGATTGTGTTACAGGGCCAACATTAAAGCCACCAATGCATCTATCATCATTGCAAACAATGGGAGTAGAACTAACCACATTGTTTAGAATATCACTGAAATGCTCAGCCCACCTAGCTATGACAGAATCCTCACCTTCTATAACCTACCATAATTCCTCACCTTCCATAACTGTTTATCCTTCAATCCCTGTATACCTGTCCGTTTTCTACCACACGAAACATTAACTATCTGGTACAGCTCTCTGCTGTTATGCTGTCTAACTGCTTCCTCGACTTTGTCAGCCAAACCATCAAGCCAAAGATTCTTATCAGCAGCTAACTGATCTTTTACACGTTTATTAAGTTCTCTGTAATGCTTTCTATTAGGACTAGTAGGGTATTGATTAAGGATATTCCTGCAGTTCTTTCTTTCCGAAATAAGCTCAAGTGCCTTATCACTCAGATAATTCTGTCTCTTCTGCTCCTTTTTTCCTAAAAGAGTACTGTTAGTGTCCAAAAAAGCCTGTTTAAAATGATCCCATTCTTCAACTTCAGTAGTAAGCAAACCATGACTGTCATAATGACGAAGTAACCTATCATGGTAAGCTTTGGCTATAACTGGATCTTTCAGAGCTTCAGTATTAAAACTAATTTTTTTAACCCTAGCACAACACTTTTTAAGATTAAGTTGCAACACACTTTTAACAAGGTAATGGTCAGATCCAATTTCAGCTCCCCTATATGCCCTGGTATTCCTAACAGAACTAGCCCATTTGCTGTTAATTAATATGTAATCAATCATATTCTTATGCAGCCCATCAGGTGAAACCCATGTGTACTTATGTATGTTGCGGTGTTTGTAATAAGTGTTAGTTATTCTGAATCCATTGAGTTTACTTACCTGTAGGAGACGTTGCCCATTACTATTGCAGCTACCAATACCAAAAGGACCTATTACTCCTGCCCAAAGGTCAGAGTCAGTACCAACTTTGGCATTGAAGTCACCAAGAACAAGGGTAATATCTCCTTTCTTGACAGAATTCAAAATATCCTGAAGTTGTTCATAAAACCTATCCTTCTCATCCTCATCGGCATCCTCAGTGGGGGCATAACAGCAGATAACATTCAAGTCTTTAATGTTTGTCTGAAATTTTGCTGTAAGAAACCTTTCATTAATGCACTCATATCCTAGAAGAGCATCACTAGCGTGTCTGCTGAGAAGCAGACCCACACCTTGGTGATGCTTATTGTCGTCCCTCCCTGAAAAGAGAAATTTAAGATTATTTTTAAGAATCTGACCTTTATCTGTCCATCTGGTCTCTTGCAAGCCAAGAATATCTAAATTATAATGGTGGAATTCTTGTGTGAGGACATCAAGAGAAAAAGCTCTGTGCAGAGTCCTCACATTCCAACTACCTATGGAGAGAAAATGGTTAGTGGGATGTTTAAAGAAACTATGTTTATTGAGAGAGGGAATGCCGACAATATCAAACAGCCCCCTAATCGCAGACATGGGGCAAAGACCCGTTCCCCCACTACTAAAGGCTGAAGCCATCTACACTGGAAGACTTCCTCCAATGTAGAATTTGATGATGCCAATAGAAGCAAAGAGTTCAAGTGCCTGCGATGACTTCTGCTCAGGATTATCCACCAGCTGATAAACATATCCTGTGAATCTATTCGCTTGGGGCTGTCAACCCACAAACAAACAGAAAACACAGCGGAAGATTTTCCCTCCACAGAAGCCCACCAGTGCAGCAAAATCAGGATCCATAATCAAGCTCAGAGCCATATATCTGTCCAGTCCAGTGGGGTTATATGGTCAGCACCAGGACCCTGTGTGGTTGACCACTCCTCAGCAGGGTAGAAAAAAAAAGAAAAGTAGCCGTAGTTGTCCAGATCAGTAGGCCACACTAATCTGGCAGCACTCCCCTTCCGTTCACTTCCACAAGAGAATATCTCTTTTGAAAGGTACTAACGGTCTGCACCACGAGAAGGCGGGGTGAGACATTAGGTGCTAGGCCTGGCCAGTTCTATGCATCATCACAGGGTATTGGTGCATAGCTCTCCTTCCAGTGACTACCTAGCTACCAGGCCACACTAATCTGGCAGCCCTCCCCTTCCGTTCACTTCCACAAGAGAGTATCTCTTTTGAAAGGTACTAACGGTCTGCACCACGGGAAGGGAAGGAAGAGCTTCATCACAGGGGATTGGTGCATAGCTCTCCTTTCAGTGACTACCTAACTACCATTTGCCAGTATACATAAAAATATTTATTTTAATTCTTTAATCAACAAACAACATGCAAGCATAATGTCTTCAGTAAATGTAAATTAAACATTAACTTTGTAGCTCTTTTTGTCAACAAAATCACCCATTAAATTTTCAGGTTGTATATTTTGCAAAAGCTCAATCTCAATTGAGAGTAGTGCAAGTGATTACAGTCATTTCTTGGTCAACAGACATTTTTTTATAGGTTTCAAGTTTGAAAAATAGCACTCCTCTTTCTGTTTGTTCCAAAGATGGTGAGATACATTCCAAAACAAATTAATATTTAGAAAACTTACCATCAACTTGTCTGCTATTAGTATATTGTTTATTTCTGCGACAGATTTCTTGTCTGCAAACTTAAGTCAAAGAAACAAAAATTCATCTCAAATGCATCTTTAAGATCTGATGGTCTTTGCTCTAAAACTAAGGTTCTTAACCTTTTCCAGGTCTCGCAACCCTTGCAATAATGAAGGAAGCCTCAAACCCACATTTACATGTTGGTTAACTTTCGAAAATAAATAAAGGGAAAAAATATATGAATGCTTGTCTCTCTCTCCCCTTGGATGTTCAGGTACTCAAGAACCCCTGTCCTAGAGGGCACTTCCTATCCACTAGGAAATTGACCATTTATTCACTGTGACATTTGCTGCCTGCCATTTGCCATCTCATTGATAGGATAGATTGTGTGCAAAATTCATCACTGGCACTCAAATCCAATATAGTATCCATGTCAACTTCATTTTAAAAAAATCAGTTTCTCAGTCTTTTGCATTATGTAGTCTGCCTGCAATCAAGATTTTTTTGCCATGGACTCAAACACACAAAATTCATTGCATATATCATACAAGTATTCTCATGAGTATTCTAAAAAGGCCATCATACATTCTCATGACAGTGTCATGAATTTGTTCAATGTCAGCCTCCTGTGGAACTTTATTCAAAAAAAAAAGTTTTTTTTGAGTATAGCAATCCAAATGCTATACACCAAAGAGCCAAAACATTATGACCACCTGCCTAATATGATGTTGATCCTCTATGTGCCACCAAAACAGCTCTTACCTGGTGAGGCATGGACACTACAATATTTCTAAAGGTGTCTTGTGGTATCTGGTATCAGCACATTACTAGCAGATCCTTTAAAACTCTTGTAATTTATGTGGTTGAGCTGCTGCAAATCAGATATGCTGTTCCAATACAAACCACAAATGCTCGATTGATGTCTGGGGAATTTGGAGGCCAGGGCAATACCTGGAAGTCTTCCTCATGTTCTGCGAACCATTCTCAAACAATCCAGGCAGTGTGGCATGGAGCATTATCCTGCTGAAAGAAGGTACTATTAGAGGGGAATACCATTGCCATGAAAGGATGTAACTGGTCTGCAATGATGTTTAGGTAGGTAGCAGATATCATAGTTTCTTGCACATGAATGACTGGATTAAGGGTTTTCCAACAGAATATTGCCCAAAGCATTACACTTCCTCCACTGGCTCATTTTCGTCCCAAGGTATATCCTGGTGCCAACACTTCCCCAGGTAAATGATGCACACGTAGCTGCCTGTCCATATGGGGCAACAGGAAGCGACATTAATCAGACCAGATGACCTTCTTCCAATCATTCAAGGACCAGTTTTGATGCTCGCATGTCCATTATAGGCACTTTCAACAGTGAACCGAGGTTAGCATGGGCACTCGGAGTGGCATGCAGCTATGCAACCCCATTTTCAGCAGAGTTTGATGTACTGTGTGTTGTGACACATTACTCCCATTACCAGCATTCAAATTATGGGTGAGTTGCACCACTGTATCACTTCAACTGGTTCATACCATATATAATTACCATATGGGATAACCTTCCCTCACCTCTAGCATCGATGAGCCATGGTTGGCCCACACCTTGCTGGTAATTCGTGATTTTTCCGTCCTCAGACCACTCTTTGAAGGTACTAACCTTGGCTGACCGTGAGCACCCCCCACAAGCCTTACCAGCTTGAAAATGCTCTGACCCAGTCATCTGGCCATTACAATTTGGGCTTTGTCATCTGAAGAACAAGAATAACACTGATTAACAGATCTCAGTATCAGGTGTTATTTATACCGTCTCATGACCTTCATACGCACAGTCATTTACCTGCAGTGGCTTCGATTTGCATAAAGATGTGCTGGTCATAATGTTCTGGCTCTTGGATGTATATCAAAACTCTCTTGAACAGATCAAACTTCTTAGTCAATAATTTTGCCTTGTGAACAATTGCTGGTAGTTGATGATAACATTTAGTTATATCAAAGTTTGATGAATTGCAGAGTAGTTCACATAAAGGGCTTTTATACCATCAATCCACACTGACCATTTTCTTCCTGATACACTTTATATAACAAAATATTTTTCTTTGCGTTCTCCACCAATCTCACCCAGGCTGAACTCTAGGGTAAAGCTGAGAAAAATTTCTGTAGGCAAAAATTTACGACTATAAATTCCAAAAAGAGTTGACTGCTGTAGGATGATATTCCACATCATCTGATCCAACCAAAAACCAAACTACAAAGAGTAAATGGCCAAACTGTTAATTTCATGAAATCTAGCTTCCACTCCTGAATAAATGCCACTCATATTGCTAGCATTAACATATGACTGTGATGTATAGTTTGTAATACCATGTCATGAAATTTCAGATTCCCCTGAAAAAAAAAAGCTTAAATATTAATTTCCATTATATTCAATGGGAATGAAATGATGAAATCTCTTAACCACACTTCCTTCCATCCAGTGATAGATGTAATAAAACTCTATATAGGTAAAACAGCAGAAATAAAGCAGTGCAATCCAACATTAATGGTAATAATGGCATATCAGAATCTGTGGTAACAAGAGTTTACAAGATGGATGTCAAAAGGGCATAAAGATTATTTGTCTATATTTTTGAGGTACATAGATATCTCCTTAATACAGAATGAACATTTCTACTTAGCTATAGAATGAAATTCCTTATGAGAGAGAATAACAATATATTAGGTTTGTAGGCAAAGGTGACCATCATGCAAAGAGAGTTGTTACGTATTTGATGCTTTTTACAGTTCATTGGTTGATTTTAGGTGCACAGATAGCGCTAACCAAAAAGATCAGTAGCTTTGATATTGTAGTCTGAGTGCACAGAACTGTTCTAAGTTGGTAGTCTAATTTACCTGATCAAATCACCTTATCTTACCTATTTCCTGACTTGTGCTGCCAATTTTTACAAGACTAGATTAGTGGCTAGTTACTGGAGCTTATGCAGACATCAGAAAATATATTATACTTTATATTTTCTTTTTTACTGAGAGTATGCTTATTGTAGCATTTTAAAGTATTTAGTTAAAGAAGGTTTTATGCATTACCATTTTGTTGCTGGATGTATCTGCTATGGTCCGACGAGTTTCGTGATCCAGTAATTTCATCACATCTTTGGTAGGAGATCATAATTAACAGTAGAAAAACGATTTGCATAAAAGTATCAAAACAATATAACTGTAGATGAAATTTATTGTTCATTATGCTGCTTTTGCTTGAGCACCCTACTTCCCACTTGACATGGTGTCCAAAGTAAGAGCACGAAATCCAAGTCGTGGAATTCAAATGCTTTTCAGCACTCTATGCTACCAAAAGTATTATTGGTTTGGTAGCATAGGTTAAGTATTATTTCCTTCACTAAATCTTAGGCAAATAAATCATCAGCATCCCTTGTCACCTTCTCAAATTCTACTGAGCCATCACTTGCCGGCAAGAACATCGAAGATTAAACTTGTCACTTGCAAGCATCCCAAAAGTTCCTCTGACTACCCATCCTCTGTGACACTGTATGAAAATCTCTCCTTAATAACTTTTGATACTTGATAGCATAGAACATTGTCAAAGTGCTTAAAAAATATTTAACAGTGTCATAGAGAATTAAATATCTCAATTTAATTTTACTTACTGCACTGTGAACCTCTACTGTAATTTTTACATACTTAGCTAACAAAACTTTATCTAGTAAAGTTATGAGAGAGGGTATAAGTCCACTCTTTAAAACAAATTGACAAGTCACTGATGTACTCAGTCTAAACACTTTTCAATATGCATCTTCAGAGTTCTTTTCTAGTCAGTCTCGATGTTATGACTTGCTCCCAATGTTAGCAACACTTGAAGTTCCTGCAATTGGCATTGTTCGAATGTATTGAAGATAATCTTTGCCATTTCAATGAGATGTCAGTCAGACAATTTTTTATGTTGTTTCACAAATTGTTGGATAAATCGTTAAACTGGTTTTTGAATGTTTCCATCTAATCTCTCATTCTCGATAAAAATCTTTGCTGCTGTTAACATGCAGATTGCTGACTAAACAATTATTCTTTATCTTTATATCCAATTGCTAAAATATTAAAATCTTATTAAAAACACATGATATTTACAAAAGGACAGACCCATTGCAACTGGACTGTAGAACTCATGACAATAGTCTACAATAATATTACACTCTCCATGTGGTGCAGTAGTCTGTTTCCCAGTGAGAGGGATAACAGGGTACTCAGGTCGATTATTTTTCAACTGCTACATCTAAAGCCGGACAGTTATCCCACTAATCAATGCCATTTCATAACAATATATAAGTTTCAACTTGGAGGCCTATGATACGAGTGTGTCTGAGGTCTACAAAGAACATTATGGGTTTTAATATTTTATAAAGCACTCCTAGGCTATTAACAATGGTGCTTAGTTTTTTGTGCTAGCATTCGGTTAATTTTTGAATTATTTGCAATAGTAATAAACATTAATATTTTTCACATTCAGTACCAGCGATTGTTGCCATAAATAGTAATGATATTAAATATCTATCTAATTCTGCTATTATAGATAATACTGAAATATCATACTTGGACACAGGTTGCAATCCCTCAAAAGTCACATACTACCAACATAAAGCCTCTCTTCATGAATAATTATAGGATTCATACCTCTAAAATTAGAAGTTATAAAAATATTCAGGGCTGAAACGGTTAAATCTTCTTTAACCCTTTCATTTCAACCCTGAATTTTTTTCTTCAGCATTATTTTTTGCCCATTTTCTACCACACAAAATATTAACTATATTCAACTTGGAGGCATATCATATGAGAGTGCCTAAGGTCTACAGACTTGAATTCAGCCCTGAATCCTAGTATAAGAATTCCCACAGAAGACAATTAAAATATGTATAATAAACAATATTTAATAACTTGTAACAAATCATACAACACATGAATGCCTGTAACATCCTGGGAAAGAAGTTGAACAAATGCAATCTTTAGAGGGTAATCTCACCTGCAAACAGCTCCCACATCAAGATGGGGTTCTAAACAATGTGGTTAGTTCTACTCCCATTGTTTGCAATGATGATGCATTACTGGCTTTAATGATGGCCCTATAACACAGTGTGAAGTTATTTTGACTGTTTCTAAACTTAAACTATCTAAATCCCCAGGGACAGATGAAATTACTACAGAAATGCTTAGAGTTGGGAATGTTTCAGTTACAACAAGGATGACTGAAATTTTGACTATCTTTTATGATAAAGGCATGATTCTTAGGGATTTTATCAGTTATTATTATCCCTATTTTTAAAAACGGTGATCGCAGATAGCTATAGGGGTATCAGCATACTTTCTGTTGCAGGTAAAGTTCTTTGCATGATTGTGCTTAATAAAATTAAGAATCTGGTTGATGAGCAATTGCGTGATGAGCAATGTGGATTCAGAAGTGGAAGGAGATGTGTAGGTCAGATTTTTTCACTTAGGCTGATTCTTGAAAAATGTTTAAGAGTTTCAGAAACCTTTGGTTACTAGTTGCGTTGATTTAAAAAAGGCTTTTGACTCTGTTAATCACCATAATTTGTGGTTGATTGCAAAATCGTATGGCATATCAGACAAGTTAGTTAACATAACGAAAGCTCTGTATAATAACATTGAATGGTGCGTGAGAGTTGTAAGGCTTGTAGCAATTGGTTCTGGTGTTCAACAAGGGTGGATTTTGTCTCCTTTTCTCTTTAGTTTAGTTATTGATTATGTTATGCAAAATTCACTGCAAAGGAAAGATTTTCGGCAGAAATGGTCTAGAGATCTGAAAATTTCTAATTTAGATTATTATGCTGAAGATTTAGCCCTTTTGACAAATGATGTTGATGAGATGAACTCTTTCATTCAAGCTGTTGATGAGGCTGATAGTAGAGTAGGTTTGGTTATAGACCAGGCATGTCCAACCCACGGACCAGGACAGCTAGTAATGCAGCCCACAAAATCGTAAAGTTTACGACATAAGCTTTCAACATAATTATGTGATTTTCAGTGAGTTTTTGATATCCCACTAGTTTTATGTTGCCTTTTTTTATTTTTATAATAAAAAACATAAGGAAATAAATAAAGTTTTATTATTCATATACATAACTATATTATATATTTTATGTGCGAAAACAATTCATCTTCACTCAATGTGGCCCAGGGAAATCAAATGATTGGACACACCTGTTATAGACAGAGAGAAAATTAAAGTAATGAAAATTGGTCAGGTAGATGCTGCTTCAGTTGCTTTGAATGGCTGCACTCTTGAGCAAGTGTCTCAGTTTAATTATCTTGGGAGTTATGTAACAGATACCGGTGATGTGCAGCATGAAATTAACAGACAAATACAAATTGCTGCCGGGACTTTTAAGAATCTATGGAGTGTTAAGAAATAGGTGTATACACCTAAAGACTAAAATTAGATTGTATAATAGTTTGGTTCTTTCTAGGGTTAGTTATGGTAGTGAAACATAAAAGCTTTGTAAAGAAGATGACAGGAAACTTGATGCTATTAATTTTAGATGCTTACGCAGTATCTTGGCATTAGGTGTTCAACTTTGTAAGTAATGATGAGGTTATTGCAACAGAGTCAGCAACCTTCTTTGAGCAGCATATTGTGCAGAAAGAGATTCGGTTGGTTTGCTCATGTTGCCTGTATGGATAATTATAGATTAGCAAATAGGGTTATGAACAGTGTGCCTAAAGGCCTCAGAAAGAGAGGGAGACCTAGGATTCAGTGGACAGACGATGTCAAACAGGACCTTGTTAGATTTGGTGTGCAATGGCCAGATGCAGCAGATGTAGCTCAGGACATATGCTTGGAAAATTAAATTGCAGTGAATTTTGCATAACAAAAGTCTGGTTGGACCTCCGTAGCCCATAGCTGCTTGAAGATGAGGATGATTATCATTTCTGTTGTTAATAAGATTAAAGGCTTGTTACAAAGCAGTTCAATATTCATTTTTACACTTGTATTACACACAGTTTTGAAAATACAGACACGTGTTAAATGATATTGTTATTAACAGTGTTATGTAAAAGCAGATGAGAAAACTGGATTAAAAATATTATTTATTAGTTGAACGTACTTGTCGCTGCCTGGGTGCCACTTTAAACCTGTATATTCTTATTTTCTCTGCACTAAAGGTAAATTTTGTAAGACCCCCCCCCCCCCCGACACTTTAGCACAGATTTTCAATGGAAAGAAATTTGCCTGGATAGTTGTTGATGTCGCATCTCTCCAGATTCATGCCAGAGTGCGCTAACCATTGCACCACGCGTCGGACAATGAATATTTTCAGAATATGACCTTATAAATCTTCGTTCCTGAGACGTGAATTTTTTTCAGAATCTATTACTGTTCTTAACAGGGAATACTGTGAATTCACCATGGCTTAGTTTCTGCACAAGCTATAGAGATTTTATTTCCATTACCACTGATTTTGCCACCCTATGGCTCCCATGATATTAGTTCGCACATTCCAAATTTCCTGCACAGGGTCCCCCATGATTGGTTTAGAAAAGGTTCCCACTTGGCCCATGGCTTCATTTCTACACAAATAGTGACAGCTTGTGTCTCACTTTTAATCTGCATATTCTGTTGTTTCCTGCACTAAAAGTTATTTAGCATCCCTCCCCAACCCCGACATTTTATCACAGTTTGAGCACAAAGAATTTCCCAGTGTTGCAAAGGCCACTGCTGACTCGGCATATGCTCTCAGAGCCTGTCGCAAACAATCGAGATATTTATTTTATCAGATTTTGGCATTCTGTAATACTCGACGTACTTCACTGAAAGGTTCCAAGTTTCGTAAGCGGGTTCCCCCTGCTTGACCCATGTTTGATTAGAAAATCAGGGCCTTAGCTGCAATGGAGTGCTTCAATAATGCATTGGGGAATCTGGCAATGAAGCAGATTTGCAGCAGAAGATTTAAATGCTATTTTAACTCTTTATGTTAACAGTTAGGGAGAAGTAAATGGCAACAATAAATTTGACAGCAATTCTTGTTTCCCGTAGGAATAGCATGGTAAATATTTTTGCTTCTAGCAAGCCCATCTTTTGGACTTTCGACCTGAAATTTGGCACTGCAATCCAAACCACAACCTGAAACATTCTCTGAAAATTTGGAGCGTGTATGTTGATTTCCCGATGAGTTATGGCTGCCACAGACAGACAGACAGACACACACCTTCTTTTATTATATAGATTATATTTATAAATTATTTGTTAGCAGTATTTATAATATTAATCATTTTACAATATTCAAAATGTAGCTCGTTTACCAACAATGTGTTTGTTTCTTCCAGTTGCCATGTTTGACAATTGTTTTCTCCTAACTGATAACTGTGGCACTTCTTACTCATCTATCAGCAGCAAAGATGGCAATTACAACCATGAGGTTATGCAGAAGAAATTCTGCTGTAGAAATTATACCATCTGAAAGCATTCACCACTGGAAGGACTGAAAGGTTTAAGCAACTGTCTACCACCACTGACACACTTGACCAATTTATGATGAATATGAATATTTACTATCACCAAGGGTTGGGGTTTGCTCAGTCAGTAGCTTACCAGGTTTGTAATCTGTAATTCCCAAGTCACAGTCCCACCCCATTAATATTTATCTCTGCCAAACCCCTACTCTGACTTCACTCAGAATAAGAAACTGATGTTCTTGGAAAGGCCATTGGATGCGGGCATAATCCATTGGATGCGGGCATAAAACCCCATATGCAGGCGAGTCATATCTTGTGCACATTAAAGAACATAGTAGATGCCTTTGATAGGAAGTTTATCTCTTAATAGTTTCCAGTGGGTCCCCTTCCCTGCAATCTTCTGATGATCCCTTGGGATACTTATAACTGGTCATTTAGCCAATGGTGTGCAAACAATGCCACTCAAGAGATAAAACAGCCCAACGAAACATATTATCATTCATAATATGAAAGTTGTTCAGGACTCTTCTCTATCCTTTTCTACTATCAAGAATTTTCCAATATTATGGTATGTTTAAAAAATTGTAAAATTTTTGCTAGTAGATAACTATTGAATTAGCATTATTGATAGCATAAATTTTGTAATGAAGTTGTTTATTATTCATATACAATATTATATACATAAAATATTTTAAGATATCATAAAAAGTTCTGTGTTTCAGAATTTTTTTAAAGTACTTTGATAAGTGGGTTCAAAGAGATAAAATGACTAGATGGTCTGCTTTCAAGCATAACAACTTTGATTACTGTGTTATTATCTATGCATCATTGTAAAAATTGCACTGCTTTACTCTATATTTCATGTGACACTACTCCTCAAGTTATTAAATCTTTAAAGATTAATATTGAATTAGAGCTAAGCATACATGTAAATGGTGATTTTATTCATACAAACTTGTATAACCATATGCTTTCTAGTCCAGGTAAATTGTGCAAATAGTCGGAATTAAAAAACGTTTTGAATTTTACTTCTTTAACAAAAAAACTGATAAAATAATTGAAGGTCATGTTCAAAAGCCATTAATATTTTATGATCTTATGTTGAAAATGACATCGAACTAGAAGAGTATAATCTGTTGCTGCACTTTATTTTGGAACAACTCAACCTGTTTTGTTCTCTTTGTAACATATATAATTCATATTTGATTATCTGTTTACAACATTTATATAAATTTCCCAAGTTATTACAAACTCTGGTGTAATAAATAACTGCAACAAATACTTTTAAAAAATATATCAACAAAACTGAATATTCATGAAAAATTTGTAAATTTGCTTGTGGATGAAATCCATGCAAAAATGGCATTTCATATAAGGGAAGAAGTATTTCTACTACTGAAAATGATTTCTTTTTCAATCTTTGGTGATGTGAGTTAAATATCTGCAAATAAAATATGCTTTTAAAAATAACTGAATTCTTGATTTTAATATTCTACACACACTAGTCACTGAATTAGAAACCTTCATTCAATACCGAGTTGAAACTCCTTTAGTCCAAATTACAGCATTTGGACTAAAGGTCCAAATAACCAAACAACATCCAAACCAATCCAAACCACATAGGTACAGCACCTATGTGGTCTGGCACATTCCACAAGGTGTTGGAGTGCCTTTACATCTCCAGCATACCAGGCATCCACCAGTCCTTTAACTAGCTCAGATTTGACAGAAGAAGTCTTTGCTCTCAGATCTGGTTTTCTAACATGTCCCATACATTCTCAATGGAGTACAGATCCCGGCTTTGTGGTGGCCAGGGAAGATGATGGAAGTCGCTGTCATGCTCACTAAACCACTGCTGAACACATCTTGCATGATGGACAGTAGCACTGTCATCCATTAAACGGCCATCACCTACTGGATAAAAATTTCAACATTGCAGGATGGAATTCATCAGCAACAATGTTCAGATAATCCTTGGAGGACACCCGACCTTCCAGCAATAACAGGGGACCCATTCCCTAGCAACAGAACGAGCCCCACACCACGACACTGCCTCCAGAATATTGAGTTGTGTTTACAAGGCAAGGTGGTCCATTGCTTCATGGGGTTCCCACCAAACTCTCTGCCTACTGTTAGTACAGAACAAAGTGTACCGCAACTCGTTGGACCACGACTTTTTTTCCAGTCTTCCAGTGTCCAGTCATGGTGTTCCTGACACCACTATAGACGAACTTCCCAATTCTTTGCAGAAATCAGTGGTTTCCATATAGGCATGTGACTGCTAAAACCAATCCTCTTCAATTCCCTGCACATAGTTCACTGAGATATGGGTCAGAAACAGTTTTCATTGAATGCTTCAGTCAATTGTTGCACACAGGAAGTCCTATTTCTCCGTACAAGCCTTCTCAGACGATGTCAATCTCATTCCTGACAAATTGTTGTCGCATCACACTTACATCTCTTAGACAAGCAATGTGGGTTATTTTTCCACTGATTAAAAACCTGAGATATATCACCTTTTGTGAAACCAGTCAGCTCTGCTGTTTTTAAAATTGTCATTCCAGCCAGATGGGCACCCACAATAAGCCCTTTATCAAACTCCGAAGGATCCTTTGTTTTTCCCATTGTGATCAACATTACTGATGATTACTGAAGAGCAGTAGTCTTAAATAATTGCCTAGATCATGTGGTGATGCATGTGACCATGTATTTTGCATATAAGCTGCGCAAATGACGTTTATGTACATCTGCATAGTTTCTAATTCAGTGGCAGGTGTATATATAACCAATAAAATAAATTGCATTTTAAAAATGTTAATCATACAATGAAGATAAATCGCATTTTGAAGTATATTTTAAAGTGGATAAAAAAGAAAATCTAAAATGTACTTAAAACATTCTGGAAACTTTCTCAACATAATGTAATTATATTAATTATATAATAAATAAAAATCCCCCCCTCAAGCAGCTGCTTGCCACAGAGGTCTGATAGGAGCCTGTCAGTTTATATGCCATAGTAGAAGGTCTGAGAGGATGGCAGGCCCCCAGCAGAAAAACGACACAAACAGCCATGCCTTACCCGGGGCTCGAACCCAGGTCCCTTAGATCAGTAGCCAAGCGTGCTAACCACTCGGCCATGGGACGGCTAAAATTATATAAGGCAATTAGAAAAATGATAATATACTTGGTAAATTTTAATGAATATAACAAATATAGAAGCATTTTACAACATAATAAAACTGCCTTCACCAATGCTAAAATTTAGTGTAAAGCAATATTTTTTCTTCTTCTGAGAAAATTCCCAAATTAGCTTGTAATTCTCACTACAAATTAATATATCTCCTTTTCTGAAAAAAAAAATTGTTTCGGACTTTCAAAGAGGCAGGAAAAAAAAAATCAAAGCAAAACCTTCAATTTATGCATTGGAAAGCATAAGGTTTCAGTGCATTGGTAGGATCCCATTTCTGACGTCATATTTCTTAGTTCCAGGCCGCCTTCATCAAGGTCTTGGTTAGAGGACCAACACTGTACAGTATATAAGAATGTAATATTTATTTCAGCTTACTCTTCTGCAAGTCTACTACAAAAAACACGTAGAAAAGGATTTTTAACCTGTAGAGAGTAGTGTTTAAAATAAAACTTGATGGCATAGTGGTTGCTATTATGCTGGGAGTAATTTTAGGGTTCAAGTTCATCAACGAATAATGACAACTTCTGGAAACTCTAAGAGAGGATGCAGAGAAACAGTGACAGCACAATACTAGCCAGCTTATTCCAAGACCACTGAGCATAAGTTAAAGGGCCTTCTATTACTTAACATATAAATCTCATGAGCCATTATATTTGACAAGGTTTGGGAGAACTGCAGCCTACATTGCAAAGAGCAAAATACACAATTAAAAAAGACCTTTTTGCTCATTAATCAGTCTAAAAAATCTCTAAATTTAATAAGTATAGAAATATTACTGTTGTTTGAAGAATAAAGTTAAAATTTTTATTACTCAACGATAGAGAATTTTAAAGTTATTTTAAAGAGCAAAACATTCTACCATAATTTTTTCCTACAGATTATCCTTAACTGCACTAGTATATGAGCATCATACATTTAATACTGGTATTATATGCAATTTTAAGCTGTGCGAAGTATAAAGAGAATAAAAGTTCTAGTAATAAACATTACTTTAAAAATTAAGTTTTTAAAACATAATTTTTGTGAAATAAGCCTGACTACTAGCTGGATTCCTACAGACTGTTCATTTTCCATTCAGATGTGAAGATAGTTGTTTTGATTAGCTTTTATGTTTATTGGTATTTAGTGTGATATAATCAGTAATATTTTTAAACATATATGAGTAAATAATATAAATAAAAATAAATAAATACCCCCTCAAGCAGCTGCTTGCCACAGAGGTCTGACAGGAGCCTGTCAGTTTATATGCCATAGTAGAAGGTCTGAGAGGATGGCAGGCCCTCAGCAGAAAAACAACACAAACAGCCATGCCTTACCCGGGGCTCGAACCCAGGTCCCTTAGATCAATAGCCAAGCGCGCTAACCACTCGGCCATGGGACATAGCTGTTAACAATAACATATAACTGTCAGATACACTTTTTCCTTTTATGGTGACATATTTCTCAACTGAAAGAAAAAAACATAGTTTTACAGCTTTAGTATTATACAAGTTTTACATATATTAAAAAAATACCTCTCAAGCATATGCTTGCCACAGAGGTCTGACAGAAGCCTGTCAGTTTATTTGCCATAGTAGGAGGTTTGTGAGGGTGGCAGAACCTCAGCAGAAAAACAATACAAATATCCATGCCTTACCTGAGGCTTGAACACAGGTCCCTTTGATCAGTAATAAAATAATTGTTAATTTTATGAAAGTTTCAGTCCTAATTTTTAATTAATATTAAATTTATTCAGAACATTTTCTGCAGTGATGCTTGGAATAATCACTATCAACAAACCACGACTTAAAAATTTCCCATGGTTAAATCTGTAATTACCAAGGGTCTTATAAATTTCAAAATTTATAAAAATAGATGGTGGGCACCACAGGCTTTCCTAAGGGCAGCTTTGAAACAAACTTATAAGGGAGAATAAACTATAAAGTTTATGCCTCTCCTACTTGCAACACCAGCAAAACAATTCCAATATATTACTCTCTTCTTTTTATCCCACATTTAAATAAAACTATTGATTTCACTCTGTCATCCATCCATTTATGCAACTTTTTGCTTTAATGAATAAATGGGAATATCTTTTTGAATTTAACAGGCACTAATGACATATTATGATTTGCATCTTCTGAAATTTCCATTAATGGCTGCTGAAATTGAAAAGCGACAAAACTTTAAGTGAACATTAAAACAGTCTTTCATGATAGAAATCTGATACTTAGGTGGTAGAATGTAATGGTCAAGAGTAGTGCCATTTCTAACTCATTTGGTGCCCTGGACAAGAAAATTATTTGGCACCCTTCAAATTTAATGGATGTGAAAAAAAATTATACATACACAAGTTTAAATTTAGTTTGTTTCAATAAAATCATACATTGTTGACAAAATATTTTCATAAAATATGTTAATAAAAAATTCATTGTAAATAATTGGAAGATAATAAATAATCATTCAAACTGGAAAAAGGGCTAAATTATGAACATAGTGATCATGATTTTATTTTTAATACATTTTACAAGTTTCAAATAGGAGTACTATACAACTTGAATTTTTACTGTGGAATCTAGTAAAGGAAAAAAATTACAGTGTTTATTATTTGATCCTGGTGGCCAAGTTAATAGTGCATTTGGCTACTGATCAAAGGGGCAAAAGGACCTAAGTTAGTTTTGGGAAAGGCATGGATGTTTGTGTTACTCTTTCTGCTTAAGTCTCATTCCTCACAGATCATCTCTATAGTGTACTAAACTGATAGGCTCCTGTCAAATCTCTGTGGCAAGCAGCTGGCTTGGTTTTTTTTTAATTATTGTGATACCCTTTTGCCATTGGCACCCTGGGTGATGGCCCCATCTGCTCTTGCTTTGGCATGGCACTGAGAGGCTTATATTGTCAGCTGCAACTTGCCCCCTTTCCACCAGCTGTTTAGCCCTTTTAGGTCAAAATTTTTTAACTAGCATTTAAACAGCTAGACTGAATCAAAGTTACAACCTCAAAGATTAAAAATAGTTGTCTTATATGAAATAATTTTGTTCTGTTATTCTTTAGAGTGTAAAATCAAGGATCTTTATTTAGCAGTAGGCACTTATCAAAATAATTTTCTCTTATGAGATTATTTTGTTCTGGTAGTTTTTAAAAGGTGAAACTAAGGTTCCTTGTTTAGTTGTATACACTGCTTAATTGCCTCAGATGAGTTCATTCTGATAGTTAAGTGTGGAAAGGAAGTTACATATTTAGTTATGTGTGATTTTTACTACTATGCTTAGTTAAGCTCTTTAAGTTATATTTTATAGTATTATTGTTAGAATTGGTGGAGTTTACTTTTGGTTGTAATTTATGACGTTTATATGATCATTTTCTTTAAGTAGATTACTTAAATTATTTTTTTTCCATGGCAGATTCATGATTATTGCAAAAGCAAACCTTTTTTCATTAATGCTACTAGTTGGTTTTATATCGTTGAAAATTCCAGTACTTTCTTTTACCAAGAACAAAATTTATCTACCTAAACTTTGCTTTAAAATTATTACTGCAGTTCTATACTCAATTTCACCAAACTTGGAACCTATGTAAAAACAGTTCTTTGCTTATTGGCTAAAGACCTCTTCACTACTTAAAAATGTACTTTTTTGAGTAAAAAATAATTCAAATTTCTCTGATATATTGGTTTCAACAAAGCAATGGTCATGAAATATAGATTTATACTACTTTATTTGGTTGCTAGATGATGCACTTCAACTCTGTTAACATTTAATACTAATAATCAGGAGCTTTATGAATTTCAACAACAAACTGAAACTAAAAGCACCAACTCTCAAAGAAGACAAGATACCTACAATTGTGTGCACAGCCAAAACAGCAGACAAGGGAAGCTCATTATAAATTAAGTTCTTTGATTTTAATCAAATGTTGAGGAAATGCCAATGAGGGAAGAATTGCAAATCGGGTCTCTAAAAATTCCACATCTACAATCTGATTCATCAGATATTCTGTACTCCAGGTAAACAATAGCAATGGACAGTAACAAAAATGTGATCAATTTATCTAGACAGCTATCAGGAAAAGAGTCAAGAATTATTCATGACAAGTAAACAGTTGAATTTAAACAAACTATTAATAATGATAAACTCATATCCTGAATTACGTGAATTCAGTCTAACATTATATATAGCTCTAGATTTTCCACTTAAAAACGAAAAGTTGCTTTAACTGAACACTATGAATTAATAATATGGAGACAAAATTATGGCAAATTAAAGCACTTGTGGAAGTAAGAGAAATATTTACTATTAAAGCCTTTAAGCAGCATGTTGTGCAGAGAGAGACTCCGCTGGTTTGGCCATGTTGCCCATATGGATAATTATAGATTGGCGATTGGATAATTATAGATTAATTATAAAGGCCTCAGAAAGAGGGGGAGCCCTAAGACATGGTGAAAAACTAACAGAAGTGCCGAACCTTATTCTGAAGTAATAAAACTAGGTCATGCTATTATATAAAAAGCAATTTAATTTTCATTAACTTTATAAACCTTTTAAAAAGGGAATTTAGTAAAATATAATAAAAAAAAATACAGAAGAAAATGAAAAGTTATGACAAGCTCTTTGAGAATTGTAGTCTTCTAGCACTTTAAAGAATAATGAGTGCTGTGCACCTTCGTTAATAAACTATATAGTTTTAAGAACTATATAGTTTATTAACGAAGAAGTTATATCCCATCCCCTAGCAGTAAGTTGCACTCTCTGATAATATGGTCACAGAGTTCATAAACTACTGAATATGCAAATCAATCTTTTTGGATAAGGTTCTATCTCATTTGGCATATAATTTTTTTCTACTGCAGATGTTTTAATTTTTGGAAGAATTTTTTAAATTAATTATAAATACATTACCCTAAAAGATTTCATGAAAATCTGTAAGATAGTATTCTCATTGCTGCTGCTAATGGTAACCTAATAGTAATCAATTTGAAAGGGCTGAAAAAATTATCAATTTTCTAAACTCAATGAATTGTTACAAAAACAATGATAAATATATTATAAGTAATCTCATACACTACACCTCTCCAATTATAATAGCCAATGCTTTCAAGTTATGCAAGTCATTTATAAACTAAAGAAGTATGATCAATACTGCACAAAAGCCAATCATGTACAGTAAGTTTCAAATTTCCAATGCACAACTTTACTGCATACAATCAATTATATGCAATCATTTTCCAAAAACATGAACCTTTAGTAAACAGTTTTAAGTACTTTTTCGTAGATTCGGAATGCACAACAAAAATAATATATGAGTGTATGTCAAAAAATATTTGAACAGATCAATTTTTCTTAATTTTAGTTAAGGCAGAAAACAACCGAACTTACTTGCAAGCATTACTGTAACAACAGAAGTCCTTAATGTAATATAGCACTTGTTTTTGAATTAGGCCTAAGTATAAAAGCATCAACAACTCTGTCCACAGAAGCAATCTCGAACGATTCATCTATGCAAACGTCTATATGCTGGACATGTAGTAGACAACGGAAACCATAGATTTAGATTTCAGGTTAGCACAAACTTCACATAAATTTTTAAAGTCAGTAGTTGAAAGCATCCCGTTTTAAATATTTGAGTTATATGAAGTATGCTAGCTTACAGAAAGTTGAAATATAGCTTATAAAATATTATGGTATAAGTTTTTAACATAAAACAAAGTAAAGTTAACTGAATCACACACCGCCATAATACCATCTACCCGCTAAACGCCGTTCAAAGATCACGTGATGCGAGGCCCGGATGACAACTGTTGGCGTCAGATGTCCCAGTGATCGTTGGACACAACTTGTCGTTACAGCCTTACTTTAGACTAGTAGGAGGTATTTGCAGAATAAACAAGAGGCCAAATTGCTCAGGCGGCAATCCAAATGTAATTATAAACAATATTTCATATTCGTCGGTTGCGAAAAAAATCAAAAAGGAAGAGAAAAAATATGCTCTCGTTATTAGGGAAGTGGGTAGAGTGAGAGGGACACAACGAAGCTGCAGCCAGGGCCCTCTAAAGATTTCAGGGTCCCTAGGCACAGGGGAGGGGGACAGGAGTCACAATGTTCTGTAACATTATTCTTACTTCTAAATGTGTTGTTTCTCTTCGTCCTGTGATATTACACAGTTCTCGACACTTTTACAAATATTCCAGATTGTTCTAAATGGTCTGTAAATGGTAGCTAGGTAGTCACTGGAAGGAGAGCTATGCACCAATCCCCTGTGATGATGCATAGAACCGGCCAGGCCTAGCACCTAATGTCAGACCCCCCCCCCCTTCTCGTGGTGCAGACCGTTAGTACCCATGGAGGTAGGAAGATAAGTAGTCGCCCTAACGTGCTTTCCCTGTGGAAGGAAAATGATGCTTACGCAGCATTGCGGTAGCCATGTTGTTGCATTCAAAACAAATCGACAGCCGCTGCAATCAAGCCTACTTACACTCAGTTTTACTGTGCGATTCGTGCAGCCCTAAGCTGAACAGGCTGCCAAAATACAAATGTCGACAAAAATTAGTATAGGTGAGTAACTACTGATCAATGTTTTGAATAGAACAACATGGCTGCCGTAGCATCATTTTCAAGTGCTTAGGGCTCCTCCTCTTATCTTCCTACCTCCATGTTAGAAACCTTTCAAAAGAGATACTCTCTTGTGGAAGTGAACGGAAGAGGAGGGCTGCCAGATTAGTGTGGCCTGGTAGCTAGGTAGTCACTGGAAGGAGAGCTATGCACCAATATCCTGTGATGATGCATAAACCGGCCAGGCCTAGCACCTAATGTCCGATCCCGCCTTCTCGTGGTGCAGACCGTCAGTACCTTTCAAAAGAGATACTCTCTTGTGGAAGTGAACGGAAGGGGAGGGTTGCCAGATTAGTGTGACCTACTGATCTGGACAACTATGGCTACTTTATTTTTTTCTACCCTGCTGAGGAGTGGTCAACCACACAGGGTCCTGGTGCTGACCATATAAACCCACTGGATTGGACAGATATATGGCTCTGAGCTTGGTTATGGATCCTGATTTTGCTGCACTGGTGGGCTTCTGTGGAGGGAAAATATTTCGCTGTGTTTTCTGTTTGTTTGTGGGTTGACAGCCCCAAGTGAATAGATTCACAGGATATGTTTATCAGCTGGTGGATAATCCTGAGCAAAAGAAGTCGCAGGCACTTGAACTCTTTGCTTGTATTGCCATCGTCAAATTCTACATTGGAGGAAGTCTTCCAGTGTAGATGGCTTCAGCCTTTAGTGGTGGGGGAACGGGTCTTTGCCCCATGTCTGCGATTAGGGGGCTGTTTGATATTGTCGGTTCCCTCTCTCAATAAACATAGTTTCTTTAAACATCCCACTAACCATTTTCTCTCCATAGGTAGTTGGAATGTGAGGACTCTGCACAGAGCTTTTTCTCTTGATGTCCTCACACAAGAATTCCACCATTATAATTTAGATATTCTCGGCTTGCAAGAGACCAGATGGACAGATAAAGGTCAGATTCTTAAAAATAATCTTAAATTTCTCTTTTCAGGGAGGGACGACAATAAGCATCACCAAGGCATGGGTCTGCTTCTCAGCAGACACGCTAGTGATGCTCTTCTAGGATATGAGTGCATTAATGAAAGGTTTCTTACAGCAAAATTTCAGACAAGCGTTAAAGACTTGAATGTTATCTGCTGTTATGCCCCCACTGAGGATGAGAAGGATAGGTTTTATGAACAACTTCAGGATATTTTGAATTCTGTCAAGAAAGGAGATATTACCCTTGTTCTTGGTGACTTCAATGCCAAAGTTGGTACTGACTCTGACCTTTGGGGAGGAGTAATAGGCCCTTTTGGTATTGGTAGCTGCAATGGCAATGGGCAACGTCTCCTACAGGTAAGTAAACTCAATGGATTCAGAATAACTAACACTTTTTACAAACACCGCGACATACATAAGTACACATGGGTTTCACCTGATGGGCTGCATAAGAATATGATTGATTACATATTAATTAACAGGAAATGGGCTAGTTCTGTTAGGAATACCAGGGCATATAGGGGAGCTGAAATTGGATCTGACCATTACCTTGTTAAAAGTGTCTTGCAACTTAAACTTAAAAAGTGTTGTGCTAGGGTTAAAAAATTTGCTTTTAATACTGAAGCTCTGAAAGACCCAGTTATAGCCAAAGCTTACCATGATAGGTTACTTAGTCATTATGACAGTCATTGTTTGCTTACTACTGAAGTAGCAGAAGAATGGGATCATTTTAAACAAGCTTTTTTGGACACTAACAGTACTCTTTTAGGAAAAAAGGAACAGAAGAGCGATATTATCTGAGTGATAAGGCACTTGAGCTTATTTCGGAAAGAAAGAACTGCAGGAATGTCCTTAATCAATATCCTACTAGTCCTAATAGAAAGCATTACAGAGAACTTAATAAATGTGTAAAACATTAGTTAGCTGCTGATAAGAATCTTTAGCTTGATGGTTTGGCTGACGAAGCCGAGGAAGCAGTTAGACAGCACAACAGCAGAGAGCTGTACCAGATAGTTTATGTTTTGTGTGGTAGAAAACGGGCAGGTATACAGGGATTGAAGGATAAACAAGGTAAGGTTATAGAAGGTGAAGATTCTGTCATGGC
The DNA here is from genome assembly GCA_038380435.1 of Ryuthela nishihirai. Taxonomy (NCBI): domain Eukaryota; kingdom Metazoa; phylum Arthropoda; class Arachnida; order Araneae; family Heptathelidae; genus Ryuthela; species Ryuthela nishihirai. The sequence continues at coordinate 2,880,383 of JAWZYU010000025.1, forward strand.
TAGGTGGGCTGAGCATTTCACTGATATTCTAAACAATACGGTTAGTTCTATTCCCATTGTTTGCAATGATGATAGATGTATTGGTGGCTTTAATGTTGACCCTATAACACAATCTGAAGTTATTTTGGCTGTTTCTAAACTGAAACTACATAAATCCCCAGGGGTAGATGAAATTAATACGGAAATGCTTAGAGATGGAAATGTTTCGGTTACCACTTGGATGAATGAAATTCTGAATATCTTTTATGATAAAGGCATGGTTCCTAAGGATTTTACTAGAGCTATTGTTATCCCTATTTTCAAAAAAGGTGATCGCAGTTCTTTTGATAACTATAGGGGTATCAGCCTACTCTCTGTTCCAGGTAAAGTTCTTTCCATGATTGTGCTTAATAGAATTAAAAATTTGGTTGACAGTCGATTGCGTGATGAGCAATGTGGAATCAGAAGTGGTAGGGGATGTATGGATCAGATATTTTCACTTAGGCAGATTCTTGAGAAATGTTTAGAGTTTCAGAAACCTTTGGTTGCTAGCTTTGTTGATTTCAAAAACGCTTTTGACTCTGTTGATCGTCATAATTTGTGGTTGATTGTGAGATCATATGGTATACCTGACAAGTTAGTTAACATAATGAAAGCTCTCTATAATAACATTGAGTCGTGTGTGAAAGTTAGTAAGGCTTGTAGCAATTGGTTTAGCATTACTTCTGGTGTTCGACAAGGGTGCATTTTGTCTCCTTTTCTCTTTAGCTTGGTTATTGATTATGTAATGCGAAATTCACTTCAAGGGAAAGATTTTGGCCTTAAATGGACTGGAGATACGAAAATTTCTGATTTAGACTATGCTGATGATTTAGCCCTTTTGGCAAATGATGTTGATGAGATGAACTCTTTCATTCGAGCTGTTGATGAAACTGGTAGTAGAGTAGGTTTGGTTATAAACAGAGAGAAAACTAAAGTGATGAAAATTTATCAGGCAGGCTGTGATTCAGTTACTCTGAATGGTTGCAGTCTTGAGCAGGTGTCACAGTTTAATTATCTTGGGAACTATGTAACAGATAATGGTGTTGTGCGGCATGAGATTAACAGAGGAATAGGGATTGCTGCCGGGACTTTTAAGAATCTATGGAGAGTGTGGAGAAATAGGCGTATACACCTAAGGACTAAAATTAGACTGTATAATAGTTTGGTTTTTTTCTAGGGTTAGTTATGGTAGTGAAACTTGGACACTTTGTAAACAAGATAACAGGAAACTAGATGCTTTTGATTCCAGATGCTTACGCAGTATCTTGGGCATTAGGTGGTTCAACTTTGTAACTAATGATGAGATTAGGCAAAGGAGTCTGCAACCTCCTTTAAGCAGCATATTGTGCAGAGAGAGACTCCGCTGGTTTGGCCATGTTGCCCGTATGAATAATTATAGATTGCCGAACAGGGTTATGAACAGTGAGTGCCTATAAGCCTCAGAAAGAAGGGGAGACCACGGATGTGGTGGGCAGACAATGTAAACAGGACCTTGTTAGAATTGGTGTGCAGTGACCAGATGCAGTAGATGTAGCTCAGGATAGACTTGCTTGGAGAACTAAATTGCACAGTCTGGTTGGACCTCCGTAGCCCATGGCTGCTTTAGGATGATGATGATGATGATGTTCTAAATTAAATGTTTGAACATCTTTTAGAATATAGGTAGGATTTGCAGTTGGAAAAAAAAAAAGGCAAAAAAATGAAGAACTGATCTATAGAGTATGGCAGGCTCTAGAAATTAGGGTTCTAGGCCCGTGCCTTATGAGCCTAATCGATAATCAGTGTCATACTTCTAGAAACTGAAGAAAATCTAAAAGCCTGGTTTTGTCATAGATGTCACTTCTTACAGCAAATATCAAATTTCTTGCAATTAAGAGAATTTCAGTGGCATATCGTTGAAAATGACGAAATACATGCAATCAGAGACTAATTTGAGATGGAACATTTCGGTATGGTGCTCCTGGTACTTTCTTTTATCAGATGAAATTGAACCAGATACACATTTGTTTTCAAATTACTAAATATTTATAATAAGCTAATGGACTTTATTTTTTCTTGAATTTAATCTATAGATATAACCAATCAAAATTGTAACATGCATCTCGAAAAAATTCTGTGTTTTCGTTTTTTATATACTAAATTGTTATTCAATCAACAAGTGGATTCAAGACAGTCAAACCTCTTCAGGTAGTGGTTAGAAATTCTGGGATCAATTATTAATGCATTGGAATTAAATTTGCAACAAAAGCTGGAATTTTCAACTTTAATGTACCTGAGGTCTTCAAACTGTCGATGATCGCCATGACCGCAGTTTATCAATTCACGTAATATAAATAAATAAAAATAAAATAAATAAATACCCCCTCAAGCAGCTGCTTGCCACAGAATACCACAAATATTATGAATGAATTAATTAGAGCACTGTAAATTGTCATATAAATTGAATAATTCATCAAAATCACCTTTTTGCGAAGTTGAAGTATTTTTTAGTGAATCATGGTGATGACTATAAGTTAAACAATTACTTTCAGAGAATTTAATGGTTTTCAATGCCGGAAAAGTAGCAAAAACAGAAACCGCTTCTGTTTTGATCAAGTAAGAACGGTAAGAACGAAGAGGAATTACATAGTTTTAATCTCAGACATAAAACGATTCCTGCTCTATAAAATGTTGACAAAATGTAGCTTTTATACTATAGCTACCCTTTCATACTCCACCATTCAGTTGTACGGTGGTCATTCAAAGCAGATATCGGATTATATTTCACTAATGAGTTATCAAATTGATCAAAATGAATAAATAAATTATACGTCCAAACATAATTTTGTTCAATTTATGTCATTATGAAATATGAGTTTCAATTATGTTTACAAACCAACTTGAATTCAATCAGAAATCTCCATTTCTTTTGTTAAAAAAGGCTATTTCCTGACATTTGTTAATTTGATATTTCAATGCAGCTATTGTATATTACTTATATATGCAGTTTTTCAATGTTCTATGCAAAAAAACAAAAATCTTTTCAACTGTTCGTTGGTGATATATTGTATATCAATACACTTTAAAAAACTATGTCATCGTTTATTTGGTATTCTTCCATTGACATAAATTTATCTATTTCCATTAAATGTTTCTGATAACCAAAGTAATATTTAAGTAATGGTAAAGTATATAAGTAGTACTAGGTTACAGCTCTTCGATGCAGGAACGTTCATTGCACAAAATAAAAAGAATGTATACACCAAAAAGCCAAAACATTTTGACCAGCGCGTTTCTATGCAAATCGAAGCAGCTGCAGGTAAATAACGGTGCACATGAAAGTTGTGAAACGGTATAAACAACACCTGATCTCAACACTCTGAGCTCTGTTAATCAGTGTTATTCTTGTTCTTCAGATGGGAAAGGCAGCGGGTTAGGTGAGTTTGACAGAGGCCAAATTGTAATGGCCAGATGGCTGGGTCAGAGCTTTTCTGAGACAGCAAGCCTTGTGGGTCAGCCGTGGTTAGTACCTTCAAAAAGTGGTCCAAGGAGGGAAAAACCGCAAACGGTCGGCCATGGCTCATTGATGCTAAAGGTGAACGAAGGCTATCCTGTATGGTATAAGTCAACAGAAGGGATTGTGTGGTGCAACTCACCCGTAATTTGAATGCTGGTGAAAGAAGTACTGTGTTACACAGTACATCGAACTCTGCTGAAAATGGGGCTGTGTAGGAGTAGGCTGCCCCAAGTGCCCATGCTAACCTCGGTTCACTGTCAAAGCGCCTACAATGGGCACACGAGCATCAAAACTGAACCTTGAATGAATAGAAGGTAGTCTGGTCTGATGAATCTGGTTTCCTGTTGCACCATGTGGATGGTTGGGTACATGTGCATCATTTACCTGGGGAAGTGTTGGCACCAGAATGCACTGTGGGATGAAAACAAGCCAGGTCGAAGAAGTGTAATGTTTTGGGGAATGTTCTGCTGGTAAACCCTGCATACAGTCATTCACGTGCAGGAAACTATGATGTCTACCTAAACATCATTGCAGACAAGATGGCAATGGTATTCCCCTCTAATAGTGCCTTCTTTCAGGAGGATAATGCACTATGAGACATTGCTCGAGAATGGTTTGCAGAACATGAGGAAGACTTCCAGATATTTCCCTGGCCTCCAAATTCCCAAGAGATCAATCAATCCAATCGAGAATCTGTGGTTTGTGTTGAAATAGCACATCCGATATGCAACTGCTCAACCATGTAACTTACAAGAGTTAAAGGATCTGCTGTTAACGTGTTGGCACCAGATACCACAAGACACCTTTATAAATCTTGTAGTGTCCATACCTTGCCAGGTAAGCGCTGTTTTGGCACCACATGTAAGGCTCACTGTAGGCTTGCCAGGTAAGACCAATATCATATTAGGCAGGTGGTCATAATGTTTGGCTCTTCGGTGTATATTAAATAAAATTAATGCAAATGCACCTTTTCTGAGATAGCAGCAACATGGCAACCCTGTGGCGGTGCCATCTAGCTTTCGCCAATGAAAAGGCATTAAGGAGTCCTCTCATTCCTGTCTCGTGGGTTTGATCTAAAACAGAAAATGAAATATGACTCTGAAAAAGAACCGAAAAACAGCGCTTTTCGCTCTTGAGATTTTACGAGATGAGATGTAGTTACGTCTCCTTCTTAAATTGTTCCAACATTTTGGAAGCTTCTTAATTCCAGTTTCAAAGAAGGTTTTTGGCCACTTTCCAATCCAGTTTTGCACAACTGCAATGACCTCATCATTGTTTCAGAATATCTTGTCCCCTCTCTTTTTTGAATTTCCTCTCTCCATGCAAATTTTAAACACTCACTATACTAATTCCTGTTTTCTGTGATAGTTTACTAACGGACCCGACGATTGTTTAGAATAAGTTCCTCAATTCTGACAACATTGTCAGGAGCGACAGAAGTTCCTGTTTTCCGAGAATGAGGTTCATGTGTCGTCCTTCTCTAAATGATTTGCCCCAACTGTACTCACTTGCCTGTGACAAACGATCTTCCAAAACTGGGCTCAAAGCCCAGTTTCGGAACCAATGTCACCAGGTTACATAACCTGGTAAAGATTTTGGAATTCCTTTGTGAAAACGTGGCTCATGGCCAACCATTTGGTCTTTGTTAGCTTAGAAATCTAAACCTTTAAAAATAAGCCATTATTTAAATTTGAGAAAATTCTGGCATAATCAAATATTTCCGACTAACACAAAGTTCAGTGAAATCACTAAATGTCACCATTACAACTTTCAGCCAAATAGAAAAAGAGAAGGAGCAGGGAATGGAAGGACAATATTTTTCAGGGTCGCAGCTATTACAAGGGTGCCCAAGCTGCAATTAACTTTCGATTTTGATCTTTTTTGCAAGATTTCAATACTTATTTCATCGATAGTTGGTAGTAGAGTTTTAAATAATTTTTTCCTCCGTTGGAGCTGAATGTGTTTCCATTAAGTAGGGCTTAGGCACAAGCATTTATAACATTAAAAGCAAGTATTTCCATTATGATCCGTGGCGGGGGTGACTCAGTTGGTAGCTTGCCAGGCTTGTAATTTGTAGTTCCCAAGGTTAGAGTCCTATCTGGGTCAGTGTTGAGATTTATCTCCGCAAAATTCTCTGCCCTGCCCACGGTCAGTAGGGGACACCGAAGGGCTTGGAAAGGCCGTCGTCCGTCCGATGGGATGTTAAGCCATGGATCCATGTGCGGTAGAGCCATAACCTGTGCACATTACAAAATATGCTGGATGGCCTTGACTGGAGACTACCATCTGTCTGTCAACAGCTGTTCCAGTGGGTCCCCTCCCCCAACCTTCTCTGAGCCTTTGGGGTCCTTGTGACCTGGTCATTTAGCCAATTGTGTGCAAAAAAGTGCTGCTCAGAGGTAAAACCCAACCCAACAACCATTATGATCATTTTAAGTAATAATTGAAAAGAATTTCGTAATTGTAAATTATCACTTGGACTTCTAGATCAGTTTCAAACTAAATATTCTGTTTGACACTCCAATTTAACGAAAACAGAATGGAGAATGGTAACTCAGAGGGCCTGATATAGGGGTGGGGGCAGGCCTCCCTTTCACAATGGTAGTATGGGTAATAGAGGTAAAAGATTGAAAACTGCATGAAATTAAATTTACCGAAGATTCTTTTAAACACATGGAAAACAGATTGGGGGAATTGTAAATTATCACTTGGACTTCTAGATGTTTCAAACTAAATATTCTGTTTGACACTCCAATTTAACGAAAACAGAATGGAGAATGGTAACTCAGAGGGCCTGATATAGGGGTGGGGGCAGGCCTCCCTTTCACAATGGTAGTATGGGTAATAGAGGTAAAAGATTGAAAACTGCATGAAATTAAGTTTACCGAAGATTCTTTTAAAAACACGTGGAAAACAGATTGAGAATGTTATATCGCAATGAAAATCTAGTCGATTTTTAACGATTCACCCCCCCCCCCCTCGATAATTTCTAGATCGGGACAAAGATGGCAAAACCTCCATGAGCTGCACCATCTCCATCCTTATCCCACCACACAAGATCAAAATAAGATTGCAAAATAATGACTAGAATAGTCTCCAGCAGGCACACGCAAATGGTCTCATGCCTTGAAAGAGAATCTATTTCTATGGAATCCATGACAATTCCATTGTAAGAACAGCAATCTCATTTTTGAGGACTGGCGGTTTTGTATTTTGAAATAACCGTCGCTGAGTTTATTGAAATGAGGTCACTCAGCGTCATCAAAGACTACTATTCTACGAAGAGTCAGTTTCTTTTGGTTTGCTGGGGTCCCCTTTGGTTGTATATCAATCACAATGTCCTGCTACGGTGATGTGTATCAATTTGAAAAATATGCAGGTGGGTGCTGCTTTACCATTACATGTTGAAACCTGGTTGACCACGGTTGTTCCTTGAGTGAACGTGAAAATTTTCCCCTCTTCAGAAATATTTAGGGGAGCATTCAAATCTCGCATCCCGAGTATTCCACGAGTTATAAGGGAACAGCCACCCCACTAATTGCTGTATCCTTCAAGAGTAATTCAAATTGTTACGAACCAATGGCCTGTACAACTTAGGAACTGGACAAATTTCGGTGAATCCGCAAGACCTTTCAAACATTAGCGTAAAAGAGGACATATTTGCAACTGGTGGCTCATGAAGCAAAATGACTATGAACTGATGAGAGAATAGACTTAGATCTTCATCGCGTGCTCACTTAGCACACGATGAAATTCGAGATACATTGTAATTTAGTAGGAATTCAGCGCCAATGGTCCCCACCTAAAGCAAAGCTCAACAAGGAGACTTTCAATTAGAAGCCAGAGCTGCATGGAACCATATCCAAATATGCAGAGTTCTGTAAGAGATCCTTGTAAGAAAGCTAAAACCTGTACTCTGATCTGTGCAAGGAACTCTCTGCATAGTTGACTCTAGCACGGGAAGTTATTTTTTTTGGGGGGGAGCACCCAGGACCTATTGCTTACCCAAAGTGGAGGGCATAGTAGCGGTCTTCTAAAGTGTTGCCTAGCACAATGGCGTACAGGCGAAATGCAACCCCATTAATCATGAGCTGTGGACAGAAGAGGGCCTCTGAACTATGGGATCATTCTTTCCAGGAAAATGAATTCAGTGAACGGTTGGGTACCGCTGAGCGGTACTTTTGGCACACAATGGGCTAAATGGCCAGGTCACAATGACCCCAAAAAGGTTGGGGGAGGGAACCCACTGGACAGCTGTTGGGAGACTGATGTGAAATGATTCCGTGACAATCGCGCCATCGTAAAGAAATTCTTGCAGAGAACATCATTTCACTGGACAGCTGTTGGGAGACTCCTGTCAAGGCCATCTAAGTGTTCTTTAACGTACACAGGGTATGGCTCTCCCGCACACTGCTTAACGTCCCATCAGTGTCCCCTACTGACCGATGATATGGCGGGAAATTTTGTGGAGATGATCTCAACGGTAGCCTGTTTGGGTTGTTTTACCTCTGAGCGGAATTTTTGCACACTATGGGCTAAATGGCCAGGTCACAAGAGCCCCAAAGGCTCAGAGAAGGCTGAAGGAAGGGACTCACTGGAACAGCTGTTGGGAGACATATGGTAGCCTCCCGTCAAGACCATCCAGTGTTCATTAACGTGTGCAGGGTATGTTTCTCCCACACACGGAGCCAGGAATTAACGCCCCATTCGACGGATGTCGACCTTTCCAAGCTCATCGGTGTCCTTTACTGATTGTGGGCAAGGCGGGGAGTTTCGTGGAGATAAATCTCAATGCTGATTCAGCTGGTACTCGAACCTGTGAACTGCAGATTACAAGCCTAGCACGCTACCGACTGAGCTACCCCCGCCCCTCAGCAAACAATATACTCCGTACCAACCACCAAAATCTTATGCAGAGTTTCACGAGCTGTTGCATGGTTGTGGTGCAATTAAGATTCACTATGACTTCGCAAGTATATTAGGCAGCTGAAGTGACGGCTGAAGCTGAAATAACAGGACATTTCTAAACCATTCCAGTCATCCTGATCAAACCTCTTCCGTGACAATCACAAGCATACCATGGTAAAGAAATTATCGCAGAGAACATTTCACATCAGCCATTTCCTGCACATTTGCATCCATCTTTTATTTGCAGGGTTGCCAACGATATTTTGTTGCCCTCGAAATTTTTGCCATCTCAAACTATCTTAATAATTTTGTGGCTCCAAATGAGTATTTTTCTGCCCCCACATTGAAGTTGCAACAGCAAGCCCACCAATAACTAACATGCTGCCTCAAGTGACTGCATGGAAAGTTTTTGCTTCGCCGGCTCTCTTTACATTATGTTAAAGCTATCAGGGTCAGTTTTATGAAATTTTCCTTCATAATTATTTTTACTGCCTTTTGTGTGAGCAAATAATGAATAACCACAATACAAATAAAATTTTCTTTATTTTCCTGGTTCAGTTATCTGCAACATTACAGACAACATAAATTTTTTTTTTGTTATTTCACAATGACAAATCATACTTTACAGTAACAGTACTCTCTCTAAAGCGTGTAAATGTCAAACTTTTACTCAAGTGGAAATGAGCATCAATATGGCTATAGCTTTTTTTACAGATGAGGGCCAGTGGCGTGTTCAACAGAGGTCATCCTTGAAGATCTGTATAATGCATATTTTACCTAGGACAGTAGCTCAACAGGCACCTGTTCAATTAGTATCCGCCCCCCTCCTCGAAACAAAACTTTCTAGGCACTCTACTGTGCAGGACCACAGGTATACTGTTAATGCACAGTATAAGAAAACTTCAAGTTTAAAAATTATTTATTCAAAACAATCGCGAATACTTTCAGCTGCAAATCGTTTTAGTGATAAGAAATTTTGTCTTGATGAACATGCTTAAAAAATTTTTTTTTTGAATTATAACAGCAAAAAATTGCTAAGAGATCAATATTTCCAGTACATCACAACTGCCAAAAATTGAGTTTTAATTTTCAAAGTATGCAAATGAATCATCAAATATTAAACTTTTACAATTTTGAATTAAGGTTTGCCAGAGGGTTGTGAGTTATGAACCTTTGGAAACATTTTCATCTTTTGTTCACGAAGAACTTGTTTACATCATCTATCAAATACTGAACAACATTAAATTATATCGAAAGTATTCGTCTCATTACGTTTGGGAATTTTATCCATGAATACTGATCAGCTGAAGAGTGAAAGCAAGTAGACTCAAATTTCACATAGAAGAAAAATAATCGTCTATTTCACCTTTGACAATACTGAAACATTTAAATTTAATAAACTGCTTTCAATTGATATTTAGTTGCTTTTTTTTTGTAATCTGGAACTACTGAATGATCCAAATGGACTTATATTTTTAGCAATTGAAGAGTTGAGGGGAAAAAACAACAGCAAATTTTGATATTCAGTGAGGGCTGCAGAAAAATTAGTTACAATGCTTTTATCGTAGATGGAAGATGATCCATTAAAAAGTTTTAATAATCCACAGCAATGAGTTTTACTACAATGTTAAATGTTCGAGTTTGGAACTTTAAGTTCAGATATTTCAAAAACATGTTTTTATTAACTACTTACGTTTGCCAAATGAGCCCTTCACTTATGCTGATTGTGAGATAAAATTTGTCATGGTAACATGTTGCCTAAGCAAGAACATTGTTGTGAAGTATATGTGGGTGGGAACACTACAATTCTTTTTAGTTTTTCTCGTTTAATGGTGCACTAGCAATGAAAGTTTACAGCTTATCTTTGGGTTATAGTGTGCCAGCCATCCAAATGCTATAACCAAGTCCATTGCTTTGAAAATAATTTCATTTAGGTCGAATGCCAATGTTTTTGTTGATGATCAATCAATTTGGCAACCTTTTGGCCTTGGTTATGCCATGACCTTTTTCTAATACCATTATACCTTGGAACAATTGAAAGTCCTTTCCCTATTTGTTTTCTTTTATAAATAATTCAAAAGCTAGCATTTTCTACAAATTATTTAAAACACTATAAACATCGCATGCCAAAACCTAGAAAATATACTAACAGCAAATTTGACACACCCATGCACTACGGATATCTATTTTACTAATTGATGTAGCATATAGCAAAATGGGGAGGATATGGTGGGACTGCATAGTTTATGCTTCAAAAGGTCACACAGATTATATATTTCAAAGACCTATTAATTGCCAATCAATCAACCATTGTTCTAGCTGCAGATTCTCACCAACTGCCACTCATGCTATCCCACTGTTAGCGCCGATTTCAGCATGGAATATACGAGGTCTAATAATATAAGAAAACAGAGTCTGTCACTGAAAATATCTTATTTCTAACCTTTAGTGGCAAGGGTCAACTTCAAAGAAATCATCTGAGATTCCAACGTCTCTGCCATGCTTGGAAAAAATGTTTAAAATTATTTCTCGGAAATCTTTTCAGTAGTACTGTCACGTTGTTCTGAATGTTTTTGATTCGAAATGAATTACTTTCAAGGAAATTTTCAGCTTTGAAAACACGAAAAAGTCGCATGGATCACAAGCAAGTGAGTATGTGGAAGTTCTAATACTGGGATTTAAGTTTCTGTCAAAAAATTCTTTATTGAAAGAGTCTGATATAAGAAGACATCTGCGCTATATGACAACACTACTGGAAAGACTTCTGGGAAATGATTTTTAGCATTGTTTTCAGGCATGGGAGAGAAGTTGGGATGTGTGCATAAAGTCAGGAGGAGATGATTTTGAAGATGACCACACAAACACTAAATGTTAGGGTTAAGATATTTTTACTTACATAATCAACCTCATTACTGCCAGACCTCATTTTTATTGTGTTAGCCAATTTTTTAAAGTTTAATCTTTGTTTAGTTACCCACCTTTCTTTCTTATTTTTATGCAAAGATTAAAGTACTGAATTATCAAGTGATGTAAAATCTGCCAGCAGTTCCAGGTGTAAATTACAAAATATCGTAAAAACCAGTTTTATATAAACTTAAATTTGAAAGGAAAAAAAAATGCCATACAAAATTTAACAATAGCTACAGAAAATTTCATTTATGGCACGTTCATAATCGGCCATGTTGTTTTTCAGCTTTTATTCTTGGCTGGGTACAGATGAAAAAAATTCAGCAATTGAGCAAAATCTTTATAATCTCTTCTGTAACCAGCAGTTATGGCACAACATGAAACAATTGTGACAAAATTTTTAAGAGAGCTTTAGTTTTATACAAAAAATATATTTCTATATTGATTCAAAATTATAGTTATCAAACCTGTTTCAATATTCTTCATCTAATACACAACTACACAGTTTGGCCTATACATACTTTCTCTGCTATCAAATGCAATGTGCCCATTTGAAATTTGAAACCAAATTAAGGAACTGAACTCTTTTCTTATCTCACAACACTAAGCAAGAAAGCACATGTTTAAAACATATAAAGCTAGGTAAGCCTCAATATAAAGCAGATTTTTTTTAAGTTTGTATCTAACATATTTACATAATTTTGAGGTTAACGTTCAAAAGAACCAAAACTTGTAAATTCGTTACTGTAAATATTTTGACATTTATTACCATCACTGCAGCTTCTTTATTTTCCTGGTGCTTAAATTTTTGTCATACAACCTCAATAAAAGATCAATTTACTATAAATTTATATTACAAAAGCTAATCGATAAAAGAAGTTGAAATGTAATATGGTTTGAAATGGTGTATGAATAGAAAACAATTTAGGAATAGAAATTTCAAAAACAAAGCATATTGGGGTAATACTATACAAATGATAAAATTTTAGTAGTCCAAAAATATTAAATTATATTTCATTTTAAGCACTTATTTACTTGGCAGGAGAGCTGGCTCTTTTTGTCATGTCAGTAGGTGCATTTTGTTTTTTCATTGGAAGGCAAAAAGGAGATAAGACTAACTGCAGGAGGAATTTCAAGTTACACTGAATTCTCATTGTCAGCAATTGTTTTATCTATACCAAAGGGTTAAAGGAAAATATCTGGAGGGCAGCAGGGTGAACAGAACAGCAGAGCCAATTCTTTCACATATTTGGTCTAAACACTTGTTTCTGAAATTTTTATTGATTTTCATAATCCAATATTTTACTTTTTGAAAGAATGCACAAATGTTAAAAGCTTTACAGTTCAGTTAAAAAAAAGATGGGGAAAAAAGCTAAGAAGTTCACTTTTAAAAAAATTCTAATGTTTGTAATATTACTAATTAGAACATACTTTGAATGTTCATCCGCAAAAATATATTTAATGCAATTTAAAACACTAAAATGTGGTGTAAACACGATCAACTTCAGTTTGGTGTGATTATGATAGGACTGAGCTTAGTTTTCTCACAACACAACCAAATGGTTAAAGCTTTTTATGTCTATGTAGTGGGAACTTTCAAGATCAGTTAGATGAATGGGCAGGTGCAGATGTAAACGATTTTAGTTATGACAATACAAAAATGGACATAGGCTGACTAAATTATCAGTGTATTGCCAACTTTTGGATTAAATTTTGTTTTAGTTGATGCTAAGAATTCGTGGCATTTTCTCACTGTTTGGAATATACCCTGAGATAGTTTGGTCATTTTAAAGAGAAACATATATTAGAATTTTTGCAAAAGGGGAAGTTTTACTAACTACACCTTAGCAATGATAGATTATATGCTTAACAGTTGGAACTCTGTGTCTCCAATTAGCTGTAGAATAGCTGATTCACTTTAGCCCCATCCTTGGGTATGGGTCACAATTGACTAAAAAAACGTATGGATAAGGTATCTAACAAAGAAAAGAGATGAAGACCACAAGTTGAGTAAGTCAGACTGAAAAATACTTGATTAAATTTTGCTAAAGAAAAGTGTGTAACTCCAAAACAAATAAAAAACCCAATCTAGACAAAAACAAATGAAGAAATTTGGCTTATTAAGCCTAATTTATGCTGTATATTTACTTATTTCAAAAATAAATTGATTATTTTTCCAATTAATTTTTTTATTTTACTGTTATCTAGCATGAAATTAATATGTCACTTTGCTATTTATAGTTAAGCTTAAAATCATAAATGCAATACGATACAAGTGACAAGCTTCATCAATGAATATAGTGTTGATAGCCTCAGGTAGATCAAATAAAAATTATGCAGTTGAAAAGTTTTGCTAAAAAATGAGTTTTGGCAGCTTGGATTGAAAATTTATTTTCTATTTACCTACCCCAGCCGCATTCAATCTATAGTTAGTGGGTGACTATGAAAATAATTTACAAGCTAATACTTCAATTGTTATTAGCCTACAGTACATTACCTGTGAATACCTATTGTTGAAAAAATTAAGAACTTAACCAGTGCTTCCCAACTTATTATTATTAATTATGAGATATTAAATTGTGGATCCAATCCAATGTTGCATAGGGGTGCCTATGCAATATTGGAGGGCACACAGGATGTAACTTAACTGGGGGAGGAATTTCAGGCCACGATGACTTTTCATTGCCAGTAGCTGTTTATTTTTATCTGCTATAAAAATTAAATAAAAAAATGAGTTAAAGAAAAAACACATTGGGAATAGCAGGGTGGACAGAAAACATATTTGGAACGATTCCAGCCCACTCTAGACCTCTCGGTGGAAATGCCACTGTTTCTATGCAGGGGAAAGACATCCTTCTTTAACTAGAGGATAGTGAAGATAATTCGAAATAGATGAAAAAAAAATAGAGAGAGGTGGCAGTTGAAACAGCAAGAGCTGTCTGTTAAATTTTCAGCTGGTGGAAAAATATGGCTTGTGTTGTACTTTCAGGCAATAATAGTAATTCAAAACACCAAAAAAACTTAGAATATTCAAGTAACAAATTGAATATTTCAGCAGTGACATATAGTTGAAAACAACAATAATATATATACTTCATATATGCAGGAAACCACAGTGCGCATTACAATGAATTACGTAATGGAAAAGAAAGCAGAGAACTCTAAAAGTGTGATACAACATTTGCAGTGAACAATAAAAATAATTTTTGTTTCAAAAAATGTACTGCACACTGTGCTAGATGTGACTTGAATAATGTTCAAACATTTATATACAGAAAAATATTTTACAAAAGAATTTTCAAAAAATATTGAGTGAGTGCAACAGTTCATGTTTTAGACCGTTTATACAAAAGTTACACAAATGGTATACCAATTACGCATTTCATATCCATATTTGATCTATATACAAGTATTAGTATAACATCTCCAATGGCAAATTACTTTTCTTAAATATAAGAAGTGACTAGACTAGGAAATAATATGCTAATGATAGGTGGCCGATATCCATTGGAGTATATAAATGATTCTAAATTTACAAACATATTTGTTAAAAACTTTTTTTATCATATATATGAACGTTGCAAAACATAGTTAAGTATATAGTGGGGAAAGCAAATATGAAATTAAGTAACAGAACGTTTGTGAAGGTAACAATGCATTCAAATTATCTTACAATGAACCAAAAATTTCATCTTGTTTTTATTTGTTTAGAAGACATTTAAATTATGTTTTATTAATACTTCTTTAAACATTGGTTCTTGACCAAAAAAAGCTTAAAATCAGGGATACTCAGACTATGGTCCACATGTAACTCTTGGTCCTCTTTTTAGTGGCCCCCCCAGTGAGGACACTAAATAAATATTAAAACTTATGTTTGAAAGGCTAACACAACTTATTTTTGGCCCTTAACAACTTGCAAAAAAGTCATAGGTGGCCCTTGATGAAAAAAAAGTCTGAGTATCACTGCTAAGTTGGTACCAAATATAGAAAACATTGCTTGCATCTATTGAAATAAAAATTAATATTATGCAGAGAAAACACATTTATGTTAAGTTTCCATTTGTATAAAAACTGGAAAAGGATGGCATAAAATTCATATAAGTGGAATTACTGTACAATATGCTGGGCATTCATAAAAAATGCAAATCCAATGAAAATGGCACAGCATATAATGCAACATACCACATTATTACAGTATTAGAGTCATAATCACTGAGGAAAGTCTGGGGTGGCCTAAGAGTAGTTCTCAATGTAAAACGCCTCATAGTCTGGCAACTACACAGATATATTCCTGAAGCATGTCAAAATACCCAAATATGTTCCTATAGCCTTATATTACCTCTAGTAATCTATACATTTTCTCTCTCCAACATTTCTTATAAATTAATGCATTGTTTTACTAAGCATTTAACACTTTATTTTACATTATTAAAGAATATACTCTTGAAACAAGTGGCATGATTAAAATATACAGCATTTAAAAACATTAAAAACCAGGAAAATTGAAACAAAAATATATTCTTGAAGTTTGAGTATATTTTTTGTGACAAGCTTACAGCCCAGGAGGTGGAACTTCATGGCTTAGCCATTGAAACCTCGCCTAAGGTACATCAAAAATCTAGAGGACTATCAAAAGTCCTTTAAATGAAATTTTACTTTAGAATTATGTTTGACTTATTTATGGTAATTGGAGCCACCTGAAGTGTTTTGGGCTACAATGGGAGGCATTACAAACTGCTGGGGACTATGTCTCATTTCTTATTTTACAGAGCAAAGATTTTCTGATTCTGAGAGATGGCCTAACGGTTTCTTACTCTAGCCACACTTTCTCTTTCCTTTTATAGCTTATTAGTTCTCGATTTCTTCTTTCTTCAATATCTCCCCTTCTAATGAGTCTTTTAACACACAGTAAATATCTTTCTTCCTTTTTTTATTCTTTCTTTCTAAACTCTTAAGGTCTTATTTCTGAAACCCACCATCAGAAAAAAACAAAAACCAAAGTTCAAAAATGATGGCCAAAAAACAACAACAAAAAAAAAACAATGAAAAGGGCATTACAAATCGCTGGAAACCATACCTCATGTCTTATTTTACAGAGCAAATATTTTCTGGTTATTCAGACCTTCCATTTTCATTTGATAAATATATGAGAACATTACTGAGCAGTGAGTATTAGTCCCATATCCATGCAATATTGCCTCTAAAACTGTTTGTCGCATCCAGGATTATTTCTGGAAATTTAGTCAACAATTCTAAGAATACATTCACCATATATATATTTTTTAAATATATTTTACTCTGGGTCATCTAATGTATTTTTCAATTCTATTATTTTTCGTTAGTACACATTTGGTTTTAAACTTCCACATTATTTCATCTCTTGCGGTATTTCGTTTCTCCTGATACCATTTTAAAGTGCATTTTTCTCTTGTTACAACATGCATTCGTTAAGAGAAGCCATAATTTTGAAATTTTAAATAGCTTGAATAAACCTATTTATTGACTTATTTAACATTGTAAAATTTAGTAATAACAATTATCACTTTTTTCAAATGAATATTTAAAAAAAAATAAATGAAAGTTCACTATATATTATGTTACATAATTTTACCCTTTACCACAGTCTTTTTTATGCCTAGGACAAATGTCACAATGTTTGCAGTCATATTTATTCAGAATTACAAATTGCAACTTTTTTCTTTGAGATTAATTATGCTCCCAATTACAAGGTATTATTGGGGACCTAGGAAACTAACTATCATGTTTGCAACAACCTGGAGAGTTTCATGGCTCTCTTATTTACTTTTTGGTTGATAATTCTGATAAGTTATGCCATTTCTCATAGTCATGTTTTGTTATTGTTTTGTTATCTTTCTCAATAAACTTTAAATGCTTTATACATAAAGCTTTTTTTAAGAAACAAGTATTGGTTGCATTATGAAAGATGCAGGGACACACTGCATTTGATACAGCACTATAATTCAGCAGCTCAGATAATTTCATAACGAAAATAATTAACTGAGCTAGTACAAAAATAAAACAAGCTAATAAAATACTGATGGAAACACAGCAGTTTTTACTAGCTGAATAACAGTAAAACTTACAACTTTACAACACTGCTACACAAAAAATTTCTTCCTGTATTAATGTATGTACATACAGTTTACAATGCAATCACTAAGTTGATGTTATTAAGTAAAAAACGATATTGTTTCTCGGAAACTGGTTAATACATTTCTGAAACTACTTATAAGCAACTGGAAGAAAAATATGAGAAAGGCAATACTTTTGATATCCAGGTACAATATTCTGACATACAAAAAACTTAATTCCATGTACTAGCCATGTAAGTGTACACTTCAGTTACTGCAGATACTATGAAATCCTATTATAAGAACATCGATAAAAAAAAAAACTCTACTATCTAACAGTACCAAGTTGCATACACCTGATTTACTGGGCTCAAAAGCACAGATCGTTATACCCAGCTAACCAAGAGTAATCAATCTACAATGAAGAAACCTGTTCTTCAGTTGGTGACACAGAACAGAACACGCAGTCTGGTGGAATTACTGAGGATTTAGCAGATACTTGCCACATTCCACCTCCAATCACAACCTCCAGCAGAGCTTGCTAGAGAAACTAACTGGAACAGCACTGATGGGCAGCCTACTAAACTTCCATATCTGTGGCTTATTCCTCAGGGTGCCTTATATATTTTCAAGTTGGCTGACTAAGCTATCACTCGCCACTGGTTTCCCCATTCTCCCCAGTTTTCTTGGGAGATTCTGGGATTGGTTCCTCTTCACTTTGGGAAGATTCTAGTTTTTTGCATCGCCTCTCTTGACCTGTAAATAAAATTATCTTGTTAGGGGTTTGCACATGACACTTCCATGATTATTTTTTCATCACTTTGAATAGAAACATAACATTCTTTTTAAATGCTACATATAGGATAGAGAAACCAAGAAGCTATACCTAGCTTATTCAGGTTTTACAAATTCTTTTCTAATCTTTTCAGAATTGTGCAAATACTATGTACAAGGAAGAATGAAAGGTGCATCAGACTGAACATAAAATATGATACTCCAAATATGGTAAGAATAAATCAAGAAGGATGTATAACACCTGCAATGATAGAATTTTTGATTTAACCAAATTAATAATACCAAATGACTATCATTAACCCACTGTCACAGCTTTTTAATAGTCTTGCAAAACTATTTTTTTTTAGTAAATATTGCCTACACATGCAGCAATGGTACATTTCTTCTTGCACAAAGGCAATGTTTTTTATTTCAATATCAGGGCTGCTGCAAAAAGTATGAAAAATCATATAAGAATAGTGTAAAAAAAAATAAACTGCCAACTGTTTTTCGGCAGGAAATGCAAAACCACAAATCAGATCAAAAACATTTCATATATGTCATATAGCTTTGCACAATTTTTTTTTGCATATAAAATTGCTGCCACAAGGTTCTAGCATAAAAATTAATATAATTAAGTTTTAATATTAACATTGCTGAATTGAGAAATTTTTTTTGAATGGCAGCTTCTGAACTGAAATTTTATAATCATAGAATTTAATCCAAAATGTAAACCATTGCAGTCCCATTAGCTAGTTTTCAATCAGTAAAAATAAAAATTCTCTTATAAGAGAAACATCACAGAGAAGATTACTTTTAATGCTGCTAGGTTGACTGCAATGAACTGTGGACTTGATGAACTAACCAAATTAGTTAAACAAGTTGAGTTATTTTTACCTGCAAGTGGCACATTTTATGCTAACAATGGGTTAAGTGGTGAGGTTCCAAAGGCTCAGCAATGAATGGGTTAGGAGACCCAAATAACAGCTGTTAGGAGACAGATGGAAACCTCTCAACAAGGCCATCCAGCATTCAGTAATAAAATATTACAGGAAAATGTCCTGTACACAAGAAACACTTAAAACAATTAGTTGAAAAAAAAAATGGGTTGTCTTGACTAGAATCTGAACACAAGTCAAGGCAACCAATTTTTTCCAACTAACTATTTCAAGCTACCTAGCATGTTCTTTAATGTGCACAGGGTATGAATTTTTGCACACGGTGCCAAGGTTTAACATAAAAGGGCCGATATACTTGGAAGTGACCTTTTCAAGTATATCGGTTTTCAAGTATATCAAGTATAAAATAACCGATATACTTGGAAGTGACCTTTTCAAGTATATCGGTGTCCCCTTTCTCACTGAGAGCAGGGTTTAACACTTGTTAATCTCAATGATGGCACAGTTGAAACTCAAACCACTACAGATTACGAGTTAGTGCACTACAAACTGAGCCAATTCTCAATATAAACATATTTCTGTATCAAAAATAAAAAAATAGCATTTAGCCATCCTATTTTTTTATATTATGAACAGCAATATATAAGACTGAATCTGGGGAAGGGCAAATCTGCCTCCTCTCCTTTTAATAATGCTAGTAGAGACAAAAAAATGTCAAACACATATTACCTATTTTACAAGATATTCATTGAAGACCACTGAAACAGGAAAAAAAGGGGGGGGGGAAACATTCATAGGAATGGCATTTCAGTTCGTTCCTGCATTATCTTGCTACCTTTCCCCCAGACTTGTATCACTTCCCTTCCATTTTTTTTTCTAAATCCAGGTCTGGGAATATAGTATCCTTTTACTCAAAACAGTTAATGCCTTTTAATAGAAAGTGAGTATTTATATCTTTTTACAATATCAAATTATGCATAAGGTTGCTTCTATCATAAATTATATAATATTATATATTAGCCCTAACTGGTGTAGTGGTTAGAGAACCTGATTGCAAAGCCAATGGGCATGTCCTTGTTTACATGGTTGTGGTTTATAAGAAACCAACACAAGACAAAAGCTTACAGGTTATCTCGGTCCTCAGTGTTTCATAAAAAAAATACTAAAAAATTAAAATAATGAACTTACCCACAGGTCTAAGTACTAGGTATGATAGGATATCAGAGAGGGATATTACTCCTATGACATGGTCCTCACCATCAACTACCACCAAACGATGAACCTGAAGGTAAAAGAACATGAACATAATTTTTCCTAAAACTATATCATAACTTCATTGCAATAACTTAGTTCAACAAACTTTATAACATTTTTTTTTTATCTTTATAATGCAAAAATTTTCAGAATAATGAAAATCAAAAATGACGACTATGTCAGTTTTTGAGATTTAGTTTCATATTATTTTAATAATGTGTATGTTACAGTTTCTTTAGTTTTCATTACTTTGTAGCTGCACTCACTACAGTAAGGATGTAATGCTCAATTCCTATCTTAAATTCAATCAAAATTATTTCCTTGGTCTATTGATGAGGATGTTGAGTTTCTTGAATTGAAATAGTAACACTGATGGTTCCAGATTCAAGCCCAGTCATATTCAAATTATAAAGCAATCTTTCCTATACTTATCCTGGCATGAAATCTTAATATGTCTTATGAAATTAATAAAAGTAGTATGATGCTTATTGACCATGTTTACCTTAATTAAAAGAATTTGGAAAATTTTTGAAATTATGAGAAATTAATTTGAAAAATAGGAAGTTTGCAGTACTTACTTAACTTATTGTACATGGCAGAACTAGACACAGGAAAAATAGTAGTAAGATAAAAAAATAGTAATATTAGAATTTGTGAATAGTAAATTGAGTAGTAATTGAAGCTTGGTACTGATGGTAAGGAAAATGAGTGATTAGGGAATGATTGGCAAAACTAGTAGAGGTCTGTGCAAAATGTTTGAACCTTGGGAGAATGTCTGCTACAGTTTTTGCTTGCTCAGGTGTTTCATTTTACCAAAAATGCTTCACTCACTAATTACTTCTTTTATAATATTATTCCCTAATTGTAGTTTATTGGTAAACATTCAATTTAACCTTCAAGTTAATACAGTCTTTTAATAATGGCAATGAACACATAAGAGTTGAATGACATTATTAATGACTTTTATAATCACTGTCATTATTAAGCCCTTTCAATGCTAAGAGGATATTAATTTCATTCAGCATGAATTTAATCCCAATACCCCTGGGTAGTCCAAAATTCTCTATCAAATACATGGCAATCAGTGCAGTCAATAATGTTAATGCCTGCCCAGACCATCAAACCACCACTTCCATATTGATCCATTTTCCTGATGTTAGAGAGATTTATACCATATTTCATTCTCTCCACAGCGCAGACTCTCAATGAGAGTCTGTGCTGTGTATGCTAAAGTATGACTCATTTGTGAAGAGACTAGTCATTCACTCCTCCTGGGTATCTATGCACATGTTGCAGAGACCAATTCATATGGGTTCTTATAGGCAGGGTTGAGTTCTTTTACCTCTAAGTGCTACGTTTTTGCACAAAATGAGCTAAATGGCCAGATCACAAGGACCCAGAAGGCTCAGAGAAGATTGGGGGAGGGGATCTACTGGACAGTTGTTGGAAGACATATGGTAGCCTCCTGTCATGGCTATCTAGTGTGTTCTTTAATATCTAAGTGTGTTAATTAATGTCCATCTAGTGTGTTCTTTAATATGCACATGGTATAGCTCTCCCACACAAAGGGCCATGCTTCAACATCCCGCCCTATGGATGCTGGTCTTTCCAAGCCATCAGTGTCCCCTACTGACTGTAGGCAGCATGGGGAGTTTTGTGGAGATAAAATCTCAATGTTGGCCCAGCTGGGACTCGAACCTGGTAACTGCAGATTAGAAGCTTGGTGTGATACTGACTGAGCCACCCCTTATAGGGAAGGAAGTTAAGGGAACAAAACATTGCTTCTCTTGTGCAGAAAGCCCTCTTGTGAAGTCTTCTGGGAACTGTCCACCTAGAAATTCTCCTTCCTGAGGATAAAAGTTCTGAAGCAAATTAGGGAGCTGTAAATATTATTTTCGATTTTGTATGTGAATTTTATACTTGGTAAAATCCATTAAAAATGGTTAGAGATTCACTTAATTAATTTTCACCGATTCCAAAAAATCACTATCATTTATGCAATTAAGACATAAGACACTTATTTTTAGCCTTTGCTAATGCTGTAGTTTCTAAATAACAGAGGACAATGTCTGGCATGAGGTATGCTCATGTACATTAAGGTATTGCTATAGTTTACATACATTAAGAAGTCACTACATCCAGCACCAGGGTGCTAGGATACAGTGATATGATGTTAAAGGCAAAAAGAAATTTT
This sequence comes from Ryuthela nishihirai, assembly GCA_038380435.1. Lineage (NCBI taxonomy): Eukaryota > Metazoa > Arthropoda > Arachnida > Araneae > Heptathelidae > Ryuthela > Ryuthela nishihirai. Next base: position 2,902,928 of record JAWZYU010000025.1, read on the forward strand.
CATTTAATAAATGAATACAATTATCTTTTTAACCACTTTTAATGGAATTTTACCAAGTAAAAAATTCACACACAAACTCCTAATAAATGGTATTTTACCATATCTCAACAATTTGATTTAAAGAAATGGCACTAAATGCAATACAACAATCTTTCAGAAACCTATCTGTACACCACTGTTATAGCAGAAAACACACCCACAATCTTAAAAAACATCAGCATTCAATCCCTACTTTTTAAGGGTATACAGGTATTGTTCAACTACAGCTGCTCTACAATAAGAATTGAAATTCATATATTTAATTAGACAAGTAGTTGGTGGTTGGAGTTTTATGGTGCAATGGGAACTAAGGCCATAAATAATTAATGAAGTAACTCTACTTATTTCGAATCAAATTCATAATAAATAGGCACTTTAGCATCGATTTCAATTTTAGAGGAAAAATTGTCATGAGCTGGGTGGGATACGAACCCATGACCTCCTGATAACATGTCGGGTGCTCTGGACCACTGAGCTACTGGCCGCCGATCAAGATCAAGCCTGCACAGCGCTTATATGAAACATAAATGGAATGTTCATAGCACTTGTTAGAGGAGATCTTGATCGGCGGCCGGTAGCTCAGTGGTCCAGAGCACCTGACATGTTATCAGGAGGTCGCGGGTTCGTATCCCACCCAGCTCATGACAATTTTTCCTCTAAAATTGAAATCGACGCTAAAGTGCCTATTTATTACGAATTTGATTCGAAATAAGTCGAGTTACTTCATTAATTATTTATATCTGCATACTTATCGTACATGCTTCCATCTATTGGGTAATATAAATGCCGCTTGTGGCTAAAAATATTGCCTGCACAGTGCTTATATGAAACATAAACAGAATGTTCATAGTGCTTGTTAGAGGAGATCTTGATCAGCGGCCGGTAGCTCAGTGGTCCAGAGCACCTGACATGTTATCAGGAGGTCGTGGGTTCGTATCCCACCCGGCTCATGACAATTTTTCCTCTAAAATTGAAATCGACGCTAAAGTGCCTATTTATTATGAATTTGATTCGAAATAAGTCGAGTTACTTCATTAATTATTTATATCTGCATACTTATCGTACATGCTTCCATCTATTGGGCAATATAAATGCCTCTTGTGGCTAAAAATATTGCCTGCACCATGCTTATATGAAACATAAACGGAATGTTCATAGCGCTTGTTAGAGGAGATCTTGATCAGCGGCCGGTAGCTCAGTGGTCCAGAGCACCTGACATGTTATCAGGAGGTCGTGGGTTCGTATCCCACCCGGCTCATGACAATTTTTCCTCTAAAATTGAAATCGACGCTAAAGTGCCTATTTATTATGAATCTGATTCGAAATAAGGAGAGTTACTTCATTAATTATTTATATCTGCATACTTATCGTACATGCTTCCATCTATTGGGTAATATAAATGCTGCTTGTGGCTAAAAATATTGCCTGCACAGCGCTTATATGAAACATAAACGGAATGTTCATAGCGCTTGTTAGAGGAGATCTTGATCAGCGGCCGGTAGCTCAGTGGTCCAGAGCACCTGACATGTTATCAGGAGGTCGTGGGTTCGTATCCCACCCGGCTCATGACAATTTTTCCTCTAAAATTGAAATCGACGCTAAAGTGCCTATTTATTATGAATTTGATTCGAAATAAGTCGAGTTACTTCATTAATTATTTATATCTGCATACTTATCGTACATGCTTCCATCTATTGGGTAATATAAATGCCTCTTGTGGCAAAAAATATTGCCTGCACCGTGCTTATATGAAACATAAACGGAATGTTCATAGCGCTTGTTAAAGGAGATCTTGATTGGCGGCCAGTAGCTCAGTGGTCCAGAGCACCTGACATGTTATCAGGAGGTAGTGGGTTCGTATCCCACCCGGCTCATGACAATTTTTCCTCTAAAACTGAAATCGACGCTAAAGTGCCTATTTATTATGAATTTGAACTAAGGCCATATTGTACCAAACAAGATTAGTAGTAAAAGTATAAACCAATAAAAATCATGGAAACCCATAACCAAAGTTAAAAGTGATATGGAAAAGTGGTAAAAGGTAACACAAAAGTCAACAAAATGGGCAATGTAAAAAAGATGCACTGACTGAAAGGATGAATGACAGTCAGGCAATTTGTGTAAGATATCTCTCATTGAGGACTGAAATGCAGACCCAAGTAGGATGGACCATCATGGATTGCAATTTAGAAGCATATTGTGGGGACAACTGCTGACAGTAAATAGATATGGATGGTTTGCTGGTCTCAATGTAAAGACTCTGGACCAAGTAGGATGGTGAGGTGCAGAAGACCTCTGTGCAAACACAGAGGGCCTGATGGTGGGGAGAGTCCAGCACCTTCACCACTGAATTCCGGGTGGAGTCGTACAACTGGTATCCACAGTGCAGTTTCAACTGGACATATGCACTGTAGAAGCAGAACAAAGAACATTAGTCTGCTCCCCACGAGAGGGAGGAGAGGACTTGAGGATGTTCAATGACCATAGATGATGAATATGTGATAAAAAGGTCAATTTCCTGTTGAAGATGAGACTCGGAAACTTGGTTTCTGCCACAACTGGAATGGTGGTACCTCTGAGCTGCAGCTTGGAGTCCAGATAAAGATTACATTTGTGGAAAAAGTGCACACAAGTGGTCTTCCGTGGGGAGAACCCAAACCCATTTCCCAAACTGAGAGATTGTTCAGGACAGTTCACAGTTGTCATTCAATAATCCTCATGCTGAACAAAGAGCAAAATGTGCTAAAAATCATCAACATAGAAGGCAGTGCCTACAGTTGAAGGAAGTTGTCAAGTAATCAAATATATCTTGACAGAGAAAAGCATAACATTCAGGACACAGCCTTGCGTAACCCCCTGATATTGGGGGGAAGGGCTGTGATAGAGTGTTGCCAACATGGACACAAAAGGAATGAGAAGATAAAAAGTTGGAAATGAAGATTGGCATGTGACCTCTCAAGCTGAAGGCATAGAGGTCACAAAGAATGGCAAATCTCCATGCAGTGTCGCATGCTGTTTCTATGTCAAAGAATATTGACACCAGATGCTCTCTACATAAAAACAAATTCCTGATTGCCATTTCGAGGTAGATCAGATGGTCTAAGATTTGCCTGCAAAAGCCACACTGGGTGTTGGAAAGAAGGTTGTGATATTCCAAATACCAGACAAGTCTGGCATTTACCATTCTTTCCAATATCTTGCACATATGGCTCATCAATGTGGTGGAACATGTGGTTCTCACTCATCTTCCAGACTTAATCCCACATGATCTTAGAACTAGTCATGTAGGTGATAGAAGACATATATTTTATCCAAGATTCCTCCTGGCTCTGATGACAAAACATGTTTTAGCCCTGCAGCACTTGAAAGCTTCAAGGTTGGATGTCGGATATCTCAGACACCCTCTAAGCTTTGTTCTGAGCCTTATTAGCTGTGCTGCAGTTGGTATTTCACCACGGTTTTAGAAATTGAGGAAACCATGTCGAAGTTCGAGGAATCCAGCTGCATTGATGATAGAGTCCATCTTTGCCATTGCATCATTGATTGGCTCCTGGTTGACTGAGTGTTCATCAAACTCACAAAGGAGTTCGAAGCCATCTAGTCAGACCAATCAAGCCTCCACCATGAGATGCATAAAGTGTTGCAAGGTCCCCCAGGAAATGGTACACACCACAGGGAGGTGATCACTTCTGCAAGGATTGTCCTCAACCTCACAGGTAAAGAGGAGATGTAGATGGTGAGATTAATGGCAGTGAAAGTATGCACTAACACAGGTATTCTAACAGGAAGTGTGATGAATTCAGGAGCCATTGCTCAAGGACCCAACTTTCCCATTGGTGTCAGTACTGCCCCACAGAGAAAGGACTGCATCTGTTGAAGTCCCCCATGATGAGGAAGGGGGACAGCAGCTGCATGATGAGGTTATCAAGGTCTTCCGGGAGGATCATACTTCTAGGTGGAAGATAGACGGAATAGAGAGTCAAAGAAAATCCCGTCAAGAGGAGGATGGCTGCCACCTCTAGAGAGGTGGTGAGGGGCATCACCTGGAATATAAAATGGTTGTTCATGAGGATGGTGACACCTCTCTGAGCTGGTCCAGCTCCATCCTAGTCCCAGAGAATGAGGGAAAAGTGCCAGATTGTGGGTTTAGTGACTATCTGCAAGTACGTCCCCTGCAGGCATATACAGATGAGCTCATGTGCCCAAAGGAGGACCTAGATACCATCAAGATTTCTATGGAATCTGTGACAATTCCATTGCAGGAGTGTGGCCATTTCAGGTATTAAAAGAATAGGCAGATAACAATTTTCAATTAATCTGTACTGTCACCAGCAACAGTTTGGCAAAATTGGGGCAGTCTGTATTCATCTCCTCGGAGTCATCTGAAGGACATGGATCATAGACTGCTGTACAAGGTGGAGTCAATGTTTTTTTCTTTGGCTCTGGTGGTGGGACTTCGTGGGTTTGGAAAGCTAGCTGTCTGTGGTCAGGAAGGAGAATGGTGGCACCTTCCAGTGTGAAAGCAGAAAGTGCCACAGCAGGAATGGAAACCAGAGTGATGTTGAGATGGACACCGATTTCGGTTTTGCCTGCTATAAGAGATACTTTGCTGTGGGAGAGAGACTCAGATAGTGCAATGCTGATATCAGTCTGCACAACCACAGAAGCCATTGCAATGATGGGCTTTCAGATGACTACACTGCCAAAGGAAATCTTGCCAGGTGGGGCAAGCAGTGCAGCAAGATTTCTCACCTCAGGTTAAGTGATGTTATTTACATCTTAAAGTGTTTCACCTCTTTCTCCTTCTTCCGTTTAGGAGTCATGTGGTTCAGTGCCCATAGTTACAGATAGTCACCACTGCAGTTAACACAGCTTGCCTGTGCAGTCTGGATCAGCATGATCCACACTGCCACAGTGAGCACAAGTTTAACACAGCAAGCCGTGCAGGCATGGCTGTACTTCTGACATTGAAAACAATGCAGAGGCTGGGGATGTACGGCCATACTTCATAATGCAAGTAGCTTGCCTTGATGACAGCATGCAGGTGAGGCATGTTAACTGTGAGAATTAGTGTTCTGGTGGGCACTACCTTCCCATTATGATGCACCAAAATCCATCAGACTGCAACTATTCCCTGTGAGGCTAACTCGATGCAGAGCTCTTTCTCAGAAACTTTGCAGGAGACATTCCATGACCACCCCATGAGAAGAATTCAGTGACTGATGAGGTAACACCAAACGACACTCCACCAATTACCATGACCTTCAGGAGCAGCTCAGAATGTTAAGCACAAGCAGTCTCAACAAGTAAGTTGCCAGATCTGAGGAGCTTAAATGATTTTGAAGAACTCACAAAACCTTCTAAACCCTTCTGAATAAAGAATGCAGGCATATCTCCAAGTACATGATCACCTGTTAAGTGAATGATCCAGAAATGTGGCACTGTGATGACACAGATAACGAAGACGAAGATAAAGAACATGAAGAGGGTGCCTTATGACAAGCAAGTTTTAGCTCGAGGTATAAGTGAATTCATTAAACGAATTCATGGTGTTAAGATGTGGTTCAGTGCCCATAGTCCCCACACACCACGGAATGCCCAATCAGATGCCAGGGCTGCAGGAGCCTAACCTACACAGCCAGCAAGCCAAGCTTTTACAAATGAATAAAAGGAAAGAAAACTGTGAGGAATTCATCTGAGGCTTCACAAAAAAATAAGAGGAAAAAAGAAAAGAAAATTGTGAGAATTGAATTGTCCTTACAAAATAAAGAGAACTACAAAAGGGAAATAAGGTGTGGAGAAACTCGGGAACCTGTACCTGGACATGGGCAAAGCCTCCCCATACTGCATAGTTAGTCCTAGCAGGTCCTGCTCACCAGCTGATTGATGCCATCTGACCTCACGTTTACCTGAAGCAGAGGCCAAAGTAGTGAGTAGCAATGATCCTCGAAATTGCTGCCATCTCACAATGAACAGGCTCCCTAATGGCAAGACTGGCAAAAGGTGACCCCACTAGTCATGAGCTGGGGAGAGCAAATGAGGACCCTTGGGCAACTATCAGGATCATCCTTTCCAGAGACATGGGTTACTGCACACAACAAACATGCAGGGAAGCATTTAGGACCCTGTGAAGGTATCTGAACCAATGGAACTTCACAAGGTGTTCAAACTTTGTTTGCAGTGGGGGGTTGTATAACTGAGATACTCTAAAGAACACCCGAGGAAAAAAAAATCAAGTATCTGAGTAACTCTCACCCCTACCCCGTGGCACAATACAAGTAGAATAAAAACGATAAGTATACCATTGCATTCTAGCATTTTACAAGAATATCTCATACCATTAAAACACTTTATAGAAATTTAAAACAAAATACCAATTGAATTAGTTTGAAAATATGATAACAATTAGTTGAAACAAAGCTATATAACACAGATATCTCCCCCTTACCTTCAGTCTGGAATCTCCTGTGTCATGCAAGTTTAATTTCTAGGAGTATCAACAGAGGGTTTCTTCTATATAACCACTTAAATTACCTACCCCAGTGCCTACCTGAAGAAGTAATCTTTAATTTAATAGCAGTAGCTAGGTTTACCACTTGGTGGTTTAACTATTTTCATTGCTATTTTAAGTATGTTTATAAGAACATTAGTGGTTTTAACCGATGAAGTTTTATTTTTGTGAGGTTGCTATTGATATCTATAATACTTAGCAAAAATCTAATTCACCATCATAGTATGAATGCAATAGTGATTTCAAGATCCTTTTCAGTGAAGTGATTGTTATCAATGTTCATCTAACATGGAGTGACTACCAGCAATGAAGATCCAGTTCTCAACATATGTGATAGCACTAGTATTGTCAGCAATCTAACAACAAGCCCTGAAACCATTTAACATCAATCTACTGCGATGTCCATTAGTCTGAGTGTGTCAGCCTTTACCTTCACTTCCACTCAAGAACTAGTAATAGCTTCCTTCTTGAAATTTCTTTTATACTATCATTTAGTTGCATGTAGCCTTTGGAAAATCTAAAGAGAACTATGTTGCAACTATCACTATGGCAGTCATCTATTTTGTCCAGGGCAATATTTTATGTAAATTGGTGCTAAAGAGTTTTAATTAGGTGTAGTCAACCTGTCATTTATTGTTTGTGATGGATGGATGGGTGGACTTGTAGTCAATTTTTTTTATTTAATTGTACGTGATATCTGTAAAAAATGACATGGCATATCCTATAAGTATGCTCTTATAGGTTGAGGGCTCTTCAATCCTTAGAGCTAGATATAAATATGCCAACTTTATTCTTAAGCTAAGCATTGGCAAAGATTAACTCACTTTTGACAGAAAAAAAATATACTCTTTACTTTTAACTTACTCCTCTCTCCTGTTCTTAGACATAATTTCCAACAACCCCAAATATAAGTTGCATCTATTATGAAAAAGATCAGAGCATATGTAACATGAAAAACCTATACATTATCACTGACATCATATATAATAAAGTGCATTGCTTAAAAAATGATAGTTTCTCATTATTTCAATGGTTCCATATATTACTTAGAGCATTTTGTCCATTATAACTAATATATGAAATCTTCTGAATAAAACAAAATATTTTTATAAATGCTGATAGCTAACCTCAGCTCTTACTATCCTTTCCAGCACAGCAGCCAGAGTATCATCCAAAGTGCATTTTAAAACACCTTCAAACCACTAGAATAAGAAAATATTTTATTAGTATTCTTAATGGTTAATTTTTAACTGCTTTTCATTTGTAATATTAAATATCAAAAGGAAAAATGATATTCATTTAATACCTTTCACATCTAATATATAGTTCAGAAATTCGAATTAACCCTTTGTAGTCTCATAACTGATTCTTATGCATGAAATTCATTAACTCTCATCAATTCAGGGCAATAAAACCAAGTGAAATATCTTGTGAGACTTGACCTGAGACACATCCAGAACTTAAAACTTTTGAACTTTACAGTTGAATGCAAAGGATTAATATTACTTTGACACTATTGCCAAGAAAAGAAAATTTCAAATACATATTAAAGCTAATTCTGCTGTCACACTGGCATCACGGTTAGTATACTTAGCTGTTATTGTGAAAAAAAAAGAATTAGGTTCACATCTAGATAATTAATGAACTAATCAATAATAAAGTCATAATTCAAGAAATAATTTTCTGGATGTCCAATATGTGAAGTTGTGGGTCCCCTGCTTGATCTATCCATTAATTTATTTGTCACATAATGAAAATTGGGATAAAACTGTAATTTTGGATAGAGAGCATCATGCATACTGAAATGAAGTTTTGTTATTCATTTAGATATTTTCACTGTAAATGCCTTCTGCTATGCTAATCTGCTGGTTGGTTGTTTATTTGAGGTTTTTGACACAATGGCAACTAAGGCTATGTTGCGCCAAACATGTGACACACAGTTGTATCAGAAAAATATGATCACCTACCAATGGGAATAACCAAACTTGGCCCGGATGACAGTGGCGAGATGGCGTGGCATGGACGCAATGAGGCCCTGAAAGGTTGCCAGAGGCACACGAGCCCATTCAAACTCCAGCAGAGCACAGAGGTTCTAGAGATGACATGGTTGTGGGTCTGCATGCCAAACCTGCTGATCCAAATGGTCTATGGTATTGAGGTCGGGTGATTTCGCTGGCCAAGGGAGAACAGAGACATCGCTGTTGTGTTCCTGGAACCAGTCATGCACCACCTTAGAACATGGCAGGGTGCATTGTCCTGTTGGTAGACACCATCACCACCAGGGTAAATGTCCATCCAACATGAAGGGATGCATGTAGTCAGCAAGGATGGACAACGAAGTAATCGTGACAATCCCGGTGCACTGCAGTACGTTGACTGCATATCACCATAAGGGAGTTGTCACAGAAACCACCATCGACTAAAAAGGTACCTAACATTTTAAGCTTGCCTTACATTGTACCTGCCTACAGCGGGAGAAGACCTTGTGAAGAGAGAAGCACTGCTTGGGATTTAATATCCTGCTTGAAGATATAATCATTGAGGTGCAGTGAGAGTGGGATATTTTTAAAATTTTTGAGTGGTGCCTAGGAATATGCCCAACACTCACTGAATTTTGTCCAGAAACTTGCCAAAATATAAGATAAAAGATGGTATCTTTTGAATTTTGAGCCAGAAAATAAATAGAAGTCCTAACTTTTAGAGTCCTCTGCAGCAGATGCTCCTAGGCACTTCTATCGATAAGCCACACCTAATCAGGTCCCCCATACCCTTTTGGCATGACCTTCAACTTCGTCCTCTCCATTGAGCCGGGCAACCATAGCCCCGCTCACCGTCTCGGTCTAGACTGTGCCAAGGCCGCTTCGGGGACACCTGGCCAGTAGGAGTGAACCCAGCCGGCGGCCCTCCCACAACCCCAACAAAGCCATCAGCCTTCAGCCTTGCTGCGGTCTGCTTACAAGACTGCTCAACTAATACAAAACCGCTAAAGACAGCAACACGGACCCCACTTCACAGAGGAACCCAAGTTCCTCCACTGCAAAAGCTATATGGCCAAATCTAATTCCGTGGAACTCTAAGTTTGGCTCTTCCATCGATAAGACCACTGGCTAGGGTAGCTACTCCAGGCCACGAGTCTCCAACTTCTACCTCTCCATTGTGAACGGGCCGAAGCCCCCCAGTGAACATCCATCCACCTCGATATCACAGAGACCACATCAGAGAGCCCACGGATGAGTGTAAGAAGAGGTGCACAACTCAATCCGCAGTACTCCCCCGATGGGCCTACAGAAGACAGGGTTCCCCAAGCCCCGTCCGAGGCCCTCACAATCTAGGCTGCAACCCCCAGCTTCGCTGGGGACAAGTCAATAAGCTGACTGGACCGGCCCTGCTAAGACAGTCCGCCAACCTTCAACAGGCCCCCTCCACCGGGGGCCACCAGACATCAAGAACTCCAGAGTGCCAGCGATCCAAGCCCAACTTATCAGAGGCACCGTAAGCCCCCTCCCTCGTCAAGGAGGTCACACTCCGGGGGGGGGGGGGGGGGAGAGCAAGGATGGACAGGTAGCTATTGGGGTTCAGGGACCCATCCAGTGATACCAGAAATCCCAGGTCAAACAAGGAAAACATCCCCCAGACATTCACACTGCCACTGTCAGCCTGTACTTGACTGATAAGCATGTCTGGGTGTTGGTTCTCTTGTGTCTGATGCCATATCCACCACCGCCTGTCACTTCTGTGGAGTAGAAACCTCGATTCATTGGAGAAAGCAACCTTTTTCCACTCTTCCACTGTCCAATGATGGTAGTTCTGTGCGAACTGCAGGTGTTGTTGATGGACCTTGGTTAACATGGGAGCCTTTATGCAGCATTGATTCCAGAGACCCCATGCGTAACAGGGTTCACTCTACTGTTATCAGGGATACGTACCTGGGTACCCCATAGTTCATTTGAGTGGTCAATTGCTACACTGTTGTGCAATGATTGCCCTTTACCAGTCGATGGCCTTTGGGGCTCCAAACTACAGTTACTACTCCACCTATTTGGCATACCAAGCTGCCTAAATAAACATCTTCTTCTGTCTCATCATCATCTTACATAAAACTGTAGACTCAAATAGATTTGTTTTTAAACTTCGTCATAATTTTTTCATGCAGAATCAACAGGTAAAAAATATATATCATAGATTCAAATGTTATTTTTGATATTTATTAGAAACAGTTGAAAAAAATTCATATTTCTATTCGAAATCTTTTTTTTCACAACCTTGTACTATGGGAGCGAAAGTTTACTCTCCAATCACTAGAATGGGAAAGATGAAAGTGATTCTTTGGGCTGTGACACAGTAAGGGTTAACAGAATTAAGAATTTGGTTGATGGACAACTGAGTGATGAACAGTGTGGATTCAGAAGTGATTTTAGATGGATTGATCAAATATTTTCACTTAGGCAGATTCTTGAGAAATGTTTAGAGTTTCAGAAACCCGTGGTTACAAGCTTTATAGATTTCAAAAAGGTTTCTGACTCTGTTGATCGACATCATTTGTGGTTGGTTGCTAGATCATATTGAATACCTGACAAGTTAGTTAGTATAATGAAAAGCTCTCTATAATAACAAAGTTGGTAAGGCTTGTAGTGATTAGTTGAGCATTGCTAGTGGAGTTAGACAAGAGTGCATTTTGTCTCCTTTTCTCTTTAATTTGGTTACTGATTATGTTATATACAGAATTCTTTGCAAGGGAAAGATTTTGGCCTTAAATGTCTGGAAATTTCAAAATCTCTGATTTAGATTATGAAGATGAATTGGCCCTGTTGGCTAATGATGTAGGTGAGATAAATTCTTTCATTTGGGCTGTTGATGAGACTGGTAATAGAGTAGGTTTGGTGATAAACAGAAAAAAAACTAAAATGATGAAATTTGGTCAGGCAGGTGGTACTTCAGTTGCTTTGAATGTCTGCATTCTTGAGCAGGTGTCTCAGCTTAATTATCTTGGGAGCTATGTAACAGATACTGGTGATGTGCGATATGAGATAAATAGAAGAATACGGATTGCCGCTGGAACTTTTAAGAATCTATGGAGAGTGTGGGAAAATAGGCTTGTATATCTAAAGACTAAAATCCTTCCCTAAAATTAGGCTGTATAATAGTTTGGTTCTTTCTAAGGTTAGTTTTGGTAGCAAAGTATGGACTCTTTGCAAGCAGGATAACAAGAAACTTGATGCCTTTGATTCTAGATGCTTGTACAGTATCTTGGGCATTGGGTGGTTTGACTTTGTAAGTAATGAGGTTAGAAGAAGGAGTCATTAACATCCTTTGAGTAATATTTTGTGCAGAGAGAGACTGCATTGGTTTGACCATGTTGCCTGTATGCATAGCTGCAGATTGGCAAACAGGATTATGAACAGTGTGCCAAACAGCTTCAGGAAAAGGGGAAAATCTAGGATGCGATGGGCAGACAATGTCATACAGCACCTTGCTAGAATTGGCCTACAGTGGCCAAATTAAGCAAATTTTTGCTCAGAACAGATATATCTGGAGAGTAAAATTACATAGTCTGGTAGAACCTCCATAGCCCATGGCTGAATGAGGATTTTGCATGTATGTATTTTATTTTGTATGTATTTTTATTTTGTGAATAATGAAAGATGATATTTTAATGAAAATTGTTGTAAAAAAATTCTGATTAATTTAACATACAACATGCTATATTCCTTTCATTAGCTATTTGTCAAATAAGTTCTAAGATTCACTTCTTTTCATGACTGAGCACAGTGAAAAAAAAAAAAGCCTGGCCACCTGGTATAATTCAGTTTTTCAGGCCTAGCATGGTAAAGTTAATGATTGAGTTCCGTTACTCAAATAAGATTTTCAAAATTTAGCACTTAAATGAAAGAATTTTTTTTAAACAATTTTTAACACTAATATTATTCACAAAAGTGTTAACTATATTGTATTTTGGTCATAAGCTACACTAACAAATAATTTGATAACATAGTAGATAAGTATATATGAAGCTTACTTTATTCAAAAATAGGCAAATATGGTCTTGGCATGCCAGCTCCAAACAATTATATTAATTCTTTCACATAAAAGTAATATACTTACTTGGTCTCTGTGTTCTAGGGCTTTTTTTACTGTCACATCAAGGTTGTTATAAGTCTTCTCTGCAGCCAAGTTCTGCAAAATTATTTTATTGTACTTTTTCTCTTGAAACAATATACTCTCCACAGTATGTCTTTATAAATAACATACACATAAAAATATTTTCATATTATAAAAGTAGCATATTTAGTATACTTCATAACTCAAAGAAAATTCAAAGATGAACCTAACTAATAATTTTGAATTGGATCTTATCCCTTTATATGCTGAAGCAAGAAATTTTAAAGGAAGAGGCAGGTAAAAGTGCTTATTTCTTTGTGATAAATCAAAAATTTTACTACTTTTCTAAATCATTTCACTTATTTTAATATGAATATTGCATAATGCTTGTATTATTACTCAAATCTTCCAGGCTCTAATCTGTAGTTCGCAGGTACGAGTCCCAGGTGGTCAGTCAGCATTGAGATTTATCTCTGCAAAAATTCCCTGCCCTGCCCACGGTCAGTAGGGGACACCAGTGGGCTTGGAAAAGCCACTATCCGTCGGATGGGATGTTAAAGCCATGGCCCTGTGTGCAGAAGAGTCATAACCTGTGTACATTAAAGAACACGCTGGATGGCCTTGACGGGAGGCTACCATCTGTGCTAACAGTTGTTCCAGTGGGTCCCCTCCCCCAACTATCTCTGAGCTTTTGGGGTCCATGTGACCTGGCCATTTAGCCCATGGTGTGCAAAAAGGTGCCACTCAGAGGTAAAACAACCCAACTCAAATCTTTTTTTAATTTTTACAGTTTGTAGTCACATATGAACTTTAAGTATAATGTTTATGCAATTCATGACCTAACTTCATTTATATAATTTCAAATACAAGGAATAAAACTTATTTAATGCAATCAACAGAACATATTTTTTTTAAACTTGATAAAAAAACTTCACAAAAGCAGAAGAATCAAAAGTAAGAAATAAACACCAATGCTTTCTAAAATTTATCTACTTAAGTACACAAAATTTTAAAAGAGCCACATTAAAGAATTAAGAAAACTGAGGAGAGCTGAAAATCTTCAGTTTGTTTAGGCCTAAAGAAACATAGCTTAGAAAAAATTAGGCAGCAATTTACAACTAAGTGATTTTATCCTTAACCAATAGCAATAGCATTAAAAATTATAAATAAATATCCCCTCAACCAGCTGCTTGCCACAGAGGTCTGACAGGAGTCTGTCAGTTTATACACAATAGCACAAGGTCTGTGAAGATTGCGGGACTTAAGCAGAAAGACAACACAAACATCCATGCCTTACCCGGGGCTTGAACCCACGTCCCTTTGATCAGTAGCCAAGCACGCTAACCACTCAGCCACAAGATGGCATTAGTAATAGCATTAAACAATTTCAATTATAAAGAGTTGGCGAGTTGTTTCTGACTGGGATCTTGGCTAGCTCAATTATTTTTAATATTTATATAAATGCCCCCATCCATGTACAATTAGAGAGAGTTATTTTGTTTACTAAATGAAGTGTTGTTTCCAAATATAGCTGAAGAGAAAAGTCTGTAATAGGAATATTCGAATTTTAGACTCAAATTAGATATATATCGATATTAGATTGATTGTTTTATAAACTGAGTTTCTCTTTCAGCTTTCTGCAAAATGGAGAATGAAGGGCAGTTAGATGTTAAAACTATAGCTTTTACATGTTAATTTTGAATATTAGTATAGGTTTTTTTAAAGTTTTTGAAGTAAATAAAGAAAAGGAATTTTGCAATAATATTCCAAAAATAAAACTGAAAAATGAAGGGATGTCAAGAAAAAGTAGTTTGAGGAGGGTTAAAAGGGGAGGAACTAAAATGTGAATTAAAGGTTGAGGATTGCTGGCAAAACCATAGAGCAAATATCAGAATGGTTGTTTAAAATTATCCTGGGGATTTGCAATGAATTGCAAGCTGTAAGCATTTTTACCTATAATAACATGGCTGCAGGGCATACCCAAGAAGTTACAATGGGAGGGGGGGGGAGAGTTGCCATGTTTTAGTCTGATTTTCAGAGACTGCCTTTGAAAATACATTACTCAAGCCCTTAAGCGGGAGGGGGGTATATTCCCATCCCCACCTCCCTCATGTACACCACTGCATGACTGATGGCAAGCACAACTGCAGGCCATGTTATGCAGCCTAACTCCTGTCAGGTTAAGTGTGATGACAATTCTAAAATAGTGTGAATTAAAGACACTAATAATAAAGACAATACATTTCTACCAATTTTGTTATCAAACACTTTACACCCTAAAAGTTTTTAAACCTTTTTCTTGCACTGCTTTTAAAAACTTGGTTCTTCTCTGAAATAAAATTATTTATGATTTCTGTGAGTCAATGTTAACTGGTTGAAGCCTTGATATTTGAGTTTTCTTTGCACACCTAAAGTATTGTCTTTCAGCACAGTTTGAGTTATTTGAATGTTTTAATTGAAATTCACAAATGACTTTTGTATATTGTTTTAGAAGTTATGACAGAAATGAATCAAGTTGCATGTGGTGATTGTAGTGATAAACTAAATTTCTACTTAAGATCCACTGCATTGTCCTCTGAAAGGAACATTAAAAATAAAAGACCAATTCCTATTATCAAATTAGTGCTAAATGAAAATAAATAAAACTAAACTTTTCACAATTCATGGCATGATAAATTTATATGGTTACTAGTATCAAAACTAGAAAAATGTATTTTGCTATTATTTGGAGGTGAGAAAAATGGTACAATGAGGGTATTTCAGCAATTGAGTATTTTCATAGAAAAAATGCAACTAAATATTGGAAAAACATTCATGAAGTGAGTATGCTGCAGTTATAAGCAGCAGTCTCATTTTCAATCACCACCTTCCAATCTCATGTTATGCTACTCTATTGGGGTGCAATTAACTATTCTGTATATCTGAGAGACACTTTTTGCTGTGCAATGAGTCACATACCCAAGTCAAAAGATCTAAAGTAGGATTTGTAGCTTAGAATAGATAATGTTTGGAGAACTAAATCATGCAGTCTGACTGGACCTCTATCATCCATGGTTATTTGAGGGTGAGGAAGAGAAGCTGCTCAGTCTTATGAAACTCAATATCGAGTATTATGAGTAGTTTTTTTTGCATAACCTGACATTCTAATTGAGCCTTAACCCTTCCAGGGTCAATGATAAATGTAGACAATGACAGAATCCATAAAATGAGGAATCCAAGGTGTCTTAAATTCACTTTAGTACAATAAAAAAAAATCTATTTAAAAAAAATAGAAATTGCTGTTTGAAAATTTTCTTACATATATTTTATAAAATACCATAATTCAGGCTTGAAAACTAATATTTTCTTTTTATTTTCATTTGATATATGTTTCATTAAACTACAACATAAATAATTTGTTAAAGCCACCTGATTGCCATTTCTCAGAAAGTACGGTATTGCCGATTTGTTTGTTAACATTACTCTTTGCTGAAGTAACCTTCTGATTTAAGCTCGCAAACTAGATTTGAACCATTATCAACAAACTTTTCCTTAAAGCTTTGAAAATATCCCGAAAATTAACAAAAAATCTACCATTTTTAAAAATAGAAGATTTTGGAAGCAATTATGAAGTACACCCCCCTCCCCCCGTTTTACCCTTTGCTGCCTTAAACCTATTTCAGCATTCCTAAAATTATCTTTATCATTTATCCCACCATTCTATGCATAGTTCCCACACCTCAAATCAAAACTACAACTAAAATGAGGGCCTTCTTTATTCAAGATTGATTGCAGTGCACACTCTCACAGCAGAGGAAGAGGCAGGTGTTGCTAATTGCTCACTCACACGTGACAGCCATCTGTTAAGTGGCTGCATGGTAGTTGTTTACATGGTTAAGTCCAAATACTTCCTCCCACACATTGGTTAACATCTCCTTTTGTAAGCTAGTATTTTTATTCCTCCTGTGGGGAGGGCAATTTCATAAAGTGCCCTCCCACAGTTTCATTTCCCCATATACCAAGGGTGTTTTACACCTTCCACCCTAACAGAATTTTATCTTTTTTAATTATAAGTTTTTAAGTTTATATTTAAAGGTTTTAAAAAGAGCTATCTCCCCCACCTCCCTCAATACACTGAAGTGCCATTGAATTAGGAATAGATGTTATTCAAATTCAATACTGCAAAAGTCCCGCATTTGCACGCATGTGTGGCTGAAACTCTGGTCATATATAGCTGTCAGCTCTGGCTTCCCCAAGCATTCATCATGAGAAGCGCAATGGGAAAGGTGTGGGATTTAGATGCATTTGACAGAGGGCAGATTGTAGGTGCCCAATGGATGGGACACTTAATCTCTGAAATTGTCAACAAACTTGGATTTTCTCGTATGACAGTTTCAAAAGTGTTCCAAGAATATGAAAATTTCAGCAAAAAAACAAGCACCTTGACAAACTGCAAAGGACAACAGTGTTGAATGATTGTGGGCTTTGCCATCTGACCCACATCGTACGAACCGAGGTAGGGGCCAGACATTATCTGAAATCACCATCCATCTGAACGCGGGTTCCAGACAGGAAGTCAGTGCACAGACAGTGCAACACTAACTTCATTGTCTTGGCTTCGGAAGCCACCAACACATGAGAGTCCCACTTCTAACGGTACAACACCAGGCTCAATGCTTTGCCTGGGATAAAGAACATCAAAAATGACAATGGATAGCCTGAAGTGATGAATCCCGATTTAAACTTCATCACCCAATGGAAGACTGAGGGTATGGCACCAACCCCATGAAGCCATGGATCCTGTATGTCAGGTCAGAACAGTACAAGCAGGTGGTGGCTCAGTGATGGCCTGGGGTGTCTTCAGTTGGACATCTGTGGGACCTTTGGTATGTGTACCGACGACTCTCAATGCATCCTGGTACGTAAAACTCATGGCTGACCATTTACACCCATTTATGGCCATCATGCATTCCAATGGAGAGGCATTTACCAGAATGACAACTATTGATCTCACAGGTCCAGGTTGGCTACTACATGGTTGCAGGAGCATTCTGCTGACTTTGAAATAATGAATTGGCCACCTAGAAGCCCAGATTAAATCCCACTGAAAATCTTTGGGATACCATTAAGCAGAGTGTTCGTGTGTTTATAAAAAAAATAAAAAAAGGTCCCATCAGCGATGACCTCGAGAGAATTGTGGACAGCACTGGAGGATGCATTTTCAGCTTGGTACTGCTGTCAATATATAAACTAACAATTTCTATTCATCCAGTTTTCCAAAACAAAGCCTTAATTGTGTAGTCTGATATATTTTTTTCATTATATTACAGTGAAAAAGTTCATTTAAAAGAAATATACCCCCTCAAGCAGCTGATTGCCACAGACATCTGACAGAAGCCTGTCAGTTCATATGCCATAGTTTTTAATTACATAAAATTCGGAATTAAATTCCATTTAATTTGTATATAACATGACCTATTTTGGTATATTGTTTTTTTTTTAATTCTGAAGTTGGCTATTTTGTTGGATTCAACACAGTTGGCAAAAAGCCTGGACTTTTCTCAAACATGGTACTGAGAAAAAAAATTACGAAATGGGGGTGATTTTTTTTGCTTCAATATTATTTTTTATTTATTCAGAAATAAATAGCCTTTCTATTCATGTGCATTATAATAATTTCTGTCTTTTTTTTTAATAAATTTTTATTTGCCTTGCCAAATGCATTTTTTCAATACATGACCTTAAAAATGTCCTATAAAAATAAAACTAGTTGTCTTTTCTGTAAATATTTTATTTTCAGAAAATCTAGAATTAAATGCTGGTTGGCTACTGATCTAAGGGACCTGGGTTTGAGCCCTGGGTAAGGCATGGCTGTTTGTGTCGTTTTTCTGTTGAGAGCCTGCCATCCTCTCAGACCTTCTACTATGGCATATAAACTGACAGGCTCCTGTCAGACCTCTGTGGCAAGCAGCTGCTTGAGGGGGTATTTATTTATTTATTTATTTATTTATTATTATTATTATTATAATTGGACATAAAACATGCCATAATTCCTTTTATTAGTTATTTGGCAAAAACAGTTCTAAAACTTAATTTTTTTGGCTGATCGTAGTGAAGAAATTGCTGAGTGTCTGATGTAAACCAGTTTTAAAGGTGGGACTTTGGAAAGGGCTAATATTGTTTCAGGAATAAGCTAAAAATTATTACAACTACTACTAGATGATAAGTTAGAAGTATCTTACAATGACATCAAATTTTGCATAGATGTCCACCACCTTTCCTTGATCATCAACAACTGGTAATGCAGATACTCGTCTTTCAATGAATACATTTAAAGCAACTATCAGAGGTGTGCTATTTTTTGCCTGGAAAAAAAAAGGTTAGAAAAACAAGATTATGGAAACTGATAAAATATATTAAATTTAACTGCTAAACTTTATTTTCATTACTTTGTCATATATAAGTATGATAAAACTAGCTTCTTTTTGTAACAATAACATGGAGTGTGATAAATGATAATCCTTTTTTTATTCTTTTTTTTAACTGATACTTCTTTCCATTAGTATCACAATACTCTGGTGTTCAAAAGTTAAGGACCAAGCAAATACACTTGAATAACATTTTAATAAATTATGATGATTAAATGAAATTTACATCTATGAAACAAAACAAGTTCTGTATGATGCTCTAAACAAATTTATGTAAAATTATGAAAAAAATTGACATTAGATACACAGAATAAAAACAGCCCATCTTGAGAATGTTCTTTATTTTGAACTTGGTGCTGAAGTTGTTGAATTTGAGATACCAAAAAAATTTTGGATCAGAGGAATAGGGAGAATGGAGGCAGACCAGAGTGGCCAGATGTCTCAATGCAAGTCAAAGTGTTGTAAAACAGACTGTGGTATCAATTCTAAACTATCCATATGTCTCTTGTAGACCTGTACAAGGCATTCTTAGTCACTTCACAGCATATCAACTAGCTTCAGAGATTGCTGCATCCAGAGGAATGGTCTTCATCTGTTGTCTCAATTCCCTAGTTTCTTTTACAGAAAGGAGCCTGTTTGTCAACATCTCAAACACACACTGAAGCAATGGGCCAATATGCTCTTCACTAGTGAATTGCAATTCAGTTTCCAAACAGATTTTCGATGAACCTCCATCTAGAAAGAATGGAAAACCAGATTACACCCTACTAGCATCAGAAAAAGCAGCAATTATAGATGTGGTGGTTTTATGGTGTGGTCAGATGTACTGTCATGTCAATACAGATCTCCACGTGTGCTTAGGAGGGACTCTCATATGTGTCAGTTACCAAGGTGAAATCTGTGATCCTTCTGTTCACCTATTGTAGTATATGGTGGATATTTCTTATCCACAGAGTTTGCCTAGTGGCTCAATCAGCAAACATGGATTGGCCAGAATGCACCTTCAGCAAACATGGATTGGCCAGAATGCACCTTCAGCAAACATGGATTGGCCAGAAAGACACCCAGATCTCAGTCCTATGACATCTCTCTCATGCTCTAGGCCAGGCATGGCCAACATACGGCCCGCGTAATGAATTTATGTGGCCCGCGAACAATTTTTCAATATTAGCATTTAGCTTCTAGTAATTAATCGAATGAATTCTCGATACTTCTATATTGTTTAAAAAACATTCCGTTATAAAGAAAATCTTATTATTATCAAAAATTATTATCAAGATTGAATGATTTACATTTGGAGGCTGTGTTAAGAATAGCTACTACAAGTATAGAACCAGATATTAAAAAAATAATATGCGATGCAAACCGCCTCACACGTCGCATTAGTTATTATGTTAATTTGTTGTATTGATTTACTTAAAATTATTCATAAACAAATTTCATAATAAAATTTTGTTTACTTAAAGAAATAAGTGTTTTGTTTAACATTTTTCAATTTTAATATTTCGTCCGGCCCGTGAAAATATTTTTTTTTCCAATCCGGCCTGCGGGCAAAAACAGTTGGCCATGCCTGCTCTAGGCAGAACTGCAAACCTCAGTCCTGTTCACAGAAGCCTTGCTGAACTGGAATCTACCCTTAAGCAAGAATGAGGATTGCTGCCCTTAATATTAATTGACAGCCTCATTCTGAGCATGAGGAGGTAGTGTCAAGTCTGTACTGACACCAGAGGTGATCATACATTAAAATTAAGGTATATTTCCATTGATTCTTGATGCATCTTTTTGCTAACTCATTAGCATAACTCTTTGCTTCCATATCAAAATTTGCCCAGGCTTTATGCTTTATTCAGTCACAACCCATCTTTCATTATACTTTCATTAAATCTATTACAAAGCTTTCAAAAATTTAATGTTTGGTCCTTAACTTTAGAGCACCAGGAATTACACTGTATTTTTTCAATGATTTATAACTTTTAAAATAAAATTATCATTGTGAATTATTACATATACTGTGTAAAAAATTAGAAACCCTAGCCATAGTGTGCAATGCCCTTATCTATGAAAATAGAGATAATTAAGATATACACTGATCAGCCAATACATTAAAACCATCTCTGAGTTAAGCAAAGAAGTGCACATGCAGCCAATCAGTGTCATGTGCCAAGGTTGCAAATGATATATATAATACCTGGGTAAGAGCTCTTGCAGGACGTTTCATCTCAGCATGAGAAAAACAAAGGATTTATCATATTTCGACAAAGGCCAGATCATTATGGTAAGACGTCTCGGTAAGAGCATCTCCGAAACAGCGATGCTGGTAGGCTGCTAATGCTATGCAGTAATTAGTACCTATCAAAGATGGTATGAAACAGGTGACACTTAGAGCTGTTGTCAAGGTGTGGGTCAGCATGCCCCATTGATGACAGAGGTCAGTGTAGGCTATCTTATCTTGTCTGCAGCAACAGGAGGGCTATACTGTGGCTGACATTACCCATAATTTCAACTGTGGTGAAGGGTCCAATGTGTCTGAACACACAGTTCATCATAAACTATTGGATATGGGTCTCTGCAACACAGACCCATATCCAAGAGCTTACAATTGTATGTTCAGAACTTTTTGAACACTCCTCATATGCTCAGTGACACTGCTAGTAATACCTAATCAATGAAAAAAATAAAAATAAATGTATAACATTTCCTGAGCTCAAATAGGAAACCACTGATGTGCCAACTGCTATACCTTTAAGACAGGAGGGATTCAATGCTTATTTAAAGTACACGCTGTAGGTTCTGACAACAATATGGGGAACTCTGATGATAAATATTTAAACTTTACATGCGATAAAAATTTTAAATTCAATTAATACAAAGGAAATGAGAATCATCAAACATACTAATAAGCACAAATAACTGGATACATACAAATTTCAGAAAAAAAAAACACAATTGACCTTTCCATTTTTAATATCTTTTGTCAAAGGCAATAGTTTTATTAATGGAGTAATCTATTTTAAAATAGCAGAATTGGACTTACTGTGGCTATGTTTTCATAGGTACCAATCCTGAGTTCTCCTAATGTATGATTCATATAACTGGGATGGGGTAAGTCATAATACTGAAATAAATTATAATTAATTTTATTATTTTTAAGCAAATTTTTAAAAATATGAGAAAATATTAAATATTATAAAGTTATTACTAGCACATCCTCTATTAATCCAATGATAGTGTTGCATTCTTTATTTGACACATTAAATATATTAAATATTTAATTCAATAATTATTCACCCTTATTCCAGTAATAATATTTACGAATACAAAACAAGTTACTTTCAAAACTATATAATATCTTATTTAATTGCTTTATTACTTTGTCAATAAAGTTATGATCTTTTGCTCTTAATCTATAATATTCAAGGCTAAGAACTTCTGCCTCTTTAAACAGACATACTCATTTGAAATGCAGAAAAGATAATGACATTACAAAACAGCTTAGAACACAGCTAACCTGTTATTGGAGCCAGATTACAGGCTAGATGACGTAAGCGATAACTTAGAGCCCAAGTTTATAAGGGGTTCATAAACAAAAATGTAATATTCATTTCTGCATAATACATATTTTAAATTCTAATTTTTTTACTATTATTTAATAAAATAGAAATAAATTTTTGTAAGAATAACAACTGAAATGCAAAACAATATTTTGTAAATATCGTTATTATTGGAGCAAGTTACTGTGCACCAAACAAGTCTATAAAAAAGGAGGCACAACTACAAAAAAATATACAAGACAACAGTAACAACAGATATAATAATAAAAAGTTACATACTATATCAAACAATAAATGCAATAAGGATTTAAATGATTCTGGCAAAAACCAGAAAAAAAGACAATATTAATAAAATTAAATGCAGCAATATATCAGGGTCCTGGTGCTGACCATATAAACATACTGGACTGAATTAAGGCTCTGAGCTTGATTATGGATCCTGATTTTGCTGCACTGGTGGGCTTTTTTGGTGTGCAGGGAAACTGTGTTTTCTGTTTGTTTGTGGGTTGACAGCCCCAGGCGAATAGATTCACAGGATATGTTTATCAGATGGTGGATAATCCTGAGCAGTGGTCATCGCAGGCACCTGAACTCTTTGCTTCTACTGGCATCGTCAAATTCTACATTGAAGGAAGTCTTCCACTGTAGATGGCTTCAGCCTTTAGTGGTGGGGGAAATGGGTCTTTGCCCCATGTCTGCTATTAGGGGGCTGTTTGATATTGTCGGCTCTTTCAATAAACATAGTTTCTTTAAACATCCCACTAACCATTTTCTCATCATAGGTAGTTGGAATCTGAGGACTTTGCACAGAGCTTACTCTCTTGATGTCCTCACACAAGAATTCCACCATTATAATTTAGATATTTCAGCTTGCAAGAGACCAGATGGACAGATAAAGGTCAGATTCTTAAAAATAATCTTAAATTTCTCTTTTCAGGGAGGGAAGATAATAAGCATCTCCAAGGCATAGGTCTGCTTCTCATCAGATAGCCAGTGATGCCCTTCAAGGATATGAGTGCATTAATAAAAGGTTTCTTATAGCAAAATTTCAGACAAGCATTAAAGACTTGAATGTTATCTGCTGTTATGCCCCCCACTGAGGATGCCGATGAGGATGAGAAGGATAGGTTTTACAGACAACTTCAGGATATTCTGAATTCTGTCGAAAAAGGAGATATTACCCTTGTTCTAGGTGACTTCAATGCCAAAGTTGGTACTGACTCTGACTTCGGGGAGGAGTGATAGGCCCTTTTGGTATTGATAGCTGCAATGGGCAACATCTCCTA
Source organism: Ryuthela nishihirai (assembly GCA_038380435.1). Taxonomy (NCBI): domain Eukaryota; kingdom Metazoa; phylum Arthropoda; class Arachnida; order Araneae; family Heptathelidae; genus Ryuthela; species Ryuthela nishihirai. Next base: position 2,926,821 of record JAWZYU010000025.1, read on the forward strand.
CAGGTAAGTAAATTCAATGATTTCAGAATAACTAACACTTATTACAAAACCCTGCGACATACATAAGTACACATGGGTTCACCTGATGGGCTGCATAAGAATATGATTGATTACATATTAATTAACAGCAAATGGGCTAGTTGTTAGGAATACCAGGGGAGCTGAAATTGGATCTGACCATTACCTTGTTAAAAGTGTCTTGCAACTTAAAAAGTGTTGTGCTAGGGTTAAAAAAATTACCTTTAATACTGAAGCTCTGAAAGACTCAGTGATAGCTAAAGCTTACCATGATAGGTTACTTAGTCATTATGACAGTCATGGTTTGCTTAACTACTAAAGTTGAGGAAGAATTGGACCATTTTAAACAACCTTTTTTGGAAACTAACAGTACTCTTTTAGGAAAAAAGCAGCAGAGGAGGCAATATTATTTGAGTGATAAGGCACTTGAGCTTATTTCAGAAAGAAGGAACTGCAGGAATGTCCTTAATCAGTACTCTACTAGTCCTAATAGAAAGGATTACAAACAGCTTAATAAACGTGTAAAGGATCAGTTAGCTGCTAATATGAATCTTTGGCTTGATGGCTTGGCTGACAAAGCCGAGGAAGCAGTTAGGCAGCACAACAGCAGAGAGTTGTACCAGATAGTTAATGTTTTGTGTGGCAGAAAACAGACAGGTATACAGGGATTGAAGGATAAACAAGGTAAGGTTATAGAAGGTGAGGATTCTGTCGTGGCTAGGTGGGCTGAGCATTTCAGTGACGTTCTAAACAATGTGGTTAGTTCTACTCCCATTGTTTGAAATGATGATAGATGCATTGGTGGCTTTAATGTTAGCCCTATAACACAATCTGAAGTTATTTTTGCTATTTTTAAACTTAAACTTCATAAATCCCCAGGGATTGATGAAATTACTACGGAAATGCTTAGAGCTGGGAATGTTTCGGTTACCACTTGGATGACTGAAATTTTGAATATCTTTTATGCTAAAGGCATGGTTTCTAAGGATTTTACCAGAGCTATTATTATCCCTATTTTCAAAAAAGGTGATCACAGTTCTTGTGATAACTATAGGGGTATCAGCATACTCTCTGTTCCAGGGAAAGTTCTTTGCATGATTGTGCTTAATAGAATTAAGAATCTGGTTGACAGGCAATTGCGTGATGAGCAATGTGGATTCAGAAGTAGTAGGGGATGTGTGGATCAGATATTTTCACTTAGGCAAATTCTTGAGAAATGTTTAGAGTTTCAGAAACCTTTGGTTGCTAGCTTTGTTGATTTCAAAAAGGCTTTCGACTCTGTTGATCGTCATAATTTGTGGTTGATTGTGAGATCATATGGTATACCAGACAAGTTAGTTAACATAATGAAAGCTCTCTATAATAACACTGAGTCATGTGTGAGAGTTGGTAAGTCTTGTAGCAATTGGTTTAGCATTACGTCTGGTGTTCGACAAGGGTGCATTTTGTCTCCTTTTCTCTTTAGTTTGGTTATTGATTATGTTATGCGAAATTCACTTCGAGGGAAAGATTTTGGCCTTAAATGGGCTGGAGATACGAAAATTTCTGATTTAGATTATGCTGATGATTTAGCCCTTTTGGCAAATGATGTTGATGAGATGAACTCTTTCATTCGAGCTGTTGATGAGGACTGGTAGTAGAGTGGGTTTGGTTATAAACAAAGAGAAAACTAAAGTGATGAAAATTGGTCATTAAGTTAATCTGAATGGCTGTACTATTGAGCAAGTGTTTTCAGTTTAATTATCTTGAGAACTATTTAACAGATACTGGTGATGTGCAGCATGAGATTAACAGACGAATAGGGACTACCACTGGGACTTTTAAGAATCTATGGAGAGCGTGGAGAAATAGGCGTATACACCTAAAGACAAAAATTGTCCTAAAGTCAAAAATTGTCATGGTTCTTTCTAGGGTTAGTTATGGTAGTGAAACTCGGACACTTTGTAAACAAGATAACAGGAAACCAGATGCTTATGCTCTTGAAGCGTAAGCATCTAGAATCAAAAAATGCTTATGCTCTTAAAGATGATCCATAGACAAACACTAGCATGCTCTAATCCAAGCTTGGTTGCTCACAAGCAACTATAATGTGGCATCTGCAATACATCAGTCAGAGAGCAGGAGTTGTCAAAGTGTTCCACTTGAACTGACTGCTGAACAAGAAAATCATTGAAGTCTGCTCTTCATTAATCCATGTGAATTCCATTTCATCAAGTGCCATTACATGCAATGTCAATAAAGCTTTTTCAACAATCCAAATATCCAAAAACAATGGCTTGAAAAGATAGGAAAATAATTTCCTGTCTCAAAGAGGGAACAATTCGAAACATAGACAATGTTTTGTATTTAGTGGAATTTTGAGGGTGTAATGCACTTCAAATTGGTTCTTGATAAACGTGCCATCAATGCTGACCTCTACTTTGTTTGTACAACTGGAACATGTACACTCACTGATGATTCAATACTACCCAGGATTGGTACACAGACATCAGGTAGTTCTCCAACAAGACAATGCAACACCTCACTTTAGCAGAAATAAAAACTTTGAAAGCTGGAATTTGAGCTTCCTCACCTAGCATATAGTCCAGACCTAGTCCTTTTTGACTACCACCTCTTCACTCCAAGACTATTTTTTTCCAGAGGTAGGCAGTTTCAAATATTTCATGAAATTGAAAATGGATGTCAGGAGTTTTTTTTGGCTCCAAGAACCAATCATGGTATCAGAGAGGAATTGAATAACTTGCCTACTGATGGCTTGAACTATTGAAAATGATGATTTATATTTTGCTGAGTAAGGTAAATTATTTATATTTTAATAATTTACCTTTTCAAGTAAATGATAAACATGCAGACTTATGAATTACCCTAGTGAAAATATCTGCTTCCAGTCAAAGAAACCTGACTTCTGCCACAACTGGAAGGATGGTATGCCTGAGTTAAAGCTTGGGGTCTGGATGATCATGTTTGCAACAGCAGTGTGGTAGCTTATCCTTAGAAATACAGGACCTCCCCCAAACTAGAAGAATTACAAAATCAAGAAGGTATAGATTTTGACACTCAAGTAATTTCTTCCATTTGAATGTTATTTTTCATTGGATTTATTCATTTATTTATTTATATATCAAAGAGAAGTGAAGCATAGTTTCTTTATGTTGAAGAGCTAATAAAAACAGAAACCTCAACTTTTTACCATATGCTTATTTGAAGTGTTAAGCAACATTTAATACATTTTTTTCTAAATAATTTTAAACACAGCTACAAGTACAACAATTTAATTCCACGATAATGCTGTGATAGAGTATAAAACCTCTGATGTTAGATAATTTCCAAGTATAGAGGAGTGCTTTGCAATAACAAGGACCTTAACAGACCCTTTTCCCCTAAGGCATACTTAAATACCCATATACCATAAAATTTACATTATAGCATACAAATTAACTCTAAAAATAATCTTCACAAGTAAAAATAACTAGAGTCACTAATAATTGAAGTGAACATATTTACCGTTTTTCTCATATGCTGGTACAGTTGCATTTACAGCTGTTGTTGGTACTTTTAATGCTACCAGTCCTTATCTATTTTCTTGATATCTTAGCAGGTTCTGTATGTATGAAGTGAACACAAGTTAACTCAATGTCTTTCACATAATAGCTTAACATCTGTTGACAATTTCTCTGGTACTTGAGCATTTATTTGTGCTAAGCCAACTGCTATCTACATTAGATGGTCCTATCTTCATAGGTCATCTTGTTGTGAGCAGATAACATCATTTCTCCATTGATCTGTGTCTCGTACTCCTAAGGGAGAATGCGCAAAGTCATATTGAAATGTACAGCAGTGTTAACAGCTAGTACTGAAAGTGAACTGATATCACCAGGAACATCTAATGTAGATAGCAGTTGGCTTAGCACAAATAAATGCTCAAGTACCAGGTCAACAGAGGTTAAGCTATTATGTGAAAGGCATTGAGTTAACTTGTGTTCACTTCATATGTACAGAATCTGCTAAGATATCAAGAAAATAGATAAGGACTGGTAGCATTAAAAGTACCAACAACAGCTGTAAATGCAACTGTACCAGCATATGAGAAAAACGGTAAATATGTTCACTTCAATTATTAGTGCATCTAGTTATCTTTACTTGTGAAGATTATTTTTAGAGTTAATTTGTATACTATAATGTAAATTTTATGGTATATGAGTATTATGGTCATTTTTATGGTATAGAGTTAATTTGTATACTATAATGTAAATTTTATGGTATATGAGTATTTAAGTATGCCTTAGGGGCAAAAAGGGTCTGTTAAGGTCCTTGTTATTGTAAAGCACTCCTCTTGGAAAGTATCTAACATCAGAGGTTTTATACTGTATCACAGCATTATCATGGAATTAAATTGTTAACATCTAGTACAATTATTATATGAGTCAAGTGACAGTGAGTTGGCTATGGCACATACACGTTAACTATGTGCACCATTGAATTGAATTTCTTTATATTCAACTATACATGCTAGTGACAAAACCTAATGTCAGAGTGAATCAAAATGAATGCAAAAATTAATATTTAACTAATACAAATTCTAACTTCTTCATAGCACCAGTAACTAATTTAATTATGCACTTTAAGTAACTGTGTGATGCTCTGAAATATAATCAATTAGAAACTACATTAATCTTAAGTTTTAATTTCGTTTGGAGTTGGAAAAGCTACTCTGTGTTGAGATGCTGCAAAACATTGACACTGAGGAAAAGCCCCCCCCCCCCCCAAAAAAAAAAAAAAAAAATATATATCAATTCAGTTATTGAGGGGAAATTTAGTTTATTTATTATACATCTAATAGTGTACACATATGATATCAGTTTTATTATATTAAGAAGCAAAATGAATATATCATAGGATTTTGACTGTATGGATTTTTTTCCATGAACTTTGTCTTTCCTCCTTTTTTCCCTGCAGCGCAAATATGTGTGAATATTTAATGCAGCAAAACTTGCCAAGTAACTTCCTTATGAAGTTCAGCCTATTATAAAAAAACTTGCATGTACAAAAAAATTGCAATGATGCATTCTAAATGAAATATACACTGCATTTGTTAAGCTCAGTTACTTAATTTCACTACAGAATTGTTGAAGCAATTTTAATCTGTTTTATTGCATTACATTAATATTTACTCAGTACATAAAACTTCCTTTTCATGGTGAAAGCCATTAAGTATCTTTCAGGGAGATATTTTCTCCACTGAAGGGGTTAGTTTGGCTTACTGATTACACTTCAATGGCCACCTTTTATTTTTTAACCCATGCTGAAGAGTGGTAAACTTCACAGGGTCTTGATGCTGACCACATAAACCATTCCACTACTGGCAATGGTTTTGATACTTGCACTGGTAGGCTTCTGTTGAAAGAGAATTCACTGCTGTATTTTCTGCATGTTTGTGGTTTGCCAGACCCAACTGAATAGATACACAGAATACTTCATATTAAATGACAGACAACAGTGATTAGAAGTTATAAAGGTACCCAATCCCTTGAAACTAGTTTTAGAAGCTGTTAACCTGCTAGTCTTGAAGTTAGTTCTGATCCTAAAATGGAGTAATGTGTCTCAGATGTCAGTTTGTTAAGGGCTTGAAAAAGCTCAATGGATTTTGATGGTAAAGAACTCCATTAGTTGCCTGAGTCCATGGCAGTCATAAGGAGGGAGACATGGGGGCCATTGCCCCTTGCAAACTTTTTTTTTTACCAGCCTGCATTTTTAAAGGGATTAGCATCCCAGGGTTTCTCACTATTTTCTTTGACAGGAAGGAAAACAATATCATCAATACCTCAGAGGCCAAATGGCAAGCTGCTAAAAGGATCTCAATTACTAAATAATCCAATATTAAAGAGTAATTTTAGAACACAAACATCCTTCATACATCCCTAAATGGCCCCCTACAGACTTGAGACTTATGACTACCCCTGGCCCAAGTCCCTACCAGAATGGTGGCTTCTCTGTCAGAGAGGGAATAGGCCTTTGTCTCACACTGCAGCTAGAGGGCTATGTAATATTGGCCATATTTCACTAAACCTAGTTTTTTTTTAAATGTAAGGGAGGACTCTAATCAGAAGGTATTCTGTTCATGTTCTTACACAGCAATTCTAAAAGCATAACCTAAACATTCAGAGTGTGCAAGGGATTAGATGAACAGATAAAAGACAGATACATAAAATTATCTTTTTAAGATGAGATGACAGCAAACACCTACAAGATATGGGTTTGCTTCTTAGCAGGAATGCCAGCAATGCTTTACTATGATAAGACTGCATTAATGAAAGGTTCCTTATAGCAAATTTTAAACAGATATTAAAGATTTCAATGTTATCTGTTGCTCACCCCCACCAAGTACTGATGAGAAAGACAGATTCACAAGCTTCAACAGTTTTAAATTTTTATCAAGAAAGGAGATATTATTCTTGTGCTGGATGACTTCAATGCCAAAGTTGGTTCTCACCCTTGAAAAGTATAGTAGGTCCTTTTGGCATTAGTTGCAACAGCAATTACTTAATCAACAGCAAATGGGTTAGCTCAGATTACTATGATTATTATGACAATCATAGTTTGCTTACAACTGAGGTTGAAGATGAATAAGACCACTTTAACAGGAAAACTTTCTGACACCAACAGTACTGTTTTGGGTTAAATGCAATGTAGGAGATAGAATCCTTTGAATGAAGGCTATGCAGCTTATTTCTAAAAGAGTCAAGGAATAGTTGAATCAGCACTGTATTGGTCTTAACCCACAGAACTAGACAGAGATTAATAAATTTCTAAATGATCAGTTTAATGCTGATAAGTATCTCTGACTTGATAGCCTGACTTGACAAAGCTGCTAGAGAACAGAGAATTGTACGAAATAGTTAATATTTTGTGTGGGGGAAAAACAGAATGACATACAGAGATAAGGATAGCATGGTTATGCATGTAGACTGTCACATGGCTGAATGTATTGTTGGATATTTTATATGATAAAGGGATTGTTCTTAAGGATTTTACTAGAGATATAAAGAAATATCCCAGCTGTCCTGGTGGCCAAGTGTTAGAAGCATTTGGCAACTGATCATAGGGACCTGGGTTTGAGCCTTGGTTAAGGCATGGATACTTGTGTGTCTTTCTGCTGAAGTCTCATCTTCCTTACAGATATTGTCTATGGCCCTTTATACTGACAGGATCCTATCAGACCACTGTGGCAAACAGCTGCTTGAGGGATAATTTATTATTTCATATTTACTCTTTGAGAAACATAATTGCAGCTCTTGTGAGAATTATAGGGATATCAGTCTATCCTCTGTTTTAGGTAACGTCATGTGCGTTTGTCGTGTTTAACAAAATTAAATATTTGGTTGATGGGGAACTTCAGGAAGAGCAGTTTGGTTTCAGAGGTGGTACGGGCTGCACACACCAAATGTTTTCAGGCAGATTCTTGAGAAATGTCCAGGGTTTCAAAATCCTATGGCTAATTGCATTTTAGATTTGAAAAAGTCTTTTGATTATGTTGACCCTTTAATTTGTAGTTGATTGCGAGATCATATGGCTTTCCTGATAAGTTTCTTAACATAATGATGGCTGTATAACATTGCTGAGTTGTATGAAAGTTGCTAAAGCTTGCAGTGACTGATTTTGCAGTCTTACTGGAGTTTAACAACAATACATTTTGTCACCTTTTCTTTTCAGTTAGGTTACTGATTATGTTATGAGGAATTCATTACAAGGGATAGATGAAGGTATAGAGATTCGAAAATATCTGACTTAGATTATGCTATATGATTTGGCACTCTTGGCAAATGCTGTTGATGAGATAAACTCTTTCATTAAAGCTATTGATGAGATTGGTAATAGATAGAAAACTAAAGTGATGAAAATTGATCTGATGAGTAGTGTTCCATATCTTTTGAATGGATGTGCTCTTGAGCAAGTGCCTTGGTTAATTTATCTTGAGGGCTGTATGACAGATATAGTAAAATGCAACTTTAGATAAACAGGGGAATATGTATTACTGCTGGGACATCTAAGAATCTCTGTAGATTATAGAAAAATAAGCATATACATCTAAAGACTACAATTAGGCTATATAAGAAAGTTAGTCCTTTCTATAGTCTGCTATATTAGAAAACTTGGACTACTTTTCAGCAAGATAACAGAAAATTTGATGCTTTTGATTCTGTCTCACACAGTATTTTTCAGTATTGGATGGTTTTAATATGTAAGCAATGATGAAGTTTGATGAAATAGTCATCAATCATTTTGGAGCAACATCTTGTTTAAGGAGACACTGATTACATAAAAAACTACAGATTAATGAGTAATGAACAGTGTGCCTAAAGGCCTCAGAAGAGAGAGACCTAGAACAGGGGTGGGCAACCTTTTTAAGTGTGCATGCCAAAATCGCCAAATCTTTGATGCAAAACTTTCTCACGTGCCAGCCAAAATTTTGGGAACATATACGCATTCCATCTAATCACATGCAGATAATACTTCATAATCCTGAATATTGATAATACATTTCACATACTTTAACAATAACTTATGTTTATGCCAATGTAAAGAAAATTTGATTTATATCTAATAAATTAAACATATTAATTGACAATAAATACTTCCAATCCATATTTTAATGACTTACAATTTAATTAAATCCAAATTCACATATATGCTCACTTTAGAAAACCGATAAATTCTTTACGAAAGACGCAAAAAATATATATAAAATGATGGTAAAGGAGTTATGCCATGTCTGGATGCCTGGTGAATGATGCAACAACTGAACTGGACAAAACTTGTACGTCAGTATATTGTGGAGTAGATGGCTTGGAAATAGGATGTTTGTTTCTTTATTGCAATTTTATTTGGGATCGCCCTACTTAATAAAATTGTATTCTATTAAGTTAAAATATACAACTCAGCAAAGATGTTGGATATTTATTTATTTAATTATTTTTTAAGGTGAGCCCTGGGTTGCCTGCCGGAAAAAAGTCATTGGCATGCCACATTTGGCACGCGTGAGAAGGTTTCCCCACCCCTGACCTAGAATATGGTGAGTAGGTAATGTCAAACAGTACCTTTTTAGAATTGGCCCACAGTTATCAAATGTGACAACAGTAATTTAGTTTAGATATGAATGGAGAACTAAACTGAGCAGTCCGGTTGGATCTTCACAGTCCATATATACTTGAGGATTGGGTCTATCTGTCTGGGAGCCTCAAAAGCACAAAGGGTTAAAATGGGTACAAGAAGGTAAAGCATAAACGTACAAACTAGAGAAAATAACATTGTCTCTGGCAAATATAGGATGCTTGTTTCCAAAGAAAATGAAGTTCTTTATTTCCCACTTTCAGCAACTTAAACAGTAGAAAGTTAAACTAATGAAAAATTAAGAAAAGGAAAATGGTAATAATATTTTATTAGTAATTATACAACACAAAGTGAATTTTTCATTTATCTCTTAAAACAAAATAGTTGTATTTCACTGCCCCTGGAGGTAAGGGGGGTAAATCATTACTCTTAAACATCACATTATACCACCAAAATTTCTGTGTAGATTGTTTGCAACATTCATTAAAAAATATGTTGGCATTTTCCACTATCAGAGGGTGCTATTGAAGTTTTCATTTTCTGCATTTAACACTCTCTATAGAAATTGCAACTAATGGGTGATTGGGAAAATGCAAATATTAATTTTTTATTAGTACCCATAAAATGCAATTTTTTTTTTCCATTTATCTTTTAAAATAAAAAAAAGCAGCATTTTGCTGCCACAACCCTGGAAGTAAGAAACAGCATCTCATATTCGCTACAGGTAATGTTATTTTTCTGGTTTATACATTTTATGCTTTACTTTCTTATAGCCATTTTAACCCTTTCTGTTATAGAGATATAAATGATTAAAAACACTGATATAGAATTGTATAAGATGGAGCTCAATTTTCTTCTATGCAAAAGTGCAGTACAAAATCAATGAAGATGAAGATTATTTGCCAAAAGTCCTATTTAATGTTATTAGTGATGCACTTACAGTTCTGAATAGTAGAAAATGAAGAGCATATCTTGATGAACAAACTTGATGGTATTGTTGTGAAATGTCAAAGAATAACATAATGGTTGTATCATACACAGTCTTAAGAACAAGATTGGTGAGAATCACATCATAAAAAATTAAAATAGTACAAAAAACTAGTACTTTTTTGTACTTTTAGTACGAAAATAGTAGCAAAGCGTAAAAAAAGAACTTAAATAGTACAAAGTATCTAGATTTAGAATGCACTATACATCTTTGTCCGTAAAATGGTGGTCAGTTCTGCATCAAATTCTGTTATGAGAAGGTTTATATGAAAACATTGAAATATGTATGATATATCATTGTTTAGATGTAAGTGTTTGATGTGCTATTATTGAGATGATGAATAGATAAGTGCAAGTATTTATTGTTATAGCATGTTGTGAGAAAATTGGCAATATTTGCTGTTGTTGATCATAATATGTTGGTATTAAGGTAGTCCTTTAATAACAGTTTCCAGGCTGTAGGTAAAGTTGGTAAGTCATCATATTGCAGCAAAATTCTTGGTTGATATGGATAATTAATTTTTTGTTGTATGAAAGTTTAAATTGAGAATCTGGACTGGCGATAATTTAACTTCTTCAAAGATGGAGTTAATTTATAGTTGATAACAATGTTGGATAAAGCTTTTGTTTGTATTTTTTTTTCCTTGATAATTGTATTTGTGTTCTTTGATTCTTTCTTGTTAGCTTCTTCTTAAGGAAAATAATTTTTTTGCATACAAGAAAATTGATCTACATCATATATGATTTATAGAAGTGTTTAAAGGTGTTTTTAATTATTTACATCTCTATTGTATACACACTGAGATTTTCAAACTATTAACCCTTTGGGCCTTTCAATCCCACAAACAGACAATTTTCGAGTAGCTATGGGCTGTGGAGATCCAAGCAGGCTGATCAATTTAGTTCTCCATCCATACCTATCTTGAGAAGGCAAAGCATTGCTGCCAATATAAACTGCTTGACCATGATACCTACCACCAAAATTTCAGATTCCTAGCATAAAGAGATTGTATGCAATTGTCATTTAAAATTTTGACAATTTAAATTTTATTTAAATTTAAAATTTTGGAATTTTCTACACTTAGAAGTAGAAAATTCCCCCCCCCCCCACCAAGCTCAAAATATGTGTGCACTATTACAGCTATTGGGAGATTCTGAAAATTTAATTGTAATACTTCATCAATACCTATCTACTAAACCAAAAGAAATTTTTCAGTTATCTCTAAAAACAAAAATACAATAAATAATTATTTGGAAAAAAAACATTGCAGACAATGCGAGATACAAATCCAAGACTCTCTAGATATATGCCAGAGCACTTTACAAAAATAGTTTAATGTATATGTATTTACAGACATATGACAAAGTGAAAACATTAGCTCATTTTTATAAAGTGTGCTAAAAAAAATTAGTGTTGATTATCAGCACACACAGAAATAAATAGGGGAGCATCAGGTATAAACCTTATGATGGTGCAAATGCCCAATAGCTAGTAAGTTTTAGTAACTTTTATGTTACTATGCTTTTTTTCAACAAACTAAGGACATTTACATTTTTATTATTACATCAAAGTCTGTTTCATAAATTAAATGGATTGAACTCCAACCATTAAATCATTTTTTCCATTAATTTATTCTTCTACAATATATCTAAAACTTGCATTTCTGGTAAATGTTCCCCAAATTATGAAAAAAAATTAAATATTACATTGCAATTTGACAGTACAAAAAATCTTTTGATACTAAGAAAAGCAGCAATCACACTTATTCACCTAACTGTAAAATTTAATATTGACAATTTCAAAAAGTTTATATAACAAGTTGTTGCAAATAACTTGATACATTTATGCTTCAAGAACTTAAGCATTTTTAATCCAAAAGGAAACCACTATTACTTACATACAAGAAAAGGAACTTAAGAATACGCTTATGGGTGATGACATAAAGGACATTTCCAGTCTGTGGGTCTATCACAGGCAACCTATGCACTTTGTTGTGGATAAGTGTCTTGATGGCATCAAATAGGCTGAAAAGCAATATATCTTGCTGTATTTCATAATGTAAAATGTAAAGTATGAATCATACAAAAATATATAAATAACATTTAGATAAGTTAGCAATTTTGCAGTGTTAAAGCTGTAGAGCAGCTTAAAAGTACGCATATGTATTGGTTAAATACATAGTTACAGACACTATTAGTGTCTAAAGATAATTTAATGTTAACTGTAATAAACTTGTGATTTCTCACATTTGTTTTTAACACTTCATCAAAAGATGCTTCAGCATTAGTACACATCTTAGGGGCACTCCAGTATTGCTTTACAGGGTAGTAATTCACATGGGGAAAGTTTTTTACTATTGGGCAGACAGCATATAAAAATGAAGGCTAACCCTTTAAAGGCATTTTTGTGATATTACATTCACTGTGTATTTTTGGACACTGGACACCTTGTCACTTCTGGAAGTTTGGTACACATTTGAAAATGTATTGTATAAAATTATTTCCATTCAGACCCAAAAACGTGTGTAGCACATTTTTAAATTTTCATGGGATCCAAAATGTTTAGTACAGTGAAAATTTATTTGTACAACAATCCTATATTTAAAAAAATTTAAGGTCATGTGCCTCATAGCTAGAGTTACCACCTATTCAGGTTTGAGTATGTCATCTCTGCACTCTTCAGGGTTTGCCATGAATTCTCCAGGTCTTACAGTACAGAAAATTTTTAACTTTCAATTTGATATTGATTTGACAGAACTTGCCTTAAAGCACTATCTGTTAATGACTTACTAAATCATTAAATTTCATAAGTGGGCAGAGCTGCCACCTCTCTAATTGGAAATTAGGTTTAGATCGTGTAAGACTGTAATACAATAATTACAACAGTAACTTGTAAGAGCATCTGCACTCCTCATGTTTGAGAATAAGTAATTTTAGACAAAACTTATTGTACAGCAATTATTGTGAATTATACTAATTCTTACGGAAACTAGGTAGTGAACCAGGCTTGAAATTTGTAGTTCCCAGGCTAGAATCCCACCTGGAGCAGCATCAAGATTTCCACAAAACTCCCCATCCTACCCTCGGTCGGGAAGGGGGGGGGGGGGTTGCCAATGAGATTAGAAAGGTCACCGTCTCTCAGTTGGGTTGTTTTACCTCTGAGCGGCACTTTTTTGCACACAATGGGCTAAATGGCCAGGCCACAAGGGCCCCGAAGGCTCAGAGAAGGTTGGCCGAGGGGACCCACTGGAACAGCTGTTGGGAGACAGATGGTAGCCTCCCGTCAAGACCATCCAGAGTGTTCTTTAACATGTGCAGGGTATGTCTCTCCCACACACGGGGCCAGGAATTAACGTCCCATTCGACGGACGTCGACCTTTCCTAGCTCATCGGTGTCCCTTACTGATTGTGGGCAAGGCGGGAAGTTTCGTGGAGATAAATCTCAATGCTGATTCAGCTGGGACTCGAACCTGTGAACTGCAGATTACAAGATGCAGATTACAACTGCGCTACCGACTGAGCCACCCCCGCCCCTCAGCAAACAACATACTCCGTACCAACCACCAAAATCTGATGTAAAGTCTCATGAGCTGTTCCATTGCTGTGGTGCAATTAAGATTCACTATGACTTCGCAAATATATTAGGCAGCTGCATTTATATACTACATATCTGGGCCAATAAAGTGACGGCTGAAGTTGAAATCACAGAGCATTTCTAAACCATTCCAGTCATCCTGATCAAACCTCTTCCGTGACAATCACAAGCACACCATGGTAAAGAAATTATCGCAGAGAACATCATTTCACATCAGCTATTTCCTGCACATTTGCATTCATCTTTTATTTGTAGGGTTGCCCACGATATTTTGTTGCCCTCAAGTAAATCTACTTTTCAGCCAATGCATGTTAACTTTATTTTTGTCGCCTCAAGATTTTTGCCATCTCAAATGATCTTACTAATTTTGTGGCTCTAAATGAGTATTTTTCTGCCCCCACATTGAAATTGCAACAGCAAGCCCACCAATAACTAACATGCCACCTCAAGTGGCTGCATGGAAAGTTTTTGTTTGGTCGGCTCTATTTACACCATGTTAAAGCTATCAGGGTTAGTTTTATGAAATTTTCCTTCATAATTATTTCACTGCCTTTTGTGTGAGCAAATAATGAATAAAATTTATAAAACAAACAAAACAAATAAAATTTTCTTTATTTTTCTGATTCATTTTACTGCAATATTACAGACAACATGGACGATGCAGTCGTCATCTCCTCCATTGCAACATTGATTGGCTCCTGGCTGACAGAGTGCTCATCGAGCTCAGAGAGAGAAGAGCTCGAAGCCACTCCAGTCAACCCGATCAAGCCTCCACCGGGATACACGTGAAGGGATGCATGGCACCTCATGGGAAATGCTGCACACCACGGGGAGGTGATCGCTTCCATAGGGGTTGTCCTCAGCCTCCCATCTAAAGAGTGGAAGTATTGAGGAGGAGCAGATAGTGAGATCAATGGCAGTGAATGTGTGGGTTGGGGTGTAGAAATATGTACTGACACCGATGTTCAACAGGGAGAGCGATGGATTCAGGAGCCACTGCTCCAGAACCCTGCCCCTCCCATTGGTGTCAGCTCTGCCCCAGAGTGGAATGTGTCCGTTGAAGTCCCCCATGATGAGGAAGGGGGATGGCAGCTGCGAGACAAGGTCATCAAGGTCATTCCGGAAAACGATGCTCCCGGGTGGTAGACAGACAGAACAGACAGTCAATGAAAATTCCACAAAGAGGCAGATGGCTGTTGCCTCTAAGTCGGTGGTGAGGGGTATGACCTGGAATGGAGAATGGTTGCTCATGAGGATGGCAACACCCCCGTGAGCTGGACCATCTTCATCCTGGTCCTGCCGAATGAGAGAGAAGTGCTGGATAGTGGAATTGGCTGTCTGCAAACATGTTTCCTGCAGGCACATGCAAATGGGTTTGTGTGCCCTCAGGAGGACCTTGATGTCGTCAATATTCCTCTGGAATCCACAACAGTTCCATTGTAGGAGTGTGGCCATCTCAAGTCTTAGAAGAATTGGCGGATTACTTACGGTTTATTTTAACTGTCGCCAGCGACGGTTTTGGGAAAATTGGGTGGTCTGTGTCCATGTCCTCGGAGTCGTCCGAGTGACATGGATCAGAGACCACCAAATGAGAAGGTGCTAAAATTTTCTTTAAAGGCTGCGGTGGGGACCCCTTGGGCTTGGAAGGTTTTGCTGTCTGTGGGCGGGGTGGAGGAGGTTGGTTGGTTGTTTAGGGTTTAATGGCGCATTAGCATCTAAGGCTATAATGTGCCAAATGAATGTCCAAGATGTAAAAAGATAAAAGTCATGGAACCCTCAACCAATTTTTAAAAATAAACTAGAAATTTAACGAGACAAATGTAGAATAATAAAATAACAAGCAGTGAATAACAATAAACAAATGCAGAAATATTTTGTAAAAATAAAAGTAACCAGGTGTAAACAACCTGGGTTAATCATTTATAAAATAATCAGAGTAAAATTATAGACGAGTAAAATAACCTGTAAATTGTAAACATTGAAAGACAGTGTTAAAACAACAATGATCAGATAACAAATGTCCAAGTGTAAGGGGCTCGGACGTAAAATCATGAAATGTAAAATACAAACATCGTTCAAAGTTAAAACATGGACATATTAAAATGTGTTTGATAGTTAAAATGGTGTCACAAAACTCACACTTAGGAACGTCGTCCGCCCGTAAGAGAAACAAATGAGCAATAAATGAATGACCTAAGCGGAGCCGAGCAAGTACAACTTCCTCCTTGCGATTCCTGTGGTAACAAGACTGCCATGGTTTGATGATAGGTTTGATCTCAAAGAGCTTGTTGGTAAGCTGTTCTGACCAAGATCTCTGCCACTGTGCCTGGAGCTCGGTGGAAAAACGCTGCCGGAAATCCAGATAGGGAACCAGCAATGGAGAGTCGGACAAGGGCGTGGCTGACCTAGCAGCAGAATCTGCCAAATCATTGCCCCTGATTCCGACATGACTGGGCACCCAACAGAAATGGATGGTAGTGGTGGCTGCCAGACGATGTAGCTGCTGATGGATTTTAGTAAGAACTGGGTGAGGCCGATGCCTCACCGAGATCAAAGCCTGTAGCGAGCTAAGCGAGTTGGTGTAAAGCATACACCGACGATGATGCTTAGTCGCCACGTGGTCCAAGGTGAGGCTGATAGCGTGCAACTCTGCAGTGAAGATGGAACACTGCAGTGGGATCTGGTCTGCAATGATTACATCACAGCAGACCATGGCCGATCCTACTGATGTGCCCGACTTCGAGCCATCTGTAAAGACAGGCAAGCAGTCCGGGTGCTCAGCACGATGGCTAGCAAAGAGTTGCAGGTACACACAGTCGGGTGTAAAGGCCTTCCCCGTCCTGCACAGGGAAAAATCGCAGGAAGGGGAAACAGCGAGCCAAGGTGGAAGTGGCTCAGCTGTCAACTGTGCGATGCTATCGAGACTGATGTTAATGTCTCTGAGGTAACTTCGGACACGCAAACCAAAAGGACGAATGGCAGTCGGCCGATTTGTGTATAGCATTTCCTACTTCGGACTGAAAACGCAGTCCCAAGTGGGATGGCCAGGCAGGGATCGCAATTTAGATGCATATTGTAGGGACAACTGCTGACGGCGAAGAGATAAAGATGGCTCGTCGGTCTCAACATAAAGACTCTGGACCGGTGAAGTGCGGAAGGCTCCCATGCAAATACGGAGAGACTGGTGCTGGATGGGGTCTAGCACTTTCACCACTGAATCCCGGGCAGAGTCGTACACCTGGGATCCGTAGTCCAGTTTCGATCGGACAAGTGCACGGTACAGGCAGAGCAAAGAACATCGGTCCGCCCCCCAAGAAAGGGAGGAGAGGACCTAGACGATGTTCAATGCCCGCATGCACTTGGACCTGAGATGACGTATGTGTGGTAAAAAGGTCAATTTCCGATCGAATATGAGACCGAGAAACTTGGTCTCCGCCACAACTGGAATGATGTTACCCCTGAGCTGCAGCTTGGGATCCAGATGAAGATTACACTTGTGGCAAAAGTGCACACAAGCGGTCTTCTGTGGGGAGAACCGAAACCCGTTTGCTGTCGCCCAAACCGAAAGATTGTTCAGGGCAATTTGCAGTTGTCTTTCAATGACCCTCATGCTGGACGAAGAGCAAAAGATGCTAAAGTCATATATATATATACATAGAGATATATATATATACATATATCATATATATACATAGAGGGCATTGCCCACTGATGGAGGAAGTTGTCTAGTAATAGAATTAATCTTGACAGCGAAAAGCGTAACACTCAGCACGCAGCCTTGTGGCACCCCCTGTTCTTGGGGGTACGGCCGCGACAGAGTGTTACCGATATGGACATGAAAAGAGCATGTCGATAAGAAGTTGGAGATGAAGATCGGCATGTGACCTCTCAAGCCGAAACTGTGGAGGTCATGAAGAATGCCGAATCTCCAAGCCGTGTCGTACGCTTTTTCGATGTCGAAGAAAATTGACACCAGGTGCTCTCTACGTAAAAATGAGTTTCTGATAGCTGATTTGAGGCGTATCAGATGGTCAAGAGTTGACTGTTGCCTGTGAAAGCCACACTGGGTGTTGGAAAGAAGGTTGTGGTGTTCTAAATACCAGATGAGTCTGGCATTTACCATTCTTTCCAACACCTTGCACACGCAGCTCGTCAATGCGATGGGACGATAATTGGAAGGAATCTTGGGATCTTTGCCTGGCTTGGGGAAGGCCAAGATGATGGCCTCCCGCCTGGAGTCCGGAAACTGCTCCTCGAGAAAAATGCGATTGAAGACATGGAGCAGCCGATCCTTACTCGATGGTGAAAGATGTTGGAGCATGGAATAATGGACATTGTCCGGCCCTACAGCAGAGGCATGAGAAGAGTGCAGAGCAAGGCGAAGCTCCTCCGCTGTGAATGGCCTGTTGTAAGGCTCCAGGCCATTCGAGTGGAAAGACAGTGGAGAGCGTTCCGCCCTGCCCTTCTGGGCCAGAAACTCAGGGGAGTAAGAAGACGACGAAGAGATGGAGGAGAACGATTCCCCCAGAGTGTCGGCAATTGCTTTGGGATCAGCAATTGCCTGTCCATTGTGCTCCAGGATCGATAACGAGTGGGACGTGTAGTTCCCACCCATCTTCCGGACTTTATCTGACACGACCTTAGAACTAGTCGTGCGGGTGATAGAAGAGGTATACTTGATCCAAGATTCCTTCTGGCTCTGGCGTCGGACAAAACGAGATTTTGCCCTGGCGCGTTTGAACTTTTCGAGGTTGGGGGTCGTCAGATATCTCCGAAATACCCCCCAAGCCTTGTTCTGAGCCTTACGAGCTGCGGTGCAATCTGGATTCCACCACGGTTTCGGAAAGCGAGGAAACCGTGTAGAAGTTTAAGGAATTGTTGATGCAGCTGCATCTACGATACAGTCCGTTATCTCCGCTGCTGCCACATTGATTGGCTCCTGACTGACAGAGTGGCCATCGAGCTCAGAGAGCAGCTCAAAACCACCCCAGTCAGCCCGATCGAGCCTCCACCGTGAGATGCGTAAGGGCTGCAAGGCCCCCCACGGGAGATGGTGCACACCACGGGGAGGTGATCACTTCCGTAAGGGTTGTCCTCGACCTCCCATGTAAAGAGTGGAAGGATCGAGGAGGAGCAGATGGTAAAGTCAATGGCAGTGAAAGAGTGGGTTGGGGAGTGAAAGTAAGTACTGACACCAGTGTTCAACAGGGAGAGAGAAGGATCCAGGAGCCACTGCCCCAAAGTGGACTGTGTCTGTTGAGGTCCCCCATAATGAGGAAGGGGGATGGCAGCTGCGAGACGAGATCATCAAGGTCATCCTGGAAGACGATGCTCCCAGGTGGAAGATATACAGAGCAGACAGTCAGCGAGAACCCCACAAAGAGACGGATGGCTACCGCCTCTAAGTTGGTGGTGAAGGGTACGACCTGGAATGGAGAATGGTTGCTCACGAGGATGGTGACACCCCCGCGAACTGGACCATCTCCATCCTGGTCCCGGCGAACCAGTGAAAAGTGCCGGATCGTGGGATCTGTGACTGGCTGCAAGTATGTCTCCTGCAGGTACACACAGATGGGCTGGTGTGCCTGAAGGAGGGCCTTGATGTCAAGATTCCTCTGGAATCCACGACAATTCCATTGTAGGAGTGTGGCCATCTCAGGACTTAGAAGAGTGGGCAGATGACGAATTCCTATTCAACTTAACCGCCGCAGAGGACGGTTTAGTGAATAGGGGGCGGTCGGTATCCATGTCCTCAGAATCGTCCGAGGGGCATGGATCGGTGACTGCCCTTTGTGGAGGAGTGATTAGTTTCTTTTTGGGCCCCGGTGGGGGTCCCTTAGGTTTTGAAGGTCTTGCTGTCTGAGGACGGGGAGGAGGAGGCCTTCCGGTGGAGGCGGAAGGCTGAGCTGCAGGAATGGAAACCGGAGTTGATGTCGAAGTCGACACCACCCTCGGTTTCGCCTGCATGAGGAGGTACTTCGCAGATGGCGAGAAAGACTCAGTAGGTGGTACACTGATGTCAGTCTGCACCGCAACCAAAGTCATTGGAACGATGGGCTTTTCAATGACTGCACTGGCATAGGAAACCTTGCCAGGTGGGGCGGGCGGTGCAGCAAGCTTTCTCGTTCAGCATATGAGATGTTGTTCATGACTTTGAGGCGTTGTACCTCCTTTTCCTCCTTCCACTTTGGACAGTCACGGGAGTACGCCGGATGTTCGCCACTACAGTTCACAAAGCATGCCTTTTCTGCTGTGCAGTCAGGATCAAGATGATCCTTACTGCCACAGCGAGCACAGGTGGGCTTGCCCCTGCATGCTGTGCGGGCATGACCGTATATCTGACACTGAAAACAGCACAGAGGGTTTGGGATATACGGCCGAACCTCACAATGTAAGTAACCTGCCTTGATGGAAGAAGGCAGGCGTGGCGAGTTAAAGGTGACAATCAGCACCCGGGTGGGTGTCAATTTCCCATCACGGGGGGTCGAAACCCGATGGACCGCTGTTACTCCTTGAGGTGTGAACTCTGAGAGGATTTCCTCCTCAGTGACTTTGAGGAGGCCCCACTCGGTGATCACACCCCGAGAGGAATTCAAAGTTTTATGGGGAGTGACTTCGACAGCCACCCCACCAATTTCTTTGACTTTCAGGAGTAGTTCGGAGTGTTTAGAACAAGCGGTCTCAACCTGCAAGTCGCCAGATCGTAAGCGCTTGACGGATTTCGGCTCTCCCGCAAGACCTTTCAAACCTTTGTTAACAAAAAAAAGGGGAAATGTTCCCAAGTACCTGATCACCCGTGGAATGGATGATCAAGAACTTTGGGAACAAAGACATAGACACAGAAGACGATGGCAGAGATAACTTAGACAACGAGGAAGATGGGGGCTCATGTTGAGCCCTCTTGTTGGCTGTGATCGCATTAATTTCTTCATTCTCTCTCATGGTTTGTTTTGTGTGGTTCGGTGCCCACTGTCCCCACGCTCCACGGAGCCCAACAAGGGGATGCCCAGTCGGGCGCCAGGGCTACGCAGGCACTATACCCACACAGACAGTGAGCCAAGCCCTCACAAATAAATAGAAGGAAAATAAAAAGAGAAATGTGCAGAACAAAAACATTCTACACAAATGAAACAAAGCGTAAAATAACAAAATTGTGAATGGCCAAACTGGCCTCACAAAGAAAGGATAACGACAAAAGGAAAATAATCTGTGAGGAAACTTGTAAACCTGTACCCAGACCGTGGGCAAGGTTACTCACCGCTCTGCACGGTTAACCCTAGCAGGACCTGCCCACCAGCCGATTGCTCCTGGGGGGGGGGGGGGGGGGGGGGGGGGGCACCCCAGGAGCTCCCGTTTACCGGAAGCAGAGGCCCCGGAATCCGCTGCCCAGCCCCGCGACGGACAGGCTCCCCAATGGCAAGGCGGCCAATGGGGACCCTGCCAGTCATGAGCTGAGGAGAGAAGACGGGGACCCCCGAGCAACTACCAGGATCCTCCTTTCCCAGGATACAGTCTCCATGCACGGCAAACACACGGGCGAGCGTTTAGGACCCTGTGAAGGTAACCGAGCCAGCGGAACCTTCACAGGGTGGTCCCCCTCACTGCATACAGGAGCTCATACCGAGGGGGGTGGAGGAGGCCTTCCAGAGGTGGAAGTGGAAGGCACAGATGCAGGAATAGAAAAGGGAGTCGATGTCGAGATCGACACCGACTGCGGCTTTGCCTGGGTCAAGAGGTACTTAACAGCAGGCGAGAAAGATTCATCAGGTGGAATGTTGATATCGGTCTGCATCGCCATGGAAGCCATCTTGACGACGGGCTTCTCAATGAGTGCACCGGCATAGGAGATCTTGCCAGGTGGGACAGGCAGTGCAGTGAGCTTCCTTGCCTCTGGTTAACTAATGTTATGGAGGGTCTTTAGGCACTGTACCTCTTTCTCCTACAGCCACTTTGGACACAGTCGCGGGAGTATGCCTGATGTTTGCCACGGCAATTTACACAGCACGCCTTTTCTGCTGTGCAGTCAGGTTCATGATGATCCTGACTGCCATAACAAGCACAGGTGGACTTGCCCCAGCATGCAGTGTGGGCATGGCCAAACCTATGGCATTGAAAACAACACAGAGGGTTTGGTATGAATGGCCATACCTTGCAATGTAAATATCCTGCCTTGATGGAAGTAGGTAGGCCTGGTGTGTTGAAATTTAATATTAGTACCTGGATGGGTACTAACTTTCCATCACAACATGTCAAAACCTGGTGGACTGCTATCACTCCCTGGGCTGAAAGCTCCGAGAGGATTTCCTCCTCAGAAACTTTGAGTAGGCCCCACTCGGAGATCATGCCCCGAGAGGAATTGAGCGTCTTGTGTGGAGCGACTTCGACTGCCACTCCACCAATCACTGTTACCTTCAAGAGGAGCTCAGAATGTTTTGAACAAGCAGTTTCCACCTGCAAGTCACCAGATCTTAGGCACTTGACTGATAATGGTTCTCCCACAAGACCTTTAAATCCTTTATTAATAAAAAATGGATACATGTTCCCAATCACCTGAACAACCATAGAGTGGATGACTAGGAACCTCGGGGACGATGGAAGACACGAAGACAACTGCAATGATGACAAAGAAGACACTGAAGATGGGGGCTCGTGCCAAGCTCTTTTAGCGGCATTTGTAGATGAATTTTCATTTTAAGAACTCATGGTTGTGGTTCAGTGCCCACCACAGAGTCCAACATGGACGTCCAATCGGGTGCCAGGGCTGCCCGGGAACCATACCCACACAACCAAAGTAAAAGCAAAAGAGAAATGTGAGAAACTCACTCTAATCCTCATAAACGAAATAAGCAAAAAAATAATGAAATGTGAGAAGCAAACTAGCCTCTCAAAATAAATAAAACTACAAAATCAGTAAATCCATGGGGAAACTCGTAAACCATTGTCCGGATGTAGGGAAAGTTACTCACTGCTCTGCATGGTTGACCCTAGTAGGACCTGCCCACTAGCAGACTGATCCTGAGGGGGCCTACCCCAGGACCTCCTGTTTACCTGAAGCAGAGGCCAAAGCAGTGTAGCAGTGGCCCCAGAATTCACTGTCAAGCCCCATGATGGACGGGCTCCCCAATGGCAAGACGGCCAGAGGGAACCCTCCCCCCCCCCCCCCAGTCATGAGCTGAGGAGAGAAGACTGGAACCACCAAGCAACTGCCAGGATCCTCCTTTCCAGGGACATGGGTCTCCGGGCATGACAAACATATGGGCGGGTGTTCAGGACTCTGTGAAGGTCCTGAGCCAGCGGGACCTTCACAGGGTGGTCCCCTCACCATGGACAGGAGCTTGCACTGAGGTGGCATTCTGAAGAGAAATTAGTTAAAAAATAACGTTAGATTGTCATTCTAAAATTAAAATTTATTTCTTTAATACACTACTTGTAGCACACATCATGAAGTTACCCCCATGCACAAAAATATGAATAAAATGTTATTAATAAAATATGCAATTTTACAGTATACATAATATATTCTAAAAATAACTAAAGTATAAATATAATTACCTTGAATCAGGTCCTATGTTAACCAAAGGTCTGCTCTTTTCCTTTAACACATCTAGGAAAAATAGAAAAATGGAATGTTTTGTTACATAGAATATACAAAAATTTAACACTTAGAGCATGCCAGAATTTCCATCTTTGAGATTTCTAACAGTGGAAATTCTAAACAATAGTAGATTTACAAAAATGTAAATAGTAATGTATTATTATAACCTATCCAACCAAAAGAGAATTTTTCATTTATCTTAAAAATGTTGTAATAGTTTAAAAAAATGTTGAATGTCTATGGATAGAGAACAGATGGATGGATGACAAAGTGATAAAACAACTTTTTTTTAGAATATAATTCTCAAAAGTTGGGTTGGGTTGTTTTACCTCTGAACGGCACTTTTTTGCACACCATGGGCTAAATGGCCAGGTCACATGGACCCCGAAGGCTCAGAGAAGGTTGGGGGAGGGGACCCACTGGAACAGCTGTTGGGAGACAGATGGTAGCCTCCCGTCAAGGCCATCCAGCGTGTTCTTTAACGTGCACAGGGTATGTCTCTCCCGCACACGGGGCCACGGCTTAACGTCCCATCCGACGGACGGCGGCCTTTCCAAGCCCATCGGTGTCCCCTACTGACTGTGGGCAGGGCGGGGAATTTTGCGGAGATAAATCTCAACGCTGACCCAGCTGGGACTCGAACCTGGGAACTACAGATTACGAGCCTGGCGCGCTACCGACTGAGCCACCCCCGCCCCTTCTCAAAAGTAATTCTGTAATTAACACTTAATATAATTATGCCATTTAAATTTAATAAAATAATTTTAAGCATAATTACAAATTTTAAATGTTAGATAAACCTGAAACAAGATAAGCTATTCAAAACTTGGAATATTTAGCTGAAAAAGTTTAGTTTTGCTGTGAGTGGGATCTCATTCACAGCAAAACTAAAAAAATTCAGCTAAATATTTCATAAGTCCCATGTCTACAAGACTTTTCCTGTGATACTTTACTACTGAACTATTCAAGGCTCATTTTTTCGTGTCATATTGCCATATAAACATTTTATAACACTAAAAACGACTATGTCACATCTATTGATTAGGTGGATACTTCAGTAATTTTGACCATGGAAAAATAAAAAAGAATTACACTTGCTACAATACACATTATTTCGAGAAATAATGGATGAAATTTAAAGTCTGATTTTCTTTTCAAGTAGTACTAAATTGTTAGTACCTTCCAAAAGAGATCTTTTCAAAGATGTATGTTATATTGCATTGGTCATTTATTGCAGCCTTAGTTTTGTTTTTATCCTGCTATGGAGAGGTCAACCTCACATTTTCCTGCTGTTGACCATTTAAACTATCAACACTACTTCCAAATGTGGGGTTACGGATTCTAACCTTGGTGTACTGGTTGACCTCTCTAGAGGGAGAATCTACTGTTGTGTTTTCATTTATTTTGTAGCTTGTCTTTCCCAATTGGATATATAGGATACCTGATATCAGCTAGTGGTTGATCCTTATTGAAGTTCATTGTATACTTCAACCCTTCAGCTTCTAAAGGTACAAATGATTTTAAACTGAAGTAATGTGTCTGAGACAGGATAGCAATGCTAGTGATCAAAAGGACTGATTAAGGTTTTTATTGTTCCTGCTAGTAGTTATGCCCAACAATTCAGTTTCATTATCTTCAAGTCATCTCATAAATAAGTTTAGCTCCCCAGCTAACACCTAAATAAACATGCACAAGTGAATGCTTTACAAACTATAAAATATTGTTGCTGGTTTCTGGTGCAATCAATATTTTCAGTACAACTGCTACAGTGGTTCATATAAATGTATATAATTTTAAGCATTTTTAAAACATTAAAAAAGACAATAAAATATTTCAAATTACATATTTTATTATTCATAAAATTTGAGACAAAAATTATATTTTTATATCACCATATAAAATGTTAAATCAGAATGGAGATGGTATATATTCAAAAGTACATTAAGAATTAATTTTGCAGACTTGCAACATAAAGATAGTATGTATTTTTTGAACACCAAACTTATATTGCAGTGGCACATTCAGCAAAATCTAATATTTCATCCTCTAATTCAGAAGCTTTTAAATGTGGTAGGTATAAATTGAAACCTTTTAGGTGGTACATGGAAAAAGAGTGTTTGCATAACAGGTAGTTTTACTAGAGCAGAACAATGAAGAAGAAAAAAGTACTTGAAAACATTAAGTTTTATATATAGTTTTTTCGTAAAACAATTGGGTTATTAATAATTGAGAACATATCTAAATATGTTTTAATCAGTTTCATTTACTATTTTAGCAAATTATAATCTAACAATACCAACAGTACCAATGCACATCATTTTTGAGGATACATTATGACTGAAGGTATGAAGATAATTTCAGTGACAAAATGTTGTACATTCCCAAATGGTTTTAAAAACTCTGCAGCTATTAATATGAAAAGAAAAAAGTTTACTTTGAAATATTAAGCTGCGAGATGTTATCTGCATTTTTACATAACTTTGACCTTGAAATTCTGATTATAGCAGTGGTACACATTTCAGGCACTCTTTTCATACTGTAACAATCACATTGGATGAATTCTGCTGTCTGGAAGGAAGAAATGGATTGAAATATACTTCAAAATATCATGGTCCAATAGTGCATTGCTCACACTTACTCATAGCAAAAAAATGAATTCTCCTATGTTCCAACCTAAGGGCCAAACTAGAAATATATGTTTGACTAAATTAGGCAAACATTGGCAGTACAACTCTTTTAGCAAACATTGGTTCAGTACAACTCTGGTTATTATTGCACTTATAAAATACAGGAGACGTCAGGTTATTTTTTATACTTATCTCTTTTATTTGGATTAATTTATAATTTCAGTCCAATTATATGACAAGCATACTAAGTGTATATTGTTAGTTTCTGCAGGAAATTTGAAGTTTTTTTCTCCCACTTGTATTGTTTTCAAATAGGAAATGTGGTTTCAAGCAATATGAATGTAACCAGCCATAAATCAAATAGTTCAACAAAGTGAAAAGTTGGCATCTATAATGTCTGTTATTCCGGGCATTATGATTAGTTAATAATGTGGTTCTTGAGTCGAAGTAATTTAAAGACCATTGTCTTCAATGACAGATTACAATGTAGTCTTTATTTCCCTTTTTACATACATTTCAATTTTCATTATTGAAATTGAAAATTTTAATTATATGAAAAATAATTTAAGAATATTAATGTGCTTAATTGTCAAAATTTAAAGTAAAACCACTATGAATAATTTTAAAATTACTCTTACATGCTATAGATGCTAATATTAGTCTCAAAGTACAAGTGAAAACAGCTGTTTACAACTATTGGGCATTCTGTTATGCATTTATTGGGACAGTGATGTTCAAAAGGTACTCTTTTATACTTGTCCTGTCCTTCTGCTTACTTGTATGCTGACTTCATGCACTGTATGGTGTAGAAAAGTCCAGTTTGACCTATTCTTCCCAAGAAGCTGGTGCTGAATATTTCACAGCTCTGGAGTTCACAGTCTGGTGTCACAATTACTGAAAGTCACAGAGTAATTGCTGACATACTGCTACATTGAGGTTGGTGATCAAAGCTGTTATCATTTCTGTCAACAAATATTTGGCACTTGGTTTTACATTACTCATCAGTGTCAATGTTTGTTTGAACTGTGTGCTCCTAATAAATGTGATACGACAGTTAAAAGAGATACTTGTCACTAACTATTGCTACGTGCTTTGTATCATTCTTTATGGAACATTATCAATCTTCTCTACCTTCTCTAACTCATGATCTGGCCATTCAGCCTATTATGTAAAAAAAAAAATGCAATCCATAGGAAAAACAACCCAATCCAACAATGTATATGGAATTATATTTTTCTGCAGGAAATTAATTATTAATTAAATTAATAGAATTATATTTACTTCTCCAAGTTTCTAGCTTGTGCTCCTCCAGTTCTTCCATTTGAACCTAGGAATGCAAATGTTAATACAGCTAATATATAAAATTTATTTTTGAATTAATATGCTCTGAGAAAGATGATACATTCATAGCATTACAAAATACAACTAGTTAAACAGATTCTTCTTTAAATAAAAAAAAATCATAAATCCTATAAAACTCCTGTTGAAATATTGGTCAATAACTGGTTGATGGAACTAATTTTGGAAATGTTTTCAGCAGATAATTAATTTTAGAAACTCAAGCTAACTAAGAAACAAAACATAACTCATGTTATATACCAAAATATAAATCATTAAATTTTGAGCATTAAAAGAAATAACAGGAAGATTTATTTTATGCATCTTTTTTTTTAACAAAGACAAAATTTCACTTTTTTAAATTTTAATTCTCTACCTCCTCTAACAGGAGATTTTTTTTTTAAAAAAAAAGGTACAGAAAAAAAAAACATTTTTGCAAATTACCCCCTATTTAAATATAAATATTTCACAGTATTCTATTATTAGGATAATTTTTCACTTATCAATTTTTTTAACTTAGTGCTAAAAAATTTATAAATCTAAAAACAATAGAGAATATATTAAAAAATAAATACAACATATAAAGTTTAAATGAGTTCAGATTAAAAAACTTAGCTAATATGAAATCGAAATTTTACTCTCATATTAAATTTGCACTACCAATATAGAAAACGGCTCAATCAAGGTTACAGATCCAAAATATATCACATCACACAGCATATTTGGGTAACCCACCATCAGTTTTTATGAAATTGTCAAAGGAGACAAAAAAAAAGTGCTATACCTATAATTAAAATTATTTTTGTCTACTTGATACCATTTGTCATTCAATGAAGATTCTATAACTAATCAAGTCTATGTATGCAATGATTTCTATTTATTTCATATAGACATAACTTTAGCTACTGGAGTTAACTTACATATGATCTTAAGTGCCAACTTACATAAAGCCAAATAACTGTTATCTGGACTTCTATCTTGAACTTTCTATAAGAACATTATGTTTCTGAACTCTTTTGATTCTTTGCAATGTTTAGTAATTGCCTATAATATGAACATCTGTTAAAAGTAGCTATTTCCTGACTAGCAAATGATGATTTTTACCCAATATCGTTTCTTATAATTTTTACAGAAAAATGATTTAATTTTTGAGTTATACACTCTGTGACTATTAAATTATGACCACCTATCTAATACTTTGTGGAGTCCCCTTGGACTCAAATAATTTTCTGAACATATTTATGAATGCTACTAGGTTATGATACACTTCTCATAACATGTAAAGTCAAGCTGACTATAAAGCCCCCACAGTTCAGCAATGGTGAGTACTGGTGTATTATTTCATTGAATTGCCTGCTCTGTAACATCCCACAGATGTTCAATAAGGTTTAGATATGAAGAACTGGTTGGCTATGTGCAAAAGGTGAAAACATCCAAATATTCTGAAAAAATTATTATACAAGAACCAATGGCATAATGCACTGTCTTCTTGGAAGATGCCATCAATATTGGGATACATCATTGACTTTGTTGTGGAAGATGTACTTGATTTGCCATAATGAGAGAGTATTTGATTTACCACAATGTTCAAATAATCTACATTCTTTGTAAGTTGTCACTTAACACATCCCAACAGAATATCCCCCAGACCATGACTCACAATCTCTGGCTTGCACTATCTGTACAATACACATTTCTACTCACCATGAGAATCCATTGCTTATATGCCACATGTGTAATCATCCCTTTGAATATTGAAAAAGGAAATGCAATCATTATGCATGTTCTTGGCACTGTAGAGGTTGAAGTTTTTGCCAATGTGGTATTAAGAATGGTGTCTACTCTGATATCCCAAATGATGAGGAGCTTGATGCATTGCCCTACTGAAAACCTGTTGTGACTGTAGCATTGTATTCACAAATCAGCATCTCAACTATTGCCTCTCTACAGAAAGTATTGGACCATCCCTATCTCATACACTTATCTTGTATTTCCTATCACAATTTACTGGTTATTTTCCAATCAGTGTCCCAGTCCCTAAATACCTTTACAATTGCTATGGAACAGCTGAGATATCTTGTTTCTGAGACAGAGGCACCCACATATCTGGCATCAACAACTATGCCTCTGTCAAATTCTAGATAGACTGTTTGCTCATTATTTGTGCCACTTTTAATTCACATCTCACAAATTTCATCATGGCTAAATAAATGCCACCAATGTACAGCAATTTTTATTCATCTGGCACAGTTTGTTCACCAGGTCATAATTCAGTTTACTGATTTTCTTTTCCATAAGGTGTTAAGCGTCACATCTTGAATATAACAAAGGGTTATAAATATTCATTGAGAAGTTTATGCATAGCTTCTACTTATGCACTTTGGTTTGATAAGATTAAAAAAAAAACTTAATCTAAAATACAGTCTATGAAGAAAAAAAACAAACCAAGATTAGAATTTAGACTAGCAAATCTAGTATTTGTAGTACTGTTAGAATTAAATACTAATTAAATGACTGATAATCAAATGGATTCCACTTTCTATTTTATAATTTAGGAATGTAGTGACTGCATTAAGGTGTGTGCTGCTCGACTACATAGCTTATAATAAAGCTTGGATGACATTCTCCATAAATGTCATAGACTGTGTCGCTAAGTGTCAATAATGTTCATGTACATTTTGATTGAAGTGTGTCTAAAGGGCTTTGGATTCAATGGATTTTATGCTTTTATACCAAAGCTTAATTTGGAGTTGTACATAGGACCAACTGAAATTCAATGGACTTTCTACTAGTACAATAATACTGCGCTTGCTACATTTGAACAAATATGTAAATATTAGGCAGATACTTGAAATTTCACATTTTACAGTTCACAAGAATTACTGACAGGCTCCTATCAGACCTCTGTGGTAAGAAGCTGCTTGATGGGATTTTTATTATTATTTTTTGTCATTTTTAAAATGAAACATTTCACATTCAACCTTTTCCATTGCTGACTATGTCTGAAAAACTGGAATGAATCCACAGACCCAGCTATGATTTCACTGTGCTCAATAACAAAAATTATTTTAGAACTTTTTTTGCCAAATAACTAACTCAGAGAAATAGATTATATTACATAACAGATTAAACAGCATTCAATAAGAATTTCGTGGAAATAAATTTCTAACAAAAATGAAAATTATATATTAATTTAAATACAACTTTTTCAGAGTGAGACAGTGACCAAAGGATCTGGCAAGGCAATTAAGGCGTAATTCTCTAAAACCTGATGATAAAAAGCCTTTCACTGCATATTTGACCAATTTTATTTTTAAGACATTAAATTTAGTTGCTTTTCCTTAGTTTCAAATATTTCTAATTTAGTCCTACAATACAGAACACAATAACCTAGACCTTGGGGTATTTCATTATTGAAGCTGTTTTAATATAATTCAAAAACTACTTTAATCAAAATTGGCTATTAACCCTCTAGGTGGTTGGAATCTGTTCTCTCCACTACAGGTATCTGATCCTATAGTGCTATTGATGTGGCAGACCCGTTATACAATCATTGCTTACACCTCGCTATGGCTCTTATAAAACAGAGAGCTAAATGTGCAAAACCAGGAGGGTTAAGCAATGACTTTTTGATATTTATTTAACAGTTCAAGTCTTAGACTTTAAGTTTTGAAACAAGCAGTATTTTGCAGTTGGTCTATGTAATGCAAAGTGTTCTAGATCTTTGTACTTTGTTTGGCTTTAAAAATCAGATGATACATTTTATACAAGTTTATAGGATTATATTAAAAGAGCACATAAATTAGCTTACCAGTGGTGATTTGTAATATGTCCTTAGAATGTGAATGAAATCTGTAATAGTAAGCATCCCTGAAAATATAAAATGTTACAGAGCATATTAGTTAGAAATAATACAACTCACACCAAAAGATACTAAGTTATGCTTAAAATGCAGTATTGCTGAAATAGCAATGTAGTAAATAAGCAAAATAGCAAATTATATCAGCATCAAATAAGCATCTGAAGTTTTCAAGTAGAGAAAAGAATGAGGAAAGCAAGGCTCCTGTCTTGGCTGCAGCAAAAAATCCCCCACCCAAGTTTTTTAGTCAATTTTTCTCCATATATATTCAAAATTTAATGCTATACTCATTCTAAAATCTGTCTTACATAATAAAGCATAGAGTTTAGATGAGTGACTTGAGGTATATGTCAGAATCACAGACCCATTTACCCAAGGTCAAGGGCACTACCAAGTGATGCTTCAGGTTTGAAGTCAAGGTGCTGAAGGTTGGGGCATAATCCAGATGGCTGATAGTCTTGGCACCTCTCTATAACATTGCTACTTTGTTCTGGACAATACTGAGCACAGAGAGATTGCATGTCTTGATGCCAACTCCATATAGGCACTACATAAAGGAATGCAGTGAGCTTGACTTGTCATTAGTCTTTCACTTTATGTGAAACTTGTACTATGTGACTTGCTATTGAGCATTTGCCTCTTGTGGTGGAGAGTGCAGTTTGATCCATGTTTGTGGCTTACACTTATGTACATGCAACCACTGGTTGTATATTTCAATGTTAAGCATCATTTTTATGTTAAATAAATGTTATGTTTGATTAAAAACTGCATCTGCACTTCATTCCATCAAAGTTATTGGCATAACTCATAAGGACATTCCTTTGATGGTAGTTCATGAAGTTTGAGACTGGTTTATTTTGTTGAATCCCAAGATATAGTCTGTAATAAAAACAAATGACTCAACCCTAAATGGATAGATGTGATTAGTGAATAATTTGAGTAATTATTCCTAAAACTAGAATTAGTGCCACTGTAACACTCCAAAGAAATGAATTACTTTTAAAGTTTAGACCCTTTGTCTGATCCAATTATTTTCATGCTCCGGATAGCTGAGTTGGGCGACAGGCAATAATTGACAAATTGCCAAAAATAAAGTTTAATTAGGGTTCAAAATACCAGCGGGCGTTAATGAATAAGAATTCAAAAATATTAAATGATTGTCAAAATTTTATATTAATGCTAATCGAAACAAACTAACGTTTCTCAAGAGAAAAAAATTAGTAAATATTCAAAAGGTTTAAATAACAAACAATTTATTTCAAAAAAGCACTCACCAATACTTCAATAAAGAAGATACTACATCATTTCTTACTACAAACAACTTCAACAAACTCCAAACTAAAACTGATCTCTAAACTGTGCTGTGCTCTACTACTCTCTCTACTATCTTCTGTGCTACTGTGACAACATGTCACCAGGTTATAACAAGAGGTACAAAGCCCGCACTTGTCATATTGCATGCCGGGAAAGACATTTGCATAAATTGATGAACGGTGCAAGTTATGACGCAAGAGGGGGCGTGTCCTTGTGCACGCACTTTAGTGGGTGACAGTCGAAAGTTCAGAGTTACGCATACGCAACTCCTAACTCTTGGAAACGAGCGCTGTGATGCCAAAAAAGAAATAAAAATCCCTAAAATGATAAATATAACGTAAATTAAGCAAAACTGGTTAAGGTAAAGTAAAGGTGAACAAGGGAGCATCACAGCACATTAATCCTTAAATAATTTCATTACAAAAATCCTATAATTGTTATATGCTTTGGCCAGATTTGCAAGCATAGGCTTTTTCAAACTGACATTTTAAAATTGGGCAACAGAATTTCACATTATATTCACAGTGTCTGAAACAATAATGCGAAACAAGTAAAATATAAAAGAGTAAAAACAATCATTAAATTACAATTAGTCATACTTTTAATTTGCTTATTTTCCTGCATGTGTCCTCTACACTTGGCTAATGTTCACTATGAGTAAACTTAAAACTCTTACAAAATTTATTTACACATCCAGTTAGTTCAAAGCTATAAAATGTTTTTAGAATTTTCAGGAATTTGCAAACCATCTCCAATTTAGTTAATAAGAGAAAATAACATACCTATAAAACTTTGTCTTGAACTATCCCACAGTGGTGCTGCCCTTACTCCTGCATTAAAGAAAGGTATATTTTATGTTTATTATTATATTATATATTTTTTTAAGTGTTAAAGCTTCATAAATGCATGAAAAATAACAATGAATAACACTAAAAAAAGCAAAAAATAAAGATTATTGATTGTCAATCAACAGCAAACACATAGACATCATTAAATCAATAATTTTTGTGGAAAAAATGAGTTTGTCAATTCATGGAGCTGAAATTTGTCTCTCTCCAGATTCATGCTAGAGGGTTCTAATCACTGAACTAGAATAGATTATCATCCTTCCACTAATAAAATATGACAGATAGATTCACACAATAGATGGTATTCAGGGAGATCTATCAGCCATTAGATGGACAGATGAAGGAATCGATTCTAGTTTAGAGGTTAGAACACTGGCATGAATCTGGAGAGATGTGGGTTTGAGTCCCATGAATTGACACACACTCCTTTTTCTCACAAAAATTATTTACTGATCACTGATTTCTTCAGTTTGCTAAATCACAATTAGCAAATGAAATAAAGTTTACTTTCTTAGAAGATTTTAGAATTGAAGATAAAAAAATAATAGTATAATATGGGTTTTGTGGCATAACAGGTAAGAAATTTGTGGCTTACAGAAAGTTAAGCCTTTATATCTATTCGTCAGGTTCATACAGATACACTATTACTATAATTAAATACTTCACTGAACTCTTGCCAAATTACTACCCAAATAGCACATAATAAAAAAATGGATTTTTTATTTTCAACAACTACTCTGATGATTGTGTTTAATAGAATTTAGAATCTGATTGACAGGCAATGCATGATGAGCAATGTGGATTCAGAAGTGGTAGGGGATGTGTAGATCAGATATTTTGACTCAGGCAGATTCTTGTGAAATATTTAGAGTTTCAGAAACCTTTGGTTGCTAGCTTTGTTGATTTCAGAAAGGCTTTGACTCTGTTGATCATCATAATTTGTGGTTGATTGTGAGATCATATGGTATACTGACAAGTTAGTTAACATAATGAAAGTTCTCTATAATAATACTGAATTGTGTGTGAGAGTTGGTAAGGCTTATATCAATTGGTTTAGCATTGCTTCTGGTGTTCGACAAGGGTGCATTTTGTCTCCTTTTCTCTTTAGTTTAGTTATTGATTATGTTATGCGAAATTCTTTGCAAGGGAAAGATTTTGGCCTTAAATGGTCTAAGTGGGATTTTAAAATTTCTGATTTAGATTATGCAAATGATTTGGCCTTGTTGGCTAATGATGTTGATGAGATGAATTCTTTCATTAGGGCTGTTGATGACACTGGTAATAGAGTAGGTTTGGTGATAAACAGAGAAAAAACTAAAGTGATGAAAACTGGTCAGGCAGTTGGTGCTTCAGTCGCTCTGAATGGTTGTGCCCTTGAGCAAGTGTCTCAGTTTAATTATTATCTTGGGAGTTAAGTAACAGATACTGGTGATGGTGCAGCATGAGATTAACAGGCAAAAAGGGACTGCCTCTGGGATTTTTAGGAATCTATGGAGAAATAGGTGTATATACCTAAAGACTAAAATTAGACTATAAATTTGGTTTTTTTCTAGAGTTAGTTATGGTAGTAAAACTTGGATGTTTTGTAAACAATAGGAAACTTGATGCTTAAGCAATATCTTGGGCATTAGGTGGTTCAACTTTATAAGTAACGAAGAGGTTAGGTAAAGGAGTCGGCAAGTATATTGTACACAGAGAGACTCCATTGGTTTGGCCATGTTGCCCATATGAATAATTATAGATTAGCGAATAGGGTTATGAACAGTGTGCCTAAAGGTCTCAGAAAGAGGGGGAGACCTAGGATATGGTGGGCAGACAATGTCAAACAGGACCTTGTTAGAATTGGTGTGCAGTGGCGAGATGCAACAGATATAGCTCAGGACAGATATGCTTGGAGAACTAAATTGTGCAGTCTGGTTGGACCTCTGTAGCCCATATCTGCTTGAAGATGATGACAACTCTGTAGTAAGGGACATCATATGTAAATCACATTCTTAAAACAATGAAAAATCTGTGTTGTGGGTTTTAAAAACACAATGACTAGTCAAACACTGGCTGCTCTAGCAACTATGTTTGTTACTGAGTTCATTATTTCCAGTGTTTGGAGAATTATTAACATTCAGCTGATGAAATGTTGTTGATTCATTCATGACATGTTTTTGAAAACACTTAAATTTATATTCTATTTAAGTCCTTTTGGTTGTGAATGTTGTGGAAGTCAACTTATAGCACTATCTCAAATGGAAATCCTTAGATTTCTCACTGCTTTTCTTTTATCCAAACATAAAAAAAAAAGGTTTAAATATATTTTTTCTGCTAGCAAGCAACAGGTTAGTGCTCATTATTTTACAGCAGATCCTTAGAAATGATCTAAAGTACAGAATTTTCAGTGCCTCAGAGTTAAATTATTTTGCATATTTAAAAAAACAAAATACATTATCAACTAACAGTGAAAGTAATGGAGTCACCAACTACTTTTAAGCATATTTTACGTATGGAGCAACTGCATTGGTTTAGCCATATTATCCAAAGCAGAACTACAGATTAGTGAATAGTGTGCCTAAATACAATAGGAAAATGGGCAAGACCGAAAATAGGGTAGAAATGTCAAATATGACTTTGTTAGAATTGGTCTATAGTGACCAAATACAACTGTAACTCATGATAGACATGCATGGAGAACTAAATTACAGTCTGGTTGGACCTCTGTAGCCTGTAGCAGCTTACTTGAGATAGGTGCCAGCTTGCCCATCCACCTGTATATACAGTTGAACCCACTTTGGAAGGGTCCTTTCAGAGTCCTCTCCTGAGCTGAAGCCCAAGAGGCATGCCTAGAGATCCTGGACAGTAGTTATGCCACTGGTCAGGCAGCATACTTAGTGAAGAATAAAAAACAGAATTCACAAATGATAAAGTGAACGAGAAATGTCTTGTGATTTACTGTTTCCTTGCCTGCTACCTCCACAATAAAATTCTTAAGTGAGTTTATCCCCTAGCTATTCACTGATTGTCCAGGAAGGTACTCTGGCTGTGTGACAATCAGCAGACCGACAAATTTCATTGTTTAATTGTCACTGGTTGACTCTAGTTGTTTATTCCTTTTCTTGGAATGTTCTGTCAATCCAACTGGGTGTTACATAGAGCTTCAGTGACTCAGTTTGAAAACAATCTCACCTAGATCAGAAAACATGTCCTCACTTAGGAAAGCTGCAGGAACCTCCAGAGATCAGTTGGCCTTGAAAAGTGCACTAATGTGAACCCCCAGAGGTCAGTTGGCCTTGAAAAGTACACTAATGTGAAAGGATAACCTTCGGGGGGGGGGGGGGGGGGGGAGTAGAGAAATTGGCTAATTTTCACTACTCCATATGCTCTAACTAAAAGACATTTAATGAAAAAAAAAAGTTCATTATATCAGTAAAGAATGGAAAAAGTATTCATAATAAAAAGTATGTACAACATAGTTTTAAAACTCAAATTGTAGGAAAATGGGCTTTGCTTTGTTACAGTGTCACACCCACATTTCATGGAATGTGGACTTGATCTCTCCCACCAGTTTGTTGTTTTTATCACTTCTTACTCCTGACCTTACTTTATTCTCAGCCTGTACTTTCCAACACTTGTGCCAAGGAAGAAGCCCCAGGGTTCAAGTTCTCAAATTGGCACAAGATGCAGATCCTGCCTGAAAATGAAAAACAAATAAGTCACCATGAGCTGACAACTGCTGTCCAGCCTCTGAAGCAACAATGTTGGACAACTGACATGTGCTCTCCAGATGGTTCTTCCCGCTTTCCCTGAACTCGGGCAAGCAACCCAACAAAGGAAGTCAGAATCCTTCTTTTTCTGATTTTTGTGTGCATTGAGTGCGTTTGCTCTCTCATTCATCAGCTGTCAGTGTGTGCAGTCATCTTCCTCACTCAGGTGAAGTCCCAAATGGACTAAACAAAAATGATAATAGAGCAATGATTGTGTGATTGTTGTTGAGATGAGCACACCAAACTTTCACACGCCACCCCATGGGCAACTATGGAGGAGACAAGCCCATAAATGGAACTGGCTGATTAGCCACTGGATGAGCAGAGTGAATCGTATGAGTTGTATTCAGATTCAATACCGCCCTTGTACTGAGGAGGATGAGGTACTACTATTTTTCTTGCTCTGGCCCCATTTATCCCAATAATAGCATGAAAGTTATTGCTCAATTTTGGCCTAAGCCACACTGCAAAAAATCTGTTGTGTTTTTACCACTGAGGTCCCTGTAAATGATACTCTCAGAGTTTGAAGTAGGCTAAAATAATAAATATGTTTACCTGGAAAACTTATTAATGTGATGTTTTCTGTGTGCATCCTTTTAGTTAAGCCCTGAGGAACAGTGGGGACAAAAAGGCCCCACCAATCTTGAAATATCTATTAGAAAAGTTACTGTGGCCAGACTCCTGACAGAATACTCTTGGCAGAACAGTTACTCTTGGCAGAATCCTGAATGCAACCCTGGAGGTTTATGCAATACTATTTCCCCCCCACCCTTCCTCCTTTTTCATTATTCACCCCTAGCGTCTTCCCTCTCCAGTCAACCGGAGTTGGGTGTGACAATAGCACTAATTTTGTTATAACCGATCGACGAAACATTATCAATGGATTTGACAGTATGTATAATATTAATAAAATACCATTTCCAAAAATTAAAAAAAAAAATTAACATTAATTTTTTTTCATTGAAATTTATTTCAAACAAGAATATGCTTACCATTATGGACTAATGCAAAGAAGGCTTTCTTCACCTAGAAAAGAATAAAATTGTTGTATGAGAATACCTACTGTAGTGATCAAATTTTAATAACTTTAGCATGGGAAAAGAAATTCTGCACTTATTAAAATTAAAGATTAATATTCAATAAAAATATGCTAATAATAAACTAGAAGAATGCATATCACCTCTGGCGCATATGAGAATCTCATTTTCAAAGAGAATGAAGTTTTTCCTTTACTACGGTCTCAGTTCTTAAAAGTTTTAATTTGAGCCAGCAGATGATGGGAAAAATGCAAATAGTATTTTATTAGTAATTATACAACATAAAAGTATTTGTCTTTTAACTCTTAAATCCAAAAGTTTCCATTTTCCATTAGTATTCTCTCAGAAAAGTGAGTAGATTATAGATAAATTAATTACAAATACAGCTACACTTTATCAGGTTTAATTGTCACGATTTATAGCTGTTATTACTCGGTTAAAAAACTAAAATATTCCTAGGGTGGTCGTCAACGTCAACTGTTGCTTCCTTATCAGAGGTATATTGCCTTCTGTGCAATATCCCTGATTATCACTTTACACTTCTTTTCTACTTTAAATTGATCTTTACTTACAAAGGTGATACAGTACAAGAAAACAACAAAAAATTTTTTATTACCAGTTCTGAATATGGTAGACGGCTGGCACAGACACTTAATGCCTTCAAGATGTTGATCCTCTTGATGTGGTGATGTCACTTTTCACCTACTTAGGTAGACATTCTGTTCGACTTCCTGGAATTAAGTTTACCAGTCCTTGTACATTATATTTGGTCTTCAGCTAATGGTTTGCTGGACCTGATGGTCATTGATGGTTAAAATTGTGCACATACTTAATTCACAATCCAGTTCAGAATGGTTAAGCTTTGGTGACTTTTGTTTACACCCAGGAACATTTAAAGTTTAAAAGTTAAAACAAATTCCAAAGAGTTTTGTAATGCCTAATTATTTCAACATTAAAACATTTTAAAAAGGAACTACACAATAATATCACATGTTTTCCCCCCTCCTATCTTGGGGCTTTTTCAGGTGTGAGTGCAGTACATTGGTAACTGATTCAGAATATTTATGCTCATCTCTCTACTCATCATTGTTGAACTGCACAAGTTTTCGGTTGCTCGTGCAGCAGGAGATTCCATGCTGTGGTAAGGATAGGTATTTCTGTATTCCACACTGTTTTTCTTTATGTAAATTAATCAGTAGTGTTTCTGCATATTGCAATTAAAATTTATTTGGAGGCGCTACTAGGGGTTTATATTAAACTTTATTTACTTTCATATTGTTGTCAAGTATTATTTGTGTTAAGGCTGTGTTCGGTTTTCTATTTTTAATATCATTCCTATGCTCTGTCATATGTTGCTTGTATGTTCTGTAGGTTTTTCCTATATAATTATTTTTTCCCTCGTTTCATTGTAGGGTTCGATATATTTATATTATATCCTACAAAATTGTCTACTTACAAAATTTATTGTAACATCATGCATAGAAGCAGCCAATACAATAAGGCAAGCACAAGTAAAGGAAACCACAACTATCCATTCACTAGATGTTGTATCACTACCCTAATATGCCACATATGAATGCAGCAATGCATCTAAAAGCAGAATGGTTGGAGCAGGCACAACCCACGGCATAGGAATACTTTGGTGTTCATGAAGTCTTGGATCTCGCCACAAATTCTAATTGGTTCATAGTCAATGGTCAGATATGGGTCCAGACCGAGGGGGTCCCAATGAGATCGCCAGTGTTGGGGCTTACAGTTGACATTGTCATGAGGCACGTGGAGCAAACTGCATTACAATGAGCAAGATTAAAACCTTCATTGTATATCCATTACATTGATGACCTGTTAATTTTTTGGGACCATCCAATAGGTGAATTCCAAACATTAATAGATATTTAACAGTATACTACCCACAATAAAATTCACACATGAAATCAAAATCAACAGAGAAATACCATATTTAGACATTAAGATTAAAAAGAAAATCCCCAAAGGTGAGTTGGAAGTATACTGAAAACCAACTTTTATTCCTAATTTAATCTCTTACACATCTGCCCACCCTATCACATATAAAAAATCTAACCTTTTACCCAATATTTTGCATGCTTCTCAATACAATACACAAAAGAGCTCATGGAAATGAGAATTAGAATTTATATATAAAATAGCTAAAGAAGCCAGATACCCTAAAAAATTAATAAAAAGATTAGATACAAAAGCAAAATTAAAAAAAAAATAAAGATTCACAACCCAAACAACAAAATGATATAATAAAATATGCACATAGTTTCCCATACACCGCTGGGATAAGTAAAACATTAAGCAAGGCTGCCTTAAAAAATTTTCAAATAAATTTACCACACACTGTACTTCAAACTATAAAAAAAAATCAGTAATAAATGATAGGGATAAATTAGTCACCACAGGGGGAGTATACAACATAAATATATCAGACTCTACAAATAAACTTGAGGGAAGAAATTATTATATAGGAAAAACCTACAGAACATACAATATTAAAAATAGAAAAACAAACACAGCCTTAACGCAAATAATACTTGACAATAATATAAAAGTAAATAAAGTTCAATATAAACCCCTAGTAGTTCCTCCAACTAAATTTCAATTGCAATATGCAGAAACACTACTGAATAATTTACATAAAGAAAAACAGTGTGGAATACAGAAATACCTATCCTTCCCGCAGCATGGAATCTCCTGCAGCGCAAGCAACCAAAAACTTGTGCAGTTCAACAATGATGAGTAGAGACAAGCAAAAATATTCTGAAGCAGTTACCAATATACTGCACTCACACCTGACGTAGCCCCAAGATAGGAGGGGGGTGGGAAACATGCGATGTTATTGTGTAGATACTTTTTAAAATGTTTTAATGTTGAAATAATTAAGCGTTATAAAACTCTTTGGAGTTTGTTTTAACTTTAAAACTTTAAATGTTACTGGGTGTGGACAAAAGTCACCAAAGCTTAACCATTCTGAACTGGATTGTGAATTAAGTATGTGCACAATTTTAACCATCGACGACCATCAGGTCCAGCAAACCATTAGCTGAAGACCAAATATAATGTACAAGAACTGGTAAACTTAATTCCAGGATGTCAAACAGAATGTCTACCTAAGTAGGTGAAAAGTGACATCACCACATCAAGAGGATCAACATCTGAAGGCATCAAGTGTCTGTGCCAACTGTCTACCATATTCAGAATTAGTAATAACATTTTTTTGTCATTTTCTTGTACTGTATCACCTTTGTAGGTAAAGGATGATTTAAAGTAAAAAGAGGCATAAAGCGATAATCGGGGATACTGTACAGGAGGCAATATACCTCTGATAAGGAAGCAACAGTTGACATTGGTGGCCACCATAGGAATATTTTAGATTTTTAAAGTGTAATAACAGCTAGAAATCATGACAATTAAACTTGAATGGGTAGATTATTGCTTTCAGTGGAATATCTCTTAAAAACTACCACTGAAATTTGAAATTTCCATTATATACATATTATTTGTAAAACTCTATAATAAAATAAAGTAATTTAATTCTCTATGACACTGTTAAATGTTTTTAAGCACTTGAACACATGGACTATGCTATCAACTATCAATAATTATTATAGAGAGATTTACGTACTATGCCGTAGAGGATGGGAAGTAACAGGAGCTTCTTGGAATGCTTTTGGTGAGAAAATTTAAAATTTGA
Organism: Ryuthela nishihirai; assembly: GCA_038380435.1. Taxonomy (NCBI): domain Eukaryota; kingdom Metazoa; phylum Arthropoda; class Arachnida; order Araneae; family Heptathelidae; genus Ryuthela; species Ryuthela nishihirai. The sequence goes on from JAWZYU010000025.1 coordinate 2,968,617, forward strand.
CGTTCTTGCCGGCAAGTGACGTCTCAGTGGAGATTAAGATAATGATGACTGCTGCCAGTGGTTTACCCGTGTTGGCGAATGACACAATTATTTATACTTTTTGATAACATAAGGTGCTTAAAAAAGTTTTAGATCCACAACGTGCATTTCGCACCATTCCTATCGGCACTTCATCAGGTGGGAAGTGAGGGACTTAATGTAGAAGAGGCAGTTGGTTGGTGAGCGCAGGGGAGGGGTGGGGTGCCATAAATTGACATGTCAGTAGTTCAGCTCGGAGGATCGGAGTGGTCAGCAGAAGTGCGGGTGGCAGTAATGTGATCTGCATGTAATGAAGGTTGGGAGAGTGTGGGATTATGGGAAATTGCCAAGCTATGCATATGTCGAGGGTAGCATCACTGTTTCGGGGTAGTAATTCATTTTTATAATGAGTGGGGTACATTTAGTGAATTAATAAATTTGGTACACTGAAAATTGGGGTTAAGATAATTATGTTATTGAGGGTTTTCATGTTGGTATTACTATAGGGATTGATCGCAGATTTTAGGAGGTATTATGGAGGTGTTCTAAAGGGTTAGGTGGGTGTGTATTATTGTAGGTGGCAAATGGGGATCGACGATGAGAGAGGAGAGTGTTTAGGGGTGCGTGGAATTTCTGAAGCGTATGTTATATCCCCTAAGTATCAGCTGGGGGGAGGGGGACAATATCTGTGTTGCATAGTTCGGTAAGTTTTACGTTAATGAGGATATTTTCTGTGACAGCTAGTTGGAATTTGGTAGGTGGAGATACTATACTTTTAGCGGAGTGAAAATCTGCCCACTGACTTTTTTTAAGCACCCTATGTTATCAAAAAGTATAAATAATTATGTATCACTCACCAATATGGGTAAACCATTGGCAGCAGTCATCATTATCTTAATCTCCCCTGAGACGTCACTTGCTGGCAAGAATGTCGAATTTCAAATTTTCTCACCAAAAGCATTCCAAGAAGCTCCTGTTACCTCTACGGCATGGTACATAAATCTCTCTAAAATAATTATTGATACTTGATATCATAGTCCATATGTTGAAGTGCTTAAAAACATTTAACAGTGTCATAGAGAATTAAATTACTTTACTTTAATTATTACACTGTGTACCTCTACTGTAACTCTATAATAGCTGTGCCATTTCAACTTTTCAGTAATCTGTAAAGATATATACAGTAAATTAAAATCCCTAAGTATTTGAAAAATGCGAATTATAATATTTTGTCAGTACCAATTAAATTAAAGAAGAGTTTTCTAATAATCATTTTCATTTTTTTCCAATCGAAACTTTATGACGTTAACATTCAACCACCAAAATTTCATATTTCTATCATTAATACCTCATTGCATTATTTGTTTGAAATTTTCAATCTTTTTGACCATTAAAGGGTGCACTTATAGTGTTCAAAAGATTGCAAAAATGCGAATCATTATATTTTATCAATTTTTATCTAAACCTAAAAAAGAATTTTTTCATTTATCTAAACAATTATCTGCTACAACAAAAAATTGCCTTTTCCCACCAGTCCTGGGTCTAAGAGGTCAATTCATTATTGCCAATGGCAACATCATGGCATTCAGATTCCACCACCAAAATGTAAAATTTGTAGCTTAAATATGTCGTTTGCAATATTTGCTTGAAATTTTGGAATTTGCAAAATTTTCCACCATTAAAGGGCACAATTATAGTTTTTGGAAGATTTAAAAGGTGTGAATCATAATATTTTATCAATTCCTATCTAACCCAAAAAGAATTTTTCATTTTTCTCTAAAAACAAACAATTATCTGCTAGCACTAAAAAGGTGTTTTCCCAGCCCTCTGAGTCTAAGGGGTCAACTCATTGTTGGCAATGGAAACTTCATGGCCTTCACATTCCAACACCAAAATTTCAAATTTCTAGCATAAATACGATTGCAATATTAATTTTAAATTTTGGAATTTTCAAATTTTCCCACTGCTAGAGGGTGTAATTATAGCTTTAGAGAGATTCAGAAAGTGCATATTGTAATATTTCATAAATACCCATCCAACGTAAAAAGAATTTTTAATTTATCTCTGTAAACAAAAAAGTTTGATGTCTGCAGATGAAGAGACAGACGACAAAGCAAAACTAGTATCTCGTTTTCAAAGAAAACGAGATAATAAAACAGATGGAAATAAAAATTATATCAATGAAAAGAAAAGTAACAGGCTGTGTTATGTTAATAAAATTGCTTTATATCACATCTTCAATTGATATTTGTCGCATTCATGCAATTTCAGTACTTGTTTTCAGTGAGTTAGACTGTATTTGGCTCTTAGATATACATTGTCTGGCCAAATAATTATGAACACTGAATTATTTGTGAAGTACCAAGAAACATGCTATCCCCATTGCTAACCTGTTCTCTATTAGTCAATTAACCTATTGAAGACATCCCACTTTATACAAGGAATTATTACATACCTTTTACTATCAATGTTAAAAAAAAAGCAATTAAAATTCTTTTTTCGAAACTATAATGGATAAAACACAACTAGTTAAATGTCAGTTAAAGAGTATCTGTATCAAACAAATAAAGGAGTGTGTTTTCCACTTACCAGAAGCTGTGTATCAAACACAACAAGTTTGGCACTAACAGGGATCAGGTCATAGCAACGGTAACATTTGAAAAACTTAACAAATGTTAGATTTTCATCTTCCCCTATAATCGTACAGAAAAATAGAAATTGTAAAAACAATACTACATTTGCAAAGCTGAAGTATCACTTTGATATGCTGCATATTTAATTGAACTTTTAACCTAGACTATATCTACATGTTAAGTGTTTTTAGCATAAGACAACAATGGTCCACATTAAGCCTCACTGAAATATGCATACTTCCACTGCACAGAATAATTGTGCATAGCCTACTACTATTTAAGTTTATGAAAATAAAATTGCATCTGCATGTGAAGGAAGTAAGAGGGAATGGAGTTATGGGAACTCTCAAATAAGCTAAAATTTCTTAGCTTTATTATCCGTTACGATGGGACTATCGTCTACGGTAAAATCTCATTCATTACTTTTGATACTAGATAGCATAGAACTTTTATTAAAGTGTGCTTTAAAACACTTAACGGTTTCATAGAGTATTAAATATATTAATCTAATTTTAATTACTGCACTATGAAGCTCTACTGTAATTTTAATATATTATATGCTTTATATTTTGCCAAAGTATAAAGAAAGGCATTAAGAACATAGCACTTTTTTACTTATTTATTTTATAAACATTTTAAACTTAATATAGCTTTTGAATCCATGTTTTACACTGAACAGCCAAAATATTATGACCACCTGCTTAATATGACGTTGGTCTTCCACGTGCTGCCAAAACAGTTCTTACCTGGTAAAGAATGGACGCTACAAGATTTCTAAAGGTGTCTTGCAGTATCTGGTACCAGCACGTTAGCAGCAGATCCTTTAACTCTTGTAAGTTATATGGTTGAGCCGCTGCAGATCAAATATGCTGTTCCAATACAAACCACAGATGCTCGATTGGATTGATGTCTGGGGAATCTGGGGGCCAGGGCAATACCTGGAAGTCTTCCTCGTGTTCTGCAAACCATTCTCGAACAATCTGGGCAGTGTGGCATGGCGCATTATCCTGCTGAAAGAAGGCACTACTAGAGAGGAATACCATTGCCATGAAGGGATGTAACTGGTCTGCAATGATGTTTAGGTAGATGTCATAGTTTCCTGCACATGAATGACTGGACCCAGGATTTCATAGCAGAACACTGCCCAAAGCATTACACTTCCTCCACCAGCTTATTTTTATCCCACGGTGCATCCTGGTGTCAACATTTCCCCAGGTAAATGATGCACACGTACCAGGCCATCTATAAAGTGCAACAGGAAATGAGATTCATCAGACCAGATGACCTTCTTCCAATCATTCAAGGTCCAGTTTTGATGCTTGCATGCCCATTGTAGACACTTTCAATGGTGAACTGAGAGCGTGGGCACTCGGAGTGGCATGCAGCTACGCAGCTCCATTTTCAGCAGGGTTTGATGTATTGTGCATTGTGACATATTACTCCTGTCACCAGCATTCAAATTACGGGTGAGTTGCACCACAGTATCCCTTCTGTTAAAACAGAATAAAAACTTCTGTTGGAACTTCTGTTGGCTTGTACCATATGGGATAGCCTTCGCTCACCTCTAGCATCCATGAACCATGGTCGGCCCATACCTTGCCAACGGTTCGTGGTTTTTCCCTCCTCAGTCCACTTTTTGAAGGTACTAACCATGACTGACTGTGAACGACTGATGACAAATCTTGTCGTCTCAGAAATGCTCTAATCTAGTCATCTGGCCATTACAATTTGATCTTTGTCAAACTCGCTTAAATCCACTACCTTTCCCATCTGAAGAACAAGAATAACACTGATTAACAGACATCAGTATCAAGTATTATTTATACTGTTTCATAACCTTCACATGTGCCATTGTTTACCTGCAGTTGCTTCGATTTGCAAAAAGATGAGCTGGTCATAACATTTTGGCTTTTTGGTGTACCAAAACATACTTTGAACATTCACCTGAGAAAATGTACCATGATGCAATGGGGGAAAAAAAGCAAACCAAAGCACTGTGAGACACAGGTAACATCAGTAGGTGCACTATGATCATTTGGACACCCCATAATTTTTCAGAACACCAGAGCAAACTATATTCTACAAATAACAAAATCTTTTATGTCTATATATCAGGAATATTCAAGGCCAGCAAAATAAGTGGGCACAAGCAGATGCTAAAGAATTCATTTATAACAATTAAAAAAATGCACATGGGTAGACAAAATGCACAATGGTAGGTTAAAATATCAATGTGCAACTACCATGCAACAACAGCAATCCCTATGTTTAATGTGTTTAACATTCTTTTCCCCTCTCCCAAAAAACTTCTCAAAAAAACATGTTAAGAACTTATTTTTTTTTCCATTTTTATATGCATTAGCAAATATTTAATAAGGATTTATAATCATAATTTATCAAAACATCCCCTGAATTTCATCTGCAAAAATATAATAAAGGCAATAGAGAAAAATTACCCGTAATATATTGTAAAAAATGACTAACACCAGTAGGTATCAATACTATGCATTTAACACTAATATTTGAATACTCCCAAACTTAAGGTATTTTCCCCAATGCAATCTGTATTGCATTAAAATATTAGACCCTGAGTTGTTATCCAAAACTACCCTTTTCTACCTATCTTCTTTGCTCGAAATTTGTTGATGTGTTTGTCAAGATACTTGTTCTAATATATCTTTCAAATGCAGGAGCCAAACTTAATGTGTTATGTGCCAAAAGAAAGCTTGTGACACAGTGAGTATCTTCCTCCCTAAAAATGGGTAAATGTGAAAAAAAGTTTTGCTATATCTTTGGAACATGAGGGTTGAGAGTAATGAGCTATGAATCAAATGAAAGCTTATGACAGGGGAGTATCACAAGCTATAAAAATGTTTATCTCCATTCTTTCTCCTTCCCAAAAAGGAGGGTAAATGTGTGAAGGCTTCTTCTATGACATTTTTCAAAAATGCAAGGGCCAAACACAAAAGTTTTGTGTCAAATGAACGCTTATGTGTATTAGGCTATATAAATTTACTGTGTTTCCTACCCTCGTAAAAATAAGGAAAATATGAAAAAACAATCATATCTTCTGAATGCAAGGGCAATTTGCAGGTTAATTGTCAAATGAAAACTTCTTATGTGAGGACCACTGTATGATACTTCTAATTATGCTGCCCAAAATTGGGCAAAAACTTTTCATGGGTTTACCAGGAGTTATATCTCTATTTAAAGCTTGTGATGCCTACAATATCATGCAATACTTCAAATGATGCCCCCTCTTTCCCCTAAAACAGAGGGAGGAAAAGGGGGTCAATGTTTACATGTCATATGTCAAATGAAAGTTTTTGAAGATAGGTATTTTAAAAAAAATTTAATTTATATTTTTTGTTGTCACTAAAAACACTTACCTTCAAAAACTTCGATATATATGACTCATAAACATCGAGCACATTTACCACCCTTTTGGAGGCATAACAAGCTTTAATTTGAGATAAGACTAGTTAAAGTCAACCCCTGTGAAAATCCCACCCCCACATTTTATCAGGGGGGAATAGTGGGAGTGAAATTAGAAATACTATCTTGTAATTAGATAATCCTAACTTGTAACTGTAGGTCCTTGCATTCTGATGACATAGTAAAACTACTTTCAGATTTTCCATTTTTAGGGGGGAAGAGAACATGGGGGTATTTTTTTTATGGCCTATGACATTCCCATGCTTTCATTCGACACATAGCTTGCTACTTTTCACACTCGTGTTCAGGAAATATAGAGAAACTATCATTTCCACATTGTCCCCCTTTTTTAGGGGGAAGAAAGCATAGGGGTCAATTTTTCATAGCTGTGTCAGAAGCTTTCATTTGACACATAGCTCATTACCTTCAGCCTTCATGTTCTGGAGATATAGCTTAAGAATAGTTTTCACATTTCTCCTTTCTTGGAGGGAAGGATGCCCCGGGGGGGTGGGGGTGGGGGGGGTCAATTTTTTATAGCCTATGACACTCCCCCACATCACAAGCTTTCATTTGGCACATAAATCATTAAATTTCTACATCACGCTAGAAAGATATGGTGGAACAACATTTTGTCAAATCCACAAACCAACAAATGTCAAAGCCAAAAGCAATAGGAAGATAGGTAAAAATACCTATCTTCCTATGTGTGCCCTAAAAAATAAAACTAAAGCATATTGGTGGCACAATCAATCAGTATATTCACATTCACTTCAAAGGAAGATAAGGTATTGATTTACCTACTCAACAAGAATTGCCGCCTATCTTCCCTTGAAGTGAATACGTTTTCAGTGACTGATTGCACCACTGGTATTCTTCATTTTTTTTTTAACTTTTAGGGTCCACATAGATAGGTTTTTTTCAAAACATTTATCGAAAAAATTATTAATAGATGTAAAATTGCAATACATATATAGGTGATAATCACAGCGTTACCTGTTTATTGATACATATATATATTAGTTGAAAAAAAATTGGTTGTCCTAACTGGATTCAAACCCAGGTCTCCCAGAAGCATGCCAGGCATCTAAACAGCTGGACCATCAAGAGCTATCATTTTCCCAACAAAGTGATAGATAAGCATTCTTGCAATTTTGTTGATTCTTCAAGTGAGGCAGCTAGTGAGCAGCCAGCAATTACATTTGATAGTAATAATATTTGTCACTCATGCTCACAGCTTATATAATAATTCAGTAATAAAGTATCACAGGAAAACATCCTGTAGACAAAAAACACTTGAAATAATTAGTTGAAAAAAATTGGTTGTCCTGACTGGGATTCGAACCTAGGTCTTCCAGAAGCATGCCATGTCTTAACCACTGGTCCATCAAGAGCTAACCATTTTCTCAACAAAGCGAACTAATTATTTCAAATGTTTCTTATCCATAGGATGTTTTCCTGATACTTTATTACTGAATTATTCATGATTCAAGAGTGAAAAATATTACTGCCATTAAATGTTGTGGCTTGGCTACCCAATTCTTGACAGATGGCACCACTGGAATCAACAAAATTGCAGAAATGCTTATATGTCACTTTGTTGGAAAAATGGTTAACTCTTAATGGTCCAGTTGTTAAGATGCTTGGCATGCTTCGGGGAGACCTGGATTTGAATCTCATTAAGGACAATCTTTTTTTTCAACTAATTATTTCGTCTTTCTTGTCTAAGGGATGTTTTTCTAAGATACCTTATTACTGCCATATATATTTTTTTATTGACAAGCAACTGGGAGGGCTGTTAGTGTTGTATACTGAGAGATTTTAATTAAAATATTAGTTTCTACAATGTAAATGAAAAAAAAAATAAAGTAAAATTATTATATTCCCAAATCACATGTAGAAATATTTCAACTTGGACTCTTGGTGGTCCCTCTAATGAAGGCACAGATGGAAATTTTACTTGAGAAAAACAAAGCACAAAAAATAAGTTAATACTTATCCCAACCAAAATTGCAAACTGATATTAGGGTTACTTGGTTTAGCACTGAAAAAGAAAAGTGCTTGTGTGACAAGCAATTTTCTTTTTGAGTGCTAAACCAAGTAACGCTAATGCAATCTTTTCTGCCATAAACCTATTTCAGTATTCCCAGAATTATTCCAGCAACATTAAATTACACCAATTTAAACAGTAAATAATATTCAGAATTAACTATTGATTTTAACATCAATAAATAGGCAAATATTTTTGTGGCAAAAAAAAGTTTTGCTAACAATGGTAGAATATTCTGGCATGTTTCTGGAGAGATGTGGGTTCAAATCACATACATTGGCAAAACTATTTTCCACAAAAACATTTACTGACATAATACCAATATTTAGGAATTGATGTTAAAGTGAAACAATATCAAACAAGGTGACCATAACCTAGGGATTTACCATACATTTACATATCTTGTCACTTTTTATTTTAATTCCAAGCCAAACTTTTAACAATGATATTTCCCACATTTTATGCAACATGTGCAACAGCAAAAAATTCTTACCTAAATCCTCAATATCTATTTTATCACATAAGGGGTCTGCATGGAGTGGAAGCTGTAAAGATAAAAGATAAAATATGCTATGTTAATATGACTAATAACTAACAATTTTTGAGAACTTAAAAAATAGCTATTTATTAAAAAGCATCAATAGCACACATACAAATTGCACAGTCACAAGCATCTATAGCTAATTCTTGAAATTAACCCTTCCTGGGTCACCTTCGAACATAGATGTTGACAGAATCTGTAACGAGTGGTCAAAAACGTCAATAGACATTTTTTTATACTACACATGAAACTTGGATTAAAAAAAAAATTGCCATTTGAAGTATTTCTTACAAATATATTTCAAAAATATGCCATTCAAGCTTGAAAAATAATATTTTCTTTTTTTATTTGATCCATACACAGTCGTATCAAAATATTATGACCACCCACAGAATCACAGTGCACCCACCCAGGTGCATCACAGAGTGCACATGACAAGGTCGGTCACACAGAGATATAAGTGGCCGGCCAGGACAGATGAGCCATAGTGCGTAACGTGAGCAAAATGGGCAGAGGTAGCGATTTGACAGATGTTCAAAAAGGAATGATCATCGGCTATCGTGACAAGGCTGGAAGCATCTCGGAAACAGCAGACTTCATGGGCTGTTCGCAAAGTGCTGTAGTAAGAGTGTACCAAGAATGGACCACTGAGACACCAAGTACCTCCAGACGTCATAACTGTGGAGTCCCAAAGGATATCGACCACAGAGGAGAATGTCACCTCCGTCGACTGGTAAAGGGCAATCAACGTGCAACAACTGACCACTCAAATGAACGCTGGGGCACTCAGTTGCGTGTCCCCAATAACAATAGAGCGAACCCTGTTATGCATAGGTCTCCGGAGTCAACGCTGTGTAAAGGCACCCATGTTAACCAAGGTCCATTGGCAATGATGCCCGCAGTTCGTACAGGACTAGTCATTGGACAGTGGAAAAAGGTTGCCTTCTCCAACAAATTGAAGTTTCTACTCCATAGAAGTGATGGGCGATGGCCAATACGGCATCACACAAGAAACCAACACCCGAACATGCTTGTCGGCCAAGTACAGGCCGGCGGTGGCAGTGTGCATGTCTGGGGGATGTTTTCCTGGTACGACCTGGGACCGCTGATACCACTGGGTGGGTCCCTGAATGCCAATGGCTACCTGTCCATCCTTGCTGACCACATGCATCCCTTCATATTGGATGTTTACCCTGGTGGTGATGGTGCCTACCAACAGGACAATTGGCTCCCTGCCATGTCACTAAGGTGGTGTGTGACTGGTTCCAGGAACACGATAGCAATGTCTCCATTCTCCCTTAGTCGGCGAAATTGCCCGATCTCAATCCCATAGAGCACTTGTGAGACCATTTGAATTGACAGGTTTGGCATGCGGACCCACAACCACGACATCTCCGGAACCTCAGTGTTCTGCTGGAGTCTGTATGGGAATGTGTGCCTCTGGCAACCTTCCAGGGCCTCATTGCATCTATGCCACGCCATCTCACCGCTGTCATCCAGGTCAAGGGTGGTTATTCCCATTATTAGGTAGGTGATAAAGCCATCCGATTGACATTTCTTAGAACCACTAAACAGGTTGGGTTGTTTTACCTCTGAGCAGCACTTTTTTGCACACCATGGGCTAAATGGCCAGGTCACATGGACCCCGAAGGCTCAGAGAAGGTTGGGGGAGGGGACCCACTGGAACAGCTGTTGGGAGACAGATGGTAGCCTCCAGTCAAGCCCATCCAGCATGTTCTTTAACGTGCACAGGGTATGGCTCTCCCACACACGGTACCACAGCTTAACATCCCATCTGACGGACGGCGGCCTTTCCAAGCCCATCGGTGTCCCATACTGACCATGGGCAGGGTGGGGATTTTTGCAGAGATAAATCTCAATGCTGACCCAGCTGGGACTCGAACCTGGGAACTACAGATTACGAGCCTGGCGCGCTACCGACTGAGCCACCCCCGCCCCACCACTAAACAGTATTACCGATTTGCTTGTTAAAGTTCCTCTTTGATGAAGCAACCTTCTGATCTGAGTTTCTGATATCGACAAATTTTTCCTTAAATTTTCGAAAATCTCCTATTAAGAAAAAATTGTTATTTTTAAAAACAGCATATTTTGGAAGTAATTACAAAGTACGAACTGCCATTTTTTCCCCCGTTTTACACTCTTTTCTGCCATAAACCTATTTCAGTATTGCTAGAATTATTTTTATCATTTGTTGCAGCATTCTGTGCGTCTTTCCCGCTTTTAAAATCTAAACAGCAAAAACATTATTCTTAGACACCAAGACTGGATGCAGCTACATTAATTACGTTATGGCTCACTGCACAAGACGAGACAAATGGCTCACACATGCTATCTCGTTCCGTGTGTTATAAGTGGCTCCAAAATAGATTGTTTACAGTGTTGATCCAGCATATTGGTTACCCTTTGTAAAGTTAGTATTTACTTTTATATATTTAACCTTAATTTTCATTTCAGTAGATTTACATAAATTATCTATCTTTCGGCCGATTGATAATTATAGATTTTTCATAGTTGGCCGGCCTACAACTTGTTACTGTGAATATTTTAACATTGCATTAGGTTATATGTTAATTTTTCTTTTATTATTTATTACTTTTCCAATAAAAAAAAAAACCTTTGATCTGGTATCATTTTCTGAAAATGAATGAGGCCTTGGATATGGAAGCAAATTTATTTCCGTAAATTAGCAATCTTTCAAGTCGGCTGATTACCGAGAAAAAAATTCGTAATATTTAGTAAAAAAAAAGCATCCAAGGAAGTTTTTTCCCCCATTTCATAACCAGTTCAGAAAATCCCGTGAATGTGAAAAGTCCAAGTCATTTTGTGCAACACTGGTACTGTTTAAAATATACGATATTGAAAAGAATCATTAAAAGAAATAATCATGTTTCAGGTAAGTATTATATTATTCGGCAGGAAATTTCCTTTAGATTAATATATAATTTAACTATTTTAATTCTCCAGGTTTTTCAAAATTATGCCTTAATTGTCTGATCCATTTTTTTTTTTTGGTTAATTTGCAGTTTGGGTTACAGTGGAAACTATAGGCTTCAGTTTTGACCAGGGCTTCTCGACTTTTTTCCATTCGCGATCCCTTTTCCCCCGAGAAATTTTTACATGACCTGGGTATATAGGTATAAAAAAAGGTATACAAATCAAACATTTACTGATAATAAATCACAAAGAAATTTATTTTAAAACAATTCTTTGATATACATATAATTTTACCATTTATTACAGACGAAAGCAATTTGGCATACTAATGAGATGGATGTGCTTGGTGATTTTTACCTAAAGAATTAAATCTTGGCTGAATATTTGACACTGCAGGATGAAGAGCATCTTCAACGTTTTTCATAGTTGATTAATGTTTTGATTTTATAATCGTCAATGCTGAGAACGCCGATTTGCATAATACGTAGTATACAAAATGGGAGAAGAATGTTTAGGGCCATTTCAGACATTGTTGGAAATTCTATCCTAATCCCAATCCAAAATTCATTTAACGATTTTTTAGGAAATTCAAGATTTAAACCTGTGTCACTTGAGAACTCGGCAAATTCTTCTTGAACTTTTAATGGCAGATGACTGACGTTTTTGATTTCAATTGAGTATGGTTTATGAAACCAACTTAGTGTTTTAGAATCAAAATTTGAAGGGAAGTGTTTCTGAAACTGTGTCTCCAGGCACTTCAGATGATCAATTATAACTCTTACAATTAAATCTTTGGGAAGGCTATTTTCAATTATAAAATCATCTGTAGCATTTCTAAAAGAACCATTTTCCACCCTATTCTTCCGTATGTTAACTTTTTTAGTAAAACTTTCAATTTTATCTTTTAACATACTTATGTTACAATATTTTCCTTGAAGCGACATTTTTAAATCATTGAGTTTTTCGAAAATATATCGACAAATAACAGTTTTGAAAGCCATAAGTCATTATGAAAAAAATGAGCAAATTCGGATTTCTGCTGTCAAAAGTATAACTACATCTTTCAATTTCAATAATTTGTTTAAACTTCGCTCTCTTGAGAGCCACCTTACCTCTGCATATAGTAATAAGAGTCTATATCTTTGCAAAGTTTTGAAAACAAACGACTGTTATTGGAACGGCTTTTAATGAAGTTAATGATTTTGATAGTATCGCGAAGCACAACATTTAACTCTGGTGATAATTTTTTGGTTACGAGTGCCTCTCGATGGATCATGCGGTGAGTAAAAGTTCATTGCCACCAGCTTTAACTTTTGCTACAAATCCAACATTCTCGCCCATCATTGCTCCAGCACCGTCTGTACAGATTCCAACGCAATTTTTCCACTGTAAACCTTCATTTGTGAAAAATTCATCGACTTTAAGATATATATATCTTCCCCTCTTGTGTGCCCTTCCAAAGGGCGACAAAACAATAATTCCTCACGTATCCTTCCTTCATAAAAGCATATCTTACATAAAGTAACAGCTGTGTCATGTTAAATATCATTTGTTTCAACTAACTGAATTGCAAACTTAGGGCTGCCCTTAAGCCTGGTAATAAGCTGCTGGAATTGGTCTTTACTAATTTCAGAAATTCTTTTGGAAACAGTATCATTCGATAAAGGAATTTTACAAATTTCATCCCCATGCTTTTTCCCATGAACTATTTCTGACATTTTAATAGTAGCAGGTAACAGGAGATCTTCTCCTATCGCGTAGGGCTTGTCAGTTTTTGCAATTAAATAAGAAATTTCGTAAGATGCAACTAAATACTTTTCGTTGACAGTAACAAATTTCTCAAAACATTGCTTTTCTTTATTTGAAGATTTTACAAGTCCTTCAAAATATTCCTTTGATTTATTGCAGTACATTGCATGCTTGGTATTAAGGTGTCGTTTTAGTTTGTCGTAGCCAAAACTTCATTACAAATTAAGCAAAGACGTTTTTCCACACCATCATGATTGTTAGAAGTAAATCAATATTGCAAAAATGATTCGACATATATTCATTTTCTTGTCAATTTAGGTGTACTACAACCTGGTAACGAAAACTCTACGGCATTGTCATCAGTACTTTTATCTCTTCTGTCTAAATTTAGCCGCTTATCCATAATCCAATACAATCCAAAGATATACTATTTTGATACATGCTGAGGAATAACGGTAGGAAAATATTGTCTTTATTTTCCGTAATTAAACTATTATGTTTTTATAAGAGCAGAAAACATTATACGTACAGACAAAACAATGCTGATCATAAAATGCAATAATCTCGAATCCAAGCCGAGGTGTTTCTGGCAGCATCGTTGACGTTGCGTGGCGTGACGGCATACGCACTTCAAAGTGCGCAAGTTGTTTTAAGAACAAGGCTGCAGTGAAGTCGCACTGCCAGGAACACCTCGGATTCTTTACGCGTTTCATTTTGAATTAATTTTTGGTCGTTGTGCGTTCATAAACCTTTTACTGTTGCCAATTTTTCGAGACCCCCCACATTCAGTTGCGACCCCATATGGGGTCGCGACCCACAGTTTAAGAAGCTATGGTTTAGACTACTCCTTTCCCATTCAACGGGCTTCGCTGCAATACACTTTAGCCGATTCGCCGTCCTATTATAAAAAAACCGCCACAAGGAAATAAAGTATATAATTCTGAGTTTCGTTTTCCATATAATGCCGTGGGCTGTATCTTAGAAATGCAAAAATCGGTAGGAATATTAAAAAAAGTTTCAGATACTATCTGCTGATGATGATCATTTTACATATTTCTGTGACCGTCAGTTTATAAGTCTTCAAGGCCCTCACTGATTTCCACAATTATCCGACTGCCGCATTATAAAGAAGCACCAGTAGATAATAAATAAATCATTTTTTTTTTGGTTCTTCTATAATGTGGCAGGCGATTCACTCGGAAATTTGAATCGGTATCATCTTAACAGAGTTATGCCTCATCCGTTTTCGGTTACGTAATGCACACAGTTAAGGACACATAACTTTTAAAGCTTAGACAAAAACTCAGATAGAAAATAACGATTTAATCTCCGGAATATAAACTTGACTCAATTTAAGAAAAAAATAATTGTTGGTTATTTTGCACTTTGGGTTACTGGGAAAGGACATAGCCTAAACAGAAACTTATAATCCATCCAGAGTAAATATACAGATTACCTGTAGATATAGAATTGAAAAATTATTATCTGAAAAAAATTATCGCTGACAGCGGGACTCGAACACGCTGGATGGCCTCTCGTCAAGACCGTCCAGCGTGTTCTTTAACGTGCAAAGGATATGGCTCTCCCACATACGGAGCCACGGTTTAACGTCCCATCCGATGGACGGCGCCTTTCCAAATCCATCGGTGTCCCCTATTGACCGTGGGCAAGACATATTATAAAAGGCAAAATGTACTTTAATTTTAATTGAAAACAAATATGTTTTTTAATAAAATTAGTATTAAAAATATAAGAAATTTAAAGTAAACAGCATAAGCATATAAGAATGAAACGCGTTTTAATGGAAATTAACATCGACTCCACACACAAATGCCACTAATTGAGAGCTATGTCAGAAAGATCAGTACTTTCATCAAGAGCCAAAAAAAATATTTAGATTTCGATTCTGTAAAGATATATTTTTTTATTGGCAGCAAGTTCATCGATCCGCCTGAATATGGTTCTGCAGGATAAACTTGTTATCAACACCATTTTTTTCCCTCTGGACAACATACTGAAAACTATTTCCAGGCAATCCTTTATAAATTCTCTATCATAATAATTTTTACAATATTTTGCAATATTCTCACTAATAACAAAACTTACACGCAACAATAGCATTAGAGTCTTGAGACCTTTCAGTAAATAAAAAAATTTTGCATGTTAAATGCAGCCATAAATTTCTCATTTTTCTTTCTAGGTTGGCTTCGGTAATTTTCATAACTAAAATGCTTGTTGATGTAGTGTGTATTTGAGTGACAATCAAATCAAGTTCAGATCTCTTTAGCTGAAAGCAACTGAAAGGTACATTCATATACAGTCGACAGGGTTGGGTTGTTTTACCTCTGAGCGGCACTTTTTTGCACACCAAGGGCTAAATGGCCAGGTCACATGGACCCCGAAGGCTCAGAGAAGGTTGGGGGAGGGGACCCACTGGAACAGCTGTTGGGAGACAGATGGTAGCCTCCCGTCAAGGCCATCCAGCGTGTTCTTTAACGTGCACAGGGTATGATTCTCCCGCACACGGGGCCACGGCTTAACGTCCCATCCGACGGACGGCGGCCTTTCCAAGCCCATCGGTGTCCCCTACTGACCGTGGGCAGGGCGGGGAATTTTGCGGAGATAAATCTCAACGCTGACCCAGCTGGGACTCGAACCTGGGAACTACAGATTACGAGCCTGGCGCGCTACCGACTGAGCCACCCCCGCCCCACACAGTCGACAGGAGCAAAGTTATGCCACGTGAGTCGATGCCATCGTAAATTCAATTTAGGCTACTGTGTAGTAAAGAACTGTTTCAAAAACAGTGAAAAAGTATATTGGGAAAGAAAAGAAAAAGTGCTTCAAGAATACGGGATAAGCATTAATGCTTTTTTAATGTTCGCTTTAATCAATAATAAACACATCCACTGGTTTCATAAATTAAGGAACAATCCTATGTGATGTCAATGGAAAGCTAAGGTAAAAATTCTGTAACTTCCAAAATAAGTTTCTTCTTTTGAAAAATATGACAGGCAGATAAAGATCTCAAATATATCAAGATCTCGATTTTCAACAATATTCTTTCAGCATTTAATGAGTTATAGAAGTTTGAATATTTAACAACAGCAGTGCCAGTCTTAAGAAACATAAACTTTTAAAACAAATTTTTATACAAACATTTAAAATACACACTTATGCTATTAAACATTTTGATATAATACTTTTTACAAAGTTTTAATTAACTTCTAAAATCAATTTTTATGAGTGTTATTGTTAAATATTCAAACTTCCATAACTCATTAAATACTGAAAGAATATTGTTGAAAATCGAGATATCGATTTATTTGATTGAGATCTTTATCTGCAATTACATTTTTCAAAACAAAAAAACTCGTTCACATAACACAGGGTTGGTTCCTTAATTTTTGGAAACCAATGTATTCCAACTTTCAAATTTTTGGGGCATCTTAAATTTTTTATAGCTTAGGGACTCAGAAGGTTTGTGTTATATGTAGCTCTGGTGCTATTTTGATGGCATCCAAATCTAAGAGTAAAAATAATTTTTTTTTTTATGGGAGAACAATATTTCAATAGAAAATTTCTGAATGCTACATTTTGGGTGAAAAGGTGAAATTAAGTAAATTTCTTTCATAAATGTCTTTCTTTATATTTCAAAAATACACCTGTAAAAGAATTATGCCTTTGTTATTTCTGAACCTGCTTATACATTATATTACCAAAAGTCTTGGGTACTTTCATTTATATGAATGGAAAGCCAAATTCAAAGCTCTATAATTTTGAAATAAACTTTTTCATGAAAATAAGTCACTGCAGATGGTAGATTGAAGATCTCCTCTAAATCTCAGTTTTTACCATTCTCTTGTATTTAAAAGTTATTGAAGCTGGAACATTTAACATCATATATTATGCTTATCCTAATCACTTTTCTTCAAAATTAAATTTTAGTATACTATTTATTAGTTATTATTTGTTTCAATTAAATTCTGAAGCAAATTCTTATGTCTAGCAAGTTGTTATTAAATATTTCAACTTCTGTCTCTGAACATTAAAAGAACAGTGCTCAAATCGGGATTTGGATAAATTTGAGCTCTTCAGTGACATTTTTTCCATAAAAAAAACTTATTTTCAAAGTTACGGTTTTTAATTTATTCAACACTGATGATTCCCAATACCTTTGGTAACATAATATATTTCTAACATTTAGCAAGCTTTTAGGTATGAAAATTTTCGAAGCAGTCAGACTAAACGAACATATTTGTGGGCTGATGGTGATGAACAACGATCACGAACCCCAACATCTGGCAGATGCCAAAAAGAGCAGTGTTGGCATCTTCTCTTCCCCCTCCTTACTCTGTGCATCCTCATCTGCAGAAGAACAAGAAAACGACCATGCAACCTTTATGACGGTCAGAAGATACTGACGCAGCAGAAGCCTGACAGGAAGGAAAAGAGAAACAAGGAAATTTACTAACAAAGTTGCCCTGTTTAGTGTTAAATAAATGAGACACTTTCCTTTGCTGATTTCACTTTGCTGTCACATAATGATTGTTTCCTTAATATATATGAGTGATGCTACTTACAAAACAATAAAAAAGATTCACAGAAATGCATATTATTAAATTAAAGATTTATTGCCTACTCATATGATAATGCCTTTAATAGTCTAATTTTAATCGCAGTCGATTCCTTTCATAGCATCTAACTGATGAATGCTACCGATGGCAATACTTCATTCTAAATTCTGAATGTAAAATTATTTGAATTTTTCGGGGATAAAAATGTTGCTCAGCTTCTGCACCAAAAGAAAATTAATAACTAATTTGCACACCCAAGTTTTTAATTTCGTATATTATGTAATTTAGATTTATGGCAGTATAATTGTTTTGTCTCTCAATGTGTTCTACTTTATTCACCTTTTCATTTACAGGAACGTTTTAAAAAAAGTGTTATAGCATACCTTCTTACTTATTGTTCAGCGAAATGGCAAAAATTTGCTTTTAACATACTCAACAATTTTAAAATACTGACACCTATGATTCTATTATATATTTGGTATTAAAAATGCCCATTATCAAAACACCGTTTTCGTTAAAAAAAATTGCCTTACTAACAAAAGCCTCTGCTTTTGAAGTATAGGGAATCAAAGGACTTTCACCATACCTGTACATTACAAAGCTTCCACCTTATAAAATTGCTCTGATAATATAATAATGCTTTGTGACTGAGTAAAGGAAATCATTTACAGCCAAGAGGAAACATTGATTGTTTGATGTCCATTTACTATGAATGCAGGGGTGGGGGAGGAACCTAATTACTAAATATTAAATCCACAAAAAAATCTAAAATAAAGTACCACACTGGCAACTGAATTAGAAATCTTTATTCAATACCGAGTTGGATCTCCTTTAGCCCGAATTACAGAATTACAGCACGTATGCAGTTTGGCGTAGATTCCACAAGGTGTTGGAGTGGCTTTACATCTCCAGCATACCAGGTGTTCACCAGGACAGTCCTTTAACTGGCTCAGATTTGATGGAACAGGACTTTGCTCCCGGATCTGTTTTTCTAACATGTCCCATACATTCTCAATGGGGTTAAGATCCGGGCTTTGTGGTGGCCAGGGAAGATGGTGGAAGTCGCTATCATGCTCGCTTAACATATCTTGGCGCGATGGACAGTAGCATTGTCGTCCGTGAAACAGCCGTCAACATTGCAGGATGGACTTGATCGGCAACAATGTTCAGATAATCCTTGGAGGACACCTGACCTTCCAGAAATATCAGGGAACCTGTTCTGTTCCGTACCAACAGAATGTGCCCCACACCATGACACCGCCTCCAGAACCTTGAGTTGTGTTTACAAGACATGCTGGGTCTATTGCTTCATGGGGCTCCCGCCAAACTCTCTGTCTACCTTCGGTACAGAACAAGGTGTAACGCGACTCGTCGGATCACATGACTTTTTTCCTGTCTTCCAGTGTTACTGACACCACTGTAGACGAACTTTCCGATTCTTCTCAGACATCAATGGTTTCCGTATAAGCATGCGACTGCTAATACCAATCCTCTTCAATTCCTTGCACATAGTTAGCTGAGATATGGGTTGGGAACAGCCTTCATAGAATGCTTCGGTCAATTGCTGCACACAGGAAGTCGTGTTTCTCCGTACAAGCCTTCTCAAACGACGGCGATCTCGTTCCTGGCAGATTGTCCTCGCGCCACACCTACACCTCTTAGACAACGATTGTGGCTCTGCTGTTTTTAAAATCGTCGCTCCAGCCAGACGGGCACCTACAATAAGCCCTTTATCGAACCACGAAAGATCCTTTTGTTTTTCCCATTGTGATCAACACTATAACTGCTGAAGAGCAGCAGTCTTAAATAGTTGCCTAGATCACGTGGTGATACACGTGACCACGCATTTTGCATATACGCTGCGCAAGTGACTTTTACGTATATCTGCATAAAAGTTTCTAATTCAGTGGCCGGTATGTGTACAATATGCATTATTGGCAAAGGCCAGATAGTAACAGAATGACGAAGAATACCGTTTAATTCCCAGACACGCGAACAAAAAAAAAATCTCCAGGCAATTATTTTGCCAAGAAAGTACAGAAGGGTTTTTCTTTTCATTACGATAAATCACAATAGATAAGATTTATGGAAGGCGGCGAGATCTCACCAAAAAGATAAATAAACCAGTGTTATTTAGATTTGATCTCTGGAGAGTTTACAAACTCGTCACTTCCTGATACAAGTTATACACTTCCTATATACATTTATGACCAATGTTAATCTCTTTTTATTACATAAAATCTGCTTAGATTATTTGATAAGCTTACTCTCTCTCTTACATAATTGTATTTCTGACAAAGATTATCAATATCAACATTATTAATTAAACATATCATTCCAAACAGTGGTGTTGATTCTCACAACAACAGCCAGTCACTCCAACCTCGGTAACAATATATCGATTCTAGTTACACGTTAACTTCTTGATCGTTGCCTGCCACTTCCCTACCGGAAAAGAGTGTGTACTCTGCATACAGATCGACAGAAGCTAGTGTGGCTACTGGAGAGTAGCAGTGCTTGAAAAGACAGAACACGTGTCAGTGTGGTTGGCCCGCTATACCTTACTATAGACCGCACACACACGCAGTTTGTTCATAGACCGGAGAACAGAGCTGTAGTCAGCCGCCATCGTTTGCCCTTTCAACACTGCATGCATGCGTCGATCGATGCTGCCGTCACGGTTCTTTCCTTTTGCACGTGATGCTCTTGTTATCGATGTCTATCTTTTTGGCTGCGTGTTCTTCATCCTTATGGCCAATGGCGTATTTTTTTTTTTGGGGGGGGAGGGTTTTATACAAGTTGAAAGGTTATAGTAAGAATTAATAATATAATGAAAAGGAATTCAGCAAAAGTTTTTCTCGCCTGTTTATCAAAAACATGGTTTCTTGATAATGATAAGAAATCTGACCTGCGGTATACACCATAATCCATATTTGAAAAAGCGAAAAATCACTAAGAATTGTGGATATTTATCCAATATACATACAAAAAATAACTGCAGTTTACTTTGCATTTCTGTACCTCAATATATATTGCTTTCATTTTGTCTGCTGTCTTAAAAAACTAGACAATACACATCTCTATAAAATCAAAACAATACGTCTTTAGTTTTCGCTGTCATCATATGTTCTGACCATTTAGATAATTTTCTACTGTCCTCTCCCACCACCAACTGGTACGTCAGTGGGCAGATCGTGTGCCACAATAAAGAGATACAAGTGGCGAAATTTTTCATTTACATAGAACAGTTGTCAGCTTTAATTTCAAAACAGAAAATGTTCGGCAACATTTTAATTTTTTCTAATTTTCTTACCATTTTATTACGTTAAGTGAAGATTATTTATTTATACAGCAATCAGTAAAAAAATAGAGCAAGGGAATAAACGATTTGGTGAAACATGATTTGTCTTGACATATAACGAATATATGCGTCGTATATCACAGCCATTCCATATATGTAGCATTTGACCCTGCTGTCAGTATAAAGCCTCATACACAGATACCAGATACAAAATAGTCAATTTAATTCTAACGGTGAACTCGGTTAAGTTCTTCTTGCCAAATGCAGCATTGTGCAAAAGTTACACAAAGAGCTTAGTGAGAATAACATTTCAACAGCTAGAGAATAAGCAAAGTCAACAGACGGCAAGTATATAAACTCTGGGCAGAAGAGAAACGTAGAGCCTCTTCACAAAAGGTGATCTAATGAATTATGACTCGCTAGTGACACAGTCACTGAACGAGCGAAGATGCGACGTCATCAACAAAGCTGAACACCTCCCCTTCACGTGCGAAGCAGCATTAGGCTGTGTCAATGGTGATCTTCTTTGGATGACTTCCAATTCTGATAAAATGTTCTTTTGCAAACTGTTATCACCCAAAGTGAGAAAAAAAAGACGAATAAAACAAAAATGCGCATTTGTGAATTTTTAACAAATTCTGAATCATTCGCCTCGGTCACTTTGCCAGATAACAAAACCAGAATATAAATTCCATCAAGTGAAACATGAAAACAAACTTAGGAAACCAACAAATCTCACTCTTGAACAGTTATGAAAAAAAAAAAACACGATCCTTTGAATTAGAAAAGCACTTTCTGTTTGAAAAAACCTTTTTTTTTACGAATCCAAAAATAAAAACTAGTTCCAAATTGCATTAATTAAAAAAAGTGCAAAACGAAACAAAAATACTCCTCGAATTAGTATTAAATAAACATCATGTGATCAAAAGACATAATTATTATTGAAACGACAGAACACGTGTCATCATATAAAATATGACACTTAAAGAAATGGTTGTAATAGACAATCATTTCATAGCATTTCTCTTGACATCACCGTACACAAATCTATACTTCTTAAATGAATTCTATGGCATAAAATGACGGAAGTCCAGTCACAGAGAGATAGAAAAATCGCGTTCTGACGACTAAGTATCACCCGATTCCCACAACAGCTGAATCCTAAAATCCACACGCCTAGATCTAAATAATTTTGATTGACTTCTAGAATTTTTTTCTACTTTTGATTAAATATTTTTTATTGCTTCTTAATCATTAGCAACTTTCTTACATTATTTTGTTTTCTATTAGTAATTTTCTTCTCTGAGCAAACTTTTTTCTTGGCACATTGTTGAAAAATGTTTAGAATTTCAAAACCTGTAGTTAAATAGCTTGCATGATTAGGGGAAATTATGAGATAATATAATGATGTCGTCCTTATAATAACACGGAATTCTATGTGAAGGCTAGTAAAACCTACAATATTCAATATTAAATTAGATCAGAGTCTCAAATGTGGTTGCCAGTTAATTTCAGTATTTCCACCGTATATTTTTATATGAATATTATTAAATATTTTTGGTCAAGTCTTTCTGATGAGGTCTCGTCTTCCTCAAAGACTTCTTTGGCGGATAAATTGACAGTCTCCAGTCAGACCTCTGTGGCAAACAGCTGTTCGAGGAGATATTTTTTAAAAATATTTCATTGATATCTTCATTAATCGCGGCAGTAAAAAATAAGTTATACTCTCTTTCCAATCAATAAAAAGTTTCTAGCGAACCTTGTTATGACTAAGGCAATGGAGCGCTAGATCTTCATATAAGTTGCATTAATATTAATGACGAAAATAAAACAAGAAAATAACTGTATACTTTTACCAACATTTTTACAAATATAGTCATTAACTAAAATTAGAAAAGGCTAACCAACAGTTTATTAAAATATTTCTCTAAGAAATGTAAGTACTGTGCGAATTAGTTGGGACAAGCGAAGCCTGGAGAACCTCTTCGATCCGGCCACATGCAGCAATCCCTGAAACACCCAGCCAAGGTCATGTTTTGGGGATGTTTCACAGCTTCCGGGATGATGGACAGCAGAAAGTGCATAGGCGTTTTGGAGGCGAAAATGGTCCCAACACTGCAGAAGCTGTTTCCTAACGGCGATGGGGTATTTCAACAGGATCTAGCTCCATGCCACAATTCTAAGCTTGCTAAGAGCTTCTTTACCCAGCAACATTTGAAGGTATTGGAGTGGCCAGGAAATTCACCCGATCTAAACCCCATTGAAAATTTATGGGTCATTATTAAAGCGCGCATATCTAAGATGGATTGCACGACGAAAACCAAAATGATAGAAAGTGTCATGAAAGTGTGGTACCAGACCCTGAAGTGAAGGAGATGGGTGGAAAGCTAGTGGCATCAATGGTTGAGAGGGTGAAAGAAGTAATTAAAGCTAAGGGGGGGGGGGGGGGGTCACATTCACTATGTACACTATTAAACAAATAAATATTTTAGTTGTGTCTTTGTTACTGCATTTTCCTACTGTCCCAACTAATTTGCACAGTACTGTATTTAGGTGGAAAAAATTCGATTAAATGTGGACATACCCCGGTTTACGCATCAATGCTTCCTGTATAAGTAAGCAATTTTTTTTCCATAAGGAATAATGGAAAAGATTTCATTTGCAGTATATAGTAACAGGGTTAGTGCGTGTGCAGACTTTAAAAAATAAATTAAAAACCATCTTCTTATATGGGCCATAAAAGCAGAAAATAAACCTGAAGCATATCGATGGTGCAATGTCACTGAATTCGTATTCACTTCAAAGGAAGAAGGACGACGTCAATCCTGTGTAAGTAAATAGGCGCCCTACCTTTCTTTGAAGTGAATATGAACTCAGTGACTGATTGCACCATCGATAAGGTTCAATTTTATTTTCTACTTTTTAGGGCCCTATTAGGAAGATAATTTTAAAATTTTTGATCATCATCATCATCCTCAAGCAGCCATGGGCTACGGAGGTCCAACCAGACCACGCAGTTTACTTCTCCAAGCATATCTGTCCTGAGCTACATCTGCTGCATCCGGCCACTGCACACCAATTCTAACAAGGTCCTGTTTGACATTGTCTGCCCACCGCATCCTAGGTCTCCCCCTCCTTCTGAAGCCTCTAGGCACACTGTTCATAACCCTATTCGCCAATCTATAATTATCCATACGGGCAATATAATAATTTAGTGCAATTTGTTCATTTTCCAACGAAAAAGCGAAGTAAAAAAATTAACTTCAAATTAATAATTCGATTTTAAAAATATTACTGCATATTTAATATTATAAGTTATATGTTATCCATAATATTAATTTTGCTAATTTATTAACAAAACTTATTACAAAACCTACATTCATTTCGATTACATTATTATTTCCTCTCTTTCGTGGTTGTAAAATAAAGAAAATTTAATATTTTTTTTTATATGCAACTAGAAGAACTACTCTTCCTAAAGGGCGCATTACGACTTCGCGGCAGATCCGTGCCAGGAACCATCGATAACAACGTGCGCAGGAGACGACGGCCTAACAATAGCAACATCCGCAAGCCATCTGTGCCAGAGACCGGGAAGAAGACTCCTTTTGAGTCTGAGTTGGTTGGTTCGTTTTAATCCTTGAGTGGCACTCTCTTGCACACAAATGATGCAATTGCCCAGATCACAAGGACCCCTAGGCAAGGAACATATTCTTTGCCCTAGGATTTAGAGAAGATTGTGGGAAGAACACACTGGACAGGTATTAGGAGACAGACGGTAGCCTGTCTTCAAGGCCATTCACAATGTATTGTTTAACATGCACAGGGTGTTATAATCTGAGGGCTAAGGAAAATTTATCAGTGTAAAAAGGAAGTACAATTTTTAATAATTTTCATTTTTTATGGCTGTATTTACTCTCCTTCAGTGGTAGTTTTTGAAACCAAGAATGTACTATTGGTGATGCCATTTAGTGCAGAGTAAAATTACAACATCTCGAAGCTTGGAATTCGTGGTAATATGGTATTCAACAGGCTGGAGGACTAGTTGAATGAGCATTGTCAGTATGCTATTTTCAGGGCTTCTGAATGTCAATGATTTGTTTATCACGTTTGACGTTTATTCTAGCTATAGTCTGCAAAAAAAAAGTGCGTGTGGATGTGTCATCTGAGCAACTAACTGCAGATTCATCAATCAGATGATTAGATATGCATCTACAGCAGTTTTTAGCTTTAAATAATATTGCTTTGTTTAAATGATTGTATATATACACAGTCATATCAGAATAATATGAACACCATGGAATCACAGTGCACCCGCCCAGGCACATCACAGAGTGCACACGACAATGTTGACCACACGGAGATATAAGCGGCCAGCCAGGACATATGAGCCATAGTGCATAACATGAGCACAATGGGCAGAGGTAGCGATTTGACAGACATTCAAAAAGGAATGATCATCAGCTACCATGCCAAGGGTGGAAGCATCTCGGAAACAGCAGACTTCGTGGGCTGTTCGCGAGGTGCTGTAGTAAGGGTGTATCAAGAATGGACTGCTGGTACACCGAGTACCTTCATATGTCATAAATGTGGAGCCCCAAAAGCCATTGACCCCAGAGAACGTTGCCTCCATCAACTGGTAAAGAGCAATCGACGTGCAACAGATCTTTCAAATGAACGCTGGAGTACCCAGGTACGTGTCCCCCGATAACAGTAGAGTGAATCCTGTTATGCATGGGTCTGCAGAGTCAATGCTGCGTAAAGGTGCCCATGTTAACCAAGGTCCATTGGCGATGATGCCTGCAGTTCGCATGGGACTACCATCATTGGACAGTGGAAAAAGGTTGCCTTCTTCGATGAATAAAGGTTTCTACTCCACAGAAGTGATGGGCAGTAGTGGATATGGCATCAGACACACAAGAACCAACACCCAGACACGCTTGTCGGTCAAGTACAGGCCGGCGGTGGCAGTGTGCATGTATGGGGGATGTTTTTCTGGTTATGACCTGGGATCACTGGTACCACTGGATGGGTCCCTGAACACCAATGACTACCTGTATCCCTTCATGTTGGATGTTTACCCTGGTGGTGATGGTGTCTACCAACAGGTCAATGCGCCCTGTCATGTCGCTAAGGTGGTGCGTGAGTGATTCCAGGAACACGACAGCGATGTTTCCATTCTCCCTTGGCTGGCGAAATTGCCCGACTTCAATCCCATAAAGCATTTGTGGGACCATTTGGATCGACAGGTTCAGCATACGGACCCACAACCATGTCATTTCTGGAACCTCTTGTGTTCTGCTGGAGTCTGAATGGGCACGTGTGCCTCTGGTAACCATCCAGGGCCTCATTGCATCCATGCCACGCCACCTCGCCACTGTCATCTGCGCTATGGTGGTATCCCATTATTAGGTAGGTGGTCATATTATTCTGATATGACTGTGTATATATACACACTGGTTTCCATAAATTAAGGAAAATCCCTATGTTAAGTCAATGGGAATCTAACGTCAAGGCTCTATAACTTCTAAAATAAGTTTTTTTTTGTTTTGAAAAATGTGATTGCAAATAAAGATCTCAATCAAATAAATCAATATCTCGATTTTCAACAATATTCGTTCAGTATTTAATTAGTTATGAAAGTTTGAATATTTAGCGATAACAATGCAAGTCTTAAGAAACTTATACAAAACTGAAGAATAGTGGAAGAATTCTTTACACAAAGTTCTAAAATACAAAATTATTTCATTACACACTTTGATACAATACTTATTACTAAGTTTTAATTAACTTCTGAAGTCAATTTTTGTGGCTGGCATTTGTTATCGCTAAATATTTCAACTTCCATAACTCTTAAATACTGAACGAATATTGTTGAAAATCGAGATACTGATTTATTTGATTGAGATCTTTATCTGCAATCACATTTTTCAAAACAAAAAAACTTATTTTGGAAGTTATAGAGCTTTGACGTTAGCTTCTCATTGACTTAACATAAGGATATTCCTTAATTTATGGAAACCAGTGTATATGAATATTCTTTAAGTTTAACAAGTTGTTCTGTATTACATGAACATTAAACATTAATATGTTTTATTAAGTGAATGTTGAATGTTAAACATTGAACAAAGCATGAAATAAACAGTGATTCCTTATTACTGAATAAAGCATTCTTATAGTATATTTGAGTACAACTTAAAGTTGTGTACATTATAAGCTCTGTGGCACACTAAACTGCTGCTTTGGATTATTTTTCAAGACATCTGTACCATATTGGTGAGAAAAATTTAAAATAGCGTTCTTACATTTATTTTAATACTATCTAACATGTAAATATGTGAAATAAAAGTGTCTTGGCTATTTCTAGAAGATCATCTAATATTCCAGAATTCCAATAATCTGTCATTACTCAAGTCCCAATGGTGTCAGATGATTAGAATTTCACATTGTAATTGTAAATACAGTAAACATGTAGGCTATTAGTCATTTATACAATACTTTTGCTTATTTTAATTATGGTATTTTTCCTTAGCTTTTTATTTTGTTTAATGTACTATTGTTCATTTCCTCTCTTGAAAAACAATCTCTTTGTAACTGGTGGTTTAGTTTTTAGATTGAATAATAAAAGGAAAAAGATGCTATCAACTACTTTTGAAAACTCAAAATGGCACCTCCAGTAGGCTGTTTGAGATAATTACCCAAAATTCCTTTATGCATGAATGAAAAAGCATTAATGAATTATTGAAAAAATGAATTTTTGAAAAAACATTAATGAAATTACAATGAAAATGTAATGTCATTCATATACTATTTAAGACAATTAAGAACTTGTTACTGCAAATATTCAGTACTTAGTAACTTTACTATGTGCAATGTTAATCTGATGCATTAAAGTTTCAATGTAGTATCATAAAGTGATTGTTCAGTGACATTTTAGGTTTGAAAACAAATTACCATTCACACAACCACTTGCCACAGAGTTTTAGCAAGATCCTCTCAGTATGATATGCCATGGAAGATCTGTTAGGAAGGTGAAATCTCGGCTGAAGGAAAATACATAAACATCTGTTCCTTTCATAGTACATACACAGATTACCTGTAGATATATAATTCAATAAATACTTGTGGAAAATAATATTGGCAACAGTGCAGGATTCAAACCCATGACTCTCTAGATAAATGCCAGAGTGCTCTAACCACAACCAACCATCAGATGATAATTTTTCCACAATGTGATCTTTTGCTGAATGTGGATGACCTTGCCCCATCTACAATCAAGAAAGGAAACTTATTTTTCAAAGTGTTGCAAATGCAAGTATTCAATTAGGTTTTAACAATGAATGAATAATTCCTAATATATCTAGCTATTATATTGCTACCCTGAAGAAAACAGTGACCTTTATGGAGATTTTTGGGCAATACATAGAGCTATATTTTATTCAGACTTTTGTTTGTTCATATGGATTAAAGAAAAATTGAAGGTAATGTGGAAATGGAAATTGAAGGGAAGGAATTGTGGAATGGAAATATATTGACAGAATAATATTCTCCATATAGTAGGTGGATAAAAGGCATCAGTAATACAGTATTTATAACTATTAATAATTATAACCTTTTCTGCATGCGACACTTAACTTTATAATTATTTTCCGTATAATTGGAATATGTAAAGGGTCACATGGACTGGGAAGTCATGTAATGTATGAACTAATTCAAATTTCCAAGAAATAATTTAGAGCAGGTTGAAGCCAATATGGTTGTATTAAGAGGATGAAATTTTTTGTGTGCTTGGCTATAGTTCGTAGGGACTTGGGTTCAAGCATTAGATAAGGCATGGACATTAATTTTCTTGTTTTCTTTCTCACTGATCTTCTCTGTGGCATATTATACTGACAGGTTCCTGTCAGACCTCTGTGGCAACTGCTGGAGGGGTTAATTTTTTATATTCATCAATATCTTCATTATGTTCATTTAGCTTAAAATATGTAAATGTTTTTATACAGCAATTACTGATTTCATTCATACTCATCCATTTAAAATATAAACAAGATGAAAAAGATAAATTCTGTCTGCAGAAGGAATTGGATTTTTTTAATTATCTGTGCCACACCTGCCACATTAACAGATAAAATGTGTAACTAAAGTTTTGTAATATAGTTTTTAATTTCTAAGGTAAAATATGGAATACATTGAGAAAAAGATGTATTATATTTTGTATTAAGAGTTCACAAGCAATCAATAGATCAAAGAACAACTTTAAGTTATTAAAATACAGCTAGAAATAAAAATAAAAAATACAGCTAGAAATTAGTAATAAGAATTTAATTCACGATAATGCTGTGGTTAGTTTTAAAACATTAAAACACGGTTCAGGGAGCAGGTCTCTAAAAAGCAGGTGAGTGCTTTACATATTAAAACCCTTTTACGGTTTTTACCTTATGGTTACCCATAACTCTATATACTATATCTATATGGCTCTTTTCTCACAAGAGCCATTAGAAACGTATTATATAGTAGAAAACATATTTACCATATTTCTGGTACAGTTGCATATTGCAGCATTCTCATGTTGCAAGATGGTCGTTAAATATGCTACCAGTCCTATTTATGGAAAGTTCGTTCAGTTGTTACGAGGTTGGTGTAGTTGCTGTGGAGAGATACTGGTTTTTCCTTGTCCACACTTGGTGCTTTGCGCTATACTGGCTCTTGTTGTCAATGATTTCTGGTGGCACAAGTTCTTTGTTCCTTTTTCCTTTGTAGTGATGTCCACAGCTGTTGTTGCATGTTGTAACCAACTGTTAATTCTATATGCTTAATGGGTATAACACAATCTGTTCTTTTTGTTGTGATTAGCACTTCTCCACTTTTGAGAAGATATTAACTTTGCTCCACCATTAAAACCATTACTACTTCAGGAGAGATTGTCTTGCAGATCTTAGTAGAGATTGTCTTGATAAGTGTGTGGGATATGAACCAAAGATCTGAGAGCATGTCAGTTACTCTAACCACTGTATTTGTTTGCTGATCAAGATTTCCACTAACAAGGACTGTGAGGGAAACAAAACAACAGAAGCATCATGACTTTATACATTGATGATGGGGCACGTTTAGTGTCACATATTTTTCTTTAACCCTTACAGGGCCAATTTTTTTTTTCCTTTAAAAAAAGCAACTCAACTTTTGAGCCTTATTATGAAGCAACTAAAAAATGAATTAGTTCACATTACATATCAAAAGAAGAAGCATTTAATTCTAAGCAAGAAACATAAAAATTAAATGAGAAAAAAAAAATGGCAGGTAAGCATAAAAAAACCATGTTCCAGGTTCAGTTGTATTGATTTTTGTAAACTGACTAAACTTTGGACACTTTAAGGGTTAAAATTGCTTTTTAATCTACAGGCATTTGCTATGAATTATTAATGATGAGGTTAACACCTTAAAAGTTTAGAATAACACAATGGTCTATTAGCAAATGAACACTTAAAAAATAATATATTATTTGACTTTCATAACTGGATCTCTTTATAGACCTCTTTAGTGGAATTCTTGATCAGTAAATTGCAACTCAGTGATCATAGCAATTAATATCAGGTTCCTGGGTTCGAGCCCTGGATGTCATGGATGTCTGTGTCGTTTTTCTGTTGAGGTCCCGCCATCCTCTCAGACCTTCTACTATGGCAAATAAACTGGCAGGCTCCTGTCAGACCTCTGTGGCAAGCAGCTGCTTGAGGGGGTATTTATTTTTTTTTATTTATGGCCTTGTATTGTACTCAAGATAATTTTTCCTTTAAACATTACATTATTCTTGAGAGGCATTACTTGTCAAATATTCTTAAATTTAATTGTTTTAAAGATTTGGAGTGTGAACGTAATGTGAAATTTATTCAGTTTCATATATGAAGCTAAACTCTTTTTCAAGGCACAGAAGAAATATGAAACACAGTTTACTAATATTTTTGTGGTGAACAGATGCAGTACATCATACTTGGAATGTAGAAGGATTTGCAGTATACTGATATTTCTAAAGATGTATGGTGGAAAAGTGGTATTGTGCTAAATTGCAATAAGTTCTGCAGTACAAGTTGAAATTCAGTGGTGGCATGGTTAGTTGTGTCTATCCTAATTTGCATATAAAAATTCAACCTTTGTAGTTACAAATGTTATATTTATTATAAAAATATTTACACATGAACCAATACATTTCCTTTGGACTTGTATGCAAAGTTAATAGTTGGAAACGTATTATTTAACTTCATAGTACCAGGATTGATTAGATTTGTGTTATGAACATTTACATAAATTGCCATGATAGAACCTCTGTATTTCACACATAATTTCTTTTAAAATCAAAAGCTGGTATGATTGGATAGACCAGTGTTGAAACTAAATATCAGTAACATCAATAACAACCTTTTCCCTGAAGATTTTAAAATTAGGGGATGAACTCATACATTGCACCACAGTATCCTTTCTGTTGGGAAATGAAGCATTCATCTGTAGACATTGTTTTACCTCTGAGTGGCACTTTTTTGCACACCATGGGCTAAATGGCCAGCTCACAAGGACTCAGAGAAGGTTGGGGGAACGGGCTCACTGGAACAGCTGTTGGGAGGCAAATGGTAGCCTCCTGTCAAGGCCATCCAGTGTTCTTTAACGTGCACAAGGTATGGCTCACCTGCACACAGGGCCATGGCTTCAACATCCCATCTGATGGACAGTAGCCTTTCCAAGTCCATCAGTGTCCCCCTACTGACCATGGGTAGGGAGTTTTGCAGAGATAAATCTCAATGCTGGCTCAGCTGGGACTTGAACCTGAGAACTACAGATTGCGAGCCAGGTGCACTACTGACTGAGCCACCTTACCTGTTCATCATCATCATCATCCTCAAGCAGCCATGGGCTACGGAGGTCCAACCAGACCACACAGTTTAATTCTCCAAGCATATCTGTCCTGAGCTACATCTGCTGCATCTGGCCACTGCACACCAATTCTAACAAGGTCCTGTTTGACATTGTCTGCCCACCGCATCCTAGGTCTCCCTCTCCTTCTGAGGCCTCTAGGCACACTGTTCATAACCCTATTCGCCAATCTATAATTATCCATACGGGCAACATGGCCAAACCAGCGGAGTCTCTCTCTGCACAATATGCTGCTTAAAGGAGGTTGCAGACTCCTTTGCCTAACCTCATCATTAGTTACAAAGTTAAACCACCTAATACCCAAGATACTGCGTAAGCATCTAGAATCAAAAGCATCTAGTTTCCTGTTATCTTGTTTACAAAGTGTCAAAGTTTCACTACATAACTAACCCTAGAAAGAACCAAACTATTATACAGTCTAATTTTAGTCTTTAAGTGTATACGCCTATTTCTCCACACTCTCCATAGATTCTTAAAAGTCCCAGCAGCAATACCTATTCCTCTGTTAATCTCATGCTGCACATCACCCAGTATCTGTTACATAGCTCCCAAGATAATTAAACTGTGACACCTGCTAAGACTGCAACCATTCAGATTAACTGAATCACAACCTGCCTTACCAATTTTCATCACTTTAGATTTCTCTCTGTTTATAACCAAACCTACTCTACCAGTCTCATCAACAGCTCGAATGAAAGAGTTCATCTCATCAACATCATTTGCCAAAAGGGCTAAATCATCAGCATAATCTAAATCAGAAATTTTCGTATCTCCAGCCCATTTAAGGCCAAAATCTTTCCCTTGAAGTGAATTTCGCATAACATAATCAATAACCAAACTAAAGAGAAAAGGAGACAAAATGCACCCTTGTCGAACACCAGACGTAATGCTAGACCAATTGCAACAAGCCTTACCAACTCTCACACACGACTCAGTGTTATTATATAGATCTTTCATTATGTTAACTAACTTGGCTGGTATACCATATGATCTCACAATCAACCGCAAATTATGACGATCAACAGAGTCGAAAGCTTTTTTGAAATCAACAAAGCTAGCAACCAAAGGTTTCTGAAACTCTAAACATTTCTCAAGAATCTGCCTGAGTGAAAATATCTGATCCACACATCCCCTATCACTTCTGAATCCACATTGCTCATCATGCAATTGCCTGTCAACCAGATTCTTAATTCTATTAAGCACAATCATGGAAAGAACTTTACCTGGAACAGAGAGTAGGCTGATACCCCTATAGTTATTACAAGAACTGCGATCACCTTTTTGAAAATAGGGATAATAATAGCTCTGGTAAAATCTTTAGGAACCATGCTTTTATCATAAAAGTTATTCCAATTTTCAGTCATCCAAGTGGTAACCGAAACATTCCCAGCTCTAAGCATTTCCGTAGTAATTTCATCTACACCTGGGGATTTATGAAGTTTAAGTTTAGAAGTAGCCAAAATAACTTCAGATTGTGTTATAGGGCCAACTTTAAAGCTGCCAATGCATCTATCATCATTACAAACAATGGGAGTAGAACTAACCACATTGTTTAGAACATCACTGAAATGCTCAGCCCACCTAGCCATGACAGAATCCTCACCTTCTATAACCTTACCTTGTTTATCCTGCAATTCTTGTATGCCTGTACGTTTTCTACCACATAAAACATTAACTATCTGGTACAGCTCTCTGCTGTTGTGCTGCCTAACTGCTTCCTCAGCCAAGCCATCAAACCAAAGATTCTTATCAGTAGCTAACTAATCCTTTACACGTTTATTAAGCTCTCTGTAACCCTTTCTATTAGGACTAGTAGGGAACTGATGAAGGACATTTCTGCAGTTCCTTCTTTCTGAAATAAGCTCAAGTGCCTTATCACTTAAATAATTCTGTGTCTTCTGCTCCTTTTTTCCTAAAAGAGTACTGTTAGTTTCCAAAAAAGCCTGTTTAAAATGATCCCATACTTCCTCAACTTCAGTAGTAAGCAAACCACGACTGTCATAATGACTAAGTAATCTATCATGGTAAGCCTTAGCTATAACTGGGTCTTTCAGAGCTTCAGTATTAATGGTAAATTTTTTAACCCTAGCACAACACTTTTTAAGTTTAAGTTGCAAGACACTTTTAACAAGGTAATGGTCAGATCCAATTTCAGCTCCCCTATGTGCCCAGGTATTTCTAACAGAACTTGTCCATTTGCTGTTAATTAATATATAATCAATCATATTCCTATGCAGCCCATCAGGTGAAACCCATGTGTATTTATGTATGTCGCGGTGTTTGTAATATGTGTTAGTTTTTCTGAAACCATTGAGTTTACTTACCTGTAGGAGACGTTGCCCATTGCCATTGCAGCTACCAATACCAAAAGGGCCTATCACCCCTTCCCAAAGATCAGAGTCAGTACCAACTTTGGCATTGAAGTCACCTAGAACAAGGGTAATATCTCCTTTCTTGACAGAATTCAAAATATCCTGAAGTTGTCCGTAAAACCTATCCTTCTCCATGAGGATAACTAATGAACTCTTAACATAACTTTTAGCATGACATGTTGGAACCGTAAAGGATTGTCCATATATCTGTCAAAACAGGAGTACTTGTACTGATTGTTAGTTACCAGAGACAATTACATACATTGCTTACTTACACTACCTAAAAGTACCCATACCTTGCATAAATGTTTATATATAATATATATCATTTGTATCTGTTATTTATTATCCTACATCAAATTCAAAATATTTGAAAAAGTTTTACAATAACTTTGAAAATTTTCAGATCCTTGACAAGGATTGACATGCATATGAAGGAAGTTAAATACCAAGTGCACTCTAGTACTAATTATATGAAATGCTCTATGGTTTAAATTTAAATGAAACATGAAAATAAGCATGATGGGATACTACTAAATCAATTGGAACGCTTGACTAAGATGCATGGAAGTTTTCAGTCAATAATTTTATAACAACTTAAGATTCTGTAACTGAACAAAACATGAATACGTAATAAATAAGAGTTACTAAAAAAAATGTATAGCCTACCGGCGTTTTTTTCACAAGTCTATGAGTTACATTCTGCCGGCTCCTGCTGGGTCTCATTTCACTCTTTGCTCTTCACTTACGAAAAAAAAGATGGTTCCTTAGGCTTTTGATTAGACAACAACGCACTATAACGTTTCTACAAAGCCTTATTTTTAACTGCCTTCATTCAAACAAATTTACAAGTTCTTAAACAAAGCCTTTGCTAAAATGATAAATCTTTCTATGAAAATGTAGTTGAAATCCAAGTATCCGTGATTAGAGACGTATCTTGTCAAAGCATCAAAATAATTTACGTTTCAATCATTTTATATAGAGAAGTTATTATTTCAGTTCCATGAGAGAATTCTTATATCCGTAGTGATTTAAACAACTTACGGTTTTATATTATCGCTTGGTAGAAGAGATGGATTTTTCACTACTAATCATAGTTATCCGTTCTAGTCTTAACGCGAGTTCAATGACAACCATCACATTTCTCTTCTGATGCTACAAAAACACTGAACCGCCATCTGGTGTTAGAAAATAGAAACCTAAATATAGTCATTTTGGTGTTGAAATGTTCTCCAAATGTGTTACAAAATATTTGAAAACAGTGGTGTAAAACTCCAAGTGTGCGGAGTTCGTAGAGATAATAGGATTTGTGAGTCAAATTCGTTGAGACCATAGTAAATACAGGCCGAATTATTGATTTAAACCAAAGAGTTTAGTTGGATTCAAAAATAATTCAATAGAAAAAAAAAAATTCGACAGCTCATCTAATTACAAGGATGTACAGTAAGAATTCTGGAAGTAAATATTTCGAAATTTCAAAAAAAAAATTTTCATTGAAATAAGTATTTTAATGCGCAAATATGTATATTTTTTAAATATTAACAAAATATTTTATACAACCGAGTGAATTTTTTACTTTGTTTCACTTTGGTTTTATGAAATAAAAACAATAAAAATTTAAGCTGTTTTAATTATAAATTTCAGCCTCAAACCGTTTTAAACCAAAGCATAACCATGGAAACTATCAGCTAAATTTCTTCTATTGTATATATATAGATTTTAAAAAATAACCTTTGCTAGCTTTCGAAAATTTGTTTCCATTTTTTTTTATTTCGAATTCTTGGTTAATAATTCATAAATATTCAGATTACAAACATTATTGCTAACCATATAAAAGTTCTCGCTTACAGTATGCTTGATATTCCTGGTTTAAAACTGCTAACTGCTCAGTTCTACGGATCCCAAATGATTCGTCCGCATGATTTTATCCTGGGAAGGGGCAAAAAAAAGAATTCTTTCCATAGGGTCAAAAGGAAGATTTTTGAAATTCTCAGCTAATGATTTCTATTGATTAATAAATATATTTTCGAATATCGGTTGAAGCAAATGCTTTTAGTCTCTCCCACAAAGAAGTGGGCAAAGCCACAATCGTACCCTTGGTATCTCAAAGAAAAAAAGGCCCCTCCACAAAAACCTAACCAAAGTCCATTTCCTACTTCGCAGCAATTACAGATAAACCTCGATTCTATGAACCTAGTTTACACGGAATCCTGATTTTACCGCCAAAATGGTTTGATCGGCATTTATTCTGGGATAGTCGCAGAGTCACATGCAAGCTACAATGCTTTCACAATTTGCTGTCCGATACATTCCTTTGGCTTTGTATCTTCAATCATGTGTGGCCTTTTTCAGCCATAAATATTTATTGAGGCAGACAAAATAACAGTTTTTTCTTTGTCTTCATAATGGCCTCAAAGAAAAGGTGAGAAAAAGGAAGCGTGCTTCGCTCAGTATTAGTGATTAATCAAAGGTAATTGAAAGGTTAGAATCCGGTAGATACATCACAGCTTCGTTGAATCAGCCCCGCAGATCTAGGTATATGGTAGTAAATTTCAAGTTGCTCGCCAAACTGTATTTGATATAATGAAAAGTAAAGTCATGATAAAACAATTTGTTCTTAAATTTGATTTTGGGCTTCTAAAAGCGGAACAAACTTTGCTCATGGGAAGATTAAATGCTAAACATCACTAACAATGCAACCTCATTTAACCAGCCCACGTATCAAAGGATTCATAGTGGCATGCAAAAAATTTTACAGAGGTAAGTTCCTGGATGGAGTGATGATGGTTCTTGAAAAGTGTCAGGGCAAATTGGAGAATATTAGAAGGAAGAGATCATTGTACATCATCAGGAGCTACACCATTAAGTCAGTCGTTTGAAACTAGGACAGTGCTTGTCAGCGAACAAAGATGACATTCCTTGCTAATGGAAAAAGCTTCTCTTTGATGCGATGTGGATCTTGAATTAGGAGACTGTAACCATAAGACTATCACAAAACTATGGCGATGGCTGAAGAATCTAGTGCTATGGAAGACATTACAGAATGAAGGGATTTAGGCAATATAGGATTTAGGCGAGATAAGATTACTCAAGATGTTTCGGCTGCTGTCTTCGAAGAATAAGACACTGGTGAAGAGAAAAAATAGAAACAACCCACAAACTTTCCGAAGTCAGAGACACCCTGGAGAAGACTTTGAACTTCACAAGTGCGACATCAGACATGGGAAATGTAGCCTTACTACCGGTATTTAAGGGTCCTAAGGAAGATTGTAATTCATAAGCAACAGCAGAAATCAAGCAACTGAAAATTGTATGTTCCTTAACCCAGCAGGATCAACTATCGGAAGCAACAAGTCAACAACTGAACTACCATACTATATTTAAAAACGACTCAGAATGAATGGTATGTGCAGCATTTGTAATCATCATTATCAATGTAAACATTATACCAAAGTGAGCTTTAACACTCTCATTATATTATTTAGTTGGCATATACGTATTGCTGTTGTATTATTACTGTATTACTTCACGCTAAAATAAACTACAGTGATTATAAACAGAACAGTGAAAAATGAACCCTCGATGTTACGGGATTTTCTACTGTGGTACATATTGCACGCATTTCTAAGAAATGTTTCAAAGATCACTAACTTCTTACTGGAACAGCGTTCAGGCTTGATCTTGTCACTCTAAAATATCTTCCAGATGATTTGGGCCTGAGTTAGTTTACAGTTTCAATTCAGGGCTAATTCCCAATTTCTGATAACAGTTAATCAACTTGTCAATAATTATATGATTTCTTATAAATGTAACGAACAGTTGCAATATTTTTTTTCTCATTCTGTTCTCAGTGAAAATAATATTTATATAATTACATGAGATATTCCAAAACTAGAAAACATTTATTTACAACTAGGAAAAGATATTTATGAATGCATCCACTTATCAGTTACATTTACTGAAAATAACAGTAAAATATTTTTAAAGGTACAGCAGTTAGCGTATCTGACCTACTGAGCCAGCGGGCATGTTCTTACACCGAAGACCCAAAACATTATGACCAGCGCGTCTTTATGCAAATCGAAGCAACTGCAGAGGCAAACGATGGCGCGTGTGAAGGTCATTAAACGGTATAAATAACACTTGATACTCTGTTAATCAGTGTTATTCTTGTTCTTCAGATGGGAAAGGCAGCGGATTTAAATGAGTTTGACAAAGGCCAAATTGTAATGGCCAGACGACTGGGTCAGAGCATTTCCGAGACGGTAATGCTTGTGGGGTGCTCACGGTCAGCCGTGGTTAGTACCTTCAAAAAATGGTCTGAGGAGGGAAAAACTACGAAAAGCCTGCAAGGTGTGGGCCAACCATGACACATCGATGCTAGAGGTGAGCGAAGGCTATCCCTTATGGTATGAGCCAACAGAAGGGATACTGTGGCGCAACTCGCTCGTAATTTGAATCCTGGTGACGGGAGCAATGTGTCACAACACACAGTACATCGAACCCTGCTGAAAATGGGACTGTGTGGGCACAGGCCGCTCCGAGCGCCCATATGCTAACTCGGTTCTCCTTGGAAAGCACCTACAATGGGCCCACGAACATCAAAACTGGACCTTGAATGATTGGAAGGTCATCTGGTCCGATGAATCTCGCTTGCTGTGGCACCTTGTGGACGGCCGGGTACGTGTACCTTGGGACGAAAACAAGCTGGTGGAGGAAGTGTAATGCTTTGGGCAATGTCTGCTGAGAAACCCTAGGTCCAGTCATTCATGTGCAGGAAACTATGACATAAACCACCTACCAAAACATCATTGCAGACCAGGAATTCATGCCATTCATTGCCATTCATGGCAATGGTATACCCTTCCAGTAGTGCCTTCTTTCAGAAGAATAATGTGTAATGCCACACTGCCCGGATTGTTCGAGAATGGTTCTCAGAACATGAGGAAGACTTCCAGGTATTGCCCTGGTCTCCAAATTCCCTAGACATCAATTCAATCGAGCATATGTGGTTTGTATTGGAACAGCAGAACAGCAAATTACAAGAGTTAAAGGATCTGCTGGTAACATGTTCGTACCAGATACCACAAGACACCTTTACAAATCTTGTAGCGTCCATTCGGCGCCAGGTAAGAACTGTTTCGGCGGCACGTAGAGGACTAACATCATATTAGGCAAGTGGTCATATTGTTGTGGCTCTTCGGTGTATGTAAGTGTTTGTATGTTGTATGAAAACCAGGACAAGCTCCATAAAGCTTCTAGGTTATCTCGGTCCGTTTTGTAGGGAAGTACCTTCTCTTTTTCCAAAACAGATTATAGAGGCCCGTATCATTTGCAGATTTTGGGCCACTGCATTTTAAAGCTGCGAAAATGTTTAAAACAAAAGGCTGAAATGTATTTCAAATTTGGAGACTCGATTGGTGTCTGAGCCCAATGACTTCCCTAGTTCTAGTGGGTCTCTGGAAGAATTTTTTGCTTTGCTTTCTTTAGGGGGAAGGGGGGGGGGGTTGTAAGAGGGGAGAGTCTGTGAACAACTCTCAAAAACGGAACTGCTATAATTTTCTCTGACTCCTTCTTTTAGCCTTTGGGGAGGGGATCAATCACCACTGCCTGATTCTCCTCCCTCTGATAAACCCTGTTCATAGGTACGTTACCC
This sequence comes from Ryuthela nishihirai, assembly GCA_038380435.1. NCBI lineage: Eukaryota > Metazoa > Arthropoda > Arachnida > Araneae > Heptathelidae > Ryuthela > Ryuthela nishihirai. The sequence goes on from JAWZYU010000025.1 coordinate 3,008,821, forward strand.
AATTACTTGAACTCGAGGATTGTAAAAGAGTTTCACTCTCTTAGCATTCATTTGCTCTGGTGCTCTTCTTTATTGCATATACCTTACTTTCGGTCACTGTCAACTGCTGTTTTTCGCTGGGTGAATTAAATGCGCATTTATCCACCAAGGTCACACTTTACGATGGTAGTGAGGTCGAAAGGTTTTTATAGTAATAAAATTTTAAAGACCGAAAGAAAACCCTTCGATGTTTTTGTCAACTATAATCACTCTTAGTCCAACGTCGATATCACATTAGAGGAAAAATTGCCATTAGGCGCGTGGGATACGAACCCATGACCTGATTATACACTAATTTCCATAAATTAAGGAATATCCTTATGTTAAGTCAATGGGAAGTTAACATCAAAGCTCTATAGCTTCTTAAAAAGTTTCTTTGTTTTGAAAAATGTGATTGTAGATAAAGATCTCAATCAAATAAATCAATATCTCGATTTTTCAACAATATTCGTTTATTTAAAGAGTTATGGAAGTTGGAATATTTAGCGATAACAATGCCAGTCTTAGAAACTTTTACAAAAGTGAAGAATAGTGAAAGAATTCTTTACACAAAGTTCTAAAATACAAACTTAATTTATTAAACACTTTGATTCAACACTTATTACTATGTTTAAATTAACTTCTGAAGTCAATTTTTCTGGCTGGCATTGCTATCGCTAAATATTCACGTCTTACTGCAGTCGATGTAAGGAAACATTTAGCATTCTTTTACAAAGTGTACACACGATTAAGTAATCCCTAAGAAATATAATGATCTCAGAGATATAAATAAGTAAATGAAATAAATACTAGATCACCAAATTTAATACAAATTGTGAACTGTGGAGCCAAATTTTTCTGTAGTGCGGGGGAAAAAAGATTGGAAGCCAATGTCTTCAGAGAATAATTGTATGACTCTTAGGGAAAATTTCAATTTACTCTCACTGTTTTCCAGTGTATTGACTCCCGAAATCCTGCTTTGAGCCTTGAGAGTAATGTGACCTGGTTATTTATCAAGTTATGCAAAAAAAAGGGAGGCTAATTAGAGTAAAATAATGCAACTCGTATTTACAAGCGAATCATTAAATCTGAAAACTAAGTTCCAAGATATTATTTCGGCAACATCCTTCAAAATTTATAACTAAAACGAGGTACTGTTAATTCGAAGGTTGCAAATTTTATTTCGACACAATATTCCAAGCTTGTTAATAATAGACGCCTTATATAGGTAGAGGTTGGCCATCTCAAAATTGGACGCCATGTTTTGTCGCTGCTCGGATTGTTAAGCGTGCATAGCTGAATGGTTGAGCACGGTGTTTATGGATTCCGAAAAAGGGTAGGGTAATATTTGATACAGATTTGAGTGCTCACGATTGGAAGCACTTTAGAAAACGGCTGAAAAAGGAAAAGTAAATTTTAGGGCTTTTTTTTTAAAAAAAGATGTAATTTCGCTTTGTTGTCCGTCCTGCTGCAGATATCGAACTTTTTTGTTTATACAGATAAATAAAAAATTCTTTTTGTGTTAGATAGGTATTAATGATATATTACGATTTGCATTTTTCGGATCTCCCAAAAGTTTTAACTACGCCCTCTAACGGTAGAAAAATTTGAAATTTCCAAAAATATCAAACGAATATTACAAAAAATGCACCTATGTTACAAGTTTGAAATTTTGGTGTTGAAATGTGAAGGTTACGAAGTTAACATTGGCAACAATCACTTGACCCTTTAGATCCAAGGAGGGAGATGAATGCTACTTTTTTTTGTTTTAACAGAAAAGTTTGTGTTTTAAGAGATAAATTAAAAATAACCTTTTCGGTTGGACAGGTATTGATAAAATATTACAGTTTGCATTTTGAGAATTTCTCAAAAGCTATAATTGCCCTCTCTAAAGTGGAAAAAAATCCCAAAAATTTAAAACGAATATTGCAAACGATGTAGTTATGCTAGAAATTTGAAATTTTGCTCGTGGAATGTGATAGTCTTGAAAATCCCTTTGACAGCAATGAGTTGACCCTAAGCCCAAGATAGGTAAGAAACGGAACGGTTTTGTAAAATTTCTTAAAACAAAACCGTTCCGTTTCTTACATATCTTGGGCTTAGGTTCAACTCATTGCTGTCAAAGGAATTTCAAGACTGTCACATTCCACGACCAAAATTTCAAATTTCTAGCATAACTACATCGTTTGCAATATTCGTTTTAAATTTTTGGGATTTTTTTCCACTTTAGAGAGCGCAATTATAGAAACGGATAAGTAAAAAATTATTTTTGTGTTAGATAGGTATTAATGATATATTACGATTTGCATTTTTTGAATTCCCAAAAGTTTTAACTACGCCCTCTAAGGGTGGAAAAATTTCTTTTTTAGTTGGTTACTAATGAAATATAATTCGCATTTTCAAAGGTAGTTTTAATTTATATCGTTAGAGATCACTAAACATCGAAATTGCGAAACTTTTAACGAATGTTTCAAGTGATCTGTTTATAGTAGAAATTTCGGCGTGTAGAGTTCTGTTATGGTAGAAATTCCACTGACAGCAATGATCTGCCCACTATTTTCAGAGGAGCAAGAGAAAAGCAACTTTTTAAATTTAAGAACTAAAAGACAAATACTTTTTATGTTTTATAATTACGAATATTATACTAATATGTGCATTTCCCCCATCATATATTAAAAAAAAAATAACACCTTAAGCAGCTGCATATAAGAGGTCTGACAGGAAACTGTCAGTTTATACGCCATAGTAGAATATCCATGAGGATGGCGGAACCTCAGCAAGAAACAACACGAACATCCATAATTAAAACTTTTAAGGAGTGAAAAAGTAGGCAAAGGAAGAACGTCATTCTCTTTGAAAATGAGATTCCCATATGTGCCAGAGGCGATATGCGTTCTTCTAGTTATTTTACACTTTGAGTACTCTCTGACAGTGGAAATTGGGACTACTGTATAATTCAGAAAATAAACTATTAACATTTTATTATTATTTGTAATGTGCAAAAAAAAGTTTTCATTTTTCTCTTAAAGCAGAAAAGTTGCATTTTACCAACAGGACAAATCATTACTATTAGGGTAAACCATTTGATCATTACACTCTATGACCAAAAACTAAAGTTTCTAGCAAAAATAGATCGTTTGCAATATTTATTTAAAGATTTGGTATTTTAGAGCTTTTTTCCGCCGCTAGAGGTCGCCTTTCGTGTTTTTATTTACCGCCTTCAGCACTCTCTAACACTGGAAATTGCAGCTGATGGGGATTCGAAAAAACGTAAATATTAATATTTTTGTGGAAAAAAATTCTCCGACATACGGGATTCGAACCCCCATCTCTCCAGAAACATGCCAGAGCATTCTAACCTGTTGAATTAACGCCAGCTTTTTACACAAAAGACACTTATTGATTTATAGACGTTTAAACATCTACAAATAATGCTGAAATTATCAAATATTGTTTAAATCATTAATATTTTGTTAGTGTCTGTAAAACAAAAAAAAAACATTGTTTCGTTTATGTCTTAAAAAAAGTTTTATTTCCGCCCCCCCCCCCCTTTTCGCTTAGATCGCAAAACCTTGTTGCCGTTGTAAACCTTCTGACCATAACACTCTAGTACCAAATTTTCTGATTTCCAGTGTAAATGCTTTTCTTGTAATATTCGTTTGAAATTTTAGCATTTTCCATCTTTTCCCACCGCTAGAGGGCGCTATTAAAGCTATTGAAATTTTTCAAAATTGCGAATCGCAATATTTGTTCGATATCTATTAACCCAAAAAGAATTTTTCATTTAGCTCCAAAAGTAAAAAAATGATTGTCTATAAAAAGACAGACAGGTGGAAAGACAGATGGATAGAAAACAGAGAGACGGACAGACAGACGAACAAATACTGGCATAGGCAGACGACAAAGTGAAAACATTAGCTCGTTTTTCAAACGAACCTTAAAAGAAATTATTTGTTGGTTTTCAGTTAGCTCTTTTCACTTTTGCAGCCGTTTGCCGTCTTCTGATAGAGTTTCTAGGGGAAATATTCATTAAATTATTTCTTTGAGTGAAATTTTTACACCCAAATGTAGCGCAGTGAGGCATTTATAAAATATAACAGCTTTTATAGACAAAAAAAGTGGTAGAAATGTATAAAACTATAACAACTGAGAAGTTTTAACTTTGTACATCATTAACTCATAGGTTTTCATTTCACGGTACGACAAAACATGGCGTCCATAAACCACGTGACTGAATCAACCAATGGTAGTGAATCACCGAGATGGCCAGCCTCTATACAGGACTTCTAGTTAATATTACTAGGTAATTTTTACTCATAGGTGACCACACACTATGCAACTGCACCTATTTTTATTTATCCTTAACTGAACACTCCTATAAAAAAAATATTGACAAACAAGTTTTTCGTCTGTCTAGGTGCCCATGTGTTTGTACGAATGATCTTAAATTTGTCTTCATCTGATATAACTGTTTAAAAATTAACATTTATACCTAAGAATAGAGAATTTGATGATTGATAGCTTAGATGTTGAATTCTGTTTTTATGGAATTTTGAAGAAAAAGGGGCCATGCAGTTTCGCCATTCTGTTTAGCTTCGGTTCAAGAAACAGCTCCAGCTGCCTCTCTCGATGCACGTCTATTTACGTTTTGTGCAATTTCCTATCTTCCAATTCCTCTCCATTCCTCCCAGCATCATGACCTGCTCGAGTTATTCATCCCTGCTTGGATTTCTATCGGAAAGAAATCAAGAAGTCTAATTTCAAGCGAAGACAATTATCAATGGAAAAGCAACTAGCTTAGCAGTGACGAGTAGACCGGATACTCCGAAATCATACAAATCACTGAATCTCAGATTTAGAAGTTAGCTTAGAGTTGAAAATGCTTTTGGAAATGAAGTGAATGTTCTGATATTGGAGAAAATATCGGTTGTTTCAAGAACTATAAAGTATGCACCATCTGGAAAAAGAAATAAAACCATCTTCATCCTTAGCTGATCCACAGGCTTTCCTTCAAGCACTCTTCAGTACTGATCGCTGCATTTCCTGCAATTAGAGTTCCAAGAGTGTTTATTTCTCTTCACAAACCGGTTTCTGCTTCTACTGATAAATGACAGTAGACAACCACATGTTGTGTTCTTACTGCTGTTGCATCTGTTCGCGTCTACGAAGTCCTGCTGAAAACTAATAGGTCCCTTTCAGATACACGCAAGCGTGAACCGTGATTTCCGGGTACGTGTGCAGCAGTTTCCGGTGTCTGCCAGCACGTCCGCTTCATCAGTCATTGTGCGGGGCGTTAGAAACATGCAAAAGTTCAAAAGAGGAACTGTTCAACACCGGACTTGGAAATCCGATGATCTTAAAAGTACCTGAGTTGCGAAATGAGGAATTGGCAATTCAAGAGCACGGAAGAAGAATTTAATATCAGATGTTTTTACAGGCCTACATGATCTAGTGGTTACCGTGCCTGAATACTAAGACCAGTTAACATGTCTTGTGTAAGTGTTTGTATGTTGTATGAGAAACCAGGACATGCTAAAAGCTTTTAGATTATCTCCAGTTTTTGTGTAGGGAAATGTTTTTTAACTGTGAAATTAAATTTATATTAACAATTTAATAAATGAAAGTCGATCAGATATTGTTGTACAGTGCCCGTCATAATTTAGGCAACGCTTGAATAAAAATAGAAAATCCTGTTGTGTTTGCGGCGTTTTTAGAAACAGACTGTGAATTATTAAAATTGCATAAACCCGTAACGCGGTGATCTGCCAAAAACTTGTTCTACATAATACGCCATAGAGAAGATCTGTGAAGGATGCGGAACCTCAGAGGAAAGACAAAACATTAATGCTGTAATATAATATGAATAAAATTAATAGTATCATGATCAAAATTGTCGAACAAATAGTATTAATAAAAAAAATATGTTTTCAATACATGCCCTATAGTTTTGCAGAAAGCAAATGATCTCCGTAGGTATTGGATACTTTTGATCCTTTATTTTTGGTTGTGCGTATTTTATAAGAATTTCCAAACAACAAAATTCAAATGAAGAACCACATCAATTGCAGACTGAATTTTTTAATATTGGATCATTTGCTGAGATTTCCCGAGATTTTTGATAAATGCCACATCATTTTATACGGTCTAGATTTTTTCTCCTAATAGTCTTTCGTAAACCAACGTTAAAAATATGTCGAAAAGCAATCCAGGATGGCCAATAAACTCTATTGCTATAAATTTTGAACTATATCAGATCAATAATTCCTCTTAGGGAGTTAATTTTCTCTCATTACGATGTTTCATACATAGTTTCACGCGGTAGATTAGAATTTGAAGACATTCAGTGGTTTGAGTCCATGTACACTAAAGATAGGTGGCACTTTCTTACCGTGAAGTTTGCCTTTAAAAGAATATATAATGCATAAAGTGAAGAATATGGTAGGTATTAGATTTATGTTTACAAAGTTCACACGCTTTAAATTATGTTCACTGTTCTTTTTAGTTTTTTTTTACTGTAGTTCTTAATGCCAGCTTTTGATCTTGTTTATTCTTCACATAGGATCTAATTGCACAATGTGTTCGATAGAAAATATTTGAAATAATTAAAGCTTGCTCTAGATCCCGACTCTGGGAATTATGCAATTGATACAATGCTGATTTGTGGCGCCATCTGCTAGAGGAAATGTCTTAACACCACCAAACGATTGTATGTGAATGTGAATTGAAATAGGTTAATTTGAAATATTTAATGCTTGATTTTCAAGTGAAATAACTGCAGTTTTTGAATATTTCCAGAAGAAGTAAATTTGGACAAAAAGATAATAGGAATATCGTCAATAATTAATTTAATCTGAGAGTATCCGAATTTTACTGGTGGACTTTACATCCAGAAACAGCAATAAATCACGGGAAAGTCGTTCCCAGAGTTTTCTTGTAGAAAATAGCACAGTCACGGGCTTTCACCGATATAAATAAAGATACATCTGTCCTATCCCAGAAACTGAAACCGTCGGGAAGGGAGAGGGGGGGGGGGACTAATCTTCATATGAGGTTCGAATTATTAGTCAATTTGATTTAAAGCGCGTAAAATCTTTGATGAAAGTTACTAAATTAACAACACTGTAAGTGATTAATTGATAAAAGTAGATTATTAATAAATTCTTGGAGTGGTCTGCGTCTAGTTGTATTTTGTGTTTGCAAAAATTGTGAGGTTGACTCGGTTACTTTTACCTCTGAGAGGCACTCCACTGGCTAGCTGTTTAGGGTACAAATAGCCGCCCTGCCCACGGCCAATAGAGGACACCGATGGGCTTGGAAAGGCCGCCGTCCGTCGGATGGGACGTTAAGCCGTGGTGCCGTATGTGGAAGTGTGTATGCGGAGTTCCTGTGCACGTTAAAGAACACGCTGGATGACCATGACGGGAGGTTACCATCTGTCTCCCAACAGCTGTTCCAGTGGGTCCCCTCCCCCAACCCTCTCTGAGACTTAGGGGTCCATGTGACCTGGCCATTTAGCCCATGGTGTGCAAAAAATTGCCGCTCAGAGGAAAAACAACCCAACCCAACAAAGGGTACAAATAGACAGCTCCCGTCAGGGCCATCCAGTATATACTTTAACGTGCACATGGTATAGCTCTCTTGCAAACGGTGACACCGCTTTTTCAAACACATCGGTGGCCTCTTTCTAATCGAGGACAGGCTGGAAGGTTTAAGGAAAATAAATCTGAACGCTGGCACAGGAGTCTCAGCAGTGGCAATCTGCAGTGATAAAGCTTGTGTGGAACAAGCAGTGATTGCATGTTATTCTGCCGAAATTATCCTTTGGCTCTCTTAATTGCCCACACACACCCACCTTCAGAGGATTACCCAAAAAATTCAGCCAATTAACGGCAGCCCCTTACAGCTCTACGGGCATCCCACCGACACCACACACGTTTATGCCTGCCTACTTTTAAACTAGGAAAGTCTATTTTCTCCAACTGCCAAGTTCCGTTATTAGGCTATGCTGGTGTCTAATCGACGAAATTTTAAGTTAGAAATAAATCAACCTGTAAAAGTCATAAAATTATATTATTGGTTCTCAGTGGCGGCTCGTAGCTAAAATTAGTGGGGGTGCTGCTCCAGAAAATTTTTAGTCTTTGTTTTAAAATTGTGTAAAAGGAAACAAACATGTGTAAAAAGAAAATTTATTCAGAAAGTTGATAAAATCCTAAAAGAACAAAAATCAAACATTTTTTACTTACTTTAACCTAAATTGTTACCGTTTAAGCTTAATCTATTCATTTAAAAATGAAATCCATTCTTCTTGTTTTAATTTGCGCGAAAAAAAATGAATCAAATAGAATAGCTGGAAGCAGGATAATAATCTAATTCTACACTTTATCACATTCAAGAATATGGTACACGGTTTTTAAGCACAACACACGCGGAGTAAAAAAAAACTACCTTCAACCAGCACGCCAGGGTCGGCACTGCGGGAACGACAGTGCTCTCTCTCCCTTGCAGCCTCGCGTGTAGCCTCCTATGTGCGCATGCACACAACAGTCAAACACCTCGCCGCTAGTACTGTGAAGCGCACAGTTCCATACAAAGATTTTTGTATCTTTTTCATAAACTGGGGGATGACTACTGACATTAAGCTTAAGGATTATATACTGTACAAGTATAAAGAAAGAATTAAAGAAAAAAGAACTCATTATATTAAATGTTATCGATAATATCAAGTTGAAATTGGGGGTGCTGCAGTTCCACAGTGCCTGTACGCGAGCCGCCACTGTTGGTTCTACAAAATTTTAAATTTTTGATTTGATATGCTCGAAAATGCACTAAAAGTTTTTGTGTTAATTCCCTTGAAGTAGGGACATGACTTTCATTGACAGTTGTTTAATGTGTATAAACAAATCCATGTAAATCAAATGAGTTTTAAAGTAAATCATTAAATTTTCATGCAGAGACCTGTTTGGGCTTCTTCATTTTTATTTTATTACACATCTATAGATCACAACACTAATAAGAATAAAATGCAACTTTCTGAGAACTCCTCCGGTTGCATGGTCTGTCAAGTTTTGTTTCCACTGGTGCATGGGCTACCGAGAATCCTCTAAGGTCAAACAAATCAGTTATCTACAGAGAAGCGCGTCCCGACTCCAGCATCACGTTACGAGTATATGGTTACGGCCATATTTAAAGCTATTTGAGCTATTGAAGCATTACTGAAGTTTCAAAACTTTCTGGATTGTTAAAACCATTTTAACAGCAAAAGAGCTCACAGCTCACGCTTTAGTTTCTAAATTCAAAACCAACATATTCCTTACTGTTCTGTAAACAAGTTACAGAACAATAACCTAATAAGTAACACTACAGAAGTTACTTAGGAAGTTTAACTTCCTAAGTAAACAAGTTACAACACTACAGAACAGTAAAGGTTTGTTCTTCAAAACCTTTACTGTTCTGTAGAAACCAACAAAGGAAGTGAGGTCAGGTTTTGAATTTCCTGAGACGACAGAAAGTTGTAAACGCTATTAACGTTAAATCGCTAGAATCGCTTCCTGTGAGACTGTGTCTTAAAAATCTTAGTGTTTCAGTGAAGTCAAGATGGACGAAACGGATTATCCTATAAGGGCTGATCTAAAAGACTTTCAGCTGTCTGAATAAGATGGAAAGAAGACAAATTTTGCTACGCAAATAACAGATTACATAATTTACACGGTCAAGAAAATGCAACCAGTTTCGTATACTCCTATAGAACTTATATTCCTATAGAAGAATCGGACACGTACCCAGGATTTACACTCGGGGAGGGGTGGTGGGTTCGAGAATAAGACTTGTGGGGTTTCCCAATTACTGAAAAATTCTACAGAACAGTAAAGGTTTAAATGATATTCTATTTGGAATAAGATTTTTTAGCTGGTGATTTCTTTAAACCATTTTTTGTTTTGGGCATATAATATTGGGTTAAAATAAAATTAAAGAAAGACACCTGTTTTGGATTTCGAAGCAGGTAGACAAGTTTGAGATTTCGTATAAGACGTGGGGTGGGAACCGCCTTGTCCTCCCCCTGGGTACGTTCCTGAGTAAAACGCACACGAAGCAAAATTATTATACATTTTATTACGTATAGATATAAAAATCATTTTTCACAGATGAGTTCTGGCTCAAATTTTCGAGTACGAGCACGATTAAAAGGAATAATCAATTCTCCCCCAGCAGCCGCTTGCTACAGAGGTCTGTCAGTATAACGCCAGAGAGAAGGTCTGTGAGGATTATGAGACCTCAGCAGAAGGCAACACAGAGCCCAATTATGGGAAAATATTTTTCTCACACATCATAAAATATATATAGTGAAATGTCTGCACCTAAACCATTTTCCAACTCTTCGTATTATAGGCTATTACAGACTTTGATTCTAATTATTTTAAAGAGGAAAAAAAATCAAATTTTAAGTTTATTTGCAAAGGAAAATAATACTAGAGATAATTTGTAGAAACTGAAAATTCTCGGGCAACCTCATTATAACAGCTAAGAGTGATTCATTAATGAAATAAAAATATAAAAAGCTTAAAACCCGCAAAGGTTGAATAGTGTTTATTTTAATTACTGAGGACTAATTAAAAGGTTGAACTTGTAGTCAAATGGAAGTATTTTATATTCTTTTTGCTTTTTCTTCACAGTTACATGAAAAGTTAGTAACTTATGAAAATTTATAAATTAGTAACTTTTCATGTAATATCTTATATCACATGAAAAATCTTATATCACATGAAAAATCTTATATCACATATCTTATATCACATGAAAAATTCTTATATTACACGAAAAGTTAATTAATTATGAGAACCCGATTCCGCGAGAGCTCGAACTCCTTTCTGCTAAAGTCGTTTATATTCTCCTCGTGTCAACAGAACTCGAGGAGGGCTTGGCTCAGTCGGTAGTGCGCCGGGCCCGAAATCTAGAGTTCCCAGTTCTAGTCCCACCTGAATTTATCTCTGCTAAACCCCCACTCTGACTTCTGTCCTCAGATTGACTTGCAAAGACCGCCGTCCGTCGGTTGGGAAGTAAAGCCATGGCCCCGTCTGCAGGAAGCCGTACATTGTGCAAGTTAAAGAACCTGTTGAATACCCTTGACCACAGGCTACGATATGTCTCCTAACAGCTGTGCAGTGGGTACTGTCCCTTAATTATATCTGAGCTTTTGAGGTCCTTATGAAATAGTGCCACACAGACGTAAAACATTCCATCTGTAATCTAAATCATAAAATATATGTGCAATAATCTCTCCCATTTGTGGAGCAGCTAGCTTGCTTGGCTGTGGCTTAAGGAGACCTAATATGGGTTCGTAAGTCCCTGATAGCCATCGATGTTTTTCTTTTCGCTGGGGTTTCGCCTTCCTCATGGATCATCCTCGCTACGAGGGATCTTACTGAAAGTATTCTGCCAGAACTCTATGCCAAGTGGGCTGCGCAATAAGCAATTTTATTTAATACATGTTACGAAAATTTTCAGAAAGTTGAAATATTTGCCTTTTTCATCGAAGAGAGCTGGATTGTTTTACCATTACCAATTTCTAAATTTTTGTTTCGGGGAATGATTTCTTCTAGACGAAGACTACTGATAATCTGATCCCCTGCCTCGTTCTTTCCTTGGGCCAGTGTTCAGATTTATCTCCAAACTTCCCCCTCCCCTGGTCCTCGGTCAGAAAGGGGACACAGATGGGCATGAAAAGACCGCCGTCCGTCAGATGGGACGTAAAGCCGTGGCCCCGTGTGCGGGAGAGGCATACACTGTGTACGTTAAAGAACACGCTGGATGGCCTTGACGGGAGGCTACCATCTGTCTCCCAACAGCTGTTCCAGTGGGTCCCCTCCCCCCAACCTTCTCTGAGTCTTCGGGGTCCTTGTAACCTGGCTATTTAGCCCATGGTGTGCAAAAAAGTGCTGCTCAGAGGTAAAACAACCCAAAGCCCCACCGAGGAAGGCCGATGAGGATGAGAAGGATAGGTTTTACGGACAACTTAAGGATATTTTGAATTCTGTCAAGAAAGGAGATATTACCCTTGTTCTAGGTGACTTCAATGCCGAAGTTGGTACTGACTCTGACGTTTGGGGAGGGGTGATAGGCCCTTTTGGTATTGGTAGCTGCAATGGCAATGGGCAACGTCTCCTACAGGTAAGTAAACTCAACGGATTTAGAATAACTAACACTTATTACAAACACCGCGACATACATAAATACACATGGGTTTCACCTGATGGGCTGCATAGGAATATGATTGATTATATATTAATTAACAGCAAATGGGCTAGTTCTGTTAGAAATACCAGGGCATATAGGGGAGCTGAAATTGGATCTGACCATTACCTTGTTAAAAGTGTCTTGCAACTTAAACTTAAAAAGTGTTGTGCTAGGTTTAAAAAATTTGCTTTTAATACTGAAGCTCTGAAAGACCCAGTTATAGCCAAAGCTTACCACGATAGGTTACTTAGTCATTATGACAGTCATGGTATGCTTACTACTGAAGTTGAGGAAGAATGGGAACATTTTAAACAGACTTTTTTGGACACTAACAGTACTCTTTTAGGAAAAAAGGAGCAGAAGAGACAGAATTATCTGAGTGATAAGGCACTTGAGCTTATTTCGGAAAGAAAGCACTGCAGGAATGTCCTTAATCAATACCCTACTAGTCCTAAATAGAAAGCATTATAGAGAGCTTAATGAATGTGTGAAGGCTTGATGGCGTGGCAGACAAAGCCGAGGAAGCAGTTAGGCAGCACAACAGCAGAGAGCTGTACCAGATAGTTAAGGTTTTGTGTGGTAGAAAACGGACAGGTATACAGGGATTGAAGGATAAACAAAGTAAGGTTATAGAAGGTGAGGATTCTGTCATGGCTAGGTGGGCTGAGCATTTCAGTGATGTACTAAACAATGCGGTTAGTTCTATTCCCATTGTTTGCAACGATGATAGATGCATTAGTGGTTTTAATGTTGACCCTATAACACAATCTGAAGTTATTTTGGCTGTTTCTAAACTTAAACTTCATAAATCCCCAGGGGTAGATGAAATTACTACGGAAATGCTTAGAGCTGGGAATGTTTCTGTTGCCACTTGGATGACTGAAATTCTGAATATCTTTTATGATAAAGGCATGGTTCCTAAAGATTTTACCAGAGCTATTATTATCCCTATTTTCAAAAAAGGTGATCGCAATTCTTGTGATAACTATAGGGGTATCAGCCTACTCTCTGTTCCAGGTAAAGTTCTTTCCATGATTGTGCTTAATAGAATTAAGAATCTGGTTGACAGGCAATTGCGTGATGAGCAATGTGGATTCAGAAGTGGTAGGGGATGTGTGGATCAGATATTTTCACTTAGGCAGATTCTTGAGAAATGTTTAGAGTTTCAGAAACCTTTGGTTGCTAGCTTTGTTGATTTGAAAAAGGCTTTCGACTCTGTTGATCGTCATAATTTGTGGTTGATTGTGAAATCATATGGTATTCCAGACAAGTTAGTTAACACAATGAAAGCTCTCTATAATAACACTGAGTCGTGTGTGAGAGTTGGTAAGGCTTGTAGCAACTGGTTTAGCATTACTTCTGGTGTTCGACAAGGGTGCATTTTGTCTCCTTTTCTCTGTAGCTTGGTTATTGATTATGTTATGCGAAATTCACTTCAAGGGAAAGATTTTGGCCTTAAATGGACTGAAGATACGAAAATTTGTGATTTAGATTATGGTGATGATTTAGCCCTTTTGGCAAATGATATTGATGAGATGAACTCTTTCATTCGAGCTGTTGATGAAACTGGTAGTAGAGTAGGTTTGGTTATAAACAGAGAGAAAACTAAAGTGATGAAAATTGGTCAGGCAGGCTGTGATTCAGTTAATCTGAATGGTTACAGTCTTGAGCAGGTGTCACAGTTTAATTATCTTGGGAGCTATGTAACAGATAATGGTGATGTGCGGCATGAGATTAAAAGACAAATAGGGATTGCTGCCGGGACTTTTAAGAATTTATGGAGATTGTGGAGAAATAGGCGTATACACCTTAAGATTAAAATTAGACTGTATAATAATTTGGTTTTTTCTAAGGTTAGCTATGGTAGTGAAATTTGAACATTTTGTAAACAAGATAACAGGAAACTAGTTGCTTTCGCAGTATCTTGGGCATTAGGTGGTTCAACTTTGTAACTAATGATGAGGTTAGGCAAAGGAGTTTGCAACCTCCTTTAAGCAGCATATTGTGCAGAGAGAGACTCCGTTGGTTTGGCCATGTTGCCCATATGGATAATTATAGATTGGCGAATAGGGTTATGAACAGTGTGCCTAAAGGCCTCAGAAAGAGGGGGGACGTAGGATGCGGTGGGCAGACAATGGTCAAACAGGACCTTATTAGAATTGGTGTGCAGTGGCCAGATGCAGCAGATGTAGCTCAGGACAGACCTCCTTGGAGAACTAAATTGCACGGTCTGGTTGGACCTCCGTAGCCCATGTCTGCTTGAGGATGATGATGATGATCATAAAGAGGGACAGTAAAAATGTAAACATCATTAAATTCTTCAGCAACAAATGTCCTAAGCTCCGTCCACTAAAAGAACTTCCCTGGAAGAGACTTCATCCAAATTTATTATTAAAGCTGGCGAGCGAAACGAAGAACACTGTGTTAAATATTCAAGCAATCTAAAGTGCATTTACGGAACAGTGCTTGGAAATAGTAAGGTAAACAAACAACAGCAACAAAATAAGATGCAATTTTGTTCTTCTACTAAGAGTACTTTCAAGATGTGGGAACGCAGCGCGAAATCCCACGAGTCTTTGAAAATGATCGGCGCAGGCAGAAAAAGACGCCAAACTGATCGTGAAAGCGAGGCCGATCACTAACGCAACAGCCATCATACCAACACGGAAAGCAACGCATTGAACGAGCGGCTCGTAGCGCAATGGTCAGCTAACTAGAATTTCATGCACTCCGAGTTCCCACGTGCGTGACGTAAGAGTCCGACTGCCATCACTCCTTCCTGCGAGCAACAATGAACAGTACCGAATGCTCCATCCCCCTCGCGATCATCCATCACGGCCAATGGCAGCTCAACGAAGGGCGGGTGCCCTCTTTCAAGGTCGTAGCGGTTCTTGGCTCGCTGCCAGGTATCACGGAACTCCAGTTGTTCCGCATTCCCACCTCAGTTGAGTTCCTTTCCTCCTCCGACCTCCTCTCTTCCGTGAAGTTAAAAGCGAAAGCTCTCAAAGCGTTAGTGATCTAGACTATGCAAATCTCCTTCAGCTGACGGGAAAATTAAATATTCTGAGGAATTTTACGCAATGCAATCTGAAAAGAATTCATGTTGCGAAGAGTAATGGAGGTAAATAATTTTTGTTGTTTCTTCGCAATTTGGATGAAATATTCCTGACCGGGTGTTATAAGGTAAAAAAAAATATTATTAATCGCCAAGATGCTTGTCTGCTACAGAGATGAGAGGTAAGAAAATATTTTAGTTGGAGGAAAACGTATAGAGAAGGAAATTTTGTAACCTACAGTCGCTCAAAAAAGTATCCGAACACTATGGTTGATTACAAAATTCAGAAAAAATATCTGGCAACGATTTTTTTTAGAAATTAGTGATCTGTTTATTATTAGTGATTTTATAATTAGTAATCTAAAATTAGAAATTAGTGATCTGGCAACCTTCGTGTCACGTGACACTAAAGTTGCCCGATCACTAATTTCTAAAAAAATCGTTGCCAGATATTTTTCTGAATTCTGTAATCAACCATAGTTTTCGGATACTTTTTTGAGCGACTTTATGCATGCAGAGGGGGGGGATGCTGCTCACATAAAGCATCACCATTTGGAAAAATAGTCATTCCTCCTTGTTGTAATAACTTCATTTTCGATTTTTGTAAGGAGGGTGAGTAAGGGTATTGTCAGGGTGCAGAAGATTAACTTCAATTGAACGTACATGTTTAGAAACTTTCATGAATGGTGATTTCCATTTAATCTACTATTTGAATACACGTTGAATCTCGTATCAGTATATTTAGCAATGTTATTTAGCCCCTGTAGAGCTCAGTTTTCCTCATCGTAGCTGTTACTGCAGTAGAAACAACTTCCATTACTGCAGTGCCCATCAAAATGCTCGTTTTGTTGTTTCCACCTAATTCTCGGATCGCTTTGTTGTTGTTCAGAGCACTTACACCGAAGCAGAAGGTGCATCAGGTCAAAGAGTTAGACTAGCACAGCAAAGCAGACAGCTTTTTACTATCGACAGTGGCTATGTTCTTCCGCCAATCAATGACATGACCAACCTCATAACTCAGGAACTTGATGCAACGCAGCGATAGTAAACGTGGTCCTTCCGATATTTAACGGTTGGGTTGTTTTACCTCTGAGTGGCACTATTTTGCACACAATGGCTAAATGGCCAGGTCACATAGACCCCGAAGGCTCAGAGAAGGTTGGGGGAGGGGACCCATTGGATAGCTCTTAGGAGAGAGATGGTAGCCTCCCGTCAGGCCATCCAGTGTGTTCTTTAACGTGCGCTGATATGGCTCTTCCTCACACAGGACCACGGCTTAACGTCCCATCCGACGAACGACGGTCTTTCCAAGCCTATCGGTGTCCCCTACTGATCGTGGGCAGGGCGGGGAATTTTGCGGAAATAAATCTCAACGCTGACCCAGCTGGGACTCGAACGTGGGAACTACAGATTACGAGCCTGGCGCGCTACCGACTGAGCCATCCCCGCCCCTTCCCGATATTTAACTTTTTCACCCGAAGACTGAAAGAGTTTATCAAAACACATGCAAAGAAACTAGAAGAGAAGTAAGAAGTGGCTACTTAATTTGAGAAATTGATAGTTGAGGAAGATTTGGGTTGGGTTGTTTTACCTCTGAGCGGCACTTTTTTGCACACCATGGGCTAAATGGCCAGGTCACATGGACCCCGAAGGCTCAGAGAAGGTTGGGGGAGGGGACCCACTGGAACAGCTGTTGGGAGACAGATGGTAGCCTCCCGTCAAGGCCATCCAGCGTGTTCTTTAACGTGCAAAGGGTATGGCTCTCCCGCACACGGGACCACGGCGTAACGTCCCATCCGACGGACGGCGGCCTTTCCAAGCCCATCGGTGTCCCCTACTGACCGTGGGCAGGGAGGGGAATTTTGCGGAGATAAATCTCAACGCTGACCCAGCTGGGACTCGAACCTGGGAACTACAGATTACGAGCCTGGCGCGCTACCGACTGAGCCACCCCCGCTCCCAGTTGAGGAAGAAATAACTAATTTGATTTTGTAGTGATATTCGGAAGAGAATTAACAATAACTACTTGTGTGTAAAAATTTACTTTTGCAGACGGCGCGGGGTTGCAGGCGGCACGGGCAGATGCAGGAGATGGGTTGTTTTACTTCTGTGCGTCACTTTTTTGCACACAATGGACTAAATGGCCAGGTCACAAAGCCCCGAGGGCTCAGAGTGGGGGATAGGGACTCACTCGATAGCTGTTGGGAGACAGATGGTAGCCTCCCGTCAAAGGCATCCAGAGCGTTCTTTAATGTGCCCATGGTGTGGCTTTCCCGCACACTGGGCTATGTCTTAACATCCCATTCGACAAACGGCGGCCTTTTCAAGGCCATTGGTGTCCCCTACTGACTGTGGGCAGGGCGGCGAGTTTTGCGGAGATAAATATCAACGCTGACCCAGCTGGAACTCGAACCTGGGAACTGCAAATTGCCAGCCTGGCGCGTTACCGACTGAGCCACCCCTGTCTAGATACATGCCAGAATGTTCTAACCACTAAATCAACCATCGGCTCTGTAACTTATTACCGCAATGTGACCTTTGGTTTAGTATTTAGAGCACTCTGGCATGTACAGTCGCTCAAAAAAATATAAGATACATAAATAATCACGTGACACGAAGGTTGCCAGATCACTAATTTCTAAAAAAATCGTTGCCAGATATTTTTTCTGAATTCTGTAATCAACCATGGTGTTCGGATTTTTTTTGAGCGACTGTATCTAGAGAGTCGTGGGTTCGAGTCTCGCACCGTCGGCAAAAATAATTTCTTCCACATAAGCATTTATTGAAATCTTCATCTACAGGGTAATCCGTGTATTTACTATTTATTGAAAATTAACAAGTTTTGTGTTGAGAACTAGGAAAGTTTCATTGTGCAGTCTGACTGTTGATCACATTCTGCAAGAAGAGCATGTAAACGAAATGTTTTCATTCTGACAATACTTTGTAAATGCGAAATAAATTTCATATCCACCAGGAATGTCCCTTTCGAGAATACATTCATATCAATGTATTCCTTAAGTCGCTCTTTTTTATCTTTCAAGTCGTTTTCATTAATCATTATCATTATTTTTGTCGAGATCATTATCATTATTATCATTATTTTTGTCAAGTACTTCTTGACAAAAATAACCTACATGTCGGGGTCCATGTGACCTGACCATTTAGCCCATGATGTGCAAAAAAGTGCCGCTCAGAGGTAAAACAACCGTTAAAAATAATGATAATATCATATCTAATCATAATCATTATCATTATTTTTGTCAAGACTATCAATGTATTCCTTAAGTCGCTCTTTTTTATCTTTCAAGTCGTTTTCATTAATCGTTATCGTTATTTTTGTGAAGACAATACATTCTACTGTAGGTTAGTTAATAAAACTTGAAGTTTGTTTTTTTAATACTTTTGGCTTTATTTAGCATAACAACCAGAAAGTAGTCAAATGCTTTACTTTTGACAGATTAAACGAAAGTCGCAAGCGATGTTTGACCAATTCATTTCACACAAAAAATAATTTGTAGTGAGCAGAAATAAAACATTTTTTTTTCAATATTTTCGCGTTCTTTTATTCAAATTATATCTGGAGCCTGAGCTGTTTTTTTTTCGCATAATGGGCTAAATGGCCAGGTCACAAGGGCCTGAGAACTGAAAGAAGGTTGGAGCAAGGGGGCCCACTGAACACAGCTGTTAGAAGACAGATGGTAACCTCCCGTCAAGGTCGTTTAGTGTGTTCTTTCGCGTGCTCAGGATATGACTCTCCTGCACACGTTTTAATGTTCCTTCCGACGGACAGCGGTCTTTCCAAGTCCAACGATATCCCCTTTCTAACTTTGGGCAGGGTGGCTTTCAGAGGAGAGAAATCTCAACGATGGCAAAAGTGGGACTCGAACCTAGGAACTGAAGATTATGAGCCTGGCTTTCTATTGACTGAAGCAACCTCTTCCTCAAACACATCCGTAACTCGTGAAAGGTTAGGAAACGTTCATTTTGACTAACTGATTAAAATGGTGTTGTAAACTCTACGGATTGTTATTTTATTGGAAACACTTCTATGTGAATAGGAAGCCAGATTCAGGGCTAAGGAAATCTTTAATAAGCTTTTTAAGCAAAATGTAACTGAAGATAAATTAAAGATAAAAGATAATAAATAATAATTACGGACAAAATTCCAAAGAATATCAAAATTCCCTACTTATTAACTTGCTTCCTAGAGAAATCGTTAACTTAAGTAAAATTTGTGATGTTGAAGAAAAATTATTTCAGTAGTTGGTGAAAAAGTGATGTTTTTATTTGGAATCTTTTATCATTTTATTGGTTTTCTTTTTCTCCTTCATTTCATGCAATGATACTGATGTAATTTAGATCATATCTGTTAAAACCATATATGTACATTCCCGCTGATAAGCTTCGGCTTAGTGTGATTTTTTATGTAAAATAATTCTAGATAATACTTATTGAAATAAATTTGAATTTAAATTTTAAAAATCCTATTTAAATTTCAGCTTTTACAAATATTCGTTTAGCATTCAAAGTGTTTAAGAGGGAATTTCAATCAGTTAAGTAACTGGTTTGAAAAGTTAACTCTGAAAGGTGAAAATGAGAGTAATGACCTCTATGTTGAACTTTACTGAAATGTACCTTCGCATTTTTAACCCTTTGTATAATAATCATCTCAATTTTCGTCTAATTTGAAAGATTTTTGCAGAATTAATTTATCTGTTAAATATTGCCTCTTACATGGCTCTTCAAACACTGAGCAAACGATACTGAAAATATGGAGATCTAGATTACGTTCTTTATCTTCAGTCGCTATTATAAAAAACATATTTAGGAAGTTATATTACTGGGAATCTGATACCTTATTGATATAACACTGAAGTGTTTCAATTGAAATCAGCCACAGAATATATTTTTTCAGGTATTTTATCCTCCTGTACATTTCACATCGAATTCCACACAGTGTTCTACTTTACAGTATTAATTTTTCTTGCCTAAAATTTTTATCATTAGTATTCTAATAACGAAACAAAGAATCATGAGAGTACATCGTTTGCTTCGTTTACAGGAAAAAACATCAAAATACTTCCACAATAACAGAAAAAATGAAACGAAATCAAAGTTTAATTACCAGTGTTGCTGCTATTATAGTATAGATAGATAGATATAGACCAGTATACAGTATATATAAACCAAGTATATTGTATATATAAAATACAGCTTAATAAGGACACGATCTGTCACTAATTGATCCATCGAACATTTTGAAACTGAAATAAGGGATATTTAATTAACCACTCTAATAATGTATTCCCTTCCGATAAATCCTGTCACTTTTATGAGAAGTGCAAATATGTATCCTCTGAAGTGTTTCGAAAGGTAAACAAGCTGCAAGAGGTTACCACACATCCACTCCTAAAATGTCAGAGCTAAGTGCAATCAACATTCGCCATGTCTCACTAAGAAAACATTCCAACTCAGCGGAAGCCTTTTTGATGGACTGGAGAAACTTCTAAAGATCGTAAACAAACCTAATTTCTTTTCCTAATTGACTTACCCTGTGCTCTAATTAATTTTTCTCCACTTTAGGGCAGTGACGTCACATTAACAGACACCATGACGAAAATAACGCATCGATCTTTTTCCTCTTAAGAATATTTAGAAACAAAAAGTTAATTAATGTTAGCAAAGAACTATAGAGTGTAAAAACTGTGTGTAGGGAGCAAATTAAAAACTTATTATCGTGGTTCTTATGCACGTGCAGCAGATCCGAAAAAAAAATGGCGAAATGAGGTGATAAGCTGCAACGCCATCTTTTGTTAGCTTTTAAAATCAGATGAGCCAAATGAAGTTAATTTTAACTTCAAACAAAATACTTTCGTTGGATTGGCATTTAAACGGAAAGTCGAGTAATAACTCGAGTAATTCGAAGTCATGTCAACGAAAAAATAAATTCAAATCTCGATAACTTTCAAGGTAAGATAATTTTGAGGAAAAATGTCGCTTTGGAAAAATTTGAGATCCAAATAAAATCTCATAAATTTTACATTTCGGCCATATTTATATTTAGACTCACGTTAGCAGCAACATTTTACTGACTTGTCTTCCGTCCTAGTTGTTTTTCGAAATTACTTAACTTCAAAGCAACATTCCTACTTATAATCCAATGTTCTAATGCTTTGCTTTTGGCAGTTTAAACCTTTCCGAGTTCACAGGCTGTCATCTGAAGACTCTTGTTTATTTCTCCATAGCTTCTTCGTTTTTACTTCGTGTACATTTAATTGTAAATTAAATTCAATGTGGTTCAGTCGAAATTTTGTGCTACGTTTAATTGGATTCTCTATTACTACAAAGAAATAAAGTCTAAACGATTATCATCAAGTACTTAGTATAATTTTCATTACACAATAATTATTTCATATAAAGATGTATTCATGTAAAAACATAAATATTCAAAGCATAACTAACTTTGCAACTCTTGTGTTGCATCGGGCCACTGAGACTTCAAAATGCCTCGATTAGTTCATTGTCTTACCTCTAAGCGGCGCTTTTTTGCATACAATGAGCTAAATGGCCAGGTCACAAGGACCTCAAAAGCGGATGGCTAGAGGATGTCATCTAGAGAATTATTAAGATACACATTAACTTATAACCTTAGTTTATAGGATACTATCCAATATGTTCAATAGCTTACCC
Organism: Ryuthela nishihirai; assembly: GCA_038380435.1. NCBI lineage: Eukaryota > Metazoa > Arthropoda > Arachnida > Araneae > Heptathelidae > Ryuthela > Ryuthela nishihirai. The sequence continues at coordinate 3,030,815 of JAWZYU010000025.1, forward strand.
AGAGGATGGCCTTTCAGCACACGGAACCAAGCCTTAACGTCCTTTTGTATAAAAAGTGCCCTTTCGAAGTCCAATGGTATCCCCTTTCTCAATCGCTACTAGATGCTTTTAGATTCTCGTCTGCTCTGTCCTAAGAAAAATGACACCTCTGTAGTTGTAAAGGACTCCATCCAACACATTGTCTGTTAAGCCATAGGACCCATGTACAGGAGAACCAAATCATGGCGCACCTTAAAGAAGAGGTTGGATGAGTTTGATAAGGAAACTTCCATCTGTCTCATACCAGCTATCCAATAGATGCCCTTCTCCTACCAAAATCTGATACCGTGGGATCCTTGTGGCCAAACCATTTAGCCCATTGTGTGGAAAAAATGTGTTCAGAGGTAAAACGATTCAAACTAAGAAGTACCAAGAAACATGCTTCATAAATGATTGCACACAATGCGCTAAATGGCCAGGCCACAAGGGTCCCGAAGGCTCAGAGAAGGTTGGGGGAGAGGACCTACTGGAACAGCTGTTGGGAGACAGATGGTAGGCTCCCGTCAAGGCCATCCAGCGTGTTCTTTGACGTGCACAGGATATGGCTCTCCCGTACACGAGACCACGGCTTAACGTCCCATCCGACGGACGGCGGTCTTTCAAGCCCATCGGTGTCCCCTATTGACAGTGGGCAGGGCGAGGAAATTTGCGGAGATATTCTTGCAGCAAAAATAAAAATTTGCAGTCATTATCTGTTGCTGTTGATATTAAATGATGCATTTCTTTATTTTGTTTGCATAGAAGAAATTTCAAATATTTTTGGTTTCCTTTTTAAATAACAATGAAATACAATTTGATTTCTATTCGTTTCGATGTCTAGGTAAATGCGAAAATTTATTAGAAATGGCCGCCAAATTTATAAGATTTAGCTTGAATATTAGCAATAACAAGTGAGAGATTTTTAATGCATTATTTGCCTCCGTACGATGCTCCGTTCTTGCTCTTTGTCTCTTCGGGGAGGGATTGGCTCAGCAGGTAGCGCACCAGACCCGTAATCTGCCTGTAGTCCCAGCTGGGCTGGCGTTGAGATTTATCTCCGCCAGGCGCACGGTCACAAAGGGGACAGTTAAGGGCTTGGAAAGGTCGCATCCGTATTATGGGTCGTTAAGCATTGGCCCTGAGTGCGGGAATGCCATACCTTGTGCTCGTTAAAGAACACGCTGGATGGTCTTGACGGGAGGCTACCACTTGTCTCCTAGTAGCTGTCTAGTGGGTCCCCTCCCCCAACCTTCTCTGAGTCCTAGGGGTCCTTATGACCTGGCCATTTAGCCCATTGTGTGCAAAAAGGGCCGCTCAGAGGTAAAACAACCGAAGAACTATTTGCCACTATCACAAATTATTTGTGCCTGTAACCTTTATTAATCCTTACTGTGCATTAATTTGTCAAAGAAAAATTTTTATTTTTAACACGAAGTTACTGATTACAGGCAGAAATCACAAATGCAAAATGAATGGAATAAAAATCGAGAAATGAAAATCAACTTATAATTTATTTCGAAATTTGTATTTCTCATTATGTTAATAAATTACCCACGAGATGCAATGCGAGCTCATTTGTTTCTGCAATTTATCTGTAAGCAAGGCGAGATCTTCAGCAGAAAGACAACAATGATACTTTTACTGGGATTCGAACCCGAGGTCCCTTTGCTCTTCCTCTAAGCACACGAACCGTTAAACCTAAGATTAATTCTTTTTATCGGAAGTGATAAAATGAGATTCCCCAAAGGATTGGGGGAGGGGGAGGGGTATGAATCATTTATGCTCTCGTCTGTTAAATGGCATTCTGGGAGAACAACCTCGATGAAAAAAGCAAAATTATAAATCTAAAGAACATATCGGCAAATCCCTTTTCATCCATTAACAAAGGCATTGCTTTTCATTGCGGTTAACACCCTATTTAAAAACTTTCCGATTATCTCTTGTTTATAATTGATTTTGAAAGTTTCTGATTTTAAGCTGTAAGCAAAATGGAATCACTAATTACTCTCTTTCGTTATTTTTTTTAAACTTACGCACACACATCATTTTCGAAAATCAGAATCTTTGTAGATTTATTTCGAGAACAAACTTTTCTGTTTTCTCCCCATTAAATGCATCCCGATTTGTGTACCTTTTTAATAAACCCGAAACAGAAAAGAAACTGTTTCGAACTTCTCCAACATATTTAAACTTTCTCTTCACAAATATTCTGAAACTTAATACCACACTGTCATCGAAGTTTTATCTACACCACTTTCTGATCTCTTTTAAAGTGCATAGGATTAATATATTCTTTAAAAGACCCACAAATCCTTTTCGAATTATAACCCATTTACTAACAATCCTCGGGCAGGGGTGGCTCAGTCGGTAGCGCGCCAGGCTCGTAATCTGTAGTTCCCAGGTTCGAGTCCCAGCTGGGTCAGCGTCGAGATTTATCTCCGCAAAATTCCCGCCCTGCCCACGGTCAGTAGGGGACACCAATGGGATTGGAAAGGCCGCCGTCCGTCGGATGGGACGTTAAGCCGTGTCTCCGGGTGCGGGAGAGCCATACCCTGTGCACGCTGAAAGAACACGCTGGATGGCCTTGACGGGAGGCCACCATCTGTCTCCCAACAGTTGTACCAATGGGTCCCCAACCTTTTCTGAGCCTTCGGGGTCCTTGTGACCTGGCCATTTAGCCCATGGTGTGCAAAAAAGTGCCGCTCAGAGGTAAAACAACCCAATCTAACAACTAACAATCCTTGATGTGAAAGAAAATAATCTTTTCCGATTCTTAATTGTTCACAATCCTTTGCCAGAAGTCTGCTTGATTCGTTCCTTGTCTGTGGTAACTGCAATATCCTATTAGCACAAAAGCGACGACATGCAGTCCATTTTTACAATCATTCCTTTTTTTTCTATATTTTTAATTTTTTTTTGTAATCGGTATAAGTCATTCTTAATTTTTAACGTCCCCTTGTTATTTAAAGTTATCAAATTCTTTCAGTAGGTTTATTTCTTTCAAAATGGTGATAATATTTAAATGCCAGAAGGTAATTGTGAATACTGCCAACCCCTTTCCCAGTGCGAGTTGGGTGTGCCTGCATTAAATAAAGCGCTCTGTTAGTGCTGTGGCCCTATTCATGCGAAGTTCATTTCAATTAACCCAGAAGGGAAAATAATGCATGTTTTAGTCGTTTCGACGCTGCACAATATAAAGTGAAATAACTCCCCTCTGAAAGTTCATTGGGGTTCCAACATATATATCGTTCAGCTTCTGATTTGGTCCACAACGTCATTTCCGTTATGAGAAGACAATGTCGTCAGTATTCCTTCTTTCCCCCCTCCTCCCTTCCCCGCGTGACAGAAGTCGAGTCAAAAGCGGTCGAACGGAGCAATCTCATCGATTGGTGAAATCAATAGCAGGAAGACGATGGTGAGGGCAGATGGGAGGAGATGGGATCAGATGCAGCATGCGGAACTATTTTTAGCATTCGCGGCGTTATCACGGGACGGACCGGAGTCAGGCATTCGTTTGCGAGAGAGAGAAAAACAAATTGTGTCATCAGAAGACATCGTTGCCACGTGCGGCAATGGGGTCATCAGGGGTCAGCCTTATGGATGCTGCGACAGGAAGGACAGCGTCAGAAAGAAAGCAAGAACAATTAGGCACTGTTCCAAGTGAGAGTCCCGACTTGAAAGATCTAGATGACGAAAATAATGAAACTGGATCTATTGAGAGCTATTTTCGTAGCAAAGTCGTGTTTATCGCAGAGATCAAATGCTCTCAGCCGTTCATACCCAGCACGCAATATGTAAATGATAGGCCTTCATTCAAAATCAGAGTGCAATATCAATTTCTTTCCTTAAAGCAGACTGCTGAAGATCGAATTCACAAGTGTTAAGGGTGAATGATGGTCTAGCTGTTCATGAACGCACGATCCCTGACTTTCTCGCAGATCTCATCATGCGCACAACCGACAACATTCTACGAAGTAGGGGTGGCTCAGTCGGTAGCGCGCCAGGCTCGTCATCTGCGGTTCCATGGTTCGAATCCCAACTGTGCCAAAGTTGAGATTTATCTCCTCAAAACGCCCTGCTCACGGTCATTAGGGGACACCGATGGGCTTGAAAAGGCCACTGTTTGTCGGATGGGATGTTAAGCCGTGACCTCACGTGCGGGAGAGCCATATCCACTGCACATTAAAGAACACGCTGGATGGCCTTGACGGGAGGCTACCATCTGTTCCAGTGGGTCTCCTTCTCCCAACCTTCTCTGAGCCTTCGGGGTCCTTGTGACCTGGCCATTTACCCATTGTGTGCAAAAAAAGTGCAGCTCAGAGGTAATCCCTTCTATGAAGCCTGAGATGGGAAATCAAAATTCGATAATGAATAAAAATGATCAGTCAAATGGACATATCTTTATATATATATATTTTTTTTTTGGGGGGGGGGGGGAGATTTGGAGTTTTTGCCTTCATTCCCGTAAATTTGTGACAGTTATCTTATGTACATGGTTTCCATAAATTAAGGAAAATCGTTATGTCAAGTCAATGGGAAGCTAATGTCAAAGTTCTATAACTTCTGAAATAAGTTTTTTTGTTTTGAAAAATGTGATTGCAGATAAAGATCTTAATGAAATAAATCAATATCTCGATTTTCAACAATATTTGTTTAATATTTAATGAGTTATGGAAGTTAGAATATTTAACAACAGCAATGCCAGTCTTAAGAAACTTATACAAAACTGAAGAATAGTGAAAGAATTGTTTACACAAAAATTCTAAAATACGAACTTATTTTATTAAACACTTTGATTACAATACTTATTACTAAGTTTTAATTAACTTCTGAAGTCAATTTTTGTGGCTGGTATTGTTATCGCTAAATATTCAAACTTCCATAACTCATTAAATACTGAACGAATATTGTCGAAAATCGAGATATTGATTTATTTGATTGAAATCTTTATCTGCAATCACATTTTTCAAAACAAAAAAACTTATTTTTAAAATTATAGAGCTTTGTCGTTAGCTTCCCATTCACTTAACATAGGGATTTTTCTTCATTTATGGGAACCAGTGTATTTAAAGTTAATATTTCTCTTCGCCATGCTTCATGTAATTTTCCATACATGCTTGTCCTATAGTATGATTTGAATCATAACTAACACACGGATATTCCTGTGGTGTTTCTGCCAAGGAAGAAGTTTACCTTCCACCCTCTCCAACAACCTCATAAGCATGGGCGTCCGCAGAAAAATTTCCAGGGGGGGGGGGGCAAAGCTTGGAGATAAATAATTACATCAATAAATTTTTATTTAATTATTTCGATTTCTTTTTTCACAAGTAGATTATAGAATACAGTATTGCATCAATACAAAAACACATACATAATGCTAAAAAAATTACAACATAAAGGAAGCAAGAATTAATTGAAACAATAATTTTTACTCGATCCCAGGGGGGCAAGTGCCCCCCTCTGCGGACGCCCATGCTCATAAGTATTGTCATTTTTGAATATATATGGAATTTTTGTACCAAAATGCTTCCGCACGAAATAGACTGCCAGAAAAGAAACGATTTTTGATCATTTTTTTTTTCAGTCATATCCATGCGACACTAAAGATACTGACATTCAAGTAGGGAATGACTCACCCCTCTGTGGATGAGAGCAGTGTGATGATCCACTGAGCCATCCAATGATCTTCCCACATTCACTGTGCCTCGCCTTCGGTCGGGGTCGATAGAGTGTCGCCGTAGCAAGGCACCTGAAAAAGAGAGGAGTAAAAAAAGTCAATTTTAAGAGAATCAAAAACAGCAAAGGTTTTTTATATTTGATATTTTCAATTGGTAAGTTTCGTTAGAACCAGCGATTCATGATCCCATTCATCACAGGGGGGAGGGGGGTCGCGCTCAGTCGGTAGCGCGTCAGGCTCGTAATCTGCAGTTCACCGGTTAAAGTCTCGCATGGGCCTGCGCTGAGATTTATCTCCGCAAAACTCTCAGCGCTTCCCTCCGTCAGTAGGGGATACCGATGGGCTTGGAAAGGCTGCCGTGCGTTGGATGGGAGGTTAAAACGTGGCTCCATGTGAGAGAGAGTCAGTCGTACTCTGTGCACATTAAATAACACTCTGGAGTGCCTTGACTGGAAGCTACCATCTATCCGCCAACTTTCTCTGAGTCTTTGGTGTTCTTGTGACCTGATCATTTAGCCCATTGTGTGCAAAAAAGTGCTGCTCAGAGGTAAAACAAACTAACTCAGGTCATCACAAACATTGCAGGAGAAAATGCATTCGTTCGGCATTTGAGATCATGAATGAGTTTAGAGATTTAGAGATCTTTTATATCCATAAAAGAGTCTCCTTTCTGCCATTGCTTCAAGGAGAAAGTATCAACTTTTTTTTTCTGATTGACTTTAATATCTCTCCCCTCTCCCCTCCATTGAAATTTTGGATGAATTAATTTCATGGTGATTACTTGTATTAATTTTCACTCGTTTCCAGAAAAAGCGAGCTGTTTTCACTTTGTTATCTATTTGTTTTTCTGCAGACATTCAACTTTATTGTTTTTAATTTAAATTCAATTCTTTTTGCTGGTTGGACAGGTATTGATGAAACATTACGATCACCAAGGGTGCAAAGAAATGTAAAATGCTAAAATTTTAAAAGAACATTTCATACAATCTATCTACGCTAGAAATTGGAAATTTTGGTGGTAGAGTGTTATAGTCAAGAAGTTTATGTTGGCAGTAATGATATTTCTTCCTCCCCCCCTCCCCCCGAGGATGCAGCTCTTTTAAGAGAGTAATGTAAAATTCCTTTTATGTTGCATAGGTGTTAATAACATACTACCCTTTGCCAATCATGGTTTAGTTCCAATTTTTATTGTTGGAAGGCGCTAAAGACGGAAAATAAAATTTATTCTTTCGAAAACGAGCCTCTTATATTAGCCAGAGGCGATATATCATTCTTCTATTAAAAATATAATATACCAATTATAGCAAAATCGTTTTTCTTTTCCTTCAGAAAGAGCAACTATTAATGCTGTTTACTATCAAGCAGGATTTATAATTGTTCTTGCAGAAGTAGTAGTATTGCTTCGTATCAATCAGTGTGTAAATACATCGATTAAATTTAAATTATAGCTTGCCGTCCTGTTTTTGTCAAGCTGTGGGACCTGCGTAATTGTAATCAGGGTTTACTGATAAAAATTAACAGATGCCCACTGCTCCATATTGTAGAATATGACGCCAACAGGGGATGCAACATTATCTGAACATTCCTTTAAATATTTGATGCTTTAAGCCAGGGATTCTCAAATATACGTATCCCCAAGGGGTACGCGGTAAACGTTTTTGGGGTACGCCGTGAGAGCTCAAAAGTCGCTAGATCCAGTAACAAAGTCGCTAAGTTGGCAACACTGCTGTGCAAAAATGTCATTTTTTGTGTTTATCGATATATGTAATTTATGAATGCAAAATTTAATGTGGATATATTATATGTTTTATTTTATTCCCATTGTTATTCTATAACTATAGTTTTATCTATCTATACAAGGGGTATGCCAGTTACATACACATTTCCAGGGGGTACGAGAAGCATAAAAGGTTGAGAACCACTGATATATATGTTTTATTTTATTCCCATTGTTATAATATAACTATAGTTTTATCTATCTATACAAGGGGTACGCCAGTTACATACACATTTCCAGGGGGTACACATTTCCAGGAAGCATAAAATGTTGAGAACCACTGATATATATGTTTTATTCTATTCCCATTGTTATAATATAACTATAGTTTTATCTATCTATACGAGGGGTACGCCAGTTACATACACATTTCCAGGGGGTACGTGAAGTATAAAAGGTTGAGAACCACTGATATATATGTTTTAATTTATTCCCATTGTTATAATATAACTATAGTTTTATCTCTCTATACAAGGGGTACGCCAGTTACATACACATTTCCAGGGGGTACGTGAAGCATAAAAGGTTGAGAACCACTGATATATATGTTTTATTTTATTCCCATTGTTATACTATAACTATAGTTTTATCTATCTATACGAGGGGTACGCCAGTTACATACACATTTCCAGGGGGTACGTGAAGCATAAAAGGTTGAGAACTACTGCTTTACGCAATTTTATCTTTTCATTATGACGCAAGGTTTCAGTTGCATTGGCTGGAGTTTACTTTTTGAAATGACAGTTGATACATCTCAAAGACAGACATTTAAACTACTTTAATATAGGTTTGGTTTCTTGAGGTTATCAATTGTGTATTGTACAGTTCCGGTTTTATAACAGCAGGAAAACTCAAATGACTCAAATTGTGACAAATCTTACTAAATATTTAAGCAGCCGAAATTTCTTAAATCCAATGAGCGTAAGTAGTAGCATAAAGGAGAGTTCTGGCAGAGTAAAAGGGGCTCGAGAATTCTATGAAAATCCATGGGAAAAGTTATGGGGGGGGGACGAGGGAAAAAGTATGTGGTTTTTGTGAAAATATGTGTGAAAATTAGGAAAAAACTTAAATTGGTTTTTCACATGTTAAAATCACCCCTAAGTTTTTTTTAAAGATGAGGTTTAAACTAATTTGTGAATTAATTTAAATGAATTAGGTTGAAATGAGGTGTGTGTGTATGAGATAAAAAATTATGTGTTTTGTTGAGTTACCGTACACTTACTAGATTATTCGGTTGTAAAAGCCATGTAAATCGGTGTTTCTTGTGTTTTCATACACTTCACTGGATTATTCGGTTGTAAAAAGCCAGGTAAATCGGAGAATTTGACAAAGTCAGACAGTTTTGAGAAATTTGTTTGAAACATATGACGAAATCAACAGGTAAAATGAGACTTTGAATATTTGTGAATGTATGAAGAGAAGGTACTGGATGAAAAAAAAAAAACTTTTTGGAAGTGAAAAGTGATTTAGGTTAATTTTTTAAATAATTAGAAAGAATTTGAAGTGAAAAGTGATGTAGGTTAGAATAATTTTGAGAATGTATGAAGTTTGTAAAGTGAGAGAAGAGTTTTATGTTATCGTGCTAAACGGAAATCGATCTTCTCAAAAGAACAACGGGCTCGAACTAAATCTCTTATGGTTCGGGAAGTTGTTCGGTTCGATGGACGGCCCTCTCCTCCCCTATGGTCCCTCTTTCTCTCCCTCTGTCCCCTCCTCCCCTCTGCACTCTCTCTGTCCCCTCCTCCCCTCTGCACTCTCTCTGTCCCCTCCTCTCCTCTGCACTCTCTCTGTTACCTCCTCCCCTCTGCACTCTCTCTGTCCCCTCTGCTCTCTTCTCCTCTCTCTGTCCTCTCCTCTCCTCTGCACTCTCTCTGTTCCCTCCTCCCCTCTGCACTCTCTCTGTCCCCTCCTCTCCTCTGCACTCTCTCTGTTCCATCCTCCCCTCTGCACTCTCTCTGTCCCCTCCTCTCCTCTGCAATCTCTCTGTCCCCTCTGCTCTCTCTCCTCTCTCTGTCCCCTCCTCTCCTCTGCACTCTCTCTGTTCCCTCCTCCCCTCTGCACTCTCTCTGTCCCCTCCTCTCCTCTGCACTCTCTCTGTTCCCTCCTCCCCTCTGCACTCTCTCTGTCCCCTCCTCTCCTCTGCACTCTCTCTGTTCCCTCCTCCCCTCTGCACTCTCTCTGTCCCCTCCTCTCCTCTGCAATCTCTCTGTCCCCTCTGCTCTCTTCTCCTCTCTCTGTCCCCTCCTCCCCTCTGCACTCTCTCTGTTCCCTCCTCCCCTCTGCACTCTCTCTGTCCCCTCCTCCCCTCTGCTCTCTCTTCCTCTCTATGTGCCTCGAATCGAGCGCAAAAAAATTCCTCCAATTCCAGCTGTATACAAGACACAACTGGAACCAGAGTCCGTGATTACAGACCGCTGCTAGATCGCCGCCCCCACGGGCCGAGCGATCCCATGGTTACTGCAATCAACTGCAGAGACCATGATTGCTAGACTAAAACGGAACCAACTAACACCCCCTCCCCCCCACCCAAAGAGGTCTCATGTACTGAGCCTTATCCACAGATGAGCAGTCTCATTCAATATCAATGGAAGCGATACTAACGTTTAAGATAAATGTCTTCTATACCATACTCGGCAGCAACTCATGTTCTAGCGGTGGATAAAGAAACAAAATTAAAAATAAAATAGTATTATGAACTTTAACTCAAATCTAAGATAATAAGTTTTTGTAGCAATGTTTTGGATATCTATCTGCAAAAAAACCCCACTATTTTCTGAACTGACCTGAATCGGATTCGGACCCCTTACCTAGCCGAGAAAATGGGTCGAACCCTTTTAAATTTATGATCTCATAACTTGTCTTGTAATCAAGCTACAGATTTGAAACTAATATTATTGGATTTCATTCGGGGTGTACTACACTTTCAACGTGTGGGTATTGGTCTCGACCTAGTTACTTAAGGACTTCTGGGTTCAAAACCTTTTGCATACTACACATTGCGATTCTCATTTAAGATTTCAAAATGTTTTCGGTTTTTACATCAACATTACGTTCTAGTGCTGGAACTCATTTCATTAATTCAACTGGAAATGGTGTCGGACCCGTTTCCTAGCCTAAAAACTGGGTCGAATCCTCTTAAATTTGCATCCTTATAACTCTGCTTCTAATTGAGCCACACATCTCAAACTAATGTGTTTAGATTACATTTCGGGAAGCACTATACGTTTAACGCATTGGAAGCAGTCTCGACCTCTTAGTTTTTGTTTTCTGGGTTCGACACTTTAAGATTTTGTCGAATTATAACGTCCATTCTAATTGTGCTAGGATCTTGGTTTCAATTTTAATAGTTGGGGTTTACCTAGTTCTATAATCTGACGAAAGAATAATCGTTTTGAAGCCGACAAAGTGGGTCGAACCCCTCTTAACTTTGCGGCTTCATAACTCTGCTTCTAATAGAGCTACAGAACTCAAACTAATATCATTGTGTTCCATTCGGCAAATACTATACGTTAAATTTAAGTTTTTCAGGTTCGGTACTTTTAGATTTTGTGTTACAATAACTTTTCTTCTAATCGAGCTAGAAGCTTGGTTTTAACATTGATAGTTATGATTCATCAAGTTCTCTAATCTGACCAAAAAAAAAACAGTGTTGACCCAATAAAAAATATATTTGACTTTAGCTAGTAAACTGCTGGGATATTTAATCCTTTGTCGCTTGTACAAAGTTGTTCTAAGCAGTTTATTATTCTTAATTTTATTACAAAGGGTTTCAGACCATAGGATTTCACAGAAATTGAATCGAGACCACTTAAATTTGAATCCCCATGTCTCCTCTTCTAATTGAGAGAGATAATAAACACTGATTATTAGCATTTCTAAAGAATTACAAATTGGCACAGTTTTCAAAATGCTTTATTAGTACTTAATTTTTTTTACATTTGTTTTCAGTTCAATATCAATTCAATCTCATTGACATGTCGTTTTCTGTATTTTTGGGATAAAGCAATTTTTTTAATTTGGTATACATGTATATCATGTTGTTCCGATCGAATTTCCGTTTGTTGCGTATATACGATTTTTCCATCAAATAGACATTCCCGATAATCTTCGTGACTAAATTCATTTGTAACTCCATTAGCTGCTTTTTTGGGAATTGGAGCATCTATAGAATGCAATTTTGGATGTAACACAACAACCTCTTTGATTAGAACTTTTAATTCGTCTTTAAATTTTCCTGGAACCATTTTGTTTGATTCATTGTATAAATGGCATATAAACTGGCAGGCTCCTGTCAGACCTCTGTGGCAAGCAGCTGCTCGAGGGGGTATTTATTTATTTTTTTATTTATAATGCATGGTTTGTGGGGTAATTTGAGAAATCAAAGTAGTCTGAATTAAATTTCTCATATATGTCATCTGCCTGGATATCGACACAGAAGGAATCAGTATCGGTAAATAACAATTCTGCATTAAATTTTGGTTTCAGAAAATTGTAGAAGAAATTATACATGTGTAATTTACTCAACTCCAAAATCGTTACACCCATGTAATATGGTTTATCTAATATAATATTTTTCTTTTCATGTGGAGAATTACGAAATTTTCTGCAAGTTTAACACAAGAAACGTGCCTAGGATTTGTAATTAATTTTTTAAGCTTTTCTTCGGTATTCACAATGTGGCATTTTATTCTCTTTTTCTTATTTTCTAAACATTTGCCATATATAGCATTGTTCATCAGTTCGAAAAAGTCTTTTTCAAGATTATTTATGGCATTAATTCGTTTTGTTGTATCTATGTAAGGTTTCAGTCATGGTTTTTGATCAAATTCCAAGATTCTATGCACCTGTTTCACCCTCAGTCCCAGTTCCACATAGAGTTTAAGTAACCTGTAGTGAACGACATAATTTTGCTTGTCGAACAGATTTGGAATCAAGAATGACACATTACTATTAAAAAGTTTCAATTTTTCAGGAGCCAAAGGGAAATCATTGTGTAAATCGTGAAGATGTGCAGGATATTCTAGATCAACTTCGAAGAAATAACCCTTTTTGCTGTCGTCTGGAATATTAAACAGGTCAATATCATTTACCCATTTGAAATTACCAGTTGGAAGAGGTTGAGACATTGCCCAGCCACATAAATAGTTTGCATCAAAGTACATGATATAGTTTTGTGGTTTACTTCTCTCATATGGTTCTACTAAAGGATTGTTGGCCTGTGCAAATCTCTTAGACACCAAAGATATTCCTCCTCGCAGAGCTCTTTCTATGAAAAAAATACATATCATCTTTTATAAGTTCCAGCTCAATTTCTGTCATTTTTAAACAGGCAGCATAGGATAAGCCAGGAGAGCTAAAATAATGACAAGGATCGAGTTGGTAGTTATTCATACACGAATTTCTGTAGTTTTCAAATATATCTCCTAGCAGTAATACATCAGTGATCATGTACAGATCGTGATATTCCCCAAAGGTAGAAATAGAAAAGGCTTTCCACAAAATTTTAGCTCTTTCGTATTGTTCATTGTTCTGGAAATTCTCTTTGGATGGAAGTGACGTTTGCAAAAACTGAGCACTCTGTTGCAAGTACTCATATGGAAAACTTCCTTTGCTTTTGAAAAGTTCTTTCTGTGAGTCATTCAGATTATATTGTTTACACTTAGTTTTGACTTAGGATGTAGAAATTTTCCACATTTTTCGACAGTGAATCCAGTGAAGAGCTGAGGAACATGAATGAATCAATAAATTTAATTTGACCAAATTTAATACATATATATTTTTCTGTAGTTTGTGGAATACAAGAAATTTTCTTCTTATATTTAAATTTTCACAAATCTTTTACTATAAAGTGGCCATCAAATCCTTTGAGATTATGAAACAACACTGGTATTTCAAGTGAGAATTTGTATTGAAGATTACATTTGTTGTGAACAGCACCTCTGTATTTTCCAGTTAAGTGATCGTGGTCCCTTACTCTATCAGTTCCTAGCATTTTCCCACAAACCTTACAATATTTTGCTCCAGTAAAAATTTGCCAATCAAAATCAGTCATCTTAAATTTCTTTTCTTCAAATTATTGATTAAAGTTTCGGCTTCGATCATTTCATTCAAAAATTGTTCTGTTATATTTTTTCCTCTGTACATTCTGGTTTTGATCAGTTTACTTTCCGGTCCAACTATAATATATGCAAATCCTGACGGTACTAAATACTTAGTTCGCACCCTACATGGATTATTCTTAATTTTTCTACATTTCGAAAAGCATTCGAAGTCTGCATAAATCACTTATGGGTGGTTCAAACCGTTTTTAATTGCATGGAATTTCGTACTATTCGCTTCGGGAAACTTGATAGTTTGTAAAGTGAGTGCGTCTTTTAAAAGTAAAAGTTGTATGGGTTCCTTAACAGGATTCTGTGAAATATATAACGTATGCAAACCATCTTTCTTAGAATTGAAAACATTTATAGAAAGATTATTTAAAACCTCGAACTTCGGGATTTGATCGAGGTTTACTTGGTAAGTCAATGAAGATGTGTCTAAGGCGTTTTCAAATATTTTATATTTTTCCACACGTTGTGGATTGTCTTTAGCAGGATATAGAGCCGATAATATTGACCACAACAAACATTTGTTGTCGTAGTTTTTAACATTCACTATTCCTTTTGTAGATTTCAAATGTTCTGGTAAATTTACGAAAGCAGATGCTCCAACTGCATTATACTGAGACATTTGAATTTCCATAGAAATTATTTTGTCAAATACCCATCCACTTCCCTTTTGAATAAAATTTTCAAAGTCGTTATCAATTTTCTCATAAGCATTTTTTAGTAATTTATTCAGATAGGTAGGCAAACTGATTATTTCGTTACATGTCGAAATATGTGCACATATTTCTTTCTGTCCTTCAGGATCCGTTTGCATTTTAAATTTTATTTGTAATATGAATCCAACTTTTAGAGGCTGACTGAGTTTCTTGCGAATTATTTGTTTCCATTTATTGTTATTTTTCTCCAGAAAACTTTTTATGTCTTCTCTGACATTTATTTAATAAATTTTATATGTGCGAAAAGTTTTACCAAACGCACTGCTTTTATTTATATGATATTGATTCAGATGATGATTGTAATTGTCTTTTCTGTTAAAGCTGGAATTGCAAAATTCGCATTTTCCAAATGTGCGAGAAGTGCACGCAGTTTTCATATGACGGTTCATATTGGATTTGCGAATAAATACCCCACATTTGGTACATTGAATAGTTGCGCTCATCTTTGAGTTAGCAGTTTTACCCTCTTTATTATATACAGTAGCTAAAAATCATGGTCCGATAACGCAAAAAATTGAATTTTTTTTTGCATAATCGGAAGTTGAAATAGACATGACTGTAGTGTGGTCCAAGAATAAATTTCTAAACAATACCGATGTTATTGAACATAATCTTATGTTCCTTTTTCTCAATAATATCGTTTTTTAGCAAAATATCCAAAATATCGACAATTTCATTTACTACTTCTGTACTGGTGTTTCCAGCTCGTTTACTGGCAACCAAAATTGATAATTTTTCGCATGTGTCGTCGAAACTCTTGTATAGTTCAGAACCAAACTGTTGACTTTCTATTACTGTGAGCATCATTTTAATCGATTTTAAATATTTTCTAAAGTGCCTCAATGTGATTATCGATAATTCTATATTTCTCAGTAGTTCTACCATAGAGTAGTTTCTCGCCTGTAAACTCGGAAGTTTTAGTTTATATTGGTTTAATATGTCATCTTGCAAGTTGGAATCTGGATTATAAACGAACGTTTTTTCTGGCATTTCAGTGGGTTCTTCTGGCGTTAAAGTTTTCACTACATCTTGTACGTTTATCATGGTTTCTTCACGCACAGTTTCCAGACCTTTTAACCGTTCGACCACTGGCTTGTGAAATTCTTCGAGCGTTTCCTTAACTCGTTCCTCTCCCAAAATAATGTGTTCAATTTTCGATTTTGTAGTAGCTCGCGATTTCAAAATTTCGTCTATAATACTGTGTAATTGCTTAAGATCTTTCATCTTTATTCATATAAAATAAAGACATATACCCAGTGATGAAAGTCTGAAACAAGACCTCCAGGTACCTTTCTTCTTTCTTTTGGATCTGGATAGTGTCTAGCAAGTGAAACACTAATCTTGCTGCCCCTGTCAAATTTCTTGTTTACTGGAGTAACAGAAAAAAACTGCTGAAGTTGTGGTCTTACTACTTCAATGAATATTTGATCATCCAAGTTGATACTATAATTTATAGTAAAAGAGGGATTTGTTGTGCAGCAGATTACCTTGATTGTATATCCATTAGAAATGCATAGATGGTAATTATCTTTGAAAATAGGTGGCGTTAGTAGGTCGAATTTTGTGTTTATGTGTATAATTGGATGAGACTGAAATATGTCTTTTTTCACTTCTTTATCACCATAGGTAAGGCAAATTACTGTATTTTTTATCAACGTATTGTTTTGTAGCAGCATCATTGTATACAATTGGGGTGCCAACATTCGTAATTCGTTTTCCCATTTGCATCGCCATTGAAACTGCTCCCACTTGATGCAAAAAGTCCATTTTCATTTCTCAATAGAGCATTGGATGGGTTAGGATCTAATTTTGTCAAGCCATCAACGTAACCTTTTTTTGTCGCATTTCTGTTGTGCCTCGGTTCCCCTAGATTTCCTATCCTCTTATTGTTCGCATTAAAGACATCCTCGCCTGTTAATGCGACTTTTTCCAAATATCCCTTAGTTACAGCAACAGAATCCGACTCGGGATCGGCAATATCAAGGATTTGTTTTTTTTCTGCATTGAAACTATGCCCGTCGAATGCAATGCTTCGTGGAACGTAAGGCCCATCTTGATTTCTAACCAATGTATTCATTGGACTGATTTGAACAGTGGTCAAGTTGTCGACGTAGTGTTTCGTAGTGGCATTGGATGAATCGATCGGTTCTGAAAGATTTTTAATCCGTTTATTGCTTGCATCGTAATTATCATCGTCATTGCAAAGTGCTCTTTTTTCCAAATATCGTTTTGTAACTACTCCAGAATCTGCATCCTGTTCAATAACATTGATTATTTGTTTATTTCGCGCATCGTAGCGATTGTTCCGAAAAATTAAAGAAGCATTATTAACGTATTGAATGGTAGCGGCATCTCCATTTCCTATAGATCTGCCTATAATCGATATTGTTTTAGTATTTGCGCGATAATTTCCCGTGTGATTCAGTGTTATAGATTCTTGTTGCAGATATTGTTTTGTCGCAGAGTCCGAACCCTCTTCGGGATTGGCTACATTTCTCAATTTTTTTTATTACTCATGTCGTAGTCCCCATCGTGTGTCAATTTAAAACCGACACCTGGAATTCCCGCTGGTCCTCTTTCGGAACAGGTCTCAGGGCTGATGACGCCAAACTTTGTCAAGTAATTCATCTTTATTTACCAAAGTATTTTCTGTACTTGAGAGGCATGTGCTTGGTTTCTTTATCGATTAATAAGAAATCGTGTGGTTTTGAAAATGCATATGCATAAAACTGCATAAAAATATCTTTCCTGATTTCTGTTGCATGATCCATTTGTATCTGCAACATTTCTCTCTTGTTCTGCATATTAAAGAATATAAAATAATTACTCTGTAGTCGAATGTCTTTTGGAGTCGAAAAATAACTCTGTGTCAGGTAAATCAATGATACGTTCTTTTTCCTTCCTCTGACGAATAATTCTTCGATGAGTTTTTGATCTCTTTCCGTTACGAAATCGTCGAAAACAATTAAATTTTGCATGTCGGGATCCAGTTCGTTGACCTTGACGATATCTTCTTTACTGGCAGAGAAAGTTGCAATTGAGATTTTTTCGCCAAATATTTTCTCCAGAATTTCGTGCAAATCGTCGAATATTTCTTGCATAAACTATTTCGGCTCGGTTAACTCTTTGGCATATAAAAAGATTTTATTACAGTAGAGATGTTTAAATATTAAGTTCAACAAAAGGTTCGTCTTCCCTGAGCCCGATGGACCACAGATTAAAAGTCTAAAAGGCCAGAGAGGTGCTAATACGTTTCTGCTCAAGAATTTCTCATCTTCTTCAAAGTCAAATTTATGAATCTCCATTTGCTTTATTTAAAAAGATCATGTTCTTTGACCCAGGAATTAAATGTATTATCATAACCAACCATTTAACATAATACTCTTTTTTATTATTCTTCACTCTAATTTTCAGAATGGTTTCAACTTTATAAATGTCATCTTGCTTTTCGTATTTCACCATTTCTTGGGTGTAAAAACTACCAATGATTGGTTCTCCTTTTAGATCCTTGATTTTATAGGTTATGGGATCTGTATTAAGAACTTGAGCAATTTCAAAAATCTCTTCTGTAAAATTCGGCAGATAACCTTTTCAAAACGGTGTCTTGTACTTGGCGATTCTCACTCTGTCACCAATTTTAAATTTTGATGCTGTAATAGATTTAATTCTTTTACCAAACAGATTAAAATACACAATATCTTTGTTTTTCTGCAGGCTTGCCTCTTTTGGGGTCATTCTTATTGATCTGTGATAAGAAGTACTGTAATTCTTAACGAGTTTTGGTAGAACATCGATCCATTTTCTAGTGTTATTAGCAGTGAAATATTTCCACATTTTTGTCTTTAGAGTCCTATTAAATCGTTCCAAAATTTGAGCTTTAGTCTCATTTTCAGTGGCAAACCAATGGACACCTCGTTGATTAAACAATGCTTGAGTTTCTTTATTGATAAACTCAGTTCCCTTATCCGTTTGTAACTTGGATGGCTTACGTTGTTTAAAAATTTCTACAAATGCTTTGGTAATCTCGCTACCCGTGTTCTTTTTAATAGGTATTGCCCAGGCGAATTTGCTGAAAATGTCAATCACGGTTAAAATGTAATTCGTGTGGTTATTGTGAAATTTAAATTTTTGCATATCGATTAAATCACTCTGCCACTGGTCGTCTACATTCGAGACATAAACCCGTCTGGTTTGGAATTTTTTATAAATGGGTTTGTGTAACGTGTACACATCTTGTTGTTGGAGAAATCTTTTTACTTCTTTTTCCGTCAATCCAGTTTTGCGCATTAGATCTTTTATACCGGAAACTCCCTTTAATGGGTCATAGTGAACGGAAGAAAGCATCTTATTTCTTGTGTCCTAAACCGACCCGTTTCTTTGTTTTAATGATAGGTTTGATTATCGTTATTTGCAATTCTTTCTCCTAAAGTTGGATTCTGAATTTCATCCAAATCATTTAATAATTCTTGGTCGGCTTCGTGTCTCTTTTTAGTTTCTGCAGATTTGCTGTAAGAAATATCGTGCTTTTTGCAGGCTTTGTCCACACGGTTAATACCAGGATCTCCTCGCATTAACCTTTTCTCCAGTTTCGTAAAAGGTCCACAATACTGGTAACCTGGAATGTGCATTTCGGGTGGATTAAACTTTTCTTGAATCCAGCTTACTATATCTCCACCTTTTGCAAATTTTCCTTTCTGTTTCACAAATTTATACTTCATTTTTCCACACGTTCGACCTCTACCTCTCATCATTACTCTTTTATTCTTTGATGTGACTTATTCAACGTTATCCGTTAAAGTTTTCGTTTTACACTTTACACAATACATGCTTAATTTTTATATATAAAATATAAGTGCGTGATACTTATAAAAATAAAGTATAATGTATCACAGTTATCTAACTAGTTTAACGCCTGGACAAAAACAAAAATTGAAGAGTGCTTTTGTAAATAAGAATCCTATAACTTTAAGTATTGATCCACAAAAGAAAGGTAACGATACTTTGAAACTGACAAAGAGACAAGTCATTAAACTGAAAAAATGAAAAAATCTACAACGCCAGTTCGACTTCGTTTCAGTAAAACACTGCTAGGTGGATTTCTGCCGTTCTTAATACCTGCACTCGTAGAATTGGGAAAAGTAGCTGCAGTTGGAGCTGCGGGATATGCTGGTACTAAGCTTGCACAAAATGTTTTAGGAAAAGGGTTGGAAGAAAAAGGGTCCTGGAAAGCAAAGAGCAGCTGGCTTTATCTAAAAATAAAAGAAAGGGAAAAGGTTTGTACATTCCAGGAAAACAAATAGCTCAGGGATTAAAAAAAAGAGTCATTAAGAAACTTAGATATCGAAAATATAATGAAAAACGAAAAAGGATTCCGTGGTGTATACTTTATCGATTCTTTGCCAACAAAAATATTCAAAAACGAAATGGTATAGTGAACTTTGACGTTTCCTGTGGTTCAGGAACTCATTGGGTAGCTTATTTCAATGATGCAAAGTTACCTTAAGTCGAGTACTTTGATCCGTTCGGTTTATCGCCACCAGAGGAAATAAAACATTATTTATTTACATCTTTAAAGCCGATCATGTATAACTCTTCGCAATTCAAGCAAATTACTCTGTAAAATGCGGTTACTATTGCATCTATTACATTAAACGAAAGTTGGGTTGTTTTTTACCTCTGAGCGGCACTTTTTTGCACACCATGGGCTAAATGGCCAGGTCACATGGACCCCGAAGGCTCAGAGAAGGTTGGGGGAGGGGACCCACTGGAACAGCTGTTGGGAGACAGATGGTAGCCTCCCGTCAAGGCCATCCAGCGTGTTCTTTAACGAGCACAGGGTGTGGCTCTCCCGCACACGGGGCCACGGCTTAACGTCCCATCCGACGGACGGCGGCCTTTCCAAGCTCATCGGTGTCCCCTACTGACCGTGGGCAGGGCGGGGAATTTTGCGGAGATAAATCTCAACGCTGACCCAGATGGGACTCGAACCTGGGAACTACAGTAAACGAAAGAATAATAACATAAACCCATATGATGTATTGTATCAGTTTGAACAAATTCCTAACGATAGGAATGAATTGTTGGTAACAACCAGCATATAAGTACTATATAGTACTACACTATATTAATAAAGATGGTACTCATAACTATCAATTCCTCTAGTATTACGGCATACAACCCCGAAGATTTGGAAATTAATTATGAAATGCCGATCACACTCAATGGTGAATACGAGATAGCACTGATCGGGAGCAATATGTATACCACATATCCTGGTACAACATCAGTGGTAAATATAACAATAACACTCTGAAATACTTCAATGGAAGGTAATGGAATAAAATAACTTTCCCGAATAGAATGTACGATATAGACGGATTTAATGATGTTTTAAAAAATGTCTTTGGGGATCCTAGCTCTATAATACTAGAAAGCAACCTCCCCACATTAAGATTTGTTATCCGTTAGGCAAGAGGATATAAAATAGATTTTTCTGAAGGAAAGTTGCGAGAAATCCTAGGGTTCGAATCGAAAATTATCGATGCAGCAAAAAACGAAGGAAAGTTCCCACCAAACATAACGAGAGGGGTCGATCGCATTCTGATTAAATGTTCTATTTTCGAATCTTCCTATCTCAATAACCAGAAGAGCGACGTGTTGTACAGTTTCGTGCCTCAAACACCGCCTGGCAGTTTAATCGACACACATCCATTCTTCCCCATATATTTACCGCTGAATAAAACTGATTACATTTACAATGTTAGAATGAAAGTAACCGATCAGAACAATAAAGTAATTGACTTGAACAAGGAAAACGTGACTTATATGTTACACATCAGACCCAAATAAAGATGAAGATACTGAGAAAGCGAATTAAAATATTTTATAGAAATCCGTCGCCTATCGTTCGAAAAAACGAGAAAATATCCCCTAAGAGCAGAAATATTCTTAATCAGTTAATATACGGAAATGGCCTAAAAATCATAAAGTAAGTATAGGATGAACGTTGAAGCTACTTATTGGAATTTGTTCGAAGACCCAATAGACGATAATTCCACGACAAAATATGAGTGCTTAGAATATCGTGAAACCAATGTTAATGTTAAAAATCTAGAAATATACGAAATATTTACCAAAGATATGGACGTTTTTCTACATCCGCACAACAGTTATATACACGTCAGAGGCAAAATACTGAAATTAGATGGGTCTGATATCGGCGGCAATGATGTAGTTATGATGGTCAATAACGGGTACAGCATTTTTAAGAGAACTCAATATTATATAGAAAACAGAGAATTGGAAGATATTGAATTGCCTGGAGTGACGACCACGATTCACAATTTAATTGATTTTTACCGAAGACTTTTCACACAGTGCTGCCACAAGTATGATGTGGTTCAAAGATACCACAGACAGTTCGAAAATGAATAAGTATTTGTAGGACGGAGGCGAAGATAAACTGGACACGAATAATAAGATAAAGGATTTTGCACAAGCGTTGAAGAAAAATCCTGAATTCAATCAAGGATTCTCGGACAGATATGAAATAACAAAAAATAGTCAAAATGTAAGTTTATTCTTACCACTGAATCGGCTATTTGGATTCTGCCAAGACGTGGATAAAGTGTTTCGCGGTGTAAAACGTACCATAAAACTAGAAAAAAATGACGACAAAGACATTATTCAGAGAGTTGGGGCTACGTTGTATAAATCTGAAATATCTCACGTATCTTGGTTTATTCCAAAAGTGGAACCATCAGTACAAATACTTGAAAAACTAGAATCTCAGTTAGCAAGCGGCAATCCACATGAAATCTTTTGGGAATCGTGCAAACTGTACAAATCTGATACTCGAATTGACTCTCATGTCAGTTGGCGGGTTACTACAACTCAAAATAAACCCGTCCATCTTTATGTCGTCTTACAAAAGTCTAACCGATTAAATAATCAAACCAGAAACAATATGGTATTTGATCACATGTTACTAGAACGGATTCAAATCAGAGAGAATAACAGTTTCCCGAACAAGAATTCGAGTGCAACTTTGAACCCAACAGTTCAGATTATGCGCGAGTTTACAACAGCTTTTTAGCTGCAAAAAATATGGATATCGATTTGGGTACACAAGTCAGCTACCAAGATTTTATGAAACTGTATCCGATATTCCACTTCAATGTCATCAAATATGAATCACGTCTATATGAGTCATCAGCAACTGCTGACATCGAAATAAGATTTAAATTAAATAGACCACCAAATGAATTATACCACGTATATTGCGTAATTGTTTCAGAACGAAAAGCAACTTTACAACCACTAAAGGGAAAACTTTTAGTTGTTGGATAAAAAAAACTATTTTAAATACAATCATTTCGAAATCTACATCTATTTGCACGTTTTAAAAAATATGTATGTTCCCGAACCAGTATTTTTTCAGCTTCACTTTAATTCTGAGGTTCAGTGAATAAGAGATTTAGTTCAATGAAATTAAATCTCGAGCCCGTTGTTCCTTTTGAGAAGATCGATTTCCGTTTAGCACGATAACATAAAACTCTTCTCTCACTTTACAAACTTCATACATTCTCAAAATTATTCTAACCTACATCACTTTTCACTTCAAATTCTTTCTAATTGTTTAAAAAATTAACCTAAATCACATTTCACTTCCAAAAAGTTTATTTTTCATCCAGTACCCTCTCTTCATACATTCACAGATATTCAAAGTCTATCTTTTCATCAGAACCCCCAAAAACGTCATTTTACCTGTTGATTTCGTCATATGTTTCAAACAAATTTCTCAAAACTGTCTGACTTTGTCAAATTCTCCGATTTACCTGGCTTTTTACAACCGAATAATCCAGTGA
This sequence comes from Ryuthela nishihirai, assembly GCA_038380435.1. NCBI lineage: Eukaryota > Metazoa > Arthropoda > Arachnida > Araneae > Heptathelidae > Ryuthela > Ryuthela nishihirai. The sequence continues at coordinate 3,053,977 of JAWZYU010000025.1, forward strand.
AGTGTATGATAACTCAACAAACCACATCGTTTTTTATCTCTTTCATACCAACCTCATTTTTTCTGAAAATTAGTTAAACAAATTAGTTTAAATCCCGTCTGCCCAAAGAAACTTAATTTTTTTCACATGAAACACCCGTTTGTTTGTTTTTTCGATTTTCACACATATTTTCAGAAAAAAACACAAGAAACACCGATTTACATGGCTTTTACAACCGAATAATCCAGTAAGTGTACGGTAACTCAACAAAACACATAATTTTTTATCTCATACACACACACCTCATTTCAGCCTAATTCATTTAAACTAATTCACAAATTAATTTAAACCTCATCTTTAAAAAAAACTTAGGGGTGATTTTAACATGTGAAAAACTAATTTAAGTTTTTTCCTAATTTTCACACATATTTTCACAAAAACCACATACTTTTTCCCTCGTCCTCCCCCCATAACTTTTCCCATGGATTTTCATAGAATTCTCGAGCCTCTTTTGCTATGCCAGAACTCTCCTTTATGCTACTACTTGCGTAATTTTCAATCATATCACCAGACGGAATTGTCTCGTGCCTGGAGATAATAAAAGCCTCGAATCAATCTCGTGAGGAGAGAGGATAACGATTATTCGGTTTCCACCTTGTTTACCACTTGCAATTGCGATCAATAACTTCGAAGGGCAATCGTTTCGACCGATTGCTGTTTTGATACGACGGAGCGACTGAAGGCATTGCTCAAAGAATATTGGAGTCACAGTTTCGTATTTTTTTCACAAATCAAGAAATAATTTCAGAAAAAAGTGATCAATGTAATCTGTTGCAGATTTTTTGTACTGAATACAGTATATAGATGAAACTTCTTTATTAACGAAAAAATAGAAAATACTAAATAAAACTGAAACTTCATTATTCCTTTACAATTTTTTTTTCACAATTGCATATCTGAATCATAGAGAGTCACGAGATTTTAGCTGCTTGTTAAAACCACATATCATCTGGAGGTATATATGTACAGTCGCTCAAAAAAAGTATCCGAACAATATGGTTGATTACAGAATTCAGAAAAAATATCTGGCAACGATTTTTTTTAGAAATTAGTGATCTGGCAACCTTCGTGTGTGTACATGATCACTAATTTCTAAAAAAATCGTTGCCAGATATTTTTTCTGAATTCTGTAATCAACCATAGTGTTCGGATATTTTTTGAGCGACTGTACCTAAAGTGCAGCGAACGATAAAATATGAAAATCCACACAGCACGAGATCAGTATTTCCAAAACAGGTGATATATGATAAAAACACGCGAGTTATATATATGTCATAAATATATACACTATATTATTAAAAAATTTGGGCCACTTTCATGTTAGTTAAATGGGAATTCAAGTTCAAAGCGTCCTCCTAACTTTGAAAACAATATTATTACCGAAAAATTATCATTGGGAATAAAATGAAGATCTTTCGCAAATCTCTCTAAATTTCGATTTTCAATAATATTCGTTTGCTATTTATTTAATTATTGAGGTCGAAACACCTAACGCTGTTACGTTCGCCTTTAACTTTTTTTTTGTTCAATATTGGCAGAAACTGAAGAATCTTGACAGAAATTGCTAAAATTACATTTCAGTAAATGATTTAAGTTTTAGTTGACTTTTCAATGAATTAAATTCTTAAACATTTGAGTTTCAACAACTCTTTAAATACCATTAAACGAACATTGTTAAAAAAATCGATATTTGGAAAATTTCGAGAACTTTATCGCCAATGACCTTTTCCTGCAAAAAGCTTATATTCAAGGTTAGGAGAGTTTTTGAACGATGGGGCTTTTCCACAATTTTCATTAATGAGAATATTCCCTACCATGATTGGTTGACGGTGATGGTCCTTCATTACTGTACTTGAATAATTTGTCATCTTAACAAGAAAGCAGATTTAATTTTTCCGCTCAAGATATTTCCTATTATGTTTATAAGCGGAAAGATTCATCGTAATTATTGAAAGATAAATATTCATCTTTTTTAATGATCAGCTGAAAGAAGCTATGCATCTAACAGCGCATTCGATTTTCAAGCTAAAAAAAGATCACTTTTGAAAGGATTTCAGTTTCTAAAAGAAATGGCGAGAAAAAAAGAATTTTTCACTTTAACGAATTTCTTTTCCAGGAGAAGAATTTATTGTCTTATCAAGAAGTCTTGAGAATGAAGATTTAGGAAGAAAAGGTTGGGTTGTTTTACCTCTGAGCGGCACTTTTTTGCACACCATGGGCTAAATGGCCAGGTCACATGGGTCCCAAAGGCTCAGAGAAAGTTGGGGGAGGGGACCAACTGGAACAGCTGTTGGGAGACAGATGGTAGCCTCCTGTCAAGGCCATCCAGCGTGTTCTTTAACGTGCACAGGGTATGGCTCTCCCGCACACGGGGCCTCGGCTTAACGTCGCATCCGAAAGACGGCGGCCTTTACCAAGCCCATCGGTGTCCCCTACTGACCGTGGGCAGGACGGGAAATTTGCAAAGATAAATTTCAACGCTGACCCGGCTGGGACTCGAACCTGGGAACCACAGATTACGAGCCTGGCGCGCTACCGACTGAGTCACTCCCGCCCCAGGGAGACAAGGAGAAGCACAATTAGTAAGAGTTTATCACCCTAGCTGGAAAAGCGATGGAGACAACCTCAGCTGACATGTCAGTTTTGAAATTGAAACTAGAAGGACACACATCGCCTCTGGAGTATATGAGAAACTCGTTTCCAAAGAGAAAGAAATTTTTCTTTTACTTACTTTTTGAATTCTTTAAAAGTTTTAATTTGAGCTAGCGGATGACGGGGGGAAATGCAAATGGTACTTCATTAGCAATTAAACAACATAAAAGTATTCGTCTTTTAATTCTTAAATCTACAAAGTTGCATTTCTTTGAGAAAAGTGGGTAGATTATTGCTCTTAGTGGAATATCTCTTAAAAACTACCACTGGTTTTTCAAATTTCTATTAATACATATTATTTGTAAAAATAATAGTTCTGCGTTTTATCATTTTTAGTAATCTGTAAGGATATATATATTAAAACTACTAATTTTTTTAAAAATGCGAATTACATATAATATTTCATTAGTACCAATCAAATTAAAAAAAGAGTTTTCTAATTATCATTTTCCTTGTTTCCAATGGAAACTCCATGACATTCACATTCCAACACCAAAATTTCATGTTTCTTTCATTAATATATCGTTGCAATATTAGCTTGAGAATTTCATTCTTTTTCACCGTTAGAGGGCGCAATTATAGTGTTCGAAAGATTCCGAAAGTGCGAATCATAATATTTTATCAATTCCTATCTAACCCTAAAAAGAATTTTTCATTTATATCTCTAAATACAAACAATTATCTGCTAAAACAAAAAAAGTTTCCCCCCCACTCATGTCTAAGAGGTCAATTCATTGGAAACATCACGGCGCTCGCATTCCACCACCAAAATTTAAAAACATCATTTGCGATATTTCTTCCAAATTTTGGAATTTGAAAATTTTTCCACCGTTAGAGAGCGCAATTATAGTTTTCGGCATTTTTTAAAAAGTATGAATCATAATATTTTATTAATTCCTATGTAACCCAGAAATAATTTTTTACTTATCTCTAAAAACAAACAATTATCTGCTGAAACAAGAAAGGTGTATTTCCCACCCCCTCTGGGTCTAAGGGGTCAACTCATTGTTGGAAATTCGTGACCTTCCCATTCTACCACCAAAATTAAGCATAAATATATCGTTTGCAATATTCGTTTGAAATTTTGGAATTTTCCCCTTTTCCACTACTGTTCATGTTGATTTCCTGCTGAGGTCCTGCCATCTTCTCAGACCTTCTACTATGGCATATAAACTGACAGGCTCCTGTCAGACCTCAGTGGCAAGCAGCTGCTTGAGGGGGTATTTTTTTATTTTTACAAGGCGTAATTATAGCTTTAGGGTGATTCGGAAAGGGCGTATGGTAATATTTCAGCAATACCTATCTAACACAAAAAGAATTTTCAATTTATCTCTGTAAACAAAAAACTTCGATGTCTACAGACAGACAGACGACAAAGCGAAACCATTATCTCGTTTGCTTTGAAAACGAGATAAAAAGAAACACGACCTGTCGTCTTGAGAATTTCGATAAAGAAGTCTTCTCGACGAAATATTTCATTCAACGAGTGAGCTATAAAGCAAGCACACTATTGATGCAATAAAAAAAGCACTTTCATCTCCTTCCTCCAACACTCGGGTTTCACCAATGAAGCCGCCGGATCGTGCACGTGACGTCCAGCAGGCGTCACGTTCTCAGTGCGAGCGTGATTCGACTGCATCTTCTGACAACACGTCTCCGCTCGAGCAAAAGACGAGGCGCCAAGCTCATCCCCGTAATCAGTCACGGGACAAACAATACGGGACGGATCACACGATAGGAGAGGGACGCGAAACGTTTCTCCTCTCCACTCGCCACGTGAGCACGTGGAGCTGACGTCTCTGAAGCTCCTGAAATATCGTCGCCCTACTAATTGTTATCGATTGTCGATTTGAGGGCAGCCGCTCCTCGTTGGAAAAAGCAACACGCGGCCAGAGGAAATGACGGGCTCGCTGGCCTCCCGTAGGACGTGTCGACTAATGAGACTAAATATGCCGCAAAGATAGAGGCGAAGTTTCCTGACTGGAAAGGTTTCAAAAGCGAAAGTGGGGTGCACCACTGTAAAGCTAGCCGGAAGCAGTGGCAGAGAGAATGCGATAAATCTCAGCATTCGATGCATCACCACCGTCCGCACATTAATGCGATGATCCCATCGTTTACTTCGTGGTTGTTCCCCTACTAGCACGTGATGATAAAGCTGCATCTTCTTTCCAATTGGATTCCTCGTTCGGCTGATGCAAGGACTTTCGATGCCTTTCATTCGGGCACTTTCCTTTCCACGAGATCCTCCGGCGTTTGATGTTTGTCGTTCCGACACCCGTCACCAGGGGAATATTCAGATCAAATGCCATTAACGTGAGTGCAGCATCCACTCTCCATCTCTTCCTCTCTCGTGAGTGCAACATCAACTCTCTTCTCAATTAGAAATTCCATCTAAGATGAATTCCTTTTAAAAGACAGGACTTTCCATACAAATGAACTACAGCGATTTAAATGAAGTAAGTTATTAAAGAGTTTTATAGGTACTATATAAAAATTATGTTCAGATGGTTTCAAACCGGTTACGAGCAGATCTGAAAATTCTTTTCTCTTCATTGCCCAAAATACCCGTTTTCTGATGCTCAACCGAGTTCATCAACATTGGAATGATGAGAATAAATCGCATGATGACAGAAAACCTACGAAGGGGGAATTGGCTCAATTGGTTGGACGTCAGGCTCGTAATCTGTAGTTACCAAGTTTAACCTCTGAGGGGTACTTTATTGCACACAATGGGCTAAATGAGCAGGTCACAAGGATCCCGAAGGATCAGAGATGGTTAGGGGAACACTGAAACAGCTGTTGGGAGACGGTAGCCTCCCGTCAAGGGCATCAACCATGTTTTTTAACTTGCACAGAGTATTGATCTCCTGCATACGGCGACCCTGTTTTACTTCCCATCAGACAGACGGTGGCCGTTTCAAGCCCAACGGTGTCCCCTACTGACCGAGGGCAGGATGGGAATTTAGTAGGGATAAATTTCAAAGGGGACTCGAACCTGGGAACCGCAAATTATGAGCCCGGTGAGCTGCCGACTGAGCCAACACCGGCCTCTAGCTCTACAGGTGCGGTCACAACCGATGGACTTCCGACGCAATGTTCTTTCATGATGGCAGGGAGCGAGAAAGAGGGAGCAAAAACTCAGTGCGTGCAATATGATACCAGAAATCGATATTTGAAAAGAATCTTTTAAGGGGTGGAAACATGGCTTTCAGTTGCAGCTCAAGGTCAAAGAGGGAGTACTGCTACAACACCCCCTAAAAGTAAAAAGCACAGGTTGTAACACAAGAGCCAAGAAAAGGATTCTGATGCATCTCAAGCTCCAAGAGGAAGAAGAAGATTCCCTATGGATCTCACGGTTTGAGAGGAAGAAGATTCTGATACATCAGAGGCTCTAAGAAGATTCTCACTCATTTCAAATATTTCAAGAGAAAGTTTCAGTTGCACGAGAGTGTTCGAGTAAATAAAATCCTATCCCAACATAGAAGAATATTCTACTGCAACATAAAATCCAAATGGAAAATTCTACTACTGAATCTTCGAGTTGAAATGGATCCTGTTTCAACACAAAAATCTAAGAGGAAGACGATATTGCCCCAGCTCCATCCTGTTTCAACACAAAAATCTAAGAGGAAGACGATATTGCCCCAGCTCCAAGGGTAAGAAGATTCTGCTGCAGCAGAAGTTTCAAAAGCAAGGTCCTTTTTCAACACAAACATTAAGTGGGGAGATATTCTCACTTCAATACAAACTCCGTAAAGAAAAGATTCTGCTTTAGCAGAAATTCTAATCCATTAGTATTTAGAAACAAAAGTTTCACTCAGATAAAAACAACACCTTTCTCAAGTGACTTACTTGGGAGAATAATTTGTACATCTGTCACCCCGATGAAACTTTTTGCTCTTTGCAGTACTTGTTTCAAATGGAAACTGAAAGCTCTTGACAGAAGTTTCTGTTCTCTTTCTTGTGAACAGTGGTAATGTTTTTAATTTTCGAATGGCTTTAATATTGTTAGCGAACGTTGCCACATTACCCACACGAGGAAGAGCCATTAATGCAATGAAAAAGAAACAGCTGCCATACAATTCCATGGCTATTCAGCTGTACGCTATTCCCTGGACGTTTCGCCTGCGTTGAGTCAAGTAAGTAAACACATTAAACGAAATAGGGAATGAAAAAACAGGAGAGGTAAAAGCCATCAAATCGAGAGGACATCGAATGAGGAGGAGACAGCAAAAGAAAATCAGAAACAAAACTCTCCTTGTTATTGGAACTTCGTTTCAAGAACAGAGCTTGTAGCTCGTTATAAATAAGGTTTCATTCTCTCCTTTAGATGTTTCGGGTTGCTTTACCTCTGAGGGGCACTTTTTGCACACAATGGGTTAAATGGCCAGCTCACAAGGACCCCAAGGGCTCAGAGAATGTTGGGGGAAGGAAAACAACTGTTAGGAGACAGATGGAAATTTTCCGTCAGGGACATCCAGTATGTCCTTTACCGTGCACGTGTCGCCATGGCTTAATGTCCCATCCCACGGACGGCGGCTTTTCCAAAACCATCGGTGTCCTCTTTTTAACCGTGGGTAAGGTGGGGGATTGAACGAGATCAATCCGGACTCTTGCACAGTTGAGACTCGAACCTGGGAATTAATCCATAATCTTTAATCCACCAGCCTTGTCTTAAAAGAGATCCTTCTGTTCATTGAATTCAGCCTTGTCTAAAATGGGTTGTTTTACCTCTGAGCGGCACTTTTTTGCACACATGGGCTAAATGGCCAGGTCACATGGACCCCGAAGACTCAAAGAAGGTTGAGGGAGGGGACCCACTGGAACAACTGTTGGGAGACAGATGGTAGCCTCTCGTCAAGGCCATCCAGCGTGTTCTTTAACGTGCACAGGGTATGGCTCTCCCTCACACGGGGCCACAGCTTTACGTCCCATCCGACGGACGGCGGCTTTTCCAAGTCCAACGGTTTCCCCTATTGACCGTGGGCAGGGCGGGAAGTTTTGGGGAGATAAATCTCAACGCTGATCCAATTGGGACTCGAACCTGGGAACTGCAGATTACGAGCCTGGCGCGCTACCGACTGAGCTACCCTCGCCTCTATGTCTAAAATGGAATTCTTTCCTTTAATTCATCCTGCCTTGTCTTAGAAGTGATCCTTTTATTCATTGAATTGAGCCTTGTCTTCATCACGGAAGATGATCGGCATCTCTTTATCTTCTTGATGGTTGTGAATTAATCATCGAAGGCGAGATGTTTTCTAATCTGAAGATTTGGGACCATTGGCAACTGAATCGTCTGCCTCAGTAATGAAAAAAAAACAATACTGCTCAAAAACATTCTTGTATGTAAATGAACAGGTAAAGACAAAGCGAAAATGTTATTTAAAAACTTTGCCCTCTTTCAAAACTTTCAACTCACCTTCAGCACCAACATATTCATTACGACCTCCAAATATATTCGAAAGTAAAGACCTCAGCGGAAGTGGAATGGTGCCAAACCCACTTCCGTTGAGTGCTTCCACGAGCTGAAACATCGGTCTCTTCAGAAGGTAATGCAAAAACAATGACTTTGGCTACGGTCACACAGGAAACGGCCCGAGAGGCTTAGGCCTTTACTAAGAAGGGAAAACCTTTGGGCGTCTTAAAATAAAACCACGACTAACAACGGAGGTGGCCTCAAAGCAAACTGAAGCGTGTCGTGCAACACGCTTCATTTTAATGTGAGATTACTTCGGCTGATGTAAAATGAATTTGCTTTAAAACGGTCAAAGTCTGGAAAGGTTCAAAACGCCAAACAGTTTCCTGTGTGTCCATTGTCTTTCGATAGAGCTGGAGGCTTCGTGACTCGAACGTTGAAATGTTTCTTTCGTTGTTTCTTCTCGTGGAGGGGAAGAAGGCGGGGGGGGGCACAATCCTCCAGACAGGTTAATGATTCGCTTGCCCTCGAAACAACAACAACCGGCCGATGTTGTTTATGACCGTGGGACAACAGAGTCGTCACGTCTGCCAACTCCACCAATCCTCTGTGTTGCTCGTCCAATGTAAATGTTTTGCGCACTCAGCAGTCATTCTCTGGACATCAAAGTTTCACACATCACGTGAGTCGAGCCCTTATTAGAGCTTTGCTAATCACTAAAATTATCACAACGCCACAAATTTACACAGTAATTGAAAGTGGGCGGAGATGAACGATATAAGGTATTACCAGGAACTTGTGTTATTGGGTAGGATATTTATTTTTGCATCATAAATTATTTAATTAGACTAATAAATTTAATCATTTGATGTATGCATAATTAAAGAGAACAAAAAGTGTAAGAGAGAATTATGTAATTTTAGTATTTTGCAAGTACAGAAATTAAATGCTTTAAGTGTCGTGGAAATTTATAGGACACCTACCTTAACTACTTTTGGGGCTAGTTTGTAGTCCTAAAATAAACTTCCTTCTCGAAATGAGAAATTTGCTATAAACGAAATGATTTATTGAAATAAACATTTGAAATCAGCATTATTAAATACAAAAGAAAACGTGTTGATAGACAAAAAAAAATATTTCTTCATCGCTTTTCCTTCTTTAATTGATTTCATTAGAGTTCCTCCTAATCTATGGGGTCAAAAAATATAGAAATAATCATCTTTTGGATTTTGATAAGAATCCGATTTTGAGTGGGCTCCAAAGAAGCCCTTTCCTCGTGGCATTTTGCCACCTTATTGTTACGTCACTGGCTTTTTAGGGTTCTGAAACACATGCCACAAAACTGGAAAATGTAAATTTAGAAGTTTTGTTATGTATAAAAAGTTATCTAAACTTTCCTGTTAATATTAAAAATTTATGAAATTAATGCTTATTTGGCATGTAAACTATACAATATCCCTTCACTACATAAAAAGTTTGTTTAGTACTAACGAATTTGTTAAGACTGTGAAGTTGGGTCAGGTTGGGTTGATTTACCTCTGAGAGGCACTGTTTGGCTCACAGTCGGCTAAATGGCCAGGTCACAAGGACCCAGAGGGCTCAGAGAAGTTGGGGGAGGGAAATCACTGGACAGCTGTTAGGAGACAGATGGTAGTTTCCCGTCAAGTCCATCCATCGTGTTCTTTAACGTGCACAGGGTGTGGCTGTCCTGCACAAGGGACCACGGTTTAACATCAGATCCAACGGATGCCTTTCCAAGCATATCGGTGTCCCCTTTCTCCCCGGGGGCAGAATGGGACTTAGCGGAGAAAATCCTCAATGCAGGTGAAGTTGGAACTCGAACCTGGGAACATCAAGTCACGACTGAGCGGACTCTACGGATACTGTCTCTACGGACTGAGCCAACCGCCGTTTCTCCTCTTAGATAGCAAATTCAAAAAAAAAAAATTGTTTTCAACAGGGGGGAGCAAATAAAAGATTTGAGAATCATAGAAATGGCGTGCGCTAATAAAACATGAGATTGAGTTTGAAATGGAAGCTTTAAAGTATCTCTGTCTAACCTTAAATTCGGAGCAACCTTCACACACTTTCAGATTCCCTTTGGAGAGTGTTAAAATCTGTGACGCAGTTGCTAAGTTACGAGCGGATCTTCAAACTTTCAAAAATTAATGAGAGTCGTTCTGATGGCAGAAAGATTAACGCGCCTAGCTCTATTGCAAAGGGACCGGGTTCGAGCCTTGAAAAAAGCACAACAGTCTCTTGTGTTGTCTTGCTGCCCAAGTGTCATTTGCTTCAGACTTTAGGGGCGGGGGTGGCCGACTCGGTAGCGCGCCAGGCCCGTAATCTGTAGTTCCCACGTTCTAGTCTCAGCTGGGTCAGCGTTGAGATTTATCTCTGTAAAAATTCCCCGCCTGCCCACGGTCATTAGGGGACACGATGGGCTTGGTAAAGGCCGCCGTCTGTCGGATGGGATGTTAAGCCGTGGCCCAGTGTATGGGAGAGCCATACCATGTGCACGTTAAAGAACACGCTGGATGGCCTTGACGGGAGGCTGCCATCTGTCTCCCAACAGCTGTTCCAGTGGGTCTACACCCCCAACCTTCTCTGAGCCTTCGGGGTCCTTGTGACCTGGCCATTTAGCCAATGGTGTGCAAAAAAGTGCTGCTCAGAGGTAAAACAACCGACAACCAACCAACTTCAGACTTTCTCCATTGCCATCGCATTTTCAGATCCCTGAGGTTAGCAGATAAATGAAAGAGTTATTTCTCTTTTCAAGACCCTGATACACGGATTGCTAAAAGCATGGGCAGTAAGTAATCACTCGCTCTAATGAATAACCATCATCACAATTTCTGAAACATGGCTCTAATTACTACACAAAAGTCTGAAGGTAAATTTAATTCTTTTCGCAATGGGAAAGAGCCCCTAGTTCATTTCCTCCTAAATGTCACAGATCCATTCGTTATACAAAAATGTAACCTAAATTCATTGACCACTTAGGTTAGATAAAATAAATAATAAATACCCCCTCAAGCAGCTGCTTGCCACAGAGGTCTGACAGGAGCCTGTCAGTTTATATGCCATAGTAGAAGGTCTGAGAGGATGGCAGGACCTCAGCAGAAAATGAGAAACTTCTACGTGAAAAATTTATAAGCAATTTATTAATGCCATAAATCTGATATTTAGATGGTAAAGGTGCAAAAGTCATTTGAATCTGGCAATAACGATTCGTCTCATCTTCAAAGAGGAAAAATTAACCCTAGTTGCTTTCTGAAACATTTAATATTCACCACAAGCTATTAGATTTCCTAGTTTATTTCAGAGTCTTAAACTTGTGGAAAGAAGCTTTTAATACGTCTAAGGACCTGAAAGATAAGGGCATCGGTTGGGCTCAGTCGGTAGCGCGTCAGTTCTCGTAATCTGCAGTTCCCAAGTTCGACTCCTCCCAACTTTGAGATTAATCTCCTGAATATCCCTGCCCCGCTCTCGGTCAGTAGGGGCGTGGGTGGCTCAGTCGGTAGCGCGCCAGGCTCGTAGTCTGCAGTTCCTAGGTTCCAGTCCCGCCTGTGTCCGTGGTTCCGTGTGCTGGAGAGCCATACCCTGTGCACGTTAAAGAACACGTTGGATGGCGTTGACGGGAGGCTACCATTTGTCTCTCAACAGCTGTTCCAGTGGGTTCCTTCCCCCAACTTTCTCTGAGGCTTCGGGGTCCTTGTGACCTGGCCATTTAGCCCATGGTGTGCAAAAAAGTGCTGCTCAGAGGTAAAACAACCCAACCCAAACTCGGTCAGTAGGGTTCACTGATGGGCTTGGAAAGGCCGCCGTCCTTTGGATGTAACGTAAAGTCGTGATCCGTGTGCGGAAGAGGCATACTCCGTGCGCATTAAATGATGTTAATCTTTTAATGTGCAAGGGATAGGGTCTCCTAACCTTTTCCTCACCGAGCTCTGGGTCCTTTTTGTTCTTGTGACTTATCCATTATGCACAACAAAAAATCCTCCCAGATCTAAAAGCAAACCAACCCTTTGTGAAAAAAACTCTTCCTAACCCCTTCGATTGCGTTCCTAAAGAACCCGAGTTCTCTATTGTGTTATCCCATCCGATCTCTAAACCTCCCTCCATCTGACCCCATTGGCCGCATGCATCGCTGAGATTCCTCTGGGAAGGCGTCTCCCTCTTTCCATTCGTAGAGCTAAAGCATTTTCCTAGGTGCTGTGACAAAGAGGAATGAATAGAGGCCTCGCCAACAGCAGCTCCGTTAACGAAGGGCGTCACCTTCTTTATAGAGCCACTCGGCGGGGTTGCAACAGGTGGCTTTGGCTGGCAGCCATCAGTTCACGAGGAACACTACGGGTGAAAAAACTAAAAGAGGGGAAAGAAACTGAGGCCTTAACTCGAGTTTCAGGGGGAAACAAATCTAATATCGTTAAGAGTTTTCGAAAGGGAAGGTCGCGGTGGTTCAGTGAATAGCGCGCCAGGCTCGAGTCCCGATTGTGACAGCATTGAGATTCATTTCCGCAAACACCGTTCTGCCTTCAGTAGGGATCAGTAGAGGATTTGGGTTGTTTTAGCTCTGAGCGGCACTTTTTTGCACACCATGGGCTAAATGGCCAGGTCACAAGGACCCCGAAGGCTTAGAGAAGGTTGGGGGAGGGGACCTACTGGAACAGCTGTTGGGAGACAGATGGTAGCCTCCCGTCAAGGCTATCCAGTGTGTTCTTTAACGTGCACAGGGTATGGCTCTCAAGGTATGGCTCTCTCTCGCACACAACGCCACGGCTTAACGTCCCATCTGAAGGTGGGCGGCCTTTCCAAGCCCATCGGTGTCCCCTACTGACCGTGGGCAGGTCAGGATATGAGTTGCAGAGATAAGTCTCAACGCTGACCAGCTGGGACTCGAACCTGCGAACTGCAGATTACGAGCCTGGCGCGCTACCGACTGAGCCTCCCCCGCCCCGGATCAGTAGGGGATACCGATGGGCTTGGAAAGGCCGCCGTCCGTCGGATGGGACGTAAGCCGTTGCAGGCTTACCAATGCACGTTGAAGCAGCAATGCACGTTGCAGTTATACCAATGCACGTTGAAGAACTGCTGAATGTCCTTGATGGAAAGTTACCATCTGTCTCCTAATAGCTGTTCCAGTAGGTTCCCTTACCTGAATATTCTCTGAGCCCTTGGAGTGCTTGTGACCTTGCCATTTAATACAATCTGTGCCATTCAGAGGTAAAACAACTCCCCAGAAAACCTTCATTTCTTTGGTCTCTTTCCTTCGTCTCTTTCCTGTTCCATTCTCTACTCCCGAAATTTAAATATGACCGTCCCGGCAGCCGAGTGGTTAGCGCTCTTGAGTGCTGATCAAAGGGACCGAATTTCCAGCTGGGATAAAATGGATGTTTTCTTTCCTGTGTTGCTCGTACTGATAAGGTCTCGGCTCGATCTCAGATCGTATACATGGTTTAATATACTGACAGGATCCTTGTTAGGTCTCTACGGTTGGGAAGCATTTGCATGAAAGGTAATTTTTTTTATCCTTTTTGTAGCAAAATTTGAACTATCGGTTAAAAAAAATCCAGTCAACTTCGTTTAACGACTAAGAAGAGGGATATTCAAGTTCTGTGACTCTCGAGAATTCCAATCTGGAAAACCTCAGATTGCGATAACGACACGCTTCAGCAGTGTCGGATAGGTTGCGTCCAAGGGTGTCCCAAAAATTGAAGAAAAAAGAACAACACTGAAAAAAAGGGAACTTTAATGCTTTTAAAATTCTTTTGATTATTATTTTCTATGAAATGTTGAGTTTGATATGCGTTTTTGCTTGAATGAAATGAATTTTAGAGATAGTGCGTCACATTCTTATTCTTTCGCTGTTGAGTTGAACGAGCTAAATGCAAAACAAGGGATGCACCAAACGTTCCTTATTACCCATCTTCCTTGTTGCTTTTCGCTCGACATTTCTCATTTTGTGGATTTGTCACAACAGATGTTTTACCATATCTTTAGAACGCGACGGACAAACGTAATGATTTATGTGTCAAACGAAAGCTTATGACGCGGGGAGGGTCAGAGGATATGAAAAAGATTGACCCCCGTGCTTTCTTCTCCCCTAAAAATGAGAAATGTGAAAACGATTGTTCCCGCTGTATCTTCGGGCGAGGGCAGAACTTAACAAACTGTGTATCAAATGAAAGCTTGTGACGTAGGGAATGTTGTGGGTAATAAAAATACACCTTCCCTTGATTTATTCATCTCCTAAAAAGGGAAAATATGAAAGTCGTCTTTCTACTACGTCTTTCGAATGCGAGAAGCCTACATTTACGAGTTAGGTGTCAAATAAGAGCTTTTATGGGACTATCGTAGACTATTTCGAATTATGAAATAGTCTTGACAAAATAGTCTTTTTCAATTAAGTGCGCTGCGAGACTTACGAGGTCCATTTCTTTTTAATTTTCCTCTGAAATTCCGGAATGCTGGTATACAAAGCAATACATGAGTCAGGGGTTAGTTCCTATCCCATGAGAGATGTTCCAAATATTTCTCAATAGAATTCTGATGCACGTGAGGAGTCTTCTAGTTTTTCCGTTTCAAACTGTTAACAATGAAGGTTAAATGTCTTGGTGAGTTGGAGATAAACGAGTGTGTCGTCTTCAGATTTTTCTCTCTTTCAATGAATGGATATTGAAATTGGATAGCCTTTTTTCGTACGTAAGATTGAAGTAGCAGACTGCTAATGCATATTCAAATATTGATACAGCATATGTCATGACAGCCTAGATGAGTTTACCGACAACAGAAGATGTGGAATTTAGGATATTGTTGGTTACGATCAGGTGTATCCTGGTATTATTGGAATAATATTCAAATCCTTTTAAAACAGCCTATGATTATTTCGATTAACTTTTCAGTCAATATTTAAGGAATTAAATTCCTTTGTTTTTAGTTTTTAAAAGCTTGATTCAAAATCTAATATCACACTCTCATCACTCAAATGTTACCTATTCACAATGTTCCGTGTACTCTGTGATCATTCATTAAGTTTCCGTTGATTCTCTATTTTTAAACATTCCGTGAGTGAAAAGAAACGAGAGTCCTGGAATAGAAGGGGGCGGGGGCGGGGGCGGGGGTGGCTCAGTCGGTAGCGCGCCAGGCTCGTAATCTGTAGTTCCCAGGTTCGAGTCCCAGCTGTGTCAGCGTTGAGATTTATCTGCAAAACTCCCCGCCCTGCCCACGGTCAGTAGGGGACACCGATGGGCTGGGAAAGGCCGTCGTCCGTCGGATGGGACGTTAAGCCGTGGATCCGTGTGTGGGAGAACATATCCTATGCACGTTAAAGAACACGCTGGATGGCCTCGAATGGAGGCTACCATCTGTCTCTCAGCAGCTGTTCCAGTGGGTCCCCTTCCCCAACCTTCTCTGAGCCTCCGGGATCCTTGTGACCTGGCCATTTAGCCATTGTGTATAAAAAGTGTCGATCAGAGGCAAAACAACCAACCAACCTGGAATAGAACCTTCTACTGTGATGAACACAAAATTTATATATGTGTTTTGTGAGGACCATGATGAGTGTTTATGTGCAAAGTTTGAGGTCGATAGGATTAAAAGTGGATGATGTACAGAGCGTTTCAGAGTTAATGATCAAAAGAGAGACCGAGCAGTTTTAGTGGCTTGATTATTATTTAGGAAATAGTAATAAACAACTGACGAATTAATGTTTCAAGTGGACATATTGTACAATTACTTTTCAACATTAAAAATGTAATAATTTTAAAAATAACAGAAATTTTCTTCATTTGCTGGAAGAGGCAATTACCGATTCGAAATCTGATTGCTCTCTTCGGACATT
This sequence comes from Ryuthela nishihirai, assembly GCA_038380435.1. Taxonomy (NCBI): domain Eukaryota; kingdom Metazoa; phylum Arthropoda; class Arachnida; order Araneae; family Heptathelidae; genus Ryuthela; species Ryuthela nishihirai. The sequence goes on from JAWZYU010000025.1 coordinate 3,069,924, forward strand.
AACGATCTCATCCGCGACAAGTGAAAGACGACGACACTCCTTCAAAGTATCTCCGCATCCTCTAAAAGACACTGTGGACAAAGCAACCGGACACTGCAAAGGAGAAATCGGTTTCTTTTTCTTTTGAAATCAATTCTTCAGAAGCAATCTAATCCAACAGCAGAAGATAAAGAAGAGGAGGATACTTCGATTTCTCTTTTGGGGATGGCCACACAGAGATATCTGAGCGATTTAAACGTTATGAGCATTTTAGCACTTTGCGGCGTCTTAAATCAGTTACCAACAAGCGGAGATTGCTTCGCGAAAAACTAGAGCGTGTTATTTCGCACGTTGCGGTGTTCTGTGATGCTGCTTCCGTAAGATGCCACAAAGCGAACGCTGAGTCGCTCGAACCGTTTTCTGTGTGGTCGTATCCTTGTGTCGAACTTGCGGGGAGAGAAGAATCAGCAACAAGATCAGTTTGCAGTTGTTGTCAAGAGAAGATATGACGATAAAAGAGTTTTCAATTTCGAAAGTCAGCGACGGTTTCTTTCATCTTGGAACTCGTTAATGAGACAAAATTTTTCTGTTCTTCACTGAATTACTTGAAGAAAGTTTAGTCGTCGTTGGGGGTGGGGGTGGAAGGGGGATCTTTCAAAGATGACGAAGAGATTGCGGGGAATGTAAGGATGGGGGGCTTCATAAATCAGCTGAGTTCTTCTATGGTTGTCTAGATTTTGAAACTTTAGCCAATGGCTGTAGAAATTTCTCCTGTGGCTATTGTGCCGTACGATATTCAAAGGTGCTACGAATCTGTGTGGATTAAAATAGTCTTGATTTAAAAAAAAATTATGTTTCGAAGCATGAGAAACAAAATCAAGGAAGAATGCGGAGAAAATGGAAATAGTGAGGGAAGAGTCGTCCTCTTCTCGAAAGAGGAGCATTCGCTGGATTACTTCTGAACTGCACTTTTTGTGCGCAGAATGAGTTAAATGGCCGGGTCAGTAGGGCACCATGGGACTCTGAGGTGGATTGGGGAAAAGGACCCACTGGAGGCAGAGGTTGGGGGGAAGAATCAATGAAGGCAAAGTAGAGATTCAAACTTAGGACTTTAATAAGTAAACCCTGGAAGCATCTTTCTGATTAAGACATCCCTAATCCCTGAAAAAGATGGCTTTAAAGTTTAAGGAAATGTTGGGGAAGAACGCTCAATGAGCAACTTCCAACCAAACCATTCACGTGTACTTTTAATCTTGCAAAAGGAATGATCCTTTGAAGAAGAATCCACCCTTTGGCGTTAACTTATGACTGAAGGGACTTCCTTTCCACACCCAATCGAACCTCCCGGTAAGTGAATAAAAATATCCCCTCAAGCAGCTGCTTGCCACAGAGGTTTGACGAGAGCCACACAATTTATACGCCAGAGTAGAAGGTATGCGAGGATAGAGGGACCTCAGCAGAAAGACAACACACACATCCATGCCTTACCCGGGGTCGACTCTGGATCCCTTTGAACAAGAGGGGAAAAAAATCTCAAAGTTCCACAATTCAGACTCGAATTTCGTGTACTTCCCCCACACACAGCAAACCACTTTTAAATGATTGGCTGGTTGGTTAAGGCTTTATGGAATTTTATAAATGCGAAAGAAACTGAAAAAAAACCTCACCTGAAAGTTAAAAAACAAAAATGCTGAACAGACCGTGCCTTTGTCATCTTCACAAATGAGCTCTTCAATATATCACATTTTATCCATCTTAAAATCTAGAAAAACGTATATTATATTTCTATTTACGTAGATACATATACAAAGAAACATCTATCCACTCAGCAGATGATCCAGTGGGGAGGGAGAGGAGGAGGAGGGGGGGGGGGCTGGCCAGTCGGTAGCGCTCCAGACTCGTAATCTAGTTCCCAGGTTCAAATCCCGCCTGGCCAGCGTTGAGATTTATCTCCGCAACGCAAAACTCCTCTCCTGTTCTACCCTCGGTCAGTAGGTAACACTGATGGGCTTGGAAAGGCGTTCGCCCTTCGATTGGGACGTTAAGCCGTGACCCGTGTGCGGGAGAGCCATACCCTGTGCATGCTAAAGAACACACTGGATGGCATTGACTGGAGGATTCCATCTGTCTCCCAACAGCTGCTCCAGTGGGTCCCCTCCCTCCAACCTTCTCTGAGCCGTCGGGGTTCTAGTGACGACGTGACCATTTCCATTTCTACAATGCATTCCTCATCCCCAGAATCTTTCTTAGAGTTTGGCCACATAGAAAGTGGTTTGACAAGGTTTAGAGTTAAGATTTCCAAATTTTCTGTGATCTTAAAACAAATTTTCTAAAAGTTCATTATCTGTCTTTTTTTATATTTTAATCCTTAAATCGTTCATATCAATCCAATTTCTCCTGAATATTCCACTTCTATTCCCGCCATTAAATCTCTTCCCGTTTCCCGCATCCCACTCTCTCTCGATCAGTTCCGTGAAACGCACGTTCCCGTATCCCGCGTTTTCGGCACTCCATCGTTTCCCGCGAGAATGCTGCCTCCTCCCTCGAACCCTTTACGGAGGAACATACGGAGGTAGGATCTTGCTGCTCGTCGATGTAAACACCAGACGTATCTCTTACAAACAAAACAGCAATAAGAACTTTGTCACCTGTGCAACATTCATTTCTCCGCGAAGCATCCTGTTCCGCAAAATAAACAATCCACTCACCTGTTCTTCCTGGGAGAGAGAATTTGCGCGTGTGCCATAACCCTTTCTTAGGGGTCACCATCCCTGATTCGGAGTTCGAGAAGCACGAAAGTCTGCTGATGAGAGTCAGACCCAGAAACCTGAGCAGCCAGCCAACCAACGCGCCAGCAGTAGCCCCTAGCAACGGGCAGCAGCTTGCCGACCACGTGACCGCCGCACCAGTCACGGGCGCGCAGGAACGCCGGCTTTGCTGCAGCACGGCGCATGGCTCCAGGATCCTTCGGCTCCAGGATCCTTCGCTTCCCACGTGCATTGGGGCACGAGGTAATCGACAGCTGACATCCGGGCAACGTGTCAGCGAACGACGCGTTTGTTTAGGGAAACGGTGAGAGTGGCGCACGAGCCGAGGAGGGATTCCGAATGAGAAAGGGTAGAATCAACAGAGCGATAACAATTATTGTCCCAAACAGTTGAAATAAATTCTTTGAACGCATGACAATTGATATACATGCAAATGATTTGGATTAAAGACCTATCGTTATGTTACTGAACGCTGTTAGAATTATTTGGATTTTATCAATATAAAGCTTGGTACTGCCGTTGGATGATTCTTTCAATAATGAACGAATAGTGTTGAAAAATTAAGATTTAAATGAATTCGATTCCCATTTTTAAGTTTATTTTCAGTCAAAAATTCCCATTTAATCCACATTGTTAAATTTAGATTCCAATTGACTAAACGTGGACATTTTCTAACCTTTTGGTAGGACAACGCAATTCTGGAATGCAAAGGAACAAATCACATGACACGTGAAAGAAGAGGGGAGGTCTCGACCCACCATTAAAAAAGGGAGGGTTGTTTTATATCAGAAAGGAGCGAAATGATTCAAATGAGAATACCAGATGCAACTAGGCGATTGCCGCGAGGTTTCGAGGGGCATTCGGTGGTCACATGGTCTCAAAGTTGCACTCACGAGTGCTCTAAAAGAACGAGACATTCAAACACAGACGCGTATTTCCTGCAAAAAACGTTGAAGTAATTTTTCCGCTTTCTGTGCAGATATAAGAAAGAGTAAATTGAAAACTTTAAAAATAACAATGATCTTTTTAACAGAAACGAGCTCTTTTGAATCAAGTTTTTCTCACCTAAGGTCTCCATCGTCCCCTCTCATTACGGGTTACCCATCCATTGACTCTCCTCCCCCTCCCTCTCTGTATCATCCTTATTTTATCAATTATTCCAGTCCGAAGATTTATCTCCAAGTCGCAACATCCCATCCCAACCTGACGACGATTCTTCAGATCTCTTCTCTCTGCATCATTCTACTATGAGAGACTTGCATCTTAACTCTCAATTTTTGATATTGTTTTCCTTCAACATTACAGGATACCTACGATCAAAAATAGCTTTCAATGAACATAGCGCAATTCTTCTTTCAGACTCAAAACACTTTTAAGGCTACCTCTGAATGGAACTTTTTTTGCAGGATATATAAAAAAATAGAAAAACAGGTTACAGTAAATCCACACCATTTCCACGCAAACACATCCTACAAAGTCGACGACTTATTGCAGAGAATTTAACATAGTTGAAACCGAACAACTTTAACAGAGAAGGATAAGTTAAAATTTTAAGAATCAGAATAAGGTATTGCACACTAAACAGTTATCTATACAAAATAAATAAAAAATTGACACTGCAATTTGTTTTATTGTAATGTCCCTGAAACTATTACACATGAATTGTCCAAAATATTATGAAGAAATATACATTTTTTAAAACTAAAAAGAATCAACATTTGCGATTTTACAACAAGAAACATCCTTTCACCAACAACATCTTTTACAAGACATAAAGCAAAAAGATTACACTGAAGGGCCATTGAATTAGGGATAGCAACCTAGTAACGTGTTGGACCCCCTCCGACCCCTGAAAACGTCCGCCACACGACGAGGCAAGGACTCCACAAGCTTGCGGAAATGTTCCACAGGTATGGCGACCCATGCATCCTCCAGAGCTGTCCACAATTCTCTCAAAGATCGTCGCTGATGGGACATGGGCCCTAACACTCTTCTCAACGGTATCCCGAAGACTTTCAGTGGGATTTAAATCTAGGCTTCTAGGTGGCCAATTCATTACTTCAAAGTCAGCAGAATGCTCCTACAGCCATGCAGTAGCCAACCTGTGAGATGAACAGTTGTCTTGCTGGTAGAGGCAGTCTCCATTGGGATGCATGATGGTCATAAATGGGTGTAAATGGTCAGCCATGAGTTCCAAGTACCGGAATGCATCGAGAGTCGTTGATACACGTACCAAAGGTCCCACAGATGTCCAACTGAAGACATCCCAGGCCATCACTGAGCTACACTAGCTTGTACTGTTACGACCTGACATGCAGGATCCATGGCTTCATGGGGTTGACGCCATACCCTCAGTCTCCTATCGGCGTGATGAAGTTTAAATCGGGATTCATCACTCCAGGCTATCCGTTGCCAATTTTTCGATGTCTAGTTTCTATGTTCTTTAGCCCCAGGCAAGGCGTTGAGTCCGGTGTCGTGTCGTTAGAAGTGAGAATCTCTCGTCGGTCGGCTGCTCCCGAAGCCGAGATGATGAAGTGAGCGTTGCACGGTCCGTGCACTGACTTCCCGGCTCTAACCCGGGTTCAGATGGGAGGTGATTTCAGATAATGTCTGACCCCTATCGGTCCGTACGATGCGGGTCAGACGGCGAAGCCCACGATCATTCAAGGCTGGTTGTCCTTTACAGTTTGTCCAGGTATTTGTTTTTTTTTTTGCCAGAATTTTCATATTCCTGGAACATTCTTGAAACTGTCATACGAGAAAATCCAAGTTCGTTGACAATTTCAGAGATCGAGTGTCCCATCCATCGGGCACCTACGATCTGCCCTCTGTCAAATGCATCTAAATCCCGCGCCTTTCCCATTACGCTTCTCACGACGAATGCTTGGGGAAACAGCTATATGTGACCAGAGTTCCAGCCACGCATGCGTGCAAATGCGGGACTTGCGGTACTGAATTTTAATAACGTCTCCTGTCCCTATTCAATGACACTTCAGTGTAGTAATTGAATACTAAAAAAAACTCATCAAATTTAAGAAATATATCAAATTGCTACAGACATTTAAACAAATCATAATTCCATTTTTTTTTATTTGCGACATGTAGGGCAGAGAAGAATCCTAGAAGCTACTCCTAACTTTTGCAGGCCTTCTTCTAACAAGGACATGCCTTACTAAGACCGAAGAGTCACTGCTGACCACTGCCTCACAAAGATTTGCCCTGCTGGAACAATAGCTAAGCTTCATAATCGCTATATCAGTTAAAGCTTTTTTGTTTTGCAATTTAAAAGAAAAAAAGTAATGAACATCCTCAGAAGCTGAACCTTTTTGGAATTGAATCTCGAAGCAGTTTCCAGAGGTGCACATCAAGATGGAGGAAAACACTGGCAAGATTCATCTTCTTTTTGTGCTATGAATTAACTTCGATGTTTTATGATAATTTTATATTTTGAAAAATTTGTAATGGGTTCGTTGACATAAAGTTTTGTAGCTGTCAGACCTACCCGGATGGAGAATTAAGGTTAAAAAAAGGAAAGTATCTCTTAAGCAGCCGTTACATATGAGATGAAAGCCTCCTCTTAAAACTACCAGCAGGTTTTTTAATATGTAGAGTAGGATTCTCTTGTTCGAGGGAACAGGGATTGTATCGCTCGGTAGCGCGTCAGGCTTGCAATTTGTATTTCCCAGGTTTATGTCCTCTAAATTTCCATCCTTCCCTCGGTGAGAAAGTGAATGCCGATGGGCTTGAAAATGCTGCCGTCCGTCGGATGGGACGTTAAGCCGTGGCTTCATATCCAGGAGAGAGAGCCACACCTTGTGAACGTTAAAGAACACGTCGTATGGTCTTAATGGGGTAAGTCTAACAGCTGTAGGTTGGGTTCTCTTTCTCCAACCTTCTTTAAGACCTGGGGATCTTTGTGACCTGTCCATTTAGCTTATTGCTCGTGAAAAAGTGCCACTCAAGAGGTAAAACAACACAACCCATCTGTTGTACAAGAGGTACGGCTTAGGGCCCAAATGACGAAAGGAGGCTTCTTCAAGCCCATCGGTTTCACTCCTATCTTAGCAAGGGCAGAATGGACTGAATTGCTTTACCTCTGAACAGCAATTTCTTTGCACACCATGGGCTAAATGACCAGGTCACGAGGGCCCCGAGCGCTCAGAAGGTTACGGAAAGTGGACCCATTGGACAGCTGTTAGGAGACAGATGGTAGCCTCCCGTCAAGGCCATGCAGTGTGTGCTTTAATGTGCACAGGGTATGACTCTACGCATGCGGCACCACAGCTTTACGTCTCATCTGATGGACGGCGGCTTTTCCAGGACCCTAGGTGTTCCCTAGTGACCGAGGGTAGGGCGAAGAGTTTGACGGAGATAAATCACAACGGTGGCTTAGGGAGACAAGAACCTGGGAACTGCAAATTGCGAGCATGGCGCTTTACCACCGAGCAAACTCCCTTGCCTAGTTTGCTAAGGAAAATGCACTTTAAGATTGTTTCTGCTACCTCCATCAGATCAGTAAGGCAAGTTTCTGTAGAAAAACACAGCAATGAAATTACGGAAGCGAAGCACGAGAATAAAGACAGAACTTTTTCTTTTTTTGAAGGAAGAAATGGCTTTGTGCGTTGTGAGAATCTCCTCAGAAGCATCTGAGAAGATTTCTCTTCAGTTGAAGGATGTTTGCAGAGGCTCCCCCAACTCCCTCCGAGAAATTGGGTTACCACTTCAGAAAAGTCTTCGCAATTTGAAAATGTCGCAACACAAGCAAAGAAGAAATACGAAACTACAATTGCTTGTAGTTTCGTATTAGAGTGAGTCAAACTGAATTATTTGAAAGCTGCAGAGCACATTGCAGTCTGTTGTTTCCTTTGTAATGAGAGCAAATCCGATTAATTGGATCGCATTTATTCTTTAACCAATTGTTGCTAATACGGTAAAGGAAAAGAGCAGATCTGAATTCTCCTTAAAAGGTTCACCTTTTTTAATCTTATTTATTTATAATCTGCCCTACTAAGAGATTAGAGAATTTCCGTGTGAGATCAATGAGAATCTATCTTCGAAACCCTATTCACTTCTAAAACCTGCATGTAATGGAAAAACGTGAGAAGAAAATTAATCATCACGATCAAATCTATTTAAATCTCTATTTTGAGCCAATATTCCTTTAATATTTAAAGAGTTGTGGAAACTGTAATACTGAACAATAAATTATTCTTGTTTTATAAAAAAAATTCATAATTTTCCAATTTTGAAATTATCCTTCCACAAACTCATCAAAAATGTTTTGTGTTGTGAAATGTGGCAACTTCCAAAGCTCTTGAAATAAATATTGAACAAACATTGTGAAAAATAAAGATCATAATTAAATTTATTTAAAGTCTCTACCTGCAGTCTCTATCTTCAGCCACAATTTTCTATTAAATGCATGTTTTAGAAGTTATAAGACTTCCAGGTTAGACTCTCATTGATATAACACGGAAATTCTCCAATATTTTGGTAGGACATTTTATAATCTGATGTTATTCATTTTCGAATACGAATCAATAACTTATTAACGGAAGATTTTTTCAATTGGATTGATTCTAAATAATATTTCAATGATGATTTATATTATTAAATTGATGTTTTTGCTAACACAAGTAAGTTGCACCGTAAAATTATAATTGTCGCATTAGAAAATGCAATTTCTTGCCAAGCCTATAATTTATTACTTTTTTTATACACGATCACACATATAACAACTTATTCTGGTTAGACATTTTTCTATTTTCGGTAGTTCACTGAAGATGAAAGCAATTATTTTACACACTTCTCCATTTCTTTCCAGCGCAGCCCTTTGGCTGTTCTTCCAAAGGATGTCACCCTTTTCTCATTTCGAAAACATGCCTTAACCCATTCAGACCTTAATTTTTGTTTACAGAAAAAAAATTTCCGTTAAAATATGCTTTATAATCAAAGGAACAAGAATATTCAAAAAAAATTTTTTTAATGTAAAAATTTCGGCATGCACAATATAATGTAGAAACCATCCCAAAAGTTCAAAAATGCTGAAATCTCAGAAATTATTAAAAAGGGACATAAAAGAATTATGATTTGTATGCATTTTGTTATAACAAACATTTCAAATGAATGACATCTGTGAAATATAAAACAGTTCTTGTGGTTTCCTGTGAAAAGAGAGCAAAATCATTCTTATTGAGCGAGTGTCAGACACAGTTATCATCAACGTTATTGCATGCAGATTCTATTACATCCATGGATCACACCAACTTCCAGTCCATTCCTGCATATTAAGAACTGGTCTACACTTTGCAAACATTACAAGACCGCAGACACCTCTTCCTGTGTTTAAAAAAAAAATTCTAAAAAAAAAACTCGTACGTTTTAATGTACATATAGTCTGAAGGAGTTACAAAAAACTAGTTTAGGGTTTAAACAAACTGGAAAAGGTTATTGCTACAGATTTTTGTCTCTTAGTTTGATAACACGGCGATTGAATTTGAAATAACTAAACAGATAATAAATGAACCGATTCAATAAATAAAGCAATCAATTTTCAAGTAATAATCAGAACCCGAAGCATTCATTACTTGATATACAAATAGGCTAAATCAATCAGTAATTGCTATTAACATTCATTACCAAATACTAAAGGAATATAACACTGGAAAACTGAAACGCAAAGTCTTCTACAGTCGCTCAAAAAATATCCGAACACTATGGTTGATTACAGAATTCAGAAAAAATATCTGGCAACGTTTTTTTTCCAGAAATTAGTGATCTGGCAACCTTCGTGTCACGTGACATGAAGGTTGCCAGATTACTAATTTCTGAAAAAAATCGTTGCCAGATATTTTTCTGAATTCTGTAATCGACCATAGTGTTCGGATATTTTTTTGAGCGACTGTACATAACAATTCATAGTGAAAAGGATATTTGGTAAGAAAAAATTATTATTGGAAACGGCATTCCCTAAAACAACTAAAGATGCTCTGTTACACAAAAAATAAAAAAATAAATAAATACCCCCTCAAGCAGCTGGTTGCCACAGAGGTCTGACAGGAGCCTGTCAGTTTATATGCCATAGTAGAAGGTCTGAGAGGATGGCAGGACCACAGCAGAAAAACGACACATACATCCATGCCCTACCCGGGGCTCGAACCCAGGTCCCTTAGATCAGTAGACAAGTGCGCTAACCACTCGGCCATGGGACGGCATTTTACACAAAAGAACTACAAAAATAATAATAATCGAACAAAGACAGTCTAAGCCGATCCCGCGCGCTGCACCCCAATCAAAATCCCCTCAACTGTTCCCTCTTCCTCCCCACTATTCCTCTCTTCAAATTTAACTGCGCTCCATTCCCCACGTGACGCACTTCCAGAGCACGAGCCGTATCTCGTAATACAGCAATCGCGCTTCGATTGTTGCACGTGAACATGTCGTTTCATTATTTTTTTTAAAAAACTTTTATAACTTAACGATTTTCCTCGTAAGAGAATTTCGAAATGGATAATTCCGAAAAGAGCCGCAGAGGGTCGTTCACCCAACGACCGATTCGATCTTATCGATTTTTCTAAATAAAAAAAAGAAAACGAGGAATTTCAAAGATATCTTTGCCCGATAACAATGAAACGCTTAAGCGAAGAACCACTTGAGTCCAGAATTAATAAATTGAACCTTTTAGCGCTTTTCATTTTTGCAGTGTGTAGAAAAATATTGTCTTTTTTTAAGGGAATAGTTAAACCTCTTTACCATTAATCGGCTATTCGAATTTCGTCCTTTCTCTGTTTCCCAATTAATTAAGATAATAAGTTCTTATTTGGTTGCCCAAAGTTTTAAACCAACTTCATTTTCGGGAAATGTTTTCGCAGCCAGCATTTCGTAATTCCCGACAAATGAACTTCTGTAAATAAGATAGATTTAATTTAAATAAATTTAAAGGCTGGGTTGTTTTACCTCTGGGCGGCACTTTTTTGCGCATAATAGGCTAAATGGCCAGGTTGTAAAGACCCCAAAGGCTCAGAGAAAGTTATGGAAGAGGACCCATTGAACATTTGTTAGGAAATAGATGGTAGCCTCCCGCCAAGGCCATCGTCCAACAGGTTTCATCATGTCAAAAAATGACAGCGTGTTCTTAACGTGCACAGGGTATGACTCTCCCGCACACGGAACCACGGCTTAACATCGCATCCTAAGGAGGACGGCCTTTCCAAGCCCATCGGTGTCCTTTACTGGCCGTGGGCAGCGCGAGGAGTTTGGAGGAGAAAAATCTCAACCCTGACCCAGCTGAGACTCGAAACTTGGGAACGGCAGATGACGAGCCTGGCGCGCTACCGTCTGAGCCACCCCCGCCCCTAAATTTAAAAGCTTCTGTGAGAATAGTAGTAGTACTTATTTCTTGAAACGAAACAGTTTATAAAATTAGGACAAATGATAAGCAATTTTAAATTCCAATTTTTAAATCTTTCACGAGATAAAATACTTTCTTGTGGAAGGAATGATAACACCAATGAAAAAACATAATAATTCACAAACTGAATACAAATTTTCTAGTTTTTAAAGAAAAATTTCAATATCACTGTGATTCATTAACCCATAAATTATTATTTATAACCTACATTCATGCCAAACTTTCAATGTGGTCTTTACTTATATGTTGGTCAGTAATGACATGAAATTGGGGATCAAAAGGGTCATGCCCCCCCCTCCCCTCGAGAATACTAATAAATGTAATGGAGGCAAAAAATATTATCGAATATGTACATATTTCACACGTTTTTCAAAAAAATTTTAAGACCTCTAAAAGAAGTGGAAATGTTATATTGAAATGGAAAAACAGTTCTTTCCCCCCCTCTTTTATTTTTTCATGCTCGATTGCATCACTAGCCCCGCCCCCCTCCCTTTATTTTTTTTAATCTAGATCGGGACGTGATGAAGCCAAGTAATATTTCGTGAATGCTGATAAACACTCGAAATGGGATCGTATGCTTAATAAATCTTCTAATCTGTTTCGTCGATTTCCTACCAAAGTCATCAGGATCCTTGTGACCTGGTCACAGAGGGCTTATTGTGAAGACGATATTGTCAGTTTATGGGACAAACGAAACTGTTCCTCCATGCCGTAAGTTTTGCTACATATTCAAAGAATAAGAACGGTGAGTTTCATTTCGTAGAAATCGCAACTTCAGATTGTGATTTCGTCTTCTTCGGGCTACGTCAACATCTCTGTTATGAATTCACGATCTAGGAATAAAGAAATAGAGAGAAGAGAGAAAAAACTTTTAAGTCTCGATATTCGTCCGTCGTTTATGTCTGTCTCTAAACGAAATGCAATTTCTCTCTCCTGAAAAAGAATCGTCAAAATTAAGGTCGAAAACAGAAAATTTATTGCAAAATTTCTTCGCGAGGAATTGGTGCAGTGGGTGATGAGGGAGTGGGGGGAGGAGGAGGAGGAGCAGAAATCTTCCTCCCCGCCCACACTGGTGAGCGAAGAAGCAGTGAAAAGGTGCGCGTGCAGTGTTGTGTGTACGTTTAAACCTTGCTTTCATTTCAAGGTTATTACCCCCTTGCCCTGCCAAGGAGACGGTGACTTTAATGTGTCGTTGCCATGGCAACTGGCTCCTGCTCATCGCCGGTCGATTTCTGCCGCCATTCGCACACATACCTCGCACGCGTTGGCATCGCGCCATCTGAAGCGTGCGATTGCAGGCTGGGATATCGAGTTGGGGCTTTTTTTTTCCTGTTTACTCATTCCTTATGGGAAAAGATGTTCCGCCTATTATTGGCAACTCCTAGTTTTCACGGTCACAATTCCGTCTGCTAAGTAGACTGAATGAAGCCTGTTTCTATGGTGACGGAGAGGAAGTTCCCTAAAGCTGATGCGAACGTGCGCTGTAGGAGGGCAACTCGTTACCTCTTGCAGGAAGAACGTTTTTTTCTCTTCTTTTCCAGTCGTTTCTCGTTTCGATGCAGATCTCATTCCGAAGCAATTGTCGACGCGGACCATTCTTCTGCCGAGGAATGGCATTCCTTCAGGCGGTTGGAATTCGAAGAAGCCGGAGGGGTTCATAACACGTGACGAAGTGACGTCAAACTTTTTTAATATTCGAAATCTCGAGCATGGAAGTAAAAATTCGCGTTTCGATTTCTTACAAAGAATTTCAGAGAATTAGAATATCAGAAATCATTAACTTTTAATCAATCACATATGAGGTACAATTCATATTATTACGGGGCGGGGGTGGCTCAGTCAGTAGCGCACCAGGCTCGTAATCTGTAGTTCCCAGGTTCGAGTCCCAGCCGAGTCAGCGTTGAGATTTTTCTCCGCAAAACTCCCCGCCCTGCCCACAGTCTAGGGGACACCGATGAGCTTGGAAAGGCCGCCGTCCATCGGATGGGACGTTAAGCCGTGGCTCCGTGTGTGGGAGAGCATATCCTATGCACGTTAAAGAACACGCTTGATGGCCTTGACGGGAGGCTACCATCTGTCTCCCAACAGCTGTTCCAGTGGGTCCCCTCCCCCAACCTTCTCTCCCCCAACCTTCTCTGAGCCTTCGGGGTCCATGTGACCTGGCCATTTAGCCCATTTTGTGCCAAAAAGTGCCGCTCAGAGGTAAAACAACCCAGCATATTATTACAAAACGAATTATTAAAATTTAACCTATTTTAATCCTCAATCTTCACGTTTCCCTCTTCACTTGCGTACATCTGTAACCTGCTTAAGAACGAAAATTTTCACTCATTCTTCGAAGTGTTAGTTTCCAGGATTTATTTTGCATTGATCAGTTCTTTCATTCTTAAGGATATCGAATCCATTTCTTTCGAATATTTACCATTTTAATTTGCTTCGAATGCTTTGATATTTACTTAGATCTTTATTTCCCAGGCTTTTCCTTACTTTAGGATCTAGAAATCTAGAATCTATGAAAAAATTTAATACCTTAATAATGGTTTTTTAAGTGCGATCACCAGAAAATTTTGAATAATTAATTTAAACAAAAGTATTGCTGATTTTCATTCAGGTTATAAATTCTCCACGAAAAGAACGTTTTCAAACAAGGGCATTAGCAGACCCGAATCTAGAAAAAAAAACTAGGGGTGGGAACGGATTGACGCAAAAGATGCGGAAAAAATTAAAAGAGGGTTGGGGAAGACAAGGGACTAGATGCAGTCTAACATTTTTCCTTCCGTTTTATAAGTCTTTATAAATTTCTTGAAAAATTCGTGAAAAAATATGCACAAGTTTATTAATTTTTTAACACTATAACCTTTACTAGCATTCTCAAAGGTTGTCATGGTCACCTTACCACCCTCCCTGGCATCAGGATATATTTAAACTTACAGCATTCGTTATTTGCTAAAAAAAGAAAAATAATAGCTTTTATATTATTAAAAATTTTTTTATAATATATAAGTTTACTTACAATTGCCAATTATTAAATATATTATAAAAATATACATAAGTCTATGAAGTTGTATTATAAAATTTACATGTATATTAGATTTCATTTTTCTTAATGAAGTCACGTGAGAGTCATTGATCTAAACAGCATCTATCGTCTCTTCTTTCTCTCCATGCAATCTTTCTTTCGAACTCTTCTTTCTCCTTTTTCTCTCAGTGGGATCCATTTCCCCATTATCGTTTGCCCATCTTGCACCCACTATTTGGGGCGGGGGTGGCTCAGTCGGTAGCGCGCCAGGCTCGTAATCTGTAGTTCCCAGGTTCGAGTCCCAGCTGAGTCAGCGTTGAGATTTATCTCCGCAAAACTCTCCGCCCTGCCCACGGTCAGTAGGGGACACCGATGGGATTGGAAAGGCCGCCGTCCGTCGGATGGGACGTTAAGTCGTGGCCCCGTGTGCGGGAGAGCCATATCCTGTGCACGTTAAAGAACACACTGGATGGCCTCGACGGGGGGCCCCACTGGAACAGCTGTCTCCCAACAGCTGTTCCAGTGGGTCCCCTACCCCAACCTTCTCTGAGCCTTCGGGGTCCATGTGACCTGGCCATTTAGCCCATGGTGTGCAAAAAAGTGTCGCTCAGGGGTAAAACAACGCAACCCAACCCAACACCCGCTATTTCATTCCTAGGCGAGTTAATCGCCGCCGAATTAACACATGTCTGGTGTGCGATTTTTGTGATGGAGGTGCTTCGAGAATATCTCTGAGAAAACAAGTTTACAATATTCAAGATGAGAGAAATGAAATGCATAACTTACTATGCGGCCAACTATTTTAAAATATGCCATTTTAGCGGTGTTCGTCGAAGTTTTAAGAAAAGTTTTTGTGAAAAACTGAATTACAAAAGGAATGAAAAGAAAAATAAACATGTTATTTTGTGCATAAATGAAACGATCAAAACATTTAAAGGCACCAATCAGAGTGAAATAGGACTTTTCTGAAATTCTAATACTGATTTTTCAAAGTTTAATCCGAAGTATTAATCTACACTAGGGGTTCTTAACCCCTAGTGTAAAATTTTTGGGGGTACGCCGTGAGAGCTCAAAAGTCGCTAGATATAGTTACAAAGTCGCTAAGTTGGCATTATTATATTATAACTATAGTTTTATCTATCTATATAAGGGGTACGCCAGTTATATACACATTTCCAGGGGCTACGTGAAGCATAAAAGGTTGAGAACCACTGATCCTACCAATGCTAAATTAAAAGCCTTCCACGTTGAAAGAGAAAAATTAGAACAACGGTTTCAAAAGCTGGATAATTTATATGGAAGCGAAATTTGCACGCGCGCACAATGAAAGCGTGACCCTTTCATTACGAGATTCAGCACGTAGTGGGAATTGCGTCGTGACGATACTGGAACACGGTCGATTTCAAAAATAGGAGAATCGAATAGAGAATTGCACGAGTGTAAAAAGGATTTCGTTTGTGTTGTGCACGGCGACGATTTTAAATTTTCGATATTTGCATACGCAGTTTTGTTTTGTCGCAGAGCATCTTCCATTTGCAGTGTCACCCGCAACTTTTTCCTCTTCGAGGCATACGGTATGAACTTAAAATGTTCCGCATTTACTAAAATAATTATCTTATCTAGAACTGCATGTCAATAGCTTGATGATCTGACTTCGAAATTTAATGCCTTCAAACAAATATTTTCGAAAGAGTGGCCGAAAGAAGATTTTAGATTCGAACCAGGAACAATCTACAAGCTAGCAATACGCAGTTCCGTATTCTCTAACTGTAGTTGCGACGAGTAAGAGATTTCACATGATTGACCAAGACCCAATTTTTGTTTGAACAATAACAAAAATTTTGAATTTATTTAAATTCAACACTTAACAAAGTTCCACCACTGGCTTATAAAGGTGGATGATTTTACATTACAATTAATTGACTAAGTACTCACTCCATTCAGGTAAGCTTAATTTCGAACAACACTCACACAAAATAATGAAAATAAAACTTAAAAGTGAAAGTGACAACAAGCAGAGTAAGTTAAATTAAAATAACTCTACCATGTTGAAGTTTCTCCGGAACGAGAACTGTATTCTGCTAAGTTATTGTGATGTGCACACGGCGTAAATTTTCATGAAACACCCACTCCAGATTTCTCTGATCGTGGTTTTTCCCAAGCAAAGCAAATTTCTTTAAATTTCGCCTAACATACTTAGGTAAAAGTTTATCATCTCACTAATTTAAGAGATGTCTAATTTAACACTTTCCCTCCCTATATCATGGCCTAAAAGTCAGTCCAGTGAATTTCACTAAAGTTGGACTTAGCAAAGATAGCAAAAGAAAGATAGAAAAAGACCAAACCCTGGTCTGTTAGTCTGATCAACCCACACCGAACTCCCTCTCCCGGGTCGAGCGTGACAATATCTTTCTGGCAACCCTGGGAACTCTCGACCAAAAAGGGCCAATCAGAACCGAGCCCTCGGCAAAACCCGACTCCATTTCCATATTTCACAAGTGAGATGGAGCTCTGCTGCCAGCCAGCACTCGCATTCCTCTTGAAGGTCAATGTCTGCTTCTGGGCGAGCTGAAATTGTTTCACAAGACACCTCTCGTCTCCGTACATTAGTCAATTTCCCTCTCGGCAACCAATGTAAACAGATGAAACGGAACCCTGAATGAAATTCGCAACGGAGATGTTGCACCCATTAACCTCCGAAGACATCTCCAGACACAAAGTGGTTGCATCAGGATAGAAATGAAATACAGTATATAAAAAAATTAAAATCAATAAAATCAATAGGTCTGCGATCTATCAGCAGGGAGGGTCATTCCCTTCAAACGATTTGGACAATCAGTGGAAAGACGATTGATAAGAATTGTGACTCTGATTTATGATTCGGCTTTCGAAAGTTGTATTTGTTTATTATTTGGTATTTGATGAATGTCAGGATTGATGAGTCACAATTGATGAGCACGTTGCTGCTTCAAGTGACTAATTACTTGAATTCTTCGTTGTTGATGTAAATTTATTTGCCTCCGTTATTAAACGAGTCCATTTACTCTGTTTATTATGAATACACTAAAAACTGCTAAAAATCTTCAGCAATATTGTTACGACAATGAATTTCTGAAAAACGTGTCATGAACGCTCGCGTTTGCTGCTTCTGCGTGACAATTACGTCATCAGCTGTTCAGAACGGAGATGCTTTGAATAAGAGGATTCGTGGAGGAAAAACAAAAAGGTGTAGTGGAGTAGTGAAGAATTAAGGATATATTATATTAAATTAGTGTTGTGTGATACTACTTAAGAAGACTATTATTATTTGAGTCAAGATGAACCTGGTTCAGGTGGTGAAAGGGAATCAACAGTAAAGTTATTTTTGGCTCCCTCTATCAGGAGAGATCAACATCAGATGTTTCGCATCTTTAAGGTATAAAGCATTATTAAGGCAGTCCTCTAGCACAAATGAAATTCAATATAAATTGGTTTGTTTGAATATTGAGAGCATTGTGGCCTTAACCCTTTCAGGACCATAAGGTTTCTAAGAGGAAATATTAGTATGTAACTGTTTATTTTAGTTTGCTTAGACGTAAAATAAATAAAAATCATAACAAAAATGCATAACAATGTGTAGTTTTTTTGGAATTTTATGGGAAATATTTTTCCCAATGGACTATAAAGATAACACAAATTATAGTTAGGCTTATTATGCAATGTCTTTTATTTATTGGTTTATTGGAACAAAATGTTAACTAAAATAATACAAAATTATGAAATAAAATTACTATACAAAATGATGTGCTAATTATGATATTCTGCGAAGCAATTTCTTTTGGTAGTGAGGCAAAGATGGACATTGCACATAGTACATATATTATGCGTCCTGACAGTTCTGTTTTTGTTTTCTAAACGTTCCCGTTTACGTAATTGCGTTCGGCATACGTTCTATTTTGACATTCTGTATAAAAAAATGCAGATAAGGTTATAATTAAATACGACAATCACCAATTTTAAAATGGGGAAAAATGCTTCCCTTAGTCATGAAAGGGTTAAACATTGAAAATTAGTTAAGCATAGTAAATCGTTCTTTTTATGGTTTGACCTTATACTAAGAGGAATAGAAATACTTGTGTTTAGATAAGATCGTTTAATTTGTATAATTATTGTGCCTTTGTAATAAATAACTTTATTCATACTTTAGTTTGGTATACATATATAATATTGTTGCGAATTACAAAATATGGATAGCACTGGGCGTGAGTTTTAATAACTATATTTTAAAACCAATTGTAAACAATGCAAATCGTTACAAAGAAAATATGGATGTAGTATCTCATAAACAAATTAACTACTAACATGCAAAAGTCATCAGCCTTCCTGCACAGAGTACACAACAACAGCACTGTCTATTCTACTAAATACTACCTTTTCACTTTGTTTACCATGTTACTTGAACATCTTCATACGTAAACAAATTATCGTCCTCTGCTAGTTCACTAAACTTATCCCACTAGCCAAAACAAGAGGATCGTCCGCGCACACATTACATAAAAGATTCTTCTTGACTTTTACTTATCGCGCAAGGACTCAGACCATCTGAACAACCTTTCAGATCTCAGAACTTGAACACACTGCACACTGCTCTATTTTCATTCTTCTTCTTCTCAACTGTTCTAAGTTCCAAATCGTTGGCTAATTGAATCTCACGTAGAAGCACACACGAGGGTTCCAGTCACGTTAACTCGTGAAGTCGTTGCAGCGCGTTCATCCGTCGCAACAATATTTACTTGAACTCACGCTAAGTTTTCATCCATTAAATTTGTAACAATATAATCTGAAAAAGCTCATTGCCAGTTCAGAAAGAAAAAAAATAGCTTTATGACAACTCCATGTTTAATTTTTCTTAACAGTGACTGTTAACTGAAATTAGTTGGAACCTTCCGCAGCACTATTTTCAAATACAATCAGTGGTGCATTTTGTAAATAAGTTTAGGGCAGGAATCTGATTTTTTCAAAAGATTATAACGTATGTATTTAAATATTAAAAGAAGTAACTAATAAGTAAATAAAAATCAGTGATACATTTTGCATCATTGCTTAACAGTTGGTAAATGTTTCAAAACCATAAAAATGTAAAATAATGTTTAAAACGTATCGATCGGGAGGAGGGGGGGGCGTAGAATCCCCATAATCCTCCCCCTTAAATTCGCCACTGAATAAATGCGATAAATATCTGATTGTGAGACTCTGAGAGATGGGATAAGGCAGAATAGACTCTAGTCAATGTTATCTCTTAAGTTCCAGAGCTTAATTTCCCAATCTGAAGGACGGCGACCTTTTCAAACCCAAATATGCCTATTTATACACTCCAAAAGCAGATGTTGGAGTTAAAGGAGAAAATATCAAATTTTAAAATTATTAACCACAGGATTACTTAACTTGGGTTAAGAGCCTGATTCGCTGTCGACTGAGACTTCTTCCCCCTTGTTCGCTCGTGAAGATCATACGAAGGTTGCAGCTTAAAACGCTCAAAAAAACGAACAGCAGTATGAGCGCCATCTACGCCATTACACTTTTTACGTCTCCTCAACTCTTGCTACCAATGCTCGCGAAATTAATTCCATGAAGAGAGCCTGCGAGACTCTTAGCGAATGCTCTCTTGCAACCACTGCTAAGCTCAACTCTTTCAGTCGACTTTCCAAAAATCGCTTTTTTTTTCCTAACGGGAGATGAACATCTCGCTCTCAAGTTATCTTCGCATCTGCACACAAGACATGTCACTGCCAGATATTCCCAATTGCTTCTGGCGACGTCCCATAGCGCTAAGTTTCACAGCAAAATTATAAAAAAGATACTCCACTTCCTCTAAACACAAAAATGAAAGTGTCGTTCATTCAGCGCGAGATCGTTCCATCAAGACGCTTCACTTCCCATCCCCTTCTAGCGCCATCTTCCACTAACATTATCATCCACTGCCTTCGCTCCGCCTCCTCTTCAGCTAGCCTCTTCTTCCCCAACTCTTTAGGATTTTTCATCTGTTGTTGTTCTTCTGTCATCCGCATCCTCCCACTCGGCATCTCCCTCTATTTCTTCCTGTCCCACATCCCCCCCTCCTCACACAAATACTTACCCTCAATGCTTTTCCTGCTCGTGCTCCATCCTGTCTCGAGGTGACAGCACTTCCGCCTCCTTTGTGATCATTTTTTCTTTTTCTTCCGCTCTTTCAATCAAACATTTTTTTACCGTCTTTTCGGCTATCTTTTATCTTCTGCTCTAATGCTTAAAAAATTTTATCTCCGATTTTTCTAAGATTCCAAATTTTTTGGGTGTGTGTGTGTGTGTTAGACAATTTCAAAGTCACATCGTTTCTTGCATTGATGTTTTTTCGATTCAGCATTTTCATTCGAAGTCGTGTTAATTTTTTTCCCCTTTGTTTCGAATAGTATACAACGTCGTCTTAAACAGAAAAAATGCGCTCTTTTAAAGACAATGATCAGACTAATGAAGCGGAGAACATTCCCAAATGTATTTTATACAGAAATGTATTTTTCATCTCATTAGACTTCTTGCCATAATTAAAAATTCTGCTGAAAAATTTCCACGAACAAATTCGTGAAGATCGATTGGAGAGGAGTGTACTTCGTCAGAGATAGAGATTAGCGCGCGGTTTTACAGACTTTCCGAAGTCACGCAGCCAAGTCATTTTATTTTTTTTTCTTTCTTGGACCGATATATATATATTTCAATTATTTTTATGGCACTTTAATCAAGATGATCTCACACAAATTTTAACCTAGATATTCTGGGTTTGCAAGAGACCAGATGGACAGATAAAGGTCAGATACTTAAATATAATCTTAAATTTCTCTTTTCAGGGAGGGAGAATGGAAAGCATCTCCAAGACATAGGTCTGCTTCTCAGCAGACACGCCAGTGATGCTCTTCTAGGATATGAGTGCATCAATGAAAGATTTCTTATAGCAAAATTTCAGATAAGCATTAAAGACTTGAATGTCATCTATTGTTATGTCCAGGCACATACCTGGGATTTTGTTGGGGGAGGGTGCAAGGACCCCTCCCCCTTCTTGCACCCCCCCCCCCCAACAAATCAGTTCTTGAGAAGTGGCCTCAGAATGAGACTGAGTAGTTTTCCATTTGCTAAAATATTCCACCGAACAAAAAATGTTAAAATGATATTATATATGGAATTAATGTTTATAGTTATATATATGTTTATAGCTCCCACTGACTGAGGGTAGGGCGGGGAGTTTTAGTAGAAATAAATCTCAAAGCTCAATCCCCGCTGGGACCCGAACCTGGGAACTGCAGATTACGACCAGCCTGGCGCGCTACCCACTGAGCGCCCTCTCCTCTGTGGGGACAGAGGACGCTGATGTGAATGAGAAACATCCTTTTACAAACAACTTCAGGTCATTTGGAATTCTGTTAAGAAAAAGAGATGTTCTAGGCGACTTCAATGCCAAAGTTGGTACTGACTTAGACCTTTGGGAAATTTCTTTGGCATTGGTGGTTCCAATGGCAATGGGGAATGTTTCCTGCAGGTAAGTTAATCGTTTGAGAATAATTAACACATTCTACAAACACCGGGACATTTACAAATGCACGCGGGTTTCTCCTGATAGAGTGCATAGTAATGTGATTGCTTATATTTTCATTAACAGCAAATGGGCTAACTTCTTAAGTACATTACTTAAATTTATTGATGACTGGTAACATATTGGCCAGCATTAATTCTTATTCTTTTATTTCTCTACCGTCTTTATTTTGTGTTTCAGATCTAAATAAGAGTTTAAGGATTTACATTTACTTTGGTGTAAGATTAGTTTATTAACATAATGGCTACCGATCACAGGGAGCCGGGTCCGAGCCGCGGGGAAGGCATTCTTGTGGAATGGTTTGTTGTTGTTTTTCTGCTGAGGTCTCGCCATCTTCACGGAACATTTACTGTGACATAAATTGACAGGCTCCTGTTAGACCTCTGTCGCAAGCAGCTGCTTGAGGGGGTATTTGCTTTTTTTATATATATATTTTGTGAAAATGCATTTAAAATATGATTTGATATAGATTCCGAAGTTATTAAACCACATTTAAGATGATTAAATTATTCTTCTGGAAACATGATAGAGTGAATTGGAATGATCATTTATTCCTGATCATTCCAATTCACCTGACATATTACCCTGATTCTCACCTTTTCATATTACCTGAATTCGAGCTTTTATTTGGATTCTGGTTGCCCCTCCAATCAGTAACTTAGTGCATTTAAGACAGAGATGTAATTTAACAATAGTTTCACTATAGCGGCCTTTCCAAATCCATCGGCGTCCCCTTTCTCACCGACAAAGGGGAATAAAGGATTTCCAGGTGGGACTCGAACCTGGGAACTACAGATTATGAGCCTGAAGCTCCTACCGACTGAACCAACCACAGTTGAGGGGTATTTAGTGCCGAGAGGGGGGAGACAGAAGTGTCACGTGACACGAAGGTTGTCAGATCACTAATTTCTAAAAAATTCGTTGCCAGATATTTTTTCTGAATTCTATAATCAACCGTAGCGTTCGGATATTTTTCTGAGCGACTGTACATTTAATGATTCTCTGATGGAACGTCTTCAAACTAGGTTCTCTGATTCAAGTCCTCTGATGCAACAACATCACGTGTGATCGCGATGCTTCACCACTATAATCTACAAGCGAAATTTGAAATCTCTAGCATAAATGGATTATTTGAAATATTCGCTTCAAAATTTGCATTTTCTAACTGTAGGGCTTTACTTAACGGTAGAAATTCAAACTATGCATTGAGTTGGGTTGGGTTGTTTTACCTCTGAGCGGCACTTTTTTGCACACCATGGGCTAAATGGCCAGGTCACAAGGACCCCGTAGGTTCAGAGAAGGTTGGGGGTGGCGACCCACTGGAACAGCTGTTGGGAGACAGATGGTAGCCTCCCGTCAAGGCCATCCAGCGCGTTCTTTAACGTGCACAGGGTATGGCTCTCCCGCACACAGGGACACGGCTTAACGTCCCATCCGACGGACGGCGGCCTTTCCAAGCTCATCGGTGTCCCCTACTGACTGTAGGCAGGGCGGGGAGTTTTGTGGAGAAAAATCTCAACGCTAACCCAGCTGGGACTCGAATCTGGGAATTACAGATTACGAGCCTGGCGCGCTACCGACTGAGTCACCCCCGCCCCTCTATGCATTGAGATTATTCGGAAAATCTGAATCGCAATGTCGCACTGCCTCTTCGACCGCAAAACAAATTTTTCATTTATCTCTAAAAACCAAAAAGTTAGAATTCTACAGACGGGCCCGTGCTTCTGAAAAAAAAAAACTGAGAGAAAAATATTCCCCGAAAAACAACGCGGAAAAAACAAATTCATCTTAGAGTGAGTTGAATCTCATTTTATCATTTCCTCCTCCTCTGATACAACAATGCCATCCCGATGCTGATTCAGCCGAAGATGAGACTGCCTAGCAACACGAGGCATCGCCGCTTGAATTGTAAACATCGAATTCTAACTCGCCACCTGGAGCATCATCATCGCTTTCCTGAGCCACCTGGTCATTAGAAGCAAGAAATTGGATCTGTATAAATGAACTCTCGTATCCTCGCACGCGAAGCAACGAGACAGCGACAGAGATAAGCTGGCAGGGGACCAAGACCGAGGCTAGCCAGGAACACATTTCGGACTCTTAGGAACTAATGACAGAACTCCATCGCACCGTGATGCTATTTCCAGCCAGTGAAGATTTGCAAATAAACATGACCTTGCTTTCTCCCGCCACTCCGTCGGAGAAGAAATTCATTCGCTAAATCTACTGCGCCTTTCGCAAACTCGTCGCTAAAATTAATTGGATTTTTAATTCGATCCCATAAAATGCATCAGGATAAAGTATCCCAAGCTTAATCACCTAGGCAGTCAAAACTGATGGTAATGCCGACTGGGATTTTAAGCTTCATTTAACTGTGTTCAATTACATTTAATGGGTCCGTTTAAGAATACTGCCTTTATATCTTTTATATCCATTTGGGCATTATGGATCTATTTCGGTTACTCCTATTTCTTATGATTATCATTAAGTGAAAGAAAAGTAAGTGCTACATTCGCCCAAAAAACTATCCGAACACTAGGGTTGATTAGAGAATTCAGAAAAAATATATGTGGCAACGATTTTTCTAAAAAAATCGTTGCCACATATATTTTTTCTGAATTCTCTAATCCACCCTAGTGTTCGGATACTTTTTTGAGCGACTGTACAAGTCGATTTCAACATCAGTAATGATGGTCTGATTGATGAAGATGAAGATGAAGTACCTTCCAAATGGATTTTCTTTCGCTGACATTTTCACGTTCTCTAGAAGAATAAAACTAAGAATCGTCACTCGTCACGAAAAATGAAATAAATTCTTTAACGTGTCAGAGCCACGGCTCAATGCACTATCAGACGGATGGCTGCTTATACATCAGATTAGCCTTTCTCTCCGACAACAGATGGGAGATAAATTTAAACGCAGGCGCAGTTGGCACTCAAACCTGAGAGAGCATCAGGTAAAGGAGGTGGCGCAGTATTCACTGAGGCGGGCGGGGGGGGGGGGGGCTTATCAGGCTCGTAATCTGTAGTTCCCAGATTCGAGTCCGATATTATTTTTTGATTTTTAATTTGAGACTTACGCAGGTTGCCAACTATTTTCCCGATTCTGATTTCTTTCTGATCTCTGACTTGTTGTATTCGAAATGGTTATTCGTCTGATACAAAATTTGTGTTTTGCTTTAAAATTGATCGGAAAACAGAGATAGGTATCGATAGATGCCAAGATGCGCAGTCTGCACGAAGTCGTGCCCTCTGCATGTTGATGGCCTTGACGATGACTTCTGTCTGTCTCCTAACGTATGTCCAGGCAATCCTTTTCTTTGGCCAGTTATGAGCTGTTGGGGTCCTTATGACCTGTCCATTATGTGTGTGTGAGGGGGGGATGTCCATCAGAGGTGAAACAACTGAGTTCAACACCGTAGGGAATGGACCTCCCAAATTCCCCTTGCCATCCATTTCTCTGTTTTCTTCCTGAATCTGTTTCAGTTTCGAGACTCAAGAGAAGCGATCGTTTGCAATTTCATTCCCGGGATCAATGAAGCAGACGCTGAGAGAGAAAGAAATCGGAGAGCGCTTGCGGTTAAAGACGTTCGTAGTCGAAAAGAACTGAAAGGTTGGGGGGGGGGGAAGGAGAAGAAGGGTTCCTTCAATTTCCTCTCGGCTGTAATCGGAGGGGAAAAAAATCTCTTCGACTTCGAGAATGTCACGAGACAGATTCTGGGATGAGATTTCAGACGTCAATATGATACTCTTTTTAAGTCCCAATGAACAATTTCATTCCGAACCTCATTGAACTCTCATAAACAACTTCTGACCACTTGACACGAAAAGGTCGAAAGAAGGAGAGCGGAAGTGTGATCCCTCACTTGAGGGGAATCTGTTTCTGACAACATCGATAACGGACGATCCTTGCTAATAGAATCGCACCTGCGTTCAGCAATGAAGAGAGGCACTCGGAGTCGGAGAGATGATCAGGTGGCGAGGCTGAAACGAACTTTGAGCTCAACATTGACACCAATCAAAATCCGCACAGTCTGTGCTCAATTGAGGGAGAGGAGGATTATGATGCTGACGATAAATAGCAGTTTCTTTCGCCGACATTCCTTTACGAAACATAACTGCAATGCATTAAGAGTTCGAAAAACAAAAAAGTTAAATATATCATGTGTAGCAGTGATTGGGTTGGGTTGTTTTACCTCTGAGCGGCATTTCTTTTTTGCACAC
The DNA here is from genome assembly GCA_038380435.1 of Ryuthela nishihirai. NCBI lineage: Eukaryota > Metazoa > Arthropoda > Arachnida > Araneae > Heptathelidae > Ryuthela > Ryuthela nishihirai. The sequence continues at coordinate 3,095,924 of JAWZYU010000025.1, forward strand.
AGTGGGTTAAATGGCCAGGTCACAAACACCCCGAAGGCTCAGAGAAGGTTGGGGGAGGGAACCCACTGGAACAGCTGTCTCCTAACTGTCGAGACCATCCAGCGTGGTTCTTTAACGTGTACAGGGTATGGCTCTTCTGCATACGGGGCCACGGCTTAACGTCCCCACCCGACGGACGGCGGCCTTTCCAAGCCCATCGGTGTCCCCTAATGGCCGAGGGCAGGGTGGGGAGTTGTGCGGAGATAAACCTCAACGTTGGCGAGCTGGGATTCGAACCTGGGAACTATAGATTATTAGCCTCGGGCGCTACCAAGAAACTCCCCGCCCCTTTAGAGGAACAAAAAAAATTACATCTTCTGAACTTTCCGACCACGATTACTAGAGTCGCAGTTCATTTTCAGGTGTTTTGAACTCTGTTGCACGTGCTTATTTGAGAAAAAATGCGATACTTTCCGAAATTAAAAGAAATCAACAGCTTCAAATATCTGAGATTTTATTTCCAAAAGATATGGTATGTTAACAGGAAATCGTGGGTTCCTATCGAACCCGACTTAAAACAGATTTTACTTCTATACTTAAGAGTGTTCACAACGTCACCTGTGTTTGCTTATCATTAAGCAGATAGGTCATAGACAGTATGTGAACGTGATGTTAAGCATTTATATTTCGTTTCTTGATAACTATTAGATTTTAAAAAAAGCATGTTTTTTAAAAAAAAATTCAATGTTGTTTTAAATAAAAATACATTTTTAGAAATCACTTGGCACAGCAAATTCGATTACAGGAGATTTCGTTTTTATGAGAGTTTTTCGTTACCTATTCATCATTATCATCCTCAAGCAGCCATGGGCTACGGAGGTCCAACCAGACCGCGCAGTTTACTTCTCCAAGCATATTTGTCCTGAGCTACATCTGCTGCATCCGGCCACTGCACACTAATTCTAACAAGGTCCTGTTTGACATTCTCTGCCCACCGCATCCTAGGTCTCCCCCTCCTTCTGAGGCCTCTAGGCACACTGTTAATAACCCTATTTGCACACTGTTAATAACCCATACGGGCAAAACATGGCCAAACCAGCGGAGTCTTTCTCTGCACAATATGCTGCTTAAAGGAGGTTGCAGACTCCTTTGCCTAACCTCATCATTAGTTACAAAGTTAAACCACCTAATACCCAAGATAATGCGCAAGCATCTAGAATCAAAAGCATCTAGTTTCTTGTTATCTTGTTTACACAGCGTCCACGTTTCACTACCATAACTAACCCTAGAAAGAACCAAACTATTATACAGTCTAATTTTAGTCTTTAGGTGTATACGCCTATTTCACCATAATCTCCATAGATTCTTAAAAGTCCCGGCAGCAATCCCTATTCGTCTCTTAACCTCATGCCGCACATCACCATTATCTGTTACATAGCTCCCAAGGTAATTAAACTGTGACACCTGCTCAAGACTGCAACCATTCAGATTAACTGAATCACAACCTGCCTGACCAATTTTCATCACTTTAGTTTTCTCTCTGTTTATAACCAAACCTACTCTACTACCAGTCTCATCAACAGCTCGAATGAAAGAGTTCATCTCATCAACATCATTTGCCAAAAGGGCTAAATCATCAGCATAATCTAAATCACAAATTTTCGTATCTCCAGCCCATTTAAGGCCAAAATCTTTCCCTTGAAGTGAATTTCGCATAACATAATCAACCACCAAACTAAAGAGAAAAGGAGACAAAATGCACCCTTGTCGAACACCAGAAGTAATGCTAAACCAATTGCTACAAGCCTTACCAACTCTCACACACGACTCAGTGTTATTACAGAGAGCTTTCATTATGTTAACTAACTTGTTTGGTATACCATATGATCTCACAATCAACCACAAATTAGGACGATCAACAGAGTCGAAAGCCTTTTTGAAATCAACAAAACTAGCAACCAAAGGTTTCTGCAACTCTAAACATTTCTCAAGAATCTGCCTAAGTGAAATATCTGATCCACACATCCCCTACCACTTCTGAATCCACATTGCTCATCACACAATTGCCTGTCAACCAGATTCTTAATTCTATTAAGCGCAATCATGGAAAGAACTTTACCTGGAACAGAGAGTAGGCTGATACCCCTATAGTTATCACAAGAACTGCAATCACCTTTTTTTGAAAATTGGGATAATAATAGCTCTGGTAAAATCCTTAGGAACCATGCCTTTATCATAAAAGATATTCAGAATTTCAGTCATCCAAGTGGTAACCGAAACATTCCCAGCTCTGAGCATTTCTGTAGTAATTTCATCTACCCCTGGGGATTTATGAAGTTTAAGTTTAGAAACAGCCAAAATAACTTCAGATTGTGTTATAGGGCCAACATTAAAGCCACCAATGCATCTATCATCATTAAAAACAATGGGAGTAGAACTAATCACATTGTTTAGAACATCAGTGAAATGCTCAGCCCACCTAGCCACGACAGAATCCTCACCTTCTATAACCTTACCTTGTTTATCCTGCAATCCTTGTATGCCTGTCCGGTTTCTACCACATAAAACATTAACTATCTGGTACAGCTCTCTGCTGTTGTGCTGCCTAACTGCTTCCTCAGCTTTGTCAGCCAAGCCATCAAGCCAAAGATTCTTATCAGTAGCTAACTGATCCTTTACACGTTTATTAAGTTCTCTGTAATCCTTTCTATTAGGACTAGTAGGGTACTGATTAAAGACATTCCTGCAGTTCCTTCTTTCTGAAATAAGCTCAAGTGCCTTATCGCTTAAATAATTCTCCTCCTCTGCTCCTTTTTTCCTAAAAGAGTACTGTTAGTTTCCAAAAAAGCCTGTTTAAAATGGCCCCATTCTTCCTCAACTTCAGTATTAAGCAAACCATGACTGTCATAATGACTAAGTAACCTATCATGGTAAGCTTGAGCTATAACTGGGTCTTTCAGAGCTTCAGTATTAAAAGCAAATTTTTTAACCCTAGCACAACACTTTTTAAGTTTAAGTTGCAAGACACTTTTAGCAAGATAATGGTCAGATCCAATTTCAGCTCCCCTATATGACGTGGTATTCCTAACAGAACTAGCCCATTTGCTGTTAATTAATATATAATCAATCATATTCTTATGCAGCCCATCGGGTGAAACCCATGTGTACTTATGTATGTTGCGGTGTTTGTAATAAGTGTTAGTTATTCTGAAACCATTAGTTTACTTACCTGTAGGAGACGTTGCCCATTGCCATTGCAGCTACCAATACCAAAAGGGCCTATTACTCCTCCCCAAAGGTCAGAGTCAGTACCAACTTTGGCATTGAAGTCACCAAGAACAAGGGTAATATCTCCTTTCTTGACAGAATTCAAAATGTTCTGAAGTTGTCCGTAAAACCTATCCTTCTCATCCTCATCAGCATCCTCAGTGGGGGCATAACAGCACATAACATTCAAGTCTTTAATGCTTGTCTGAAATTTTGCTGTAAGAAACCTTTCATTAATGCACTCATATCCCAGAAGAGCATCACTAGCATGTCTGCTGAGCAGCAGACCCACGCCTTGGTGATGCTTTCCATCCTCCCTTCCTGTAAAGAGAAATAAAAGTTATTTTTAAGTATCTCACCTTTACCTGTCCATCTGGTCTCTTGCAAGCCTAGAATATCTAGGTTATAGCGCTGGAATTCCTGCATGAGGACATCAAGAGAATAATCTCTATGTAATGTCCTCACGTTCCACGTTCCTGCAGAGAGAAAATGATTAGTAGGATTTTTAAAGAAATTAGGTTTATTGAGATTGATAGGGCCAACAATATCAAACAGCCCCCTGATCGCAAGCATGGGGCAAAGACCTGTTCCTCCTCCGCTAAAGGCTGAAGTCACCGATGCTGGTAGGAACTTCAGGCACCACCTTTTCAAGTGGACTTTTTCAAGAGCCATATGGCCTGCCTGAGACACATTATTCCAGTTTGGCTTGACGATGTCCAACTAGCTAAGTAAGGTTCAGGTACCTGCGATGGCCTCTGATTAGGATTATCCACCAGCTGATATGAGGTATCCCATGCCTCTGTTCACTTAGAGCTGGCAACCCAGAAGCAAACAGAAAACACAGCAGCAGACTCTCCCTCAAGACAGGCCCATCAGTGCAGCAATTCCAGGATCAATAATCAAGCTCAAATCCATAAACAAGTCCAGTCTAGTAGGTATAAATGGTCAGCACCAGGACCCTGTGAAGTTGACCACTCCTCAGCAGGGTTGAAAAAAAAGAAAAAAGTGGCCATAGATGACCAGATCAGTAGGCCATACTGAACTGGCAGCCCTCCCCTTCCGTTCCCTTCCAAAAGAGAATATCTCTTTTGAAAGGTACTAACGGCCTGCACCACGAGAAGGCGGGCTCGGACATTAGGTGCTAGACCTGGCCGGTTCTGTGCATCATCACTAGGGATTGGTACACAGCTCTTCTTCCAGTTTACGTCTAGCTACCATTTACAGGTCTTATCTATTCATGTGTTTTAAAACTGAAGCATATTTTAAATTATTCCTCATATTTCTCAACAAAGACCCATCCACAACCAACAATAACAGCAACAAAACCATCATTATTTCGTAACAAGATGAACAACAAGGCAAGTGTTTCCTCCACAAAGGAAAGATCAACAAAGGCATTTCCAGTCACCTTCAGCGTCCTCCATCAAATATAATATTTTATTAAAAATTTCATTATTAGGAGGAGAGGATTGGAGAGAAAGTTTGTCCCAGCTGATCTTTCCTCTCAGTATGAGGATCATTTCAGCTGCATCAATCTCCCATCCATCACGAGGCGCCGCGAGCATCGTAGAGCCGACGAAAAGCGTCCCAGCCTGCTGCTGCGGGACTCTCTGACCTTTCTACCTAACAACCAATTGCCGCAAAAGCCAGTGAGCACTAAATTTAGCGCGACAACCTGGCGGGAGTTTGCCAGCGAATATCTCCCGCCATTCTTCTTCCTCCTCCTCTTCATCATCATTTCCCTATGTTTTATGAACTGCAGCGATCTTTGCAAAGGAGAAAAAAAAAGCATTAAATGCAATTAATCTTCGGCAGTCTCTGGAAAAAAACTTTCGACATCAGTTGCAGGCAACAGCAAAAAAAGCTGTTCTTTGAGGGACGGTCAATCTCATGGAAGGGATTGTCGACATTTGCTTTCGTTCTCATTAGAAAAAAAAATCGATGACTAATTATTTATTCTTCTTGACGATGCGATTTTCATAAAGAAAAACCCATATTCTTTTTTTATGATGAGATTTTGGGAAAAAAGACTTTCTTCTTAATGGCGTGATTTTGGAAAATGGAATCAAAATCTCTCTTATCAGAACAGTCAAAGATTTTCAGAGTGATTTCTTTCATGAAATACAAATACCTTTATAGGCCAATTCAGTTGTGATAAACACATACTTTGAAAATTACAATTTTTTTTCTTTCTCATGTTGGCATTCATGTTTCTCATGTTGATTCCATTAATTACGCTAAGAATTCCATTGTATGAAACCTATCTCTGCAAGGGGGGGAGGGTGACGGAATCTCTTGTGTGCCGAATCTCTTGACTAATGAGTGATGCTGCGATTAGGTAAATAACAATGATGTTAGATGAGGTAGGATTCGGCCCCAATTGCAAAATCGGCAGTTTACAGTTGACACAGAACTCGATAAATCAATAAATGGTTCTTGTGTAAAAAATAAGCATTTTTTTTTACTTGAGGACTCTCCTATGAATATACATGGAAATAACCTTTTTATGATGCTAATTCCCCTCAGAGCATTTCGAAATTTGATCCATTCCGCGCGTCATTAATTATTGATCCTAAACAACTTCAGCGGATCTCTCCGCATCTTCTGCTGTAGTGCAAAAAATTAAAAACAAATTTTCTTGTTCAAAATGAGCGAAGATGAAAATGACAATTGTTTCGAAATCACGACAAAGTCGCGCTTCTCAATTCCCTTTTCCTCGAGGGAATTTCATTTTAATGCAATTAAGTGAGCTTTTATTTTTATTTTTTTCATGCAAGTAAGATTCGTTTTTTTTTTTGAAATAAGAGCTATGCTATGTCTGAAGCTATCATTAAGAGAGCTACAGTCGCTGAAAAAAATATCCGAACACCATGGTTGATTACAGAATTCAGAAAAAATATCTGGCAACGTTTTTTTTTTTAGAAATTAGTGATCTGGCAACTATCGTGTGATCTTAGTGATCTGGCAACCTTCGTGTCTGACACGATAGTTGCCAGATCACTAATTTCTAAAAAAATCGTTGCCAGATATTTTTTCTGAATTCTGTAAGCAACCATGGTTTTCGGATATTTTTTTCAGCGACTATACAATCGATGCGTATTTGCAATGGCTCTCGTGGTAAGAGTGCTTTACTACTGATCAAAGAGACCTGGGTTCGAGCCCGGATAAAGTATGGAAGTTTCTTTTCCATCTTCCTGCAGCGGTTTCGTCTTCTTCACAGATCTTTTCTGTATCGTATTTACACTGGCAAGCTCTTGGGAGACTTCTTTTCCAAGCGGATGCTACAGGAGTAATTTTTCTTGTTTTTTTTTTAACTCGCTTCAATGGATTTGCCTCAACTTCCTCAACCGACAAAGGAAGACTCTTCGGAGGTCGGACTAACCTTTACCCCATCCACAGACCACTTCTCGGAGCTAAAAGGAATTTAATTCCACTTCCAAATCATATGGCTACAGATAGAGTTATAAGAGAAGGATTTATAAATAAATAAATAAATACCCCCTCAAGCAGCTGCTTGCCACAGAGGTCTGACAGGAGCCTGTCAATTTATATGCCATAGTAGAAGGTCTGTGAGGATGACAGAACCTCAGCAGAAAAACAACACACACATCCATGCCTTGACCCGGGGCTCGAACCCAGGTCCCTTAGATCAGTAGCCAAGCGCGCTAACCACTTGGCCACGGGACGGCACTGCAATTAAAATTAATATTTCAGCTACCTTGTCTCACAGGGGCGGGAATGATTCAGTCGGTAGCGCGCCAGGCTCATGATCTGTAGTTCCCAGGTTCGAGTCCCAGCTGGGTCAGCGTTGAGATTTATCTTCCGCAAAATTCCCCGCCCTGCACACGGTTAGTAGGGGACACCGATGGGCTTGGAAAGGCTGCCATCAGTCTGATGGGACGTTAAGCCATGTCCCCGTGTGCGGGAGAGCCATACCCTGTGCACGTTGAAGACACGCTGGATGGCCTTGACGGGAGGCTACCATCTGTCTCCCAACAGCTGTTCCAGTGGGTCCTCTCCCCCAACCTTCTCTTAGCCTTCGGGGGCTATGTGACCTGGCCATTTAGCCCATGGTGTGCAAAAAAATGCCGCTCAGAGGTAAAACAACCCAACCTTGTCTCACAAAAGAACAACAAAAGTGTGTCGGTAATTTATCGCTAAAATTATTTAACCTTAAGGCGCCGGATTAATTATTATTTCTGTTCAACATGAAAATTTTAAGAGATGTAAAATTTTATCGTGAAGTAAGTTTAGGGGACTTCACATTAGCCTTTACAAATCCCCTTATTTTAGGAGAATTGGGAAAAATTTAAATCTGCATTTTGTGATGATTAACACACTAAAGGTACGGCCACAGAAAACAATTTCAACGGTTTAGAATTCTTTACGTTTTGAAAATTTTTTGGCTATTCTGAACAACGGAGTGTCTTCACAGCAAACTGGAGGGTGGCCAACTACTGCACAGAGTTCAGTTCTCTGTGAGGTCACTTCCGTTGTCGGAAGTTTGCTTTTGTTGATAACGCGGGAAACCTTTTTCTCCGTGGCCGCACCCTAAGAGAAGGAAAAGATTTGTGCATAAAAGGCAAGGCGACTAACCTTTCCTCTCCTTCGATCGCGATCTGTCGTCTATTCCACTCGTGTGACGTCTTCTCAGTTGCAGCTTGAAGATCTTGTTCCCTTTCTCCGAGGAAGAAGATTTCGAGGAGAGGAATGGCAGAGGAGGATGCTTCAGAAAGTTCGGGTGACCGTTCGCCATCGGGAGAGCGGGAAACTGCGACGAGGCGAGCTGAGCGCGAGAGGTGAGCGCTCGTTCAGGGGAAGGAGCGCCTCGCGATGAATCACCGGCAGTCAGTCAATCACCCGACTATTTGTTGGAACATCTGTTGGTGACGGAATTGCCGGGAAATATGCTCTGATTAACGTGGCGCTTCTTCTTCACGAAGATGCTGTTTCCCGCGAAATGTGAGCACTTGACGATTAGGAAGAAATGGCGGGAATCATTTCAATGTTTTTAATTTAACGATGAATATTTTACGGAAGATATACACTTTGAATTATTTACACAAACGTAGAATATTGAACCAAAAAGTAACCAATATTGTTGTTGATAATCAACACTGACGCATTCAAATGAAAAAAGGATTGATAATAGTTTTTTGTAAACAGTTCGCTGTAACTTCTATTTCACCTCTGTCGCATCAAACAGATTTCGACGAATTTATCGATTATTTAATGTATTATAAATCAGTAAGCCAAAAACGTTTTATTTTTAATTTTTTTTCCAAGAAATCCGCCAAATTATTCAAAATACGAGAATAATAGAAATTTTCGAAATGTTATCGGTAAATAAGTAAGGATGGGCAAGACTGATTTTTCTTTTCGAAAAATGCTTTTGTAGAAAAAACTCTTCCAAAGAAATGAATCTGGAAACAGACTTACTATTAATGGTAACAGAAAGTGGATTGAATATTACGATATATCCTCAGAAGACTTCCCCCAAAAAAACCAGAAGCATCCATTTTATGGACATTTTCGCACAGTCTTGGAGGAAAAAATTTCCACCACACCTCGGATTCGAGTTTTATAAACACCCGGAAATACGTCAGAACCAATTTCACGCCTGTTGTCCAAATGAATGAATCCTCCCTTCCAAGAGTAAAAAGTGCCAGAAGAAAGTATTTGGTTCGGCAGCTTTGTTTTCCACCTGATACTGGTCGTATCAAAATCCCGTGTTTTGAATTTCCCTTTGCTGCTCTAGAGGACGCTTCTGTTCACATCCGGGACGAAATGTCTTCTGAAGAGCTTTCGGAAGAGTCGATTCTGACCTTGCACCAAACGGCACATCAAACCACGATCTCTTCAACTTTACCACGAGGTGAAAGCAAAGAAATCGGAATTTCGCATCCGCTCAGTAATTCCAAACGCCACCTGAAGTGAGAAGCATCGGTTCGAAGAGAGATTCCACTTCCACGAAGCAGGTGAAATTCAGAAGGAGACGAAGCTCGAGGCCGATTCCAGTTAGCGACGAAAGGCGGAAATCCCTTCGACCTCTATTGCCACACGTAACACTGAGCGTCGTTCCACGTGCACGACCGCCCACCTTCACGGAGCCGATTTACCCGAGCTGCGAAGTGGTTTCTCTCCGCGCTCGAAGTGGCGCGCTCTCTTCGTCTCGAGGCCGCGGTGACCTTCCGTATCCCCCCCCAACCTTCCCTCGACGTCACAGCCGAGTGGAAGATACCGCACGTGCTCCAGTCGTCATGGAGACCGACCAGCGGCGAGCAAAGTCATCGTCAACTACGACGGAGGCATGCCCGCCAGCGCAACAAAGCACGAGGGAGGAATGTCGAGGCTTGTTGATGTGGCGCTCTCAATCTCCCGCCATGCCGCACGGTCAACTTTTGCAGTGGGCGGAATGATGTCCTATATTTAGCAATGCCCGATGCTTTGAAGCAGTGAATGCGGAGGATGGAGAAGATCCAACAAGAGAATTCTCTCTCTGCCAGCTGAGCAGACATCTGGGGAGATGTCAGGGGCAGATGCTGCTCTTGCTCTTGCTCAAGATGAGCCAATGAGAGTGGCTCGCAACAGGAACAACAACAACGAGCTCCATGTTAATTCCCTGAAGAAATAGGACGATTTCGGATGAATTTGATTTCAGATGCACAACACGTGGGGCTTTTTTTCTTTATGTTTCGGATATTCAAATCGTTCATAAAATAAAGAAACCTTTGTGATGAGTAGAAATGGGAACACAACAACACAGAATCTACATCAATCAATCAGTTTTTATTTCATCATCATATACAATTTATAACAAAGAAAAATATGAATAAACCCAAACGCCACATGGTATGTCTGGGCCACTAAAGGAAATTAATACAAAAATCAATAACGACTTACTCACTACAAAGATTACAAACAATATGTGTCATTTTTCCGATATATGTAAAATACATTTTTACTTTACACTTGATTATTTAACATAGGTGCAACATCTTCCAAAGAAAAGAGAAATCTTTTTAAATTCCGCTTAAACCTATTAAAATTTTTTTCACTTCTAATTTCAAGAAGCAACTGATAGAAGATTTTAGGTGCGATATACGAATAATGCTTATGAGCAATTTCTTTTTTGATCAAAGGAAATAACTATTTTGGACCTTTCTCTCTGAGGTTGTATAAATCAGGCTGAATATGAAAATTAAAGCAATTTTGCTTAAAAAATATCATCACTCTAAAAACAAATATATGTCTAATCGGCAGAATTCTTAGCATAGAGTAACGACTGAAATTGCTTAAAATATCAGTGTTATTTTTTGCAATTAATTTAATAATTTTGTTTTGCAGAGACACCAGAGATTTATAAACCGAGACATAAGTTCCACCCCAACAAACTATACCGTATTGAAATGCAACTTGTATCCATGAGAAGTACAATGTTCGCAACATATTAAGATGAACTTTGCATTTCAAGTGGTGTAATTTGAGTAGTTTTATAACGTGCTTTACCTGTGATGTAGTCAATGTTTCTTCCATTTTAGATTATTATCTATGAGAATACCTAAATATTTAATGCTCTCAACCTGTTCTATGTTATCAGAACGGCGATCAGTACGCTCAACCTCATAATAAAAAAAATAAACCCCATTTTCCCGAAATCTTTGTCTTTAAGGGCGATAAAAGAAAAAGCTTCGAAAATGGCCATGGTCACATGGACCCTGAAGGCCCAGAGAAAGTAAAGGGAACCCACTGAAACAGCTGTTGGGAGACAGATGGCAGTCTCCCGTTAAGGCCATCCAGCGTGTTCTTTAACGTGCACAGGGTATGAGCTCTTTCCAGCACACGGAGCCACGGCTTAACGTTCCATCCGACGGACGGTGGCCTATTCACAGCCCATCGGTGTCCCCTACTCACGATGGGCAGGGAATTTTACGAAGATAAATCTCAACGCTGACCCAGCTGGGACTCGAACCTGGGAACTGCAGATTACGAGCCTGGCGCGCTACCGACTGAGCCACCCCCTACCACCGGTATGATTGGATTTTAGGAAATGTAATGATTATAATTTGTGAATTAAACATTTCTAAAGAATATAGTTTTTGCGAGAGTAGTGGTATACAAACCTCAAACCCATATGGCACGATTCGAGATTCTAACCCAGGCTCTAGTCTCAGAGTAATATCTGATCTCCGTGCTCTGTCATTCACCCTAATCCCCGATGTAGAAGAATTGTAAGGGATAAAGGGGAAACAGGATCGAGTAGGAAAAAAAAGGAATGCTCTTGCGGAGGGATAATTTTTTTTTATGTTTTAATGGTATTTATTCCACACATTTTCTTTTTACAAAATATATTTAATATGTTTTACACTTTTTTTTTGTCTTGATTCAGTTATTGACATTTTTAATGAGGTCCACGCCCCCCTCCTTTTATCCGTCCTTGATTACACCGTCGAAGGACTTAATTTTAAATTTATTGTGCTATGGCCATCCCATGGCCGAGTGGTGAGCACGCTTGGTTATTGATCTAAGGGACCTGGGTTCGAGCCCCGGGTAAGGCATGGATGTATGTTTCGTTTTTCTGCTGAGGTCCTGCCATTCTCACAGATCTTCTACTGTGGTATATAAACTGACAGGCTCCTGTCAGACCTCTGTGGCAAGCAGCTGCTTGAGGGGGTATTTATTTATTTATGGTCAATGATATATTTCCATTAAAAAACGAGTAAGATGAGCATATGAAATTTCTTTACTTAAGATGGGAATGTTTCATTTGAAGCAAATTTTTAATTTTCTGTTTGCAATACTACATCAATACCAAATTTCATTTTGGCTCAACCCTTCATGGAAGGCTTTGCTAATCTATGAAGTGGTCGATATTCTACCAAATCTATTTCCATAGAAAAGCTCAAGAGAACGCTCCCGTAGTACATGTTTGTGTGTAATCTTGTTTTGGAAAGAGAGCAAACAAAACCATTACGAACCCAGCAAACTCTCAAAAAGCAACGAAACTTTTTTTTTCACACTATGGGATAAATGATTGCACACAATGGGTTAATGAAAAAAGCAACGAAGAATTTTTTTTATGAAAGGTTACAATGTAGCATTGTGGGTAGAACTCATCTCTCTCTAAGGCACTGAAGTGCCTTTTCTCGTATGCACTAATTGACCCTCGCGATGTTTAGTGGTCGGGTTGGGTTGTTTTACCTCTGAGCGGCACTTTTTTGCACACCATGGGCTAAATGGCCAGGCCACAAGGACCCCGAAGGCTCAGAGAAGGTTGGGGGAGGGGACCCACTGGAACAGCTGTTGGGAGACAGATGGTAGCCTCCCGTCAAGGCCATCCAGCGTGTTCTTTAGCGTGCGCAGGGTATGGCTCTCCCGCACACGGGGCCACGACTAAACGTCCCATCCGATGGACGGCGGCCTTTCCAAGCCCATCGGTGTCCCCTACTGACCGTGGGCAGGGCGGGGAGTCAGATTTCAGTGAAGTAGACTGCATAAGTGAGGAATTCATTACTAGATAACACATCAGCTTCTACAGACTGACCATTTCATTAATAAAGAGAATGTTGCCATTGGAGGCGCTGTATAATGCTGGGCCAAATTATTATGAATCGTGGGCAAAGTGCCACGAAGCATGCCGATGCATAGAAAACTTCTTACTGTCGTTAAAATCGTATGTCACTGCAAAACCTGCTGTAGAGGCTCTGAAAGCATTTGTGGAAAGGAAAGTGCGACACGGGTGAAAAAGAGGGATCATATCAATGGAGCACGATGCGCAGGAGCACCCTTAGCGGAGGTGATGGAACTCAGCGGCACAGTTTCCTGTGTGTGGAGAATGGAAACGGTCAAATAACATCCGCCAATCATAAAAAATGCGAGAGGAGAAAAGGCAATGACAGACAGGCATTTATTGGCACGAATTGTATGGCAAAAAGAGCTGCTGCAGTTCATCTGGCGAGAGAGAAGACTGCAGGGAGGACTTCAAAGCCCATTTCACTGAGATCACTATACACAGAGATTTGAACTTTGAAATTTGGGAATTGTACAGTCGCTCAAAAAAAAGTATCCGAACGCTATGGTGGATTACAGAATTCAGAAAAAATATCTGGGAACGATTTTTTAAGAAATTAGATATTTTTTTAGAAATTAGTGATCACTAATTTCAAAAAAAAAAAAATCGTTCCCAGATATTTTTTTTTCTGAATTCTGTAATCCACCATAGCGTTCGGATACTTTTTTGAGCGACTGTACCATGTTGGCCACGCAATGTATACTGACTTAAGAATTGGAAAATTCGAGAAGATTCAATCAAGTATGATAAACAAAATATATTTAAAAAAAATACTTATTTACCTGAAAGGCGTCCTACAAAGCAATAAACGAAAGTAGAGCCCACTGAGAGCGAAATCAATCACTGAAAACTCACTTCAAAGGAAGATAGAGAGCTCCCATTTTGGGTTCAGTAGGTCGATCAGTTTAGGCTCCCCATCTTCTTTTGAAGAGAATGCGAATTCATTCAGCATTCGCTTTTTAGAGCGCACATACGAAAGATGGGGAAGTTTTAATTTTTGTAATTTTTACTTTGTTACTAAAACACTTCGGAAAACTTCTACATTGCTGTACTTACTGCTCGTAAAGATCGATCGCTGTTCAATTTTTCTTATCCCCTTTTTTCAGAGAGGGTGGGGGGAAGAAGCGGAAGTAGCTCGTGACATTCTCGACGTCACAAGTTTTCATTCGACATCTAATTCGATTCCATTCCGAAGATGCAGTCTGATCCCTGACCGTTTCTGTGGACACATTTCCGGTGAGATGAGATTGCCATTTCATTGAAACCACTTTCGGATTAAAGGTCCTCAAATGTTTCGCCAAATTTATTGCCACATCTTAACTAATTTAATTTCGTTGTAACTGTTTAAGCGTTACTGATTTACTCTAATCAAATACAAAATCTAATCTGTATAATAGATGCCATCAACAATTAAATCACTTAATCAATCAAGGAGGAATGGCGTTTGACTGAAACTGTCCTTACGGTATCTGTTGCTCATTATAATACCTCCATTTCTTTTTTTAGGTGGCATCTGGTCATCCATCCGCCATTCCTTCGACGATAATTAATAATTGGCAGAAGAATTCTGCAATTTAATTAAGAGGGAAATTCCGTTCATTTCGAACAAGGCCTGCTGTGATTCGAAATGCACTTAAAAGAATTTTGGTCTTCATATTTCTGACGCCAATTATCAATTGACAAGAGAAATGTTTCCGTCATCACAAGATTCTTCTGCTTCAAGAGAGGCAATAAAACCATCAACAGGAAAATTCAAATCGCTCCTCGTGGATATCGAATATTCTTTTTTCCTAAAAAAAATTCTGCTATTTTAATGGCGTAACTTCGAATTTCGGCGCACCCTAACGGTGGAAATTAAAACCAAGGAAAGACTCGAAAGGGGTGAAGAGTTAAGATTTATTACAATCCATCCAACCGAAAAAGAATTTTTTTTGTATTTCTCTTAACACCAAAAAAGGAGGCTGGGATTGACTCGTAATCTGTAGTCGTCAGGTTCGAGTCCCACCTGGACTATCATTGAGAGTTTTCTCCGTTAAACCCTCACCTCGATCAGAAAGGGTTGGTTGTTTTACCTCTGAGCGACACTTTTTTGCACACCATGGCCTAAATGGCCAGGTCACAAGGATCCCGAAGTCTCAGAGAAGGTTAGGGAAGGGGACCCACTGGGACAGCTGTTGGGAGGCAAATGGTAGCCTCCCGTCAAGACCATCCGGGCCAGATGGTAGCCTTCCATCGAGGCCATCCAGCGTATTTCTTTAACGTGCACAGGGTATGACTTTCCCGCACACGAGACCACGGCTTAACGTCCCATCCGACGGACGGCAGCCTTTCTAAGCCCATCGGTGTCCCCCTACTGACCGTGGGCAGGGCGGGGAGTTTTGCAGAGATAAGTCTCAAAGCTGACGCAGCTGAGATTGGAACCTGAAAACTGCAGATTACGAGCCTGGCGCGTTACCGATTGAGCCACCCTTGCCCGAGCAGAAAGGGGACACCGACAGGCTTGGAAATGCGGATGGGACGTAAAACCGTGGCCCTGTGTGCGGGAGACTCACACACTGTGCACGTTAAAGAATACGCTGGATGGCCTCGATGGAAGGCTACCATCTGTCTCCTGAAAGCTGTCCGATGGGTCCCCCCCATCTCTGAGCCCTTGGGGTCCTTGTGAGCTGGTCATTTAGCCCACTGTGTGCAAAAAAAGTGCGCTCAAAGTTAAAACAATCCATATTAAAAAATTGCCCCCCCCCCCCTCCCTTCACACACACTTTGGCAGTAAGAGAACAAATCCTTGCTGTGAATCCCTTGACCGCCACATTCTATGATCGAAATTTAAAAATTTTAGCTTGAACCGACTGTTACATTACAATCTTTTAAAGTTCCGTTATTTCCAATCTTTTGCGCCATCTAAGGCGAAAAGAACAGTGTTCGATGTCTTTTCGATGATGAACGATTTCGATGTTGTTGGTTTTCAAAAAAAAAACATCGTTCAACATCGAAAAGCATTGGAGGAATGCTAAACCGAATATTTGATCAGTTGCTTCCCACAAAAATGGAAATTTAAATAAAATCATTTTAAGATAGAAAACTCAACTGTCTTTAGACTGTCAGACGACAAAGTGAAATACATAGTTTTTTTTGAATACCAGATAAAAAGTAGACAACCCACTGCGCAATTTTGGAGATATATTTTCGTTAAATGGTAGCTAGGTAGTCACTGGAAGGAGAGCTATGCACCAAACCCTGTGATGATGCATAGAACCGGCCAGGCCTAGCACCTAATGTCCGACCCCGCCTTCTCGTGGTGCGGACCGTTAGTAACTTTCAAAAGAGATACTCTCTTGTGGAAGTGAACGGAAGGGGAGGGCTGCCAGATTAGTGTGGCCTACTGATCTGGACAACTATGGCTACTTTTCTTTTTTTTCTACCCTGCTGAGGAGTGGTCAACCACACAGGGTCCTGGTGCTGACCATATAAACCTACTGGACTGGACAGATATATGGCTCTGAGCTTGATTATGGATCCTGATTTTGCTGCACTGGTGGGCTTCTGTGGAGGGAAAATCTTCCGCTGTGTTTTCTGTTTGTTTGTGGGTTGACAGCCCCAAGTGAATAGATTCACAGGATATGTTTATCAGCTGGTGGATAATCCTGAGCAGAAGTCATCGCAGGCACCTGAACTCTTTGCTTCTATTGGCATCGTCAAATTCTACATTGGAGGAAGTCTTCCAGTGTAGATGGCTTCAGCCTTTAGTAGTGGGGGAACGGGTCTTTGCCCCATGTCTGCGATTAGGGGGCTGTTTGATATTGTCGGCATTCCCTCTCTCAATAAACAGAGTTTCTTTAAATATCCCACTAACCATTTTCTCTCCATAGGTAGTTGGAATGTGAGGACTCTGCATAGAGCTTTTTCTATTGATGTCCTCACACAAGAATTCCACCATTGTAATTTAGATATTCTTGGCTTGCAAGAGACCAGATGGACAGATAAAGGTCAGATTCCTAAAAATTATCTTAAATTTCTCTTTTCAGGGAGGGTTGGGTTGTTTTACCTCTGAGCTGCACTTTTTTGCACACCATGGGCTAAATGGCCAGGTCACATGGACCCCGAAGGCTCAGAGAAGGTTGGGGGAGGGGACCCACTGGAACAGCTGTTGGGAGACAGATGGTAGTCTCCCGTCAAGGCCATCCAGCGTGTTCTTTAACGTGCACAGGGTATGTCTCTCCCGCACACGGGGCCACGGCTTAACGTCCCATCCGACGGACGGCGGCCTTTCCAAGCCCATCGGTGTTCCCTACTGACCGTGGGCAGGGCGGGGAACTTTGCGGAGATAAATCTCAACGCTGACCCAGCTGGGACTCTAACCTGGGAACTACAGATTAGGAGCCTGGCGCGCTACCGACTGAGCCACCCCCACCCATTCAGGGAGGGACGACAATAAGCATCACCAAGGCGTGGGTCTGTTTCTCAGCAGACACGCTAGTGATGTTCTTCTAGGATATGAGTGCATTAATGAAAGGTTTCTTACAGCAAAATTTCAGACAAGCGTTAAAGACTTGAATGTTATCTGCTGTTATGCCCCCACTGAGGATGACGATGAGGATGAGAAGGATAGGTTTTATGAACAACTTCAGGATATTTTGAATTCTGTCAAGAAAGGAGATATTACCCTTGTTCTTGGTGACTTCAATGCCAAAGTTGGTACTGACTCTGACCTTTGGGGAGGAGTAATAGGCCCTTTTGGTATTGGTAGCTGCAATGGCAATGGGCAACGTCTCCTACAGGTAAGTAAACTCAATGGATTCAGAATAACTAAAACTTATTACAAACACCGCGATATACATAAGTACACGTGGGTTTCACCCGATGGGCTGCATAAGAATATGATTGATTATATATTAATTAACAGCAAATGGGCTAGTTCTGTTAGGAATACGAAGTCATATAGGGCAGCTGAAATTGGATCTGACCATTACCTTGTTAAAAGTGTCTTGCAACTTAAACTTAAAAAGTGTTGTGCTAGGGTTAAAAAATTTACTTTGAATACTGAAGCTCTGAAAGACTCAGTTATAGCCAAAGATCACCATGATAGGTTACTTAGTCATTATGACAGTCATGGAATGCTTACTACTGAAGTTGAGGAAGAATGGGATCATTTTAAACAGGCTTTTTTGGACACTAACAATACTCTTTTAGGAAAAAAGAAACAAAGGAGGCAGAATTATCTGAGTGATAAGGCACTTGAGCTTATTTCGGAAAGAACTGCAGGAATGTCCTTAGTCAATACCCTACTAGCCCTAATAGAAAGCATTACAGAGAGCTTAATAAACGTGTAAAGGATCAGATAGCAGCTGATAAGAATCTTTGGCTTGATGGCTTGGCTGACAAAGCCGAGGAAGCAGTTAGACAGCACAACAGCAGAGAGCTGTACCAGATAGTTAATGTTTTATGTGGTAGAAACCGGACAGGCATACAAGGATTGCAGGATAAACAAGGTAAGGTTATAGAAGGTGAGGATTCTGTCATGGCTAGGTGGGCTGAGCATTTCAGTGATATTCTAAACAATGCGGTTAGTTCTATTCCCATTGTTTCCAATGACGATAGATGCATTGTTGGCTTTAATGTTGGCCCTATAACACAATCTGAAGTTATTTTGGCTATTTCTAAACTTAAACTTCATAAATCCCCAGGTGTAGATGAAATTACTACGGAAATGCTCAGAGCTGGGAATGTCAGAGCTGGGAATGTCAGAGCTGGGAATGTATGACTGAAATTCTGAATATCTTTTATGATAACGGCATAGTTCCTAAAGATTTTACCAGAGCTATTATTATCCCTATTCTAAAAAGACATGATTGCAGTTCTTGTGATAACTATAGGGATATCTGCCTACTCTCGTTCCAGGTAAAGTTCTTTGCATGATTTTGCTTAATAGAATTAAGAATCTGGTTGACATTCAATTGCATGATGACCAATGTGGATTCAGAAGTGGTAGGGGATGTGTGGATCAGATATTTTCATTTAGGCAGATTCTTGAGAAATGTTTAGAGTTTCAGAAACCTTTGGTTGCTAGCTTTGTTTATATCAAAAAGGCTTTCGACTCTGTTGATCGTCATAATTTGTGGTTGATTGTGAGATCACATGGTATACCAGACAAGTTAGTTAACACAATGAAAGCTCTGTATAATAACACTGAGTCGTGTGTGAGAGTTGGTAAGGCTTGTAGCTATTGGTTTAGCATTACTTCTGGTGTTCGACAAGGGTGCATTTTGTCTCCTTTTCTCTTTAGCTTGGTTATTGATTATGTTATGTGAAATTCACTTCAAGGGAAAGATTTTGGCCTTAAATGGACTGGAGATACGAAATTTTCTGATTTAGATTATGGTGATGATTTAGCCCGTTTGGCAAATGATGTTGATGAGATGAACACTTTCATTCGAGCTGTTGATGAAACTGGTAGTAGAGTAGGTTTGGTTATGAAAAGAGAGAAAACTAAAGTGATGAAAATTGGTCAGGCAGGCTGTGATTCAGTTAATCTGAATGGTTGCAGTCTTGAGCAGGTGTCACAGTTTAATTATCTTGGGAGCTATGTAACAGATAATGGTGATGTGCGGCATGAGATTAACAGATGCATAGGGATTGCTGCCGGGACTTTTAAGAATCTATGGAGAGTGTGGAGAAATAGGCGTATATACGTAAAGACTAAAATTAGACTGTATAATAGTTTGGTTCTTTCTAGGGTTAGCTATGGTAGTGAAATTTGTACATTTTGTAAACAAGATAACAGGAAACTAGATGCTTTTGATTCTAGATGCTTACGCAGTATCTTGGGCATTAGGTGGTTCAACTTTGTAACTAATGATGAGATTAGGCAAAGGAGTTTGCAACCTCCTTTTTTAGCAGCATGTTGTGCAGAGAGAGACTCCGTTGGTTTGGCCATGTTGCCAGTATGGATAATTATAGATTGGCGAATAGGGTTATGAACAGTGTGCCTAAAGGCCTCAGAAAGAAGGGGAGACCTAGGATGCTGTGGGCAGACAATGTCAAACAGGACTTTTTAGAATTGGTGTGCAGTGGTCAGATGCAGTTGATGTAGCTCAGGATAGACTTGCTTGGAGAACTAAATTGCACGGTCTGGTTGGACCTCCGTAGCCCATGGCTGCTTGAGGATGATGAGGATGGTTTCGAGTGCATTGAATGTGAATCTACATGTGAGTTGGAAATTTGTTTTTTTTTGATAAATAATGAAATATCTCCTGAATAATCTGCCTGCCACACAAAGTCTGACAGGAGACTGCTAATGTAATACGCCTTTGAGAAAATCTGGGAGAAGGGCGAGACCTCAGCAGAAGAACAACCTAAGAAACTTTCTGGTCTTTCCAGGACTCGAACCCGGATTCTTCTGGTCCACCAAAAACGCAACTCTTAACAGCAAAAAAAAATAACAAATTTGGAAAAATCCGAATTGACGCATACTATATTTTTAGTAAATGTTAATTAACTAAAAATAAAAAATTTATGTAACAAACGAATTGGAACATAGAACCGATCTGAAAATTAGGAAAGATAGAATTGTAATGTTAGAGTTTCGGATTTGTGAAAAGAGGTTCAGCATTAGTGTGTCTGAAACAACACAAGCAAAGGGGGAAATCAAAGCTAGCAAGATAGCTGTGAAGGAGACTAAAAGGAAGACTAAAAGGAAGAAATTGTCGAAGGTAAACAAAGAATCGTTTAGTCATTTTATCTCTAAAGTTATGAAGAGCATTGTGGGTCTGAAACAACACAAGCAAAGGGGGAAATCAGAGCTAGCAAGATAGCTGTGAAGGAGACTAAAAGGAAGACTAAAAGGAAGAAATTGTCGAAGGTAAACAAAGAATCGTTTAGTCATTTTATCTCTAAAGTTATGAAGAGCATTGTGGGTCTGAAACAACACAAGCAAAGGGGGAAATCAAAGCTAGCAAGATAGCTGTGAAGGAGACTAAAAGGAAGACTAAAAGGAAGAAATTGTCGAAGGTAAACAAAGAATCGTTTAGTCATTTTATCTCTAAGGTTATGAAGAGCATTGTGGGTCTGAAACAACACAAGCAAAGGGGGAAATCAAAGCTAGCAAGATAGCTGTGAAGGAGACTAAAAGGAAGACTAAAAGGAAGAAATTGTCGAAGGTAAACAAAGAATCGTTTAGTCATTTTATCTCTAAGGTTATGAAGAGCATTGTGGGTCTGAAACAACACAAGCAAAGGGGGAAATCAAAGCTAGCAAGATAGCTGTGAAGGAGACTAAAAGGAAGACTAAAAGGAAGAAATTGTCGAAGGTAAACAAAGAATCGTTTAGTCATTTTATCTCTAAGGTTATGAAGAGCATTGTGGGTCTGAAACAACACAAGCAAAGGGGGAAATCAAAGCTAGCAAGATAGCTGTGAAGGAGACTAAAAGGAAGACTAAAAGGAAGAAATTGTCGAAGGTAAACAAAGAATCGTTTAGTCATTTTATCTCTAAGGTTATGAAGAGCATTGTGGGTCTGAAACAACACAAGCAAAGGGGGAAATCAAAGCTAGCAAGATAGCTGTGAAGGAGACTAAAAGGAAGACTAAAAGGAAGAAATTGTCGAAGGTAAACAAAGAATCGTTTAGTCATTTTATCTCTAAGGTTATGAAGAGCATTGTGGGTCTGAAACAACACAAGCAAAGGGGGAAATCAAAGCTAGCAAGATAGCTGTGAAGGAGACTAAAAGGAAGACTAAAAGGAAGAAATTGTCGAAGGTAAACAAAGAATCGTTTAGTCATTTTATCTCTAAAGTTATGAAGAGCATTGTGGGTCTGAAACAACACAAGCAAAGGGGGAAATCAAAGCTAGCAAGATAGCTGTGAAGGAGACTAAAAGGAAGACTAAAAGGAAGAAATTGTCGAAGGTAAACAAAGAATCGTTTAGTCATTTTATCTCTAAGGTTATGAAGAGCATTGTGGGTCTGAAACAACACAAGCAAAGGGGGAAATCAAAGCTAGCAAGATAGCTGTGAAGGAGACTAAAAGGAAGACTAAAAGGAAGAAATTGTCGAAGGTAAACAAAGAATCGTTTAGTCATTTTATCTCTAAGGTTATGAAGAGCATTGTGGGTCTGAAACAACACAAGCAAAGGGGGAAATCAAAGCTAGCAAGATAGCTGTGAAGGAGACTAAAAGGAAGACTAAAAGGAAGAAATTGTCGAAGGTAAACAAAGAATCGTTTAGTCATTTTATCTCTAAAGTTATGAAGAGCATTGTGGGTCTGAAACAACACAAGCAAAGGGGGAAATCAAAGCTAGCAAGATAGCTGTGAAGGAGACTAAAAGGAAGACTAAAAGGAAGAAATTGTCGAAGGTAAACAAAGAATCGTTTAGTCATTTTATCTCTAAAGTTATGAAGAGCATTGTGGGTCTGAAACAACACAAGCAAAGGGGGAAATCAAAGCTAGCAAGATAGCTGTGAAGGAGACTAAAAGGAAGACTAAAAGGAAGAAATTGTCGAAGGTAAACAAAGAATCGTTTAGTCATTTTATCTCTAAAGTTATGAAGAGCATTGTGGGTCTGAAACAACACAAGCAAAGGGGGAAATCAGAGCTAGCAAGATAGCTGTGAAGGAGACTAAAAGGAAGACTAAAAGGAAGAAATTGTCGAAGGTAAACAAAGAATCGTTTAGTCATTTTATCTCTAAAGTTATGAAGAGCATTGTGGGTCTGAAACAACACAAGCAAAGGGGGAAATCAGAGCTAGCAAGATAGCTGTGAAGGAGACTAAAAGGAAGACTAAAAGGAAGAAATTGTCGAAGGTAAACAAAGAATCGTTTAGTCATTTTATCTCTAAAGTTATGAAGAGCATTGTGGGTCTGAAACAACACAAGCAAAGGGGGAAATCAGAGCTAGCAAGATAGCTGTGAAGGAGACTAAAAGGAAGACTAAAAGGAAGAAATTGTCGAAGGTAAACAAAGAATCGTTTAGTCATTTTATCTCTAAAGTTATGAAGAGCATTGTGGGTCTGAAACAACACAAGCAAAGGGGGAAATCAGAGCTAGCAAGATAGCTGTGAAGGAGACTAAAAGGAAGACTAAAAGGAAGAAATTGTCGAAGGTAAACAAAGAATCGTTTAGTCATTTTATCTCTAAAGTTATGAAGAGCATTGTGGGTCTGAAACAACACAAGCAAAGGGGGAAATCAGTGCTAGCAAGAGATGTGAAGGAGACTAAAAGGAAGACTAAAAGGAAGAAATTGTCGAAGGTAAACAAAGAATCGTTTAGTCATTTTATCTCTAAAGTTATGAAGAGCATTGTGGGTCTGAAACAACACAAGCAAAGGGGGAAATCAGTGCTAGCAAGAGATGTGAAGGAGACTAAAAGGAAGACTAAAAGGAAGAAATTGTCGAAGGTAAACAAAGAATCGTTTAGTCATTTTATCTCTAAAGTTATGAAGAGCATTGTGGGTCTGAAACAACACAAGCAAAGGGGGAAATCAGAGCTAGCAAGATAGCTGTGAAGGAGACTAAAAGGAAGACTAAAAGGAAGAAATTGTCGAAGGTAAACAAAGAATCGTTTAGTCATTTTATCTCTAAAGTTATGAAGAGCATTGTGGGTCTGAAACAACACAAGCAAAGGGGGAAATCAGAGCTAGCAAGATAGCTGTGAAGGAGACTAAAAGGAAGACTAAAAGGAAGAAATTGTCGAAGGTAAACAAAGAATCGTTTAGTCATTTTATCTCTAAAGTTATGAAGAGCATTGTGGGTCTGAAACAACACAAGCAAAGGGGGAAATCAGAGCTAGCAAGATAGCTGTGAAGGAGACTAAAAGGAAGACTAAAAGGAAGAAATTGTCGAAGGTAAACAAAGAATCGTTTAGTCATTTTATCTCTAAAGTTATGAAGAGCATTGTGGGTCTGAAACAACACAAGCAAAGGGGGAAATCAGAGCTAGCAAGATAGCTGTGAAGGAGACTAAAAGGAAGACTAAAAGGAAGAAATTGTCGAAGGTAAACAAAGAATCGTTTAGTCATTTTATCTCTAAAGTTATGAAGAGCATTGTGGGTCTGAAACAACACAAGCAAAGGGGGAAATCAGTGCTAGCAAGAGATGTGAAGGAGACTAAAAGGAAGACTAAAAGGAAGAAATTGTCGAAGGTAAACAAAGAATCGTTTAGTCATTTTATCTCTAAAGTTATGAAGAGCATTGTGGGTCTGAAACAACACAAGCAAAGGGGGAAATCAGAGCTAGCAAGATAGCTGTGAAGGAGACTAAAAGGAAGACTAAAAGGAAGAAATTGTCGAAGGTAAACAAAGAATCGTTTAGTCATTTTATCTCTAAAGTTATGAAGAGCATTGTGGGTCTGAAACAACACAAGCAAAGGGGGAAATCAGAGCTAGCAAGATAGCTGTGAAGGAGACTAAAAGGAAGACTAAAAGGAAGAAATTGTCGAAGGTAAACAAAGAATCGTTTAGTCATTTTATCTCTAAAGTTATGAAGAGCATTGTGGGTCTGAAACAACACAAGCAAAGGGGGAAATCAGTGCTAGCAAGAGATGTGAAGGAGACTAAAAGGAAGACTAAAAGGAAGAAATTGTCGAAGGTAAACAAAGAATCGTTTAGTCATTTTATCTCTAAAGTTATGAAGAGCATTGTGGGTCTGAAACAACACAAGCAAAGGGGGAAATCAGAGCTAGCAAGATAGCTGTGAAGGAGACTAAAAGGAAGACTAAAAGGAAGAAATTGTCGAAGGTAAACAAAGAATCGTTTAGTCATTTTATCTCTAAAGTTATGAAGAGCATTGTGGGTCTGAAACAACACAAGCAAAGGGGGAAATCAGAGCTAGCAAGATAGCTGTGAAGGAGACTAAAAGGAAGACTAAAAGGAAGAAATTGTCGAAGGTAAACAAAGAATCGTTTAGTCATTTTATCTCTAAAGTTATGAAGAGCATTGTGGGTCTGAAACAACACAAGCAAAGGGGGAAATCAGAGCTAGCAAGATAGCTGTGAAGGAGACTAAAAGGAAGACTAAAAGGAAGAAATTGTCGAAGGTAAACAAAGAATCGTTTAGTCATTTTATCTCTAAAGTTATGAAGAGCATTGTGGGTCTGAAACAACACAAGCAAAGGGGGAAATCAGAGCTAGCAAGATAGCTGTGAAGGAGACTAAAAGGAAGACTAAAAGGAAGAAATTGTCGAAGGTAAACAAAGAATCGTTTAGTCATTTTATCTCTAAAGTTATGAAGAGCATTGTGGGTCTGAAACAACACAAGCAAAGGGGGAAATCAGAGCTAGCAAGATAGCTGTGAAGGAGACTAAAAGGAAGACTAAAAGGAAGAAATTGTCGAAGGTAAACAAAGAATCGTTTAGTCATTTTATCTCTAAAGTTATGAAGAGCATTGTGGGTCTGAAACAACACAAGCAAAGGGGGAAATCAAAGCTAGCAAGATAGCTGTGAAGGAGACTAAAAGGAAGACTAAAAGGAAGAAATTGTCGAAGGTAAACAAAGAATCGTTTAGTCATTTTATCTCTAAAGTTATGAAGAGCATTGTGGGTCTGAAACAACACAAGCAAAGGGGGAAATCAGAGCTAGCAAGATAGCTGTGAAGGAGACTAAAAGGAAGACTAAAAGGAAGAAATTGTCGAAGGTAAACAAAGAATCGTTTAGTCATTTTATCTCTAAAGTTATGAAGAGCATTGTGGGTCTGAAACAACACAAGCAAAGGGGGAAATCAAAGCTAGCAAGATAGCTGTGAAGGAGACTAAAAGGAAGACTAAAAGGAAGAAATTGTCGAAGGTAAACAAAGAATCGTTTAGTCATTTTATCTCTAAAGTTATGAAGAGCATTGTGGGTCTGAAACAACACAAGCAAAGGGGGAAATCAGTGCTAGCAAGAGATGTGAAGGAGACTAAAAGGAAGACTAAAAGGAAGAAATTGTCGAAGGTAAACAAAGAATCGTTTAGTCATTTTATCTCTAAAGTTATGAAGAGCATTGTGGGTCTGAAACAACACAAGCAAAGGGGGAAATCAAAGCTAGCAAGATAGCTGTGAAGGAGACTAACAGGAAGACTAAAAGGAAGAAATTGTCGAAGGTAAACAAAGAATCGTTTAGTCATTTTATTTCTAAAGTTATGAAGAACATTGTCTACAAAACTTAAGAGGTAAATGTTAATCAATTGAGAAGACAGAGCTAGTTTTAACTCTTTTCTAAGGAAAGATTATTGCTTTATGTACGATAGTATTTAGCTTGTTTAGAAGTAATTTCATCCATGCTTTTGTAATAAATTGCATTGTTTTGTTATTTGTATTGTAAAAAAAATACTTATATCCATGCTCAGGGCTCATCCATTTTAAATTTGCTACAATATTTAAAAAGCTACGGAAACTTGAATGTTTTGAAACAGCAATGACAGTTAAGTCTAAACTAAATATTTTAATATTTTAGAAATTTATGTACATTGCTTCTGCTGTTTAAAAAATAAATAAAAATACCCCCTCAAGCAGCTGCTTGCCACAGAGGTCTGACAGGAGCCTGTCAGTTTATATGCCACGATAGAAGGTCTGCAGGACCTCAGCAGAAAAACGACACATACATCCATGCCTTACCTGGGGCTCGAATCCAGGTCCCTTAGATTAGTAGCCAAGCGCGCTAACCACTCGGCACGTGAGAATGGTAATCATGGATGACTTTTCTCTTTAGCAACGAAAGGTTGTAACTTCGAATGGCAAATGCTTTTAGTATTCGGAAAATCATCTGAACCTCATGTAGGGGGTATCTTGCTGGAAAGCTTGGGTTAGTTTACCTCTGAGCGGCACGTTTTAGCACACAATGGGCTAAATGACCTGATCAGAAGGACCCCGAGGGCTCAGAGAAGGTTGGGAGAAGGTACCCATTGATCATATGTATCGCTCTCCCGCATACAGGGCCACGTCTTAACGTCCCATCCGACGGACGGCAGCCTTTCCAAACCTATTGGTGCTCCCAACTGACTATGGGCAGGACGGGGAGTTTGGCAGAGATAAATCTCAACGCTGGCCCAGCGTTGAGATTTATTCTCGAGAACCCGGGAACTGCAGATTGCGAGCCTGGGGCGCTACCGACTGAGACACCCTCAAAAAAAAAAAGTTGAAAGCGATTCCTAGCATGAAAGCAAATTCTCAGCGGCACCGAGAGAAGTGGGGCTTCAAAAATAGGTCATCAGATGCCGTGATGGAAATTTTAAAAGCCACCGGGTGCAACTCTTTTTGCTGCTACAGAGTTTTAAAAAATTATAATTATTCCAGCAGCAGCATTTCTTCTCCTGCTGTCATTAGATAATTTTTCAAAAGCGTTTTTCGTGTTCCTTTATATGCTAGGAATATCAGTATCTGTTTACATAAACACACAGCGTAAAATCTTTCTTTTTTTTCATTTACGGTGTCCGCTAAATTCCCCTTCCTTCCCACGGTCAGTAGGGAACACCGATGGGCATGGAAAGACCGCCGTCCGTCTGATGGAATGTTAAGACGTGTCACCGTGTGCGGGAGAGCGATAACCTGTGCACGTTAAAGAACACGCTGGATGGCCTTGACGGGAGGCTACCATCTGTCTCCCAACAGCTGTCCCAGTGGGTTCCCTGTCCCAACCTTCTCTGAGCCTTTGGGGTCCTCAGATGGGTTGGTTGTTTTGGGTCTTATGGGTGCCACTCAGAGGTAAAACAACCCAACCCAGGTGACAATGACTCCAACTGCTCGGAGAGGATTCAATGGAAAGTTACGAGACAGATGAAAAGCTCCTGTCAAGGCCATCCAGCGAGTTCTTTAATGTGTGCAAAGGATGACTATATTGCACGCGGAGGCGCAGAGAGCTTTCCGATCTCATCGGTGACCCCTTTCCCGCCCAGGCCAGAGTAGGGGCAGAGCAGAAAAGAAAAACAATCTCCATTCAGGTGCAGTGGAAAGTGGAACTTGCTCAGTGAGAAGCTCTGCCAGTGAGCAATGTAAGGCCGTGGAAGACTTTTCATTTCACTGAACTGTAAGAGGAAGAGAACACATTGGCTAGGAATAGATGGGGAAGTGCGCCTGCACAAAATACTCAGAAGGAGTAAAAATAGCGATGCAGATCGAATCGTTACCCGAACAACAAGGAAGTCATCTTCAACTTTTGCCGTAAATGAATTTGGTTCCTGAAAGAATGACTCAGTTTTAGATAAAGCAAAAAGAACTAATATCCTCTCTCACCTTCAACACACTCTAGCATTTAACAAATGCCCATTTAAGTCCGCGCACTTTGATTTTTTTCTGGTGTCGAAACGAGATGATATATTGTTCAAAAATCTTCCCTTGACGAGTCCTGAGCTCCAGACAGCTTGGCTTCGTTCCCGTGATGCTCTCAGACTGCTCGGCGCTCTGTGATTGGTTGACTCTGAAAGGATCCAGACGAGAACCAACGCTATTGTTTCCCACTTGGCTGAATGTTTCAACAAGTGAGGAGCCGTTCGCTTCGATTTCATTAATCCAGTTAGCTTTCTATTGACTGAGCGGCGCTTCCTTTTGCCGCTCTTCGCCCCCCCCCCCCCCCCGATGAATCTTGCTCTGCTGCTGACGAAGTTGCCTCGATCCCATCAACAGCAGCACCTTCTACGTCATCACTGCTCGTGCAACGGCAAGCGCACAGTCGTGACGAGATCGCGGTGACTGACCTTCACATGACCTTGCAATCGACACTCGGTCGCAAACTTGAACAGCTGGCAGAAATCTGTCTGTAAACAACTGTGACGTCAGTTCCGATGGTTTGATAGTGAATCGAAAAGCAAAATTCGCACCTCAATAACTTCTAGAATTAGATAAAAGGAAATATTGGATATCCACTTCCAATTGCATCTTTTGAAATATAACAACTTTGTTGCCGCATTCATTTAAAAAAAATTACATCAAAAATTTACAATCAAATCTTGAATGGCAACTACAAAGAAGAAAATTAAATTTATAATTTTAGCATCTCCTAAATTATTGAAATTTGTACAACCAAAAAGAGATCATTCTTTCATTACTGAAAAGCTGAGACTTCCAGGAGAAGGTGGAGGGGGGGGGGGGAAGCAATGACCAAAATCTAAGGATGGGTTGTTTCACCTCTGAGCGGCATTTTTTTGCACACAATGAGCTAAATGGCCAGGTCACAAGGACCCCGAAGGCTCAGAGAAGGTTGGAGGAGGGGACCCACTGGAACAGCTGTTGGGAGACAGATGGTAGCCTCACGTCAAGGCCATCCAGTGTGTTCTTTAACGTGCACAGGGTATGGCTCTCCAGCACAAGAGATCGCGTTTTAACCTCCGATCCAACGAACGGCGGCCTTTCCGAGCTTATCGGTGTCTCTTCTGATCGAGGGCAGAGTGAGGATTTAACGGTGATAAATGGTTAGCACGCTAGGCTAGTGATCAAAGCCCCCCCCCCCCTCCCCCCGATAGGGGACCACCTTGCTGTGGTGGGGAGCTTGAGGCCTAGCAACCGGTCGAAGACTCTGCTAACCAGTCTGGTCCTCTGGTTGGACAGAGGCAAGACCAACTGATGTCGAAGGCATCGCTGACCGGTTTCGTGGCCCGACTGGACAGTACCAAGACCTCAAAATCAGGTGCTCAGTGGAGCAGTTCAAGGACCCTGCACAACGGGGTGGTGCCCTAGTAGTCAAGGGCCCTTTTCAAAGTCTGGGTCCCACTAAGAGTCTCCACCCCGGGTGCCGAGCGAACTTGGATCTACATATCCTTGTTCATGGCTAACCGGGGAACAGAGTAAATTCCAGGTTTTGACCGATGGATGAGCTTTCCTTCTATAGGACTTCTCGCCATAGGATGTCGGGGATGAGATGCATCTATATGGTGTAGCTTTGTCCCCGACGGCAGATAGTCGCGGTGCTTTCCATTCAACTTGGTAGTGTCTAAAGATGGAACCGGGGATTGCAGTGGTTTCTGTGTTGTGCAGCAACAGTAAAGTATTGATCAAAGGGACCAGGGTTCGAGCCCCGTGTAAGGCATGGGTGTTTGTTTGTTGTTTTTCTGCTGAGGTCCCGCCATCCTCACAGACCTTCTGCTATGGCGTATTAAACAGATAGGCTCCTGTCAGACCTCTGTGACAAGCAGCTGCTTGAGGGTTTCGCTTGAGGGTTTGAGTCCCATCTGGGACTCGAACCTGGGAACTGCAGATCTTTCTTCAAAAAACTGTCAACTGAAAAGGAGAAATTCGTATCCAATTATTAGCCAAGTTGAACTTTATCCCCAATAACCATTTCGAATCAGTATAACGAACTGGTCGTAATTACTAATAAATATATTTTTACTATCCCTGTGATTTAAGCTATGACTAACTTCATGGGCAAATTTATAAATCGTATTTTGATGCATTTATGTAAATAAATGCGTCATGTACTAATTATATATTGCAGAAGTAAATACTTTAAATATTCATTTATTAGGCTGCGAAAGATTTTCAAGAAAGTTGTGGGGTCTTATCTCTCTAAATAGCACTTCTGAAATTAAAATACTCCCACAGATCCTTTTATGCATTATAAGCGAAATTTAATATAGCAAAGAGGAATATTTATTGACTACGCAATTATTTCTGAAAATGGGTAAGTAATTTCAAGTACAATATTTTTCTCTGTACGAATCTCTTTTTAGTGACCTTTTCAGTGATTCTCGTATCGATTAAGTTTAGACGACAAATCTTGATAGTGCTGCCATCTAGTGGAGGCCATCTGTACTTTTCCTATTCATTTCTGACAATTCCAATAGAGGATTATTTTGTATATCTTTTGGATTTGGTTGCAGATTAACAGATTTTTCTTTCATCTTTTAATATCTTTTTTTAAAGAAAAGGTAAACATTCAGACTTTGAATTTCAGAGATTACAAGAAACCAATATTTCAAATTCCTTTATAAAAAAGGTGCAAAATTCCTCTCCGTTTGCAGAACTTCAAGGTAAATATTTCAACTGCTCATCGCTTTACAGAGAATCCAACAAGCTTTTATTTTTTGAAGGTTTATTTTTTAAAACAAAATCATCAGAGGAATATAAGAGTTTTTTCTCTGCTTTCTCAAAAAAAAAAAAGATTATAGGAAGAATTTAATAAAATAAAATTGTCATATTGTGTACCAATTATTAATAAATAAATAAAATTAAAATTTTACCTGTTGTTGACGACGATGAAATAGAAGTGGTCCCCAGCTTCTGAAATAAAGGAACAGATTCGCATATAATTTGGTCATTCGTTTTGGAACAGCAGTCAAACTTTAAAACTAAACAATACAAAAACACTTCAGTAGCATTAATAATTCTGCATTACAGACAGCACTGGAAATGGGATTATTGAACTCGTGGTAGAGCAAAATACATCGTTTCTATGCCCCCCCCCCCCCCTCAAAAAATGAATACTCTGAAGAATGTGAGATTTATTTTCTCGCCATTAACATGCGCAGTACTTGGGAATGGCTCAACCCTCAAACACTTATCTAGAATGGCGCTATTTTTATGTTGGATACAGGTAGTTTTTTTCAGCTTCGGAACTAGTGGGATGCGTACTATCCCCCCCCCCCCCAATTCTCACCACTGATTACAGATATTAAATCAGCACCACGAAAATCTGCCCAATTGCTTTAAAAAAATGCATTAGAAGATTTCATCACCTTTTAGTAGAATGTATATATACACTGTGAAATAATTCTCAAACAAAACTAATTAAATTTAAAATGAAAAATAAGACAATCCTAACTTTTATTTTAGAAATCCAAAACCTTCATCTCTGTTTTGTGAAGCTTTTTTTAATGTCGTTTTGGAAATTATTCTTTTGGCATGAATCGAATAACAAATAATGAAGCGATCTTTTCAAAAGACGTTAATTACAATTCAGATGATCATCAGTCCTTCTCTTGATATTAATTTTGATAACTTTCTGGTGCACGATGGCATCATTGTGTATTCTCATCAGATTTGGTTAAATATTTTACATCGTGAACAACAGTGAAATTGCAACGTAATCCTTGAGGTAATCCTAACACACAATCCCTTGAAATTATATTTTGAATACAAAACAAATGTTTCTGCTATTAAATTTCAGTGGAGGAAATGTTATTTAGTAGGTACCACTGAGAAATTAATTTAATTTAAATTTAAAGAAAAGGAAGAATCATTTAAATGCAAGAGATTTTCCGGAGTTCAAGATGATAAATATTTTTCTACACTCGTTACATTTCTACAGCAATCATTCCACAGGGTAGTCAGACGGTAATCCCTGAAGACAACTCTTTCTTCCCTGTTTATATTTTGAATGTGCAATTTTAGGTGATCTGTCCTTCAGATATTCTGTAAGCCCTTTTCCCATCATTTCGAAAGGAAATTTTTAATAAATCAGAAATGTATTCATTTCCTATTTTTTTAAAAATTTAGAACCATTCCATGCATCGCTGTAAATGCTAAAATAATCTGATCCGTCAACGTTGTATGTAAGCAACAAACTTCAAGACTATACTGAAAATTTTTTAAAAGATCTCATAAAATGAAATTTCACCGGTTATTCTTAACAATCGATTTAGAAATCCCTCTCCGGTTGACGCTGATGGTATCAGATGGAGAAAACTTCCAAAATAATATGACACAATCATCGAAATCATCGAATCGTTTTTTTTAACAAAGGATATTAAAAGATGAAAGAAAAATCATTTAATCTGCAACCAAATCCAAAAGATATACAAAATAATTCTCTATTGGTATTGCCAGAAACAAATGAGTAGTACAGATGGCGTCCATTAGATGGCAGCACTATCAAGATTTCACTTGGTGCCAGAAAAAATACAAACATTATTATCGAAAGTCATTAAGAAAAAAATTGATTAAAAGGATTTTGCATAGCCAGTTTGAACGAAAGGATAAATTTGGGCTTTTAATTCTAATATTGCTTTATAGCTAATATTGCTTTGATAGTAAACAATCGTCTGCACCGACCAAATACTCAAATGGGAAACCATTTCTTTAAAAGCCACTTCAACTTAATGGCATAGCTTCAAAGGAAACTTATGAAACTAGATTTAATAATATTAGTCAACTATAGAAAGAAAAGGGTAGAAATTGCCATCTTAGCACTGCGATGTTATCTATTTGGCTCTTTCCTGAGAGATTTGGCTCTTTCCTTTCTTACGAAAGGGTAGAGAAAAATGAGACGACCACTTCAGTCTCTGTTAACTGCCAGTGAGAGGCATTGCCACAAATGCTTTTCAAGGTCAGAATTTAGATAGGTATGGATGATGGAATATTTACCAAACACCACTTTCCAATTAACGAAAACTAATTCATTAGACGATTGCTCATAAAACAATTTCGAGGTTGATTTGACTGAAGTCTTCAGTTCCCATAAAAACTTATTTTTAAAATTCTACTGCTTAAAATTTGAATATCCTTTGGTACAACATGAGTTGGGTTATTTTACCTTTAAGATGAGTTTTTTTGCACACAATGGGCTAAATGGTCAGATTACATGGACCCAAAGGGCTCAGAGAAGGTTAGGGTGAGGGAATCCACTGGAAGGCCATCTCCTGTGTTTCTTTAACGTGCATAAGATAGGCCTTGAACTGTTATGGCATGTGCAGGAAAGCCATACGATTCCATCCAATAGAGAATTTTCCAGGCCTTTCACTATCTCCTTTCTAATCAAGAGCAGGTTTAGCAAAAATAAATCTCAAAACTGGCACAAGGTGGCACTTGAAGATGGGAATTGCAGTTTACGAACCTGGCATATAACACGGGAGTTCTCATCAAAACGAATTACAGAAGGGTGCACAGACTGCCATTCATGGGACATAACTTTATAATTGCAGGGCGATCGGGAAATTATTGGAAATATTGCCGTCCGTCAATTGAGACTTTAAACCCTGGCTCAGTATGCGGAAGAAATACCTTGTTCACATTAAAGAACACGCTGGATGACTTTGACAGGAGACTACCGTCTGTCCCTAACAGCAGTCTCCCGGGTTCCCTTCCCCCAACCTTCTCTGAGCCATCGGGGTCCTTGTGACCTGGCCATTTAGCCCATTGTGTCCAAAATATGCAACTCAGAGGTAAAACAATCCAACCTATTGAAACTCCCTAACAGAGATAAGCGAGACTTTTTGGCGCGTGAGGCGTGGTAAAAAGGTATGGCGCCTCTTGGACAGGGTTCCAGTTTTTCACTAAAAGGCGAAGTTTTATGCAGTTTAAAGATTATTAAAAAAATCATTTTCAGAGCACCTGTATATGCTTTCGACAATGCAGATAATAAAGCAACTGAAAATATAAACCATATTTTGTCCCGTAATTTGTCACCTCCAAACCTCACTTATCGGAATGGCCCTGCTCGGAATTTTGTAAATAAGCTTTTTAACAAAAAGAAAAAAGACACTTCAGATGAATTGACGATCTTTTTCAAATCTTGATTTTTTCAACAATATTTGTTAACATTTAGAGTTTTTGAAGCTGGAAACTTAAGAATATAACAATGTTGCTATGTGTGTTATATAGGTTCTATGAGTATTGCATCTTAACTATGAAGTAGAAGGATTGTTTTACAAAAAAAGTACCTCTAAGCGGCACTCTTTTGTGGACAATGGGCTAAATGGCCAGGTCACAAGGTCCCCGAAGACTCAGAGAAGGTTGAGGTAGGGGACCACTGGAACAGCTGCTGAGCGACAGATGGTAGCCTCCAGTCAAGGCCATCCAGCGTGTTCTTTAACGTTCACGGGGTATGACTCTCTAGCATACGGAGCCACGGCTTAACGTCCCATCCGATGGACGGTGTCAGACAATAAGAATTCGTGGTTGCAGAAGGTATGGCTCTCCCATACACTGGGGCACGGCTTAATGTCCCATCCAAAGGACGGCGGCCTTTACCACAAGGCCATCACTATCCTCTACTGACCAAGGGCGGGGAGTTTTGCGGAGATAAATCTCAATGCTGGCCGGATGGGACTCGAACCTGGGAACAAGGACGGGGAGTTTTGCGGAGATAAATCTCAATGCTGGCCCGGATGGGACTCGAACCGGGAACTACCAATTACAAGCCTGGCGTGGTACCCACTGAGCCACTTACGCCCTCTTATGAAGTATGACCATAGGTATACCTAATTCTGAAATCAAGGGGTACAACAGTTATATTCATTCATTTTTAATTTATATAAATTATTGCGTTTTTGTTAACTTTTAACGGAAATTCTTATTACTAACAACGCTACTGTTAGATATATCATTAAATTTATTTCGGTAATAAATACTGTTTAAAAATATTTAGATAAATCATAAAATCTTTATCGTAGGTGATATTTTTTTCATTAAAATCTTATTTTCAAAATCAGACAGCTTCGAATGTGGTTTTGCATCCCCGTAACATGGGAAGAAGTGTACCAGTGCTTTTGGTGACGTACTGTAGATGAAATGATTCAAGAAGACGAAATGGTCTGCGTGGTCATTTTCTCTAATCATCGAAAGGGTCGACTTGAAAGATGGATCGATTCTTAATCACCGAAATAATCACCAGTAAGGAACGAGGGGTGTTTCAGTTGCCAGAAGAATTCCGTTTTCCTATCTGTTTCTATCCCTACTGCTGCTGTGTTGGCAGACGAGGTGTCTGCCTAGAACAAAAGCTCTGGGGAATAGGGAATCCTATCACGTGGCAAATAACGAATTGGCTTGATGCGTTGTAACAGTAGGAAGAGGGAAGACAAAGGGGGGGGGGGCAAATGGGGTTTTGCGATTGATTACAGAGAAGGAATTTAATGGCTGGTTTCGTTAGTTATTGCCCAGTGGATTTCAGATACAAGGAAGAGTGGTCATTCTGCCTGCAGTGGTCGTGGTGCAGTCATTGATGGGGACTTCAAAAAAAGACTGACATCAATTTCTTACAAACAAACGGTGTCTTTCAAAGAGTATGCATCTAAAATTTAAATAATGGCATCTGTTTTACTCGAATTATACATGAACTCAAAGCTGTTTTATACATTGATTTGGGTTGGGTTGTTTTACCTCTGAGCGGCACTTTTTTGCACACCATGGGCTAAATGGCCAGGTCACAAGGATTCCGAAGGATCAGAGAAGGTTGGGGGGAGGGGACCCACTGGAACAGCTGTTGGGAGACAGATGGTAGCCTCTCGTCAAGGCCATCCAGCGTGTTCTTTAACGTGCACAGAGTATGGCTCTCCCGCACACGGGGCCACGGCTTGACGTCCCATCCGACGGACGGTGACCTTTCCAAGCCCATCGGTGGTAAATAAAAAGAGCCAAACGAAGGTAAATAAAAAGTAAACGACATCAAAACCCACAAGTTAAAATCAGCCCACAAAGGAAGAAAAGAGTATAACAAAAACGAGTGTGAAACTGAGGTAAAAAAATTAACAAATGTAAAATTGAAGAATCAATAATGGGTGTATAGGACCGCGAGAGACAAGTCTAAATGACAAAAGAGAAAAACATTAAATACGAGTAAAATAAGCAGTAAAATGTAAAAAGTTAAAGACAGGATTTAAAGACGATTCATCCGATAAAAGATGTCCGAGTGTAAGGGCTCGGACGTAAAATGCGATCACCTCCGTCTGTTTGTGGGGAGAGAGGGACGGATGATTCATCCACTCCCACGAAATATTAACAAGTCATTAGAAATGGGGAGGACGGGACTCAGTCGCTAGTGCTCTAATATCGTATCGTATGTATTTAGGTTCGAATCCCTATTGTTCCTACGTTGAGATTATCTCATCTATTCCCTCCCCCTCCCCCTGGCGAGAAATCTGATACCGATGACATTTTTCACGATCGCCACTTTTCAGGATTAAATGTGAAGTCGTGACCCCAATAGACGGGAGAGTCATTTACGGGGCACTTTAAAAAACACGCTGGATGACTTTCCATCGTCCTAACAGCTGTCCAGCGGATTCTCCAATCCTTGGAATCCTCGTGACCTGGCTATTTAAATCATCGTCTGGAAAAAAAAACGAAACTCAGAGGTAAAACAATCAACTCAAATTCTACATTTGTCAGTTCTGAATTCCTAAAAAAATATATTTTTATAAGACAATACTAGAATTGATTATTTTAAATTCAAACTTTTTGTTTTTATATTATTTGCAATTTAAGATTTGTTTTTTCTAAGACTTGGAAACGATGACAAAAACTTCAGAATTTAGAAACAGCGATAAAAATACAACTTTAAGTTTAAAAGTGTCCGAAGTTCTAACTGGCATCGAAATCCCGTATGGAGAACATGGAGGATCTTATTAACAGGATTTGTTGATTATGACGAGGAAGGAGAATTTATTCTATCTCTGGGATTGCTCCATAGTTGCGAAAACTAAATCTCCTTTTTCATTCTGTTTCACTTCACGGAAATCTTTTCATTTCTCATTCCATCGCCTTTCTCTCGTTTTCTTTCAGTATCTTTAAACTTTTTTTAGTTTCTTACTCTTCGTCCCATTTTCCTCCACCATTCCCTAACCTTTGACCTCTGCCATACAGGAAAACATCGTCACTTCTCCGATGGGATCTTCCGCCAGCTGCAGTTCGTGTGACCGTCAGAAGGCGAAAGTGGAGGCTGTAACGCACGTGACTTAAGGCGCCATCCTCTCCGACATCTCCGAAGAGCAGAGGAGGATTCGAGGTCAGGTGACGTCGGCGGGAGACCTTTCGCGTCTCTCGTCACGTGCGCCTGCCCGTTCACTTCCGTTTCCGGGAAGAGAGGAGGGCAACTTTCACTGCCACGTGCCGCAGATGCGCGTGATGCCTTCTCACGGAAAAAATCGCAGGAGGAAGAAAATAAGAGAGTGATTGGGCAGAAATCTCTGTCTCTACGCCAGGTAATACAATTCTGCCTTCAGTCTTCATTACTCATCACAATTGGCAAGGTCAAAAATCAAGAAAGGAGATTCGAGCGACGGAATCGCTTCTAAAGCAAAGAAGTGACGCTGATTCTAAATGTCGCAAATAAAAGTTTAGTTTGGAATTGAAAAGGAAAGTTTTAGCAAAATACAATACCAAAGACGTTCCGGTGTGTTTTAAGAGATGCTGCCCTTCTGAAATATTCATGCAAATATCGGAATTGTAGAAGATGCCAATTTGCTTCGATTTTCTATAAGCATTTGCAAGTGAACACGAATTACGAGATACTTAAATATTCCCTTTCTGTGGTGGCCACCAAAGGCCGATGAATTCCTCTCTTAATTGCCTTCACCCTTACTTCGCTGAAATCACAGGTTCGCGGGTTTTAACACCCGTACCGACGTATGGATCAGATTTGCTGCGCCAAGTAATGTACGGAAATATGTCTAACAATTCACGCACGAGAGTTATATAGGGACGACACAGTTTATTCACTCTATATACAATCTCGTGCTGGGGATGCGCTCGACTCCGTAGGCCTTTGCTGCTGTCAACAATTACGCAATGAGGTGGAGAAACGCACTTTTCAGATTCTCGCTCTACCGGCCTCAAACTCGGCGAAAGGATATTTAATCCCCGCTTAAACTGTGGTTCACAAAGAACTGTATTTGATTCACCAAGAATCGACCCTTTCCTTACGGGTTTTTCTTTTGAGCAAGAGTGGCGTCCCTTGACGCGTGTTCAAACGTCCTTCCCGCTTGACAGATACGCTCAAGACTGTTCTTTCCTTATTGTTCGGCTTCTCTCCCACGCTGACACTCGCCCCCCAGGCTAGTTCTGAAAAGGCCATAAAAGGCTTCTCGGACACGTCATCCCATGCAGGCAGCCAGCTCAGACCCGAAAACAACATCTATGAGTCACATCCCCACAATAGCACTTCCAAGAAAACACTTAATACATAAAAATTTTACAATAACAAAAATACAATAAAATGCATCATCATCATCATCCTCAAGCAGTCATGGGCTACCGAGGTCCAACCAGACCGTGCAATTTAGTTCTCAAAGCAAGTCTATCCTGAGCTACATCTGCTGCATCTGACCACTGCACACCAATTCTAACAAGGTCCTGTTTGACATTGTCTGCCCACCGCATCCTAGGTCTCCCCTTCTTTCTGAGGCCTTTAGGCACACTATTCATAACCCTATTCGCCAATCTATAATTATTCATACGGGCAACATGGCCAAACCAACGGAGTCTCTCTCTGCACAATATGCTGCTTAAAGGAGGTTGCAAACTCCTTTGCCTAACCTCATCATTAGTTACAAAGTTGAACCACCTAATACCCAAGATACTGCGTAAGCATCTAGAATCAAAAGCATCTAGTTTCCTGTTATCTTGTTTACACAGCGTCCAAGTTTCACTACCATAACTAACCCTAGAAAGAACCAAACTATTATACAGTCTAATTTTAGTCTTTAGATGTATACGCCTATTTCTCCACACTCTCCATAGATTCTTAAAAGTACAGTCGCTCAAAAAAGTATCCGAACACTATGGTTGATTACAGAATGTAGAAAAAATATCTGGCAACGATTTTTTTAGAAATTGGTGATCTGGCAACCTTCGTGTCACGTGACACGAAGGTTGCCAGATCACCAATTTCTAAAATAATCGTTGCCAGATATTTTTTCTACATTCTGTAATCAACCATAGTGTTCGGATACTTTTTTGAGCGACTGTACCAGCAGCAATCCCTATTCGTCTGTTAATTATTATATTATAGAGAGCTTTCATTAGGTTAACTAACTTGTCGAGTACGCCATACGATCTACCAAAAATTATGATGGTAAACAGAGTCAAAAAACTTTTTCAAATCAACAAAGTAGTAACCACAGGTTTCAGAAACTAAACATTTCTCAATAATCTGACTAAGTGAAATAATCTCATCTACACATCCGCTACCACTTCTGAATCCACACTAATCATCACGCAATTGTCATAAACCAAATTCTTAATTCTATTACGCAAAATCATGCAACGAACTTTACGTGGAACAGAGAGTATGTTGATATCCCAATAGTTATCACAAGAACTGCGATCAGAATTTGACGATGCCAGTAGAAGCAAAGAGTTCAGGTGCCTGCGATGACCTCTGCTCAGGATTATCCACCAGCTGATAAACATATCCTGTGAATCTATTCGCTTGGGGCTTTCAACCCACAAACAAACAGAAAACACAGCGGAAGATTTTCCCTCCGCACCAAAAAAGTCCACCAGTGCAGCAAAATCAGGATCCATAATCAAGCTCAGAGCCATATATCTGTCCAGTCCAGTGGGTTTATATGGTCAGCACCAGGACCCTGTGTGGTTGAGCACTCCTCAGCAGGGTAGAAAAAAAAAATGAAAAGTAGCCATAGTTGTCCAGATCAGTAGGCCACACTAATCTTGCAAGCCCTCCCCTTCCGTTCACTTCCACAAGAGAGTATCTCTTTTGAAAGTTACTAACGGTCAGCACCACGAGAAGGCGGGGTCGGACATTAGGTGCTAGGCCTGGCTGGTTCTATGCATCATCACAGGGGATTGGTGCATAGCTCTCCTTCGAGTAATTACCTAGCTACCATTTACAAACCAATAAATAAAAATAAATAAATTATAGGGACATGACAGTTTTCCTAATAGGAATTCCTCTTATTCCATTCAGAATGGAAAAATATGAGCTGATGAAATTAGGTTCCATTGATAGAGTTCCTTTACACACCATTACCTTTAGAGATTAAAAGTATAAGATCTGCAGAAATTATTTTCCACTGATGAAAACTACAGAAATTACTACAAAAATTATTTTCCACTGATGGAGAAGGATAGGTTTTACGGACAACTTCAGGACATTTTGAATTCTGTCAAGAAAGGAGATATTACCCTTGTTCTTGGTGACTTCAATGCCAAAATTGGTACCGACTCTGACCTTTGGGGAGGAGTAATAGGCCCTTTTGGTATTGGTAGCTGCAATGGCAATGGGCAACGTCTCCTACAGGTAAGTAAACTCAATGGTTTCAGAATAACTAACACATATTACAAACACCGCGACAAACATAAATACACATGGGTTTCACCTGATGGGCTGCATAGGAATATGATTGATTATATATTAATTAACAGCAAATGGGCTAGTTCTGTTAGAAATACCAGGGCATATAGGGGAGCTGAAATTGGATCTGACCATTACCTTGTTAAAAGTGTCTTGCAACTTAAACTTAAAAAGTGTTGTGCTAGGGTTAAAAAATTTACCTTTAATACTGAAGCTCTGAAAGACCCAGTTATAGCTAAAGCTTACCATGATAGGTTACTTAGTCATTATGACTGTCATGGTTTGCTTAATACTGAAGTTGAGGATGAATGGGGCCATTTTAAACAGGCTTTTTTGGAAACTAACAGTACTCTTTTAGGAAAAAAGGAGCAGAGGAGGCAGAATTATATAAGTGATAAGGCAATTGAGCTTATTTCAGAAAGAAGGAACTGCAGGAATGTCCTTAATCAGTACCCTACTAGTCCTAATAGAAAAGATTACAGAGAGCTTAATAAACGTGTAAAGGATCAGTTAGCTACTGATAAAAATCTTTGGCTTGATAGCTTGGCTGACAAAGCTGAGGAAGCAGTTAGGCAGCACAACAGCAGAGAGCTGTACCAGATAGTTAATGTTTTATGTGGTAGAAAACGGACAGGGATACAGGGATTGAAGGATAAACAAGGTAAGGTTATAGAAGGTGAGGATTCTGTCATGGCTAGGTGGGCTGAGCATTTCAGTGATGTTCTAAACAATGTGGTTAGTTCTACTCCCATTGTTTGTAATGATGATAGATGCATTGGCAGCTTTAATGTTGGCCCTATAACACAATCTGAAGTTAGTTTGGCTATCTCTAAACTGAAACTTCATAAATCCCCAGGGGTAGATGAAATTACTACAGAAATGCTCAGAGCTGGGAATGTTTTGGTTACCACTTGGATGACTGAAATTTTGAATAACTTTTATGATAAAGGCATGGTTCCTAAAGATTTTACCAGAGCTATTATTATCCCTATTTTCAAAAAAGGTGATCGCAGTTCTTGTGATAACTATAGGGGTATCAGCCTACTCTCTGTTCCAGGTAAAGTTCTTTCCATGATTGTGCTTAATAGAATTAAGAATCTGGTTGACAGGCAATTGCGTGATGAGCAATGTGGATTCAGAAGTGGTAGGGGATGTGTAGATCAGATATTTTCACTTAGGCAGATTCTTGAGAAATGTTTAGAGTTTCAGAAACCTTTGGTTGCTAGTTTTGTTGATTTCAAAAAGGCTTTCGACTCTGTTGATCGTCATAATTTGTGGTTGATTGTGAGATCATATGGTATACCAGACAAGTTAGTTAACATAATGAAAGTTCTGTATAATAACACTGAGTCGTGTGTGAGAGTTGGTAAGGCTTGTAGCAATTGGTTTAGCATTACTTCTGGTGTTCGACTAGGGTGCATTTTGTCTCCTTTTCTCTTTAGTTTGGTTGTTGATTATGTTATGCGAAATTCACTTCGAGGGAAAGATTTTGGCCTTAAATGGGCTGGAGATACGAAAATTTCTGATTTAGATTATGCTGATGATTTAGCCCTTTTGGCAAATGATGTTGATGAGATGAACTCTTTCATTCGAGCTGTTGATGAGACTGGTAGTAGAGTAGGTTTGGTTATAAACAGAGAGAAAACTAAAGTGATGAAAATTTGTCAGGCAGGTTGTGATTCAGTTAATCTGAATGGTTGCAGTCTTGAGCAGGTGTCACAGTTTAATTATCTTGGGAGCTATGTAACTGATACTGGTGATGTGCGGCATGAGATTAACAGACGAAGGCATGCTGTAGGACTTTTAAGTCCTACAGCATACCTTCGTCTGTTAATCTGGTATTGCTGCCGGGACTTTTAAGAATCTATGGAGATTGTGGAGAAATAGGCGTATACACCTAAAGACTAAAATTAGACTGTATAATAGTTTTGTTCTTTCTAGGGTTAGTTATGGTAGTGAAACTTGGACGCTGTGTAAACAAAATAACAGGAAACTAGATGCTTTTGATTCTAGATGCTTACGCAGTATCTTGGGCATTAGGTGGTTCAACTTTGTAACTAATGATGAGGTTAGGCAAAGGAGTTTGCAACCTCCTTTAAGCAGCATATTGTGCAGAGGGAGACTCTGCTGGTTTGGCCATGTTGCCCATATGGATAATTATAGATTGGTGAATAGGGTTATGAACAGTGTGCCTAGAGGCCTCAGAAGGAGGGGGAGACCTAGGATGCGGTGGGCAGACAATGTCAAACAAGACCTTGTTAGAATTGGTGTGCAGTGGCCGGATGCAGCAGATGTAGCTCTGGACAGATATGCTTGGAGAATTAAACTGCGTGGTCTGGTTGGACCTCCATAGCCCATGGCTGCTTGAGGATGATGATGATGATGATGATGGGGTTGTTTCCTACAACCTTAGAGGTGGGGATATCTTGCCAGGCTCGTAATCTGCAGTTCCCAGGCCCGAGTCCCAGCTGAGTCAGCGTTGAGAGTTATCTAATCAAAACTCTTCGCCTTGCCCACGGTCAGTAGGGGACACCAGTGCGCTTGGAAAGGCCGCCGTCCATTGGATGGGACGTTAAATCTTGGCCCCGTGTTCAGGAGAGCCATACCCTGTGCTTGTTAAAGAACAGGGTGGATGGCCTTGGCGAGAGGCTACCATCTGTCTCATAACAGCTATCCAGTGGGTCTCCTTCCCCCCAACCTTCTCTAAGCCTAGTGAGGGTCCTTGTGACCTGGCCATTTAGCCCATTATGTGGAAACGCTGCCGCTCAGAGGTAAAACAACAATTCAATCCTACAATCTTAAAATTTAAAATGTATAAGAACTGTTTATTACATATTTTAACACATATATTTGATGTGCACATTAATTTCAATATATAAGATGTGGTTAATATTCACGTGCATGAAATTCTGTGAAAATGATTTCTAAGGATAATAGGGGTCTTTGAAAATCTTGGACTAAACCTTGTGATTTATGAGATTGGTGGAAATGACCTCGTTTTTGCTTATTGACTATTCACTAAGAAATGATTTCTTTGTGATGAGAGTGTGTTAGTAGTATTGTCACAACCGGGGAATCCCCCACAGTGCTTTCCCCCCTATGACGTTACAGGCCACGCTCCCTATTACGCAATCCCACCTCCCCCTATGACGTAACATGATGTAATCATTACGTAACCATTACATAACAGGTCATGCCCCTTATTAATATTAATAATTCCCCCCATTATTAAAAAGCCCCACTTTTCCCCCTTTTACCCCCGTGGCCATCTGGTGGCAATGAAGAGTACTATTTCCCAAAACCCCTATTTTAACTCTAATTTCTCGATTTTTGATTCCCCCTTTATAAAGAAATTCCTCCCCCCTTATTAAAAACCCCTGGCGCCATCTGGTGCCTTTGAGGAACACTATTTTCCCAAAAACCCCTATTTTAACTCTATTTCTTCGATTTTTGATTTCCCCCCTTATGAAAAATTCCTCCCCATTATTTAAAAAAAACCTGGCGCCATCTGTTGACAGTGAGAAGTACTATTATCTACAAAAAAACCTTATTTTAACTCTAATTTCTCGATTTTGGACTCCATGGTTGACCTACCTATATTTTAAGCCCCCACCTTCTCGATTTTGCAGACCCCTTGGCTGTTCCACCTATATTTTAAGCTCCACCTATATTTTAAGCCACCTCCTTCCCTCAGATCGGCTGGTGCACGCCTCAGAATAATTGCACAGAAAGAGATGATACAAGTC
This sequence comes from Ryuthela nishihirai, assembly GCA_038380435.1. Classification (NCBI taxonomy): domain Eukaryota; kingdom Metazoa; phylum Arthropoda; class Arachnida; order Araneae; family Heptathelidae; genus Ryuthela; species Ryuthela nishihirai. Next base: position 3,140,408 of record JAWZYU010000025.1, read on the forward strand.
TCAATTGTAAAAGCAGCTCCTCACATAAAATCAACTCCCAAATTTGTATTCTTAGTAATTAAAAACCTCCCTCCCTTTCTATTAAAAATTTAATTGGTGGTGTCCAATGCGCATTTTAGTACATCGCCTGTATTTAAAAACTCCCTCAGTTTCTATCCCTTTACAAGGCTACTAAACTCTTTTTGAATGGTGACACTCTGAATGTCTAATACAAGTCTCTAAATAATTGTGAAATCAACTCCCAAAGTTGTATTTATTCCTTAGTAATTAAACACTTATCAAAATTCCCTTTTATTAAACTCACTTCTATTAAACTCCTTTGCTATTCATTTTGCCAAGATGGTTAAACGATTCCCATATGATTAAAATTCCCTTTTATTAAAACTCACTGCTCTTAAATTCCTTCGGTATTCATTTTTCCAAGTAAACTAATCAACTCCCTAGTAATTAAACATTCATCAAAATTCCCTCACCTTTATTAAAAATCATCCCATGGTCGAAATAAATCAGTTTTCTGTAGATGCGTTTCATCGAGAAAAAAAAAAGCCTTCCCTCGGCAGCGTGTTTTGATCTCGATACCTCCGCGTTAATATTTTGAAAAAGTCTCGTCGCTGATGGAATCCAAGGTCCGCGTATTTTGCTAGAAGAAGTAGGACACAGTAACTGCTCCACAGAGTAACGCTACTCGATGTACCCCCTGTTACATGCTTTTACAGTGTAAAGACTGTGTGGCAGAATGCTCTGAAAGTAAAAATGTTAAAAGTAGATTTCATACGTTTCCGTAAAAAACTTTAGTTCCAACATGAGTTAAAGGAGTATGGTTTGACTCACTTTGAGAGGAGCAGTCGCTCGGTCCAAAAGCCTGATGAGAAAGTCAAGTAATTACTGTTTCCTGTCGAATGCTACACTTTATCAGAACTTCGTGTGAGGTACCTTCGGATCCTAAGTTATAGCGTTCTCCAAGCGCTCAGCTGGTTTTACAAGATCGACATCACAATTAAAGTATGCAGCGGTTACAGGGGAAAATAGGATTCGATCTCGTACATTAGAAGAGGGAACAATTTTTAATGTCATAAGAAATGTGCGGGGTATAATTCCGTGGAAAAAATACGAAATCTTTAGCATTACTCTCAACGTCCATTGTTAGGTGATAGTATTAACATCCTTATACGCCCTCACTTCAAATTTTCATATGACATTCTGGAGTTCAGTTTCAACTTTTATTTTTTCCAACTGCAATAAAGCGCCGTTTCTGTGGAGCACGGATGACTTCAATGCAAAGGACGACTGTGCACTAAAAAACAAACCTGGAATCCAAAAGTATTTAAAATCATGAATGGACTTATGTGAAACGTAATGTACTGAGCTTGACAACATTAATATAGACAGGGATCCTCACTTACTATACTATGATAATCCCCGAGAAATTATCAAAGATGAATAGACCTCTTTAAAGTTCCGACCGCACAATCTTCTGAGTTCATTCTGCTGTAGATGTTGTCAGGATTACAAGGGATGTTTTATACATTCAAGGACTTCTTCTGACATTCGTTAATCAAAGTGTCTATCTACGCATCAGGCTTGTCATTACACCGACAAACTACCTATCCACAGGCTGAGAAAGCGTTTAGAATGAAAAACTGAGTTTGCTTCACTACAATCTCATAACTGAATTTTCAGATGCATTCCACAGATTCGTAAAACGCTCATTATGTATGCATTTCCTCTCACAAGATAATTAAAGTTCAATCACTTATTCATCTTCCCTATCGGTATATTTATTTTCTAATAAATCAAACTTTAACGACCAGAGTAGGTAAATCGCAAGCATCATCAGATTATTACTGCTTACGTTGAAAATCTCTCAATAGCTTATTCAGTACTTTACCACAACCGATACAGCCATAAGTTACAATAGCCAACATCTGTTCCATAGACAGTAGGCTAGTTACTTCTAACAAAGTCAAGGTTTGAGATCCATAGTAAGACATGAATGTTACTAAACACCTATGTCGTGTGAATGCTAACTGTTAAGACAGATAGTTGCATATTTTTTTTTTAAAAGATACATCGAACACACTCTTACATGCACGAACCTTCCATTTCCTAATGTGTGAGAGGAAAGCGCGAACAGTCATTCTTTCACAATAAGTCAATGTTGACTGCATTAAATATGATTCGAATGGAAGACAATCTGAATAGCCACTTTTGTTTGTAAATTAAAAAATCTGAAAACTCACTGTTTATAGTATATCCATGAAAAGTTGGGTCCCAGAATCGAGACCTAGCTCTACATTCACTGACTTCAACTGCGATAAAACGTAAGCTCCCCCGACGCTTATTCCAAGCACTCTCTCTCTTTTCAGAGTTCCCTCGGTATGTTTGAATAAGCGCTGTGTGAAGGTGGTTAGCTGCAAACACAAGTTTTTCGACAAAGATGGGTGTTTCGCTACAATCTAACGCCCACATTTTCATATCTAAGAATCGGTTTAGTTATTTTTCCCTGCATATTTCTATACTAGTGTGGAATTCTTAGAACAAGTGATACATGGTGAAAGTGGTTCGGGCTAGCACACGTTTTTTGATATGTATCTTGTTTGGAAATCTGAAAGAACACTGTCAATGGAGCATTACCCCCTGCAAGCTAGTACTAATTACTTCACGATTCTGAGGGATGAAGGTTGTAATCGTTGACAGATAGTTTTCAGAATTATGTAATCAACCATAGTGTTCGGATATTTGATCCATAGTAAGACATGAACGTTGTTTACCTCCCATCGGCAACCTTGCATCCCTTCTACGGTGTATGAGAGGTAACTGTTACGACAACTAGCTGCGTGATGTCGTATTTATTTTTAAAGCAAAGACACTAATTTCGGACTCGCTAGCTAGAGAACGATATATTAACTTGCTAAAGTTTGATTTTAACAACCATATAGTGTGTATATCATCACTTTTTTTTTAAGTTCATAATAATAACTTCCAACTTTTAAAGGAAATGTTGTCTCATTATAAACGATTTCATACAAAGAGATACACACTCTATACATTTAAATCTATAGAGGTAACAATCACTACCCATGGAACACACGCTATGATCGGGTTTGACCCCATGGATGTGCTGCAGGAAAGCACGCCGTCTTTGATACAAGAACCAACATGAAAGTTATACTGTTTGAGAAAGATTCTTTAGTTCACAGGACACCGTAAAACACACTGTCTAGCACGTATGTCTGTTTAATTTGCAAGAATAAACATATTGTCTTATGAACACTTGCTTGCTACAGAAGTTAACACTTTACAAACCTCAACAGATTGGCTTTATAGGAGATGACAAATCTACCAGATCTGCCTGAAATAGTTCATCTTTATACCCCACTATCACTCTATTCTTCAGAAATCACTGTTTCACAGGACTTGCGAATGGTGTAAGCTTCCTCTACCCTCACAGGCATTCCGTTATTTTTGCTTTCTTCAGTTTCCCATCCCTTTCTTTTACAACCACTTGATATAAAACATTTGACCCTGCATAGCTTGCTGACTGTGCAGGGTCTTGATACAGAGAACGTTCATTACAGCAAACAATATTAACACTTTTAAGGTTAACCTTAAGATTCCAGTTAACTATACAAAGAAATCACATTGACAAAAATATCAGAGACATTCATATTTATTTACATTAAGGTCACATTAATATTTAGTTCGTACATACCAGTTCATCGCGCACCTCTTTTAGTAATGTTGGAAAGTTCAATTCAGACATAAATATGATAATAGCCGGACGATTTAGTTCAACACCTGATTCTTCCACAAAACGTTCGGCAATATCAGTTAAATTAACGTTTCTTACCACTTCTGTGAAATAATCATAAACTGATTCACCGTTTATGGTGAGGCACGAATGACGAAGTTGACTAGGATGATGCACTTCACACCTGTAACAGTTCTTACGTGGCAGCGTAAAAAGTTCTTTTCTGAGAATCGTTTTCAAAGTCTGCTTTAAACAGTCCATAAGTTTTACAGGGTCGCTGTTGCCTTGTTCATGGGGGTGATCATTAGATGGGGCTCTTCGAGGGAGATTTGCAGCTAATTCTGCCTTCCACACTGCATTGGAAAATTTACCATTTTCAAACTTCAGAGCCATCAAACTGTAGGTGATTGGGTCACATAAATCTGCTAGCCTCCCCCACTGCTCGACGCTGAGATGAATCGATGAAGAAAATACAAGTCCTCCATCACGGGGGGATGTTTTTTTTAATGATCACTCCGTGTCTACCTTTGAGCACGACGAAGCAAACCATAGAGTCCAGTTCATACTCGCGGTATTCGGTATCTTTGAATGCTTCGACGATTGTAGACACATACGAAACCAGTCCATACCACTGTTCTTCAGACAGCATCACACCGTCCTTTGTAGGATACAGTTTTAATGACGTATCACTAAACCTCTTGAACAGACGTATGTGCACTTTAGGATACTTCTTGTACTCACAAACACTCAAAAACAAATCAGAGCCTAGTTGAAACATATGGCGATCATCATCTCTAACAACATGTCGCTTCGCAGGAAGATTGCCATCAGTCATGGAACGCTTAACACAGACCATGGTAACAGTACGATACTGAAAAAATAATGCCTTATCACTCGTCGAAGGGTAATACTTATACCATAAACCTGTGACATCTCCCTGTAACAGCTTTCCATTGGTCGAGATCTGACGCTAGAGGGAGCTCGGGAACCGCCTTGCTTGGAGAACTAAATTGATATTTACTATTACGCGCTTTCGAAATATGTATGTGTTGTCCCTTTAAAACGGAAATCGGTGGGAGCTGTTGATCACAAAAGCCTTTCAGAAAATATAGAAAGCTTCTGAAATTACAAACAGGTAAGGGGTGGAATTCATTAACCGAGTGTTTCAAAAATATCTTAAAACACACTCACCACTCATAATGAAACCAAAGCCTAGCATAGTAGAACGATTCAACCGTACGTTAAAAACAAAAATGTGGAAATAATTCACAGATAAAGTTTTTAATACTTGGTTTTCTAATACAGATTTTTAATACTTGGTTTTTTAATACAAATTTTTAACACAAGTCTTGTGCGACAGATATCTTCAATACGCAGTCCACTTGGATAATTTTCTTTTCTTAGGGCGGATGGGAACAGCAATGTCTTTTGGGGGGTGTACCTCGGATACAGACTGTTGGGGAATGTTGACTTTTACTTCCTGCGGAGTTTCAAGCTGCTTTGTGAATAACAGGTAATTTTTCAAAGCAGTCAGATACTTTTAAGATTTATCGTCAGCATCGGCAGACTCCAATATTTTCTTCATCTCCATGTGTAAATTACACACTTTTTTTCTTATGTTTCTCCTCTGCACTGCTTTCACCGAAATAATTTTTTTCTAAATAACGAGACCAACAGGTTCTGTTAGCAGTGGAATCTGTTAGCAGTGGAATGATAAACCCTGAACCATGCTGTAGGAGATGTTTCTTGTGACAAACAGATGCACGTTTGGATGCTAGACTCCTTATGACAGTCTTGTACTGACGTAAATTCTTTAATACTCTAGGGGAAACAGGTATATTGCCTTTTAAGAAATTGGCACACACTTCACATAGAGCATACATCTGGGGGTCGGAGATGTGCTTCAACAGCGGAATACGTTGCTTTCCACCTAGTTTCGGTAAGCACTGAAGGAATGGGCCTTGAGGTTTAACTTTCATTTGGAACGTAAAGTATTTCAGGTTCTTCACATGGAAGAATCTTGGCACAGAGCCTTTCACTGTCCAACGTTCTGGGATGAAGGTCAACACACAAATAGCCACAGGTAGCCTGTGTAGCTAACCTATAAGCATCTGTCAGGAGTTAAGATTGATGAGGAAACACTTGTCTCGCCAGGTGTATTATTTGTGAAGCATCCCGACAGTTGCGAAATAAAAACATGTAGTGAGAATTCAGTGATATAGTCCTCGAATGTCTTCCCTTTAAAAATAGATTTTGTAAGATCAGGACAATCGTGATATTTTTATGATAGCCACCACGAATAAACAATTGTGATATGCGTTCGCTGGCTACAGACTGTTCCATCAAGTCATCCAGTACCAAAAGCATAGGTCTGAGAGGATCAAATTCCAGATCCGCAGGTAGTCCTTCATAAAATTCCACAGTTTTCTTGAAGGGCTCAAAGGCAGGTTGCCACTCCCCGTAGCAGTAAACGACATGTTGGGGTGGGGTGTCGAATGCTTGAGCGGTTTCTTTGACGAGTTTAAGAGTGAAAGTCGTCTTTCCACACTGTGAAGGAGCTGCAATTATAATATTTGAAGGAGTTCGGAGAGCCATCGCACCCCATGCAGTCGTTAAAGTCTACTCGACACGTGTAATCACAATGCAGTACTGTGGGAAGAGTCGAACCACACACTCTTTTAAACAGGAAATACAGACAGTGAGCACCGCAAGTGTCTCCCAGGGGGTCCTGCAGAGGTATAGAAGGATGTAAGATGTGACGTATGCCTAGCTGGCTATAGTATTCTTGCATGGAGACATCGGGACTCGTACCCAGGGGGTCAAAGTGATCCACGTGCATTCCTTTCTTGTAAACTGCTATCCAGTGGATTCCGGGCAGGGAGGATGGATCGGTATTGTAGATAAACAAAGCTTCTGACCTGTCGATTCTGTGGGGTAGTCTGTCATGGGGGAACACACCGAGACTTGTGGGTAACATTGAAAGAATGGATTCTAGCTGATAGGTATTCATGAGCTGTAGTCAAACAGGACTTTACGATCCAATGGGATTTCCAGCAAATTCTGGTATTCGGCATACAGGATCATGGTGACCGATGTGGGTAGCGGCTTGGCAAACTTTAATTGGACTCTCACACTTTCGCTCTTTATTAAAGAAAACACTTGATTGCATTCACGTTGCTCGGGGGTCAATTGGAATCCAAACAGTGTAAAACCTTCTCCGTAGGCTTTTCGCAATAAGTTAATGCGGATTTCCAGGCGTCCACAGCTTCCAATAATCCTTGGTAACATTGGAGATAACGTCCATTCGCAAAGTCGGGGGTGTAGGACTGGTGATCACTGTCAATGTGAAGGCTGATGTAGTTTAAGTCGAAATGTTGGAAGTTGAAGGGATTTTTTTCGTACGATCCATTCAGACTGGTACTTTCAACCATACCCAGTACCAGGCATACAGGAAGCTGGCCGAGAAATAAATTGTCACGGTTCACACCCGTCAGGCCCGAAGCGATGGAGAACATATGTAAATCCGTTCTTCACAGAGGGTACTTGGCACTCTCTGAACCCAGCAGGCGAGCGTGTGCGAGGATGACACCTGAAGTGGGTTTGACTTTACGCAGGAAAAATTCAGCTTCGTATATCTGTACTTTGTAAGAGGGGTCAGCTTCAACTGTCACGAGACAGAATTCGGGCTTGGATCTCAGCAAATTCAGTCTCAGGTCGACTTGATTGAGTAGGTAACGATCTTGATTAAACAGGTCGGCATGGATCCACGAGATGAGTTCGATACCTGCTGGTTTGACGTACCCCTTGCGCTGTTGCCATCCCTCGTTCTCCCGACTGGTGAGTTCCATTTTACCAGGGGTGTCGAGGTACCAGAGTGACGTACCGATCTGACTTCGCGTGGCATCAGTGCCGTAATTCAATAGAGTCTCCAGTTACGCCCTGTATGGGTACAGGGTGTGAGAAGCACTCACTAGGTGATCGTTGAGGAAGACGTCTACCTGGCTGAAGAGGGCATGGAAGAAATGGTTGCAGGGAGCAATCACTTCCGACGGTGCAGTACCGTCGGATTTTACAATTTTCAAGACAAGACATAGGTGACATCGGGATAGATCAATGTAATCGTCCGTTCCCTTCACGATGAATTCAAGTGGTACATTACCTTCCAGGGAAGCCAGAGGTAAATAATTGATATAACAGCCTCTTTCTAATTGTGAAACAGTGGGAGGAACCAGAAACAGGCCCAGTTCTGAATTGGCACAGTCGCCAGAATCAGCGTGAATTTTCTGAATGCTCATGATGAAAACACGTCCTGCACAGTACAGAGTCTCTTTACTTTATGAACCTTGGGATGCTGACGACGACGTTTTATTCCTTTCCCTCCCTGCAGTTCAGAACTGGCACGCTGCAAGAGGTCTGCACCTGCTTCATGGAGCCCCGCTTTGGCTGCAGATTTGAAGTTTTGCCCCTGGGACATCTCTGAAACGAACCGTAGCCCACCCAGGGTTTATGCAGGGTAGCCAGTGCAGGTCGTACGAGAGGGCTGATGAAACGTCCGATAGTGGCAAAGATGCTTCCTAGCCCATCGCCTCTCTGATAACGAGGACCACAGAACACACCCTTCCCCGTTTGGCTCTTATAGTAGCTCACATAGGCGTCTGCAGAAGGGGGAACGAATTTAACCCTCATGACGGAAATGTAATTTGACTAAAACTTTACCAAATTTAAAATGCAGAGGTTCTCCGCTGTCGGTATGAAGGAAGATTCTCACACTCTCGAAACTGTTCCTTGCAAGGGGTTAGTAATCAGGTTGCTGATACACTGCAACAATGGCTTCGTTATTACTGGTTCTGACAGCAGGGTTCACGACACGACACGCAACAGTTCACCGTATCACCTAACAACTGAGGCGCAATCAGGTCTGAATACAAATAAATACCATACATTCCTCTGTTCATATCGATGGGATAGTCACTCAGGACTTTATTCAATGGCATATCTAATTTAGCAATTCCTAGCATGTCACCTAATCCAGGGTTCGATCGAGGAAATTTAATGTAATGTGACTTGTCTGTATCCATCAATACGGTGTGATCCGCCTGCTGCTTGAGACGGTAAGCTTTTCTCAGCCTGTAGGGTAACATCTGGTTCATTGCATCGAATAATGATTCGGCAGTTTCGTATTGCTCGTGGGGTACCTTTCGTTCTTGGAAACTACCTGGGGGGATCATGTAGAAATAACACTCATCATCTATGTCGAACTTTGGCGTATTGCAAAGTTTGCTGGCAAATCGTTGGTGGAAGGGTTTGTCAACTTCACCCTCCCCGATACACAGAAGTTTGCCGAAATTCGTTTTAGGAAACATCACTCCGTATCCTGCACTCGGTTTGAATACCCAGTAACCGCTGTTATAGGAAACTATTATTTCTTTGGGGAGCTGAGTGGTGAGGAGAGACAACAGTTCAATTCGAGTTATTTTGCCCGGTTTAAGTTTGATTTTCCTTTATTCTTCAGGGAGAGCAGGAGCATAATATTCATACGTGTCATTAGAACCATCCACATTGTATCAGCTCACGGGGTAAGTGAACTTCTGCTAGTCCCACTTTTGATTTTCCACTCAGTCTTAGGGGCTGTGTCAGACGAACCGTGAAATCCGTCTGCGAATTTTTCTGGTAAATAATTTGACTGGCCGTGGAGGGAAGGGTCAGGTAGAAACTATCCATTTTTTTGGGGATCCAGGAAGGTTTGGGATAACTGCGAAATTTGACCAGTGCTTTTTGACCTTTTCTCTCGATTATTTTCTCGACCATGTAAAGTTCGGGTTCTGTCACTTTTTGAAGTTCCGATTTATAGAATGTGCCTTTCAACACTTCTCCCTCGGAATCCCTTATGACGTACACAGGAGGCTGTCGTAACACCTTGTCGACTATAAATATTTCTTTGGTCCACAAATGCGCACCTGCCTTCTTGAAGGGTGCTTTTACACTGGCTAGACGAACCGTGTCCCCTACTTTAAATGCCGGTTTTTCTTTTACTATGGCCTGATTGCAATAGAGTCGAACCCATACAACGTCTTCATTGTGTAAGGTCACGTCCTTGGGAGCCATATCGTGTGCACTGTGAACGGTGGCATTGTATCCCCGTACAACACGCAGTAGCACGTCCAGGTAGCGGTAGGTGTTATTGCGTGTATAATATCTCCCCAGTCTCTCGCGTAGGGTGCGATTCCATCTCTCCACCAAAGCTGCTTTTTTGTCAGAGTAGGTAACAAAGAACTGAATACCTTTCTTTTTCAGGAATTTCTGGAACACTCTGTTGGTAAATTCCGTACCCTAATCTGTATTTAAATTCATTGGGGATCGACCCTTGGAAAGGATTTTTTTGAAAGCCGACACCATTTCTTTCCCTGTTTTAGCCTTCATGGCCACCACCCACCCGTACCTCGAGAACACATCAATGACAGTTAATATGTAGCGATACCCGTCATTGAAGCGAGTTAGATTTTTCACGACCATGAGATCGGCTTGCCATTGTTCGTCTAACCCTGTGACGTAAACTTTGTTACGAGGGATCTTTCTGCGAACAGGTTTATGTAGCGTGTAGGCAGGCTGCTTTTCTAACCATTTTCGGACGAGTTTCTGTGGTAACCCCGTATTCTGAGCTAACTTTTTTACACTACCGAATCCTTTTTCTGGGTCGAAATAATGGGACTCCAAAGTTTTGTTTTCTGCTGCACCCAGACGTCGTACCCCACCAGGTTTTGCCATTGATGTAACGAAAGTGTAACACCTGTCGCTGTAGGAATGTCACCTATAAACTGCCTGATGTCCACTGTTAAGTTACACACGCGAATTTTGTATTCGCTGTCTAAGGCTTTTGACTCCCCACACTGAATATTTTCACTAGGAGCTACAAGTTCTAATACAAGCACTGCTATCGTTAACACTGTCACGATTACACTACCTACACTAGCTAACACCTTCTTTCTCCTATCCATACCAAGACTAAAATGACATTGGATGAAAAGACAGACACATTATATAAGGTTACAATTATTTATTTAATTTATACATTTCATTTTTTGCCTCATCGACAATAGCATTATATTTTAGAGTACACACAAATCCAGAATCTACAAAATTCAACAGACCTCGTTTTCAGGCCGTATCCACAAACACCTGTGCCAGAGCGCTAATGTCCAAGTCACCAGACCACCCTACGATGGTCGGTATTTTTTCTTCGGGTTGTAGTCCATCTAACGGTATCAGGCGCATAAGTTCTTGCTGAAAAATATTCACTAGCAGCGGGTAAACACAATCGGGGCCGTCGAAAACAGGGCCCAGCAGGAAAGGTTGAACGGATTCTGAATGTTCCATAATAGCCGTACGAAGATGGTGATCTTTGGGAGTCCCGCACACGTTATACACAATGCGCATCACTTTGTATAATTGGATAGCCAGCGTGAACCACTGCGAAACGTTCAACGTTATACAGCGTCTCACAACACGGAACTGTAGAGTTCTTTGGTTGGCTGTTTTTTCGATGAAGTCGACACAGCGTTCACCACCTACGGTTCGTTACATGTAGGCACGTAAACCAGGCACCACATACCATGTCTGATGATCGGGACCGATTTTCACCTGGTCTTCTATGTGGGGCACCGTAGTGCACAAAGCCTCCCATTCAGGTATGGAGAGGGTAACCCCCGAAGGCATAGGGTAGATGAATTCGCCATTTTCATATTTCTTGTAGTGGTGTACATGCACAGAAAACTTATTTTTGAACAGCGAAGGCACAACGTAAACACCTTCACCGAGACACCACGCATCTGGATTGCTAGCCTGCATCGTGAACAATGTGGCATATGGCACTCGCTCCCTATTTAACTAGAGAGCCGCACCACCTAGGACGACCAATCAGGAACGATGATTATGAAGATAGGCGAGCATTTGACGGGACATGTTCTCCATGAGGCGACGATCGATCCATCCGAAGAAAGCAACTGTTTCGGCTAAAGAGCAGTGGACTCCCTCTCTGGTGTGATATCCGCACTCTAACTCGGAAACTTTTGGGAGATCACAATATTTGGGGCAGCCTTAAAGTTCGAGATTAACGCTGGGAAGATTTAATTGTTACAAGAGAATTCTTTCCACATTGCCTCCTTTGTAACCTACCACAGTAGCTTCTTCAGTACGTGCAAGTTTGTAAGCATATTTCACGATGTTAGGAACGTGATCTAACGACCACACCTTTTCACAAGACAGAGGACGAAAGGGTAGGCCTAACACATATTTAGACACATAGTTGACTGTCCTTCTGTCTTTTACCGGCAAAGGCTGGTGATGGTGAAGATTGAACCAGTAGACACCACATTTCCCATTCAGAGTTGCGATCCTAGGAAACGACCATTTACACGGAAACCGTCGAGATCTAGAACCATACAGATGTTTTGCATGGTTGCACTAGTTCGAATACCGGGAGACAAACGCTTGACGACTTCACACAGGCTGGGGCTACAGACGTCTCTGCCGTTTACGTCTCAGCGCCTGCACAACACTCTGTGGCAGTCCTGGGGGCCGGTTTCATGACCAAAGGTCGGCGCCGTGATGTCGTCCACGACAACGGCCCCGTAGCACAGGGCCACTAAGTCCAGGGTGTGGTAGCATCTTAATAGTGACTGCCGGACGTGGAGGAAGTGGAGGAGGCACAATTACAGGTCGACGATACACAGGCCAACGAGGTCGGAAGTGGGGTCGGAAGTGCGGTGGATCGGTCTCGTACCCGGTAACCTCGTCACTCGTCCACACACACCAAAATCCATGTTGCCGTCTATAACGTGTGGCTCAGAATAAAAGCCAAACCTTTTTCAGTGGTTATATACCGTCAGAACTGTGACCTTTACACATCACCACACCGGATAAACGCGTGACACAGAGCAAAGTACTGCCACCCATGCAATTATTCTGAGGCTTGCATCAGCCGATCGTTGGTAAAGGAGGGATTAAAATATAGGTAGGGCTTAAAATATAGGTGGGCCAGGGGATCTACAAAAGGAGGGGCTTATAGGTGGTATGCAAAATCGGGGGTTTAAAATACAGGTCATCATCATGATCATCATCATCCTCAAGCAGCCATGGGCTACGGAGGTCCAACCAGACCACATAGTTTAATTCTCCAAGCATATCTGTCCTGAGCTACATCTGCTGCATCCGGCCACTGTACACCAATTCTAACAAGGTCCTGTTTGACATTGCCTGCCCACCGCATCCTAGGTCTCCCCCTCCTTCTGAGGCCTCTAGGCACACTGTTCATAACCCTATTCGCCAATCTATAATTATCCATACGGGCAACATGGCCAAACCAGCGGAGTCTCTCTCTGCACAATATGCTGCTTAAAGGAGGTTGCAGACTCCTTTGCCTAACCTCATCGTTACTTACAAAGTTAAACCACCTAATACCCAAGATACTGCGTAAGCATCTAGAATCAAAAGCATCTAGTTTCATGTTATCATGTTTACACAGTGTCCAAGTTTCACTACCATAACTAACCCTAGAAAGAACCAAACTATTATACAGTCTAATTTTAGTCTTTAGGTGTATACACCTATTTCTCCACAATCTCGATAGATTCTTAAAAGTCCCAGCAGCAATACCTATTCGTCTGTTAATCTCATGCCGCACATCACCAGTATCTGTTACGTAGGTCCCAAGGTAATTAAACTGTGACACCTGCTCAAGACTGCAACCATTCAGATTAACTGAATCACAACCTGCCTGACCAATTTTCATCACTTTAGTTTTCTCTCTGTTTATAACCAAACCTAATCTAGTACCAGTTTCATCAACAGCTCGAATGAAAGAGTTCATCTCATCAACGTCATTTGCCAAAAGGGCTAAATCATCAGCATAATCTAAATCACAAATTTTCGTATCTCCAGCCCATTTAAGGCCAAAATCTTTCCCTTGAAGAGAATTTCGCATAACATAATCAATAACCAAACTAAAGAGAAAAGGAGACAAAATGCACTCTTGTCGAACACCAGAAGTAATGCTGAACCAATTGCTACAAGCCTTACCAACTCTCACACACGACTCAGTGTTATTATAGAGAGCTTTCATTATGTTAACTAACTTGTCTGGTATACCATATGATTTCACAATCAACCACAAATTATGACGATCAACAGAGTCGAAAGCCTTTTTGAAATCAACAAAGCTAGCAACCAAAGGATTCTGAAACTCTAAACATTTCTCAAGAATCTGCTTGAGTGAAAATATCTGATCCACACATCCCCTACCACTTCTGAATCCACATTGCTCATCACGCAATTGCCTGTCAACCAGATTCTTAATTCTATTAAGCACAATCATGGAAAGAACTTTACCTGGAACAGAGAGTAGGCTGATACCCCTATAATTATCACAAGAACTGCGATCACCTTTTTTGAAAATAGGGATAATAATAGTTCTGGTAAAATCTTCAGGAACCATGACTTTATCATAAAATATATTCAAACTTTCAGTCATCCACGTGGTAACCAAAACATTTCCAGCTCTAAGCATTTCTGTAGTAATTTCATCTACCCCTGGGGATTTATGAAGTTTAAGTTTAGAAATAGCCAAACTAACTTCAGATTGTGTTATAGGACCAACATTAAAGCCAACAATGCATCTATCATTATTGAAAACAATGGGAGTAGAATTAACCACATTGTTTAGAACATCACTGAAATGCTCAACCCACCTAGCCATGACAGAATCGTCACCTTCTATAACCTTACCTTGTTTATCCTTCAATCCCTGTATACCTGTTCGTTTTCTACCACACAAATATTAACTATCTGGTACAGCTCTCTGCTGTTGTGCTGTCTAACTGCTTCCTGAGCTTTGTCAGCCAGGCCATCAAGCCAAAGATTCTTATCAGTAGCTAACTGATCCTTTACACGTTTATTAAGTTCTTTGTAATGCTTTCTATTAGGACTAGTAGGGTACTGATTAAGGATATTCCTGCAGTTCCTTCTTTCTGAAATAAGCTCAAGTGCTTTATCACTTAAATAATTCTGCCTCCTCTGCTCCTTTTTCCCTAAAAGAGTACTGTTAGTTTCCAAAAAAGCCTGTTTAAAATGGCCCCATTCTTCCTCAACTTCAGTATTAAGCAAACCATGACTCTCATAATGACTAAGTAACCTATCATGGTAAACTTTAGCTATAACTGGGTCTTTCAGAGCTTCAGTATTAAAGGTAAATTTTTTAACCCTAGCACAACACTTTTTAAGTTTAAGTTGCAAGACACTTTTAACAAGGTAATGGTCAGATCCAATTTCAGCTCCCCTATATGACCTGGTATTCCTAACAGAACTAGCCCATTTGCTGTTAATTAATATATAATCAATCATATTCTTATGCAGCCCATCGGGTGAAACCCATGTGTACCTATGCATGTTGTGGTGTTTGTAATAAGTGTTAGTTATTCTGAAACCATTGAGTTTACTTACCTGTAGGAGACGTTGCCCATTGCCATTGCAGCTACCAATACCAAAAGGGCCTATTACTCCACCCCAAAGGTCAGAATCGGTACCAACTTTGGCATTGAAGTCACCAAGAACAAGGGTAATATCTCCTTTCTTGACAGAATTCAAAATATCCTGAAGTTGTCCGTAAAACCTATCCTTCTCATCCTCATCGGCATCCTCAGTGGGGGCATAACAGCAGATAACATTCAAGTGTTTAATGCTTGTCTGAAATTTTGCTGTGAGAAACCTTTCATTAATGCACTCATATCCTAGAAGAGCATCACAAGCATGTCTGCTGAGCAGCAGACCCACGCCTTGGTGATGCTTTCCATCCTCCCTCCCTGTAAAGAGAAATTTAAAGTTATTTTTAATTATCTCACCTTTACCTGTCCATCTGGTCTCTTGCAAGCCTAGAATATCTAGGTTATAGAGCTGGAATTCCTGCATGAGGACATCAAGAGAATAATCTCTATGTAATGTCCTCACGTTCCACGTTCCTGCAGAGAGAAAATGATTAGTAGGATTTTTAAAGAAATTAGGTTTATTGAGATTGGTAGGGCCAACAATATCAAACAGCCCCCTGATCGCAGGCATGGGGCAAAGACCTGTTCCTCCTCCGCTAAAGGCTGAAATCACCGATGCTGGTAGGAACTTCAGGCACCACCTTTTCAAGTGGACTTTTTCAAGAGCCATATGGCCTGCCTGAGACACATTACTCCAGTTTAGGCTTGACGATGTCCAACTAGCTAAGTAAGGTTCAGGTACCTGCGATGGCCTCTGATTAGGATTATCCACCAGCTGATATAAGGTATCCCATGCCTCTGTTCACTTAGAGCTGGCAACCCAGAAGCAAACAGAAAACACAGCAGCAGACTCTCCCTCAACAGAGGCCCATCAGTGCAGCAAGTCCAGGATCCATAATCAAGCTCAAATCCATAAACAAGTCCAGTCTAGTAGGTATAAATGGTCAGCACCAGGACCCTGTGAAGTTGACCACTCCTCAGCAGGGTTGAAAAAAAAAAGAAAAAAGTGGCCATAGATGATCAGATCAGTAGGCCATACTGAACTGGCAGCCCTCCCCTTCCTTTCCCTTCCAAAAGAGAATATCTCTTTTGAAAGGTACTAATGGCCTGCACCACGAGAAGGTGGGGTCGGACGTTAGGTGCTAGACCTGGCCGGTTCTGTGCATCATCACTAGGGATTGGTACACAGCTCTCCTTCCAGTTTATGCCTAGCTACCATTTACAGGCCAATACAGGTCAGCCAGGGGAAATAAAGAAATTAGAGTTAAAATAAGGGTTTTTGTGGATAATTGTACTTCTCATTGTCAACAGATGGCACCAGGGTTTTTTTTAATAAGGGGGAAGAATTTTTAATAAGGGGGAAATCAAAAATCGAAGAATTAGAGTTAAAATAGGAGTTTTTGGGAAAATAGTGTTCCTCAAAGGCACCAGATGGCGCCAGGGGTTTTAATAAGGGGGAGGAATTTTTTTATAAAGGGGAATCAAAAATCGAGAAATTAGAGTTAAAATAGGTTTTTTTTGGGGAAATAGTACTCTTCATTGCCACCAGATGGCGCCACGGGGGTAAAAGTGGAAAAGTGGGTCTTTTTAATAAGGGGGGGGGGTAATTATTAATATTAAGAAAGGGGATGTGGCCTGTTACGTAACGGTTACGTAACGATTACGTCATAGGGGCGTGGCCTGTGACGTCATAGGGGGAAAGCACTAGTGGGGGATTCCCCGGGTGTAACAATACTACTTGTGTTACTAATATGTGCAAACGGAGCCAGCAGCGTTGCAATTTATTCTGTTAATGGTTCTAAGTTGCTTTCAAGATAATTGTTATTTTTTACCTCTGGGTGAAACTTTTGTACACACGATGGATTAAATAATTGCATGAAACAAACACCCCCCTAGTGATGGAAGGAGAGAGGAAGGGAATCAACTGGATAACTGTCACGAGACAGATAGAAGCCTCCCATTCAAAGTCATTCAGGGTGTTCTATAATGTGAACGGAGTGAAAGTGTCCTGCATACCAAACCACGACTGAACGTCCCATCCGATGAACGACGTTCTTCCCAAACACAGCGGTGTTTTTCTTTCTGATGAATAGCAAAGCGGAGACAAATCTCAGTGCTGGCACAGTTGGGACACGAACCTGGGAACTGCAGATTGCGAGTCTGGCACGCTACCGAATAAGCAAACAATCCCTGCTCTTCTCTCTCACGGAGAGTGCAGTTGATGAAAGCTTGTCTTTAAGTCGTTTTCATGGGGCAGGGGTGGCTCAGTCGGTAGCGCGCCAGTCTCCTAATCTGTAGTTCCCAGGTTCGAGTCCCAGCTGAGTCAGCGTTGAGATTTATCTCCGCAAAATTTCCCGCCTTGCCCACAGTCAGTAGGGGACACCGATGGGCTTGGAAAGGCCGCCGTCCTTCGTATGGGACGTTAAGCCGTGGCCCGTGTGCGGGAGAGCCATACCCTATGCAAGTTAAAGAACACGCTGGAGGCCTTGACGGAAGGCTACCATCTGTCTCCCAACAGCTGTTCCAGTGGGTCCCTCCCCCAACCTTCTTTAAGCCGCGGCCCCGTGTTTGGGAGAACCATACCTGTACACATTAAAGAACACGCTGGATGGCCTTGACGGGAGGCTACCATCTGTCTCCTAACAGCTGTTCCAGTGGGTCCCCTCCCCCTGGCCATTTAGCCCATGGTGCGCAAAAAGGTGCCGCTCAGAGGTAAAACAACCCACAACCCACTTTCTATATTAAATTTACCATTAAAAATGAATGACAGTAAAATGTTGTCCATTGTGTTTGTCTTAGAACTGAACTGTGACTTAGCATTATGAAGCCAAAAAAAAAACATTTTTGCATTTAAAGTAGCTTTATATACTCTCTCTTGATGAATGGAGATATTCTCCAAAAGAGATGAGAGGCGTTTAATGGCGTTCGCCCTCACTCTTCTTCTACTTTTCCTATATGCTGAGAAAACCCGCACCGACCGACTTTTGGTTGAAACACTCCGATGTTAAGGTTGGGCCATACGAAGACGAAGAAAGAAAGTTTCCTCACTTAAAGGTCTTAAACCTTTAATTAAAGGTCGATATTCTGACCGCAGATTCATTGCGAATGCAACTGATCATCTCACTTCGCGAAACTGGAAGAACGGAAAAAGAAGACCTCCTGGTGGAGAACACTGAAGTCTTTCTAATGAAATGCAATTCCAAATGAATTGGAGTCAAACTGACCCTAATGGAGTATTTGAGGCTACGCGAAGAGTTCAGGAAGTATCTCTAAGAAGACGGATTCCTGGAACGGATCTTGGAAGGTCGTCAACTATGCTGTACTAAAAAAAATATCTTTGTCATACAAATTGGCGAGGAAAAAGTTTTCGGCTATAAGAGGAATTGAAAACGGAAATGAAATCAAAGGAAGCACGTGGGAACACTCAGCGTGATCCGCACATGATTTAACTTCGTGATATCCGGCTGAGGTGATATCTTTTCTCTCACCATCTCGTTGCTAAGCAACCGACGAAACGCCCTGTCTCCCCTCTCGCTTCGCAATATTATTTCCGTTGTGCAGACTGCCGCTTTGACAGGGAGGAGTCAGAAATTAAGGTCGAAGCATTTTTTTAAATTCCGCACCCAAAGAGTTTTAAATCATAAAACAAATCTCCAATTCTATTCACTTTAACAAGGTACATACGTAGCAGACGTTTTTTTAAGAAACTGAGTTCACTTAACTGTTACGAAAGGACTCGGGGGGGGGGGGGGCCGACAGTCTGTTTTCTGCACGTTTTCAAGATTCTTTTTCTTTACCGCTTAAAGAGAAACAAATGCACATCTATACATGCATGTGAACATGTGAAGTGTTTAGAGAAAATAATTTATGTAAAAAAAATTTATGGAATCCGTTTACTCGTCCTTACTCCACCAAATTTTCTTTGGATTCGGGCAAGTACCAAATTTGCCTCAAATCCTGATGTACAATAAAATTATAATATTCATTAGAGTATTATATAGAGTACCCAGCTTGGATGGTTCAGTCGGTAATGCTTCAGGCTCATCATCTGCAGATCCCTGGTTCGAGTCCCAACTGGGTCAGCGTTGAGATTTATCTCCGCAAAACTCCCCGCCCTGCCCACGGTCAGTCCTTGACGGGAGACTACCATCTGTCTCCCAACAGCGTTCCAGTGGGTCCCCTCCCCCAACATTCTCTGAGCCTTCGGGGTCCATGTGACCTGGCCATTTAGTCCATTGTGTGCAAAAAAAGTGCCGCTCAGAGGTAAAACAACACAACTCTAGTTCCGTCAATATTATGCACCACACTACATGTAAAACGTTTCCCTTTTCAAAAACCGGAAAAAAATTTTGCCTCAAAAATGAATCTTTCTTGTTGTGTTGCCCATTGAGCATTAAGAAATATTCCTATTTGGCTCATTGCCTTTATTCCTCTGTTAGAGAATACAATAAAATCTCACCATATTTCAGCTTGGATTCCGAAAATAAATTTCCCGATATATTAATCAAGCATCTAAGCTGATAGCTTGCCCCTATAGATTTTATCCTTCAAGTTAAAGGTAGTTAGGTACGTAATACATAGATCTACGGAAGCTGTTACCACGGCAACATCCTCTCTCTCCTCATCTTTAAGCTATCAAAGTAAACGAATGAGAATGTTCGTCTCGTAACATTTTGCGACGAATGAGCGACAGATCTTTGATCAATTATTCACGGTGGATATGTAGAAAGAGGGCACGTGGCATCCACCATCCTCGAGATGAAGATGGCCACGGTTATTTTTGCATCTTTACTTTTGGTTTTTTTCTCCCGACGGAGTCTCCCGCCACAGTGCCTCGGTAGCAGAAGAAACGACTACATCGCACCTGTTACCATGACAACGGGTGAGTTTTGCGAAGGAAGAGAAGACAGCCCTCTCTCAGCCAGTGCGAAAGCTGGTTCGAGATGAATGCATCAGATGCAGGAGCATGCACGTGTCTCTCGTTGCTAGGCAATAATGCAAGAGCACGGATCTGTTGCTACGATCTCTGGCAGACGACATTCTCCTCCCACCTCCTCCAAATTAATCAGTTTGCTCAGACGAAACAACAGCGGATCCCTTCAGGACTTATCTTACTTCAAAGAGTTTTATGTAAGGAACGATTTGAGATGTCGTATTATTAAATTCCTTTATACGCAACTAGATGAATATTCAATATTTTATCAGATATACCGTACAGGGCATGCTTAAATGCCTTGATACAGAAATAAATGTGAAACCGCCAGTGCAATACCCTCTATCACATTGATGAATATTATGATATTAATTTTTAGACATAAATTTTAGACATAATTGCGACCCGGTCTTAGCAATATCTGAATCTATTTTAAATTAGGAAAACATATTTAATAGAAAACAAGCCAAAGTATTTGAAGTTGGGTTCTTTTACCTCTGAGCGGCACTTTTTTTGCACACCGTGGTCTAAATGGCCAGGTCAAAAGGACCACGAAGGCACAGAGAAGGTTGGGGCAGGGGACCCACTGGAACAGCTGTTGGGAGACAGATGGTAGCCTCCGTGTGTTCTTTCCAGCGTGTTCTTTCAGTGTGCACAGGGTATGGCTCTCCCGCACACGGAGCCACGGCTTAATGTCCCATTCGACGGACGGCGGCCTTTCCAAGTTCATCGGTGTCCCCTACTGACCGTGGGCAGGGCGGGGAGTTTTGCGGAGGAAAATCTCAACATTGACTCAGCTGGGACTCGAACCTGGGAACTACAGATTACGAGCCAGGCGCGCCACCGACTGGCCCGCCCCCAACATCCAATTGACTTTGAAGTCAGTTATTATTGTATTACTCGTAATTTATGCGCTTTACCAGCAGTAAATAAATGATATTGAACCTAGATCATAATCTCTCTCCCCCACCCCTTAACTTGAAAAAATCTTCTGGCTACGTGCCCTAACTCCCCCATGATTACAATACCCATTGGTCTGCAGATCATTCAAACTGGATCAGCTATTAGGAGACAACTGGTAATTCGTGGTAATAAAAGTATTTTCTCAAAGCAATTGAGTGGGCCTTTGCTCAGTCGGGAGCGCGCAAGTCTCCTAATCTCCAGTTGCCAAGTTCGAACGGGCCGGGGATGGCTCAGTCGGTAGCGCGCCAAGCTCGTAATCTGCAGTTCCCAGGTTCGAGTCCCAGCTCTGTCACCGCTGAGATTTACCTCCGCCACACTCCCCGCCCTGCCCACAGTCAGGAGGGGACACCGATGGCTTGGAAAGGCCGTCGTCCGGCGGATGGGACGTTAATCCGTGACTCCGTGTACTGTCGCTCAAAAAAGTATCCGAACACTACGGTTGATTACAAAATTCAGAAAAAATATCTGGCAACGATTTTTTTAGAAATTAGTGATCTGGCAACCTTCGTTCACGTGACACGAAGGTTGTCAGCTCACTAATTTCTAAAAAAATCGTTGCCAGATATTTTTTCTCAATTTTGTAATCAACCGTAGTGTTCGGATACTTTTTTGAGCGACAGTACAAGAGAGCCATACCTGTGCACTTTAAAGAATACGCTGGATGGCCTTGACGGGAGGCTACCATCTGTAGCCACTTGAACAGCTGTCTCCCAACAGCTGTTCAAGTGGGTTTCCTCCCCCAACCTTCTCTGAGCCTTCGGGGTCCATGTGACCTGGCCATTTAGCCCATGGTGTGCAAAAAAAGTGCTGCTCAGAGGTAAAATTACCCAATTTTAGAGCAACAGAATTCGGCGATCAGAACATGGCTGTTGACATTATTATAAAGAGAAATATTTTGAAGGATGCTTCTCACGCTATTCTTGACGAAAGATGAGCAAGATAGAGATAAAATTGGAGAAGTTATTGCAAAACGAATTTGTAGCAAAAAAAAAATTCGCTGTGGACATTGGTCAGTAATAGTGTTTCAAGTATTGTTGTGGTTGAGTGTTGGCCTTATCATCACTGCAACAGGGGACGGACTGTGCTTCGAGAGAGTGAATGCAAGCGCTGCAAGAATAAAGAGATCCAAGAATAGCTCTCGACAGAGTGAGAGCCGCCGGGCAGAGAGAAAGAAAATCTGATGGGAAATCTTCGGATGAAGAGACGAACGTTCTCGGGGCCTCTCGCTCCTTCCACCTGCGGACGAACACGCGGCCACGTGCCGATGCAGCCACCGACTCTTCTCCATCGCTCGGAGACAAACACTCGTGGCCCACTCTCCGACAGCCTCTCTCCTCCCGTTGTCATGGTTACCATTACCTGAAAACGCTCTCCAATTTCCGATTATAGCGCTCGGAGCGCGTGCGGGCGTGGGGGGGAGGGGGGGAGACAGCGGAAATGGATGTTTACTTAATTTAGTTTGGCGCAAATATGGAGAGGGGGTGAAGATGGACGCTGAAGGGTCTCTCTTAGGAAAAGAAGGAGAGCTTATCCCGACGTTTGGAATTTTGACTGAAAGGTAATTAGCAACAAATCGAGCTTACAAGGACGACCTGCTTGTGGGTAATTGCAGTGAAAAATCGGACACGTTTTGTGATCTTCAGCATCCCGTCTGTCCTTAACTTTCCTCGCAATGAAGCGATGATGGTTCGCTAAGCGCGTGTGGATAAAAATGGAAATTAGCTGAAGGTCGAGATATAGTGGCGGGAATGGCAGATCCGGGCATTTGGATCAGTTGATGGCAGAAGGATCATGATGACGGCACCATCTAGCGGCAAACGGGATGCAAGGGGGCGTGTCATGCTCTCACCCCCTTTCTATAGAAACGGAACCGTAAAATTAGAAAACGTATAGAACGTATATATTTTGGGGGGATAATTTTAAAACGCATGACTTGATGTTCGGTTTGAAATAAAAAAGAAGTTTTACCTTTTTTTCTCTCCTTCAGCACCCTCTAACAGTGGAAATTCAAACTAAATTGCAATTGTTAAAATGAAAATAGTCATTTTTTCGTACCTATAAAACACAAAACAATATTTTATCATTTATCCCTTAAATAATTCGAATCAATTGTCATAATTCGAACCATTGTTGCCAATGTAAACATCTTGACCATTACACTGTACTGACAATATTTCAGATTTTTTTAATCATAAATAGTTTGAAATGCTGATTTGAAATGTACAGGACATAGACTCTTCCTACTTTGTCACAGTCTTCTCACACAAGGACATGCCATAAACATCTGCTGACCTCTGCCTCAGTTAGCGATAGCAATCACCTCCCCACCCACCCCCTAGTTATAGTGCCATTAAGAATCAAGGCAACATGTTGGAACCAATATTCCAATTTGGTGTCCAACCTTTGCCACCATTGAAATTTATCTTCGCCATTTATCTTCCCTGCTATCGGTGAGGAATGGGGCCCCGATGGATCTCAAAAAGTCTCCATCCACCGGATTTGAGGAGGAAAAAATACTTACCTTGTGCATGTTAGAGACCACGCTGGATGGCTTTGACGGGAGGTTTCCATCTGTCTCCTAATAGCTGCCCAGTGGGTCTCCTGTCCACAAATTTCTCTGAGCCATTGGGGTCCTTTGGGATGACTTTCTTCCTCACAATGGACTAAATGGCCAGGTGACAAGGACCCCGAGGGCTCAGAGAAGGTTGGGGGAGGGGACAGATGGTAGCCTCCCGTCAAGGCAATCCAGCGTGTTCTTTAACGTACAGAGGGTATGAAGCATACGCTATAACGCACACGGGGCCACGGCTTAACGTCCCATCCGAGAGACGGTGATCCGAGGACACCGATGGCCTTTCCAAGACCATCGGTGTCCTCTACTGACTTTGGGAAGAAAGAAAACATCCATGCCTGATCCGGGATTCAAACCCAGGCTCCTTTTCTTTGCCGACAAGTCTTCTAACAACTTGTCCACTGGAAAGGGTAAAAATTAAATGAATATGGCAAATCAATTCGCAAATGAAGATTTTTATAATTAATTTTTTATTACCAGTATTGCATCGTCAAGAACACAAACGTGAATATCGACAGCAATTTTTTTCTCGAAATAAATGCTTCAAGATATTTACATCGAGACATTCATTAACGAGAGCAGTTGCAAATGTTGCAATCATGTCAATGTTATCATACAGTCGCTCAAAAAAGTATCCGAACACTAGGGTTGATTACAGAATTCAGAAAAAATATCTGGCAACGATTTTTTTACAAATTAGTGATCTGGCAACCTTCGTGGGTTGCCAGATCACTAATTCCTAAAAAAATCGTTGCCAGATATTTTTTCTGAATTCTGTAATCAACCCTAGTGTTCGGATACTTTTTTGAGCGACTGTACACTTGATATTATTCAACGTAAATTAATTTTTCGACGCCAGTTAAAGAGATTTGGAAACGTCCCCTTCGAGCAATGAAGGAGGAGGAGGAAGTGAAAGCACCGACGATGTCAGTCTCTTGCTTTGGATGTTTGTTGTCTCGTGATCGAAACACAAGGAAATGGGAGAAGCCGTCAGGTGAGTGACGTAACACCTTGGCTCACAAGACCTCCGCTGCTTGCGCAATTTCTTCGCTTCATTGTCTCACTGACAATCAAGTTCGCTTCGCACCGTAGCTCGCGCCAAGCAAATGTTGACTCGGTGGTCCATTCCCAAAGCAACGCCACAAAAAACATTTTTTAATGATGACGGGTTTTTTTCCCCCGCCATTTTCCTGACTACTCAACTCCAAAATGACTTTAATTCGGTAAGAAAGATGGTCCATTCTTGTTGCGCTGGTCTTGCGACAATAACAATGATTAAGAGAGACAGAAGACCTTTTTTCTGTTTAGTCGTTTGTTTTCGGCGATGCAACAATACGAAACAACAATCGGCAATAATGGTAATAATAGAGGAAATGTTGGAAAGCAGAAAAAACAACGTTGCAAGAGGGATTGCAGCGAGGATGCGGTTGTATTTTTATAAATAAAATAAAAAATAAATACCCCCTCAAGCAGCTGTTTGCCACAGAGGTCTGACAGGAACCTATCCATGCCATAGTAGAAGATCTGTGAGGATGGCAGGACCTCAGAAGAAAGGCAAAAGATAAATGAAGCTCAGAGAATTGGTAGCGAAGGAATTTAAGATTGGGAGGCAAAAAAAAATTCAAATTTTTAAATTTAAATTTTTTCAAACTCTGATAAAAAAAATGCCTTTTTTTCATCATTACTTCCGTTGAGCCGTAAAAGAACCGAACCCGAATCACGTGATGGTTACCTCTTTAAAATACCTGAAATGTGCATTTTGTGTCTTCAAAACGATTACAATGTAAAAAAAAAGTATATGAAAAAGCAATGAAATTACTTCAGGATTCAATCGAATGTGTAAATGATAAGAAAGAATTTCGATGGTTCTGTAAAAGCAACAACTGAAATCGGGCAATCGAAACAACATGCCAGAAGGGAAACTGGAAAAGACGTTTCCGTGAATTGTGAGAAGATGGCAGTTTCTCCAATTGCAAAAAATATTTTAGTGATAGAATCTTCTACGCATCTTTAGATTGCGTAGAATTAATTACATTAGGAGCACAATGGCACAAGATTGATGAAATGGACTGTCATTGATGACTTAGATGTGAAACTTAGAAAAAAGCCGGAAAATGTCCTGCCCAAGGGCAGGACTTGTTTCGGCCCTGGGGCAGGAACCAGATATGGGCTCATTCATCCCCCCCCCCCCCTCCAACACACAGCCGAAGTTTTGTTCTAATTTGTGGATGACGTCACAGTGTATCGCAAGACAGTAACGTTTTTTTTTTCATTATCTAAAGTATTAGTTTTATTTCAGAGCAAGAACAAACTCACCGAAACAATTTCATTATAAGGTTATTGGAATATTCTGGTATCGAGAAAGCCACGGAGAATGATTCGATGAGGAAAAAGAAAATTCTGTTGGAAAGGAAGATCTCTCCATCCGGTGCAGGGGTTGGGGGGGGGACGCTCTGAAAGGTTTCGGTGAGCGCCGAGAGAAGCGCACCTCATCAAGGGACGAAGTCTGCTGCCACGAGGATGTCACTCAACTAGGGAGGAGGACGACAGCCGCACGTGCTTCCAGACAACGGAGCGCGCCGAAAAATTCTGCGAAAAATTCTGCAACCACTTTCACACTCCGAACGCAACGAGGGGGGAGGATCCGACCTTTTCTCTCAGATAATTCGGAAGCGAGGTTTCCGGTGGTTGGACGATACCCTACCAGGAATTCGAAATCATCTCAGAAATAGAAAACGATATTTTAGGATGAAGATTGAAGAGAAAAATTGGGGGATGTCTCTCCTTCTTAGTGACATCGGCATTCCTTAAAGTTTTTTTTATTTATTTTGCACTTCTTCCTTTGTCGCAGCGAATGAAAGTGGAAGTTGTGTTCGGCATTCGTTCGGAGGCACGCGCCGCGCGACTCTTTCGAAGTGTTTCATCCTCTTATAGCCAACGGGAGCTTTGTTAACGTTACCAAATTTTCTGGAATTTCAAAAAAAAAAAACATTCTCAACAAAGGAAAGGTGGTGGTGTGTGTGTGGGGGGGGGTTATAGAGAACTAGACACTTAAGGTATCAATGACAATACGAACATCCTTTATTCCAGGGGTACAGAGCTGGCAGCTCCTAGAACTCCAAAACAAGCCCTTGATGTTTTTTAGCTCAATGTTCAACTATGAATTTTTTTTCTTAACGATTGTCATTAAAAACGATCACCACAACTGGTTGGCAGACGATAGTTCAAAAGTTTTACCTCTGAGCGGCACTTTTTTTGCACAACATGGGCTAAATGGCCAGGTCACATGGACCCCGTAGGCTCAGAGAAGGTTGGGGAAGGGTACCTTGTGGAACAGCTGTTGGGAGAGAGATGGTAGCCTCCCGTCAAGGCCATCCAGTGTGTTCTTTAACGTACGCTGGGTATGGCTCTTCCTCACACAGAACCACGGCTTAACGTTCAATCCGACGGACAACGGCCTTTCCAAGCCCATCGGTGTCCCCTACTGACCGTGGGCAGGGCGGCGAATTTTGCGGAGAAAAATCTCAACGCTGACTCAGCTGGGACTCGAACCTGGGAACTACAGATTACGAGCCTGGCGCGCTACCGACTGAGCCACCCCCTTATTGGACGGGCTTTAATATACGCATTTTAAAATTATGCTTTATCATGGTTTTGTTTTCGTTAATAAAATAATCCGTCTTTTTTATGCTGTGGCTCTTGACCCAATAAAGATTATAATTCACAGCTCTCAAAATTTATTGGTTTCCACATTTTTTTTGGCCGTTTCTGGTCTTGACTCAATAAAGTTTCCCAATCCCTTCTTTAAAAAAACTAAAAAACAAATGACGATTAAGCGACGAATTCTCAAGTATGGAGATTTCCCCCCCCCCCCAAGTTTTACAGAATAAAACAGGATTTTCAAATTTCACAGTTAACAGTATTTGGTGTTGTCAACCCAACCAGTAGCCTCAGAATAAAAAGAACAAAATTACCGAAGTTCCATCTTTTTTAAAAAACCGAGTTAACTAAACTCTGAGCGGCACTATTTCGTCCACAAAGAGAAAAATGGCCAAGTCACAAGAACCCCGATGGTCCAGAGAAGGTTGAGGGAAGGAAACCCACTGGACGGCTGTTAGGAGTCAAGATTGTCAGCATTCCTTCATCGCCATCCAGCGTGTTCTTTAACGTGCACAGAGCATGGCTCTCTCCCGGATGAGGGGTAACGTCTTCTCAAGCCCTCATCGATATCCTCTTTCTCACCGAGGGCATATAGAGGGGGGGGGGGGGGGTGTTAGAGGAGACAAATCTCAACCACGGAGCTGCAAATTGCCAATCTGGTGCGCTACCAACAGAGTGAACCCCCGTCTGTAAGACTTGGGTCCGAATATCGAATGAGCAAGGTTTTTTTTTTAAGTTTTTCAGCTTAAACTCTTTCAGCTAAGGGTCGGGGGTGGCTCAGTCGGTAGCGCGCCAGGCTCGTAATCTGCAGTTCCCAGGTTCGAGTCCCAATTGGGTCAGCGTTCAGATTTATCTCCCCAAAACTTCCCGCCCTGCCCACGCTCAGTAAGGGTAACCGTTGGATTTGGAAGGGCCGCCGTCCGTCGGATGGGACGTAAAGTCGTGTCCCCGTGTGCTGGAGAGCCACACCCTGTGCACGTTAAAGAACACACTGGATGGCCTTGGCGGGAGGCTACCATCTGTCTCCCAACAGTTGTTCCAGTGGGTTCCCTCCCCCAACCTTCTCTGGGTCTTCGGGGTCCTTGTGACCTGGCCATTTAGCCCATGGTGTGCAAAAAAGTGCCGCTCAAAGGTAAAACAACCCAACCCAACTTTAAGATAAAAAATCTTCAGTTTTTGATCTGTCAGTAATTTACCAGAATATTACCGATGGATCGCTTCATCATTACCGATGGATCGCTTCATCATTACCGATGGATCGCTTCATCATTTTATCCCCTATGATTGGCTCTTTGCCTTGGAGATTTTGTTTCCCCACCAACGAAACAATTATTCTTTTGCATTCTTGAGCAGACGGCGATTCGGGCCCCGTGTCGTTGTTTACGTCGTTGACATTGTCAGGAGCACAGAGTCACGTGCGTCATTGATAACTGCTATCTTATTTGAGGTGAAAGGTGGCCTCTCTTCGAGATCTTCATCCGCGAGCCTCCTCCGCCACTGCTATGCGTAAACAACGCAGTTAGAAGAGGATCACGGGAATTCTGCCAATGCACGCTCTAAACCGGTAATGCCGTATCTTACCTTCAATTGAAGAATGAAATAATACAAAAAAACACCTCTCCTCAAGCAGCTGCTTACCATGAAGGTGGGGCGGGGGTGGCTCAGTCAGTAGCGCCCCAGGCCCGTAATCTGCTGCTCCTAAGTTCAAGTCCCACCTATGCTAACATTAAGATTTATCTCGGCAAAACCTCCGCCCCCCCCCTCATTGCCCTCTGTCAGTGAGGGACACCGATGGGCTTGGAAAAGCCGCCATCAGTCGGATGGGGTGTTAAGCCGGTAACCATACCTAAGTAAGTACGGGAGACCATACCCTGTGCACGTCAAAGAACACGCTGGATGGCCTTGACGGGAGGCTGCCATCTGTCTCCCAACAGTTGTTCCAGTGGGTCCTCTTCCCCCAACCTTCTCTGAGCCTTCGGGGTCCTTGTCACCTGGCCATTTAGCCCATGATGTGCAAAAAAGTGCCGCTCAGAGGTAAAACAACCTAACCATTTAACTGGCTCAGATTTGACAAGGAACCCACAAAGACGAATTTTCAGATCCGGGCTTCGTGGTGGCCAGGGAAGATGGTGGAAGTCGCTGTCATGCTCGCCCAAACACGGCTGAACACATCTTGCGCGATGGACAGTAGCATTGTCGTCCATGAAATAGCCGTCACCTGTTGGATAAAAAGTCAACATTGCAGGATGGACTTGATCGGCAACAATGTTCAGATAATCCTTGGAGGACACCTGACCTTCCAGAAATATCAGGGAACCTGTTCTGTTCCGTACCAACAGAATGTGCCCCACACCATGACACCGCCTCCAGAACCTTGAGTTGTGTTTACAAGACATGCTGGGTCTATTGCTTCATGGGGCTCCCGCCAAACTCTCTGTCTACCTTCGGTACAGAACAAGTTGTAACGCGACTCGTCGGATCACATGACTTTTTTCCTGTCTTCCAGTGTTACTGACACCACTGTAGACGAACTTTCCGATTCTTCTCAGACATCAATGGTTTCCGTATAAGCATGCGACTGCTAATACCAATCCTCTTCAATTCCTTGCACATAGTTCGCTGAGATATGGGTTGGGAACAGCCTTCATAGAATGCTTCGGTCAATTGCTGCACACAGGAAGTCGTGTTTCTCCGTACAAGCCTTCTCAAACGACGGCGATCTCGTTCCTGGCAGATTGTCCTCGCGCCACACCTACACCTCTTAGACAACGATTGTGGCTCTGCTGTTTTTAAAATCGTCGCTCCAGCCAGACGGGCACCTACAATAAGCCCTTTATCGAACCACGAAAGATCCTTTTGTTTTTCCCATTGTGATCAACACTATAACTGCTGAAGAGCAGCAGTCTTAAATAGTTGCCTAGATCACGTGGTGATACACGTGACGACGCATTTTGCATATACGCTGCGCAAGTGACGTTTACGTACATCTGCATAAAAGTTTCTAATTCAGTGGCCGGTATGTGTACTTTGGACGGCGAAATGTCCTAAAGATAAAGATATTCTTACTCAAATATCGTTTTTCTTTTCTCAATAATATTTGTTTCGTTTTGAAAGAGTTATTCGGGTTCGAACATTTAGCAGCAGATGCTCCTGGTGTTCTCGTCTTGCATCTTATTTGAAATGAAAGAAAACGGAATTATTGCGCAATTGCTGAAATGGCAGTTATTTTAGTGAACGATTTTATTCTTCCTCTGACAACTCGAAACAAAATGGGAAATATGAATTTTTTTAAAATTTCTTAACTTTCTTCACAAATGTACAGTTATTGAAAAAAAAAACATCCAAACACTATGGTTCGTTACAGAATTCAGGAAAAAATATCTGACAACGATTTTTTTAGAAATTAGAGGCAACCTTCGTGTCACGTGACACGAAGGTTGCCCCTAATTTCTAAAAAAATCGTTACCAGATATTTTTTCTGAATTCTGTAATCAACCACAGTGTTCGGATACTTTTTTGAGCGAATGTACAAGACTACTGACATCAAAATCTTAACAGACCTCCGGTGAATTTTCTGATGTCACCGTGTTCTCGCGAGAAGTTCCTTTGTGACGTCAATATTTATCCGAAGAGCGGACGTCTTTTCAAGTTACTTTTTGCCCCTCGTCAAGGGCAGAGCTGGGAACAGCGGAGGTGAATCTCACTGCGGGTGCAGTGACTTTTTTCTGGAGTTTCGGTCTTAGTTGATGCCCAGTTTCTGAACGTATGAAATCGTGCGATCGTTTTCCACATGTTGGGTTGTTTTACCTCTGAGCGGCACTTTTTTGCACACCATGGGCTAAATGGCCAGGTCACATGGACCCCGAAGGCTCAGAGAAGGTTGGGGGAGGGGACCCACTGGAACAGCTGTTGGGAGACAGATGGTAGCCTCCCATCAAGGCCATCCAGTGTGTTCTTTAACGTGCACAGGGTATGGCTCTCCCGCACACGGGGCCACGGCTTAACGTCCCATCCGACGGGTGGCGGCCTTTCCAAGCCCATCGGTGTCCCCTACGGACCGTGGGCAGGGCGGGGAATTTTGCGGAGATAAATCTCAACGCTGACCCAGTTGGGACTCGAACCTGGGAACTACAGATTACGAGCATGGCGCGCTACCGACTGAGCCACCCCCGCCCCATCGTTTTCCACGAGAGCGAAGTTGCGTCATTGCATCTCTTTCTTTGCTTCGCTGGATGATTCCGATGTTGCAACTTCTTCTGAGGAAATCTCCATCTGCGCACAGAACAAATAAGACTGCGCAATTTTTATCTCAAGCTGCAAAGCACGAGTTAAATAATAGGCACAATATTACGATCTCGGTTGCTACGTCATCTCAAGGGAAGAGAATCAACAATGACGAAGGCATCGTCTGTTCGCTCTTTGCCAAGGGAATCGATGAAAGGTGTGATATCGATAGAGGAGGGACCCTTGTTGCAGTCCTCGTTTCCATAGTGATCAGCGATAGCTGTAAAGAATTTCCTTTCGAAAAGATTGAAAAAAAAAAGGCCCAGTGAAAGTGACCAGATTGCAAGGACTGAAGTCCCTTGTTCGCAATAAAAACTCCGCTTAAAGATAAAGCCTGAATTCCTTCACGAAAACATTTCGACGCATTCTCTTGCAAACAAATGATGACAAACTTACAAATTGGGACAAAAAATATCGATCCCTCTTCCTGTTCCTGTCCAACAGCCATTATGACGTATTTGCATTTCATTATTTATATTATTAAACTCTCAGAGGACACAGAATTTTAAGAAGAATTAAAAAAGTAAATTATATTTCAGAATTTTGTGTCCGGTCGTTTAACTGTTGGGGGAAAGAGACAAGATGAACCCCCCTCCCCCCCACACACTCTTACACCTGCTGATGTTCACGATTGGCTATTTTATTATCTTCGCTATTGTCATAACTTATCTTGCAGATATATGTCGTTTGGCTAATTTCCAAAACAGACAATTGTTCGACCTTAACCCTAACATAAAGTACGATGATGGCAAATGCCAGAGCAATTAACTTTTTTCATTTGATGCATTGATAATAAAATACTACCTCAAGTTAGAATTTCCTCTTAATCAACAGAAGGAATTAAAAACTATTCCTGAGGAGTTTGTGGTAAAAAATTAATAGAAACTAACAATTTCTGATGCAAAACTAGTATCGGAAATTAAATATTGAAAAAAAAAATATATATATATATATTTCAGCCGTCACAAAAAGTATCCCTGCACTCCCCCCCCCCCCTGGGGTTAGAAAAAGACACCGATGGGCTTGGAAAGGCCGCCGTCCGTCGGATGGGACGTTAAGCAGTGGGTCCGTGTGCCATGCCCTGTGCATGTTAAAGAACCCACCGGATGGCCTTGATTGGAAGCTACCATCTGTCTTAACTGCTGTCCTGGCCAATTAGCCCATCATGTGGAAAAAAAAGTGCCCTCTCAGAGGAAAATTTTCCCACCCCATCACAAAAACGCTTGGCAATTTTGAAGGAGAATATGAAGAAATAGTTTTTTCTTACAATTTCGTTGGCCTAATATGTATATTTACATGCTTAATCTGTATATATATATTACATGCTTAAATAACTGTTATATGTGGGGTGGGTATGGCTCAGTCGGTAGTGCGCCAGGCTCGTAATCTGTAGTTCCCAGGTTCGAGTCCCAGCTGGGTGAGCGTTGAGAGTTATCTCGGCAAAACTCCCCGCCCTGCCCCACAGTCAGTAGGGGACACCGATGGGCTTGGAAAGGTCGCCGTCCGTCGGATGGGACGTTAAGTCATAGTTAACCCCCTTGTGTGGGAGATCCATACCCTGTGCACGTTAAAGAACACGCTGGATGGCCTTGACGGGAGGCTACCATCTGTCTCCCAACAGCTGTTCCAGTGGGTCCTCTCCCCCAACCTTCTCTGAGCCTTCGGGGTCCTTGTGACTTGGCCATTTAGCCCACGGTGTGCAAAAAAGTGCCGTTCAGAGGTAAAACAACCCAACCCAACTGTTATATGTTTCATAAGCTATTTTATGCTTAATATAATATTTATCATGAAATCAAACTAATAAACATTATACGCTAAAATTCCGTATATTTCATGTTTAATACGATATATATATATGTAAAAGCTTAAAATATCGAGTGAAAATAGAATTTTCTTCCAAAATGGAATATTAATGACGTCATTAATCCTCAAGGGCTTACTCACTTTCCATAGCCATTGGAGTTGAGAAGACAGCCCCTGGGAGTCCAAGGAATGGCTCCTCATGTAGATGTTCCTCTTGTAGCTGCTGCTGCTGTACATCTTCAACGCTGCACAGCTGGCATGAAGCACAAAATACACTACACTGATAAGTATCACTCGACCAGTTGAACTTGACCTTGACGACGCATCACTTCGTGCCGGATGCAATCGGAACACCGGAGAAGAGGGTGACCTCTGTCCGATGGCAACAGAAATCGAGGTCAACTGAGAGGAAGATCTTTGCCATTCAAATCAAATCTTCGAGTTGATGACAATCCAAAGATCGGTCACGTGAAAATAAGAAAGCGAAAAAAGTCCCAGTGAAGCGGGAAGAAGCTCGGGCGATATTTCAAGCTGATTAAATTCAGGCTGTCTTTGATTCTCTTCTTGCCGCAATAAAGTGATCCCCTCGCTCCGCTTGGCCGCATTTATAGCTGAACTGCAGAACAACACTTAACACGCGTGTAACCGAAACAAAAATTACGGGAACGAAAGAGCGAGCATCAAATTCGTGCTGTTGGGGTCAACTCCGCTGGTGCCACAGCTTTAATATCACAGAATGATGTCATCACGTCTTCGGCTCTCGAGCGAAATATCACAGATCGCGACATCGCAGCAGCAGCTGACGCAAAGACGCGCTCTGCCACTGGCTGGAAGCGAGTGTCTCGAGTGCGAGAGTCACGTGGCCTGTTGGCGATTGGCCCAGCTGTTCAGGTATGGGTACGGCGACGCCATGTGACGGGAGAATCCGGTGCACCGTCCGTCGCTAATCTGATTTGCTCGGCCGGGGAGGGGGACGGATTGACAAGAGCACGATCTTCGGAATCTTCCTCCGAAGCGACGGTAACGGGATTAAAACTTCCCCTGCAGCCTCTGCTCGTGCTCTGCAGTTCCCTCGCACTCCGTGCTTTCGACGCACTGCAGTAATGAAAAGCCGGCGAGAGGACGAAAAGGAATCAACTCAACTGGGGGGCATTTTCATCCTTCGTAATTCGCACAAGCGTTCTGCTGCTCAGAGGCACTGACTCCTGTGATTTGGACATAAATATTAAGCGAATTTTGGACAACCTTGCCGGTGCTGCTTGTTTGACTTCTACGGAGTACTTTTTGGTAGTTATCTCCATCAGCTCCTTGACACAGAGGTCTGACTGTTTAATAAGCGTTAGTGGAGATCTGTGAGGAAGAAAGGGACCTCAGGAGGAAGATAACACACAAAGAAAAACATCCATGTCTTATCCGTGCTCGAATCATTGTCCTTTCAGGAGTAGCCAAGCTTGCTAACCATCAGGAGTTGGTTTACCTCTGAGCGGCACTTTTTAGCACACAATGGGCTAAATGGCCAGGTCACAAGGAACCCAAGGGCTCAAAGAAGGTTGGGGGACTCACTGGACAACTGTTGGGAGACAGATGGTAGCCTCCCGTCAAGGCCATCTAGCGTGTTCTTTAAAGTGCACAGGATATGGCTCTCCCGCACACGGGGTCACGGCTTAACGTCCCATCAGGCGGCCTTTCCAAGCCCATAGGTGTCCCCTACTGACCGTGGACAGGACGAGGAGATTTACGGAGATAATCTCAGCGATGACTCAGTTGTGACTCCCCCCCCCCGCTCCTCACCAGGAGGAGCAAAGTCACAAAGACCCCAAGGTTCATAGTTGAGGAAGAGAATTGTTTAGAAGACTCTCATCGCAATCTTGTGTCGTTTAATCTGTTTAAGAATATAAATGGCTGTGGGGGAAGGGGGGCTTGAAAATTTTTATCATCCCTAAGTAACCCTCGTCCCAGTTCTCATGGTGGCTAGGGAAGTGTTTTTCAATCGACGTTCCGCGAACTATTCTTTCTTCATCCAAAAAGTCTTTAAATTCATCGAAAGTTTCATAAAATAACAAATGCTATTTTTGAACCAACTCCTATCAGTTGAAAGATTTAAAGTTGGCTGCATTTAAACAGTTTCTTTGTTTATGCTGTGGTCGGAACCATGGTTTTTTTTTTTTTAAAGCGCCGTCCCATGGCCGAGTGGTTAGCACGCTTGGCTACTGATCTAAGGGACCTGGGTTCGAGCCCCGGGTAAGGCATGGATGTTCGTGTTGTTTTCTGCTGAGGTTCTGCCATCCTCTCAGACCTGCTACTTTGGCATATAAACTGACAGGCTCCTGTCAGACCTCTGTGGCAAGCAGCTGCTTGAGGGGGTATTTATTTATTTATTTATAAAATGTATCGACCCCTCTGTTTCGCCCGTTTTTCTCAAATTTTAATTTAAGTCCCCTCATCGCAAAATAACTGCAGTAGAGCTTGCACTGATTGCACGCTGTCACTTGTCTACTCACTAGGTCACGGCAGAAAGGCGATTTTTTTTGTGACTTTTTTTGATCCCATTTGGAAAACAATTTAATTGCATTTCTAGAACATGATATGAAAGCAAATGGCTCCTTAACATTTCACTGGCTTTCGCCACTTTTTTTTCTGTTCCCCGGGAAGAAGAACGTGAACCTCGTTGCACGTGAGACCACACCCACGAAAGAGAGAAAGATCCGTTCCCTTTTAAACGAAAAACGTTCAAAAGGTCAATAGGAATCGGTTGGTAAATGAAAAGTGGAAAGAATCCGGAAGCTAAAGTTGCCCGACTCCTCATTCTCATAGATCCTCAATTCACACAAAGTGCAGCAGATTAATTGAGATTTCAATTAAGCCTCGGATGGGTTGGATTGTTTTACCTCTGAGCGGCGCTTTTTTGCACATCATGGGCTAAATGGCCAGGTCACAAGGACCCCGAAGGCTCAGAGAAGGTTGGGGGAGGAGACCGACTATAGCAGCTGTTGGGAGACAGATGGTAGCCTCCCGTCAAGGCCGTCCAGCGTGTTCTTTAACGTGCATTGGGTATTAGGGTGGGCCGAAAAAAATTGAATAATTTTATTTTCAAGTCGTAATACCGCGGAAAAGTTGTGAATTGGGAAGACTAAAAAGGGGTAAAAAAATAAATAAAATAGGTTTATATCTTCCGGTCGCGCACGTGCTCTAAAGTTGCCGAAATTTGGAAAAATTCACATTTTTACGATAATTTTTAACATTTTTAAATTAGCCTCTTCCCGAATGTAATAGCTCAAATTCTTATGTATTAGAACCACAGAAAATAACGTTTAAATATTATTTACATCCATCAACATCTTCCGGTCGCGCATTGCCTTCAAATTTAACGAAATTTTGAAAAAAAATTTACAAATAAAGGTAGATCACAGTTCAAGAAAAAAAAACACTAACAACTTACATGTTCTTTATATTTGTTCTTTATTGAATACAAGTTTAAAAACAAATTATTTTAGACCATTAGTAATATTTAAAAACAGATTTTTTTATTGAAAAACCTAAGTTTTTGTATGAAGAGTCGCAAGTCCAAGAAACTCATGTTGAACAATTGAACATCTCCGTTTTCACTCATTCTTAGCTGAAGGTACTTTGAAATCTGATATATGGGCGAAGTTAGGCATGGTTGACCTTGACAGCAGAGTCGTTCTGATAAAACCATCCCTAGACTCAGCTCCGCAAACTTTTCCTGAGGCTTCTGTCACGAGTTTCACACATCGTTCAACTGCCTGTGTGTGAACTGGGAATGTCTTGAATGTTATATCCCAATTACGGACTGAGTTACTTTGAATATGTGATTTAATCTCATCGTTACTGATATCTTTTAATAATGGGGGAGAAGATAAATCACAGTCCATCCAGTTAAATATTTCCGAGTAGTCTTGATCCTTGAAATTGAGTTTTGGCGGCATGAATGTTCTGATAGTTGTTCTCTTTTGATCTATCTGTCTCGCCTTTAGAATTCGTCAAAGTCCGACACATTCTCGAATTCAAGTCCGAGTCTTCATACAAAAGTAGATAATATCTACTCGATATTTCCATGGCAATAAAGTCGGGAAACTGTAAAGAGGATTTGGCTGTACGAGATCCTGGTCCCTTGTCACACGAGGTGGTTGACAACAGCAAATCGAACCCTCAGATTGTACTTATGTGAAGAAAGTCCCACACCTGAACTTCAAGAAATAGTTGTATTTATTTTGAAGTCATACATGCCAATGTGGTTTAGTAATAAAACAAGTAAATACTTTACAGAGGGACCAAAACTTGTGTACCAATCTACCTTTATTTGTAAATTTTTTTCAAAATTTCGTTAAATTTGAAGGCAATGCGCGACCGGAAGATGTTGATGGATTTAAATAATATTTAAACATTATTTTCTGTGGTTCTAATACATAAGAATTTGAGCTATTTCATTCGGGAAGAGGCTAATTTAAAAATGTTAAAAATTATCGTAAAAATGTGAATTTTTCCAAATTTCGGCAAACTTTAGAGCACATGCGTGACCGGAAGATATAAACCGATTTTATTTATTTTTTTTACCCCTTTTTAGTCTTCCCAATTCGCAACTTTTCCGCGGTATTACGACTTGAAAAAAAAATTTTGAATTTATTCGGCCCACTCTACTAGTATGGCTCTCCCGCACAAGGTGCCACGGCTTAACGTCCCATCTGACGGACGGTGGCCTTTCCAAGACCATCGGCGTACTCCCCTACTGACTGTGGGCAGGGCGGGGAATTTTGTGGAGATAAATCTCAACGCTGACCCAGCTGGGACTCGAACCTGGGAACTGACAGATTAGGAGCCTGGCGCGCTACCGAATGAGCCACCCCCGCTCCGAGGCTTTTGGGGGGCATTGTAATTCAAGTGTATAGAAATGAAGTGCCTCCGAGAAGTATGGAGGTAGAAACTTCGGTTCTGTCCTCAACGTTGGAAGTTTCATAAGCAGTGTCCTTGATATTCACACACAAAGGATAAGTGGTCTTCGATAGCAATTAATTCCGATAGAGATTATCAGTGCATTATCAAGTCTACCGATCCTGCAGGTATTGCCAGATGAAAAACTGCTGTGATGTATCTCAAACTAGACATTTGTTTTGAAAAGGCAAAGGCCATTGCTGAAGATTCTATTGGAACGACCTACGCAACAAATTAGGAAAGATTAAAAAACGGATCTTTGCCATGTGATTTGCGATTATTTCTGTCATAATGGCGTCTTACACTTGTGCTAAATTTTCAGCGTGATTGTAAAGTTGCGCAACCTAGAATAGACAGACATATTTCGCGAGGTTACTGATAACCACATAAAAAATTAAGCCACTGCAACCAGAAGTTAAAATCTGACCTTTAAAACAAATGAAGAACATATGTGCCTTTATCACAAATGTTGAAAATGGCCTCTTTGTTCATGGATGCAGGTGAGTTCCCTTTACAACACTTTTGATGCCAACTTATGAAGCACCTGAAGACTGATGTTGGCGATCTGTTGTAATGTTCGTCTTGAGTACATCCAGTGTCTAAGATTTATTTTGATACACAATTCCTTTGAGTATTGTAAGCTGTAATGGCAATGGGCAACGTCTCCCGTAACTAAGTAAACTTAATGTTTGTGATTAATTAACGTGAAATACATAAGTACACATGGGTTTCACCTGATGGGCTGCACAAGAATATGATTGATTATATATTAATTAACAGCAAATGGGCTAGTTCTGTTGGGAATACCAGGGCATATAGGGGAGCTGAAATTGGATCTGACCATTACCTTGTTAAAAGTGTCTTGCAACTTAAACTTAAAAAGTGTTGAGCTAGGGTTAAAAAATTTACTTTTAATACTGAAGCTCTGAAAGATCCAGTTATAGCCAAAGCTTACCATGACAGGTTACTTAGTCATTGTGACAGTCATGGTATGCTTACTACTGAAGTTGAGGAAGAATGGGGCCGTTCAAACAGGCTTTTTTTGGACGCTAACAGTACTCTTTTAGGAAAAAAGGAGCAGAAGAGACAGAATTATCTGAGTGATAAGGCACTTGAGCTTATTTCGGAAAGAAAGAACTGCAGGAATGTCCTTAATCAATACCCTACTAGTCCTAATAGAAAGCATAACAGAGAACTTAATAAACGTGTAAAGGATCAGTTAGCTGCTGATAAGAATCTTTGTCTTGATGGCTTGGCTGACAAAGCCGAGGAAGCAGTTAAACAGCACAACAGCAGAGAGCTGTACCAGATAGTTAATGTTTTGTGTGGTAGAAAACGGACAGGTATACAGGGATTGAAGGATAAACAAGGTAAGGTTATAGAAGGTGAGGATTCTGTCATGGCTAGGTGGGCTGAGCATTTCAGTGATATTCTAAACAATGTGGTTAGTTCTACTCCCATTGTTTACAATGATGATAGATGCATTGGTGGCTTTAATGTTGGCCCTATAACACAATCTGAAGTTATTTTGGCTATTTCTAAACTTAAACTTCATAAATCCCCAGGGGTAGATGAAATTACTACAGAAATGCTTAGAGCTGGAAATGTTTTGGTTACCACGTGGATGACTGAAAGTTTGAATATATTTTATGATAAAGTCATGGTTCCTGAAGATTTTACCAGAACTATTATTATCCCTATTTTCAAAAAAGGTGATCGCAATTCTTGTGATAACTATAGGGGTATCAGCCTACTCTCTGTTCCAGGTAAAGTTCTTTCCATGATTGTGCTAAATAGAATTAAGAATCTGGTTGACAGTCAATTGCGTGATGAGCAATGTGGATTCAGAAGTGGTAGGGGATGTGTGGATCAGATATTTTCACTTAGGCAGATCCTTGAGAAATGTTTAGAGTTTCAGAAACCTTTGGTTGCTAGTTTTGTTGATTTCAAAAAGGCTTTCGACTCTGTTGATCGTCATAATTTGTGGTTGATTGTGAGATCATATGGTATACCAGACAAGTTAGTTAACATAATGAAAGTTCTGTATAATAACACTGAGTCGTGTGTGAGAGTTGGTAAGGCTTGTAGCAATTGGTTTAGCATTACTTCTGGTGTTCGACTAGGGTGCATTTTGTCTCCTTTTCTCTTTAGTTTGGTTATTATGTTATGCGAAATTCACTCCAAGGGAAAGATTTTGGCCTTAACCCTTTCAGGACCATAAGGTTTCTAAGAGTAAATATTAGTATGTAACTGTTTATTTTAGTTTGTTTAGACGTAAAATAAATAAAAATCATAGGAAAAAATACATAACAATGTGTAGTTTTTTTTGGAATTTTATGGGAAATATTTTTCCCAATGGACTATAAAGGTAACACAAATTATAGTTAGGCTTATTATGCAATGTCTTTTATTTATTGGTTTATTAGAACAAAATGTTAACTAAAATAATACAAAATTATGAAATAAAATTACTATACAAAATGATGTGCTAATTATGATATTCTGCGAAGCAATTTCTTTTGGTAGTGAGGCAAAGATGGACATTGCACATAGTACATATATTATGCGTCCTGACAGTTCTGTTTTTGTTTTCTAAACGTTCCCGTTTACGTAATTGCGTTCGGCATACGTTCTATTTTGACATTCTGTATAAAAAATGCAGATAAGGTTATAATTAAATACGACAATAACCAATTTTAAAATGGGAAAAATGTTTCCCTTAGTCGTGAAAGTGGACTGGAGATACGGAAATTTCTGATTTAGATTATGCTGATGATTTAGCCCTTTTGGCAAATGATGTTGATGAGATGAACTCTTTCATTCGAGCTGTTGATGAAAATAGTAGTAGAGTAGGTTTGGTTATCAACAGAGAGAAAACTAAAGTGATGAAAATTGGTCAGGCAGGTTGTGATTCAGTTTATCTGAATGGTTGCAGTCTTGAGCAGGTGTCACACTTTAATTACCTTGGCAGTTATGTAACAAATAATGGTGATGTGCGGCATGAGATTAACAGACGAATAGGGAAACTAGCTGAAAGGACTTAGCCGTCCCGTGGCCGAGTGCTTAGCGCGCTTGGCTACTGATCTAAGTAAGGAACCTGGGTTCGAGGCCCGGGTTAAAGTATGGATGTTTGTTTGTCTTTCTTCTGAGGCCCCCGCCATCCTCACAGACCTCTGTGGCAAGCAGCTGCTTGAGGAGGTAATATTTTTATTATATCACTAACAAACATTAGTCTGGTCGGTTTATAAACAGTTATCGTTGGTCATTACCAAAGAATAAATTTGTGCCATTTCATCGCAAAATTTTATCCCCTTCCTTTAATTATGACGAGTAGAAATCAAGAGGAAAAGAGAGGACAGGAGAGAAAGCACGTTACATTTAAAATTTTTAAATTTTTGAATAAATTAAAATTAAAATAACGTATAACATTGACTAACCGATATTGCATAAGACAAAAATGCAGAGAGGGCAAATTATTGATTATGTTGTTATTATATTCGAATGTTGTTTTAACTGGCATCTTGCTTTTATGTAATGAATTAGATCAGCGATGGCGAATCTTTTCGAGCCCACGTGCCAGAATTAGAGGCGTATGAGAATATTTTCTAGCTCCTTTGCCAACGTTACGAAATACTTTAAAAATGCTATTTATTATTATTAACCATTTAAGGTTACATATCCATTCATCATACAATGTAAATTAAATGATTCAAAATACTGAGGATTTAAATGTAATGATACAGAATGCTAAGTTTTCGACTCGCCATTAAGACAAGGGAAAATTAAGTTGGGTTGTTTTACCTCTGAGCTGCACTATTTTGCACACCTTGGGCTAAATGGCCAGATCACAAGGACCCCGAAAGCTCAGAGAAGGTTGGGGGAGGGGACCCACTGGAACAGCTGTTAGGAGACAGATGGTAGCCTCCCGTCAAGGCCATCCAGTGTGTTCTGTAACGTGCACAGGGTATGGCTCTCCAGCACACGGGGCCACGGCTTAACGTCCAATCCGACGGACGGCGGCCTTTCCAAGCCCATCGGTGTTCCCTATTTCTATTTACTTATTTATTTATTTCCTTTACTACGTCCAGTGCCTTGTTATTGACGCTGAGCCCACCTTAATTAGAATGAAGTGAATTTTCGCTGGCCAAGAGTGTGAAATGGTTCTCTCAGACCTAACCGAAACCTAAACTTGAAGGTATAGAGAAGTGCTTCAAAGGAGATAATTGGATAGATGACAGACTGAGGACGTCTATTTTTGATGTGGTTTTTTTGTGCCATGTGTAATCAGTTACTTGACGAGATCTTTTAAACATAGGGATGCACTATTGAAATTAACAAGTAACTAATTATAGCAACATAGTCGACATCTTGCTACCAATGATTCATTCATAACGATATTACGACAGATGAACGTGCTTCAATGCGTTTGTGATGGGCGTGTCATGAACGCTCGTGTGTGCTTCCGCGTGAGAATTAATTAATCAACGAATTAGAACATAGAACCGATCTGAAATATAAGAAAGATAGAAGTGTATTGTTGAAGTTGTGAGATCCAAAAACGAGACTTAATTAAGAATCTGTGCACGATAGTTTAACGAATAAATGTTTTTATTTAGTGTTTGCGCCGGAGGTCGACTACTTTATTGGTGTGGATTATATTGGTAAGCTGGTGTATAAAAAGGAAAATATTGTCGTCTTGTGCATAGTATGATCAACGTATGAAAAGAATTAGTTTTGAAAAACCAGTACACTTAGTCGCAGTTTTGTGTATAGTTATTTAGCTATTTAGGAATTTAATAGATTCTTCTGAAAGGTTAACTTTGCATTATTGTAGAGTTTCGTGCCGGTTGACTTAATTTGCTTATAAATGATTTTATCCATACTTTTGTAATAAATTGCATTGTAATTTTCATTTACCAATTTTTACTTGAACTCACGGTTATATATATTATACATATAATAATAATATACTATTATTTTACTTTTTTAGAAAGGTAATTTATATTTTTTTTATATTTTTTTTCCGTTATTCAATTCCAGATTATCGATGTTTTCCCACAAAAGTCATTCATCTTTCGATCAAATGATGGCAATTTTTATCAACAGTCAACTGATGTCAGCATGCAAACGCCATTCGGAATGCATTAATCAAAGCTTTCAAGAAGGACACATGAGAAGATTTGATAGCATGAACTGATTAAGTAAAGACATTTGCCAGGAAGCCCTTGCACAGGAATCCTTATCAAAGATTTAATGCAGAAAGGGTTTGAAAGATTCAAGAAAAAATCTGCTATCTAGGAAGCTTAATTCATAAAAGGGAGAAATGATATTATTGTTGTGAAAACACAAATTGGAAGTTCAGTGAACATATGACATAAATAAGAGAAAGAATATTTCAAAGATATTCCCAGGCATTATTAAACTAAATATAAAATGTGAAGGGTGGTAAAACAGAAAAAAAAAATATGAACGTATCTTTTTTTCATGTGCTTTCCTATTACTTTTCGTCCCGTGATGCTTTCCGTTTGTTGGTTGTTTGTTTGTTTGTCCAAACGATGTTTCACCTTCTCTTCGAAACTCGTTCGCCGATTACAACGACTTAGGTGATAAACGAAACCTTTTTGGTGCGAGGGGGGGGGGGGGGTCATAGGGAATAAAAATAAATTACCTCATTCTTTCTTCTCCAGAAAAACGGGAAATGTGAAAATCTGATTTCTCTTAACAACCACAAAAAAATAATGTCGGTTGCGTGAATATCACCGTTGGTTTGTTTCACTTTAAGTCTTTACTTTCTTAGAACGCATATAACAAGAGATTTTTTTTTTTAATTTTTTAATGTATATATTTTCTTTCCCTTTCTACTGTTTGTTATTGAAGTAAGACTTAGTGTTGGAGTTAATTGTAGAAAGTGTTGGATGCCTTTGACTGCAAATGATTGAAGTTCTTTTTGGAGCTGGGCAGAGGTTATTCTGTGAGCTTTAATCGTCTCGAGAAAAGATTCCTCTCCGAATCAAATTGTGAACAGCATCATCACGTATCACGAGGTTCAATAACCTTTTGAATGGCTAGTTTTTAACACCTACATATTCCAAATATCGGCGTGCTATCTTCCTATTTTGCATATGCCAACGGTGGCACGCATGACAGTCTCTACACAGCTGCTGTGATGAGTCTTTTGGTGAAATGGGTCGTACGAAGAGTTTTGTTGCTGCTGATGCATAGTTGGAGTGTAACATAGGAAATATTCTTTTGGTGTGGAAGAAGGGACGATTCGTTAGATGCTTTCGATGATGCAAAGGGAAATTTTTCTTTACGTGGAGGAAGATTTCTCTTCGTATAGCAAGTGCTTCGTTTGGCGTGAAGAAATGCAACAGATGTGGCGGAAGTGTACAGCTGATGGGCAGAAAGCTCCCTCTGTTGTCCGTTTTAGGTGACAGAAAAGTTTTCAGTCCAAGTGATCGAAAGTCCGGTTGGTGGTGAGGAAGAATTCCGATTGTTACGTAGTCAATGTCATGGA
Source organism: Ryuthela nishihirai (assembly GCA_038380435.1). Taxonomy (NCBI): domain Eukaryota; kingdom Metazoa; phylum Arthropoda; class Arachnida; order Araneae; family Heptathelidae; genus Ryuthela; species Ryuthela nishihirai. The sequence goes on from JAWZYU010000025.1 coordinate 3,185,375, forward strand.
GGGAGAGATCTGTTGCTGTGGAGGAGCAGTTTCCTTGGAAGAATTCGTTGGAGTCGCATGGACAACTCAGTTAGAAGAAGAGTCTCCCACAAGGAGCTTCACAAATTCGATGCGCGGTTTTTTTTTTCCGTCCGAATTGAGAGGTCGGTCTTCTTTGGAAAGACTCCCTCCATGCATTACATCGAGTGAGGTAGGCGCACCAACCTCGTGCTCTGAGAAGTATCATCTGCCTCTCAACAGCTGCTCAATGTAATCCTCTTCAATCGATTTGATGCTCTTCTTTATTTTGAGGATCTTCGACGAGTAGGTGATTCAAAACTTTCAGTAGAAATGTGACTCGTGGAAAATGAGCAATTATTTTTCTCCAAAAAAAAAAGAAAACATTTGATTCAAATGATTAATTTTGTTTATCGGAAAATATCTGTCCCCAAAAATCAGAAGTGTTTTTTTATTACGAGATAATTTCTCGTGTTAAAACTTCGAAAGGACGATACAGAAGACAAAAAAAAAATACCAAGCACTGAACTTACTAGGAAATGGATGGCGGTCCTTCCAAGAAAGGAATTTTTTTCGACACTTAACGTCAGAAAGTATGAACCTGTCAGAATTAAAAAATGCCTCCAGCCTCTTACACGTTCGGACCCAATATCTGTCTCTGAGATCCCTGCGATCTTCGCCACACATGCAATGTGTTTTTAAGATTTTTTTTTAAAAAAAAGTAGTAGAATACATATCGGTTGTAGAGAAATAGAATACTCGTTCCCAAAAATAAGGACGTTTCTTATTTTCTGAAATCTGTAACCTCTGTCGAATATTGGAGAGGAACGGTGGCTCAGTGGGAAGCGCGCCAGGCTCGTAATCGACAGTTCCCAGGTGTGCCATCGTTGATATTTATTTCCCCAAATCTCCATCCTCGGTCAGGAAGGGGATACCAATGGGCGGCTTAGGAAGGACGCCGTCCGTCGGATGGGGCGTTAAGGCGCGGATCCGTGGGCAGGTAGTGCCATTCTCTCTGCACGTTAGAAAACATCCTGGGTGGCTTTGAATGTCCTAACAGCTGCCCAGTGGAGCCTTCCTACCCTCCCTCTCAACTTTCTCCGAGAACTTGGGGTCCTTGTGACCTGTCTGTTTGCCACACGTGTGGGGAAAAGTGTCACTCAGAGTTAAAACAACGCGAACAATCTGGCAGAGTTGAAATTCGAACTTATAAATGATTTAGCCCTATTCAACTAAAAAATGCTTTTCCATATTTTTCTAAAAACTAAAAAAAAAAAGTCTACCGATGGGGGCAAAGACATGCAAACGCAGACAAAGCAAAATGATAGCTCGTTTTTTTTTCTGTCCTGAAAACGATCTATAAAAGAGGATGAGGAAGGGAACAGATTTTAATGAGACTAACGATCGAATATAAGAAGAAACCAACTGCACGTGAAGTGACTCCGGAGAATTTCGGATTTCTTTTCCGTTCCCTGTCGCCGCCCCTCCTCGCTTCTCTTCCCCCACCTCTTCGCCCTCCCCTCACTTGAGCTCCGCTAACAAGCGACCCTTGCACGCAGACGAAACAAATCGCGAGCAATATTAATTAAGAGCGTCATTGTGCAATTCGTCCTCTCCGCACGAGCGAAACCAGAGTCAGCCAATCAGCGAGAACCTCCGCCAAGCGATCCGTGCAAACTCAGCCGACATTCGGATTTTTGCGGGAACAGGAACGCGGTAACGATGGATGCAATTCTCAATTTTATCTCCAGTCCTGGAGGAATTCGTTTCGAATTGCAAATACCGTTATTATTCTAAAAAGTTTCCTTTTCTTTATGAAGAGGATAAATCTGAAAAGCTTTCGAATTTCATTTATGAAGCTGCTGCAATCCCCATGCCTCGGTGGGTGGGATTTTATTTAGGTCCCAGAGAGAAAAAAAGAAGCAATCACCTGTTATATGGAGTCAGATTAAAGAGCTCGGGAATTAAATAGCGCTTAAATAGCTATTTATTGGAAAATGGGGCTGCAGAGAAATTAAAGATCACTATCAAATCCATCTGAATCGCGATTTCCATACGTTCTTTTGTTATACCTCTCAGCGTCAGTTTTTGCACACAATGGGCTAAGTTACCAGGTCACAAGGACTCCGTGGGCTCAGAGAAGGTTGGGCGAAAGGTTCTAACAGTTTGCTCAACGTACTATTATAATTCTATATAAAAGTATAATAATATATAAAGGCAAAATAATAGGTAATGTAATGATATGAAGTACTTAACAGTTGCTACGATTTCATCTCCCTATTTCGCAATAGCCTGTGCAAGTATAAAGTTGATTGCTCCATCATAAACCAATATTTCGAACCTCTGGTGATGCCTGTCTCGGTCTGCTTGAAAGAACGAAGTTTTTTGACGATCAAGCAGCAAAGGGTGACCTTGAAATGGTCATGTTTTTTTTCGCAAGGCGAACAGAAATTCATTGAATTCTTTTATGAATTTTAACTGCCTGGATTTCATTTATGGCAAGGTTTCCCGATTTTTTTTTTCGCCACCAAAATTATAAATTTTTTTTTCACCTCGCTATCGAAATGAACCGGTACATAGAGGCTAATTGACTCAGACCAAACTTTTCCCTTTGTGCCGAGAGCTGTCTGCGACCCATCAAAAAATCATCACAACCCGCAAATGGGTCGCTACCATCCAAAAAGACACCGAGACCCAAGATTTGGAAATGACTGGTTTATGGGTTAGATGAGAAATCAAAAAGTCAAGGAATAAATGCTACAATGGGAGAGAATCCTCAAAAAATGGAATGCACCGAACATTATTATTGTTCAACATTTCGACATCAGCCCATTAAGGGGTTTAAGGGTACAGTCGCTCCAAAAAATATCCGAACACTATGGTTGATTGCAGAATTCAGGAAAAATATCTGGCAACGATTTTTTTAGACATTAGTGATCTGGCAACCTTCGTGTCACGTGACACGGAGGTTGCCAGATCACTAACTTCTAAAAAAAATCGTTGCCAGATATTTTTCTTGAATTTTGTAATCAACCATAGTGTTCGGATATTTTTTGGAGCGACTGTATCTTATTATGTCAGTTACCATAGCGAGATGCAGCTCATTTCGGTAAATATTTTAATCGAGACCATCGCGTGAATTGAATGGCCCTCCCCCCTCCAATTCGCACGCGCTCACCAGAGCAGTCGCATGATTAAATCCCCCATTGCTGTGGACGCTTTCGTAACAATTTCTTTTCAGCGCTTCGGCGGATGGGAATGCACTTCGATGGTGCTCTCTCGTGGGAAGAGGTCGGCCAGCGATTGTTGCTAGGAGACGTCCACCTCGATTGTTGAGAGTTTGCTTAACTAAGTAATCCAAGGTGGCGGGAGAGAAGCGGAAATTCGGATTTGTGCGGGATTAAAGGCTACAGGGCGTCGAGCAGCGTGGGAAATTGGCGCTCTGCCTTCGGAGGGGGAAATTAAGACGGAATTCGAGTGCGGTGGGGAATTGTGGAGACAATTTCCATCCGAAATCTCTTCTTGTGAATATGAAATGCTCATTTTCAAAAAGCGGGGGGGGGGGAGATTTTCCTTCAGATGCCAGAGGAGGAAATGTCCTGATTGTCAATATATTCTACCACCTAAATATCCTATTTCTAGTATTTAAATATTTATTTAATGTTACCCTTATATGGAATCATTTTCCAACTAGCATTATTTAACGTAACTGTTTATTGCGACGTTTTCCTACTTTATCGCCCTCTCATCATCATCATCATCCTCAAGCAGCCATGGGCTACGGAGGTCCAACCAGACCGCGCAGTTTAATTCTCCAAGAATATCTGTCCTGAGCTACATCTGCTGCATCCGGCCACTGTACACCAATTCTAACAAGGTCCTGTTTGACATTGTCTGCCCACCGCATCCTAGGTCTCCCCCTCCTTCTGAGGCCTCTAGGCACACTGTTCATAACCCTATTCGCCAATCTATAATTATCAATACGGGCAACATGGCCAAACCAGCAGAGTCTCTCTCTGCACAATATACTGCTTAAAGGAGGTTGCAGACTCCTTTGCCTAACCTCATCATTAGTTACAAAGTTAAACCACCTAATACCCAAGATACTGCGTAAGCATCTGGAATCAAAAGCATCTAGTTTCCTGTTATCTTGTTTACACAGGGTCCAAGTTTCACTACCATAACTAACCCTAGAAAGAACCAAACTATTATACAGTCTAATTTTAGTCTTTAGGTGTATACGCCTATTTCTCCAGAAATCGCCCTCTAACGGTAAAAATTAAAAATATTCGAAGATTCGAAAACTGCGATTTTTTTTCTGTTTTATATTTCTGGCCAACCGAAGCATAATCATTCTTCCATCTCCTAAAACTGAAACGGAAAAAAATTGAGCATCTATTGGCGGGCAGCTGACAGGAAAAAAAAAGATTAATCTTGTAACGAAAACGAGATAACGAAAAAGTTGAAAAGCCACCAATGACGTAGCCGGACTATTTTGCCTTCTCTGGTGCACAGATTTTTCAAAATCTTGGTAAACTTTGTAAGTGGGTCGAATGCATCATTTCTAACTGAATATTTTCCTACAAGCCGCACATGATAATCTTCCCTGCGATACATATTCACTCTTAATCAACTGTTACGCAGAAATCGGATGTTGACTCAGACGTTATCGCACCAGGCTCGTAATCTGCAGTTTCCAGGTTCGAATCCCACCTGATCCAGAGTAGAGATTTATCTCCTCTAACCCTCAACTTGCTCTCGGTGAGAAAGGGAACACCTATGGGCTTCGAAAGACCGCCGTCCATCATATGGGACGTAAAGCTGTGGTCCGTGTGCGAGGAGAGAGCCATATCTCTGTGGACGTTAAAGAACACGCTGGATGGCCTGGACGGGAAGCTACCTCTCTTTGGTTGCGATCTTAGCAACCACGGCAATTACCGATTCCGCCTATACGATACTACCAGTTATGAAAAGCCGTGCTATCTAGAGCCGGGGGTAAGGAATACGCCCTATAGGCGCACCTCAACCCCAACCTCACATGGCAGCAGTCCTATAGAAGGAAAGCTGACCACCGGAAGAAACCTAACTTTAATCTGTTCCCCGGTTAGCCATGAACAAGGATATATAGATCCAAGTTCGCTCGGCTCCCGGGGTGGAGACTCTTAGTATGTCCCAGATTTTGGTGAGGACTCGACGTACTGGGGAACAAATCTTTTCAGAAGAGTCCTCGAAAGAGTCCTCGAACTGCTCACTCAGAGCACCTGAGAGGTGAGGTCTCAGACACCGTCACCGTCCAATCGGTCAAGTCTGTCTCCTAACAGCTGTCCAGGGGGTCTCCTCCCTCCTCTTACTAATTTCAATCCCTTGTGGGGGGGGGGGGGTTCTTTTGTCTCCGCCATTGTGTGCGTGATGAGTGCCAACACAGAAATCAATTTTAGTTGTTCCTCATTATAAACCAAAGTTTGTTAAGTTATTAAAGTTTTATGGGTTGGGTTGTTTTACCTCAGAGCGGCACTTTTTTGCACACCGTGGGCTAAATGGCCAGGTAACAAGGACCCGAAGGCTCAGAGAAGGTTGGGGGAGGGGATCCACTGGAACAGCTGTTGGGAGACAGATGATAGCCTCCCGTCAAGGCCTTCCAACGTGTTCTTTAGCGTGCACAGGGTATGGCTCTCCCACACACGGTGCCACGGCTTAACGTCCCATCCGACGGACGGCGGCCTTTTACCAAGCCCATCGGTTTCCCCTACTGACCGTTTGCAGGGCGGGGAATTTTGCGGAGATAAATTTGAACGTTGACCCAGCTGGGACTCGAACCTGGGAACTTGCTTGGCGCGGTACCGATTGAGCCACCCCCGCCCCAAAGTTTTATGAAAAGGTGACTATTGCTGAACTGTTGAAACTCTTTCTGTGTGGCCGCAGCCTTAAAGATGTTAACACGCTCATTTCGTATCTGCCATATCTTCATTCTTTCAGGTTTATTTTCTTATTTTTATGTTGCATTTGATGGTTGCATGAAAAAACTGAAACTTTAGACACAAAAAAAGATGATGGCATACTTTATGACTGTTAACAAATCCTTAAAGATTCTAATGAAGATTACTTAAAAACTGGCTATTAATTCGTACAATGGATTCCGTTTCAACCAGATTCTTCAGTACCATTGCCAACTGAAATGTCACAACCTAAGGGAAGGAATTCTTTTTTTTACCAAGTTGAAGTCAAAGTCATCGTCATATTAAACCAGTTTGCTCAGCCGAGAAATTTATCTCTGAAAATTTAAAAAAAAATGTGTGAAGGAATACTTTAGTAAAAGAAATATAAAAATTTACATTAAATAAGGTGTTGGAAAAACATAGATGGATATTGGAGGTCAAATCGCCGATGAACTTTGAACTTTACATAAAGAGATGACAAAAACCGTCGCTTGCTTTGTTCAATCAAATAATTGAGGAAATTTTTCAACCTAATCCGAAAGTTTACGCTTACAGGAATTAAAAAGCAACATCCTTTACGAAATGGCATACGACAGACGACTATGCCACAAGACACTAATTATGAAACGTTTTCCTAATTATTTTAGTGAAAATACTCACAATTCTTTTGAATAATTCTTTTCATAATCTAGCATCTGTGGAAAGAGATATCCGATCGACCAAGACTAAAAAGAGAAGTGGGGGTGGATCCCCTCCCCCACCACTTCTCTATCCATTTCTTAGACCTTAAGGGTCCTCGTGACCTGGCCATTTCGCCTTGAACAGAAAAATCCCACTCAAAAGTAAAACAATCTAACCGAAGTTAATGTTTTGCTGGCACTGGCCACTAATTAAGCACTCTATTTCCGTTAAATGTTCATTAATTAATTAAGCGATATTGACTCTAAATATGGGAATGCAAGACAACCCCATTTATTTCATGTTAAAATGGGGTTCACACAATTCAGCTTTTCCCAGGTATTATGTCGAAAGGTAAGCATATTATTAAAGATATTATTAAATATATTACTTCAAGACATTTCGTTATTATTGCGTTTGCTGCAACATGAACAAGAGCAAAAGCGAGGCTTATTTTAAAAATATTATCGTCGATTAACACCTGTCACTTCCCTTCGAGATGTTGTGCATCTTCAACTTCAAGGGCAAACTCTGCTTCAGTCGAATGTCAGCAAAGAGGCACGAAAGTTTGGTGCTGCCATCTTTTGGCGAAATATGGAGTGATATTTCCCATGTGTAAGCATAATCGCGGGTGGGTGGGTGGGGGGGGGGGAGGTTGTATTTTTAAAAAATTTCCTGCCATGGGCGTCAGTACAAATGTTTCCTAAGTGGGAGAGATTTTTTCAGGGAGACGCAAAATTTTTTCAGGGGATTGTGAAAAAATAAATCAATGTTTCAAAATAGAAATGTTTAGGCGAGGCCATTCATTAATGAGTGCAGTTGAAACTCCAGAAAATACAACTTTAGGATGCCGAAAAGAAAAACAGAAAAAAGAAAACTTATTAATGAAAAATATAAAAAAAAATTTGTCCTAATAACAAATAAATTACATTACTTACAAGATCTTACTCTGTTTTATGATGAGGTCGCAGAGTGACGCAGAGTAAAAATTGCCTTGAATAGGTGGGATGCGAACCCACGACCTCCTGATAACACGTCAGGTGCTCTGACCGCTGAGCTACCGGCCTGATGAATGTCTCATCTGCTGTAGATGTTAAGCCCAGGACATATCTCGAGAGTGCAGGGGTTCGAGAGTGGCCACAGCAGAAGACTCCATTCCTACTCATTGGGAATGGAATCTCAACTGGGAATTTTATCAAAAGATAAAGACTTTTAAGCATAAATTACATTTTGAAGGTTTAACTTGCAATGATATTGTTCACCAACGAAGAATTATGTATTGAAGAGGATTCGCCAATTGTATTTTAATCTTAAAATCATCAATCCTGACTTCCCCTCCACATAAGTCATTAATTTGTCTTAGAGTCGTCGATTCTGACTTTTTTTTCGTGCATTCACTTGATTCTAATTTAAGCTTACAATCATCAATTCTGACTTTTTCGCACAGTCAATTATTCTGATTTAATCTATTAGTCATCAGTTCTGACTTTCATATAGTCATCACTTATAATTTTGTAAATTTGGCACTAGTGTAAAAAAAATGGATAAAATATATCTCTACTCCGCATTAGTAGCACCTTAATATAATTTTATTCTAACTCTATTTTCTTTTTCTAAACAACATATAAAATTTGCGAGCAATTCCACGCACTCAGCAATCCTTTAAACATTAAACAAATATTGTTAAAAATCGAGATTAAGATATATTTGAGTCCCAATTTATCTGCTGTGAAATTTTTCCACAAAAATCTTATTTTAAAAGTTCGGTAGCTTTGAAAATATCTTTCAATTCACATACCACAGAAGTGTCTCCATACTTCTTGCAGGATGGTGTACATCGTTTGGAATCTGCTTTCAGAGCAGGGGGGCGCGGAACGAACACTTTCCCTCCAATCATATCCTTTACAGAATGATTGTTTGCAACCTAAGACACTCCATTGTTTTCGCATCAGCTAGAAAAACAACCCCACGAGCATCCGCGTTTCGATTTGTATCTCCCTTCTGGGTTTTCCTTTACAGACTCACTTCTGAATCGGAAGAGCAATTTCGCTTCCTTCAGAAAGGAAGAGAATTTATCGTTTCTGAAAACGATCACTTCTCAAAAGAGAAAAAAAAGGTCACTTGCAACGGAATGGAAAGAAAATATCTCGAAATGGGATCCTCATCTGTATCCCTCCCTCATCTCTTTGATCCCAACATCTCCCATTTTGAGATGAGCAAGTCACAAAGAATCATCTGCTGATGCATTCTGGTTCCATTGCCTCGTTTTGGGCATCGCCATCGTAATAAAAACTGAACTTAGAACTTCCTATATGCGCGAGCCCAGGGCTTCTTGGGAATCCACCTCAAAATCAGATTCACACCTCATCGAAATCCAAGAGGTGATAATTTCTATCTTTTTTGATCCCATAAATTACGACGAATTCGAATGAAATCATTTTGAGGAAGTGAAAGGCGATGAAGAATCATTTCTAACAAGTTTTTTTGTTTTGGTGTCATATCAAAATTTTTTTATATTTATATTTAGCAGTGCTGATTTTGAATGACTATTTTAATAAATCACTTCATTGACAATTTTTTTCATCGGAAAGAAAATTTTTCTAAGCAAATGTATAAAAAAAATTGGCATAAATATTTTTTCGCAATTTCATAATTACATAAAATTTTGGCATACAAATGTTTGAGAGACATCGCCACCCCCCCCCCCCCCAAAAAAAAAAGGGGGTAAGAGAAAGAGTGAGAGAGAGCATTCCACAGATTCGTTCTTGAGAGTTACTTACTGCCCTCCCCTGTCGAAAAACGGTCCCTGGTAGGGGCCAACCCCATAAGTTTTGCCATGGGCCCTTCCACTCCTAGTTACGCCACTGGTAGCCTACTTCTTACGTTAATAGAAGTAGATCTTACTTCTTTTGCTAAGAAGTCACTCCTACTTCTTATGAAAAATAGAAGTCACCCCTACTCACTACGTTATAAGGAGTAGAAGTCACTAATGCAGAAGAATAGTTAGTTATCTATATAAAATATTTTATCTATGTACTATGGAACAGTTAGTAGAGAAGATAGAAATTGTAAAGAGTAGAAGTCTCCTCGTAACAGAAGAATTTAAGTCACTATCATAAGCACTTCCTGAATGCCCAGTGTATCGAAAGTTGAACTTCTAGCAGCCTCACGGATCGAAACAGAAATTTCCGCAAGGTAATCCGTTGGGATCGAATAAGTCCTGATAAGCTCAGGGAGTATCAGGACAAATTGTTCGTTGAATAGAAAAGACTTTTTTAAAACTCTCATCTCTACTCACCGCTTTACTCTTCAGATCTGACGTCACGGACTGCGATCTGCTCCTCAGCATCTCGAACATCTTGGAGACGGGTCCTCCTTTACTCTCGGAGCCAGACCTCGGCCGCAGAGTCGCCGATCCCGTCGACATGGCCTCGAGGCTGCTGAGGGTGCACGGGGCGGGAGGCATGCTGTGCGTGGCGAGCGGCGAGGTCGGACTCACCACCGTCGACCTCGACACCGCTCCGGGAGAAAGCAACGATTGCTGCACGCTCGACCTTAGCGACGACATGAAGGTCGGTCGTTTGCTCTTGCTATCGGACTTCGACCTAGGACGGAAAGCGTCAAAGAGGGCGTTCTTCCGGGAATGACCACTTCCCGTCAAGGCGTCGTCGCCACTCTGGCGCCGCATGCGCCCAGAGGACCCAGAGTCTCTGCTCACCCCCAAGGTGGAGGATTTGGTGCCGCCGGACAAGGAGCGCATCCGCTCCCGGACCGCGATCCCGCTGTTCCGAGGTTCGGCCTCCAACGGCAGCGCCATCTTGGAGTCGAAGTCTTCCGTGATGATGGTCGGCAGAACCAAAGATGGCTCCTGGAAGCAAAATGACAAGGTCAATGACAGAATAGGGCGACATTTATTAAGTTTATATTATTAATAACATGAAACATGGCTACGTCTTAAGGATTCCAATATAAGTAGCAGATGCCCTTACGATTTACGTTATAAAAAGTAGCAAACATCCCTACACCTCTTAGGTTACGAGAAGCAGCAGACACTTCGTTTTTTTAATGGTAAGTGGCACTCACTCTTACTTCCTATCGTTATAAGAGTAGCTGCGAAACAGGTTAATTTCTCATGTTAATTGCCACGCTTATTTTTTTTGTTAAAAGACATAGCAGTCTCTCTTACTTCCTATGTTAGAAGAAGGATATACTGAAATACAAACAAACGAAACATAAAGAGAAATGTACAGTCGCTCAAAAAAGTATCCGAACGCTACGGTTGATTACAGAATTCAGAAAAATATCTGGCAACGATTTTTTTAGAAATTAGTGATCTGGCAACCTTCGTGTCACGTGACACGAAGCCACTGTACGAGCTGGCGATTCTTCGAGTGACTCCCACCCAGTCTCAGATGTTAAATGAGAAGATCAAGAGAACAGAGAGCGGATTTCAAACGATAAACAAGTGATGCCATTCTTCAAGTATCCAATCGTTGAAGCTGAATGGATAGCGTTCATTAATTGCGAATTGATAATTGAACTCCGCAGTCGACGCCACTGATTAACAACTTGATTCCTAATCTGATGAAAGGATCGCAATTCCTTTCACGAGAGATCTCGGCGAAGCAATTTCTTTTCTTCCCAAACAAAAAGATCCTCTTCCAGCGTTTAACAAAAGGGCTTCTTGCTATGCTCATTTCTTTGCATTTTCTTATTTAAAAAAAAAATCTTTTTTTTCTTCTTATCCTCTTTAAAGTTTATCTCTGAGTGCGACAATTAGGAAAAAGTGATTCCCCGCGCGATCTCGTGAGTACGGAGCCGCAATCGAAGAGAAAGGAGATTTTGCAAAGAACGGTCGCAAAGCCCAATAATGATTAGGATCAGAAGGCAACAATGGAGAAGGTTTTTTTTTCACTTCAGAGCGGACAACAAAGAATAAAAAAAGGATCTTAGTTTTCATATTTATCGTTTGTATTTTCCCAGATTTTTTCTCGCATAGCAACAAGGTGAAATCTCCAGATGAATCAGGCAACTAATCTCGTGCATTTTATTTTTCGTTAAGTATCACGCTGTTCGACTTTGGGATTGTCGTCGTAACTATGGATACTGAGAACATGGGCGTCCGCAGAGGGGTCAAACGGGGCACTTCCCCCCCCCCCCGGGATCGAGTAAAAAAATTCCACAAATTATAATCGTAACAATTTAAACGTAATTTATTTATATACATTATGTATGTGTTTCTGTATTGATGCAATACTGTATTCTATAATCTACTTGTGAAAAAACAAACCCTACAAAATTAAATAATTAAATAAAAATTTATTGATGTAATTATTTGTCTCCAAGCTTTGCCCCCCCCCCACCCCCGCTGGAAAATTTTCTGCCGACGCCGATGACTGAGAATACTGTAGCACATCGTTGTTGTGTTACGTTACTGTGGCATATTGTTACAGCTGCTTCAGGTTGCTGCTCTCATCAACCAGACTGTGCCATTGTTGCAGTTGTGTCAGGTTTCCGTAACACAACTGTTATTGTGACGTCAGGTTATTATTGGATCACTTCATTATTGCGATTTCAGAGTTCTGCGTTTCCTCGTTATTATGGTACGGCATCGGGCGACTGTCGCTTGGTTAAGGGAACTTCAGGTCGTAATTAGTATCGTTATTGCGATGCACTTCACGGACCACCTAGATCTCGAACAACAGTGGAAAAAGATCCCATTTCTGTCAGGGAGGTCAAAAACCTCGGAACAAACTCATTTTATGTTTCGGTTTGTAATGCAGCATGGGAATATTTTTGATTATTGAGTTTGAAATAACATCAGCCTTTTGGTGAAAACTTGGAATAACTGAATATGTGGATGAGAGAGAGAGTTGTCAAAATTAAAATAAATTAAAAAATGTTTGTGTTTGGCGAGTAAAAGGACCCGGATTCGAGCCCTGGATAAGTCATGAATGTTTATTTTCTTGTCTTTCTGCTGAGGTCTCGTCTTCCTCGCAATCTCCTCTCTGTGGTACGTTGTTACTTCAGGAGCTTTTTTTTTGTGACAACAAGAAGGAAAAAAATAAATGAAAAGCAAAAGATTTCAAAAACATTTTGATAACCATATTATTTATTGCTTTGCTGATCATCTTGGCAATTTTGTCGTTGGATATCGTCTAACATTTAAAAAAAAAAGGCAATTGAAAAGCCCACACCTCTCTGGCGAAAATGGACTACTTTTCAATAACAAAATATTTTGATATTTCGCAAATTTAGTGCCCTTAATCGGTGGAAATTCAAACTGATAGGAGATTCGAAACTTGTTAAGAGGGGAACATTAACTCAATAGCTAGAGGGTATTTTTTTATCTCTAAAAACAAAAGAGCGCTTCTTTGCCTCCTGAAGAAATAGAGAGAAGGTAAGATCGGTTAATACAAATTACTTCACTGCCAGATCTCAAATTTCTAGCATAAAGAGGCAGTTCAAAGTTTCGCCATTTTCTATCATCATAACCGTTTAGCTGTGGAAATTCCAGTTATTGAAAGATCCAGAAAATGTCAGTCTTACTCTTTTAGTATCTATCGAACACACAAAAGAGTTTTTAAATTTTTCTTGGAACAAATAAAAAGTTGAATGCCTAAAGATGGACTCGGCAGACGACAAAGCAAAAAGGAAAAAATGAACTCGTGAAATAATAAGCTGAAAAAAATTGGTTTTGCTGTGAGTGGGATTCGAACCCACTTCTTCTGGAAACATGGAGAAACATATTTTTTTTTCAGCTTATTATTTCATGAGTTTCATGTCTACAGGAAACATCCTGTGATTCTTTACTACTGAAATAAATTCGTTGTTTTGAAAAAGAACTAAAAAACATGACTGCAGATGCCAAACGAATTTGTTTGATGTCTGTGTGAAGAATTTGAGACGGAAAAGTTCTCTCTCCATTCTCTAGGAAATCACTTTCACTCTTAAACCTTTAATACGCCATCCAAAGGATGGGACGTAAAGCCTGATGGAGGCTCTTCAGTGGGTTCACTTCCCCCAACCTTTCCTGAGCCTCGGAGTCTTTATGACCTGGCCACTTAGTCCATTGTGTGCAAAAACAATGCTGCTCAGATGAAATAGAACCAACGCTTGAAATAGTTTATTTAGTTTATCTCTACCCCAAGACGACGTTTGGTGTCGTCACTGAGGCAGAGAAGCGATAAAAAGGTTTCTTTTGCTTGTTGTTTTTTTTGGGTTGGAGGGGGCATCCACTTGGATGATAAGTGTCGGTCTGAATTCGATGCGTGTTAAATAGACACATTACGCAATCCACTTTCAACTTCTGTCTATCGGCTGAATGCTGTTTACATTTCCTTCAGGCCTTCTTCACATCAGAAGCAAAATAAACAGCCAAACGACACAAACCGTCCTTGCTTATCTGTTGACGTTTCATTCGTTCACGTGAAGCGCGAGCGAGAAATCGAAGTTTCGGCGAAAGAGCGTCGAAGATGAATCGAATTGGGAATAAAAAAAAATGCTGCGGAGAGTTAGGGGTCGATGGGGAGGGGGGGAGAGGAAAATAAAGGGAAGGTGATTCGCTTATGTTTCGCATTCGTTAAATTGAACTGTTTCCACCGGGAAGAGGAAGAAACGGATCCCCTCGTGCCTTGAAGTGACGGAGGAAGAGCTCGTTTAATACTTGTTTATCCGTTGCCATAGCAAAGCCGTGATGCAACAGAGACCCTCGTGCACCAGCGACTCTTGCATGGAACCATTGGCCCCACCCCCACCCCTTGCGCTCTCAAGCCTAGGGTTTTTGCTCGCGCTGTGGAAGCGCGCCTTTTTCCTTCTGCCGGGAATCGGTGGCTCGATTTTTTTTGGGCCTCTTTGAAGCAGTTGGAATCGCTTGCAACCACAGACTCGAGGAGAACTTCACCTTTCCCGAAAAGCGATTAATAAACTTAGATGTTCAAGAAATGTCGGTGAAATCAAAAGGTCAGTTTAATCTACAGTCGCTGAAAAAAGTATTTGAACACTATGGTTGATTACAGAATTCAGAAAAAATATCCGGCAACGATTTTTTTTTAGCAATTAATGATGCGGCAACCTTCGTGTCACGTGACACGAAGGAATTCTGAATTCTGTAATCAACCATAGTGTTCGGATACTTTTTTCAGCGACTACAAATGAAAATTTTGCAACAGTCTTTTTTTTGAATTGCATGAACTAAGAAGTTCAATTTCAACACTTGCACTTACGATGAAATTCAGAGTTCAGAGTATATTTATATCCAGGTGTTTGCATTGACGGTTAAACTCGATAATTACCTGCAGGAACATTAAGCATTAAGGAAAGCGTTTTACGAAATCTGTTGCCTAAAAAAAAATTAATATTGCTATGTAAATATATGGTTAAAAATGACACATATTGTTTGTCATCTTTGTAGTGAGTAAGTCGTCATTGATTTTTGTATTAATTTCGTTTAGTGGCCCAGACGTACCATGTGGTTTTTGGGTTCACTCATATTTTTCTATGTTATAAATTGTATACGATGATGAAATAAAAATTGATTGATTGATTTTTCTAATGAGATGACACCCCATCCTACTTGAATAAGATATTTAAGAAGCATGCAAAACTGATTCCTTAATTTAAAGTTTCCAAATAATCATCGTAATGTTAAACTAAACTTTAAATTTATCATTTCACGTTCCGCCAAAAGGAAAAAAAAAAACTTTATTTCTGTTCTTAGTTTAAATTGCGTTTTTTCCGAATGTTAATAGATGAGGTTTTGCAAAGAGAAATCGAGAAATGATGGAAACCAGAAGGTATTAGAAACGAATATAAATATATATTTTTTTCTTTTTTCTAATTTAAATCATTCATTATTGATTTCTTAATGAATACTACGAGTAGTAATATTGACAGCCTATTTATGGCATCAACCGTTCCGTAGCCAAGTGGTTAGCGCTCTTGGCTACTGATCAGAGGGACCCGGGATCGAGCCCCTGTGTAAGGCATGGATGTTTGTGTTGTCTTTATGCTCAGGTCTTCTACTGTGACGTATGAACTGACAGCTTCCTGTCAGACCTCTGAGGCAGGTTCAGTTTTTTATTTATTATTATTTAATGGTAGTACTGTACTGATAAAATTTCTTGATTTTGTTTGAAGTATTCCACATTATTTGTTTGTTGTTCTTACTAATGAGAGCTCAACTAATGTGGTTGGGTTAATAAGAGCTTAAAAAAATGCGATTGGGTTAATGGAAGCTAAAAAATAATGCGATCGGGTCAGAGTTTAACTAGCACTTTCAGGTTGATGAGAGCTCGACTAACACAGCCCGATCGATAAGAGCATAACTAGCACAATTTAGTTGATGATAGATCTTAACTAGCACAACTGGGGTTAAAAGAACTTAAACATAATCAGTTAAACGAGAGCTTAACTAGCACAATTGATTTGACGGGAGCTTAACTAGCACAATTGATTTGACGGGAGCTTAACTAGCACAATTGATTTGACAAAAGCTTAACTAGCACAACTGATTTGATGAGAGCTTAACAAGCACAATTGGTTTAAAAAGAGTTTAAGCAGCACAATTGGTTTAAAAAGAGCTTAACTAATACCATTGGTTTAAAAACAGCTTAACTAGTACCATTGGTTTAAAAAGAGCTTAACTAGCACAATTGGTTTGACGAGACCTTAACTAGCACAACTGATTTGACGAGAGCTTAACTAGCACAATTGATTTGACGAGAGCTTAACTAGCACATGATTTGAGGAGAGCTTAACTAGCAAAATTGGTTTAAAAAGAGTTTAAGCAGCACAATTGGTTTAAAAACAGCTTAACTAGCACAATTGATTTGACGAGAGCTTAACTAGCACAATTGATTTGAGGAGAGCTTAACTAGCACAACTGCTATAAAAGGAGTTTAAGCAGCACAATTGGTTTAAAAAGAGCTTAACTAGCACAATTGATTTGACGAGAGCTTAACTAGCACAATTGATTTGAGGAGAGCTTAACTAGCCCAATTGATTTGACGAGAGCTTAACTAGCACAATTGATTTGAGGAGAGCTTAACTAGCACAATTGCTATAGAAAGAGTTTAAGCAGCACAATTGGTTTAAAAAGAGCTTAACTAGCACCATTGGTTTAAAAAGAGCTTAACTAGCACAACTGGTTTGACGGGAGCTTAATTAGCACAACTGATTTGACGAGAGCTTAACTAGCATAATTGGTTTCAGGAGAGCCTAACTAGCACAACTGATTTGACGAGAGCTTAACTAGCACAACTGATTTGACGAGAGCTTAACTAGCACAAATGGTTTGACGAGAGCTTAACTAGCACAACTGATTTTTACGAGAGCTTAACTAGCACAAATTGATAAATAAGAGCTTAATCAGCACAATCTTAATTGTCATGGAGGGTCATCAATTTTGAAAAGAGCCTAATCAGCACAATGGGGGGATTTTTGGAAGAGCCTGACTAGCACAACTGAGATTTTGAAAAGAGCCTAAACAGCACAATGGAGATTTTGA
Source organism: Ryuthela nishihirai (assembly GCA_038380435.1). NCBI lineage: Eukaryota > Metazoa > Arthropoda > Arachnida > Araneae > Heptathelidae > Ryuthela > Ryuthela nishihirai. Next base: position 3,202,493 of record JAWZYU010000025.1, read on the forward strand.
AAAAAGCCTAACTAGCACAATGGAGATTTTGAAAAGAGCTTAACCAGCACAATGGAGATTTTGAAAAGAGCCTAACCAGCACAATGGAGATTTTGAAAAGAGACTAACCAGCACAATGGAGATTTTGAAAAGAGCCTAACCAGCACAATGGAGATTTTGAAAAGAGACTAACCATCACAATGGGGATTTTGAAAAAAGACTAACCAGCACAATGGGAATTTTGAAAAGAGCCTAACAAACACAGTGGGAATTTTGAAAAGATCCTAACTAGCACAATGGAGATTTTGAAAAGAGACTAACCATCACAATGGGGATTTTGAAAAGAGCCTAACTAGCACAATGGAGATTTTGAAAAGAGACTAACCATCACAATGGGGATTTTGAAAAGAGCCTACTAGCACAATGGAGATTATGAAAAGAGCCTAACCAGCACAATGGGGGATTTTGAAAAGAGCCTAACTAGCACAATGGAGATTTTGAAAAGAGCCTAACCAGCACAATGGAGATTTTGAAAAGAGCCTAACTAGCACAATGGAGATTATGAAAAGAGCCTAACCAGCACAATGGGGGATTTTGAAAAGAGCCTAACTAGCACAATGGAGATTTTGAAAAGAGCCTAACTTGCACAATGGGGATTTTGAAAAGAGCCTAACTAGCACAATGGAGATTTTGAAAAGAGACTAACCATCACAATGGGGATTTTGAAAAGAGCCTACTAGCACAATGGAGATTATGAAAAGAGCCTAACCAGCACAATGGGGGATTTTGAAAAGAGCCTAACTAGCACAATGGAGATTTTGAAAAGAGCCTAACCAGCACAATGGAGATTTTGAAAAGAGCCTAACTAGCACAATGGAGATTTTGAAAAGAGCCTAACCAGCACAATGGAGATTTTGAAAAGAGCCTAACCAGCACAATGGGGATTTTGAAAAGATCCTAACTAGCATAATGGGGATTTTGAAAAGAGCCTAACTAGCACAATGGGGATTTTGAAAAGAGCCTAGCCAGCAGAATTCAGTTAATAAGAGTTAAAATAATACAATTAGGTTAATAAGAGCCTAATTAGTACAATTTTTCTGAAGCGTTTTTTCAATCATGTTAAATAACGACGACTGGATTCCTGATATTTTTCGCATGGGCGACAACTGACTTTTATGAATATATTTAAGAATCTGCAAGGTAAAAGTTGGGAAATATCCTGAAATGATGAATTTCGAAGAATTTGTTGAATGCAACGGATGTGCGGAACTCCTGCGATGACGAAACCTGAAGTTCTCCGCTGCCCAACATATCCTGTCGATAAATCTTCCGAGAAGTTCCGCCTTATTTCTAAATTGCGAATCTCTTCGATTCCGTCTTCTCTATTCGATTACAAGAAACGGCTTCAAACTCTTAATTGTCATGAAGCAATGCTGACATTATTGTCAGCAACAATTATTTCGTCCGTGTTGTTCCCTGAAGCGTCTTCTGTTACGACATAAAGAGAAAACTCAAACATCGCACATTGAATTATGACGAAGGGAATTTTGAATATCTTAACATCTAACCGTTCGGTCTTTTAAACTCTCATCAAGATTTAAAAATTATTGAATGAGATGGAAGGTTATTAATAGACGATTTATTTTTGCGACATTTCGTACTTTATTGTAAGACCAGATGAAAATTGTGCTCGTTCGAAGGGAAACGTTATTCAAAATGATTAAAGTTGGGGGGGGGGGGGATTTGAACAGTGGGAATTCGTAGTTTTCGATTAACGGAAAAATTCAAGATTCCCTCTTATCCGGGCCTTACGGGACCGGACACCTGGCCGGATCAACGAAAGGCCGGTTACTCCGAAAATTATGTCAGAAAATAAATAAAAATGGCAAATGTCAAAAACACTAACTATACTGTATTTTAATTAATAATTTGTTGTACAATATTAACAATTTACTCACACTCAATTAAAAAAGTCCGTGATATTCTTTTGTTTCTTTGAACTATTTTTATCTGCAAAGTCTTTGACATTTTTTAATGAATCCCAGATGAGGCCTGTTGTTGTCCAATGCATCTTACTGCAACATCAAAAGCTTCTTTTCATTCAATATGGCTAATTTTTCCTTCTTTCTCTTCTTCCTCTTCTTCGTTCCCTTCTTGGCAGACTGCATTGGTAATTTCGTCATCATTCAGTGTTACATTTTCCAACCTTTTAACCATTTTTCAATGTCATCTTCTTCAAGTGTGTCACATCCAGGAAGCAGTTTAAAGTCATTAAGCAGCGAAATAGTGTCATTATCCATCATATCTTCGGCATGCGCAGTCTCATTCGATACTCTCGTGTTGTCGTCTTTGGTACTTTCTACACAGTTTTCAACTTCGGGCCGAAGTTTTCTCCATGACTTCACAAACGCTGTACGAAGCATTTCTTCAAAAGCTCTTGCCAACATGCAGATCACATCCTTGATATTTATTGTTTTCAAAGCATTTAAAAATCCTATTCCGTCATTTTCGGTTCGCTGTAGAATTTCTGAAAGAAGCTTTCTCCCTTATCGCTTTTTTAAACTTACAAGCACCCATTGATCCATTGGTTGCACTAAAGATGTTACATTAGGTGGCAAAAACCTGGCTTTCATGTTGTCAGAAATGAGTTCGCTTGGGTGTGTTGGGGAATTGTCGAGAATAAGTAGGGCCTTTACAGGCGTTTTAAGATTTAAAAAGTAGCTTTTACTTTTGGAACAAATTCTGTAAAGAACCACTCTTTAAACAAATACGAGTCTCTCCATGCAGACTTTTGAGCTTTGTAGTATACTATGCAGAGCAGCTAAATTGAAATGCTTGAACGCTCGGGGTTTTGTTGATTTCCCAATAACAAAAAGAGGAAGTTTGTGCGTACCTGCAGCATTTGTACACAGCCACAGTGATTCTTTCTTTGCTTGTTTTTAATCCTGATGCTGAGGTTTCTCGCGCTGTCACAAACGTTTTCATTGGAAGAAGCTTAAAATTTAACCCAGTCTCATCCACATTGTATATTTGTTCTGCGCAAAGGCCTTCTTCTTCAGTAAGCACTAAAGGTTTTTCTCAAAATCCCTTTGCTGCTAAAGGATCAGCTGACAATTTCTCACCACAAACACCAAGGTAATGAACACCATGCCTTTCTCTCCAGCGAGAAAGTCATCCCTCGATTGCTGAAAAATCTCCCCCATTATCGATTTTAGAATGAAGGATTAATGCTTTTACTTTCAAGATTGGCGTCCTTTTCGACTCTCTTGCATGAACCATAACCAAAGTGCATCATTGACAATTATATTTTTTGGATCTTTAAGAGTGCACCGAGAAGAAAACGTTTTTTTTTTCAGACTCGACATGAGTGCAAAAATCTTGTAAATATTTTCTATTCCTTCTCCAGTCATTTTCCGTGCTTTTACCACCACCTAGGTCATCACAAATGTGTTTTACTGGATCACCTTTGTTAATACGTTCTAACGCTTTTAATTTCATCTCCATCGTAACGACATTACGCTTACGTTTGCACCCACTCATTTTGTACCCCACAATAATTAATAGATCAAAACACACACTCCTGTATACGCACTGTACATTGTACACTGTAACATTCACAAAGAGGAACTGAGGCAAATATGTACTGTTCTATAAATAAAACAAGCGGTGACTTGCTTCCGCTTCTTGGAACGACCGGTTAAAGCGGAGACCGATTCAGCCGAGACCGGATAAGAGAGAGTCTACTGTAGTAATATTTTATTAGAATAAAAGGAACTTTCAATTTCTCACTTAATACGAAAAAGTTTTATTTCAGCCACCCCCTGGGGTCGTTGCTGTCAATGCAAGCCTCTAGGCTATCCCACTTCACCATCAAAATTTCGCGCCTCTAGCATAAACAGATCGTTTGCAATATTCGTTTAATGTTTGATCATTCTCCAAATCTTTTCACCGCTATTTAAAATTATTGGAAATTTCGGAAAGCGTAGGTCGTAATATTTCTTCAATACCTGTAAAATAGCAATTTTTATTTGTATCTGATAGCAAGGTAGTTGAAGGTTTACAGACGAAGAGAGACAGATCATAAATAGAAAATATTCAATTCAATTCAATTTTTATTCAACATAGATATGGATCAATACAAAAATTTATGAAATATACCCAGCTAAAGTAACTGAATACTTGAGCGCTGGTATGTAATTATGACAAAAATATAAATGCAAAAAATTAACAAGGCAACAATTGATAATTGAAACAATCAATGATGTAGAAGTCAAAAAATTAGATTTACATACAGTTATCATTCATTGTTTAGTATCCATTCAGAAAGAGATTTATTAAATAAATATTTAGAAGTAATTTTCTTCATTGTATCTGGAACACTGTTGTATAATTTAGGCCCAATATAGTTTATATTACGGGTAGTAGATTGCTTTGATATAAGTGGTATTTGCAATTTAAATGATGAGTCTCTAAGTATATGTCTGTCGAACCTGAAATAGATGTAAATTGAAATGGACATATTCAATAACTTTTAAATGTAAAGTTCAGATACAGTCAGTGACCCCAATTTCTTAAATATAGGACGAGATTCAGAGAAGCGAACTTTAGGGTCAATGATTCTAACTATAAATTTTTGCAGCTTTTTTATTATATATTAACTGCTTTTTTGCTATTATGAGCTTGATCCAAAAACAACATCTGCATCAGTGACGACGAGGGAGAGGTTGTTCACAGAGCAAGCGACTCAAAGAGTGTGTGGAGGGGGGGGGGGGGCTCCCTTTATTGTGTCACAGTGAGAACAAACGTTTGCACGATCTGTGACAGCCGATTTTAATTAAATCTCTTGCAGCTGCACGAGAAACGATGAAAACCCGAAAGAAGATGATCGAGAAGCTTTTGCACCTGTTGAATGATAATGATGAGGGAGCCGAGGAGCGGTGGGAGCGAAGGTTTTGCATCTGTTGAATAAATATGATGAGGCAGTCGAGGAGCGGTGGGAGAGAAGGTTTTGCATCTGTTGAATGAAAATGATGAGGGAGCCGAGGAGCAGTGGGAGAGAAGGTTTTGCATCTGATGAATGAAAATGATGAGGCAGCCGAGGAGCGGTGGGAGAGAAGGTTTTGCATCTGTTGAATAAAAACGATGAGGGAGCCGAGGAGCGGGGGAAAGAAGCTTTTGCACCTATTGAATTGAAAAAGATGAGGGAGCCGAGGAGCGGTGGGAGAGAAGGTTTTGCATCTGTTGAATGAAAATGATGAGGCAGCCGAGGAGCAGTGGGAGAGAAGGTTTTACATCTGTTGAATAAAAATGATGAGGCAGCCGAGGAGCGGTGGGAGAGAAGGTTTTGCATCTGTTGAATGAAAATGATGAGGGAGCCGAGGAGCAGTGGGAGAGAAGGTTTTGCATCTGATGAATTAAAATGATGAGGCAGCCGAGGAGCGGTGGGAAAGAAGGTTTTGAATCTGTTGAATGAAAATGATGAGGCAGCCGAGGAGCGGTGGGAGAGAAGGTTTTGCATCTGTTGAATAAAAATGATGAGGCAGCCGAGTAGCGGTGGGAAGAAGGTTTTGCATCTGTTGAATGAAAATGATGAGGCAGCCGAGGAGCGGTGGGAGAGAAGGTTTTGCATCTGTTGAATGAAAATGATGAGGGAGCCGAGGAGCAGTGGGAGAGAAGGTTTTGCATCTGATGAATGAAAATGATGAGGCAGCCGAGGAGCGGTGGGAAAGAAGGTTTTGAATCTGTTGAATGAAAATGATGAGGCAGCCGAGGAGCGGTGGGAGAGAAGGTTTTGCATCTGTTGAATAAAAATGATGAGGCAGCCGAGGAGCAGTGGGAGAGAAGTTTTGCATCTGATGAATGAAAATGATGAGGCAGCCGAGGAGCAGTGGGAGAGAAGGTTTTGCATCAGTTGAATAAAAAATGATGAGGCAGCCGAGGAGCGGTGGGAGAGAAGGTTTTGCATCTGTTGAATGAAAATGATGAGGCAGCCGAGGAGCAGTGGGAGAGAAGGTTTTGCATCAGTTGAATAAAAATGATGAGGCAGCCGAGGAGCGGTGGGAGAGAAGGTTTTGCATCTGTTGAATGAAAATGATGAGGGAGCCGAGGAGCAGTGGGAGAGAAGGTTTTGCATCTGATGAATGAAAATGATGAGGCAGCCAAGGAGCGGTGGGAGAGAAGGTTTTGCATCTGTTGAATGAAAATGATGAGGCAGCCGAGGAGCAGTGGGAGAGAAGGTTTTGCATCAGTTGAATAAAAATGATGAGGCAGCCGAGGAGCGGTGGGAGAGAAGGTTTTGCATCTGTTGAATGAAAATGATGAGGGAGCCGAGGAGCAGTGGGAGAGAAGGTTTTGCATCTGATGAATGAAAATGATGAGGCAGCCAAGGAGCGGTGGGAGAGAAGGTTTTGCATCTGTTGAATGAAAATGATGAGGCAGCCGAGGAGCAGTGGGAGAGAAGGTTTTGCATCTGTTGAATAAAAATGATGAGGCAGCCGAGGAGCGGTGGGAGAGAAGGTTTTGCATCTGTTGAATGAAAATGATGAGGGAGCCGAAGAGCGGTGGGAGAGAAGTTTTTGCATCTGATGAATGAAAATGATGAGGGAGCCGAGGAGCAGTGGGAGAGAAGGTTTTGCATCTGATGAATGAAAATGATGAGGCAGCCGAGGAGCGGTGGAAGACACACGAAAAACACGAAAAAGAAAAGTCTTATTAAAAGACATTTGCATTTCAAACCAATTTCTAGTTTTGGGTCCACTTAAGTGTCTGCATTCTTCTGCTAGTACTTTATATACAGTCGCTCAAAAAAAAGTATCCAAACACTAGGGTTGATGACAGAATTCAGAAAAAATATCTGGCAACGATATTTTTAGACAATAGTGATCTGGCAACTTCGTGTCACACGGAGGTTGCCAGATCACTAATGTCTAAAAAAATCGTTGCCAGATATTTTTTCTGAACCCTAGTGTTCGGATACTTTTTTTTTTGATTGACTGTACCAAATAGGAGTTTATTTTTCTAAAATTATCCCCTTGGAAGCAACCATCTCTTTAAGGACACTTTAAATATTTACGAAAAGACCATCTGGTTGTAAATCCTGAGCGGCATTAAACATATAAACTCATTTCCTATGAGGTAAATATTTCCCTTTTAATAGATCAATGGGACGCGAGCCAGATACGTACAGGGAAAGGGGAAAATAAAAATAGCACTTCAGCAAACAGAGAATTTAAATGCGTCTGCAAAAATGTGGGAAAGATTGTTGCATCCCCTTACGCGATTCTGTTTTGGTTCCACTGCAGAATTTCTTTCGGTAGCGCTCGTGCAGATAAGTCGCTCTAATCCTATTTGAAATAGGCGAAGGTTCGTGCTCTTACGCCCCGAAGGATCGTCAGGCGCCGCTCGTTACGCAGCTGGGCTTCGTTACGCAACAATTCCTTGGCTCCTGAATGCGGAACACTCCTGATTACATTGCTCAACAAAGCAACGAATCCTTTTCGATTGTCGCGAGTATTATTTCGACAGATTTAACATCCAAAGATAATTAAGACACGCAATAATGAATTTGTCTCTTGAAAAGCGAATCAGCGTTCTCCAATTGAAGAGGAAATGAAATCGTGCTTATACTATATTGTTAAAATGAAGAGCTTTTCCAAACATCAATTCAACAGATTTCTCAATTGAAAAATGATTTGTTTCGCAATTCTAATTTATTTTCGTCTCCATCTTTAAATCTGAAATACTTTACAAGACCAGCGACCACCCTCCCTGCAACGCTTAAAGAGACAAACAGAGTAATGAAATGAAAAACGAAACAGAATATAAAAAAAAAAACTCTTACCATATACACCGAACAGCCAAAACATTATGACCACCTGCCAAATATGATGTTGGTCCTCCAAGTGCCGCCAAAACAGCTCTTACCCGACGAGGCATGGACACTACAAGATTTCTAAACGTGTCTTCTGGTATCTGGTACCAACACGTTACCAGCAGACCCTTTAACTCTTGTAAGTTGCGTGGTTGATCCGCAGCAGATCAGTTATGCAAATTGATTGAATTGATGTCTGGGGGATTTGGAAGCCAGGGCAATACCTGGAAGTCTTCCTCATTTTCTGCAAACCATTCTCGAACAATCCGGGTGGTGTGGCATGGCGCATTATCCTGACGAAAGAAGCCACTACTAGAGGGGAATACCGTTGCCATGAAAGGATGTACCTGGTCTGCAATGATTTTACGTCATAGTTTCCTGCACATGAATGACTGGACCCACGGTTTCCCAGCAGAACATTGCCCAAAGCATTACACTTCCTCCACCGGCTTGTTTTCATTCCATGGTGCATCCTGGTGCCAACACTTCCCCAGGTTGGTTGGTTGGTTGGTTGTGTGGGGTTTTATGGCTGAAGGCGACTGGGCTATAATGCGCCAAGCAAAAGACAATATAAATGATAAAAGACAAGTAAAACCGCAACCAAAAGTTGAAACAAACACTACATTGTAAAATTGTAAACCAACAAAGAACTTACTATATTTAGTAGCAAGTCAACAATTCTTGTTTGTTCCATAATAGTTATCCCCTCCACATAATAGACCTCCCCTACACATAATAGATCTCCCCTACACATAATAGATCTCCCCCACACATAATAGATCTCCCCCACACATAATAGATCTCCCCCTGCACACAATAGATCTCCCCCTACACATAATAGATCTCCCCCTACACATAATAGATCTCCCCCTGCACACAATAGATCTCCCCCTACACATAATAGATCTCCCCCTACACATAATAGGTCTCCCCCTACACATAATAGATCTCCCCCTACACATAATAGGTCTCCCCCTTGCACACTGACATTCATGGCAACAAGTTTCCATCTGTTACCTAAAAGCCATCCAATGAATCCTCTCCCCCCCTACACAATATATGGAGCCCTTGGACTTTCCTTCAACCTGATAACTTTACCCATTTTGTACCGCTGAGAGGTTAAACAACCCATTAGAAACTAATTGCCTGTTGCGAGAAATGGATGAAATGAAAGACTGATCCCTCGTCCGATATCAGCTTGCATTTCGTCTCTTGCAATCTTTACCATTTAAGCCTTGCAACTGTTTCACTAATTCGCACACACTTCAGTGGCAAACGCTTCCTCCTATGTAATGACTGAATTGCCCTTGTTGCCAATTATAGAAAGCTTAATTTCCTAAATTGTTGCAAATTGAGGGTGAACTAGAATCAACTAATGCAGCTTCTAGAAGTCAATCAAACTTGCAGCGGAATTTATCGTGACTTATTGTGATGTGCGAAAGCATAATATAAAATTCTGACTTCAAAAATGTCTAAGAAAGGAAATACTTCTCGAATGCAGTGAATGTCGTGTGTGAAGCGGTTTTCCTTCCACACTCTCCTCGATTGCGGGGAAGTGCTCTTTTCAACACAGGTTGCCATGGCAACGTCAGACCGATTCTTCGTCGTCGTTGCGGTATCTTCCCGTCGCTCGTGAAGAAATTCGCCTTTAAAAAGTCTCTTGCTTTCCCCATTGGGGCTAATGTTGGCTTCCCAGAAAATCTTCATCAGAATTCGCCTTCACGCATTTTTAAGCCAATCGGCGCATGTCCCGATGTCACCGATAATTCAGCGAACTGGGGCGCTTTAAGTTGGTATCGCGTCACACTTCTAATCTGATGTTTCAGATTCGAGACCCATACTCTGAATGCTTTTAAATCCCCACTCTGTCGTTGTTGAGAAAGAGATCACTAAAGATCTCCCCCCTCTACCTCCTGTATCAATTTTGAAAATAAATATTTTTAAGAAAAAATCTCACTGTAGCTGAATTGAAGATGTCAGTTAACACTAAACCTACCGACACTTCGTGTATACCAATTCCTACCGTGACCGGTCCTTAAAAAAAATTATATTTTTTACAATTGAACGCAGATAATAATCAATTTGGTACTGAATTAAATAATAAATGAAACAACTTTCACCAAATGAAAAAAAAAAACAAAATTTTTTTTTTTCATTTCAATTGTAAACATGAAAAGAAAATGAAAAATGAACAGTGTTCTATAGTTTCTTGCATTTATAAATAAATAACGCATACCTTATTTATTTTCAATGCATTTTTTTACAAATTATTGAGTTCTCAAATGTATATTTGCCGCAAATATATTTTTTGCATTTCAAACAGGTTTGCTTAGTTTTGTTGTCTTTGCAATATCTTACTTTGCAAGTTTTTCGTACATGTGAAATTGAACTTATATTTGTTGATGTTTTCGGTACATTTCCTTTTTTTCTTTCCTTCTTGATATTCATCGGCAAGTTCTTCAGCTAACTGGAATAAAAATTCCTGCCTTGAAAATTTTCTCCCTGTTGTTTCTTTATATAAAACCCATGCATTTATTCCAGCTACGTCAAGAATATTGAAAAATACTTGGAGGGGGTCATCTCCAAGATGTCGATTTTGCACTGTATTTTCTTGCCATTTGATCCGTCATATCTACACTGAATTTTGCGCTATTATAAAATCTAATCGTTTCCGGTATACGCTTATCACTTTTTTCAGTTTCTATTGAGTTATACATTGAACTTAGTAGAACCACTTCTTTATTTAGTTTACTTTTATAAATTGTTAGAGTAATATTCCCTGATTTATATAGTTTTGTTGTAAAGCATGCCATATTATCTGTCACTTGTTTGGAAAGTTTTTGCAATTCTCGCTTGTTTCCACGGATGGTTCCAACATTCTTTTTGGTAGCAGTTTTGTGGCTAATGATATGCTCGTAAAATAATTATCCGTGGTTACATTCCTTCCACACCCTGTGAATGGTTCTATTAGCTTGCGGACAATGAACTCCCCAAGTGGAACTGAAGGTTCTCTGTTCTCATCCTTTCCCAAATATGGAAATCCATTTATTACATACTGGCTCCTTCCAACAGATGCTAACGAGAATTTGATTCCAAATTTATCTGGTTTGTTCGGCATATATTGTGTAAATCTACACCTAGCCTTGGATGGAACATCAGATCATGTATCATAGGCTCATTCCGCTTTCAGTTGAAGTCATGCCACACTTTGGTAGCCTTTCATTTATACTGACTGTATAGTTTTAGAATTGAGTTTCCAGGCTAAATAACAGAAATCTTTCACCCGGTCAAATTGACCGGTCGCGGTAGGTAGGACAGGCTACATATACTTCTCGGAAAAAAGACAATAAGAGGAGATGTAAATACTGAAAAAATCATTGTATGTATATTATACGAAAAGTCGTAAAGTTCAATAGCTATGTGATAACGTTGTATGTGGAAATTGTACACAAAAGTTAGAAAAGGTCAATTTGACCGGCCGTGGTAGGTTTAGTGTTAAATCTCTCTAAAACCTATATTTACAACAATATTCTGAAAGGGTGTTATAACACCCTTCAGAAAAAATATTCTTCAAGATTAGCGAAAGCTTAAAATAATCTCACATAAACATGCAAAATTACGTTTATTTCAAGAAAGGGTTTTGTTATACCAGCTATGATTTGTGCTAAAATTAATTTTTGAGGTAAAGTTTTATAGCAAACAAAAGATTCTGTTAAATATTTCTGCGCAACCATTTCTGGTGCATCCTGGGAACATTTCGACCCATGTTAATTCCATAAAATTCTTTGTTGCTTTGTGCAACATTCTTAGCAGAACAGCACTAAAGTTATAACATTTTAGTTTTGCAACGTTAAATTTTAGTTTTTCAATATTAATTTTGGAACATTAAATAGAACGTTTAAGAAAGAGAATCATTCGCTGAAACATTCCTACATAAATGGATTCAAATCAGTTTAGCAGACAAAGAAATTAGTAAATAATGAGATAAAACAACTTGTAAAAAATGTTTTGCATACTTAGGCGATCTCAAATCAATTTTACTTTAAGCAGCACTTCATTTGCAATTAGAACTATGTTTATCAAAAAAAAAAGTTGCTTTACATGTGTTGCCATTTTCTCTGCTCGACAATGTTAAATGGTTAGGGGCAAATTTATCACACCTCAGAATAGAATTGAGGAGGGAGAGACTCACTGGATGGGGAAGGGGACCTACTGAATTTTTAAGGAGACTCTCTCTAAATCTGAACGCTGATGCAGAGCGGAAACTCACTGAATCGGCAAGAAACCTCAGTTGGTAAGGGAAATCACTGAATCGATGAGAGGGAATTCGCTAAATCTAACTTTTTTTGTTTGTTGAATTAATTTTTCACTAATCAATTAACAAAATATATTTTTGTCAATTATTTTACAAATCCTCTAACGGTCCCCCCCCCAAAAAAATGCGTTAAAGGATTGAAATACGAAATCTCACCGAGTTCTCTCTATGTTTTCGAAAGGGGACTTCAGTAATTAAATGTTTTAGAGTACAAGGGATCATGGTCCTCTCCTGAGCACAGACAGTGTCATGGCAACGGACAACCTTTCCCTTTCTAACTTACCGCTGTCTCTCTTAACGAGGGAGGAAATGGGGGAAAATCTGAGTGACACGTGCTGTCAGAACTTGAGAAATCCAATTGATCGTTTAAATCCAGCAGCGAGTAAAACAATCGAAAGGAAATTTCGAAATAAAGTTATACATCAAAATGCGCAGGATGAGGATGCTGTTTCGATGCATCACGTGACATAAGAACGTCGTCTGATGCGCTTGCAACGACCCCTGCAAGCTTGTGCTATCACGTGATTCTCTCTCCCCAGGGAACTGCTAGAGAGACTTCTTCCAGTATCAAGTGCCACGAGCAACAGATGATCGCAGTTGCCATGTCGATATCGTTTTTCATGAGAACGATCAACGTGTCCTTTTCGAGGCAAACCGAGATGATGATGTTTTTCTCAAAAGTCACAAAATATCCATTCAAAATATCCGATGCACGGGAAAGCCTCAAGAAGAAAGAGCAAACTAAATCGCCTTTAAGAGATCTCTCCCTTCGAATGAAGAGGTGTTGTTTTGATCTTGTTGCTGACGGTTGGCAGCAGATCCTATGTAAGGAGATCTCAGAGTATCGCATCTTCCTAACTAATTAGGTATGCAGTCCAGCTCTTGCAAGATCTACCTCTCCAACAAGAGATGCCTCTTATCTCAGGTTTAAGGCCGTTTTCATCCTGGGCGTGTTAAGAGTCATACTAAATGGTCTTAATACGACACATTCATCTGTCTCTTAACAACTTCTCCGAATCCTTGTGACCTTTGTGACATGGTCATTTAAGCCCAGGGTGGGCAAAAGTGCCGCTTAGAATTAAAACAGCCAATCAACATGTTCTTTTGATGTTTAGCTCGCTTTCCAAAAACAAAGAGCAGTCTTCTTTTTTTCACATATACATGAAGAAGAATTTTGTGGGTTGAAAAGGATTTTCATTTTACAAATCTTCCACTTGTGTTCATTTCCACTGTTAGAGGGCTCTAAATTTAGAAAATGGGAAATTTTAGAATATTCAATTAAGTGGGTTATTCAATAATAAAAAAAAAATTATATTTCGATAATAGAATAAGATGGTCAAGAGGTTATTTGTTGTTTGACCTTTACCCCAAAGGGGAGGTGATAAAAGGAAATTGTTTTTTAGAGAGATAAATGAAAAAACAATTTGGGGATTTGACATCTTTCATTGGTTCAAATTCCGACCGTTAGAGGATGCAAAATTCGGAAAATGAGAGACTTCTTTTAAATCTCAAAGGGGTTGTTATCAGTTTTCATGAAACGACTGATGTCATCTATATTGATTCTTTGTACAAGTGTCGTGTGTATAAAGAGCAGAATCTAGCATTGGGCATATTTCCCAATTTGAGAATTTTAATGTCCAAAAAGGAGGTGAAAATAATATTAAACCTATATATATTACACGTATTTTGAAATAATTTTTTTTTTCAAAAGACCAACTATCTGGTAAGAAAATTTTCAGGTAAAATACCAAAAAGCCATACCATAGATACACCCATCACATACTTGTTTTGTTTCTAGATATAATATGCATAAATAAATATATTTTAGGTATTTATATTAACCATGTATATATAGTATATTTATTCCCTACACATTTCAACTGACTACAGTACTAATAAAATATAAATAAATACCCCCTCAAGCAGCTGTTTGCCACAGAGGTCTGACAGGAGCCTGTCAGTTTATATGCCAAAGTAGAAGATCTGAGAGGATGGCAGGACCTCAGCAGAAAAACAACACATACATCCATGCCTTATCCGGGGCTCGAACCCAGGTCCCGTAGATCAGTAGCCAAGCGTACTAACCACTCGGCCACGAATGACAGACACTTGCTGACACTCGAGATCAAGGGAGAAGAAAATATTCCAGAAAGGAAAAAACAAATCAGTTGTTTCTCTTATTTTCACCACGATTCTGAACTTCTATTCTGGCGCTAGTTCGGATGCAGGGGAATCTCGCAAATACTTCGCGGAAGACGAGAAGGCATCAGCAGACGATGGATGCTCGGAAATGGACCAATTAGATTTAGAAGCAAACATTCATCATCTGCTGAACAGGAAGGTGCAGACGATGAAGAACAGTTATCACGAAGCAGACGCCGTCGGATGAAATAAAATAAGCAACGAAAGTGGATCATCAGTCAACGCTAAAATAAGCTTTCGAGTTAAAGTTTGTCTATCGCTTGGGGAATTGTGGTTTGTATATATATATTGATAGAGAAAATATCGAAAAAAAATGCATATCAATTCCTACAAGTCTCCAAACCATTTTGCATTCATCGAAAGACAACCGTGGACCAATTCCAGGTATAGGATTAAAAGGCATGCTGATTAAAATGGGAATGTTTTCTATTTTAAATATGAAAGGAAACTTTGTTTAAATATTCTTGTAAAAAACATTAAAAAGTGAGGGGGATTTAGCGCAAACTATAGACTGTGCACAAAAGAATTTGGAAAAGGTTTTTTTTAAGCAAAAGATTTTGAATTACTAGTGCTAAATGAAAAACAGAAGTGCTGTTCAAAACCCATTTGCCATGCATCGGTTCCTCTCCGCTGTTGCCTTCTAATATCTACGATTCATAGGTTTAAGTTTGCAATCCCATAGACCAGGGTTCTCCAAACTTTAGAATCGCTAGGGAACGGTTTCCATGACTTTTTTTAGGGCCCAAAAATACGGAAAATAACGAATAAAAATAACCAAGGCAGGTGGGACCCAACAGTGATTGGTGACTACTGCTGGTTCTTGCAGAAGGAATATTCCTCAGCACATAAAAGACAAAAATGAACTTCTTGTAAGTATAAAAGATCCTTACCCATGTTTCCTTATTTTGCGTTTCAATATTATTCATTTGTTACTTTATATTCAGTGGTCTACAACTATGATGTTTCTATTTTTTTTTCACTGTAATCATGCAATTAATGAGTTTTAAGTTACAATTTAATAAAATAGTCGCATTTATTTTCATTTCCCAGATACGAGTATTCATTGAAATTTGAAATACATCAATCCGTAATTAAAAAACAACTGTACGTGCTGCAGATTTTTCACAACCATATTTGAATTCAGCACCTCAAAATTAGTCAAAAACGTCCGATTTGACCAATGTTATGAAAAAAATAGTTTCAATTTGTTGTTTGGTGTTATAATTTTTCAGCTATTTCATAATTTGATTAAAATTTCTAAAATATGTAATAGGTGTTGTATGAAACAATATCACCCATTACAGATATTTTATATACTTTTTCATCATCGACCATTCATTATATCATTATTTGATTTTGAAGGTGCTAGAAATACCGTTAGATACTTTTTCTAAATTAAACCGTTTGCATTGTAACGAAAAAATGCAAAACTACCAAACGCTCGGTCCCAAACTAAAGTTATATGAAACATCTGAACTCTAAAGGGTTGGTGAAACAGATCATTGTTAACAGTCACACAGATGTCAGGAAAATGTGGAGGGATGGTGGAGGGGGGGGGGGAGGCAGTAGCATCCAGCAAGGTCATGTGTCAAAATGTGATCTTCCCCACTGAGTTCGAGTCCCATTCCGACTCCTTTCAGCTTTTCTTCAGCTTCTACCTGTCATCAACGAGATAGAGAAGCGGCGTCCATCAGTTGGAAAATTGAAGTGGATCAATGTGAAGGAGTATCATATTTTTTTTCTGCCCATTAAAAAAAATACGCTAAATAAGGCTCACAAGAGGCTCCCATCAAATATTTGCCCATTTGGTCTTAACCTCCAATCCTAGTTCCGAGTCCTTGGGGGTTCTTGTGACCTGGCTATTCAACTCTTGTGTGCGAAAAAAGGTGCAGCTCATAGGTGTGAACCGAGCTCAGTGTGTGAACCTAAGAGTCGCTCCTTCTGCACTTCAATGCAATGGCAGTTGAGATTTGGACCAGAGCACGAGAGATGACGAAGCTGACAAAGACTGGAGAGACATTCACGGAAACAAAAAAAATTACTTAGTTGAAAATAAAATGCTAAAAGGAATGTCTCCTTTCCAATTTAAAAGAGGGGGGGGGGGAGGATTGGCACAGTAGGTAGAGCGCCAGATTCTTATTCTGCAGTTTCCAGAATCGAGCCCCAATTCGAGAAATTGAGATTTTTTCCCCACTAAATTCCTGACCTGCCGCATGTCATAAAGGGGACACCGATGGGCTTGTAAAGGCTGCCGTCCCTCAGATGGTTTTATCTCTGAGCGGCACTTTTTTTGCACACAATGGGCTAAATGATCAGGTCACAAGGACCCCGAAGGCTCAGAGAAGGTTGGGGAAGGGGACCCACTGGAACAGCTGTTGGGAGTCAGATGGTAGCCTTCCGTCAAGGCCATCCAGCGTGTTTTTTAACGTGCCCACGGTATGGCTCTCCTGCACAAGGCGCCAAGGCTTAACGTCCCATCCGACGGACGGCGCCCTTTTCATGCCAATCTGTGTCCCCTACTGACAGAGGATAGGGCGAGAATTTTGCGTAGATAAATGTTGCTTAGGACTCGACCCTAGTAACTGCAGGTTATGAGTCTGGCGCGCTACCGACTGAGCCATCCTCCCCCAGGTCTTGACAGAAGGTCCAGTCGTCCTAACAGCTGTCCAGTCGATCCCCTTCTTCTAACTTTCAATGATCCCCTTGGGGTTCTTGTGACCTGGTCATTTAGTGCAATGTGTGCAAAAAAAAGTGCACTGCAGAGCTAAAGCAATTCAATCCACCCAGTTAAAAAACTGAAGAAAAAGCTAGAAATAAAACTCGCCTCGTCAAATATGAAACGTTCGCTTTTCAGAAAATTTAGTCAGTTTTCAACTTTAGCGTCCTCGAACGGGGGAATCGGAAAATGAGAAAAGCGGTATTTTATTGCGATATCGAAAGCATATTTCTATGATATCAGAAAGAACTTTTCAGTTATTTTCTGAAGAAAGAAAAAAACTTAGGAGGACGCCTATCGGCTCTGGAGCAGATGAGAATCTCGTTTTCAAAGAGAAAGAAGTTTTTCCATTACCTACAGTTTCATTTCCTTAAAAGTTTTAATTTGAGCTAGCGGATGATGGGAGAAATGCAAATAGTATTTTATTAGAAATTATACAACATAAAGGTATTCGTCTTTTGATTCTTAAATCTAAAAAGTTGCATTTTCCACACCTCTCTCAGAAAAGTGGAAAGATTATTGTTGTCAGTGGAAACAATATATATAAACAAAACAATATCAATATCTCTTAAAAACTACCACTAATTTTTCGAATATTATTTGTAAAATTCGTTATCAGCTCTGCCGTTTCATTTCAGCGATCTGTAAAGGTATATATTAAAACTACTAAGTATTTGAAAAATGATGGGGAGAAGTTTTTCCCGCAAGTTGACGCAATTGAATAGTGGTCTGCGATCCTACTACAAAAAAAATCTTTGAATTTGTGTCGAATTTAATGTGAAGTCGGACGCTAATATGATCATGTCTGAGAGAGAGGGGGGTGCCATTCTCTGGTGATGCCATTAATGATAGGTGAGAAACCAAACTCGGTTAGCAACTCCACTATTTGTCAACTCCGTGCTTTTTGATATTTTTGATATCTAATTAAAGTCTCCATCTAGTATCTGATTGTGATGTTTATCAGTTGTTTGGAACCAGTTTTTGAGGTTAGAAAGAAAAGTATTAATGTCCGAGCTTGGTGATCTGTAAATATAGAAGTAAACAGTAAGTTAAATTACCCTTGCAGATATTTATATTCAATGTTCAGCAGGAATCACAAGCGAAGGTATCGCTTTGACTAATAATGTATCGCAGAAGAAAAGTAGAATCCCATGTTCAAACGGACCAGGAGTTCTGGTAAAAAGCCGATTAAATTGAAAAGTTCGCATTTATTTTCATTTAGTTCAAATTAGAAAATTCATTAGTTTCAAATTAGAAAAAAAAATAATGGAGCACGTAAGTAAGATATTTCCCGTTTAAAATTCATCGAAATTCGTGAACATATCAATTCCAATTACGCTGTCACCACGAGATTTTCTCATCATGATTTTGCCGTTCCGAAACCAGACATATTTTAAATTTTTCGTTTTGTCCAGGCACCTCGCTTTACAGTATAAAATACAAACAATTATGTGCTAAAACAAAAAATTGTCTTCCCCCCCTGGGTCTAAGAGGTCAATTCATTTGTGTCAATGGAAACATCATGGTGTTTATATTCCACCACCAAAATTTAAAATTTCTAGCCTAAGTACGTCGTTTGCAATATTTGCTTGAAATTTTGGGATTTGCAAATTTTCCACCGTTAGAGGGTGCAATTATAGTTTACAGAAGATTTAAAAAATGTGAATCATAATATTTTATCAATTCCTATCTAACCGGAAAAGAATTTCATTTATCTCTGAAAACAAATAATTTTCAGCTAAAACTACAAAAGTGTCTTTTCTCACCCCCTCTGGGTCTAAGAGGTCAACTTATTGTTAGAAATGAAAACTTCGTGACCTTCACATTCCACCACCAAAATTTGAAATTTCTAGCATAAATACATCGTTTGCAATATCGTTTGAAATTTTGGAATTTAACTTTTCCCACCGCTAGAGGGCGTAATTATAGCTTTAGAGAGATTCGGAAAGTGCATATCGTAATATTTCATCAATGCCTATCCAACACAAAAATATTTTTTATTTATCTCTGTATACAAAAATGTTCGATGTCTACAGACGGACAGACAGAGGACAAAGCGAAACTATTATCTCGTTTTCTTTGAGAACCGAAAAAACTTCTCAATCACGCACTTCGAAGTCTTTTGATTATCTATTTTTGGATTATCTTTCGCTGCTGATGTCATGGCTCTTGAAAATGGCAGCCAACCCACGCAGCCATCAGAGGTCGCCTACCTCGTCAGATAAACCTGCCCTTCGACAACAACCTGTTGACGTCGTCCTCATGAAGTTGCAATCGACAATCTCACTGACCTTTCACCTTTCCGTTACACCCTCATTTCAACTTTCTACGCTTTTCGATTGGCTCCCCACGAACCTCGTTCAACAGAAAGGAAATCGATACATCGGAATCTCTTTAATCGTTATCGACAATAAAAACTCATTCAATTGAAGACGACATTAAGATCAACAGACGATTCTTACCGCTACCTCAAATTTTTAATTTATGCTTCTCACTGCATCTCTTTTCTCCAAAATGATCAACAGAAACAACCTATATGCTACTTCCACACATTTCTGTTGTTTTGACTTTAATGGTAACAAATACATCCAAATGGAAAAATAAAAAACACCAAATAAAATGCAAAATATTCTTTCTTTAATGAAAGAATCATTCATCTGGTTGAATCCTCTTCATCGACGATAATTGGTTTTGTCACAAGTGAAGCCAATTTTCCTCAAATTTATTTCTGCACTTAATGTCAGTTGGCTTCAAAGCTTGGGCATTTTTATACCAAGGGGGAAGCACTTATCACTGGATAAAGGAAATTCTCACAGGTGTACATTTCTTCGATAGATTATATTGCCTAATTCAATTATTAAATTAAAGGCATTTTCAAAGGGAATTTATTCAGAAGTTGTTTACAAAGACGTCAAGGTTATTCGTAAATACCTGCCACTTTCCAAGAAACGCAGAAAGAATGGAATAAACATATTTGAAATATTATTTGACAAACTTCTTTAAGGTGAAACAAGCAAGATGTTTTAAGCTTAATATCTTTTGCAAAAATGCTGGTTAATACGTTAAAAAAAAGGTATAGTTTCAATGCGCTATAAACGAGGTTACTAATTGAAGTTTTCCTGAAGTCTATAAAAGAATTTTTCAGAAATATTTTAACTGTGTAGCAGCATAAGACTATTTTTCTTCCCTCTAGATTTCAGATGTATAAAGTTAAAAATTCAAATCAAGCTACATTCCAAAGACTTCTTTTTTATGTTTTTCTTGACGTTGAAGTCCCCTTAATTCTTAAATACGTCTGCTATTTGCATTTGCAAGATAACTTGTAGCAGTCACGTCTATGTTAACAGTTTATGAATTATTTAATATTTTGTTTTATATTGGAACAACTCTGAAACAATCGATGAGATTTTCATCAAGATTGCAGTCGCTCAAAAAAATATCCGAACACCATGGTTGATTACAGAATTCAGAAAAAATATCTGGCAACGGTTTTTTTCAGAATTTTGTAATCAACCATAGTGTTCGGAAATTTTTTTGAGCGACTGTACTTTTTTTTAAATTTATATTTATAGAAGTTTTGATTGCAAACAAGTAAAAAAGTTAATCGTAAACAAGAAACATCAACTTTAACTAGAAGAGCGCATATCGCCTCTGGCGCGCGCGCTCTTGGTATTTGATTCGATTCATTGATAATGAATCGAATATATATTGACGGAGAGACTGAAGACGACAAAGCGGAAACATGAGCTGTCGTTCTTTCGTTTTCTTAAGGGGGGGGGGGGGCGGTCAGTTGGTAGCGCGCCAGGCTCGTAATCTGCAATTCCTAAGTTCCAGTCCGGCCTTGGCCAGAATTGAGATTTATCTTCTCAAAACTCCCTGCCCTGCCTACGGTCAATAGGGGACAGCGATGAGCTAGGAAAGACCGCCGTCCATCGGATGGGATGTTAAGCCGTGCCCCGCGTGCGGGAAAGGCCATCACTGCTGGGCACGTTAAAGAACATGCTAGATGGCCTTGAAGAGAGGCTACATCTGTCTCCTAACAGCTGTTCCAGTGTGTCTCCTTCCCCAACCTTCTGAACCTTTGGGATCCTTGTGACCTGGCCACTTAACCCATTGTGCGCAAAAAAAGTGACTCTCAGAGGTAAAACAACAACCAATGAATCTTTCGCTTTCGAAAACGAACTCAAAAGAACTTTACGAGTTCGGCCATTCCCCCAGTTGAACACAACTCCCTATATCAAGCAAAACACGGAAACATTCCTGCTGCTGACGTAATGTTCTGTAAATATTTCATTTGCCATTTTCTCTCGTCTCGAGCAACACACTCTAGGGCTCAATAGAGCTTCTGTGCAAGGATCTGGCTCGTCTACAGATGTCGCCAACTGCCACGTGTTCTCGCATCCCCCCCCCCCAAGTGAGCAGGGCAGTGGCGACGAGTTCGTCACGCGGAGTAAACGAAGCCGCATGCCGAAGAGAGAGGAAGCAAAGAATTGAGAGAGAGAAGCCTCACGAGCATCGGACATCATCAGTAACGGAAATAACCACTGCACTCGTTGATCCGGAAGGACGTCATCTCGAAGCAGACAAATGAAGATCGAGAGCACGTGCTAGAAAGAAAGGATTTTGTTTAGGGAGGATGTTTGCACGCTGTATCAGCTCGAGCGTTTAAAAATTCGAAACCTTACTCGAAGGTTACCAGATCACGAATTTCTAAAAAATCGTTACCAGATACTTTTCCTGAATTCTGTAGCCAACTATAGCGTTCGGACATTTTTTTTGAGCGACTGTACACCCTGTTGCCATAAATATTAGTCCAACTCCAAGCATTGACAGCTCTAATCTGTTATAAAGTGATTGACCAATGATTTAAGAGAACTGTAAAAACTCGACTGCTCAGTCTCCCAGTTGCTATGAAACGCCACACGTTGTGGAGAAGTCTCGAGGCAAGGTTTCTCTCACGGCAAAATGCCGCTGGCGAAGACTTTCAGATCCATTTGATTCCGATCTTTTTCTTAATTCTCGAAAATAAATCTCATTCTGTATTTAGAATTAAGAGATCTAGAACTTCGAGTTATCTCATAATTAAATAAAAACATAAATAACCTGCAACTGTTTCCTTATAAGTGTACTATCAAATCGAGTCTTGATGTTGCAGTTGTAATAAAATCCGCACGTAGTGCTGAGACTCCAGGCTTTGAATATATATATATCGAGAATTTTCTTGCCCCAATAGCTAAGTGCGGTATCTTTCATCAACTTATGCTTGCCATAATGCTTTCTTGAAAATTTTTTAATGATTTTCTTCCTTATTATCGAGTTTCAATTTTTTTTCCTCACATTTAATGCTTCAAAAGAGGTTTTTATCTGTTAAACGTAAATTGTCACCTATCGATAATCTGTAATGAATTCAAGAAACTTTTAATACTTTAAAGCATCAGCTGGATGTAAATATTCATCCTCTCTCTTGAAAATGGATCAGTCGAGAGGATCTTCCATTTCTTTTTTCGCTCCCGATATTTATGGCTCGAGCTAATTCCGAAGTCTCCTTTCATCCCCCTGGAGACATAGATGTCTCTACGATCGCTGTTTTTATCTGATCCAAGCCGATGGGGCATCAGTAATCCATGGCAACGCCTACCAAAGCGAGATTAACGAGATGAGCTCGTGTCGTGTGCTGCAGATGGAGACGGCAACTGTTGCCTTGGAGACGCGTCGTCAGCATCTGTTGCTCTCCTCGTGAGGAATGGAGCGTCATTAAGAGACCTCAATTTCGCTACCACCCAGGGGGTGAGAGGCCAGAAAAGAGGGAGGGAGCAGAAAGGGGGTAGGAAGAACAGAGAACTTCAAGGACCAACAGAAGCAGAAGCTTCTGTTGGTCCTTGAAGAGATCATTTGGTGAAGGTGATCATCTGGCAGCAGTTGAGAGCAGAAAAGGAGACAGCTGAGAGGGAGTTATGTCTCTTGCAGAGAAATTAGCGCTCTCAGAATGCGGAAGAACAACGACACATTTCGAGTCCTTTTGCCAGCTGAGTGCAACTGTCGAGAGAATGGCAACTTGGGACGAAATTCCTCCTCGTGACAGAATTCTTACAGTTGAATGGTTCGCCTTTAACTAGCACAGTTAAATACGACGCTTTGGGGGGGGGGGGGGAAAGGGACCATACGATACCAGTAAAGGGAAATAACTAATGAAGCGAATAAACTTTTCTTTTCATTCTTTATTTTTATTATCATTGGGTATGGGTTGTTGATATTTAAATGGACTTATTTCGCACACAGTGAGCTCAGAGCTGGATAGAGAGAGGAGATCCATTGAATAGTTGTTAGGAGACAGGTGAAATCCCTCCCGTCAACGCCATCCAGGGGGTGTTCCTTAACGCGAACATGGTGTGGCTCTCCTGCACACGGGGCAACGGCTTAACGTCCCTTCTAACAGGCCGTGACCTTTCCAAGGCCTTTGAAAATTAAAAGAATGCAAATTACAACAGAGAATCGAAAATTTCAAAAATTTCGAGTAAGAAAGCTCTGTTTCTACCCACATCGGAACGAATTCCGCGAAGTCGTCTTCCTTTGTGCGTGCCAAGCGCGCCCTCCCAAACCGATCTTAATCGCCGTTGACGACAGACGCGAGAGATGATCATTTCGAAGATGCAGACGAATCCATTCGCGTGCTCCTGCCTCTGATCGGCATCGAGGCCGAATAGAAAGAAATGGTTTCCCCGCCCTCGGACGGTGGGGGCGAAATGGTAATGAGCTCGTCACCTTGGTGACGCTGGCGATCTCTTCGTCATCCTGCCACTGACCGCATCAGCCCCACGTGGAGACGCAGATCCTGGACTTTTAAGAATCTATGGAGAGTGTGGAGAAATAGGCGTATACACCTAAAGATTAAAATTAGACTGTGTAATAATTTGGTTCTTTCTTGGGTTAGTTATGGAGTGAAAATTTGACACTTTGTAAACAAGATAACAGGAAACTAGATACTTTTGATTCCAGATGCTTACGCAGTATCTTGGGCCTTAGGTGGTTCAACTTTGTAACTAATGATGAGGTTAGGCAAAGGAGTTTGCAATCTCCTTTAAGCAGCATATTGTGCAGAGAGAGACTCCGTTGGTTTGGCCATGTTGCCCGTATGAATAATTATAGATTGGCGAATAGGGTTATGAACAGTGTGCCTAAAGGCCTCAGAAAGAAGGGGAGACCTAGGATGCGGTGGGCAGACAATGTCAAACAGGACCTTGTTAGAATTGGTGTGCAGTGGCCGGATGCAGCAGATGTAGCTCAGGATAGACTTGCTTGGAGAACTAAATTGCACTGTCTGGTTGGACCTCCGTAGCCCATGGCTGCTTGAGGATGATGAGGATGTGGTATAAAACTCAGTGAGTTAATAAATGCCATGAATTATAGAGTTTTACTTTAATCCATTTTTGAAGTATAATATTGTAATTCCAAATACAGTCTTAAGAGGAGTATCGTTTAATCTTTTTATTTAGAACAAAGAGGGAGGGGGGAGGGGGGGGAGATAAAACAATCTTGGTTAATTTTATCGTGAATTTCGGTTGTTCAATTTCCGCTATTTAAACCGGCAAACAATATGAAAGAGAACTTTATAAAGCAACCAATAAGAAACCATAATACTCGAGTATTAAAATTTCGATTCTACGTTTGAATAGAACCATCGGAATTTAGGAAATAGATTAACCTTTAAAGTAGAAACGCTTTCACGAGCGCTCCGATGCTCACGATCGATGGCTTGCGTCTGCCTGCTTTAGAGCAAAAGATCAACTCTTGTTAAAACTACATTCACAGAAAAATCAAAAACCTCTTTAAAGCTTAACAAGCAAATCCCGATCTGCGGGTGGGTGGGAAAAGAGGTCGTGCTCCCCCCCCCTTCTTTGAGAATTTTAAATAACAATTACTCATAAATATATATGCATATATATATATTTCCAAGAATATCGTTTAAACAAGAAAAAAAATATATCGGAACGGATGTTTCATTCGTGCTTCAGACATTTCTTCCTATGGCGCCTGCTTTTCTTCCTTGATAACCTTCTTTGAATTAAAACGTAATCAATGCTCTTCCACAAAAAACTCGTCTATTCCACAGCAAGAGCTGCTGCTGCAATCGGCATTTTGCAGCAGGTGTTTCGCCAATAAGAGCATCAGCGAGTTGCGAATGTTTGCCTGGCCATTCTTACCTCAGCTCCTGCAGCCATGACTCTCGCGGTCCACGGGTCACGAAGATCGAAAAGTCAGGACCACGCACCGATCAACTGTTGCTCTTCCAGCGGCGGAGGTCACCGGATGCAGCTGCATCTAAATTCCTCGGATCCGTAATGGGGCGAGCTCCTGCCAGGCGAAACGAAAATCCGGAGTCTATCCAGACTCGTATCCCGTAACCATGACAATCCGGCGCGAGTTCCGAGCCATCGCGCACTCGTGTCAGACTGACTGCCTGGCACGCCGTTCGCCCAACGCCTCTCGCCACGTGCTGGGTTCGTCTGGCGCCTGCGCGCCTCGCAACCGTTGTTATGATGGAGGAGGATGAGATTGCAGGAGATAAGACTTCCTCTTGTCACAGAGATGGGAAAAAAATGGCGATTATTGTGTTTCGTAACCATTATTGGGATCAAAAGCGAATTGATGGCTCGAGGCACTTCTTCTAATCACCGACGAAGAGACTTCAATGCGATACAGGTCATCTCTTATTTTGCCATCTCAGGGAATTTATCGTCGCAAATGGAGGAAAGGCGAGGTGATAAAGATCGATCAATTGGCATCGGAAATCCAAAATTGGACTTGGTTCTTTCTCTTATCTTGCTTATATTCCCGCTTATATATAAAAAATTGGGCGGTGGGGAAGTGATGAAATTAATTGAATAAGAAGTCTTATGAATGTGTGCGCCAGGCTCGTAATCTATAGTTCCCAGGTTCGAGTCCCAGCTGGGTCAGCGTTGAGATTTATCTCCGCAAAACTCCCCGCCCTGTCCACGGTCAGTAGGGGACACCGATGGGCTTGGAAAGGCCGCCGTCTTTCGGATGGGATGTTAAGCCGTGGCCCCGTGTACTGGAGAGTCATACCCTGTGCACGTTAAAGAACACCCTGGATGGCCTTGACGGGAGGCTACCATCTGTCTCCCAACAGCTGTTCCAGTGGGTCTCCTCCTAACCTGGCCATTTAGCCCATGGTGTGCAAAAAAAGTGCCGCTCAGAGGTAAAACAACAAAACCCAACTTATGAATGTTGAATATGAAAAAGAGAACGGCGCTTTATCAGCAGCACTTTTTTGCGCACAATGGGCTAAATGGCCAGGTGACAAGGAGCCAAAGAGTTCAGAGATGGACAGAGGAAGGAGATCCACTTGAGAACTGTTAAGAGGCAGATGGAAACCTCTCGTCGAGATCTCCCACAGTGTTCTTCAATGTGCCCAGACATTACGAGCCTAGTGCACAGGGATTCACGGCCCAATGCCCCATCCGACGGAGGGTGGTCTTTCCAAACCCATCGGAGTCCTCTCTCCCCCAGAGGGCAGAGCGGATGTCAACAGGGAAAACCTCAGTGCAGGCGCAGTGGAAACTGGAGCCTGGAAACATCGGATTAATAGCCTGGCGGCTGTCCAAGAGCAAACCCTGGTTCTTAAGAAAGAGGGAGAGGGATCAGTCAGCTGAAATTAGATGCATCGCTTGCAAATGAAAATGAGATGGTTTCGTCATTAGGAAAAGGCTTCGTGTAAGTCGAGGGTAGGAAGGAGTGGTTGACCCAATGTCGAATGAAGAATTCTTCTGATGATTCTCTTTCTGACCCGATGCTGATGACGACCACACATCCAGCTCTCAGGAAAGGAGATCAGATCGAGGCTGAGGCTCCTCCAGGCACGAGCAGATGAGACCACGCTGACGATCGCAGGGAGCTACGATTCCACTTCTTTCCTAGCAAATCACGTGCAAAAAACGCTTCCTGTTTTCAACAAAAGCGACCCAGTGATGAATATTCTTTTAAAAAGAGTAAAGAACTCGTCGGATTCATCCGAACGAGAAAACTTGCAACAGAAATGGCCACAAAACCTTTTTCATCTTAAAAAAAATGATCAAAATAAGAGTGTTTACCAATCAGAATAAATGCGGCGTAAAGTTGCA
This sequence comes from Ryuthela nishihirai, assembly GCA_038380435.1. Taxonomy (NCBI): domain Eukaryota; kingdom Metazoa; phylum Arthropoda; class Arachnida; order Araneae; family Heptathelidae; genus Ryuthela; species Ryuthela nishihirai. The sequence continues at coordinate 3,229,714 of JAWZYU010000025.1, forward strand.
TTCGAGGGACGAAGATCTTTCCAAGCAAATCGGTGTCCCCCTTTCTCACTGAGGACAGGGATAAATCTCAATTGAGATAGAGTGAGGACTCAAATCTACTGACGATCATTGGTCGCCACGGTGAAGAGAGATGGTCTGAAGGGTTGAAGAGAGGAAACAGCTGAGAGACATTTTTCTTCCTCTGCACGTGGGCTAAGTGTCCAAATGATGAGAACTCCGAAGCTGAGAAACCCTCTCTGGTGTGCTGTTAGGAAGACAAAAGGGGGAATGCTGGGTAATGATATCACCGTCTCTTTCCTTCAGAGCCAGATATTGTCTGCAGCTTTTCATGCACAGCAGCTCTAGCTTTGATAAGAAGGTACAGTCGCTCAAAAAAGTATCCGAACACTATGTTTGATTACAGAATTTAGAAAAAATCTGGCAACGATTTTTTTAGAAATTAGTGATCTGGCAACCTTCGTGTCACGTGACACGAAGGTTGCTCAGATGACATCGCACCAATGGCGATGCCCGAGCTCTTTTTGATACTGAACAAGAGTAAAAAATGCACGCCACTGCCATGTGCGTTAAGGAATATATAAAGTTCCAATCGGCTGCCATAAGGAATCTTGTAAATTGATGCAGGTACTGGACTGAAATAGGGAAACTATTCCTCATCATGTCAATTGAGTATCATAGATTCAGAGATCTGTAACTTCTTAAAGAAACTGAAATAAGGAAACTATTCCTCATCATGTCAATTGAGTATCATAGATTCAGAGATCTGTAACTTCTTAAAGAAACTGAAATAAGGAAACTATTCCTCATCATGTCAATTGAGTGTCATAGATTCAGAGATCTGTAACTTCTTAAAGAAACTGAAATACGGAAACTATTCCTCATCATATAAATTGAGTGTCATAGATTCAGAGATCTGTAACTTCTTAAAGAAACTGAAATACGGAAACTATTCCTCATCATGTCAATTGAGTGTCATAGATTCAGAGATCTGTAACTTCTTAAAGAAACTGAAATACGGAAACTATTCCTCATCATGTCAATTGAGTGTCATAGATTCAGAGATCTGTAACTTCTTAAAGAAACTGAAATACGGAAACTATTCCTCATCATGTCAATTGAGTGTCATAGATTCAGAGATCTGTAACTTCTTAAAGAAACTTTTTATCCAAAAATGGGACCTTGGCTCCGTGTGTAGCGTGCAAGGCTCATGATCTACCCTTCCAAGGTTCGTGTCCCAACTGTACCTGCTTTCAGAAATTTCTTCCCCAACTCCCATCCCGCCTGCTGAGAAAGGGGACACTGATGGACTTGGAAAGATAGTCGTCCGTCGGAACCCATGTGCGGGAGAGCCATTCTCTGTGAACGCTGAAAAACACGATGGTTGACCTTGACTGGAGGTTACCATCGTCTACTAATAACTTGCCCAGTGGGTCTCCCCCCCCCCCCCGTCTTCTCTGAGCCCTTAGAATCTTTGTGAGTTGCCTATTTAACACATTATGTGCAAAAAAAGTGCCGCTCAGAGATTTTTATCTCTGAGCGGCACACAACGCAACACGTGCAAAAAATATTACTGAAAGTAAAAGTCTCAAACCTTGGAAACTTGATTCATTTTGAACGGATATTGTTAAAAATCGAGATTTTGAGAGATTTGAACGAGATTTTTTAATTTATCTTGAGTATGATATTTTCCCAAAAAGTTAATATGTTTTGTTATTTAAGAAGTTAATGGACATTGAAATCTGAATTAAAAATTTAACTGTTTCCATGTATTTGTGGGGCGAGGGTGGCTCATTCGGTGGCTCGTATTCTGCAGTTTCCATTTGTGGGGCGAGGGTGGCTCATTCGGTGGCTTGTATTCTGCAGTTTCCATTTGTGGGGCGAGGGTGGCTCATTCGGTGGCTTGTATTCTGCAGTTTCCATTTGTGGGGCGAGGGTGGCTCATTCGGTGGCTCGTATTCTGCAGTTTCCATTTGTGGGGCGAGGGTGGCTCATTCGGTAGCTCGTATTCTGCAGTTTCCATTTGTGGGGCGAGGGTGGCTCATTCGGTGGCTCGTATTCTGCAGTTTCCATTTGTGGGGCGAGGGTGGCTCATTCGGTGGCTCGTATTCTGCAGTTTCCATTTGTGGGGCGAGGGTGGCTCATTCGGTGGCTCGTATTCTGCAGTTTCCATTTGTGGGGCGAGGGTGGCTCATTCGGTGGCTCGTATTCTGCAGTTTCCAGGTTGAGGCCCCTCCCCCACCCCCCGGGCCGGCATTGAGATTTATCTCAGCGAAAGCTTCCCTACCCTGCCCTCAGTCAGTAGGGAACACCCATGGGCTTGGAAAGGCCACTGATCGTCCGATAGGACGCTAAGCCTTGCCCCTTGACAGAGAGAGCCATACCCTGTGCACTTTAAAGGACGCTAACTAGATGGCTTTGATGGAGAATTGCCATCTGTCTCCCAACAGCTGTCCTGTGGGTCCCCTCCCCCCCAACCTTCTCTGAGCCCTCGGGGACCTTGCGATCCGAACATTTATCCCATTTTGTGCAAAAAAAAGTGCCGCTCAGAGGTAAAACAACCCAACCCATATATGTCCATCAGTATATTTTTCTGTATAGAGTAGTAATCCATTATAGTTCTCACCATTGCAATATATGATTCTCCACCTTAAGTTCCTATTGTCTTTCGAGTCCCTTCGCTTCACGATACCCGTTCGTCTTGTGCCATGATGCCAAGAAGCTGGAGCTATCGAAGGATCGAAACTGAATCCTGTTGTGACAGCAAGCGCCATGTCCTCAATGGAGTTGCAAGTGACGTCGTGACTTCCGAGAGACAAACACACGAGCAGTTAACCTTAGTAACAAGAGGGTTTTGTTGTTTACCTCTTGTGCTAAGGCTCCTCCAACGAGATGTAATTAAAGCGCTAGATGGCACGAGAGGAGCAGCAGAAGAACGAGCTCAGCTGGTGATGTAAGATTGTTGGGGGGGGGGGGGAGGGCACTCATCAGACGACACCTAATGCATTCGGTGGCAAATCAGGAACAATGAATTTCTTTAAAATAATATTCAACAATTTTTTTGTCATATTGGGAGAGAAAACAATGAAAAGTTTATGTATCAAAAACAATAAAAGCTTTAAGGAAAATCTCCCCGTCTTTCCCTCAACTTTTAAAATCATTAACATGCTAATTGAAAAAGAAATGATTTTGGAATTAATAAAAAATAATAAATAAATACCCCCTCAAGCATCTGCTTGCCACAGAGTTCTGACAGGAGCCTATCAGTTTATATGCCACAGTAGAAGCTCTGAGAGGATGGCGAGACCTCAGCAGAAAAACAACTCAAGCATACATGCCTTACCCAGGGCTCGAACCCAGGTCTCTTAGATCAGTAGCCAAGCGCACTAACCACGTGGCCGCGGGATGGCTCTTGGAATTAACAAAAGATTATTGAAAGCAACTGCTTTTTCAGATACTTATAAAACAGCTCTGCCAAAATATCAGAATTTCCATGTCAATGGGAATAGAACTTCGAATCACGGTAACTTTTGAAATGTGAATTTAACTGACAAATGGGACTGAAAATGATTTAAATGTATTTGATTACGTTCTTTAATTTTAGTGCATGGAACTTAGAATATTCCGTAACAATAATGTCTTATCAGAAATTAATTAATACCAAAATTAGAACTATGGTTTCAGACCATTTCATAAAATATACATTTTAGAAGTCTGTGCATTGATTATTTCAATATTAGACCATTAGGAATGATTTTTTTTTATAAAAATAAGATATTTAAATATTCCAGCTTCCGTGCCTCTTTAATACTGAACGAATATTGCTGAAAATCGAGATTTAAATAGATTTGATTTCGATCTTTATCATCAGTTATATTTTTTTCATTAAATGCAATTTAATTAAAAGTTTTGGTAGGGCAATTTTGGCTGGTATTTGGTGAGCAATTTTGTTTGTTGACCTATTGTTACGTAAAGTAACTAAAACACTTCATATATTTTATGCCCCACCTTAGTAACAGAGGGTTTTGTTGTTTGACCTCTGAGCGATCCCCTGGACAGCTGTTAGGAGACAGATTGAACTCCTCCCATCAAGGCTATCAAGTATGTTCCTTAATATGCACCTGGTATGGCTGTCTCCCGCACACGGAGCCACGACTTAATGTCCCATCCGACGGACGCCGGCCTTTCCAAGGCCATTGATGTCCCTTTTCTGACCGAAGCCAGTTTATCAATACCTATCCAACACAAAAAGAATTTTTATCTCTAAAAAACGAACAATTATCTCTTAAAACAAATAGATTTGTACCCCCCCCCCCCCCAACTAAGAGTAAGAGTTAAAAATCATCAATTCCGTTTCGAAAAATTTACTTCGAAGAGCCATTTCTTTTTCTCCATCCCTAGAGCTACTGATGGCAAATTAATTCTGTAAAAGAGAAAAGAGCAAATTTTCCTCAAAATAATTAATTTTTGAACCTACCAAAACAGAGAATTCCCATGTTATGTCAATGGGAATCTTCAAACATTTTTAAACTTTTAAAATATGCATTTAATGGAAAGATGTAACCGATGATAGATTTAAGATCAAAATCAATTCTATTTAAATCTCGATTTTCGACAACATTCGTAAGATATGAAAGAAGCACGGCAGCTGGAATACTTAACAACAAATTATTTTCATAAATGTCATTAATGATTGAGTAAAGATTGTTTCAATATTAGGCAAATTCATATTTTATTAAATAACTTTTCTGCTTTAAGAGATAAATGAAAACTTTTTTTGCACATTACAAATAATAATAAAATGTTAATAGTTTATTTTCTGAATTATACAGTAGTCCCAATTTCCACTGTCAGAGAGGAACTGAAAGTGTAAAATAACTAGATGAACGCATATCGCCTCTGGCGCATATGGGAATCTCATTTTCAAAGAGAATGAAGTTCTTCCTTTGCCTACTTTTTCACTCCTTAAAAGTTTTAATTATGGATGTTCGTGTTGTTTCTTGCTGAGGTTCCGCCATCCTCATGGATATTCTACTATGGCGTATAAACTGACAGTTTCCTGTCAGACCTCTTATATGCAGCTGCTTAAGGTGTTATTCATTTATTTTTTTAATATATGATGGGGGAAATGCACATATTAGTATAATATTCGTAATTATAAAACATAAAAAGTATTTGTCTTTTAGTTCTTAAATTTAAAAAGTTGTTTTTCTCTTGCTCCTCTGAAAATAGTGGGCAGATCATTGCTGTCAGTGGAATTTCTACCATAACAGAACTCTACGCGCCAAAATTTCTACTATAAACAGATCACTTGAAACATTCGTTAAAAGTTTCGCAGTTTCGATGTTTAGTGATCTCTAACGATATAAATTAAAACTACCTTTGAAAATGCGAATTATATTTCATTAGTAACCAACTAAAATGAGACTTCCAATTATCTCTTGAAACAAAACCGTTCCGTTTCTTTCCTACCTTGGGCTTAAAGTCAACTCACTGTTGTGACTAACATTCAACCACCAAAATTTCAAATTTCTAGCATAACTACATCGTTTGCAATATTCGTTGTAAATTTTGGGATTTTTAGATTTTTTTCCACCGTTATGGCCGAGTGGTTAGCGCCTTGGCTACTGATCTAAGGGACCTGGGTTCGAGCCCCAGGTAAGGCATGGAAGTATGTGTCATTTTTTTGCTGATACCTTCGTCTCAGATCTTCTACTTTGTCATATAAACTGACAGGCTCCTGTCAGACCTCTGTGGCAAGCAGCTGCTTGAGGGGGTATTTATTATTATTAGAGGGCGCAATTATAGATTCGGGAAATTCGAAAAATGCAAATTGTAACATTTCATCAATACCTGTCCAACCCAAAAAGAATTTTTTAATTTCTCTCTAAAAACATACACTTTTCTGTTAAAAAAAAAATAGTTGCAATCGTCTCCCCCCTGGGTCTAAAGGGTCAAGTGATTGTTGCCAATGGTAACTTCGTAACCTTCACATTTCAACACCAAAGTTTCAAACTTCTGACATAACTACATGGATTGGAATTATTCGTTTGATATTTTGGAATTTTCAACTTTTTCCACCTAAAATTTACTTTTCCTTTTTTAGCCGTTTTCTAAAGTACTTCCCATCATGAACACTGAAATCTGTATCAAATATTACCCTATCCTTTTCCGGAATCCATAAGTACCGTGCAATATCATTCAGCTATGCACGCTAAACAATACGAGCGACGACAAAACATGGCGTCCAGTTTTGAGATGGCCAACCTCTACCTCTATGGGGCCTCTAGTTTGAACGATCTGCATATGCAGAGAGGCACACTGCGATGAATTGACACTGCGATGAATTGAAATTGCGATGAATTGATGCTCGATGAATTGGCGCGACACCCTTCATTCAGATGCAATCGATATAATTCCCAAAGGAAACCTTAGTTTCAAAAATCACAAAAACAAATGGTACTCATCATTTCGGTCTTAAAAATTTATCGGATCAATGCCATAAATATTTTTAAAAAATATAGAGAATATAGAGAAATTAAAAAATATAGAGAAATTATAAAATGTTTCCTAGATATCAATCCATATTCAAAACTAATTTATCAAACGCAAACTTAAAGCATTTAAATTTGAAAAGATAATTCCATCTGCGCAAAGTTTGGTTTTGGCATTAATCCAACTCCTCAACGGACTAGCTACAAAACACTTTATTACAAGTTTTTCAGCAGATTCAGAAATTAAAAATGCATTGATGGGATGTGGACTTTGTCCCATTCCTGCTTTTCCCAGGCGCGAGATTATAAATATACGCCAGACTTACACATTCTACGTATTGGGAAAATGGGAGACAACATTGTTTTTAAAAGAGGTATTAGTAAGAATTTTTCATTAAGACCACCTCCTTATTCATAAAGAGATAAGTTTATTTATTAATTTTTTATATGATAAGGAAGCGCGAGTTTCAAATGGTAGCGTCTGTGGCACGTGTCGCTCATAGACTTGGCAGTTATTCAAAATCACATGGTCATCAACTACAACTCTAGAGAAGTTCAGACTTTTCCAAAACAGAAGGTGAAAAATTATACCAGTGGGGGGAGGGGGGGGGGGGGGTGCGAATGATCATATATGCCAGCTGAAAGTTTGCGACGTGGAGAATTATGCCATCTATTAAATTATTAATGCCATCTATTAAAATTATTTAAAATCATTTTAGGAGTTTCAGAGCCGAGCAATGCAGGATGAATCTGCTCTAGAGAAGCCGAAGACTGGAGAAGTGAATCGTTGACTGGAGAGGGGGGGCATCACTCAAGTCAAAATCTTGTTCTGGAGGTACTGGAAGGCAAAATGGTGACGAGTGAAGGTACAGTCGCTCAAAAAAAATATCCGAACACTATGGTTGATTACAGAATTCAGAAAAAATATCTGGCAACGATTTTTTTAGAAATTAGTGATCTGGCAACCTTCGTGTCACGTGACACGAAAGTTGCCAGATCACCAATTTCTGAAAAAAAAATCGTTGCCAGATATTTTTTCTGAATTCTGTAATCAACCATAGTGTTCGGATATTTTTTTTGAGCGACTGTACGCGCATCATGATGTATACGCATGGACAATATGGATCTTAGAGACGCAAATGATTGTTGCGACAATTATACAAATCCCTTCCCGTCAGCCCCTGGAGCTACAGATGCAAGGAGATCGTGCCACGAGGGCAGTGACTTCGAAAGAGATGGAATGGATGGGGCGCGTTGTGTGCGGATGCAGTGAAACCAAGTCTGCAAAAAAAAATTGCCGATGTGCGAAGAGGTGTTTCGAGGGTGATGTCAGCGTCGGAAGATTAAGGAGTGACGCCATCGCCAAAGAAAAACAGCAGACGGAAGCATGCACTCGACATGAGGGAGGCACGAGCATTAGTTCGGTCGACTAAGCGGAACAGCAACAGCCGATGAAGTGAGGTGAGTGCAAAATTCAACATGGACGAAAGTTCCCTCACACCGAGAGATATCATTGGCTGATCACTTCATTCCGTGTTAGTAGTGAGCCAATGAACAAAGGCGACTGACTCGCCCTCTGGTGTCCTCTTTGGGCTTGCACTGAGAACCTAATCCGTTAACCCCTCCACCCCAATCCTCGGAGAGTTGTTGTTTGGGTTGTTTTACCTCTGAGCGGCACTTTTTTGCACACAATGGGCTAAATGGCCAGGTCACATGGACCCCGAAGGCTCAGAGAAGGTTGGGGGAGGGGACCCACTGGAACAGCTGTTGGGAGACAGATGGTAGCCTCCCTTCAAGGTCAGCCAGCGTGTTCTTTAACACACTTGGATGGCCTTTCCTCACAGTGTGTTCTTTAACACATTGGATGGCTTTAACAGGGTATGGCTCTCCCGCACACTTGGCCACGGCTTAACGTCCCATCCGACGGACGGCGGCCTTTCCAAGCCCATCGGTGTCCCCTACTAACCGTGGGCAGGGCGGGGAATTTTGCGGATCCTCGGAGAGAAAAGAGGGCACTAAGGCTCTTGGAGAGGATGTCGAATGAGACGTTAAGCCGTGAGAACCCACTCTGTGCGTATTAAAGAACATGCTGGACTGCCTTGATAAAAGGTTTTCGATCTGTTTCTTAAGAGGCCATCACACTTTACCACCAAAATTAAATCGTTTGCAATATTCGTTTTAAATTTTAACATCTTCTCCAACTTTTTCCACGATTAGAGGGCGCTGTACGAAGTTATTGGCAGATTCGGAAAAGGTTGATTGCAATATTTCATCAATCCTTATCCAACCCAAAAGGAATTTTTCATTTATCTCTAAATACAAAAAAAGTTGAAAATCTACAGACGATAAAGAAAAAACATTAAAAAAAAAGAAACAAGCTAGAGCTGAGAAGTAACATTTTGAGACATTCATATTCTGGAGGGGCGGGGGTGGCTCAGTCGGTAGCGCGCCAGGCTCGTAATCTGTAGTTCCCAGGTTCGAGTCCCAGCTGAGTCAGCGTTGAGATTTATCTCCGCAAAACTCCCCGCCCTGCCCACGGTCAGTAGCGGACACCGATGGGCTTGGAAATGCCGCCGTCCGTCGGATGGGACGTTAAGCCGTGGCTCCGTGTGGGAGAGCCATACCCTGTGCACGTTAAAGAACACGCTGAATGGCTTTGACGGGAGTCTATTACCATCTGTCTCCCAACAGCTGTTCCAGTGGGTCCCCTTCCCCAACCTTCTCTGAGCCTTCGGGGTCCATGTGACCTGACCATTTAGCCCATGGTGTGCAAAAAAGTGCCGCTCAGAGGTAGAACAACCCAACCCATATTCTGGAGATATCCTCTAACCGATTTCGAAGACCCAAAGCACCATCCCATTTGATTTATTCCGATTATTACCAACACGAAAGATCCACGAATATTTTTTATTACACTCTTTTTCAAGTTGACTGAAGCCACCACAATCATTAGAACAAAATCTGCGTGATTATCAGTCGTGTACTTTTTATCGCAACCGTGGTTCTGTTAAAAAAAAAAGAGCAACTTAGAGGCGCAATAAACGCATCGCCTGGAGAGAGAGAGGACGACGAGTCGCAGTTGCATCCATCTCGAAACGGCTCTCTTGTCAGTTCCTTTTGGAGAAGTTCCTCCTCCTCCTCCGCAATTACCGTTTGTTGGCTGATTCAGTTGAGCAGACGTCTTTCTCTTCCGCCAGACATCAGAAAAAGAAGTTGCAATTGGGGGGATGGAGGAGGGGGGGAGCGTGCAATCCGACGTGATCAGCGAGAGATTCTTCTGCAAAGTCTGAAGGTGGTTGCCACCGCTGTGAGGTATCGACGAAGGCGCTGCGGTGATTAGCGGAAGGGAATCAGTTATTCATGAAGTCATCAGACAGCAAAACTCTTGTTGACCTTTGAACTTTCCAGATGGAAAATCCGAAACAGCACGTGTCGAGAGCAATGCTCGTGTACCAAAAACAATCAACTTCTAAGAACTGTTTTCGAGTCATTTCAAACGAAGGCAATGACATCTCCCAATTCCCCGCCAACAGATAATGAGACTGTCCCGTTAACTAATTGCGGTTATTCGAGCGATTCTTTAACCACGGCACAAGGAAAGAAGTACCAACAGATAAAGGCGTTTTTGTTTCTTCTGTACACAGATCATTTTCCGATCCATTTGTTTAGTTTCATGCATTTTTTATCTTCCTTTCGCCATTTTAAAATTTCGTTTTAGGAAAAAAACAGATTGAAATAAATATCGAAATTGTTGTATTCTCTTTCCTGCAGATAAAACTAAAAAAAATTATTACTAATGAAAAAAGCCGTCCCGTGGCCGAGTGGTTAGCACGCTTGGCTTCTGATATAAGGGACCTGGGTTCGAGCCCCGGATTAGGCATGGATGTGTGTGTCGTTTTTCTGCTGAGGTCCTGCCATCCTCTCAGACCTTCTACTATGGCATATGTAGTCTAACAGGTCCTATAGTTACCTATGTAGGTAACTATATGGTCTGACAGGCTCCTGTCAGACCTCTGTGACAAGCAGCTGCTTGAGGGGGTTTTATTATTTATTAATGAAAAAAAGAGGTAAATTTATCTCCATGAGTGACATTTTAACCACGAAGATCTCATCGTTGTTAAAAAGACTCGCATATCGTTTTCACGGACAATTCGGTTGGGTTGTTTTACCTCTGAGCGGCACTTTTTTGCACACCATGGGCTAAATGGCCAGGTCACATGGATCCCGAAGGCTCAGAGAAGGTTGGGGGAGGGGACCCACTGGAACAGCTGTTGGGAGACAGATGGTAGCCTCCCGTCAAGGCCATCCAGCGTGTTCTTCAACGTGCACAGGGTATGGCTCTCCCGCACACGGACCACGGCTTAACGTCCCATCCGACGGACGGCGGCATTTCCAAGCCCATCGGTGTCCCCTACTGACCGTGGGCAGGACGGGGTATTTTGCGGATATAAATCTCAACTTGACACAGCTGGGACTCGAACCTGGGAACTACAGATTACGAGCATAGCGTGCTACCGAGTGAGCCACCCTCGCCCCTTTCACTGACAATAAAAAAAAAGATATGCGTTTTTAACTCCTTTCTTTTCAGCTCCGTTGTAATTCTTTACCCAAGAGAATTTTTTTTATTTCATCCTTTATTAAATTCGGAATCAAGAGCAGTGGCGAAGGGCGAGTGGCAAATGGAGAGACTGTGAGCATGCGCAGTTGAATCTTCGACAGATCTCTTAGATGATTGATTGCTTGGCGCGTAACTAATAGGTCACTGACTTATGACCTAAGAAGAAATGTCGACGCGTTAACTGCACAGTCGCATAGCCTCCGCAGTTGTCATTCGCATGACGTCACAATAATCAATAGAAGGCAACAGATACATCAATCTGAGAAGCATCAACGACCTCTAAACTCAAGAAGAAGAAAAACTTTCCACTGAAATGATATTTTAAATTTCAACTCCCCCAACACACACCTTCATTGATTTTTCGATTCGAAACAATCCCAGCCGGGTCAGCGTTGAGATTTATCTCCGAAAAATTCCCCGCCCTGCCCACGGTCAGTAGGTGACACCGATTGACTTGGAAAGGCTGCAGTCCGTCGGATGGGATGTTAAGCCGTGGCACCGTGTGCGGGAGAGCCATACCCTGTGCACATTAAAGAACACACTGGATGGTTCTCCCAACAGCTGTTTCAGTGGGTCTCCTCCCCCAACCTTCTCTGAGCCTTCGGGGTCCATGTGACCTGGCCATTTAGCCCATGGTGTGCAAAAAAAGTGCCGCTCAGAGGTAAAGCAACGATACGAAACGTCACAATGGAAACATTCTTCTTCCTTTCCCTATTAATGATTTCTGCCCTATTTAATTCCCTCTTTCGCAAATTCATATCTTCAATCCGCTACTGACATTAGAAGAGAAACTTTCTCGCATCGTGAATTGCTCTCCGTTATCTCTTTCAGATACATTGATGACATAAAAAGAGTTTCGCTCTCTTTTCTTCCGAATCATTTAACGTCAGATCCCTTACTAGATAAATTTCAGTTCGAACTAGCTCTCTGGTTGTTATTCAATTCTTTTTTAAATCATTCCTCAATCAGCCAACTTGTTACGTAGATCTGACAGGAATCTTATTAGTCTAATATTAGTTATATTAGACTAATAAGACTATATTGACTAATATTAATCATATTAGTCTAACTAATAAGACTATAATGATTTATATTATATATTGACTAATAAAACTATATTGACTAATATAACTAATATTAATCTATATTGACTAATATTAATCATATTAGTCTAATAACCTCCAATGGAAGATCTTCGAGGAATGCGAGACCTCATCAGAAAGCCATCCATAGTAAATACACAGATTACCTGCAGAAATAAACTTCAACAATAGTTAAAACTTCTGAAAAAAATTATCGCAGATATCTTTTTTCAGAAGAATGTCAAGAAAAAAAAACTACACCTACTGACCGTGGGCAGGGCGGGGAATTTTGCGGAGATAAATCTCAACGCTGACCCAGCTGGGATTGTTTCGTATCGAAAAATCAATGAAAGTGTGTGTTGGGGGAGTTGAAATTTAAAACAGCATTTCAGTGGAATTTTTTTTTATTGAGTTTAGAGGCTATTTATAGGCTACGTAGGCTTATTGTCAGCGATATTTTTTTTTCAGAAGTTTTTACTCCCTAATAAAACCTTTCTGAAGTTTAATTTGATCCAACTTTTTGAATGTTTGTACTATTAATTCCATATAAGCATGAACATTACGCAGTTTTATTAACTGCATCGTTCGCTGTAATCAGGGTCCGTTAATTCGCATTTCCCTGACTTAATGGTAACATTTTGTCCAAAGGTAAATTCGAATCTGGGGTCCGGTGCATCTCACATTCTGATCCCTTTCTTATACTGAACACATACACAAAGTCGGCTGATGGCACCTCCATGCCCATATTAGGTTTTGAAGGCAATATTTTGAGGTTGTATGTGACGTCATCCTATGCTCTTCTGGTGAATGGAAGAAGTAAATAAAAATATTACGATGAAAAATTGAAACTGCATGCGTGCACATACTTTGTTAGACCTTGGTAAAAATAAAATTCGTACTTTGTTAACACCTGAAGCCAAAATATTTTTTTAAAGAAATCGCATTTAAATTCTTCCAGAATTTGATGTTTCCCAGTCTTTTCGATAGCGCTGCAAATGACAAGGTGTTGTTCTGAGGAAAGTGATCAAGAGTTTCATGCAAGTCGATTCACAACGTGATCGCTAACCTCTCCTTATATACGAAAGTGAAAAATTCGCTAACATAAAAATCAACTCGCTTATTCGTTTTTAATTGGTCAAATGAGGGCTCATTATTCCTGACATTTCATATTTTTTGTTTTATTTCATATTAAATAATACCAAGCTTAAAATTTCTGTGGCCATCTGCTACAATGCTATTGTTCCCAGCGGGGACATCTAGTAATTACAACGGATTTACTTATAGGCTATGTAGGCTAAAGCCAAGGGCAGCGATTTTCTAAAAGCAATAATTTTTCACAAAAAATTAATAATGATAAATATTATTTTTATCCCACACAACGGTGGCAACTAGAATGATGATTCCCAAAAGGGAGAGAGTAAAAAATTGTGTTTTAAAATCTCCCCTGTGTAAGGGGGGGGGGGGGGAGGCAGAAATCCTCATATTCTGCAACTGAGTATTCAAATTTAGAACTTCGAAAAAAAAAGAGAAAACAAACGACTGTTCAATTCTTTCAATCGAATCCGAAGTCACGTGAATCGATCTCTTGGAGACGAAATCGTCAATTCGTTTGCTGAAAGGAGACGAAACGTCCCGTTTTAAAAATTTCGAACATTCGAGTAAGTTTTGAATACTCTTAAGGTGGCAATACGTTAAAAGGATTGTTTCTGCAACACAGAAGCGATTTCAGAATAATAAGTGGGAAGAATTATGCTTAATGCGGCAAAATGATTCATCTGCCTTAGTGAAGATCAAAACACCTTCTCTGATTCCTTTGTAGTTCAGTTAGGTATTGACAAGAATCTAGAGCCTTAAGAGACAGACGACTGTTCGCAGACAACAGTTGAGTGGAGTCTGGTAGCGAGGCTTTAAGAAGCAGACGACATTGATGAAGATTGCCTCATTGAAACATTCCTCCAAAATGCAGCACTTCCTATTCCTCATCCTCGCGCAACATGCATTTCCCATCACTTCACCAGAAAGGCTAACGCGCATGACTTTCCTCCATCTCCGCGAAGAGATCATCGGGGACCAATAGAAGAGATGCAGAGTCTCTTTCTGCGCGAATCAAATCCCTCGGAACCGATGGTGGAGATCTCCTCATATGCGATCACCTCGACGTGATGTGATACTCGTGGTGACGTCAGGGGTCACAATCAGATGTTAATCGATCACGTGCCTGAAGATAGCGTTTACAGATCCGAATCTTTAAGTGATGGAGATAGCTCAGTTTGGTATCGCGCCAGGCTCCTAATCTGCAGTTCCCAGGTTCGAGTCCCAGCTGGATCAGCGTTGAGATTTATGTCTGCAAAACTTTCCACCCTGCCCTTGGTCAGTAGGGACACCGATGGGCTTGGAAATGTCGCCGTCCGTCGGATTAAACGTTAATCGTTGCCTGTGTGCGGGAAAGTCATACCCTGTATTCGTTAAAGAAAACGTTGGATGGCCTTGACGGGAGGCTACCGTCTGCCTCCCAACAGCTTCCAGTGGTCCGCCAATCTTCTCTGAGCTATAGGGTTCTTTGTAACCTGGCTATTTAGCCCATTGTGTGCAAAAATAGTGGCGCTCAGAGGTAAAAAACTCAACTTTTTCTTTAACTTCCAAAAGTATTGGGGCACTTCCATATTATGTGAATAGAAATCATCATTCAAAACTCCCCTAACTTTGAAAATTATATTTTTATGGAAATAAATCTCAATCCCATTTATCCAATTTTCTATTTTCGACAACATTCTTTCAATATTTGAAGAATTCTGGAAGCTGGAGCATTTAACAGAAGCAGACGACTTAAACGGCGGTCTTAAACATTTACCTCAAAATTTAAGACTCTTAAAATTAATCGATTACTAAAATAAACGTCGTTTTTAGCAGTTCCTGTCTTGATTCTTGCAATTTTCGTCATTTTTTACGAATTCGGAGCAATCGTGTCTTCTGTTAAATGTTTCGGTTTCGATATTTCTTTATGTTTTAAATCAATATTTCTTAAAAATCGCGATTTGTCTGGATTTGAATGAGATTTTTTAATTTTCGGCGACATTTTTCCTTAAAAAGTTCATTTTCAGAGCATTTTTTTACAATATTTTAATACAATATTTTTACAAATATTTTTTGAATGTGGATTTCCCTTCCCATAACAATGTTCCATTACTTTTGGCGATGTAGTGTATGTTACTTTCCTTCTCGAATATCTTCCGCAATACTTACCTTGATAACTAATGAAGCAGGCTGCACCGATCACTTACAGCCATTGAGAAACAGATTCCTCTTTCAGAGATTGCATCCCTCATCGTATCATAGCAACGTAAACATCTCTTTTATCTGGGAGATCTGCTCTGAAACGTTCTGCCATCTGTTGGGCACTTTCATCATCAAATTCCTTTCCTCCATTAATTTCGACCGAACATCACCTTTGCTCCACTTGGGCAGTTACTCCTTTTCCCGGAATGGGATAAATGGCCAGGTCATCCCATCAAGGTCATCCAACGTGTTCTTAACGGCAGAAGGGGGCGATTCTCTTGCAGCACATGGGAATGTATTCGTGATGTGCATTTTGATGAAAACTTTTTGATATGGAAAAGCAACTTCTTGAAGAGCATCACAGACCTTGAAACTACTTTTCTGACTAATAAGTTTCCTCAAAAGTAAACTAGTTAATGAAGTGAATGAAACTTTTCCTAATCGATGCTGGAGACGTTTCCACAAGTAGCGTCTGCATATCATAAAAACGTTTAAGGATAATTTTCTAGTAAATGTTTACCTTTTGAATATTTTTTTTCCGTCGTACTGCACCTCTGTTTAATAGTTGTAACTACCGATTCTATTATTCGGTTAGGAACCAGATTTTAGCTCTCCAATCGGCTGCCAATGCGAACGGAATTCGAATCCACCAATGTGGCATCGATGTCCGAGTTCGTCTGCCATTCTCCTGCCCCGATCTCTGTGAAGATACATACCAGTTCTCCCAAAGGAAAAATTTATTTTTTTTTCTTTGGAGGGGGGGGGGAAACGTTAGAACAAAAAGTTGGGAGTTATAACCACCAAATTAACCAATATCCTCATAACTTAAGCACCAAATTGGTTACACAATTTCCTCTTATCGTTATTTAAAATAACGTAAGGGTTTGGCGCTAGCAAAATTTCATCACTCGGACCTTCAAGAAGGGATTGGATTGGATGAAAGATTGTTTAGCGTAACAAGTTATACTTCAGATGAAAGCTTATGACGTGGGGAGTATAAGAGGATATCTCTAATTTTGTCTATTCTTCATCTCCTCCCAAAAAGAAAAGAGAGAAGGAAATTTTGTTTCATGAGTCGATTGTTTACGTGCAATATGCCTAATGAAAGTTTTTCGCGTGGCGAGTGTCATCTGATATATATTTTAGAGAGTTAAAGACACGAGGAAAGCCGATGACATCGACTGTGCAATACACTGCACATGCTTAGCAAGGACGATAAAGTATCATTGATGAAGCCTTTCTTCTCATTTGCCGACACGAAGCAGTTAATGACCTCAAATAATTTACTCATGAAAAGAGGGGCGCAGCGAAGGGACCATAGTTGGGGGGGGGGGAGAAGTGCCCAAAGAGGACGAAGATTTTCAAACTCGTAAATCAAATTTTGATAACTGAGAAAATGAGTACTTTACATAAATTTAATTACGTCTCTGTCAGAATGTAAACAGAATTTATTTCCCTGGGGGAGGGAATACCTCCCAAAAATTAAAAAAAATCCCACAATTTACATCTCACCTGAATTTTATGAAAAAAAAAGTCATTTGAATTTTGCCAAACCCCCATTAATTTTGCAAAAAACAAATCAATTTTCAAAACTCACCTGCATTTTACCAAGTCAGTTCGAAAAGTTGCCAACTCCCTAGATTTTACCAACTCCGATTTACTTTGGGGGGTATTTCCCCTCCCCCATAGGCACGCCCCTGAAGAAAATAAATACGATCACTCTTTTCATTATCAGTCTCTTCAGAGAAGGTTAGAAGTCCCAAGTCTGACATTTACGGACATGTGAAGGATTTTGTTGAACAGAAATTACTCTTTGCTGATGGATTACTTAGTAATCGAGATCCTAATCTGCTGAATAATGGGGAATTCAACTGAAAGCCGTGTATTTAAATTAAGTTAAATCTATATTCATAAGCAGATGAAAATGGATCCCTTTGAAAATCAGAATCCTGATGGAGAAATTAAATATGGAAAGCCTCGATTCACTGAAGAGGCTTCCCGTCGTGACCACTTCCTTCTGAAAAGAGGGCCATCTCTTCATCTGGCCACCAGTTGCTGCATCGTGATGGCATCCGACAGAGCCAACGAGCCCCCTTTCATGGGGGCCCTTTTTCTAACAAGTGGAAGGGTCTATGTTCAGTCGTCTGGGGGGGGGAGGGGGGCTCTCCACAGACGCTGCTTTTTATATCTTGTCTGTTTAGTGCGGTGGCTGGCATCTTAAGGTCAAGGTGATTACTAGACTCTAGAAATAGGTCAACGACTGAGAAAAGATTTCTCCGCTAAACTTAAGGAGCTTTGTTGCTTCCGAGTTGCGCTGTAGAAGTCATTAGAGATGAAAATGCTCTAAGGAGTAAAAAGAAAAGGAGAGTTATTTTTGTAAATAATAGGAGTCACGAAGAAGAGAAAAAGGCTATGTACGCTTCCATATTGTGGGATCACAAATTTGGAATCTTTCGACTCTTCATATAATACATTCTATAAGAAACATTTTTATACAGATGATTTAAAAAAAGCTATCTCTGATCTCATTTGTAATAATATTCATTCAGCATTTCAAGACATTGAGCACTTTACACGGCATGCCCTAAAAATATTAAGCTCAGAAAAGATATTTCAGCATAATCTTCATTTTTTATCCAAACAGCTCTATTCCTTCTATTCTTAATGCAGATTACAGCGAATCGAGGGGGGGGGGGGGAGAAACCACATTTTCAGTCTCCTGATAATTTTTAACACTTTATTTTTTAAAACAATTACGTATAAAAATGAATAATAGAGTAAGAATACAAGAGTAATCTCGTATTTTGGTTCTCAGTACTCAAACTGTATTACTTTGTCAATGTAAAATATAGCTTGAAGTTTAAATGCATGGAGGATGCAAGAGTTGTAAAAAAAGACGAGAAACTAACATAATTATGCAAAATATAAAGGGGAAAATATTGGATCTATAGTAATCTAATGTAAAAAAATTAGTCCTGCTAGTGGTCGAGTGGTTAGCGCACTTGACTACTGATCTAAGGGACCTGGGTTCGAGCCCTGAATAAGGCATGGATGTTTGTGTTCTTTTCTGCTGAGGTCCTGTCATCCTCACAGACTTTCTGCTATGGCATATAAACTGACAGGCTCCTGTCAGACCTCTGTGGAAAGCAGCTGCTTGAGGGGGTATTTATCTTCATTATTAATTTCATTCAGAATGCTAGACGACCCCTTTAAAACTGTCCTCCCCCCTGGTCTTTTGACCGCTCATTCCTCTGCTGTATTTGTTTCAGACAGCTGTTCCCCCCCCTCATACTTTCCTACGATTTTTTCTGTTCCCACAGAATCACTCTGTGCTGGTGACAACTGAGAGTTTATATTTTTATCTTCTAAACTTCACCATTAACCACCCTCATGTAAAAAATGATGATGATGAGTGGAGACAGAACGTCATCCTTTTTACATGAAGGTGATTCTCATTTCATCTGCGACAGGAGAGGAAGCATAACAGGAGTGGATGATGATGAAGAAATTCTCCCAAAATAAACTGCGCCCTTAATTGGTTGTTTTAGGGATTTATTGCGAAAGAACAACTAAAGCTATATTAACCAATAAAAGGAAAAAATGAAAGTTATTGAACACAACCAATATTAAAAATCAGTTCACAAAAAAAGAGTAAATGCAATAACAACAATAAAACACATACATATAAATACAGAAATCTCAAGCAGCCATGGGCTACGGAGGTCCAACCAGACCGTGCAATTTAGTTCTCCAAGCAAGTCTGTCCTGAGCTACATCTACTGCATCTGGCCACTGCATACCAATTCTAACAAGGTCCTGTTTGACATTGTCTGCCCACCGCATCCTAGGTCACCCCCTCTTTCTGAGGCCTTTAGGCACACTGTTCATAACCCTATTCGCCAATCTATAATTATTCATACGGGCAACATGGCCAAACCAACGGAGTCTCTCTCTGCACAATATGCTGCTTAAAGGAGGTTGCAAACTCCTTTGCCTAACCTCATCATTAGTTACAAAGTTAAACCACCTAATACCCAAGATACTGCGTAAGCATCTAGAATCAAAAGCACCTAGTTTCCTGTTATCTTGTTTACAAAGTGTCTAAGTTTCACTACCATAACTAACCCTAGAAAGAACCAAACTATTATACAGTCTAATTTTAGTCTTTAGGTGTATACGCCTATTTCTTCACACTCTCCATAGATTCTTAAAAGTCCCAGCAGCAATCCCTATTCGTCTGTTAATCTCATGCCGCACATTTGTCAGGATCGGACAGCCGAACCGTACTTCAATTTGTGAAATCAAGAACCGTAAACAGATGTCATACATCTGTCTGTATGTCCATGCAATGGCTCAGGGTTAATCCTTAAAGCACTAGAAGGGCCGGGGGAGTTAAAGTTTCATTGCTATGACACCTAGCAGGAGGCGACGGGAGCCAGTGGGCAGCAGCGAGTTGACTTTGTATGGTTGATGGTGCGGACTGTCACCTGACTGAAGGGCAAGCGATTACCTGGAGTAAGAGGTGACTTTGGCAGTAGAGGAAGAACGACTTTTGACATGGGAGGAGACAAGACGCAGCTCCTGCTAGGAAAAGATTTTCTGTGGGCCGAGATGTGCGACTAAATAATCGATACTTCTGCCTTTCTTTCATTGGTACTACATAAGCTGCCCGAAAAAATAAGTTCTACATTGCGAAAATTCATTTTAATAAAAGCACAACTGCCCACTGGCTGCCTCCCCATAACTTGTTTTTTAACAAAAAAAGTTGTTGCTTTGAATTTCTGAACTGTTGATGATTAGGTGATGGAAGCAGGAATAGGTAATCTTTTGCTGCCGAGCACACGAACCAACATTACATCAGAAACGAACCGACGATCAACTGTAAATACGAGCGGTGGCGATCACAACTGGCACAGTGGACAGGAATAGTTCTCGGCGCAGCGGAGAAGTCCTCGTCAATAGCATCTGTGGTCAGAGCATCCGAGAAGATCCTGATCTTTACTGTCTGTGATCGACGAAGTGTCCTGTGCAAAGAACTTTTGGAGTGTTTACCAATTTCCGAAATTTTGGAGAACTGTACAACTTGAGCTATATGTAGACTTTCCAGTACATCCTGTGCATAGTGGATCATTGTTCCAGTGTGTCCTGGGTTCGAGTCATCCAGCGATTTCAAAAGGGTAAGTTCGAGTCATCCAGCAATTTCAAAAGGGTGGGTTCGAGTCATCCATCAATATCAGAAGGTTATGTTCGAGTCATCCAGCAATTTCCAAAGGGTGGGTTCGAATCATACATCAATATCAGAAGGGTAACTATAGCCGAGTGGTTAGCACGCTTGGCTACTGATCTAAGGGACCTGGGTTTCGAGCCCCGGGTAAGGCATGGATGTGTGTGTTGTTTTTCTGCTGAGGTCCTGCCATCCTCAGAGACCTTCTACTATGGCACATAAACTGACAGGCTCCTGTCAGACCTCTGTGGCAAGCAGCTACTTGAGGGGGTATTTATTTTTTTTTTATAAATTCGAGTTATCCAGCAATTTCCAAAGGGTGGGTTCGAGTCATCCAGCGATTTCCAAAGGGTGGGTTCGAGTTATCCAGCAATTTCCAAAGGGTGGGTTCAAGTCATCCAGCGATTTCCAAAGGGTGGGTTCGAGTCATCCAGCGATTTCCAAAGGGTGGGTTCGAGTCATCCAACGATTTTCGAAGGGTGGGTTCGAGTCATCCAGCGATTTCCAAAGGGTGGGTTCGAGTCATCCAGCGATTTCAGAAGAGTGGGTTTCAGTCATCCAGCGATTTCAGAAGGGTGGATTCCAGTCATCCAGCGATTTTAGAATGGTGAATTCGAGTCATCTAGCGATTTTCGAAGGGTGGGTTTCAGTCATCCAGCAATTTTGGAAGGGTATGTTCGAGTCATCCAGATATTTCCAAAGGGTGGGTTCGAGTCATCCAGCTATTTCCAAAGGGTGGGTTCGAGTCATCCAGCGATTTCCGAAAGGTGGGTTCGAGTCATCCAGCGATTTCAGAAGAGTGGGTTTCAGTCATCCAGCGATTTCAGAAGAGTGGGTTTCAGTCATCCAGCGATTTCAGAAGGGTGGATTCCAGTCATCCAGCGATTTCAGAAGGGTGAATTCGAGTCATCTAGCGATTTTCGAAGGGTGGGTTCCAGTCATCCAGCAATTTTGGAAGGGTATGTTCGAGTCGTCCAGCAATTTCAAAACGGTGGATTCGAGTCATCCAGCAATTTCAGAAGGGTTGATTCGATTCATCCAGCGGTTTCAGAAGGATGGATTCGGTAGATCTTTGGCAAATGAACATACAGCGACTGGCGAGTTATTTTTTAGTATTCTTAAATTTACGTTTGCCATTAGTTTAGCTGTAAATTTTTAATTTCAGTTAAATTTATTTATGAAGACTCCGTAACAAACTATGGCTAAAACTAATAGTGATATTAATAATTTAGTGTCGGGTAGCAATGATTATGAAAGAAGGCACAGAGGTAATTGATTGTCAGCGGCATGGATGCTATTGGCCCCTGATGACAGGAGCCTGCTGAATTGCCTTCAGCAGATCGCGCATCTGAGCCGAGGATGACCAGTCAGATCCGGATGCCTGAGCTGCAGAACGAAAATATGAAAATGAAGAGTGAAATTAGATTTAAGGAGCTCGGAGAGCATGCAGTAATGGTCAGAAAACGAGTGCAGAGATAAATTTAAACTCTCCATAAAAAAGTTTTGGCAGACAACACTTCATTCGTTCGTAAGTAGAAATTTATGCTCTGCTCAAGAACTTATAAATCATTAGTGAACTCTTAATTGAACGGTTTGAACCAGCGCTTTGTGTTTTTTGCATAGTGGACTAATGCATTAAGATCTGCATTATTAATGTGCAAGCAGCACGTGTGCTATTAAATAAGTATCCTATTTAACCGAAAAGATTCCGATTCTATGATTTCTTGATAAGAGAGCACTAATTAAGCGAGCGATTCACGCCCCCCGTAAAAATCATCGATTTTTGCAGATATCCATCACCTCGACGAACTACTGTCACGTGGCTAGTTTAAAAGGAAAAAAAAAGCCATTGAACACACAAGCGAAGTTAATGACCAGTGTGGACATCAACGCTTTTCTGAGCTGTGAAAGAAAGCAGACCGACGAGATTAGATGGACTAGATGGCAAAGGAATTGACCTGAAGCTGATCAATCGAAACCTCTTGGCACAGCTGATTCAAGTGGATTCCTGAACAAACACATACCCTCGAACCTAACACTCTCAATAGGGGTTGCAAAGCCAGAATCTATCGCTTTGCACGGGGAAAAGTATCGGGCAAATACTCCTTTTCATGTCATCCCTACCCTTCGTTTTCTTCCCCCCCCCCTCATCATGAGCGTAACAAAAGATCTGCGTCGGCGGAGAGTTTCTCTCCTTGTTGAGCAAAGATTTCTTGATTCTTGACATTATCGTAACCTCGTTTGCGGAGATATAAAGGTAGCGCTCTAGTTCCTAGTTCGATTCACCACAAGAGATTAAATATTGACCTCTCAAAGGAACTTCTCGCGAGAACACGGCGACATCATAAAGCTCACCGGAGGACCGTTAAAATTTCGTTGTCAGTAGTCTTGTACAGTCGCTCAAAAAACAGTATCCGAACACTATGGTTGATTACAGAATTCAGAAAAAATATCTGGCAACGATTTTTTTTAGAAATTAGTGATATGACAACCTTCGTGTCACGTGACACGAAGGTTGCCAGATCACTAATTTCACTACGCTTCCTTTTGCACTCTAACTGCACTTCATAACAAAATTTTTATCTGATTCTTTCAATTAGGTTCGTTCGATGTCGTTGGCGGCGCAGCTCTCGCGCTGAAGCATACGAAAGAGTTCGTGACTCATTTATCGTAAATTCATTGTAGCACGTTCATCTGTGGCAACAGTATTGTTGAAAGGACATGCATGTTTGCTTCAGAGTTAAGTACTTATCTGTTAAAATCACAGGTATTGTAAAAAAAGAAAATTCTTAGATTCAGTCCAAATCACACACAACATCCCACTTGAAAAAAAAAAATCCTAGATATTTAACTTGTTTACTTCTTTGATCTTTTTTTTTCCAGGGCCACAAATAAGTATTCTCATCATCCAGTTCGGCCCGCTCTTGTGCAGACAAAAGGGAAATATTCGGTTCCCAATATACTAATGAAGTTACTTTTATAAATAAATATACACTGAAGTGCCATTGACTTCGGGACAGTAGACGTTATCCAAATTCAGTACCGCAAGTCCCGCATTTGCACGCATGCGTGGCTGGAACTCTGGTCATATATAGCTGTCAGCTTTGTCTTCCCCAAGCATTCTTCGTGAGAAGCGTAATGGGAAAGGCGCGAGATTTAGATACATTTGACAGAGGGCAGATCGTAGGTGCCCGATGGATGGGACACTCGATCTCCGAAATTGTCAACGAACTTGGATTTTCTCGTACGACAGTTTCAAGAGTGATCTGGGAACATGAAACTTGCAGCAAAAAAACAAGCACCCAGACAAACTGGAAAGGACAACCAACCTCGAATGATCATGCGCTTCGCCATCTGACCCGTATCGTACGGACTGATGGTGGCCAGAGATTATCCGAAATCACCTCCCATCTGAACGTGGGTTCCAGCTTGGAAGTTAGTGCAGAACAAAACAAATCCCAAATTGAATATTCTCACTCTCCTAGGGAGTGAACTCATTCAGAGAATCTTTCAAAACAAAATCCAAAGTTAAAATGACTGGTTTAGTACTGGAAAGTTAAGAGTTTTATTTATATACATATATTTTTTTATTATTTATTTTTTATTTTTTTATATATTTCCTTTTTTATTTTCTCTATTTTTTTTCTTTTTTTATATTTTTTTATAAAGAATCCAACAGGTGAGAACTTTTCAAAACACAAATCAAAAAATTATATAAAACAGGGATTATTTTTTGTTTCATGAGTTGGAATAATAGGTTTGTCTTGCTTTTTCACATAATGGACATTCAAATATGATATGTTGTACAGTATGCAAAGTATTACAATTATAACAGTTGGGTGATGTAGAAATTTTGAATCTAAAACGAGTTGTATTAGTAGGTGCAAAATGAGTTTTAATTCGAAGTATAGCGTTAATTTCCTTTTTAGGAAGGTTAAAATCTTTATACTGTTGAATTTTAGGGTTAATTAAAAATCTATGTGTATAAGATGCATTTGATTGATAGCAATTTTGAGTACGTATTTTCTAATATGCTTATCTTAGTTTTTTTGATAATTTTTGTGAAGGCAGGGGTGGGAGTGTTATCTAGGAGTTGGTTCGTTTGGTTGTTTGGGTTTTAATGGCGCATTAGCAACTAAGGCTATAATACGCCATACGAATGTCCATAAGAAAAAAAGATAAACGTCCTGTAACCCTTAACCAAATTTTAAAAGAAACCACAAACATATACTAAGAATGTAAAGCAATAATAGGAAACATAATTGACAACAAGAAACAAATGCATAAATAAGTTATAAATATAAAAGTAACCCAGGTGTAAGCGACTTGGGTTATAAATATTGGAATAAAGCTATATCCGAGTAAAATATCCTGTAAAAAGTAAAAATTCAAAGACAGCGTTAAAACAACAATGATCAGATAACAAATGTCTGAGTGTAAGGGGCTCGGACGTAAAATCACGAAATTTAAAAAACAAACGCCGTTCGAAGTTAAAACATGGACACGAGATTAAAATGTGTTTGATAGTTAAAATGGTGTCGCCAAACTCACACTTAGGTACGTCGTCCTTCCGTAGAAGAAACGAACGAGTAATAAATGAATGACCAAAGCGGAGTCAAGCAAGTACAACTTCCTCCTTGCGATTCCTGCGGTAACAAGACTGCCATGGTTTGATGATAGGTTTGATCTCAAATAGCTTGTTCGTAAGCTGTTCCGACCAAGATCTCTGCCACTGTGCCCGGAGCTCATTGGTAAAACGCTGCCGGAAATTCAGATATGGAACCGGCAGCGGAGAGTCGGACAAGGGCGTGGCTGACTTGGCATCAGCGTCTTCCAGTCATTTGGGTTTGTCGGTCTCGACACACCCAACAGAAAAGAGAACATTGGTTGCCAGACGATATAGCTGCTGGCGGATCTTAGTAAGAGCTGGGTGAGGCCGATGCCTCACCGAGATCAAAGTCTGTAGCGAGCTAAGCGAGTCGGTGTAAAGCACACACCGACGATGATGCTTAGCCATCACGTGGTCCAATGCACACTGTGCATTGGACCATGTGGTGCTTCACTGTGCTTCTGTGGGGAGAACCGAAACCCGTTTGCCGTTGTCCACACCGAAAGATTGTTCAGGGCAATTTGCAGTTGTCTTTCAATGACCCTCATGCTGGACGAAGAGCAAAAGATGCTAAAGTCATCAACATAGAGGGATGGAGGAAGGTAGGTACTGATGGAGGAAGTTGTCTAGTAATAGAATTAATCTTGACAGCGAAAAGCGTAACACTCAGAATGCAGCCTTGAGGCACCCTCTGTTCTTGGGGGTATGGCTCCGACAGAGTGTTACCAACACGGACACGAAAAGAACGTGTCGATAAGAAGTTGGAGTGAAGATCGTCATGTGACCTCTCAAGCCGAAGCTGTGGAGGTCACGAAGAATGCCGAATCTCCAAGGCATGTCGTAAGCTTTTTTGATGTCGAAGAAAATTGACACCAGGTGCTCACTACATAGAAATGAATTTCTGATAGCCGATTCGAGGTGTATCAGATGGTCAAGAGTTGACTATTGTCTGAGAAAGCCACACTGGGTGTTGGAAAGAAGGTTGTGGTGTTCTAAATACCAGATGAATCTGGTTTTTACCATTCTTTCCAACACCTTGCACACGCAGCTCGTCAATGCAATGGGACGATAATTGGAAGGAATCTTGGAATCCGTTTCTGGCTTTGAGATGGCCAAGACGATGGCCTCCCACCAGTAGTCTGGAAACTGCTCCCCGAGAAAAATGCGATTGAAGAGACGGAGCAGTTGATCCTTACTCGATGGTGAGAGATGTTGGAGCATGGCATAATGGACATTGTCTGCCCGACAGCAGATGCACGAGAGGAGTGCAGAGCAAGCCGAAGCTCCTCCACTGTGAAAGGCTTGTTGTAAGACTCCAGGCCATTCGAGTGGAAGGACAGTGGAGAGTGTTCCACCCTGCTCTTCTGGGCCAGAAACTCGGGGAGTTCGAAACGAAGATGAGATGGAGGAGAATAATTCCCCCAGAGTGTGGGTAATTGCATTGGGATAAGCAATTGCTGACAGTCTGGAGATCATCAGTGGGACGTGTAGTTCCCACCCATCTTCCAGACTTTATCCCACACGACCTCAGAACTGGTCTTGTGGGTAATAAAAGACATATATTTGATCCAAGATTCCTTCTGGCTCTGACGCCGGACAAAATGAGCTTTCACCCTGACGCGTTTGAACGTTTCGAGGTTGGGGGTCGTCGGATATCTCCGAAACACCCCCAAGCCTTGTTCTGAGCCTTACGAGCTGCAGTGCAATCTGGATTCTACCATGGTTTCGGAAAGCGAGGAAACCGTGTCGAATTTGAGGAATTGTTGATGCAGCTGCATCTACGATACTGTCTGTTATCTCCACCACTGCCACATTGATGGGCTCCTGGCTGACAGAGTGGTAATCGAGCTCAGAGAGCAGCTCGAAACTACCCCAGTCAGCCCGATTGAGCCTCCACCGTGAGATGTGTGAAGGGCTGCACAGCCCCCCATGAGAGATGGTGCACACCACACGGAGGTGATCGCTTCCATATGGGTTTAATCCTCGACCTCCCATGTAAAGAGTGGAAGGATCGAGGAGGAGCAGATGGAAAGGTCAATGGCAGTGAAAGTACAGGTTGGGGAGTGAAAGTAAGTACTGACACCAGTGTTAAACAGGGAGAGAGAAGGATCCAGGAGCCACTGTTTCAGGACCCCGCCCCTCCCGTTGGTGTCAGCACTGCCCCAAAGTGGACTGTGTCCATTGAAGTCCCCCACGATAAGGAAGGGGGACGGCAGCTGCGAGATGAGATCATCAAGCTCTTCCTGGAAGACGATGCTCCCAGTTGGAAGATATACAGAGCAGACAGTCAGCGAGAACCCCATGAAGAGGTAGATGGCTACCACCTCTAAGTTGGTGGTGAGGGGTATGACCTGGAATGGAGAATGGTTGCTCATAAGGATGGTGACATCCCCACGCTGGATCATCTCCATCCTGCTCCCGGCGAACTAGTGAAAAGTGCCGAATCGTGGGATCTGTGACTGTCTGCAAGTATGTCTCCTACAGGTACACACAAATGGGCTGGTGTGCCTGAAGGAGGGCCTTGATGTCGTCAAGATTCCTCTGGAATCAACGACAATTCCATTGTAGGAGTGTGGCCATCTCAGGACTTAGAAGAGTGGGCGGACGACGAATTCCTATTCAGCTTAACCGCCACAGAGGACGGTTTAGTGAAGAGGGGCAGTCGGTATCCATGTACTCGGAATCGTCCGAGGGACATGGATCAGTGACCGCCCTTTGCAGAGGAGTGATTACTTTCTTTTTGGGTCCTGGTGGGGGCCCCTTATGTTTGGAAAGTCTTGCTGTCTGAGGACAGGGAGTAGGAGGTCTTCCGATGGAGGTGGAAGGCTGAGTTGCAGGAATGGAAACTGGGGTTGGTGTCGAAGTCGACACCAACCTCGGTTTTGCTTGCGTGAGGAGGTACTTCGTTGCTGGTGAGAAAGACTCAGTTGGTGGTACACTGATATCAGTCTGCACCACCATCGAAGTCATTGGAACGATGGGCTTTCCAATGACTGCACTGGCATAGGAAACCTTGCCAGGTGGGGTGGGCGGTGCAGCTAGCTTTCTCGCTTCAGCAAAAGAGATGTTGTTTACTACTTTCAAACGTTGCACCTCCTTTTCTTCCTTCCACTTCGGACAGTCGCGGGAGTATGCCGGATGTTCACCACTACAGTTGACATAGCTTGCCTTTTCTGCTGTGCAGTCAGGATCGAGATCATCCTTACTGCCACAGTGATCACAGGTGGGCATGACCGTGTATATCTGACACTGAAAACAGCGCAGAGGGTTCAGTATACACGGCCATACCTCACAATGCAAGTAACCTGCCTTGATGGAAGAAGTCAGGCGTGTCATGTTAAATGTCACAATCAGCAACCGGGTGGGTGCTGATTTCCCATCACGGTGTGTCGAAACCCGATGGACCGCCGTTACTCCTTGAGGTGTGAGCTCTGAGAGGATTTCCTCCTCAGTGACTCTGAGGAGGTATTTGACAAAGTAATACTTTGAGAATGTCATTGACAAAGATTGGAAATGAAGCTTCAGTTGGATTTTGAAAGATACAATAAATGGCAGATTTGCAGTCTGTAAAAATAACAATTTTAGAGTTATATAATTTTAGAGACCATTTAATCGCTTCAATTAAAGCATATAATTCTGAAATGAGGAAGGAGTCAAATCTAAATTGAGATTTGTAGTTAAGTTCAGGACATAAAACTACTCCAGAAAAAGTTTTATCATCACGGCTAGAAGACCCATCTGTATATACAGGGTGTCTCAAAAATATAGGTACAAACTTTTAGGGTAGGTAGATAACATCTAAAGGAATGAGAATTGCATAGGAACCCATAACCGGAAACGTTACCGTAAGTCAATAGGCGGCACTGTTCATCAGTGCGCTAGAAGGGAAATTTCGGATTTCCTCATTCGAGCGGTAGTCGGCTGGCGAAGAGCATGCAAAGATATTCGAACAGGGAGCTGGCAGACATGCACTTAGTGTATAGAATAACTGAGGGCAACGGACGAGCCACTCAACGAATGTATCAAGAATGTTTCCCACACAGACATGTACCGGGCCACCGTTTGTTTGCGCGTGCGCATCAAAATTTGTGCGATTATGGGTCATTAAGAGCTGTAACATTTATGAAATGTATCATCTAGTACGCCATTTGTAATAATTAAGTCCAATAAATGTTTTCCCAGTAATCACTGTCTTGTGTCCTTTCAGATCTTGTACCTCTGCTACCATTTTCCCATGACGTTTCCGGTTATGGGTTCCTAAGAAATTCTCATTCCTTTAGATGTTATCTACCTCCCCTAAAAGTTTGTACCTATATTTTTGAGACACCATGTATATGAACAAAGTTATAAAAAATTTTCTTCTATATGAGATAACGATAAAATTTTGAGAGCTACTGTGTCTTGGTTACTTTTTATTGAAATGCCTGGGATATTATCAATTAGAGTTGGGAATGTTGAGATCCATGGAGCCATTGAAATGAAGAGGTCTCCACTGGTTTGGAGATTGATAATTCTAGTAAGATGATTAAAATCTGGTGAAAGTTGAATAAAGTTATCAGCAAATTTATTTTTAATTTTTCTAATTATAGGATTGTATGATTTTTTAGAACAATTCTGAAGAGTAGATTAGAAAAAAGAAAAAAAAAAATTTTAGGTGTAAAGGAGGGGATGCTAGTTTCAGCATAAAAGTAATCAACAAAGGCAAAATCTAAGAATTTTAGTTTGAATATGTTCTAATTGATCTATCTTATATTTTGCAATATTTGCCCATGATTCTATACCACATGTAAATTTAGATAATATTAAGTTATTGTATAATAAGAGTAAATGTTTGTTTGTACTTCCCCATTTAGACTTGCCAAAGTATTTTAAACAATTAAATGATTTGTTTGTTGAAGTGATTGCATTATTAATTTGAATAGACCAGTTGAATTTAGAACCCAAGTAAATTCCTAAAAAGTTTAAGTTGTTTACAATTTTTAATTCTTCTTTATTAATGTATAGTTTAAATGAAGTAGGAAAAATCCTAGTTTTAAAAAATAGGGTAATATAAGTTTTGGATTCTGCTATGGTAAGATTCCAATTTAGACAATATTTAACAAGCAAATCGAATTGTTTTTGAAGTCGAAAATGAATATAATGGAGTTATCATGAGAACACCACAGTCTGATATCTGCATATAAACCAAAGCTAGTTTCTTTTGAAAAATTTTTTGCTATGTCATTAATATATACATTAAATAGGAGGGGAGATCAAATGTCGCCTTGAACAATATCGTTTTTTAAAATGATATACATTTGAGAATTGATTGTTAATTTTGACCTGAAAAGTTTTTTTTAGAATTGATTGTTAATTTTGACCTGAAAAGTTTTTTTTAGAATTGATTGATAAAGAAATTTATAAAGATTCCCATTTATACCTAGTTGTCTAATTTTGAAAAGGAGACGAAAGCTCCCTTTAGATCAATTATTACTGCTCCTAAAAATTTTTTTTGAATGAAAACGTTATTAATACTGAAATTAAATTTAATCGGAGATCCTTTGTGGATCCTCCGTATCTAAATCCAAATAAGTTTTGATGTAATAAGTTGTTATTTTCAAGAAACCAATTTAATCTAAAGTTGATATGACGTTCAAAAAGTTTTAAACCATTAGAATTTAAACCGATGGGTCTGTATGATGAAATTTCTTCATTAGATAATTTTATTACTTTTTTTTTATAAAGACCATATAATTGTTAAACCATGTAGAAGGATAACTATTGGTTTATATATTATTATATTTTTTATATATATAATTATATATTATTATTATACTGTAAATATATTTAAAATACGATAAAGCCATTTATTAGGGAGATTTTTAAACAATTTATTTTTAATACTATCTGGGCCAGGAGTACAGTCTTTTTTTAGATAAGTGTGAAAAATTGTCATGAAAGAATTTATTATATAATCTTTTATTTTTTTCAGTATTATGTAAAAAGTTTAAAGCAGGTATTTCAGCTGTTTCTGAAGAATTAGAGTTTGAGGTTAAGAGCCAAATTTGGATTTTGTGGGAAAATTTTATTATTTAATGATTTATATAATTTCTATAAGTTTTTAGTGGTAGTAGAGGAAGAAATGTTACTTAGTAGAACTTTCCAGTTAAGTTTTTGGATATTTTCATTTTTTTTTTAAATTGCTGTAGAAAAACTTTGAAAGTTTTGAAAATCTCTAAAAGAGCCAGTTCTATTGGCGGTTCTTTCTGCTTTTCTTCAAATAGAAATAAGCTTGTTAATAAAGATGGTATGTATATTATTTTTTGGCAGTCTTTTTGCGGTTTCTTTACTAGATTTTTTGTTGAGATTTTAAAATATCTATTAATTCTGGATATGAAGTATTGTTAATATTAACATCAGTATTTGAAAGATTTAAAAAAAAAATTGTGACCATTCAGTTAGACTTAAAATTGTTTTTTATTTTTTTTTGCTTAATATAAATGAATATTGGGAAATGATTACTATTATAATTTTCCCAATGGTTGGGTTGGGTTGTTTTACCTCTGAACGGCACTTTTTTGCACACCATGGGCTAAATGGCCAGGTCACATGGACCCCGAAAGCTCAGAGAAGGTTGGGGGAGGGGACCCACTGGAACAGCTGTTGGGAGACAGATGGTAGCCCCCCGTCAAGGCCATCCAGCGTGTTCTTTAACGTGCACAGGGTATGTCTCTCCCGCACACGGGCCACGGCTTAACGTCCCATCCGATGGACGGCGGCCTTTCCAAGCCCATCGGTGTCCCCTACTGACCGTGGGCAGGGCGGGGAATTTTGGGAGATAAATCTCAACGCTGACCCAGCTGGGACTCGAACCTGGGAACTACAGATTACGAGCCTGGCACGCTACCGACTGAGCCACCCCCGCCCTATTTTCCCAATGAATAGACCAAGAAAGCTGAGAGGCAATTAGTTTAGAAGCTATTGAAAGATCAATTACTGAAAAGGATTCGGATTATTGATACATATTCTATAATTTCCATTTAAAATTATTAACTCCTTTAGTGATTAGAGCGCTTGCCTACTGGTCTAAGGGACCTGGGTTCGAGTCCCGGGTAAGGCATGGATGTTAGTGTTGTTTTCTGCTGAGGGCTTGCCATCCTCTCAGATCTTCTACTATGGCATATAAACTGACAGGCTCCTATCAGACCTCTGTGGCAAGCAGCTGCTTGAGGGGGTATTTATTTTTATTTTTTTTTTTTGAAGTCAATGCACAGACCGTGCAACGCTCACCTCATCGTCCCGGCTTCGGGAACCGCCAACCTACGAGAGTCCCACTTCTAATGGCATAACACTGGCTCAACGCCTTGCCTGGGCTAAAGAACATCGAAACTGGACCATCGAAAATTGGCAAAAGACAGCCTGGAGTGATGAATCCCGATCCCCATTCTGTATGTCAGGTCGTAACAGTACAAGCTGGTGTGGCTCAGTGATGGCCTGGGATGTCTTCAGTTGGTTGTCTGTGGGACCTTTGGTATCTGTACTGACGACTCTCAATGCATTCCGGAACTTGGACCTCATGGCTCACCATTTACATCCATTTACGACCATCATGCATCCCAATGGAGACTGCCTCTACCAGCAAGACAACTGTTCATCTCACAGGTTGGCTACTGCATGGCTGTAGGAGCATTCTGCTGACTTTGAAGTAATGAATTGGCCACCTAGAAGCCCAGATTTAAATCCCACTGAAAGTCTTTGGGATACCGTTGAGAAGAGTATTAGGGCCCATGTCACATCAGCGCCGAATTGCACAGACCGTGCAAACCGTGCAATGCAAACCTTTGAGAGAATTGTGGACAGCTCTGGAGGATTCATAAGTCGCCATACCTGTGGAACATTTATGCAAGCTTGTGGCGTCCTTGCCTCGTCGTGTGGCGGATGTTTTCAGGGGTCAGAGGGGGTCCAACACGTTACTAGGTTGCTATCCCTAATTCAATGGCACTTCAGTGTATAAATAAATACCCTGTAAAGCAGATGCTTGCCACAGAAGTCTGACAGGCGCCTGTCAGTTGATATGCGATAGTAGAAGGTCTGTGAGGATAGCAGGCCCTCAGGAGAAAAACAACACAAACATCCATGCCTTACCCGAGACTCGAACCCAGGTCCCTTTAGATTAGTAGCCGAGCGCTCTAACCACTCTGCCACGGGACGGGTTTCATTTCAGATTAAAGAAAAATCCATTCGTAAAAGAAAGATCAGGAGTTTGGGATGAAGACTTCAGATGACGATATCTGCGATAGAAAATTTACTTCTTTCCGAGGGAAGTGAATCTGCCGATCTCTTCAGTGAAGGTTCACGGCCACCGAAATAATAGCGCTATGTCACCATGGCAACGGACCACGTGACGAGAATCGCAATCCTTCCAGCTATTTAAAGCGATGGGTTTTACGCACAGAAATATGACCTTGAATAGGTCGAATCGTTTCGAATGGATGCTGAAGAGAATCGGAGCGAAAAGAAGATCAGCATTTCACCAGCGGGAGAAAAGAGCGAGCAGATGTTTTTTTAAAAAAGGAGAGCGAGGAAGCGGCAACAATAGCCCACGCCCGTTCACTTACCTCCCTCGACGTGAACTCGGCCTCTCCACGGGCCCGTTTCGACCCAGAAATCAATGAAGGTCAGCCGACGAGAGATTCGGCGTTCGGTTCTCGATGCAGACGTTTCCCTTTCGAGCAGAAGAGATTCTCGACTTCAGCAGACGAGCATCAACATTCGGGCAATCGATGACAGGCCACGTGCTGCAGTCGACCGAAGGCACAACAACAATGGAGCCGAAACTTGCAACACTGCACGAACACGTGAGTCACGGCACTGGCTGTGTTGTCTGTTAATGTGATGATGCCGATGAAGGAGACGCTCATTGGCCGCGGCCGCAGCTCCCGGTGATCACATGACCACGAGAGCCTCCCCTCCCTCCCTCTCGCCACCACTGTTCGGATCCGAGAAGAGGGGCCGTCCACAAATCGACGCTCGATCGCCTTCCGGAAACTTCTGCCTCGCTCCGCCAATGTTGCTCCGTACACTTCGCCACTGACTTACTGTCAAGAAGTAGGTCAAGCATGGTGGCAAATCAAAGACGAATTGCGTGCGCATTCATTACAAGTTACTTCTCAATAATGAAGCGATTTATACGCAACAACTGGATGCTCGATGTTACCTCCCTCCACGTTATAATGTTTTCGTTTCGACGTAAGTGTTTTCTATTTTCGATCAGTGGCGGTCATAAGGGGGTGGGGGGAGGGGCACGGGGGTCATGCCCCCTCCAAGAGACTCGCAATGTTTTATTTTTTCATTCCAACAGCCAACCAATTTCTTTTTCAGGATGGCAACCCCAAATGGCAAGATGCTGAAAAGGATCACGATTACTAAATAATTCATTAGTAGAGTTAAAAGTTTAAGCCCTCCCGCCCTAAATGACCCCCTCCACGATTGAGACTTATGACCGCCCCTGTTTTCGATCGAAGTGAAAAAAAAGAAGGTATTAACTCTTTTCCCGCGTGCCATTCTGATCTTTCGTCATTAGTGCAATTCAGAAGCAAGAATGGGCTCGATTCAAAGATTCGAATCGTTAACTCCTTAGGCAGGGCGAAGGGATTTTCATCAAAATGAAAGGGCTCAAATTAGCATATTCCGTCGTTGGATTGAGGTCGAGATGAGAAAGAAATTCCCGAGTGAAAGGGTTCGCAGACGACATTCCCTTCTCGGCTGCAAACAAATCAGTTGACGAGAGACACGGAAAAGTCAATCGCAGAGAAAAAGAAATTGCAGAAATAGATTTAAACAGATAAGAAAACAGAAACTTTCTGAATGGAGCGCACTTGATGAAGGGTAAGGATTGCTTACTTTATAGTGGGGGAGGGATTTTCATTGACGTTTTATGTAGCCATTGAAGCAGGCAAGCTTCTGTCAGCCAGTGTGTGGGTTGGGTTAGATTGTTTTACCTCTGAGTGGCGCTTTTTTGCACACCGTGGGCTAAATGGCCAGGTCACATGGACCCCGAAGACTCAGAGAAAGTTGGGGGAGCCAACCAATTTCTTTGGCCAATTTCTTTGGACACTGGAACAGCTGTTCGGAGATGGATGGTAGCCTCCCGTCAAGGCCATCCAGGTGTTCTTTAACGTGTACAGGGTATGGCTCTCCTGCACACGGGGCCACGGCTTAACGTCCCATACGACGGACGGCGGCCTTTACAAGCCCATCGGTGTCCCCTACTGACCGTGGGCAGGGCGGGGAGTTTTACGGAGATAAATCTCAACGCTGACCCAACTGGGACTCGAACCTGAGAGCTGCAGATTACGAGTCTGACGCGCTACCGACTTACCTCAGAAGCATTGTAATGGTCAGCAGTAATCATTGCTTCAGAAGTCATTAAAATAAGCTGCATGTTTTCCATTTTAGAGCATTTCAAGCGTCATCGTTTCTAAAAGCAACTTGAGGTACGATTGCCTTTTAAAAATGGTGGAAGCGTAGACAAGAAGGGCTTGGTGAAAGAATCGGGTGCAAAGTGTGTGCGTTTGCTTTTAAGATTTCCCATTTAAGATTTTTTTGCCATTTAAGATTCGAACTTTGTTATCAGAAAAAACAAATTATCAGCAATATTTTTTAATATGGAATCTTATGGTAAAATAGATAATAAAGCAACTTTTTCTCTTACTATGACAGGGAACAGTATTTTTCTCTGCAGTAGTTCTCAAAACGTATTCCCCCCCCCCCCCCCCCCCTAAAAGCATTTTAGTTTTCGGGAGTTCTGAGGTCCCTGTAAGCGAGGGGCCCGGCGCAGGGGCAGCGATTGCACGCGCACTCATCAAGCGAGTTCTGAGTATAGCATCCGGTTGCAAGGCACGATTGCCAAAGTGTGAAATCTGTCTTTCAGAATTTGACCTTCGATACAGGTATGATGTGATGGTTAAGGCCAGACACATTCAATCCTAACTTTTGCCGTATGGACATAATTGCTTAAAAGACTATGTTGTCATATTCTGCCTGGATAACGCATCTGGGCTTGCCAAAGTCAAACTCAGTGAAGGGAAACTAAAGCAAAAAAATATTCTTAAATTGAAGCAGGAAAAAAATTCTCTACTTGAAAGCAGAAAAGTCCCTTTCTAATGAATAATGAATTGGGAATAAACTATACCTTTAAGGAATCAAGAAACTATATTAAATATATATATACATTTTTAATCAGCAAATTGGATTTGGCAAAATTGTTAATTAATGCACCTCAAAATGTTTGGTCAAAAAAGTTAAAAGAAATGAACCAGATTCAGTACAGGGTCATTAAAATGTTTGGTCAAAAAAGTTAAAAGAAATGAACCAGATTCAGTACAGGGTCATTAAAAAGAACACCCATATTTTAAAGTATTGTATTTTATTAAGTAATTAAGTAACAAAAGTGATTGTGTGTACATAATGTCAAGAAACTCGAAGTTTCTTTTTGTGTTCAACAGACTTCAATGCAGGCCCCATTGGTGGCATGATATGCAACTTCCATCCATACTGGGGCGGGGGGGGGGGAAGCTCAGTCGGTAGCGCGCCAAGCTCGTAATCTGCAGCTCTCAGGTTCGAATCCCAGTTGGGTCAGCGTTGAGATTTATCTCCGCAAAACTCCCCGCCCTGCCCACGGTCAGTAGGGGACACCGATGGGCTTGAAAAGCCGCCGTCCGTCGGATAGGTCGTTAAGCCGTGGCCCCGTGTGCGGGAGCCATACCCTGCGCACGTTAAAGAACACGCTGGATGGCCTTGACGGGAGGCTACCATCTGTCTCCCAATAGTTGTTCCAGTGGGTCCCTTCCC
The DNA here is from genome assembly GCA_038380435.1 of Ryuthela nishihirai. Lineage (NCBI taxonomy): Eukaryota > Metazoa > Arthropoda > Arachnida > Araneae > Heptathelidae > Ryuthela > Ryuthela nishihirai. Next base: position 3,266,846 of record JAWZYU010000025.1, read on the forward strand.
CCAACCTTCTCTGAGCCTTCAGGGTCCTTGTGACTGGCCATTTAGCCCATGGTGTGCAAAAAAGTGCCACTCAGAGGTAAAACAATCCAATTCATTCCTTTAAATGTTGTAAATTCTGACTATTTTTTGGAATAAATGATATTTTTAATGTATTCCACCCACCCAAAGAAAAAAGTGTCCAATGGCGTCAAATTAGATTTCTTGGGGTCACTGAATTAGTCCACCTCTACCAATCCAAAAATTTGGAAATTTGGCAATGGAGACATCACATTTGATACCAAATTTTGAGAGTTTCTTAATATTTTAGAGACGCATTTGTTATTTAATTATTCAATAAAATATAGCACTTCAAAATATGGGAATTTTTCATACTGACCCTGTATATTGAGGACCTGTTTTATGAGACACGATTAATTCCTTTACAATGAACCTTGACTATGCGAAGTCTACATAAAAATTCGATAAAACGAAAGAATAATTAGCGGATCAGTGACCATTTTTTATGGTCACCGATCCGCTAAACTTGCGGTCACGAATCCGCAAAGAAACTTGATTAAATATAATCTGAAAGACATAAGTGAACATATTAAACTCTTCGCAGAACCATTTACAGATGTAAATCTAAAAATTTCACTATCACGACTTTTAGATGGAAATCCCCCCCCCCCTCTCCTGTTTTCCCTCTCTCCCAGGAATACTCCTCCCTTCCTTCAATCTTGTTGGGTTGGGTTTGCGCGTGCTGCAGGTGATGACGAAATGTTTGCTCAGCTTACAGTGTGACGCTTGTTGCAGCAGCATTGAGGGGGGGGGGGAGAGAAGAAGGAAGGGAATAACTCGTCTGCTTCCGCTTGTCTCTGTCGCTTGCTCTTTCTGAACTGATCGCTCGTTCTGGCGGTTACAAAGGTAGATTTAACCGTTACTACAAAACTATTGGAAATTATACGTAAACTCTATTTTTGAATGTTAATAAATATTTAATCTATTTTTATCCATTACCTGAAACGAGATAAATAGATTATTAAAAAATATTTAAACATGTTTGAAATGCTGCAAGAGACCAAGAATGAGATCGCCAAACGATGTCAGGCAGAAAAACACAAAGCTAAGGCTGATAAAATGCAGCACTACAAAAGGAACAGATTATTTGCATCATCATCATCATCCTCAAGCAGCCATGGACTACGGAGGTCCAACCAGACCGTGCAATTTAGTTCTCCAAGCAAGTCTATCCTGAGCTACATCTACTGCATCTGGCCACTGCATACCAATTCTAACAAGGTCCTGTTTGACATTGTCTGCCCACCGCATCCTAGGTCTCCCCTTCTTTCTGAGGCCTTTGTTCACACTGTTCATAACCCTATTCGCTAATCTATAATTATTCATATGGGCAACATGGCCAAACCAACAGAATCTCTCTCTGCACAATATGCTGCTTAAAGGAGGTTGCAAACTCCTTTGCATAACCTCATCATTAGTTACAAAGTTGAACCACCTAATGCCCAAGATACTGCGTAAGCATCTGGAATCAAAAGCATCTAGTTTCTTGTTATCTTGTTTACAAAGTGTGTAAGTTTCACTACCATAACTAACCCTAGAAAGAACCAAACTATTATACAGTCTAATTTTAGTCTTTAGGTGTATACGCCTATTTCTCCACACTCTCCATAGGTTCTTAAAAGTCCCAGCAGCAATCCCTATTCGTCTGTTAATCTCATGCCGCACATGTGTCTGTTACATAGCTCCCAAGATAATTAAACTGTGACACCTGCTCAAGACTGCAACCATTCAGATTAACTGACTCACAGCCTGCCTGACCAATTTTCATCACTTTAGTTTTCTCCCTGTTTATAACCAAACCTACTCTCTACTACCAGTCTCATCAACAGCTCGAATGAAAGAGTTCATCTCATCAACATCATTTGCCCAAAGGGCTAAATCATCAGCATAATCGAAATCACACGTTTTCGTATCTCCAGTCCATTTAAGGCCAAAATCTTTCCCTTGAAGTGAATTTCGCATAACATAATCAATAACCAAGCTAAAGAGAAATGGAGACAAAATGCACCCTTGTCGAACACCAGACGTAATGCTAAACCAATTGCTACAAGCCTTACCAACTCTCACACACGACTCAGTGTTATTATAGAGAGCTTTCATTATGTTAACTAACTTGTCAGGTTACCATATGATTTCACAATCAACCACAAATTATGACGATCAACAGAGTCGAAAACCTTTTTTGAAATCAACAAAGCTAGCAACCAAAGGTTTCTGAAACTCTAAACATTTCTCAAGAATCTGCCTAAGTGAAAATATCTGATCCACACATCCCCTACCACTTCTGAATCCACATTGGTCATCACGCAATTGATTGTCAACCAGATTCTTAATTCTATTAAGCAAAATCATGCAAAGAACTTTACCTGGAACAGAGAGTAGGCAGATATCCCTATAGTTATCACAAGAACAGCGATCATGTCTTTTAAGAATAGGGATAATAATAGCTCTGGTAAAATCTTTAGGAACTATGCCGTTATCATAAAAGATATTCAGAATTTCAGTCATACACGTGGTAACCGAAACATTCCCAGCTCTAAGCATTTCCGTAGTAATTTCATCTACACCTGGGGATTTATGAAGTTTAAGTTTAGAAACAGCAAAAATAACTTCAGATTGTGTTATAGGGTCAACATTGAAGCCACTAATGCATCTATCATTGTTGCAAACAAGGGAGTAGAACTAACCACATTGTTTAGAATATCACTGAAATGCTCAGCCCACCTAGCCATGACAGAATCCTCACCTTCTATAACCTTACCTTGTTTATCCTTCAATCCCTGTATACCTGTCCGTTTTCTACCACACAAAACATTAACTATCTGGTACAGCTCTCTGCTGTTGTGCTGTCTAACTGCTTCCTCGGCTTTGTCAGCCAAACCATGAAGCCAAAGATTCTTATCAGCACCTAACTGATCTTTTACACGTTTATTAAGTTCTCTGTAATCCTTTCTATTAGGAGTAGTAGGGTATTGATTAAGGACATTCCTGCAGTTCTTTCTTTCCGAAATAAGCTCAAGTGCCTTATCACTCAGATAATTCTGCCTCCTTTGCACCTTTTTTCCTAAAAGAGTACTGTTAGTGTCCAAAAAAGCCTGCTTAAAATGATCCCATTCTTCCTCAACTTCAGTATTAAGCAAACTATGACTGTCATAATGACTAAGTAACCTATCATGGTAAGCTTTGGCTATAACTGGATCTTTCAGAGCTTCAGTATTAAAAGTAAATTTTTTAACCCTAGCACAACACTTTTTAAGTTTAAGTTGCAACACACTTTTAACAAGGCAATGGTCAGATCCAATTTCAGCCCCCCTATATGCCCTGGTATTTCTAACAGAACTAGCCCATTTGCTGCTAATTAATATGTAATCAATCATATTCTTATGCAGCCCATCAGGTGAAACCCATGTGTATTTATGTATGTCGCGGTGTTTGTAATATGTGTTAGTTATTCTGAAACCATTGAGTTTACTTACCTGTAGGAGACGTTGCCCATTGCCATTGCAGGTACCAATACCAAAAGGGCCTATTACTCCTGCCCAAAGGTCAGAGTCAGTACCAACTTTGGCATTGAAGTCACCAAGAACAAGGGTAATATCTCCTTTCTTGAAAGAATTCAAAATATCCTGAAGTTATCCGTAAAACCTATCCTTCTCATCCTCATCGGCATCCTCAGTGGGGGCATAACAGCAGATAACATTCCAGTCTTTAACGCTTGTCTGAAATTTTGCTGTAAGAAACCTTTCATTAATGCACTCGTATCCTAGAAGAGCATCACTAGCATGTCTGCTGAGAAGCAGACCCACGCTTTAGTGATGCTTATTGTCGTCCCTCCCTGAAACGAGAAATTTAAGATTATTTTTAAGAATCTGACCTTTATCTGTCCATCTGGTCTCTTGCAAGCCGAGAATATCTAAATTATAATGGTGGAATTCTTGTGTGAGGACATCAAGAGAAAAAGCTCTGTGCAGAGTCCTCACATTCCAACTACCTATGTAGAGAAAATGGTTAGTGGGATGTTTGAAGAAACTCTGTTTATTGAGAGAGGGAATGCCGACAATATCAAGCAGCCCCCTAATCGCAGACATGGGGCAAAGACCCGTTCCCCCACCACTAAAGGCTGAAGCCATCTACACTGGAAGACTTCCTCCAATGTAGAATTTGACGATGCCAATAGAAGCAAAGAGTTAGGTGCCTGGTGCTGACCATATATACCAACCTGAACGGAATTATGGCTTTGAGCTTGATTATGGATCCTGATTTTGCTGTACTGGTGGGCTTCTCTGGAGGGAAAATCTTCCGCTGTGCTTTCTGTTTGTTTGTGGGTTGACAACCCCAAGTGAATAAATTCGCAGGATATGTTTATCAGCTGGTGGATAATCCTGAGCAAAGGTCATCGCATTAGTAGGCCACACTAATCTGGCAGCCCTCCCCTTCTGTTCACTTCCACAAGAGAGTATCTCTTTTGAAAGGTACTAAAGGTCTGCACCACGAGAAGGCTTGGTTGGACATTAGGTGCTAGGCCTGGCCGGTTCTATGCACCATCACAGGGATTGGTGCATAGCTCTCCTTCCAGTGACTACCTAGCTACCATTTACAGACCAGTATTATTACAGACCATATTATTTGCAGCAATGCTTTACATAAAGCACACTTTGACACACCCAAAAACTTCGTATATTTAAGGCATTCGCTGCTAGGAATATTTTTTAAATATACAAAGTTTTTAAAATTGTCAAATATACCTCATTCGCAGAAAGGCCTGTAAAAGGATTTCAATGCTTTTTAAAGGAAATGCAAAAAGATTCCATTTCCAAAAAATGTTAACTTTACGATAGAACTCGAAGAATCTTATTCAATGATCCCAAGCAATGGTTAGTACATCTAGGATTTTTTTTTATTTTTAGGGGGGGGGGGGGGGGCACGACTATGCAGCACGAGTAGATATGGACCAGCTCACCATTTTTATCACGCACTCAAAACCCATTTTCATCGCACATTCTGCCAATATATTGAACAGTCACATTATATAATATTAAACAATAATATTAATATTAATTTACCACCGAAGGGTATTTTTCTGCACAGTCACAAGGTTTATTGGCAACTGAGGCCATAATGGCCAAGTCACAAGGTTGGTTGGTTTGGGGTTTATTCGCAACTGAGGCCATAATGGCCAAGTCACAAGGTTGGTTTGTTTGGGGTTTATTGTCAACTGAGGCCTTAATGGCCAAGTCACAAGGTTGGTTTGTTTGGGGTTTATTGACAACTGAGGCCTTAATGGCCAAGTCACAAGGTTGGTTTGTTTGGGGTTTATTGACAACTGAGGCCATAATGTCAAAGTCACAAGATTGGTTTGTTTGGGGTTTATTGGCAACTGAGGCCTTAATGGCCAAGTCAAAAGGTTGGTTTGTTTGAGGTTTATTCACAACTGAGGCCATAATGGCCAAGTCACAAGGTTGGTTTGTTTGGGGTTTATTGACAACTGAGGCCTTAATGGCCAAGTCACAAGGTTGGTTTGTTTGGGGTTTATTGACAACTGAGGCCATAATGGCCAAGTCACAAGGTTGGTTTGTTTGGGGTTTATTGACAACGGAGGCCATAATGGCCAAGTCACAAAGTTGGTTTGTTTGGGGTTTATTGACAACTGAGGCCTTAATGGCCAAGTCACAAGGTTGGTTTGTTTGGGGTTTATTGACAACTGAGGCCATGATATCCAAGTCACAACGTTTCTTTGTTTGGGGTTTATTGACAACTGAGGCCATAATGGCCAAGTCACAAGGTTGGTTTGTTTGGGGTTTATTGGCAACTGAGGCCTTAATGGCCAAGTCACAAGGTTGATTTGTTTTGGGGTTTATTGACAACTGAGGCCATAATGGCCAAGTCACAAGGTTGGTTTTTTGGGGGTTTATTGGCAACTGAGGCCTTAATGGCCAAGTCACAAGGTTGGTTTGTTTGGTGTTTATTGGCAACTGAGGCCTTAATGGCCAAGTCACAACGTTGGTTTGTGTGGGGTTTATTGACAACTGAGGCCATAATGGCCAAGTCACAAGGTTGATTTGTTTGGTGTTTATTGGCAACTGAGGCCTTAATAGCCAAGTCACAAGGTTGGTTTGTTTGGGGTTTATTGACAACTGAGGCCATAATGGCCAAGTCACAAGGTTGGTTTCTTTGAGGTTTATTGATAACTGAGGCCATAATCGCCAAGTCACAAGGTTGGTTTGTTTGGAGTTTATTGACAACTGAGGCCATACTGGCCAAGTCACAAGGTTGGTTTGTTTCGGGTATATTGGCAACTGAGGCCTTAATGGCCAAGTCAAAAGGTTGGTTTGTTTGAGGTTTATTGTCAACTGAGGCCATAATGGCCAAGTCACAAGGTTGGTTTGTTTGGGGTTTATTGGCAACTGAGGCCTTAATGGCCAAGTCACAAAGTTGGTTTGTTTGGGGTTTATTGACAACTGAGGCCATAATGGCGAAGTCACAAGGTTGGTTTGTTTGGGGTTTATTTACAACTGAGGCCATAATGGCCCAGTCACAAGGTTGGTTTGTTTGGGGTTTATTGACAACTGAGGCCATAATGGCGAAGTCACAAGGTTGGTTTGTTTGGGGTTTATTTACAACTGAGGCCATAATGGCCCAGTCACAAGGTTGGTTTGTTTGGGGTTTATTGGCAACTGAGGCCTTAATGGCCAAGTCACAAGGTTGGTTTTCTTTGGGGTTTATTGACAACTGAGGCCATAATGGCGAAGTCACAAGGTTGGTTTGTTTGGGGTTTATTGGCAACTGAGGCCTTAATGGCCAAGTCACAAGATTGGTTTGTTTTGGGGTTTATTGACAACTGAGGCCATACTGGCCAAGTCACAAGGTTGGTTTATTTGGGGTTTATTGGCAACTGAGGCCTTAATGGCCAAGTCACAAGGTTGGTTTGTGTGGGGTTTATTGACAACTGAGGCCATAATGGCCAAGTCACAAGGTTGGTTTGTTTGGTGTTTATTGGGAACTGAGGCCTTAATGGCCAAGTCACAAGGTTGGTTTGTTTGGGGTTTATGACAACTGAGGCCATTATGGCCAAGTCACAAGGTTGGTTTGTTTGGGATTTATTGGCAACTGAGGCCTTAATGGCCAAGTCACAAGGTTGGTTTATTTGTGGTTTATTGACAACTGAGGCCATTATGGCCAAGTCACAAGGTTGGTTTGTTTGGGGTTTATTGGCAAATGCGGCTTTAATGGCCAAGTCACAAGGTTGGTTTGTTTTGGGTTTATTGACTACTGAGGCCATAATATCAAAGTCACAAGGTTTGTTTGTTTGGGGTTTATTGACAACTGAGGTCATAATGGCCAAGTCACAAGGTTGGTTTGTTTGGGGTTTATTGACAACTGAGGCCTTAATGGCCAAGTCACAAGGTTGGTTTGTTTGGGGTTTATTGACAACTGAGGCCATAATATCAAAGTCACAAGGCTTGTTTGTTTGGGGTTTATTGGCAACTGAGGCCTTAATGGCCAAGTCACAAGTTTGGTTTGTTTGAGGTTTATTGACAACTGAGGCCATAATGGCCAGGTCATAAGGTTGGTTTGTTTGGGGTTTATTGGCAAATGAGGCCTTAATGGCCAAGTCACAAGGTTGGTTTGTTTGGGGTTTATTGGCAACTGAGGCCATAATGGCCAAGTCACAAGGTTGGTTTGTTTGGGGTTTATTGGAATCTGAGACCTTAATGGCCAAGTCACAAGGTTGGTTTGTTTGGGGTTTACTGAAAACTGAGGCCATAATGGCCAAGTCACAAGGTTGGTTTGTTTGGGGTTTATTGGCAACTGAGGCCTTAATGGCCAAGTCACAAGGTTGGTTTGTTTGGGGTTTATTAGCAACTGAGGCCTTAATGGCGAAGTCACAAGGTTGGTTTGTTTGGGGTTTATTGACAACTGAGGCCATAATGGCCAAGTCACAAGGTTGGTTTGTTTGGGGTTTATTGGCAACTGAGGCCATAATGGCCAAGTCACAAGTTTGGTTTGTTTGGGGTTTATTGGCAACTGAAGCCATAATGGCCAAGTCACAAGGTTGGTTTGTTTGAGGTTTATTGACAACTGAGGCCATAATGGCGAAGTCACAAGGTTGGTTTGTTTGGGGTTTATTGGCAACTGAGGCCTTAATGGCCAAGTCACAAATTTGGTTTGTTTGGGGTTTATTGACAACTGAGGCCATAATGGCCAAGTCACAAGGTTGGTTTATTTGGGGTTTATTTACAACTGAGGCCATAATGGCCCAGTCACAAGGTTGGTTTGTTTGGGGTTTATTGGCAACTGAGGCCTTAATGGCCAAGTCACAAGGTTGGTTTTCTTTGGGGTTTATTGACAACTGAGGCCATAATGGCGAAGTCACAAGTTTGGTTTGTTTGGGGTTTATTGGCAACTGAGGCCTTAATGGCCAAGTCACAAGTTTGGTTTGTTTTGGGGTTTATTGACAACTGAGGCCATACTGGCCAAGTCACAAGGTTGGTTTATTTGGGGTTTATTGGCAACTGAGGCCTTAATGGCCAAGTCACAAGGTTGGTTTGTGTGGGGTTTATTGACAACTGAGGCCATAATGGCCAAGTCACAAGGTTGGTTTGTTTGGTGTTTATTGGGAATTGAGGCCTTAATGGCCAAGTCACAAGGTTGGTTTGTTTGGGATTTATTGGCAACTGAGGCCTTAATGGCCAAGTTACAAGGTTGGTTTGTTTGTGGTTTATTGACAACTGAGGCCATTATGGCCAAGTCACAAGGTTGGTTTGTTTGGGGTTTATTGGCAAATGAGGCCTTAATGGCCAAGTCACAAGGTTGGTTTGTTTGGGGTTTATTGACAACTGAGGCCATAATGGCCAAGTCACAAGGTTGGTTTGTTTGGGGTTTATTGGAATCTGAGACCTTAATGGCCAAGTCACAAGGTTGGTTTGTTTGGGGTTTACTGAAAACTGAGGCCATAATGGCCAAGTCACAAGGTTGGTTTGTTTGGGGTTTATTGGCAACTGAGGCCTTAATTGCCAAGTCACAAGGTTGGTTTGTTTGGGGTTTATTGGCAACTGAGGCCTTAATGGCGAAGTCACAAGGTTGGTTTGTTTGGGGTTTATTGACAACTGAGGCCATAATGGCCAAGTCACAAGGTTGGTTTGTTTGGGGTTTATTGGCAACTGAGGCCATAATGGCCAAGTCACAAGTTTGGTTTGTTTGGGGTTTATTGGCAACTGAAGCCATAATGGCCAAGTCACAAGGTTGGTTTGTTTGAGGTTTATTGACAAGTGAGGCCATAATGGCGAAGTCACAAGGTTGGTTTGTTTGGGGTTTATTGGCAACTGAGGCCTTAATGGCCAAGTCACAAATTTGGTTTGTTTGGGGGTTATTGACAACTGAGGCCATAATGGCCAAGTCACAAGGTTGGTTTATTTGGGGTTTATTTACAACTGAGGCCATAATGGCCCAGTCACAAGGTTGGTTTGTTTGGGGTTTATTGGCAACTGAGGCCTTAATGGCCAAGTCACAAGGTTGGTTTTCTTTGGGGTTTATTGACAACTGAGGCCATAATGGCGAAGTCACAAGTTTGGTTTGTTTGGGGTTTATTGGCAACTGAGGCCTTAATGGCCAAGTCACAAGTTTGGTTTGTTTTGGGGTTTATTGACAACTGAGGCCATACTGGCCAAGTCACAAGGTTGGTTTATTTGGGGTTTATTGGCAACTGAGGCCTTAATGGCCAAGTCACAAGGTTGGTTTGTGTGGGGTTTATTGATAACTGAGGCCATAATGGCCAAGTCACAAGGTTGGTTTGTTTGGTGTTTATTGGGAACTGAGGCCTTAATGGCCAAGTCACAAGGTTGGTTTGTTTGGGGTTTATGACAAATGAGGCCATTATGGCCAAGTCACAAGGTTGGTTTGTTTGGGATTTATTGGCAACTGAGGCCTTAATGGCCAAGTCACAAGGTTGGTTTGTTTGTGGTTTATTGACAACTGAGGCCATTATGGCCAAGTCACAAGGTTGGTTTGTTTGGGGTTTATTGGCAAATGAGGCCTTAATGGCCAAGTCACAAGGTTGGTTTGTTTGGGGTTTATTGACAACTGAGGCCATAATATCCAAGTCACAAGGTTTGGTTGTTTGGGGTTTATTGACAACTGAGGCCATAATGGCCAAGTCACAAGGTTGGTTTGTTTGGGGTTTATTGACAACTGAGACCTTAATGGCCAAATCACAAGGTTGGTTTGTTTGGGGTTTATTGACAACTGAGGCCATAATATCCAAGTCACAAGGCTTGTTTGTTTGGGGTTTATTGGCAACTGAGGCCTTAATGGCCAAGTCACAAGTTTGGTTTGTTTGAGGTTTATTGACAACTGAGGCCATAATGGCCAGGTCATAAGGTTGGTTTGTTTGGGGTTTATTGGCAAATGAGGCCTTAACGGCCAAGTCACAAGGTTGGTTTGTTTGGGGTTTATTGACAACTGAGGCCATAATGGCCAAGTCACAAGGTTGGTTTGTTTGGGGTTTATTGGCAACTGAGGCCTTAATGGCGAAGTCACAAGGTTGGTTTGTTTGGGGTTTATTGACAACTGAGGCCATAATGGCGAAGTCACAAGTTTGATTTGTTTGGGGTTTATTGGCAACTGAGGCCTTAATGGCCAAGTCACAAGGTTGGTTTGTTTGGGGTTTACTGAAAACTGAGGCCATAATGGCCAAGTCACAAGGTTGGTTTGTTTGGGGTTTATTGGCAACTGAGGCCTTAATGGCCAAGTCACAAGGTTGGTTTGTTTGGGGTTTATTGGCAACTGAGGCCTTAATGGCGAAGTCACAAGGTTGGTTTGTTTGGGGTTTATTGACAACTGAGGCCATAATGGCCCAAATCACAAGGTTGGTTTGTTTGGGGTTTATTGGCAACTGAGGCCATAATGGCCAAGTCACAAGTTTGGTTTGTTTGGGGTTTATTGGCAACTGAAGCCATAATGGCCAAGTCACAAGGTTGGTTTGTTTGACGTTTATTGACAACTGAGGCCATAATGGCGAAGTCACAAGGTTGGTTTGTTTGGAGTTTATTGACAACTGAGGCAATAATGGCCAAGTCACAAGGTTGGTTTGTTTTGGGTTTATTGGCAACTGAGACCTTAATGGCAAAGTCACAAGGTTGGTTTGTTTGGGGTTTATTGAAAACTGAGGCCATAATGGCCAAGTCACAAGGTTGGTTTGTTTGGGGTTTATTGGCAACTGAGGCTTTAATGGCCAAGTCACAAGGTTGGTTTGTTTGGGGTTTATTGACAACTGAGGCCATAATGGCCAAGTCACAAGGTTGGTTTGTTTGGGGTTTATTTACAACTGAGGCCATAATGGCCAAGTCACAAGGTTGGTTTGTTTGGGGTTTATTGGCAACTGAGGCCTTAATGGCCAAGTCACAAGGTTGGTTTGTTTTGGGGTTTATTGACAACTGAGGCCATAATGGCCAAGTCACAAGGTTGGTTTGTTTGGGGTTTATTGGCATCTGAGGCCTTAATGGCCAAGTCACAAGGTTGGTTTGTTTGGTGTTTATTGGCAACTGAGGCCTTAATGGCCAAGTCACAAGGTTGGTTTGTGTGGGGTTTATTGACAACTGAGGCCATAATGGCCAAGTCACAAGGTTGGTTTGTTTGGTGTTTATTGGCAACTGAGGCCTTAATGGCCAAGTCACAAGGTTGGTTTGTTTGGGGTTTACGACAACTGAGGCCATTATGGCTAAGTTACAAGGTTGGTTTGTTTGGGGTTTATGACAACTGAGGCCATTATGCCCAAGTCACAAGGTTTGTTTGTTTGGGGTTTATTGGAAACTGAGGCCTTAATGGCAAAGTCACAAGGTTGGTTTGTTTGTGGTTTATTGACAACTGAAGCCATTATGGCCAAGTCACAAGGTTGGTTTGTTTGGGGTTTATTGGCAACTGAGGCCATAATGCGCCAAACATATGGTATAGAGTAAAATTAAAGAGATCAAAATCACGGAACCCGCAACCAAAGTTAAAAGCCAAACAGTAAAAAATAATGAACTATACCAACAGATAGAAAAAAATACAAAACAATAAATATAAAGATACAAAAAAGTAAAACCAACCCAGGTGTAAAAGACCTAGATTGGAGAGTGTACAAAAGACAAAGCCACAAAATTAAAATCTGTTAAAATAATCAGTAAAACGTAAAAAAGCAAAGACAGTAATTAAAAAGGAGTCATCAGATAAAAGACATCCGAGTGTAAGAGGCTCGGATGTAAAATCGTGAAAGGTCATATAAAATCGGCGTTCAAGGTTAAAAGCTGGACAAGAGTTTAAAAAATGCTTAACGGTTAAAATGGTGTCACAAAACTCGCACTTAGGTTCGTCGTCCCCCCGAAGAAGAAAGGAATGTGGGATAAAATGACCTAGGCGAGGAAATACAACTTCCTCCCTGCGATTCCTGGGTAAACAAGACTGCCAAGTTTTCACAATGGGCTTGATCTCGAAAAGCTTGTTACCAATCTGTTCAGACCAAGAACCTTGCCCAGAGCTCGATGGGAAAACACTGCCAGAAGTCCAAGTATGGAACCAGCAGCAGAGAGTCGGATACGGGCGTGGTTGACTTGGTAACGGCATCTGCCAAGTCATAAAAGTTTGAGATGAAGATCAGCATGTGACCTCTCAAGCCGAAGTTATGGGGGTCACAAAGAATGTCGAATCTCCACGCCATGTCGTACGCTTATTCGATGTCGAAGAAAATGGACACCGATGAACTTGGGAAGGCCGCCATCAGACTGATGGCGGCCTTCCCAAGTTCATCGGTGTCCCCTACTGACCGTGGGCAGGGAGTTTCGTGGAGATAAGTAACTGCCAGGGTTCTCCTTTCCGTGGACACGGGTCTCTGTGCATTGCAAACACGCGAGCGAGCATTCAGGACCCTGTGAAGGTACCCAAGCCAGCAGAACCTTACATCAAGGCCACCCAGCGTGTTTCTTTAATGTGCACAGGCTGTGGTTCTCTTATACCGTAGGGCCACGACTTAACGTCCCATCCGACGGATGGCCTCCTTTCAAAGTCCCTTTCTCACAGGCGGAAAAATGGGGTTTAGCGGAGAGAAAGTTCTAGGTGCAAAAGTACTAAAATTCTGATAGTTATTTATTAGTATTTCGTAACGAAGTAGTTTTAACAATTGTCGTCAGTATCCAAAAGCACTATTTCACAACCCCCCCCCACTAGTAATATCTTACTTCGCATACTACTAATTGCGTGACCTAAAGATCACTTTTCTCACTTTTCTTTATTTGTTCCGTTTCTTTTCTCTTGTGGGACCTCAGATGAGATTTTCAACATTTCTCTTTTCATTTTCCTTCTCCTTAGTTGTGAGGGCTTGGCTCACTGGCTGTGTGGGTATGGTGCCCAGGCAGCCTTGGCGCTCGATTGGGCGTCCCCTTATCGGACAACGGGCACTGAACCACAAAAACCAACCATGAGTTCGAAAAATGAAATTTTATCGGCGAATGCCGCGAAAGAGCTCTTAGGCGCTAAATGGGGAGGAGATCCCATCGGAGCTCATTCCAAGGAGATCCCATCGGAGCTCATTCCAAGGAGATTCCCTCGGAGTTCATTCCAAGGAGATCCCCTCGGAGCTCATTCCGAGGAGATCCCCTCGGAGCTCATTCCGAGGAGATCCCCTTGGAGCTCATTCCAAGCAGATCCCCTCGGAGCTCATTCCAAGGAGATCCCCTCGGAGCTCATTCCGAGGAGATCTCTCGGAGCTCATTCCAAGGAGATCCCCTCGGAGCTCATTCTGAGGAGATCCCCTCGGAGCTCATTCCGAAGAGATCCCCTCGGAGCTCATTCCAAGGAGATCCTCTCGAAGCTCATTCCAAGGAGATCCCCTCGGAGCTCATTCCGAGGAATCCCCTCGGAGCTCATTCCAAGGAGATCCCCTCGGAGCTAATTCCAAGGAGATCCCCTCGGAGCTCATTCCAGTGATGCATGCACACCAGTCACCGATTCTAAGGACGGCCGTGTCACTCCAACTATATTTAGAACCTAGATCCAAAACAAGATTAAAATTAAGTTACATTGATGTCACTGCTTGCGGAAAGATGCAGCAATCCCTGATAATGAAACTAATATTGATACAATGAGCAGTGGTGTAATAAAGGTGACTGCCTACGGTCAGTAGGGGACACCGATGGGCTTGGAAAGGCCCCCATCCGTCGGATGGGATGTTAAACCGTGGCCCCATATGTGGGAGAGCCATACCCTGTGCATGTTAAAGAACACACCGGATGGTCTCGACGGGAGGCTACCATCTGTCTCCTAACAGCTATCCAGTGAGTCTCCTCCCCCAACCTTCTGGGACTTCGAGGTCTTTGTATCCCGGCCATTTAATCCATTGTGTGCAAAAGAAGTGCCGCTCAGAGGTAAGACTCTCTAGAATTAAATGATGTCTGCCCCGCCAATCCGCTCAGAGGTAAGACTCTCTAAACTTAAAGATGCCTGCCCCGCCAAAAACGGCACTACAGGCTAATCGGAGCTACTCTATAATTTTGTTCCCCCGTGAACCCAAGTCCGCTGGAAGGACACCAACATTTTTCTTTTACATCTTTCTTTTATTTACCCAAAACATATATACAAATATACACTTAGGGTACGACTTAGTACCCTTTACAAATGTTATATTGCATTTTCAATTAAATACAATTACATTAGACTTATGAAGTTTTCAGACTTCTAACTTTTTCATCTTTATCTTGACACTTGTCTTCTTATTGTCACCACAGGAGGGGAGACTTATCTCCTCCCGTTATTCTTAATACTCCATCTTCCTTTCTTCTTCCTTTGACCTTTAGTAAATCAACTTCGTAGGACCTTCTCCAGAACAGTAGGAGAAGACTCTCCCACGGAAGGAGGAGAACCAGTCCCCTCCTTATAGTTTATTATCACATTTTGGGTATAAACATATCTCATTAAGTCATTAATTTGGGCTCTAAATTCTTTACATTCCCAAAGCAGATTTAATCTATCATGCCCAAATCTCGTAAGGTTACTTTCCTCTTAGGCTTTGTAGCCGAGGACAGTCAAAACTGTAGTGGAGGGCTCCCGCATCTCGGGAGCCAGAGACACAATGACTTCTTTTAATATTGAATCTCTTAAAGTACTTCGGGAAGTTACCATGTTCTGTGAATATTTGATTTGAATAAAAGTCTGTTGAGATACTTTTAACAGAGACTTTCTTTAGAAATCTGTAAGTATGTCAGTAGTCCAGGCAGATAGTGAGAAGTTAGGTTCCCCCTACCACCCAACCCCCCTACGCCAGCAGCTGATGCTGAAGTCGAATGGGTTGACATTTATGACAGCTTAAAAATTATTTATTAGCCTTCTCACTGTTGTGGGAAGCCCTATTCATTATAATGTGCGGCTGCAGTCCCGATTGAAACAGCTGGCACCCATGAGAAAAAAAAAATTCAGCCCCTCTGGCATTCAGCAGATCCGTTTGAAACAGTCGAATGGGTTGACATTTATGAGAGCTTAAAAATTATTTATTAGTCTTCTCACTGTTGTGGGAAGCCCTATTCATTATAATGTGCAGCTGCAGATCTGATTGAAAGATATTTAAGCCCCCGTGAGAAAAAAAATTTAAGCCCTCTGTCATTCAGCAGATCCGTTTAAAACAGCCGAACGGGTTGACATTTATGACCGCTTAAAAATTATTTATTAACCTTCTCATTGGTGTGGGAAGCCCTATTGATTAGAATGTGGGTCAGCAGATCCGATTGAACCGTGAGAAACAATTTTATCAGAATGTCCGACGACGGTGTTTTGTTATTGCAAGAGTGAGGTCCCCCACCCACCCTTCGCCGTCAGCTGATGTTAAAGTCGAACGGCTGATATCGCTTTTAAATTAGCCTTCTCATTTGTGAGGGAAGCCCCCTCTGGTATTCATAAGAATAAAGGATTGCCACCGACTGAAAGAGCCTACAGCTAGGTTGACATTTATGACTGAACTCGCTGGTGAGAAAAGTTTTTTAGCCGTATTCTAACGTAGGCATTCATTAGAATGTGTGTGTCAGCAGAATATAGCTTATGTCGGAATCAAAGACGGCATTGTTAAAGCCTCCCAGTATCAAATCCTTTCAGGTATGCGCGTTCAGCTCTGAAAAAAAAAATTACGCTTAGAGAAGAAAAGGAATTCTATGCCACGATCGGCAAAGATGATACAAAACCTGGACGCTTCAGAAGGAATGATGATCCATTCTTTCGTTTAGAGAGGTATTTGAAAGGCCTCCTAATAATGTGTGGTGACGTTAATATTTGGGACCCCTCAAATCCTTTCAGATATGGGTTGGTCAATAACGGGTGCCCAGAAGAAGTCAAGCCACTCGGTGACATTTATGACGACTGAAAATAATTTGCGACTTTATGAAAGAAATCGAGATTAAAGCACCAAGAAACGGGATGAGACTATCAATAATGGCTTGGATAAAAAAAAAAGTATCACGTCAGTTTTATTAGGATCTAAAAAATAGTTGTAGCTTTTGACTACGAATGAAACCCCTTGTTAACAAGAATCCTTATGTCCTCGCCTAGGAGGCCCGCGCCGGGGCGCACCTCGCTAGACTTCCTTGAAAGGGAAAGTGATAACTGAGGGTGGAGAATCTTTGCGACACCTGGTGGCGCAGATGGCGGGTAAGCAGGCTGAACGCCTTCAGAGGGGTTTTCTGTCTGCGAACAGCCGAACGTTATTCCTACGAACAAATTTAAAACCTTTCACCAATTGATTCTTACATAACAGTATTCGGTTGCATAAGATTATAGAAGAAATGGCCCCAATGTAGAATATAGTTACTTAAAAACTGTAGATAATTGTGAGTCAGAGTAATTAAAGAAGTCACGTGTTCTAATAAAGAAAATTTTACAATAACTGAAATGGGCGATATACGATTTCTCCCGATCACTTCGTGAAAAGATTTTTAAATGAGTAATACGCTAAGAGAACGGGCTACTACAAAAATAAATATTATTATATCGAGGCTGCTGAGAAATTGGTACGCAATCAACGACAATTTTTGAAATATTTCAGGTAGCTCTAAATAAAATCGTCGTCAAAATGCTACACGTACCCGATTCATAATAATCATCTTTGATGAATATTTTGTCAACTATTAAGAAACTGTTGTGATCTTCCAAAATGGACAGTTTGAAGGACTTTAAGAGTTGAAAACCTAGACACTATTCAACCAACACGAGACAGTAATGTGAAGGGATAAATAAGATTTCGGTCAACCTCCAAACGTTAGATTAAAATAGCAGGAGTTGTTATGTAGAGAACTTTGCCTGCAAATGTTTGGTGCGAATAAAGATTTTAATCAAATTGTCATTAGATAATAAATAATTGTTACAAAGGCCTGATAACGTCGTATAAAAGTTACCTGAACTAAAGGAGAAGAACACAGTTAGTATCACGAGACTGCATTAAAAAGGTTTATGCAAATATACACGGAATTGAGACTCTCTACGAATCCATACGGTCGTTTTCGCGTTAAATGCGAACTTCGTGAGGTTTTGAGACGACCTTCTAAATTTTAGAAATGGCCGATTTCCGTCTCTCGGCTTTAAATCCGTACGCTAAGAAATAATTTGGCTTATAGATCAGAAGATATTTTCTCGCTATAAGAAAACGAATGGAGTCACTTACGTGGCAGGATTTCTGATTTAAATACGAATAGGGTTCATTTAGGTCGGCGCGGATTTTAACTGTCAAGATATTCATCAAAACTATGGTTTACCAAGGAACTTGATTTAAATCACCTGTCTACCCTAAAGCGCCTTCTCCTTGACACTATTTTGATATGTATCATCTTAATTATACCAGCTGATTAAAAACTCTGTTGTACCTAAATACGCTGTAGAAAGAAAGAGTCGTTATTAATCTATGGTTCAATCATTTTATTTATTTATTTTACTTATTTATTTGCGACATATAGGACAGAGAAGAATCCTAGAAGCTACTCCTAGCTTTTCATAGTAGTTTTAAATCGACCTAGGCTCATTGATCAACGACTTTGATTGAAATACTGATCTGTGTCTCGTATGATAATCATTTTCGGACAGCTACGGAAGCGGGGTGTCAAAATATGAGAGGACGAAAGAGCGATCCTATTTGGAATGGTTTCAAGAAATACTCAAAAGGTAAGGGGTTTCGTACCGTTTGCTTACAATGTAACAAAGGCATCATCGGTTTTGTACCACGCCTTAAAAGCCACCAATGTAAAGAAAAAGCTATAACATCTTCGAAATGGCTAGACCAGCAAATCGCATCAGTGATGAACTCTACCGAACATGACAAAATCAGACGGTATCTCATCGTCATAGAATCTCATCTAAAGGCCTTGCGTGACCAAAGTTTCAACGTGAATGACTGTAAGACAATGTGACCTACCTAAGAACTGCTTTGGGCGTGAATCGCCATTCGTGTCGTTGCTGTCTGTTTAATATAAGAAAGATTCATTTAAGCGGTGATGCTAAACTTTTTGTGGAAGATAATTCATGTCGGAACTTTCCTATGTGTACGAGCATTTGAATACGTACTCACTAAATATTGATAGTGTGGAAATATTGTTACTAATTAAAGAATGTTGTATATATGATTTCGTAGTGAACATCGATTTATTTCTTAGCGCAGTTAAGTTTACAACGACCTAAAGACTATGTGCTTTACAAACTCGTGAAACAAAGTGGGGTATGACTGATCGATATGTTAAATTCTATTCTGAAAATAAATACATGAAGCTGAAATGCTTCAAACAGTTGTTCGACTTCAAACTGAAAATGCAAATTATTATGTATTTTATTACACTCGCCAATATCAGATTAATGAATCTACATGTTTTTGCAAGATTATGGTGAAATTAGCCTCCAATGTGTAGAATCATCGTGTTAAATTGTGTTGCTTATGTCCCACAAATCGTATTAAAGAGAAATGTAGACACCACAACTCATTTCTTAGAGCTAAATTTGTAATGTGTTGCACATAACTGACTGATAATTTTAGCACTTGGTCATTTATGAAAGTATTTTCCTTCTCGAGTAGTTGGGAAGAAAATCGTTTCTTTCTGTAAGAAAGCTTTTTTTTTCGGTGCAATTTTTTAATTTTCGAATAGTTACTTAACAATGGTTATTTCTAAAAAGCGAACTGTCACAAATTATGTAAACGACATCAAAAGATAATATTTATTGCACGAAGTAAAATGGAATTATTTACAGCACTTCATCCAAAAAGAGCACGTTCTTTTTTTTTTACGGCGGACATTGCTCGAAGACAGAGAGCCATTTAAGCAGATAGGTTTAGAACATCTCCAATCCCACGAAAGGTACCACGAAATTTGGATCCAAGAAAATTTGGTCCCACGAAAGGTACCAAATCCGTTAGTCAATGATTAAATGCTGTTCTGATGTATGAGCAAGCGTTAAAGAATATTTCACACTTTGAACAGAACACAGCTTTGCAGTCGTGGTTCTTTTTTCGGAAATATAACTGGTTGAAGAAAACAATGTGTTACATTAAAAATGAAGTTTGACTACGTATAAATTTCTTTTAAAGATTTGTTTAGAAATTATCCTAACATTGTCATCCATGTTAACAAGTATATTTTACAATATACCGCTGGGAGAAATTCTCTTTGTATACAGGGTGGGTCAAAAGTCCCTAAAATCAACATCTTACTGATCAGGTATGCTACATTTGATAGATGTCAAATAACATTGTTCTCCTTGAATTTCAGGGTCTGACATCACGTCTATGTGTTTTGTATGTTAATGATAAGTTCTTCAGACATTTACATTTTTTAATAATGCATCATAAGTCTGCCCCCTCGAAGAATCCTTGAAATAAACGTGAATTAACTGAATTGAAACTTTGTTTTTTTTCTCGCAGTCATGTGTACAGAACAAATTTCACGAACAGAAATCTACTACAGTAAGCTATAAATACGCAAAAAGCAAATAAAAAATCCTATCGGATATAAAAATGGGAAGATCCTCTTTTTAAAGAAAAGGTGATTTAGGCAAGATATGTTGATCTATCATGTAACTTCCAGAAATAAAGTCTGCAAATATAATATTTTCTTTTTACCATACCAGTTAAGTCCCAAAATGAACCTAAATACAGACGTGGTTTTCCGATAATAGACAGTTTGATAGAATGCGTTGCCGAATGTACTCACCATTTGAAGCAAACTTTTTTTTTTTGTATTTCACATAAATTTAAGATCATTTATGGTTACGGGGACCGTACATCAGAACATCGCCAACGATTGAATATTGGTCCCACGAAAGGTACCAAACCCGTTAGTCAATGATTAAATGCTGTTCTGATGTATGAGCAAGCGTTAAAGAATATTTCACACTTTGAACAGAACACAGCTTTGCAGTCGTGGTTCTTTTTTCGGAAATATAACTGGTTGAAGAAAACAATGTATTACATTAAAAATGAAGTTTGACTACGCATACATTTCTTTTAAAGAATTGTTTAGAAATTATCCTAACATTGTCATCCATGTTAACAAGTATATTTTACAATATACCACTGTGAGAAATTCTCTTTGTATACAGGGGGGGGTCAAAAGTCCCTAAAATCAACAACTTACTGATCAGGTATGATACATTTGATAGATATCAAATAACATTGTTCTCCTTGAATTTCAGGGTCACGTCTGTTCGTTTTGTATGTTAATGATAAGTTCTTCAGACATTTACATTTTTTAATAATGCATCATAAGTCTACCCCCTCGAAGAATCCTTGAAATAAACGTGAATTAACTGAATTGAAACTTTGTTTTTTTCTCGCAGTCATGTGTACAGAACAAAATTCACGAACAGAAATCTACTACAGTAAGCTATAAATACGCAAAAAGCAAATAAAAAATCCTATCGGATATAAAAATGGGAAGATCCTCTTTTTAAAGAAAAGGTGATTTAGGCAAGATATGTTGATCTATCATGTAATTTCCAGAAATAAACAAAGTTTCAATTCAGTTAATTCATGTTTATTTGAAGGATTCTTCGAGGGGGCAGACTTATGATGCATTATTAAAAAATGCAAATGTCTGAAGAACTTATCATTAACATACAAAACAAATAGACGTGATGTCAGACCGTGAAATTCAAGGAGAACAATGTTATTTGACTGACATCTATCAAATGTATCATACCTGATCAGTAAGTTGTTGATTTTAGGGACTTTTAACCCCCCCTGTATACAAAGAGAATTTCTCCCAGGGGTATATTGTAAAATATACTTGTTAACATGGATGACAATGTTAGGATAATTTCCAAACAAATCTTTAAAAGAAATTTATGCGTAGTCAAACTTCATTTTTAATGTAATACATTGTTTTCTTCTACCAGTTATATTTCCGAAAAAAGAACCACGACTGCAAAGCTGTGTTCTGTTCAAAGTGTGAAATATTCTTTAACGCTTGCTCATACATCAGAACAGCATTTAATCATTGACTAACGGATTTGGTACCTTTCGTGGGACCAATATTCAATCGTTGGCGATGTTCTGATGTACGGTCCCCGTAAACATAAATGATCTTAAATTTATGTGAAATACAAAAGTTTCCTTCAAATGGTGAGTACATTCGGCAACGCATTCTATCAAACTGTCTATTATCGGAAAACCACGTCTGTAATTAGGTTCATTTTGGGACTTAACTGGTATGGTAAAAAGAAAATATTATATTTGCAGACTTTATTTCTGGAAGTTTCATGATAGATCAACATATCTTGCCTAAATCGCCTTTTCTTGAAAAAGAGGATCTTCCCATTTTTTTATATCAGATAGGATTTTTTATTTGCTTTTTGCGTATTTATAGCTTACTGTAGTAGATTTCTGTTCGTGAAATTTGTTCTGTACACATGACTGCGAGAAAAAAACAAAGTTTCAATTCAGTTAATTCACGTTTATTTCAAGGATTCTTCGAGGGGGCAGACTTATGATGCATTATTAAAAAATGTAAATGTCTGAAGAACTTATCATTAACATACAAAACACATAGACGTGATGTCAGACCCTGAAATTCAAGGAGAACAATGTTATTTGACATCTATCAAATGTAGCATACCTGATCAGTAAGATGTTGATTTTAGGGACTTTGACCCACCCTGTATACAAAGAGAATTTCTCCCAGCGGTATATTGTAAAATATACTTGTTAACATGGATGACAATGTTAGGATAATTTCTAAACAAATCTTTAAAAGAAATTTATACGTAGTCAAACTTCATTTTTAATGTAACACATTGTTTTCTTCAACCAGTTATATTTCCGAAAAAAGAACCACGACTGCAAAGCTGTGTTCTGTTCAAAGTGTGAAATATTCTTTAACGCTTGCTCATACATCAGAACAGCATTTAATCATTGACTAACGGATTTGGTACCTTTCGTGGGACCAAATTTTCTTGGATCCAAATTTCGTGGTACCTTTCGTGGGATTGGAGATGTTCTAAACCTATCTGCTTAAATGGCTCTCTGTCTTCGAGCAATGTCCGCAGTAAAAAAAAAGAACGTGCTCTTTTTGGATGAAGTGCTGTAAATAATTCCATTTTACTTCGTGCAATAAATGTTATCTTTTGATGTCGTTTGCATAATTTGTGACAGTTCGCTTTTTAGAAATAACCATTGTTAAGTAACTATTCGAAAATTAATAAATTACACCGAAAAAAAAGCTTTCTTACAGAAAGAAACGATTCTCTTCCCAACTACTCGAGAAGGAAAATACTTTCATAAATGACCAAGTGCTAAAATTATCAGTCAGTTATGTGCAACCCATTACAAATTTAGCTCTAAGAAATGAGTTGTGGTGTCTACATTTCTCTTTAATACGATTTGTGGGACATAAGCAACACAATTTAACACGATGGTTCTACACATTGGAGGCTAATTTCACTATAATCTTGCAAAAACAAGTAGATTCATTAATCTGATATTGGCGAGTGTAATAAAATACATAATAATTTGTATTTTCAGTTTGAAGTCGAACAACTGTTTGAAGCATTTCAGCTTCATGTATTTATTTTCAGAATAGAATTTAACATATCAATCAGTCATACCCCACTTTGTTTCACGAGTTTGTAAAGCACATAGCCTTTAGGTCGTTGTAAATTTAACTGCGCTAAGAAACAAATCGATGTTCACTACGAAATCATATATACAACATTCTTTAATTAGTAACAATATTTCCACACTATCAATATTTAGTGAGTACGTATTCAAATGCTCGTACACATAGGAAAGTTCCGACATGAATTATCTTCCACAAAAAGTTTAGCATCACCGCTTAAATGAATCTCTCTTACGTTAAACAGACAGCAACGACACGAATGGCGATTCACGCCCGAAGCAGTTCTTAGGTAGGTCACATTGTCTTACAGTCATTCACGTTGAAACTTTGGTCACGCAAGGCCTTTAGATGAGATTCTATGACGATGAGATACCGTCTGATTTTGTCAGGTTCGGTAGAGTTCATCACAGATGTGATTTGCTGGTCTAGCCATTCCGAAGATGTTATAGCTTTTTCTTTACATTGGTGGCTTTTAAGGCGTGGTACAAAAGCGATGATGCCTTTGTTACACTGTAAGCAAACGGTACGAAACCCCTTACCTTTTGAGTATTTCTTGAAACCATTCCAAATAGGATCGCTCTTTCGTCCTCTCATATTTTGACACCCCGCTTCCGTAGCTGTCCGAAAATGATTATCGTACGAGACACAGATCAGTATTTCCATCAAAGTCGTTGACCAATGAGCGTAGGCCGTTTTAAAACTACTATGAAAAGCTAGGAGTAGCTTCTAGGATTCTTCTCTGTCCTATATGTCGCAAATAAATAAATAAAATAAATAAATAAAATGATTGATCCATAGATTAATAACGACTCTTTCTTTCTACAGCGTATTTAGGTACAACAGTTTTTAATCTGCTGGTATAATTAAGATGATACATATCAAAATAGTGTCAAGGGGAAGGCGCTTTAGGGTAGACAGGTGATTTAAATCAAGATCCTTGGTAAACCATAGTTTTGCTGAATATCTTGACAGTTAAATTCCGCGCCGACCTAAATGAACCCTATTCGTATTTAAATTAGAAATCCTGCCACGTAAGTGACTCCATTCGTTTTCTTATAGCGAGAAAATATCTTCTGATCTATAAGCCAAATTATTTCTTAGCGTACGGATTTAAAGCCGAGAGACGGAAATCGGCCATTTCTAAAATTTAGAAGGTCGTCTCAAAACCTCACGAAGTTCGCATTTAACGCGAAAACGACCGTATGGATTCGTAGAGAGTCTCAATTCCGTGTATATTTGCATAAACCTTTTTAATGCAGTCTCGTGATACTAACTGTGTTCTTCTCCTTTAGTTCAGATAACTTATATACGACGTTATCAGGCCTTTGTAACAATTATTTATTAACTAATGACAATTTGATTAAAATCTTTATTCGACCAAACATTTGCAGGCAAAGTTCTCTACATAACAACTCCTGCTATTGTAATCTAACGTTTGGA
Source organism: Ryuthela nishihirai (assembly GCA_038380435.1). Classification (NCBI taxonomy): domain Eukaryota; kingdom Metazoa; phylum Arthropoda; class Arachnida; order Araneae; family Heptathelidae; genus Ryuthela; species Ryuthela nishihirai. The sequence goes on from JAWZYU010000025.1 coordinate 3,291,442, forward strand.
GGTTGACCGAAATCTTATTTATCCCTTCACATTACTGTCTCGTGTTGGTTGAATAGTGTCTAGGTTTTCAACTCTTAAAGTCCTTCAAACTGTCCATTTTGGAAGATCACAACAGTTTCTTAATAGTTGACAAAATATTCATCAAAGATGATTATTATGAATCGGGTACGTGTAGCATTTTGACGACGATTTTATTTAGAGCTACCTGAAATATTTCAAAAATTGTCGTTGATTGCGTACCAATTTCTCAGCAGCCTCGATATAATAATATTTATTTTTGTAGTAGCCCGTTCTCTTAGCGTATTACTCATTTAAAAATCTTTTCACGAAGTGATCGGGAGAAATCGTATATCGCCCATTTCAGTTATTGTAAAATTTTCTTTATTAGAACACGTGACTTCTTTAATTACTCTGACTCACAATTATCTACAGTTTTTAAGTAACTATATTCTACATTGGGGCCATTTCTTCTATAATCTTATGCAACCGAATACTGTTATGTAAGAATCAATTGGTGAAAGGTTTTAAATTTGTTCGTAGGAATAACGTTCGGCTGTTCGCAGACAGAAAACCCCTCTGAAGGCGTTCAGCCTGCTTACCCGCCATCTGCGCCACCAGGTGTCGCAAAGATTCTCCACCCTCAGTTATCACTTTCCCTTTCAAGGAAGTCTAGCGAGGTGCGCCCCGGCGCGGGCCTCCTAGGCGAGGACATAAAGATTCTTGTTAACAAGGGGTTTCATTCGTAGTCAAAAGCTACAACTATTTTTTAGATCCTAATAAAACTGATGTGATACTTTTTTTTTTATCCAAGCCATTATTGATAGTCTCATCCCGTTTCTTGGTGCTTTAATATCGATTTCTTTCATAAAGTCGCAAATTATTTTCAGTCGTCATAAATGTCACCGAGTGGCTTGACTACTTCTGGGCACCCATTATTGACCAACCCATATCTGAAAGGATTTGAGGGGCCCAAATATTAACGCCACCACACATTATTAGGAGGCCTTTCAAATACCTCTCTAAACGAAAGAATGGATCATCATTCCTTCTGAAGCGTCCAGGTTTTGTATCATCTTCGCCGATCGTGGCATAGAATTCCTTTTCGTCTCTAAGCGTAATTTTTTTTTCAGAGCTGAACGCGCATACCTGAAAGGATTTGATACTGGGAGGCTTTAACAATACCGTCTTTGATTCCGACATAAGCTATATTCTGCTGACACACACATTCTAATGAATGCCTACGTTAGAATACGGCTAAAAAACTTTTCTCACCAGCGAGTTCAGTCATAAATGTCAACCTAGCTGTAGGCTCTTTCAGTCGGTGGCCAATCCTTTATTCTTATGAATGCCAGAGGGGGCTTCCCTCACAAATGAGAAGGCTAATTTAAAAGCGATGTCAGCCGTTCGACTTTAACATCAGCTGATGGCGAAGGGTGGGTGGGGGACCTCACTCTTGCAATAACAAAACACCGTCGTCGGACATTGTGATAAAATATTTTCTCACGGTTCAATCGGATCTGCTGACCCACATTCTAATCAATAGGGCTTCCCACACCAATGAGAAGGTTAATAAATATTTTTTAAGCGGGCATAAATGTCAACCCGTTCGGCTGTTTCAAACGGATCTGCTGAATGCCAGAAGGGTTTAATTTTTTTTTTCTCATGGGTGCCAGCTCTTTCAATCGGATCTGCAGCCGCACATTCTAATGAATAGGGCTTCCCACAACAGTGAGAAGGCTAATAAATAATTTTTAAGCGGGCATAAATGTCAACCCGTTCGGCTGTTTCAAACGGATCTGCTGAATGCCAGAAGGGTTTAATTTTTTTTTTCTCATGGGTGCCAGCTGTCTCAATCGGGACTGCAGCCGCACATTTTAATGAATAGGGTTTCCCACAACAGTGAGAAGTCTAATAAATAATTTTTAAGCTGTCATAAATGTCAACCCATTCGACTGTTTCAAACGGATCTGCTGAATGCCAGAGGGCTTAAATTTTTTTTCTCACGGGTGCCAGCTCTTTCAATCGGATCTGCAGTCGCACATTCTAATGAATAGGGCTTCCCACAACAGTGAGAAGTCTAATAAATAATTTTTAAGCTCTCATAAATGTCAACCCATTCGACTGTTTCAAACGGAACTGCTGAATGACAGAGGGCTTAAATTTTTTTTCTCACGGGGGCTTAAATATCTTTCAATCAGATCTGCAGCTGCACATTATAATGAATAGGGCTTCCCACAACAGTGAGAAGACTAATAAATAATTTTTAAGCTCTCATAAATGTCAACCCATTCGACTGTTTCAAACGGATCTGCTGAATGACAGAGGGCTTAAATTTTTTTTCTCACGGGGGCTTAAATATCTTTCAATCAGATCTGCAGCTGCACATTATAATGAATAGGGCTTCCCACAACAGTGAGAAGACTAATAAATAATTTTTAAGCTCTAATAAATGTCAACCCATTCGACTGTTTCAAACGGATCTGCTGAATGACAGAGGGCTTAAATTTTTTTTCTCACGGGGGCTTAAATATCTTTCAATCAGATCTGCAGCTGCACATTATAATGAATAGGGCTTCCCACAACAGTGAGAAGACTAATAAAGAATTTTTAAGCGGTCATAAATGTCAACCCATTCGACTGTTTCAAACGGATCTGCTGAATGACAGAGGGCTTAAATTTTTTTTCTCACGGGGGCTTAAATATCTTTCAATCAGATCTGCAGCTGCACATTATAATGAATAGGGCTTCCCACAACAGTGAGAAGTCTAATAAATAATTTTTAAGCTCTCATAAATGTCAACCCATTCGACTGTTTCAAACGGATCTGCTGAATGACAGAGGGCTTAAATTTTTTTTCTCACGGGGGCTTAAATATCTTTCAATCAGATCTGCAGCTGCACATTATAATGAATAGGGCTTCCCACAACAGTGAGAAGACTAATAAATAATTTTTAAGCTCTCATAAATGTCAACCCATTCGACTGTTTCAAACGGATCTGCTGAATGACAGAGGGCTTAAATTTTTTTTCTCACGGGGGCTTAAATATCTTTCAATCAGATCTGCAGCTGCACATTATGATGAATAGGGCTTCCCACAACAGTGAGAAGGCTAATAAATAATTTTTAAGCGGTCATAAATGTCAACCCATTCGACTTCAGCATCAGCTGCTGGCGTAGGGGGTGGGGTGGGGGAAACCTAACTTCTCACTCTCTGCCTGGACTACTTATGTCTTCCAGTTGTATCTTCTTGGTCCCATCTTGTTTGCCAGATGTTGATATTTCTTTGTCTTAGTCGCGTCTTCAGACTATCTTTTGAAATGGGTATTTCAATGTCTACTCGTATTTTCCTATATGCACTCTTTGCATGGTTATCCGCCAATTCATTTCCTGGGCAGCATTGATGACTTTTATCCCAATGGAAATTTATCCTTCTGCCCTCTTCAAGCTCTGCTATAATATTCTTTATTCTATCCACAGTTGGATTTTTATGTCTTATCCTCTGCAACGCATATAGTGCAGACTGACTGTCTGAGTACAAGTCCACTTCTTGAACTGAACTATTAGTTGCGAACCATTCAACTCCTTTTAGAATCGCACAGACTTCAGCCTGAAACACAGTAGCTGAGTCTGAAAGTCTGTATTCGTTTTGACTTATTGAACTTGCACCTTTAGAGATGTACATGGATGCTCCAGTGTGCTCTTCCATTCTGGATCCATCTGTAAATATTCTTGTATCATTGTTTGAGTCCTCTGGTGGGATCTTATCCCACCTTACTTGAGTTTGTTTAGCTGGGTGTGTTACCCATTTAGAAATTTGATTTTCTATGTTATTGCCTTCTATAATCTCTTCCCAGAGTTCTACATTTTGTTGTAGTGTAAAACTTCTATATATCGCCGTTTCTTGTTCAATTAACAGTTCTAACAGTAATGTACCTGCCAGAACTTGAAGAGCAGACTTTGATGTCGGTTTAAAACATCTTGTAATACCCAAGAGGGCTAGTCTTTGTATCTGCTGCAATTTTTGGATTATTCTTACTGTCCCACCTTGGGGCCACCAAGCCACACAGGCATAGGTTACTATCCTTTCTATTCCCCTCTTGTATAATTCTTTCTTAACTGCTCCTTTTAGCCCCCATGTCCTTGTTGACATTCTATGTAGGGCATTTAAAATTCTTGCACATCTGTCTTTAACGTTATTCAGATGGCATAGCAAATTTCTCTTATCGTCCAGCCATACTCCCAGGTACTTCAAAACTTTAACTGCTTTTACTGGTCTGTCTTTAAACCTTAGGCTCGGAAGCCTCTTCATTTTCCCTTCTTTGGGAAATACTATGATGTTTGTCTTTTCTGGACTGAATTCAAGTCTTGTACTTTCACCCCATTTTTCTAGGTCTATTAACACTTTTTGACACTCTTGCTCCAGTATATATCTCCCTGAAGCGGAGACAATTACTATTATATCGTTTGCATAAGCTTGAATCTGTGAGCCTTCTTTTGTTGTAATATTTAGTGCAGAGTCTGCTACAATGTTCCACAATAGGGGTCCTGAATTAGACCCCTGTGGACAACCTTTAAAGTATTGTCTGGAGATTTCTATTTCTCCATCTTTAACTACTATCTTTCTTTTTGATAGATAGCTACTAAAAACTTTAAATAAGTTCTTTGGACACTTATGTCTTCTTAGTTCGTCTAATAGAAAGGGCCACCAAACGTTGTTGAAAGCACCTTTCACATCAAGTGATATTACGCACGTGTGCTTCTTTAGCACTTTATTCTCATCTATGGTAGCCATCAGCTTTGAAATAGCCATAGTCGTACTTTTGCCTGGAATGAATCCAAACTGATTTGGATTCAACTTTCCATTACTGTGTAGGAAGAAGCTTAGTCTGTTGGTCAAAAGTTATCTAGCATTTTGCTCCATGATGATAACAGACATATTGGTCTGTATGCAGAAGGACCTTTTCTGTCTTTTCCTTCTTTATTAAATAATATTAGTTCAGCTACTTTCCAGCTGTCTGGAAAGATTCCTCTCTTGAGACATTCGTTTAGAATGCTCACAAACCAGCCCTTGTTTACCTCGAAAAGTTCAACTATTATTTCCAGGGAAAGCCCATCCAGCCCTGGCGCTTTTCCCTTGTTCATTGAGTCCAAGACTTCTTCAACTTCTACTATGGTAAAAGGAATATCATCTTCTGTGTTGACAGGTCTCCTTGATCTATTTCTAATGTTCCTGTGATACTCATTATCTTCTTCCCTATTGTCCAAAGGGAAGTGACATTCGTGTAAGCTATTTAATGATTCCCTAACATTCTTCGTTAGGGATCCATCTTCTTGCACAATTGTTGAGAGTTTAAACGTTCCTCTCGTTGCCTCTTTCGCAAACTTAAAGTGTACCCCCAAAGGATTTTTCTTGTGATACTTCGTCACATAGTTTTCTCCAGCTATTATTTTTAGCTGTATTAATTTCCTTTTTGTATTTAGCCTCCCAAAACTTAAATTCTGCTCTTAAATTCTTTCTTTGTCTTTCATCTGTATAGCATCTTTGATATTTTCGTCTTCTACTTTTGACGTCTTTTCTGAGTTTAGTCAATTCTTTATTCCACCAAGGAACTATTATATACTATTGCCGGTTATTCTCTTTCTGATTATCACTACAGATCTTCTGTAGTGATTTTGTTGCTTTTACTATATATTCATCTAAGTCTTCCTGTTGTTCTACCTCTTCAGAGGTCTTTAGTGAAAAAGTTTTTGAAAGTTCCTTTCTAAATTCTATGCAGTCGAGATTCTTGATAGAATATCTCTTTTTAGCACTTGTGCTTAAATTCCCAAAGTTCAGAGAAAAGCTTACATACGCATGATCACTACAGCTAATCTCATCTTCTACTGTCCATTCTAGGACAAAGTCCTGGTTCAAGACTCTATGTAGAGTTACATCTATCCAGCTAGTCCCTAGACTGCTGGTAAATGTTGGGTCACTATTCGGATCATTCACTATTGAGAATCCGTTTTGGTTTATAAATTCCAGGACTTCTTTTCCTCTCTGGTCCTCCCTTTGAGGACCCCAGAGATTGCTGCTTGCGTTAAAATCCCCTCCTAGGACTATGTCCCAGTTAGGATAAATTTGTACTATGTTAGTAATAACTTGGAAATTATCCTCCAATAAATCTTTTGGTGGACAGTATATTGAAATTAGCACACACTTTCGACCACCTTTCTCTATTGTGATAACTACCACATCTCTAGATGTTTAGATTTCTGTAGCACTTATATTCCTTTTCCCAATAACAATTGCACTTCTTGGCTGTGGATGAGATGCTCCAAGATTCTCCAGCCTGCTGGGAAGCCTCTTATTTTGTCCTTATAAAATAAGGCTCTTGCACCAATGCTATATCAACTTCTTTTTCTTCCATGTACAGTACCAAACTATTTGTTGCAGCTTTAGCATGATGTAAATTTATTTGAACTGTTTTAGACAGTGCATCTCAGTACCGAATGCGCTTGACTAATAACTCGAGCTCTCTTCTGTAACAAGAACAGTCCATATCCAGACTTGAGTGCTGGACATCTAACTTTAGTCTATATTTATCATTAGCTGCTTTGCAGTTTACACATTTTAACACTGTTTCCTTACACTCCCAATGTTTGTGGTCATTTTGACCACATTTACCACAATTCTGCTCTTCTTGCACTTGGTCTGAAAGTGACCAAATTTGTTGCACTTGAAACACCTTTTACCTTTAAGTATTCTTTAACATTTAATCGAGACCAACCTACATTGACTTTGTTCTCTTTCATAAACACTTTGAAACTTTCTGAGTCCACTTGCACTATCCAGTGCTTCTTATTATTCTTGCCCTTTATCGAGAACTTCACCTCCATTGAGGCGTCATTGAAAGCAACATTTTGTGCTTTAATTCTATCTACTAGTGCATCCTTTTCAATATCACCATCCACATCATATATTATGATTTGTGGCAATTTCATCTTGGGCTCTCTTGCCGCACATTTGTCTTTTAATGCTGTATTTCTTTGTATTTCGTTTTTCAATATTTTCTTATCAAACTCATCTGTGCATTCTATTAATACACCTCCTTTTCCAATCTTTTTCACATTCTTTATACCAATCTTTAACTTCGTTGGATCTAGATTCTTTAAAAGATCCTTTTTGAGTTCTTCCGAACTCTGATGTTCGTCTTGAGGATATATCAACATTATATGTTGTTGATCTCTTTTCTTTGGTTTTGGCATCAAAGACCTTTTTGTCACCTCTGCGTAACTTTTTGTGACTGGTGCCTTGCTTTTGGCATTTGTGTCTCTATCAGTCAACCTGCCCTCAAGGTTGCTGATTTTTAACTCCTGCTCATGTACTACATCTTGTAGTCTACTGAACAGATTTCTTATTTCTGCACCTTGCTGCTTGGATATTTTGCTTGCACTACTGTTCAAGATAGATTCCAATTCATTGAACAGTTCACTTGTTTTCGTGCTGGCACTCTTCTCTTGAGAGGCCATTGCACTTACATCACTTACTTCATCAGTCATCGCTACCTGGTACCCTGGGGTTCACACCAGGCAGTTATATCTTACTTGTCTGAAAGAGTGTTAGACCCTCCTCCAAGGAGGGAGCCCCTAGACGACGACAACGTCCTCTCTCTTTGGAATTGGTTCTGATATTACCTCAATCAACAAAGATATGGCCTATAGCCTTGCACTTATTATATTGCACTTATAAACGCACTATGCTCACAAAACGAAATCAAAACGAATTCCCCCTAGGGGCCGCTCAGAGGTAAAACAACCCTTATGAAATGGTCATTTAATCCATTGTGTGCAAAAATGAGCCGCTCAGAGGTAATCGAACCCAGCCCTCTTCGCATCACTGATCCCCGCATTTCTTTGACTATCTTCACATCCCCTCTTTCGAATCACGCAGTTAGCTGATGAGAGATTCCCTGCATATCACCCGAATACTCTAATACAGCGGTTTCCAACCTGTGGTCAGCGGACCTCTAGGGGTCCGCGATAACATATGAGGGGGTCCGCAAGAAATTCGCTTTTGAGGAGGTTTAGCGATTAAAATACAGCGGACCAGTCCATAGGGGTCCACCGTATTTTTCAAATTATAAAAGGGATCCTCCTTTTTCAAAAGGAGGGAACCGCTGTTCTAATAGGATTCGTTGAGGGTGCGCGTGCCATTTGTTTCAACTCTAACAGGTTTATTTATACTTCTTTCGATGCAGAATGGCTTTCCTGCTGAATCGTCAGAGACACCCACTCACACCTTTCTGGGTGGGGGAATTTCGAACATAAGTCCACTTGGACCTCATTAAAAATAGAAGTTTATGTCTTCGAAATGAAAGACTTTTTCAGTTTATGCAAGAAAACGTTAAACACCAAAAACTCTTTCGAAGCAATCTGTTACGTGAAGACTGCAGATGATGATTCAGACGATGACTATTTCAGTGATATCATTCCTCTCAAGTGAAACACTTTTTCAACACACCTAATGTTATGCACTTGAAAAAAGGGCGAAATATGGACAGTTCTTTTCTCCTGGCAAAAGAGAGGTTCTTCGGTCACTAGAAAACACTTTCGAGAAGCCAAATTCGAACAGTATGAGAAATTTCAGCAAGCAGAATGAAATTAAGTAAATAAGCCAAAAAAAAAACTCGGCAAGGAAAAAGTTAAGTTACATACTCAGTTTTACAGCTTTAGGCGATCCCCGTAGCCAACGGGTTAGTGTGCTTGGCACCTGGGTTCGAATCCTGAGTAAGACATGGATGTTTGCATTATTTTTCTGCTGGCTTCTGACAGACCTGTGTGGCAAGCATCTGCTTGAGGTGGTATTTATATTTTTAATTCAATTTTTAATCGATTATATATTGCAGTTCGGGATCACTGGAAATGGGTTTCAGTTCGTTCTGGCTCGATCCGATCACTTGGTCCTCCTACAATATATTTATCTATATATCTAGGCTGGGATACAAGTATTCAAAAAGAAACGTACTCTTATGGGAACTAGTCAATTTTAAAATTCAAATCGCAAATCCTCTTCTTCAAAGCTCTGACTACAGCTTGTAAAAATAATAAAACTAAAAGGAAGTAAAAGTGGCTAGCTATATTGTCTGAAAACGAAGGGTTTTCTTCTGCCTAATTTAAAACTATTGTCTGTAACTCATTACGAATAGTGCATCCTTTAATATCGGAGAAGTCCGCCATTGTACATTAATTATGTAAAATAAATATGAGGGGTGATATGGCTTTCTCCCTCCTCTTCTACCTGTATAGACAGAATTCAGAAGACCATTAGGATGAGAAAAAACCACAACATATATTGCACTATTTCTCAAAAATACAAACCTCTCCCTGACTTTCACTACATTTTTTATTAAAGATGCGAAACTTATTTTATCCCTTCTCTTTCACACAGAGTTTTTTTTTACACCATTGTTAAAAAAAATGACGTGTAGAAAATCAAATTCCACAAAAGTTTATACACCGACGCAGCTTGCCAGTTTTAGTGAGATTGTCAAATACTAGATGGCGCCACAATACAATGAGTGGGGTAAAATGCCTCATACTTTTATGCTAGTATTTTAGCTTAGTATGAGGCTTTATGCCTCATACTAAATGCCTAATACTTTTAAAGTTAAAAATACCGAGTTACTCGTGCATATTCAGAAAAGAATATGAAGTATAAACTACAAAAAAATTGGGTTTTTTAGTGCACACAATATGTTAAAGGGTCAAGTCAGAAATACCAAAAGGCTCCGAGAATGTTGGATGTAGTGTACTCACTGGACGGCTGTTAGGAGACAGATGAGATCGCAGGGTAATGTTTTTTGGAGGGTGAGGAGGAGGTGGATCCGGTCAAGATGCTAGAACAACAGTTAGAGAACTTATGGTGATAGGGACTCTATCGATCTCGCTTGTAACCATGATCCAATTATTTAGCATCACGTGCATCTGAAATGAATTGCAGTTGTCGGCTGGGACTTTCAGCTAAGGTTCCGTGTCCAGGAGGGCCATACCCTCTGTAAGTCAACTAACACACTAGACAGCGTTAACTTTAGGCTTCTGTCTCCTAACAGAAATCCAGTGGGTTTCCCTCCTCTATTCAGCTCTAATCCAGCGGGTTTCCCTCTTCTATTCAGCTCTAATCCAGTGGGTTTCCCTCCTCTATTCAGCTCTAGTCCAGCGGGTTTCCCTCCTCTATTCAGCTCTAATCCAGTGGGTTTCCCTCCTCTATTCAGCTCTAATCCAGTGGGTTTCCCTCCTCTATTCAGCTCTAATCCAGTGGGTTTCCCTCCTCTATTCAGCTCTAGTCCAGTGGGTTTCCCTCCTCTATTCAGCTCTAATCCAATGGGTTTCCCTCCTCTATTCAGCTCTAGTCCAGTGGGTTTCCCTCCTCTATTCAGCTCTAGTCCAGTGGGTTTCCCTCCTCTATTCAGCTCCAATCCAGTGGGTTTCCCTCCTCTATTCAGCTCTAATCCAGTGGGCTTCCCTCCTCTATTCAGCTCTAGTCCAGTGGGTTTCCCTCCTCTATTCAGCTCTAATCCAGTGGTTTCCCTCCTCTATTCAGCTCTAATCCAGTGGGTTTCCCTCCTCTATTCAGCTCTAGTCCAGTGGGTTTCCCTCCTCTATTCAGCTCTAATCCAATGGGTTTCCCTCCTCTATTCAGCTCTAGTCCAGTGGGTTTCCCTCCTCTATTCAGCTCTAGTCCAGTGGGTTTCCCTCCTCTATTCAGCTCTAATCCAGTGGATTTCCCTCCTCTATTCAGCTCTAATCCAGTGGGTTTCCCTCCTCTATTCAGCTCCAATCCAGTGGGTTTCCCTCCTCTATTCAGCTCTAGTCCAGTGGGTTTCCCTCCTCTATTCAGCTTTAGTCCAGTAGGTTTCCCTCCTCTATTCAGCTCTAGTCCAGTGGGTTTCCCTCCTCTATTCAGCTCTAATCCAGTGGGCTTCCCTCCTCTATTCAGCTCTAGTCCAGTGGGTTTCCCTCCTCTATTCAGCTCTAGTCCAGTGGGTTTCCCTCCTCTATTCAGCTCTAGTCCAGTGGGTTTCCCTCCTCTATTCAGCTCTAATCCAGTGGGTTTCCCTCCTCTATTCAGCTCCAATCCAGTGGGTTTCCCTCCTCTATTCAGCTCTAGTCCAGTGGGTTTCCCTCCTCTATTCAGCTCTAGTCCAGTAGGTTTCCCTCCTCTATTCAGCTCTAGTCCAGTGGGCTTCCCTCCTCTATTCAGCTCTAATCCAGTGGGCTTCCCTCCTCTATTCAGCTCTAGTCCAGTGGGTTTCCCTCCTCTATTCAGCTCTAGTCCAGTGGGTTTCCCTCCTCTATTCAGCTCTAGTCCAGTGGGTTTCCCTCCTCTATTCAGCTCTAATCCAGTGGGTTTCCCTCCTCTATTCAGCTCTAGTCCAGTGGGTTTCCCTCGTCTATTCAGCTCTAATCCAATGGGTTTCCCTCCTCTATTCAGCTCTAATCCAGTGGGTTTCCCTCCTCTATTCAGCTCTATTCAGCTTCCTCTATTCAGCTCTAATCCAGTGGGTACCTATTTAGTTACGCGTGTGAATTCCAGTTAGGCAGAACCACATCCAAAATTTCTTAAAGGTTGGCTGTTGGGGGGGGGGGGGGCGACTCTCAAGAGCAGGGTGAGTTCAGATTGTTGCATTGCATTGACAGAGTGTTTTAACGAGATAGAATTAATCCCTATATATCAGTTTTCCATTTTAGGCCCAGTCTATGCTCGTAATCTCCTGCATCCAGATTCGGGTCTCCAATGTGCATGCATTAATATTTCTTTCAGCTAAAACCTCTATCACCTGAATGAGAAAGACGGCACCACTGCCCTTGGCAAGGCCGCCATTCATCGCATATTCCTTTAAAAACCTCCGAAATGCACAACCGAGACAAATAAGAAAATTTCTTCATATCAATAAGAAATGATATGTTAATAGTTAGAGCAAAATAAAAAATGATCCATTGTGTTACATTAGTACCTAGTCGATATGCTAAAATGCATTCAGTATCTTCTGCACCATTCCTCCTCCATCTTTTGATCCCACTTTGTATGTTCCCCCTTCAAAAAAAAAGCATCGGTCGTAGGGACTCCAATTCACCTTTGAACGACCTCAGCATCTGAAAGATCGAACTGATGCTCAAATCAATGCGATGGGAAGTGTTTCGAACAGCCGGCAATGGATGGCTAATCCGAGCTCGTTCGTTCTTCCTAACTCTCTTTTGCCCCATTGGAATGCAACTCTTCAACAATTCTAATTAATGCATCCTATACTCAAAGGAGATGGAGTTCGGGGACTAGGGACGTAGCAGAAGAACGTAACAGGTAGGTGGGGGGGGGGGGGGGGCGGAATTTGAAACGCGGGAGTAGTTTAGTCACACCATACCATACTTTTACTTTTTTACCATACTTTGCACAGTGCTTTCCCCCCTATGACGTCACCGACCGGAAATTGACCTGTGCTGGTCCACGTTGCCTTCTGAACTCTGAAGCCCTATGTCGCAATCAACAGGAAATTGACCCTGGTGTTGAAACTGCCGTGGCGCTCCTTATTAATAATTAATAATTCATAATTAATAATTCATAATTAATAATTCATAATTAAAATTCCTCCCCCTTTTAACCCCTGGTGCTATCTAGTTTTTAACTCTAATTTTAAGTCCTCCTTCTCGAATAGTCTCGATTTTTCTTTATTTCAGACTAACTTTTTATTTTAAAACCTCGATTTTGCAAACCCCCTGGTTGACCCACCTATATTTTAAGCCCTGGATTTTGCATACCTCCTGGTTGACATATATTTTAAGCCCTGGATTTTGTAGACCCCCTGGTTGACCTATATTTTAAGCCCTACCTATATTTTAAGCCCCCTCCTTCCCTCGGATTACAAGTCTCAGAATAATTCCACAGAAAAGGATGACACAAATCTCAATTGTAAAAATCAACTCTCAAAGTTGTATTCTTATTAATTAAAACCCTTTCTATTAAAAGTTACCTCTATTAAAAATCTTTTGGTGTTCATTTTACCAGGACTGCTAAACGATCCCTTTTATTAAAACTCCGGTATTTTTTTTTCCAATCCTGTTAATCCATCCCCTAGTAAATAAAAACTCTCACTCACCTTTATTAAAATCATCCAGCGCTCGTAATAAACCAGTTTACTGTAGATGCGTTTAATAGGAAAAAAAAAATCATTCCATTGCTAAGCATGGTTCGATACCTCCACGTTAATTTCGGGAAAAAGCCTCATCGGATCCAAGGTCCACGTATTTTACTAGAAGAATGACACAGTAACTGTTTCACACAAAAATTAATAAAATTTGGTTTAAATTATTCGTAGGACTTGTATATAAGATCTACCTTTAGACGTTCAACAGGCTAAAAGTTTTCAAAGTCCGTTATCAGTGTATCGGAAATCGTACGTTACCTGTTGACATCCTTCAGATCGCTTATCAGTGGGTAGCAACAGCACTTTCGCCACATCACACGATATGGTGCAATCCTTTATCAGCTGGAAGGTCAAAAGGTCAAATGTTCAGCGCTTCACTGTGTCTGCATTTGATGCTGATAAGGTTTAAAAATAGATGTTTCCTAGAGTCCACATTGCGCAACGGTCAAAGTCCAGTGGGGGAGGGGTATATAAAGACCAACTTCTCAGCGACTGTCACTGTGTTCTTCATCTGTCAGTTTGCTACCTGTCAGCCCTGCTCGCTCTCCTTCTCTACCTGCCAGTCCTGCTTGTTCGTCGATCCTTCTCTACCTGAGATGTCCACTATGCGAGAATTTTCCCGTGCTGGATCCGCAACCGATACCAGGTAAATGAAATTTTATTTAATGTTGTCCTTAAGATGCTCAACTGAATCACATACTAACGTGCAATATAGATTTTTATATTTGTTTCTAACTAGTAAAGTCATTCTAAATGATAATTTTCAAACTTTAGTTAGAATTTTTTGATCAAGCTAGCAAAGTGTGCTTTTATTTCAACTGTTCAGTTCAATATAGATTTCTCTACCCTGTAAAGTCATTTTACTTTTTTTATTCTAAACGATAATTTTCAAACTTTAGTTAAATATTAGATTTTTTTGATCAAGCTAGTCAAGTGTGCTTTTATTACAACTATTCAGTTCAATATATTTTTTATATTTGTTTCTACCCTGTCATTTTATTCTAAATGATAATTTTCAAACTTTAGTTAGATTTTTTGATCAAGCTAGTCAAGTGTGCTTTTATTACAACTGTTCAATATAGATTTTTATATTTGTTTCTACCCTGTCATTTTATTCTAAAACGATAATTTTTCAAACTTTAGTTAAATATTAGATTTTTTTTTGATCAAGCTAGTAAAGTATGCTTTTATTACAACATAACTGTTCTAAGATAAAAATCATGTAAAGTACTGCATATTCTGAGACTAAATTATCTATTCAGGTCTGATGCTGGTCCTCTCACTGATACCGACTGCTTTGAAGAGCTACTCACGGCAGTGCGCACTCTAGAGGCGGCAGCCAAAAGACCTCCTACACCCGAGCTTCCAACAGAGTCAAAGTGCGTTTGCATTCTCCAACAAGGTGGCAGGGAATTAAGGCAAACGACATCGAAACTTTCCCTCAAGAAGCGTCGTCAGTCCACTGTCGCAGCGGGTATGGGAAATCCCTACGTCCCCGTCGTACCTTCAACTGCAACCAGGTAAATGAAATTTTATTTAATATTGTCCTTAAGGCGCTCAATTGAATCACTTACTAACGTACAATATAGAGTTTTATTCTAAACGATAATTTTCAAACTTTAGTTAAATATTAGATTTTTTGATCAAGCTAGCAAAGTGTGAAGTATATGTAATTTTATTTAATATTGTCCTTAAGGTGCTCTATTGAATCACTTACTAACGTACAGTATAGAGTTTTATATTTGTTTATGTTTTTCTAACTAGTAAAGTCGTTTTATTCTAAACGATAATTTTCAAACTTTAGTTAAATATTTACTTAGATTTTTGCGCAAGCTAGTAAAGTGTGCTTTTATTACAACATAACTGTTCAATATAGAGTTTTCTAACTAGTAAAGTCGTTTTATTCTAAACGATAATTTTCAAACTCTAGTTAAATATTAGATTTTTTGATCAAGCTAGCAATGTTGCCTTTTCATTTTCTGTTCTAAGATAAAAACACGTGAAGTACTGCATATTCTGAGACTGAATTATCTTTCTAGGTCTCACAATGCACCCGCCGATCTCATTAACGCAGGCAACGTGATGGATGCGGCTGCCAAGAGAGTTTCAGCCGGCCCTGCTGGCTCCTCCGACGCTCCTGCCTCATCTGACGTCATGTCCGTGTTCTCTGCTGATACCCCCGCCGTTACCGGGTAAATGAAATTTTATTTAATGCTGTCCTTAATGTGTTCAACTGAATCACTTACTAACGCACAATATAGAGTTTTATATTTGTTTCTACCCTGTTATTTTATTATAAATGATAATTTTCAAACTTTAGTTAGTTTTTTGATCAAGCTGTGTGAAGTAAATGTAATTTTATTTAATGCTGAGTTACCCTTAAGGTGCTCAACTGAACCGTTTACTAACGTACAGTTCAATATAGATTTTTATATATGTTTCTACCATGTAAAGTCATTTAGTCTAAATGACAATTTTCAAACTTTAGTTACTTAGTTTTTTTTTTTGATCAAGTTAGGAAACTGAAGCATGTTACCTTTTCATTTTTTGTTCTAAGATAAAAAACATGTAAAGTACTGCATATTCTGAGACTAAATTATCTATCCAGGTCTATCCCTTCCACTGGTGCCGGACCCTCCAGCGTTCTGGTCCCCGTCTCCTCCGACATAAGGACACCATTCACTGTCGCCGCTGGTACCTCCACCGCTACCAGGTAAATGTAATTTTATTTAATGTTGCCCTAAAGCGCTCAACTGAACCACATACTAACGTTCAATATAGAGTTTTATATTTGTTTCTGTTTTTCTAACTAGTAAAGTCATTTTATTCTAAACGATAATTTTCAAACTTTAGTTAGATTTTTGCTCAAGCTAGTAAAGTGTGCTTTTATTACAACTGTTCAGTTCAATATAGATTTTTATATTTGTTTCTACCCTGTAAAGTCATTTTTATTCTAAATGATAATTTTCAAACTTTAGTTAAATATTAGATTTTTGATCAAGTTAGCAAACTGAAGCATATTGCTTTTTCATTTTCTGTTCTAAGATAAAAAACATGTGAAGTACTGCATATTCTTAGAATAAATTATCTTTCTAGGTCCGCATTCTCCAACGTTCCTGTCAGCTCTACAGAGTCTCCCCACTACAATGTGTTGCACACTCGGCGGTACAACTCGACTAAATTCAAGACAGAATTCGTCTCCACGAGTGTGCGACTTGGAGGTATGGAGAATGTGGAACCTCACAATTTCCTCACGGTCCTGCACGACCTGCATGAGAAAATGTTGGCTGACGTTGTCCCCACAGGGGAGTATAGCCATGTTCGGCTATGTTTACGCTCCCGGGATTTGAAAAACCCCATCAACTTGGCTCTTATTCGGCGTAATGCCCTGACGGGGGAGAGATTCATGGCTGCACTAGACAAAATAGTGCAGTCAAATGAGTCTCTCGGTCCCGGGAGCGAGCTGGAGTTTGACTTTGTCTGTGCCACCCTGGACCGGGTCGGCAGCGGTGGAGGTATTGGGAGACGTGCAGGACCTGAGAAGCGCTGCCTCGTGGATGTCCAGTCTTTCATCCACAATAAAAGAGCAGTTTTGAGAATCGTAAATAATGACAACATCTGTCTAGCAAGAGCTCTCGTCGTCGCACGAGAGCTCTGCTTGAAAAATAAAGGGTTGGCAAACAACAACATCAAAATTGCTGATTATCGCTACCCTTTACAACACCAAGAAGCTCGTCAACTTCACTTGGATGCGGGTATTCCTGAGGGTCCTTGTGGACTCACAGAAGTCCGTCTCTTCCAAGCTCACCTGACACAGTTCAGGATTGTTGTGTATTCTGCTGACGATGCCTTCCTTCCCATCTTCATTGGTCCCGAAGGTGGGGACAACATTTATTTATTGTTTAGTGCGGGGCATTACGACGTGATTACTAAACCATCAGGGTTTTTTGGGGCTAAGCAATTCTGCCACATTTGCTTAAAGGGGTATAATCACGGGCACATTTACAAGGGAACCTGCAACAGGTGCCTGTCAGTCGGTATGCTTCATACAGGGGAGCTGTTGCTTTGCACGGTGTGCTGTGTGTATTTGCGTGGGGCTGAATGCTTTCATGCGCACCTGCTGAATTAACGGCATCGCTGTGTTAAGTGCATTAGAATTTACGACCCCCTGAAAAAGCACGTTTGCAAGGCTGACACCTTAAAATTCGTCGAGCCCTGCAAAATTGACCCTGTCGGTCAGACTTACCTCTACTTTGACGTAGAGACTGTGCAATGTGCTGACGGGTTGCTGAAACCGATACTGTGTGTGGTCACATACCAAGTGGACGACGAGTGGGTCTATGCTTCATTCCCGGAAACGGACGCCTTTATGGATTGGATTCTGGCTGAAGAACATCCTGGGGTTCAACGATTCAAGGACGCCACAGTCCTCGCACATAATCTGAAAGGCTTTGACGGCATGTTCAGCATTAGTTACCTGTACAGAAAATTTTTAAAACCGGATCTCGTGTTCGATGGATCCAAGATTTTAGGTATCTTTTTACCTGGCCTTAAAATAAGGTTCATCGACACGTTGTCCTTTATTCAGGCTCCTCTACGATCATTCACGAAGACCTTCAACTTGGAGACGGTGAAAGGCTTTTTCCCTTTAAATTCGTGAAGGAGGAAAATCTACAACATGCAGGACCCATCCCTGATCGGCTTTTTTTCCAGCTGGAAGACATGGAGCCTGAAACTCTGTCAGCATTCAACGAGTGGTATGCCGCAGCAAGCCTTGAACCCTGGGATTTTCAACAGCAGCTTCTGTATTACTGCAAGGCAGATACAGAGTTGTTGCAGCGACACGCCCAAGCTTTCCGTGAGGAATTTTTAAATCTCACAGGTGTAGAACCATTTGCACGTGACCTGACTATTGCCGATGCTTGCCTTTTCATATTCCGTGGAAAGTTTTTGCAAAAGAATACCCTCGGTGTGTGTCCCGCCCAAGGGTATTCGGTGAGTAATGACCGGCAGTCCTTGAAAGCTCTCGCATGGTTAGAGTATGAGGCTTCCAAGGACAATATCGAAATTCAAACTGCGCGATCACCCGGAGGTGAATATAAGGTAGGGCAGTACAAATTGGACGGCGTGTGCCACAGTACCCGTTGTTAGTACGAATTTTTAGGGTGTTACTATCGTTACTGCTTGAAATGTTTCAACCCTGAAAAAATAGATCAGCGTACGAGAAAGCCATTTGGTTTGCTAAACACCCGAACCATGGATCGCCTTGAGGCCTTGAAACTGCTGATGAACGGGTACACATGCAAAATCATGTGGGAGCACGAATTCGACGAGTTGATGCGCAAAAACCCACCCGTCACATTGATTTATAAATCCGTCGAGCCTATCAGGCATATAGGGGCCCGTGACTACCTCTGCAGAGGGCGCGTGGAGGTGTTTTCCATCTTTGCATCGGCGAACCTAGGATGTAGCCTTAATTACGTTGATTACAACAGCCTGTACCCTTATGTTTGCAAGAAGGCTCCATTTGGTAAAGGTCACCCGGTTCGGATCACCTCCGATTTCGCCACGGACCTCGACCACTATTTTGGCATTGCACATGCCACACTGTTACCCCCCGACGATTTGTTCATCCCTGTACTGCCCTACAGGTGTAATGGGAAGCTGCTCTTCCCCCTTTGTAGGATCTGTGCAGATGGTCAGCTGGCACCCCCTTGTCAGCACACCGTGAACCAGTGCGCATTGACAGGATCTTGGCCAACGTTCGAAATTTACGCTGCGATGCGTGCTGGATACAAACTTCTTCAATTCCATGATGTGTGGCATTTCAATACCATCCTGCAATATGATCCAGCAACAAAAAAGGGAGGTGTCTATGCTGGGTATATAGATACTTTTCTGGGGCTGAAGCAGCGATACTCCAGGTTTCCCCCTGACGTGCAGACCGAGGAGCAAAAGGAAGCCTTCTGTGAGGCCTTCTTCCAGGCGGAGGGGGTTCGGATCCTCCCCTCGGAAGTTGAAATAAACAACCTTAAGCGTACACTTTCCAAGGTCTCGCTTAATTCGTCATGGGGGAAGCATGCGCAGAACATGAGTCGAACCCAGACGACCATTGTGAGTTGTCCTGTCAAGTACATGGAGCTCTTGATGGACGCATCGCTAGTCATCACTGACGTCGCCGTTATCAGTGATCAGGCCGTGCTTGTCACGCACAAGCCGGCGGAGTCTGCCACTCCAGCGAACACCCGTGGAAGCCTGATTCTCGCCGCAATGGTGACGAGTCACGCCAGACTAAAACTGTACGAGCTTCTATCAAAATTAAACAATCGTGCAATGTATTCTGACACGGATTCAGTAATTTATACAACGTCTCCTCGCGACACCTACACACCAGCACAAAATCCCTTTCTCGGAGGTCTCGTAGATGAAATTTCTTCAAAGTATGGCTCCGGTGTACACATCACGGACTATGTCAGCGCCGGAGCCAAAAGTTATGCCCTTCGGCTGAGCAGCAGGGATGAAGTTCTTCGCGCCAAGGGCATATCACTCACGAAGAAAAACTGGTGCACATACAATTTTGAACTTCTAAAATCCATGGTGCTAGGGTGTGCATGCCCCAACCAGCGAGACCTTCGAAGTCCCTTTCAATGTAATTCGTAATAAAGTGGATGGGTCACTTACGAATAAGCCCATGTTGAAAAGGTTTAAGGCTAACCTAGATAAGTGGTATCTCAGCCCGGGTTCGACTCTCACTGTACCTCATGGTTACAATGACCTGGGCCTGGATACCCTTATCCAACTCATGGATGAGTAAATGTACAGTTTTCAACTTATTTATTTCATATTACACCTTTATTTATTTCATTGTACAGTTTTCAACTTATTTATTTCATATTACACCTTTATTTATTTTATATTACACCTTTATTTATTTCATTGTACAGTTTTCAACTTATTTATTTCATATTACACCTTTATTTATTACATTGTACAGTTTTCAACTTATTTATTACACCTTTATTTATTTTATATTACACCTTTATTTATTTCATTGTACAGTTTTCAACTTATTTATTTCATATTACACCTTTATTTATTACATTGTACAGTTTTCAACTTATTTATTACACCTTTATTTATTTTATATTACACCTTTATTTATTTCATTGTACAGTTTTCAACTTATTTATTTCATATTACACCTTTATTTATTACATTGTACAGTTTTCAACTTATTTATTACACCTTTATTTATTTTATATTACACCTTTATTTATTTCATTGTACAGTTTTCAACTTATTTATTTCATATTACACCTTTATTTATTACATTGTACAGTTTTCAACTTATTTATTACACCTTTATTTATTATTTCACTGTACGCCTTTTATTTCAATGTCCTTAATGGATCTTAATCATTATTTCAGTGTCCTTAATGGACCTTTTTAAAATTATTTCAGTATCCTTAATGGATCTTAATCATTATTTCAGCATCCTTAGGGGACTTTAATTATTATTTCAGTGTCCTTAGTGGACTTTAAATATTTCAGTGTTCCTACTTTAATTATTTCAGTGTCCTTAGGGCACTTTAAATATTATTTCAGCGTCCTTAGGGGACTTTAATTATTATTTCAGTGTCCTTAGTGGACTTGAATTTATCACACGTAATGTCCTCACACTCGGCATCGTCAGCAGTTTTTGAAGCTTGTATTTTTGAAACCTACAATATGTTACTGTCCAGCATTGGCTATGTCATGTGAATTGTTTTACTGTCCACCATTGGATATGTTATGTGAATTGTTTTACTGTCCAGCATTGGATATGTCATGTGAATTGTTTTACTGTCCAGCATTGGATATGTCATGTGAATTGTTTTACTGTCCAGCATTGGATATGTCATGTGAAACCAACAGTGGATATGTCATGTGAATTTTTTAATTAAAAAGGTTTAAAAAAAAATCCGTCTCTTTATTTCTCAGTACTGGAAGACACTATGGTTGGAGAAAGCAAGAGGTAACTTTGTTTTTCAGGTGCTCCGTAAGTCTTATCAGTGATCTGCACAGTGCGATGCCCCCCCTCCAAGTCTCACTGCTACAGCAGCGTTCTCATTGCCCCGCCCATCGACACTAACGCCCTCTGCTGTACTCCTGAGTGTAGCAGCGCACTACATCCGAGCGCAGATCACTTCCGGGTGTCAAACATTGAATGAACCATCAGTGTGAAAACATTGAATGGGAAGAGACATAAAAATGGCAAAAGGCATATTATCAGTTTTACTTTCTTTTATTGGATACAGATTTTTAATACATGGTTTTTAACACAAGTCTTCAAGCACACAAGCCTTGGAAAGTTTTTTTACAGATATTTTTAATATGCCGTCCACTCGGATAATTTTCTTTTCTTACGTCGGATGGGAACAGCAATGAATGTTGACTTTTACTTCCTGTGGAGTGTCAAGCTGTTTTGAGAATAACAAATAATTTTTCAAAGCAGTCAGATACTTTTCAGACTTATCGTCAGCATCACCAGACTCTAATATTTTGTTCATCTCTGAGTCCAAATCACACACTTTTTTTTTTATGTTTCTCCTCTGCACTGCTTTCACTGAAATCATTTTTTTCTAAATAACGATACCAGCAGGGGGAGGGCAGCAGTCAATAGTGGTATATTGAACCCTGAACCACGCTGCAGAAGATGCTTCTTATGGCGTAAAGATGCACGTTTGGACGCTAGACTCCTTATGACCGTCTTGTGCTGGCGTAAATTCTTTAATACTCTGTGGAAAACAGGTATATTTCCTTTTAAGAAATTGGAACACACTTCACATAGCGCATACATCTGGGTGTCAGAGATGTGCTTCATCAGAGCTGTACGTTGCTTTCCCCCTAGCTTTGGCAAGCACTGAAGGAACGGACCTTGAGGTTTAACTTTCATTTGGAACGTAAAGTATTTCGGGTCCTTCTGATGGAAGAATCTTTGCATGGAGCCTTTCAGTATCTAACGTTCTGGTATGAAGGTCAACACACAAATAGCCACTGGTTGCTTGTGTAGCTAACCTATAAGCATCCGTCAGGAGTTTAGATTGATGGGGGTACACTTGTCTCGCCAGGTGGGTTATTTGTGAAGCATCCCGACAGTTGCGAAATAAAAACATGTAGTGAGCATTGAGCGATATAGTCCTCGAATGTCTCCCCTTTAAAAACAGATTTTGTAATATCAGGACAATCGTGATATTTTTATGATGACCACCACGAATAAACAATTGTGATATGCGTTCGCTGGCTAGACTGTTCCATCAAGTCATCCAGTACCAGAAGTGTAGGTCTGAGGGGATCAAATTCCAGATCCGTAGGTAGTCCTTCATAAAATTCCACCGTTTTCTTGAAGGGTTCAAAGGCAGGCTGCCACTCCCCGTAGCAGTAAACGACACGTTGGGGTGGGGGTTCGAATACTTGAGCTGTTTTTTTGATGAGTTTCAGAGTGAAAGTCGTCTTTCCACACTGTGAAGGAGCAGCAATTATAATATTTGAAGGAGTTCGGAGAGCCATTGCAACACCATGCAGTCGTTAAAGTCTACTCGACACGTGTAATCACGATGCAGTACTGTGGGAAGAGTCGAACCACACGCTCTTTTAAACAGGAAATACAGACAGTGAGCACCGCAAGTGTCTCCCAGAGGGTCCTGCAGAGGTATTGAAGGATGTAAGACGTGACGTATGTCTAGTCGACTGTAGTATTCTTGCATGGAGACATCGGGACTCGTACCTAGGGGGTCAAAGTGATCCACGTGCATTCCTTTCTTGTAAACTGCTATCCAGTGGGCTCCAGGCATGGAGGACGGATCGGTATTGTAGATAAACAAGGCTTCTGGCTGACTGTTTCTGCGAGGTAGTCTGTCACGGGGGAACACTCCGAGACTTGTGGGTAACATCGAAAGGATGGATTCTAGCTGATAGGTATTCATGAGCTGTAGTCAAACAGTACTTTACGATCCAATGGGATTTCCAACAAATTCTGGTATTCGACATACAGGATCACAGTGACCGATGCGGGTAGTGGCTTGGCAAACTTTAATTCGACTCTCACACTCCCACTCTTTATTAAAGAAAACACTTGATTGCATTCACGTTGCTCGGAGGTCAATTGGAATCCGAAAAATGTAAAACCTTCTCCATAGGCTTTTCGCGATAAGTTAATACCACTATCGGATTTCCAGGCATCCACAGCTTCCAATAATCCTTGGTAACAGCAGAGATAGCGCCCATTCGCAAAGTCGGGGGTGTAGGATTGATGATCACTGTCAATGTGAAGACTGATGTAGTTTAAGTCGAAATGTTGGAAGTTGAAGGGATTTTTTTCGTACGATCCATTCAGGCTGGTACTTTCCACCATACCCAGTACCAGACGTACGGGGAGCTGGCCTAGAAATAAATTGTCATGGTTCACACTCGTCAGTCCCGAAGCAATGGAAAACATACGTAAATCCGTTCTTCGCAGAGGGTACTTGGCACTCTCCGAACCCAGCAGGCGAGCGTGTGTGAGGATGACACCTGAAGTGGGTTTGACTTTACACACGAAAAATTCGGCTTCGTGTATCTGTACTTTGTAAGAGGGGTCCGCTTCACCTGTCACAAGACAGAATTCGGGTTTGGATCTCAGCAAACGCAGTCTCAGGTCGACTTGATTGAGCAGGTAACGATCTTGATTAAACAGGTCGGCGTGGATCCACGAGATGAGTTCGATACCTGTTGGTTTGACGTACCCCTTGCGCTGGTGCCATCCCTCATTCTCTCGGCTGGTCAGTTCCATTTTACCGGGGGTGTCGAGGTACCAGAGCGATGTACCGGGCTGACTTCGTGTGGCATCAGTATCGTAATTCAATAGAGTCTCCAGGTATGCCCTGTAGGGGTACAGGGTGTGAGAAGCACTCACTAGGTGATCGTTGAGGAAGACGTCTACCTGGCTGAAGAGGGCGTGGAAGAAATGATTGCAGGGGGCAATCACTTCCGACGGCGGTGTACCATCGGATTTTACAATTTTCAAGACGAGACGTAGGTGACATCGGGATAGATCAATGTAATCGTCTGTTCCCTTCACGATGAATTCGAGTGGAGCATTACCTTCCAAGGAAGCCACAGGTAAATAATTGACATAGCAGCCTCTTTCTAATTGTGAGACTGTGGGAGGAACCAGAAACAGATCCAGTTCTGAATTGGCACAATCGCCAGAATCAGCGTGAATTTTCTGAATGCTCATGATGAAAACACGTCCTGCACAGTACAGTGTCTCTTCACTTTATGAACATTGGGATGCTGACGACGGCGTTTTATTCCTTTCCCTCCCTGCAGCTTTGAACTGGCACTTTGTAAGAGGTCAGCGCCCGCTTCATGGAGACCCGCTTTGGCTGCAGATTTGAAATTTTGCCCCTGGGACATCTCTGAAACGAACCGTAGCCCACCCTTACGTAGGGTGGACAGCGCTGGTCGTACGAGAGGGCTGATGAAACGTCCCATCCTAGCAAAGATGCTTCCTAGCCCATCGCCTCTCTGATAACGAGGACCACGGAACACACCCTTCCCCATTTGGCTCTTGTAGTAGCTCACCTAGGCATCTGCAGAAGGGGGAACGAATTTAACACTCATGGCGGAAATGTAACTTGACTAAAACTTTACCGAATTTAAAATGCAGAGGTTCTCCAGTGTCGGTACGAAGGAAGATTGTCACACTCTCGAAACTGTTCCTTGCAAGTTACTGGTTCTGACGGCAGGGTTCACGACACGCAACAGTTCACCGTGAGTATCGCCTAACAACTGAGGTGCAATCAGGTCTGAATACAAATAAATACCGCACATTCCTCTGTTCATATCAATGGGATAGTCACCCAGGACTTTATTCAGCAGTATATCTAATTTAGTAATTCCTAGCATGTCTCCTAATCCGGGGTTCGATCGAGGAAATTTAATGTAATGCGACTTGTCTGTATCCATCAATACGGTGTGATCTGCCTGTTGCTTGAAACGGTAAGCTTTTCTCAGCCTGTAGGGTAACATCTGGTTCATTGCATCGAATAATGATTCGACAGTTTCGTATCGTCCGTGGGGTACCTTTCGTTCGTGGAAACTACCTGGGGGTATCACGTAGAAATAACACTCGTCATCTATATCGAACGTTGGTGTATTGCAAAGTTTGCTGGCAAATCGTTGGTGGAAGGGTTTGTCAACTTCACCCTCCCCGATACACAGAAGTTTGCCGAAATTCGTTTTAGGAAACATCAAACCGTATCCCTCACTCGGTTTGAATACCCAGTAACCGCTGTTATAGGAAACTATTATTTCTTTTGGGAGCTGAGTGGTGAGGAGAGACAACAGTTCCATTCGTGTTATTTTACCTGGTTTAACTTTGATTTTCCTGTATTCTTCGGTGGGAGCATAATATTCATATGTGTCATTAGAACCGTCCTAATTGTACCAGCTCACGGGTAAGTGAACTTCTGCTAGTCCCACTTTCAATTCTACACTCAGTCTTAGGGGTTGTGCTAGACGAACCGTGAAATCAGTCTGCGAATTGTTTGGGTAAATATTCTGACTAGCCGTGGAGGGTAGGGTCAGGTAGAAACTATCCATTTTTTAGGGATCCAGGAAGGTTTAGGATAACCACGAAATTTGACCAGTGCCTTGTGACCTTTATGCTCGATTATTTTCTGGACTGTGTAAAGTTCGGGTTCTGTCACTTTTTGAAGTTCCGATTTATAGAATGTACCTTTCAGCATTTCTCTCTCGGAATCCCGTATGACGTACACAGGGGGTTGTCACTGTAACACCTTGTTGACTATAAATATTTCTTCGGTCCACAAATGCGTTTCTGCCTTCTTGAAGGGTACTTTTACACCGGCTAGTCGAACCGTATCCCCCACTTTAAATGCAGGTTTTTCTTTTACTACGGTCGGATTGCGATAGAGTCGAACCCACACAACGTCTTCATTGTGTAAGGTCACGTCCTTGGGAGCCATATCATGTGCACTGTGAACGGTGGCATTGTATCCCCGTACAACACACGGTAGCACGTCCAGGTAGCGGTAGGTGTTATTGCGTGTATAATATCTCCCCAGTCGTTCGTGTAGGGTACGATTCCATCTCTCCACCAAAGCTGCTTTTTTGTCAGAGTAGGTGGCAAAGAACTGAATACCTTTCTTTTTCAGGAATTTCTGGAACACTCTGTTGGTAAATTCCGTACCCTGTTCCGTATTTAAATTCATTGGGGACCGACCCTTGGAAAGGATTTTTTTGAAAGCCAACACCATTTCTATCCGTTTTAGCCTTCATAGCCACCGCCCACCCGTATCTCGAGAACACATCGATGACTGTTAATATGTAGCGATACCCGTCATTGAAGCGAGTTAGATTTTTCACGACCATGAGATCAGCTTGCCATTGTTCGTCTAACCCTGTGACGTAAACTTTGTTATGGGGGAACTTTCTGCGAACAGGTTTATGTAGTGTGTAGGCAGGTTGCTTTTCTAACCATTCACGGACGAGTTTGAGTGGCAGTCCCGTATTCTCAGCTAACCTTTTTACACTACCGAATCCTCTTTCGGGGTCGAAATAATTGGACTCCAAAGTTTTGTTTTCTGCTGCACCCAGACGTCGTACCCCACCAGGTTTTGCCATTGATGTAGCGAAAGTGTAACACCTGTCACTGTAGGAATGTCTCCTATATACTGTCTGATGTCCACTGTTAAGTTACACACACGAATTTTGTATTCGTCATCTAAGGCTTTTGACTCTCCACACTGAATATTTTTACTAGGAGCTACAATTTCTAATACAAGCACTGCTATCGTTAACACTGTCACGATTACACTACCCACACTAGCTAACACCTTCTTTCTCCTATCCATACCAGGACTAAAATGACATTGGATGAAAAGACAGACACATTATATAAAGTTACAATTATTTATTTAATTTATACATTTCATTTTTTGCCTCGTCGACAATAGCATTATATTTTAGAGTGCAAACAAAACCAGAATCTACAAAATTCAACAGACCTCGTTTCCAGGCTGTATCCACAAATACCTGTGCTAGAGCATTAATGTCCAAGTCACCAGACCACCCTACGATAGTTGGTATTTTTTCTTCGGGGTGTAGTCCATCTAACGGTATCACACGCATAAGTTCTTGCTGAAAAATATTCACCAACAGTGGGTAAACACAATCGGGGGCGTCGAAAACAGGCCCCAGCAGGAAAGGTCGAACAGATTCTGAATGTTCCATAATAGCTGTACGGAGTTGGTGATCTTTGGGGTTCCCGCACACGCTATGCACAATGCGCATCACTTCGTCCACGTGGATAGCCAGTGTGAACCACTGCGAAGCATTCAGTGTTATACAACATCTCACAACACGGAACTGTAGAGTTCTTTGGTCTGCTGATTCTTTAATGAAGTCGACACAACGTTCACCATCCACAGTTCGATACATGTAGACACGTAAACCATGTGTCACGTACCATGTCTGTTGATCTGGGCCGATTTTCACTTGATCCTCTATGTGGGGGGGACCGTGGCACACAAAGCCTCCCATTCAGGTATGGAGAGGCTAACCCCCGCAGGTGTAGGGTAGATGAGTTCACCATTTTCATATTTCTTGTAGCGGCGTACGTGCACAGAAAACTTATTTTTGAACAGTGTAGGTACAACGTAAACATCTTCACCTAGACACCACGCATCTGGATTACTAGGCTGCATCGTGAACAATGTGGCACACAGCGCTCGCTCCCTATTTAACTAGAGAACCGCGCCACCTGGGACGACCAATCAGGAACGATCTGATAAGCGAGTGTTTGTTGGGACATGTTCTCGACGACGATCGATCCATCCGAAGAAAGCAGCTGTTTCGGCTAAAGAGCAGTGGACGTCCTCTCCGGTGTGATATCCGCACTCAAACTCGGAAACTTTTGGGAGATCACAATATTTGGGGCAGCCGTAAAGTTCGAGATTAACACTGGGGAGATTTAATTGTTCCAAGAGATTTCTTTCCACAGTACCTCCTTTGTAACCCACCACAGTAGTTTCTTCAGTACGTGCAAGTTTGTAAGCATATTTCACGATGTTAGGAACGTGATCTAATGACCACACCTTTTCACGAGGCAGAGGAGGGTAGGCCTAGCACATGTTTAGATACGTAGTTGACTGTCCTTCTGTGCTTTACCGACAAAGGCTGGTGATGCCGAAGATTGAAACGGTAGACACCACATTTCCCATTCAGAGTTGCATATCCAAGTTCGCGCACTAGGAAACGACCATTTATACGGAAACCATTGAGATCTAGAACCATACAGATGTTTTGCATGGTTGCACTAGTTGGAGTGTCTGGAGACAAAAACACTTGACGTCTTCACACAGGCTACAGACGTCTCTGACGTTTACGTCTCAGAGCCTGAACGACGTTCTGCGGTAATCCCGGGGGCCAGGTTTCAGGCGGCTTCATCACCAGAGGTCGTCGCAGCCTTCGAGGTGGTGGCGGGGTAGTGTTGTCCACGAGAACGGCCTGTAGCATCGGACCACCAATCCCAGGTCGCGGCAACATCTTAATAGTGACGGCAGGAGGCGGCGGCAGCGGTGGATGTACAATCACAGGACCCCGATACAGATAATGATGTTCTCGGAATGGGTAGCACAGTGGATCGGACTCATACCCCAAGTCCTCGTCACTCAGCCACATATCAAAATCCATGTCGACACCCGTAACGTGTAGCTCAGAATAAATGTCAAACCTTTTTTCAGCGGTTATACACATCCAGAACCGTGACCTTGGGGTTTTTCAAGGTCGTTGGAAAAGTACGAGTCGATTTCCGGTCGATTGTGACATAGGGGTCAATTTCCAGTCGATTGTGACATAGAGGTCAAAGTTCAGAAGGCAACGTGGATGATTGCGACATAGGGGTCAAAGTTCAATCTGAGAAGGCAACGTGGACGATTGCGACATAGGGGGAAAGCACTGTGCAAAGGGGAATCGGTATGGTGTGACTAAACTCATCGCGGGCATCAAAAGAGCAGGAATGAAAACTCGCTTAATTTGATGTTACTGTGTGTAGTAGTGTTGTTAATTGAGTTGAGTACTTCTGATCGACACACTTTTTTTGCACACAAATGGACTAAATGAAAAGGATTCCAAACACTTAAAGCTGGCTAAAAACTAATCCTACGGAGGATTTGGAAAACGAATCCACGGTGAGGAAGTAGTGAGACTGTTGGAGTTGGAAAGGAATGCTCTGTGAGGAAGGAGAGACTCTTGTTTTGGAAAAGGAATCTTCTTTGAGAGGAAGGAGACACTGTTGGATTTGGAAAGGGAATCTTCTTGGAGAGGAAGGAGACACTGTTGTATTTGGAAAAGGAATCCGCTTTGAGAGGAAGGAGAAACTGTTGGATTTGGAAAAGGAATCTTCTTTGAGAGGAAGGAGACACTGTTGGATTCGAAAAAGGAGTCTTCTTGGAGAGGAAGGAGAAACTGTTGGATTTGGAAAAGGAATCTTCTTTGAGAGGAAGGAGACACTGTTGGATTTAGAAAAGGAATCTTCTTTGAGAGGAAGGAGACACTGCTGGATTTAGAAAAGGAATCTTCTTGGAGAGGAAGGAGACACTGCTGGATTTGAAAAAGGAATCTTCTTTGAGAGGAAGGAGACTGTTGGATTTGGAAAAAGAATTCTTGGTGAGGAAGGAGACACTGTTGGATTTGGAAAGGGAATCTTCTTTGAGAGGAAGGAGAGACTGTTGGATTCGAAAAAGGAGACTTCTTGGAGAGGAAGGAGAAACTGTTGGATTTGGAAAAGGAATCATCTGTGAGGATGGGGCATCGTTGCATATGTAAAAAAAGTTTCTGAATGATAAGGAATGGGCATCAATGGCTTAGGATTCCTTCTCTCCAAATCTAAATGTGTTGCGGCTTGAAAAAGATTACGGCTAGGAACAGGGCACAAGTGGGCTTTGAAAGAGAACCATCGGTCATAATGAGGGCAATGGTGAACGGGTTTTGCAAAGAGGACTAAAGAACATGCCCGATGACTTCCATCTGTCTCCGAACAGCTGTCCAATGGATCTCCTTAACACTCAGCCCTTGGGGTGTTTGTACCCATATGGTTGCTCTCCAGCATACGAAGCAAATCGTCATAATCAGTTTACATTCACATACCGTACAATTCATTAATTGATGCTAACTCTTTATAAAAGGGTGAGAAGTGAATTGGCTGAGTCGGAAGTGAGCCGGGCTTGCAATCTGATGTTCCCAATGTTCAGATTTATTTCCTCTAACTCGTTCCTGCCTTCAGTGAGGAAGGGGACTCTAAGACTTCAAATGGCCTCCATCCGTCGGATGGAACTTTAAGTCGTGAGCCATGTGCACACTAAAGAACACGCTGGATGGCCTTGACGGCAGGCTTCCACATGTTTACTAACAGTTGTCCAGTGGGTCATCTTCGTCCCCCCCCCCAACATTCTTTGATCCCTTGGGGTCCTTACGACTTTGTGCTTCTGAGGGTACAAAAGTGCCCCCAAAAGGAGTAAATCAATATCACAATGTAGAGAGCACAAAACCCTCATTGTCGAGAATCAACTTTACAAGCGTTCTCAATTGTTTCGCAAGGGATTTCCTTTTTCTGGATCCTTCTGATGCCAAACGAATTTCTCTTACCTGTGATCCTCCCGTGCCATTGAGCTTGGCTTGCCCATCACTCCCCATCTTGACATCCTCATCTTCGTCTTCTTCTGCGAGAGGCAGCAAGGAATGGACGGGCTCCTCCTCCATCTGGGGAAACATCTTATATTCCTTCATCCCCCCACCTGCGAGGGGGGAGCGAGGACTGAGGGGGAGAGCTGAAAAGAGGGAAAAGGAAATTAAAAGACAAATAATTCGTTCAAAGGTTAAAAATTAAAAAAAGTAAAAAAAAAAGGTTTTACGAATGAAAAAACAAATCGTTTGTTGGTGTGTAGGTGTTTAAAAGAGAGGCAGATAACCAGACAGTCATGTCGTTAAGATTCCACTGAAATGTAGCGGGCAATCAGTAACTATGTAAGCGAAACGCATTCTGAAACCTGTTCGGTGATAAAAATCTGGAAATTATCAACACTTAACATGTAATGTGAAAATGAAAAAAAAGCTCTTTTTATTAGTGCGAAGAAGTTTTTAACTTACTGTAAGTTCCCGATCAGTATGCGAGGTTCGTCCCTCCCACTGGAATAAAAAATAGCTCCGAAATAGGGAAGAAGAAAAAGAGGGAGCTAAAATCAACTGCGATTCGAGTCGGTGTTTCATCGGTATCCACATGTAGAGGGCGCTGCGAGCCGTTCTCGATCAGTATGCGAGCTCCGTCCCTCCCACTGGATGCAAGAGCAGACTGGCGCACGTGGTTTCGCGACCCGCGCACGACGCGCAAGTCAAGGTCAGTCAGCCAGCCAGGCACATATGCAGCCACGCACGCACTCACGCGGAGCAGCAGAAAAAAAGCGCTCCGAGAGCGTGGTGGATGCCCGATGGCCTTGGGAATGGGTCGAGCCTCGTCTCGGAGCTGCCGAGGTCCTTTCGGACGACGTCGGCGGAGGAAAACAATGGAAGGTCGTGATGTCACACTCAACGGAGACGTCGTCGCGAGACCACATGGTAACTAAATATTGATTATCTGAAGCAGGGGAAGGAGCACGTGGGGAACGAACGACACGGGGCAAACACTGGGCAAAATAATTCATTTAAAAATTCGGAGTTGGATCTAGAATAGTATTTTACAACTTTTTCACGTTTCTCGAAGTGAAACATATGCTGCAACATCTTGAAGAACTCTTTCTCTTGTAGAGATATCAAGTATGCACGTATACTGAACTTATTCACTCTGATCCTGAATCTTGTCCCTGGCCTTAAATAAGTCTCCCCCACCAACCTCAATTTCGATACTAAATTTACAGTAACTGAAATAAAAATTCATCCGGATTCCTCTTGCTGTACTCTAACAGATCGAATGGAATTTGGTGCTTGTGAAGCATGTGGGAGGGAGGGGCAGGGAAAAGAAAGAGGGCGCAATTTCACCTTCTTTGCATTTTCACTTTTATTGATGATAATTCCTTAAAAGGAGATATATGACGTCATTGTACTCTCCCGTATGTTTCCTTATAAACTACAAAAATTCGCGAATCCAGATTAGAAACCATCAATTTCGAAAATTTAAAACCCAAAATTTGTGAGATTTCAAAGCATCTTTTTCAAATGCTTGACAAAGATAGCCATGAATGCAATTTTTACTTGCATAAACACCAAATACTGACTGAAGGAGGAAAAGCCGACGAAAGGGTAACCAAGTTCAACCAATTTTTTTTTTCCCATTTGTGACGATCAGAATCAGCGAAATTACTATCTTATCTGCAGGTTAAAACAGAACAAATGTCCGTGGCATCATGGGACTCGAACCGGGACCATAACAGTTCCAGTGTCATCTCGTCCTAATCAATAAATGTTGCCACTGTGGAATAATTCTGACAAGCTCCTGTTTTCAAATCTCCTCTCATCTCGTTCTACGTCTGCTCTTTTCCTTCTATTTTCACCAAGAGTTGATAATGGTTCTGACTAAATAAATAAATAAATAAATACCCCCTCAAGCAGCTGCTTGCCACAGAGGTCTGACAGGATCCTGTCAGTTTATATGCCAGAGTAGAAGGTCTGAGAGGATGGCAGGACCTCAGCAGAAAAACGAAACATACATCCATGCCTTACCCGGGGCTCGAACCCAGGTCCCTTAGATTAGTAGCCAAGCGCGCTAACCACTCGGCCATGGAACGGCGGGTTCTGACTACCTTGTTAAAATAATCTTGCAACTGAAATTTAAGAAATGTTGTTTAAAGGCGAAAAGAATTTTCTTCCGCACTAAGGTTCTTCAGAAATAGTCAAAGCTTATCACGACAGGTTGTGTAGTAATTACGACAAACGTGGTTACTTACAACGCTGACCATTTGAAGAAGGATTCACTTGAATCCGATGGCACGGTTCTAACTTAAACGATAAGAGTTACTTGGGGGATAATAAGGTAATGGAAGAGTAGGAAATAAATTAAACCAATCTCTTACGATATTAATCTTAATCAAGGGCTGGGTGTTCGCTAAATCGGGAGTGAGCCAGACTCGTAGTTCAACGTTTCCAGGTTCGATTCCCTACTTGGCCTGCGTTGAGATTTTCCCCTCAAAACTTCAATCTGCCCTCCATGAGGAAGAAGCCGAGGGTTTGGACAAATCGCCAACTGTCGCATGTTATAAGGTACAGTCGCTCAAAAAAATATCCGAACACTATGGTTGATTATAGAATTCAGAAAAAATATCTGGCAACGATTTTTTTAGATATTAGTGATCTGGCACCTACGTGTCACGAAGGTTGCCAGATCACTAATTTGTAAAAAAAATCGTTACCAGATATTTTTTCTTTTTTCTGAATTCTATAATCAACCATAGTGTTCGGATATTTTTTTGAGCGACTGTATCGTTCCGTGCGCACGAGGGACCAGTATTCTGCGCACTTTAAAGAACACACTGGATGGTTTTGACGAGAGGTATGTAGCTGTTTCTTAGCAACCATCGAGTGGATTGCATTCTCTGCTTAGCTTTAAGGCCTAATGCCCTCTTAACCTGTCTTGCTCACGTAGGCCGCCGGGATTTTCCAAGCCCATCGGTAGGGGACACCGATGGGCTTGGAAAGGCCGCCGTCCGTCGGATGGGACGTTAAGCCGTGGCCCCGTGTGCGGGAGAGCCATACTCTGTACACGTTAAAGAACACGCTGGATGGCCTTGACGGGAGACTACCATGTCTCCCAACAGCTGTTCCAGTGGGGCCCCTCCCCCAACCTTCTCTGAGCCCTCTGGGACCTTGTGAACTGGCCATTTAGTCCATGGTGTGCAAAAAAGTGCCACTCAGAGGTAAAACAACCCAATCTTTTAACCTAGCTATTTAGCTCAATGTGTGACCAAAAAGAGGTTCTGCTCAGAGATAAAAAAAAAACTCAACTGAAGTCGTAACAGACAACATTAGAGGGAGATTATGAGTTCTTTAAGGAATCAGTTGAACGAACAAGATAAGAATATTTGGCTTTATTGGAAAAGCGTAGAAAAAAGATAGGCAGCACAACAACAGAGAATTGCAGATATAACAATTGCTGTGGTGAAGAAAAAAAAGCATGCAGGAATTAAGAGATAAAGATTATCGCAATTCTGTCATGTCAAAGTGGACTTTACATTTCAAGGATGTTCTCAATAACTTGGCGAGTCCTTCTGTTGTGTGCAATGAAGATAGATGTGTTTCTGGCTTTAATGTTGGTCTATACCACGATGTAAGGTGACTTCGACTATTTCGAAACTAAAGCTCCAAGAATCCAAGAGTTAACTGATATTTTCAGTAGGAATATCAGTTAACTGATATTCTTTCTGAAAATCAGTTATTTTCATAGAAAGAATCCAAGAGTTAACTGATATTCCTACTGAAATGCTGAGAGTTTGATTGAGAGACAATTCTATTGTGACATAGTTGATTAAAGTTTTAAATATTTGCTATTGATAGAGATGTTGCTTCTAAGGTTTTTTAAGAAAAGTGATCGTTGTTCTTGCTATAATTACAGAACCATTTGGTTTATGGACATTTTCCTGATGAACAATTTCGGTTCAGAAATGGTAGGCGTGCATAAATTACATTTTTCATTTAATCAATTTTTTAAAAATTTATTTTTGAAAACCTATGGCTTTACAATTTTTTTTTTATTTGTAAAAAGGTTTAATTGTTGATCGTGAAATCGTACGGTATACATGAAAAGTTAATTAACATAATGATGCCGTTCTGTAATAGCACTGATTCATATGTAATACGAATATAGTTTGTAAAGTTTTCAGTGATTTGTTTAGCATTACAACTGGGGGGGGGGGAGGGGAATTTCTGTCTTTTTAACTCGTGATCGATTATAAGTAAAACCTCACAGGAGAGAGAATTATAGATGGTTTAGAGATCAGAAAATCTCTCAAATTATGTTGATGTATCTTCTTTGATGATGAAATGAATTATGTCGTTAAATCTTTCTATAGAGTTGGGTTTACCTCTCTGAACGGCACTTTTTTTGCACACAATAGGTTAAATAGGCACGTCACAATGACCACGAGGGCACAGAGAAGGTTGGGGGAGGGGACCCACTGGAACAGCTGTTGGGAGACAGATGGTAGCCTCCCGTCAAGGGCATCCAGCGTGTACTTTAACGCGCACAGGGTATGGCTCTCCCGCACACGGAGCCACGGCTTAACGTCCGGTCCGTCGGACGGCGGCTTTTCCAAGTCAATGGTGTCCCCTACTGACCGAGGGCGGGGCGGGGAGTTTTGCGGAGATCTTTCGATAGAGTAGTCTTGCTGATAAATAGAGTGAAAAATAAAATTTTGAAAACTGGTCAGGCGAATTCTGAACAAAGCACCTGGAGTTAAAAGCACGAATCCTTCCTATTGTCTTGCTTACAGAGGGTGCACGTTGCACTGTTATAGCATATGCTGTTGAGAAACAAACTGAAAAATAAGCTCAGATTTTCTGCAGTTCAGTTTCATATTGCACATCTTCCAAAGTATTGAAAGCGAAGAGACTTGATCCCATTTCTCTCACCTGGAGCTCAGTACAATTTCCGTCAATCCATTATTCTTGAATAGAAAGAAACGAGGAATGTGATTAGGATGAATCTCCGCAGCCAAGTCATCCTCACTTCTTTAGGATGAATCTCCGCAGCCAAGTCATCCTCACTTCTTTAGGATGAATCTCCGCAGCCAAGTCATCCTCACTTCTTTAGGATGAATCTCCGCAGTCAAGTCATCCTCACTTCTTTAGGATGAATCTCCGTAGCCAAGTCATCCTCACTTCTTTAGGATGAATCTCCGTAGCCAAGTCATCCTCACTTCTTTAGGATGAATCTCCGCAGCCAAGTCATCCTCACTTCTTTAGGATGAATCTCCGCAGCCAAGTCATCCTCACTTCTTTAGGATGAATCTCCGCAGCCAAGTCATCCTCACTTCTTTAGGATGAATCTCCGCAGCCAAGTCATCCTCACTTCTTTAGGATGAATCTCCGCAGCCAAGTCATCCTCACTTCTTTAAATGAATGAAAAAGGAAACTTTAAAAATAGAAGGAATTAAAATAGCTTCTTCTGTTTTTGTGCGAGATCCAAAGATAATTCCATCTAAAAAACATCTTCCCGG
Source organism: Ryuthela nishihirai (assembly GCA_038380435.1). Taxonomy (NCBI): domain Eukaryota; kingdom Metazoa; phylum Arthropoda; class Arachnida; order Araneae; family Heptathelidae; genus Ryuthela; species Ryuthela nishihirai. The sequence continues at coordinate 3,327,869 of JAWZYU010000025.1, forward strand.
AAATTCTGTTTCTCAGGTGGAGATAAAATGATGTCAGATTAAGTTTTTGCTTTTAATATTTTTAAGTTCGCATTAATAATAATATTTCAGATTAACACAATAAAAAACATTTCCGAAACCGTTTTCTGTTCCCATTATCTAAATCAGTATTGTTAAGCCTTTTCAAACGTTTCAGAAAGAAAATAATTTAGGATGTTAAGGGTGGAATGATGAATCATTTACTTTGAAGAGCGCGTGTATTGCTTCAGAGAGCAGAAGATTAACTCCATCCTTGGCGAAATAATAGCAAGCAGGTGCTATGTGTGGGAGAGCCAGGGATTGCCTCTTGGGCCTTGCCTACATGAAAATGCCGACACTCATTAACACATTTTCTGTTTAATGCTAGAATCTCTTAGACCAATATTCTGAGTTCAATTTGTGGGTGACTTAATTTATATAGCATCCCGATATCTAATGAAAGAGATTAAGTGGATGAAAATTTTTTTTCCCAATAATTTGTTTTCATAGCCACGCAAAAGAATTTCCGTTATCGTGTGGATGGTGATATAAATGAGGAAAGAAAAGATGGATTAGTAATATTGGTAAAATGGCAGACATAAATGATGATAAAAGGGGAATAATGATAGGGTGAAGGTTAGGATCCATAAAATGAAGACGTGGATTGATATAAAATGAAAATAATGATTGAAAAGATGAATGTATGGATTGGTACAAGATGAAGATGGTGATTTAGAAGATGAAGATATGGATTGATATAAGAAAAAAGTGATGATGAGGCCGAATGTTCATAGGAGGAGAATGAATGCCGATAAGATGAAAATGAGGTTGATAAGGTGAAGGTTAGGCTTCATAAAGATGGGAATTGATCTTATATAAAGATGATGATGATGATAAAAGATATAAGATATGAAAGAAGATGAAATGGAAGATGAAAATGATGATTGAGAAGATGAAGGTATGGAGTGATAAAAAAGTGATGATTTGATGAAACTGGCTGTTCATAAGAGGGAAGTGAATATCGATAAGATGAAAGTGGGAGTTGATATAAGAGGAAGGTGGGATTGACACGAAATGAAGACTGATAAGATTAAAGTGCGAGATTACTATAAGGTGAAGATTGATAGATGCAGATATCGATTGATAAAACTGAATTTAAAAAAGAGAATAGAGAATGCAGATCTTGTTGAAGATTAATACTAAGGAGGCGGGGATTGATTAGAGAAAAAGGTGGATCGAGAAGATGAAAGTGTGGATCTGAGAGGCAAACATGAGGATTGCCTTCGCATCACAACTCTGCTCAGATAGGATTCTTAAAATCCAACTGTGAAACCGTTTCAGATTGCAAACGATATCACGTGACGATCACCCCACGTTGTGTGGTTCTTTTGCAGCAGAGTAAGCGTTGAGGAGACTTCCGTCTTTCGACGACGAGAATTTCCGGTGAATAAGAGCAACAGGATGTAGCACGTGCACCGGGGGACATCGCGATCGAGTAATTGGGCCAAAATGAAGAGCTCGCTTCCATTGGCAGGTGAGAATCGTTTTGATGACTCAGAAAACAATTCCTCACAACAACAACGAGTTCGAGTAACTCGATCGATAAGACCTCGGGAGTGATGCAATGGCATGAGTGGGTCGTTTTGGTTGCTGTTTTTGGATAAGGACAGTACGTTAATGGAGACGTGTGTCTGATGCAACCTCTTAAAGGCGTTCAGACATTAGAGGGGCGCAACTCTCTCAAAGACTCAATCAGAGGAATTTCTTCCTTAATGCTGTCTATAAAACAACTAAATAAGGAAATTAATCAAGAGGCCTTTCGAAGCAATCCCATACCAACTGAGCATTCGGTCAGTGTGAAGTTCTAATAAGATTACTAATTCTCAACTGCAAACCGAAACATTCAATTCGTTGATTCTGTTATATTGTTATTTCCTAAACATCACAGAGAGATGTATTTATTTGGCGGGAAACAGCACAGCTGAAACGTTGCAAGAGTTATTGCTGGCGCACAGAAAGGTTAAGAATTTCCTCTGATTTAATCAAGCATTGAAAATGGCATTTCCCTCATCTAGATCAGTCAGGATCTCTTAATGCCGTCTATGATCAAGAAATGGAACTTTTAACAAATGATGGAAAATTTCGCGAGCGTTGAGATTATCTTAGATTTTGTTATTACATTAAAGAGTTATATTAATGTAATAACTCTAGATTTTTCAATATTCTAAGATATATATTTTTAAATAGTAAATTTTATTATTTTTGAAAGCAATTTGAAATTGGAATTGGCTTTATTAGGTGGAAAAATAGCCAATTCGCAGATCAACTAAGAAATGATGGAGGAACATCTGTTGGTAAATATCATCCAAACAGATAATCTATTAAATCTGCGATCATTAATTCCTCAATTGTATGCATAGAGCAGGGGGGGGATCCAAACATTCTACCCCGAAATCCACTCTTATACGAGTTTGTCGACTTGATTTGAAATCCAAAACAGGTGTCTTAAAATTTTACTTTCGCTCCAAGTTATGTGCCCTAAATAAAAATAGATTTCAAAAATAGAGAACTATAAAGTTTTATTCCACACAGAATATCATTTTAAGCTTTGCTATCCGGTGGAATATTTTACTAATTGGGAAACACTTATTTTCTGCCCCCCCCCCCCCCCGCGCGAAATTAAATGCTGGATATGTGCCTGGCATATAGCCCTGCGCGAATTGGTTTGTTTTACCACCTCTGAGCAGCACTTTTTTTGCATACAATGGACTAAATGGCCAGGTCACAAGGACCCAGAAGACTCAGAGAAGGTTGGGGGAGGGGACCCACTGGAACAGCTATTAGGAGACAGATAGTAGCCTCCCGTCATGGACATCCAGCGCGTTCTTTAACGTGTACAGTCCCGCACAAGGACCCACGGCTTAATGTCCAATCCGACGGACGACGGTCTTTCCAAAGACATCGGTGTCCCCTACTAACCGTAGGAAGGGTGGTTAATTTTGCGGAGATAAATCTCAACACTGACCCAGCTGGGACTCAAACCTGGGAACTGCAGATTTCGAGCCTGATGCGCTACTGACTGAGCCACCCCCGCGCGAGAGCGTTGTGCGGAGAGCAGAAGTTCTCTCTGAAAGGTGAATGGTCCTCACCCGCCAAACTTTACCGGCGTCCGCTTATATTGGCCGCTTATAATAACCATTGAGATTTTGCAAATGCTGAGATCTGATTTATGTTTGCGAGGAAAATAAATTATTCGTTAATGCTCCTTTCAAATAGGAAAAGAAATATAAATTAATAAAGGTTTATTAATGATTAATAATTAATTACGATAAATAATACATCATGATAAAAAATAAACCTGCATTTTAGAAAAAATATGCGTTATTAAATATTAGATTGAAATTCATCAGAATGCAATTTAACGAATTCTGTCGAGTAAATTTTTCCCCTCTTTCAAATGTACAGTCGCTCGAAAAAGTATCCGAACACTATGGTTGATTATAGAATTCAGAAAAAATATCTGAACACTATGGTTGATATCTGGCAACCTTCGTGTCACGTGACACGAAGGTTGCCAGATCACTAATTTCTTATCAACCATAGTGTTCAGATATTTTTTCTGAATTCTGTAATCAACCCTAGTGTTCGGATACTTTTTTGAGCGACTGCAGTTATCCGAGATTATGTGAAAATGCTCCTTTTCACTACCCAGCAATCCCCCCCCCCCCTCTACACATTACTTCGTAATCGCCGGTACTGAAATTTTCACAAATTTGCGCATGTTGTGTGGAAAACTGAAATTTTCACAAATTTGCATGTTTTCCAGGACAACATGCAAGTAATTTTTTTTAACTTCTGTTCTGCCACGCCAGCAAAAAGATCACTTCTTTCACATAAGGTAATTTTTTTTTAATTGGTGACTTTATCTCAACGCATTTTTTTAAAGGGATAATAATCACCGAATTTCAAATCATTTTTTTCTTCTCGTTATGCAGTTTTTTTTTTTTCACTAATGTCGTCCATCAATAATGCAGCAATATTAGCTTTTGTTCGTCCAGATTTTATCCTCATCAACGGTGTTAATCTCTCATGCTCTGGCGCTCTTAAATGCGGAGCCAAAATAAAAGATCAAGGTGTCCAAATGGAATATTAGATTAACTGAATGAGCTCACTTTAAACGCTCGTAAAAGTCATCGACGTTTCGTGTCTTCCTTCTGCTCAGGCGTTGCCTTCTCACAGATTTCCCCATCGTATTTTGTTTTATTAAACACGTTTCTTTCGGGTTGGGTTGTTTTACCTCTGAGCGGCACTTTTTTGCACACCATGGACTAAATGGCCAGGTCACATGGACCCCGAAGGCTCAGAGAAGGTTGGGGAAGGGGGCCCACTGGAAGAGCTGTTGGGAGACAGATGGTAGCCTCCCGTCAAGGCCATCCAGCGTGTTCTTTAACGTGCATAGGGTATGGCTCTCCCACACACGGGGCCACGGCTTAATGTCCCATCCGACGGGCGGTGGCCTTTCCAAGCCCATCGATGTCCCCTACTGACCGTGGGCAGGGTGGGGAATTTTGCGGAGATAAATCTCAACGCTGACCCAGCTGGGACTCGAACCTGGGAACTACAGATTACGAACCTGACGCGCTACCGACTGAACCACCCCCGCCCCCGTTTCTTTCGGATCTCTGTTTGAGGGGTAATTAATTGTAATACGAGCAATTGCCTTTGATATTTATCCTTGATGAACCCCCATCCAAGAGAACGATGTCAGAAGAGTGGAAAGGCAGCGACTCTTGGTGTCCGAAAAGGATCAAGTTACCGATATCGGATCACACCATTACGAAAATGCATTGGGAATGGGTCGCTTTCTTCCATATCTCGGCTTCGATGTTTCGTCGCACAGCCTTTGATTTCGAGCCGAGATTTTTCGTCTCTGTGACATTTCATCTCGGAGATGTTTCGTCCTGGCGATGTTTCGTCTTCGCATCGTTTTGTCACAACAATGTTTCATCCTTCGACGTTTCATGCAAGTGATGTTTCACCTCTGCAACATTTTGTCACTTTGATGTTTCTCGTAAAACGTTTCATTTCATCCCAGTGATCCTTCATTCTTTCATCCCTATGACATTTCCTTACACTAAGTCTTAACGATTCTTCTTTTGCTTAATGCTGAATGATGGACTTTTTTCTCGGAATTACAAAAGAGTTAAGTCCGCGAAGTTGCATCCAACGAAGAATATTTTGACGGAACCATCATCTCACCTCTGATGCCTGTGCTTTAGTGAAACAGATTCATGGCAGTAGTACTCGTTACCCTGTCTTTTGCATGGACACTATTTTTATTTTATTTCCTTTGGGGGGGAGGGGCGGCTAAATCTTTGAAAGATGTAAATTGAAAATTGATAAAATTATTCACAGGCTCGGTTCAAAGGCGTAAAAATAATGCCGTGTTGAATTGACTAAAAGGATACTAAAGAAGTTTCAGCTTGTCGGAGTCTAGAAATTGGGACATAAGACTGCCTCTTAGTATTGATCTGCAACCACGATAGAATAAACATGAAATAAGTAAGCGAGGTCATTAATTAGCTTAATATCAGTAAGCGATGAAATTATCAGTAAATGAGAAATTTATGTTTCCTGAGTCACCAGCATGGATAGAGAGTGGTTTTCAAGAAGGTAAAACCACTTTTTGTGATTAAGAGAATAAGTTTCTTCTGCATAAACTGCTTCGGATGCATATATATATATACAAAAAGTTATATCCCCCCCCCCCTCATCCGCGACAAAGTAAATATCTCGAGTCTGCTACTGAGTGTGGGGGATTATCTGTATTAATCTCTCATCCTCGGAGAGCTTTTAAATGCGGAGCCAAAATAAAAGGTCAAGGTGTCCGAATGGTCATTAGCTGAGAAGTAAATGAATCTGCAGTTCCCAAATTCGAGTCTTACCTGGGCCAGTGCTGAGATTCATCTCTGTAAAACTCCCCGTCCTTGGGCAGCAGGGGACGCGAAGGGGCTTTGAAAGGACTGGCGTCCGATGGATGGGGAGCCATACCCTGTGCACGTTAAAGAACACGCTGGATGGGGAACCATACCCTGTGCACGTTAAAGAACACGCTGGATGGGGAACCATACCCTGTGCACGTTAAAGAACACGCTGGATGGGGAACCATACCCTGTGCACGTTAAAGAACACGATGGATGGGGAACCATACCCTGTGCACGTTAAAGAACACGCTGGATGGGGAACCATACCCTGTGCACGTTAAAGAACACGCTGGATGGGGAACCATACCCTGTGCACGTTAAAGAACACGATGGATGGGGAACCATACCCTGTGCACGTTAAAGAACACGATGGATGGCCTTGGCGGGATGCTTTCATCTGTCTCCTAACAGCTGTCTAGTGGGTGTACTTACCCCTAACCTTCTCTGAGCCCTCGGGGTACATGTGACCTGGTCATTTAACCCATTGTGTGCAAAAAAAGTGCCGCTCAGAGGTAAAACACAACGCTATACTGTGTCTAGCATGCCAATATTTTATTCAAGGTTATCCAAAGAAATCTTTAACACCCTTCTACAAAAATCTTAGGTTAATCTCCCCTAAAATTATTCCTGGATAGACCCCTGATTATGTAGATAGTTAAGATTTCATGCTACAAACATAAACCATCAGGAGGGATGATAGAAAAATAGGAACGAAACATAATCAGTTCTGTGTTTTAGACAGAAAAAGTATTACTGCCACAGAAATCCTCGAAAATTTTCATCAAGAAGCAGATTTTACATTCAGATATCTCTCCTCAGGTTTACTGAATTAAATTTTTGTTTCTATTCTATTTTCTGTAAAACCGAAATGTCACATTTTAAAAGTAACCGAAATTATCAATTGTTCCAGGTGGAAAAAAGAGGTCTGTCCAGTGAACTGGGTCAAATTAAAAAAATAGAACTTCCGCAAATCAAAGTTTCTAAACCAACAAACATCATTCCGAGGCCGATTGATTAGCGTACTTGGTTATACTTCTCGAACCCTGATGTGATGTGGGTTGCCTCTTTACTGAGATGTCCTCTTTACTGAGGTGTCCTCTTTACTGAGGTGTCGTCTTTACTGAGATGTCCTCTTTACTGAGGTGTCCTCTTTACTGAGGTGTCGTCTTCCTCCCCCATCTTTATGGCATATTACAATCCTGTCAGACCTAAGGGTCCAGCATCTGCTAAGGGATTAATATTTTTTAAATCAAACAATACCCGAATGGTATTCCTTTTTCAGTTTTCCATTTCAGTCGTGAATTCGAAAATTTCCACTGTGGATTATGGATTCTTTAGGACGTGGCGAATAAGACCAACGGAAAAAGACTTTTTAATCATTTCCTATAATCGATTTCTCCGCAAAAAGGAATGAAAATTAACCTCGACTTACGAATCCTCAATAAAATATTATCATCAGTGTTTCAAAGGGGACCCGACGACACAATATTTATTTTCCGAATGACAACAGGAAAATCTCTGAATATTTCAAAGCAAAACAATTTTTTCCTTCACTTTTTCTTTTTGAGATTCCTTATTGCCTGCCGACAAGCTCCAACTGCCTGGGAGTCCTTCTAATTCGCGTAAAAACTAGAGCCCAGATTAATTCTGATCGGTTGCGCCCGCCAATGACCCACTAACGAGCTGTGTCGTCATCATAGTGAGGGTGGAAGGCCGCGTGACGTAACTGCATGACCCGGTCAGTTCTCCCTCCCTCCCTCCCTCCCCTCGCTCGAGCTTCTGTTAATGGCCTTGTTTCTGTCAACATGGGAGCGTCTGCCAAATCACGGGAGGCTTATCTCAATCGACCCTAGCCATCGCTGCTGTATGGTAATGAGGCCAGGCAGACGACTAACAGAATTATCAGAACACTCGGATGCAGAAACGCTTGAAGAGTAGACAAATCTCTCACGTGATGTCTTTTTTTCTAACTCTAAAAGAAGCCCCATGCCTGCGATTAGGAGATTGTTTGATATTGTCGGCATTCCCTCTCTCCATAAACAAAGTTTCTTTAAACATTCCACAAACCATTATCTCTCCACAGGTAGTTGAAATATGAGGACTCTGCACAGAGCTTTTTCTATTAATATCCTCACACAAGAATTCCACCATTATAATTTAGATATTCTCGGCTTGCAAGAGACCAGATGGACAGATAAAGGACAGATTCTTAAAAATAATCTTAAATTTCTCTTTTCAGGGAGGGACGACAATAAGCATCACTAAGGCATGGGTCTGCTTCTGAGCAGACACACGCTAGTGATGCTCTTCTAGGTTATGAGTGCATTAATGAAAGGTTTCTTACAGCAAAATATCAGACAAGCGTTAAAGACCTGAATGTTATCTGCTGTTATGCCCCCACTGAGGATGCCGATGAGGATGAGAAGGATAGGTTTTATGGACAACTTCAGGATATTTTGAATTCTGTCAAGAAAGGAGATATTACCCTTATTCTTGGTGACTTCAATGCCAAAGTTGGTACTGACTCTGACCTTTGGGGAGGAGTAATAGACCCTTTTGGTATTGGTAGCTGCAATGGCAATGGGCAACGTCTCCGACAGGTAAGTAAACTCAACGGATTTAGAATAACTAACACTTATTACAAACACCGCGACATTCATAAGTGGTCACGTCTGCAAGAGAGTCAGTCATACCCTTTAAACGTTAAAGAACACACTGAATGGATCCCCATCCTGAACTTTCTCCAAGCCTTTGGGGTTCTTGTGATCTCCTTGTGCAAAAAACTGTTCTCAGAGGTAAAACAACCCAATAATACACTTCTCCTAATTTACTCTGAGTCCTTAGGGTCTTTTTGCTTTGAACCTTTAATCCCTTTAGTATAATAGAGTATGAGTCGCTCGGAAGTAAAATAACTGAATTTAATTACCCAAAGCGAAGAGTGAGATGCCAAACGGAACATGTTGCCAACCCTGTGCATCATCTTACCTCTGTCAGGTATATACCTCTTCCCACTATATCATAACTTCGTACAGAAATTCATATCTTCGAGAGTCGCCCGATTGTTTGCATGTCGGGATTTGATCTGTAGCCAAAATAATTTCCTCGTGATATTGTCAGAGTCCCTTTTCCAAGCAGACGTATTAGAAGAATCGGCCGGTAATTCATCAGAAAGGATGATCTCATGAATGAGCATGGATGAACTTTTGCAGTATTTGGCTTTGCCAGAAGGAAATGAAAGGATTCTGTTTCAGACGAGTTGCAATTGAACGAATATCCTTTTGCAGAGGCTTCTCTCTTGGAATTCTCCCTCAGCGAATGAATCTCTCTCCGTAAGCAAAAGAGTCCGTAAACAGACTCCCGCGCAATGTGATCCCAAACTATGCATTGACGTTCGTCGCAGGAATGATCCAAGTTCGCTTTGGGAAGAGGAAAGCAGAAGAATCACCTGAAGGAGCAATTGCTTCACATTTAAAATCATGTTTCCTCTTTTGCAGTTAGGACAAGGTCAGGACTTTTACTTTGCAGACGTAATGCAAAAAACACGACAAATGAAAGAATACCTGTGGACATGGCTTGTCGGCAGAAGTTTTTCTCAGCTAGGGGTGGTGGGATGGGGGTCAAAATGGTTTCGGCGAGGGGGAGGGAGAAAGTAAACATTTCAAGATAAAAATATTTAAGTCGAACCACATTCGTTAATGAGTTCAGTTGCGATTGCAACATCATACCACATGATACCCGGAAACAGATTCGGAAAAAAAAAATCATTATTGAATATATCTATAAAAACGTTTTTTTATATTATTAAAAAATATAAATAATATACTTCCGAAAAGAAACTGTAAAAAAATTCATGATTATTTCTTTAAAGGAAAATCGACTTTTAATTTTTGATACACCTGTATTATTCACCGTATATTAATTTTTAAAATCCCTTTTTCCAGGGGGAGGGGAACTGCCCGTCTTCAGCTCCCTATGCCGATACCCATGTCTATTGAAATAGGAATAAAGGAAAAATTTTAAAATTTCACAAGGCTGTTTTCTTTACCAAGTTAATTCTTATGATCTTAAACACTGTCCAAATCCATAAGCAATGAATTACAGTTAAAATACCTCAAATTTCTTAAAATTCTTCGAACCTCTTCTTAAAGGAATCGACTTGAGGAAGGGGAGAGTCATTTCTCAATTCCAAAAACAAAGATGAACACTTTCGCCTTAAAAGGGGAAGGAAGAAGTTGCCCGTTTGGAAGCACGCGAGTGACTTTTCCCGCTCTTCTGAGACTCAGACTCGCACTCCCAGAAATGAATCCCATATCCAGAATCTTTCTCGTCCAGTCTACTGGGAGCGAGGTTGTATCGATCGGTAGCGCACTAGTGTCGCAACTTCGTGTTTCCAGGTTCGAGTCCTCTTCGGCTCAGCTTTTCGATTTCATCCGCTAATCCATACTCTTCCCCAGGCGTAATCGTTTGGGGCCTTCGTGACCTGGCCATTTAGCCCACAATGCAATTCAGAGGTAAAACAATCCATCTCAAAATCCTCCGATCTCGGTGATCCAAGAACAGGACAGAATTGGGGGGGGGGGGGGATCTGATGACGCAATACCAAGGGAAGATCTCTCGGCTACCTCTATTGACCCTCCCTCCCTAATAATCTCCTTCGATTTGCATTCTGATGTTGCAAGATCTGCAAATAATAAAAACTTTGAACACAAATAGATGGTTAATATTTCTAAAAAAAAATCATCTCCGACACGGCGGGAATCGAACCCGCAACTCTCCAGATTCATGCCAGATTAACTAATGTTGAAGTCTATTTCCACAGGTAATCTGTGTCTTTACCATGGAGAAATAGCTTTAATCTTACCTTTTTCAAAAAAAAAAAATCAAGGGAATTCCGTCCTCTGCGAGAACCCAATTGATTAATAATGCTTCATGAATAGATGATCTTTTCCGCCAGCCTCAGTGACCCAGTGGAAGCGCTCCTTTCTCAGCGGGGAGAGAGAAAGAGCGACACGCGACACGGGCGTAACTGTTTCTCCGGTCATTCACCTCTGGTGACCTCCCAGCGGTAGACAAAGCCAACGACACTTCGCTGGCATTAAATAGACCGAGTGACGAAACACTAACTAAAAACAAACTCTAATAAATACAACTGTTTTAAACGTTTCAACAGGAGTCGGCACTTAACATGATCACGTGCTTTTCGGCTGACCTCTTCGTCCAATTGCTAAGAGGCCATGGGTTCCCTTGAAGACGTCATTTTCTTCTGCACCCATCTGATGCTTTTATGGAATAAAATTAGACCAGTGGATTGGCGCACATTTTCCACGTATTCAGATCCACACGATGGACACATAGAAATAATTTTTTCGCTTCAAGTATGATTAATATTAATAATTAATATTATAATACTTTGGTCCTGATGGCTCAGCATATATAAAAAAAATTACTTGCATAAATTGATTCTGAAGCGGTTGGGTTGTTTTACCTCTGATCGGCACTTTTTTGCGCACATTGTACTAAATGGCCAGGTCACAAGGACCCCTACGGGCTCAGAGAACGTTTTCGGGGGAAAGAACCCACTGGAACAGCTGTTGGGAGACATATGGCAGCCTCCCGTCAAGGCCATCCAGCGTGTCCTTTGACATGGACAAGGTATGGCTCTTCAGCACATGAGGCCACGGCATGATTCTGAAGCATTAACTAATAACGAAAACTAAAAACATATGCATTTTGAAATTTCATTTTCCTGTTAAGTGTGCCAAAACAATTTCCAAGGGGGAGGGGGGAATATCAAAATCTTGTGCTTCACATGCGTCAGAGGTGGATGACGTAAATGGATGCCTTCCCTCGCTCTCCCCATGCACGAGTCTATAACAACGACGGATTAACGCTCACTGGGACTCGAGGTCTGAATACGATTTGAGATCCTTCTGCTCCACTATTTAAAAAATTTATTCCATTTTGGCCTCTATGGAACCTACTGCGGCATTATAATCATCATTACCAAGCAGCCATGGGTTGCGGAGGTCCAACTAGATGCTGCAATATTGAATAATAATAATTGGGATATGAATAATATACTTTTGGTGGGGTTTTGGTCTTGAAGTCTCATAAATATAAATTACATATTATTTATATATGTAAATTTTTATCTATTAATTTTCTCCAAACATATCTGTCCTCAGCTACATCTGCTGCATCTGGCCACTGCACACCAATTCTAACAAGGTCCTGTTTGACATTGTTATCTTATTAAAAAATGATAACAATGTCATGTGACGGCATAAATCTGTTTTCTTATGCCGCACATCACCATTATCTGTTACATAGCTCCCAAGGTAATTAAACTGTGACACCTGCTCAAGACTGCAACCATTCAGATTAACTGAATCACAGCCTGCCTGACCAATTTTCATCACTTTAGTTTTCTCTCTGTTTATAACCAAACCTACTCTACTACCAGTCTCATCAAGAGCCCTAATGAAAGAATTCATAATAATAACAAAGAAAATTACCCCTCAAGCAGCTGCTTGCCAAAGAGATCTGACATGAATCTGTCAGTATAATACACCGTAGAGAATATCTGTGAGGAAGACGAGACCTCAGCAGAAAAGTATATTAAAAGAGACGTCCATCATTTTCCTGGGGCTCGACTTTTGATCAGTAAGTAGTCAAACGCGCTAATCACTGACTCGACTGCCATGTTTAAATAAGAAGTGGTTTCCTTTCTCTTTTTCATCTCTCTTACGAGGGCTGAAGGTGAAATGAGTCATCCGAGGTGGGGAAAGTGCCGAAGCGACTGTTTGAAGAGTCCTCTTTGGGACAATGACTTGCACTGATCCGCTTATCGAAACCCAACAATGGGAAGGATGTTGGCGCTCGTGCGCCATGTGCTACTACTGACTGAGGCCCAAGAGAGATTCATGAGAAGAAAGTGCATCATCACGTTCAATTGTTGCAATTGTCACATCATCAACCGTCGTAATAAATTGCTCATGACAACAAATTTGCTCTGCTGATCCCGCTCAGTCACCTCAATAAGCTATGAGGTTTGAAGTTTATATTTAATTCTAATTTGACTTTAAGTCTAGTTATAAAATACAGTCGTGCAAAAAAATATCCGACCACTATGGTTGATTACAGAATTCAGAAAAAATATCCGGCAACTATTTCATTTTAGAAATTAGTGTTTTAGCAACCTTCGTGTCACGTGACACGAAGGTTACCAGTTCACTAATTAATCTGAAATTATATTATTCAGTTAAATTGCAGATAATCCACTCGTAATTTCCACCGACGTCCATCTTGGTTTCCACAAAGCCCGAAATTTTTTCGAGTCCACCATTTAGAAACCTGACGTCACCACAAACTCCCGCGATTTTGTCGTTAGTCCACCTTCATGGTTTCTAACCTCATCCGAAATTACTAAGTCCAGACTCCGCCATCTTGGTTCCTGACGTATTAATTAAATGCTTATCAGAAGTTCCACCCCCCTTTATTAAAACCCCCATCAAAACTGCCATCCCCCTCATTAATTAACCCGTTATCAAAAGTCCCTTTCCCCTTTTATTAAAAAAGAACCCCCTCTTTTCCTCTGATTCCATCATTTTGACATTCCCTGTAGTTGCGTCATCCTCCAACAACGTGAAGTAAGTCCGCCATTTTGAAATCTGACGTCACCGATTAGAAGTTTTCTTTTCATTTTCTGCGGAGCAGTTTTATTCCAGTTTATGCAGGATAGTCCTTCTTCTAGTATAAACATTACATCCATCAGTCAGATTCCTCATTCTGTTGTCAGACGTTGACAGTGACGGTTCTCTGCTGCTGCGTCTCCGTGATTTTTTCAACTGCTAGAAGCCAATAGTGATAGTCCTAATGTAATATAAAATCAGCTATTTTTCAAAGCACTGTTTTATAATATATCAATGTGATATATGTGAGAAGGCTTTCCTTCATCAGACCCATCTCATTCGTCATAAGAGAAATCATGATGGAAATAGCCTGTTTAAGTGCTCTCAATGCGAATCGACATTCTCAAGGAGAGATGACGTCCGACGTCACGAGTTATCCCACACCTCCAGGAAAACCTATAAATGCGAAGAATGTGCAATGGAGTTTGGAGAAAAGACAGTATTTTTCGACATCAAAGAAAGCCCCACAATAATAAGCGAAAACGTTCTAAAGATGAAAGGATTCCCCAAAAGAAACAAAAACCAGACCCTGAAGACCCCTGCCAGTTTACAGAAGAAATGAAAAGGACCCTGTCAACACATAAACTGATGGCAACGGAAGAAACATCTATTGATCTCACCTTTTTCCTTGAATCCTCGCGGGAGTCACTCCTAACTCATCTGAAAGAAGAATTGACCTCGAAAGGTAGCATTAAATGGTACCTTGTCGTGCAAGTGCGCTTCAGGCGAAAAGTCTCCCCCTTCTATCTTCGAACACTGTACCCCGTTTTTCCGAAGTAACTGTGTCACAAGTCTTCCTACATCATCCCTAAACAGAGAACTGGATTCAGCGTGTAAGAAGATAAAGACCTAATTTGAAGAATTTGAAGGAGTACATAGTGGATGGACACTGGATGCCGTATTCCACGCTGAAATGAACATTGGAAAATATATCCCACTTGCAGGGTCTAGTTATATCCCTACTCCAAGAGAATTACTGTTAAAACACGCTATTGTCAATGTATGTAATTCTGACCAAAAATGTTTTGTCTCATCTGTTTTAGCCTCTTTGTATCCTGCCACAGATAATCCACAACGTCCTAACAACTATATACATTTAGAAGAAAAATTAAATACATCTGGTCTAATTTTCCCTGTAACAATAAATCAAATATCTAAATTCGAAAAAATGAACATTTCTGTCAATGTTTTTGGATACGAGAGAGAAGTGTTCCCGCTCTACATCACACCATTCAGATTTAAAGCGCACGCAAACTCCTACTGTTGTCAGATGATGAAAACCAGCATTATTGCTCTATTAAGAATATGAGTAGACTTCTCAGTCCTCTCACCAAACATAACGGTGTAAGTTTCTACTGTGATTACTGCCTTCACCGTTTCGCAAATGAATCACTCTTGAAGGATCATGTTCCCTATTGTCAAGAACATGGACCCCCAAAGAGTAGAATTTCCAACTGAAGAAGAGAAATGGCTGAAATTCGCAAATTTCAAGTTTCAGCAGCCCGTTCCATACGTGATTTATGCCGACTTTGAATCATTCCTAGTAAAAGTGGACACTTGTATGCCTAACCCTGCAAAATCTCACACCATTATAACGGCAAATCATGAACCCTGTGGATTTGCATATCTTGTTGTTGGACCTGACGGCGGCAGCTATAAAACCTCCAGTAATTTATAGAGGTCCTAATGTAGTAGAAGAATTTTTAGAACGTTTGCTAAAGAAGAAGAAAACATCAAAAATTTACTGTCAATGATAAAGCCAATGCAACTCTCGAATCATGAAGAGAAACTGTTTCACAACGCTACTCACTGTCATATTTGTAAGCGTGTCTTAGGAGCAGATGTGTGAGATATCACGATCATATAACTGGTAAATTCCGAGGAGCTACCCATAATTCCTGTAATCCAAACTTTAAGTTAACCGATAGGATCCCAGTTGTCTTTCACATCCTCAGAGGATATGATAGCCATCTTATTATGCAAGGAATCGGCAGAATCAAAAATAAGAATATTAATTGCATTCCCAATAACATGGAAACATACATAGCCTTCTCCCTGGGGACATTTCATTTTATAGACTCCTATCAGTTTTCAAGCACATCTCTTGAGAAGCTAGTAAATAATTTATCACCAGGTGAGTTCCATATTTTGAAGGAACATGTTGAAACTGAACGGCTACACCTGGTTTTGAGAAAAGGAGTTTACCCCTATGATTACATTGACAGCAGCGAAAAGTTTGAAGAAACGTTATTACCTCCACGTGAAGCTTTTTTACAATCAACTTACAGAAGAAGCGCTAGGGGAAGAAGAGTATATACATGCAATGAAAGTATGGAACTCATTCAACATAAAAAAATCTAGACCAATATCACGACTTGTACCTGAAGACAGATGTACTCCTCTTAACCGATGTGTTTGCGAATTTCAGAAAACTATGCATCAGATACTATGAAATCGATCCCTTTCATGTTTACACAGCTCCTGGACTAGCCTGGCAAGCATGTCTGAAAATGACAAATAGTAATCTAGAGTTGATAACAGACCCTACAATGTACCTTTTCCTGGAAAAAGGCATACGAGGAGGAATTTCAGTGATATGTAATCGTTTTAGCACTGCAAACAACAAATATTTAGATACCTATGATCCTCAGTTGCCCTCTAAATACATTATGTACTACGATGCCAACAATCTTTATGGATGGGCAATGTCACAATGTCTCCCTCAAAGCGATTTTCGATGGCTTAATAAAGAAGAAATAGCAGATCTAGATATTACGACAGTTGCTGATGATTCGAATAAAGTGTACATATTGGAAGTTCATTTAGATTATCCAGTTTCTCTACACGACAAAAATAATGATTATCCACTAGCCCCTGAGAAACTTCAGAATACCAGCAACATGCTATCACCATATTGTCAAGAGGTTGCCCAAAGCCTTGGAATAAATACAAGTCAATCAGTCGTGAAATTAGCCCCAAATCTAAATTCTAAAGAAAAATATGTCCTTCATTACCGTAATATGAAACAATATTTAGCCTTCGGTATGCAGCTGAAGAAAATACATCGCGTTTTAGAATTTAATCAGTCGTGCTGGCTAAAACCGTATATAGAATTTAATACAGATCAGCGGAAGAAAGCTAGAAACGACTTCGAGAAGGACTTCTTCAAACTGATGAATAATGCTGTGTTTGGAAAAACGATGGAAATTTTGAGAAATCGAGAGAAAATTGAATTGATTCAGAACCCGAAGAGGGTATGTAAACTCGTAGCATCACCTGCTTTTCATGCTTTTCGTATTTTTGACAACGACCTCGCATGTGTACAATCAAAACAAACTAAATTGAAACTCAACAGGCCTATTTATGCCGGTTTCAGTATTCTAGATATTAGTAAACTATTGATGTATAGCTTTCATTATGACTATATTAGTCCAAAATATGGGGAAAAAGCTAAATTATTGTTCACTGATACAGATTCACTGTGCTACGAGCTTCAAACTGAGGACGTGTATGCTGATGTGAAAGCTGATATAGATCATTTCGATACGTCCGACTATCACATAGATCATGTTTTGCATAGTACACATAATAAAAAGCTACTATAAAATGAAAGATGAACTTTCAGGAGTACCTATCAAACAATTTGCGGGCCTTCGTTCTAAAATGTATTCACTTCTGAGTTTACATGAGGAGAAGAAGACGGGGAAAGGAGTCCCCAAATACATCGTAAAAAGAACCCTTCGTCACAAGGATTAGAGAGACTGCTTGATAAACAAATCACCTAGTCGAGTAGATTTCACAAGGATTCAAAGTAGCAACCATCATCTTCATACAGTGAAAGGTGTAAAACTTGGTCTGTCACCATTTGATGATAAAAAATAAATTTTAGAAAATGGTTATGACACCCTTTCGTACGGTCACTATGAAACGATGGAAAAATAATATAACAGAAAAAACGAATACTTTGTTCACTGTGATTTTTAATATGTTTGAGCTATAGGTTAATATGTATAAAAATATGATAATTTAATCTGAATGTATGCATATTTTGTTTTTGTATAACCGCTGTATATGTAAAAACATTGCATGTCATTATTATATGTAGACAGCTGTATGTAAAAACATTTCCTCTGTTAACCTGCATTTTTTGTAAGCAGGCTGCAAAGTATATCTATAATCAATGTGAAAAAAGCATCATTGTGAAATGTATAAAATTGTAAACCAATGGAAATCATTACATGTATAAAGTATTATGTGAAACCTATGCATTGTCACTGTATCTCCCAATACTTTGAAATCAATAAAAAATTTTGAAATGAAATATATGTGTTGTCTGAATTTCTGAGTCTTATCTTTAGAAAGTGGGGAGGTAAACAAACTTTATTGCAACTTATCACATGACTTTCCCGTGACGCTCCCCGGAAAGCTGCTGAGTTATTTTTCATAGGCAGCAACATGCATGCGGAATCACCTCGCTCACTGGGAGAAAAGCCTCGAATGCATACATTTCTGGGATTACACTTAAAATAAAAGGTTGTTATTCTCTAAATTTTCATGGCGTATCAAATATTACTTATAATTTCACGATTTAGTGACGTTCTCAAGTATTATGAAGTGATGAAAACATAAGATTTCCTTTCAAAGTTATTGTAAGTCACCAGGATGCTTAGCTCATTACGCTACCTGGAACGAGGCACCTCGAAATCAACATTTTTTTTTGAAGCAATCACTTCTCAGAAGTGGAAGACTTCAATATATGCTCTGAGTGCTGTGTTTATGAGAAAATTTTCAGCACGGAATGAAATTCTAATTTTTACTTTGCAGAGACAGGAACTTTACGTAGATTTTACAGAGAAATAATCGAAATTATTACATCAACTATTTGGCGATAAAGGAATTTATCAAGTGTTTTAGAGCAGATTTTACTGAATATTAATACTTTTCAATAATGACCTACAATTTCACCTAGCGGGATTTTTAGTAGTTTCAGTGCAACGCAGCGAATCCCCACGCACAGTGCTAAAAATCCCGCTAGGTGGCGCTCTGAGCAAAAAGGCTGTTTTTCCCATATGCACAAGGTCTAATAGTAACTGTGTCGCCATCTAGTGGTTGAAATTGTAATTAAAATTAAAGTATTAAGTTTTTTTTTTTCTTCTTTAGGTGGAAAATACTGCAATATTATGTTAATTTCCAGTAACTAGGCTGTATTAATTCGTTTTGTATATAGAATACGTTGATGACAATATATTAAGTATATAGGGTTAAAAGAAATCCAATTAAAATTCTTTGTTTTCCCCTTAAATTATAAGAAAATGTTTTAAAGCGGATTTGTGGAGAGATGCATTTAAACAGGAAATATTGCTCACATTACTTCCAATTGGGTACTTAACTGTTGAATAAAAAAATTATATTAATTAGTAATTAATGCGTAAAAATACTAAAAAAAATGCGTAATGTTGAAACACAGAATATGTGATATTTACGTCTCAGAGTTCGTCTCAGATGTTCGTTAGTTCTATATTTAAAGTCTCAGAGGTATATGTTGATACGTTCGCTAGCTCTTTTACTTAAATCTAATGTTAAAAAAAGCAGGAATTTATCTACATTTCTTGATATTAAGCAGCTGATATTAGTGGCGATTTTCATTATTTTTCATTGTATTTAATGTAGGTAAGCATATTATTTTTTTATCTCAGTCGTTAAAAATCTGGGAATTAAATGTATTTTTTTACTAAACAGTTGAAATAAGTGGTGAAATCGCTTAATTTTCAATGCACTTGAGAAAAAAACATTTTCAACTCTGTTAATGAAAAATCTCATTTTTTATGGAATTTTTTTTTTAAATCACTTAAATTTTATGATAAAATCATCGTAATTTTCAATAAAATTAGGGAGAAAAAAAAACGTTATTTTTAATTAAATGATCATGCTTTTTGTCATGGAAACATTCCATAGTAAAACAATTCGAATAACAGTACGAAAATCCAATTTTTTTACTTATTCATAGGAAATGTATATAAAATTCATGTAACCCCTCTGTATAATAAACAGGAAATTATCCTTTTCCTTTTAGGTCATTATTGAAAAGTATTAATATTCAGTAAAATCTGCTCTAAAACACTTGATAAATTCCTTTATCGCCAAATGGTTGATGTAATAATTTCGATTATTTCTCTGTAAAATCTACGTAAAGTTCCTGTCTCTGCAAAGTAAAAAATAGAATTTCATTCCGTGCTGATAATTTTCTCATAAACACAGCACTCAGAGCATATATTGAAGTCCTCCACTTCTGAGAAGTGATTGCTTCCAAAAAAAAGTTGATTTCGAGGTGGCTCGTTCCAGGTAGCGTAATGAGCTAAGCATCCTGGTGACTTACAATAACTTTGAAAGGAAATCTTATGTTTTCATCACTTCATAATACTTGAGAACGTCACTACATCCTGAAATTATAAGTAGTGTTTGATACACCATGAAAATTTAGAGAATAACAACCTTTTATTTTAAGTGTAATCCCAGAAATGTATGCATTCAAGGCTTTTCTCCCAGTGAGCGAGGTGATTCCGCATGCATGTTGCTGCCTGTGAAAAATGACTCGGCAGCTTTCCGGGAGTGTCACGGGAAAGTCATGTGATAAGTTGCAATAAAGTTTGTTTACCTCCCCACTTCCTAAAGATAAGGCTCAGAAATTCAGACAACACATATATTTCATTTCAAAATTTTTTATTGATTTCAAAGTATTGGGAGATACAGTGACAATGCGTAGGTTTCACATAATACTTTATACATGTAATGATTTCCATTGGTTAACAATTTTATACATTTCACAATGATGCTTTTTTCACATTGATTATAGATATACTTTACAGCCTGCTTACAAAAAATGCAGGTTAACAGAGGAAATGTTTTTACATACAGCTGTCTACATATAATAATGACATGCAATATTTTTACATAAACAGGGGTTATACAAAAACAAAATATGCATACATTCAGATTAAATTATCATATTTTTATACATATTAACCTATAGCTCAAACATATTAAAAATCACAGTGAACAAAATATTCGTTTTTTCTGTTATATTATTTTTCCATCGTTTTGTAGTGACTGTACGAAAGGGTGTCATAACCATTTTCTAAACTTTATTTTTTATCATCAAATGGTGACAGACCAAGTTTTACACCTTTCACTGTATGAAGATGATGGTTGCTACTTTGAATCCTTGTGAAATCTACTCGACGAGGTGATTTGTTTATCAAGCAGTATCTCTAATCCTTGTGACGAAGGGTTCTTTTTACGATGTATTTGGGGACTCCTTTCCCCGTCTTCTTCTCCTCATGTAAACTCAGAAGTGAATACATTTTAGAACGAAGGCCCGCAAATTGTTTGATAGGTACTCCTGAAAGTTCATCTTTCATTTTACAGTAGCTTTTTATTATGTGTACTATGCAAAACATGATCTATGTGATAGTCGGACGTATCGAAATGATCTATATCAGCTTTCATATCAGCATACACGTCCTCAGTTTGAAGCTCGTAGCACAGTGAATCTGTATCAGTGAACAATAATTTAGCTTTTTCCCCATATTTTGGACTAATATAGTCATAATGAAAGCTATACATCAATAGTTTACTAATATCTAGAATACTGAAACCGGCATAAATAGGCCTGTTGAGTTTCAATTTAGTTTGTTTTGATTGTACACATGCGAGGTCGTTGTCAAAAACACGAAAAGCATGAAAAGTAGGTGATGCTACGAGTTTACATACCCTCTTCGGGTTCTGAATCAATTCAATTTTCACTCGATTTCTCAAAATTTCCATCGTTTTTCCAAACACAGCATTATTCATCAGTTTGAAGAAGTCCTTCTCGAAGTCGTTTCTAGCTTTCTTCTGCTGATCTGTATTAAATTCTATATACAGTTTTAGCCAGCACGACTGATTAAATTCTAAAACGCGATGTATTTTCTTCAGCTGCATACCGAAGGCTAAATATTGTTTCATATTACGGTAATGAAGGACATATTTTTCTTTAGAATTTAGATTTGGGGTTAATTTCACGACTGATTGACTTGTATTTATTCCAAGGCTTGGGCAACCTCTTGACAATATGGTGATAGCATGTTGCTGGTATTCTAAAGTTTCTCAGGGGCTAAATGGTCTGTAAATGGTAGCTAGGTAGTCACTGGAAGGAGAGCTATGCACCAATCCCCTGTGATGATGCATAGAACCGGCCAGGCCTAGCACCTAATGTCCGACCCCGCCTTCTCGTGGTGCGGACCGTTAGTAACTTTCAAAAGATATACTCTCTTGTGGAAGTGAACGGAAGGGGAGGGCTGCCAGATCAGTGTGGCCTACTGATCTGGACAACTATGGCTACTTTTTTTTTTCTACCCTGCTGAGGAGTGGTCAACCACACAGGGTCCTGGTGCTGACCATATAAACCTACTGGACTGGACAGATATATGGCTCTGAGCTTGATTATGGATCCTGATTTTGCTGCACTGGTGGGCTTCTGTGGAGGGAAAATCTTCCGCTGTGTTTTCTGTTTGTTTGTGGGTTGACAGCCCCAAGTGAATAGATTCACAGGATATGTTTATCAGCTGGTGGATAGCGGAAGTCATCGCAGGCACCTGAACTCTTTGCTTCTATTGGCATCGTCAAATTCTACATTGGAGGAAGTATTCCAGTGTAGATGGCTTCAGCTTTTAGTAGTGGGGGAACGGGTCTTTGCCCCATGTCTGCGATTAGGGGGCTGTTTGATATTGTCGGCATTCCCTCTCTCAATAAACATAGTTTCTTTAAACATCCCACTAACCATTTTCTCTCCATAGGTAGTTGGAATGTGAGGACTCTGCACAGAGCTTTTTCTCTTGATGTCCTCACACAAGAATTCCACCGTTATAATTTAGATATTCTCGGCTTGCAAGAGACCAGATGGACAGATAAAGGTCAGATTCTTAAAAATAATCTTAAATTTCTCTTTTCAGGGCGGGACGACAACAAGCATCACCAAGGCGTGGGTCTGCTTCTCAGCAGACACACTAGCGATGCTCTTCTAGGATATGAGTGCATTAATGAAAGGTTTCTTACAGCAAAATTTCAGACAAGCGTTAAAGACTTGAATGTTATCTGCTGTTATGCCCCCACTGAGGATGCCGATGAGGATGAGAAGGATAGGTTTTATGAACAACTTCAGGATATTTTGAATTCTGTCAAGAAAGGAGATATTACCCTTGTTCTTGGTGACTTCAATGCCAAAGTTGGTACTGACTCTGACCTTTGGGGAGGAGTAATAGGCCCTTTTGGTATTGGTAGCTGCAATGGCAATGGGCAACGTCTCCTACAGGTAAGTAAACTCAATGGATTCAGAATAACTAACACTTATTACAAACACCACGACATACATAAGTACACATGGGTTTCACCTGATGGGCTACATAAGAATATGATTGATTACATATTAATTAACAGCAAATGGGCTAGTTCTGTTAGGAATACCAGGGCATATAGGGGAGCTGAAATTGGATCTGACCATTACCTTGTTAAAAGTGTGTTGCAACTTAAACTTAAAAAGTGTTGTGCTAGGGTTAAAAAATTTACTTTTAATACTGAAGCTCTGAAAGATCCAGTTATAGCCAAAGCTTACCATGATAGGTTACTTAGTCATTATGACAGTCATGGTTTGCTTACTACTGAAGTTGAGGAAGAATGGGATCATTTTAAACAGGCTTTTTTGGACACTAACAGTACTCTTTTAGGAAAAAAGGAGCAGAAGAGTCAGAATTATCTGAGTGATAAGGCACTTGAGCTTATTTCGGAAAGAAAGAACTGCAGGAATGCACTTAATCAATACCCTACTAGTCCTAATAGAAAGCATTACAGAGACCTTAATAAACTTGTAAAGGATCAGTTAGCTGCTGATAAGAATCTTTGGCTTGATGGTTTTGGCTGACAAAGCCGAGGAAGCAGTTAGACAGCACAACAGCAGAGAGCTGTACCAGATAGTTAATGTTTTGTGTGGTAGAAAACGGACAGGCATACAAGGATTGAAGGATAAACAAGGTAAGGTTATAGAAGGGGAGGATTCTGTCATGGCTAGGTGGGCTGAGCATTTCAGTGATGTTCTAAACAATGTAGTTAGTTCTACTCCCATTGTTTGCAATGATGATAGATGCATTGGTGGCTTTAATGTTGGCCCGCTAACACAATCTGAAGTTATTTTGGCTGTTTCTAAACTTAAACTTCATAAATCCTCAGGGGTAGATGAAATTACTACGGAAATGCTTAGAGCTGTGAATGTTTCGGTTACCACTTGGATGACTGAAATTCTGAATATCTTTTCTGATAAAGGCATGGTTCCTAAGGATTTTACCAGAGCTATTGTTATCCCTATTTTCAAAAAAGGTGATCGCAGTTCTTGTGATAACTATAGGGGTATCAGCCTACTCTCTGTTCCAGGAAAAGTTCTTTCCATGATTGTGCTTAATAGAAATAAGAATCTGGTTGACAGTCAATTGCGTGATGAGCAATGTGGATTCAGAAGTGGTAGGGGATGTATGGATCAGATATTTTCACTTAGGCAGATTCTTGAGAAATGTTTAGAGTTTCAGAAACCTTTGGTTGCTAGCTTTGTTGATTTCAAAAAGGCTTTCGACTCTGTTGATTGTCATAATTTGTGGTTGATTGTGGGATCATATGGTATACCAGACAAGTTAGTTAACATTATGAAAGCTCTCTATAATAACACTGAGTCGTGTGTGAGAGTTGATAAGGCTTGTAGCAATTGGTTTAGCATTACTTCTGGTGTTCGAAAAGGGTGCATTTTGTCTCCTTTTCTCTTTAGCTTGGTTATTGATTATGTTATGCGAAATTCACTTCAAGGGAAAGATTTTGGCCTTAAATGGGCTGGAGATACGAAAATTTCTGATTTAGATTTTGCTGATGATTTAGCCCTTTTGGCAAATGATGTTGATGAGATGAACTCTTTCATTCGAGCTGTTGATGAGACTGGTAGTAGAATAGGTTTGGTTATAAACAGAGAGAAAACTAAAGTGATGAAAATTGGTCAGGCAGGCTGTGATTCAGTTAATCTGAATGGTTGCAGTCTTGAGCAGGTGTCACAGTTTAATTATCTTGGGAGCTATGTAACAGATAATGGTGATGTGCGGCATGAGATTAACAGACGAATAGGGATTGCTGCCGGGACTTTTAAGAACCTATGGAGAGTGTGGAGAAATAGGCGTATACACCTAAAGACTAAAATTAGACTGTATAATAGTTTGGTTCTTTCTAGGGTTAGTTATGGTAGTGAAACTTGGACAATTTGTAAACAAGATAAGAGGAAACTAGATACTTTTGATTCCAGATGCTTACGCAGTATCTTGGGCATTAGATGGTTCAACTTTGTAACTAATGATGAGATTAGGCAAAGGAGTTTGCAACCTCCTTTAAGCAGCATATTGTGCAGAGAGAGACTCCGTTGGTTTGGCCATGTTGCCCGTATGAATAATTATAGATTGGCGAATAGGGTTATGAACAGTGTGCCTAAAGGCCTCAGAAGGAGGGGGAGACCTAGGATGCGGTGGGCAGACAATGTCAAACAGGACCTTGTTAGAATTGGTGTGCAGTGGCCAGATGCAGTAGATGTAGCTCAGGATAGATTTGCTTGGAGAACTAAATTGCACGGTCTGGTTGGACCTCCGTCGCCCATGGGTGCTTGATGATGATGACGATGATGATGATGACGATGATGATGATGATGATGATGATGATGATGATGAGTGGATAATCATTACGCTTGTCGTGTAGAGAAACTGGATAATCTAAATGAACTTCCAATATGTACACTTTATTCGAATCATCAGCAACTGTCGTAATATCTAGATCTGCTATTACTTCTTTATTAAGCCATCGAAAATCGCTTTGAGGGAGACATTGTGACATTGCCCATCCATAAAGATTGTTGGCATCGTAGTACATAATGTATTTAGAGGGCAACTGAGGATCATAGGTATCTAAATATTTGTTGTTTGCAGTGCTAAAACGATTACATATCACTGAAATTCCTCCTCGTATGCCTTTTTCCAGGAAAAGGTACATTGTAGGGTCTGTTATCAACTCTAGATTACTATTTGTCATTTTCAGACATGCTTGCCAGGCTAGTCCAGGAGCTGTGTAAACATGAAAGGGATCGATTTCATAGTATCTGATGCATAGTTTTCTGAAATTCGCAAACACATCGGTTAAGAGGAGTACGTCTGTCTTCAGGTACAAGTCGTGATATTGGTCTAGATTTTTTTATGTTGAATGAGTTCCATACTTTCATTGCATGTATATACTCTTCTTCCCCTAGCGCTTCTTCTGTAAGTTGATTGTAAAAAAGCTTCACGTGGAGGTAATAACGTTTCTTCAAACTTTTCGCTGCTGTCAATGTAATCATAGGGGTAAACTCCTTTTCTCAAAACCAGGTGTAGCCGTTCAGTTTCAACATGTTCCTTCAAAATATGGAACTCACCTGGTGATAAATTATTTACTAGCTTCTCAAGAGATGTGCTTAAAAACTGATAGGAGTCTATAAAATGAAATGTCCCCAGGGAGAAGGCTATGTATGTTTCCATGTTATTGGGAATGCAATTAATATTCTTATTTTTGATTCTGCCGATTCCTTGCATAATAAGATGGCTATCATATCCTCTGAGGATGTGAAAGACAACTGGGATCCTATCGGTTAACTTAAAGTTTGGATTACAGGAATTATGGGTAGCTCCTCGGAATTTACCAGTTATATGATCGTGATATCTCACACGATCTGCTCCTAAGACACGCTTACAAATATGACAGTGAGTAGCGTTGTGAAACAGTTTCTCTTCATGATTCGAGAGTTGCATTGGCTTTATCATTGACAGTAAATTTTTGATGTTTTCTTCTTCTTTAGCAAACGTTCTAAAAATTCTTCTACTACATTAGGACCTCTATAAATTACTGGAGGTTTATAGCTGCCGCCGTCAGGTCCAACAACAAGATATGCAAATCCACAGGGTTCATGATTTGCCGTTATAATGGTGTGAGATTTTGCAGGGTTAGGCATACAAGTGTCCACTTTTACTAGGAATGATTCAAAGTCGGCATAAATCACGTATGGAACGGGCTGCTGAAACTTGAAATTTGCGAATTTCAGCCATTTCTCTTCTTCAGTTGGAAATTCTACTCTTTGGGGGTCCATGTTCTTGACAATAGGGAACATGATCCTTCAAGAGTGATTCATTTGCGAAACGGTGAAGGCAGTAATCACAGTAGAAACTTACACCGTTATGTTTGGTGAGAGGACTGAGAAGTCTACTCATATTCTTAATAGAGCAATAATGCTGGTTTTCATCATCTGACAACAGTAGGAGTTTGCGTGCGCTTTAAATCTGAATGGTGTGATGTAGAGCGGGAACACTTCTCTCTCGTATCCAAAAACATTGACAGAAATGTTCATTTTTTCGAATTTAGATATTTGATTTATTGTTACAGGGAAAATTAGACCAGATGTATTTAATTTTTCTTCTAAATGTATATAGTTGTTAGGACGTTGTGGATTATCTGTGGCAGGATACAAAGAGGCTAAAACAGATGAGACAAAACATTTTTGGTCAGAATTACATACATTGACAATAGCGTGTTTTAACAGTAATTCTCTTGGAGTAGGGATATAACTAGATCCGGCAAGAGGGATATATTTTCCAATGTTCATTTCAGCGTGGAGTACGGCATCCAGTGTCCATCCACTATGTGCTCCTTCAAATTCTTCAAATGAGATCTTTATCTTCTTACACGCTGAATCCAGTTCTCTGTTTAGGGATGATGTAGGAAGACTTGTGACACAATTACTTCGGAAAAACGGGGTACAGTGTTCGAAGATAGAAGGGGGAGACTTTTCGCCTGAAGCGCACTTGCACGACAAGGTACCATTTAATGCTACCTTTCGAGGTCAATTCTTCTTTCAGATGAGTTAGGAGTGACTCCCGCGAGGATTCAAGGAAAAAGGTGAGATCAATAGATGTTTCTTCCGTTGCCATCAGTTTATGTGTTGACAGGGTCCTTTTCATTTCTTCTGTAAACTGGCAGGGTTCTTCAGGGTCTGGTTTTTGTTTCTTTTGGGGAATCCTTTCATCTTTAGAACGTTTTCGCTTATTATTATGGGGCTTTCTTTGATGTCGAAAAATACTGTCTTTTCTCCAAACTCCATTGCACATTCTTCGCATTTATAGGTTTTCCTGGAGGTGTGGGATAACTCGTGACGTCGGACGTCATCTCTCCTTGAGAATGTCGATTCGCATTGAGAGCACTTAAACAGGCTATTTCCATCATGATTTCTCTTATGACGAATGAGATGGGTCTGATGAAGGAAAGCCTTCTCACATATATCACATTGATATATTATAAAACAGTGCGTTGAAAAATAGCTGATTTTATATTACACTAGGACAATCACTATTGGCTTCTAGCAGTTGAAAAAATCACGGAGACGCAGCAGCAGAGAACCGTCACTGTCAACGTCTGACAACAGAATGAGGAATCTGACTGATGGATGTCGTATTTATACTAGAAGAAGGACTATCCTGCAGAAACTGGAATAAAATTGCTCCTCAAAAACTGGAATAAAACTGCTCCGCAGAAAATGAAAAGAAAACTTCTAATCGATGACGTCAGATTTCAAAATGGCGGACTTACTTCACGCTGTAGGAGGATGTCGCAACTACAGGGGATGTCAAAATGATGGAATCAGAGGAAAAGAGGTGGTTCTTGTTTAATAAAAGGAGAAAGGGACTTTTGATAACGGGTTAATTAATGAGGGGGATGGCAGTTTTGATGGGGGTTTTAATAAAGGGGGGTGGAACTTCTGATAAGCATTTAATTAATACGTCAGGAACCAAGATGGCGGAGTCTGGACTTAGTAATTTCGGATGAGGTTAGAAACCATGATGGTGGACTAACGACAAAATCGCGGGAGTTTGTGGTGACGTCAGGTTTCTAAATGGTGGACTCGAAAAAATTTCGGGCTTTGTGGAAACCAAGATGGACGTCGGTGGAAATTACGAGTGGATTATCTGCAATTTAACTGAATAATATAATTTCAGATTATTACATCACTGGAGGAAGGTATTTTATTCACCATTGTCCGACTTCAGTCTTAAAAACAGTGAGAATTCTGACCAATGTGCTTGATAATGACCACACCACCTTGCTTGACCCACCACCAGCTTGAAACACATGGGTGGCGGGTCCCATAGGATTAACATTGACCCACCACTGGTCCAGAACTCTAATTTTCGTCCTACTAATAACTCTTTAAAGTAGCAAATGCTTTCATATCATTTATTCAAATTCCTCTCGGAACTGGGAATCGGTTCTGCAGAAGACCACACTGAGCGAATTGTGTTGTAATCAGACTACCATTAAGGCAGGCTTTTTCCAGCTATGGGCCGAGGAGGAGGGGGGGGGGGGGGACAGCCAAACTCAGAGTATTTGCTGGTATATTTAGCGAAAATGTTTTTGCAAATACGAAGCTCCTACATTGTAGGGAAGAGTAACATAAATTGTAACATAAATTAATTACAATTCTAAAGGGCCGCTGAGTCGAAATGTTTGAGAACTTCTGCATTAAGGGATCAGAACACTTCACTCAGGGCAATCCTGCACGTGAAAATTATACTCCTTTCCTTTAATGGTCATAAAATCATTGGCTGTTTTTCATGGGTTACGTTTGCCGTTAAGTGATGAAATTTTAGTTTTCAAATTACCTATTTCTCACTAAAGAAATTAAATTGCGTCTACAAAGCCCTGACAAATTGTTTGATTACGTCCATGATTTGATTTCCGGTTGTTGGGTCGTTTTACCTCTGAGCGGAACTTTTTTGCATACAATGGGCTAAATGGCCAGGTCACAATGACCCCAAAGACTTAGAGAAGGTTTGGGGAGGGAACCCACTGAACAGCTGTTACGGGACGGATGGCAGCCTTCCATTAAGGACAGCTAGCGCGTTCTTCAACGTGCACAGGGTATGGCTCTCGTGCACACGAAGCCACAGCTGAACGTCCCATCCGAGGGACAGCGGCCTTACCAAACCCATTGGTGATCCCTACTAACAGAGGGGAGGGCGGGGAGTTTCACGGAGATAAATCTCAACGCTGGCCCAGATGGGACTCGAACCTTGGAGCTGCAGATTACGAGCCTGGTGTGCCACCGACTGAGCTACCCCCGCCCCAATTGTCTTGAGCCAGGTGGGATACGAACCCATCACCTCTTATTAACATGTCAGGCGCTCTGATCGCTGACCTACCGGCCGTATGGTTTCCCGAATCATATTCCAATCTCCATAACCCTAAAGCAGTGGCATCACTACTGAAAGGAATATTTTAGAATTTTTGGGGGAGCGTTTTGTTTACCATTAAGGAGACGCTGTGACCATTGAGTTTTCATCTAGTTTTATACAGGAAAAATTATTTTGTTTTCCATTGAGGGAGGGGACGTTACAAAATAATATTTAATAAAAGGGGGCTTTGGGCTCGAAAAAACGGGAACCACTTATCTTAAACAATGGGGAGAGCAAGATCGAAAGTGTAAGTCGAAAAAACATCTCGACTTTTCAACAATATTCGTTCGTTATTTCAGAGAATTATGGAAATTGGAAGATTTAAAAGTTCTGTTAGTAATAAGAATTTCCATCAGAAGTTAAACGAAGCAGAAGTAATAAATGTTACATAAAAAAGTTTACTAACATAGGAGTCATCTTCGGAATTTGCCTAATTCTTCGCCTTCCATGAATTTTTGTAGCAATTCCTAGAGACATCGATCTATAACATTCAACTTTCTTGTTTTCCGAGAAAAATGAAAAAATATTTTTTCGGTTGCATAAGAACTAATAAAGGATTCTTATTTGCATCTTCCCAATAACATTGAAATAAATTTAATTGACCAAAATTGAGCGCGTGTTCAAAGTATGCTTACCAAACATAAATATAAGTGAAGTAATTTATTGCAAAGGTTGCAAATAAACCATGCAGATAAAACATGCAGATAAAACAATCTTATCTAAATTTTTTTTTTTGTTTTCATCAGTATGAAGTTAAACGTTAAAAAGATTTATTATGCTTAACTAATTTTCTAATGTTTACAATGTTTTTGAATATTTACTCCTAGTACAAAATAGAACACTTTATTTCACGACATTTAACGAACAACGCAAATATCTGTTGAAATTCCTTTCTGTTACCATGGTTACCTTGACAATTCTTCACACCTTATTTATGCGAGGCATCTGACGATGATCTCTCCTAAGAGAGGACCTGAAACTTTTCCTCTTCGCTTCTTTATCACCAGAGAACGAGGCTACATCTTGAACGAAGTATAAAAAACTCTCTCTCTCAGAATCACATAACTCTGACAACATCAACACAATAAAAATAAATATTCCCTCAGGCAGCTACTTGCCACAGAGGTCTGGCAGGAGCCTCTCAGTTGAATAAGAAACGCCCTCCTTTTTACTACTCAACAAGACCTTCCGTTTTCCTTTTCAATTCTTATTATTTAAAGTCTCTCTCTGTTCTAATCAGTTGATGACGTAATTGCCACGCTGAAGCATACGCGAGCGTTAATGACAATCTGTCATGGGTTCATTGTGGCACATTCATCTGTCGTAACAATATATTAGTTCGAATTGCCTCCGTTAGAGGGTGCAAAATTCCGGAAACGAACTTCGTTCTCTTCGAAAACGGACATATTCCCCAATGACGACATGTTATCTTTCTAGCTAAAAATAGTTATACTCTTCTCCCTTCCCCCCCCCCCATTGGCCTGACAGCTGCGGAAAGTATTAAATGTTGTCCCCCCCACCTTTTTGCTGAAACATTCTCTTTTACTTTTTTTTTCCCAATTCTTCTATTTCGACAGTTTCTTAGAGAAAACTTATTCACTTAAAAGCTCGTAGTCCTGATAAATCAGCAGAATATTGAAATCTTTTATGAAAATTCATTTACGTAAAAGAACTTTCATTTCTCCTAGATCATTTTGTAAGCATAATGGCGAACCCCTGATACGTTCTGGCTCGACTGCACTTTGCTTGAATCTTAGTCAATAAATGACAGTTCAAAGACACAGGTCCTATAGGATGAGAAAGAGTCATCGTCCGTCGGATGAGACGTTACTCCGTGATCTCGTGTGCAGGAAAGATATTATCAGAGCTTTATGCATCACTAGCATAGCTTTTATAGCATAGCTTCCCTTACCCATTTCTGAGAAGTTGGGGTCCTTGCAACCTGGACAGTCAGCCCAGTGGTCCTCAAAATGTGGGTGGCTAACAACTTAGGTGGGGGGGGGAGCGCAAAGCTCTGATATTGTTATATTTGTTACTATTTTAGACTTTTTTTGAAAATATGTTGGTCCTACATTCGCATAATTTTATCTACGATTCTAGGATGGGTTGTTTTTATCTCTGAGCAGAACTTTTTTGCACAGTATGGGCTAAATGGCCAGGTCACATGGACCCCGAAGGCTTAGAGAAGGTTGGGGGAGGAGACCTACTGGAACAGCTGTTGGGAGACAGATGGTAGCCTCCCGTCAAGGCCATCCAGCGTGTTCTTTAACGTGCAAAGGGTATGGCTCTCCTGCACACGGGGCCACGGCTTAACGTCCCATCCGACGGACGGCGGCATTTCCAAGCTCATCGGTATCCCCTACTGACCGTGGGCAGGGCGAAGAGTTTTGCGGAGATAAGTTTCAACGTTAACCCAGCTAGGACTCGAACCTGGGAACTACAGATTACGAGCCTGGCGCGCTACCGACTGAGCCAGCCTCGCCCCCCTATTGAAAGGGGGAGGGGGTAAAAGGGGAGGAAAGAGTGACATTCAACTGGGACAACGAAAAATATTGATTGAAAGGACAACGTCATGGATGAAATGGATGAAAGAAAATGCTCCCTATTAACGAGGCAGTCTTACCATTCTTTTCGTCTGCGAACTGGAAACAGCCGAGTCCATCTCTTCAGGAGAGAAGCAACAGAGCGGAAGGGCAACAATGGATCGTGAGATCTCTTCTCTTGCAGCGAATCAATCAAACACCCGCAGCATGGTTGGCATTGTTGTTGCGTGGGTGTTTCGTCCCCCTCCTCCTCTCCCGGCGCTCAGTGTGTCGACCTTGAACGAGGTGGCCGCCAGGAATGCCGCTCAACAGAAGGTCACGTGATGGCCCAAAAATAAACCCCGTTGCTTTGTGTCAACAAGCTCCATTGCGTCAGAGGAACGACACAGACGAGTTGTGAAGGGGAGGGGGAGGAGAAAGGGAACGGAACAATAAGACAAGGCTCATTGGATGCGGCAATAAACAACGCACAGAGGAAAATCATCATCTTCAGAATCCAGCTCTCAACATTAAATCTGACGTCATTTCCGTTCCACTTCAATTGGTCATCTTGTGCCAATCATCTCTCTTCCGGAAGCAGCCGATCGCTTCTTATTTCATTGTTCCCATCTTTTTTAACCCCCAAACGACACCCTCTATCTCCCTCCCACTCCTAATGAATGATGTCGAATCAGTTGGCAGACCGGTTAGCATGCTTGGATACGAAGCAAAGGAATCTGGGTTCGAATCCCGAATAAGGCACCAGGGTATCATCCGTTGGATTCGCATCGGCTCAGTTATATCAAAGATATGTCAGAGTTCATATAAAGTGTTCGTTGCTCATCATTTTTCCAACTCTGTTTCCGATTGCGATTCCCCTAAACGCCTTTCTTATTGTTTCATCATAAAAGCAGCATACAAAGCTGAATTTGAGGTGTGGCAAAAGACGAGGGATGTTTAAATTTGTCTGTTATTAATTCGTTTCGATGACAGATTTTAAACGGCATTTCTTCAATCAAAAGGTTTTTTACATCAGTACAGGATTTAAGGAATTTGGCTTTTGCTTTAAAAATAGATAACTATAGTTTTAAAAAAAATTACCCCCAAGCAGAGAGCTCGTCAGTATAATGTGCCTTGAAATTTTTTGTAACGAAGGCGAGATCTCAGCAAAAAAGAAAACACAAGAAACATCGAGGTCTCATCCGGGGATCGATCCACATATTAACTATTTCGCTGTTTTTTAATATGTTTGATCATTTCAATTAGATTTGGCTGTTACCATGTCTCCCAACATCCCATTTTCTTTATACTGCCGTAACATCACCAAAAAAGCCAACCACGTCGCCTTCATGATTTTGCTATAATATAAGAAGTACAACAGGCCCACTCTTTTCAAGGCATTCACTACTTTTGCTTTGTCTATTCTTCAATATGCATCTCCTGTCTGGTCTCTCCACATGATCTCTGACATCAGTCGAGTTGAATGTCCACTCAGATGATTTAATAAAAGGCAACCACGTCGCCTTCATGATTTTGCTATAATATAAGAAGTACAACAGGCCCACTCTTTTCAAGGCATTCACTACTTTTGCTTTGTCTATTCTTCACTATGCATCTCCTATCTGGTCTCCCCACATGATCTCTGACATCAGACGAGTTGAATGCCAGCTCAGATGGTTTAGTAAGCGATAACCTGGACTGTCCAATTCAAGCTACGAGGAACTCCTTGGAATGGAGAAGGTTGGATCACGTTCTAAAAATCTGTTATAAAATCATTAACAACCTTCTCTATTCTAATCTTGTCGAGCCATTAATTCACGTCTCGGACTTTAGCAGAACAAGGAGGCATCCTCAGTGTATTCCTCATGCGAGAACAAACTGTAAATATCATTCCTTCATATGCAGAGTTGGTCGTGTTTGGAACTCTCTACCTCCTGATGTTGTGTTGTCCCAACTTTTCGACTAAATACAGTCGACTTAGCCAAATTTCTGAAATATTTTAATCTTTTTTATGTATCCTATTATATATTGTCAAAGTGTTAACCATATTGTAAACCACAATAAGTTTTAACCACATAGTAACTATTTCGCTGTTTTTCTATATGTCCTTGAGCTGTGTTAACGTATATTTTTATGTCTTCCTCTCAATAGAATATTCTTTAAGGCATCATCAACTGAGGCTAAAATGGCGATGCAGAAGATGGGAAATTCTTCCGAAGGGAGTTTTTTTTCCTTGCAAGTATGAAATGTTGCACCTGTTGTTGCAAGAGATCCCGGATGCGGCGAATCTACCTTCTAGCCAGACGTCATGTCGTCTTATCAATTCGGCATTTCGACGTTGATGACAAGGGATACTTTGTTGCCGTTTCCCTGCAAGGCTCCACTGTCATCTCTTCCCATGCTGGAACCGCATCATCAGATTGGTTTACGAATTGCATCACTCTCCCTAATCGAGGATCATTAGCTGAACCTCCGCAGCAGCAGCGAAGAGTTCAGTTCAACATCCGCGGCAGTTGCTTACCGTCGGCTCCGCAGTACATACACGAAGCAGTTGTCGTTAGGAACGGAAATGGACTTAACCAACATGCTCCAGCAGCGAAAGAGACAAGGTCATGGTGGCGGGGTCTCCACGTGAGCCCAGTGCATGGCGTCACGTGTGGCGGAGGGGAGGAGAAACCCTCTCACGTGATGCGTCGAGGTCTCGCTCCTTGGAGCAGCACGTGAGACGAGCAATCGACAGCCGATTCGCCGAAAGGGGAATCTCGCATTTCGGATTGGCAATGGGAAGTCAGATTCCAGAGAAATTTTGACAACGAAATGCTCAGGAGGAAGAGAAAAAGTTTCAAATAACAAACTCTCTGGCATGAAAGTAATCGATATTCTTTTCTAGATGTAAGACTTCAAAACAATAGATATCGATCCTCGTTTAGACCAATGGAAAATCGCATTTAAAAGGTGGCCGAGTGGTTAGTATGCTTGTCTACTGATCAAAGAGGCCTGGGTTCGAACCTAGGGTAAGGAATATACATATATTTTCCTGTGTTGTCTTTCTGCTGAGGTCTCGCCTTCTTCACAGATCTTCTCTAGGGTGCATTACACTCGCTGACTCATATCAGACCTCTGGCAAGCAGCTGCTTGAGGAGGAATATTTTTTATAACTTTAAAAATAAACTTAAAAACTATCACTGGAGATGAGTTCAAGTTGCCAATCAAATCTTTGTAAATATTTGGAGGGACTGACTCGGTCGATAAGGCAACAAGCTTCTAATTTGATGTTCGAGTTCCAGCTGTTTGCGTTGGGATTTTTTCCGCAAATCCCAACTCTTCCCCCGATAAGAAACGTCCCATTACGTTGGTCGGATGGGACGTTAAGCCGAGGGATTTACCCTGCATATGCTGAATGTCCATGTCGCAGCCAGACCATCAATTCTTATGTCTCACCCATCTATTATGCGAGCTTACAATTCAGTGATGACCTGTAATTTTTGACACAAAATACGATTCAATTTCATAAACAGGGCAATAAGCAGTCTTACCTTCTTGGAAGTGCAGAATGCTTAAAAATGGCTCGAAATATGGCTTTGCCATTTGTGATCAACTAACTCTCTTAAATATTCCTACACCTAATATTTCATCACTTGTGGCGTAGCTTAGTCATCTAATCGCTCACCGAGTATATCAGTGTGATAAGACCTCAAATGCTTTACGTACGATGACACACAGTTCGTGATCACCTTCAATATCAATGACCTCACTATCCTTCAAGATCTATTTCATTCTGTTTTTGAAATAATTGCCTTTGGAGTGCATCTCTTTACAGTTGATTTGACTT
Organism: Ryuthela nishihirai; assembly: GCA_038380435.1. NCBI lineage: Eukaryota > Metazoa > Arthropoda > Arachnida > Araneae > Heptathelidae > Ryuthela > Ryuthela nishihirai. Next base: position 3,364,256 of record JAWZYU010000025.1, read on the forward strand.
TAACAGATTTGAAGGATTTTTGTAGTGATAGCATTTCTTCAGCATCTTGAAATTGCTATTAACATATTTTTTTATCAATCGCTTTGCACTGATGTTTAATACAAGCAAACGCTTCTTTTAGTGGATGTTCTTCTTCGTTGATAAACAATCGCATTAATAGCTTACGTTTTAGCAAAATTTCAACCGTAACTGTCTGTTAAATGTCCCAGGAGTTGAATTGGGTTGTTTTACCTCTGAGCGGCACTTTTTTGCACACCATGGGCTAATTGGCCAGGTCACATGGACCCCGAAGGCTCAGAGAAGGTTGGGGGAGGGGACCCACTGGAACAGCTGTTGGGAGACAGATGGTAACCTCCCGTCAAGGCCATCCAGCGTGTTCTTTAACGTGCACAGGGTATGGCTCTCCCGCACACGGGGCCACGGCTTAACGTCCCATCCGACGGACGGCGGCATTTCCAAGCCCATCGGTGTCCGCTACTGACCGTGGGCAGGGCGGGGAATTTTGCGGAGATAAATCTCAACGCTGACCCAGCTGGGACTCGAACCTGGGAACTACAGATTACGAGCCTGGCGCGCTACCGACTGAGCCACCTCCGCCCAGGAGTTGAAGGATAGTCGTGCCGATCCTTACTAAGGGCGGATTAAAAATGTCTTCCTTCACAGAGCATAGGGAATGGATGCCTTAAATATTAAAAATATAGTTTAATATAAAAAATTAGTAAACCATATTTAAAAATCGTTCAATTAGGCATTTAGAAGAATGGTTCTCAAGTGCGGCAAACCCTAATCAATATCTGCCCACTAGAAAATTTCAATAACTGAAAAAAAGAAGTATTAATGATGCTTCCATAAAAATAACATTTTCAAAAGAGGAATTTATATATAGTCATTCTTATAGCAATCGATATTTCCTTATAAAGGCATTTCCTTGAACCAAAGCCCTATAAGGTATTGTGGTCGTACACATTCAGTGCATTTTTGATTGATGATTGACTAATTGTGTTTTAAATATTAAAAGTAAAAGCTTTATATTCTTAAGAAAAATTTTGTTTTTCTTTATTACAAATTCAAATGCTTAAAATTTCATTTACTTTTTCGTAATGCTGTCACAACGAATTACGTGTAGCTTGTAATGCAGTCACGTGACAATATCTCCTGAGCCCATTCATCCAGAATCATGATGAAGAGAACTTTAATGATCAGAAAGTGTCCTCATTGCATTTCATCAGGCCCTCTATCTGCCCTCCTCTAGTCTTGGGCTCCTCAACCACCCCTATTTTTAATTCATCATCAATAACCCCCCAAGCAGCTGCTTGCCACAGAGGTCTGACATGAGCCTGCCAGTTTAATATGCTATAGTAGAAGGTCTATGGCGGGACCTCAGTACAAAGACAACACAAACATCCATGCCTTACCCGAGGCTCGAACCCAGGTCCCTTTGATCAGTAGCCAATCACACTAACCATTTGATCATGCCATTTTTTAATCTTTTAATATAGAGTAAGAAGGTCTATCATGTAAACAACTGATATGGGGATTCTGACAGCGTTACTTGCATTAACTCACTGAAAGCCTCGAGCCCTATTCTCACTACTTCGGATAAAGTCGCATCGTTCTCCCTCAATGCAGTTAGGAAAGCGAAGAATATCTGCTGAACATCTTTGCTAACACTAACCTGGATTTAACATGAGGTCAGAGCTAGATAACGACCAGGGCTGAAAACATTTCTTAACAAGTTGATGTGGAGAACTGATTTGTTGTTAGTTAACTCCGCAGTCTCCATGGTGATGGCTCGTGCTTTATGTCGAGTGTTTATAGTTCATCGTCCGTTGCAAGTGATTATTCCCGAGAGCACTCCCTGAAATACATTTGACTCTGCGTTTCTTCCTGCGCGATGAATCCTTGTTTATTAGTCACATTCATTTGACCTTTTAGGGGTTATGTTATTAAAGCTCGCGACAGAGCTCACGCACACTTTTATTTCCAAATTACATTCAATTCTCATTCCATAAGCCTTTTGAGTAAACGTTTTCGGTGAAAAATAAAATCAAGAGTGAGATATTAATCTGGACTCGCACAAGTCATCGCATTTTTTTACTACTAGCGGATTTTTTCAATAAATAAAAACAAATACCCCCTCAAGCAGCTGCTTGCCACGGAGGTCTGACAGGAACCTATCTGTTTATATGCCATAGTAGAGGGTCTGAAATGATGGCAGGTCCTCAGCCGGAAAACGACATATACATCCATGCCTTACCCAGGGCTCGAACCCAGGTCCCTTAGATCAGTAGCCAAGCGCGCAAACCACTCGGCCATGGGACGGGATTGTTTTTATACTATTTGAACTGCACCCAGCGCTTCCAGGGTTCTACTTTTACTCTGTAAATTTTGTTTTTTTACTGCACTAAAGTTCACTTTTGTGAGTTTTGCCCTCCGTCCGGACACTTTAGCACAGATTCAACACAAAGAATTGCTCAGGTCGTTCTGACTTCAGCGCGCGCGCGCTCTCATACCCCGTGGCTTCATCGCAAACTATCGAGACTCATTTCCAACAGCTTTTGGCAGCCTGTGGTTCCCGTGATACTCGACCGAAAGGTCCCAAATTTCGTACTCGGTTGCCCCTTCCTGACCCCGGGTTCGGTTAAAAGATCAAATCCGTAACTGCAAAGAGACGCCTTAAAATAAAAATGTCTTTGGAAATGTGAAGAATCTGGCAACGGCAGCAGATTTAAACGTCATTATGACTCTTACAGTCAGAGTTAGGGAGCAGTAAATGGCAACAATACATTTGACAGTGATGATCGTTTCCCGTAGAAGTGGCATGGCAAATACTCTACTTTTGCTTGTGGCAAGTTCCACCCCCCCCCCCACACACACACTTTTAGACTTTCATCTTGAAATTTGGCACTGCAACATGGACGCCAACCAGAATCAATCTGATAATTTCTAGCGTGCAGAGGTTAGCGCGCTTGGCTACGTTTTTCTGCTGAGGTCCTGCCATCCTCACAGATCTTCTACTATGGCATATAAACTGACAATCTCCTGTCAGACCTCTGTGGCAAGCAGCTGCTTGAGGGGGCATTTATTATTTTTTTCTATTTTATGTCTATCGCAGATACCTTTTATTATTATAGATTTCGTGTTGTGTATAATTTAATGCTGGTAGCGGGCCAGGCTCACTCGTATTTTGTGACAATTCTCAGGTTCGAATCCCATGTCTGCCAGAGTTGAGTTTTTTATTTCAACCCTCTGAGAAAGCTGGGGCTTCGTCCGATCGGAATTCACCAGTGGCGACGGAATTATGGTTAGAGGAGACAAGCCTCAACTCTAGCAGAGGTGATCCTAAGGATTGTAAATTACGAGCCAATCCCCAATTCCACGCGTGGCAAAAGTTGCACTTCCTTCGTATTTTCTTATGGATTACTGTAACGGGAATGTAACTTTCGCTTTACCCATAATTCCAGACTCCGTGGTTATTCCCATAGCAACGTATCAGGTTCTTTACCATTTAATTCACTTATATTCGATCTCTTCGCAACTTTTGCTTTATTAGTTTACAATTAAATTGCCGCTGCAAACTTTTCGAAAAACTTAAATCTTGCTCTCTGAACACAATGAAATTAATTTTGATCTTCAGAAGAAGAAACTCAAAAAATGAGCAGATATCTCTTCAATCATACATTGTAACGAGGGGAGGATGCTCAGTGGGTAGCGCGCCAGACTCGTAATCTGTAGCCAGCTATTGGGGGGGGGGGAGTGGCTCTCTCCAAGTTAATATAAAATAAATAATAAATAAATACCCCCTCAAGCAGCTGCTTGCCACAGAGGTCTGACAGGAGCCTGTCAGTTTATATGCCACAGTAGGAGATCTGAGAGGATGGCAGGACCTCAGCAGAAAAACGACACACACATCCATGCCTAAATCCGGGGCTCGAACCCAGGTCCCGTAGATCAGTAGCCAAGCGTGCTAACCACTCGGCCACGGGACGGCAAGTTAATAGTTGGCAAAATTCGAAGCCACTTGGTGAGCTTCACAGGCGAGTTGTGGAAATTGGAATTGGTTTTGTGAAACTAAGGAGAGTTGGCAAAATCGAGATTATTGGAAAAATTTTGGCGAGTTGGCAAAATTCAGATAAGATGTAAAAATTGGGATTTTTTTCTGTAAAATTTTGGCTAGTTGGCAAAATCTAGGACAGTTGACGAATTTCGAAGCCACTTGGTGAGATTCAGGTGAAAATTGCAATTGGTTCTATCAAATTCAGGAGAGTTGGCGGAATCAAGACAACTTGGCCAAATGTTGGGGGGGGGGGGATTCGCAAAATCGGGACAACTTGGGGGAAAATTGCATTGTTGGGATAGTTGCATCCCCCCCCCCCATGGAGGGAAATTCTGCGTGCGTCCCGATAGAGACAAATAAAGGTCTTATTTTCTCAGTTGGCAAAATTTTCGTTGTTGCCCCTCCCCCCCCCAAATAGAGTCCTTCTCTACGCCCATGTGTCTACAGCCCCCAGGTTCGAGTCCCAGCTGGGCCAGCGTTCAGGTTTATCTCCACAAAACTCTCCGCTCTGTCCTCGGTCATCCGTCGGATGGGATGGTAAGCCGCGGCCCCGTGCCGCATGGAATGGGATGCTAAGCGGTGGCCCCATGTGCGGGAAAGCCATACCCTGTGCAGGTAAAAAAAACACGCTGGATGGCCTTGACAGGAAGCTACCACCTGTCTCCCAACAGCTGTCCAGCGAGTCCCTTCATCCCAACCTTCTACGGGTCCTTGTGACCTGGTCATTTCGTCCATTGTGAGCAAAAGAGTGCCGCTCAGAGGTAAAACAACTCAAACCATGTTGTATTAAAGAAAAGCCACACTCAAAATTCAATAACTTTGAAAATAAGCTTTTTTATGGAAAAGTGCAACTCGAATTAAATTGAAGGTCTTAATATCTCGACTTTTAATATTTTTTAGAGTTATTGTAACAAACGTTTAACAACTGTTTCTGCCTTCCTAAAAAATTTCTCCACAATTAACGAAAACTGAACCAATCATCACACTAACTTTTAAAACTGCGCATCTTTTAGTAAACAATTTTTTGTAATAAGTCATCATTTCTGTTCCGACTTTTTAGATAAATTCTTGTCGATAGCCACACCGCTGTTAAATTTTTCACCTTCCAGAACTCTTTAAAAATAACAAATGAATATTATTAAAAATCTAAATTTGGACGAATGTGATTCATACGTTACCTTCAGGAATATTTTTAGAGGGAAAAAAAACTTACTTTAAACGTTAAAAAATTCTGTTTTAATGTGGCTTTTCAGTCAAATTAAAAATGTCACGAAGTTTTTAATAATGTAGTGTACATATATTACGAATATATCTTTCAAAGTATACGTAGTCAATGTTAAAATATAAAGTTCCAATCAGATGTGTAATTCTTTTGAAAAAATAAGTTTTGAACGAAATCATTAACAAAAGTGGATGGCGATTTCGTGGCTTTTGTGGTTGTTGGGTTGTTATTACCTCTGAGCGGAACTTTTTTGCCCACCATCGGCTAAATGGCCAGGTCACATATACCCAGAAGGTTCAGAGAAGGTTGAGTGAGGAGACCCACTGGAACATCTGTTAGGAGAACAGCTGTTAGGAGTTCCCACTGGAACAGCTGTTAGGAGACAGATGGTAGCCTCCCGTCAAGGCCATCCAGTGTGTTCTTTAACGTGCACAGAGTAGGATTCTTCCTACTCGGCCACGGCTTAACGTCCCATCCGACGGACGGCGGCCTTTCCAAACCCATCAGTGTCCCCTACTGACCGTGGGCAGGGCAGGGAATTTTGCGGAGATAAATTTCAACGCCGACCCAGCTGGAACTCGAACCTGGGAACTGCAGATTACGAGCCTGGCGCGCTACCGGCTGAGCCACTCCCGCCCCATTCCATCCGACGGACGGCGGCCTTCCCAAGCCCATCGGTGTCCCCTACTGACCATGGGCAGGGCAGGGAGTTTCTGCAGTAATCTGCAGTTCCCAGAACTGCAAATTACGAGCCTGGCGCTCTACCGACTGAGCCCCCCCACCACCACCACCACCCCCCGCCCCAGCGATTTCGTGGCAATGTTTTTTTCGTGCTTTTAAATAAAATCGTTTAAAACTGTTGAAAATCAACAGCAGATTTGTCTAATATTTCTATTTGTCTAATATCAAACGAAACACTGTCGCTGTGTTGAGTAACTAACTGCCTCTCTGTCTTCACACATTTCTACACTTCCGTTATCAACTTATTATCAACAGAGCGCAAATATCAGTCTCATGCTGTGATGACATTCGTTGAAAGAATTGTCGCAAAAGCAGACTTCACTTAAAAGGCGTCTCTAGCTCCAAATGGTAACGGATGCTTCCAGAAGACGATGCTGATTCACCTGTGTTGCCATCACCTAGACAAAAGAGGCCTCGTCACGAGGAAAGATGAAAATCTATTTACAGGCACGAATTCTGAAACAGGTGATGGGGAACACAAAGTGTCATACGGAAGCTTCTAGATACACTTCCCTAACAAAATATTAGACCATTTCCATGTTATATCAGTGAGCTTCTGTAGCTTCTAAAATTAATTATTTTTTAAATTTTTAATGGAAAAAAAAAATCAAATCTATTTAAATCTCAAATTTTCAATAATTTTCGCTCACCGAGATATTTAAATATTTCCGGAAATTCAAAGATTTACCGAAACTGGAATATTCAATAATAAATTATTTGTTTCCTAAAAATTTCTCGTAATATTTTCTAATATTGAAATAACTATTACGAATATTTTATGAAATGCTTTCAAACAATATTTAAGTTTCAATTAATTTCGTAAGTAAAAAGTCTTTTATGACGCATGTGTGTTGTGAAATATTCTCGCTTCCACAAATCTCGAAATGCTAAAGTGAATAAATCTAGATTTAAAGAGATGTTGATCTTTCGCTTCAGTCCTATTTTCCCCATTCAATGCACATTTCAGAAGTTAGAGCTTAGACGTTAAATTTCCATAACACGGAATATAGCAGAAGCAACGGAACTTCGACTTCTTCACGCATTCCGTTGCGTTCCTTTTTCAATTAGAATCAATTCGAACCAAGAAACAACAAAATTTTTGATGAATTCGTTTGAAAAGAGTGATCTTCTGACTTGAAGGACATTGTGGCGCCAAAAATGATCAAGTAAAGGAAAGCGAAACAATTTCCTCTGAAGCGCGAGCAGCATCAAATGTAGGATGAAGATTGCCTCCTTGCTCACTTTCTCTGAGCGCTATTTTATACTTTCGTCCCGAATTTACCTTCTCTTATCCTCTCTTCCATATCATCCAATCCTCCTTTTATCTTCTTAAATTGCATTTAAACCTTACCAGTCTTCATCTCCGACCCATTTAGCTTCGTTGCAGAAAATGAACAGTTTTTATTGTAACAGTCAATTGGGCAGGGATGTTTGTTTCTGCCTTTCAGAATTCCTCTCTTTGCTGTTTAAGATTCACCCAATGGTCACAGCCAAACGATTCCTAATATCCCTCAAAACATTCCCGACATTAAAAATTAATTCGGAAGTGGTGACTAATAATTCAGTCTTTCTCATAGAGGAAAAGATGTTGTTTTTTTCCGAAAGTTTAAAGATCAAATAAAGATGTTGTAAAGCCCCTGGCAATTATTCCTTATTCGCAATCTCTTCCAACATAACGAAGCAATTAGCAAAGAGATGAGAAACACCATTAATTAAGGAAGCGCCACGGGCACAAATGTTACGCTAAAAACAGACTGAGTTGTATTTTCAAAAAGTTGTGGTTGGTGGCTCAGTCGGTTGCACACCAGGCTCGTAATCTGTAGTTCTCAGGTTCGAGTCTCAGCTGGGCCAACGTTGAGATTTATCTCCCGCAAAACGCCCTGCCCCCCCCCCCCCGTTAATAGGGGACACCAATGGACTTGGATGGGGCATAAAGCAATCCGTTGGATGGTGCGTTAAGCCGCGGCCCCGTGTGCGGGAGAACCATATTCTGTGCACATTAAAGAACACGCTGGATGGCCTTGACGGGAGGCTACCATCTGTCTCAGCTGTTCCAGTGGGTCTCCTCCCCCAACCTTCTCTGAGTCCTCGGAGTCCTTGTTGACCTGGCCATTTAGCCCATTGTGTGAGAAAAGTGTCGATCAGAGGCAAAACAACTCAACCCTATTTTCAAAACAGGATAACATATAGATTATACAATTAAATGATTAGAATTTGTCTACCAGCTTTTTGGAAGAACCTGCCGAGAAAAAAAACCTGACAAAGGAAAGAGCTGCACATAATAATAAAAATTTATACTTAAGAGCTACAAATGAATCCATTCCGGAATTCCAAGCCCAGGAGAGGCTAGGCAAATTTTTGGGAGCCCTCCATTGGTCCTAATGTAAGAGGCTTCAAACAACGGGACCAGGGGGCTACCAATAAGAAGGTGGGGGGGGGGAGAGTAACGAAGACTTTTTCTTAGAGATTTGGAGTCAGATAAGAGGAGAGCAAGTGCTAAGTGTGTGTTTCCGCTTTGGAGAGAAGTTGTCTGCATTCTCTCCAAAATTACGCTTTCCCAGATGTTGAATATGCTGTTCGGAAACGTTGGTTATGCTCTCAGTAAGATGACGGACGCTGGACGGTCGACACCCTGACCCAAGACTCCCTGATGATCGTCGATGCCTACAGATTAAACGGTCGTCCCGCAGCTAAAGTCATAGTAGTCATTCACTTCAGCTGCTGTGGGATGCTCTTCTTTACTTCTTTCACGTGCCGTCGTGCAGGGCTTTGATGGCTTTGCCAACACGTGCCGACACAGGTAAGGACTAATTTTCTCCTGCCTCCGTCCCCTGCTTCCGTGATGTCAAAAAACGCAAAGGACGAGATGACAACAAGAGGTAGCGAATGATCGTGTTTTTCCTATGAATAAGAAAATTCTCATAATTGTTTTGATCTGCTCGACACTTAAAAAAAAGACATCAATAGTAATCATAGATCGGGCGATTGTCTGTCATGGACAAGAGAGAAGCCCTGAACTATTTTAAATCGATTTTCAAGAGAATGATTCAGTTTGTAAGAGTAACCATGAGCTCTAACTCGGGAGAGGAAAATAGATTCATTGTTCGAATGCCCTCTCCTCGGTTTTGGAATCAAAGCATATATCATTAAACTATATTATGTTATAAAAAAGGATCAGCTTTACTTTTGCGAAATTTCATACACTGCATTATTTGCATAGAGTATAAATGTTCACGGCGAATAAAGTAAATAATCGACGCAGATGTACAGTCGCTCAAAAAAAAAATATCCCAACGCTATGGTTGATTACAGAATTCAGAAAAAATATCTGGCAACGATTTTTTTTAGAAATTAGTGATCTGGCAACCTTCGTGTCACGTCGAACACACGTCGTGTCACACGAAGATTGCCAGATCACTAATTTCGAAAGAAAATCGTTGCCAGATATTTTTTCTGAATATTGTAATCAACCATGTGTTCGGATATTCTTTTTGAGAGACTATACGATCAAAAAAAACCTAGAGAGGGGAACAGAATAAAACAGTTTTGTCACCTCCTAACAACTCGAAACTGGGAACTACAGTTTACGAGCCTGGCGCGCTACCGACTGAGCCACCCCCGCCTCATTAAATGGAAATGGAATCTAGAATATTTCAGAATAGTAATGCATCATAGACTTTACCTCCGAAATTAATTAATTAATAAGTATTGTTTCAAACTGTTTAAAAAAATAAATATACATCTTAGAAGTTTGTGTAATTATTATTTCAATATTAGACAATTCTGAATGTTTTCGAAAACAAGGTAATTTATTGCTTAATATTCCAGCTTCCCTAACTTTTAAATATCGAAGGAATGTTGTTGAAAATCGTGATTTAAATAGATTTCTTTATCTTCTGTGTCATTTTTCCATTAGATGCATATTTCAGAAGTTACAATTCTATTGACATAACAGGTAAATTCTGTTAGATTTTGGTAGGGAGTCAGTATATGTGTCTGTGATTTGGAGATTAATAAGATTTCAATTATTTTTTAATAGATAGCTCTTTTTCTGAAGTGAACCTAAATCGACGCACTCGTTGTCATTAGGAGTCGTCTTGTTTTTTGGCTCCCACTACTCATTAAGTTTGACTCGGAAGGATCCATTGCGCAGGCGCACCGCTTGCTCCCTGAATCGTTTGAGTAGCGACAGGCATTGTTGCTAGGAGGTGAAATACTCTTGCACGAGAGCTTGGCATATCTCCATTCGATTTTAGTTTTGCTTCGTATCTTAGAGACCGCACGCACTGTGCAGTCGTTCCGCGCCACGGAGATTTTCTTTCGCACCCTTCGATGCCAACATTTTCACCTGAGGTTGGCTTTACCCCCCAAGGCTCACTTTCCTCCTCTGCCGATCAGATTCATCAGATGAAATGTAACCCAGCTGAGATCTGCCATCCGCCACCTCCCTCAAGGCTCTTTATTTTAATCCAATTTAAAAACACTCCCGCTGAAGAAGATTCTAATCAAGACTTTTTAACCAAAATTGGCACCGAGTACATCGAATCGATTACAGTTGTGCAGTAGTCGTTCTCAGCGATCTCGTGAATCTAAATATTCCAGGTGTGTATAATTGCTTGCCACTACTACAGCATAACCACGAACATCTATCTTAAACCTGAACACATTCTGATTTGTAGGAATAGAGAGAATGCGGCATCATCCATTACTCGAAGGTTGGGGAGGCAGCTGACTCAGTCGGTAGCGCACCGGGTTCTTAATTTGCAGTTCCCAGTTCGAGTTCCAACTGCGCCAGGACACCGACGGATTTAGAAAGACCGCCGTTCGTCGGATGGGGTGTTAAACCGTGGCCCCGTGTGTGGAAGAGACATGTGCACGTCAAAGAACACGCTGGATGGCCTTGACGGGAGGCTACCATCTGTCTCCCAACAGTTGTTCCAGTGGGTCCTCTCCCCCAACCTTCTCTGAGCCTTCGGGGTCCATGTGACCTGGCCATTTAGCCCATGGTGTGCAAAAAAGTGCTGCTCAGAGGTAAAACAACCGAACTCCAAACAGAATGATCCAACATGGCTCTCTCTATATATGTATATTATAGTGTTTATATTATTGTTTTTTACTTTACAGTTTAAATGGCGATTATTTAGGTAAAGTGTAAAAACAGATATGTTGTTTATAATATTAACGATATTTATTACCTCTTTTGGCAGTAAGCTATAAAAAATTATCAGAAGTTGTTTGCAATATTGACTGCTCTAACAGACGAAGCCAGATTGGCATCCCACGTAACCCGCTACGCACAAGTAAACCTCTTTGTGTACAGTCATTTTTTTCCCAATTTTCTATAAAAACAAATTGTAAATTATCTTTATTTTGAAAGTGTAAAGAGAGAAAAATATGTAATAGAAATAGTTACAGGAGTTTAACGAAAATAAATAATAATTTCCGTAACCAAATTACATAAAAATCAATGTAATGTTACATATAATTTGAAAGAGCGGTTCACATCCTTTCTGTAGTTGAACCGCGGGCCATGATTTAAAAAAAACGAAAGTGTTACTTTTTAAGCATTTGTCTGTCTCGATTTTTTACTCTGTGGATGAACAAACTGCATTCGCATAATCTCGGTTCATCAAAAGTTAATTTTGCCTTGTCCAGAGATAGATATCATGGATGCTTGCAAAGAGTGGTGCATTTTTCTAAAGGTTAAAAAGGTTCCATATACGCAGTTTGAATTTTCAAAAGGGGCAGTTTCCTTCTACACTGAAGCATTGTGGTTTTTATTTTTAAGAAAGGTGACAAGAAAAATATTGGAAACTATAGACCCAATTCCTTACTATCTGTTTTCCCAAAATTCTGGAAAAACTTGTTAAAATTAGAACCACCAAATTTTTTAATTTTACATTTTTTTTACACGCCTCAATAATGTGTTCTTGAAAGAAAGAAGTACTGAAAAGCTTTGCCTAACATCATGAGTTCTATATATTGCTTCCTTAAATAATCATAACAGAACTTCTGGTTTTTCATAGTTATTAAAAAAAACATTTGGTACTGTTGATTACAATATTCTATTAAATTGTATAGAAGTGGCATTAGGGGCTTGGAACTAGAATGGTTTCGGGGCTATTTGGTTAGCAGGAAGCAATATGTTAAAATTGCAGGGTCATATAGTGAAAACAAAATGTTATATGTAGGCATTCCCCAAGGGTCTGTTTTGGGACCAATCTTGTTTTTGATCTATATGCATATGATTTATATTCTTATTCTTTCACGGGTTCTTTGACAGTTTTTGCTGATGACATTGCTTTATGCGAACAAGACTCGAGAGGAGATTCGGACAAAAATAAATTGCGATTTACTTCTATTGCAACAATGGTTTGCATTTAATAAATACAGATTAGTATATTGAAATCAAAGATAAAGAATTTCAATATAAGCCTGGTATCTGAAATTTATTTTCCTTTTAAGTATTGTGAGGCGGAATGTATTAAACTAACTAAACTTGGGAATTGCAATTGTAGTGTGATTGAACTAGTCATTACTTTTAAATATCTGGGGGTTACTCTAGATAGACTTGGAAACCACATGTTGATGGAATTACCAGAGAAGGTAAATAATTATCTCAGAAAGTTTTACTTCCTACGCAATCTTTGCCCTCTTTCGGTTTTATGCAAGGTATTTTCCTCTATCTATTTATCCTCTTGGTGCATTCCAGATTGAATTATGGTATATGTAGTTCAGTGACGGCGAATCTTTTCGAGCCCACGTGCCAGAATTAGAGGCGTATGAGAATATTTTCTAGCTTCTTTGCCAACGTTACGAAATACTTTAAAAATGCTATTTATTATCATTAACCATCTAAGGTTACATATCCATTCATCATACAATGTAAATTAAATGATATAAAATACTGAGGATTTAAATGTAATGATACAGAATGCTAAGTTTTCAACTCGCCATTAAGACAAGGGAAAATTAAGTTGGGTTGTTTTACCTCTGAGCTGCACTATTTTGCCCACCTTGGGCTAAATGGCCAGATCACAAGGACCCCGAAGGCTCAGAGAAGGTTGGGTGAGGAGACCCACTGGAACAGCTGTTAGGAGACAGATGGTAGCCTCCCGTCTAGGCCATCCAGTGTGTTCTGTAACGTCCACAGGGTATGGCTCTCCAGCACACGGGACCACGGCTTAACGTCCAATCCGACGGACGGCGGCCTTTCCAAGCCCATCGGTGTCCCCTATTTTTATTTATTTATTTATTTATTTATTTATTTATTTATTTCCTTTACTACGTCCAGTGCCTTGTTATTGACGCTGAGCCCACCTTAATTAGAATGAAGTGAATTTTCGCTGGCCAAGAGTGTGAAATGGTTCTCTCAGGTCTAACCGAAACCTAAACTTGAAGGTATAGAGAAGTGCTTCAAAGGAGATAATTGGATAGATGACAGACTGAGGACGTCTATTTTTGATGCAGTTTTTTTGTACCGTGTGTAATCAGTCACTTGACGAGATCTTTTAAACATATGGATGCACTATTGAAATTAACAAGTAACTAATTATAGCAACATAGTCGCCATCTTGCTACCAATGATTCGTTCATAAAGATATATTGAATCGGTAGGGCGATTGTTCCAAAGTCTCGACTCTAACCGTAGACATGCATTTCTCTTCCACTCCCAGTGGCGTGCCATCTTTTGCACGCGTGTCATAGGTTCGCCATCACTGCCCCTCCGGGCTCTCGTTGACCTGGTCATTTAGCTCATGGTATCTAAAAATGTGGCGTTCAGTGGTAAACAATCCGTACTTTATCTTAACGTATACACCAGATCCTAGCTTGCCTTCACTTTCAAGATTAAATTTCCAACTGGGATTCCCCCCAAAAAAACCTCTCTGCATTGCCAGATTCGCTGTGTTAGAGCTATATCGAAACACCGTAACTTCCAAGTTTTTTTTAGAGAAAAAAAATCACACCGAAGATAAAAAAAATTAGATGAAAATATTCCAATCTCAAAATTTTAACAATTCAATGTTGGAAAAGTAACAAACTGAAATGTTAAGCAGGATTGTGGCGCCGGCGTGGCAGTTGATCTCAGAAGGAATCAAAACATAAATAATGATTGTCATAATTAATAAAACAAACTTTCTTTTGAAAGTTCTTTCAGTTAAGAAATGTACTGAAGAAATTTAATTTATTCTACCGATTCTTTCAGTTTCCGTGAATTTTGAACATCCAATAAATTGGTAATAAGGTACACTTCAACAAAATTCTGGGAGCAATATTTCTTCAAGGTAACACTCTTATGCGCACGGAAATGAATCGAGAATTTAAGTCGCATTCAGTTTAAATTTCTCTTAATGTATCAATGTTTTAAAATTCCGTATTAAATTCAGCAAACTACAGATGCAAGACAATTTCTTCTTTCACTGGTGAGAAGTTTACAATCTTTACTCGAATTCTCTAGGTGCGAGCAGGTTTTCCTATTAACAGAGATCATTTAGGAATGAAGTTGCCCTCATCATTCACGCTGGATGGCCTTGACGGGAGGCTACCATTTGTCTCCCAACAGCTGTTCCAGTGGGTCCCTTCCCCAACCTTCTCTCAGCCTTCGGGGTCCATGTGACCTGGCCATTTAGCCCATGGTGCGCAAAAAAGTGCCGCTCAGAGGTAAAACAACTCAATCCAAAGCGCTGACATCAAAGCGTCATTTTTTTGTCTTAATCATAATTATGCACTCATACAGTGCGAGTCATAATGATTTCTTTTTTCCCCCTTAATTACAGTTTTGTGGCATCACTTGCTAATTAAAGCTCAGACTTCATTCCTTGCTGCAATTGAGGAAGTTGCTCATCAAACCAAAAGCAGAAGAGTGCTCATTATGATAGACATTTAATTGGAAACAAAACTCTGAAACAACATCGCCTCAGTTGAGAAATGCCAGCTGATCTTATTTGCATGTGATGTCCTTGAGCAAGGTCGTCTAAACAGATCCCATGGAATGGAAAGAAAAATAAGTAAATGCTTCTGTCCCTTGGGGCGCAAAAATGCGCGGGAAAGCAATCATAGTCTCAAGAAAAAAAAAATCTGATAAGGGTAAACAAGATTTTTTATAGTTAACTTCAATCAGAATCTTGATTTCAGAAGATGAGCAACTTCTTATTTTGAAAGTCATATTTAGAGATATTAGCCATTTAAAAAGTTCGTTCTGTGATTTCGATAAAATTCAGTCTCTTCTGTGACCCTCGAGTTCCCGCGATTTTCTCAATGAACAGTTTTCATTCAAAATCGGAAACGTCTAGTTACAAACATAATCGAAAGTTCACAAACCGTAGATTCATCATTCATTCGAAGTGGCGGCCGATGGTTTGGAGGCATTACTCCAGTCTGTTTTAGAATGTTGTACTTAAAATGAGAAAAGAAATGAAGGAAACGTTTCCGACGCTTTTTAGTTACGGTATTATCAAATGTAAGCATAAGCATAAAAAGTCCAACATGGATCCCATCTGGACGATTCTTTAGATTAAGGCAACAGAAATATCGGTTTGAGCGATTTATGAGGGTGGGGGACCATCTCAAGACGAAACAAAATTAGGTAACTTTCTGGCATCTTGAGGGGTGAACGTTAGGCTCGTAATCTGCAGTTCAGGGGTTCGAGTCACCAACGTTGAGATTTATTTTTGCTTTATCCTCCTTAATTACTTATAAATCACATAATTTCTAAAACTTAGCAAAGGCCATTTTAATTTTCACAAATTCGTCTCCTTGTGCCTGAGTTGGGTTGTTTTACATCTGAGCGGTATTTTTTTTTGCACACCATGGGCTAAATGGCCAGATCACAAAGACCCCCGAAGGCTCAGAGAAGGTTGGAGGAGGGGACAGACTAGAACAGCTGTTGGGAGACAGATGGTAGCCTCCCGTCAAGACCATGCAGTGTGTTCTTTAACGTGCACAGGAATGGCTCTCCCGCACACGGGGCCACGGCTTAACGTCCCATCCGACGGATGGCGGCCTTTCCAAGCCCAACCTTCCCGTCAAGTGAGATGAAGGTTGCCAGATCACTAATTTGTAAAATAATCTTTGCCAGATATTTTTTCTGAATTCTCTAATCAACCATAGTGTTCGGATATTTTTTTGAGCGACTGTACCATTTCTTACTGAGAACATATCAGGGGTTAGCATAGAAAAATCTCGACTTCGGCAGAGTGTGGTCCGCTACCGACTGAGCCAAGCCCTGACCACATACTGAGAGTCGGAAGAATTAAATACACTGACTGATGATTTTCCTTTCGGTAATTGTTACGTTTCAACTCGCATTCTTTTTTTAATTTTTCCCCCTCTCCACGGGGCAAAGTGAAAACACTGAAAGAATTAAAAAATAAGTGAACCACAGAGATAACGAAATATCGTGTGCATAGAAACAGGTCAAATTAAAGGAAATTTCGTAATTTTGAAAAAAAAAGTTACAAATGAGCTTCTGATGTTTAACAACGACATTTTTAACAGTTCCACAGATTCACGTTTCGTCATCTTACAAAAGGATATTTCTAATAATGCAGAAGAGGAACTTCATCGTTAAGACTTCGTGATATTAAGTAACAGACTTAGAAGGAGACTCGAACTAGACGAGACCTCGCAGAAAACAGTTTCAGCAGTTTAGCGTTATTATTAACATTTCTTGCAGTTGCTGCACACTCTATTGCTGTGAGTCCACTTCCATTGCTGTTTATGGTTTAAAGACGCTCAAAAGTTTAAAAACGTAAACCAGTGCTGTCCAACTTCTCTAAGACCGCGGGCCATTTTTCCTTTCGCCAATATTTCGCGGGCCAAAAAAAGAAGAGGATAGGTAATTAAAAAGTCAGTTCATGCCACCTCAAAAAATTATTTTATTCATACGAAAAATAATAAGTAATAATGAACCAATATAAATTTTCTAAACCTTATCAAATACTTAATAAATTTAATGGGAGCATTGTGCCGTAGTTGTTCGGCAATAAGAATAGAATGAGTAAGTTGAAATAATGCAATGATAATTGCAAATCGAATGAGTAAGTTGAATATTGCATATCAAGTAAAGTAATATAAATTGACAAAAAATTATCAGGTGGATTACAGATATTTATTTAAAATTTGAAGTAAAAACTTATTTTGTTCGCGGGCCACAAAAGACCTTGTGCGGGCTGCTGGTTGGCCAGCGCCGACGTAAACCATTCAAGCCTCTTTCTGTGTGGACGTATTTTAAGAGATGCAAAAGATTAGTCAATCTCTGACTCACTCTCCCCCTCCCCCCTCCCCCCCTTCAGCAGAATCTTGCACCATTTTGTCGAGAGACTCGAATCCAAATCCCACCTGTTGTGTTCACTTTCTTGACCATGTGACTTCAACTCTCGTGCCCAACTGAGAGTGGAAGCAAAAACAATGCAACTGAAGGGAACGATCTTGTGAGGACCAACTTGCATTCTGGGAGAATTTTGGGTGAAATGATAAAGCAAAATATTTGATTTTAAATGCACATTTCAAATCAAACAATGTCAAAGGAATGAGAAGATTACTCACTAGTTCAATACAATTAGGGAACAAAGAATTATGCGATGGAAGAGCCATAGTCGAAGTTTTTTTTTATGAATAAATGTCCCAAAAGAACATGTTAAAGATGTTAATAAAATAAGTTCACATATCTTGATCCTCGACAGTATTCGATCTGTTTTTAAATGGCCGTGGAAGTTGAGACAATAAATCAAGGCATCACTTTTAAAGACTCCGCATGGATGTTTTATTAAAATCGATGATATAAATTCCATCACTTAATTTCTAATTAACATTTTAAAGGCTTACGACTGAATATATAGTATTTACATACATACATAATCCTTAAAGAGCCATGGCCTATGGAGATCCATCGACACTGTAATTAATCCTCCAAACGCGTCTATCATGAGTTACGTCTGTTGTTGCATTAGGCGGCCTCAGGTCGATTCTAACAAGATCATCTTTCACATTGTCTGCGTATCCTAAGCCTTCCTCATTTTCTGAGGATTTTAAGGCCAGGCCCGTCCAACCCAAACTTAGTGATGAGACACTAGAAAAAAAAAAGCGATAATTCTTAAAAAGCCGCAGGAAAAAATTCTCTACTTAAAAACGAAAACATACATTTCTAATGATTAATCAATTGGTAAAAAAAAACTATTTTTAAGAAATCAAGAAAATAGCTTGATTAAAAAACAATATATTTTTTAAAGAGTACTATGGCCTGGAATCGTTTAGTCGTGCACCTAAAAACGTTTGGCCAAAAAATTGGAAGAAATGACCCAGATCAGTAATCGATTATTTGTTTCATGAGCCGCAAATTCTTTTGAAATAAGTCGCGGGTTGAAGGAACCTGCTTTAGGTGCATTGTTCATAACTTGATTCGCTAATCTGTAATTATGAATAAGGCAAAATGATGAAACCAAAGCACTCTCTGTCTGCACAACGTTCTGCTGAAAGGCGGTGGCAGACTCTTCACACAACTTCATTTTAACTTAAAAAAGCCAAACCATCTAATCCCTAATAATCAAAGGCATCAAATTTCCTGTTATCTTGCTAACAAAGTATTTAAGTTTTACTACGCAACAAAGTTTATAAGGGACCATTATTATACTGCTAAATGTACATTACTATCAGGAAGTTTCAATTTTTCAGCAGCCAAGGGGAAATCATTGTGTAAATCGTGTAAATGTGCTGGATATTCTAGATCAACTTCGAAGAAATAACCCTTTTTGCTCTCGTCTGGAATATTAAACAAGTCAATATCATTTACCCATTTGAAATTACCAGTTGGAAGAGATTGAGACATTGCCCAGCCACATAAATAGTTTGCATCAAAGTACATGATATAGTTTTGTGGTTTACTTCTTTCATATGGATGTACTAAAGGCTTGTTGGCCTCTGCAAACCTCTTAGACACTAAAGATATTCCTCCTCGCAGAGCTCTTTCTATGAAAAAATACATATCACCTTTTATAAGTTCCAGCTCAATTTCTGTCATTTTTAAACAGGCAGCA
Organism: Ryuthela nishihirai; assembly: GCA_038380435.1. Classification (NCBI taxonomy): domain Eukaryota; kingdom Metazoa; phylum Arthropoda; class Arachnida; order Araneae; family Heptathelidae; genus Ryuthela; species Ryuthela nishihirai. The sequence continues at coordinate 3,383,310 of JAWZYU010000025.1, forward strand.
TAGGATAAGCCAGGAGAGCTAAAATGATGACAAGGATCGAGTTGGTAGTTATTCATACACCAATTTCTGTATTTTTCAAATATATCTCCTAGTAGTAATACATCAGTGATCATGTACAGATCGTGATATTCCCCAAAGGTAGAAATAGAAAAGGCTTTCCACAAAATTTTAGCTCTTTCGTATTGTTCATTGTTCTGGAAAATCTCTTTGGATGGAAGTGACGTTTGCAAAAACTGAGCACTCTGTTGCAAGTACTCATATGGAAAACTTCCTTTGCTTTTGAAAAGTTCTTTCTGTGAGTCATTCAGATTATATTGTTTACACTTAGTTTTGACTTAGGATGTAGAAATTTTCCACATTTTTCGACAGTGAATCCAGTGAAGAGCTGAGGAACATGAATGAATCAATAAATTTAATTTGACCGAATTTAATACATATATATTTTTCTGTAGTTTGTGGAATACAAGAAATTTTCTTCTTATATTTAAATTTTCACAAATCTTTTACTATAAAGTGGCCATCAAATCCTTTGAGATTATGAAACAACACTGGTATTTCAAGTGAGAATTTGTATTGAAGATTACATTTGTTGTGAACAGCACCTCTGTATTTTCCAGTTAAGTGATCGTGGTCCCTTACTCTATCAGTTCCTAGAATTTTCCCACAAACATTACAATATTTTGCTCCAGTAAAAATTTGCCAATCAAAATCAGTCATCTTAAATTTCTTTTCTTCAAATTATTGATTAAAGTTTCGGCTTCGATCATTTCATTCAAAAATTGTTCTGTTATATTTTTTCCTCTGTACATTCTGGTTTTGATCAGTTTACCTTCCGGTCCAACTATAATATATGCAAATCCTGACGGTACTAAATACTTAGTTCGCACCCTACATGGATTATTCTTAATTTTTCTACATTTCGAAAAGCATTCGAAGTCTGCATAAATCACTTATGGGTGGTTCAAACCGTTTTTAATTGCATGGAATTTCGTACTATTCGCTTCGGGAAACTTGATAGTTTGTAAAGTGAGTGCGTCTTTTAAAAGTAAAAGTTGTATGGGTTCCTTAACAGGATTCTGTGAAATATATAACGTATGCAAACCATCTTTCTTAGAATTGAAAACATTTATAGAAAGATTATTTAAAACCTCGAACTTCGGGATTTGATCGAGGTTTACTTGGTAAGTCAATGAAGATGTGTCTAAGGCGTTTTCAAATATTTTATATTTTTCCACACGTTGTGGATTGTCTTTAGCAGGATATAGAGACGATAATATTGACCACAAGAAACATTTGTTGTCGTAGTTTTTAACATTCACTATTCCTTTTGTAGATTTCAAATGTTCTGGTAAATTTACGAAAGCAGATGCTCCAACTGCATTATACTGAGACATTTGAATTTCCATAGAAATTATTTTGTCAAATACCCATCCACTTCCCTTTTGAATAAAATTTTCAAAGTCGTTATCAATTTTCTCATAAGCATTTTTTAGTAATTCATTGAGATAGGTAGGCAAACTGATTATTTCGTTACATGTCGAAATATGTGCACATATTTCTTTCTGTCCTTCAGGATCCGTTTGCATTTTAAATTTTATTTGTAATATGAATCCAACTTTTAGATGCTGACTGAGTTTCTTGCGAATTATTTGTTTCCATTTATTGTTATTTTTCTCCAGAAAACTTTTTATGTCTTCTCTGACATTTATTTAATAAATTTTATATGTGCGAAAAGTTTTACCAAACGCACTGCTTTTATTTATATGATATTGATTCAGATGATGATTGTAATTGTCTTTTCTGTTAAAGCTGGAATTGCAAAATTCGCATTTTCCAAATGTGCGAGAAGTGCATGCAGTTTTCATATGACGGTTCATATTGGATTTGCGAATAAATACCCCACATTTGGTACATTGAATAGTTGCGCTCATCTTTGAGTTAGCAGTTTTACCCTCTTTATTATATACAGTAGCTAAAAATCATGGTCCGATAACGCAAAAAATTGAATTTTTTTTTGCATAATCGGAAGTTGAAATAGACATGACTGTAGTGTGGTCCAAGAATAAATTTCTAAACAATACCGATGTTATTGAACATAATCTTATGTTCCTTTTTCTCAATAATATCGTTTTTTAGCAAAATATCCAAAATTTCGACAATTTCATTTACTACTTCTGTACTGGTGTTTCCAGCTCGTTTACTGGCAACCAAAATTGATAATTTTTCGCATGTGTCGTCGAAACTCTTGTATAGTCCAGAACCAAACTGTTGACTTTCTATTACTGTGAGCATCATTTTAATCGATTTTAATTATTTTCTAAGTGCCTCAATGTGATTATCGATAATTCTATATTTCTCAGTAGTTCTACCATAGAGTAGTTTCTCGCCTGTAAACTCGGAAGTTTTAGTTTATATTGGTTTAATATGTCATCTTGCAAGTTGGAATCTGGATTACAAACGAACGTTTTTTCTGGCATCTCAGTGAGCTCTTCTGGCTCTAAAGTTTTCACTACATCTTGTATGTTTTTCATGGTTTCTTCACGCACAGTTTCCAGACCTTTTAACCGTTCGACCACTGACTTGTGAAATTCTTCGAGCGTTTCCTTAACTCGTTCCTCTCCCAAAATAGTGTCTTCAATTTTCGATTTTGTAGTAGCTCGCGATTTCAAAATTTCATCTATAATACTGTGTAATTGCTTAAGGTCTTTCATCTTTATTCATATACAATAAAGACATATACCCAGTGATGAAAGTCTGAAACAAGACCTCCAGGTACCTTTCTTCTTTCTTTTGGATCTGGATAGTGTCTAGCAAATGAAACACTAATCTTGCTACCTCTATCAAATTTCTTGTGTACTGGAGTAACAGAAAAAAACTGCTGAAGTTGTGGTCTTACTACTTCAATGAATTTTTGATCGTCCAAGTTGATACTATAATTTATACTAAAAGAAGGATTTGTTGTGCAGCAGATTACCTTGATTGTATATCCATTAGAAATGCATAGATGGTAATTATCTTTGAAAATAGGTGGCGTTAGTAGGTCGAATTTTGTGTTTATCTGTATAATTGGATGAGACTGAAATATGTCTTTTTTCACTTCTTTATCACCATAGGTAAGGCAAATTACAGTATTTTCGTGGCCGAGTGGTTAGCGCGCTTGGCTACTGATCTACGGGACCTGGGTTCGAGCCCCGGGTAAGGCATGGTTGTATGTGTTGTTTTTCTGCTGAGGTCCTGCCATCCTCTCAGACCTTCTACTCTGGCATATAAACTGACAGGCTCCTGTCAGACCTCTGTGGCAAACAGCTGCTTGAGGGGGTATTTATTTATTTTTTTTATTATTATTATTGTTTTATAGCAGCATCATTGTATACAATTGGGGTGCCAACATTCGTAATTCGTTTTCCCTTTGCATCGCCATTAAATCTACTCCCACTTGATGCAAAAAGTCCATTTTCATTTCTCAATAGAGAATTGGATGGGTTAGGATTTAACTTTTTGTCAAGCCATCAACGTAACTTTTTGTTGTCGCATTTCTGTTGTGCCTCGGTTCCCCGAGATCTCCTATTCTCTTATTGTTCGCATTAAAGACATTCTCGCCAGTTAATGCGACTTTTTCCAAATATTCCTTAGTTACAGCAGCAGAATCCGACTCGGGATCGGCAATATCAAGGATTTGTTTTTTTTTCTGCATTGAAACTATGCCCGTCGAATGCAATGCTTCGTGGAACGTAAAGCCCATCTTTATTTCTAACCACTGTATTCATTGGACTGATTTGAACAGTGGTCAAGTTGTCGACGTAGTGTTTCGTAGTGGCATTGGATGAATCGATCGGTTCTGAAAGATTTTTAATGCGTTTATTGCTTGCATCGTAATCATCATCGTCATTGCAAAGTGCTCTTTTTTCCAAATATCGTTTTGTAACTACTCCAGAATCTGCATCCTGTTCAATAACATTGATTATTTGTTTATTTCGCGCATCGTAGCGATTGTTCCGAAAAATTAAAGAAGCATTATTAACGTATTGAATGGTAGCGGCATCTCCATTTCCTATAGATCTGCCTATATTCGATATTGTTTTAGTATATGCGTCATAATTTCCCGTGTGATTCAGTGTTATAGATTCTTGTTGCAGATATTGTTTTGTCATAGAGTCCGAACCCTCTTCGGGATTGGCTACATTTCTCAGTTTTTTTATTACTCATGTCGTAGTCCCCATCGTGTGTCAATTTAAAACCGACACCTGGAATTCGCGCTGGTCCTGTTTCGTTACCGGTCTCAGGGCTGATGACGCCAAACTTTGTCTAATTCATCTTTATTTACCAAAATTTCTTTTGTACTTGAGAGGCATGTGCTCGGATTTTTTTTATCGATTAATAAGAAATCGTGTGATTTTGAAACTGCATAAAAATATCTTTCCTGATTTCTGTTGCATGATCCATTTGTATCTGCACATTTCTCTCTTGTTCTGCATATTAAAGAATATAAAATAATTACACTGTAGTCGAATGTCTTTTGGAGTGGAAAAATAACTCTGTGTCAAGTAAATCAATGATATGTTCTTTTTCCTTCCTCTGACGAATAATTCTTCGATGAGTTTTTGATCTCTTTCCGTTACGAAATCGTCGAAAACAATTAAATTTTACATGTCGGGATCCAGTTCGTTGACCTTGACGATATCTTCTTTACTGGCAGAGAAAGTTGCAATTGAGATTTTTTCGCCAAATATTTTCTCCAGAATTTCGTGCAAATCGTCGAATATTTCTTGCATAAACTGATATTTCGGCTCGGTTAAATCTTTGACATATAAAAAGATTTTATTATAGTAGAGATGTTTAAATATTAAGTTCAACGAAAGGTTAGTCTTCCCTGAGCCCGATGGACCACAGATTAAAAGTCTAAAAGGCCAGAGAGGTGCTAATACGTTTCTGCTCAAGAATTTCTCATCTTCTTCAAAGTCAAAATTATGAATCTCCATTTGCTTTATTTAAAAAGATCATGTTCTTTGACCCAGGAATTAAATGTATTATCATAACCAAACCATTTAACATAATACTCTTTTTTATTATTCTTCACTCTAGTTTTCAGAATGGTTATAACTTTATAAATGTCATCTTGCTTTTCGTATTTCACCATTTCTTGGGTGTAAAAACTACCAATGATTGGTTCTCCTTTTAGATTCTTGATTTTAGAGGTTATGGGATCTGTATTAAGAACTTGAGCAATTTCAAAAATCTCTTTTGTAAAATTCGGCAGATAACCTTTTCAAAACGGTGTCTTGTACTTGGCGATTCTCACTCTGTCACCAATTTTAAATTTTGGTGCTGTAATAGATTTAATTCTTTTACCAAACAGATTAAAATACACAATATCTTTGTTTTTCTGCAAGCTTGCCTCTTTTGGGGTCATTCTTATTGATCTGTGATAAGAAGTACTGTAATTCTTAACGAGTTTTGGTAGAACATCGATCCATTTTCTAGTGTTATTAGCAGTGAAATATTTCCACATTTTTGTCCTTAGAGTCCTGTTAAATCGTTCCACAATTTGAGCTTTAGTCTCATTTTCAGTGGCAAACCAATGGACACCTCGTTGATTAAACAATGCTTGAGTTTCTTTATTGATAAACTCAGTTCCCTTATCCGTTTGTAACTTGGATGGCTTACGTTGTTTAAAAATTTCTACAAATGCTTTGGTAATCTCATTACCAGTTTTCTTTTTAATAGGTATTGCCCAGGCGAATTTGCTGAAAATGTCAATCACGGTTAATATGTAATTCGTGTGGTTATTGTGAAATTTAAATTTTTGCATATCGATTAAATCACTCTACCATTGGTCGTCTACATTCGAGACATAACCCGTCTGGTTTGGAATTTTTTATAAATGGGTTTGTGTAACGTGTACACATCTTGTTGTTGGAGAAATCTTTTTACTTCTTTTTCCGTCAATCCAGTTTTGCGCATTAGATCTTTTATACCGGAAAATCCCTTTAATGGGTCATAGCAAACGGAAGAAAGCATCTTATTTCTTGTGTCCTAAACCGAACCGTTTCTTTGTTTTAATGATAGGTTTGATTATCGTTCTTGAAATTCTTTCTCTTAAAGTTGGATTCTGAATTTCATCCAAATCATTTAATAATTCTTGGTCGGCTTCGTGTCTCTTTTTAGTTTCTGCAGATTTGCTGTAAAAAATATCGTGCTTTTTGCAGGCTTTGTCCACATGGTTAATACTAGGATCTCCTCACATTAACCTTTTCTCCAGTTTCGTAAAAGGTCCACAATACTGGTAACCTGGAATGTGCATTTCGGGTGGATTAAACTTTTCTTGAATCCAGCTTACTATATCTCCACCTTTTGCAAATTTTCCTTTCTGTTTCACAAATTTATACTTCATTTTTCCACACGTTCGACCTCTACCTCTCATCATTACTCTTTTATTCTTTGATGTGACTTATTCAACGTTATCCGTTAAAGTTTTCGTTTTACACTTTACACAATACATGCTTAATTTTTATATAAAAAATATAAGTACGTGATACTTATAAAAATAAAGTATAATATATCACAGTTATCTAACTAGTTTAACGCCTGGACAAAAACAAAAATTGAAGAGTGCTTTTGTAAATAAGAATCCTATAACTTTAAGTATTGATCCACAAAAGAAAGGTAACGATACTTTGAAACTGACAAAGAGACAAGTCATTAAACTGAAAAAATGAAAAAATCTACAACGCCAGTTCGACTTCGTTTCAGTAAAACACAGCTACGTGGATTTCTACCGTTCTTAATACCTGCACTCGTAGCATTGGGAAAAGCAGCTGCAGTTGGAGCTGCGGGATATGCTGGTACTAAGCTTGCACAAAAGGTTTTAGGAAAAGGGTTATACATTCCTGGAAAGCAAAGAGCAGCTGGCTTATCTAAAAATAAAAGAAAGGAAAAAGGTTTGTACATTCCAGGAAAACAAATAGCTCAGGGATTAAAAAAAAGAGCCATTAAGAAACTTAGATATCGAAAATATAATGAAAAACGAAAAAGGATTCCGTGGTGTATACTTTATCGATTCTTTGCCAACAAAAATATTCAAGAACGAAATGGTATAGTGAACTTTGACGTTTCCTGTGGTTCAGGAATTCATTGGGTAGCTTATTTCAATGATGCAATGTTACCTTAAGTCGAGTACTTTGATCCGCTCAGTTTATCGCCACAAGAAGAAATGAAATACTATTTTCTTACATCTTCAAAGCCGATCATGAATAACTCTTCATGAATAACTCTTCGCAAATTCAAGCAAATTACTCTGTAAAATGCGGTTACTATTGCATCTATTACATTAAACGAAAGAATAATAACATAAACCCATATGATGTATTGTATCAGTTTGAAAAACTCCTAACGATAGGAATGAATTGTTGGTAACAACCAGCATATAAGTACTATATAGTACTACACTATATTAATAAAGATGGTACTTATAACCATCAATTCCTCTAGTATTACGGCATACAACCCCGAAGATTTGGAAATTAATTATGAAATGCCGATCACACTCAATAGTGAATACGAGATAGCACTGATCGGGAGCAATATGTGGTATTCCTGGTACAACATCAGTGGTAAATATAACAATAACACTCTGAAATACTTCAATGGAAGGCAATGGAAAAAAATAACTTTCCCGAATAGAATGTACGATATAGACGGATTTAATGACGTTCTAAAAATGTCTTTGGGGATCCTAGCCCTATAATACTAGAAAGCAACCTCCCCACATTAAGATTTATTTTTCGTTTGGCAAGAGGATATAAAATAGATTTTTCTGAAGTTGCGAGAAATCTTAGGGCTCGAATCGAAAATTATCGATGCAGCAAAAAACGAAGGAAAGTTCCCACCCAACATAACGAGAGGGGTCGATCGCATTCTAATTCACTGTTCTATTGTCGAATCTTCCTATCTGAATAACCAGAAGAGCGACGTGTTGTACAGTTTCGTGCCTCAAACACCGCCTGGCAGTTTAATCGACACACATCCATTCTTCCCCATATATTTACCGCTGAATAAAACTGATTACATTTACAATGTTAGAATGAAAGTAACCGATCAGAACAATAAAGTAATTGACTTGAACAAGGAAAACGTGATTTATATGTTAAACATCAGACCCAAATAAAGATGAATATACTGAGAAAGCGAATTAAAATATTTTATAGAAATCCGTCGCCTATCGTTCGAAAAAACGAGAAAATATCCCCTAAGAACAGAAATATTCTTAATCAGTTAATATACGGAAATGGCTTAAAAATCATAAAGTAAGTATAGAATGAACGTTGAAGCTACTTATTGGAATTTGTTCGAAGACTCAATAGACGATAATTCCACGACAAAATATGAGTACTTAGAATATCGTGAAACCAATGTTAATGTTAAAAATCTAGAAATATACGAAATATTTACCAAAGATATGGACGTTTTTCTACATCCGCACAACAGTTATATACACGTCAGAGGCAAAATACTGAAATTAGATGGGTCTGATATCGGCGGCAATGATGTAGTTATGATGGTCAATAACGGGTACAGCATTTTTAAGAGAACTCAATATTATATAGAAAACAGAGAATTGGAAGATATTGAATTGCCAGGAGTGACGACCACGATTCACAATTTAATTGATTTTTACCGAAGAATTTTCACACAGTGCTGCCACAAGTATGATGTGGTTCAAAGATACCGCAGACAGTTCGAAAATGAATAAGTATTTGTAGGATGGAGGCGAAGATAAACTGGACACGAATAATAAGATAAAGGATTTTGCACAAGCGTTGAAGAAAAATCCTGAATTCAATCAAGGATTCTCAGACAGATATGAAATTACAAAAAATAGTCAAAATGTAAGTTTATTCTTACCACTGAATCGGCTATTTGGATTCTGCCAAGACGTGGATAAAGTGTTTCGCGGTGTAAAACGTACCATAAAACTAGATAAAAATGACGACAAAGACATTATTCAGAGAGTTGGGGCTACGTTATATAAATTTGAAATATCTCACGTATCTTGGTTTATTCCAAAAGTGGTACCATACTACAAGTACTTGCAAAACTAGAATCTCAGTTAGCAAGCGGCAATCCACATGAAATCTTTTGGGAATCGTGCAAACTGTACAAATCTGATACTCGAATTGACTCTCAGGTCAGTTGGTGGGTTACTACAACTCAAAATAAACCTGTCGATCTTTATGTCGTCTTACAAAAGTCTAACCGATTAAATAATCAAACCAGAAACAATATGGTATTTGATCACATGTTACTAGAACGGATTCAGATCAGAGTGAATAGCAAACCGTTTCCCGAACAAGAATTCGAGTGCAACTTTGAACCCAACAGTTTAGATTATGCGCGAGTTTACAACAGCTTTTTAGCTGCAAAGAATATGGATATCGATTTGGGTACACAAGTCAGCTACCAAGATTTAATGAAACTGTATCCGATATTCCACTTCGATGTCAGCAAATATGAATCACGTCTATATGAGTCATCAGCAACTGCTGACATCGAAATAAGATTTAAATTAAATAGACCACCAAATGAATTATACCACGTATATTGCGTAATTGTTTCAGAACGAAAAGCAACTTTACAACCACTAGAGGGAAAACTTTTAGTTGTTGGATAAAAAAACTATTTTAAATACAATCATTTCGAAATCTACATCTACTTGCACGTTTTAAAAAATATGTATGTTCCCGAACCAGTATTTTTTCAGCTTCACTTTAATTCTGAGGTTCAGTGAATAAGAGATTTAGTTCAATGAAATTAAATCTCGAGCCCGTTGTTCTTTTCACGAGATCGAGATTGATTTCCGTTTAGCACGATAACATAAAACTCTTCTCTCTTTACAAACTTCACACATTCTCAAAATTATTCTAACCTACATCACTTTTCACTTCAAATTCTTTCTAATTGTTTAAAAAATTAACCTAAATCACTTTTCACTTCCAAAATATATTATTTTTTTCATCCAGTACCCTCTCTTCATACATTCACAGATATTCAAAGTCTCTCTTTTCATCAGAACCCCCAAAAACGTCATTTTACCTGTTGATTTCGTCATATGTTTCAAACGAATTTCTCAAAACTGTCTGACTGTCAAATTCTCCGATTTACCTGGCATTTTACAACCGAATAATCCAGTGAAGTGTATGATAACTCAACAAACCACATCGTTTTTTATCTCTTTCACACCCACCTCACTTTTTCTGAAAATTAGTTAAACAAATTAGTTTAAATCTCGTCTACCCAAAAAACTTAAATTATTTTTTCACATGAAAAACCCGTTTTTTTTTCCTATCTTCACACATATTTTCAGAAAAAACCACAAGAAACACCGATTCACATGGTTTTTACAACCGAATAATCCAGTAAGTGTACGATAACTCAACAAAACACATCATTTTTATCATATACACACACACCTCATTTCAACCTACTTCATTTAAACTAATTCACAAATTAGTTTAAACCTCATCTTCCCAAAAAAAACTTAAATTAGTATTTCACATGCTAAAAATCACCCCCGTTTTTTCTAATTTTCTCGCATATTTTCACAAAAAACCACAAGAAACATACTTTTTACCTTACCCCCCCCCCCATAACTTTTCCCATGGATTTTCATAGAATTCTCGAGCCCCTTTTACTCTGCCAGAACTCTCCTTTATGCTACTACTTAAAAAAATCAAACTAAATGTCCCACAACCCCAAGGTAATCAAAATGAAACATTTTCTCAAGGGCACGCCATTAAAAAGGACTGGAGCCACCCACACTCCTGACTCATATTCATCACTTGAGTTTCTTCTCTATTTATACCAATCCTATCCCCTTCATCTATCATCAACTCTAATAAAAGAGTTCATTTCCTAAACGTTATTTACCAACAGTAAAAAATAAATTGCGCATTTTAAGATTTATAGACATCTAACGCCACAATTTTCCCCTTGCCCTGTCTAAACTCCAGTAGTATACTAAACCAATCACTGCAAGCTTCACCAAGTAAAAGCCACTTTACCAAATTGAAAACACACGACTCTGGGGTTTTATGAGGAATCATCATTATGCTAACCAGCTTTTCATCTATTCCGTAAAATTTCACAATCAACCACAAATTCTGTCGATAGATGGAGCTCAAAGCTTTCTAAAAACAAAGAGATTGTAAAACTAATTAATAATCGCAGATTTCTGGAACTAAATACTTCTCAAGAATCTGCCTGAATGAAAAAATTGGGTCTGTGGAGTTCCTACGACTTCTATTAAATTCCCACTGTTCATCTCGAAATAGTCCACCAATCAAAAGTTTAATTCAATTCAGCACAATACTGCAAAGAACATTTTCAAAATGAGAAAAAAAATTGATGCCTCTGTAATTATCAGAAGAACGAATTGCTATCACTCTTTTTGAAAAAGGAAAAGAGCAAACCGCTAGTAGTATATTCTTAGGAACCACACACCACTGCATCGACAACGCCATTACGTAATGTGCAAATTCCAAAACTTTAAATATAGAAGGAATCTTTTTGAAAAGTCGAGATTTTAAAAAAATTGATTCAGATCTTTAATTTTTTTCTAGTGTGGTTTTCGCATGAAAAGCATTGTTAGCTTTCATCGGGACTTGATCCTGACATAACATTTGCATTAAATGGAATGGAAATGTTAATGTAAGATTTTTTACCAAAAGTAGCGGGGAAGGAATACTCTGTAAGAATAACTTCCGAAAAACTCGGAAAGTTGCAACATTCAGTTGAGGGAGAACGGAAGTCGGTACAGTAGATAAAAAATAAAAACATCCGAACACTAGAGTAAAAAATATTGTTGCCAGATATTTTTTCTGAATTCTGTAATCAACCATAGTGTTCGGATATTTTTTGAGCGACTGTACTACGAGAAAAATATCTCGTGAATATGAAAAAGAACTGCGCAATCAATAAGAGAACTCGAAGCAGTCCGCTTCAAAATTATCTTTGAAGATACACTCCGTTGCGAAAAGCATTGGACCTATTTGTTATGGAAGTGGAAACAGAAATTCGAAACTTCGTAGAGTTTCAGAAAATTTATTCGAGAATGAGATATAAATAAATTCGTTTTTCGCATTTAATCTATCTAGATATTTGGTAATGTTGCCCAATGATTAAAAAACAAGGTTAAATTCAGGTCTATAATACCGAGAATTACTTGTCAATTTCACTGAAGTAAAATCTAAAAAAAAATAATTTTAACCCATATATATATAGTTCTGTTAAAGTATTTTTTTTTCTGTTGTTATGAGTCGATGTCTCGCCCCTTTTCCCTCCTCTACTGATCCGTGAATCAACACTTGTTAAAAGAGACAAAGAAGCTGCAATGGATAGCAACATTTTCCATTTCTAAGAACTGGTCTCAAGACTAAGTAATTGAAGCGCGCTTAATAGCCATTACTTTAAATTCTTTTAGTTCAGACCTTTAATCTGCTGGTTCGAATCTCCGCTCTGTCTTCTTTGAGATTATCTTAATTCTCACTCTGCTCTCGCTAAGTAAGAGAACACCAATGCGTTTCGAAAAGTCACCGTTCATCGCACGACACATTCATACACAGGAGAGCCATATTCTGCACACGCTGAATGGCCTTGACGAAGGTATCTTTCTGCTAACAAGTGAAGCTTCTTCTCCTACCTATCCGATCCTTTTCCTCTTCTCCTACCTCTCCGATCCTTTTCCTCTTCTCCTACCTCTCCGATCCTTTTCCTCTTCTCCTACCTCTCCGATCCCTTTCCTTTTCTCCTACCTCTCCGATCCTTTTCCTCTTCTCCTACCTCTCCGATCCCTTTCCTTTTCTCATACCTCTCCAATCCTTTTCCTCTTCTCATACCTCTCCGATCCTTTTCCTCTTCTCATACATATCCGATCCTTTTCCTCTTCTACTATCTATCCGATCCTTTTCCTCTTCTACTACCTATTCGATCCTTTGGATCCTTTTCCTACCTATTCGATCCTTTGGATCCTTTCCCTCATCTTTTACCTATCCTATCCTTTTCTTCTTCTCCTACCTATCCGATCCTTTTTCTATTCTCCTATCTATCCGATCCTTTTCTTCTTCTCCTACCTATCCGATCCTTTTCCTCTTCTCCTACCTCTCCGATCCTTTTCCTCTTCTCATACCTCTCCGATCCTTTTCCTCTTCTCCTACCTCTCCGATCCTTTTCCTCTTCTCCTACCTCTCCGATCCTTTTCATCTTCTCCTACCTCTCCGAACCTTTTCCTCTTCTCCTATCTCTCCAATCCTTTTCCTCTTCTCCTACCTCTCCGAACCTTTTCCTCTTCTCCTACCTCTCCGACCCTTTTCCTCTTCTCCTACCTCTCCGATCCTTTTCCTCTTCTCCTACCTATCAGATCCTTTTCCTCTTCTCCTACCTATCAGATCCTTTTCCTCTTCTACTACCTATCCGATTCTTTGGATCCTTTTCCTCTTCTCCTACCTATCCGATCCTTTGGATCCTTTTCCTCTTCTCCTACCTATCCGATCCTTTTCCTCTTCTCCTACCTCTCCGACCCTTTTCCTCTTCTCCTACCTATCAGATCCTTTTCCTCTTCTACTACCTATCCGATCCTTTTCCTCTTCTCCTACCTATCCGATCCGTTTCCTCTACTACCTATCCGATCCTTTCCCTCGTCTCCTACCTATTCGGTCCTTTGGATCCTTTTCCTCTTCTCCTACCTATTCGATCCTTTGGATCCTTTTCCTCTTCTCCTACCTATCTGATCCTTTGGATCCTTTTCCTCTTCTCCTACCTATCCGATTCTTTGGATCTTTTTCCTCTTCTCCTACCTATCTGATCCTTTTTCCTCTTCTCCTACCTATTCGATCTTTTGGATCCTTTTTCTCTTCTCCTACCTATCCGGTCCTTTGGATCCTTTTCCTCTTCTCCAGCCTATCCGATCCTTTGGATTCTTTTCCTCTTCTCCTACCTATCCGATCCTTTGGATTCTTTTCCTCTTCTCCTACCTATCCGATCCTTTGGATTCTTTTCCTCTTCTCCTACCTATCCGATCCTTTGGATTCTTTTCCTCTTCTCCTACCTATCCGATCCTTTACCTCTTCTCCTACCTATCCGATCCTTTGGATCCTTTTCCTCTTCTCCTACCTATCCGATCCTTTGGATCTTTTCCTCTTCTCCTACCTATCCGATCCTTTACCTCTTCTCCTACCTATCCTATCCTTTGGATCCTTTTCCTCTTCTCCTACCTATCCGATCCTTTGGATCCTCTTCTCCTACCTATCTTATCCTTTGGAGTCCTCATGAATTGCCATTTAGCCCAACTGTGAGCAAAAAAGTTCTACCCAACCCGATATGAAAAAATATTCCCTCGAGCAGCTGCTTGTCACAAAAAGTCTGACAGAATCCTGTCAGTTTAATCTATTAGAGAAGGTCTCCCCATAGTCTCCAAGAAGGTCTCCCCATAGTCTCCAAGAAGGTCTCCCCCATAGTCTCCAAGAAGGTCTCCCCATAGTTGTCCAAGAAGGTCTCCCCCATAGTTGTCCAAGAAGGTCTCCCCCATAGTCTCCAAGAAGGTCTCCCCATAGTCTCCAAGAAGGTCTCCCCCATAGTCTCCAAGAAGGTCTCCCCATAGTCTTCAAGAAGATCTCCCCCATAGTTGTCCAAAAAGGTCTCCCCCATAGTCTCCAAGAAGGTCTCCCCATAGTCTCCAAGAAGGTCTCCCCCATAGTCTCCAAGAAGGTCTCCCCATAGTCTTCAAGAAGGTCTCCCCCATAGTCTCCAAGAAGGTCTCCCCATAGCAGTCTGCGAGAAAGGCGAGACCTCAGCAGAAAGACAACACAGAGAAGAACATTTACATCTTTCTCGGGGCTCGAATCCTTTTGATCAGTAGCCGAAAATATTCGGCCCTGACCAGGACGGTCACCATCTATATCAGAGATGCGAAAATTTTCCAAGTTTGATCCTTTCATCACCCAACGAATTTCTGAGCTCTCTTCTCCACTGGAGATTTGAAGTCTTTTTCATTTAAAAAAATCTGACTTTTGTTATTTGTTGTCCCTTATCGCACGCGACATGCGATTTTTGCATTTGTTGCTTCACCTTTGAGCACCGGTACATTTTGGAAGTTATGAAACATCGAATTTCGTTTTGTACTCGCATAACGTGGAACTATTCCAGATTTTATTTTTCTACGTAATGTATGCTGATGTCCTTTTGCATAAGAAAACATTAGATGAAAGTACTTGCAAGCTTTTTTTTTTTACACCATCTTAAAAAAAAACTTCCCGCCCCCCAGAAAGTTTGCCCTGACCGCCCTCCCCTCCCATTCTGTATGCATTCACTACACAGAAGTTGGTTGGGTTTTGCAGAGGGTTCCCATCTCCTGCTGGTTGGCCAGTGGTCCTCCCGCTTTATCAACGTTATCGTCGCCCACTTAGCCAACTGGACAGCAGAAGCCACGACATTCAGAGAAAAAGCCGCCTAGGTGGAACAATGCTATCGCTCTCTATTGGTTCGCGGTGACATTGCAGCTGCAGGGGTCAGGGTTCGAGTACAGAGTGGGTTGTTGGATTGTTTTACCTCTGAGCAGCACTTTTTGCACACAATGGGCTAAATGGCCAGGTCACAAGAACCCCGAGGGCTCAGAGAAGGTTGGGGGAGGAGACCCACTGGAACAGCTATTGGGAGACAGATGGTAGCTTCATATCAAGGCCACCCAGTGTGCTCTTTAACGTGCATAGGGTATGGCTCTCCAGCACAAGAGATCGCGGCTTAACGTCCCATCCAAAGGACGGCGGTCTTTCCAAGTTCATCAGTGTCCCCTACTGACCGTGGACAGGAAGAATTTTTCGGAGATAAATCTCGACGCAGTCCTAGCTGAGGCTCGAACCTAGGAACTGCAGATTACGAACCTAGCGCGCTACCGTCTGAGCCACCCCGCCTCTTCGTGTTCAGGGATGACATTATCGTTTGTTCTGGCATAATGTGCAGATGAGCCAATAGCCTTATGGGTATGATAAATAAACTAAAAAAGAAAAAACATTCGAATGAATTAATTCCACCAGCTGTCTATAGTTGAACCTATAATGGCCCTTTTGAAAAAAAAAATTTGACAGTTCGTGTCACGTGTTCACTCGAAATATGTTTTCTTTCCTCGTCCTTTGTTTAAAAGTGAAAAATATTCCGAAACGAATCTGCCTCAGTTGCAACCAACAAAGAGCACATGTCCGGCAATAAACAGCTGATAGAGTTACGGATGAGTCCCGATTCTTTCAATTCCCGAGAAATGCCTCAAAGAGGTAATTGATGGTGGCAGCGAATAATAGAGCACGTCTGCTACGTGAACACGAGGCAATAACAGTTTTGGGCAACATCCAGGTGGAATGGGAAACAACCCGCGTGTTTCGAAAGATCGTTCACAAGCTAACAGCTGACCCATCAGCAGACGACAAAAGCGATCCAGTAATTCATTTTATTGAGCGGAAACCGACATCGCTTCTTTAATGGCGTCGTCGCCTGCTGATCGTGCTGAGTGCCGCCAAGTGGTCTTGTGAGAAAAGTTCCCATTTACCATCCCAAATGATCAAGCCATCGCTGCAAAGCTGGAAGCGTTGTCATGGCAATGCCTTCGTTTTTGTTTTTCAACAACACGGCAGCGAAAGAGAAGAGCCTGCGAACAATAAAAAAGAGATTCAGAAAATACTCTGTGATGAGAAGCTTCTTCCGCAGAAATGACTTTGTGATGATCAAATGAGCTTCTCCTCTTCATTCTCCTTTCTCGAAGAGTATTAAAGGAGCAGTCATCCGATCGGGTCCACCATTTTGCTCTTCTGATTTGTCAGCAGAACCAGAAGAATCCCATCCGCTTGAATGGAATGGTTAGTCAAACGAATCCAGTTCCATCATCATTTCATGAAACTGACGTCACAGGTTGAGTTTCTTTTACCTTAGAGTGAAACGTTTCATGCACACGGTAGGCTAAAAGAGTCGAGTCGCAATAATGGCGGCTCTGGGGACACAGATGAACACCAAGGTCATCCAACCTTTCTTTGATGTGTGTAGGGTAAGACCCTTATGCTCACGAGATCACGGTTTAACATCTCATTTGAAAGAAAACCACTTGATGTCAACTTCGTCATCGAGAGTGGCGAGGGGATAGCCGATTCGGAAGGTGCGCCAGGCTCCTAATCTGTAGTTCCCAGGTTCGATTCCCAGTTGGGCCAGCGTTGAGATTTATCTCTGCCTTTCTCTCCGTCAGTAACGGACACCGACGGGCTTTGAAAGTCCGTGGCTCCATGTACTAGAGAGCACTAACACGTGCACATTAGAGAACACGCTGGATGGCCTTGACGGGAGGCTACCATCCGTCTTCCAACAGCTGTCCAGTTGGTCTCCTCCCCCCAACCTTCTCTGAACACTCGGGGTCCTTGTGACTTGGCCACTTAGCCCATCGTGTGCAAAAAAAGTGTCGTTCAGAGTGAGAATATCCCAATTCAAACTGGTTGCTGTGGAATGATGCCTGTTGATGTGAATGGAAAGAAACATTCGAAGTAAGGAAGCTATGAAAATAAGATTTTTATGAATAATGGTGAAAAGGGAAAAAGAGATTTTATAAATCAAGAGAGGTACCTGAATGGCATCATTCATTCAGAATTGAAAGAGCTATCGAAGTTTCAGCATAATCTCCCCAAATGCAAAAAAAAAAATTAAATGCCACTCAGTGAATCGATTTCGATGTAATGTGTAACATCGATTTCGATGCGTGTTTCGATGTAATCCTTGTAACTGGCAACACCCTCTTTAAATGTATCAGTTTCCATGAATCGTCCTTATACCGAAGGAATATTCAAGAAAAAATGGGATTTTGTGGGATCTGGCTGAAGCTAAAATGATTCATTTGGAAGATTCGAAATGCACACCTTACCTCGGTTCATCATCATCGAGTATTTTTAACCACTCTTAAGCTGTCCTTAATCCGTAGGGCAAAGGTAGGACAAATTGTCTTGGTCCGGATGGGATCTGAACCCACGTCCTCCTGATGATCCTAGATTAATACTCGGAGCACCTGACATATCAGGAGGACAATTTTTCCTCTACATCCATCTTGACCCAGTGGATTAAGGACAGCTTAATAGTGGTTAAAATACTTGATAAACTGATAAAATTATTTCTGCAATTAGCAATTTTTTTTCAGTTTTTCGTAAGGGTTTGGGTTGTTTTTCCACTGACACTTTTTTGCACACAATGGGCTAAATGACCAGGGACCCGAGTGTTAGAGAAGGTTGGGGGGACGGACCCAGTGGACAGTTATTAAGAGACAGATGGTAGCCTCCCGTCACGGCCATCCAGCGTGTTTTTTATCGTGCAAGGACGTGGCTTTCTCTAGCACACGGGATGCGGCTTAAGCTCCCATCCAAAGGACGGCAGCCTTTCGAAATCCATCGGTGTCCCTTACCTACAGAAGACAGGGCTCCAATCTGGAAACTGCAGATTACGAGCCTGGCGCGCTAACGGCTGAGCAATCCTCAAAAAAGTTTTTTGAGGCAAAAAAAAATTGCATTTTGCATTTTCACTTAAGATTAACTGAAATGAAATTTAAATAAAGTGAAAGTTTTTTCCAAAAGAAAATTTCTGCGTAACACGAGGCGGGGGGGAGGGGGGTGAAAGTTTTGGAAAATGTCACACGATGTTTTGCGGGGGAGGTGTTAAAATTCGGAAAAAACACTATTATGCAATTTACGAACATCTGACATTATAGACTTGGAAATTCTTGTCCACTTTTTTACCTTTTTACAAGGTTACTTTAAACCCTTGCTCAGGGCCAGTTCTAGGGGGGAAGGGGACCGTGCCCCCCTTTCAGAATGCTAATAATGGTAAAAGAGGCAAAAAATTAAACATTTATATTTATGCATTTTTCAAGAAATTTCTTTAAAGACCTGTAAAACGTAGGGAAAATCCATTGGAAATCCAATGCATTTTCTTCTACCCTTCTTGCAGCTTCCAACCCCCCCCCCCCTCCGATGTTTTTCTAGATCCGGGCCTGCCCTTGTTCATATAAGCATGTTGTTTTTACACTTGTCCTTTTATTATTCTAATGACATTTACGTTTTAATCTTTATGACTTTTATATTTATTTTCCCCATTCATTCTATTTGCCACATTTAAGCCTTGAGATGCTAGTGGTCCATTAAATCCTCAAACAACAAAAAACTGGACCAACCTGAAATAAGTCAGTTGGCAATGTTTTACAAAACGGATTAAACTGCTTCGTTAAAATAAAAAAGTGAGCCAATTTCATTAAAAAAATAAATGGTAAAGAAGTTAGACTTTGATTTCTTTCACTTTTTATCGTTTAATTAAATAAATTCCTCTTCAGTCGGTCCAGGAGCCTTGTCAGTATCATACGTTAAAGGTCTCTGAGAAAGGCGACACCTCAACAGAAAGACAACACGCAATGAAAACATCTCCGCTCTCTTGGAGATTCGAACCCAAGTCTCTTTAACTCATGTTAACCACTCTGTCGTACAAAGAATTTAATAAATTACCGAGACCGAGACGAGGAAATCTCTTGAATTGTTAATCGGATTCCTTTAAGATAGGAAAAGCTACGAATTATTAAATGATTTGCTTTAAACAACCATAACGCTAATAATTACATCCCAAAGTATTTTTGTAAAAAACTCATTAGCATACACAGCTGCATATGCAGAATACATATTAAAATTAATTTTTAAACAATGAATATTAAGATTAGATTAACACAATTTTTTTAAAAATGTTTATGGTATAAAACGTCACAAAAATTAAACTTTACTAATCACAATCCGAATTAATTTCGCATTAGCTGTATTGCCAAAAAAAAAATCTTCCACTAATTTGCAACTTTACAAAAAAGAAATTTTGAATTCACCATGTGCTGAGATCATTGGACGGTTTCGAATTGCTAACGGTAAGACATCCGTTGTTTGAAGGAGCACGTGCGAAAAGCTTCCGGCGACCTTAATTGCACACTGGTAACGGAGACAAACAAAATCTAAGCTTATAAATAGCGTACTCGATAAAATGAGGCTAGAGCCTTAGATACAGGAACATAGCTGCTGGCTTACCTACAGCTGCCATAACGTTAGTCCTAGCCGACTAAGAGAAAACCGGCGTTCCTTGCACTGTAGGAGGAATCGGCGACAGAAAAGCAGAGAGAAACGTGTTAATAAGTAGATCCACTTACTCTTTCGGCAGGTACTGGGTCCTGTCTCCCCCCACTCCCAGAGAATATCCACGGAGTACGAACCGCGGGAGTCTGCTGTACCAGCTCGCCGCCTCAGCGTTCGGCACTGTATTCCTCTGGTCTGGCTGGCAGCTGGCAGATTGCACTGACACTGCCTCCTCGTGCTGCAAGACGCATGACAGGAGCCGCGCTCCGGGACTCTTCCCACTTACGACGGGGAAATGCGAGACTTTAATTCACGGCGGCGGGAAAGATAAACGAAACGAGAAGTGGTTTACGAAGGAGCCGAATTGGGACACGCTGGTCCTCTTCTGGAGGATGTCTCATCAACGACATGAAAGATGGATCCGAAGAAAAACATCCATTCATTCAAAAGGAACACGGTGAAGGGCATTTAGGAGATTGCTCTGGGAGATTAAGGATGAAGAAGACGATTAGCAAGATGATATTGGAAGGAAAAAATCATCCTCTTCCTGCTTGTTTCTATAAAGGAAATGAATAGGATGAAGGATTGGCAAAGAAATGGAGCAAGTGATGGATTAAATGTTGAATTAATGAGACGGAAAAAGAGAAATGAAAACGATCCTGAATTCGGGAAAGAAAATGAATATCTTCGCGGAGATTTGTTTATAAACTGAGATTAGGTTGGAAATGGGGAATGAAGAAGTGGAAGTGACTGTCATCTTTGCCAATCGGGATGAGGTGGATTCAGTCATCGAGGAAGAGGGAGTTTTTGTCATCTTTATTAACATCATCTTCCTCAGTGAATGAATTTATCTTTAGTATCTAGATAAGGTGGATTCATTTATTGGGGAAGAGGAAATTTTTGTCATCCAGGTCTTTGATTTACCTCTGAGCGGCACTTTTTTTGCACACAATGGGCAAATTGCCAGGTCACAAGGACCCCGAAGGCTCAGAGAAGGTTGGGGGACGGAACCCATTGGAACAGCTGTTAGGAGACAGATGGTAACCTCCCATCAAGGTCATTCAGCGTGTTCCTTAACGTGCACAGTGTATAGGTCTCCCGCACACGGGACCATGACTTAACGTCCCATCCGAAGGACAGCAATCTTTCCAAGCCCATTGGTATCCCTTACTGACCTAGGCAGGGTGGGGAGTTTTGCGGAGATAAATCTCAACGCTGACCCAGCTGGGATCTTACCAGGAGTTACTTGGGCGATAGCAATCCTTTCCTTCAGTTCATTAATCGATTATGATAGTGACGGATGATGAACTGGATCCTTTAATGAAACGCTTAAAGGAATCGCACTTTCTCTGCTGCGTCATCCGCCTTCTCTGCTTTTACTACTCAACTGCAAACCGATGCAACAGAGTTGACGTATTCCTCTTCGACTGTTGCATCGTTTGGAATTTCAAAAAAATAGCCTTGAAAGGCGACGAATCTTGAAGAAGAAATCTTACCAACTTGTGAAGCAAAATCTTTTTGGCTAATAAAGATCCATAATATCCAAAAGTATGAATAAAAACATTTATATAAACTAAATTCACCCAACACAAATCCTAATCTTCATCAATATAAAACTAAACATTAAAGAGGAATATTTTATCTTTTCACTATTACTATAAAGAGCAGTTTTTATAATTCTCACATCCTCCACTCAAAGCATAAAAGAATACTTTTTTACAACACTCAATAAGAGACACAATTATCTTTGTGAATATACCTATATATTACTAAGATTAATCTTACCAACTCTTTTTACAAATAAAAATAGCCACGCATCAAACTATTTAGTTCCAGAATTGAATAGGTACAGTCGCTCAAAAAAATATCCGAACACTATGGTTGATTACAGAATTCAGAAAAATATCTGGCAAGGATTTTTTTTTTTTGAAATTAGTGATATTGCCAGATATTTTTTCTGAATTCTGTAATCAACCATAGTGTTCGGATATTTTTTTGAGTGACTGTACTAATAAAATATGACTATTCGCATTTTCCAAATATTCCATAAGTTTTGAATTTTCAGCGTTAGACGTCGCAAATTTTGAAAAAAGACAAAAACTCTTCAAAACGAAACGAGCATTCCATATTCGCCAGAAGGTACTTCCCTACACCAATGGAGATGGAGATAACCTAGAAGCTTTATTACGCTTCTCCTGGTTTCTCATGCACACACTTACACAAAGACATGCCCCTCTGGTCAGTAATCAGGTACACTCTAACCACTAGAAGAGGGTAGGGTGTAAAGCAGGCAGTCAAGAATTGTAAATATCTAAATTTCACTTTGGTAAATTATCATTAAAATGATATCACTAATAGGGAACTTTTTCTATTCATTGAGAATACTTTCATGGAATAGAAGAGGGGCGGGGGTGCTCAGTCGGTAGCGCGCCAGGCTCGTAATCTGTAGTTCCCAGGTTCGAGTCCCAGCTGGGTCAGCGTTGAGATTTATCTCCGCAAAATTCCCCGCCCTGCCCACGATCAGTAGTAGACACCGATGGGCTTGGAAAGGCCGCCGTCCGTCCGTCGGATGGGACGTTAAGCCGTGGCCCCATGTGCGGGAGAGCCATACCCTGTGCACGTTAAAGAACACGCTGGATGGCCTTGACGGGAGGCTACCATCTGTCTCCCAACAGCTGTTCCAGTGGGTCCCCTCCCCCAACCTTCTCTGAGCCTTCGGGGTCCATGTGACCTGGCCATTTAGCCCATGGTGTGCAAAAAAATGTCGCTCAGAGGTAAAACAAACAACCAACCAACCTACATAGGAGAAATTACGAAGGAGGTTCCTTACAGGTTGCGCCCCTTTAAGTGCCGATCCAAGAATGGGATTTGGGATATTTGGCAATCTCTGACTATGAGTCTTAATTTTATTCGTGCAAATAGAATTTCTGAACTGCAACTAAAAATTTGATTGATGGACACTTTCGATAAGCACATTGCGATTTAAGAAATGGTAGGGGTTACAATGAGAGTTTTTTTTTTTGTATTTTTTCCCAAAACGTTACCATATTAGCTTTGGGGAATTAAAGATGATTTTCCTTCTTTGATTTGATTTATTGAAATGCACAAAAAGTTAAAGTTTCACATATAATTATTAGGAACCGAACTTGAAGATAGATTATTTAGTTTGCAAGAAAGTTGAAAATAAAAATAATTGCTTATTCTTGATACTTCATCTCTGTGAACACTTTTAAAGACCTTTTATTCCCGTTATTTCAAAACTTTTTCCCCCAACCTATTCATTTGATCCACGATAAGCTTCCCTTTAATGATGAGTTGGGTTGTTTTACCTCTGAGCGGCACTTTTTTGCACACCATGGGCTAAATGGCCAGGTCACATGGACCCCGAAGGCTCAGAGAAGGTTGGGGGAGGGGACCCACTGGAACAGCTGTTGGTAGACAGATGGTAGGTAGCCCCCCGTCAAGGCCATCCAGCGTGTTCTTTAACGTGCACAGGGTATGATCTCTCCCGCACACGGGGCCACGGCTTAACGTCCCATCCGACGGACGGCGGTCTTTCCAAGCCCATCGGTGTCCCCTACTGACCGTGGGCAAGGCGGGGAATTTTGCGGAGATAAATCTCAACGCTGACCCAGCTGGGGCTTAACGTCCCATCCGACGGACGGCGGTCTTTCCAAGCCCATCGGTGTCCCCTACTGACCGTGGGCAAGGCGGGGAATTTTGCGGAGATAAATCTCAACGCTGACCCAGCTGGGACTCGAACCTGGGAACTACAGATTACGAGCCTGGCGCGCTACCGACTGAGCCACCCCCGCCCCTTAATGATGAGTCCCAATGCCTCCATTTGATCTCACTACTCATTCATATCCATTCAACACTTTCATCGTCCAGATAAAAGGAGAATTTTTTCCTCTTATTTGGAGAAATATGTCGCATTGAATGATGGGACTTATCGTTAACCATAGGCGCCGACTTTTACCACAAGCGGGGGGGGGGGGATAGTTATACCCAGAGCCGGATCTAGAGGGGGTGGGGGTCAGGGATGCCATAGTAACCCCCCCCCCTCCTTTTAATAATGTTATTCTTCCTTTTAATAATGTTATTAAGCGTAATGGAGACAAAAAATTATTAAACTTGTGCATATTCGCATTTTTGAAGACATTTTTTAAAACCTTTAAAACGGAAAGGGAAAAAATGTTACATCGTAATGGAAATCTAGTTTCTTGCTCTCTCTCCCCCCTCCCTTTTTTTTAATGGGTCGATTTTATCATTTGTTATATCCAAATATTTATGACTTTTCACGAAAGTAATAGAAAAAAATCATTCGTTTTGATGAGGATTGTGACGAAGAAAAATCTGGCAAAATATTGAGTTAAATCTTTCTCTCACCGGTTAGTCACAATGTTTATACATTTCAATTATAGACATAGTCGATTATAGACATTGCGTCAATTACAGGCATTTCCTCTGAATGGCAGTAATTGTCCTTCTAAACGCTTCAAAATGCTGCTTATATATTTCAATGTAATAAATGTGTCGGATTTTTACAGTTGTTTCAGAAATGCATTTCGTTTTACCTTCAGCTCTCACTGCATTCACTGAAGAGACGCGACTCTCTGACACGATCTCAACGTTAGCGCAGCGTCTACTTCTATTAGGCATTGCCAACCTCAACTGAAACAAAAAACGAACCTTCACGTAAGAATTATCGTCTTTTAAAGTTCACTGCCGTATGCGTTGCGACTTGGATTTTGGTTTGCACAATACAAAATGCAAAATATAATTATGTTTCTCAATTTATGAAATAACACGAGAGCAAAAAAAAAGAAACCTTTAGCGCTGTGGCGTCGGCGGCTACGATGCTGACACTTCATTCAGTTAGTGCCCAATGGGATCGTATGAAAATAAAGAATCTCGCAGAAATTCTATTAGAAGAAATTAGTTTGAGCACTTTTCAGAAATTGAGAATTCCCAAAATAAGCCATCGATTCTATCGAATTAACTTTTAAACCGACTGCGTCAATTCTTATTTAATGGAAGGTAATATGTACACTACTATACTAGATAAACTAACACAAAAAATATTTTTTTCCTAGAATAGTTTTCAAGTAGTCGATTTGCATTCTGAAAAGAGAGGTTCGGGGATGACTCAGTCGGTAGCGCGCCAGGCTCGTAATCTACAATTCCCAGGTTCAAGTCCCGCCTGACAAATTGAGATTTATCTCCTCAAAACTCCCCGCCCTGCCCACGGTCAGTAGGATGCACCAATGACCTTGGAAAGGCCGCCATCTCTCGGATGGGACGTTAAACCGTGACCCCATGTGCGATAGAACCATACCCTGTGCACGTTAAAGAACACCCTAGATGGCCTTGACGGGAGGCTACCGTCTGTTTCCTAACAGTTGTCCAGTGGGTCCCCTCACCCAACCTTCTCTGAACCCTCGGGGTCCTTGTGCAAAAAGTGTGCTTCTCAGAATTAAAACAGCCAGAATCTGAAAAGAATTGTCAATGTCACTATCTAAATCTTCTCTTTAAATATTCGGCTCTTCTCATGAGTCAGAATTTGACAACTAACAGGATGAAAACCATTTCTGATTCGATTCCAAAAGTGTCGCTTGCTTGTGAGTGGAATAACAAATAGCCATCGCTGCAGACTCTGAGAGATGTCACCTTTCTTCTTTCCACATAGTTGCGAACTCTTTGGATGCGTAAGGTCAGACGAAAAGCAGTTGCAGCAGTCTAAAGCTAGCAACATTGTCGAACTTTGTGGCGTCCATTACCAACAAAGGAGACGGCCTCACGTCAGAATGGGAGCGCGTGCACACATTTCTAAACCTCTTTCTCTGTGTCGGCGCCCTTATCTAAAATTCCTAATTCTCCGGATGTCTTCATTCCGACATATGATCATCCAGTCTGGCTCATCTGGCGTTCGTCCCCCCCCCCCCAACAGGTGTCACCGCAACATTCGCTTTTTAATCCTCGAGCTGCGGCAGTCATCGCTTGCAAACTCGTTATCCTCAAACATCCCGCATTCATCTGTATTCGAAAAGTCCATCAAGTCAAAGAGAGAAATATTCTATTCACGTGCCCGTGCACGTTTCTCAGTCCATTCAATTCGCTGTCACCTTTTTCCACAGCTTTATCTTTCAAACACAAGATAATGCCAGACTGCAAGAATGAAGATGATCTGCTCCCAGTACTCAGTGAGTGGACTTTCTTCTAATTCACAACTGGCTTTCAATTCACTGAAAGTTCTCTTCAAAAACGGCTCTAGGCTAGAAAAAAATATGCATCAGACTCTGAAAGTCGGAGCTGTTTAGCAACGTGAAATGAGGAGATGAACTAAGGATGTTTGGGAGGGGGGAGGGAGCTATCGGCGTTTCCGGGTAACTTCCCAATAGAGATTGTTCCATTTGGGTCATCGATGTGAGATTTATTAATGAAGTTCGTGTACACGGCAGTCCGACTCTTTCGCTCGCTTCTAATGTTACCTCCATCGACTACTATCAACAGTCTATCAACAACATTAATTAATTAACAGTGGCACATCAACAAATCAATAAACAGTAACCTTTATTGATTGACCCACTAACCGCCCGTCCTTCCATCTTCTCTCAATCAATATGCAGCCAGGTCTCTTCTCGGTCCAATCGCTAACCCCCCCCCTCCCCCCGCCCCCTCCGTGAGCTCGGTCAGAAAGGGAACACCGATGGGCTTGGAAAGGCCGCCTTCTGTCTGCTCCTTGTTCACAAAAGCCATTTCCTGTGCACGTTAAAGAACACGTAGGAAGGTCTTGACGAGAGGCTACTATCTGTCTCTTAACTGCTTTCCAGTGGGTCCTCTTCCAACAACCTACTCAGATCCTTTGGGGTCCTTGTGACCTGGCCATTTAGCCCACTGTGTGCAAAAAAAGTGCCGCTCAGAGGTAAAACAACCCAACTCACGTCACAATGGCCCGGAAAAAGTTGGGAAAGTAATCTAATGAACAGCTGTTAATATACAAATAGAAACTTCCTGTCTAGGCTTCCCACGTGTTTTTAACGTGCACAGAGTATAGCTCTCCTGCACACTGAGCCACGGCTTAACGTTCCATCCGACGTGAGGCAGTCATAGGAAATCCAGCCCATCTTCTTTCCACCGATGTAAACGAAGCAGATAGCGGAAAAACTATCCCTTAGGCATAATGAATCTCTTTGCCTGGGAACATCAGATTACGAAATTGTCGCTCTAAAGACTGAGACATACCAGCTCCAAAGTAGAGAAGAAATAAGTATTATCGAGTGATGCGGGAAGTTAGTCTTTTCTTGAAGAGTGAATTCCGCGCAAAGAGAAGGAATAATTGGCAACCTATCAGGCCCTCGCGGTTCGACGTAGTCTATAAAAATCGCCAAACGAACTGGGGAACAAGAATAGAACTTTTAAGAAAACCGTTTGCTCTACTTCTGAGTGAATTCGGAGAGCAACACCTTCCTCTCCGTTTGGCATCGCTCTCGAGGCATCATCATTAAAAGATGACTGGGCAGCAGACGCCTCAAGGCACGTTGAAATAATGATCGTCCTCCTTCAGCGGCGAATGCGATGGTAATTTGAAAACAAGCAGCACGACCTTGACGATAGAACTTCCGCCCCCGCGCTCACTGGGAGGAACAAAAAATACACACACGTTCGCTTCTCTCATCCCTTGCTGCTTTTTAACTATGGCTAAAAAAGATTTTTTTTTTAGGCTGGGTGGGGAAAGGGTGCTCTGTTTATTTGACGACTTCAAACGGAAAGCAACAAAATAAAAAGAACTAACTCAGTTTGACGATTTAATTAACTGCTTTTTAAGTGTGGCCTCACAGAAAGCGTTTTCCCCTATTTCGCGTTATTAATTTTGTAGTTCCTTAAAACAAAAGCATTACCAACAACGGAAGTGGGTTGCACGTGCTATAGTCACATTTTCCGATGGCAACCCCACAACATCGTCAATGCTGTGAGGTGAGGTTTTACGACCCCCTCACCCCCAAAAAATTTAGAAATGTTAATGAAGGTGAACCGCTCAAACCTCATTTCGTGTGGCCGTATCCTAGAAGTCAAACTCGACAGTTTCTGTTAGCGATTATTTTTATTCTGTGGACAAACACGTTCAGTAAGATATAGGTTTAGTAACTAACCGAACTGGGGACAGAATTAGCAACACAAATAAGAAAATAGAAATAAAGTGTCCTTCGGGGAAAAAAAATGTATAAAAATAAGAAATATATTTTCATTACCCGAGAAAAACAACCTGTAAGCGAGCTTCACTGCGGTGCAAATGTTATGATTTCATCTCTCACTTCAGCCATGCTCGTGATTCTATGAAATGCCCGGATCCATCGAAGTACATTCATTAACACCACGAGAATTGGAGGAAAATTTTGAAATGATCATTCTTTAACAAAAGGATGTTATTTCATTATTTTTTATTTCAAAGAGTTTAAAAAATGGGGTGCCATCTGACTCTAGCCTTCAACTCTCCAAAGTTGAAAAAACTGGCGAAAAACTAAATAACTAAGAGACAAAAACTTTAACACAAAAGTTAGTAATTAGAAGAGAGCTGAGTACAGCGAAAGATTTCAGGTTTGATGGGGGAGGGGAATCCAAATGACTGGATCGAGCCGGAACAAACTGGAACACTTTTTCCTCTCTGAATCAGTGGCTTTGGGTTGGGTTGTTTTATCTCTGAGCGGCACTTTTTTGCACACCATGGGCTAAATGGCCAGGTCACATGGACCCCAAAGGCTCAGAGAAGGTTGGGGGAGGGGACCCACTGGAACAGCAGTTGGGAGACAAATGGTAGCCTCCCATCAAGGCCATCCAGCGTGTTCTTTAACGTGCACAGGGTATGGCTCTCCCGCACACAGAGCCACGGCTTAACATCCCATCCGATGGACGGCGGCCTTTCCAAGCCCATCGGTGTCCCCTACTGACCGTGAGCAGGGGGGGGGGGAAATTTGCGGAGATAAATCTCAACGCTGACCTAGCTGGGACTCGAACCTGGGAGCCTGGCGCACTACCGACTGAGCCACCCCTGCCCCGAATCAGTGGCTTTTAAACATTTCTCTTTTGAAGTCTCTATAAGAAAAATATTTATCCGTAAATAAATTTTTTATCCTAAAGGGACGGTGATATGCATGGTCACCCACCTACATTCCTTACAGCTTTTAATCACATTTTTTCCTTATTATTATTATAGGCATTTTTTTTAAAAGAACGGGATAACCTAGAAGAAGTTTTATCACATAAATTTCATTCTATTATTTATTAGATTTATTTATTTGTAGATAATATAGAAGCTTTTCCTGGTTTCTCTTACAACCCTGTCGTCCGAGACTCGAACCCAGACTCCAGCAGCAGCAGCAGTGTCACCACGAGCCAACGCGATGTTTTAAAAATTATTTTGTTCATTTTGCTTCCCCTACCTTCCGGAGGGGAGCATTACTACGCCCCTCCCACCTCCATTCCCCTGAAAACATATCTGATGACGTCAAAGTTCAATTTTTGGTACTGAATAAGTTTCTTCGTTTTGCATCACATAAATGACAAATTGCATCTTTCCTCAGAAATTAATCGATTCCTTCAAATTATGCAATTTGGAGATCTAATTACTAACACTTTGATATTTGCGAGTTGGTAAACAACGATTTGTAAACATTTGATAAAAACTTAATATATTTCATTATTAACTTTTGGTTACCGACGTACATTCTTTTTTATTCCCAAATTCGGAGAAAGACGAATTCATAGATCCGCCATTTTAATTTAAAGTGAACTTTGATAACTTTCTTTCCTCTTTTTCATTGTTATAAAGAGTTACTCTCTGTATCCCTTGAAAGTTTTTTAAAAATTAGGTTTTTTTTACCATGAATATATGGGGGTATGAAGGGGAGGAAGTACAGAAAAAAATATATTTTCTGCATTACGTTTGAAACTTGTGTGTATAATAATTAGGCCCACCGCCAAACAACATAAAAAGTGATACAGAGAAAGCTAGTTTAGAAATCCCCCCTCCCAAAAAAAAAACTATGCATTGCTCATGCCATTGATTGAGAGGGATCAAAAATAGAAATATGAGTATCAGACAAATCCAAAAGTCATCAACAGTTATTTCCTATCGTTATTTTGTAAAGTTATTTCTCTCCAAAATATTTAATTGCTCTGCAAACATTTTTTCATCTTGCCTGAGTGCGCCCCAAGACCGATTACGAAAATGGCCTGGATTTAATTCAGATTTAAGAGAAAAATCCAATCTTCCTCCTCGCGATGGCAAAGTCTCCATCATTCTCTGCCATTACCATGGTAACTGAAGCTTGTAGCCTTATTGTTGAATGCAGGTGGCAACAGACAATACAACATTAATCCACCTGCAATCGATCAAATGGAAGAACTAATCACTGATTTTATTCATACCATAGGATAAATCGATTCTGATGTGGAACCCTTGCATCGAGTCAATTAATTACGAGATCGATTACTTTAATCCCCATACTGTACGAAGTCAGAGAGAGAGAAAAGAAATGGAAATTGAGAGTTCGCGTAACGAAGAGCGAGGCCAAACGAACTCCGCTGCAATATTTTACTACTTTTTTCTGGGTCAGCGTGAGCCTCATGATATATGGAATACTTAATCAGGGACTCTTTTCTAAAGTATGAGGGTTCAAATGTATTAATTCGCGAATGTTGTTAAAAGGAAGCGAAAGTTAATGATCTTGTTGTTCAAATTCATCAAATGAGAAATATTAGCGTAGTTATTAACGAAAGCTTTGCCTTCCAAGGATTACTCAAACTCTCGTCAAATAATTGCACTCTTTCTTTTGCCCAATTCCAAAAATATTTCCCTAAATTTTGTTTCTCTTATCCATTGAAGAATAATTAATGATTACAATTTTACAATTGTCAAATATTTACAATTGTCAATTGTACAATTGTCAAATAACCTTGATACCGGGGCCAGATCTCGCGGAGGAAGGAGACACAAGTGGGCCATGACAAAATACCTTCCCCCTAATTTCAAAACTTTAATAACATTGGGCAACACACAAAAAGGCTTTGAAATGAAAATAGCCAATCTTTACTAATTTCGAGGTGATGAACACGAAAATGACAATAACATTTGTCGATTGGCTCTTGTTTAGGAGAAACAGAGATGGGCAGGTATAAACGAATCAGTCCGCATTGAGTTAGGTAACTATTTCGTAACGCTGTATTTTAAACTCCAGATTGCAACATATTGCGTTGTATTGCATCAGCCCGCCATACGCACAACCTCCGGAGGTAACATTGTCTGATGCAATGTAGTTGAGTCATGACATCGCGGCTTTACGATCGTGGACAAAAGATGATGCAATCGTTAGTTGTAAGCCACGTCTCGTCTCGTAGTCTCGTAGTCTCGAGCAAGTCTTTTGAGCGACTCCCATTTACCCCTGAGTCGTAAGTACAACACAAGTGATCCTTGTAGTTTTAATCCAGCAGTAGTGATGCCTCGTAACTGTGTTAATAGTACAGATACATTTTGTTACATTTGCGGGGAAGCCAGAAAAGGGCCATCACTCCAATAGTGAAAGCGGTGTACGAGTTTTATTTTGGTTGCAAGATTGGGGACCAGGATAAGACCTGGACCCCACACATATGCTGCAGTACGTGTGCAAGAAATCTTCTGAAGTGGCTGAAAGCAGGAAAAGTGGCGATACCGTTTGCTGTTCCTATGGTTTGGAGAGAACCACACAATCACGCAAATGACTGCTATTTCTGCATGGTTCCACCTGTTTCTGGAGGCATCACAAGGAAAAAGAAGTGGACAATAGCGTACCCAAATATACAATCTGCTCTCTGACCAGTTCCACACAGCGAAGGTCTTCCCGTTCCCGAACCTGCAAAAGAATTTTCCATCAATTCAAACGATGAGGAGGGAGGTGAACTGACGTCGGGTTCTCCACAGTTTTTGGAGTTTAATGATGATCCATATGTCTGCCATGGGTCCGTCATCTGCACCACACATTCTCACTGAAGAAGAAATGAACGATCTTGTTTGCGATCTGCAGCTGTCCAAGGCCAAAGCAGAGTTATTTGGAACAAGACTTAAACAATGGAATCTTCTCAAGGAAAATGTCCGAGTGACTTCGTTTCGAACTGGTCATGAGCAGTTTGCGCCTTACTTCAGAAAGGAAGATGACCTTGTGTTCTGCTCTGATGTAGATGGCCTGATGAATGACCTCGGAATCAAACATGACCCTCAAGAATGGCAACTATTCAGACTCCTCGAAATTGAGTCTCAAGGTGGTGTTACTACATGATGGAAATTAACTTCCATCCATTCCGGTCGGACACGCTGTCTACATTAAAGAAACCTACGACAACTTAAAACAGCTTCTGAACTGTCTTCAATACAGCAAGTATAGCTCTGTTGTGACTTGAAGGTAGTGGCTCTGTTGATGGGTTAGCAGCTGGGATATACGAGGTACTGCTGTTTCTTATGTGAATGGAACAGCTGAGCAAAGACTTTGCACTAGGTGAAGAGAAACTGGCCTCAGAGGAAATCTCTGAAGGTCGGAGAGAAGAATGTGGAACACCCAGCACTGGCAGAAACCCCAAAATCCTGCTACTGTCCCTACACATCAAACTCAGTGGGATGAAAAACTTCGTAAAAGCCATGGACCTGACTGCATCAGCTTTCAAGTACTTGTCTGACAAATTCCCTCGACTCAGTGAAGCGAAAATTAAAGAGGGAATTTTTGTGGGTCCTCAGATCCGCGAGCTGTTCAGAGACCAGATGTTCGACAACCTGCTTCAGGGGGACGATAAAACGACGGGACGCGTTTCGTCTGGTGTCAACTAAATTCATCGGGAATGTCAGGGCAGACAACTACAAGAAACTGGTTAAGGACATGTCTCTGCATCACAAACTTGGCTGCAATATGTCCTTAAAGATCCACTTTCTCCATTCCCACTTAGATTTTTATGGTTAGTGACGAGCACGGTGAACGTTTTCACCAAGACATTGCAACGACGGAGGAACGATACCAGAGAAACTGGTCCATTTAAATGTTGGCTGACTATTGTTGGACGCTCGCCAGAGATGATCCCGAGCAGCTGTATAAGAGACGGGCAAAGCGACGTCGGAAGTAGAAGCGGAGTTTTACCGATGCATGTCATATGTACATACTCCTCTCTTATATATAAGCAACTATTGTGGATTTCTCAGAAATCGTAGCCAATTTTTCATTTTTATTGTCATATTCGTGTTCAGCACCTTGAAATCTTTAAGAAATGGCTACTTTTATCTCAGAGACATGACTTTTATGAAAATTTGTTGCCCAGTGTAACCTGAACCAAGGCGAAGAAAAAGTAAATAAATATATATTTTAAATGTAAAAGAATTTTTCAAAAATGTTCTTGTGAGAGACCACTAGAACACCGAGAGAAAGCAAAAAAACATTTATTGCGCTATTTAGCGAAAATCAGTTCAGAAAGAAAAATATTCTAGACCATTCTGGTTCATTCCGGAGTTGGATTGTTTTCGTTCTGAGAATCATTTTTTTTTTGCACAATGGGCTAAATAGCAAGGTCACAAGGACCCAGAGAAGGTTGGGGGAGGAGACCCACTGGAACAGCTGTTAGGAGACAGATGGTAGTCCCCAGTCAAGATCATCCAATGTTTTCTAACGTGCAAGGGTATGACTCTCCCCACACGGAGCTACGGCTTAACGTTCTGTCCGACGGATGGCGTCC
This sequence comes from Ryuthela nishihirai, assembly GCA_038380435.1. NCBI lineage: Eukaryota > Metazoa > Arthropoda > Arachnida > Araneae > Heptathelidae > Ryuthela > Ryuthela nishihirai. The sequence continues at coordinate 3,417,224 of JAWZYU010000025.1, forward strand.
AAACCCATCGGTGTCCCCCTGCTGATCGTGGGCAGGGCATAGGTTTGCGGAGAAAAATCTCGACGCTGGTCTCAAACATAGGAACTACAAATTACGAGCCTGGCGCGCTACCGACTGAGAAACCCCTTCCCCCCCATTCTGGAGACGAATGTCACTTGTCACCTTCATTAGCAACTTTATTTCCTATCCGCACTTGCCTTACACCTTCCTAAAATTATCCGAAAACCCCACTGATAATCAACCAATTGAATGCAATCACTTTTCATTCAATAGTTCGCGAATGTTCACGTTAAACGATAAATTATGCATTTATTATAAAAACCAAACTCCCTAAATTTCAAAGCTGAGACTGTCGGTCTAATGATTCTCTCTCTGTTATGAGAGAGCAGTAGAGAATAAATCCGATTTTATTATTACTAAATGTTCAAAACCTTTCAAAATACTCTTTCCTCTGTCGACCTCTTCGTTCATCTTGTTGCGTCTGATTATCCTTGTTACAAAATCAACAAGTAAGAATTACTCACTTGAAATTAAATTATTTTAATTATAATTCATAATTAAATTTTGAAATACACTTCTTCACCAATATTCAAGGCAAGTCGCAGTTGATCTAGATTCAGTTTATCTCCCGTGCAGCGAATTTTTCGTTTCAAAAGGGAATCTTTTGAGATCAGTTCCGAGAATTGGATTCTTGCCTACATTACTGAAAGCACGAAGGAGGAGGACACTTCATGGGAGAGCTAATTGGGCCACTTCCGTTGCTCTGGTTACCAGTTTGTTGTTGGCATCCATCTTGGAGAGTCAGGTGTTGGCTCTTCGCAGATCCTCTCTTGGCACGTGAACGGATCTGAAATTTGGATTCGGTGGTCTTTACCCGGTGAGATCCAATCTTTCACCAGTTGATAAGGTCACAAGGACCTCAACATTCAGAAGAAGAAAAAAAATGGACTCATTGAGTAACTGTTCGAAGTAGATTGTAAACCTCTCATCAAGACATCCAGGCACTATATAACATGCTGCGACCATAGTCGGGTCGGGTCCTTTAGCCGCCTCCCGACTTGACGTTCAGGCTAAATGATCATTCTTTAAAACGACGAGCTTTTAATTTCAATAACTGTATACATATTTCGGAAAATCATACTCTCCTCCTTAACCACACGCAAAAAAATTGAGTGGAAAGAAAACAAGCCGTAGTGCGATTCCGTACATCATTCACTTCACGTCCAGATGTTTCATTCTCTCCATTCGCAGAGTAGCCATTTGCGTGAGAATATTTAAATCATTTGACAATGGATAACAAATGAATCAATTGAAATAAGTGGGAAATGCATCTGAATAACAAAAGATTAACGTCATTTCAAGATCGATTTGGTTCACATAAATCGAAATTGATGCGACACACAAATGGGCTCAAGAAAAATTGCAACTGAATGAAATACCGAGTGAATTGAAATACGGATCTTTTATGTTCTAGGAACTTACTGGTATAACAGCACACGTTAAAAGAAATAATTTGGCGTCACAAATAATGCAATTACCGTAATCGATTTTGAACTTGGTTATTGTATTATCAAATGTGATATGTACTGCAACAACCTTGTCTGGCTTCTGCTTTTGGGTTGTTTACATGTTGATTAAATTTAATGTAGAATTTATAATGATAATAAACTTGAACTTTTTTGTGAACATTGCAGATTAATGCTTTATCGAATTATCGAATCTAATTATCCATATCACTTGTAAACAAAAAGAAAACAAAAAAAAACACGCGGAATGCTCTTTTTGCTCTGAAAAAGAAACCCTGGCCCGACTGCTCCGCTGAATATTAAGGAAATTATATTGCTTGCATTTCCGATTCAGCTCAGGCTCCTACTCCAAGTTTTGCTTTTCTTTCCAACGTGTTCGAATGTAAAAGAAAAATACCAGGAATTAGTTAACAACAAAAATACTGTTTCTTCTTCATCCTACAACAACGAAGGGGAAATTCCTTTCAGTTTTTAAACAAGGTTAATCTCTTGTATTACTTCCGAGGTTCCTTTTCATTTTGGGACGAATATTACTGACTACAGGGGCGTAACTATGGGGGAAGTCTCCCCCAAAAGTAACTCGGAGTTGGCAAAATTCGAAACGCTTTCGTAAAATCTAAGTGAGTTGTGAAAATTTGTAATCTTGTTTTTGTAAAATTAAGGGGAGTTGTCAAAATTTGAGGCAATTGGCAAATCTAGGGCAGTTTGGAAAATGGAGAGACGGCAAAATCTAGGGCAGTTGGCAAAATTCGAAACCATTTTATAAAATACAGGCGAGTTGGCAAAATCTTGGGGAGTTGGCAAAATTCGGAGCGACTTGGTAAATTTCAGGTGAAATGTAAAAGTTTTGATTTTTTTCTGTAAAATTATGGCGAGTTGGCAAATTCTAGGAGAGTTGGCAAAATCTAGGGTCATTTGGTAAAATTCGGAGTGACTTGGAAAAATCGTGAGGAGTTGCCAAAATTCAGGTGAGATATAAAAATTGGGATTTTTTCTGTAAAATTATGTAATTGCAAAATTTAGGAGAGTTGGCAAAACTTGGGGAGTTGGCAAAATCTTGGAGCAGTTGACAAAATTCAGAGTGGCTTGGTAAAATCTTGGAGAGTTCTCAAAATTCGAAGTGACTTGGCAAAATTCAGGTGAGTGGTGAAAATTTGGATTTTTTTCTGTAATATTATGGCGAGTTTGCAAAATCTAGGAGAGTTGACAAAATCTAGGGTCAATTGGCAAAATCGTGGAGTTGGCAAAATTCAGGTGAGATGTAAAAATTGCACACAGACTCATTTCACCCTCTCCCTGGGACAGGGGTGGCTCAGTCGGTACCGTGCCAGCCTCGTAATCTGTAGTCTCAACCGATGGGCTTGAAAAGGCCGCCGTCTGTCGGATGGGACATTAAGCCGTGGATACGGGTGCAGGACAGCCATACCCTATGCACATTAAAGAACACGCTGGATGGCCTCGAAGGGAGGTTTCCATAGTCTCCCAACAACTGTTCAGTGGGTCTCCTCCTGTCATGTTCCTCCATTTTTTTTTTAATTACTGTTGCATTTTTATTGTATTTTTTTTTTGCAAATATTTTTATGTATCATGTGCGATTTTGAAAATGCTTTTGTGGGAATGTGACTCATAGCTGTTGTTTTCGGGTCTAAGCTGGCTGACTGCACAGGCTAACGAGTCCAAAAGCCCTTCGACTATTTACAACTAGCCTCGGTCGCGTGTGGGCGCTGGAGACTACGGCAGCGAGAGTAAACAACAGTCTTGACCGTCGCTGTCAAACAGGAATGACGTTTGAACATGCGTCAAGGGACTCCGCTCTTACTCAAACGATATGTGAGAATCAAGGTTCTTGGTGAACAAATACAGTTCTGTGGAACTGAAGTGAGTTCTTAATGAACCACGTTGTACGCAAAGGTTGGATATCCTTTCGCCGGGTTTCAGGTCGGTAAAGCGAGAATCTGCAAAATGCGGTTCTCCACCTCATTGCATAATTGTTTGCAGCAGCAAAAGCCTGTTGAGACTAACGCATCCCCAGCACGTGATTGTATATATAAATGCAGTGGCGCACCCAGAGGGGGGGGGGGGGGGCAAGGGGCCTTGGCACCCTCCAAAGGAAAAAAAATTAGAAAATTTTCTAAAAATCTTTTTCTTTTCTAATTAAAATTTATTTTTCATATTTTGTCTTCTATTTCTATACTACTTATGAATTAGCGGTAACAAAAGGTGGGAATACCCTATAGGTTTCGGGAGTCGCGGCTGCTGTGAACACAAGGCGAACCGAGCGCTACTTCGTTTGCCCGAGCTGGGCTAGAGAGACCCCCCCCCCCCAAGATTAAATCCTGAGTGCGCCACTGTATAAATGTGAACAAACTTTGTCCTTATATACATCTCCCGTACGCGAATTGTTGGACATATTTCTATACATCACTTGGCGCAGCAAGTCTGTCATACGTCGAGTACGTGTGTAACAATCCGCGAACCTGTTATTTAATCTAAGCCAATGGTTCTCAACCTTTTATGCTTCACGTAACCCTTGTATAGATAAATAAAATTATAGTTTAGTATAACAATGGTTATTTTTACTTTGTTACTAGTGTAGCGACTTTTGAGCTCTCACGGGCGTACCTCAAAAAATTCCTAATCTAAGCAATGGTGAATGTAATCAAGGGGCTAATTGATCGTCCTCTACTATAGAGTGGTTAATCGTTCACCATCGCTGCCTACCACACCTCCCCCCCCCCCCAACTTTCTCTGAGCCCTCGGGGTCTGTGACCTGGACATTTAGTCCATTGTGTGCAAAAAAAAAGTGCAGCTCAGAGGTAAAACAACCCAACCCTCTCCCTTCATTGAACTTTTCTGGGTACGCCACTGAGGTAGAGATGGTTAAGGAATGTGGAAGTCTAAATCATAAAAAATATTCGCATCAATAAACAATATCTAGTGGGAACACCTGTGAAATTAATAATTATATCTTCTTGAACAAGAATATTTTTTTTAAAACATTGCGTTTGTTAGACTATTCAATTATCATATCAAAACGAATGAAATTAAAGGAAATTTCTCACCATATAAATCACATATTATAATGGAGCTTCATATTATGCGACACTTTTGCACCTTCAGTTTAAAATTAGACGTAACATCAACTGGATTCGGACTCTCCAACCCTTAAAGTTCTCAAGGCAGTGATTTGCGGTTTGTTGGATTATTTCCTCTGCGGTTTTGGTGAAAACTGTTGTCGATAAGGAGTCCATAATCACTTGATGTTAAGAGGCTGGTGGCCAACAATTGTGCTCTGTTGACTCCTGGAAACTATTCTCCGAGATTTAAAAAGAGAAGCATCCTTGGCAATGACCAATGAAACAGCTGTGAAAGAACAAAGATGTCGCGAATGAAATGCTTCTGCTGGCAACTCCTCTCTTACTCTCCATTGCCAAGGTTGACAGAGGAAGAGGAATATTTATAGAACAGCCTTTCGCTCTCTCCGTACCTCAGAGAAATGTAAGAGCAGGCAGGCGACTGATTGGAGCTTTATTAATGCACGTTTTGTGGAACCCCCTCGGTTCCTTGTATCCTGATGGATGCATAATTTTACCTATTTCGTTTATCGATACATTAAACGGTCTTTTCCTTGATTATATTTTAAGGTTTATATTTGTTGCATAAAAAGCTTTAGCCAGAAAACTTTCTCATTGAATAGTCATGTTTTTCAGGTATTCTATAGGATACACGAAAACTCACCGTTAACCAGAGTTCATTAAAAAAAAAAAATTGAGGGATGCATTTTTAACAAATACGTATAGAAGTCGTTCGTTATTTCGTAACTGTACTTATGGTAGATACGCTTTGAATTATGATTGGTCGGTTGTTTTGGGTTTTATGGCACATGGGCGGCTAAATAATGCGCCAAACAAGACAATATAAAAGACGTGCTTGCTTGCTTGTTCAGATCACCGGTTGAATACTCTTGCTACCAAAAACTTATTCGGTAGCAAACACATTCAGAAAATATTTTTTTTTAATAGAATGTTAAACATCTTTATCTGTTTGATAAAAGAAATCAGAAGATATAACCTTTTCCTTTGTGCTTAGGATTTGATGGTTCTAAAATGTTCTTAAAATTAAAGGAAGTAGGATTCCTCTTTCTCAGTGCATTATAATCTCTCTTTCTAGGATGAATTTCTTGCACTTAAACAACACATGTTCCAAGTTTTCATATTCTTTGCACAATTCACACGCCGGGGAATCTACCTTTTTCATTCTGTATAAATTGCCTTGGAAATTACTGAATTTGTTTTAATTTTTGTAATTATATTAATCTCTTTTTTATTTAAACCAAAATTATTAAATCTAGAAATGAAAGAATTTTTATATCTATGAGTTTGATTTGCATTAATATTATACCAATCGACGTGTAACCCGCAACCAAATTTAAAAGAAATTAGCTAAATAGTAAAACAACAAAGAACAAGTGTAAGAATACAAAGTAAAACAATAGAATACCAGGTGTAAGTGACCTGGGATATACACACAATGTATAGGTGATAAAATCAAAGTCGAGTAAAAAATATAAGTTATAACAATCCCAGGTGTAAAAGACCTGGGCTATACAAAATATTAGGCAAAATCTATTAAAATAACCACAATATTTTAAAAAGGAAAAAACTGAGGGTAAAAAGCAATGATCGGTTAAAAGATGTCCGAGTGTAAGAGACTCGGACGCAAAATCATGCAAGTTAAAATACAATTTTCGTTCAATATTAAAAGCTTCCCATTCAATTAAAACATGTTTAACGGTGTCACAAAACTCGCACTTAGGTACGTCGTCCGCCCGTAGAAGAAACGAATGACCTAAGCTTTTAAATTAGGGATTGTAGAATGAAGTTCTGGAGAAACAACTATACTAATATAAAATCGTTAAAGAGGACATGGGGTGGGGCGGGAGAGCCTTTCTATAGTTTTTTTTCCCCCTAGTGTTTATTTAAAAGATCCGAAATCTGGATTCGGTGGTTTTTCCCTGTGAGATCCATTCTTTCACAGGAGAACAGGCCACAAGGACATCAACATTCAGAAGAAAGGACTTTTAATATTTAAATAAAAATATGCCAAAAAATATTTATTTGGCAATATTTTTAATAAGTATTTCAGAGCTGACTGAAAAAGAGTGGAATTATTAGATAATTCTGTTTTAAACTGTGGTCAGATGAAGATGAGCAAAGCGATGATGGAATATCTGATGACAACTCCGACGATTTCGATAATAAAGACCCAGGAATCGAGACTAAGATTATACAGAAAACAAAAAATCTCTTCGAGCTACTGCCACCAACTCCTGAATACATAGCCGAAACTATTGTGCACTCTTCAAAGTCTCCAATTAAACACGTAAATAAATATTTAGGCTTTTTTTTAATCGCTGATCAGAAAAATTGGAAATATCGAAAAAGACAAGTGCTTTTAGGTATATCACTTATAGTCTCGGGATAACATCATACCTGAAGTCAGCACTGTATTTCTTAAAAAAAAAACAACTGGTCCATGAGTGTCAGCGGAAAGGTTTCCAGGGAACGGCCGAAACAAATTACGTTTTAAGATACATATATATTTAGGTCGATCAGTTACTTAATGAGTGGAGTTGCAAATCCAGCAAGCATGCTCGTATCATATCCAAGGATGCCCGGAAACGAAACAAGGAAAGATTTGTCGAAAATATATGAAAATAATATAAATAAATGATATGCTTCCGAAACTAAAGTTTATATTTCGTTAAAAAAAACCGTTAAATTTTGGTACAACTCCGATATTAAAAAAAAAATAATTATGAACAATTTTTCCCTGTAAGGGGGAGGAATCTTATCTCCACCCCTGCCGACGTTCACATCCAGGCACTTTTTACTTCATCGGAAAGATACGTTCATTAAAAAAAAAAATGTTTCAAGATTTTACCAAAAATAGGTTAAGGGAATGCCTAAAACGCCTAACTTTACCAATAACTCATTTTCGTCCGTCTATTCTTTCAAAATCTCAAAAGCAATTAAAATACTGGGGAGTCTCCAATGTGTGCCCCGGCTCGACTACAACACTGCCTGACGTTCCCTCTTATTAAGTCGTATTTGGCGCAACGGAGTTGATTTCATTGCTTCTAAAATGAAGCGTGATCATTAATTTTTAATCCACAGAACTTGCAAATTGTAGATGTTGGTGCTAGCAACCGATCATCTGAAGTATGGGTCTATCTTGCAAATAGTCACCTTTTCTCTTTAATTTAGTGAACAATTATGCTTGATTCAAGTTTTGAATTTGGGACTTTTGATGGCCTAGGGATCTGAAAATATTCCTTTTTTATGTCACGAATTTCACCCTGTTGGCATCCACAAGATTAATTTTATTAGTGCTGTCAAAGAGACTGGTTATAGGTAGTAGGTTTGGTGAAAAAGAAAACTAAAGTGATAAAAAAAAATTGTCGGGTTGGGTTGTTTTACCTCTGAGCGGCACATCGGGTGGATGATACTTATCACTCAAGTTTTTTTAAATGATTGTGCTCTTCAGCACGTTTTTCAGTTTACCTTCAGAGTTGTGACAGCAATATGAAACAAGTAAATAAAAGGCATTGCTGCTTAACTTTTAAGAACCAGTGAGGTGTAGAAAAACATGCAGTACATCTAAAGGCAAACGACAACAAATTTGGTTTTCTCTGCAATTTGCTTTACGCAGTGAATCTTTCACACTTCTGGATGTTTATACATATCTTGGGTATACGACTGAGTTGACATAAGGATATATGTGAAAAAAAAAATTAATGCATAAATGATCATATAATTTTTCCAACTGAAAGTTTTTTCCCTAACAGACAATCTTCATTGATTAATTTTTTTCCCCCTAAGATTATTTTTTTAATCCCGAGTACTGTTTCAAAACTTGAGTTCAGTGGTAACATTCCTCACCATTCCAAAATTGTGTTTCTAACAGATTTATTACTTGTTAGAAAATTACCATTGGGTAATATCCATATAGTTCAAGTACTATAATGCAGTACATTTACAATTCTTATATAGTGAACTGCACAAGTCGACATATTTGTAAAACTGTAACGATCTAAAATATTTTAAACTTTAATTATTAACGAATGAATAATATAAAACTTCTATTTTAATTTAAAAAGTTACAATACAAATGGGACCATAATACATATAGCAGAATAACAGAGCATGAAATAAAAATTGTTGCAACTTGTACAAAAACTCAAATACAGTAGCAAACAATGTTAGAAAATCATGCATTTAGACAACCACATTTACACAGAAGGAGAAAATGTTATAAGATCTTCTTTCACAATTTTTTGACTTCTAGTTAGCCGTCTCTGTGGGGTACCCAGAAGACTAATACGATCTTGTGATCTAGTCAGAGGTCTACTTGCGCTTTCTTGATCCTAAATGCAATAAAGAACAAAATAATTATTCCTAATATACACGAGAGATGAAAATTCATATCTTTTGCTATCATTCAAAAATATTCTTTATTGCAACAAAGAGTGGTCCCCATCTTCATACATATCTTTTCAGCCAAAAAAACTGCAATATTTTTTGTATTTGCAATCACAGATGTCAGAGAAGAGTATACAAAGTGACTACCCAGGGCCCATCAAGAGTGATCTTAAAATTCCTGATGATTTATTTATCATGTTTCTAGGAGCATAGTTCAATTATAAATATGGCTTAATAACTTAAGTTTCTATATGAAACTGTATTTTTAATATTTATTTTTAATCATAATCTATGTAAAGGAAGTGGAGCTTAAACTTAATCATCTTTAATCTCTGTTCCTTCATATCTATGTGAAGAGGATAATGTTTCTTGCTAATTATGACAAATTAGTATATTTAAATAAGTAAAAAAATTACATTCAATGAAAGTAAATATTACTTTCAGTTTTCTTAGCCAAGAAGAGAAACTGGTTTCATAACTGCCAAAAAGAAACATTCAAAACAAAGGGAATTCATTTGATTTTTAACTTAGTATCAAACATTGGGGCACCAAAGTGGAGCACTGGGGAGTTTGCTTCCATCCACCAAAAATGCATATCATCTGAATAAAAATTTAGAAAATGTGGGCTGAAGATTTATTATTTTGCCTTTATCAAAATGTTTATTCAGTCTTAATAAAATATCGATATTTCATTTGCACATATAATCACTGTTACCCTACCATGATGGTGAATGAGCCAATTCAAGTTACTTTCTTTCTATACCTTACATACCAGAAGGATGATGACAGTAAACTTGTTTGCTATTATTGGTTGGCAGTACTTTAAAAATTTAAAGTTATGAGAGAACAAGATAGGTTTACCACTGCTTATCCAAAATGCTGTTGTTCTTTCATGCTGTATGCTGACACACAATCCTTTCATGTTGTTTTCTCCAGAACTGATACATGCTCTAGATTTTATAGATGGTGATTACATTTCTCGAAGTTATCACTCCTGCAGACCTGGTTCTTTTCAGGTTAAGGAGAGATGTCAGGCCCTTTCTTTTTAAATGCTATGTCACTATCATAGCAAGGCTGTTAATTTCACAGCAAGTCATTGTAGCCAGTGGTACTTTAATCTCATCATGTATCAACTTTTTTGCACATCACAGTCATAACTTAACACATTCAATTAAATAAACATTTTAAAATCCCACATAGTACATATCACAACATTTATCAATTAAAATCCTACACTGCAATGCAAGTTTTGTCCAATACTTCGTCAGGCAATGTGCTCTCTCAGAGTCTTGCATCATGTTTTAAAAGGGTGTCCCACTAGTGGATGTTTAACATTTTACCTGTCGTGTAAATCAATATCAATTTTCATGTGGATGGCATCGGTTTAATATCCATATTACACAAACTATTTTGATTTAAATTTATTATCAAGTTTTCCATGTCATTTATTTGCATTTTTGTTCCAGGCAGCATACTAATTTTTGATTTTAATGTATAATTATTTAAATTTGAATTAAAATTGTCTGTGTTGTGCTGTTTTAACTAATTTATTCTCCAAGTCATATTGATATCCATTCAATCATGCTGCCCTCTGTCAGTAATTTATCCTACATATTTATATTATTCAGTTTATTATCCTGATCCTCCATTTCTATTAATTAGACCCGTCTCCACCCCATTGGTGTACCATGATCTCTATCATTACTTAGTGTTTTTATATTATTTTAGGGCCACAGTTATATTTCCCTAAAAATTTTCACAGTACATCAGAAAATTCTGGTAAATATGGAAAACCTCTTGTGTGATTTATATTTTGTTATGCCATTTGTGCTGTGGTTAATTGGGTATTTGTGTTAAACTTATATACTCAACTGTTTTTTCTATCCTCTTTAAATATTCCTTTGTCTATCCTGCTTGGGTTTCTATACTATAAATGTCATCGAATTCAGCACTGAGATCCATAATTCACTCTTCTCTGTAACAGCTTAACTAATAAATTAAGAATTGCAAAAAATAACTATTACAAATATAAGTTCTTTCGGAAGGTAATGACTCTAAACAGTAGTGGAAAATTATTAACGAATTAACTGATAAATATAATTATAAAAATCTGTTAAAAGAAATCTAAATTGGCGAAAGAATACACGTTAACTTTAATGATAAAAAGATAATTGCCGATGCCGTTAATGATTATTACATCAATGTGGTAGATGATCTAATAAAAAATGTTACAGAGGAAGACACCTGTGCAAACACATCAGATGATGTGGAATATTAGAGTAAATTCAATGGCCTAGTTACTGATTACTGAAAGTGAATTAATTCAGACAGCCTTTAGGCTTAAACAAATCTTCAGGTGATAACTTCTCAGTCTACATGTTACAGAGAGTGATTAGTGTAATGTCTGGAATTTTACTGAAGTGTTACAATTTGTCACTTGCAGGTGAATTTTTCCCCATCTTCACTTAAGCATTCAATGGTTATCCCAATTTATAAAAATGGTGATAAAAAGCTTGTAGAGAATTATAGGCCTATTTCAATACAAACTATCTTCTCAAAATTATTTGCAAAGTTAATGCATTTAACGTTAACTAATTACCTTACTAAATATACTATCGGAACACCAGTATGGATTTAGGGAAAATAAAGGTACGGCTGATGCTACAATCGAAGTAGTAAAATTAATTTATATTAGTCTCAAAAATAAAAGAGTGGTAGTTTTATTTCTGGATATGTTTAAAGCTTTTGATTCCCTGTCTATTGATATTTTACTAAATAAATTAGAGATTATGCAGGCAAACATGTAGGACAGGAGTCAGGAACCTTTTTCAGGTGAAGAGCCAAAACAGCAAAAAGGGTAACCCAATAAATTTTGAGAGCAGTAAATTCTAATCTTTATTCAGTCAAGAGACATAAATATTCTGATTCTTTTTTCCTATTAATTAACAAAAATAAAAGCATAACAAGTAATTTTAAAACTGGTATATTCAAGTGTATACAATAAAACTATTGAAAAGAATTATTAAAAAATCTGCCATTCATCAGTGTGACTTTTGAGTTCGAGTCTTCTTGACCAACTTAATCAAATTTAGAGTGTATTTACAGCATTTGAATTCAATTGGTACTTTCAACTAACTTTTGCAAGCCTGTTTTGGTGCTTGTTTCTAATGAAAATTATTAAAAACTTTCAGAGTTCAACATTGAACCGAAAAGTATCAAGAGCCATCTTTTAGAGTGCTCAGAGCTGCTAGTTCCTGACCCCTGATTTAGAACACTGTGAAGGTATCCAAACAACTGGAAACTTCACAGGGTGGTTGCCTCACCAAGAACAGGAGCTTGCACCAAGGGAATGTTTGTGGCAAAAGTGCACACAAATGGTTTTCTGTGGGAAGAAAAACTCATTGGCCATCGCCCAAACTGAGACTGTTCAGGGCAGTTTGCAGTTATTGTTCAATGACCTCATGCTGGACGAAGAGCAAAAGATGATAAAATTGTTAATATAGATGGCATTGCCTACAGCTGGAGGAAGTTGTCTAGTAATTGAATTTATCATGACAGTGAAAAGCATAAACTCAGGATGCAGCCTTATGGTATCACATTCTTGGAAGAAAGGTTGTGACAGCAAGTTGCCAACATGGACACAAGAAGAATATGATAAGAAGTTGGAGATGAAGTTTGGCATGTGACCTCTCTCAAGCCGAAGGTATGGTCATGAAGAATGTCAAATCTACAAGCCATGTCGTATGCTTTTCCAATGTCAAAGAAAATTGGTACCAGGTGCAGTTGATGTAAAAAGGAATTCATGATCATCAATTCAAGGCAAATCAGTTGGTCAAGTGTTAATAATTGCCTGTGAAAGTCACACTGGGTGTTGGGAAGAACGTTCGGATGTTCTAAATACCTAGTACCATACCCAATATTATAATAGATAAGTCTGTTATTACCATTCTTTTCAACACCTTACACACACAGCTTGTCAATGCAATGGAACGATAATTGGAAGGAATCTTGGGATCTTTTCCTAGCTTGGGGAAGGTTGGTAGTTTGTTTGAGGTTTTATGGTGAATGGGCAACAGGCCATAATGCAGAAAAGTAAATAAAAAATTAAAATCAATACATGAAAGAAATGAAAAAGGGATGCAACCAGAAAGAAAGTTGTATAACAAAAATACATAAAACTGTGGTAAAAAGTCAACAATTGTAAAATACAAATAGCAACAATGGGTGTATAGGACACAGAATAAAAACAAGTTTAAATATCAAAAGGTAATATTAAATAAAATTAAAATAGCCAGTATATCTTAAAAACAGAAAAACAGGCAATAAAAATCAATGATCAGATGAAAAGTGACAAAGTATAAGGGGTTCATGCAATGATTACACCACAGCAGACCATGGTTGATCCCACTGATGCACTGGGCTTCAAGACATCTGTGAAGACAAACGAGAAATCCAGGTGCATGGCACAATGGCTGGCAAACAAAGAGTTGCTGATACACAGTCAAGTGTAAAGGCTTTCACCATTCTTCAAAGAAAAAAGTGCAAGAAGGGGAAACAGTGATTCACAGTGGAAGTGGCTCATTGTCAACTGGGCAATGCTACAGAAACTGGTGTTATCTCTGAGATAGCCTTGGACTCACAAACCAAAAGGATGAATGGCAGTCAGGCAATTGGTATAAAGGATCTCCCACTTCAGACTGAAAACGAAGTCCCAAGTGGGATGGCCTGGTAGGGATCACAATTTAGATACATACTGTAAGGACAACTGCTGACAGCAAAGAGATAAAGATGATTCATCAGTCTCAATGTAGAGACTCTGGACCTCAAGCAGAGTTATATCTGGGATCCATAGTCCAGCTTTGATCGGGTAAGTGCATGGTACATGTGCAAAGAACATCAGTCTGCCACCCCAAGAGAGGGAGGAGAGGACCTTGAGGATGTTCAGTGCTTGTGTGCACTAGGACCAGAGATGTCAGATGCGAGGTAAAAAGGTCAATTTTCAGTCAAAGATCAGACTTAGAAACTTGGTCTCCACCACAACTGGAATGGTGATATCCCCCAAGCCACAGTTCAGGGTCCAGATGAAGATTATGCTTGTGGAAAAAGTGCATGCAACAGTCTTCTGTGGGGAGAACCAAAACCCATAACCTATCACCCAAACAGAAATTTTTCAGGGAAGTTTGCAGTTGTCATTCAATGACAATGACTGATGAGCAAAAAATGCTAAAATCATCAACATAGAGGGCATTGCCAACAGTCGGAGGAAGTTGTGTATTTGAATTGATCTTAACAGTGAAAAACGTAACACTCAGAATGCAGCCTTGTAGCACCCCTTGTTCTTGGGGAAAAGGCTATGACAGTGTTGCTGACACAAACTCAAAAAGTACGAGAAGACAAAAGGTTTGAAATGAAGTTTGGCACATGACCTTTCAAGCCAAGCTATGGAGGTCAGGAAGAATGCTGAATCTCCATGCTGTGCCGTATGCTTTTTTGTTGTCAAAGAAAATGGACACCAGGTGCTCTCTTTGTAAAAATGAAATCCTGATCGCCAATTCGAGGCAGATCAGGTGATCTAAGCCTGTGAAAGCTACACTGGGTGTTAGAAAGAAGGTCATGATGTTCCAAATACCAAGTCTGCGTGCTATTTACCATTCTTTCCAACACCTTGCAGATGCAGTTCATCAATGCAATTGGAAAGAATCTTGGGATCTTTGCCTGGCTTAGGGAAGGCCAAAACGATAGCCTCCCACCAGGAGTCCAGAAACTGCTCCTCAATGAAAATATGGTTGAAGAATTGGAGCAGCCGATCCTTACTCAATAATAATTGATGTTGGAGAATGGCATAATGGATATTGTCAAGCCCAACGGCAGATACAGAGAGGTGTGCAGAGCATGCCAAAGCTTTTCCGCTGTGAATGGCCTGTTTAAGGTTCCAGCCATCAGCAGAGAGCATTTGGCCCTGCTCTTCAGGGCCAGAAACTCTGGGGAGTATGAAGAAGAGATGGAGAGCTCCCCCAGAGTGTTGGTAATTGCATGGGGATCAGCAGCTGCCTATTCATTGTGCTACAGGATTGATAATAAGTGGTATGAATAGTTCCCAACCATTTTCCAGACTTTATCCCACATGACTGAAGAACTAGTCATGCAGGTGATGGAATAAGTGCATTTGATCCAAGATTCCTTCTGGCTTTGGTGCCAGAAGAAATGTGCTTTCAACCTGGTGTGTCTGAATGCTTCAAGGTTGGAGGATGTCAGATTCCCTCAAAGTTTGGAATATTGAGGAAACTGTCTATGTCTGAGGAATGGTTGAGGCAGCTGCTTAGAAAATACAGTCTATCATCTCCATCACTGCAATATTGACAGGCTCCTAGCTGATGAGTGTTGGTCAGACTCGCAGAGAAGTTCGAAACTACTCCCGTCAGCCCAATCAAGCCTCCACCGTGATATACGTGAAGGATCAAAGGCCCTCCCATGGGAGATGATATATACTACAGTGAGGTGATCACTCCCATATGGGTTGTCTTAGATTTCTCAACTAAAGAGTGCAAGGATTGAGGAGCAGGTAGTGAGATAAATGACAGTGAATGTGTGGGTCAGGGAGTGAAAGTAGGTACTAATACCAATGTTCAACAGTGACAGATCCAGGAGCCATTGTACCAGAACCCCCCTCTTCTAGTTTGTGTTGCTCACACCAAGGGGAAAGTATTGTAAACATAAAACATTTTGACCTCCATTTTTTGACTGATTTATATGTTTCATAGGTCCCTCAGTCCCAAAATGACAGTAACTCATTTTAATCTATCAGTCTGAATCATTTCTCCAAAACTGATCAGATCAGGATAAAACATGCTATGATTTATTAAATATGCCAAATAAACTCATTAATTAGGAACAAAATCTGTCAAAAATTTATTTCAAGAAGCTGCTCAGTTACTAGTGGTTATATATTGTTTGTGGACATGATGCTGTCATAATATGAACTCATGTGCTCTCTATAACATGAACTCTTACATACATATATACATATTACAAAAACATTAAAATGTTTATTTTTTATAGATTTTTGTGTGTATCGCTCCGTCAGATTTTTCTGGAGCCAACCTAGCTGATCAAATTTGCAGCTTATACATCCCTAATGATGATGCACAGAACCGGCCAGTTCTAGCCCCTAATGTCTGACCCTGCCTTCTTGTGGTGCAGGCCGTTAGTACCTTTCAAAAGAGATATTCTCTTTTGGAAGAGGAGGGCTGCCAGTTCAGTATGGCCTGATCTGGTCGTCTA
The DNA here is from genome assembly GCA_038380435.1 of Ryuthela nishihirai. Classification (NCBI taxonomy): domain Eukaryota; kingdom Metazoa; phylum Arthropoda; class Arachnida; order Araneae; family Heptathelidae; genus Ryuthela; species Ryuthela nishihirai. Next base: position 3,433,512 of record JAWZYU010000025.1, read on the forward strand.
TGGCCACTTTTTTTTTTTCAACTTGCTGAGGAATGGTCAACTTCACAAGGTCCTGGTGCTGACCATTTATACCTACTAGACTGGACTTGTTTATGGATTTGAGCTTGATTATGGATCCTGGACTTGCTGCACTGCTGAGGGAGAATCTGACGCTGTGATTTCTGTTTGCTTCTGGGTTGCCAGCCCTAAGTGAACAGAGGCATGAGATACCTTATATCAGCTGGTGGATAATCCTAATCAGAGGCTTGGGTTGGGTTGTTTTACCTCTGAGCGGCATTTTTTTGCACACCATGGGCTAAATTGGCCAGGTCACATGGACCCCGAAGGCTCAGAGAAGGCTGGGGGAGGGGACCCACTGGAACAGCTGTTGGGAGACAGATGGTAGCCTCCCGTCATGGCCATCCAGTGTGTTCTTTAACGCGCACAGGGTCTGGCTCTCCCACACACGGGGCCACAGCTTAATGTCCCATCCGACGGATGGTGGCCTTTCCAAGCCCATCAGTGTCCCCTACTGACCGTGGGCAGGGTGGGGAATTTTGTGGAGATAAATCTCAACGCTGACCCAGCTGGGACTCGAACCTGGGAACTACAGATTACGAGCCTGGCGCGCTACCGACTGAGCCACCCCCGCCCCACCTAATCAGAGGCCATCGCAGGTACCTGAACTTTACTTAGTAGGTTGGGCATCGCCAAGCCTAAACTGGAGTAATGTGTCTCAGGCAGGCCATATGGCTCTTGAAAAAGTCCACTTGAAAAGGTGGTGCCTGAAGTTCCTACAGCATCGGTGACTTCAGGCTTTAGCAGAGGACAGGTCTTTGCCCCATGCCTGCGATCAGGGGTATTTGATATTGTTGGCCTTACCAATCTCAATAAACCTAGTTTCTTTAAACATCCCACTAACCATTTTCTCTCCACAGGTTGTTGGAATGTGAGGACTCTGCACAGAGCATATTCTCTTGATGTCCTGACACAAGAATTTCACTGTTACAACTGCTTTTCTCGACTTACAAGAGAACAGATGGACAGATAAGGGTCAGATTCTTAAAACTAATCTTAAATTTCTCATTTCAGGGAAGGAAGATAATAAACATCACTAAGGCGTAGGTTCTGCTTCTCAGCAGATACGCTAGTGATGCTCTTCTAGGATATGAGTGCATTAATGAAAGGTTTCTTACAGCAAAATTTCAGACAAGCGTTAAAGACTTGAATGTTATCTGCTGTTATGCCCCCACTGAGGATGCCGATGAGAAGGATAGGTTTTACGGACAACTTCAGGATATTTTGAATTCTGTCAAGAAAGGAGATATTACCCTTGTTCTAGGTGACTTCAATGCCAAAGTTGGTACTGACTGACCATTTGGAAGGAGTGATAGGCCTTTTGGTATTGGTAGCTGCAATGGGCACCGTCTCCTACAGGTAAGTAAACTCAATGGTTTCAGAATAACTAACACTTAATACAAACACCACGACATACATAAGTACACATGGGTTTCACCTGATGGGCTGCATAAGAATATGATTGATTACATATTAATTAACAGCAAATGGGCTAATTCTGTTAGGAACACCACGTCATATAGGGGAGCTGAAATTGGATCTGACCATTACCTTGTTAAAAGTGTCTTGCAACTTAAACTTAAAAAGTGTTGTGCTAGGGTTGAAATTTTAACCTTTAATACTGAAGCTCTGAAAGACCCAGTTATAGCTAAAGCTTACCATGATAGGTTACTTAGTCATTATGACAGTCATGATTTGCTTACTACTGAAGTTGAAGAAGAATGGGGCCGTTTTAAACAGGCTTTTTTGGAAACAGTACTCTTTTAGGAAAATAAGAAGCAGAGGAGGCAGAATTATTTGAGTGATAAGGCACTTAGGACTAGTTGGGTACTGATTAAGGACATTCCTGCAGTTCCTTCCTATTAGGACTAGTAGGGTTAGTAAAAACTATTAGGACTAGTAGGACTAGTAGGAACTGCAAGAATTAAGGACATTCTTGCAGTTCCTTCTTTCAGAAATAAGCTCAATAGAAAGTATTACAGAGAGCTTAATAAACGTATAAAGGATCAGTTAGTTGCTGATAAGAATCTTTGGCTTGATGGTTTGGCTAACAAAGCCGAGGAAGCAGTTAGACAGCACAACAGCAGAGAGCTGTACCAGATAATGTTTTACGTGGTAGAAAACGGACAGGCATACAGGGATTGAAGGATAAACAAGGTAAGGTTAGATAAGGCGAGGATTCTGTCATGGCCAGGTGGGCTGAGCATTTCAGTGATGTTCTAAACAATGTGGTTAGTTCTACTCCCAATGTTTGCAATGATGCTAGATGCATTGGTGGCTTTAATGTTGGCCCTATAACACAATCTGGTTATTTTGGTTATTTCTAACCTTAAACTTCATAAATCCTCAGGGGTAGATGAAATTATTGCAGAAATGCTTAGAGCTGGGAATGTTTCGGTTACCACTTGGATGACTGAAATTCTGAATATCTTTTATGATAAAGGCATGGTTCCTAAGGATTTTATCAGAGCTATTGTTATCCCTATTTTCAAAAAAGGTGATCGCAGTTCTTGTGATAACTATAGAGGTATCAGCCTACTTTCTGTTCCAGGTAAAGTTCTTTCCATGATTGTGCTTAATAGAATTAAGAATCTGGTTGACAGGCAATTGCGTGATGAGCAATGTGGATTCAGAAGTGGTAGGGGATGTGTGGATCAGATATTTTTACTTGGGCAGATTCTTGAGAAATGTTTAGAGTTTCAGAAACCTTTGGTTGCTAGCTTTGTTTTTTTCGACTCTGTTGATCAACATAATTTGTGGTTGATTGTGAAATCATATGGTATACCAGACAAGTTAGTTAACATAATGAAAGCTCTCTATAATAATATTGAGTCATGTGTGAGAGTTGGTAAGGCTTATAGCAATTGGTTTAGCATTACTTCTGGTGTTTGACAAGGGTGCACTTTGTCTCCTTTTCTCTTTAGCTTGGTTATTGATTATGTTATGCGAAATTCACTTCAAGGGAAAGATTTTGGCCTTAAATGGGCTGGAGATACGAAAATTTCTGATTTAGATTATGCTGATGATTTAGCCCTTTTGGCAAATGATGTTGATGAGATGAACTCTTTCATTCGAGCTGTTGATGAGACTGGTAGTAGAGTAGGTTTGGTTATAAACAGAGAGAAAACTAAAGTGATGAAAATTGATCAGGCAGGTTGTGATTCAGTTGCAGTCTTGAGCTGGTGTCACAGTTTAATTACCTTGTGAGCTATGTAACAGATACTGGTGATGTGCGGCATGAGATTTGCTGGGACTTTGAAGAATATATGGAGATTGTGGAGAAATAGGCATATAACACCTAAAGACTAAAATTAGACTGTATAATAGTTTGGTTCTTTCTAGGGTTAGTCATGGTAGTGAAATTTGGACATTTTGTAAACAAGATAACAGGAAACTAGATGCTTTTGATTCCAGATGCTTATGCAGTATCTTGGGCATTAGGTGGTTTAACTGTGTAACTAATGACGATTGGCTATGTTGCCCATATGGATAATTATAGATTGGCGAATAGGGTTATGGAACAGTGTGCCTAGAGGCCTCAGAAGGAAGGGGAGACCTAGGATGCAGTGGGCAGACAATGTCAAACAGGACTTTGTTAGAATTGGTGTGCAGTGGCCGGATGCAGCAGATGTAGCTCAGGAGAGACTTGCTTGGAGAACTAAATTACATGGTCTGGTTGGACCTCCGTAGCCCATGGCTGCTTGAGGACAATGATGAAATTATGTGCTTTGCCTATTTATTAAAAATAGAGCTTCTACCAATATACTTTGTCATTGCCTGTTGTTATCTATCAGAAAATACATTTACAACTTTATTGCAAGAACTGTTAACTTTATATTTTAAAAATAACAGTTACAATATTTTATGCACATTGTATAGATTCAGTAATGTATAATCTCAGTTCTCTTTAAGAAATTATTTTTTATGCCTTTAATTTTAACTAACTACAGAATTGCATAATTCTGTTCAAGCATTGCACTTCTTACCTGTTGTGCTGTTAGAGAGTGATTAATCCTAAGTCTGGATAGCGTACAAGACAATGAAGTCAGAGGAGTATCGTCTATGAATGTGGCCAAGCCAGCAGAAGGTATCCCAGTATCTAAATAAAATATAAATTTCTTTCAAAAACAGAAAAGTAACTCGTTATAGTTTCTACTGAAAAATATGAGCTTCAAAGATGAAATCAAGCTGACTGAGAAATAGTGAAGTTGCATCAAAATGAAAAGAAAAAACTACTATAAGAATTAATTCTTTTTATCTACATAAAAATCACTTAACTAATCCTTTAGGATGTCAGAATAAATGAGGTGAGCTGTGTTTCAACAGTAAGTATACGATAAATGACAATGTAGTAGTTACGTTTATATTGATGACTAATACAATATTATTTTGCCTACTACAGATAAATTTTGCTTTATAAGAACAAAACATAAATATGAGAAACAGTAAATGAATTCTTACAAAACAGTGATTGTGCAAAACAAAACTATAGCAGGACTGTCATGATAGAGCAGGCAATCTTGAAGCTGAATGAAGTCAGGTGCCAAAGTATGGGTCACCACTGATACATCACCAACACTTTTCAGTTTTATATTGCCAAACACATGGTTTGTCTCGGGGGTTAAAAACTCACACTAAAAATCATGTAACTCCGACCATAGTAGCACCATAGTTGGCAAATAACACTTTTTTTACATATATATTACTGAGGTTGAGGTTTTATCCGTTAACCTCGCTCCTGGTGCTACACATTTATCCTTCTCTCCTTCATAAATGCCAGAGTAAGTCTTAAGCAATGTGTGTGTGTGTGTGAGAGAGATGTGTGTGTGTGTGTGAGAGATGTGTGTGTGTGTGTGAGAGAGAGGGGTACCACATCAGTACCACTAGAAGATCATTTAACTGTGGAAGGAATTAATGTAAAAGAATGTTCAATGTGTATACAGTTCACATGCAATATGGCCTTATAGTTTTCATTGCACCATAAAACCCGAAATGTAGACGGTTCACAAATATTACTACGAAAAACTTACTTTAATAGTTGCTAATCTGGCTCAAACAAGCTAGTTGATGTTGTCAGTTTCCTGTGATCAGTTATTATATTCAGCACTGCCTTGTTGGTTGCTGTCACTGTTTGATGTTCCTTGATGCTTATTATAACTGAAAGTCCATGCACCAGTCCCTTTAAGGTTTGTGGAACACACAAGCTTTGTGATTGACTGTCATCATGCTAATGGTATTATCCAGCATGTAGAATATGGAGTTGCACTTCGGTTGTTAGATTTTGCAATCCACAATTTAAGTTGGGTATATTACTTTTCTTCATGCTACATCATCATATGCTATTGCTCAAACAGCTTTAACTTAAAACTGAGGCTGTTAACTCTTAACCAAATGAACATTTAACAACAGTTTTAGAGATTTTAAAAGAACTTAAAAACGTTTGGAGACATGTTTCGCTCTGAACTCTTGTAGGCTTCATTTGACAATTACCTCAGTGCTGGTAATGTATTTATAAGAATGTCCCCTGGTAGTTTTTGTCACTGTGGCTCTGCTCCCCCAACAGAGGGCTCCATGCTGCTGGTGGGAGTGGTATCTCACTGTTGCAAATACTTTCCTGATGTATTTTTATCAATATATTTTCCATATGAAATAATAAGCTGGAAAAAATTGGTTTTGTGGGATTCAAACTGTCTCCTGGAAACATGCGTTATGTTAACCACTACACCATCAACGACTAACTTTTTTTCTTCAACTGGTGTGACTTATAAACTTTCCCGCATTTTTTGTTTCATTCAGTGGCGCCATCTGTTGGGAAACAGACAACTGTGTTGTCACATAAGACGAAAGGTAATATATATGACTCGCGCTCAAGCATTAAATCAATAATTCAATAGCAAAGAATCACAGGAGATATCCTGTAGACATGGAACTTGTGAAATAAGCTGAAATAAATCGGTTTTGCCGTGAGTGGGATTTGAACCCACCATCTCCTGGAAACATGTTATGCTAACCACTATACCATCAACCAGCTAATGTTTTTTCCTTCAGCTGATGTGGCAAAGTGACAGGTTCACCAGCATTTCTATAGGACATCTGCGATTCTTTAGTACTGAGCTACTGATTTAATGCCATGAGCAACATATATTACCCTCCATCCTATATGACAACACAGTTGTCCATTTCCTGGCAGATGGTGCCACTGTGTGAAACAAATAAAAAATGTGGAAAGTTTATGTCACACCAGTTGAAGAAAACACGTTAGTCATTATTGATGTAGTGGTCAGCATGACTGGCATGTTTCCAGGAGATGTGGGTTCAAATCCCACTCAAGGCAAAACCAGTTTTTTTCAGCTGATTATTTCAAGAGGTCCATGTCTACAGGACATCTCATGTGATTCTTTACTACTGAATTATTTTCCATATATTGCAATTGGAATCTTGTTTCACTCTTTAAATTTTTCTACAAATTTACACTGCTTGACATAGAAATGCCACACCAGAGTGTATTTGTTGGAGCACAATGCAAATGTGTGTGTGTGTGTGTGTGTGTCAACAGTTAGGTTATTTAAACGAGTGCAGTTGCGAACCAATCACGTGATAGGTGAGGGATAACAGTGCAAAATGGCTCAGAGTAGCTAAGTTTGGTTGTCCTTACCTGGACGTGTGGACTACTGCATTGGAATGATCTTGGTGGTGAAAGCATGTGTAAGGACTGAGAATGAATGGTCAATGTCATCGGAAATCCTACCATCACATGGACACCTTTACCAGAGGATTCATCATAGGCTATGTACAACTGGTTGGTTCCCGCATCACATTGTGGCAGAAACTCATTGGGATGCAAAAACTGACAGCCAAATATAGTGACAGTGGTAGGAGGAAGGTAACATACGTCATTAATGGAACTGGTGCATGTAGCCAGACATCTGAATGCCTCAATCACTGCATTTGACAGCAAGCCCCAGCAGCCCACAATCCACAGTGGACAATATTCAATGCAGTGTACAGGCAGCTACAGACATCTCCATGTCGACATGGACTGTGAATTGGATTGGCTGATACTATAGAGATCAGGCTGATCTTGCTGCCATTTGTGAGCATCATATAGCTCCTCAGCCTGGTGTCAAAGTTTGGGCCACTATTAGTTTCAACAGCCATTCACCATTTGTACACTTAGTGGGCACAATGAAAGCATGATGATGCATTGATGAAGTGCTGCAGCCCATTTTGTTGCCATATCTCATATCCCTAATGCCAAGTTTCAACATGATAATCCCTGCCTGCACATGGCCAACAGCAGCAGGGTAGTGCCTAAAAGGTGCCCTGGTGCTGCTTCAGCCAGCACAATCCCCAGACTTCTCCCCAATAATGTATGGGATGTCACTGTCAGACTACTTCATGCCTCTGCACAACACCTTCGCAAAATATCTATGAATTATGGACACAGATCAAAGATGCATGATCCGCATTACCTTAGCACACCATCCAGGGATTTTTCCACTTAATGCCACGCCATTTTGCTGAATGTATAGCCCAGCATGACAGTAGGTCATTAGACTGTCTCCTCACCAACACATTCATGTAATCCCTCGGAAATTAAATTGCTTCTTTCCCATCTGTCTACTGTGTGGTAAGTTTCATTTTGTGCATTCCTTCATGGTGTGGCATTTTCTATGTCGAGAAGTGTAATTATACTTTGGTATATTTTAAACTGTTCTTTTCCTTTTAGCAATGCCAGTATTTTTTAGATTGTTTGCTCTATTTGAGGTGTTAATTCTGTTACTTTAAAAAATAAAGTTGCATTTGCAAATTTAGCCCCATGTTCAAGCAAGTGTTTCTATTTTGTATTTAATTGCACTTTAGATAACTTAATAAATTTAGGATTATTTTTATTTTCTATATTTTGTTGAATTGGGAGGGGGGGAGAGTGGTGGGAGGGGGGGGGGGAGTGGGTTGGGTTGTTTTACCTCTGAGCGGCACTTTTTTGCACACCATGGGCTAAATGGCCAGGTCACATGGACCCCGAAGGCTCAGAGAAGGTTGGGTGAGAGGACCCACTGGAACAGCTGTTGGGAGACAGATGGTAGCCTCCCGTCAAGGCCATCCAGCGTGTTCTTTAACGTGCACAGGGTATGGCTCTCCCGCACACGGGGCCACGGCTTAACGTCCCATCCGACGGACGGCGGCCTTTCCAAGCCCATCGGTGTCCCCTACTGACCGTGGGCAAGGCGGGGAATTTTGCGGAGATAAATCTCAACGCTGACCCAGCTGGGACTCGAACCTGGGAACTACAGATTACGAGCCTGGCACGCTACCGACTGAGCCACTCCCGCCCCAGGGGGGAGTGGAGTTCAATTCAATTTTTTTATATTGTAATGTTAATTGGTTCTGTTGTTTTTAATGAAGCATGGCTCAGGATTTCTATGGGTCTTGCTGAATATTATTCAGTTTTTGCTAGTATACATTTACCATTTATGCATTCAAAATAGGAACATAGTTTTTTTTTAACCTTTCCAGCATTTTACAAAAAGTTGCACCTGTGGCATATTCATCTTTATTGCTATTTGAACACTACTAGCTTTTTGGGATAAGTATATCCAAAAAATTTGATTTGCATTTTTTTTCTTTCAAAATATATAAAATGTCAAAATACAGTTGGATTCAGCATTACACAGTTGAGTTTCATTGATTCATTATGCATTTTACATAATGTGACATAATGTGATATCAGTCATTCAATTTCTGTAACATTACCATCACCTCATTTTTTTCAGGATTTTTAGTTTAACTACTTAAAAAGTAGCAATTGCATTGAAGAAATCATGTGATATTGCACCCAAGAGAGATGGTTGAGGTTTTATGGCTCATGAGCTACCAAAGATATGTGCCAGACAAAAGAAAAGCTGAAAGACATGGAATCCACAACCAATATTTATAGCTGAATATAATAAAAGGGGGGGGGGGGAAGACTCAAAAAGTAAAGGCAACAAAAATAAAAATATATAAACAGCAATCATTAAAATGTAGAAATAAAAAAACAAACGAGATAAAAATAAACCCAGATGTATAAAACCTAGGTAAAAGATAAAAGAATACAACCATAAAGTAATGTCCAAATGTAAAGGCTTTAATGTTAAATTATGAGAGTGAAAATAAATGTTTGGCATTAAAACAGACAATTAATTAAAATATGCTTAATGATTAGAATGGTGCAATGGTTAAAATGGGAAACATGTAAATTTTTTGAAATTTGCATTACGTTTTATATAATATCTATATTATTGATTACAGAGTAAGTTGCATCTACAATAAAAAGATGCTTCTTCAATTACCTACAATTCCTAATACAGAATAATGAATTAAATATAAGAATAATGGGTCATATTGATCTTGTGATGCCCCATCATTCACTTTTGCTTTACCTTAACCAGTTTTGTTTAATTTACGTTATATTTATCATTTTGAGGATTTTTATTTCCTTTTTGGCATCACAGCACTCGTTTCCAAGATGTTGTGAGTTGCGCATGCGCAACTACGATCTTCCGACTTCAACCGCTAAAGCGAGTGCAAAGGACACGCCCCCTCTTGCGTCATAGCTTGCGTCATTCGTCATAGTATGTAAATGTCTTTCCCGGTATGCGCCGGCTATTGTCTTTTAAACCGGTGACCTGCGAGTCACAGTAGCACAAGTTACAGGAGAGCAGTTAGTGCAGAGGCACTAAGCACAAGGTGCGTGTAGCACAGGAGTGAGGAGAAGAGTGTTGATGTCTTGGTGAGTTGAACTATTTTGGAAATAAATCTGTTATTTTAAACCTTTCGAGTCTGTATAATTTTTTCATCTTGATCAACGTGAATTTTAGTTTTCATAATATTAAATCTTAAAATTGACAATCATTTTTGATTCTTACTCATTAACGCTCGCTGGCATTTTGAACCCTACTTTAAACTTAGTCTACTTTTTTGGCAATTTGTTAATTATTGCCTGGAGCCCGTATCAGCTATCCGGAGCATAAAACTAATTGGATCAAACTTTAAAGTATTATTGCATATTATTTGGAGCGTTACAATCTGAACAGTATAAGCATGTAGTAAATCTGAATAGAAAAACATTAATTTGAAATTGTACATAAAAAAAAAAAGACAGCACAAATTGATCGCTTACTTACCATTTTCAGGATTTGCATATTTTTCACTTTTTTGAAGGAATCGTGAATCCAGTGGTGTAGGAGAATTTGCGAAAAAAGAAGACAGTCTTGCTGATCTACGTGGTGTTTGACTCAACTCGTTACTGCTTCCTCTGGCTTTATTAACAGACTTCCTACTTTTTCCTCTTTTACTTGTTTTAGCATTTTCCAATGAAGAGATAGATGATAATTGAAGTTCTGTCTCACAAACACTAGTTAAATTGTTTTCTTTATTTCCATCATCTAGTTTTGGAACATTTTCTTTTGTGTCCTTATCACCTATAATACTTTGCATACCATTATTGTCAGTTTCTATCACACAATCTTCTATTTTTTCATCTATTGTTTCAAGCAACATATTAAAAGGAGAATCTTTCACATCTGTAGGCAATCCTTTTTCATTGGAATTTCTCATACCTAATGAGAAACAAACTGTGTTAATGATATAAAATTTTACTCACATTTTGGGTCTGCATTTTAATAAGATGCTAAACCAATGCAATATATTAAGTATTAACACACAAATATATGTAAAAGCCAAATAACAGGAAATGATTTAGAAAGAAATTGTAGAGTGAGTGAGGGAGGGGGGTAAGTGAATGAACCATTATGAAATATATTTTTTTCTGTTTTAGTGATTCTTTAAAAAAAAAATTCTTGTAGAGTGTGTACAGTATATATGCATGTGTGTTGATTAATTTTGTCTCACCTCTGTTCTGGTTATCAAAACTATTAAAAAAATTTGTTTACCAAATACATCTATTTTGAATAATACTATTACATTAAGTCAATTTTATAAGGCCCAGTTTGATACTGTCTAATCACCGCACTCCATGTCAATTTCAGCTGTTGATTATATTCTTTAAACATTTGGAGACACTTCTATAATTCTATTTGCTGACCAATCTCTTTGTGCATATAGCAATGCAGCCAAATCACTGCTACCCATGCCCTAGATGGAATCAAAGTTGGTTAATGACTCCTTTGTCAAGGCTCATCTTTATCTCAAAATCAAACCACGTAATCAAATTTCTGGTGAAGTCAAAATTCAATTTTTCACTTTTCCACTGTCAAGCAGAATCCTTCCTCTCCCTGAAAAAGAGAAATTTCAGATTATTTTTAAGCATTTGATTTTAACTGTCCATCTGGCCTCTAGCAAGCCAAGAATATGTTATAATGCTGAATTCTTATGTGAGGACATAAAGAGAATAATCTCTCTGCAGAGTCCTCACATTCAAAGTACTTGTGAAGAGAAAATGGTTAGTGGGATCTTTAAAGAAACTATATTTATTGAAAGAGGAAGTGCCGACAATATGAGGGGCATTCAAAAAGTTTTTGACATGAATCTGCAGAAAAAAAACTGTTACACTTACTTCAAAAAAAACTTTTTCTATCCTTCAAAGTACTACCCTCCAGCATCTAGACAAAGTTGTGAATGTCTATGCCAATTGTGGAATGCTTGGTGGTACTCCTGTTGAGGAATACTCCACAACTCTGAATGAATTCATTTTGCAAGGTCTTTCAACCTTTGAAATGGCTTCCCAGAAACTTCCTTTTTAATTTTTGGAAACAACTAAAAATTGCATAGTGCAAGTTCAGGTGAATATGCACAATAGGGTACCTGTTTTTTTTCCTGCTCCAGATAGGCCATAACTTGCCAAGTTTTACGAGCACTGGCATTGTTATGAAGGAGAACCCTCAACATGCCCGTTGTTGGATGCTGCACCTTCATCTCTTTAACCATTTTGGGCAATAGAATGTTAGTGCACTATTGGCCACTTATAGTCTTTGTTTCAGGTAAGGTATCCATGATTATCACACCTTAGAAATGGAAAAATTGTGAACATCCTCTTCCTTGAGCGAGAGTCTTGTCAGAGGATTTGGGGATGCAGTTCATCCTCCACAACCCAAACATAGTTGTCGATCTTTCTGGGAGTTGTATAGTAATAAAACTATGTCTCATCACCTGTGGCAATGTCTATTAAATGCTTGAGGACACTAGGTTCAAACTTTGCCAACATCTACTTGCACAAGTCAACTCTAGCCTTTTTTTGCTGTTATATCAGTTTGTGGGGTACCATTTTGCACAGATCTTTTGGAACTTTAAATTTTAATGAATAATTGTTTCCACACTGCCATTCAGGTTGCTACACATGGTCAGCACCAAGACCTGTGTCGCTGAACACCTCTCGGTAAGTTAGGAAAAATATTAAAAAGTAGCCATTGTAGTCCAGATCAATACACCACACTAATCTGACAATCCTCCCTTCCACAAGAGAGTATCTCTTTCAAAATATACTAACGCATGCACTACAAAAGGCAGGGTCAGACATTAGATGCTAGGCCTGGCAGGTTCTGTGCATCATCACAGGGAATTGGTGAATAGCTCTCCCACCAGTGAATACCTAGCTACCATTGACAGACCTTTCAAAAACTAGAAGACAGAAAGACTGACATAAATTATCTTTGTAATTATATATTATTATAATTTATTCCATGCCATGGGGTTACAGTGAAGCCAATGTACAGGTACTTTTACTAATTTAAATGTTCAAGTGGCTTGATGTTCCAGAACATTTGTGAAATTAAAAAGTAACATCAAGGACAGTACAAAAATACAAATGTGTACAGAAATTGCATAGCTATTTGATACATAAATAAAATGCCAATGAACTGCACAGATCAGCTGGGTTTTTACCTCTGAGCAGCACTTTTTTGCACACAATGGGCTAAATGGTCATTGCATAAATTGGCCAAACCCTGAAGGCTCAAAGAAGGTTGGGGGAGGAGGCCCACTAGACAGCTGTTGGGAGATGATGGTAGCCTGTAGTCAAGGCCATCCAGCATGTTCTTCAACATGCACAAAGTATGGCTCTCTTGCACAAGGGATCACTGCTGACAGGCAGCAGCCTTTTCAAGACCATCAATGTCTCCTACTGACCAAGAGCAGGGTGAGGAGTTTTGTGGAGATAAATCTCAATGCTGGCCCAGCTGAGACTCAAACCTGAGAACTAGAGATTATGAGCATGGGTGTGCTACCGACTGTGCCACCCCTGCATGGATGAAAGCAAACATAATATGAAAGTGAATATGATAGCAAATATGAAATGGAAAAATATATAAAATATATACATCAGGGAAAAAAAGGAAATTTAAGAACAGAGAATAACATTAGATTACTGCAGAGGGAAAAAAGGATTGCAAATAATCCAGAAAAAGTAGAAATAGGGAGGATGAAGTGGGCTGAGGAGATAATGTTGGCCTAAATGTTTCAATATTCTAATAGGAGTGGAATAATATAGTTTTTGAATTTTGTTTTAGAATTTAAAGAAGTTCTGTTGCTCAGTCGAGTTCCAAGTTGAGGCTACCTGAAAAGAAATTTCACCATAGTTAGCTTTGAAAATCTTAGAAAAAATTTTATTATCAGAGTGAAAGATGTGATGTGGTAATAGCAATATAGGGTGTAAAAATCTATTAAAGGGGTTGAGTTATTTAACCTCCGAGTGCCACTTTCTTACCCACAATATGTTAAATGGCCAGGTCACAAGGACCATGAAAGCTCTGAGAGGTTGGGGGAGGGGACCCAATGGACAGCTATTGGGAGACAGATGGTAGCCTCCATCAAGGACATCCAGTGTATTCTTTAACATGCACAGCATATGGCTTTCCCATACACGGGGCCTCGACTTAATGTCCCATCCAATGGATGCCAGCCTTTTCAAGCCCATTGGTGTCCCATACTGACTGAGGGCAAGGCAGGAAGTTTTGTGGAGACAAATCTCAATGCTGGTCTAGCTGGGACTTGAACCTGGGAACTGCAGATTATGAGTCTGGCATGTTACTGACTGTGCCACCTCTGCCCCAGGGTGAAGGAGATGAGACGTGTTATAGTGTCATGAATAAGGGAAATAAATCGCAACTTTCTTCTAAATTCAAGAGTGGGAATTTGATAATTGGAATGAATATCAGTAGGTGTTACAGATTCTCATTTGTTAAAACAGATTTTGCCAATTTCGAGAGCTTCATTTTGAACTTTTTTCTGAGTTATAAGAATTCTTTTTGCTGACAAGAAAAAGAATGAAAGCATAATATTAGAGTATATACTAAATAATCACCACTTTGTAAGTCAATTTAATTTTAGAGGAAAAATTGTCTTGAGCCGGGTGGGATATGAACCCATGACTTCCTGTTAACATGTCAGGTGCTCTGGACCACTGAGTTACTGGCCGCAGATTGAGATCTCCTCTAATTGATGATATGAATATTCTCAACCTACAATACATATTTCATTATGTCACATATAAGCACTGTTCCAGGCAATCTTAGCCACAATCGGCAGATAAATGCCATATAGATGGAAAGTATATCTTACAAGAATACAATTGACTAAATGTTGAATAATGGAATTAAATGTGACATATTGGAATATGTACTATAGGTTGAGAATGTTCATATCATCAATTAGAGGAGATCTTGATCGGCGGCCGGTAGCTCAGTGGTCCAGAGCACCTGACATGTTATCAGGAGGTCATAGGTTCATATCCCACCCGGCTCAAGACAATATTTCGTCTAAAATTAAATTGACTTACAAAGTGGTGATTATTTAGTATATACCAAGAAAGTAGAGTTTATTCAATATTTAAACAATATTAGAATTTTGGCCAAATGTAAATTTTGTAGAACACTGTAGCATATTAGTTTAATGTATCTCAATATAAGTTCTTTTAGAAGCTGAAGTGACAGCTTTTTAATGTGAAGTTCAAAGTCAAGATTATTATCTAGTCATACCTAAATACATCATGGAAGTAGAAACTGCAATATAGATTTTTTTAATGTCTGTGTCACATAGAAGTTGAAAGAAAAGCAATATTAGTTTTCTTGATATTGACAATATTGTTATGAATATATTGATATGAATATTGAATCCATTTTTAATATACCAGTAAAGCACATGAATATTTTTATTTCTGTTTTAGAAAAGTGAAAGAATTTGAGATAAACAATTGTAGCTAGTGAAGGATTCTGGGAGGAGATTATTAACAAAAGAGTAAAAGTGGGGTAAGAACTGTTCTCTGGGGTATACCAATTAATTTTAAGAGGTTTAGATATCTCTTTAGTTCTTAATTTGGTTCCAATAACACTGTTATTGAGATAATTTTTAAACCAAGAAAGAGCCGAGAGCGAGAGATTAAAATTATAGCCAAGATTTTAAAAAATAAGTCAGTATTCAAAGGCCAATTTTCAAGTAGTACCATGAGTATCAGTTGTCCGCTTTTTCTGAAAATTTGATGTCTGCAAAAAAAGCAAATTAAAGTTTTCAACAAAAGTTGATAATTGAGTCTAATATTGATTTTTCTAAAAATTAAAATTTTTCTCAAAAGTATTGAATACCTTCTTTGCTTTGGAGTTTTCAACTAATATTTGGTTTATTACACATCAAAGTCACAACAGTCATGAATAAAGTCATCCTAAGCTTTGAAATAACGCAGTTTTTTTTAATTCATTATAGTAATAATGTTAATGTCATTTATTCTAGCTTTATGCATACTGCTTATATTAATTTTATCTTTTGTGTTTTACAAATAAAACATTTCATGATTTACATAGCTTGTCATTGCATATTTCTTTCAGCGGCATTTAAAAAAGTCATTTTAGTTCGTAGAAATGTTTTTTATGAAACAAAATTCTCAATGTGTTCAACATCAAAATTGTTTAACACCTTTGGTTATTTGTAAATATATTTATGATGAAAAAGCCAGTTTCTTATGTAAACATAAATAGTCTTTGCTCCCTTAAATATTCACTACATTAAGATTTTACCGCAATTTCATTTAAAGCTTTAAAATTTATCTGTGTCATTTCAAAACAGTTTCTTTGCAATTGGAGAAATTCATACTATTGCAACCTCACCTTTTGCATTTTGAAATTCCACCAGAGAAGAGTTGTTGCTTATATCCCGAGTACTTTTGAATTTACTCTCAACGTTTGGTTCTTCCTTTGAATTTAGAGATAGGGTGCCAGAACACTTACTGTCTTTCATAATTTCTGTTTCATCTAAAGTTAATGTATCCTGTTGTATGGCTAAACAATTTTTCTCCTGATTTTCATTGCTGGTAAAATTATTCTTTATTTCCTGAAGTTATATCCTTTGCTTTGTCATTAGTATGGACACTTTCTCCAACAGAATATTGGTAGGTGACATGTAGAATTTCATTCATGCAATCATTGACCACGAGTTGGATGAAGAATTTATTACTGTATGCTCAATAGACAAAATCTGATCAGACGAAGGAGCTTCACCAACATCTTTCAGTTTACCATTACTTGGAACTGATTCATTCTTCAGAGATGTTTCTGGTACTATTTTTTCATGATTTTCAGCACTACTAAAACTCAATTTATTTAAAATTAAAACTTATTACATAAGCATTATTAGTTAGGAATTTAAAATTTATCTCATTACAATTATGAAAGTATAAATAACATGAATATGCCATTTGCTCAGACTAAACCAGAGATCCACAACCCCATTTGAAAGAGGAGTACCAAGATATCTAAAGATGGGCTTTGGGAGCATTAAATTATTTGATGACATTTTGCTCCCTGCCATTCAAGCAAAAATTGTATAATAATTAAAGTTTTGTGGTTAAACTATATATATTACAATGGTTGTCATCTGAGATGCCAAGATACTCATATTTTAATTAAGATCTTTTTGATCCTATATTTTTTTAACGAAGCCATAGAAATGTGTAATGCAAATTATGTGTTTCAACAAATATATATATATATTTTTAATAATTTACTGAAAAAGCAAAATTATTTCAAGTATTTCTTGTTATCAGGACATTTCATGTGATACTTTATTACTGAAATACTTTTTTTGTTTTTCAAGTTCCAGCACTTTTTACAAGTAGCAGTCCAATCAGAATGCAGTATATTAAAATACGAGTATATCGGCATCTCAGTTGGCAATCATTGGAATAGACACATAGTTTAACCACAAAATTTTAACTATTACACAATTTTTGCTTGGTTCAGAGGGAGCAAATGGGCCATGCAACCATTGGAATACATAGTTTAACCACAAAAATTTTAATTCAATTTTTGCTTGGATGGGGCAGCAAAATGTGCCATGAAATCAGTCCACTAGGGTGTGGATTGTGTAAGAGAAGAGATAAGGCGATGTTTGCTATCAGACATTGTTAAATGATGGATGATTGTTGATGGAATCATGGTGAGTCTGCAGATCAAAATTTGTGGTGCACTACTATAAGAGTTTGAACTTGGGAATGTCATGTATATGCTATGGCCTGGGCAGCCCATAGCATATGCAAATCATATGGAGAGTGTAGTGTTCATATGGCAGAGACATAGTTCAAATGGTTTAATGAAAATAATGAGACTCTGGAAGATGTCCCAAGATCCAGATGGCCCACTGTTCTGGACAACAAGGTCCTACAGGCAATACTTGAGGTAGAAGCCCATCAAAAACATGCGAGGAGATTTTCACCAAGCTTTTTACCTGTGCCAAAATTGTGTGGAAATACCTATGCCAGATGGGGAAGGTAAAAAGTTAGTAAAGAGCATGACAAATCCATTTGTCTAACACTTTTTAAAACAAAGTGTAAAGGCTGAGCATCTGCAATTTCATCCTCTCACACATCAAGTGCAAGCCTCTACTCCACAGGGTCCAGACATCTGATGAAAAATGGATTCTGTACGACAACAGCTGACAGTCAGTCATTGCCAAAGGAACCACTGAAAAAGGCACCAAAGCCCAACCTGCATCCTCACCTGGTGCTGTTGACTGTTTTGGATAGCAGCCAGTATTATGCATTACAAACTGTTGCAACAGGGGGAAACAATCTTCTGTCATGTACTCAGCGATGCTACAACATGTGGATGCTAAACTCAAGGAGTTACAGCCTGTTCTGGTAAATCATCAACGGCCACTGCTGTTACAGGATAACGCAAGGCTGCATACATCTGTCATTGCCCATAGCACAATTGACGAGTTGTGTTGCTTTTTTTTTTTCACCTCTGAGCAGCACTTTTTCGCACAAAATAGGCTAAATGCCCTGGTCACAAGGACCCTAAGGGCTTACAGAAGGTTGGGGAAAGAGGATCCTCTGAACAGATGTTGGGAGACAGATGGTAGCTTCCCATCTAGGCTATACAGCATGTATTTTAACATGCATAGGGTATGGCTCTCCTGCACACAGGATCATGGCTTAATATCCTATCCGACAGATGGTGGCCTTTCCAAGCCCATTGGGACCCCTACAATTGCTGAATTAGATAGGAGGTTCTGCCACATCAGCAAAATTCCCCTGATATTTCACCAACAGACTACCACCTATTCCATGCCCTAGACAATCATATAAGGCAGAGACAATTCTGTAATCAGGATGCTTTGGAAAGGGAGCTGCAGGAATTTTTCACCTTAAGTAAGGTTGTTGCATTTGCTAGTATTATTTTGACAAATAAAGGCGTGAACACCAGATGTGTTTGTTTACAACAGTGCAAAAGTGCTGGAACTTTTTACATGACCTGGTATAATAGTATCCAACATTATCAATGCTTGAATAGTAGCCCAGGCTACAATTTACAATTTCTTGCTTGTATCCAGCTGCAATTTGAGCTTGGTCTACTATAAAAGCTGAGGATACAAATCAAATTAAAACTAATGAGACCTACAAAATTATTATGCCAAGATTTTCAATTAATTTATATGAATGTGTGATTACATAAAATAATGCACAAAAAATTTCCAGTTTTTGCAAACATAAAAATCAGAAATCGTTCCATGTTAAACCAAATATTTTTCTTAAAATGCCAGTACAATTCCATTTTCAAGAAAAGGTAATCCTCACATAAAACAAATATGTGCCATCCGTGACTGAGACCCGATTACTATTTACAAATTCTGCAATTTTTCCAATTACAACTGAAGCAAGTGCTACTACTTAGGCCCCAGAATTTAATATGTCACATATAAGTATAATAATTTTAAGGAAACCATTAAAATTCAAAAATAATAATAATGTGTCTATCAACATTTCCTGATAGAATTGAACCTCTCCTGCCAAACAATCTATGGCCATAAAACAGCTCTATTTTGATATCCTTCATTTTTTTCTTGTGGGGCTTTATAAAGAATTATGTTTTTACATGGACAAAATTCTAGAGACCTAAATCATTTGAAGCCAGAATAAAAGAAGCAACTGAGTAAGTAATAAGAGATATGCTGCAATGTGTATGGCAAGAAGTGAAATACCAATTAGACATATCAAGAGTCACACATGGTACACATATGGATGCATCATTAAGTTGATATATTTTAATAACTTTTATTTTCAATTTAATCTTATTTGTTTGTTTGTGAGAGATTTCATCTCTGACAACATAGAATATTTAAATACATTTTCAGTTTAGTTTGTTTTTATGCAGAATTCACTAATTATATTTAAAACTATTTGAGGTACACTTTCAATTAAAATATCAGTTACTTGACTATCTATATTTTTCTACATATTAGTTCTCAACATCCCACAATTATTTTTGCACACCCTGTATTGTCAATAGGTCTCATCTCTGACATCATCAAAATGAACTTAACTCACGAGCAGTATAGCCTATTTATTAAAATACATTTTCAGTTCACAATTAGATTTTATGCAGAAATGTTCTTTCAAGAATGATTCTTAAATCCAGAATATTGTCCAGCACATGAAATTCCATGCACCATTGTTTTAAAAATGCACTTTTCCCCCCAAACAATTAAGGTGATTTGACTATCAAAATATTTTATTATAAATCATTCAACTGTATCATTTCTAAATAGGGTTTAGAATATCTAAATATTTTTGTGGGTATATAACTTATAATGGTTATTTAACATAAATATATTTGAATAGCATTTATTTTCAATTTTATTGTCTCATCTCTAACAGCATAACATATTATTTAAATACATTTTCAGTTTACAGTCTGACATGCAAATATGCTCTTTGAAGGAACAATTCTTAAACCCAAAATATTGTGGCACATGAAATTCTTTGTGTATAATTTAAAAAAATAAATAAACTTATACATTATTTACAAAAAAGACCAGAGCAATGCCAGGCAAATTTCCTAGGAGTAAATAAATCCTGGGGCTGATTATATGTTGCCAACCAATTGGTCTAAAGAACTATTTTCGTATATACATATTATACAAAAATAACTGTTGACAAAACCCAAGAATTAATTAAAACACCAAATATGTTACACTACAGTACATTTCTATGTTTTAAAGAAATAAGAAAATGTCTCACCTTGTGCCATATTCTTCACTGTGCATATTTCTGAATTATCAGGTTTTTGTCTGGGTGTTGACATCCTTAGAACACAAACAGTTTTATGATCGATTATAACTTACAGTGAAATGTTTGTTAATTATAGTTTACATTGTCTCCATAAATAACAATAAAAAACTAAGAATTGTATGTTCAAAGAGATACACTATACTTTGCTAACATTAGAGAAAAACATTATCTGAATCCAGATGAAATATGACCTCTATCTGTCCAACCATAACCTAATTAAGGTAACCCTAATTAAGGTCTGTAAATGGTAGCTAGGTAGTCACTAGAATGAAAGCTATGCACGAATCCCTGTGATGAGGCATAGAACCGGCCAAGCCTACACTTAATGTCTGACCCCACCTTCTCGTGGAGGGGCGGGGGTGGCTCAGTCGGTAGCGCACCAGGCTCGTAATCTGTAGTTCCCAGGTTCAAGTCCCAGCTGGGTCAGCGTTGAGATTTATCTCCGCAAAATTTCCCCGCCTTGCCCATGGTCAGCAGGGGACACCGATGGGCTTGTAAAGGCCGCCGTCTGTCAGATGGGACGTTAACCCATGGCCCCGTGTGTGGGAGATCCATACCCTGTGCACGTTAAAGAACACGCTGGATGGCCTTGACGGGAGGCTACCATCTGTCTCCCAACAGCTGTTCCAGTGGGTCCCCTCCCCAAACCTTCTCTGAGCCTTCGGGGTCCATGTGACCTGGCCATTTAGCCCATGGTGTGCAAAAAAGTGCCGCTCAGAGGTAAAACAATCCAATCCTTCTCGTGGTGCAGGCCATTAGTAACTTTCAAAAGAGATACTATCTTGTGGAAGTGAAAAGGCTGCAGATTAGTGTGGCCTACTGATCTGGACAATTATGGCTACTTTTCTTTTTCTATCCTGCTGAGTGGTCAACCACACAGGGTCCTAGTGCTTACCAAACTTGAATAAGGCTCCGAGCTTCATAATTGTTGCACTGGTGGGCTTCTGTGGAGGGAAAATCTGCTGCTGTTTTTTCTTTATTTGTGGGTTGACAGCTCCAAGTGAATAGATTCACAGGATATGTTTTATCAGCTGGTGGATATCCTAAGCAGAGGTCATTGCAGGCACCTGAACTCTTTGCTTCTACTGGCATCGTCAAATTCTACATTGGAGGAAGTCTTCCAGAGTAGATGGCTTCAGCCTTTAGTGGTGGGGGAATGGGTCTTTGACCCATGCATGCGATTAGGGGGCTGTTTGATATTCTCAGCATTCCCTCTCTCAACAAATATAGTTTCTTTAAACATCCTACTAACCATTTTCTCTCCAATGGTAGTTGGAATGTGAGGACTCTGTACAGAGCTTAATTCTCTTGATGTTCTCACACAAGAATTCCAATGTTATAATTTAGATATTCTCAGCTTGCAAGAGACCAGATGGACAGATAGAGGTCACATTTTTAAATATAATCTTAAATTTCTCTTTTCAGGGAGGGAAGACAACAAACATCACCAAGACATAGATCTGCTTCTCAACAGACACCCCAATGATGCTCTTCTAGGATATGAGTGTATTAATGAAAGGTTTCTTAAAGCAAAATTTCAGACAAGCATTAAAGACTTGAATGTCATCTGCTGCTATGTCCTCACTAAGGATGCCGATAAGAAGGATAGGTTTCACATCAACTTCAAGATATTTTGAATTCTGTCAAGAAAGGAGATATTACCCTTGTTCTAGGTGACTTCAATGCCAAAGTTGGTACTGACTGACCTTTGGGTAAAGGCGATAGGCCTTTTGGTATTGGCAGTTGCAATGAGCAATGTCTCCTACAGGTAAGTAAACTAAATGGATTGTGAATAACTAACACATACTATAAACACTGCAACATACATAAGTACACAATGGATTTCACAATGTGGGTTGCATTAAGATTATGATAGATTATATACTAACAGAAAATGGGCTAGTTCTGTTAGGAATACCAGGTCATATAGGGGAGCTGAAATTGGATTTGACCATCACCTTGTTAAAAGTGTCTTGCAACTTAAACTTAAAAAGTGTTGTGATAAGGTTAAAAAATTTAGCTTTAATTCTGAAGCTCTGAAAGACCCAGTTATAGCTAAAGCTTACCAAGATAGGTTACTTAGTCATTATGACAATCATGGTTTGCTTATTACTGAAGTTGAGGAAGAATGGGACCATTTTAAACAGGCTTCTTTGGAAACTAACAGTACTCTTTTAGGAAAAAAGGGGAAGAGGAGGCAGAATTATTTGAGTGATAAGGCATTTGAGCTTATTTCAGAAAGAATTGCAGGAATGTCCATAATCAATACCTTACTAGTCCTAATCAGAAAGCATTACAGAGAGCTTAATAAACATGTAAAGCAGGCGTGTCCAACCTGCGGCCCTGGACAGCTAGTAATGTGGCCCACAAAATCGTAAACTTTACGTGTTTATGACATAAGCTTTCAACATGATTATGTGATTTTCAGCGAGTTTTTGATATCCCACTAGTTTTATGTTGCTTTTTAAAATTTTATAACAAAAAACATAAGAAAATAAATGAAGTTTTATTATTCATATACATTAACTATATTATATATTTTATGTGTGGCCCAAAACAATTCATCTTCACTCAATGCAGCCATGGGAGTCGAATCTTCCCTCAATGTGGCCCAGGGAAGTCAAAAGGTTGGACACGCCTGACATAAAGGATCAGTTAAGCTGCTGATAAGAATCTTTGGCTTGATGGCTTGGCTGACAAAGCAGAAGTTGACAGCACAACAGCAGAGAGCTGTACCAGATAGTTAATGTTTTGTGTGATAGAAAATGGACAGGTATACAGGGATTTAAGGACAAACAAGGTGAGGTTATAGAAGTGAGGATTCTGTCATGGCTAGGTGGGCTGAGCATTTCAGTGATGTTCTAAACAATGTGGGTAGTTCTACTACCATTGTTTGCAATGATGATAGATGCATTGGTGGCTTTAATGTTGGCCCTATAACACAGTCTGAAGTCATTTTGGCTGTTTCTAATATTTAACCTACATAAATCCCCAGGGGTATACGAAATTACTACAGAAATGCTTAGAGCCAGGAATTACCACTTGAATGACTGAAATTTTGAATATCTTTTATGATAAAGGAATGATTCCTAAGAAATTTTACCAGAGCTATTATTATCCCTATTTTTTAAAAAAGGTGATCCCAGTTCTTGTGATAACTATAGGGGTATTCAGCCTACTTTCTATTCCAGGTAAAATTCTTTGCATGATTGTGCTCAATAGAATTAAGAATCTGGTTGACAGTCAATTGCGTGATGAGCAATGTGAATTCGAAAGTGGCAGAGGATGTGTAGATCAGATATTTCACTTGAGAAATGTTTAAAATTTCAGAAACCTTTGGTTGCTAGCTTTGTTGATTTCAAAAGGGCTTTCAACTCTGTTGATCGTCATAATTTGTGGTTGATTGCGAGATTCCATGGCATATCAAAAAAGTTCTCTATAATAACACTGAAATGTGTGTGCGAGTTGGTAAAGCCTTGTAGCAATTGGTTTAACATTGCTTCTGGTGTTCAATAAGGGTGCATTTTGTCTCCTTTTCTCTTTAGGGTTGGGTTATTTTACCTCTGAGCGGCACTTTTTTGCACACCAGGTCCCATGGACCCCGAAGGCACTGCAACAGCTGTTGGCAGACAGATGGTAGCCTCAAGACAAGGCCATCCAGCGTGTTCTTTAACGTGCACAGGGTATGGCTCTCCCACACAAGGGACCACGGCTTAACATCCCATCCGACGGACGGCTGCCTTTTCAAGCCCATCGGTGTCCCCTACTGACCGTGGGCAGGGAATTCTTGCGGAGATAAATCTCAATGCTGACCAAGCTGGAACTCGAACCTGGGAACTACAGATTACGTGCCTGGCGCGCTACCGACTGAGCCACCCCCGCCCCTTTCTCTTAGTTTGGTTATTGATTTATGTTATGTGAAATTCACTCCAAGGGAAAAATTTTTGCCTTAAATTGTCTGGAGATACGAAAATTTCCGATTTAGATCATGCTGATGATTTAGCCCTTTTGGCAAATGATGTTGATGAGATGAACTCTTTCATTCGAGCTGTTGATGAGACTGGTAGTAGAGTAGGTTTGGTTATAAACAGAGAAAACTAAAGTGATGAAAATTGGTCCAGCAGACTGTGGTTCAGTTAATCTAAGTGGTTGCAATCTTTAACAGGTGTCACAGTTTAATTATCTTGGGAGCTATGTAACCGATAATGGTGATGTGCGGCATGAGATTAACAGACTAATAGGGATTGCTGTTGGGACTTTTAAGAATCTATGGAGAGAGTGGTGAAATAGGTGTATACACCTACAGACTAAAATTAGACTGTATAATAGTTTGGTTCTTTCTAGGGTTGGTTATCGTAGTGAAACTTGGACACTTTGTAAACAAGATAACAGGAAACTAGATGCTTTTGATTCCAGATGCTTACACAGTATCTCGGGCATTAGGTGGTTCAACTCTAAGTAATGAGGTTAGGCAAAGGAGTCGGCAACCTCCTTTAACAACATAATGTGCAGAAAGAGACTCCATTTGTTTGGCCATACTGCCCATATGGATAATTATAGATTAGTGAATAGAGTTATGGACAATGTGCCCAAAGGTTTCAGAAAGAGGGGGAGACCTAGGATGCAGTGGGCAGACAATGTCAAACAGGGCTTGTTAGAATTGGTGTGCAGTGGCCAGATGCAGCAGATATAGCTCAGGACATATATGCTTAGAGAACTAAATTATGTGGTCTGGTTAGACCTCTATAGCCCATGGCTGCTTGAGGATGATGAACTTAATTACATTCCAGGAGTTCTACTACTGATCACGATTTCCTCCTAAGTGTTGCTATGAACATTTCAACAAAAATAGATATATTCTGTTATAACATGAATGCTTACAACACCAACTAAAATATTTTATCGAACACCAGATGAAAATACAAAATGCATTTCAAGCATATTAAGTTGCAGTATTGTTATTGAGTGCATTACTTGCCTGAAATAAGGTTTCCAATTCCAGGCAGGAAGTGCACTCAACAAGGGTCATAACATCTCAGTAACTGAATGCTCAAATAGACACTAAATCATTACCAGTTTTAGAGGAGAAATTGTCTTGAACTGGGCTTATGTTAAGTACTGTATTCAAATGGTAACAAAATTTTTGAACGTATTACCAATGAAAATAAAGAATAAAATTTGTTTTAAAGCTGAACATGCAAAAATTAGAAAATGTGTTGGAAAATCTTATATGTAGAAATTTTATTCTGATTTCCTGAAATTAATTCAACTTTTAATAGAAAATTATTCCATTGCTTTAACTATTAAAATTTTATGCTATTTACAGACAAGTTATTTAAGTAGTGCTTTTTCTTACAGCTTGCATTTATTGTTTCCTTATAAGGAATTCGGTATATTTCCTTGGAACTGTTTCAATTTGTAAAGGAAGAAAATAAAATTCCATCCTGTTCTAAAGAAAAAAAATAACATTCAAAGAACACAAATGTTTTCTTTCCAAAATGAGAATCAATATAAAGATATTGAAACATTCCTCTGGTATGTTGTGCTACATCTTTATCATTCTTTATCAATGACATAATGGTTTTCCAAAATTTAGAAATATATAGTTATATTTCGGCATTATTATAGGGGTGTTAATAGCAGAACGTGGCTTATAACCCAAGCCCTGTGCAGATGTGAATATCCACATTTAAAAGTTCTTTGCAAATAAAAGATAAATATTAATGTGGATTGCAGGTAAAACTGAGGACAAAAATTGATGTTAACACAAATAGCAGATAGGATAAGAAGCTACCAAATGTAGTTTTCACTATAGAGAAATCTGCCTCATGAAGTATGGTCAATTATCATTAACTCAAAGCTCAAAGGTTTGGTTTGGTTGTTTGGGGTTTTTTGGCGCAAGAGCAACAGGGCTATATTGCGCCAAACTAAAAGATATAAATTGATAAAAGTCATTGAACCCACAACCAAAGTTAAAAACACACAGAAACATAACCAGAACAAGAAAGATAAGTAAAAATGGCAAAAAGTAACAACACGTGTAAAATCGACAATAAAATGGGTGTATAGGACCCAGTAAAAAACAGAAACAAGCGTAAAATCAAAGTAACAAAGTAAAAAGGTTCATAAATGCATAAAATATCCAGTAAAATGTAAAAAGTCAAAAACAGGAGTTAAAAACGATTCATCGGATAAAAGATGTCCGAGTGTAAGGGGCTCGGACGTAAAATCATGAGAGTTAAAAAAACATTCGTCTTTCAAAGTTAAAACATCGACATTCAATTAAAATATGTTTGATAGTTAAAAAGGTGTCACAAAACTCACACTTAGGTTCATCGTCCGCCTGTAAAAGAAACGAATGGGTAATAAACGAATGACCTAAGCGGAGCCGAGCAAGTACAACTTCCTCCTTGTGATTCCTGCGGTAACAAGACTGCCATGGTTTGACGATAGGTTTGATCTCAAAGAGCTTGTTCGTAAGCTGTTCCGACCAAGATCTCTGCCACTGTGCCCGGAGCTCGGTGGAAAAACGCTGCCGGAAATCCAGATAGGGAACCGGCAACGGAGAGTCAGACGGGGGCATGGCTGACCTGGCAGCAGAATCTGCCAAATCATTACCCCTGATTCCGACGTGACCGGGCACCCAACAGAAGAGAATCGTGGTGGTGGCTGCCAGACGATGGAGCTGCTGGCGGATCTTGGAGAGAACAGGGTGAGGCCGATGCCTCACCGAGATCAAAGCCTGTAGCGAGCTAAGCGAGTCGGTGTAAAGCACACACCGACGATGATGCTTAGTCGCCACGTGGTCCAAGGCGAGGTTGATAGCGTGCAACTCTGCAGTGAAGATGGAACACTGCAGTGGGATCTGGTCTACAATGATTACATCACAGCAGACCATGGCTGATCCCACTGAAGTGCCGGACTTCGAGCCATCTGTGAAGACAGGCAAGAAGTCCGGGTGCTCAGCACGATGGCTGGCAAAGAGTTGCCGGTACACAGAGTCGGGTGTAAAGGCCTTCCCCGTCCTGCACAGGGAAAAATCGCAGGAAGGGGAAACAGCGAGCCATGGTGGAAGTGGCTCAGCTGTCGACTGTGCAATGCTATCGAGACTGGTGTTGATGTCTCTGAGGTAGCCTCGGACTCGCAAACCAAAAGGACGAATGGCAGTCGGCCGATTATTGTAAAGCATTTCCCACTTCGGACTGAAAACGCAGTCCCAAGTGGGATGGCCAGGCAGGGATCGCAATTTAGAAGCATATTGTAGGGACAACTGCTGACGGCGAAGAGATAAAGAAGGTTCGTCGGTCTCAACGTAAAGACTCTGGACCGGTGAAGTGCGGAAGGCTCCCGTGCAAACACGGAGGGCCTGATGATGGAGGGGGTTAAGCACCTTCACCACCGAATCCCGGGCCGAGTCGTACACCTGGGATCCGTAGTCCAGTTTCGATCGGACAAGTGCACGGTACAGGCAGAGCAAAGAACATCAGTCCGCCCCCCAAGAAAGGGAGGAGAGGACCTTAACGACGTTCAATGCCCGCGCGCACTTGGACCTGAGATGACGTATGTGTGGTAAAAAGGTCAATTTCCGATCGAATATGAGACCGAGAAACTTGGTCTCCGCCACAACTGGAATGATGTTACCCCCGAGCCGCAGCTCGGGATCCAGATGAAGATTACGCTTGTGGCAAAAGTGCACACAAGCGGTCTTCTGTGGGGAGAACCGAAACCCGTTTGCCGTCGCCCAAACCGAAAGATTGTTCAGGGCAATTTGCAGTTGTCTTTCAATGACCCTCATGCTGGACGATGAGCAAAAGATGCTAAAATCATCAACATAGAGGGCATTGCCTACTGATGGAGGAAGTTGTCTAGTTATAGAATTAATCTTGACAGCGAAAAGCGTAACACTCAGAACGCAGCCTTGTGGCACCCCCTGTTCTTGGGGGTATGGCCGCGACAGAGTGCTACCGACACGGACACGAAAAGAGCATGTCGATAAGAAGTTGGAGATGAAGATCGGCATGTGACCTCTCAAGCCGAAGCTGTGGAGGGCACGAAGAATGCCGAATCTCCAAGCCGTGTCGTACGCTTTTTCGATGTCGAAGAAAATTGACACCAGGTGCTCTCTTCTTAAAAATGAATTTCTGATAGCCGATTCGAGGCGTATCAGATGGTCAAGAGTTGACTGTTGCCTGCGAAAGCCACACTGGGTGTTGGAAAGAAGGTTGTGATGTTCTAAATACCAGATGAGTCTGGCATTTACCATTCTTTCCAACACCTTGCACACACAGCTCGTCAATGCGATGGGACGATAATTGGAAGGAATCTTGGGATCTTTGCCTGGCTTGGGGAAGGCCAAGACGATGGCCTCCCGCCAGGAGTCCGGAAACTGCTCCTCGAGAAAAATGCGATTGAAGAGATGGAGCAGCCGATCCTTACTCGATGGTGAAAGATGTTGGAACATGGCATAATGGACATTGTCCGGCCCTACAGCAGAGGCACGAGAAGAGTGCAGAGCAAGGCGAAGCTCCTCCGCTGTGAATGGCCTGTTGTAAGGCTCCAGGCCATTCGAGTGGAAAGACAGCGGAGAGCACTCCGCCCTGCCCTTCTGGGCCAGAAACTCGGGGGAGTAAGAGGAAGACGAAGAGATGGAAAAGAATGACTCCCCCAGAGTGTCCGCAATTGCTTTGGGATCAGCAATTGCCTGTCCATTGTGCTCCAGGATCGATAACGAGTGGGACGTATAGTTCCCACTCATCTTCCGGACTTTATCCCACACGACCTTAGAACTAGTCATGCGGGTGATAGAAGATGTATACTTGATCCAAGATTCCTTCTGGCTCTGGCGTCGGACGAAACGAGCTTTCGCCCTGGCGCGTTTGAAATTTTCGAGGTTGGGGGTCGTCGGATATCTCCGAAACACCCCCCAAGCCTTGTTCTGAGCCTTACGAGCTGCGGTGCAATCTGGATTCCACCACGGTTTCGGAAAGCGAGGAAACCGTGTAGAAGTTTGAGGAATTGTTGATGCAGCTGCATCTACAATACAGTCCGTTATCTCCGCTACTGCCACATTGATTGGCTCCTGGCTGACAGAGTGGTCATCGAGCTCTGAGAGCAGCTCGAAACCACCCCAGTCAGCACGATCGAGCCTCCACCGCGAGACGCGTGAAGGGCTGCAAGGCCCCCCACGCGAGATGGTGCACACCACGGGGAGGTGATCGCTTCCATAAGGGTTGTCCTCGACCTCCCATGTAAAGAGTGGAAGGATCGAGGAGGAGCAGATGGTGAGGTCAATGGCAGTGAAAGAGCGGGTTGGGGAGTGAAAGTAAGTACTGACACCGGTGTTCAACAGGGAGAGAGAAGGATCCAGGAGCCACTGCTCCAGGACCCCGCCCCTCCTGTTGGTGTCAGCACTGCCCCAAAGTGGACTGTGTCCGTTGAGGTCCCCCATAATGAGGAAGGGGGACGGCAGCTGCGAGACGAGATCATCAAGGTCTTCCTGGAAGACGATGCTCCCAGGAAGATATACAGAGCAGACAGTCAGCGAGAACCCCATGAAGAGATGGATGGCTACCGCCTCCAAGTTGGTGGTGAGGGGTACGACCTGGAATGGAGAATGGTTGCTCACGAGGATGGCGACACCCCCGCGAGCTGGACCATCTCCATCCCGGTCCTGGCGAACCAGTGAAAAGTGTCGGATCGTGGGATCTGTGACTGGCTGCAAGTATGTCTCCTGCAGGCACACACAGATGGGCTGGTGTGCCTGAAGCAGGGCCTTGATGTCGTCAAGATTCCTCTGGAATCCACGACAATTCCATTGTAGGAGTGTGGCCATCTCAGGACTTAGAAGAGTGGGCGGACGACAAGTTCCTATTCAGCTTAACCGCCGCGGAGGACGGTTTACTTCCGGAGGCCTTCCAGTGGAGGTGGAAGGCTGAGCTGCAGGAATGGAAACTGGGGTTGATGTCGAAGTCGACACCACCCTCGGTCTCGCCTGCGTGAGGAGGTACTTCACAGCTGGCGAGAAAGACTCAGTAGGTGGTACACTGATGTCAGTCTGCACCGCAACCGAAGTCATTGGAACGATGGGCTTTCCAATGACTGCACTGGCATAGGAAACCTTGCCAGGTGGGGCGGGCGGTGCAGCAAGCTTTCTCGCTTCAGCATACGAGATGTTGTTCGTGACTTTGAGATGTTGTACCTCCTTTTCCTCCTTCCACTTGGACAGTCGCGGGAGTACGCCGGATGTTCGCCACTGCAGTTCACACAGCATGCCTTTTCTGCTGTGCAGTCAGGATCGAGATGATCCTTACTGCCACAGCGAGCACAGGTGGGCTTGCCCCTGCATGCTGTGCGGGCATGACCGTATATCTGACACTGAAAACAGCGCAGAGGGTTCGGTATATACGGCCGTACCTCACAATGTAAGTAACCTGCCTTGATGGAAGAAGGCAGGCGTGGCAAGTTAAAGGTGACAATCAGCACCCTGGTGGGTGTCAATTTCCCATCACAGTGTGTCGAAACTCGGTGGACCGCTGTTACTCCTTGAGGTGTGAGCTCCGAGAGGATCTCCTCCTCAGTGACTTTGAGGAGGCCCCACTCGGTAATCACACCCCGAGAGGAATTCAAAGTTTTATGGGGAGTGACTTCGACAGCCACCCCACCAATTTCCTTGACTTTCAGGAGTAGTTCCGAGTGTTTGGAACAAGCGGTCTCAACTTGTAAGTCGCCAGATCGTAAGCGCTTTACGGATTTCGTCTCTCCCGCGAGACCTTTCAAACCTTTATTTACAAAAAATGGGGACATGTCCCCAAGTACCTGATCACCCGTGGAGTGGATGATCAGGAACTTTGGGAACGAACACACAGATACAGAAGACGACGGCAGTGATAACGTAGACGAAGAAGACGGGGGTTCGTGTCGAGCCCTCTTGTTGGCAGTGATCGAATTTTCCTCATTCTCTCTCATGTTTATTTTTTGTGTGGTTCAGTGCCCGCTGTCCCCACCCTCCACGGAGCCCAACAAGGGGACGCCCAGTCGGGCGCCAGGGCTATGCAGGCACTATACCCACACAGACAGTGAGCCAAGCCCTCACAAATAAATATAAGGAAAATAAAAAGAGAAATGTGCAGAACAAAACATTCTACACAAATCAAACAAAGCGTAAAATAAGAAAAATTGTGAATGGCCAAACTGGCCTCACAAAGAAAGGATAACTACAAAAGGAAAATAATCTGTGAGGAAACTTGTAAACCTGTACCCGGACCATGGGCAAGGTTACTCACCACTCTGCACGGTTGACCCTAGCAGGACCTGCCCACCAGCCGATTGCTCCTGGGGGGGGCCACCCCAGGAGCTCCCGTTTACCGGAAGCAGAGGCCAAAGCAGTGTATAGCAGAGGCCCCGGAATCCGCTGCCCAGCCCCGCGACAGAGAGGCTCCCCAATGGCAAGACGGCCAATGGCGACCCCGCCAGTCATGAGCTGAGGAGAGAAGACGGGGACCTCCGAGCAACTGCCAGGATCCTCCTTTCCCGGAACACGGGTCTCCGCAAACGGCAAACACGCGGGCGAGCGTTTAGGACCCTGCGAAGGTAACCGAGCCAGCGGGAACCTTCACAGGGTGGTCCCCCTCACCACGTACACAAAGCTCAATCATCATCATCATCCTCAAGCAGCCATGGGCTACGGGGGTCCAACCAGACCGTGTAATTTAGTTCTCCAAGCAAGTCTATCCTGAGCTACATCTACTGCATCTGGCCACTGCACACCAATTCTAACAAGGTCCTGTTTGACATTGTCTGCCCACCGCATCCTAGGTCTCCCCTTCTTTCTGAGGCCTTTAGGCACACTGTTCATAACCCTATTCGCCAATCTATAATTACTCATACGTGCAACATGGCCAAACCAACGGAGTCTCTCTCTGCACAATATGCTGCTTAAAGGAGGTTGCAAACTCCTTTGCCTAACCTCATCATTAGTTACAAAGTTGAACCACCTAATGCCCAAGATACTGCGTAAGCATCTGGAATCAAAAGCATCTAGTTTCCTGTTATCTTGTTTACAAAGTGTCCAAGTTTCACTACCATAACTAACCCTAGAAAGAACCAAACTATTATACAGTCTAATTTTAGTCTTTAGGTGTATACGCCTATTTCTCCACACTCTCCATAGATTCTTAAAAGTCCCGGCAGCAATCCCTATTTGTCTGTTAATCTCATGCCGCACATCACATTATCTGTTACATAGCTCCCAAGATAATTAAACTGTGACACCTGCTCAAGACTGCAACCATTCAGATTAACTGAATCACAGCCTGCCTGACCAATTTTCATCACTTTAGTTTTCTCTCTGTTTATAACCAAACCTACTCTACTACCAGTCTCATCAACAGCTCGAATGAAAGAGTTCATCTCATCAACATCATTTGCCAAAAGGGCTAAATCATCAGCATAATCTAAATCAGAAATTTTCGTATCTCCAGCCCATTTAAGGCCAAAATCTTTCCCTTGAAGTGAATTTCGCATAACATAATCAATAACCAAACTAAAGAGAAAAGGAGACAAAATGCACCCTTGTCGAACACAGAAGTAATGCTAAACCAATTGCTACAAGCCATACCAACTCTCACACATGATTCAGTGTTATTATAGAGAGCCTTCATTATGTTAACTAACTTGTCTGGTATACCATATGATTTCACAATCAACCACAAATTATGACGATCAACAAAGTCGAAAGCCTTTTTGAAATCAACAAGGCTAGCAACCAAAGGTTTCTGAAACTCTAAACATTTCTCAAGAATCTGCCTAAGTGAAAATATCTGATCCACACATCCCCTACCACTTCTGAATCAACATTGCTCATCACGCAATTGACTGTCAACCAGATTCTTAATTCTATTAAGCACAATCATGGAAAGAACTTTACCTGGAACAGAGAGTAGGCTAATACCCCTATAGTTATCACAAGAACTGCGATCACCTTTTTTGAAAATAGGGACAACAATAGCTCTGGTAAAATCCTTAGGAACCATGCCTTTATCATAAAAGATATTCAGAATTTCAGTCATCCAAGTGGTAACCGAAACATTTCCAGCTCTAAGCATTTCTGTAGTAATTTCATCTACCCCTGGGGATTTATGAAGTTTAAGTTTAGAAACAGCCAAAATAACTTCAGATTGTGTTATAGGGCCTACATTAAAGCCACCAATGCATCTATCATCATTGCAAACAATGGGAATAGAACTAACTGCATTGTTTAGAACATCACTGAAATGCTCAGCCCACCTAGCCATGACAGAATCCTCACCTTCTATAACCTTACGTTGTTTATCCTTCAATCCCTGTATACCTGTCCGTTTTCTACCACACAAAACATTAACTATCTGGTACAGCTCTCTGCTGTTGTGCTGTCTAACTGCTTCCTCGGCTTTGTCAACCAAACCATCAAGCCAAAGGTTCTTATCAGCAGCTAACTGATCTTTTACATGTTTATTAAGTTCTCTGTAATGCTTTCTATTAGGACTAGTAGGGTATTGATTAAGGACATTCCTGCAGTTCTTTCTTTCCGAAATAAGCTCAAGTGCCTTATCACTCAGATAATTCTGTTTCTTCTGCTCCTTTTTTCCTAAAAGAGTACTGTTAGTGTCCAAAAAAGCCTGTTTAAAATGATCCCATTCTTCCTCAACTTCAGTAGTAAGCATACCATGACTGTCATAATGACTAAGTAACCTATCATGGTAAGCTTTGGCTATAACTGGGTCTTTCAGAGCTTCAGTATTAAAAGCAAATTTTTTAACCCTAGCACAACACTTTTTAAGTTTAAGTTGCAACACACTTTTAACAAGGTAATGGTCAGATCCAATTTCAGCTCCCCTATATGCCCTGGTATTTCTAACAGAACTAGCCCATTTGCTGTTAATTAATATATAATCAATCATATTCCTATGCAGCCCATCAGGTGAAACCCATGTGTACTTATGTATGTCGCGGTGTTTGTAATATGTGTTAGTTATTCTGAAACCATTGAGTTTACTTACCTGTAGGAGACGTTGCCCATTGCAGCTACCAATACCAAAAGGGCCAATCACTCCTCCCCAAAGGTCAGAGTCAGTACCAACTTTGGCATTGAAGTCACCAAGAACAAGGGTAATATCTCCTTTCTTGACAGAATTCAAAATATCCTGAAGTTGTTCATAAAACCTATCCTTCTCATCCTCATCGGCATCCTCAGTGGGGGCATAACAGCAGATAACATTCAGGTCTTTAATGCTTGTCTGAAATTTTGCTGTAAGAAACCTTTCATTAATGCACTCATATCCTAGAAGAGCATCACTAGCGTGTCTGCTGAGAAGCAGTCCCACGCCTTGGTGATGCTTATTGTCGTCCCTCCCTGAAAAGAGAAATTTAAGATTATTTTTAAGAATCTGACCTTTATCTGTCCATCTGGTCTCTTGCAAGCCGAGAATATCTAAATTATAATGGTGGAATTCTTGTGTGAGGACATCAAGAGAAAAAGCTCTGTGCAGAGTCCTCACATTCCAACTACCTATGGAGAGAAAATGGTTAGTAGGATGTTTAAAGAAACTATGTTTATTGAGAGAGGGAATGCCGACAATATCAAATAGCCCCCTAATCGCAGACATGGGGCAAAGACCCGTTCCCCCACCACTAAAGGCTGAAGCCATCTACACTGGAAGACTTCCTCCAATGTAGAATTTGACGATGCCAATAGAAGCAAAGAGTTCAGGTGCCTGCGATGACCTCTGCTCAGGATTATCCACCAGCTGATAAACATATCCTGTGAATCTATTCACTTGGGGCTGTCAACCCACAAACAAACAGAAAACACAGTGGAAGATTTTCCCTCCACAGAAGCCCACCAGTGCAGCAAAATCAGGATCCATAATCAAGCTCAGAGCCATATATCTGTCCAGTCCAGTGGGTTTATATGGTCAGCACCAGGACCCTGTGTGGTTGACCACTCCTCATCAGGGTAGAAAAAAAAAGAAAAGTAGCCATAGTTGTCCAGATCAGTAGGCCACACTAATCTGGCAGCCCTCCCCTTCTGTTCACTTCCACAAGAGAGTATCTCTTTTGAAAGGTACTAACGGTCTGCACCACGAGAAGGCGGGGTCGGACATAAGCTCAAAGGAAACAAAAAAATAAGGGTTATTGAATCTGTGCTAAAAATACACACACACACACACACACAGTTTTACCTCCAAGCAGCACTTTTTTGCACACAATGGCTAAATGGCCAGGTCACAAGGACCCCGAAGGCTCAGAGAAGGTTGGGGGAGGGGACTCACTGGACAGCTGTTGGGAAACAGATGGTAGCCTCCTGTCAAAGCCATCCAGTATGTTCTTTAACATGCACAGGGTATGGCTCTCCTGCACAAGGGAGTCATGGCTTAATGTTCCATCCAACAGACAGCAGCCTTTCCAAGCCTATCAGTGTCCGTGGGCAGGGCAGTTTTTTTGGAGATAAATCTCAACGCTGACCCAGCTGGGACTTGAACCTGCAGATACAAGCCTGGCATGCTACTGACTAAGCTACCCCAACAAGTTTCAGAATCTACAATAGATTCCCACTTACTGGAATATTTTTGCTCCTATACTGAGTAAACAATTTTAACAACTTTGCTCTCAACATCGGGAAATTTTGAATGCCTCATTCTTTTCCTTTTATCACAATCTAGCTGTTTCAATACCATATCTTTATTCTTTAAAATGGTTGACAGAACACTGCTAGGAATTCTGAATTCTTTGGCCATATCTTACTTGACTTAATGATTTTAACTTGATTATTAACTTACTTGATTATTTGATTTCAATTGACTTAATGACAATGAATTCAACTTTATGCTTTGCTGCCATTGAATATTCTGCACCAAGAGAAACTAGCTCTAAACTAAAATTAAACTAGCACTTTCTATGAGGAATGGGGGGAATGCTTTGCAATCTGTCAGCCATATGAATGGGGAAGCAGTGCACAACCAATAAGAATCACTGTCCACCTTCAAGCAGTGGAGACAATGCATAACCAGTTAGAATTACTGTCACCTGACAAGAATTTCAGAAACTTACCATCAGAAACAAAATTTTCATGGGAAAAAAACTTATGAAGAATATTTGAAAGAAAATCCTTTTTTGATAACATTTTGAGGTATCAAGATGATGAAAAAAAATAGTTCGAGGTAAAGATTGAAAAAATACAATGAATGCATAAGGATTCAGCCAAGAATTAAAAAATATTAGTTATTGGGAAATTTGAGATATAGAGGTTCAAATTAATGAGAATTGACTGTATTTGTACATTGAAACAAACTGTCACACGATGGGTTGATAACATCCTTAGAGTTCAAGAAATTCTAAATATCCTCAAAGAGTTGTTGGGTTGTTTTACCTCTGAGCGGCACTCTTTTGCACACCATGGGCTAAATGGCCAGGTCACATGGACCCCGAAGGCTCAGAGAAGGTTGGGGGAGGGGACCCACTGGAACAGCTGTTGGGAGACAGATGGTAGCCTCCCGTCAAGGCCATCCAGCGTGTTCTTTAACGTGCACAGGGTATGGCTCTCCCATTCAGGGGGCCACGGCTTAACGTCCCATCCGACGGACGGCGGCCTTTCCAAGCCCATCGGTGTCCCCTACTGACCGTGGGCAGGGCAGGGAATTTTGTGGAGATAAATCTCAACGCTGACCCAGCTGGGACTCGAACCTGGGAACTACAGATTACGAGCCTGGCGCGCTACCGACTGAGCCACCCCCGCCCCATCCTCAAAGACCAAACCCACGTGTCCCATCACATTGTCAGTGTTTGCATGTAAATAGACAACAGCATTCTGTTACAATATGGATTATCTACCTTATGTAATATCATAAAGTTCTATATAATACCATATATATACTGAATGCCATTGAATTAGGGATAGCAAGAAACATGTTGGACCCCCTCTGGCTCTGATAACGGCTGTCACATGATGATGCAAGGACTCCACAAGCTTGCGTAAATGTTCCACAGGTATGGCAACCCATGCATCCACCAGAGCTGTCCACAATTCTCTCAAGGTCATCACTGATGGGACACAGGCCTGATGGTATCCCAAAGATTTTCGATGTGATTTAAATCTGGGCTTCTAGGTGGCCAATTCATTATTTCAAAGTCAGCAGAATGCTCCTGCAACCATGCAGTAGCCAACCTGGACCTATGAGATGAACAGTTGTCTTGCTGGTAGACATCATCTCCTTGGGATGTATGATGGCCATAAATGGGTGTAAATGAATCGTCGGTACACATATCGAAGGTCCTACAGACATCCAACTGAAGACACCCCAGGCAGTCACTGAGTCACCACCAGCTTGTACTGTTCCGACCTGACATGCAGGATCCATGGCTTCATGGGGTTGGCACCATACCCTCTGTCTCCCATCGGCATGATGAAGTTTAAATTGGGATTCATCACTCCAGGCTATCTGTTGACAATTTTTAATGGTCCAGTTTTGATGTTCTTTAGTCCAGGCAAGGCATTGAGCCAGGTGTCGTGCCATTAGAAGTGGGGCTCTCGTAGGTCGGCGGCTCCCGAAGCCGAGACGAAGTGAGCATTGCACAGTCCATGTGCACTGATTTCCCAGTTGGAACCAGTGTTCAGATGGGAAGTGATTTCAGATAATGAAAACTATTTTATCATTGCAGATGAGTTTGTATCTTATGAGCAAATTTTTTTATCTTTGTGTTTTTCAACACCTACTTTTGGATTGAATCATGAACAAAAGTGGCATTTTTCTTACCAAAAACACAAAAAACTGAATCATTTTAACTAAGATATTACATACTTTGTAATGAACCATATACAGAGGATGATTACCAATACCTTTGTACAGTGAAAGGCTCAAAACTGAAGCAGACAGAGTAGCAGAACTACCATAAAGTTTGATGTCCATGTACAAAAAATAGAAAGATTTATTTCAAGAATTATGCAGTAACAAATGAACAACTGAATGAAATATAAAAAATATTAAGGCAATATTTCATAAACAAAATACACTACAAATAATATACAATTATATAAAAAAGATAATTAAAGTGAGCAGAAATTAAGCAAAAATAAGCAAAGCAACTTGCACTAAAAACTGTGTTTATCATAAAAATTCCTTTATGCATAATTTGTTTAAATTTTATGCTTTCATTATTGCCTTCAATGCAAATGTAACAAACTGTAATTTTTTTTTTTAACAACTAAACTTCCCACATCCAAAATGCAACATAATAATGTGCATAATTATTCTTTGAAAATGTTTTCTGATCAGACATAATTAGATGGAGAAAAAAAAAATAACTACCTTTTTAATAAACCAGAATTTTCATTTTTTGTGCTAGGGTCAAAAATGCTTGAAAGAACAAAACTTGTTAAATTTTCTGGTGCAGAAAATAAAAAGTTAGATGGTGCAAAAGACACTTCTGAAGACTGAGGCTCTATATTACTGATTTCACATGGAAAATCAGGTACATCTTGAGTTGTAGACTTGGATGCAGCTACTGCAGAGCTTTGTTTTTTTTGCCTTTCGCTTGATGAAATATTACTTACACCTGGAAGAAATAAAAATAATCTCATTTATTTCTTAAAATGACTGAAAGTTTTGCTTTTCATTTTGTCTAGTCTTAATTATGGTTTCTACTTCTACTTACTAGATGCACCCTTTCAAGCATTTCTTTCACAATTTTGGTGAACTACAATGCATTATTTTATTGAATTATTCACTTTAATATTCTTCTTCGAATTTCTTATTCTTATGTACTTCTGGTACATCATCATCATCATCCTCAAGCAGCCATGGGCTACGGAGGTGCAACCAGACCGTGCAATTTAGTTCTCCAAGCAAGTCTATCCTGAGCTACATCTACTGCATCTGGCCACTGCACACCAATTCTAACAAGGTCCTGTTTGATATTGTCTGCCCACCACATCCTAGGTCTACCCTTCTTTCTGAGGCCTTTAGGCACACTTCATAACCCTATTTGCCAATCTATAATTATTCATATGGGCAATATGGCCAAACCAACGGAGTCTCTCTCTGCACAATATGCTGCTTAAAGGATCAACATCTGGAATCAAAAGCATCTAGTTTCCTGTTATCTTGTTTACAAAGTGTCCAAGTTTCACTACCATAACTAACCCTCGAAAGAACCAAACTATTATACAGTCTAATTTTAGTCTTTAGGTGTATACGCCTATTTCTCCACACTCTCCATAGGTTCTTAAAAGTCCCGGCAGCAATCCCTATTCGTCTGTTAATCTCATGCCGCACATCACCAGTATCTGTTACATAGCTCCCAAGGAAATTAAACTGACACCTGCTCAAGTGTGCAACCATTCAGATT
The DNA here is from genome assembly GCA_038380435.1 of Ryuthela nishihirai. Classification (NCBI taxonomy): domain Eukaryota; kingdom Metazoa; phylum Arthropoda; class Arachnida; order Araneae; family Heptathelidae; genus Ryuthela; species Ryuthela nishihirai. The sequence continues at coordinate 3,473,503 of JAWZYU010000025.1, forward strand.
AACTGAAACACAGCCTGCCTGACAAATTTTCATCACTTTAGTTTTCTCTCTGTTTATAACCAAACCTACTCTACTACCAGTCTCATCAACAGCTCGAATGAAAGAGTTCATCTCATCAACATCATTTGCCAAAAGGGCTAAATCATCAGCATAATCTAAATCAGAAATTTTCGTATCTCCAGTCCATTTAAGGCCAAAATCTTTCCCTTGAAGTGAATTTCGCATAACATAATCAATAACCAAGCTAAAGAGAGTTGTTTGTTGGGTTGTTTTACCTCTGAGCGGCAATTTTTTGCACACCATGGGCTAAATGGCCAGGTCACATGAACCCCGAAGGCTCAGAGAAGGTTGGGGGAGGGGACCCACTGAAACAGCTGTTGGGAGACAGATGGTAACCTCCCGTCAAGGCCATCCAGCATGTTCTTGATGTGCACAGGTTATGGCTCTCCCGCACACGGGGCCACGGCTTAACGTCCCATCCGACAGACAGCGGTGAAGCTAAAGAGAAAAGGAGACAAAATGCACCCTTGTCGAACACCAGAAGTAATGCTAAACCAATTGCTACAAGCCTTACCAACTCTCACACATGACTCAGTGTTATTATAGAGAGCTTTCATTATGTTAACTAACTTGTCTGGTATACCATATGATCTCACAATCAACCACAAATTATGATGATCAACAGTCGAAAGCCTTTTTGAAATCAACAAAGCTAGCAACCAAAGGTTTCTGAAACTCTAAACATTTCTCAAGAATTTGCCTAAGTGAAAATATCCGATCCACACATCCCCTACCACTTCTGAATCCACATTGCTCATCACGCAATTGACTGTCAACCAGATTCTTAATTCTATTAAGCACAATCATGGAAAGAACTTTATCTGGGACAGAGAGCAGGCTAATACCCCTATAGTTATCACAAGAACTGCGATCACCTTTTTTGAAAATAGGGATAACAATAGCTCTGGTAAAATCCTTAGGAACCATGCCTTTATCAAAAAAGATATTCAGAATTTCAGTCATCCAAGTGGTAACCGAAACATTCCCAGCTCTAAGCATTTCTGCAATAATTTCATCTACCCCTGAGGATTTATGAAGTTTAAGGTTAGAAATAACCAAAATAACCAGATTGTGTTATAGGGCCAACATTAAAGCCACCAATGCATCTAGCATCATTGCAAACATTGGGAGTAGAACTAACCACATTGTTTAGAACATCACTGAAATGTTCAGCCCACCTGGCCATGACAGAATCCTCGCCTTATCTAACCTTACCTTGTTTATCCTTCAATCCCTGTATGCCTGTCCGTTTTCTACCACATAAAACATTAACTATCTGGTACAGCTCTCTGCTGTTGTGCTGTCTAACTGCTTCCTCGGCTTTGTCAGCCAAACCATCAAGCCAAATATTCTTATCAGCAGCTAACTGATCTTTTACAAGTTTATTAAGTTCTCTGTAATGCTTTCTATTAGGACTAGTAGGGTATTGATTAAGGACATTCCTGCAGTTCTTTCTTTCCAAAATAAGCTCAAGTGCCTTATCACTCAGATAATTCTGTCTCTTCTGCTCCTTTTTTCCTAAAAGAGTACTGTTAGTGTCCAAAAAAGCCTGTTTAAAATGATCCCATTCTTCCTCAACTTCAGTAGTAAGCATACCATGACTGTCATAATGACTAAGTAACCTATCATGGTAAGCTTTGGCTATAACTGGGTCTTTCAGAGCTTCAGTATTAAAATTAAATTTTCTAACCCTAGCACAACACTTTTTAAGTTTAAGTTGCAAGACACTTTTAACAAGATAATGGTCAGATCCAATTTCAGCTCCCCTTATATGACCTGGTATTCCCAACAGAACTAGCCCATTTGCTGTTAATTAATATATAATCAATCATTCTTATGCAGCCCATCGGGTGAAACCCATGTGTACTTATGTATGTCGCGGTGTTTGTAATAAGTGTTAGTTATTCTGAATCCATTGAGTTTACTTACCTGCAGGAGACGCTGCCCATTGCCATTGCAGCTACCAATACCAAAATTGCCTATTACTCCTCCCCAAAGGTCAGAGTCAGTACCAACTTTGGCATTGAAGTCACCAAGAACAAGGGTAATATCTCCTTTCTTGACAGAATTCAAAATATCCTGAAGTTGTTCATAAAACCTATCCTTCTCATCCTCATCGGCATCCTCAGTGGGGGCATAACAGCAGATAACATTCAGGTCTTTAACGCTTGTCTGAAATTTTGCTGTAAGAAACCTTTTCTTTAATGCACTCATATCCTAGAAGAGCATCACTAGTGTCTGCTGAGAAGCAGACCCACGCCTTGGTGATGCTTATTGTCGTCCCTCAATGAAAAGAGAAATTTAAGATTATTTTTAAGAATCTGACCTTTATCTGTCCATCTGGTCTCTTGCAAGCTGAGAACATATAAATTATAATGGTGGAATTCTTGTGTGAGGACATCAAGAGAAAAAGCTCTGTGCAGAGTCTCACATTCCAACTAACTATGGAGAGAAAATGGTTAGTGGGACGTTTAAAGAAACTATGTTTATTGAGAGAGGGAATGCCGACAATATCAAAAAGCCCCCTAATCGCAGACATGGGGCAAAGACCCGTTCCCCCACCACTAAAGGCTGAAGCCATCTACACTGGAAGACTTCCTCCAATGTAGAATTTGACGATGCCAATAGAAGCAAAGAGTTCAGGTGCCTGCGATGACCTCTGCTCAGGATTATCCACCAGCTGATAAACATACCCTGTGAATCTATTCACTTAGGGCTGTCAACCCACAAACAAACAGAAACACAGCACAATTCAAATGGTCCCAAAGGAAGAAACTGAAAGTGTGAAGTCTGGTGACCTCTGTGGCCATACAACAGGACCTCATCATCCATCTTTTGTGAATCACAATATTATGAAATTGATATAAAATATAATTCATTCATCCCTATGGTCTGCAAATTATGGACAACCTTTACCACACTTCCAACATCAATATTCTATATACCTGAAACTTGAGTGGTGCACAACTCCAAACATCTGAGGAAACCATTACTGTAGGAAAACTGGGAGAAGACCCATAGCAGACTTCACATAGTTACAATTTTCCATCATGGATGCATTTTATAGTAAAAGATTTTATATACATATGTATACAATACACATATTAAAACCACATTAAAATATTTAATGATAAAAGTTTTTTTTTTTAAATGAAACATTTGCCATCTGTTCTGAACCAAAAAATGTATGTGAACACATTCTTGTTAAAGGAATCAGTCATTAATGAGAAATGAAGATCACTATTACCACTTTTCATGAAAATGCACAGAGCCTCTTGCTTTTCATGCAAGAGGAAAAGCAAGAATGAAAGCAAGAGGGAGCAAGTATGGAAAACACTCAGGAGGTAGAATTCTACAGAATTATTATTCTAAAACTAAACTACCTAACTTTCAGGAATTAGATTAGAAAATAGAGTTATTACTCTCTACCTCCTGATCTACAGCACTCCCAAAGTTTTACATAGTTTACAGAATATTAATGTTGGAAGTATGATAAACGTATGATGATTTACTTTGGACAAGTTTTTAAAATAGTGAAAAGTTTTTTTAATTAAAAAGAACAGTAAAAAAAAGCACTGACACATCAGAGGGTGTACTCACTGAGACAAAATTCATTACATTTTCATGATATTCAATAACAGTTCAGGTTTACCCTAAATGAAAGAAAACAGACAGGGAAAAAGAAAAAAGGAATTTCCTCTTAAACACCTTCTACACTCTTAAAAAAAAGTGCAGCAGGGTGTAGATTCAATTCAGACTTCTAACACAGAATGTAATAATTACAAATGTTCTATGGATTCTTAACAATGAAGTTTCAATAATTGCTGAACCCACACCAATACAGGGTGTTTCAAAAAGGATGCAACCCTCTATTGTATTTTTCTATTTAAACTTGACAAAAGACACAAATTTCAAAAGATGCAAATTAGACATATATCTACCTTTACAACAGCTGTTGAAAGCAACCTGGATGCAACCTTGATTTCCTGAAACCTGGATGCAGGTTTGTACCCATTTCATGACATTTGCAGCCACCTTTCGTAATGTTTGTTTCTTATGTTTAAAATCTCTTTTAATGATAGCCTTCAAAGTGTATGAGGATTGTTTTGAAACACTACACATTTGAGATATCACCAAAGGAAAAAATCTGGAGGAGTAAGATCTGGGGATCTTGGGGGCCACAAATTTTTAAAAATCAAATTATCATCAAAAAATTCCTGTACCATTGTGTCATTTGCAGTATGGGCGGTTGCACCATCTTGTTGAAACTAACACTCTGTTCATTCACATCCTATAGTGCAATAAACTGTTGGATGAGGTCACGATAAACTTCACCAGTTACAGCCGAGTCAAAAAATAAAGACCCTATCACATGACGATGGGAAATTGCACACCAAACACCAATTTCCCTTGCATGCAATGGTCGTTTGTGAAAAGTGAGGATTTTCACTGCTCCATATTAGACTGTTTTGACTGTTCACATACCCATCCAAGTGAAATCAAGCCTCAACACCGAAATAAACACGATCCAACACCTCAATTCCATTTTCATCAACAAAAGAATAATACCAATGACAGTACAGTAAATATTTTTCATGGTCTGGTTCTTTCAGTTCATGAATGACACCAATGCGATAGTCATGAAATTTTAACTTCTTTGTAGCGCTGAAAACAGTAGCTGGTGACAGTCCAACCTGTGAAGATAATTTTCTACAAGATTTTCTGGGTGAGCAAGTTAAATGCTGAGACACGTCATCAAGAACTTCAGCAATTAACAGAGATGGCGAGCCTGGGATCTTTCAATCCTATACAGACCCAGTGTCATGAAATTTATCAATCAAACGAGATATTGTCGACTTGCTGGGAACTACAGACTGAGGAAACAAACTCAAACTCCTCTGTCACACGTTTGTAAGATTTGTACGCATGATAAGTCTCAACAATAAATACACATTTGTTTTTGGGAAACAACATAGCTGTCACAAAACAAAGGAATGAATGCTTGAGTAAGACTAGCATGTGACGTCATTTCAACTGTTAAAGGCTGTTAACCTTGAGTACAGTAATGCCAATTGACTAATATCATGGCATAAAATGTACATGCAAGTAAAGTTCTAGTCTTATATTTAAGGTTGCATCCTTTTTGAAACACCCTATATATTACTAAAATTTCGGATATAAGAAGGCCCATGATCTTATTTCAGACAAAAATTTGGAAACCTACTAGTCTTTTAGCAACACCTACTACTGTTGTTAAAATAATGAAATTACACATTAGAGTTCTAAAATGGGATTGAAGATTGAATTGCTTTACCTCTGAGTGGAGATGTTTTAATTACAGAATTGCAAAATAAATAACGAAATGCTTAAGCACTTTCGGTTTTTTAGGGCAAGATTAATATTTTATAAGGTGCAAATCCCATTTAGGCCTAAGCCTTTTGCATCATTGTAATGATGTATTTTAAATAATTAAGTACAACTTAAATACAGATAGATGGCTAATTTACATTTGTAATTCTGAGGAATTTTACATTGTAAACTAAACACTTTCTTGGACCTAGGCCCTGGAATTATGCATTAATCCAGCTTCTTTTATACCTTTTAAATGCTGAATGTGAATAATCACAAACAAACCAATTTCTAACAGAAGAGAAAATAATTCATACCCTTATTTCTAAATGAAATATTTGATAAATATTTTCGAGATGTTTTCATTGTGGAACTCGCACCTTGAGTTTGATTCTTAGAAAGCTGAAAAAATAAAAAATAAAAACTCGAATGAAAAAAATATGATTAGGATATCAATGAATAAAAGTAATTTTAATGTTAGAGAAAATTTAAAAATTACAGAAAATAAAATTTTCACACTGAAATAAAGTGGCATACATTCTTCTTAGAATTTATAACCCAGAATACATTAAACGTAAAAACCTGTAAATGTTTCCTTTTCTTCACCTGTTGTCAACAGTTATAAAGAAGTTATAATTTATCTATTAAATGAGCATTCTGAGGGAAGGGTTGAGTTGTTTTCCGTCTGAACAACCACCCAACCCTCCCCTCAGAACCCTGCACATCATGGGCTAAATGGCCAGGTCACAAGGACCCCCAAGGCTCAGAGAAGGTTGGGGGAGGGGATCCACTGGAAAAGCTGTTGGGAGCAGATGGTAGCCTCTCATCAAGGCCATCCAGCTTTAATGTGCATATGGTATGGTTCTCCTGCACATGGGGCCATGGCTTAACATCCCATCCAATGGACAGTGGCCTTTCCAAGCTCATCAGTGTCCCCCTACTGGCTGTGGACAGGGAGTTTTGTGGAGACAATCTCAATGCTGACCCAGCTGGGACTCGAACCTGGGAACTACAGATTACAAGCCTGGTACGTAGTGGATGAGCCACCACTGCCCCTCTGAGGGGAGGGGGAAAAATTTGTTAAAATTATGAAAGTGAAGATATTCATAATTTTAAACAATAAATGACAATCACAGAGTTACTTGTTAATTTTTTAATGCCTTTAAATCAATATTTTGTGGAAAAAATTTTGCTGACATACAGGACTCAAACCTGTCTCTCCAGAAACACCCAGGGGCGGGGGTGGCTCAGTCGGTAGCACGCCAGGCTCGTAATCTGTAGTTCCCAGATTAGAGTCCCAGCTGGGTCAGCGTTGAGATTTATCTCTGCAAAATTCCCTGCCCTGCCCACAGTCAGTAGGGGACACCGATGGGCTTAGAAAGGCCGCCATCCGTTGGATGGGACGTTAAGCCGTGACCCCGTGTGCGGGAGAGCCATACCCTGTGCACGTTAAAGAACACGCTGGATGGCCTTGATGGGAGGCTACCATCTGTCTCCCAACAGCTGTTCCAGTGGGTCCCCTCCCCCAACCTTCTCCGAGCCTTCGGGGTCCATGTGACCTGGCCATTTAGCCCATGGTGTGCAAAAAAGTGCCGTTCAGAGGTAAAACAACCCAACCCAGAAACACCCATAGAGATGTGGGTCAAAGTCCCAGATGTTGGCAAAATTTTTTCCACAACACATTTATTGTTCATAATTTTTTTTGTCTAAACAGAAATGCTCATTTTAAATGTTAATAAGTAGGACACAAACATATGAATTAAAATACAAAGATAGAGATGTCAAAATTAGTAACCAACAGGTTAAATCAGCAGCACAAAATTTAATCAAAATGCTATAATTTAGTGCAGTGCTTCTCAACCAGATTGATACATCAATAGAGCAAGGTTAATGTGAAACTTAATAAAATAAAAAGCCAAAATTTGGCATTGATATTTATGTTTACCTTCAGTATTGTTATTCAAGTTATACTTATGCATATAAGCCATTTATAACTTAAATCAATTATAATAAAATTACAGTTCTAATTTTGTACCTTGTCTTCAAGCTTAGTTACAAAACTATGTTACACACACTTTTTATTACAGTACTTTTTCCATTCATTATTGATATAATGAACATTTTCCATTTTTAAGGGTGCAGAGCATACAGAATTGTCAAAACTTACTGATTTTCCTGCTTTTCCCCACTAAAAGTTAATTTTTTTGCAGTAATGCAGTTTTTCCAAGACTGTCTTTATGTCTGTGGGCTGTGATTTGTCCATAAAACAGAATGTTCCATCCCCTTTCCTAGGTAGAAAAACATGTTTACCAACCTAGGAGATCATTAAGATTTTAAACTGAGTCAGTGAAGCTCTATATAACACCCCAGCCACTGGATTAACATAAAAATTGTAACATAAGGAATAAACAGGTCAATCAAAGTCACTCGATGAAATATGTCAGTCTTCCGAATGTCACACAGCTAAGGTACATTGCAGGAGGATTGGTGAATAGCTTAAAGGTAAGGGAACAAACTCACCTAGGATTTTCATTGTGGAGGTGACAGGGTAAGAAAGCAATGAATCCATAAGACATTTCTTTCATTTTGTCTTTTGTGAATTGTGAACTCATCTTAAGCAAAGCATTCTGCTTTTGGTTCTTCACAAAGTGAATGGTCTGATAGTGAGCTGCTACATAGTTTTGCATTTCGATGCCCCAAAAATGAAAAATTTTTTAATTTACCACAGAAAGGTGAAATCATAAAAATTGTGAGGATGGCTAAAAAAAAAAGCTAATGTTGCCAAGGAGTATGGAATTTTATTTAGTTATTCATTTATGATTTTAACAAAGAATTTTGGCAGAGAACTTGCAAAATTTAAAGGTTTTGCTCAAGAAAATTATATAGATCTTTTTACCTGACATTGAAGCTGTTTTCTAATGGTATCTGTGGGAGCCAAAATTTATCACTAAGCTGTCCATTGCTCCAAGCAAAAAAAAAAAGTGTACATTAGATGCATAGCATGTTAAAAAAGAAAGAATTTATTATCTGTATTTAAAGAGTTTTGTTTAAAAAGAACTCAAACTGGTTTAGAAAATTGTTGGTGGTCAGTGTCTATGTCCTCAGATACACCTGAGAGACAGATCCAAGACAACCATTCAAAGAAGAGTAGCAGTCTTTTTCTTCTCTCCTGGAAGGAGAGAAGAAAAAGACTGCTACTCTTCTTTGAATCTTCTGGTTTGGAAGGTATGGCTAAATTAGTAAGAATGCCTTCCAGAAGTTGGGTTGTTTCACCTCCGAGCAGCACTTTTTTGCACACCGTGGGCTAAATGGCCAAGTCACATGGGCCCCGAAGGCTCAGAAGATTGGGGAGAGGACCCACTGAAACAGCTGTTGGGAGACAGATGGTAGCCTCCTGTCAAGGCCATCCAGAGTGTTCTTTAACGTGCACAGGGTATGGCTCTCCCCCACACAGGGCCATGGCTTAATGTCCCATCTGACAGACAGCAGCCTTTTCAAGCCCGTTGGTGTCCCCTATTGACCGTGGGCAGGACAGGGAATTTTACAGAGATAAATCTTAACGCTGACCCAGCTGGGACTTGAACTTGGGAACTACAGATTACGAGCCTGGTGCGCTACCAATTGAGCCACTCCCACCTCATCACAAGGACCCCAAAGGCTCAGAGAACCACTGGGGGAGCTGTTGGGAGACAAATGGCAGACTCCTATCAAGGTGATCCAGTGTGTTCTTTAATGAGCACAGGGTATGGCTCTCCCACACATGGGGCCACAGCTTAACATCCCATCCAACGGAGGATGGCCTTTGCAAGAACCTTACAGAAGTGTATGGCTCTGAAGCAAGAATCAAAATTGATGTCAAGACAGACAAAGACTGCAATTTTTCCTGCTCCAAGAAGTACTGAGAAGTTTGTGAGAAAAACAGTAAGCAAATCACTGGTGGCAATCTGTACTACTATTGATGTCAGAAAAATGAGTTTTCCACAACTACACTAGCATAAGAGACTTTTCTGGTGTGGTGGGAGGTGCAGCAATTTTTCTTTATTCCAGATATGTTTTGTACCATTTTAATGCACTGAATATTTTTCTTGTCTTTTTACTTTGGACAGTTATGGAAGGATGTCACATGGTCACCACTATATTCACGAAGTTTGCCTTCTCAGCCAGGCAGTCAGTCAAAATTAGAGTGGGAGGAAATACCATGACCCCCATTTCCCTGATACAAAGCCAAAGTCATATTTTTCAGGCAACATTCCTGAGCACTGCAACCATAAACTTCACAACTGCAGAAGAGATAGATGGGGGGGGGGGGGGGAACAACACAGTTTACTTTTTTTAACAGTCCTCTCTTTGTGTAGACTCCCACCAGAGGGGTATCATGTTTCCTGTTACTTTGCTTACACAATATCCAAGTTTTGCTACTATAGAATATTTTAAGAGAGGCCTCAATTATTGCATAGCCTAATTTAATTTCCAAATGTATATTTTTCACTTTCTAGAGCATTTTTTTATCTTTCTTTTCCAGCAGAATGTGTATTCTACTGTTCACCCACCTCATGTCACAATCTCCCACAGTATTTTTACACAACCTCTGAATTAAGAAACTTGTTCAAGAGCAAAACCATTCAAAAGAACTGAAGCATCACCAACCTGACTTATTTTCCTCACTTTTGTTTGATTTTTTGCCAAACCTACCTTATTACTAGTCTCATCAATAACTCTAATAAAAGACTTCATCACTTGCTAAAGAGGCCAAATCATCAGTATATCTAAGTCATATACACCAAGATGCCAGTTTATTAGGCAAACCTACCTAGTAGCATGTTGCACCTCCTATGGCCTTCAGAACAGCCCAAATTTTTCAGAGCATGGAACTTTCAAGATGCTGGATGAGTTGTGCAAGAATGTTGTACTATGCAGAACTGACTGTTTCACACAGTTGTTGCAAATTGGATGCAGCACAGTCTCTCTCTGAACAGCCCTTACCACCCCATCCCAAAAATTCTCAATAGGGTTTAGATCTGGGGAATGTGCAGGTCAATGAAGCAAGGACAGCTTATTGATAAGTTCCTGAAACCACTCAGTGACAATATGTGCCTTGTGAGCAGGTGCATTATCATGCTGAGCTTGTCCAAGTGAGGATAGACTATAGCCATGAAGGGATGAACTTAGTCAGCAACATTGTTCAAATAAACCACGGTGTTCAGATGTCCTTCAATGGGTATCAGGGACCTAATGTGTGCCAGGAAAACATTCCCCACACCATCATACCACCAGCCTGTATTGTTGACACCAGAGAAGATGGCTATATGGCCTCATGTTGCTTGTGCCAAATTCTAATCCTCCCATAGCATGATGCAAAAGGAACCTTGATTCATCTGACCAGGTTACCTTTTTCCATCCTGAATGGTCCAGTGTCGATGCTCCTGCAACCACTGGTGACAAACTTTCGTGTTCTTCACTGACAACATCAGCATTCAATGTGTTGGCAGCTGTTGTAACCCAATTGTGACAAGGTCCAATATGTGAAGTGTTTGGAGATTATCTTCTGCACACCAATATTTAATTCTGCTATGATTTGCCAGGTTGTGGCTGTCTGCTTGCACGATTCCTGTAAATCTCCTTTGACCCCCTCTGATTCACATGCTGTTTTTGTCCACAGGATTGCTAATCACTGGTAGTATTTTGCTTTTCAAGCTAAACTCTTGAAAGGTTGTGCATGAAAAGCCCAGGAGAAAGGCATTTGGGAGAAGCTAGAACCGGCATGCCTAGCACCAACTATCATGCCATGTTCATTGTCCCTCAGGTCACTCGTTTTGTCCATTCTGATGCTCAATTCAACTCAGATTGATGCTTGAAAAGCTGGTCTGCCTGATTTATACTGCACACTACAGCCATGTGATGCATTACATGCTGGAATGAACCATTTATGGGATGAGAGGTGGTGTACCTAATAAACTGGCATTTGCATATTTTCCAATCTCTAGACCAGGGGTTTCAAACTCAAATTATATTAGGGGCCAAATCAGTTACTTCTCATCATATGGACCAAGTCACATTTTATATTATCATATATATATATATCAATTAGTTACCAATCAATAGTAAAATACAGGATTGCCTGTTGACATAGAATTCAAAAAATAATTTCGCTGAAAAACGAGTTTTGCTGTGAGTGGGATTTGAATCTCCCAGATACATGTCATGTATTCCCACAACTAAACTATCAAAGGCTAGTTCATTTCATTCTTCAGCTAACTGTGACTTTAAAATATTTCCATCTCATCACTTGTAGTGCCATCTATGATCAGAAACAGCAAACTGTTTAAACTTTCACTGCGAGTTTAGCAGAGGTGACACCTTCCCAAAATTGCCCTCCCATGACCGATTTTCGTAGCAAGGAAGTCTATTTTGCTTCCGTGTCCAAGACATTCATTTTCAGAAAACAGTAAAAGCTCAAAGTTTTTTTTTACAAAAAATAAGAAATAATAAAGAAAAATTACATATAACCTAATAGGATGTTAAAGAAAATATCTGCAACAGCTTTTAACTGACCTCCAATCTAGCATAACTTGGAAAGATCGATAAATCAGCCAATCAAAAGATCGCTAATGGAAATAAATATACAGAAATGAATTTGCTTCCATGTCCAAGACCTCGTTTATTTTTAGAAAATGATACCAGATCAAAGTTTTACTGGAAAAGTAATAAATAAAATAAAAATTAACATATAGCCTAATGCAATGTTAAAATATCCACAGCAAAAAGTATTATTTTGTAATTACTTCCAAAATCTATCGTTTTTAAAAATAGCAATTTTTTTGTTAATTTTTTAGATTTTTGAAAATTTAAAGAAAAATTTGTTGATAATAGTTCAAATCAAACTTGTGAGCTTAAATCAGGTTGCTTCAGCAAATAGGAATGTTGACAAGCAAATCGGCAATACCATTTAGTACTTCTAAGAAATGGCAATCAGATGGCTTTATAAAATTATACTGTAGTTTAATAAAATATGCATCAAATTAAAAAACAAAATATTATTTTTGAAGCCTGAATTATATATTTTTTATGATATATATATATAAATATTACAACAGCAATTTTTATTTTTTTAAAAATCTATTTTTTTGTTGTTGTACTAAAAACAGATACATATGTCCTCGGCCTCTCAATTCAGATTCTCCGAACATATACAGACAACTTGAACACTGGAAGGGTTAATGAAATAATCAATAGTAAATACACAGAATACCTATTGACACAGAACTCAAGAAATAATTTTGCTGAAAATTGCTGAAAAAAATTAGTTGTACCATGAGTGGGAAAGCTGAGGAATGAACTAGCTGTTGATAATTTAGTGGTGAGAATACCTGACATCTAAATTAGAAGTAGGTTTGAGTCCCACTTGTGGTGCAACTCATGTTTTCAGCAAAATTATTTCTCAAATCAGCTACTTTTGAATACGTGACAGGTTGCATTTTACTTTAAGCAATAATAATTAAAACATATTCAGTCACATTGTAATGTTTAAGTAATAAAGCAACATAGTTTTAATATAAAAAAAAAAGCCTATATTTCACTTTTAGTGGCTTCATCTTTGGCTGAATATGACCATGTTCTCCATACTCGCATCAAGATTATCAGGTTCGGAATAAGTCAGTCTAGTTTGGTCAATCTAGATTGGTCTTTATCAATCTAATAATATAAACTAGATTGAATAAGTCAATCTAGTTTAGTCAAGCCTATCTAGTAAGCCACTATTCACTACCATGATTATGATAGAATGTATTCCTTGTGGACCACATGTGGCCTGCAGGCTGTGTGTTTGAGAACTCTGCTCTAGGCCATCTAACGCCTAGTCTCTCTTACTTACAAATATTTCCTTAAAATATAATCAATCACCAAACTAAAGTGAAAAGCTGACAAAACACAGCCTTGAGTAATCCCAGTTGTAATGCTAAATCAATCACCACAGGTTTTATCTACTACCACATATGCTCAGTGTTGTTATAGACAGCCATCATTATGTTAACTAACTTTTCAGGAAAGACTAAAATTTCATCCAATCAGAAATTATGTTAATCAACAGAGTTAAAAGCCTTCTTGAAATATACAAACCTGGTAATTACAGGATTTGAAAACTTTAAGCATTTCACACGAATCTGCCTTAGTGAAACATTTTGGTCTACACACTTCCTATTATCTCTTCATTTTGAAGCTTAATTGAAATACTAACTCAATTAATTGAAATCATGAAAAGAACTTGTAAGGAACAAAAAGTACACTGATGCCCCTGTAATTATAAAACTGTGATCCCCTTTCTTTTAAATAGAAATATAAATATCTCTAGGAAAATCCTTAAGAATATCACCTTCATTCAGTACTTGTCAGCCATATGACAACAGAATCATATCCAGCTTTCAATATTTCAGAAGTATTTTTATCTTCCCATGTCAGCTTATGTAGCTTAAATAACGAGATTGCTAAAGTAACTTCAGATACTATATATATGATATAGAAAAAATATTAAAGGCAGGAATACATTTCAAAAAATAGGTGCAGAAACACATTATAGCCATCCCTCCTACTCTCTTATCACATAAACACACTTATGCACAATGCAGCCATGCTGGTAGAAATATCCTACACCGTCGACTTTTACAATGGATCTTAGAGACCGACTTTTTCAGAAACTGAAACCGATTGGCATTATTGCAACTTAGAGCTGGTGATGCTCCCTAGTAGATTGGATAAGTATCAGCCACCAACTGATATAAGGTAGCCTGTGTATCTATTCGCTTTGTCTGCCAACCTACAAATAGAAAAAACAGAAGTATATTTTTCTTCAACAGAGGTTCACTAGTACATCAAATCCACAATTCATAAATCAAGTTCAATGCCATGAACCACTCATGGTTAGCCCCAAGATCTGCAAAACTTCTCATTTTCCAGCAGAATAAAAAAGATCACAAGAGATCAAGTCAACAGGCTACACTGATCTGGCAATCGTCCCTTTTGTACTCTTCATATGAGAGAATATCTGTTTTGAAAGTATTAATGGTCTTAATAATAATAAACAGACTGGATTTATGTTGCTGTGCTTGGCTGGCTGAACATGAAATGATGATTTGATTCTCCTAGGGATGCGACTGTCCTAGGGATTAGTACATAGCTATCCTTACAGTATATGCTTTGCTACCATTTACACGAATAACAACATATGTATGAAATACATTAATATGAGTAATTTATGGCTTTCAGTTAACATAGTTTACTAATATACATTAAAACATTAAAATGTTTTTGCTTAAAAAAATATTATTCCAAACCTGAAAATTATATCTATTATACACTGGTTTTCTTTGCCCTTTGTCCTGCATAGAACAAACCTTTGATCTTGTAATTTGAGTTGACTCAGGTAAAGCAACTTTCGATGTCACTGGGCGAGGAATGAAAGAATTAGTTTTTTCCTGTAATAACAATTTTTAAATTAAAAAAAATGCCAACAATTTACTTAAGCTAATGCACAATATATATATATACATATAACAAAGCCTATAAAAAATACCACTGAATAGAATATATCACTTCTGGGTAAAACATGAAAGGTAAGTGCAACTAATGTCGGGGAAGGCTTCATATCAGCAGGCATAAATGATCTTTATTACATCAAATTTTGAGCCTTCAATATTTGTTACCCATCCATTTTAGACCAGGGGTTGAGAACCAGCAATTCTAAGCACTCTAAAACACAGTGCTCAATGCAATCTAGCACTTTTTGGTTCAACATTTAAATGTGAAAAATATATTTTAGTAGTTTTCACTAAAAGGCTGGCAGATATTAATTTGAAAGCACTGATGCAATTTGTGCTAAAAATACACCCCAAATTTATATGTACTATGTACATGCATAGGGTTGTGTTACCTCTGAGCAGGCCTGGATCTAGAAAATGGGAGGAAGGGGCAAGAGAGACAATTGAGCCAGAAGGTTAAAGAGGGGGCCAAGAGACTTTCTGTTGCAGTGTAATTCGAGAATTAAATGCTGATTATAAAAGCATACTATAATTCCTTTCATTAGTTATTTGGCAAAAAAAATTATAAAGTTTTTTTTGACTGAGCACAGTGGGAAAAAAAGCCTGGCCACCTGGTGCAATTCAGTTTTTTAGAACTGGCATTTGTAAGGATTAAACCATCAATGTTTGGTTGAAAACCTAAGCACTGTCAAAAGCATTATATGGAAGAAACATTGTTGGAGGCTCAATTATCTGGATAAAAATAGTTTCTAATATCCCTAGAGTTGAATGCATGAAAATTTTCGAAAACAATGATCTAAGACAGTGGTTTTCAACCTTTTTACACCTGCGGACCGGTGAAAATAGGAGAAAATATTTCATGAACCACTAAGGCAGAAATAAAAACCATTATTTATATAGTATTTTGTGCATTGGTTTTTAAATCTAATATTATAAAATGAAAATTCTATAGTTATTTGAAATAACCAGAAACCGAGCAGTAAACAAAAATGCTATTAATAGAATGTCTTGACTTATGAGAAAGCAATATTTAATTAAAAAAAGTTGGTGCAAAATCTGCTGCTTCTTTGCTAGAATAGTTGAAAACTGTGGCTGCAGTATTGTTTCAGAGAGATGAAGCGCTGCATTGATATCCATTCGGTTTCTCTGTTCGGTTTTTATCACTGACAGAGCCAAAAGTCTTCAGACTAATAGGTAGTCAAAAATATGACCAAAATTGTAATAGCTCTGTAACTGAGAGATGGATATTCTTTTTCCAGTGATATCCAAAACTGAGACAATGATTGCATTTTATGTTTGGACACCAGAGTGACATCAGAAGACAACTTGATCAGGGTTTTTTTTCTCACGAGAATTAAGTGTGCATGAGTTGACATCTTCCAGAAGGGATTATTAACCAAAGATTACCTTTACAAGGATCCTCATTTTCAGGGTAATAGTGATTAAAGTTTTGAGCTAAAGTCCTTAAATGTTGACTTATTATACTGAATACGACTTTCTGGTTGATGTCAGCAACAATAAAAAATTCTTGCAAAAGTGGAAACATTTCTATATCTTCCTCTTGCACATGACTATCCCAAAAAGCAGCTTCTTTTTGAATGCATCCATCTTATTTCTCAGTGTAAAAATATTTGTGCATAATCCCTGAAGAGAAATATTAAGTTCATTAAGAAGACTAAATATGTCCACTATATATGCAAGCTTAGCCATCCAATCCTCATCCAACAAAGGCTCTACTAAAGCAGAGTTTCACTCTCATAAACTGCTTTACTTCTTCCCTCAGTTCGACAAGGCATGAAAGAACCCTTCCTCTCGATAGCCACAATACTTCTGCATGGAGAAGGAGATGTTGGTATTGCGAGTATGTACTCTCATACAGTGTCATGAACAGCCTGGAGTTCATGGCTCCAGGCTGTTCACAACTATGAATTTCATTTATGATCTTCACTGCATGATTTATCAGTGTTTAGTTCAGTAGAAAGCTTCTTTGAAGCTAATGCTCCCGGTGGATCATACGAGTGGACAAAATTTCTGGATGAGCAACATCCTTTATTTTTGCAATTACACCTGAGCAATGTCCAGTCATGCTCGCAGCACCGTCTGTACACAGTCTGAGCCCTGTGCTTGGAAATACTCAACAAGAGCACTAAATATCTCTGAAGTGGTCCGTCCAGGTAAGTCAAGGCAAAAAAGAGGTTTCTAAAGTCTTCATCTTCACTATACCTCACAAAGTAGAATAGCATGGTTACTCACATCAGTTGATTCATCAAATTGAATCACAAAACATCCCGATTTCTTTATCCCCTCTTCACCAATAATGAATGGTTTTTTCATTTTAGATATTCGAAGAGCAACTAAATAAGATGCTTGAAGCAGTGACGTGTCACTAGTTGTCATCTTCTAAGACTTTTCTGGCTTTTCATTTGGTTGTGTAACCTTAAAAAAAAAGTGGCTTATCTGTAAGATTGCTAAGCTTTGAATGCAAATGATAAGCAAGTTTGGAAGGTTTCATAGCATCATTTGATAGAATTTCTGAACATACTATACACAAGGGCCATGGAGATAGTCCACTGCCACGGGCTACAGTGAAACAAGCTTTAAGTACTCTTTATCATAACGCCTAACAAAGCTTCCTTTTTTTCGGTTTCTGTCGCACATTCCAAAGTATCAACACATTTCCCTTGTTTCTTCTAAACTTGAAGCACTCGTACTTCACTTACTTTCAGTGTGTTCACTACTCTTCTCCTGACTATTGTTCTTGTTTTTAAAGAAAGTTAAAAGGTTTCGTTGTTTGTCTTTTTTTCCCATTTTGTAGGGTTAAAATTTAGCAACACAATAATACAAGAAATAGCTTGCTTTCTGAAATACCACAAGACAGTATTAACAAACAATACACACAGGAGTAGTGAATTTAAGAATGTTTGGGGATGGCAAGCTGCACAGGATGTGATTAAGACATGTCAACAGATGAGCTGATGCAACACTGGCGAAACGATGTATGCATACACAATGTCACTTATACTCGTCATCGCGGACAGTGCTGTCCTGCTACAGATTACGTGTTAAGAAGTAATAACTTTTTCGCAGACTGGCAGGAAATTTCTGTGGTATCGTATCACTTGACAGCTTACTGAGAGGCGCGTTTCTGGCTTTCTCATCTCTCCAATAGAAATTCAGGAATTTTTTTTTACAAGGTGGAAAAGGTGATGTTGAATCTTTAATACAATTTTAAGTTGGTATACATTGAAATATGTTGAATTAAGTTAAAATATTGAGAAAAAATTCAATTAATTTATATTTTTTTCCATAAATCTGCATCAAGAAGAAATCACCCTACAAGTTTAAAAACATTTTTCTTAATTTCTGAGTTTGGATGATCTAACATATTAAATATTGTAAATTCATTAATGCCAATTAAATTTAGTTCCTTAAAGAGATTATTTCGAGCGATAATATATTTTGGACAATTTAGTAAAACATGATTGATAGATTCTAAAGTGTGACAAAATGTGCAATTTGGAGTATTTATTTTTTTAATTGTATATAAGTATGGATTAAGTGTGGTAGCTCCAGTTCTGAGTTTAAATATTTTTACCAATAATGATCTAGGAAGATTATAGTTATAAATATATTGAATATTAGGAGAAATGTTAAATCTAAAATTATTTTGCAGACAACCATTAGGAAATTTCTGCAGACCAATGGTTGAAAACCACTGGTCTAAGCTATGCAATATTCTACAATGATTGGTCCAAAAGTCATCATCCTAGCAAAATGTTTCCAAGATCTAAAAAGATCAGCACATATACTTACAATATAAAACAAATATTAAGTCAAGATTTTCATAATATACCTTAATTAATGAAAATGAGACCATGAATTTAAAATTATATTTTTGGTTCCTCCAGACAAAACTATTTTGCTTTACCCCTTCCCCTAATCTTCTCTGAATTCTTGGAATCCATGTGATCTGGCCATTTTAGCTTATAAAAATAAATACCCCCTCAAGCAGCTGTTTGATGAAAAGCTGGAAATTATTATTCAGAAATAAATAGCCCTTCTATTCATGCACATTATAATAATCTCTATTAGTGCTTTTTAAATAAATTTTTGTGTTGCCAGATGCATTTTTTACTACGACTCTAAAAAAGTCCTATTAAAATAAAACTTGTCTTTTTGTCAAATATTTTATTTTCAGAAAATCCAGAATTAAATGATGATTAATTTGGTATAAATATGCCATAATTCCCTTCATTAGTTATTTGGCAAATTTTTTTAAAATTTTTCTAAAATTTTCTAAATCGAAATTTTTTTGGCTGAGCATAGGAGGAAAATAGCTTAGCCTCTGATGGAAACCAGTTTTTCAGGCTGATCACTGGAAGAGTTAATAACAGCAGATTTATATATTCTACAAATTTAATGTCAGGAAAAAAAAAATAATTACCTTACTGTTGCTTGACACAGGCCGAGGAAGACTGCGTAAAACTGGAGGTGGGCTATATTTTACATGAGATACTTTAAAGACAGGCTTCTGCTTTTTTGCCTCCAATTTTTTCTTTAAATCCTTTTCAGCTTTCCACTTATGAAGCATTTCTATACGAGATGGTTTCTTCTGTTTTTCTGAAATAACATACCTATATATAACATGCCTATATATATATATTAAAAGAAGTCTGTAATACAGGAACAGCAGCAAATGCAAATATTAATTCTGCACCAATATGCATATAGTTTTGGTTTAATTATAGTTAGGTGAAGTTTTACTAGGATTACCATCTATCCTTTATTTGAAAGGGACTCTTCTATCTGAGTAAGGAAATTTTCCTGTCCTCCCATGTACTGACGCATTTTTTTTTTACTTATCCTTCAATTGATATTCATGACATTTGTGATTCCACCTGTTTGCTCAGTATTTGTGTATTTTCAAAACAGTTGTCCCACCATATCTTCCTTAGTGGCTGATCATAACAAGTTATGTACCAAATAGAAAATTGCAACATAGGGTGAGTCAGAGGCTACCTAAAAAAATTATATATTCATTATCAATTTCTCTCCCTCCCCCCAAAAAATGGGAGGGGAATTTTAAGGACAATAAATCTTAAATGCATTATGCATCAAATGAAAGCTTGTGACCTGGGGAATCTCATATGCTCTCTTTGAAAGAGAAAAAAATTTAATGGGTAGTCTATCTTGAAGTGTTATGTCAAATGAAAATCCTTATGTTAATGTGCACAAGTTATGATTATCTCTACAAAACAGGGAAAAGATATATATTTTTAGAGTTAGAGGCAATGCCTTAAACTGCTCACTTGTCAGCTGATGATGCCCCCAAAGGGTGCAAAATGCACATCATGGATCTCAAATTTTTATGCACTCTATGTTGCCATAAATATCATTAGCTATTATTCACACCTACTGCAAGCACGAAACTTTGATCAAAAGAAGAATCAATCAGCATACCACATCACCTTCTGCACTCCTACTGTACCTCATCACTTGCTGGCAAGAACTTTGAAAAATGAACCTGTCACTCACTATCAACTTTCATCTCTGAAGTTCCTCTCACTACCCATCTTCTATGGTACATAAATCTCATTCATTACTTTTGATATTAGGTAGAATAGAACTCTTGATGAAGTACTTTAAAACATTTAACAGTATCAGAGTATTAAAGATAGATTTAATTTTAATTACTGCACTGTGAAGCTCTACAGTATTTTTTGTTAGTTATTACATTGTTACATTGAGAAATACTATTTATTTCTAGCTTTCGCTTAATATTCAAGAATAACTCCTTATGCTATACTTGGGAATTGGTGTTATTTGCTGATTTCCAAAGTGCTCAAGACTTACTTTAATGCATTGTAAATCCATGCTAAAACATTTCCCAGATTGTTTTCATTGAAAACTTTGCATATGTGCAGTTAACACTTTGAGCAGTGGTTGTACCGATATTGTCTAACTTTTGCCATAACAGAGATTGTACAGATCATAAGGGAACTTCGGAGCTGTTGAACAGTTCATGTCAAGGTGTTTGCTTACAATCAAGATAATATTTGTACAATCGCTGAAATCTTAGCAAAATCAGATATACAGGTAACAGCAAAATTCGAAGTTTTTAATGGTATACTTCCAGAGGTTCCATTATCATTATGGTTTGGTGAAAAAAATTAGCAAGAACTAATTGCTATTTTGAAATCCTATAATGTTAAAATTCTGTCATTGAGCGATAAAATTTTAAAGTTATTTTAAGTTTATCCTTCAAACTATTTGCACTTTTAACATGCAAATACAGTTTGAAGGATAAACTTAAAATTTTATTGCTCAACAACAGAGGATTTCAAGTTATTTTTAATTAATTTCTGAGCAAGAAGATCCTTTTAATTTTATCCTTAAAATGATTTATATCCTTTATGAGTTTTAGTTTTTCAGAGTTTTTAATGTGGAATTAAGATTCCATGTTTAGACTTAATTACATATTTATTTCATTATGTTAGGAACTGAAGGAAATTACTTTGAGTGTTAATAATAGAAGATTAATTAATAATAGATATTTCATCATTTTGAAATTTCATCTTGACAAATAAAACTTCAATATTGAAGAATTACACTTCTTTTTTTAAACAGATGTCCTAAAATTGATCAAAGGTGATTAAATTCTTATCTGAGCATCATAAATTTATCTATTAAGAAAAACTTCAATAGTCAGTACTTGCCATTACCATTAGAATTACACTCAATTTCTTTCAGCTCAAAACAGTGAAATAAACAATTAAATCTGTTTGAAGGAATTGAGAATTTAAGACAAAGTTTCATATTTAGAATTGTGTGTTTAAAAATATCATCATTTATGAATCTACTTAAGTTCAAGTCTCAGAGACATAACTTTGGTTTTAGAACCCTGAGGCCCCATAAAATGTTAAAAATATACAGGTAATGGACAGACCTACTGTGGCATATAAACTGACAGGCTCTTGTCAGACCTCTGTGGCAAGCAGCTGCTTGAGGGGGTATTTATTTATTTCTATTTATTCATAATGGAAAAAAATGGAAACGGCAAAGTAAAATCACTAATAGTGTTTGATTGCCACATGAGTCTAGTACAGACTGGATATATCAGTGTCTGAATGTCAGCAGGGTCAGTTGTAGCTCACCAGTTGGCTTTGAACATCACACTAACGCTTGAACATTCTGATTCTGGAGTATGTGCTTTCACCCACCATTGCCTTTTACAGATGATGTCTTCCTTTTAGATTCCCATGCAGACATGACCTTGGAAACTGTTCCTCATGAAACAGAGTTCAACTGTCTTAGTGACCAATACATACATACAAAATCTTCATGCAGCTACAGGCTATGGAGGTCCAACCAGACTAATTTTCCTCTCCAGACATGTCTGTTCTGAGTTAGTGATCAAAGCTCTGCTAAATGTGCTGCAATAATCACGTCCCTTTTGAAATTGCTAGTCTTTTCTCGACATGGTAGTACATGCTAACTAATAATAAATAATAATAAATAATTTGTCTTTATCCTTTCTCTAAATACAAATGTTTCCAAATTAATTCTCCTGCTAAAGATTTACTAATATCATAACACTTTATATTTTATTCAAATATCACTAATTACTGCAATGATCTATTTAGTTTTGGTGTATTTTTTCGTAATGTGGATGGTAAATTCAGAGTAACTATTGATTTTATTATTTCATTGACAAAAGCAATCCATTACTGTTGAATGTGTTATGTAAAATGCCATAATTCCTAGTGCCATGTTATAACCCATATTTGTCGGGGAACGGGTCTTTGCCCCTTGTCTGCGATTAGGGGGCTGTTTGATATTGTCGGCATTCCCTCTCAATAAACGTAGTTTCTTTAAACATCCCACTAACCATTTTCTCTCCATAGGTAGTTGGAATGCGAGGACCTTGCACAGAGCTTTTTCTCTTGATGTCCTCACACAAGAATTCTACCATTATAATTTAGATATTCTCGGCTTGCAAGAGACCAGATGGGCAGATAAAGGTCAGATTCTTAAAAATAATCTTAAATTTCTCTTTTCAGGGAGGGACGACAATAAGCATCACCAAGGCATGGGTCTGCTTCTCAGCAGACACGCTAGTGATGCTCTTCTAGGATATGAGTGCATTAATGAAAGGTTTCTTACAGCAAAATTTCAGACAAGCGTTAAAGACCTGAATGTTATCTGCTGTTATGCCCCCATTGAGGATGCCGATGAGGATGAGAAGGATAGGTTTTATGAACTTCAGGATATTTTGAATTCTGTCAAGAAAGGAGATATTACCCTTGTTCTTGGTGACTTCAATGCCAAAGTTGGTACTGACTCTGACCTTTGGGGAGGAGTAATAGGCCCTTTTGGTATTGGTAGCTGCAATGGCAATGGGCAACGTCTCCTACAGGTAAGTAAACTCAATGGATTCAGAATAACTAACACTTATTACAAACACCGTGACATACATAAGTACACATGGGTTTCACCTGATGGGCTGCATAGGAATATGATTGATTATATATTAATTAACAGCAAATGGGCTAGTTCTGTTAGAAATACCAGGGCATATAGGGGTGCTGAAATTGGATCTGACCATTACCTTGTTAAAAGTGTCTTGCAACTTAAACTTAAAAAGTGTTGTGCTAGGGTTAAAAAATTTGCTTTTAATACTGAAGCTCTGAAAGACCCAGTTATAGCCAAAGCTTACCATGATAGGTTACTTAGTCATTATGACAGTCATGGTACGCTTACTACTGAAGTTGAGGAAGAATGGGATCATTTTAAACAGGCTTTTTTGGACACTAACAGTACTCTTTTAGGAAAAAAGGAGCAGAAGAGACAGAACTATCTGAGTGATAAGGCACTTGAGCTTATTTTGGAAAGAAAGAACTGCAGGAATGTCCTTAATCAATACCCTACTAGTCCTAATAGAAAGCATTACAGAGAACTTAATAAACGTGTAAAAGATCAGTTAGCTGCTGATAAGAATATTTGGCTTGATGGTTTGGCTGACAAAGCCGAGGAAGCAGTTAGACAGCACAACAGCAGAGAGCTGTATCAGACAGTTAATGTTTTATGTGGTAGAAAACGGACAGGTATACAGGGATTGAAAGATAAACAAGGTAAGGTTATAGAAGGTGAGGATTCTGTCACGGCTAGGTGGGCTGAGAATTTCAGTGATATTCTAAACAATGCGGTTAGTTCTATTCCCATTGTTTGCAATGATAGATGCATTGGTGGCTTTAATGTTGGCCCTATAACACAATCTGAAGTTATTTTCGCTGTTTCTAAACTTAAACTTCATAAATTCCAGGGGTAGATGAAATTACTACAGAAATGCTTAGAGCTGGAAATGTTTGTTACCACTTCGATGACTGATTTTCTGAATATCTTTTATGATAAAGGCATGGTTCCTAAGGATTTTACCAGAGCTATTGTTATCCCTATTTTCAAAAAAGGTGATCGCAGTTCTTGTGATAACTATAGGGGTATCAGCCTGCTCTCTGTTCCAGGTAAAGTTCTTTCCATGATTGTGCTTAATAGAATTAAGAATCTGGTTGACAGTCAATTGCGTGATGAGCAATGTGGATTCAGAAGTGGTAGGGGATGTGTGGATCAGATATTTTCACTTAGGCAGATTCTTGAGAAATGTTTAGAGTTTCAGAAACCTTTGGTTGCTAGCTTTGTTGATTTCAAAAAGGCTTTCGACTGTTGATCGTCATAATTTGTGGTTGATTGTGAAATCATATGGTATACCAGACAAGTTAGTTAACATTATGAAAGCTCTCTATAATATAACACTGAGTCGTGTGTGAGAATTGGTAAGGCTTGTAGCAATTGGTTTAGCATTACTTCTGGTGTTCGACAAGGGTGCATTTTGTCTCCTTTTCTCTTTAGCTTGGTTATTGATTATGTTATGCGAAATTCACTTCAAGGGAAAGATTTTGGCCTTAAATGGTCTGGAGATACGAAAATTTCTGATTTAGATTATGCTGATGATTTAGCCCTTTTGGCAAATGATGTTGATGAGATGAACTCTTTCATTCGTGCTGTTGATGAGACTGGTAGTAGAGTAGGTTTGGTTATAAACAGAGAGAAAACTAAAGTGATGAAAATTGGTCAGGCAGGCTGTGATTCAGTTAATCTGAATGGTTGCAGTCTTGAGCAGGTGTCACAGTTTAATTATCTTGGGAGCTATGTAACAGATAATGGTGATGTGCAGCATGAGATTAACAGACGAATAGGGATTGCTGCCGGGACTTTTAAGAATCTATGGAGAGTGTGGAGAAATAGGCGTATACACCTAAAGACTAAAATTAGACTGTATAATAGTTTGGTTCTTTCTAGGGTTAGTTATGGTAGTGAAACTTAGACACTTTGTAAACAAGATAACAGGAAACTAGATGCTTACGCAGTATCTTGGGCATTAGGTGGTTCAACTTTGTAACTAATGATGAGGTTAGGCAAAGGAGTTTGCAACCTCCTTTAAGCACCATATTGTGCAGAGACTCCGTTGGTTTGGCCATGTTGCCCATATGAATAATTATAGATTGGCGAATAGGGTTATGAACAGTGTGCCTAAAGGCCTCAGAAAGAAGGGGAGACCTAGGATGCAGTGGGCTGACAATGTCGAACAGGATCTTATTAGAATTGGTGTGCAGTGGCCAGATGCAGTAGATGTAGCTCAGGATAGACTTGCTTGGAGAACTAAATTGCACGGTCTGGTTGGACCTCCGTAGCCCATGGCTGCTTGAGGATGATGATGATGTTGTACTAATTTAGCATGTTAAAATTACTTTATTGCAGCAGCAATGTTCTGATTTTCTTCAGAAGTTTTACCTTCCACATAAATTGCCAGTGGCATTTTATACTGAGAAGCTTGTGTTAGACCTGTGGCAACAGCTGTTTAAATAAATTACCCCCCCAAGAAGTCACTTGCCATAGACATACAAATAGGGGTGCATCAATATGCCATAGAAAATGTCTGTTGGGAAGGCCAGACCTCAGCAAAAAACAAAAACATCCACACCTTATCTAGGGTTTGAATCAGATCCCTTTAATCAGTAGCCAAGTGCACTAACTTGTACTAACAATGGGTAATTGTTTTCTTTAATATTCTGATATCGCATCTATAAAATAAAGGTGAAACTTCTACCTAATCTGCATTTTGTCAACATGGTGAGCAGAGGTGGAAATTCCTTAATTGGAAGAAGTGAGACCAAGTTTCTTACATTAAATAACATTTCTTATTTACAGGAAAACTAGCTTTTCTGCTTGCTAAAAGGACTACTGATTCAGAAAACTGGTGCTAGTTCTGTAGACACTATAGTGGACAACTTTCTGAAAACATACTGTAATAAGATTAATGGCTTTTGATAGTTTCTTTTTACATGAACATCAAAAGTGAAATATAAGGGTAACAAATGGTACTGATTTTAAGCAGTTTGGGGGTTTCAGATTATTGTAAATTGGTGCATTTTGGATTTCTAAACCTAGATCAGAAAGGGGTTTCAGGAATTAAAATAAAGCAGGGGACATGCTCCTTCCCTCCCTTGAGAATGCTAGTAACAATAGAAACAAAAAATTATTAAAATTATGTATTTTCCAGATTTTAAGGGATATGTAAAAAGGAAAGGGCAACGATATAACTTTTTTTACCTCTATGTGACCTTATAAATAGGTATATGTAGTATGCAGTATGTTAAATAGCTTAGGAATTTTTTAAAAAATGTAATGAAATTGAGCAACTTTTTTGATTGCACCTTTACTAATTTGCTCTCTCTCTGACCTTATCATTTTTGATAGCTTTCTTTTAAGAAGTACAGTCTAGCCTTCTCTACAGTCATGAATTCTGTACAGTCTAGACCAGGCATGTCCAACCCGCAGCCCTGGACAGCTAGTAATGCAGCCCATAAAACCATAAACTTCACGTGTTTACGACATAAGTTTTCAACGTGATTATGTGATTTTCAGCGAGTTTTTGATATCCCACTAGTTTTATGTTGCCCTTTTTTAAATTTTATAACAAAAAACATAAGAAAATAAATGAAGTTTTATTATTCATATACATTAACTATATTATATATTTTATGCGTGGCCCAAAACAGTTCATCTTCACTCAGTGTGGCCCAGGGAGTCAAATCTTCACTCAGTGTGGCCCAGGAAAGTCAAATCTTCACTCAATGTGGCACAGGAAAGTCAAAAGGTTGGACACGCCTGGTCTAGACTCTACAGCGTGACCATATTTTTGGTAGTTATTTTTTTTTAAGTACAATCATGAATTCTCTAGTCTAGACGCTACAATAAATAAAATAAATACCCCCTCAAGCAGCACATCTAGTATATATACTTATGATTACCTTTATTGCCAGAGCTTTCTGGAAGTTTTGGTGGCGTTTCCTGAAGAGAATTTTCGGATATCTTTAAATCCAGCTGTCGAAGAACAGATAGTCTTTTATTCTTAACTTTTTGACGATCAACTGATCTTCTATGAGCTCTCAGTTCCCTGTTCTCTACATTTCTAGAAAAATTTATTGACCTTTTTTTATACCTGTCCATCTTTGAGAATAAAACTGTAAACGTTTAACAGTTTACTTTTTTTATTAAAATTTACCTCTGCTAAAATCTTAAAAGGTGAAAAAAAACTAGATTTTCAGTATTCAAACGTTTAGATAATGTTTCGTAAGAAATCTTATGCTTTTATTTCAACACGTTTAAAATAGTTATAAATACTTATCTCTAGCAAATTATATAAATTCCAGAAAATATAAAAACTTCTAACTCTAAACATCCAACAAATACAAGACTAATACACCAACTAATTTTAAAATTCCTACGTTCAACTCACTTCATACGATTGGTTATTACGAATATCACGGTTACGATACCGGATAAGAAACTTGTTGTACTAGTTGTAAAAGCTTATTTTAGAAATTATAGAATTTCGAAGTTAGCTTTTGGTCTTACCTAAAATTAATAGTGATAATAATGTCTTAGTGCTATTAATAAGCACTTAATGAACAACACTAAAATAAAGTTCATAGTAAAGAAATTACCAGTGAAATCGCGAGGTACTCTTGAAAAGCTTGAGTGGGGACGGAGAACCGATTTTAGCTTCACAGCAATTGACTCCAGATCGGCATGCGGTGGGGACCATTAGGGACAGCTGAGAAAGCGGCTGCCACTATCGAGGGATGTACATGGCGTTCCGAGTATCGTCTCAATCATGGAGGTAGAAAGAGGCACCCTTCCCATCTCTTAAGCATAGATCGCTAGTATAGCCGCGAAGAACGGCGGTAGCCATGTTGTTGCTATTCAAGAAAGCTGCACGTCAATTGCAATATATCCGAATGCTTTATACGAATACTGCTAAAAAATATCATAATTGTTTCATGTCAAAAAAGAATTATATCGATGAATATTACTAAATCTTTTCTTCCTTGGAAGGTCAATAGATGTTTTATATAAAAAAATAATCTTTTTTCCACTTCAATTTTGCTTTCGTTTCCTTTTGTAAACACAGTTGTTTAATCCCATTTGAATTTAGCATTAACAAATTACATATCAAATGAAAGATGCACCATATTTTTCATAAAATAGGGATTGATTATAAAACTACATTTATCCAGTGCAGGTTTCACTACATATATCAAGTTTCTAATGTTCAGAGTAAACTGTGACAAGTAAAATGCAAATATTCATCATCATCATCCTCAAGCAGCCATGGGCTACGGAGGTCCAACCAGACCGTGCAATTTCGTTCTCCAAGGAAGTCTATCCTGAGCTACATCTACTGCATCTGGCCACTGCACACCAATTCTAACAAGGTCCTGTTTGACATTGTCTGCCCACCGCATCCTAGATCTCCCCTTCTTTCTGAGGCCTTTAGGCACACTGTTCATAACCCTATTCGCCAATCTATAATTATTCATACGGGCAACATGGCCAAACCAACGGAGTCTCTCTCTGCACAATATGCTGCTTAAAGGAGGTTGCAAACTCCTTTGCCTAACCTCATCATTAGTTACAAAGTTGAACCACCTAATGCCCAAGATACTGCGTAAGCATCTGGAATCAAAAGCATCTAGTTTCCTGTTATCTTGTTTACAAAGTGTCCAAGTTTCACTACCATAACTAACCCTAGAAAGAACCAAACTATTATACAGTCTAATTTTAGTCTTTAGGTGTATACGCCTATTTCTCCACACTCCCCATAGGTTCTTAAAAGTCCCGGCAGCAATCCCTATTCGTCTGTTAATTTCATGCCGCACATCACCATTATCTGTTACATAGCTCCCAAGATAATTAAACTGTGACACCTGCTC
Organism: Ryuthela nishihirai; assembly: GCA_038380435.1. Lineage (NCBI taxonomy): Eukaryota > Metazoa > Arthropoda > Arachnida > Araneae > Heptathelidae > Ryuthela > Ryuthela nishihirai. The sequence goes on from JAWZYU010000025.1 coordinate 3,502,775, forward strand.
AAGACTGCAACCATTCAGATGAACTGAATCACAGCCTGACTGACCAATTTTCATCACTTTAGTTTTCTCTCTGTTTATAACCAAACCTACTCTACTACCAGTCTCATCAACAGCTCGAATGAAAGAGTTCATCTCATCAACATCATTTGCCAAAAGGGCTAAATCATCAGCATAATCTAAATCAGAAATTTTCGTATCTAAAGCCCATTTAAGGCCAAAATCTTTCCCTTGAAGTGAATTTCGCATAACATAATCAATAACCAAGCTAAAGAGAAAAGGAGACAAAATGCACCCTTGTCGAACACCAGAAGTAATGCTAAACCAATTGCTACAAGCCTTACCAACTCTCACACACGACTCAGTGTTGTTATAGAGAGCTTTCATAATGTTAACTAACTTGTCTGGTATACCATATGATCTCGCAATCAACCACAAATTATGACGATCAACAGAGTCAAAAGCCTTTTTGAAATCAACAAAGCTGGCAACCAAAGGTTTCTGAAACTCTAAACATTTCTCAAGAATCTGCCTAAGTGAAAATATCTGATCCACACATCCCCTACCACTTCTGAATCCACATTGCTCATCACCCAATTGACTGTCAGCCAGATTCTTAATTCTATTAAGCACAATCATGGAAAGAACTTTACCTGGAACAGAGAGCAGGCTGATACCCCTATAGTTATCACAAGAACTGCGATCACCTTTTTTGAAAATAGGGATAACAATAGCTCTGGTAAAATCCTTAGGAACCATGCCTTTATCATAAAAGATATTCAGAATTTCAGTCATCCAAGTGGTAACCGAAACATTCCCAGCTCGAAGCATTTCCGTAGTAATTTCATCTACCCCTGGGGATTTATGAAGTTTAAGTTTAGAAACAGCCAAAATAACTTCAGATTGTGTTATAGGGCCAACATTAAAGCCACCAATGCATCTATCATCATTGCAAACAATGGGAGTAGAACTAACTACATTGTTTAGAACATCACTGAAATGCTCAGCCCACCTAGCCATGACAGAATCCTCCCCTTCTACCTTACCTTGTTTATCCTTCAATCCTTGTATGCCTGTCCGCTTTCTACCACACAAAGCATTAACTATCTGGTACAGCTCTCTGCTGTTGTGCTGTCTAACTGCTTCCTCGGCTTTGTCAGCCAAACCATCAAGCCAAAGATTCTTATCAGCAGCTAACTGATCCTTTACAAGTATATTAAGGTCTCTGTAATGCTTTCTATTAGGACTAGTAGGGTATTGATTAAGGGCATTCCTGCAGTTCTTTCTTTCCGAAATAAGCTCAAGTGCCTTATCACTCAGATAATTTTGCCTCTTCTGCTCCTTTTTTCCTAAAAGAGTACTGTTAGTGTCCAAAAACGCCTGTTTAAAATGATCCCATTCTTCCTCAACTTCAGTAGTAAGCAAACCATGACTGTCATAATGACTAAGTAACCTATCATGGTAAGCTTTGGCTATTACTGGATCTTTCAGAGCTTCAGTATTAAAAGCAAATTTTTTAACCCTAGCACAACACTTTTTAAGTTTAAGTTGCAACACACTTTTAACAAGGTAATGGTCAGATCCAATTTCAGCTCCCCTATATGCCCTGGTATTCCTAACAGAACTAGCCCATTTCCTGTTAATATGTAATCAATCATATTCTTATGCAGCCCATCAGGTGAAACCCATGTGTACTTATGTATGTCGCGGTGTTTGTAATAAGTGTTAGTTATTCTGAATCCATTGAGTTTACTTACCTGTAGGAGACGTTGCCCATTGCAGCTACCAATACCAAAAGGGCCTATTACTCCTCCCCAAAGGTCAGAGTCAGTACCAACTTTGGCATTGAAGTCACCAAGAACAAGGGTAATATCTCCTTTCTTGACAGAATTCAAAATATCCTGAAGTTGTTCATAAAACCTATCCTTCTCATCCTCATCGGCATCCTCAGTGGGGGCATAACAGCAGATACATTCCAGTCTTTAACGCTTGTCTGAAATTTTGCTGAAAGAAACCTTTCATTAATGCAATCATATCCTAGAAGAGCATCGCTAGCGTGTCTGCTGAGAAGCAGACCCATACCTTGGTGATGCTTATTGTCGTCCCTCCCTGAAAAAAGAAATTTAAGATTGTTTTTAAGCATCTGACCTTTATCTGTCCATCTGGTCTCTTGCAAGCCGAGAATATCTAAATTATAATGGTGGAATTCTTGTGTGAGGACATCAAGAGAAAAAGCTCTGTGCAGAGTCCTCACATTCCAACTACCTATGGAGAGAAAATGGTTAGTGGGACGTTTAAAGAAACTATGTTTATTGAGAGAGGGAATGCCGACAATATCAAACAGCCCCCTAATCGCAGACATGGGGCAAAGACCCGTTCTCCCACCACTAAAGGCTGAAGCCATCTACACTGGAAGACTTCCTCCAATGTAGAATTTGACGATGCCAATAGAAGCAAAGAGTTCAGGTGCCTGCGATGACTTCTGCTCAGGATTATCCACCAGCTGATAAACATATCCTGTGAATCTATTCACTTGGGGCTGTCAACCCACGAACAAACAGAAAAAACAGCGGAAAATTTTCCCTCCACAGAAGCCCACCAGGGCAGCAAAATCAGGATCCATAATCAAGCTCAGAGCCATATATCTGTCCAGTCCAGTAGGTTTATATGGTCAGTACCAGGACCCTGTGTGGTTGACCACTCCTCAGCAGGGTAGAAAAAAAAAAGAAAAGTAGCCATAGTTGTCCAGATCAGTAGGCCACACTTATCTGGCAGCCCTCCCCTTCCGTTCACTTCCACAAGAGAGTATCTCTTTTGAAAAGTACTAACGGTCCGCACCACGAGAAGGCGGGGTCGGACATTAGGTGCTAGGCCTGGCCGGTTCTATGCATTAACAAAAAAAAAATCTCTTTGGAAAAAAAAGCGGGAATTTCGTTGTGAAATATCCAGACTTTAATATAATCTTAAATGCTGAATATTGTTTAAAATATAAATTTAAATAATTTTGATTATGATCTTTTATATATCTTCATTCATATTCTTCCATTAAATTGCATGAATATCGCTGGAAATGGAGATTTAAATAGATTTGATTATGATCTTTATTTTGCCTTCTGTCGTATTTTTCCACTAAATGCATATTTTTAGAAGTTATAGAACTTCCACGTTAGGTCCTCACTGGCATAACATTGAAGATTATTACTTAATATTCCAGCTTCCGCCACTATTTAAATATTAAACATTGTTTAAAATCGAAATTTAAATAGATTTATGATTTTTAATTTATCTTCAGTCGCATTTTTCCATTAAATGCATATTTTAGAAATTATAGAGCTTCCAAGTTAGGTTCTCACTGGTATAACGGAAATCTGTAACCTTTCGGAAAGGTTCATTAAAAGCATAGGAAATGAATAATGTGCATATTATGTTCTCTCCCATTTCTTGATTTATTATTTCTTTCTCTGAATTTGTAATGAACCTTTATTTAATCGGTTTGCATTTAAAACATAGCAATAACTTCGGGGAGCGATTTGGGAAACTCTATATGTCTTCCCTCAAGTCCTAACTATACTGCTGTCAAAAATAGTTGAAATAACAAAAGAATTTAATTTACAAAACATTTCATAGATAAGTAATGCTGAAGTTTTGCTATCCCTTTGATCTTTTTCGCAGGTTTGTTAATGCATCCAAACGCGATGTACGTACCCTTTTTTTAATGCAATCTGCCGTTCTTTAACACAGTGATAGAACACATACGAGTAGCAACAATATGTCGACGCTCGGTTAGTTTTCAAGCGATAGGGCGCCTCCCTCTCTTTCTAACTCCATGGTCTCATTGAACCTCAACAATTAAAAATACAATGTTCATTAGATTAAAAATTCATTAATGAACATCTTAATACAATTGATGATGAAATAATTGACATTGTAATATTGTTCGATGGCTGGGTTGGGTTGTTTTACCTCTGAGCGGCACTTTTTTGCACACCATGGCTAAATGGCCAGGTCACAAGGACCCCGAAGGCTCAGAGAAGGTTGGGGGAGGGGACCCACTGGAACAGCTGTTGGGAGACAGATGGTAGCCTCCCGTCAAGGCCATCCAGCGTGTTCTTTAACGTGCACAGGGTATGGCTCTCCCATACACGGGGCCACGGCTTAACGTCCCATCCGACGGACGGCGGTCTTTTCAAGCCCATCGGTGTCCCCTACTGACCGTGGGCAGGACGGAGAATTTTGCGGAGAAAAATCTCAATGCTGACCAAGCTGGGACTCGAACCTGGGAACTACAGATTACGAGCCTGGCACGCTACCGACTGAGCCACCCCCGCCCCATTGTTCGATGGTATTGAAGAGTGTAGAACAGCAGCGTTTTCGTCACAGTGTTTGCCTGTGATGAAAGAAACCGATTTTGCCATTAATTGAAACATCATCGAAACCGATTTTACTGTAACTGTCCTAATCTGTTCTGTAATTGTTGCTGCTCACTTGCAGGCAGCAGTGGAAACGAAGGGTCGCGTCTATTCACAATAGAATGGTCTTTGAACTTGGCTAACAGTGATAGACTACGGGCCTGCGCAATTGCTAGAAAAAGGTGCATTTACGCGAGCCTCCTGTAATATAAAATCTCACTAGACGGCGCACAAACACTAGACAAACAGTTCTCTTCAATCATTTTCGTGTTCAAGTGGCGAGGAAAAACTTCAAATTTCATGAATGTAAAGAACCCTGGGAAGAGAAATATGCTACACTTATGTTTGTAACATATGCTATTAACATTTTTAATCGGAAAGTCTTTTTAGGGAGAAAAATCGTACGATTTTTTAAATCGAAATATATAGCTTTGTTATTACGATGTACAGAAGCAAAAATCACCAAACTAAAATATTAGGTTTTTTTAATTGTTTTAACAATGTATTAGATAATCGAAATTATGTTGGTGGAAAGTGAACGTCCTGAACTTTCCATAGGAAACAATTCACCTTCATGTGAAGTAGTGCAGTATCATTTTAGCAGCAAAACTTTACATCATTGTGCATTTTATTATTTTATTATTTAAATATCTACTGGTAAGTTTCCAACATTTATAGTTTTTCTGGCATTTTTATAATTTACGTAAATTTTTTAAGGTTTTATAATGCCAAAAGATTTTTAAAAAAATCAAATGAAAAGTTATTTCTTTAGGAACAAAAATTAAAATATTAGATCGTCTGCGTAATAGAGAAAGAGTAACAGATGTTGCTAAATTTTACTCCATGAATGAAGCCACAATAAGGACAATAAGAAAAAATGAAGACTCCATTAGAAAAAGTGTAGCAGCTGGATCTTGCACGAGTATGAGCACAATTTCATATGTAAGAGATGTTACAATGGAAAATATGGAAAAGGCATTAGTGATATGGCTTGAAGACCAAACTCAAAAGCGGGTTCCAATTGATACCAGTGCCATTACAAATAAGGCTTTAAAGATTTATGAAACACTTTAGCCGTCCCATGGCCGAGTGGTTAGTGCGCTTGGCTACTGATCTAAGGGACCTGGGTTCGAGCCCCGGATTAGGCATCGATGTGTGTGTGTCGTTTTTCTGCTGAGGTCCTGCCATCCTCTCAGATATCCTACTGTGGCATATAAACTGACAGGCTCCTGTCAGACCTCTGTGGCAAGCAGCTGCTTGAGGGGGTATTTATTTTTATTTATTTATTATTTTATAGTACATAGTTGTTTTAAAAATTGTAAAAGGTATCGAGAATTTCTCTACCAAGAGAACGAAGACTATCAAAGTCGCAAGGATATATATACTATGCGACTCAGTTTTTTCCCTCACCCCACAGCTTCAAGGCACGAGGTTCTGAAGGTAATCCAATTTGCAGTCAGTTGTCTAATGTGGAAAGAGGGGAGAGTGCCCGTCCACTCTTTGAACACGTGATACGTAGCTCCTGTGACCTTTGATCTTAAATTCCTGTCCTTTCATTTTTATATCATATGCACCTCTGCTGGACCGACATCAGAAAACAACATATCACCATCTTTAAGAATACGGAAATTTTGAAAAATTGCACATTAAAAATTTTAAGTTTTGAAAAGATCGCATTTTTAAATCCGAACACAGAAAGCACTGAATGAAAACCTATGCAGACAACATGATTTGTTTGTAAAGTGTTTGTGCGACCTCTGGATGATTTTTTTGCATAAGAGTGCCTCGAGAAAACTAATTGGGCAGGCCTGTACTCTATCATTGTTGGCCTAGCTTTGTATTATCTAAATTTAAAACTTATTTTAATTAATGAAACATTATTTAACATAGTAAAACAATTAATGCACCATAAGTTAATTACTAGTCGAATAAATAGAATAATTAAAAAGTTAGCAATTTACCTAGTGCAAGCAGCTTTGAAGGATAATTTATATTTGAAATCATACAGAGGAATTTGGTTTGGTTAACCTCTGAGCAGCACTTTTCTTTTGCACGAAATTTGCTAATTGACCAGGTCACAAGAACTCCGAAAGCTCAGAGAAGATTAGGAGGGGGAGACCCAATCGAACAGCTGTTCGGAGACAGATGGTAGCCTCTGGAGTGATCCCATCAGCCAATCACTCGCAACCAGGGCTACCTCATAGCCTATTTTTCAATTGCTTTTAAAAATAACATTAAATTTATCTAAATTAATCATTAATATCTAAGATCAGACTTGGAGAAAGGGGAGGCAGATATCAAAGTTTGTTGCAGGCAGCAAAATAATGCCTGCCCTGCACAATCGTCTATAAGATCGTATATAAGATGAAAGAAAAGATAAAAAGTTGTTCATTATCCGAGATGTGCATTAGCATTTAATGAATAAAAAACAGCTTGATAAAGGAAACATGTTAATTATGCTTGCTGTCGGCAGTTCCACAGATGGATCGCCGAAGGCTGATGTCAATCACTTCTTGTGTAATAAGTGAAGTACTTTCCGCTTACACGAATCAAACAATTTATTTGGACTACCACCACCTAACATGTAGTTTGACAAATGTTATTTAGAAAGAGAAACGGTTCTACTTATGTAATTATATTCATGTACATTGTTCTGTTGCTGTATCATATCGTTTGGTACAGGTGATGATGTTCCAGTGCTACTCCGAGTAGTTCTCATAGGTGAAGCAAGTGTTAAATTCCTTGTTGCAGAATTGTACGATTTTCTGTACTCTGCTCTTGATCCCCATCCCACCTGAAGCACATGAGCCGGACCATGCAACTGCGTTAACCAAACCATATCACGCAGCAGCAAAACTTCACAAACAGAAAATCTCTGAAACAGAACAGTTTCCACAACTTCTCATATTTTGCAAAACGAATGATGGTGGTTCAAATATAACTGTTTACAGGGCCATCTTAAGCCTCACCTGGGCCCCTAAGCAAAAGTAAAATATTGGTCTCTCTAAGCAGGAATTTTCCCTCTTGTTACGATATGTGGTAATGAAAATGGGGCGCAAAAATCTCGGGCACCCAGTAATCGCCTATGCTAAAAGATGGCCGATTATTTGGTCCATGTAATAGAAAAAGCCTTACTTTGGCTATTATACAAAGGAGTACCCTAAAATTGTCAACCAGTGCTCGTGACGATGACCACACAGATTGTTGGAACCGGTAAGAACGCTTAGGAATATTTAAAAAAAAAAAACAGTTAAGAGCTTCTGTAACTCCAACAGTAAACGTTAATTTAAAAAACTTTAAACAAAAGTAAATATAAAAAACTGCACGTTGCATAACAAAACATCGTTGTCCTAGGACATTTAATAGCAAATAATAAACAGAAGCACCGATCACACAACCGGATTATATGTGAAAAAAGTGAATTTATAATACACAGAAATCAAAGAACTAAGAAGCTGTGATAAAACTTGAAAAAGAAACCGAAAACAAGCAACCCATAACTCCGCATTTGTAAACAACTCTGCTCTGAAGAACTGGATTTTGGCAATATCACGAAATAGTGTCTAAAGGTATTTATAATCTTGTATCTAACCAATGCAAGGCTATACTTTTAAACTGCCCTACAGCTTTAATAGTGCATTAGCGCAAAGCTTGTATTATTAATATTAAGAATAACTTATTTTTTAAATATGATACAGTTGTCTCCAGCAGACACCACTAGGCCATTATCAACATAATGATACTGACCGTAGTTGTGAGTGGAAATAAACATTCGTGGATTGAAATTAGTTTGTGTTTTTAGTCTTAATTGCAATAAAAAAATAAGATTCCGAAATATTTGTATTTAGCTACACTTACATTTCATATATTGTAACACCAGTAGCATCTATGGAAAACACCAAAAGAACGAAATATAGACAGTTCCATTCAGCATGGTTCCAAAACCTCTTGGAGTTTACCAAAATATACAAGGTGAGTGATCGTTTTAATGTTTCTTTACCATGAAATTCTATTTTTAATTTAATTTTTAACCCGTAAAAACTTATATAACTTCTAAAATGTTAGAAGCATTAAAATTATAGGTAATCTATTGTCTGCGTTAGATACCATGAAAGCTTATAAAACTGTACAGAGGATTTTTAAGTTAATTTATTATGAGGTAATTGTGTTTGCCCGTTGAATAGTTTTAATCCTTCGAGAAAAATAGAGGGCACTTAGTGAAATATATATTTTGTAGCAATCTTTTCATTAATGGTATTTGTCAATTGTAATCATACCATTAATTTTATGCTTTGTATAATAAACTCGTCGTCAACAAGTAAATATCCTAAAAAAATTAAAATAAATTACATGCTGACATTAATTTTATTTAAAATGAAAAATATTCAAAAACTTCAAAAACAAACATATCAACAAACTTCTTAATCTATCAAAGTTTCACACTATTACAAGAATTATTTAATAATTTATTATAATTAATTCCACATGATCAATAGGAAAAATATATTAAAATTAGTAACAAAACAATGATTTTTTTGTATAAAAATAGAACTTTTAAAGGGTAAAATAAAAAATAGGGCAAATGGTCACCCTAGTCCCAGATAGACAACTGAGCACTCTACTGACATTTGGCAGCTGGCACTAATTCTCATCCCTTTCTAAGTATGTGGACATCTCTGCATACAAATAGTTGTTTTCTTTATTGCTTTCCTACCTGAACTGCTCTAATTTTTTTGGGATACGCTTGGCAAACATATTTGTCATTGTGATGCAAACGTTTCTCACAATACTTCAGTTAAATGCACAAAATTTTTTCAAGTTGCATCCGATCATGAAAGATGAGATTATATAGATGCCAATGAGATTATATTTTTTCGCAGGTGTGTATCCTGGATTATTTTTTTAGCAATCTTGATACAAATTTTGTAGAATATACATAGTATATTTGTGTAGAATATACATAGCATATTCTACACATTTCTGTTTAGGAGGTTTACGTGGCAAACCACATTTTAAAATGTGGTTTGCCACGTAAAAGGTGGTTTGCCTTTTTGAAAATAATGCTCTCTGTGTTAGTGGCTCAGAAAATAAAATTTCACTTCCTTCATTGTTGCTGATTAGTGTTATGTTTATTCTTTCTTGGATGCAGATTAAAAATGAGATGAGCCATGCCTCATTTTCTGACTAACAGCATCAGTATCTTTTTACTCAATTTTTGTTAGCACACCATTTTCCTCTACATTCTTGAACTGCATTTGTGAATAATTTTATCATTTTCAATTTCAAGTTTTCCCCTGAAATATTCACCTGTTTTTGGAGAGTTTTTAAGTGCAAAAGACACAAGCATTGATTAGTGATATAGAATTGGACTAGAGTGGCCAAATGCAGCAGCAGTAGCTCAGAACAGACACGGGCAGTAGTAGAGATCGCGGGTCTCAGCCGCCATTTTGTTTTTGACGCAACGTAACAAAACGGCTCTTTTAGTGGATTCCCACAACCCCCAAGATCCTAACCCAAACAGGGGTTTCTAGAAAAAAAAAAAAGATTGTTTTTTTCGTTACTATGGAAACGAAAAACCCGAGTTTACGTCAAACGCAAAGTACCGTTACCATGGTAACGGTAATTTGCGTTGTAAAGAAATAACGTAACAAAAAAAACACGATTTCACTAAAATCATCCCACACAACCACATTCTTAAAAAAAAACCATAAACAATGAAAATAAAGTTGCCTTCAAATATACTACAAATACCTGAAATACCCCCCCCACACCCCCCCCCCCCCTCTTTCTCCAATAATTAAATCACTACACAAATATATTTCCACAAATTAACTGATCAATCCAGTCACACATACGATAATTAGCCTAAATAAATCACCAGAATTAATGAAATCGAACACGTCTCAAAACCAAGTTCATCATCGACAATGCATCGCCGAACGGCATTATAAAATAACCCCCAAAACTAAATATCGTCATAACACATACCAAAAAGTAAAAAATCGGCAACAGTGCACCGCCGATCGAATTATAAAAAAGCCCCAGAACAATATAATGTCCACCCAGGCAACACAAAACGAAAAACAGGAAAATCGGGAACAGTGCACCGACGACCGAATTATATAAAAGCCCAGAACCAAATAATGTACACCCAGGAAACACAAACCGAAAAACATGAAAATCGGGAACAGTGCACCGCCGACCGAATTATAAAAAAGCCCCAGAACAAAATAATGTCCACCCAGGCAACACAAACCGAAAAACATGAAAATCGGGAACAGTGCACCGCCGACCGAATTATAAAAAAGCCCCAGAACAAAATAATGTCCATCCAGGCAACACAAACCGAAAAACATGAAAATCGGGAACAGTGCACCGCCGACCGAATTATAAAAAAGCCCCAGTACTAAATAATGTCCACCCAGGCAACACAAACCGAAAAACATGAAAATTGGGAACAGTGCCACCGCCGACCGAAATATAAAAAAGACCCAGAACCAAATAATGTCCTCCCAGGCAACACAAACCGAAAAACATGAAAATCAGGTACAGTGCACCGCCGAAGGAATTATAAAAAATCCCCAAAACTAAATAATCTCTACCCAGGCAACACAAACCGAAAAACATGAAAATTGGAAACAGTGCACCGCCGACCGAATTATAAAAAAGCCCCAGGACCAAATAATGTCCTCCCAGGAAACACAAATCGAAAAACATGAAAATCGGTAACACTGCACCGCCGACCGAATTATGAAAAAGCCCCAGAACTAAATAATGTGCACCCAGGTAAAACAAACCGGAAAACATCAAAATTGGAAACAGTGCACCGCCGACCGAATTATAAAAAAGCCCCAAATATAAATAATCTCCACCCAGGCAACACAAACCGAAAAACATGAAAATTGGAAACAGTGCACCGCCGACCGAAATATAAAAAATCCCCAAAACTAAATAATCTCCACCCAGGCAACACAGACCGAAAAACATGAAAATCGGGAACAGTGCACCGCCGACCGAATTATAAAAATGCCCCAGAACCAAATAATGTCCTCCCAGGCAACACAAACCACAAAACATGAAAATTGGAAAGAGTGCACCCCCGACCGAAATATAAAAAGCCCCAAAACTAAATAATGTCCACCCAGGCAACACAAACCGAAAAACATGAAAATTGGAAATAGTGCACCCCCGACCGAATTATAAAAAGCCCCAGAACAAAATAATGTCCACCCAGGCAACACAAACCGAAAAACATGAAAATCGGGAACAATGCACCGCCGATCGAATTATAAAAAAGCCCCAGAACTAAATAATCTCCACCCAGGCAACACAAACCTAAAAACATGAAAATCGGGAACAGTGCACCGCCGACCGAATTATAAAAATGCCCCAGAACAAAATAATGTCCACCCAGGCAACACAAACCGAAAAACCGGGAACAGTGCACCGCCGACCGAGTTATAAAAAAGCCCCAGAACCAAATAATGCCCTCCCAGGCAACAAAAACCGAAAAACATAAAAATCGGGAACAGTGCACCACCGACCGAATTATAAAAAAACCACAGAACTAAATAATCTCCACCCAGGCAACACAAACAGAAAAACATGAAAATTGGAAACAGTGCACCGCCGACCGAATTATAAAAAATCCCCAAAACTAAATAATCTCCACCCAGGCAACACAAACCGAAAAACATGAAAATCGGGAACAGTACAACGCCGAACGAATTATAAAAATGCCCCAGAACCAAATATTGTCCTCCCAGGCAACCATCATCATCATCATCCTCAAGCAGCCATGGGCTACGGAGGTCCAACCAGACCGCGCAGTTTAATTCTCCAAGCATATCTGTCCTGAGCTACATCTGCTGCATCCGGCCACTGTACACCAATTCTAACAAGGTCCTGTTTGACATTGTCTGCCCACCGCATCCTAGGTCTCCCCCTCCTTCTGAGGCCTCTAGGCACACTGTTCATAACCCTATTCGCCAATCTATAATTATCTATACGGGAAACATGGCCAAACCAGCGGAGTCTCTCTCTGCACAATATGCTGCTTAAAGGAGGTTGCAGACTCCTTTGCCTAACCTCATCATTAGTTACAAAGTTAAACCACCTAATGCCCAAGATACTGCATAAGCATCTAGAATCAAAAGCATCTAGTTTCCTGTTATCTTGCTTACACAGCGTCCAAGTTTCACTACCGTAACTAACCCTAGAAAGAACCAAACTATTATACAGTCTAATTTTAGTCTTTAGGTGTATACGCCTATTTCTCCACAATCTCCATAGATTCTTAAAAGTCCCGGCAGCAATACCTATTCGTCTGTTAATCTCATGCCGCACATCACCAGTATCAGTTACGCAGCTCCCAAGGTAATTAAACTGTGACACCTGCTCAAGACTGCAACCATTCAGATTAACTGAATCACAGCCTGCCTGACCAATTTTCATCACTTTAGTTTTCTCTCTGTTTATAACCAAACCTACTGTACTACCAGTCTCATCAACAGTTCGAATGAAAGAGTTCATCTCATCAACATCATTTGCCAAAAGGGCTAAATCATCAGCATAATCTAAATCAGAAATTTTCGTATCTCCAGCCCATTTAAGGCCAAAAGCTTTCCCTTGAAGTGAATTTCGCATAACATAATCAACAACCAAACTAAAGAGAAAAGGAGACAAAATGCACCCTTGTCGAACACCAGAAGTAATGCTAAACCAATTGCTACAAGACTTACCAACTCTCACACATGACTCAGTGTTATTATAGAGAGCTTTCATTATGTTAACTAACTTGTCTGGTATACCATATGATTTCACAATCAACCACAAATTATGACGATCAACAGAGTCGAAAGCCTTTTTGAAATCAACAAAGCTAGCAACCAAAGGTTTCTGAAACTCTAAACATTTCTCAAGAATCTGCCTAAGTGAAAATATCTGATCTACACATCCCCTACCACTTCTGAATCCACATTGCTCATCACGCAATTGCCTGTCAACCAGATTCTTAATTCTATTAAGCACAATCATGGAAAGAACTTTACCTGGAACGGAGAGTAGGCTGATACCCCTATAGTTATCACAAGAACTGCGATCACCTTTTTTGAAAATAGGGATAATAATAGCTCTGGTAAAATCTTTAGGAACCATGCCTTTATCATAAAAGTTATTCAAAATTTCAGTCATCCAAATGGTAACTGAAACATTCCCAGCTCTAAGCATTTCCGTAGTAATTTCATCCACCCCTGAGGATTTATGAAGTTTAAGTTTAGAAATAGCCAAACTAACTTCAGATTGTGTTATAGGGCCAACATTAAAGCCAACAATGCATCTATCATCATTGCAAACAATGGGAGTAGAACTAACCACATTGTTTAGAACATCACTGAAATGCTCAGCCCACCTAGCCATGACAGAATCCTCACCTTCTATAACCTTACCTTGTTTATCCTTCAATCCCTGTATACCTGTTCGTTTTCTACCACACAAAACATTAACTATCTGGTACAGCTCTCTGCTGTTGTGCTGTCTAACTGCTTCCTCAGCTTTGTCAGCAAGGCCATCAAGCCAAAGATTCTTATCAGTAGCTAACTGATCCTTTACACGTTTATTAAGTTCTTTGTAATGCTTTCTATTAGGACTAGTAGGGTACTGATTAAGGACATTCCTGCAGTTCCTTCTTTCTGAAATAAGCTCAAGTGCCTTATCACTCAAATAATTCTGTATCCTCTGCTCCTTTTTCCCTAAAAGAGTACTGTTAGTTTCCAAAAAAGCCTGTTTAAAATGGCCCCATTCTTCCTCAACTTCAGTATTAAGCAAACCATGACTGTCATAATGACTAAGTAACCTATCATGGTAAGCTTTAGCTATAACTGGGTCTTTCAGAGCTTCAGTATTAAAGGTAAATTTTTTAACCCTAGCACAACACTTTTTAAGTTTAAGTTGCAAGACACTTTTAACAAGGTAATGGTCAGATCCAATTTCAGCTCCCCTATATGCCCTGGTATTTCTAACAGAACTAGCCCATTTGCTGTTAATTAATATATAATCAATCATATTCTTATGCAGCCCATCAGGTGAAACCCATGTGTATTTATGTATGTCGCGGTGTTTGTAATATGTGTTAGTTATTCTGAAACCATTTAGTTTACTTACCTGTAGAAGACGTTGCCCATTGCCATTGCAGCTACCAATACCAAAAGGGCCTATTACTCCTCCCCAAAGGTCAGAGTCAGTACCAACTTTGGCATTGAAGTCACCAAGAACAAGGGTAATATCTCCTTTCTTGACAGAATTCAAAATATCCTGAAGTTGTCTGTAAAACCTATCCTTCTCATCCTCATCAGAATCCTCAGTGGGGGCATAACAGCAGATAACATTCAAGTCTTTAATGCTTGTCTGAAATTTTGCTGTAAGAAACCTTTCATTAATGCACTCATATCCTAGAAGAGCATCACCAGCATGTCTGCTGAGAAGCAGACCCACGCCTTGGTGATGCTTTCTATCCTCCCTCCCTGTAAAGAGAAATTTAAAGTTATTTTTAAGTATCTCACCTTTACCTGTCCATCTGGTCTCTTGCAAGCCTAGAATATCTAGGTTATAGCGCTGGAATTCCTGCATGAGGACATCAAGAGAATAATCTCTATGTAATGTCCTCACGTTCCACGTTCCTGCAGAGAGAAAATGATTAGTAGGATTTTTAAAGAAATTAGGTTTATTGAGATTGGTAGGGCCAACAATATAAAACAGCCCCCTGATCGCAGGCATGGGGCAAAGACCTGTTCCTCCTCCGCTAAAGGCTGAAGTCACCAATGCTGGTAGGAACTTCAGGCACCACCTTTTCAAGTGGACTTTTTCAAGAACCATATGGCCTGCCTGAGACACATTAATCCAGTTTAGGCTTGACGATGCCCAACTAGCTAAGTAAGGTTCAGGTACCTGCGATGGCATCTGATTAGGATTATCCACCAGCTGATATAAGGTATCCCACGCCTCTGTTCACTTAGAGCTGGCAACCCAGAAGCAAACAGAAAACACAGCGGCAGACTCTCCCTCAACAAAGGCCCACCAGTGCAGCAAGTCCAGGATCCATAATCAAGCTCAAATCCATAAACAAGTCCAGTCTAGTAGGTATAAATGGTCAGCACCAGGACCCTGTGAAGTTGACCACTCCTCAGCAGGGTTGAAAAAAAAAGGAAAAAAGTGGCCATAGATGACCAGATCAGTAGGCCATACTGAACTGGCAGCCCTCCCCTTCCGTTCCCTTCCAAAAGAGAATCTCTCTTTTGAAAGGTACTAACGGCCTGCACCACGAGAAGGCGGGGTCGGACATTAGGTGCTAGACCTGGCCGGTTCTGTGCATCATCACTGGGACACAAACCGAAAAACATGAAAATTGGAAAGAGTGCACCCCGACCGAATTATAAAAAAGCCCCAGAACAAAATAATGTCCACCCAGGCAACACTAACCGAAAAACATGAAAATCGGGAACAGTGCACCGCCGACCGAATTATAAAAGAGCCCCAGAACCAAATACTGTCCACCCAGGCAACACAAACCGAAAAACCTTGAAAATCGGGAACAGTGCACCGCCGACCAAATTATAAAAAAGCCCCAGAACTAAATGTCCACCCAGACAACACAAACAGAAAAACATGAAAATCGGGAACAGTGCACCGCCGTCCGAATTATAAAAAAGCCCCAGAAATAAATAATGTCCTCCCAGGCAACATAAACCGAAAAACATGAAAATCGGGAACAGTGCACCGCCGACCGAATTATAAAAAAGCCCCAGAACTAAATAATGTCCACCCAGGCAAAACAAATCCAAAAACATGAAAATCGGGAACACTGCACCGCCGACCGAATTGTAAAAATGCCCCAGAACTAAATAATGTCCTCCGAGGCAACACAAACCGAAAAACATGAAAATCGGGAACAGTGCACCGCCGACAGACATAAAAAAAAAGCCAGAGAACTAAATAATGTCCTCCCAGGCAACACAAACCGAAAAACATGAAAATCGGGAACACTGCACCGCCGACCGAATTATAAATATGCCCAAGAACTAAATAATGTCCTCCCAGGTAACACAAACCGAAAAACATGAAAATCGGGAACAGTGCACCGCCGACCGAATTATAAAAATGCCCCAGAACTAAATAATGTCCTCCCAGGCAACACAAACCGAAAAACATGAAAATCGGGAAAATGCACTGCCGACCGAATTATAAAAATGCCCCAGAACCAAATAATGTCCACCCAGGCAACACAAAACGAAAAACAGGAAAATTGGAAACAGTGACCCGCCGACCGAAATATAAAAAAGCCCCAGAACTAAATAATGTCCACTCAGGCAAAACAAACCGGAAAACATGAAAATCGGGAACAGTGCACCGCCGTCCGAATTATAAAAAAGCCCCAGAATTAAATAATGTCCTCCCAGGCAACATAAACTGAAAAACATGAAAAATCGGGAACAGTGCACCGCCGACCGAATTATAAAAATGCCCCAGAACCAAATAATGTCCACCCAGGCAACACAAAGCTAAAAACATGAAAATCTGGAACAGTGCACCGCCGACCGAATTATAAAAATGCCCCTGAACAAAATAATGTCCACCCAGGCAACACAAACCGAAAAACATGAAAATCGGGAACAATGCACCGCCGATCGAATTGTAAAAAAGCTCCAGAACCAAATAATGTCCACCCAGGCAACACAAACCGAAAAACATGAAAATTGGAAACGGTGCACCGCCGACCGAATTATAAAAAAGCCCCAGAACTAAAAAATGTCCACCCAGGCAAAACAAATCGAAAAACATGAAAATCGGTAACACTGCACCGCCGACCGAATTATAAAAATGCCCAAGAACTGAATAATGTCCTCCCAGGTAACACAAACCGAAAAACATGAAAATCGGGAACAGTGCCACCGCCGACCGAATTATAAAAAAGTCCTAAAACCAAATAATGTCCTCACAGGCAACACAAACAGAAAAACATGAAAATCGGGAACAGTACACCGCCGACCGAAATATAAAAAAGCCCCAGAACTAAATAATGTCCACTCAGGCAAAACAAACCGGAAAACATGAAAATCGGGAACAGTGCACCGCCGTCCGAATTATAAAAAAGCCCCAGAACTAAATAATGTCCTCCCAGGCAACACAAACCGAAAAACATGAAAATCGGGAACAGTGCACCGCCGACCGAATTATAAAAAAGTCCTAAAACCAAATAATGTCCTCACAGGCAACACAAACAGAAAAACATGAAAATCGGGAACAGTACACCGCCGACCGAAATATAAAAAAGCCCCAGAACTAAATAATGTCCACTCAGGCAAAACAAACCGGAAAACATGAAAATCGGGAACAGTGCACCGCTGACCGAATTATAAAAAAGCCCCAGAACTAAATAATGTCCACCCAGGCAAAACAAATCCAAAAACATGAAAATCGGGAACACTGCACCGCCAACCGAATTATAAAAATGCCCCAGAACTAAATAATGTCCTCCGAGGCAACACAAACCGAAAAACATGAAAATCGGGAACAGTGCACCGCCGACAGACAAAAAAAAAGCCAGAGAACTAAATAATGTCCTCCCAGGCAACACAAACCGAAAAACATGAAAATCGGGAACACTGCACCGCCGACCGAATTATAAAAATGCCCAAGAACTAAATAATGTCCTCCCAGGTAACACAAACCGAAAAACATGAAAATCGGGAACAGTGCACCGCCGACCGAATTATAAAAATGCCCCAGAACTAAATAATGTCCTCCCAGGCAACACAAACCGAAAAACATGAAAATCGGCAAAATGCACTGCCGACCGAATTATAAAAATGCCCCAGAACCAAATAATGTCCACCCAGGCAACACAAAACGAAAAACAGGAAAATTGGAAACAGTGACCCGCCGACCGAAATATAAAAAAGCCCCAGAACAAAATAATGTCCACTCAGGCAAAACAAACCGGAAAACATGAAAATCGGGAACAGTGCACCGCCGTCCGAATTATAAAAAAGCCCCAGAATTAAATAATGTCCTCCCAGGCAACATAAACCGAAAAACATGAAAAATCGGGAACAGTGCACCGCCGACCGAATTATAAAAATGCCCCTGAACAAAATAATGTCCACCCAGGCAACACAAACCGAAAATCATGAAAATCGGGAACAATGCACCGCCGATCGAATTATAAAAAAGCTCCAGAACCAAATAATGTCCACCCAGGCAACACAAACCGAAAAACATGAAAATTGGAAACGGTGCACCGCCGACCGAATTATAAAAAAGCCCCTGAACTAAATAATGTCCACCCAGGCAAAACAAATCGAAAAACATGAAAATCGGTAACACTGCACAGCCGACCGAATTATAAAAATGCCCAAGAACTAAATAATGTCCTCCCAGGTAACACATACCGAAAAACATGAAAATCGGGAACAGTGCACCGCCGACCGAATATAAAAATGCCCCAGAACTAAATAATGTCCTCCCAGGCAACACAAACCGAAAAACATGAAAATCGGGAACAGTGCACCGCCGACCGAATTATAAAAAAGTCCTAAAACCAAATAATGTCCTCACAGGCAACACAAACCGAAAAACATGAAAATTGGAAATAGTGCACCCCCGACCGAATTATAAAAAGCCCCAGAACAAAATAATGTCCACCCAGGAAACACAAACCGAAAAACATGAAAATCGGGAACAATGCACCGCCGATCGAATTATAAAAAAGCCCCAGTACCAAATAATGCCCTCCCAGGCAACAAAAACCTAAAAACATGAAAATCGAGAACAGTGCACCGCCGACCGAATTATAAAAATGCCACAGAACAAAATAACGTCCACCCAGGCAACACAAACAGAAAAACATGAAAATTGGAAACAGTGCACCGCCGACCGAAATATAAAAAATCCCCAAAACTAAATAATCTCCACCCAGGCAACACAGACCGAAAAACATGAAAATCGGGAACAGTTCACCGCCGACCGAATTATAAAAAATCCCGAAAACTAAATGATCTCCACCCAGGCAACACAAACAGAAAAACATGAAAATTGGAAACAGGGCACCGCCGACCGAAATATAAAAAATCCCGAAAACTAAATAATCTCCACCCAGGCAACACAAACCGAAAAACATGAAAATTGGAAGCAGTGAACCGCCGACCGAATTATAAAAAATTCCCAAAACTAAATAATCTCCACATAGGTAACACAAACCAAAAAACATATAAATCGGGAACAGTACAACACCGAACGAATTATAAAAATGCCCCAAAAGTAAATAATGTCCTCCCAGGTAACACAAATCGAAAAACATGAAAATCGGGAACAGTGCACCGCCGACCGAATTATAAAAATGCCCCAGAACTAAATAATGTCCTCCCAGGCAACACAAACCGAAAAACATGAAAATCGGGAACAGTGCACCGCCGACCGAATTGTAAAAAAGTCCTAAAACCAAATAATGTCCTCACACACAACACAAACCGAAAAACATGAAAATTGGAAATAGTGCACCCGCGACCGAATTATAAAAAGCCCCAGAACAAAATAATGTCCACCCAGGCAACACAAACCGAAAAACATGAAAATCGGAACAGTGCACCGCCGACCGAATTATAAAAAAGCCCCAGAACTAAATAATGTCCACCCAGGCAACACAAAACTAAAAACATTAAAATCGGTAACAGTGCACCGCCGACCGAATTATAAAAATGCCCAAGAACTAAATAATGTCCACCCAGGCAAAACAAATCGAAAAACATGAAAATCGGGAACACTGCACCGCCGACCGAATTATAAAAATGCCCCAGAACATAATAATGTCCTCCCAGGCAACACAAACCGAAAAACATGAAAATCGGGAACAGTGCACCGCCGACCGATTTATAAAAATGCCCCAGAACCAAATAATGTCCACCCAGGCAACACAAACCGAAAAACATGAAAATTGGGAAGAGTGCACCGCCGACCGAATTATAAAAAAGCCCGAGAACTAAATAATGTCCTCCCAGGCAACACAAACCGAAAAACATGAAAATCGGGAACATTGCACCGCCGATCGAATTATAAAAAAGCCCCAGAACCAAATAATGTCCACCCAGGCAACACAAACCTAAAAACATGAAAATCGGGAACAGTGCACCGGCGACCGAATTATAAAAATGCCCCAGAACAAAATAATGTCCACCCAGGCAACACAAACCGAAAAACATGAAAATCGGCAACAATGCACCGCCGATCGAATTATAAAAAAGCCCCAGAACTAAATAATGTCCACTCGGGCAAAACAAACCGGAAAACATGAAAATCGGGAACAGTGCACCGCCGACCGACATATAAAAAAGCCCCAGAACTAAATAATGTCCACCCAGGCAACACAAACCGAAAAACGTGAAAATCGGGAACAGTGCACGGCTGACTGAATTATAAAAGAGCCGCAGAACTAAATAATATCCTCCCAGGCAACACAAATCGAAAAACATGAAAATTGGGAACAGTGCCACCGCCGACCGAATTATAAAAAAGCCCCAGAACTAAATAATGTCCACCCAGTCAACAGAAAACGAAAAACATGAAAATTTCGAACAGTGCCACCGCCGACCGAATTATAAGAAAGCCCCAGAACCAAATAATGTGCACCCAGGCAACACAAACCGAAAAATATGAAAATTGACAACAGTGCCACCGCCGACCGAATTATAAAAAAGCCCCAGAACCAAATAATGTCTTCCCAGACAACACAAATCGAAAAACATGAAAATCGGGAACAGTGCTCGCCGACCGAATTAGAAAAAAGCCCCAAAACTAAATGATGTCCACCCAAGCAACACAAACCGAAAAGCATGAAAATCGGGAACAGTGCACCGCCGACCGAATTATAAAAAAGCCCCAGAACTAAACAATGTCCACCCAGGCAACACAAACCGAAAAACATTAAAATCGGGAACAGTGCACCGCCGACCGAATTATAAAAAAGCCCCAGAACTAGATAATGTCCACCAAGGCAACACAAACCGAAAAACATGAAAATCGGGAACAGTGCACCGCCGACCGAATTATAAAAAAGCCCCAGAACCAAATAATGTCCACCCAGGCAACACAAACCGAAAAACATTTAAATCGGGAACAGTGCACCGCCGTCCGAATTATAAAAAAGCCCCAGAACTAAATAATGTCCAACCAGGCAAAACAAACCGAAAAAACATGAAAAACCGGGAATAGTGCACCGCCGACCGATATATAAAAAAGCCCCAGAACTAAATAATGTCCACCCAGGCAACACAAACCGAAAAACATGAAAATCGATACAGTGCACTGCCGACCGAATTATAAAAAAGCACCAGAACTAAATAATATCCACCCAGGCAACACAAACCGAAAAACATGAAAATCGGGAACAGTGCACCTCCGACCGACATATAAAAAAAGCCCCAGAACTAAATAATATCCACCCAGGCAACACAAATCGAAAAACATGAAAATCGGGAACAGTGCACCGCCGACCGAATTATAAAAAAGCCCCAGAACTAAATAATGTCGTCCCAGGCAACACAAACCGAAAAACATGAAAATTAGAAACAGTGCTCCGCCGACCGAAATATAAAAAAGCCCCAGAACTAAATAATGTCCACCCATGCGTCACTAACCGAAAAAAATGAAAATCGGGAACAGTGCACCGCCGACCGAATTATAAAAAAGCTCCAGAACTAAATGATGTCCTCCCAGGCAACACAAACCGAAAAACATGATAATCGGGAACAGTGCACCGCCGACAGAATTATAAAAAAAGCCCCAGAACTAAATACCGTCCACCAAGGCAACACAAACCGAAAAACATGAAAATTGGAAACAGTGCACCGCCGACAGAATTATAAAAAGCCCAAGAACTAAATAATGTCCACCCAGGCAACACTAACCGAAAAACATGAAAATCGGGAACAGTGCACCACCGACCGAATTCTAAAACAGCCCCAGAACTAAGTAATGTTCACCCAGGCAACACAAACCGAAAAACATGAAAATCGGTAACAGTGTACCGCCGATCGAATTATCAAAAAGCCCTAAAACCAAATAATGTCCTCACAGGCAACACAAACCGAAAAACATGAAAATTGGGAACAGTGCACCGCCGACCAAATTATGAAAAAGCCCCAGAACTAAATAATATCCACCTAGGCAACACAAACCGAAAAACCTGAAAATCGGGAACAGTGCACCGCCGACCGACATATAAAAAAGCCCCAGAACTTAATAATGTCCACCCAGGCAACACAAACCGAAAAACATGAAAATTGGGAACAGTGCCTCCGCCGACCAAATTATAAAAAAGCCCCAGAACTAAATAATGTCCACCAAGGCAACACAAACCGAAAAACATGAAAATCGGAACAGTGCACCGCCGACCGAATTATAAAAACCCCAGAACTAAATTATGTCCACCCAGGCAAAACAAAACGAAAAACATGAAAATCGGGAACAGTGCACTGCCGACCGAATTCTAAAAAATCCCCAGAACTAAATAATGTCCACCCATGCGTCACTAACCGAAAAACATGAAAATCGGGAACATTGCACCGCCGACAGGATTATAAAAAAGCCCCAGAACTAAATACTGTCCACCCAGGCAACACAAACCGAAAAACATGAAAATTGGAAACAGTGCACCGCCGACCGAATTATAAAAAGCCCAAGAACTAAATAATGTCCACCCAGGCGACACTAACCGAAAAACAAAAAAATCGGGAACAGTGCACCACCGACCGAATTCTAAAACAGCCCCAGATCTGAATAATGTCCATCCAGGCAACACAAACCGAAAAACATGAAAATCGGTAACAGTGTACCGCCGACCGAATTATAAAAAAGCCCTAAAACCAAATAATGTCCTCACAGGCAACACAAACCGAAAAACATGAAAATTGGGAACAGTGCACCGCCGACCGAATTATAAAAAAGCCCTAAAACCAAATAATGTCCTCACAGGCAACACAAACCGAAAAACATGAAAATTGGAAATAGTGCACCCCCGACCGAATTATAAAAAGCCCCAGAACTAAATAATGTCCATCAAGGCAACACAAACCGAAAAAAATGAAAATTGGGAACAGTGCCACCGCCGACAGAATTATAAAACAGCTCCAGAACCAAATAATGTCCTCCTAGGCAATACATCCCGAAAAACATGAAAATCGGGAACAGTGCACCGCCGACCGAATTATAAAAAAGCGCCAGAACCAAATAATGTCCACCCAGGCAACACAAACCGAAAAACGTGAAAATTGGGAACAGTGCCACCGCCGCCCGAATTATAAAAAAGCCCCAGAACTAAATATCCACCCAGGAAACACAAACTGAAAAACATGAAAATTGGGAACAGTGCCACCGCCGACCGAATTATAAAAAGCCCCAGAACCAAATAATGTCCACCCAGGCAACACAAACCGAAAAACATGAAAATCGGGAACAGTGCCACCGCTGACCGAATTATAAGAAACCCCCAGAACAAAATAATGTCCACCCAGGCAATACAAACCGAAAAACATGAAAATCGGGAACAGTGCACCGCCGACCGAATTGTAAAAAAGCCCCAGAACTAAATAATGTCCACCCAGTCAAAACAAACCGAAAAACATGAAAATCGGGAACAGTGCACCGCCGACCGAATTATAAAAAAGCCCCAGAACTAAATAATTATCCTCCCAAACAACACAAACCGAAAAACATGAAAATCGGGAACAGTGCACCGTCGACCGATATATGAAAAAGCCCCAGAACTAAATAATGTCCACCCAGGCAACACAAATCGAAAAACATGAAAATCGGAACAGTGCACCGCCGACTGAATTATAAAAAACCCCAGAACTAAATAATGTCCACCCAATCAACACAAACCGAAAAACATGAAAATCGGAAACACTGCACCGCCGACCGACATATAAAAATGCCCCAGAACTAAATAATGTCCACCCAGGCAACACAAACCGAAAAACATGAAAATCGGAACAGTGCACTGCCGACCGAATTATAAAAACGCACCAGAACTTAATAATGTCCACCCAGGCAACACAAAACGATAAACATGAAAATCGCGAACAGTGCACCGACGACCTAATTATAAAAAAGCCCCAGAAATAAATAATGTCCATCCAGGCAAAACAAACCGAAAAACATGAAAATCGGGAACAGTGCACCGCCGACCAAATTATAAAAAAGAACCAGAACTAAATAATGTCCTCCCAGGCAACACAAACCGAAAAACATGAAAATCGGGAACAGTGCACCGCCGACAGAATTATAAAAAAGCCCAGAACTAAATACTGTCCACCCAAGCAACACAAACCGAAAAACATGAAAATTGGAAACAGTGCACCGCCGACCGAATTATAAAAAGCCCAAGAACTAAGTAATGTCCACCCAGACAACACTAACGGAAAAACATGAAAATCGGGAACAGTGCACCACCGACCGAATTCTAAAACAGCGCCAGAACTAAATATTGTCCACCCAGGCAACACAAACTGAAAAACATGAAAATCGGTAACAGTGCACCGCCGACCGAATTATAAAAAAGCCCTAAAACCAAATAATGTCCTCACAGGCAACACAAACCGAAATACAGGAAAATTGGAAATAGTGCACCCCCGACCGAATTTTAAAAAGCCCCAGAACTAAATAATGTCCACCCAGGCAACACGAACCGAAAAACATGAAAATCTTTAACAGTGCACCGCCGACCAAATTATAAAAAAGCCCCAGAACTAAATAATGTCCACCCAGACAACACAAACCGAAAAACATGAAAATCGGGAACAGTGCACCGCCGACCGAATTATAAAAAAGCCCCAGAACTAAATAATATCCACCCAGGCAAAACAAACCGGAAAACATGAAAATCGGGAACAGTGCACCGCCGACCGACATATAAAAATGCCCCAGAACTAAATAATGTCCACCCAGGCAACACAAACAGAAAAACATGAAAATCGGAACAGTGCACTGCCGACCGAATTATAAAAAAGCACCAGAACTAAATAATGTCCACCCAGGCAACACAAACCGAAAAACATGAAAATCGGGAACCGTGCACCGCCGACCGAATTATAAAAAAGCCCCAGAACTAAATAATATCCACCAAGGCAAGACAAACCGAAAACCATGAAAATTGGGAACAGTGCCACCGCCGACCAAATTATAAAAAAGTCCCAGAACTAAATAATGTCCACCAAGGAAACACAAACCGAAAAACAGGAAAATTGGGAACAGTGCCACCGCCAACCGAATTATAAAAAAGCCCCAGAACTAAATAATGTCCACCCAGGCAAAACAAACCGAAAAAACATGAAAAACCGGGAATAGTGCACCGCCCACCGAATTATAAAAAAGCCCCAGAACTAAATAATATCCACCAAGGCAAGACAAACCGAAAACCATGAAAATTGGGAACAGTGCCACCGCCGACCAAATTATAAAAAAGTCCCAGAACTAAATAATGTCCACCCAGGCAACACAAGCCGAAAAACATGAAAATCGGGAACAGTGCACCGCCGACAGAATTATAAAAAACCCCCAGAACTAAATAATGTCCACCCAGGCAAAACAAACCGAAAAAACATGAAAAAATGGGAATAGTGCACCGCCGACCGATATATAAAAAAGCCCCAGAACTAAATAATGTCCATCCAGGCAACACAAACCGAAAAACATGAAAATCGGGAACAGTGCACCGCCGACCGAATTATAAAAAGCCCAAGAACTAAGTAATGTCCACCCAGGCAACACTAACGGAATAACATGAAAATCGGGAACAGTGCACCACCGACCGAATTCTAAAACAGCGCCAGAACTAAATATTGTCCACCCAGGCAACACAAACTGAAAAACATGAAAATCGGTAACAGTGCACCGCCGACCGAATTATAAAAAAGCCCTAAAACCAAATAATGTCCTCACAGGCAACACAAACCGAAATACAGGAAAATTGGAAATAGTGCACCCCCGACCGAATTTTAAAAAGCCCCAGAACTAAATAATGTCCACCCAGGCAACACGAACCGAAAAACATGAAAATCGGTAACAGTGCACCGCCGACCAAATTATAAAAAAGCCCCAGAACTAAATAATGTCCACCCAGACAACACAAACCGAAAAACATGAAAATCGGGAACAGTGCACCGCCGACCGAATTATAAAAAAGCCCCAGAACTAAATGTCCACCCAGGCAAAACAAACCGGAAAACATGAAAATCGGGAACAGTGCACCGCCGACCGACATATAAAAAAGCCCCAGAACTAAATAATGTCCACCCAGGCAACACA
The DNA here is from genome assembly GCA_038380435.1 of Ryuthela nishihirai. Classification (NCBI taxonomy): domain Eukaryota; kingdom Metazoa; phylum Arthropoda; class Arachnida; order Araneae; family Heptathelidae; genus Ryuthela; species Ryuthela nishihirai. Next base: position 3,529,534 of record JAWZYU010000025.1, read on the forward strand.
AACAGAAAAACATGAAAATCGGAACAGTGCACTGCCGACCGAATTATAAAAAAGCACCAGAACTAAATAATGTCCACCCAGGCAACACAAACCGAAAAACATGAAAATCGGGAACCGTGCACCGCCGACCGAATTATAAAAAAGCCCCAGAACTAAATAATATCCACCAAGGCAAGACAAACCGAAAACCATGAAAATTGGGAACAGTGCCACCGCCGACCAAATTATAAAAAAGTCCCAGAACTAAATAATGTCCACCCAGGCAACACAAGCCGAAAAACATGAAAATCGGGAACAGTGCACCGCCGACAGAATTATAAAAAACCCCCAGAACTAAATAATGTCCACCCAGGCAAAACAAACCGAAAAAACATGAAAAACCGGGAATAGTGCACCGCCGACCGATATATAAAAAAGCCCCAGAACTAAATAATGTCCATCCAGGCAACACAAACCGAAAAACATGAAAATCGGGAACAGTGCACCGCCGACCGAATTATAAAAAAGCCGCAGAACTAAAAATGACCACCCAGGCAACACAAACCGAAAAACATGAAAATTGGGAACAGTGTCACCGCCGACCGTATTATAAGAAACTCCCAGAACCAAATAGTGTCCTCCCGGGCAACACAAACCGAAAAACATGAAAATCGGGAACAGTGCTCGCCGACCTAATTATAAAAAAGCCCCAGAACTAAATAATGTCCACCCAGGCAACACCAACCGAAAAACATGAAAATCGGGAACAGTGCACCGCCGCCCGAATTATAAAAAAGCCCCAGAACCAAATAATGTCCACCCAGGCAACACAAACCGAAAAACATGAAAATCGGGAACAGTGCACCGCCGACCGAATTATAAAAAAGCCCCAGAACTAAATAATTATCCTCCCAAACAACACAAACCGAAAAACATGAAAATCGGGAACAGTGCACCGTCGACCGATATATGAAAAAGCCCCAGAACTAAATAATGTCCACCCAGGCAACACAAATCGAAAAACATGAAAATCAGAACAGTGCACCGCCGACTGAATTATAAAAAACCCCAGAACTAAATAATGTCCACCCAATCAACACAAACCGAAAAACATGAAAATCGGAAACACTGCACCGCCGACCGACATATAAAAATGCCCCAGAACTAAATAATGTCCACCCAGGCAACACAAACCGAAAAACATGAAAATCGGAACAGTGCACTGCCGACCGAATTATAAAAAAGCACCAGAACTTAATAATGTCCACCCAGGCAACACAAAACGATAAACATGAAAATCGCGAACAGTGCACCGACGACCTAATTATAAAAAAGCCCCAGAAATAAATAATGTCCACCCAGGCAAAACAAACCGAAAAACATGAAAATCGGGAACAGTGCACCGCCGACCAAATTATAAAAAAGAACCAGAACTAAATAATGTCCTCCCAGGCAACACAAACCGAAAAACATGAAAATCGGGAACAGTGCACCGCCGACAGAATTATAAAAAAGCCCAGAACTAAATACTGTCCACCCAGGCAACACAAACCGAAAAACATGAAAATTGGAAACAGTGCACCGCCGACCGAATTATAAAAAGCCCAAGAACTAAGTAATGTCCACCCAGGCAACACTAACGGAAAAACATGAAAATCGGGAACAGTGCACTACCGACCGAATTCTAAAACAGCGCCAGAACTAAATATTGTCCACCCAGGCAACACAAACTGAAAAACATGAAAATCGGTAACAGTGCACCGCCGACCGAATTATAAAAAAGCCCTAAAACCAAATAATGTCCTCACAGGCAACACAAACCGAAATACAGGAAAATTGGAAATAGTGCACCCCCGACCGAATTTTAAAAAGCCCCAGAACTAAATAATGTCCACCCAGGCAACACGAACCGAAAAACATGAAAATCGGTAACAGTGCACCGCCGACCAAATTATAAAAAAGCCCCAGAACTAAATAATGTCCACCCAGACAACACAAACCGAAAAACATGAAAATCGGGAACAGTGCACCGCCGACCGAATTATAAAAAAGCCCCAGAACTAAATAATGTCCACCCAGGCAAAACAAACCGAAAAACATGAAAATCGGGAACAGTGCTCGCCGACCGAATTATAAAAAAGCCCCAGAACTAAATAATGTCCACCCAGGCAACACAAACAGAAAAACATGAAAATCGGAACAGTGCACTGCCGACCGAATTATAAAAAAGCACCAGAACTAAATAATGTCCACCCAGGCAACACAAACCGAAAAACATGAAAATCGGGAACCGTGCACCGCCGACCGAATTATAAAAAAGCCCCAGAACTAAATAATATCCACCAAGGCAAGACAAACCGAAAAACCATGAAAATTGGGAACAGTGCCACCGCCGACCAAATTATAAAAAAGTCCCAGAACTAAATAATGTCCACCAAGGAAACACAAACCGAAAAACAGGAAAATTGGGAACAGTGCCACCGTCGACCGAATTATAAAAAAGCACCAGAACTAAATAATGTCCACCAAGGCAATACAAACCGAAAAACATGAAAATCGGGAACAGTGCACCGTCGACCGACATATAAAAAATCCCCAGAACAAAATAATGTCCACCCAGGCAACACAAACCGAAAAACATGAAAATCGGTAACAGTGCACCGCCGACCAAATTATAAAAAACCCCAGAACTAAATAATGTCCAACCAGGCAAAACAAACCGAAAAAGATGAAAATTGGGAACAGTTCACCGCCGACCGACATATAAAAAAGCCCCAGAACTAAATAATGTCCACCCAGGCAACACAAACCGAAAAACATGAAAATCGGTAACAGTGCACCGCCGACCAAATTATAAAAAACCCCAGAACAAAATAATGTCCACCCAAGCAACACAAAACAAAAAACATGAAAATCGGTAACGGTGCACCGCCGACCGAATTATAAAAAAGCCCCAGAACTAAATAATATCCACCCAGGCAAAACAAACCGAAAAACATGAAAATCGGGAACAGTGCACCGTCGACCGTCATATAAAAAATTCCCAGAACTAAATAATGTCCACCCAGGCAACACAAACCGAAAAACATGAAAATTGGGAACAGTGCATCGCCGACCGAATTATAAAAAAGCCCCAGAACTAAATAATTATCCTCCCAAACAACACAAACCGAAAAACATGAAAATCGGGAACAGTGCACCGTCGACCGACATATAAAAAATCCCCAGAACTAAATAATGTCCACCCAGTCAAAACAAACCGAAAAACATGAAAATCGGGAACAGTGCATCGCCGACCGAATTATAAAAAAGCCCCAGAACTAAATAATTATCCTCCCAAACAACACAAACCGAAAAACATGAAAATCGGGAACAGTGCACCGTCGACCGACATATGAAAAAGCCCCAGAACTAAATAATGTCCACCCAGGCAACACAAATCGAAAAACATGAAAATCGGAACAGTGCACCGCCGACCGAATATTTAAAAAACCCCAGAACTAAATAATGTCCACCCAATCAACACAAACCGAAAAACATGAAAATCGGGAACAGTGCACCGCCGACCGACATATAAAAATACCCCAGAACTAAATAATGTCCACCGAGGCAACACAAACCGAAAAACATGAAAATCGGAACAGTGCACTGCCGACCGAATTATAAAAAAGCACCAGAACTAAATAATGTCCACCCAGGCAACACAAAACGAAAAACATGAAAATCGGGAACAGTGCACCGACTACCGAATTATAAAAAAGCCCCAGAAACAAATAATGTCCACCTAGGCAACACAAACCGAAAAACATGAAAATCGGGAACAGTGCACCGCCGACCGAATTATAAAAAAGCCCCAGAACTAAATAATTATCCTCCCAGGCAACACAAACCGAAAAACATGAAAATCGGGAACAGTGCACCGTCGACCGACATATAAAAAAGCCCCAGAACTAAATAATGTCCACCCAGGCAACACAAACCGAAAAACATGAAAATCGGAACAGTGCACCGCCGACCGAATTATAAAAATCCCCAGAACTAAGGTATGTGAACCCAGGCAAAACAAAACGAAAAACATGAAAATCGGGAACAGTGCACCGCCGACCGAATTATAAAAAATCCCCAGAACTAAATAATGTCCTCCCAGGCAACACAAACCGAAAAACATGAAAAACGGGAACAGTGCACCGTCGACCGACATATAAAAAATCCCCAGAACTAAATAATGTCCACCCAGGCAACACAAACCCAAAAACATGAAAATCGGTAACAGTGCACCGCCGAATAAATTATAAAAAACCCCAGAACTAAATAATGTCCACCCAGGCAACACAAACCGAAAAACATGAAAATCGGGAACAGTGCACCGCCGACCGACATATAAAAAAGCCCCAGAACTAAATAATGTCCACCCAGGCAACACAAACCGAAAAACATGAAAATTGGGAACAGTGCCACCGCCGACCGAATTATAAAAAAGTCCCAGAACTAAATAATGTGCACCAAGGCAACACAAACCGAAAAACGTGAAAATTGGGAACAGGGCCACCGCCGACCAAATTATAAAAAAGCACCAGAACTAAATAATGTCCACCAAGGCAACACAAACCGAAAAACATGAAAATCGGGAACAGTGCACCGCCGACCGAATTGTAAAAAAGCCCCAGAACTAAATAATGTCCACCCAGGCAAAACAAACCGAAAAACATGAAAATCGGGAACAGTGCACCGCCGACCGATATATAAAAAATCCCCAGAACTAAATTATGTCCACCCAGGCAACACAAACCGAAAAACATGAAAATCGGAACAGTGCACTGCCGACCAAATTATAAAAAAAGCACCAGAACTAAATAATGTCCACCCAGGCAACACAAACCGGAAAACATGAAAATCGGTAACAGTGTACCGCCGACCGAATTATAAAAAAGCCCTAAAACCAAATAATGTCCTCACAGGCAACACAAACCGAAAAACATGAAAATCGGGAACAGTGCACAGCCGACCGAATTATAAAAATGCCCCAGAACTAAATAATGTCCACCCAGGCAAAACAAACCGAAAAACATGAAAACCGGGAACAGTGCACCGCCGACCGACATATAAAAAAGCCCAGAACTAAATAATGTCCACCCAGGCAACACAAAGAGAAAAACATGAAAATCGGGAACAGTGCACCGCCGACCGAATTATAAAAAAGCCCCAGAACTAAATAATGTCCACCCAGGCAACACAAACCGAAAAACATGAAAATCGGAACACTGCACTGCCGACCGAATTATAAAAAAGCACCAGAACTAAATAATGTCCACCCAGGCATTTGGGTTGGGTTGTTTTACCTCTGAGCGGCACTTTTTTACACACCATGGGCTAAATGGCCAAGTCACAAGGACCCCGAAGACTCAGAGAAGGTTGGGGGAGGGGACCCACTGGAACAGCTGTTGGGAGACAGATGGTAGCCTCCCGTCAAGGCTATCCAGCGTGTTCTTTAACGTGCACAGGATATGTCTCTCCCGCACACGGTGCCACGGCTTAACGTCCCATCCGACGGACGGCGGCCTTTCCAAGCCCATCGGTGTCCCCTACTGACCGTGGACAGGGCGGGGAATTTTGCGGAGATAAATCTCAACGCTGACCCAGCTGGGACTCGAACCTGGGAACTACAGATTACGAGCCTGGCACGCTACCGATTGAGCCACCCCCGTCCCATCCACCCAGGCAACACAAACCGAAAAACATGAAAATCGGGAACAGTGCACCGCCGACCGAATTATAAAAAAGCCCCAGAACTAAATAATGTCCACCAAGGCAACACAAACCGAAAAACATGAAAATTGGGAACAGTACCACCACCGCCGACCGAATTATAAAAAAGTCTCAGAAATGAATAATGTCCACCAAGGCAACACAAACCGAAAAACATGAAAATTGGGAACAGTGCCACCGCCAACCGAATTATAAAAAAGCCCCAAAACTAAATAATGTCCACCAAGGCAACACAAACCGAAAAACATGAAAATTAGGAATAGTGCCACCGCCGACCGAATTGTAAAAAAGCCCCAGAACCAAATAATGTCATCCCAGGCAACACAAACCGAAAAACATGAAAATCGGGAACAGTGCACCGCCGACCGAATTATAAAAAAACCCCAGAACCAAATAGTGTCCACCCAGGCAACACAAGCCGAAAAACATGAAAATCGGGATCAGTGCACCGCCGACCGAATTATAAGAAAGCCCCAGAACTAAGTAATGTCCACCCAGGCAAAACAAACCGAAAAAAGATGAAAACCGGGAACAGTGCACCGCCGACAGAATTATAAAAATGCCCCAGAACTAAATACCGTCCACCCACGCAACACAAACCGAAAAACATGAAAATTGGGAACAGTGCCACCGCCGACCGAATTATAAAAAAGCCCCAGAAGCAAATAATGTCCTCCTAGGCAACACATCCCGAAAAACATGAAAATCGGGAACAGTGCACCGCCGAACGAATTATAAAAAAGCCCCAGAACCAAATAATGTCCACCCAGGCAACACAAACCGAGAAACATGAAAATCGGAACAGTGCACCGCCGAACGAATTATAAAAAACCCCAGAACTAAGTTATGTCCACCCAGGAAAAACAAAACGAAAAACATGAAAATCGGGAACAGTGCACCGCCCACCGAATTATAAAAAAGCACCAGAACTAAATAATGTCCACACAGGCAACACAAACCGAAAAACATGAAAATCGGTAACAGTGTACCGCCGACCGAATTATAAAAAAGCCCTAAAACCAAATAATGTCCTCACAGGCAACCCAAACCGAAAAACATGAAAATCGGGAACATTGCACCGCCGACCGAATTATAAAAAAGCCCCAGAACCAAATAATGTCCACCCAGGCAACACAAACCGAAAAACATGAAAATCGGAACAGTGCACTGCCGACCGAATTATAAAAAAGCAACAGAACTAAATAATGTCCACCCAGGCAACACAAACCGAAAAACATGAAAATCGGTAACAGTGCACCGCCGACCAAATTATAAAAAACCCCAGAACTAAATAATGTCCACCCAGGCAAAACAAACCGAAAAACATGAAAATCCGTAACAGTGCACCGCCGACCGAATTATAAAAAAGCCCCAGAACTAAATAATGTCCACCCAGGCAACACAAACCGAAACACATGAAAATCGGAACAGTGCACTGCCGACCGAATTATAAAAAAGCACCAGAACTAAATAATGTCCACCCAGGCAACACAAACCGAAAAACAGGAAAATCGCGAACAGTGCACCGCCGACAGAATTATAAAAAAGCCCCAGAACTGAGTAATGTCAACCAAGGCAAGACAAACCGAAAAACATGAAAATTGGGAACAGTGCCACCGCCGACCGAATTATAAAAAAGTCCCAGAACTAAATAATGTGCACCAAGGCAACACAAACCGAAAAACATGAAAATCGGGAACAGTGCACCGCCGACCGAATTATAAAAAAGTCCCAGAACTAAATAATGTCCACCCAGGCAAAACAAACCGAAAAACATGAAAATCGGGAACAGTGCACCGCCGACCGACATATAAAAAAGCCCCAGAACTAAATAATGTCCACCCAGGCAACACAAACCGAAAAACATGAAAATCGGAACAGTGCACTGCCGACCGAATTATAAAAAAGCCCCAGAACTAAGTAGTGTCCACCCAGGCAAAACAAACCGAAAAAACATGAAAACCGGGAACAGTGCACCGCCGACAGAATTATAAAAATGCCCCAGAACTAAATACCGTCCACCCACGCAACACAAACCGAAAAACATGAAAATTGGAAACAGTGCACCGCCGACCGAATTATAAAAAGCCCAAGAACTAAATAATGTCCTCCCAGGCAACACTAACAGAAAAACATGAAAATCGGGAACAGTGCACCACCGACCGAATTCTAAAACAGCCCCAGAAGTACATAATGTCCACCCAGGCAACACAAACCGAAAAACATAAAAATCGGGAACAGTACACCGCCGACCGAATTATAAAAAATCCCCAGAACTAAATAATGTCCACCCAAGCAACACAAACCGAAAAACATGAAAATCGCAACAGTGCACTGCCGACCAAATTATAAAAAAGCACCAGAACTAAATAATGTCCACCCAGGGAACACAAACCGGAAAACATGAAAATCGGGAACAGTGCACCGCCGACCGAATTATAAAAAATCGCCAGAACTAAATAATGTCCACCAAGGCAACACAAGCCGAAAAACATGAAAATCGGGTACAGTGCACCGCCGACCGAATTATAAAAAAGCCCCAGAACCAAATAATGTCCACCCAGGCAACACAAGCCGAAAAACAGGAAAATCGGGAACAGTGCACCGCCGACCGACATATAAAAAAGCCCCAGAACTAAATAATGTCCACCCATGCGTCACTAACCGAAAAACATGAAAATCGGGAACAGTGCACCGCCGACAGAATTATAAAAAAGCCCCAGAACTAAATACCGTCCACCCAGGCAACACAAACCGAAAAACATGAAAATCGGTAACAGTGCACCGCCGACCGAATTATAAAAAACCCTAAAACCAAATAATGTCCTCACAGGCAACACAAACCGAAAAACATGAAAATTGGGAACAGTGCACCGCCGACCGAATTATAAAAAAGCCCAAAAACTAAATAATGTCCACCCAGGCAACACAAACCGAAAAACATGAAAATCGGGAACAGTGCACCGCCGATCAAATTATAAAAAAGCCCCAGAACTAAATAATGTCCACCCAGGCAACACAAACCGAAAAACATGAAAATCGGGAACAGTGCACCGCCGACCGAATCATAAAAAAGCCCCAGAATTAAATAATGTCCACCCAGGCAACACAAACCGAAAAGCATGAAAATCGGGAACAGTGCACCGCCGACCGACATATAAAAAAGCCCCAGAACTAAATAATGTCCACCCAGGCAACACAAACCGAAAAACATGAAAATCGCAAACGTGCACTGCCGACCCAATTATAAAAAAGCAACAGAACTAAATAATGTCCACCCAGGCAACACAAACCGAAAAACATGAAAATCGGGAAAAGTGCACCGCCGACCGAATTATAAAAAATCCCCAGAACTAAACAATATCCACCCAGGCAACACAAACCGAAAAACATGAAAATCGGTAACAGTGTACCGCCGACCGAATTATAAAAATGCCCTAAAACCAAATAATGTCCTCAGAGGCAACACAAACCGAAAAACATGAAAATCGGTAACAGTGCACCGCCGACCAAATTATAAAAAAGCCCCAGAACTAAATAATGTCCACCCAGGCAACACAAACCGAAAAACATGAAAATCGGAACAGTGCATTGCCGACCGAATTATAAAAAAGCCCCAGAACCAAATAATGTCCTCCTAGGCAAGACAACCCGAAAAACATGAAAATCGGGAACAGTGCACCGCCGACCGAATTATAAAAAACCCCAGAACCAAATTATGTCCACCCAGGCAAAACAAAAGGAAAACATGGAAATCGGGAACAGTGCACCGCCGACCGAATTATAAAAAATCCCCAGAACTAAATAATGTCCACCCAGGCAACACAAACCGAAAAACATGAAAATCGGTAACAGTGCACCGCCGAGCAAATTATAAAAAACCCCAGAACTAAATTATGTCCACCCAGGCAAAACAAAACGAAAAACATGAAAATCGGGAACAGTGCTCGCCGACCGAATTATAAAAAATCCCCAAAACTATGTGATGTCCACCCAAGCAACACAAAGCGTAAAACATGAAAATTGGAAACAGTGCACCGCCGACCGAATTATAAAAAGCCCAAGAACTAAATAATGTCCACCCAGGCCAACACTAACCGAAAAACATGAAAATCAGTAACAGTGTACCGCCGACTGAATTATAAAAAAGCCCTAAAACCAAATAATGTCCTCACAGGCAACACAAACCGAAAAACATGAAAATTGGGAACAGTGCACCGCCGACAGAATTATAAAAAAGCCCTAAAACCAAATAATGTCTTCACAGGCAACCCAAACCGAAAAACACGAAAATTGGAAATACTGTACCCCCGACCGAATTATAAAAATCCCCAGAACTAAATAATGTCGACCCAGGCACCACAAACCGAAAAACATGAAAATCGGGAACAGTGCACCGCCGAAAGAATTATAAAAAAGCCCCAGAACTAAATAATGTCCACCCATGCAACACAAAACGAAAAACATGAAAATCGGGAACAGTGGACCGCCGACCGAATTATAAAAAAGCCCCAGAACCAAATAGTGTCCACCCAGGCAACACAAACGGAAAAACATGAAAATCGGGAACAATGCACCGCCGACCGAATTATAAAAAAGCCCTAAAACCAAATAATGTCCTCACAGGCAACAAAAACCGAAAAACATGAAAATTGGGAATAGTGCACCGCCGACCGAATTATAAAAAAGCCCTAAAACCAAATAATGTCCTCACAGGCAACACAAACCAAAAAACATGAAAATTGGAAATAGTGCACCCCCGTCCGAATTATAAAAAGCACCAGAACTAAATAATGTCCACCCAGGCAACACAAACCGAAACACATGAAAATCGGGAACAGTGCACGGCCGACCGAATTATAAAAAAGCCCCAGAACTAAATAATGTCCACCAAGGCAACACAAACCGAAAAACATGAAAATTGGGAAGAGTGCCACCGCCGACCGAATTATAAAAAAGCCCCAGAAATAAATAATGTCCACCCACGCAACACAAACCGAAAAACATGAAAATCGGGAACAGTGCACCGCCGATCGAATTATAAAAAAGCCCCAGAACTAAATAATGTCCACCCAGGCAACACAAACCGAAAAACATGAAAATTGGCAACAGTGCCACCGCCGACCGAAATATAAGGAATCCCCAGAACCAAATAATGTCCTCCCAGGCAACACAAACCGAAAAACAAGAAAATCGGGAACAGTGCACCGCCGACCGACATTTAAAAAAGCCCCAGAACTAAATAATGTCCACATAGGCAACACAAACCGAGAAACCTGAAAATCGGAACAGAGCACTGCCGACCGAATTATAAAAAAGCACCAGAACTAAATAATGTCCACCCAGGCAACACAAACCGAAAAACATGAAAATTGGACACAGTGCACCGCCGACCGAATTATAAAAAGCCAAAGAACTAAATAATGTCCACCCAGGCAACACTAACCGAAAAACATGAAAATCGGAAAGAGTGCACCACCGACCGAATTCTAAAACAGCCCCAGAACTAAATAATGTCCACCCAGGCAACACAAACCTAAAAACATGAAAATCGGGAACAGTGCACCGCCGACCGAATTATAAAAAAGCCCCAGAACAAAATAATGTCCACCAAGGCAACACAAACCGAAAAACATGAAAATTGGGAACAGTGCCACCGCCGACCGAATTATAAAAAAGTCCCAGAACTAATGTCCACCAAAGCAACACAAACCGAAAAACATGAAAATTGGGAACAGTGCACCGCCGACCGAATTATAAAAAAGCCCCAGAACTAAATAATGTCCACCCAGGCAACACAAACCGAAAAACATGAAAATCGGGAACAGTGCACTGCCGACCGAATTATGAAAAAGCCCCAGAACCATTTAATATCCACCCAAGCAACACAAACCGAAAAACATGAAGATCGGGAACAGTGCACCGCCGACCGAATTATAAAACAGCCCCAGAATTATATAATGTCCACCCAGGCAAAACAAACAGAAAACATGAAAATCGGGAACACTGCACCGTCGACCGAATTATAATAAAGCTCCAGAACAAAATAATGTCCACCCATGCAACACAAAACGAAAAACATGAAAATCGGGAACAGTGGACCGCCGACCGAATTATAAAAAAGCCCTAAAACCAAATATAGTCCTCACAGGCAACACAAACCGAAAAACATGAAAATTGGGAACAGTGCACCGCCGACCGAATTGTAAAAAAGCCCAAAAACCAAATAATGCCCTCACAGGCAACAAAAACCGAAAAACATGAAAATTGGGAATAGTGCACCGCCGACCGAATTATAAAAAAGCCCTAAAACCAAATAATGTCCTCACAGGCAAAACAAACCAAAAAACATGAAAATTGGAAATAGTGCACCCCCGTCCGAATTATAAAAAGCACCAGAACTAAATAATGTCCACCCAGGCAACACAAACCGAAAAACATGAAAATCGGGAACAGTGCACCGCCGACCGAATTATAAAAAAGCCCAAGAACTAAATAATGTCCACCAAGGCAACACAAACCGAAAAACATGAAAATTGGGAAGAGTGCCACCGCCGACCGAATTATAAAAAAGCCCCAGAACCAAATAATGTCCTCCCAGGCAACACAAACCGAAAAGCATGAAAATCGGGAACAGTGCACCGCCGACCGAATTATAAAAAAGCCCCAGAACCAAATAATGTCCACCCAGGCAACACAAACCGAAAAACATGAAAATCGGGAACAGTGCACCGCCGATCGAATTATAAAAAAGCCCCAGAACTAAATAATGTCCACCCAGGCAACACAAACCGAAAAACAAGAAAATCGGGAACAGTGCACCGCCGACAGAATTATAAAAAAGCCCCAGAACTAAATACTGTCCACCCAGGCAACACAAACCGAAAAACATGAAAATTGGAAACAGTGCACCGCCGACCGAATTATTAAAAGCCCAAGAACTAAATAATGTCCACCCAGGCAAAACAAACCGGAAAACATGAAAATCGGGAACAGTGCACCGCCAACCGACATTTAAAAAAGCCCCAGAACTAAATAATGTCCACCCAGAAAACACAAACCGAAAAACCTGAAAATCGGAACAGAGCACTGCCGACCGAATTATAAAAAAGCACCAGAACTAAATAATGTCCACCCAGGCAACACAAATCGAAAAACATGAAAATTGGGAACAATGCCACCGCTGACCAAATTATAAAAAAGCCCCAGAACTAGATAATGTCCACCAAGGCAACACAAACCGAAAAACATGAAAATCGGGAACAGTGCACCGCCGACCGAATTATAAAAAAGCCGCAGAACCAAATAATGTCCACCCAGGCAACACAAACCGAAAAACATGAAAATCGGGAACAGTGCACCGCCGACCGAATTATAAAAAAGCCCCAGAACTAAATAATGTCCAACCACGCAAAACAAACCGAAAAACATGAAAAACCGGGAACAGTGCACCGCCGACCGATATATAAAAAAGCCCCAGAACTAAATGATGTCCATCCAGGCAACACAAACAGAAAAACATGAAAATCGGGAACAGTGCACCTCCGACCGAATTGTAAAAAATCCCCAGAACTAAATAATGTCCACCCAGGCAACACAAACCGAAAAACATGAAAATTGGGACCAGTGCCACCGCCGACCGAATTATAAGAAACCCCCAGAACCAAATAATGTCCTCCCAGGCAACACAAACCGAAAAACATGAAAATCGGGAACAGTTCCACGCCGACCGACATATAAAAAAGCCCCAGAACTAATGAACGTCCACCCAGGCAACACAAACCGAAAAACATGAAAATCGGGAACAGTGCACCGCCGACCGAATTATAAAAAAGCCCCAGAACTAAATTATGTCCACCCAGGCAAAACAAACCGAAAAACATGAAATCGGGAACAGTGCACCGTCGACCGAATTATAAAAAAGCCCCAGAACTAAATAATTATCCTCCCAGGCAACACAAACCGATAAACATGAAAATCGGGAACAGTGCACCGTCGACCGACATATAAAAAAGCCCTAGAACTAAATAATGTCCACCCAGGCAACAAACCGAAAAACATGAAAATCGGGAACAGTGCACCGCCGACCGAATTATAAAAAAGCCCCAGAACTAAATAATGTCCTCCCAGGCAAAACAAACCGAAAAACGTGAAAATCGGAACAGAGCACTGCCGACCGAATTATAAAAAAGCACCAGAACCAAATAATGTCCACCCAGGCAACACAAATCGAAAAACATGAAAATCGGAAACAGTGCACCGCCGACCGAATTATAAAAAAGCCCCAGAACTAGATAATGTCCACCAAGGCAACACAAACCGAAAAACAAGAAAATCGGGAACAGTGCACCGCCGACAGAATTATAAAAAAGGACCAGTACTAAATACTGTCCACCCAGGCAACACAAACCGAAAAACATGAAAATTGGAAACAGTGCACCGCCGACTGAATTATTAAAAGCCCAAGAACTAAATAATGTCCACCCAGGCAAAACAAACCGGAAAACATGAAAATCGGGAACAGTGCACCGCCGACCGACATTTAAAAAAGCCCCAGAACTAAATAATGTCCACCCAGGCAACACAAACCGAAAAACATGAAAATCGGGAACAGTGCACCGCCGACCGAATTATAAAAAAATCCCCAGAACTAAATAATATCCACCCAGGCAACACAAACCGAAAAACATGAAAATCGGGAACAGTGCACCGCCGACCGACATATAAAAAAGCCCCAGAACTAAATTATGTCCACCCAGGCAAAACAAACCGAAAAACATGAAATCGGGAACAGTGCACCGTCGACCGAATTATAAAAAAGCCCCAGAACTAAATAATTATCCTCCCAGGCAACACAAACCGAAAAACATGAAAATCGGGAACAGTGCACCGTCGACCGACATATAAAAAAGCCCTAGAACTAAATAATGTCCACCCAGGCAACACAAACCGAAAAACATGAAAATCGGAACAGTGCACCACCGACCGAATTATGAAAAAGCCCCAGAACTAAATAATGTCCTCCCAGGCAACACAAACCGAAAAACATGAAAATCGGGAACAGTGCACCGCCGACCGAATTGTAAAAAAGCACCAGAACTAAATAATGTCCACCCAGGCAACACAAATCGAAAAACATGTAAATCGGCAACAGTGTACCGCCGACAGAATTATAAAAAAGCCCTAAAACCAAATAATGTCCTCACAGGCAACACAAACCGAAAAACATGAAAATCGGGAACAGTGCACAGCCGACCGAATTATAAAAATGCCCCAGAACTAAATAATGTCCACCCAGGCAAAACAAACCGAAAAACATGAAAACCGATAACAGTGCACCGCCGACCGACATATAAAAAAACCCCAGAACTAAATAATGTCCACCCAGGCAACACAAACCGAAAAACATGAAAATCGGGAACAGTGCACCGCCGACCGACATATAAAAAAGCCCCAGAACTAAATAATGTCCACCCAGGCAACACAAACCGAAAAACATGAAAATCGGAACAGTGCACTGCCGACCGAATTATAAAAAAGCCCCAGAACTAAGTAATGTCCACCCAGGCAACACTAACGGAATAACATGAAAATCGGGAACAGTGCACCACCGACCGAATTCTAAAACAGCCCTAGAACTAAATAATGTCCACCCAGGCAACACAAACCGAAAAACATGAAAATTGGGAACAGTGCACCGCCGACCGAATTATAAAAAAGCCCAAAAACTAAATAATGTCCTCACAGGCAACAAAAACCGAAAAACATGAAAATTGGAAATAGTGCACTCCCGACCGAATTATAAAAAGCCCCAGAACTAAATAATGTCCACCCAGGCAACACAAACCGAAAAACATGAAAATCGGTAACAGTGCACCGCCGACCAAATTATAAAAAAGCCCCAGAACTAAATAATGTCCACCCAGGCAACACAAACCGAAAAACATGAAAATCGGGAACAGTGCACCGCCGACCGAATTATAAAAAAGCCCCAGAATTAAATAATGTCCACCCAGGCAACACAAACCGAAAACCATGAAAATCGGGAACAGTGCAATGCCGTCCGAATTATAAAAAAGCCCCAGAACTAAATAATGTCCACCCAGGCAACACAAACCGAAAAACATGAAAATTGGGAACGGTGCCACCGCCGACCGAATTATAAGAAACCCCCAGAACCAAATAGTGTCCTCCCAGGCAACACAAACCGAAAAGCATGAAAATCGGGAACAGTGCACCGCCGACCGACATATAAAAAAGCCCCAGAACTAAATAATGTCCACCCAGGCAACACAAACCGAAAAACATGAAAATCGGAAACGTGCACTGCCGACCCAATTATAAAAAAGCAACAGAACTAAATAATGTCCACCCAGGCAACACAAACCGAAAAACATGAAAATCGGGAAAAGTGCACCGCCGACCGAATTATAAAAAATCCCCAGAACTAAACAATATCCACCCAGGCAACACAAACCGAAAAACATGAAAATCGGTAACAGTGTACCGCCGACCGAATTATAAAAATGCCCTAAAACCAAATAATGTCCTCAGAGGCAACACAAACCGAAAAACATGAAAATCGGTAACAGTGCACCGCCGACCGAATTATAAAAAATCCCCAGAACTAAATAATGTCCACCCAGGCAACACAAACCGAAAAACATGAAAATCGGTAACAGTGCACCGCCGAGCAAATTATAAAAAACCCCAGAACTAAATTATGTCCACCCAGGCAAAACAAAACGAAAAACATGAAAATCGGGAACAGTGCACCGCCGACCGAATTATAAAAAAATCCCCAGAACTAAATAATATCCACCCAGGGAACACAAACCGAAAAACATGAAAATCGGGAACAGTGCACCGCCGACCGAATTATAAAAAAGCCCCAGAACCAAATAATGTCCACCCAGGCAATACAAACCGAAAAACATGAAAATCGGGAACAGTGCACCGCCGACCGAATTATAAAAAAGCCCAAGAACTAAATAATGTCCACCCAGGCCAACACTAACCGAAAAACATGAAAATCAGTAACAGTGTACCGCCGACTGAATTATAAAAAAGCCCTAAAACCAAATAATGTCCTCACAGGCAACACAAACCGAAAAACACGAAAATTGGAAATAGTGTACCCCCGACCGAATTATAAAAAGCCCCAGAACTAAATAATGTCGACCCAGGCACCACAAACCGAAAAACATGAAAATCGGGAACAGTGCACCGCCGACCGAATTATAAAAAAGCCCCAGAACTAAATAATGTCCACCCATGCAACACAAAACGAAAAACATGAAAATCGGGAACAGTGGACCGCCGACCGAATTATAAAAAAGCCCCAGAACCAAATAGTGTCCACCCAGGCAACACAAACGGAAAAACATGAAAATCGGGAACAATGCACCGCCGACCGAATTATAAAAAAGCCCTAAAACCAAATATAGTCCTCACAGGCAACACAAACCGAAAAACATGAAAATTGGGAACAGTACACCGCCGACCGAATTATAAAAAAGCCCAAAAACCAAATAATGTCCTCACAGGCAACAAAAACCGAAAAACATGAAAATTGGGAATAGTGCACCGCCGACCGAATTATAAAAAAGCCCTAAAACCAAATAATGTCCTCACAGGCAACACAAACCAAAAAACATGAAAATTGGAAATAGTGCACCCCCGTCCGAATTATAAAAAGCACCAGAACTAAATAATGTCCACCCAGGCAACACAAACCGAAACACATGAAAATCGGGAACAGTGCACCGCCGACCGAAATATAAGGAACCCCCAGAACCAAATAATGTCCTCCCAGGCAACACAAACCGAAAAACAAGAAAATCGGGAACAGTGCACCGCCGACAGAATTATAAAAAAGCCCCAGAACTAAATACTGTCCACCCAGGCAACACAAACCGAAAAACATGAAAATTGGACACAGTGCACCGCCGACCGAATTATAAAAAGCCAAAGAACTAAATAATGTCCACCCAGGCAACACTAACCGAAAAACATGAAAATCGGAAAGAGTGCACCACCGACCGAATTCTAAAACAGCCCCAGAACTAAATAATGTCCACCCAGGCAACACAAACCTAAAAACATGAAAATCGGGAACAGTGCACCGCCGACCGAATTATAAAAAAGCCCCAGAACAAAATAATGTCCACCAAGGCAACACAAACCGAAAAACATGAAAATTGGGAACAGTGCCACCGCCGACCGAATTATAAAAAAGTCCCAGAACTAAATAATGTCCACCAAGGCAACACAAACCGAAAAACATGAAAATTGGGAACAGTGCACCGCCGACCGAATTATAAAAAAGCCCCAGAACTAAATAATGTCCACCCAGGCAACACAAACCGAAAAACATGAAAATCGGGAACAGTGCACTGCCGACCGAATTATGAAAAAGCCCCAGAACCATTTAATATCCACCCAGGCAACACAAACCGAAAAACATGAAGATCGGGAACAGTGCACCGCCGACCGTATTATAAAACAGCCCCAGAATTATATAATGTCCACCCAGGCAAAACAAACAGAAAACATGAAAATCGGGAACACTGCACCGTCGACCGAATTATAAAAAAGCTCCAGAACAAAATAATGTCCACCCATGCAACACAAAACGAAAAACATGAAAATCGGGAACAGTGGACCGCCGACCGAAATATAAAAAAGCCCTAAAACCAAATATAGACCTCACACGCAACATAAACCGAAAAACATGAAAATTGGGAACAGTGCACCCCCGTCCGAATTATAAAAAGCACCAGAACTAAATAATGTCCACCCAGGCAACACAAACCGAAAAACATGAAAATCGGGAACAGTGCACCGCCGACCGAATTATAAAAAAGCCCCAGAACTAAATAATGTCCACCAAGGCAACACAAACCAAAAAACATGAAAATTGGGAAGAGTGCCACCGCCGACCGAATTATAAAAAAGCCCCAGAACCAAATAATGTCCTCCCAGGCAACACAAACCGAAAAGCATGAAAATCGGGAACAGTGCACCGCCGACCGAATTATAAAAAAGCCCCAGAACCAAATAATGTCCACCCAGGCAACACAAACCGAAAAACATGAAAATCGGGAACAGTGCACCGCCGATCGAATTATAAAAAAGCCCCAGAACTAAATAATGTCCACCCAGGCAACACAAACGGAAAAACATGAAAATCGGGAACAGTGCACCGCCGATCGAATTATAAAAAAGCCCCAGCACTAAATAATGTCCACCCAGGCAACACAAACCGAAAAACAAGAAAATCGGGAACAGTGCACCGCCGACAGAATTATAAAAAAGCCCCAGAACTAAATACTGTCCACCCAGGCAACACAAACCGAAAAACATGAAAATTGGAAACAGTGCACCGCCGACCGAATTATTAAAAGCCCAAGAACTAAATAATGTCCACCCAGGCAAAACAAACCGGAAAACATGAAAATCGGGAACAGTGCACCGCCAACCGACATTTAAATAAGCCCCAGAACTAAATAATGTCCACCCAGAAAACACAAACCGAAAAACCTGAAAATCGGAACAGAGCACTGCCGACCGAATTATAAAAAAGCACCAGAACTAAATAATGTCCACCCAGGCAACACAAATCGAAAAACATGAAAATCGGGAACAGTGCACCGCCGACCGAATTATAAATAAGCCCCCGAACTAAATAATGTCCACCAAGGCAACACAAACCGAAAAACATGAAAATTGGGAACAATGCCACCGCTGACCAAATTATAAAAAAGCCCCAGAACTAGATAATGTCCACCAAGGCAACACAAACCGAAAAACATGAAAATCGGGAACAGTGCACCGCCGACCGAATTATAAAAAAGCCCCAGAACTAAATAATGTCCAACCACGCAAAACAAACCGAAAAACATGAAAAACCGGGAACAGTGCACCGCCGACCGATATTTAAAAAAGCCCCAGAACTAAATAATGTCCATCCAGGCAACACAAACAGAAAAACATGAAAATCGGGAACAGTGCACCTCCGACCGAATTATAAAAAATCCCCAGAACTAAATAATGTCCACCCAGGCAACACAAACCGAAAAACATGAAAATTGGGACCAGTGCCACCGCCGACCGAATTATAAGAAACCCCCAGAACCAAATAATGTCCTCCCAGGCAACACAAACAGAAACACATGAAAATCGGGAACAGTTCCACGCCGACCGACATATAAAAAAGCCCCAGAACTAATGAATGTCCACCCAGGCAACACAAACCGAAAAACATGAAAATCGGGAACAGTGCACCGCCGACCGAATTATAAAAAAGCCCCAGAACTAAATTATGTCCACCCAGGCAAAACAAACCGAAAAACATGAAATCGGGAACAGTGCACCGTCGACCGAATTATAAAAAAGCCCCAGAACTAAATAATTATCCTCCCAGGCAACACAAACCGAAAAACATGAAAATCGGGAACAGTGCACCGTCGACCGACATATAAAAAAGCCCTAGAACTAAATAATGTCCACCCAGGCAACAAACCGAAAAACATGAAAATCGGGAACAGTGCACCGCCGACCGAATTATAAAAAAGCCCCAGAACTAAATAATGTCCTCCCAGGCAAAACAAACCGAAAAACGTGAAAATCGGAACAGAGCACTGCCGACCGAATTATAAAAAAGCACCAGAACCAAATAATGTCCACCCAGGCAACACAAATCGAAAAACATGAAAATCGGAAACAGTGCACCGCCGACCGAATTATAAAAAAGCCCCAGAACTAGATAATGTCCACCAAGGCAACACAAACCGAAAAACAAGAAAATCGGGAACAGTGCACCGCCGACAGAATTATAAAAAAGCCCCAGAACTAAATACTGTCCACCCAGGCAACACAAACCGAAAAACATGAAAATTGGAAACAGTGCACCGCCGACTGAATTATTAAAAGCCCAAGAACTAAATAATGTCCACCCAGGCAAAACAAACCGGAAAACATGAAAATCGGGAACAGTGCACCGCCGACCGACATTTAAAAAAGCCCCAGAACTAAATAATGTCCACCCAGGCAACACAAACCGAAAAACCTGAAAATCGGAACAGAGCACTGCCGACCGAATTATAAAAAAGCCCCAGAACTAAATAATGTCCTCCCAGGCAAAACAAACCGAAAAACGTGAAAATCGGAACAGAGCACTGCCGACCGAATTATAAAAAAGCACCAGAACCAAATAATGTCCACCCAGGCAACACAAATCGAAAAACATGAAAATCGGAAACAGTGCACCGCCGACCGAATTATAAAAAAGCCCCAGAACTAGATAATGTCCACCAAGGCAACACAAACCGAAAAACAAGAAAATCGGGAACAATGCACCGCCGACAGAATTATAAAAAAGCCCCAGAACTAAATACTGTCCACCCAGGCAACACAAACCGAAAAACATGAAAATTGGAAACAGTGCACCGCCGACTGAATTATTAAAAGCCCAAGAACTAAATAATGTCCACCCAGGCAAAACAAACCGGAAAACATGAAAATCGGGAACAGTGCACCGCCGACCGACATTTAAAAAAGCCCCAGAACTAAATAATGTCCACCCAGGCAACACAAACCGAAAAACCTGAAAATCGGAACAGAGCACTGCCGACCGAATTATAAAAAAGCACCAGAACTAAATATTGTCCACCCAGGCAACACAAATCGAAAAACATGAAAATCGGGAACAGTGCACCGCCGACCGAATTATAAATAAGCCCCCGAACTAAATAATGTCCACCAAGGCAACACAAACCGAAAAACATGAAAATCGGGAACAGTGCACCGCCGACCGAATTATAAAAAAGCCCCAGAACTAAATAATGTCCAACCACGCAAAACAAACCGAAAAACATGAAAAACCGGGAACAGTGCACCGCCGACCGATATATAAAAAAGCCCCAGAACTAAATAATGTCCATCCAGGCAACACAAACCGAAAAACATGAAAATCGGGAACAGTGCACCTCCGACCGAATTATAAAAAATCTCTAGAACTAAATAATGTCCACCCAGGCAACACAAACCGAAAAACATGAAAATTGGGACCAGTGCCACCGCCGACCGAATTATAAGAAACCCCCAGAACCAAATAATGTCCTCCCAGGCAACACAAACCGAAAAACATGAAAATCGGGAACAGTGCACCGCCGACCGACATATAAAAAAGCCCCAGAACTAATGAATGTCCACCCAGGCAACACAAACCGAAAAACATGAAAATCGGGAACACTGCACCGCCGACCGAATTATAAAAAAGCCCAAAAACCAAATAATCTCCTCACAGGCAAAACAAACAGAAAAACATGAAAATCGGGAACAGTGCACCGCCGACCGAATTATAAAAAAGCCCCAGAAATAAATAATTATCCCCCCAGGCAACACAAACCGAGAAACATGAAAATCGGGAACAGTGCACCGTCGCCGACATATAAAAAAGCCCCAGAACTAAATAATGTCCACCCAGGCAACACAAACCGAAAAACATGAAAATCGGAACAGTGCACCGCCGACCGAATTATAAAAAACCCCAGAACTAACTTATGTCCACCCAGGCAACACAAACCGAAAAACATGAAAATCGGGAACAGTGCACCGCCGACCGAATTATAAAAAAGCCCCAGAACTAAATTGTGTCCACCCAGGCAAAACAAACCGAAAAACATGAAATCGGGAACAGTGCACCGTCGACCGACATATAAAAAGCCCCAGAACTAAATAATGTCCACCCAGGCAACAGAAACCGAAAAACATGAAAATCGGAACAGTGCACCGCCGACCGAATTATGAAAAAGCCCCAGAACTAAATAATGTCCTCCCAGGCAACACAAACCGAAAAACATGAAAATCGGGAACAGTGCACCGCCGACCGAATTATAAAAAAGCCCCAGAACTAAACAATGTCCACCCAGGCAACACAAACCGAAAAACATGAAAATCGGGAACAGTGCACCGCCGACCGAATTATAAAAAAGCCCCAGAACTAGATAATGTCCACCAAGGCAACACAAACCGAAAAACATGAGAATCGGGAACAGTGCAACGCCGACCGAATTATAAAAAAGCCCCAGAACCAAATAATGTCCACCCAGGCAACACAAACCGAAAAACATTTAAATCGGGAACAGTGCACCGCCGACCGAATTATAAAAAAGCCCCAGAACTAAATAATGTCCAACCAGGCAAAACAAACCGAAAAAACATGAAAAACCGGGAACAGTGCACCGCCGACCGATATATAAAAAGCCCCAGAACTAAATAATGTCCATCCAGGCAACACAAACCGAAAAACATGAAAATCGGGAACAGTGCACCGCCGACCGAATTATAAAAAAGCCCCAGAACTAAATAATGTCCACCCAGACATCACAATCCGAAAAACATGAAAATTGGGACCAGTGCCACCGCCTACCGAATTATAAGAAACCCCCAGAACCAAATAATGTCCTCCCAGGCAACACAAACCGAAAAACATGAAAATCGGGAACAGTGCACCGCGGACCGAATTATAAAAAAGCCCCAGAACTAAATTATGTCCACCCAGGCAACACAAACCGAAAAACATGAAAATCGGAACAGTGCACCGCCGACCGAATTATAAAAAAGCCCCAGAACTAAATAATGTCCTCCCAGGCAACACAAACCGAAAAACATGAAAATCGGGAACAGTGCACCGCCGACCGAATTATAAAAAAGCCCCAGAACTAAATAATTATCCTCCCAGGCAACACAAACCGAAAAACATGAAAATCGGGAACAGTGCACCGTCGACCGACATATAAAAAAGCCCTAGAACTAAATAATGTCCACCCAGGCAACAGAAACCGAAAAACATGAAAATCGGAACAGTGCACCGCCGACCGAATTATGAAAAAGCCCCAGAACTAAATAATGTCCTCCCAGGCAACACAAACCGAAAAACATGAAAATCGGGAACAGTGCACCGCCGACCGAATTATAAAAAAGCCCCAGAACTAAACAATGTCCACCCAGGCAACACAAACCGAAAAACATTAAAATCGGGAACAGTGCACCACCGACCAAATTATAAGAAAGCCCCAGAACTAAATAATGTCCACCCAGGCAACACAAACCGAAAAACATGAAAATCGGGAACAGTGCACCGCCGACCGAATTGTAAAAAAGCCCCAGAACTAAATAATGTCCTCCCAGGCAAAACAAACCGAAAAGCGTGAAAATCGGAACAGAGCACTGCCGACCGAATTATAAAAAAGCACCAGAACCAAATACTGTCCACCCAGGCAACACAAATCGAAAAACATGAAAATCGGAAACAGTGCACCGCCGACCGAATTATAAAAAAAGCCCCAGAACTAGATAATGTCCACCAAGGCAACACAAACCGAAAAACATGAAAATCGGGAACAGTGCACCGCCGACCGAATTATAAAAAAGCCCCAGAACTAAATAATGTCCACCAAGGCTACACAAACCAAAAAACATGAAAATTGGGAAGAGTGCCACCGCCGACCGAATTATAAAAAAGCCCCAGAACCAAATAATGTCCTCCCAGGCAACACAAACCGAAAAGCATGAAAATCGGGAACAGTGCACCGCCGACCGAATTATAAAAAAGCCCCAGAACCAAATAATGTCCACCCAGGCAACACAAACCGAAAAACATGAAAATCGGGAACAGTGCACCGCCGATCGAATTATAAAAAAGCCCCAGAACTAAATAATGTCCACCCAGGCAACACAAACGGAAAAACATGAAAATCGGGAACAGTGCACCGCCGATCGAATTATAAAAAAGCCCCAGCACTAAATAATGTCCACCCAGGCAACACAAACCGAAAAACAAGAAAATCGGGAACAGTGCACCGCCGACAGAATTATAAAAAAGCCCCAGAACTAAATACTGTCCACCCAGGCAACACAAACCGAAAAACATGAAAATTGGAAACAGTGCACCGCCGACCGAATTATTAAAAGCCCAAGAACTAAATAATGTCCACCCAGGCAAAACAAACCGGAAAACATGAAAATCGGGAACAGTGCACCGCCAACCGACATTTAAATAAGCCCCAGAACTAAATAATGTCCACCCAGAAAACACAAACCGAAAAACCTGAAAATCGGAACAGAGCACTGCCGACCGAATTATAAAAAAGCACCAGAACTAAATAATGTCCACCCAGGCAACACAAATCGAAAAACATGAAAATCGGGAACAGTGCACCGCCGACCGAATTATAAATAAGCCCCCGAACTAAATAATGTCCACCAAGGCAACACAAACCGAAAAACATGAAAATTGGGAACAATGCCACCGCTGACCAAATTATAAAAAAGCCCCAGAACTAGATAATGTCCACCAAGGCAACACAAACCGAAAAACATGAAAATCGGGAACAGTGCACCGCCGACCGAATTATAAAAAAGCCGCAGAACCAAATAATGTCCACCCAGGCAACACAAACCGAAAAACATGAAAATCGGGAACAGTGCACCGCCGACCGAATTATAAAAAAGCCCCAGAACTAAATAATGTCCAACCACGCAAAACAAACCGAAAAACGTGAAAAACCGGGAACAGTGCACCGCCGACCGATATATAAAAAAGCTCCAGAACTAAATAATGTCCATCCAGGCAACACAAACAGAAAAATATGAAAATCGGGAACAGTGCACCTCCGACCGAATTATAAAAAACCCCCAGAACCAAATAATGTCCTCCCAGGCAACACAAACAGAAACACATGAAAATCGGGAACAGTTCCACGCCGACCGACATATAAAAAAGCCCCAGAACTAATGAATGTCCACCCAGGCAACACAAACCGAAAAACATGAAAATCGGGAACAGTGCACCGCCGACCGAATTATAAAAAAGCCCCAGAACTAAATTATGTCCACCCAGGCAAAACAAACCGAAAAACATGAAATCGGGAACAGTGCACCGTCGACCGAATTATAAAAAAGCCCCAGAACTAAATAATTATCCTCCCAGGCAACACAAACCGAAAAACATGAAAATCGGGAACAGTGCACCGTCGACCGACATATAAAAAAGCCCTAGAACTAAATAATGTCCACCCAGGCAACAAACCGAAAAACATGAAAATCGGGAACAGTGCACCGCCGACCGAATTATAAAAAAGCCCCAGAACTAAATAATGTCCTCCCAGGCAAAACAAACCGAAAAACGTGAAAATCGGAACAGAGCACTGCCGACCGAATTATAAAAAAGCACCAGAACCAAATAATGTCCACCCAGGCAACACAAATCGAAAAACATGAAAATCGGAAACAGTGCACCGCCGACCGAATTATAAAAAAGCCCCAGAACTAGATAATGTCCACCAAGGCAACACAAACCGAAAAACAAGAAAATCGGGAACAGTGCACCGCCGACAGAATTATAAAAAAGCCCCAGAACTAAATACTGTCCACCCAGGCAACACAAACCGAAAAACATGAAAATTGGAAACAGTGCACCGCCGACTGAATTATTAAAAGCCCAAGAACTAAATAATGTCCACCCAGGCAAAACAAACCGGAAAACATGAAAATCGGGAACAGTGCACCGCCGTCCGACATTTAAAAAAGCCCCAGAACTAAATAATGTCCACCCAGGCAACACAAACCGAAAAACCTGAAAATCGGAACAGAGCACTGCCGACCGAATTATAAAAAAGCCCCAGAACTAAATAATGTCCTCCCAGGCAAAACAAACCGAAAAACGTGAAAATCGGAACAGAGCACTGCCGACCGAATTATAAAAAAGCACCAGAACCAAATAATGTCCACCCAGGCAACACAAATCGAAAAACATGAAAATCGGAAACAGTGCACCGCCGACCGAATTATAAAAAAGCCCCAGAACTTGATAATGTCCACCAAAGCAACACAAACCGAAAAACAAGAAAATCGGGAACAGTGCACCGCCGACAGAATTATAAAAAAGCCCCAGAACTAAATACTGTCCACCCACGCAACACAAACCGAAAAACATGAAAATTGGAAACAGTGCACCGCCGACTGAATTATTAAAAGCCCAAGAACTAAATAATGTCCACCCAGGCAAAACAAACCGGAAAACATGAAAATCGGGAACAGTGCACCGCCGACCGACATTTAAAAAAGCCCCAGAACTAAATAATGTGCACCCAGGCAACACAAACCGAAAAACCTGAAAATCGGAACAGAGCACTGCCGACCGAATTATAAAAAAGCACCAGAACTAAATATTGTCCACCCAGGCAACACAAATCGAAAAACATGAAAATCGGGAACAGTGCACCGCCGACCGAATTATAAATAAGCCCCCGAACTAAATAATGTCCACCAAGGCAACACAAACCGAAAAACATGAAAATCGGGAACAGTGCACCGCCGACCGAATTATAAAAAAGCCCCAGAACTAAATAATGTCCAACCACGCAAAACAAACCGAAAAACATGAAAAACCGGGAACAGTGCACAGCCGACCGATATATAAAAAAGCCCCAGAACTAAATAATGTCCATCCAGGCAACACAAACCGAAAAACATGAAAATTGGGAACAGTGCACCTCCGACCGAATTATAAAAAATCTCTAGAACTAAATAATGTCCACCCAGGCAACACAAACCGAAAAACATGAAAATTGGGACCAGTGCCACCGCCGACCGAATTATAAGAAACCCCCAGAACCAAATAATGTCCACCCAGGCAACACAAACCGAAAAACATGAAAATCGGGAACACTGCACCGCCGACCGAATTATAAAAAAGCCCAAAAACCAAATAATCTCCTCACAGGCAAAACAAACAGAAAAACATGAAAATCGGGAACAGTGCACCGCCGACCGAATTATAAAAAAGCCCCAGAAATAAATAATTATCCCCCCAGGCAACACAAACCGAGAAACATGAAAATCGGGAACAGTGCACCGTCGCCGACATATAAAAAAGCCCCAGAACTAAATAATGTCCACCCAGGCAACACAAACCGAAAAACATGAAAATCGGAACAGTGCACCGCCGACCGAATTATAAAAAACCCCAGAACTAACTTATGTCCACCCAGGCAACACAAACCGAAAAACATGAAAATCGGGAACAGTGCACCGCCGACCGAATTATAAAAAAGCCCCAGAACTAAATTATGTCCACCCAGGCAAAACAAACCGAAAAACATGAAATCGGGAACAGTGCACCGCCGATCGAATTATAAAAAAGCCCAAGAACTAAATAATGTCCACCCAGGCAACACAAACCGAAAAACAAGAAAATCGGGAACAGTGCACCGCCGACAGAATTATAAAAAAGCCCCAGAACTAAATACTGTCCACCCAGGCAACACAAACCGAAAAACATGAAAATTGGAAACAGTGCACCGCCGACCGAATTATAAAAAAGCCCCAGAAATAAATTATGTCCACCCAGGCAAAACAAACCGAAAAACATGAAATCGGGAACAGTGCACCGTCGACCGAATTATAAAAAAGCCCCAGAACTAAATAATTATCCTCCCAGGCAACACAAACCGAAAAACATGAAAATCGGGAACAGTGCACCGTCGACCGACATATAAAAAAGCCCTAGAACTAAATAATGTCCACCCAGGCAACAGAAACCGAAAAACATGAAAATCGGAACAGTGCACCGCCGACCGAATTATGAAAAAGCCCCAGAACTAAATAATGTCCTCCCAGGCAACACAAACCGAAAAACATGAAAATCGGGAACAGTGCACCGCCGACCGAATTATAAAAAAGCCCCAGAACTAAACAATGTCCACCCAGGCAACACAAACCGAAAAACATTAAAATCGGGAACAGTGCACCGCCGACCAAATTATAAGAAAGCCCCAGAACTAAATAATGTCCACCCAGGCAACACAAACCGAAAAACATGAAAATCGCGAACAGTGCACCGCCGACCGAATTATAAAAAAGCCCCAGAACTAAATTATGTCCACCCAGGCAAAACAAACCTAAAAACATGAAATAGGGAACAGTGCACCGTCGACCGAATTATAAAAAAGCCCCAGAACTAAATAATTATCCTCCCAGGCAACACAAACCGAAAAACATGAATATCGGGAACAGTGCACCGTCGACCGACATATAAAAAAGCCCTAGAACTAAATAATGTCCACCCAGGCAACAGAAACCGAAAAACATGAAAATCGGAACAGTGCACCGCCGACCGAATTATGAAAAAGCCCCAGAACTAAATAATGTCCTCCCAGGCAACACAAACCGAAAAACATTAAAATCGGGAACAGTGCACCGCCGACCAAATTATAAGAAAGCCCCAGAACTAAGTAATGTCCACCCAGGCAACAAACCGAAAAACATGAAAATCGGGAACAGTGCACCGCCGACCGAATTATAAAAAAGCCCCAGAACTAAATAATGTCCTCCCAGGCAAAACAAACCGAAAAACGTGAAAATCGGAACAGAGCACTGCCGACCGAATTATAAAAAAGCACCAGAACCAAATAATGTCCACCCAGGAAACACAAATCGAAAAACATGAAAATCGGAAACAGTGCACCGCCGACCGAATTATAAAAAAGCCCCAGAACTAGATAATGTCCACCAAGGCAACACAAACCGAAAAACAAGAAAATCGGGAACAGTGCACCGCCGACAGAATTATAAAAAAGCCCCAGAACTAAATACTGTCCACCCAGGCAACACAAACCGAAAAACATGAAAATTGGAAACAGTGCACCGCCGACCGAATTATTAAAAGCCCAAGAACTAAATAATGTCCACCCAGGCAAAACAAACCGGAAAACATGAAAATCGGGAACAGTGCACCGCCGACCGACATTTAAAAAAGCCCCAGAACTAAATAATGTCCACCCAGGCAACACAAACCGAAAAACCTGAAAATCGGAACAGAGCACTGCCGACCGAATTTTAAAAAAGCACCAGAACTAAATAATGTCCACCCAGGCAACACAAATCGAAAAACATGAAAATCGGGAACAGTGCACCGCCGACCGAATTATAAATAAGCCCCCGAACTAAATAATGTCCACCAAGGCAACACAAACCGAAAAACATGAAAATTGGGAACAATGTCACCGCTGACCAAATTATAAAAAAGCCCCAGAACTAGATAATGTCCACCAAGGCAACACAAACCGAAAAACATGAAAATCGGGAACAGTGCACCGACGACCGAATTATAAAAAAGCCCCAGAAATAAATAATTATCCCCCCAGGCAACACAAACCGAGAAACATGAAAATCGGAACAGAGCACTGCCGACCGAATTATAAAAAAGCCCCAGAAATAAATAATTATCCCCCCAGGCAACACAAACCGAGAAACATGAAAATTGGGAACAATGTCACCGCTGACCAAATTATAAAAAAGCCCCAGAACTAGATAATGTCCACCAAGGCAACACAAACCGAAAAACCTGAAAATCGGAACAGAGCACTGCCGACCGAATTATAAAAAAGCCCCAGAAATAAATAATTATCCCCCCAGGCAACACAAACCGAGAAACATGAAAATCGGGAACAGTGCACCGCCGCCGACATATAAAAAAGAACCAGAACTAAATAATGTCCACCCAGGCAACAGAAACCGAAAAACATGAAAATCGGAACAGTGCACCGCCGACCGAATTATAAAAAACCCCAAAACTAACTTATGTCCACCCAGGCAACACAAACCGAAAAACATGAAAATCGGGAACAGTGCACCGCCGACCGAATTATAAAAAAGCCCCAGAACTAAATTATGTCCACCCAGGCAAAACAAACCGAAAAACATGAAATCGGGAACAGTGCACCGTCGACCGAATTATAAAAAAGCCCCAGAACTAAATAATTATCCTCCCAGGCAACACAAACCGAAAAACATGAAAATCGGGAACAGTGCACCGTCGACCGACATATAAAAAAGCCCTAGAACTAAATAATGTCCACCCAGGCAACAGAAACCGAAACACATGAAAATCGGAACAGTGCACCGCCGACCGAATTATGAAAAAGCCCCAGAACTAAATAATGTCCTCCCAGGCAAGACAAACCGAAAAACATGAAAATCGGGAACAGTGCACCGCCGACCGAATTATAAAAAAGCCCCAGAACTAAACAATGTCCACCCAGGCAACACAAACCGAAAAACATTAAAATCGGGAACAGTGCACCGCCGACCGAATTATAAAAAAGCCCCAGAACTAGATAATGTCCACCAAGGCAACACAAACCGAAAAACATGAAAATCGGGAACAGTGCACCGCCGACCGAATTATAAAAAAGCCCCAGAACCAAATAATGTCCACCCAGGCAACACAAACCGAAAAACATTTAAATCGGGAACAGTGCACCGCCGACCGAATTATAAAAAAGCCCCAGAACTAAATAATGTCCAACCAGGCAAAACAAACCGAAAAAACTTGAAAAACCGGGAACAGTGCACCGCCGACCGATATATAAAAAAGCCCCAGAACTAAATAATGTCCATCCAGGCAACACAAACCGAAAAACATGAAAATCGGGAACAGTGCACCGCCGACCGAATTATAAAAAAGCCCAAGAACTAAATAATGTCCACCCAGACATCACAATCCGAAAAACATGAAAATTGGGACC
Source organism: Ryuthela nishihirai (assembly GCA_038380435.1). Classification (NCBI taxonomy): domain Eukaryota; kingdom Metazoa; phylum Arthropoda; class Arachnida; order Araneae; family Heptathelidae; genus Ryuthela; species Ryuthela nishihirai. The sequence continues at coordinate 3,560,874 of JAWZYU010000025.1, forward strand.
AGTGCCACCGCCGACCGAATTATAAGAAACCCCCAGAACCAAATAATGTCCTCCCAGGCAACACAAACCGAAAAACATGAAAATCGGGAACAGTGCTCGCCGACCGAATTATAAAAAAGCCCCAAAACTAAATGATGTCCACTCAAGCAACACAAACCGAAAAACATGAAAATTGGAAACAGTGCACCGCCGACCGAAATATAAAAAAGCCCCAGAACTAAATTATGTCCACCCAGGCAACACAAACCGAAAAACATGAAAATCGGAACAGTGCACCGCCGACCGAATTATAAAAAAGCCCCAGAACTAAATAATTATCCTCCCAGGCAACACAAACCGAAAAACATGAAAATCGGGAACAGTGCACCGTCGACCGACATATAAAAAAGCCCTAGAACTAAATAATGTCCACCCAGGCAACAGAAACCGAAAAACATGAAAATCGGAACAGTGCACCGCCGACCGAATTATGAAAAAGCCCCAGAACTAAATAATGTCCTCCCAGGCAACACAAACCGAAAAACATTAAAATCGGGAACAGTGCACCGCCGACCGAATTATAAAAAAGCCCCAGAACTAAATAATGTCCTCCCAGGCAAAACAAACCGAAAAGCGTGAAAATCGGAATAGAGCACTGCCGACCGAATTATAAAAAGCACCAGAACCAAATAATGTCCACCCAGGCAACACAAATCGAAAAACATGAAAATCGGAAACAGTGCACCGCCGACCGAATTATAAAAAAGCCCCAGAACTAGATAATGTCCACCAAGGCAACACAAACCGAAAAACATGAAAATCGGGAACAGTGCACCGCCGACCGAATTATAAAAAAGCCCCAGAACCAAATAATGTCCACCAAGGCAACACAAACCGAAAAACATTTAAATCGGGAACAGTGCACCGCCGACCGAATTATAAAAAAGCCCCAGAACTAAATAATGTCCAACCAGGCAAAACAAACCGAAAAAACATGAAAAACCGGGAACAGTGCACCGCCGACCGATATATAAAAAAGCCCCAGAACTAAATAATGTCCATCCAGGCAACACAAACCGAAAAACATGAAAATCGGGAACAGTGCACCGCCGACCGAATTATAAAAAAGCCCCAGAACTAAATAATGTCCACCCAGGCATCACAATCAGAAAAACATGAAAATTGGGACCAGTGCCACCGCCGACCGAATTATAAGAAACCCCCAGAACCAAATAATGTCCTCCCAGGCAACACAAACCGAAAAACATGAAAATCGGGAACAGTGCTCGCCGACCGAATTATAAAAAATCCCCAAAACTAAATGATGTCCATTCAAGCAACACAAACCGAAAAACATGAAAATTGGAAACAGTGCACCGCCGACCGAATTATAAAAAAGCCCCAGAACTAAATTATGTCTACCCAGGCAACACAAACCGAAAAACATGAAAATCGGAACAGTGCACCGCCGACCGAATTATAAAAAAGCCCCAGAACTAAATAATGTCCTCCCAGGCAACACAAACCGAAAAGCGTGAAAATCGGGAACAGTGCACCGCCGACCGACATATAAAAAAGCCCCAGAACTAAATAATGTCTACCCAGGCAACACAAACCGAAAAACATGAAAATCGGTAACAGTGCACCGCCGACCGAATTATAAAAAAGCCCCAGAACCAAATAATGTCCACCCAGGCAAAACAAACCGAAAATCATAAAAATCGGGAACAGTGCACCGCCGACCGAATTATAAAAAAGCCCCAGAAATAATTATCCTCCCAGGCAACACAAACCGAGAAACATGAAAATCGGGAACAGTGCACCGTCGACCGACATATAAAAAAGCCCCAGAACTAAATAATGTCCACCCAGGCAACACAAACCGAAAAACATGAAAATCGGAACAGTGCACCGCCGACCGAATTATAAAAAACCCCAGAACTAAATTATGTCCACCCAGGCAAAACAAACCGAAAAACATGAAAATCGGGAACAGTGCACCGCCGACCGAATTATAAAAAAACCCCAGAACTAAATAATGTCCACCCAGGCAACACAAACCGAAAAACATGAAAATCGGGAACAGTGCACTGCCGACCGAATTATGAAAAAGCCCCAGAACCACATAATGTCCACCCAGGCAACACAAACCGAAAAACATGAAAATCGGGCACAGTCCACCGCCGACCGAATTATAAAACAGCCCCAGAACTAAATAATGTCCACCCAGGCAAAACAAACGGAAAACATGAAAATCCGGAACAGTGCACCGCCGACTGAATTATAAAAAAGCCCCAGAACCAAATAATGTCCACCCAGGCAACACAAACCGAAAAACAAGAAAATCGGGAACAGTGCACCGCCGACAGAATTATAAAAAAGCCCCAAAACTAAATACTGTCCACCCAGGCAACACAAACCGAAAAACATGAAAATTGGACACAGTGCACCGCCGACCGAATTATAAAAAGCCAAGGAACTAAATAATGTCCACCCAGGCAACACTAACCGAAAAACATGAAAATCGGAAATAGTGCACCACCGACCGAATTCTAAAACAGCCCCAGAACTAAATAATGTCCACCAAGGCAACACAAACCGAAAAACATGACAATTGGGAACAGTGCCACCGCCGACCGAATTATAAAAAAGTCCCAGAACTAAATAATGTCCACCAAGGCAACACAAACCGAAAAACATGAAAATTGGGAACAGTGCACCGCCGACCGAATTATAAAAAAGCCCCAGAACTAAATAATGTCCACCCAGGCAACACAAACCGAAAAACATGAAAATCGGGAACAGTGCACTGCCGACCGAATTATGAAAAAGCCCCAGAACCATTTAATATCCACCCAGTCAACACAAACCGAAAAACATGAAGATCGGGAACAGTGCACCGCCGACCGAATTATAAAACAGCCCCAGAACTATATAATGTCCACCCAGGCAAAACAAACAGAAAACATGAAAATCGGGAACACTGCACCGTCGACCGAATTATAAAAAAGCTCCAGAACAAAATAATGTCCACCCATGCAACACCAAACGAAAAACATGAAAATCGGGAACAGTGCACCGCCGACCGAATTATAAAAAAGCCCTAAAACCAAATATAGTCCTCACAGGCAACACAAACCGAAAAACATGAAAATTGGGAACAGTGCACCGCCGACCGAATTATAAAAAAGCCCAAAAACCAAATAATGTCCTCACAGGCAACAAAAACCGAAAAACATGAAAATTGGGAATAGTGCACCGCCGACCGAATTATAAAAAAGCCCTAAAACCAAATAATGTCCTCACAGGCAACACAAACCGAAAAACATGAAAATCGGGAACAGTGCACCGCCGACTGAATTATAAAAAAGCCCCAGAACCAAATAATGTCCACCCAGGCAACACAAACCGAAAAACATGAAAATCGGGAACAGTGCACCGCCGATCGAATTGTAAAAAAGCCCCAGAACTAAATAATGTCCACCCAGGCAACACAAACCGAAAAACAAGAAAATCGGGAACAGTGCACCGCCGACAGAATTATAAAAAAGCCCCAGAACTAAATAGTGTCCACCCAGGCAACACAAACCGAAAAACATGAAAATTGGAAACAGTGCACCGCCGACCGAATTATTAAAAGCCCAAGAACTAAATAATGTCCACCCAGGCAAAACAAACCGAAAAACATGAAAATCGGGAACAGTGCACCGCCGACCGACATTTAAAAAAGCCCCAGAACTAAATAATGTCCACCCAGGCAACACAAACCGAAAAACCTGAAAATCGGAACAGAGCACTGCCGACCGAATTATAAAAAAGCACCAGAACTAAATAATGTCCACCCAGGCAACACAAATCGAAAAACATTAAAATCGGGAACAGTGCACCGCCGACCGAATTATAAATAAGCCCCCGAACTAAATAATGTCCACCAAGGCAACACAAACCGAAAAACATGAAAATCGGGAACAGTGCACCGCCGACCGAATTATAAAAAAGCCCCAGAACTAAATAATGTCCAACCACGCAAAACAAACCGAAAAACATGAAAAACCGGGAACAGTGCACCGCCGACAGAATTATAAAAAAGCCCCAGAACCAAATAATGTCCACCCAGGCAACACAAACCGAAAAACATGAAAATCGGGAACAGTGCACCGCCGATCGAATTATAAAAAATCCCCAGAACTAAATAATGTCCACCCAGGCAACTCAAACCGAAAAACAAGAAAATCGGGAACAGTGCACCGCCGACAGAATTATAAAAAAGCCCCAGAACTAAATAGTGTCCACCCAGGCAACACAAACCGAAAAACATGAAAATTGGAAACAGTGCACCGCCGACCGAATTATTAAAAGCCCAAGAACTAAATAATGTCCACCCAGGCAAAACAAACCGAAAAACATGAAAATCGGGAACAGTGCACCGCCGACCGACATTTAAAAAAGCCCCAGAACTAAATAATGTCCACCCAGGCAACACAAACCGAAAAACCTGAAAATCGGAACAGAGCACTGCCGACCGAATTATAAAAAAGCACCTGAACTAAATAATGTCCACCCAGGCAACACAAATCGAAAAACATGAAAATCGGGAACAGTGCACCGCCGACCGAATTATAAATAAGCCCCCGAACTAAATAATGTCCACCAAGGCAACACAAACCGAAAAACATGAAAATCGGGAACAGTGCACCGCCGACCGAATTATAAAAAAGCCCCAGAACTAAATAATGTCCAACCACGCAAAACAAACCGAAAAACATGAAAAACCGGGAACAGTGCACCGCCGACCGATATATAAGAAAGCCCCAGAACTAAATAATGTCCATCCAGGCAACACAAACCGAAAAACATGAAAATCGGGAACAGTGCACCTCCGACCGAATTATAAAAAATCCCCAGAACTAAATAATGTCCACCCAGGCAACACAAACCGAAAAACATGAAAATTGGGACCAGTGCCACCGCCGACCGAATTATAAGAAACCCCCAGAACCAAATAATGTCCTCCCAGGCAACACAAACCGAAAAACATGAAAATCGGGAACAGTGCACCGCCGACCGACATATAAAAAAGCCCCAGAACTAATGAATGTCCACCCAGGCAACACAAACCGAAAAACATGAAAATCGGGAACAGTGCACCGCCGACCGACATATAAAAAAGCCCCAGAACTAATGAATGTCCTCACAGGCAAAACAAACCGAAAAACATGAAAATCGGGAACAGTGCACCGCCGACCGAATTATAAAAAAGCCCCAGAAATAAATAATTATCCCCCCAGGCAACACAAACCGAGAAACATGAAAATCGGGAACAGTGCACCGTCGCCGACATATAAAAAAGCCCCAGAACTAAATAGTGTCCACCTAGGCAACACAAACCGAAAAACATGAAAATCGGAACAGTGCACCGCCGACCAAATTATAAAAAACCCCAGAACTAACTTATGTCCACCCAGGCAACACAAACAGAAAAACATGAAAATCGGGAACAGTGCACCGCCGACCGAATTATAAAAAATCCCCAGAACTAAATTATGTCCACCCAGGCAAAACAAACCGAAAAACATGAAATCGGGAACAGTGCACCGTCGACCGAATTATAAAAAAGCCCCAGAACTAAATAATTATCCTCCCAGGCAACACAAACCGAAAAACATGAAAATCGGGAACAGTGCACCGTCGACCGAATTATGAAAAAGCCCCAGAACTAAATGATGTCCTCCCAGGCAACACAAACCGAAAAACATGAAAATCGGGAACAGTGCACCGCCGACCAAATTATAAGAAAGCCCCAGAACTAGATAATGTCCACCAAGGCAACACAAACCGAAAAACATGAAAATCGGGAACAGTGCACCGCCGACCGAATTATAAAAAAGCCCCAGAACCAAATAATGTCCACCCAGACAACACAAACCGAAAAACATTTAAATCGGGAACAGTGCACCGCCGACCGAATTATGAAAAAGCCCCAGAACTAAATAATGTCCAACCAGGCAAAACAAACCGAAAAATCATGAAAAACCGGGAACAGTGCACCGCCGACCGATATATAAAAAAGCCCCAGAACTAAATAATGTCCATCCAGGCAACACAAACCGAAAAACATGAAAATCGGGAACAGTGCACCGCCGACCGAATTATAAAAAAGCCCCAGAACTAAATAATGTCCACCCAGGCAACACAAACCGAAAAACATGAAAATTGGGACCAGTGCCACCGCCGACCGAATTATAAGAAACCCCCAGAACCAAATAATGTCCTCCCAGGCAACACAAACCGAAAAACATGAAAGTCGGGAACAGTGCTCGCCGACCGAATTATAAAAAAGCCCCAAAAGTAAATGATGTCCACCCAGGCAACACGAACCGAAAAACATGAAAATTGGAAACAGTGCACCGCCGACCGAATTGTAAAAAAGCCCCAGAACTAAATTATGTCCACCCAGGCAACACAAACCGAAAGACATGAAAATCGGAACAGTGCACCGCCGACCGAATTATAAAAAAGCCCCAGAACTAAATAATGTCCTCCCAGGCAACACAAACCGAAAAACATGAAAATCGGGAACAGTGCACCACCGACCGAATTATAAAAAAGCCCCAGAAATAAATAATTATCCCCCCAGGCAACACAAACCGAGAAACATGAAAATCGGGAACAGTGCACCGTCGCCAACATATAAAAAAGCCCCAGAACTAAATAGTGTCCACCCAGGCAACACAAACCGAAAAACATGAAATCGGGAACAGTGCACCGTCGACCGAATTATAAAAAAGCCCCAGAACTAAATAATTATCCTCCCAGGCAACACAAACCGAAAAACATGAAAATCGGGAACAGTGCACCGTCGACCGACATATAAAAAATCCCTAGAACTAAATAATGTCCACCAAGGCAACAGAAACCGAAAAACATGAAAATCGGAACAGTGCACCGCCGACCGAATTATGAAAAAGCCCCAGAACTAAATAATGTCCTCCCAGGCAACACAAACCGAAAAACATTAAAATCGGGAACAGTGCACCGCCGACCAAATTATAAGAAAGCCCCAGAACTAAATAATGTCCACCCAGGCAACACAAACCGAAAAACATGAAAATCGGGAACAGTGCACCGCCGACAGAATTATAAAAAAGCCCCAGAACTAAATAATGTCCTCCCAGGCAACACAAACCGAAAAACATGAAAATCGGGAACAGTGGACCGCCGACCGAATTATAAAAAAGCCCCAGAACCAAATAATGTCCACCCAGGCAAAACAAACGGAAAAACATGAAAATCGGGAACAGTGCACCGCCGACCGAATTATAAAAAAAACCAAAACGAAAATCTGACAAAAAACATCTTACAGCTCAAATAACCATCCCTAAATTACATTGTCCATTTATCTCTGAGCCCCACTTTTTTCCCACAACATGGGTTAAATGGCGAGGTCACATGAACCCCGAAGGCTCACAGAAGGTAGGGGATGGTACCCATTGGAACAGCTGTTGGGAGACAGATGGTAACTTCCCGTCGAGGCCATCCAGCGTGTTCTTTAACGTAAACAGATTAAAACTGTCTCTCCCACACAGGGCCACGTCTTAATGTCCAAACCGACGGACGGCGGTATTTCCAAGCCCAACGGTGTCCCCTACTAACCATGGGCAGGTTTGAGAGATTTGCAGAGATAAATCTAAACGCTGACCCAGCTCGGACTCGAACCTTGGAGCTACATATTACAAGCCTGGCGCGCTATCGACTCCGCCACGCTCACCCCACCCCTAAATTTTTCATTAACTTTCCTGATTCTATGAAAAACTGCCGTTTTTTCAAACACCGACAATTCTACAATACCCATAATTTCTACATCAAAAAGCCGCGAACGTTCCACATATTAACGATAAATCATAACTAAATTTAAAAGACTCCTAAATATACAACAAAATTAATAAATCACTATAATACATTAATACTTGCCAGACTACACGTAACTACTGAAAAACATTCAATTCACCCCCAAACTATTCTAACGAAATACATGTGTTCTTTACTATCGCCATTTTTAATCCCACACGCAAAAACTTGCATTCTTTCCCCCAAGCATACTCCCCCACTACACGGGCCCCAAAATATCTTTAATAACTAATTATAAACCAGGTCTTAACCAATTTTCCAAAAAAAAAAAAAAACAGCTAGAACATACTAATTATTCGCATCCTACCTATCACTGAACCCCCCAATATTAAATATATAATACACATGCACTTACCTCTAACCATATAAGTATGTTATCCAAAGAAGTCATCAAGCAAAATGGCGAAAAAAAAACAAACGTAACTTCACACTCGTCAAATCACACACATAACACGCGACTCCACATTATCCACCAAAAGAAACAAATCAAAGAGCCATAGGCCACCAACAGTACGTTTTACGTCATACTTTACAAATCGACATTATACTTTACACTTCGACGGCACACGACACTTGAGCAATGCCATCTATCGGCTGAGGACCGTAACCACTAAACTGGCATTTTTAATAAATTATAAATAAATAAATACCCCCCTCAAGCAGCTGCTTGCCACAGAGGTCTGACAGGAGCCCGTCAGTTTATATGCCACAGTAGAAGGTTTGAGAGGATGGCAGGACCTCAACAGAAAAGCGACACAAACAGCCATGCCTTACCCGGGCTCGAACTCAGGTCCTTTAGATCAGTAGCCAAGCGCAGTAACCACTCGGCCACGGGAGGGCAAGGAAATTGGGCAGGTATTGGAAAAGCAGTGTAGAGAAAAAAATGGTTCTTCTCAGAGCTGATTTGGCTGATAAGCAGTGATATTCAGAGATTCCGAAAAAAATTCTTTCATGGAGAGAGAATTTGGCAAGAATTGATTAGTTGATTTCAGATGTTGGTTCCCTACTCCGTGTTTAGATGGCATAAAGAAGAGCTCATCTTGCAGGAAGAGGACAGTCACAAGCATGGGTTGGGTTGTTTTACCTCTGAGCGGCACTTTTTGCACACCATGGGCTAAATGGCCAGGTCACATGGACCCCGAAGGCTCAGAGAAGGTTGGGGGAGGGAACAGCTGTTGGGAGACAGATGGTAGCCTCCCGTCAAGGCCATCCAGCGTGTTCTTTAACGTGCACAGGGTATGGCTCTCCCGCACACGGGACCACGGCTTAACGTCCCATCCGACGGACGGCGTCCTTTCCAAGCCCATCGATGTCCCCTACTGACCGTGGGCAGGGCGACGAGTTTTGCGGAAATAAATCTCAACGCTGACCCAGCTGGGACTCGAACCTGGGAACTACAGATTACGAGCCTGGCGCGCTACCGACTGAGCCACCCCCGCCCCCAGGGTCACAAGCATGTGATAAGAATAACACTAATACAGTTACAATCTTCAGATGGCTCCCTTCCACCTCACGACGGAATAATGTGGCCTCACCGACGATAGTTCCCGGTGCGCATCGCTTCCGGTAAATATTTTAGTAGGGTTTCGTTTAAAGATTTTTTTTATTACTCTTCTGGTCCAGAATTATTTTTTATTGCTTCTCAAGTGTGCACTGCAATTAAGAATTACACGAAGATCGTACGAATAGGCAATTAGACTGAAAATGCGATCTTTTAAAAGGTAGAACTTATTTTAGCAATATTTTGAATTGCATTTCAGTTAAATGTGCTGGTTAACGAAGGAAATTGCGATTTTTAACCGAATTTTTGAAGCAGTTTGAAAATGAAACTATTCTTTCGCATTATTTTTGCTTCAAACGAAAACGATTCATTCTCAATTTCAATGCATCGGTTAAACTCTAAATGTTTCGAAATATTTTACTCAATTTTTTTGCAGCTCATTATCCTTTTAAGATATATTTTGCAATATTGAAATTGTTTTAAAGCAAAATGAATTTTATTTATGACGCTATCTTTAGGTTTAGTGTTTGTTGATCGTCAAAAATCTTTGCATTACTTGCAGACATGCAGAAATTGTAAAAAATAAAAACATTAGGAAACTAAATGAAAAACTTTATTAATAAAAATACTATGAATTATATTAGAATAATAATTTAGAATAAAAATAAAGATAAAAATAAATATCCCCTTAAGCAGCTGCTTGCCACAGAGGTTTGACAGGAGCCTGTCAGGGCAGTAGTACAGATCACGATCTTCAGCCACCATTTTTTTATGCAACATAATAAAATGACCCTTTTTGATGATTTCCCACAACCCCCAGACCCCAAACAGGGGTTTCTAAGAAGCAGATTATTTTTTATTCATTACGATGGTAATGATAACCCGAGTTTACATCAAACGCAAACTACTGTTATCATGGAAACGGTACTTTGCGTCGTAAACAAATGCGACAAAAAAAAATTACACTAAAAAACATCCTTCACAACCACGAACTACTAAAAAAAACAAATTCATAAAAAAAAAAGAAACCAAGACAACACACTTGCCTCCTTCCCACATACTACAAATTCCTGTAATCTTCCTCCCCTCTGGGGCGGGGGTGGCTCAGTCGGTAGCGCGCCAGGCTCATAATCTGTAATTCCCAGGTTCGAGTCCCAGCTGGGTCAGCTTGAGATTTATCTCCGCAAAATTCCCCGCCCTGCCCACGGTCAGTAGGGGACACCGATGGACTTGGAAAAGCCGCCGTCCGTCGGATGGGACGTTAAGCCGTGGCCCCATGTGCGGGAGAGCCATACCCTGTGTACGTTAAAGAACACGCTGGATGGCCTTGACGGGAGGCTATCATCTGTCTCCCAACAGCTGTTCCAGTGGGTCCCCTCCCCCAACCTTCTCCGAGCCTTCGGGGTCCATGTGACCTGGCCGTTTAGCCCATGGTGTGCAAAAAAGTGCCGCTCAGAGGTAAAACAACCCAACCTCCTCCCCCCTATACACCTTTTCCCAATACTTAAAAACACTCCATATATATTTTTTCACAAACTAAACAAATAATTAAAGTCACACGTACAAAAAATTAACCTAAATAAATCACCCAATTAATCAAATCGAACACAAATATTAAAAACAAAAAATTCGTGAACAATGCACCACCGATCCAAATTATAAAAAAAAACCCGAAACTAAATAATGCCCTCACAGACAACACAAATCAACACACATGAAAAATCGGAAGAGTGCACTGCCGACCGAATTATAAAAAAGCCCCCAAAACTAAATAATGCCCTCGCAGATAAACTGAAAAACATGAAAATCGGAAACAGTGCACCTCCGACCAAATTATAAAAAAGCCCCCAAAACCATGTAATCTCATCAGAGACAGCAAAAAAAATTTCCCCCATCTTATAGCTCAAAGAACCTTCCCCTAAATTACTCAAAAATTTTCCTGATTCATTCAAAAACTGCCATTTTTCTTCACTGACAATTCTACAATACCCAAAATTTCTATATAAAAACCCTCAAAACACTTCCAGATATTAACAATAAATCATATTAGTAACTTTAAGACTCCTCAATATCAAATAGAATTAATATATCAATATAATACACTAAATTACTAATGATCACTCATCTCAAACTGCTATAACGAAATGTACATGTTCATTACTACCGCCATTTTCAGTCCCACACACACAAAACTTCCAACATACTCCACCCCCCCCCCCCCCAACTACTTACAATCCTCTAAAACTCTACACACATTTCACCACAAACTATTCTCCTAAAACCCTAATACCCCCATTAAACTTTATCATTTTTACCAGTTGTTTTCTCCACATTCTAAATTTTACCATTTTCTCCACCCTCACAACAAAACATACTACATCATGCTAAACACAATTTTTTTTTAAATAATTCTAACCATTCCTCCCCCTTCAATGAAACTTCAAAGAACTTACGAAAAACATTCCCCCACAGTCACAAAAATCTACCAAACTCCCACTTCCAAAGAACGCGACCATAACATTACGAAACAGTCGACTAACACTTTCAACAACAACCCTCCTAACATTAAATAATTTCAATTCCAAAATATCTTAAATAACTTATAATTTGCCATATTTTAACCAAATTCCGAAAAAATAACGGAAACATATTAACTATTCCGCCTATCATTCAAAATCACTCATTAAATATATTATACCTATCACTTACCTCTGTGACTGCATAGGCACCAGTTATCCCAAGCAGACGCCTCCCTTGAAAAACGATGAAAAAAAATCAAACGTAACCTCACATTCACGTCAAATGATACACATGACACGTGACTTCACGTTACATACCCAAAAGATGAAAATCATAGAACCAACGGTTACGTTTCTACACCATGTTTTAGACTTCGACGTCATATGTTTCTAGAGCAGTGCCATCTGTTGCCTGAGGACCTTCCTTGTAAACTACGCTGACCCTTATGGCTTCTATTTTTTTTCTTTTCCCATTTTATTAATTGCAATTAAATGTTCTTTCTTTTGATATATAACAAAACATATTTGTGTTTATTAGTTACTCTAGAATAGGGTTCTAAATTTGCCCATGATAAAAAAACTGGATACTATAAATGAGAAAAAAGAAATAATTGTAAGAATTTCCATTCTTATTTTCTGAAAGAACTTTAAAATAAAACCAGCCACCACAGTGAGTTCAGGTTTAGAAATGTAACACTATGAGATTTAATCATCAAAAGTCCCTAACATGTTTCAAATCCTTTAACGAAACCTCTAATAAAAATTATATTAATATCAGCTTTTCCAAAGTAAAACTTAATGCAGGTAGAATGATAATGAAATGTAAAGTGATGCAATTTAGTTCAGTTGTTTTACCTCTGAGAGGCACTTTTTTGCATGCAATGGGCTAATGGACAGGTCACAAGAAACCTGAAGGCTCAGAGAAGGTTGGGGAGGGGACCCACTGGAACAGCTGTAAGAAAACAAATAGCCTCCCATCAAAGCTATCCAGTGTGTTCTTTAATGTGCACAGTGTATGGCTCTCCCACACACAGAGCCATGGCTTAACGTCCCATCTGATGAACGGCAGCCTTTCCAAGCCCACTGGTGTCCCCTACTGACCGTGAGCAGAGTAGGGAGTTTTTACGGAGGTTAATCTTAATGCTGACCCAATTGCAACTCGAACCTGGGAACTGCAGATTACAAGCCTGGTGCGTTACCAACTAAGCCACCCCCTGAAATTTAGTGTTTGGGTATGCATCTCACATTACAGTGTTTTCTGCCATGGAAAATTTTTGAATTCTGCAGGGGTGGGGGTTGGTTCAGTTGGTAGCACAGCAGGCTCATAATCTGTAGTCCCCAGGTTTGGGTACCAACTGTGCCAGCATTGAAATTTGTCTCCACTAAACTCTTGTTCTGCTCTCCATTAGAAAGGGAGCACCAATGAGAACCATTAGAAAGGGAGCACTCTAAGATATATAATTTCAAATAGTAAAAAGTATATAAAATATCAAGTGTTATAGTTATAATTTTTCAAGAACTATACATTATTTCATTTTAAACGAAGTTTTAGTGTGACTCCCAAAGTTTTATTTATTGGTCAACATGTACAGGTACGATACTTGATGAAAGCAACTATTTCCAAGACAAAAAATTGTTTCAACCTAACTGAAAAAAACTGTCTATTTTGTCTTAGTAGTACTTATTGTTAGGGTATTTTTTTTGGTTCTTTCTTAGGTTAGTTATAGTAATGAAACGTGGACCCTTTGTAAGCAAGATAACAAAAAACTTGATGCTTTTGATTCTAGATGCTTATGCAATATCTTGGACATTAGGTGATTTGACTTTGTAATGATGAGGTTAGAAGAAGGAGTCATCAACCTCCTTTGAGCAGCATATTGTACAGAGAGAGACTGTGTTGGTTTCGCCATATTGCTCATAAGCATAGCTGCCGACCAGCAAACAGGATTATGGACAATGTGCCTAAGGGTTTCAGAAAAAAGGGGAAACCTAGGAAGCGATGGGCTGACAATGTCAAACAGGATCTTGCTAGAATTGGCCTAGGTTGGCCAAATGCAGTAGCTCAGAACAGACATGTGTGGAGAGGAAAATTACACAGTCTGTTTGGACCTCCATGGCTGCATGAGGAAAAAATTATAATAATTTTTATTACGTTTATGCAGCATTTCATATGAAATTAATTTACCTCTTACCTGCAGAGCGAATAAATTATAAATACACCTATCCCTCGATTTACACTGAAGATAGGTTCGGCACAAAACCGTGTAAATCGAAATCTTGGATTTTGCTATGTAAAACCGTGTAAAACGAAAAAAACACTAAAATGTGCATAATTCAGTCATTTATTTACGTAAAACAAAAGCAAGACATCTTGAAAAACATAAAATTACACTTCATTCATAAAATAGCAAATATATGTAGGTAATATAAGTACATATTTAATTCATTTTACATTAGGAACAAAAAATATAAGATCCTTAAAAAAATTAACAATAAGTTTAATTACTGTCATCACTTTCATGGACTATCAGTCTTTTCTTCCTGATTGGTATGATGTCACTTTCATCACTCGATAGTTCTTGATGCGATTCTGGTTCAATGGTTGATGAATTAGGGACAATCTCAGATCGACGAGATTTGTAATGAAATTCGTAATTAACAATTGTGTAGTTTTTTTTGTTAAATCTTTATAGACCTCCTCATATTGATTTAAGCACTAACTAATATCCCGCTGGAATCGGAGAGCTCGTTCAAAATTCGGGTCATTTTGTAAAAAATGATTACCCAATTTTCTCCCCAATTCAAGTCCTACGCTGATGACTCTTGCTGTGAACGCAACTGGTTCAGATTGCTCTTCATCAGGATCATTGTCTTCATCATGTTTATTTGTTTCATAAATCATGTTAACTAAATCATCCTCATCTAGTTCTTCATCAGCCATTATTTCTTCAATATCTGCCTCAGCTAAATCCTCAAAACCTTCTCCTCCTATAGTATGCGTCAACTCAGTGATCTGAGAATATTCATGCCCTAATGGTAATCTATCATTCTCACCTTCAACAGCATCTGGCCATATTGCTTTCCAGCAGGCATTGAGCATTGATTGTTTAATCTGGGTATATGACAGTCCAACATGCTTAACACAATCTAAGATTGTAAATTTCTTCCAAGCATCCATAAGAGTAAGAGATCCATCATTCTCCATTTGTTCTACAATATACCTGAAGGTTTGCTTGATATAGTGCCTTGAAAGTCGAAATTATCCCTTGATCTAATGGCTGTAATAAGGAAGTTGTATTCTTTGGTAAAAAAAACAATTTGTACATTTTCGTGTTGTAAATCTTGAGGATGACCTGGTGCATTATCAATTAATAGAAGGGCCTTAAAAGGCAATCCCCTTTTACTTAAATAACTTTTGACATCTGGGACAAACAAGTTATGAAACCATTCATTGAAAACCATGGCAGTGGCCCGTGCTTTCTTATTAGCCATCCAATAAACGGGAAGGTTTTTGATATTTATTCCTTTAAATGAGCGTGGTGTTTTCGATTTGTTAATAACCAATGGTTTCATTATATGATCGCCTGAAGCGTTGCTACAGAAAAAAACTGTTATACGACTTTTCGCTGCCTTATGACCACTAGCTGATTTGTGAGATTTAGCCAAATAGGTTCTTTCTGGCATTTTTTTCCAGAATAACACGGACTCGTCAGCATTGAAGACCTGGTCAGAAGTGTAGGAGTTGGCGGTAATGATTTCAGCAAATATTGCTGGATATTGTTGTGCTGCATCCGAATCAGCAGATGCTCTTTCACCTTTCAATCTTAGATTATGTAAAGGATGTCTTTGTTTAAATCTCTCGATCCAACCATGGCTTGCGGAAAAAGATACCTTCTTTTCATCTGGCGAAGTCGACGGTAACTGATTCTTAAGTGTTTCATAAATCTTTAAAGCCTTATTTGTAATGGCACTGGTATCAATTGGAACCCGCTTTTGAGTTTGGTCTTCTAGCCATATCACTAATGCCTTTTCCATATTTTCCATTGTAACATCTCTTACATATGAAATTGTGCTCATACTCGTGCAAGATCCAGCTGCTACACTTTTTCTAATGGAGTCTTCATTTTTTCTTATTGTCCTTATTGTGGCTTCATTCATGGAGTAAAATTTAGCAACATCTGTTACTCTTTCTCTATTACGTAGACGATCTAATATTTTAATTTTTGTTCCTAAAGAAATAACTTTTCATTTGATTTTTTTAAAAATCTTTTGGCATTATAAAACCTTAAAAAAATTACGTAAATTATAAAAATGCCAGAAAAACTATAAATGTTGGAAACTTACCAGTAGATATTTAAATAATAATAAAAAAAAATGCACAATGATGTAAAGCTTTGCTGCTAAAATGATACTGCACTACTTCACATGAACCAGATAGCTTTACTATTGTGAAATACTACGGGGATTCCCCGTGTTGTAAAATATAGGGGAATCCCCGTCCCCGTTGTTGCCAGTGTTACCAAAGGAATGAGATTAAAAAATGACTTGAAATATATATGCAGCCGAATATACATTTTTACCAGTTTTTTGAAATCCGTTATTTTGTCAACCGTGTAAAACCGAAATCGTGTAAAACAAGTACCGTGTAAATCGGGGGATAAGTGTATTAAGAAAAGAGCAAATTCCACAATGGGACACACATTTTTTTTTTGTTCAGAACAACATTTTTAGTAATGGGTAATAATGTACTATGTACCCAACCATGTTTTCAGTACCTGGAAATACCTTGGACTCTGTGCTGGGTACTGGGATCCTTATGAGCAAAAAAGGAAAGAATAAAACTAAATGAAATGGAACTTAATATTTTACTTTAAGTTTTTAGCCTGCAAGAAACATTCACAGAACAATGTTTCAATTATAATAAACTTTTAAAAAACAAACCACTTCAATAAAAGTTAAACTGACTCGATTGCTTTGTTAAAATTGTAAACATTAGTGTTAGAAAATATTTTCTGTAAACCTTTTGCAAAGGGAATTCGAAAAAGAATAACAAAGTGTATTTTTCAGTTTATAAAATCAGTATTCTTTGTAAATTTTTTAATGTTTAAAATCTGTTTTTACTTTATAAGTTCTAAATGTAAAAATATTAGAAAAAGATATATAATTTTATGTGTACATTTAATTTCAGAAAGGAAAATGACAATGCAAAGTATTTTTTCTAATGCTTTGGCTCCCGGACAGAAACAGTTATTTGAGTGGTAGTTAACCAATCAGAGGAAGAATAAAATCCAAAAGAAGACCAAACTTATGCATGAGGCATTACAAGCACTACTTATTCTAGATGCCTAAAACTCTCACACAGAAATAGTTAGCATTGTGGTGTTGGTTTATATTGTACTATTCTTATAACGTGAGCACATAAATTGTTACTGTCTAAACACATTCATCATTTGAACCAAATTGGTTCAACTACCAGCCATGTAATTTTTCTTTGCTTGCCCAGGTACTACTTTGCTTCCCCTAGTATGGGTTGAATATGGTTGTGGTGTACAGTACTGTACAGCCACATTTTATTAACCTTTTATGTGTGAAAAATGATTATTTTTTTTTATATGAATACTATGGAGATGCAGAATTTTTATTATTGAAACTGTGAGAAATGATCGAAAATTTTAAATTTGTCTTCATTTTTGTTCACCTTTCTGGTATATTATGGTAGACAAAATTAAACACTGCACACAAGAATAAATTGTTTGAAGAATAATAATTTTTCGGACATCCAGCGTCTTTCTGATTTGTTTAATAAAATATCCTATATCTGAAGGCAATGACCTTTCACCTCAGCTGCAGCAGCAGACTCGAAAATAACCTCTAGAGCAATCGACGCAGAGGTCACGGAAAGCAAGTTTTGTGCGGGTCGGAAGCGACCTTGCTTGCGAAGTAGCTTCGTGTAGCATCAGACTTTCGTCATCGGGCCATTTCCGACTTCAAATTTTCCCTCTGTTCTTCTCTGTCAGAGATTTCTTTATCTGTAAATGAAGCTTTATAGCATTTTTCATTATTACGTGCTGTGGGTGTGAGGCGGCAATCAATGGGTGTAGGATAGGAAGACTGGCTGAACACCCTGAAAACGTTTGTATTTCCTTTAATTTTTTTTTATTTTTTTTATGTACACGAATGATGCAGATAACCTGTAAACTTTTGGTTTCAGTTGATTTCTTGTAGGACATACAAACCTTACACAAGGACATGCCCTCTGACCTTATGTCTTTAGAAAAGATCCATTAACAAAAATTGTTTTTTTACTCAAGAAAAGAATCCAAGAAATGTGTTTACTATTGATTGATTGACGAAAATAAATTTTATTTTTTCCCTTTCGATTATGATTTAAATTTCCTGAAGTAAACGAATATTTGACACTGAGAGAGAGAGAGAGCATCGTGCTTGTGTTTCCACCATGTCATACTTCTAATACAATTTTCTTTGAGCAATCATTATTGCATTGTACGTTTATTTTCTGATCAAAATTTCTGATCATCTGATTAAAAAAAAACCTAGAACAGCGAATATTTATTCAGAAAGAGCCAAAGCAAGAATCGTCGCAAACGAGAAGGGCTAATCGTTCGAAACATATGACTGCGATAGCTCCTCTGTTGTTCTTATTATTGATATGAAAGCTCATTTCTTTTGAAAAAAAAATATGAAGGACTCTTTGCCTTAAGCGTTTAAAAACTATTCCATTTCTTTTTCGGTTCCAAGAAGTGCCAAGCTTCTTTCAGCATTATGACAACAGTGCCGGTGTAAGGAGTGGGATATCGCTCAGGGATCCCATTCCGTTTATCTTATATATGTATAAAGAAGAAAGTTTGCTTATTGGTTTCTGTGTCTGTCCGGTTATGCACTCGGTCCCTAGAAGAGCTAGGGACACCAAACTTTGTATGAACGTTCATTTCACCTAAGGAAAGAAGGCTATGTGCAAAAACGCTGGAGTCAACCAAAATTGGAGTGGGCCAGTTTGTATTTCTCGAAATCCCCATAGATTTAACATTAGAGGTTAAACATCGGTATCTCACATAGAGTTAGCATTAGCAGTTATTAAAAATGATGTGCAGAGTGACATCTACTATATTCTGTAGATAGTTTTAGACCTCCCCTGAAAGAGGGGGGAAATGTTTACCGGGAGGGGGGGGGGTGAAACGATAGTAATGAGTTTTATTCCAAATGAAAGCTTCTGGGGTGGCGATTGCCATCTACTACCTACTTAGAGAGTTTCAGACCTCCCCTAGAAGAGGGCGTGAGGGGTAAAATTTTCACCATGCGGGGAAGAGGGACAAAACTATCGTAATCAGTTTTAGGCCAAATGACAACTTGCGACGTGGGGTGCCATCTATTATTTACTTCAGACAGTTTATACTTCTCCTAGAAAAGGGGGATAACCAGGGAGGGTAGCGGGGCGAGAGCAAACAATAGTAATATGTTTATGCCAAATGAAGCAACATGCGGAATGTCATCTACTATACACTGTAGAAAGTGGCAGACGACCCTTAAAAGAAGAGGACAAAATGTTTACCGGGGGTGGGACGAAACGATTATAATGAGTTTTATACCAATGAAAGCTCGCGAAGTGGAGAATGCCATCTACTATATACTTAACAGATTTTCAGATCTCTCCTGGAAGAGGGATAATTTTTTTCCAGGGGAAGAAACAATCATAATGAGTTTTATGTCAAATGAAAGTTTATGACATGGGGGAATGACATCTACTAGAGATTTTAAAGAGTTTCACACCCGAGCAAAGGCGGGTAAATCTGCTAGTTATATATTTATAGGCGGGTAAATCTGCTAGTTATATACAGTATATATTTATAGCAAACACATAGCACATATTATTTATTTCTTCGTAAGTGTAAAAATATATGTCACCCATGTCTATAATTATAAAATTAAATAATGAGAAAAACAATTTTTTTATGATTAGAAAGAGTTTCGGGGGGTGCGAAAATTTCGTTTCATCCGATATCATATTTACTGTTGCTCAGACCCTGTATGATGACCAGAAGGATAATAGGAATGCGAAACCAAATGATACAAAGGTAAGGAAATATAAGATGCTCATGACAGCAGCAAAAGAAGTGAAAGAAATATTTTTCACATAATAGACAAAGAAAGCCTTTGCACTTTTGGGTAGATTATTGCGGCTTCTTACGGTAGTTTCATTAAGAGGGAAAGCATTATATCCTTTAATTACGATCTTTACATTCCTCAAATCTATGCTTTTGGCATCACCCGTTCTTCAAAAACGAACATCTTGATCGAGCCGCTGACCAAACGAGAATTATTTTTCCATTCCTGCATGTGGAAAATGTTATCAGAAGGAAGTGGGTTCGAATCTCGCTCCCAGAAAAACTGTTTGTCAGCTAACTATTCAAGACATCTCTACGTTTGAATCTTGATTAGCTGAAGTTGTAACAAAATTTCATTTTGTCATGATCATCTGTTATTATTGTTATTTAATTGTTTCTTTCCTTCAGATTAAATCAAAAATGAAAAACATAAATTACTTCAAGTACGTGTTTACCACAGAGGCCTGACAGAAGCCTGTCAATATAATGCACTAGATAAGGTCTATGAGGAAGGCTAGATGGCAGAAAGACAATACTAGAAATCCTTATCCGGGCTCGAACCCAGGTCCCTTTTATCAGTAACCAAAGGAACTATCCACTTGGCCACCAAAAGAACCTTTCAGACTGCAATACTTTTATTAATTTACTCTCAAGCAACATTCTGTTATTTATCATGCAAATATAATGATTACTAGTTTTCATTCAACTGATGAATCATTAGTTGCAAAAAATATGCCTGGCTATGACAACACAATTTCCAAAAGATTCGGCGCGCAGCTATCTTCCTGCAAATTCTTCCTGCAAATTATGCAGCAATTATTCAACATCTTCCTGCAAATTCTTCTTGCAAATTATTCAACATCTTCCTGCAAATTATGATGAGAATGCATGGCAACAATGTGCAGGCTACAGTTGCCTGGACCAGTCTGAGTGTTTACCCAAAACGCGCCGGCGTGAAATATTTCTTTATGAAAATAATAAAATATTATGTTAATAATCACTGCACGAAAGTTTGGTAATGAACTTTATAAAAAATTAACGCAAATATATTAAATTCTCCCCGACAGTCGTTTTTAAAATGACTGA
Source organism: Ryuthela nishihirai (assembly GCA_038380435.1). NCBI lineage: Eukaryota > Metazoa > Arthropoda > Arachnida > Araneae > Heptathelidae > Ryuthela > Ryuthela nishihirai. The sequence goes on from JAWZYU010000025.1 coordinate 3,581,990, forward strand.
ATCTTCAGCAAAAGGAACATGAAGAGAATATATGTAAATATCATTCGGAATGGGAAACACAATTTCCTTGAATTGTCAAATGTCCAAGTGACGACAATTCTGGGGCAGGAGCAAATTGTGTAATATTAATTCAATTTTAAGTTATCATGGCTTAAAATCAGTCACTAAGCATGCTAACACGCAAAAATATCGAGCATTTGCTCAAACAGTTTCGTCTTCCTAGAGTCTGGTCTTCGCAGGTCAACACTTTTATTGTTTTGGTTCACTTCATCTATCGAACATACACGAGACTAGAACCCGAAACCCGACGCAGACAGCTCAAGTTTGGAATCGTTCTTATGAACGGCAGATGACTTTCGTTAATGTCAGAATGGGAAACATTTAATACTGAATTGGCGTCGTGGCATTTCTCTTCTGCCAGGAATTCCACTTTCCTGATCATTTGGCTTTAACTGTGAGAAATAACAACGGAGGAAGCGCTTCCTCTGTGAAATCATCTGTGAGTCAACATCCTGCATGTTGCAATAGGAAGCGATCGACGAGTCCGAAAAGGCCCGAGTGCAACCGAATTGGACAAGGCTTGATCTCAATTAGCGATGGAAACAGGAGCCCTGCCAGAAGCATTGATTATGGAGAGGATACTTCAACGCCCCCAGGTGGGAGAGAGGTATCGACTATATGCGTTTCTAGGCTGACCGCAGCTGGATTAAAGATCCAGCGAGATTGAAGCGTAAAAATTATGTTATTCATTTCATCATCTTTAAAGAAAGAAAAGCAAACAATATCACACTCTTGTATTTCATAATTATGAATATAAAACTTCATGTCTGTGTCTGCCCATTAGTAACACATGCAAAGCGATAATTTCGTCAACTCGAAGAGTTTTAATGAGGGTTTTTTAATCTCATTTATTTTCTTACTACTCTGTCGCCATTTCCATGGTCATGGTTAAATTTTTTCCCCTATAGTAATTTGTTCCCAATCATTTTTTAATTGTTATAATAGTATATACATATTAGTGTTGTCAATATTCAATGAGGTATGTTTTATTAAGAATTCTAATGAGTAATATAATAATTGCAATATTTACAATACTTTTGAAACATTAAAGCAGTTCTAAACAGAATTTTTTTATTATATTCTTAAAAGAGAAACAAAAATAATTACTTTATGAAATGGAAATTAATACAAGTTGATATTTTCATAACATAAACTTGTCATATAAAACAAGAACTTAAACGAAGAAAAACAACCTCTGTGCAACCCTCACTTAATGCACCACTACCTCTAACGGGTTACTTTTACCAGAAGATGAAAGCAATGTATTTTTGATTTGCTGCTCCCACCTAGCCTTCGTTGCGTGATTTTTCATCATTTTGCGTTTCTTTCCATACATCCATTTCGAAAAGAAAACGAGCCTGTCGCGCTACTGACTCAGCCAATCTTCACCCTGCAAAAAATGCTGCAAGGCAGAACAGGATTATCAGCGAAAACATTATTTAAATTCTTTTCAAGGTTTCCATTAATTTAATTACTCGAAATTTTTAATTATTCCTTATGATAAATTTTAACATTCCAAATTCCATTTGTCAACGTTTCTGGCATCAGATAAAAATACTTTTCTTTCCACTTTCATTCCTTCGCTTCTTAAAGAATTGCGAAAATCAGAACTTAGATTTCGAAAAAATGAGAGAGCAGATGGTAAATATTTTCAATTCTGTTAACAAACGAATCTCATATCTAGAAAGGCGAGATGAAACCACCTCAAAGGTGCCTTATAAATGAACTTTTAGAAACCACTTTATCGACAATGGGAAAACAAATTTCAGTGAGTTGGATTTCAATTCAACTCCTCTAGACCTCCCCAATTATTTGCCTTTTGTGTCGGCGTACCACCATACTTCTGAATTTTCATTGTGGCATCATTGTGGTATCTGCTGTTCCTCTTCTCATGGAGCAAGAAAAGCTTGGGTCAGGTTGCTTTAGCTCCGAGTGGTGCTTCTTGCAAAGAGCGTGTTAAACGGCCAAGTCACAAAATCCCAGTACCATCGATAGATAGCGTGTAGGATACAGGCAGCCTGCCTCACGGTGCCTCTGATGGTCCACTCATTCACTTTTACTTTTCCTTAACCAGTTTTGCTTAATTTACGTTGGTCTAACAATTATATCGATAGAGGCGGACATAGCTTATAATTTAATTTTAGAAGAGCTTATAAACAGTTTTATTGTGCGATATTCCCGTAGAGCAAACATTTAACTAATGTTATTATATAATTGTTTTGCGTTAATTTTCTCTTATAATAAAAACAAAATGGCAATTGGAGTTTTTCTTATATTTTTGTCATATCAGGGGAGATATTTAATTGTTTGCCTCAGGGCGCGATCTAATCTGGCGACGGCCTTGCAAAATCCCCAATGGTTGAAAGAAGTTTAGGGAGGGGGAGCCACTGGACAGCTCATAGGAGACAGCCTTCAGGTCAACGCCATCCAGCGTATTCGTTAGCGTGCACAGAGTGCGGCTTTCCTGCATGCGAGTTAATTTTCTATCCAATGGACGGCGATCTTTCCAAGCCAATCGGTATCCCCCTTCTCACCGAGGGCAGGGTGGGATGAGGGTTAATGGAGATAAATCTCGGTGATGTCACAGTTGGGGACTGCAGATTACGAGCCTAGCGCGCTACTGACTGAGCCAATCTACACTCTGCAAGAAATGCTGCAAGGCAGAACAGGATTATCAGCGAAAACATTATTTAAATTCCTTTGAAGGTTTCTATTAATTTCTTCATAGTCAGGCCTGGATTTAAAAGAGATGAGGAATTGGGAAGGAGCAGTGTTTTTTTTTTTCAGCTAAACTATTCGTAAGTGCAATGTATGTTTTTCCTCGAACTTGTGATAGCTATTTATTTTTTTTTCTTGAAAAATATGTATAATATATATGTTTACTACTATTTTTATGGGATATTTTGTTCTGGTTGTTTAAGGTCCCCATTGGGGGAGGTGATGTCACACTTGTCTGATGCATCTCCAACAGTTCGAAGGATAAAAAGTTTCGGCTGTCTAGTACGAGGCAAGCATCGTATCCTACAGATAAATTTGAATCCCAGTTCAATGAGCGTTCAGATTTGGCACCCCTGAACAAACCGGTCCATGGGATGAGATACTGACGGAGAAAGTCTCTGACAAGATGCTAGAGAAAGTGTCCTCCTCTCTGCAGGTTCAGTGATCCCTTCTCTCTTAACACGGAGGACTGGCAATTGCCCTTTGCGGGGTTTGCTTTTTCCCTTCAGTCGTTTCTTTGCTGACAGATGGGTCAAGTGAAAGATCATTTAAAATAAGCAGGGAAGGGGGGGGGGAGGAGAGATCGTGCTCAGAGGCAAACGATTCAACCGATAAGGGTGACGTTAAACCAAATGACGTAATGCTAAGGTTTGCTGAGCTCACGTGAGAGCGTACCTGCCCTCGTCACCTTGACGCTTCGAACCAGTTTTTCTCCTCCCCTGAGAAGTGCCGCTGTTGTAACCCCCACTCTGACCTACATGGGACCTCCAATCAGACGCTTGCAGAGGAAACGTATCAGAGTGTTCGATTCTGCGAAAACACGACGAAATATCTCCTGACGTCACATCCATGCTTTATATACACTTCCGAAGCACTTCCACTCCTCCTTTCTCCGATTCCACCAACTGCCCAATAACGAACATGGAGAAAATCTGCCTTTTCACACTTTGCATTTGGGTTGTCTTCGGATCAATCAGCAGTAAGTTGATTTTTTTTTTTCTTTTTTGCAATAACATAGAGCAAGGTTTTTCAAATTATGGGCCAAACCCTAGAACTTTTCGCAAAGCCTTTGGGAAGGACAGCAGCACATTAAATTTTAACTTTGAATTTTCGTACTGTATGTAAAAGATTTTAAATTTACGATTTGAAAAGCATTCATGTCATAAATGAATTAAAATAATTGAATAAAAATCTAATGAAATTTGAAAGGAATTTTTTTTACGATTGTTGAAAATCCGTGCGATTTTCATTTCGTATGCCTTTTTACTCATCATTGTGAATACCTCGTCGAAATTAAATATAATTATATTAAGTATCAATCCTGTATCTGAAGTAAATATAATGTAGAATACTAAAATTTTGCTTCGTATTTAGTGTTATGTACATTGCCAATTCTGGATTTCAGGGGCTATGAAAAAATAAGCATTTATAAGGAATAAATCTATGGAAAATTAAATTAGGACAACTGAAAATTCTTTTATTTTTGGAGGGAGTGAGGCGTCAAGAAAAAGATTTGAAAAATCCTGATATAAAGGGTATAGAACAGAATTCCAAAATAGAGGGCCTGGTACTAAATATGAATGAGCTCTTCGATTCAAAACTTTTTTCTGTCGTATAAATGCTTTAAATGGTTGGACAAGCTGGTAACAGTGATAGCAGAAAACTTAGATTAATGAAGACATAGCAGTAAGTTCTCTCGCTATTGTAATGTATAATATTTTATTTCGACACTTTTTTCCATAATTATATATTTAAAGGTACAATAGTTTTTTTAGAGAGAGCTTTAAGCACGGGCCACGATCAGTCTCACCGATGTAACAGCCATCAAACTGATCAAAAAAGTTGAATGAGTGGGGGGGGGGGGTAACAATTTTTAAATATATTAGGTAGGTGAGAGTGAAATGATTTTTAAATATATTTGATAGATGGGAATGTAACATTCGGTAAATATATTGGGTGTGTGGGAGGGCAATATTAAAAAGGTAATTCTAGAGATTATCCATCGGCAGCTATAAAAAAATCACCCACTCTATGCAATTGACATATGCAATATTGTATCGATCAGAAAATATGCGACCTTGTTACGTAAAAATTAGAAATTCGCTTTCATTTTTAGTTTACATACGAACGGGAAAAGCATTTTTGAGAAACAAATCAATTTGTGATAAAACTGATCTAAGTCGAGCCGGAAAAAGAACGTTCAAGCAAAAGTCTGATATTCATTTTTAATTTAAATTTTCTTCTCCAGAAACCTGTGATAATCTCGGAAATGACTACCTCTTGTAAACTGAATGTAGTTTCGGTTGTCCGAGAATTTAGTATGGGGGAGGGGCTTTTCCGAGAATTTAGTTTCGGAGGGAACAGTCTGAGAGTAAGACTTGAGTAGGGACAATCAGACCTATTACAATGATATTAAATGCTGAAGAAATTATTGAGAGTATTTTGAATCGGGACAAATGCAAGAAGATGAAAGTGATAAAGAGAGGGGAACAGGTTGAACGAATCTCATGGCAGACTGTTACCTAATGGATTTGAAATGTCACGAAATTTGTTGAGCAGCAAAACTGCTTCGCTGCCCAAAATGTAATGCATTTTCACCTTTTGGATTCTAAATTTTTGCGTTAGAAAAGGAAAGCATCCAAGCGGCAGACATAAGAGATATATTCCAGAAAAATACTAGACCTATTTTGCATCTTTTCAACCCTCGACATCAGCTGCTGCTCAAGAAACAAATGCTGATTCGGTGGATGACCCTGATGAAATGCCATCCGAGTTCAAAAACCTAGCCAGTAAAATACACTGCACATTAATGTGCATAGGTAATTTTTTTCTGTAATTAAAGTTTAACTTAGTATCACTAATCTCATATTTCGGATAATATATATTTTTTTGTGTTGTGCATGACATTTCTACCGACTTTACCATTCAAAAATTCTCTTTCGCATTTCGTTATTAGGAAAATACCGTACTACCGATATAAGCTGACGTACTAATAATAATTCTGGCCTCCATCCTACGGCCAAAATTACAGCTCTTTCCGTGGTCGCTTTCAATTAAGCAGTTCCCGAAGTTTATGTTAAGTGAACGGATTTAAACATCATTAAGTGTGAAAATGGGTATATAAAATAATTATATTTTAGGTATTTACATTTGTGTCAAGGGCATTATACTTCATTTTTATTTTAATTGTTATTAACTTCATTTTTATTTCAACTAGGACTTGGATACAAGATATTTTTTAATTTTATATAAAAATATTTCTCATGCAACCGGCAGATTCCTCGATCCACAATCGCCATTCCCCATAAATGCCGGATGACCGGGAGTTTATTATGTTTTTAGAGATTATTTAAAATTTCTTTTTTAGTTGGATAGGTATTGAAAAAATATTAGGATTCACATTTTCTGAATCTTTCAAGTTCTAACAGGGTCCTCTAACGGTAGAAATGTTTGAAAAAAGCAACTTTAAACGAATATTAACAAACGATTTATTTATGCTATGAATGCGAAATTTTTTGTGGTTGAATGTAACGATTACTGGGTTTACAATGAGATGAACCATCTGTCTCCCTTATCCCTGAGGGTGGAAATACAAGTGTTTTTCAGTCGGATATCTTTTACACCAAAAAGAATTTTTTTACTTAAGATTAATGAAAGACTATGATTCACATTTTTGGAATTCCACAGAAGGCTTCAATTCCGATTGATATTAAACCAGGAGCGTAACCTGGGGGCGGAAACCCGCCAATAAATCCCTAAAAATATATTTAAACAAAGAAAAAAAACTAAAATCTCATGTAGAATAACATTTTAATGTTTCCTGTTCGGTGAAATAGTTTAGTAATTGGGAAACCCTACTACCCCCTCCCTCGAAATTGAATTGTCTGGCCCCTCTGAGACTAAATCCTGGGTACGTACCTGCGTTAAACGTGGAAAATGCCAAACTGTGTAATAATATTGCAAACGATTTATTTATGCTAGGAATCAGAAATTTCCGCCGTAGAATATGATGGTTACGGGATTTACACTGATTTAAGCGCAACTTTGTTTTAAGAGAAAAATAAAAAAGTCTTTTTGTTTCCTATAGTTACTAATAAAATATTACTAATTTCATTTCCGCACTCACCCAACTGTTCGGATTTCCACTGTTAGAGGCGGCAAAAGTCGGAAAAGGAATTTTCTTGAAAACAAGCATCCGCTATTTCTCCAGCTGCGATATGTTATTCCTCTAGTGTTAATTTCTCTGCAACTTTGCACTGTGCATAATTTTTGCCTCCTGATCGAGAAAGTCTCGTAATTCAAATAAATTAAAAAAATATCCAATATCGAGTATATCGTTGTGACAACATCGATACCATAAAATCAAAACTCGGTCCAGTGTGTTCGGGCCTTGAAAAAGAATATTTTTCTTTTTCAAGTGGTAAAAGTGCCTTGCAATTTATATATTATATATAAGCAGGCTGTCGGAAGAAAATTTCTTAAAATATGTTTAATAATTAAGTTACTTATATATATATTTAAATTTTATATTAACGTTTTTAACTGGCCAACAACAAATGCTGTTTTCGCTTAATTAATTGTTTTATTCGTTTTCATTTTTTTACCTTTATATTATGATCTCAATTAGCTTTAGTTTGATAAAATGTCTTCACCCCCTCTGCTGTTAGTCCAACATGGCTATAATCCTTATATTTATCTGCAGAGTGCGCATGATCAAACTTATACATTTGCACTCAGCAGATTCAAATACATTTCACTCCATTGAATTGCCCAGGAAAGAAAGCCGGAAAAAACTGATATCAACGTATACCTATGTCACTGATTTGCATATGGCGCTGATAGGGGCAAGAACATAGCCACTTCACATTTATTTTTTTATGACTGATTGAGCCAGACTGTTGTCCCCCGTGACGTATCGCAGGGCGCTATAACAATATATATAATAATAAAGTACGATTACTACCAAGCAGAAGTGTGTGGGGCAGACCTCTGTGAAATAGCCATGCCTTTACGACGCCAAAGGCAACGTTAGGTGCACCTCATGGACTTTGAAAGCGGTCGGATTATTGGAATGGCAGAAGTTGGATTGTCCAATCGAGAAACTGAGACACGTATTGATCGTGATGCACGAATTGTGGATGACGACAATGGATAACAGAAGGTTCCGCAACATAGCGGCCAGGTTTAGGTGCCAGTAGGAGAATATCAGAGCGCGCAGATCTTTTGATCTGGTAACAAGTTATACGAGATAGAACTGCAACAGTATGGCAAATCAGTAGCGTCATAACGCCATCCTTGACTGTTCCTGTGTGTCTGCCAGGCGCAATACGGCGACGACTACGAGACGTGGACTCCATCCCATCATCATGTACGTCTGCAGTGGTGCAGGGAGAGAAGTTCCTGGGGAGCAGAGTGACACCGTGTCTTCAGTGACGAATCCCGTTTTTTATTCAGGTGCCAGTGAAGGCCGCGTGCTAGTGTGGAGATAACCAGGTGACAGACGTAATATAGCGTGTATCCAGTGGTGCCATAGGGGACCGACACCTGGCATCATGGCGTGCAGAGCCATTAGTTATAACAGCCAATCACCTCTCGTTGTTATTGATGGCAGTTTGACGGTGACACAGTATGCTATGGTCTGTGCTACTGCGATATCTATTTACCATACCTAACACACCATTTTGCAACAGGATAATTCATGGTCGCATATCCTTGTTCTCCCTGCATGGGCTTTGTGATGTGGTTCTCCATCCTTGGTCCGAAAGTTTCCTGAATCTGTCGCACATTGAACATATATATGATACAATGGGATTGTACGTAACATCCAACACTCATCCAACTACGACTGTCGTCAAACTGATAGCAAGGGGGCACGAAACATGGCTGTATATCATACGATCACATTCGTCACCTGTTTGACTTATTCTCCCGACGTATTGCCTTGTGAAGTTCAAACCATGGCGGCCATACCACCTACTGATGTACCTCTCGTTTCGTCATTAAATATTGGCAGAACTGTCCGCCTCTGCAATCATTGCTTCTTTATGTGCATAGCTACCGCCACAACTAATTTGGTTCACATGTAAACATTCCTACTAGGTGTGGACAATTTCAACGCAGGGCAGTGTACGTTACTCACTTCGTGAATTTTCTTTATGTTGTTATTTCAGCACATGCTTCTAAGAGTAATGTGAATAACAAAATACAGAACTGGTTGAAACGTGTCAGTAGCTGTCAGTGTGAGAAGAACTGCAATTATTCAGCTGGGCATGACGCGATCTGAATATTTAATGCTTGTGAGTTGAGATGTGTGTGGTCGGTGCATGCCTCTTTCAATCTCCTTTTTCTATCTCAAGGTCAGCAGCAAGGGAGGAAGAAAGATCCGGTCCCAGAGATCACGCAGAAATGCCTCGACTGTCTCTGTCAGGTAAGACCACTGACTTTTACTCTTGAAATTCCTCAGACAGTGGGGCGGGGGTGGCTCAGTCGGTAGCGCGCCAGGCTCGTAATCTGTAGTTCCCAGGTTCGAGTCCCAGCTGGGTCAGCGCTGAGATTTATTTCCGCAAAATTCCCCGCCCTGCTCACGGTCAGTAGGGGACACCGATGGGCTTGGAAAGGCCGCCGTCCGTCGGATGGGACGTTAAGCCGTGGCCCCGTGTGCGGGAGAGACATACCCTGTGCACGTTAAAGAACACGCTGGATGGCCTTGACGGGAGGCTACCATCTGTCTCCCAACAGCTGTTCCAGTGGGTCCCCTCCCCCAACCTTCTCTGAGCCTTCGGGGTCCATGTGACCTGGCCATTTAGCCCATGGTGTGCAAAAAAGTGCCGCTCAGAGGTAAAAACAACAACAACAACCTCAGACAGTCTCTGCTTTATTTTTTGGTAATGGCTTCTGAGAAAGGAAATAATGAAACCTTTGACTAACAGCAAAACCGTAATGGGGTTCTTCTGTAGGTGTAGTTTCACTTACATATTTTACAGGAAACATAAATAACATTATTAAAGAAACAAACAGAGATTTGTTGTTTTTCCTACTTAATATTTTTAAGTTTACAGAAATTAATTTTTTTGGCTGATTACTAAACCTTCTTCGACCAAACACGATGGCGACAAAAGTTGTGAGTCGAACGAAATATTTAATAGAATTACGAGCTGCAATTTCTTTTCAAAAACGTGATGATTGATGGTAAAGAATCTGAAAATTTTTTAAACGTTTTCCAATATCATACTGAATAGGGTGCAGAAAGGACATCCGCCCCGCGCTCCGATTGCCAGGGAAACAAAATTTTTTTGCCATTTAAATCATTTCATACAGAATATCGCATCCAACATGTTTGCAAATCAGTTTTTCTCAAAAGTTTTGACAAGCGACCCTCGATGATTATTATATTTAATTTCATGGCACATTTAAATTCGCACGTTAATATATTTTGCAGAAAAATTATTACAGTTTTTGCTAGATCAAATACTGCTTAACTGCAAAAGCGAATATTATCATTTAAAAAATTGTCCGTAGTTTTTAATGGGAAGGATCCCTTTGCTTGTAGCTGCATATTCTTTCAAACTTGCGTTTTATTTTTGATATTGCCAGTTTCATTTTCGCAATAACTTTTGGTCTATGGTTGTGCCCAGACAATCTCTCAACCTGAAGGCATAGGGGTGCATTTTTATTAAGAGGTGTTTGCAACCCTATTGCAAATCTCTCATGGCCCCCAACCCCAGGGGTCGCGACTCACAGTTTGAGAAATGCTGTTGTATTTTTAATCCTTGGAATTGAGGAATTAGAACACATGTATGAAATCGTTAACGCACCACAGTCACATTGGAATGAAACTTTTCTTTCAATTCAGAAATGTAAGAAATCATTTTAATCATATTAGACATACAAACACTGGTTCGATGAATTTCAAATTTTATCTTAAAAGATTGTAATTTAATTTATATTTTTAACATTCCTACTCTTTGAAGCTTAACACAGTTTAAAACAAACTTACTAAACCTGTCATTCGGATGGTTTCCGTTTCTGAAACGTTTGCTTCTACTTAGCTTACAGATGCTGGATTTCAAATATCGAGCTGACCTAACCTTCATTGATAATAACAGATGTGTGTCCGTTAAGTGTGATTTCTCGGGAGTTCTTTCTCTGCAGGAACGAAAAGCATTATTCACAAACATTATGTGTTACCAAACATCCCACGTGTTTCGCACGGGAAAAGAATTGTCGTTGAAAATCGATCTGCAGGTAAATAAGAAAAAAAGTTTAGAACGACGACCACACTAACATTTTGTTTTCAATTTTAGCACCACTGAATTTCAATGAACTCCATCAGCAGATTGCCATCTACTTTTTGACGATCAAAATTAAACGCTGCAGGGAAGAGTGTCAATTCTTTTTTATAAAAATAAAATGAATCCCTTCTTTTCTTTAGTTGAATTCCCCAGAGCTGAAATCTCCTTTGGAAGATTTTTATGGCTTCATATGTAGAAGTAATTAACACAGAATAAATACTACGAATAAATAGAGAACTTTTTTTTAGTCTTATTTTGTTTATAACCTTCTGGAAAAGGGTCCAAATTGGTATTGTAGCGATCTTTCCGATCCCGATTAAAAAAACATAAAATATTACCGTTATACTGTTATCATAGATTCCTAATGTAAAGGAGTTACTCATTTATTTATTTTTTTTATTTTGTATATACACTGCTGAAAGTGGAAATCACAACACCCCGAAAGGAAATGATATATAGCCTGAAACTGACAAGATCAAAGCTATGAGAGTAGATGTGTAAATGGTCAAAAAACGGAAAGTGAGAACGCAAAGTACGTGCGTGTATTGCAGATTCATCAGTACTTAATAGGCCGACCTCGGGCGGTTATACAAGCCTGACTCTCTCAACATTATATCTCGGCATTATATCAATCAGATGGTTAGTAGTATCATGAGATATGGTGTTCCAAACAGCATTCAATTGGGCATGCAACTGCACCAGGTTCGCCACGGAGAATAGTTGCACCAAGCCTGGTGCAACTATTCTCCGTGGTCCGCCATGAAGTATCGAAAATATTGAAGGCTACCAGCGGGAATTTCTTAAGTTAGAAGATGAAAAAGTGCAAAAGGAGAATGGGTTCGAAGATTTTGGGAAAAGGACAGTATATTTTGCTTGTTTTGTCCCTGGATGACATACACCTACAAAATACTTTCGATGTTCAGTGATCTATTCAACACTTTGGGAAGTTGGGGGGGAGGGAATGCAAAGATATAAAAAAAATACATGAATGCTAACCGTCTTGATTACAATGAGATAAAAGTTCTGTATAAGTGGTTCGCAACCTTTTCAGCTGCAAGCAGGGCTAGCCACTTTGCCGCCCGGAGGGAGCTTGTCCTCTGCCGCTCCTTTCTCAAAGTTTGATGTTAGATATTAAATTCTACTAAATTAATCATTAATATCATTTTAAAAGCAATCGAAAATCATCTGTTGCAAAATAGGCCATGCTCACTCGAGTTAACTTTACTCAGGCATGGTCGTTAATTGGTTCGCAAATTTGCCGCCGCGGTGCGGTCGGACCCGTTGCACAGCCTCTTATTCAAATTATAATTTCAGAGTTAAATCCGAACGTTAGGCATTGCTCTTGTTAAATATTCAAACTTGCATAATTCTTTAAATACTAAGGGAATGTTGTTGAAAATCGAGATTTAGACAGATTTGATTGAGATCTTTAATTTTTCTTCAGTCCCATTCTGTCACAAAACTCTTTTTTGGAAGTTATAGAGCTTCGAAGTTAGCTTCCACTGATCTAACCTAGAGGGAGGTAGTCATAATTTAATGAACATTGAGTGTACATCTTCTCAACGAAGGGATGCAAGAATGGGCTACATTTCCAGTTCTTTACCTGCTGTTCATTTATTGGCTATTTTGCAATTTGAAACTCAACATTTGAGTGGAGAAAGTCGATTTCTCCAGAAGTAATGAGGTCATCAAGAGCCAATCACAGATTTTGATTAGCATGAGACAGCCAATGTTGCATTACCGAATGGACTGTAATAGCAAAATAAATCTCTCTTCAAGCAGCTGCTTGCCACAGAGGTCTCACAGGAGTCTGTCAATTTAATACGACAAGAATGTCTGTGAGGAAGGCGAGACCTCAGCATAAAAACAACACGAGCATCCATGCCTTACCCGGGGACTCGAACCCATGTCCCTTTGATCAGTAGCCAAGCGCGCTAACGTATAAACTTACTCGGTTGTGTGAACATATAAATATATGCGAAACATATAAACTTAACTCGTTTGTGTAATCGTGGTAAATATGAGATTTCTTTTAGAGCAGGGGTTCCCAAATTGGAGGGCGCGAAAATTTTTCAAACATGGGAGTGCAGGGATGTCACATTCTGCGTTTAGTTTTAATTATGAATTCCAATTGTTATTATTGAGAAAACTAAAGTGATGAAAATTGATCAGGCAGGCTGTGATTCAGTTAATCTGAATGGTTGCAGTCTTGAGCAGGTGTCACAGTTTAATTATCTTGGGAGCTATGTAACAGATAATGGTGATGTGCGGCATGTGATTAACAGACGAATAGGGATTGCTGCCGGGACTTTTAAGAATCTATGGAGAGTGTGGAGAAATAGGCGTATACACCTAAAGACTAAAATTAGACTGTATAATACTTTGGTTCTTTCTAGGGTTAGTTATGGTAGTGAAACTTGGACACTTTGTAAACAAGATAACAGGAAACTAGATGCTTTTGATTCCAGATGCTTACGCAGTATCTTGGGCATTAGGTGGTTCAACTTTGTAACTAATGATGAGGTTAGGCAAAGGAGTTTGCAACCTCCTTTAAGCAGCATATTGTGCAGAGAGAGACTCCGTTGGTTTGGCCATGTTGCCCGTATGAATAATTATAGATTGGCGAATAGGGTTATGAACAGTGTGCCTAAAGGCCTCAGAAGGAGGGGGAGACCTAGGATGCGGTGGGCAGACAATGTCAAACAGGACCTTGTTAGAATTGGTGTGCAGTGGCCAGATGCAGCAGATGTAGCTGAGGACAGATTTGCTTGGAGAACTAAATTGCTCTGTCTGGTTGGACCTCTGTAGCCCATGGCTGCTTGAGGATGATGATGATGTTGTTAACAGGGATTTCTCAAGAATCGAAAGGTGCCCATGATGCCGCAAAGTTTGAGAGCTTTCTAAGTATACAAAATAACACGTGGATCCCTATGGGTTCGGAAACCACAGGACGGCTATTCCATATTATTGGTCTTCATGCAACGAGTACGACTCGAGATGAATGCCACTGAAACCGAAACATCAAAACTTCCCTTTCGTATCAGATGGCAACTCCTTCACCCATTGCGTAACAAAGTACAACTGAAGGTCAACCTCTGCTAACACGCTTGCTAACTAAAGCTTGACTAAATGCTCGTGCCAGGATCATTATTTCCATCAGACTGTCCAAGTCAGCATTTTATTTATGAAATAGAAATGATAAAAGCACAGCACGTGGTATTTCGCGTGACCGTCGCTGCTTCGCGTGAAAGAAACCACCTTGAATTCTGAAGTGGTTATTACCTTTGCGAAAGATTTTGCTTTTCTCAAAGGATACTAAAATGTAAATATTCAGTGGCCAAAACGAGGCTCTCCGTTGCCCCTTTAATATTCCCATCTAATTACATTTACAAATGATAAATATAAAAATCATTGTTTTTTAAATGATCATGGCGTTCCTCAAAACTGAAGTTCTATGGGTTGGCACGGTCACACCTGCGTAGTTTTGTCCTTGGAAAACTTTTCATATTTCATGTGCGTGTACATTAGAAGTATATTAGAAATAATATGGGCTTATTACTCATCAAATCACAGTGCATGAGTTACTAAGAATTAAATTGGATAAGGATTTCCCTAATATTAAAAAAATTTCCACTCTCTAAGTGCTGCTGAATCAGTGATGAAGAGAAGCACAGTGTTTCTGTTGATCACTTGAACGAAACAGCAGATTAGATGAGCAAGCTCTGAAGCCAATCAGGATGAACCGAAAAGGAAAAACGTAGGTTACGCATTTCCGATAGAAGCTGGGTTCAGATAAAAATCGGAATAGTTTTGAAATAATAATAACAATACAAAGAACTCATATAAAGTATTTTCGGTATCAGTAATTTCAAAGCAATCGAAAGTTTTTTTTTTTCTGTGGTGTATTATAAATAAACTCCTGAGGTATTTGCCGCATTGACAGAGGGCATGATATATCCCATTTCTTTAAAGAGAATTCCAATATCTTTCTCTTCCTACTAACATTTCGGTGATGGTTGGCTCCTCCTCCTCTTTTCCATTATGTCTCCAGATGAAGCAAGCAGTCCGAAACAGGAACGGAAAATTCTTCTCTTCAAGGTAAGATGTTTCAGTTTTAAATGCGAGCATTCAGAATTTTTCCAAATGTTACGAGGGGTGTCCCGAAAGTTTCAGGAGAAGTTATTTCACAAAAGATCTGTTGCTAACCATGACTTGACGCAAGAGAGCAAAATTCCACCCCCAACCCAAAGGAAAAAATTATGCTATTCCCTCCATTAGTGAACTGAGTGTCTAGTTTCCCTTGCCAGTTAGGTTGATGTGTGATCAGCAGAGAATTTTAAACATTTCTTATGTCCCACTTTTAATTTGTTGATTCCAGTAACAAACGAGTTTCTACCTTTCAGAATCTTTCAAAATCAGTCTTTCAGAAAAGGAGAAGGCAAATTCTTTGTTACAATAAGCCTTCTTACTAGTTCTTCTGAAACAAGCGTTAGAAATGCTACAGATAGAAAGAGAATAGTAAACGTTCACTAAGTTCGACAGAGAGGCTTGGAGAAGGATCAAAAATATTTGAGAAGTTTAGTACATTTCTGACCTTTCCACACACCCCTCGTATATTAAGTGAAACCTTAACAACCTCAAATAACTAGTTTTTCTCAATAGAAATTACTACAAAGTTTTTGCCAAGAGTTATATTTCAATGCAATGTTACATTTTTTGCTCTTATTGCTATTTTCTATCTTTCATACGGGAATAACCTAACAAAAGATTAAAGTAAATCCATTTTACACAAATGCTACTGAAAGATGACTCCTTTAAATATAGCGATTAATTTCAAAATGACTCCCATCGAATTAATATAATTTAACGCTAAATAAAAAAAAATAATAAATACTCTCTCAAGCAGTTGCTTGCCACAGAGGTCTGAGAGGAGCCTGTCAGTTTAATATACCACAGAGAAGGATCGTGAGGAAGGCGAGACCTCAGCAGTAAGACAACACAAACATCCACGCCTTACCCAGGGCTCGAACCCAGGTCCCTTTGATCAGTAGCGAAGTGCACTTACCACCGATAAATTACTAATACCCTTTAGCGACAGAAAAATGATTAAATTGCATCTTTAAGCGACCACAGAATGTCTGAGTTCCGGGTCAGTCGTCATAAATTAACGAAATCGACCTGTGACACTCTTACAAATTCTCAATTAGCTATTTACCTCAGAGGTCTAATAGGATTCTGCCCATTTCATACGCATTAGAGGAAGCCTGTGAGTAAAGCGAGACCTCAGCAGAAAGACGACAAAAGACACATCGATATTCATATTTGAATTTGTGTCTTTGGTATGTCCACTGGAGCGTCAGGACCGTGGATGGAATTTACAAAACGGCAATCTTCAAGTTGACCCTTTGCTATGGAACTATCAAAAACTTATCACGGAGAAATCTGCAAAGTTGAAGGTTACCTTAAAGTTCACCACTATTTCAGCGAGGCCACGAAAATTCGTCTCTATAGATTTTACACTATATTTTCATAATTGTATTTTTAGTTAATTCGAGAAGAGATGATTTCGATCTGATTAACGATAGTCAAGGTATGTTTTACATCAGACAACATGAAGTCGCTTGTATTATGAGATATTAGAATTTTTTTTGCTTCTGAGCTGCACTTATTTCTTTCGGCGACACCACGAGATGCACCGCAAGGCACGGAAGACCCAAAGACTTAGGACAAAGAATGGGTCGTACAATAAATTCTCAGATGAAAACAGTTATTGTATTAGCTCTAACTGAGGCAGTGGTCAGCAGTAACTTTGTCTGAGTAGGGCATGTCCTTGTATGAGAAGGCATGTAAAAACTAGGAGTAGCTTCAAGGACTCTTCTCTGTCCACCATGTCGCAAATAAAAAAAAAAGTACAACTTTGAAAAGCCATTTTCTTTTCTCCCCACTACAAAAAAAAACCTCGTTTTTCACAATTTAAAGAGCGTAGCAATTTAGAAATTTCTGTTAGAATGAAGTTAGGATTCTAGGCACAAATGATTAAAAAAAATCTTTGCAATCGAATTTACTGTACACTTTCAGGCAGAGGGATTTCCAGGGGAAAAGAAATTATTTTATTTTTCGGAGTTGGGTTGTTTTTCTTGTGAGCAGCACTTTTTTGCACACAATGGGCTAAATGGCCAGGTCACAAAGAACCCAAAAAGGTTAAGGGAAGGGAACCCACTAGACAGCAGCTGTTAGGAGACAGATGGTAACTTCCTGTCAAGGTCATCCAGCGTGTTCTTTAATGTGCACATATTTATTTATTTATTTATTTATTATTAACAAAATTTGAGCATGAAAGTAACTTTACAATACATTATCAAGAACATTGGATTTAACTATAACAGACCCGAAAGAAGTTCAGTGTAGTGATCTCTTCAATTTTAATGATCTTTTTGGAAAAGTCCTTTCAAAATACGTCTATACGTTTTTTTAATAATCGTTGTTATTAATATTCTCAAACGGAGGGGAAAAGCCCTCTCCCCCCAATTCGACCGTGGTGTTAAGCAACTATTCCTGATTAAATGTTTTCGGAAATAAAAAGTTGAAATTATCCAATGTCTCTTATAATTAGGTGATAATTGGGTGTTTGTTTAATATGATCAGAGGATCCGCTGGAAAATAAGAGCTTCATGGATAAATTACAGAACTCTGAAAGTTGTGAAAGTTGGCCTGTTTTCCCTCTAAGGACACTTTTCCGCACCGAATGGGCTCAATGGGCAGTCAAAGATCTCAAGGGGTAAGTATAGGAAGGCAATCAAATGGTTATCTGTTAAGAGATTGCTTTGACAGGAGGTTCCCATTTCTTTAATGGGCACATGGGCCATGACTTAAAGTTTCCGTTCGTAAAATGGCCTTTAAAAGCTTATAAGTGCACCCCTTTCTCGTCGAGGACACAGCCAGAGTAGCGGGGAAAATATCAATTCAGGCACTGCGAGGATTCGAACCTAGGAACATCGGATCACGACTTGGCTCACTCCCGATAAAAACAACTCTCCTCCACCCTTAAGTACGGAAAAAATATGCTATTAGATGAGTGCGAATATCTTTCTTTAATAGAGCTTAATTAAAATCCTGTGGAAATCAGGCAGAGGTGTATGAAAGAGGGCTAATGGAGAGATAGTATCGGCAAAGTGGAAAGCGAATCACATCGTTCAAGACCTGTGAATATGCAGTTCCATCTTCCGTCAGATTATTTTCTTTGTGGTTGAGTCATCGTCCTCCATTCCCATGAATCGACTCCATTTTCGCACTCTCACTTTTCCACTTCATTTCTTGTCACTCGTGCCAACAGAAAACGTCATCGTTGCACGAGACAACTGGATGCCTGAAGACTCACTTACTTTTGAAATTCGAGAATTTTCTTCGTGCGGCGAATTAAGTTTCTTCCGCTCAGCGGAAAGGAACGAAATAAATTTAAAAATCATTTTAACCGTAACGTAAGAAATTCTCTCGAGTTGGCCCAATTTAATTATCTCGATAATTGCGTTTGAAGATTCTCGTCATTTGAGCACTGGTCCCTAAACGACTTCGTTGCTTTTGCGCTTTGCCCCATTCGCAAGGGAGGGACGTTTCTTCGCATAGAGGGCATTGATGATCGCAATCTCTTCTGGAATCACATCGACAGATGAGATGCGCGCCTGATTTGCAGCCGACCGTGACAAACTCAGCAGTTGCGGAGGCTATCGTTTGATCTCTTTGCGCCTTGTGATATCGTGATCGTAATCAAAATTCGTGCCAGTCCAAAATGGGTAAAACATAACAACATGCTGTGCATGGAGCGCAAAGAGCCTTCAGAGATTTAGCAATGTCTCTATTACTTCGTCTCTTCTTAAAACGAAATTACCAACCAACAACGGAAGTCGCGTGCAACTGTTTAAGAGACACGCTCCAGTTTGCTGCGAGGCCTCCTCCGTTGCTGGTCATCATGGAAATGTTACCAAAACTAAACACATTTCCTCAATAACTCTTCCTCAAGAGATTACACGATGAATGAACTCTTCGACTGCCCTCCCCCCCCCCCCTTCTCGTCGCATTTGGATGCTCCTTCGAATGAATGTCTCGCATCCAGTGCGAGAGGAGTCCTCCTTTTGGAGTTCCTCTGATTCGGTAATCTACAAGGATAGCTATCAGACCTATCTGCCCCACTGGAGGTTTCGATATGGAGCAAAAAAAAATTTTCCCCTTCCTTTCGCTCGCGGAGACTCTCCTCACTCCAACAATCTGAGAGCGGAAGAGTTCCAAACATAGGAACTGAAACTAAAGCAAGATCTCCCTAGGAATAAAATCATCATTTATCTTCCTTGGACAATTCACTCTTTTGTTGATAAGTAAACTGCTAGGTAACCCCCAATGATTCATCTATTATCGGCAATAGTACTTATTTTTCCAATAAATAATTTCCGTGCATATATTTTATGTATTTTGCTTTAAATTGAAAATAAAACTCGATGAATTTCCACCCCCCCCACCCCCCACAAAAAAAGAGGAGTCAAAGTTCACTAAACACAACTGAATGAAAACAATTGCTACTGATTACATCGGAAAGGAATTCCGCTCATTGCAAATGATACCAATCGAGTTATATGAATTCATGTATTCCATGTGCTCCTCCATTGCAGCTCAGTATGAAGTCCTCTGCGATTAAAACCCGTTTCTAAAAGGGAACACTTCTTATGTTGAAATAAGTCAGTTTAAAGCTTCAAAAACGATGCGATTCGGAGGTGACGCCTACAGAACGAAACTCACTGCGGAAATTATGGGACTGACTTAATCATTATCTGATTATGATTAAGTCACTGAGACAAGAGATATCACTGAGGCAAATCGTTCGGAAAGTTCGTTTCAAAACACAGAAGTGAGTGCACGCGGTGGAATCGTGATGCAATCAGAGATTTCTTTTTTCCTTTTTACCTTAGAGAAAGTTAGAGATGTTGGAGACTGAATTCAAATACAAAAAACTTATTTCCCCGAAAACAATCACAGACCTCTTTTGACATTGCCTTAGCAGTTATGAATAAGCGATATCTATGTGTTGCTAAGCTGTTTGCTATGTCCAACAAGCTCTCAAGCAAAGCGAAAACTCTCTGCAATTCTACCAAAGGTTTGCTAGACTGCAAAGGCCAGAAGCAAATAACGTTAAAAGCAATTTAGTAATCTTCGTAGCGCTGCGCAGTTTGGCATTGCTGTTGCAGGTGCACCTCAAAAGCAGAGAGCAATTTACTCGAATGTGTTGGCAGATATATCTGATCGGTTGGCACATTAATTGAGGTCATTTGTACTGCTGCCAGTTCAACTCAATCCGCACTTTCTTAATCTTCTGATGATGTTTTTCGTCAGATGAAATCTTTTAAAATTCCTCTGTGACGATTGCTGCGAATTAAAAGAATCTACTTTTCGCTCCTAAATGGTATTCAGGAAAATCGTCACTGTGGGGACGATCTCTCCACGGTAGGCAATTAGGCTCCCCGGTAATTCTGGATTCGGTTGTGTAAGTTTACTCTGAACTTTTTGCACTAAATGGTCAAATCACAGGGCTCAGAAAGGGAAGGGGATCCACTGGACAAGTGTTAGAAAACAGATGGCAACCTCCAGTTAAAGTCATCCAGCGTAGTCTTCAAAGTAGACAGTGTATGGACTTAACGTCCCATCCGATGGACGGCAGGCTTTATCATCGTTTTTGTAACCGAAATCAGGACTCGAACTGGCTCTTTGCTGACTGAGCTAATATATAATAAGATTATACAAGAGGACACGAGACAATCTTTTGCCATGTCATGCAAATCAAATCCAGCATATCTAAATAATTTTCGATCTCCAGGATGAATCGGTTGCTTCGTCGAAGTAGCCAACTAAACATTTCAACCCGGGGCCTTGTTGCAAATCAGAGCATATCTTGCATTTGCACAGAATGAATTGACGCTGAGCTCATTGAAAGTGTCTTTTCATGCAAACTTAATGGATAGAGATCTATTACGTTTTCCTGATCAATGGTGAGAAGTGAATATCAATTAATTTTCCCTTGAGAAGAACTAGAGCTTCTTCGAGTTTTTTTAAGTTTCCCTTCGTCGTTTTGACCGGTTACAACTGGTTTTCGATATCCTTGAGTGTTGCATAGTTTGCTAGCTGCAGTAATTCGACAGTTGAGTGCAGTGTCGAGAATGTAGATACAGGAACATGAATTAAGTTGCTCAACAAACTTTCAAGCAAGAGAGATTTTTTAAACTTTTGGGTTTTGGACTTTTCGTGGCCTGAGATGACGACATAAAATATGTGGGTAGAGATGGAATGGAAAGCACTTTTGCATTTTAGAGTTTTCTACCTTTTATTCGCCTCGTTTCTTTCCTTTTTATATTTATTTTGCAAAAACAAAATAGCTTGTTTAGTCTTTACAGATTCTCCTCGCGCCATAAAACTCATTTCTCGAGGGCCGCCATTTGAGTGACAGCACTATGAAGGAACTATTAACATCTGCTATTTTCCAATACTCACGTATACAATACTTTCCTTAATATGTTGAAATTTGCTTAAACATAATATTTAAATTGCATTCTTATGTTAATATATTATATTAATGTTGAATCATTATTAATTTGTATTATAAAGTAAAATTACTGTTTTTGATTATTGGCCTACTTGCTGGTAAATATTGCTGCTAATCGTTTTCAGGCAAGCAGTGATTGTGATCTGACCGTGCGCTGCCACAACGCCGGACCTACAGCTTATTTCTGCGGTCCTTTCGTCATTTCCTGGGCCTACTGGAGTGACGCAGGCAAACCCGGAAACAAAGGAAGAGCTCACGGTAAGACTTCGAAATGACGATGCCAACGAGGCATGGAGGGGGGGGGGGGGAATGTTATCCGAGATGACTAATTTAATGAATTTTAATTTTTGGACTGGGAGCAGGTTCATGGTGTGTGTGTGGGGGGGGGGCTTCACAGATTAGAGTTTCAGGTGGGTAAGCAGCAGATTTTTTGCACTTGTTCGTTCCTTGTGATTCTGCAAGACACACCAATGACCTTGGAAAGACTTCCGTCCATTGAATGATGTTAAGCCATGGTTCGTAGGCGAAATAGCCACTTTCTTCACACTCTAAAGAATTTACAGAATGGTCATGACATATTGTCCAAACCATTCTGAAGATTAAAGTCCCTGTGATCTGGAAATTGTAAGTTTTTAAGTCTTCCCGGCGGCTGAATGGTTAGCTCGCTTGCGTACTGATCGAAGGAAACCGGGTTCGAATCCGGGATAAGCCATGGATGTTTCTTTTCTTGTGTTGTTTTTATCACGAGCTCCCTTTTTTCTCACGGTTCTTTTCCGTGGTATGTTATACTGACTGACTCTTCTCAGACCTCTGCGGCACGCTGCTGCTCGCAGATTAATGCATTTATTTTATTTACAAAGTTTCCTCTATGAATCGGTTGTAGGATATTCTTGTTAGTATTGAAATGACGAAGACGCAATACCTACCTTGCGAACTGGTATTGTCAAATGTAGAAAAGAAATCTTTTGAAATCCGTTTCTATTTCTTTCGTCTGCCGCCTTCGAGGATTCCGACAGCTAGAAAAAGAATCGCTCCCCAATTCGAATGGCTTCGAGCTGATTGGCCACTAAGGCCACGAACTCCAAGTACATTGGTCAAACGATTCTATTAATAAAGATTGGTTTGGGTTGTTTTACTTCTGAGCGGCATTTTTTTTTTGCATACAATGAGCTAAATGCCAAGTCACAAAGACCACAAGGGCTCAGAGAAGGTTGGGGGGAGGGGATCCATTGGTGAACTGCTAGGAGGCAGATGGAAGCCTCCCGTCAAGGCCATCTAGCCTTTCTTTAAGGTGCACAGGGTATGGCTCTCCTGAACATGGAGCAACAGCTTAACATTTCGTGCGATGGAAAACGGTCTTTCCAAGCCCGTTGGTGCTCCCCTACCCACCTAGGGCATTGTGGAGGTTTTGCGGAGATAAATCTCAACGCTGACAATTAAGGAAGATCAAATTTGAATTGGCAACGGCTTTCTATCTGTCATACAAATTGATCCAATACATCATATTATTACACAATCAATATCCAATACATCATATTATTACACAATCAACTCCTTTGCATGGAAAAATTTTGCTGTGAATAATTTTTCCAGCTTTTTTTGAGATGTTCTGAAGAAGATTTCGACAGTTTTGACAGCACGACAGACGGCCAAAGGGAATGCATATCTTACATCCTCTGGAAATATTTTGTTTATATTAATATAATGTGAAACAGCGGAGGAGTATAGTGGAAGCAATTGAGACAATGAGACTGTGC
Source organism: Ryuthela nishihirai (assembly GCA_038380435.1). Taxonomy (NCBI): domain Eukaryota; kingdom Metazoa; phylum Arthropoda; class Arachnida; order Araneae; family Heptathelidae; genus Ryuthela; species Ryuthela nishihirai. The sequence continues at coordinate 3,605,398 of JAWZYU010000025.1, forward strand.
AATGGACAAAATGATGATTCTCGCAGATCATTGGCTGATTAAGCTATCAGTCACTTTTGAATCAACCAATGATCTTATGAGGTAATTGTTAATCCACTATTGGCTGATTGACACGTACCTGATAATTCAGTAAATCAATGACGTGTAAGAATGACAGATGTTTCAACTGCGCAGTCTCAATTGCTTCCATTCATTCTTCGTGCCTGATGTGAAAAAGGATTACAAGCTGAGGATCAATATTATTACGATCATAATGTTATGTAGAAAGTTTAAGTGATTTATTTGGCCTATTAACAAGTCAGAGCCAATATTTAGACATGCATTTCTTTGAGTCACTGAACCAGTGGCTATCAACACCTCTTACTTCGCAGCACATCTACGACTAGATTCGTGGCGCATCCATCGTAATACATTTTAATAATTAAAAACAGTTATCTGCTGTTAACAGAGTTGATTAACAAAATAAATCATCATTTATCATTTCGTAATGTTTCCTCATTCATTCGCGAAGCACCCAATCGAAAAGGTCTGCACTAAAGTTTTTAAAATTCAACAACTTGAGAGATCCGAGATGTACAAATGATTTTCCAACACCTCTCATCACATCCCACTTATCCTTGATGATATTTTGTTATTCTGAAAGAGGATGTTGATTCGATGTAAGAGCTTTCCTGAAAGCTTCTTCTTAATGGCTGTTAGGTAGAGTCGTTTCACCACTGAGTGGCATCTTTGTGCACACAAGGGTTATAAATGGTCAGACCGCAAAGACCTCAAGAGCTCGGAGAAGGATAGACAGCTATAAGGAGACAGATTTCCCTCAAGACCATCCAGCATATTCTTTTGCGTATAGAGAGTAATGTCTCATTCGACGGACGAAGGCCATTCCATGTCCATCGGTATTTCCTTTTCCACCAAGGGCAAAGTCGAGGTTAGCGGAAATGAATCTCAACTCGAACCTGGGAGATTACTGAATCCATCAGATTACGAATCTGGAACACTACTAAGGGAGCATAATGGCTGTAAGCAATACTTTCACTATTGCTTTGGGCAATCATGCATGTCCATATACGGCCTTTATCCTGTGATGAATCTCGGCCACTTAAAAATTGTCTCCCTGTACGGTAATTTTGTTAGATGGATTTGGGTATCAGATGCACCAAATAATACAAGCTCCTACAGGTCACATACTTGATCGTCTGATCTTCAGCGCATCGCCTGTTGCAATGACTTGTTTCTCTTCACTGCTAATGATTTTATGTCACGAGACGATAAACTTTAGGAATGATGGGCCTTATAAAGGTTTTGTTGAACCTTCCTTAGACATCACCACAAATGCGATTTTTGTCTACGGGGGAATTGAAATGACTCGATGTCAATATTTTTCGTGCCTTCCAAGAGTATTTCTTTTAGTAGGATTTAAATTCGAGATTTTATTTGCTTTACGTAATATTGTCGTACTGTTCATCTGTTGCTTTCTGTTTGCAGATTTTGAGACCTGTTTGAACAATAAGACCTGTGCAGAGTTGGCAGTGAAAGGTTACATGAAGAAGAACGGACGAGACTGCGATAAAGACGGATCCATCTCGTGCCACGACTTCACCCGTATCCATAAACTGGGCCCTGGCAGCTGCGATTCGGACGACATCGAAGACACCGAATATTGGACCAAGTTTCTGCAATGCTACGATGGCAACATCCCAGCTGGTAACGACGATTACGATAGTTACGATTATTCGAGTGGCATCGATGCCAGAAAGAAACTGCAAGGGAAATAAATCGAACGCATTCAAACGATAATGGGAAAACTCTCTTAAGATGCTTGGCATAACTTTTGAAGGAATCTCTAATAATAATAATCAAAGTAACAAATGAGAAAAGGCTGCGTCATATAAAATGCTATTTGGGTTTAATTTCTTTTATATTACTTCAGCATGATCATCGTTTTTTCAAACTATTTATGACAATTCTCATCTTTTTTTACTGAACTTTATGAGTGCTTCATCTAAATCGGTTTCTAAAATATTTAATGCTGTTTCATCATCAGCAATTATTTTCAATTGAAAAGTTATGAGCGCATGATGGACCTTAAAATGCGGTTCACAACTGAAAAAAATGAAACATTTTTATTTATTTGCAGAATTGTTTTCGAAGTTACATGGCAGTAGTTGAGCAAGCAATGAAATTTAGTTCTCATTAGCTTAAAAAAATCAAACCCAAACTTAGCGTTAAAAGAATAGAAAAATCGCAAACTCGAAGTATATTCCAACGTCGAGACACAAAAACTGTTGAATTTGGCGATCTTTATTTAAATATTTCTTTGCAAAAGACTCAAAATCGAGCATTTTGTTTCCCTTTAAGTTTCAGCGAAATAATTTTGAGCTGGTAAGGCAGACGTTTTCAATCACTATTATTAGCAAGCGCTAAAAATAAAATCGGATCTTCGGAGCAAGTTGAAATCCTTTGATGTGACTTGGAACAATAATTCTGTCGATAAATATTAATCTCAAAATGCAAAAGACAATCGAAAGCTCAGTAGACTCAGAGCAAACAAGCTCAAAGCTAGCAAAACTGGCATCTCCCCCCCCCCCCATTTTTTTTTCTCTTTAAGCGAAATTTAACAAGCGCCAGCAATTTCTCGAAATATTCAAATGAACCCATTGGCAGAGTTTGGCGAGTCGCTTACGTCACGCATGAGGAATGGGTGTTCTTTGTCTCCCTTCTTGGGGATCACATCTGGACACAACGTCGTTGAATATCAGAACAATAATCCTAGTATCTAGCAGCGATGAGGTGAACACATTTTCATCATCATCATTTCAAATGATCTGCCAGCAATAGCAGTCGCCATTTTGAATGTATGCTCGTCACTCTATTCTTTGGACTCCCATAAAAGATTTTGTCACTCGCGAGTTGAAAGCTGAATTCTGATGAGTTTGATCGAACTTATACTTTTTTATATCTGATCGCACAAGTTCAGCTAGTTCTTTGTCGTCTGAATGGGTTCCATTTAAACGAGTTCTTTCTCTTAGCTGAGCTTTAGTTTTATTTATCTTTATTGTAATTTTCTGTTTGTGTTGTCCAAAATGTAAGTAAATGTAAGATCATTATGTTACTAGATATCTGGTGAATAAAGTTTTTTTGTAGAAAATAAACGTTGTAGTTTTAAATTACATCTATGCTAAAGACAAAGGCCTTTGTGTTTTTTTTACGTTAAATTTTGTCAACTGAAGACATTTAAAAGAAAGGCTTCAAGCTCTTTCTTTAAAAGTCTGAAAGAAATGAAAAATTGCAAAAGGAGCTAGAGAAATTAATTAAACACAAAAAAAACTTTTTTCGAAGGGTTCGACAACTTTATAGGAGTTTCGTTTTCTCTCCAAGGCACAAGAATACGATGATTGTGAAATAAGGTGTCTTTCGCGATCATTCTTTCGCGATCATTCCCTCTGAAGCCCGAAAAATGATAAATGCTTCAAACCCATTTCTAAGATAATCAGATTTCGTCAACTAATGATGACATGAGATGTATCAGTCGAATATTATTAATCAGTTTAAAAGAAGTAAGATTTTCATGTACACGTGTGGAACAACGTGTCGAGAAATTTTCGATACGGTAGGATGTCGGGAGAGAGGAACGTCTTCGAAGGGAGATTGCGGAGATTTATAAGTTCATTGTTTATTATAAGCCATAACATATAACACGTAAAAGTTGAAGAGGGACCAAACCAAAAATGAAACGCTACACATCCGGTATTCGAAAATTAGCATAAACCTTGATTTTCAGTTGGGTTGTTCTGTTTTACCTTTGAGCGGCACTTTTTTGCACACAATGGGCTAAACGGCCAGCTCACAAGGACCGCGAGGGCTCAGAGAAGGTTCGGGGAAAGGGACCCACTGGCTAGCTGTTAGGATACAAATGGTAGCCTCCCGTCAAGGGCATCCAGCATGGTCCTTAATGTGCAAATGGTATGGCTCTCTCCAGCACAAGGGCCACGGTTCAACATCCCATCCGACAGATGGTAGCCTTTCCAAGCCCATCGGAGTCGCCTACTGACCAAGGGTAGGATGGCGAGTTTTGCACAGATAAATCTAGGTGGGACTCGAACCTGGCAACTGCAGATTACGAGCCTGCTGACTGAGCCACTCCCACTTCTTTCAGTTTGATGAGACACAAATCCACGAGCTGTTTACACTACATCAGATGCTGTTACCACTGGGCTACCAACATCAGATCAGAACACCAGAAGCTGGCATATGAAGTGCATCACTTGTGTCTTTCCTCTGCTTCGAATTGGCTACATAAGGCAAAAATGGAGCCTCCGTCTATTCCTTTATTGTGTGTTCCTTTATCAAGGAAGAGAGGACTTCGAAAAGGAGAGGGGACTTTATGAAAGAATGCAGACGCCACTTCATTCCACCCCTTCATGATTAACAATGGAAAACGCAAGAATCGATCTGAGCAGAGACTGATTCATGTATGGAGTAATAAAGGTTTCATTCCAAGGACCCGCAAGATTAAGTGGCCCAAATCAAAAACCCTAACAGTAATGGTATAAAAAAAAATTACTAGAAACGAAAAACAGCCTTGGGATGAGCTGATGTGCTAAAAATAATTTACGAGAGAAATAATCGTAATTCCTAACTTTCTCACTATACTTAAAAATTATCTACGGTAACATAACTGGAAACTGAAAGATCTTTCTTTAGAATAGAATAATTAGAAATATTATAAATGAAAAATATCGGACAACTATGAGAAATGAAAGGTTAAATTTTCTCGGTATCATTTCTACAGAAAAGATTTAACGATTGTGTGATTACTGTATAGTCTTTATAAACGCATAGCGAAAAGTTACGCAACACTTAATGTTTTGCAAATAACTAAACAAATTATGTATTATAAAATTTTTAAAATTATATAATTCCTACATCAAATTTACATATGAAGCGTAAGAGTTTTATATAAATACTAGAAATCAGTCGATGGCTTCGGAACCTCTTCAGTTCTAGACTGTCACTCCGACCCCATTTGGGGCGGGGATGGCTCAGTTGGTAACGTGCCAAGCTCGTAATCTGCAGTTCCCAGGTTTGATTCCCACCTGGGTCAGCATTGAGATTTATTTACGCAAAACTCCTCGCCCTGCCGACGGTCAGTAGGAGACACCAATGGGCTTAGAAGGCCCCATCTGTCGTATGGAACATTAAGCCGTGGCCCCGTGTGCATGAGAGCCATGCCCTATGCATGTTAAAGAACACCCTAGATGGCCTTGCTGGAAGGCTACCATGTGTCTCTTAACATCTCTCCAATGGGTCCGTGTGGCCTGGACATTTAGTCCATTGTGTACAAAAAAAAGTGCCGCTCAGAGGTAAAACAACCCAGCCGAACCCTATTTGACCTTGAATGCGACAGCAATCTGGAAATTCTTCTTATCTCTGAGTTCTACTGCCCGAAATATCCCTTTTTCCATTTTTTAGCTCTCCGGTATCGGTCTGTTGCATTTGACTTCGAAGCACCCATTGCATGAAAAAATTTGTTTCAATTTCTGAGACCTATAACTTAAAATATCCCAGCACCAATTTTTTATCCCTCCAACACTGGTCGATCGCTATTTGACCTTTGATATCGAAGAACCCTCCGGATCCGAAATTTAGAAACGTTTCCGACATCTATAACCCGAAACATCCCCGAACCCAATTTTTCATGTTTCTAGCAGTCATAGATCACGGTTTGACCTCTACGTGACCTCCATTTGACCTTGAAGGACAGGTCGGAGGTCAAATTTCGGATTTCTCCCGAGATCTACGACCCGAATTACCTCTAGGTGCAAATGTCGTCTATGTATATTAGAATTGTTGAAAATTATCTTAAAAGCGATTTTTATGTACCATTTGATGGTTGAAATATTCCCAAAGTTTTTTTATTTTACATTTTGTGCGATAAAGATCAATCTGAAAAAAAGATGGCTACAAGAATGAATTTAGATTCGTAAAATCATGTGGAGAGCAATTGGTTGAATCGAAGGATGCCATGCAGACAGAGGCAAGTGTCATCATGACTCGATGTCTCTTCGAGTGTAGTCTCTAGCTTCTTCAACCGGATTCAAGAGACAGGAGATGTCTAGGAAAGACCTCGAGTAGGTCGCCCATTAATTTTCATCTTTCGCCAAAGCCACTATTTCGAGAAATGCGCAATGAAGACCAAGAGACTGACATGAAGACCACTCTCTACACAATTGCAAACAAGATGATTAAATCTCAACTCAAACGGTCGAAAATCTCATGTAAAATGATTGTTTTGTGCATGAAGGCAAATAAGGCATTTTACATTGATTCGTTTGCAACGGCGAAGAAATTATGGTGCCAAGAACATTTCAGTTAAAGTCCTACTCACTGCTGCAGTGTCCTCTTCTTCGATGACTTGAGGTTTCGTTTGAAGACTGATTCTTGACGATTTAGCTGATTTAGAACTGGAGAAGAAAAGTGTGATGTTACATCTCTCTGCCGTCTGTCTATTGAGATCTTTTGGAATGTCCCTCTTCTGGTTCGATCGCAATACGCAAACGGATGAAAGAGTCTTCTGTGATTCGAGGGAAATGCTCGGACTCAATACTGAGCTACTCTTAATAAATTGGCTCGACTCCAGTCTTTAGTTGAACAAAACTATTCTTTATTGCACTTTGAACACACAAACATTGACTGAATGATAAAGGCTATAATAAAGCCCATTTGTCATAAATTAAAATATCAGCTTACTATGCCTGTTCAGCAGTTTCTCCCTCAAGCCTCAAGTACTGTTAGTCCCAGTCGGCTTTACAATTTTGTGTCTTAACGCGCTCGTCCTTCGACTGGCTCTCCTCTCTTGGTCGTTGCCAACACTCCCAGGGTCACTTGTCAGCGGACACCAGCAGTGGGTGACTCTCCCTCTCACCGACACTGCTACATCGATTAACATTCCAGTTGTTGGAACGGAGGGCCTCCCACATAGCCTATGCCTCTTTGGTGAAATACCAAATAATATACAAAACACAAAAAGAAATATTTAAAAAGGCCTCTTGTCAGACTACTCTAGCCTGACAAAAAGGTTTTTGGATTGTTCTGTTAATGAAAAGTCTGCCTATGGTGGAGGAATCATGATCTTCTCGATCAATGAACCTATAAATATCCATGTTTGAAACAGCATCCAATATGTGAGACCAAATACTGGAGCAATTAAAGATGAATTCGTCTCAGTGGATGACAATGCCACATCACACAGGATAAGGATCGTTGACGATTACTTAGGGACCACTGGCATTGAAAGAATCGAATGGCTAGATCATTCCCCACAACCGAATCCTATTTATTTTGTATGGGATAGGTTAGAAAAAGGTCGGTATTTGCCAGAAACTCCCACCCCCAAATGTTTTCGCTCTCATTGGATTACTTAAACCTATTGTAATGACGCATTGTCCATGCGAATGTAATACTAATAAGGCCGATGGTTTTAAAATATCTATTAATTCTTCTTCTTCTCATGAGGAAATTTTCTTATCATCTTAGAGTATTTGAAAATATATTGCTCGATACATATCTGAAGAAAATCACGAACTTCGTGCGCAAGATTGAAAATAGACACGAAACCATTTCGTAAGTCCACTTCGAATCTTCACGCAGTAAGTACGTAATTAAATCCAGGCCAATGGGTTAAAGAATAGAGGTCTATTTCTTAACATAGATAATGATTCCTAAGAGACTTCTGATGCATGATGAATCGTTCTAGAAAATGTTTTTCACTTCATGGAGGATATACATAATAAGAGAGATTATTTTATTCTTTCTCTGATGAAACACTCCCAGTACCCTGTGATTGATTTCTTGGGATGTTTTTCTGTATATTTTTAATATTGCTTCTCCACATTTGAAACCCATTTCTTGTGACCATGTATATTTAATTTCTGTATCTCAAAAAGAATCAAAGTATCATGGTTTTTGAAAGTCTGCTGAAACTCCTTAACTTTTGCTTTGTATAAATTTGTAATGATATTGTTAGTTACTTTTTCGGCAATGCTGTTTTTTATTTATAATAAAGAAGAAAACTTATTTTTTTACGAAATTTTAAAAAATTCCTATAGCCCTCCCCCCGCTCCCCCCCCCACAAAAAAACCCCTAAAAGTCACAAACGTTCACATCCACCATCGAATCAGAGTTCTTCTTCCTAAGTTGAAATTCTGTGTCATCGAATTCCATGTTCACTCAAAGCACGGTTGTGATTGGGACAGATTTCGCGCATAGAAACAAATAATAAATGCAACTGTTTTCCTTTAAATTAAATGCATCTCTTAATGTAAAAAAAAAATCAAAATCTGTTATCTTCAATACCACTTATGCTTTCTTTCATCTTCCTGTGAAGGTTAACTCGTCTTCTTGCAAGGCACAAAGGAATACGATAAATATATTCCAGAATTCAAAGCTCATGTTAAGGCAGAAAGTAATTCCTCCAGAAATTTAACTTTTCTGAAACACCCAATCGCCTAATATATTACAATCATCTCGTGCTTCAAGAACTTTTTTGTTGAGACTAGATCAGGGGAACCTTTCTAGAAATCTTAGGACAAACTGTTACGGAACAAGAATTCACCTTAGAAATGAGAATCTGAAATTGTTAACTTATATTCTTCCGATGATTCTACCGTCCTTTCAAAATTTCCGTCCCTAATTTCATTTTCCCACTCAACTGTGGTCCATCGATCCTTCTTCCTTCCACATGTTTCCTATTGCAGCAAAATGCCATCACAATGCATCTGCACCCGCAGATATCCACTTCTGCGTGCCCTCCATTCTCAACTCCTGAATGATGAACGGGATCGAAACTCTCTCTCAGCTGGTGACGAGTTCCACCTCATCAGCCTTCAGGGATGAGTTTTCAATATCATATTTGAAATCTCCTAGCATGATTTTTGTTTTTCTGAAAAGGTTTGATTGAAAACTCGAAAAAACTTGATAAGTTTGCCAAAGTTTTTCAAGTCTTTGAAAACTCATAAAACGAAGTTAAATATTCTTGATGAGATGTTGATGAAAGGTTTCGTGAAATAAACAGAATTTTTTCGATAAAAAAGCTAAAGACTGGCTCGAAGGCTGCAAAAGAAAGAAAAATGCTATATGCAATTGCTTAAAAAATAAAGAGAATTATTAGTACATATCACTTCTTAAATGCCAGATATAAATTTCAAATGCTCTTGTTGCAGATTAAACATCTGTTATTTTAAAAATATTTTTTTTGTTTATTCGATATATACTCTTGTTCACATAATTCCCTAGGAGAGGAAATGTAAGACTGGAAAAATAAGATTTTGCTTGACAAGTTTATTTTTTATTCCTATGCTGTAGAAATAGGCGTATTTCTCAGAAAGATTTTCACCTGATGTCACCTGTATTCGAAAAAGATCGCGATTGCTTCCAAAAGACTCTTTACAGTTTTTTCTCTGATTGAGTTGAAAGCGATGTCCAGCCACTGGCTATCGACGTAACATATTTTTGTATTTTGTTTCTTCTTACGATCAAGTATTATGTATTAAAAAAATCATTTCCTTCATGTATTAAAAAAATGAGCATTACAACGTTTCTCTTTCATATTTATGATGTTTTGTGTTTTTGCCTCTCCCATCAGGCACTTACAGGTTGTGAAGCGATTACTCCCTGCACGAACAGCTCCCGCAACTGCGGTCCTTTTAAGATCTCCATCGGCTACTGGATTGACGGGGGATCGCCCTCAAATGAAACCGGAAAAACAGGTCATTGACAACTTTTTCCTTCACCAGTAATATAAATTTAAAATCGTATTAGTTTAATTAAAATTCAACTAAAGTAAACAAATACTGTATTTACTTGTGGAGATATTTACATCTCTCCTGAATGTTGAGTTGGAGATGGAGATATTTACATCTCTCCTGAAAGTTGACCAATACCCACAATCATTTCTTTAACCTCATTAGGCAAAAAAAAAGAAAATCGAAATCGAAAGGGGGATTTATGAATTAATTGAACCAAATTTTCAATCGCATATTCACATAACAAAATGCTATTTCGAAATCCGCTTGAAAATAAGTCTGATTCTCAAAACAAAAATGCTGTTCTGCGTATGAATGTTTATGTTTACAAACAGAGGCGTAGCTATGGGGGGGGGGAACATCCCTCCCAAAGTAACTCGGAGTTGGCAAAATTCGAAGCGACTTCGTAAAATCTAGGTGAGTTCTGAAAATTTGTAATCTTTTTTTTTTGAAAAATTAAGGGGAGTTGTCAAAATCGAGGCCACTTGGCAAATCTAGGGCGGTTTGGAAAATGGAGAGACGGCAAAATCTAGAGCAGTTGGCAAAATTCGAAGCCACTTAGTAAAACACAGGTGAGTTGGCAAAATTCAGAGTGACTTGGCAAAATCTTGGGGAGTTGACAAGATTCGGAGTGACTTTGCAAAATCATGGAGAGTTGGCAAAATTCAGGTGAGATGTAAAAATTGGGATTTTTTTCTGTAAAATTATTGCGAATTGACAAAATCTAGGAGAGTTGCAAAATCGTGGCGAGTTTACATAATCTAGGGGCAGTTGACAAAATTCCGAGTGACTTGGGAAAATCGTGGAGAGTTGACAACATTCAGATGAGATGTAAAAATTGCAATCTTTTTTCTGTAAAATTATGGCGAGTTGGCAAAATCGAGGCAACTTTGCAATATCTAGGAGAGTTGGCAAATCTTGGGGGAGTTGGCAAAATTAAGAGTAACTTTGAAAGAATCAGGTATGATGTAAAATTGTGGAGAGTTGGCAAAATTCGAAGCCACTTGGTAAAATACGGGTGATTTTTGATAAATGAGAATTGGGGTTGTGAAATTAAGGAGAGTTGACAAAATCGAGAGAATTTGGCAAACTTCTGGGGAGTTTGAAAAATTTGAAGTGACTTCACAAATTTAGGAGAGACGTAAATATTGGGATTGTTTTTGTGAAATTAACGAGAGTTGGTCAAATCAAGGAGAGCTGGGAAAATTCACACTGACTTGTTACAATTCACGAGAGATGGGAATATTGGGATTGTTTTTGTGAAATTAAGGAGAGTTGGTCAAATCAAGGGGAGTTGGGAAAATTCACACTGACTTGCTACAATTCAGGAGAGATGTAAATATTGGGATTGTTTTTGTGAAATTAAGGAGAGTTGACCAAATCAAGGGGAGTTGGGAAAATTCACACTGACTTGCTACAATTCATCAGAGATGTAAATATTGGGATTGTTTTTGTGAAATTAAGGAGAGTTGACCAAATCAAGGGGAGTTGGGAAAATTCACACTGACTTGCTACAATTCAGGAGAGATGTAAATATCGGGATTGTTTTTGTGAAATTAACGAGAGTTGACCAAATCTAGGGGAGTTGGGAAAATTCACACTGACTTGCTACAATTCAGGAGAGATGTAAATATTTGAATTGTTTTTGCGAAATTAAGGAGAGTTGGTCAAATCAAGGGGAGTTGGGAAAATTCACACTGACTTGCTACAATTCAGGAGAGGTGTAAATATCGGGATTGATTTTGTGAAATTAAGGAGAGTTGACCAAATCAAGGGGAGTTGGGAAAATTCACACTGACTTTCTACAATTCAGGAGAGATGTAAAGATTGGGATTGTTTTTGTGAAATTAAGGAGAGTTGACCAAATCAAGGGGAATTGGGAAAATTCACACTGACTTGCTACAATTCAGCAGAGATTTAAATATCGGGATTGTTTTTGTGAAATTAAGGAGAGTTGACCAAATCAAGGGGAGTTGGGAAAATTCACACTGACTTGCTACAATTCAGGAGAGATGTAAATATCGGGATTGTTTCTGTGAAATTAAGGAGAGTTGGGAAAATTCACACTGACTTTCTACAATTCAGGAGAGATGTAAAGATTGGGATTGTTTTTGTGAAATTAAGCAGAGTTGACCAAATCAAGGGGAGTTGGGAAAATTCACACTGACTTGCTACAATTCATGAGAGATGTAAATATTGGGATTATTTTTGTGAAATTAAGGAGAGTTGACCAAATCAAGGGGAGTTGGGAAAATTCACACTGACTTACTACAATTCAGGAGAGATGTAAATATCGGGATTGTTTTTGTGAAATTAAGGAGAGTTGACCAAATTAAGGAGAGTTGACCAAATCAAGGGGAGTTCGGAAAATTCACACTGACTTGCTACAATTCAGGAGAGATGTAAATATCGGAATTGTTTTTGTGAAATTAAGGAGAGTTGACCAAATCTAGGGGAGTTGGGAAAATTCACACTGACTTGCTACAATTCAGGAGAGATGTAAATATTTGAATTGTTTTTGCGAAATTAAGGAGAGTTGGTCAAATCAAGGGGAGTTGGGAAAATTCACACTGACTTGCTACAATTCAGGAGAGGTGTAAATATCGGGATTGATTTTGTGAAATTAAGGAGAGTTGACCAAATCAAGGGGAGTTGGGAAAATTCACACTGACTTTCTACAATTCAGGAGAGATGTAAAGATTGGGATTGTTTTTGTGAAATTAAGGAGAGTTGACCAAATCAAGGGGAGTTGGGAAAATTCACACTGACTTGCTACAATTCAGGAGAGATGTAAATATCGGGATTGTTTTTGTGAAATTAAGGAGAGTTGACCAAATCAAGGGGAGTTGGGAAAATTCACACTGACTTGCTACAATTCAGGAGAGATGTAAATATCGGGATAGTTTTTGTGAAATTAAGGAGAGTTGACCAAATTAAGGAGAGTTCGGAAAATTCACACTGAATTTCTACAATTCAGGAGAGATGTAAAGATTGGGATTGTTTTTGTGAAATTAAGCAGAGTTGACCAAATCAAGGGGAGTTGGGAAAATTCACACTGACTTGCTACAATTCATGAGAGATGTAAATATTGGGATTATTTTTGTGAAATTAAGGAGAGTTGACCAAATCAAGGGGAGTTGGGAAAATTCACACTGACTTGCTACAATTCAGGAGAGATGTAAATATTTGGATTGTTTTTGTGAAATTAAGGAGAGTTGGTCAAATCAAGGGGAGTTGGGAAAATTCACACTGACTTGCTACAATTCAGGAGAGATGTAAATATTTGAATTGTTTTTGCGAAATTAAGGAGAGTTGGTCAAATCAAGGGGAGTTGGGAAAATTCACACTGACTTGCTACAATTCAGGAGAGGTGTAAATATCGGGATTGATTTTGTGAAATTAAGGAGAGTTGACCAAATCAAGGGGAGTTGGGAAAATTCACACTGACTTGCTACAATTCAGGAGAGATGTAAATATCGGGATTGTTTTTGTGAAATTAAGGAGAGTTGACCAAATCAAGGGGAGTTGGGAAAATTCACACTGACTTGCTACAATTCAGGAGAGATGTAAATATCGGGATTGTTTTTGTGAAATTAAGGACAGTTGACCAAATCTAGGGGAGTTGGGAAAATTCACACTGATTTGCTACAATTCAGGAGAGATGTAAATAATTGAAATGTTTTTGCGAAATTAAGGAGAGTTGGTCAAATCAAGGGGAGTTGGGAAAATTCACACTGACTTGCTACAATTCAGGAGAGATGTAAATATCGGGATTGTTTTTGTGAAATTAAGGAGAGTTGACCAAATCAAGGGGAGTTGGGAAAATTCACACTGACTTGCTACAATTCAGGAGAGATGTAAATATCGGGATTGCTTTTGTGAAATTAAGGAGAGTTGACCAAATCTAGGGGAGTTGGGAAAATTCACACTGACTTGCTACAATTCAGGAGAGATGTAAATATTTGAATTGTTTTTGCGAAATTAAGGAGAGTTGGTCAAATCAAGGGGAGTTGGGAAAATTCACACTGACTTGCTACAATTCAGGAGAGGTGTAAATATCGGGATTGATTTTGTGAAATTAAGGAGAGTTGACCAAATCAAGGGGAGTTGGGAAAATTCACACTGACTTTCTACAATTCAGGAGAGATGTAAAGATTGGGATTGTTTTTGTGAAATTAAGCAGAGTTGACCAAATCAAGGGGAGTTGGGAAAATTCACACTGACTTGCTACAATTCATGAGAGATTTAAATATTGGTATTGTTTTTGTGAAATTAAGGGGAGTTGACCAAATCAAGGGGAGTTCGGAAAATTCACACTGACTTGCTACAATTCAGGAGACATGTAAATATCGGGATTGTTTTTGTGAAATTAAGGAGAGTTGACCAAATTAAGGAGAGTTGACCAAATCAAGGGGAGTTCGGAAAATTCACACTGACTTGCTACAATTCAGGAGAGATGTAAATATCGGGATTGTTTGTGTGAAATTAAGGAGAGTTGACCAAATCTAGGGGAGTTGGGAAAATTCACACTGACTTGCTACAATTCAGGAGAGATGTAAATATTTGAATTGTTTTTGCGAAATTAAGGAGAGTTGGTCAAATCAAGGGGAGTTGGGAAAATTCACACTGACTTGCTACAATTCAGGAGAGATGTAAATATCGGGATTGATTTTGTGAAATTAGGGAGAGTTGACCAAATCAAGGGGAGTTGGGAAAATTTACACTGACTTTCTACAATTCAGGAGAGATGTAAAGATTGGGATTGTTTTTGTGAAATTAAGGAGAGTTGACCAAATCAAGGGGAGTTGGGAAAATTCACACTGACTTGCTACAATTCAGGAGAGATGTAAATATCGGGATTGTTTTTGTGAAATTAAGGAGAGTTGACCAAATCAAGGGGAGTTGGGAAAATTCACACTGACTTGCTACAATTCAGGAGAGATGTAAATATCGGGATTGTTTTTGTGAAATTAAGGAGAGTTGACCAAATTAAGGAGAGTTGACCAAATCAAGGGGAGTTGGGAAAATTCACACTGACTTGCTGCAATTCAGGAGAGATGTAAATATTGGGATTGTTTTTGTGAAATTAAGGAGAGTTGACCAAATCAAGGGGAGTTGGGAAAATTCACACTGACCTCCTACAATTCAGGAGAGATGTAAATATTGGGATTGTTTTTGTGAAATTAAGGAGAGTTGACCAAATCAAGGGGAGTTGGGAAAATTCACACTGACTTGCTACAATTCAGGAGAGATGTAAATATCGGGATTGATTTTGTGAAATTAAGGAGAGTTGACCAAATTAAGGAGAGTTGGGAAAATTCACACTGACTTTCTGCAATTCAGGAGAGATGTAAAGATTGGGATTGTTTTTGTGAAATTAAGCAGAGTTGACCAAATCAAGGGGAGTTGGGAAAATTCACACTGACTTGCTACAATTCATGAGAGATGTAAATATTGGGATTATTTTTGTGAAATTAAGGAGAGTTGACCAAATCAAGGGGAGTTGGGAAAATTCACACTGACTAGCTACAATTCAGGAGAGATTTAAATATTGGGATTGTTTTTGTGAAATTAAGGGGAGTTGACCAAATCAAGGGGAGTTCGGAAAATTCACACTGACTTGCTACAATTCAGGAGAGATGTAAATATTGGGATTGTTTTTGTGAAATTAAGGAGAGTTGGTCAAATCAAGGGGAGTTGGGAAAATTCACACTGACTTGCTACAATTCAGGAGAGATGTAAATATTGGGATTGTTTTGTGAAATTAAAGAGAGTTGACCAAATCAAGGGGAGTTGGGAAAATTCACACTGACTTGCTACAATTCAGGAGAGATGTAAATATCGGGATGGTTTTTGTGAAATTAAGGAGAGTTGACCAAATCAAGGGGAGTTGGGAAAATTCACACTGACTTGCTGCAATTCAGGAGAGATGTAAATATTGGGATTGTTTTTGTGAAATTAAGGAGAGTTGACCAAATCAAGGGGAGTTGGGAAAATTCACACTGACGTCCTACAATTCAGGAGAGATGTAAATATTGGGACTGTTTTTGAGAAATTAAGGAGACTTGACCAAATCAAGGGGAGTTGGGAAAATTCACACTGACTTTCTACAATTCAGGAGAGATGTAAAGATTGGGAATGTTTTTGTGAAATTAAGGAGAGTTGACCAAATCAAGGGGAGTTGGGAAAATTCACACTGACTTGCTACAATTCAGGAGAGATGTAAATATTTGAATTGTTTTTGCGAAATTAAGGAGAGTTGGTCAAATCAAGGGGAGTTGGGAAAATTCACACTGACTTGCTACAATTCAGGAGAGGTGTAAATTTCTGGATTGATTTTGTGAAATTAAGGACAGTTGACCAAATCAAGGGGAGTTGGGAAAATTCACACTGACTTTCTACAATTCAGGAGAGATGTAAAGATTGGGATTGTTTTTGTGAAATTAAGGAGAGTTGACCAAATCAAGGGGAGTTGGGAAAATTCACACTGACTTGCTACAATTCAGGAGAGATGTAAATATCGGGATTGTTTTTGTGAAATTAAGGAGAGTTGACCAAATCAAGGGGAGTTGGGAAAATTCACACTGACTTGCTACAATTTAGGAGAGATGTAAATATCGGGATTGTTTTTGTGAAATTAAGGAGAGTTGACCAAATTAAGGAGAGTTGGGAAAATTCACACTGACTTTCTGCAATTCAGGAGAGATGTAAAGATTGGGATTGTTTTTGTGAAATTAAGCAGAGTTGACCAAATCAAGGGGAGTTGGGAAAATTCACACTGACTTGCTACAATTCATGAGAGATGTAAATATTGGGATTATTTTTGTGAAATTAAGGAGAGTTGACCAAATCAAGGGGAGTTGGGAAAATTCACACTGACTAGCTACAATTCAGGAGAGATTTAAATATTGGGATTGTTTTTGTGAAATTAAGGGGAGTTGACCAAATCAAGGGCAGTTCGGAAAATTCACACTGACTTGCTACAATTCAGGAGAGATGTAAATATTGGGATTGTTTTTGTGAAATTAAGGAGAGTTGGTCAAATCAAGGGGAGTTGGGAAAATTCACACTGACTTGCTATAATTAAGGAGAGATGTAAATATTGGGATTGTTTTGTGAAATTAAAGAGAGTTGACCAAATCAAGGGGAGTTGGGAAAATTCACACTGACTTGCTACAATTCAGGAGAGATGTAAATATCGGGATGGTTTTTGTGAAATTAAGGAGAGTTGACCAAATCAAGGGGAGTTGGGAAAATTCACACTGACTTGCTGCAATTCAGGAGAGATGTAAATATTGGGATTGTTTTTGTGAAATTAAGGACAGTTGACCAAATCAAGGGGAGTTGGGAAAATTTACACTGACGTCCTACAATTCAGGAGAGATGTAAATATTGGGACTGTTTTTGAGAAATTAAGGAGACTTGACCAAATCAAGGGGAGTTGGGAAAATTCACACTGACTTTCTACAATTCAGGAGAGATGTAAAGATTGGGAATGTTTTTGTGAAATTAAGGAGAGTTGACCAAATCAAGGGGAGTTGGGAAAATTCACACTGAATTGCTACAATTCAGGAGAGATGTAAATATTTGAATTGTTTTTGCGAAATTAAGGAGAGTTGGTCAAATCAAGGGGAGTTGGGAAAATTCACACTGACTTGCTACAATTCAGGAGAGGTGTAAATATCGGGATTGATTTTGTGAAATTAAGGAGAGTTGACCAAATCAAGGGGAGTTGGGAAAATTCACACAGACTTGCTACAATTCAGGAGAGATGTAAATATTGGGATTGTTTTTGTGAAATTACGGAGAGTTGGCGAAATCAAGGGTAGTTGGGAAAATTCACACTGACTTGCTACAATTCAGGAGAGATGTAAATATTGGGATTGTTTTTGTGAAATTAAGGAGAGTTGACCAAATCAAAGGGAGTTGGAAAAATTCACACTGACTTGCTACAATTCAGGAAAGATGTAAATATTGGGATTGTTTTTGTGAAATAAATGAGATTTGGCCAAATCAAGGGGAGTTGGGAAAATTCACACTGACTTGCTACAATTCAGGAGAGATGTAAAGATTGGGATTGTTTTTGTGAAATTAAGTAGAGTTGACCAAATCAAGGAGAGTTGGGAAAATTCACGCTGACTTGCTGCAATTCAGGAGACATGTAAATATTGGGATTGTTTTTGTGAAATTAAGGAGAGTTGACCAAATTAAGGGGAGTTGGGAAAATTCACACTGACTTGCTACAATTCAGGAGAGATGTAAATATTGGGATTGTTTTTGTGAAATTAAGGAAAGTTGGCCAAATCAAGGGGAGTTGGGAAATTTCACACTGACTTGCTACAATTCAGGAGAGATGTAAATATTGGGATTGTTTTTGTGAAATTAAGGAGAGTTGACCAAATCAAGGGGGGTTGGGAAAATTCACACTGACTTGCTACAATTCAGGAGAGATGTAAATATTGGGATTGTTTTTGTGAAATTAAGGAGAGTTGACCAAATCAAGGGGAGTTGGGAAAATTCACACTGACTTGCTACAATTCAGGAGAGATTTAAATATTGGGATTGTTTTTCTGGAATTAAGGAGAGTTGGCCAAATCAAGGGGAGTTGGGAAAATTCACACTGACTTGCTACAATTTAGGAGAGATGTAAATATTGGGATTGTTTTTTGAAATTAAGGAGAGTTGGTCAAATCAAGGGGAGTTGGGAAAATTCACACGGACTTCTCTCCTCAATTAGGAACGACACGGTCAACTCTCCTCAATTTAGGAGAGATTTAATATTGGGATTGTTTTTGTGAAATTAAGGAGAGTTGACCAAATCAAGGGGAGTTGGGAAAATTCACACTGACTTGCTACAATTCAGGAGAGATGTAAATATCGGGATTGTTTTTGTGAAATTAAGGAGAGTTGACCAAATTAAGGAGAGTTGACCAAATCAAGGGGAGTTGGGAAAATTCACACTGACTTGCTGCAATTCAGGAGAGATGTAAATATTGGGATTGTTTTTGTGAAATTAAGGAGAGTTGACCAAATCAAGGGGAGTTGGGAAAATTCACACTGACCTCCTACAATTCAGGAGAGATGTAAATATTGGGATTGTTTTTGTGAAATTAAGGAGAGTTGACCAAATCAAGGGGAGTTGGGAAAATTCACACTGACTTGCTACAATTCAGGAGAGATGTAAATATCGGGATTGATTTTGTGAAATTAAGGAGAGTTGACCAAATTAAGGAGAGTTGGGAAAATTCACACTGACTTTCTGCAATTCAGGAGAGATGTAAAGATTGGGATTGTTTTTGTGAAATTAAGCAGAGTTGACCAAATCAAGGGGAGTTGGGAAAATTCACACTGACTTGCTACAATTCATGAGAGATGTAAATATTGGGATTATTTTTGTGAAATTAAGGAGAGTTGACCAAATCAAGGGGAGTTGGGAAAATTCACACTGACTAGCTACAATTCAGGAGAGATTTAAATATTGGGATTGTTTTTGTGAAATTAAGGGGAGTTGACCAAATCAAGGGGAGTTCGGAAAATTCACACTGACTTGCTACAATTCAGGAGAGATGTAAATATTGGGATTGTTTTTGTGAAATTAAGGAGAGTTGGTCAAATCAAGGGGAGTTGGGAAAATTCACACTGACTTGCTACAATTCAGGAGAGATGTAAATATTGGGATTGTTTTGTGAAATTAAAGAGAGTTGACCAAATCAAGGGGAGTTGGGAAAATTCACACTGACTTGCTACAATTCAGGAGAGATGTAAATATCGGGATGGTTTTTGTGAAATTAAGGAGAGTTGACCAAATCAAGGGGAGTTGGGAAAATTCACACTGACTTGCTGCAATTCAGGAGAGATGTAAATATTGGGATTGTTTTTGTGAAATTAAGGAGAGTTGACCAAATCAAGGGGAGTTGGGAAAATTCACACTGACGTCCTACAATTCAGGAGAGATGTAAATATTGGGACTGTTTTTGAGAAATTAAGGAGACTTGACCAAATCAAGGGGAGTTGGGAAAATTCACACTGACTTTCTACAATTCAGGAGAGATGTAAAGATTGGGAATGTTTTTGTGAAATTAAGGAGAGTTGACCAAATCAAGGGGAGTTGGGAAAATTCACACTGACTTGCTACAATTCAGGAGAGATGTAAATATTTGAATTGTTTTTGCGAAATTAAGGAGAGTTGGTCAAATCAAGGGGAGTTGGGAAAATTCACACTGACTTGCTACAATTCAGGAGAGGTGTAAATTTCTGGATTGATTTTGTGAAATTAAGGACAGTTGACCAAATCAAGGGGAGTTGGGAAAATTCACACTGACTTTCTACAATTCAGGAGAGATGTAAAGATTGGGATTGTTTTTGTGAAATTAAGGAGAGTTGACCAAATCAAGGGGAGTTGGGAAAATTCACACTGACTTGCTACAATTCAGGAGAGATGTAAATATCGGGATTGTTTTTGTGAAATTAAGGAGAGTTGACCAAATCAAGGGGAGTTGGGAAAATTCACACTGACTTGCTACAATTTAGGAGAGATGTAAATATCGGGATTTTTTTTGTGAAATTAAGGAGAGTTGACCAAATTAAGGAGAGTTGGGAAAATTCACACTGACTTTCTGCAATTCAGGAGAGATGTAAAGATTGGGATTGTTTTTGTGAAATTAAGCAGAGTTGACCAAATCAAGGGGAGTTGGGAAAATTCACACTGACTTGCTACAATTCATGAGAGATGTAAATATTGGGATTATTTTTGTGAAATTAAGGAGAGTTGACCAAATCAAGGGGAGTTGGGAAAATTCACACTGACTAGCTACAATTCAGGAGAGATTTAAATATTGGGATTGTTTTTGTGAAATTAAGGGGAGTTGACCAAATCAAGGGCAGTTCGGAAAATTCACACTGACTTGCTACAATTCAGGAGAGATGTAAATATTGGGATTGTTTTTGTGAAATTAAGGAGAGTTGGTCAAATCAAGGGGAGTTGGGAAAATTCACACTGACTTGCTATAATTAAGGAGAGATGTAAATATTGGGATTGTTTTGTGAAATTAAAGAGAGTTGACCAAATCAAGGGGAGTTGGGAAAATTCACACTGACTTGCTACAATTCAGGAGAGATGTAAATATCGGGATGGTTTTTGTGAAATTAAGGAGAGTTGACCAAATCAAGGGGAGTTGGGAAAATTCACACTGACTTGCTGCAATTCAGGAGAGATGTAAATATTGGGATTGTTTTTGTGAAATTAAGGACAGTTGACCAAATCAAGGGGAGTTGGGAAAATTTACACTGACGTCCTACAATTCAGGAGAGATGTAAATATTGGGACTGTTTTTGAGAAATTAAGGAGACTTGACCAAATCAAGGGGAGTTGGGAAAATTCACACTGACTTTCTACAATTCAGGAGAGATGTAAAGATTGGGAATGTTTTTGTGAAATTAAGGAGAGTTGACCAAATCAAGGGGAGTTGGGAAAATTCACACTGAATTGCTACAATTCAGGAGAGATGTAAATATTTGAATTGTTTTTGCGAAATTAAGGAGAGTTGGTCAAATCAAGGGGAGTTGGGAAAATTCACACTGACTTGCTACAATTCAGGAGAGGTGTAAATATCGGGATTGATTTTGTGAAATTAAGGAGAGTTGACCAAATCAAGGGGAGTTGGGAAAATTCACACAGACTTGCTACAATTCAGGAGAGATGTAAATATTGGGATTGTTTTTGTGAAATTACGGAGAGTTGGCGAAATCAAGGGTAGTTGGGAAAATTCACACTGACTTGCTACAATTCAGGAGAGATGTAAATATTGGGATTGTTTTTGTGAAATTAAGGAGAGTTGACCAAATCAAAGGGAGTTGGAAAAATTCACACTGACTTGCTACAATTCAGGAAAGATGTAAATATTGGGATTGTTTTTGTGAAATAAATGAGATTTGGCCAAATCAAGGGGAGTTGGGAAAATTCACACTGACTTGCTACAATTCAGGAGAGATGTAAAGATTGGGATTGTTTTTGTGAAATTAAGTAGAGTTGACCAAATCAAGGAGAGTTGGGAAAATTCACGCTGACTTGCTGCAATTCAGGAGACATGTAAATATTGGGATTGTTTTTGTGAAATTAAGGAGAGTTGACCAAATTAAGGGGAGTTGGGAAAATTCACACTGACTTGCTACAATTCAGGAGAGATGTAAATATTGGGATTGTTTTTGTGAAATTAAGGAAAGTTGGCCAAATCAAGGGGAGTTGGGAAATTTCACACTGACTTGCTACAATTCAGGAGAGATGTAAATATTGGGATTGTTTTTGTGAAATTAAGGAGAGTTGACCAAATCAAGGGGGGTTGGGAAAATTCACACTGACTTGCTACAATTCAGGAGAGATGTAAATATTGGGATTGTTTTTGTGAAATTAAGGAGAGTTGACCAAATCAAGGGGAGTTGGGAAAATTCACACTGACTTGCTACAATTCAGGAGAGATTTAAATATTGGGATTGTTTTTCTGGAATTAAGGAGAGTTGGCCAAATCAAGGGGAGTTGGGAAAATTCACACTGACTTGCTACAATTTAGGAGAGATGTAAATATTGGGATTGTTTTTTGAAATTAAGGAGAGTTGGTCAAATCAAGGGGAGTTGGGAAAATTCACACGGACTTCTCTCCTCAATTAGGAACGACACGGTCAACTCTCCTCAATTTAGGAGAGATTTAATATTGGGATTGTTTTTGTGAAATTAAGGAGAGTTGACCAAATCAAGGGGAGTTGGGAAAATTCACACTGACTTGCTACAATTCAGGAGAGATGTAAATATCGGGATTGTTTTTGTGAAATTAAGGAGAGTTGACCAAATCTAGGGGAGTTGGGAAAATTCACACTGATTTGCTACAATTCAGGAGAGATGTAAATATTTGAATTGTTTTTGCGAAAATAAGGAGAGTTGGTCAAATCAAAAGGAGTTGGGAAAATTCACACTGATTTGCTACAATTCAGGAGAGGTGTAAATATCGGGATTGATTTTGTGAAATTAAGGACAGTTGACCAAATCAAGGGGAGTTGGGAAAATTCACACTGACTTTCTACAATTCAGGAGAGATGTAAAGATTGGGATTGTTTTTCTGAAATTAAGGAGAGTTGACCAAATCAAGGGGAGTTGGGAAAATTCACACTGACTTGCTACAATTCAGGAGAGATGTAAATATCGGGATTGTTTTTGTGAAATTAAGGAGAGTTGACCAAATCAAGGGGAGTTGGGAAAATTCACACTGACTTGCTACAATTCAGGAGAGATGTAAATATCGGGATTGTTTTTGTGAAATTAAGGAGAGTTGACCAAATTAAGGAGAGTTGGGAAAATTCACACTGACTTTCTGCAATTCAGGAGAGATGTAAAGATTGGGATTGTTTTTGTGAAATTAAGCAGAGTTGACCAAATCAAGGGGAGTTGGGAAAATTCACACTGACTTGCTACAATTCATGAGAGATGTAAATATTGGGATTATTTTTGTGAAATTAAGGAGAGTTGACCAAATCAAGGGGAGTTGGGAAAATTCACACTGACTAGCTACAATTCAGGAGAGATTTAAATATTGGGATTGTTTTTGTGAAATTAAGGGGAGTTGACCAAATCAAGGGGAGTTCGGAAAATTCACACTGACTTGCTACAATTCAGGAGAGATGTAAATATTGGGATTGTTTTTGTGAAATTAAGGAGAGTTGGTCAAATCAAGGGGAGTTGGGAAAATTCACACTGACTTGCTACAATTCAGGAGAGATGTAAATATTGGGATTGTTTTGTGAAATTAAAGAGAGTTGACCAAATCAAGGGGAGTTGGGAAAATTCACACTGACGTGCTACAATTCAGGAGAGATGTAAATATCGGGATGGTTTTTGTGAAATTAAGGAGAGTTGACCAAATCAAGGGGAGGTGGGAAAATTCACACTGACTTGCTGCAATTCAGGAGAGATGTAAATATTGGGATTGTTTTTGTGAAATTAAGGACAGTTGACCAAATCAAGGGGAGTTGGGAAAATTCACACTGACGTCCTACAATTCAGGAGAGATGTAAATATTGGGACTGTTTTTGAGAAATTAAGGAGACTTGACCAAATCAAGGGGAGTTGGGAAAATTCACACTGACTTTCTACAATTCAGGAGAGATGTAAAGATTGGGATTGTTTTTGTGAAATTAAGGAGAGTTGACCAAATCAAGGGGAGTTGGGAAAATTCACACTGACTTGCTACAATTCAGGAGAGATGTAAATATTTGAATTGTTTTTGCGAAATTAAGTAGAGTTGGTCAAATCAAGGGGAGTTGGGAAAATTCACACTGACTTGCTACAATTCAGGAGAGGTGTAAATATCGGGATTGATTTTGTGAAATTAAGGAGAGTTGACCAAATCAAGGGGAGTTGGGAAAATTCACACAGACTTGCTACAATTCAGGAGAGATGTAAATATTGGGATTGTTTTTGTGAAATTACGGAGAGTTGGCGAAATCAATGGGAGTTTGGAAAATTCACACTGACTTGCTACAATTCAGGAGAGATGTAAATATCGATATTGATTTTGTGAAATTAAGGAGAGTTGACCAATTCAAGGGGAGTTGGGAAAATTCACACTGACTTGCTACAATTCAGGAGAGATGTAAAGATTTGGATTGTTTTTGTGAAATTAAGGAGAGTTGACCAAATCTAGGGGAGTTGGGAATATTCACACTGACTTGCTACAATTCAGGAGAGATGTAAATATTGGGATTGTTTTTGTGAAATTAAGGAGAGTTGGCCAAATCAAAGGGAGTTGGAAAAATTCACACTGACTTGCTACAATTCAGGAAAGATGTAAATATTGGGATTGTTTTTGTGAAATTAAGTAGAGTTGACCAAATCAAGGAGAGTTGGGAAAATTCTCGCTGACTTGCTGCAATTCAGGAGACATGTAAATATTGGGATTGTTTTTGTGAAATTAAGGAGAGTTGACCAAATCAAGGGGGGTTGGGAAAATTCACACTGACTTGCTACAATTCAGGAGAGATGTAAATATTGGGATTGTTTTTGTGAAATTAAGGAAAGTTGGCCAAATCAAGGGGAGTTGGGAAATTTCACACTGACTTGCTACAATTCAGGAGAGATATAAATATTGGGATTGTTTTTGTGAAATTAAGGAGCGTTGACCAAATCAAGGGGAGTTGGGAAATTCACACTGACTTGCTACAATTCAGGAGAGATGTAAATATTGGGATTGTTTTTCTGGAATTAAGGAGAGTTGGCCAAATCAAGGGGAGTTGGGAAAATTCACACTGACTTGCTACAATTTAGGAGAGATGTAAATATTGGGATTGTTTTTTGAAATTAAGGAGAGTTGGTCAAATCAAGGGGAGTTGGGAAAATTCACACGGACTTGCTACAATTTAGGAGAGATTTAATATTGGGATTGTTTTTGTGAAATTAAGGAGAGTTGACCAAATTAAGGGGAGTTGGAAAAATTCACACTCATTTGCTACAATTCAGGAGAGATGTAAATATTGGGATTGTTTTTGTGGAATTAAGGAGAGTTCGCCAAATCAAGGGGAGTTGGGAAAATTCACACTGACTTGCTACAATTTAGGAGAGATGTAAATATTGGGATTGTTTTTTGAAATTAATGAGAGTTGGTCAAATCAAGGGGAGTTGGGAAAATTCACACGGACTTGCTACAATTCAGGAGAGATTTAATATTGGGATTGTTTTTGTGAAATTAAGGAGAGTTGACCAAATCAAGGGGAGTTGGAAAAATTCACACTGATTTGCTACAATTCAGGAGAGATGTAGATATTGGGATTGTTTTTTGTGGAATTAAGGAGAGTTGTCCAAATCAAGGGGAGTTGGGAAAATTCACACTGACTTGCTACAATTTAGGAGAGATGTAAATATTGGGATTGTTTTTTTGAAATTAAAGAGAGTTGGCCAAATCAAGGGGAGTTGGGAAAATTCACACGGACATGCTGCAATTCAGGAGAGATGTAAAGATTGGGATTGTTTTTGTGAAATTAAGGAGAGTTGACCAAATCAAGGGGAGTTGGGAAAATTCACACTGACTTGCTACAATTCAGGAGAGATGTAAATATCGGGATTATTTTTGTGAAATTAAGGAGAGTTGACCAAATCTAGGGGAGTTGGGAAAATTCACACTGATTTCCTACAATTCAGGAGAGATGTAAATATTTGAATTGTTTTTGTGAAATTAAGGAGAGTTGACCAAATCAAGGGGAGTTGGGAAAATTCACACTGACTTGCTACAATTCAGGAGAGATGTAAATATCGGGATTGTTTTTGTGAAATTAAGGAGAGTTGACCAAATCTAGGGGAGTTGGGAAAATTCACACTGATTTGCTACAATTCAGGAGAGATGTAAATATTTGAATTGTTTTTGTGAAATTAAGGAGAGTTGACCAAATCAAGGGGAGTTGGGAAAATTCACACTGACTTGCTACAATTCAGGAGAGATGTAAATATCGGGATTGTTTTTGTGAAATTAAGGAGAGTTGACCAAATTAAGGAGAGTTGGGAAAATTCACACTGACTTTCTGCAATTCAGGAGAGATGTAAAGATTGGGATTGTTTTTGTGAAATTAAGCAGAGTTGACCAAATCAAGGGGAGTTGGGAAAATTCACACTGACTTGCTACAATTCATGAGAGATGTAAATATTGGGATTATTTTTGTGAAATTAAGGAGAGTTGACCAAATCAAGGGGAGTTGGGAAAATTCACACTGACTAGCTACAATTCAGGAGAGATTTAAATATTGGGATTGTTTTTGTGAAATTAAGGAGAGTTGACCAAATCAAGGGGAGTTGGGAAAATTCACACTGACTAGCTACAATTCAGGAGAGATGTAAATATTGGGATTGTTTTTGTGAAATTAAGGAGAGTTGGTCAAATCAAGGGGAGTTGGGAAAATTCACACTGACTTGCTACAATTCAGGAGAGGTGTAAATATCGGGATTGATTTTGTGAAATTAAGGAGAGTTGACCAAATCAAGGGGAGTTGGGAAAATTCACACAGACTTGCTACAATTCAGGAGAGATGTAAATATTGGGATTGTTTTTGTGAAATTAAGGAGAGTTGGCCAAATCAAAGGGAGTTGGGAAAATTCACACTGACTTGCTACAATTCAGGAGAGATGTAAATATTGGGATTGTTTTTGTGAAATTAAGCATAGTTGACCAAATCAAGGGGAGTTGGGAAAATTCACACTGACTTGCTGCAGTTCAGGAGAGATGTAAATATTGGGATTGTTTTTGTGAAATTAAAGAGAGTTGACCAAATCAACGGGAGTTGGGAAAATTCACACGGACCCGCTACAATTCAGGAGAGATGTAAATATTGGGATTGTTTTTGTGAAATTAAGGAGAGTTGACCAAATCAAGGGGAGTTTTGAAAATTCACACTGACTTGCTACAATTCAGGAGAGATGTAAATATTGGGAATGGTTTTGTGAAATTAAGGAGAGTTAGCCAAATCAAGGGGAGTTGGGAAAATTCATACTGACTTGCTACAATTCAGGAGAGATGTAAATATCGCGATTGTTTTTGTGAAATTAAGGAGAGTTGACCAAATCAAGGGGAGTTGGGAAAATTCACACTGACTAGCTACAATTCAGGAGAGATGTAAATATTGGGATTGTTTTTGTGAAATTAAGGAGAGTTGGTCAAATCAAGGGGAGTTTTGAAAATTCACACTGACTTGCTACAATTCAGGAGAGATGTAAATATTGGGATTGTTTTTGTGGAATTAAGGAGAGTTGGCCAAATCAAGGGGAGTTGGGAAAATTCACACGGACATGCTGCAATTCAGGAGAGATGTAAAGATTGGGATTGTTTTTGTGAAATTAAGGAGAGTTGACCAAATCAAGGGGAGTTGGGAAAATTCACACTGACTTGCTACAATTCAGGAGAGATGTAAATATCGGGATTATTTTTGTGAAATTAAGGAGAGTTGACCAAATCTAGGGGAGTTGGGAAAATTCACACTGATTTCCTACAATTCAGGAGAGATGTAAATATTTGAATTGTTTTTGTGAAATTAAGGAGAGTTGACCAAATCAAGGGGAGTTGGGAAAATTCACACTGACTTGCTACAATTCAGGAGAGATGTAAATATCGGGATTGTTTTTGTGAAATTAAGGAGAGTTGACCAAATCTAGGGGAGTTGGGAAAATTCACACTGATTTGCTACAATTCAGGAGAGATGTAAATATTTGAATTGTTTTTGTGAAATTAAGGAGAGTTGACCAAATCAAGGGGAGTTGGGAAAATTCACACTGACTTGCTACAATTCAGGAGAGATGTAAATATCGGGATTGTTTTTGTGAAATTAAGGAGAGTTGACCAAATTAAGGAGAGTTGGGAAAATTCACACTGACTTTCTGCAATTCAGGAGAGATGTAAAGATTGGGATTGTTTTTGTGAAATTAAGCAGAGTTGACCAAATCAAGGGGAGTTGGGAAAATTCACACTGACTTGCTACAATTCATGAGAGATGTAAATATTGGGATTATTTTTGTGAAATTAAGGAGAGTTGACCAAATCAAGGGGAGTTGGGAAAATTCACACTGACTAGCTACAATTCAGGAGAGATTTAAATATTGGGATTGTTTTTGTGAAATTAAGGAGAGTTGACCAAATCAAGGGGAGTTGGGAAAATTCACACTGACTAGCTACAATTCAGGAGAGATGTAAATATTGGGATTGTTTTTGTGAAATTAAGGAGAGTTGGTCAAATCAAGGGGAGTTGGGAAAATTCACACTGACTTGCTACAATTCAGGAGAGGTGTAAATATCGGGATTGATTTTGTGAAATTAAGGAGAGTTGACCAAATCAAGGGGAGTTGGGAAAATTCACACAGACTTGCTACAATTCAGGAGAGATGTAAATATTGGGATTGTTTTTGTGAAATTAAGGAGAGTTGGCCAAATCAAAGGGAGTTGGGAAAATTCACACTGACTTGCTACAATTCAGGAGAGATGTAAATATTGGGATTGTTTTTGTGAAATTAAGCATAGTTGACCAAATCAAGGGGAGTTGGGAAAATTCACACTGACTTGCTGCAGTTCAGGAGAGATGTAAATATTGGGATTGTTTTTGTGAAATTAAAGAGAGTTGACCAAATCAACGGGAGTTGGGAAAATTCACACGGACCCGCTACAATTCAGGAGAGATGTAAATATTGGGATTGTTTTTGTGAAATTAAGGAGAGTTGACCAAATCAAGGGGAGTTTTGAAAATTCACACTGACTTGCTACAATTCAGGAGAGATGTAAATATTGGGAATGGTTTTGTGAAATTAAGGAGAGTTAGCCAAATCAAGGGGAGTTGGGAAAATTCATACTGACTTGCTACAATTCAGGAGAGATGTAAATATCGGGATTGTTTTTGTGAAATTAAGGAGAGTTGACCAAATCAAGGGGAGTTGGGAAAATTCACACTGACTAGCTACAATTCAGGAGAGATGTAAATATTGGGATTGTTTTTGTGAAATTAAGGAGAGTTGGTCAAATCAAGGGGAGTTTTGAAAATTCACACTGACTTGCTACAATTCAGGAGAGATGTAAATATTGGGATTGTTTTTGTGGAATTAAGGAGAGTTGGCCAAATCAAGGGTAGTTGGTAAAATTCACACGGACTTGCTACAATTCAGGAGAGATGTAAATATTGGGATTGTTTTTGTGAAATTAAGGAGAGTTGACCAAATCAAGGGGAGTTGGGAAAATTCACACTGACTTGCTACAATTCAGGAGAGATGTAAATATTGGGATTGTTTTTGTGGAATTAAGGAGAGTTAGCCAAATCAAGGGGAGTTGGGAAAATTCATACTGACTTGCTACAATTTAGGAGAGAGGTAAATATTGGGATTGTTTTTTGAAATTAAGGAGAGTTGGTCAAATCAAGGGGAGTTGGGAAAATTCACACTGACTTGCTACAATTCAGGAGAGATTTAATATTGGGATTGTTTTTGTGAAATTAAGGAGAGTTGGTCAAATCAAGGGGAGTTGGGAAAATTCACACTGACTTGCTACAATTCAGGAGAGATGTAAATATTGGGATTGTTTTGTGAAATTAAAGAGAGTTGACCAAATCAAGGGAAGTTGGGAAAATTCACACTGACTTGCTACAATTCAGGAGAGATGTAAATATCGGGATTGTTTTTCTGAAATTAAGGAGAGTTGACCAAATTAAGGAGAGTTGACCAAATCAAGGGGAGTTGGGAAAATTCACACTGACTTGCTGCAATTCAGGAGAGATGTAAATATTGGGATTGTTTTTGTGAAATTAAGGAGAGTTAGCCAAATCAAGGGGAGTTGGGAAAATTCATACTGACTTGCTACAATTTAGGAGAGATGTAAATATTGGGATTGTTTTTGTGGAATTAAGGAGAGTTGGCCAAATCAAGGGTAGTTGGTAAAATTCACACGGACTTGCTACAATTCAGGAGAGATGTAAATATTGGGATTGTTTTTGTGAAATTAAGGAGAGTTGACCAAATCAAGGGGAGTTGGGAAAATTCACACTGACTTGCTACAATTCAGGAGAGATGTAAATATCGGGATTGTTTTTGTGAAATTAAGGAGAGTTGACCAAATCTAGGGGATTGGGAAAATTCACACTGACTTGCTACAATTCAGGAGAGATGTAAATATCGGGACTGATTTTGTGAAATTAAGGAGAGTTGACCAATTCAAGGGGAGTTGGGAAAATTCACACTGACTTGCTACAATTCAGGAGAGATGTAAAGATTTGGATTTTTTTTGTGAAATTAAGGTGAGTTGACCAAATCTAGGGGAGTTGGGAAAATTCACACTGACTTGCTACAATTCAGAAGAGATGTAAATATTGGGATTGTTTTTGTGAAATTAAGGAGAGTTGGCCAAATCAAAGGGAGTTGGAAAAATTCACACTGACTTGCTACAATTCAGCAAAGATGTAAATATTGGGATTGTTTTTGTGAAATTAAGGATAGTTGACCAAATCAAGGGGAGTTGGGAAAATTCACACTGACTTGCTGCAGTTCAGGAGAGATGTAAATATTGGGATTGTTTTTGTGAAATTAAGGAGAGTTGACCAAATCAAGGGGAGTTGGGAAAATTCACACTGACTTCCTACAGTTCAGGAGACATGTAAATATTGGGATTGTTTTTGTGAAATTAAGGAGAGTTAGCCAAATCAAGGGGAGTTGGGAAAATTCATACTGACTTGCTACAATTTAGGAAATATTTAAATATTGGGATTGTTTTTGTGGAATTAAGGAGAGTTAGCCAAATCAAGGGGAGTTGGGAAAATTCATACTGACTTGCTACAATTTAGGAGAGATGTAAATATTGGGATTGTTTTGTGAAATTAAGGAGAGTTGACCAAATCAAGGGGAGTTGGGAAAATTCACACTGACTTGCTACAATTCAGGAGAGATGTAAATATCTGGATTGTTTTTGTGAAATTAAGGAGAGTTGACCAAATCTAGGGGAGTTGGGAAAATTCACACTGATTTGCTACAATTCAGGAGAGATGTAAATATTTGAATTGTTTTTGTGAAATTAAGGAGAGTTGACCAAATCAAGGGGAGTTGGGAAAATTCACACTGACTTGCTACAATTCAGGAGAGATGTAAATATTGGGATTGTTTTTGTGAAATTAAGGAGAGTTGACCAAATCAAGGGGAGTTGGGAAAATTCACACTGACTTGCTACAATTCAGGAGAGATGTAAATATTGGGATTGTTTTTGTGGAATTAAGGAGAGTTAGCCAAATCAAGGGGAGTTGGGAAAATTCATACTGACTTGCTACAATTTAGGAGAGATGTAAATATTGGGATTGTTTTTTGAAATTAAGGAGAGTTGGTCAAATCAAGGGGAGTTGGGAAAATTCACACGGACTTGCTACAATTCAGGAGAGATTTAATATTGGGATTGTTTTTGTGAAATTAAGGAGAGTTGGTCAAATCAAGGGGAGTTGGGAAAATTCACACTGACTTGCTACAATTCAGGAGAGATGTAAATATTGGGATTGTTTTGTGAAATTAAAGAGAGTTGACCAAATCAAGGGAAGTTGGGAAAATTCACACTGACTTGCTACAATTCAGGAGAGATGTAAATATCGGGATTGTTTTTCTGAAATTAAGGAGAGTTGACCAAATTAAGGAGAGTTGACCAAATCAAGGGGAGTTGGGAAAATTCACACTGACTTGCTGCAATTCAGGAGAGATGTAAATATTGGGATTGTTTTTGTGAAATTAAGGAGAGTTGACCAAATCAAGGGGAGTTGGGAAAATTCACACTGACTTGCTACAATTCAGGAGAGATGTAAATATCGGGATTGTTTTTGTGAAATTAAGCAGAGTTGACCAAATTAAACAGAGTTGGGAAAATTCACACTGACTTTCTGCAATTCAGGAGAGATGTAAAGATTGGGATTGTTTTTGTGAAATTAAGGAGAGTTGACCAAATCAAGGGGAGTTTTGAAAATTCACACTGACTTGCTACAATTCAGGAGAGATGTAAATATTGGGAATGGTTTTGTGAAATTAAGGAGAGTTAGCCAAATCAAGGGGAGTTGGGAAAATTCATACTGACTTGCTACAATTTAGGAGAGATGTAAATATTGGGATTGTTTTTGTGGAATTAAGGAGAGTTGGCCAAATCAAGGGTAGTTGGTAAAATTCACACGGACTTGCTACAATTCAGGAGAGATGTTAATATTGGGATTGTTTTTGTGAAATTAAGGAGAGTTGACCAAATCAAGGGGAGTTGGGAAAATTCACACTGACTTGCTACAATTCAGGAGAGATGTAAATATTGGGATTGTTTTTGTGGAATTAAGGAGAGTTAGCCAAATCAAGGGGAGTTGGGAAAATTCATACTGACTTGCTACAATTTAGGAGAGATGTAAATATTGGGATTGTTTTTTGAAATTAAGGAGAGTTGGTCAAATCAAGGGGAGTTGGGAAAATTCACACGGACTTGCTACAATTCAGGAGAGATTTAATATTGGGATTGTTTTTGTGAAATTAAGGAGAGTTGGTCAAATCAAGGGGAGTTGGGAAAATTCACACTGACTTGCTACAATTCAGGAGAGATGTAAATATTGGGATTGTTTTGTGAAATTAAAGAGAGTTGACCAAATCAAGGGAAGTTGGGAAAATTCACACTGACTTGCTACAATTCAGGAGAGATGTAAATATCGGGATTGTTTTTCTGAAATTAAGGAGAGTTGACCAAATTAAGGAGAGTTGACCAAATCAAGGGGAGTTGGGAAAATTCACACTGACTTGTTGCAATTCAGGAGAGATGTAAATATTGTGATTGTTTTTGTGAAATTAAGGAGAGTTAGCCAAATCAAGGGGAGTTGGGAAAATTCATACTGACTTGCTACAATTTAGGAAATATTTAAATATTGGGATTGTTTTTGTGGAATTAAGGAGAGTTAGCCAAATCAAGGGGAGTTGGGAAAATTCATACTGACTTGCTACAATTTAGGAGAGATGTAAATATTGGGATTGTTTTGTGAAATTAAGGAGAGTTGACCAAATCAAGGGGAGTTGGGAAAATTCACACTGACTTGCTACAATTCAGGAGAGATGTAAATATCTGGATTGTTTTTGTGAAATTAAGGAGAGTTGACCAAATCTAGGGGAGTTGGGAAAATTCACACTGATTTGCTACAATTCAGGAGAGATGTAAATATTTGAATTGTTTTTGTGAAATTAAGGAGAGTTGACCAAATCAAGGGGAGTTGGGAAAATTCACACTGACTTGCTACAATTCAGGAGAGATGTAAATATCGGGATTGTTTTTGTGAAATTAAGGAGAGTTGACCAAATTAAGGAGAGTTGGGAAAATTCACACTGACTTTCTGCAATTCAGGAGAGATGTAAAGATTGGGATTGTTTTTGTGAAATTAAGCAGAGTTGACCAAATCAAGGGGAGTTGGGAAAATTCACACTGACTTGCTACAATTCATGAGAGATGTAAATATTGGGATTATTTTTGTGAAATTAAGGAGAGTTGACCAAATCAAGGGGAGTTGGGAAAATTCACACTGACTAGCTACAATTCAGGAGAGATTTAAATATTGGGATTGTTTTTGTGAAATTAAAATGAGTTGACCAAATCAAGGGGAGTTCGGAAAATTCACACTGACTTGCTACAATTCAGGAGAGATGTAAATATTGGGATTGTTTTTGTGAAATTAAGGAGAGTTGGTCAAATCAAGGGGAGTTGGGAAAATTCACACTGACTTGCTACAATTCAGGAGAGGTGTAAATATCGGGATTGATTTTGTGAAATTAAGGAGAGTTGACCAAATCAAGGGGAGTTGGGAAAATTCACACAGACTTGCTACAATTCAGGAGAGATGTAAATATTGGGATTGTTTTTGTGAAATTACGGAGAGTTGGCGAAATCAAGGGGAGTTGGGAAAATTCACACTGACTTCCTACAATTCAGGAGAGATGTAAATATCGGGACTGATTTTGTGAAATTAAGGAGAGTTGACCAATTCAAGGGGAGTTGGGAAAATTCACACTGACTTGCTACAATTCAGGAGAGATATAAAGATTTGGATTGATTTTGTGAAATTAAGGAGAGTTGACCAAATCTAGGGGAGTTGGAAAAATTCACACTGACTTGCTACAATTCATGAGAGATGTAAATATTGGGATTATTTTTGTGAAATTAAGGAGAGTTGACCAAATCAAGGGGAGTTGGGAAAATTCACACTGACTAGCTACAATTCAGGAGAGATGTAAAGATTTGGATTGTTTTTGTGAAATTAAGGAGAGTTGACCAAATCAAGGGGAGTTGGGAAAATTCACACTGACTTGCTACAATTCAGGAGAGATGTAAATATTGGGATTGCTTTTGTGGAATTAAGGAGAGTTAGCCAAATCAAGGGGAGTTGGGAAAATTCATACTGACTTGCTACAATTTAGGAGAGATGTAAATATTGGGATTGTTTTTTGAAATTAAGGAGAGTTGGTCAAATCAAGGGGAGTTGGGAAAATTCACACGGACTTGCTACAATTCAGGAGAGATTTAATATTGGGATTGTTTTTGTGAAATTAAGGAGAGTTGGTCAAATCAAGGGGAGTTGGGAAAATTCACACTGACTTGCTACAATTCAGGAGAGATGTAAATATTGGGATTGTTTTGTGAAATTAAAGAGAGTTGACCAAATCAAGGGAAGTTGGGAAAATTCACACTGACTTGCTACAATTCAGGAGAGATGTAAATATCGGGATTGTTTTTCTGAAATTAAGGAGAGTTGACCAAATTAAGGAGAGTTGACCAAATCAAGGGGAGTTGGGAAAATTCACACTGACTTGTTGCAATTCAGGAGAGATGTAAATATTGGGATTGTTTTTGTGAAATTAAGGAGAGTTAGCCAAATCAAGGGGAGTTGGGAAAATTCATACCGACTTGCTACAATTTAGGAGAGATGTAAATATTGGGATTGTTTTTGTGGAATTAAGGAGAGTTGGCCAAATCAAGGGTAGTTGGTAAAATTCACACGGACTTGCTACAATTCAGGAGAGATGTAAATATTGGGATTGTTTTTGTGAAATTAAGGAGAGTTGACCAAATCAAGGGGAGTTGGGAAAATTCACACTGACTTGCTACAATTCAGGAGAGATGTAAATATCGGGATTGTTTTTGTGAAATTAAGGAGAGTTGACCAAATCTAGGGGAGTTGGGAAAATTCACACTGATTTGCTACAATTCAGGAGAGATGTAAATATTTGAATTGTTTTTGTGAAATTAAGGAGAGTTGACCAAATCAAGGGGAGTTGGGAAAATTCACACTGACTTGCTACAATTCAGGAGAGATGTAAATATCGGGATTGTTTTTGTGAAATTAAGGAGAGTTGACCAAATTAAGGAGAGTTGGGAAAATTCACACTGACTTTCTGCAATTCAGGAGAGATGTAAAGATTGGGATTGTTTTTGTGAAATTAAGCAGAGTTGACCAAATCAAGGGGAGTTGGGAAAATTCACACTGACTTGCTACAATTCATGAGAGATGTAAATATTGGGATTATTTTTGTGAAATTAAGGAGAGTTGACCAAATCAAGGGGAGTTGGGAAAATTCACACTGACTAGCTACAATTCAGGAGAGATTTAAATATTGGGATTGTTTTTGTGAAATTAAGGGGAGTTGACCAAATCAAGGGGAGTTCGGAAAATTCACACTGACTTGCTACAATTCAGGAAAGATGTAAATATTGGGATTGTTTTTGTGAAATTAAGGAGAGTTGGTCAAATCAAGGGGAGTTGGGAAAATTCACACTGACTTGCTACAATTCAGGAGAGGTGTAAATATCGGGATTGATTTTGTGAAATTAAGGAGAGTTGACCAAATCAAGGGGAGTTGGGAAAATTCACACAGACTTGCTACAATTCAGGAGAGATGTAAATATTGGGATTGTTTTTGTGAAATTACGGAGAGTTGGCGAAATCAAGGGGAGTTGGGAAAATTCACACTGACTTGCTACAATTCAGGAGAGATGTAAATATCGGGACTGATTTTGTGAAATTAAGGAGAGTTGACCAATTCAAGGGGAGTTGGGAAAATTCACACTGACTTGCTACAATTCAGGAGAGATGTAAAGATTTGGATTGTTTTTGTGAAATTAAGGAGAGTTGACCAAATCTAGGGGAGTTGGGAAAATTCACACTGACTTGCTACAATTCAGGAGAGATGTAAATATTGGGATTGTTTTTGTGAAATTAAGGAGAGTTGGCCAAATCAAAGGGAGTTGGAAAAATTCACACTGACTTGCTACAATTCAGGAAAGATGTAAATATTGGGATTGTTTTTGTGAAATAAAGGAGATTTGGCCAAATGAAGGGGAGTTGGGAAAATTCACACTGACTTGCTACAATTCAGGAGAGATGTAAAGATTGGGATTGTTTTTGTGAAATTAAGTATAGTTGACCAAATCAAGGAGAGTTGGGAAAATTCACGCTGACTTGCTACAATTCAGGAGACATGTAAATATTGGGATTGTTTTTGTGAAATTAAGGAGAGTTGACCAAATCAAGGGGGGTTGGGAAAATTCACACTGACTTTCTACAATTCAGGAGAGATGTAAATATTGGGATTGTTTTTGTGAAATTAAGGAAAGTTGGCCAAATCAAGGGGAGTTGGGAAATTTCACACTGACTTGCTACAATTCAGGAGAGATGTAAATATTGGGATTTTTTTTGTGAAATTAAGGAGAGTTGACCAAATCAAGGTGAGTTGGGAAATTCACAGTGACTTGCTACCATTCAGGAGAGATGTAAATATTGGGATTGTTTTTGTGAAATTAAGGAGAGTTGACCAAATCAAGGGGAGTTGTTAAAATTCACACTGACTTGCTACAATTCAGGAGAGATGTAAATATTGGGATTGTTTTTCTGGAATTAAGGAGAGTTGGCCAAATCAAGGGGAGTTGGGAAAATTCACACTGACTTGCTACAATTTAGGAGAGATGTAAATATTGGGATTGTTTTTTGAAATTAAGGAGAGTTTGTCAAATCAAGGGGAGTTGGGAAAATTCACACGGACTTGCTACAATTTAGGAGAGATTTAATATTGGGATTGTTTTTGTGAAATTAAGGAGAGTTGACCAAATCAAGGGGAGTTGGGAAAATTCACACTGACTTGCTACAATTCAGGAGAGATGTAAATATCGGGATTGTTTTTGTGAAATTAAGGAGAGTTGACCAAATCTAGGGGAGTTGGGAAAATTCACACTGACTTGCTACAATTCAGGAGAGATGTAAATAGCGGGATTGTTTTTGTGAAATTAAGGAGAGTTGACCAAATCAAGGGGAGTTGGGAAAATTCACACTGACTTGCTACAATTCAGGAGAGATGTAAATATTTGAATTGTTTTTGCGAAATTAAGGAGAGTTGGTCAAATCAAGGGGAGTTGGGAAAATTCACACTGACTTGCTACAATTCAGGAGAGGTGTAAATATCGGGATTGATTTTGTGAAATTAAGGACAGTTGACCAAATCAAGGGGAGTTGGGAAAATTCACACTGACTTTCTACAATTCAGTAGAGATGTAAAGATTGGGATTGTTTTTGTGAAATTAAGGAGAGTTGACCAAATCAAGGGGAGTTGGGAAAATTCACACTGACTTGCTACAATTCAGGAGAGATGTAAATAGCGGGATTGTTTTTGTGAAATTAAGGAGAGTTGACCAAATCAAGGGGAGTTGGGAAAATTCACACTGACTTGCTACAATTCAGGAGAGATGTAAATATCGGAATTGTTTTTGTGAAATTAAGGAGAGTTGACCAAATTAAGGAGAGTTGGGAAAATTCACACTGACTTTCTGCAATTCAGGAGAGATGTAAAGATTGGGATTGTTTTTGTGAAATTAAGCAGAGTTGACCAAATCAAGGGGAGTTGGGAAAATTCACACTGACTTGCTACAATTCGTGAGAGATGTAAATATTGGGATTATTTTTGTGAAATTAAGGAGAGTTGACCAAATCAAGGGGAGTTGGGAAAATTCACACTGACTTGCTACAATTCAGGAGAGATTTAAATATTGGGATTGTTTTTGTGAAATTAAGGGGAGTTGACCAAATCAAGGGGAGTTCGGAAAATTCACACTGACTTGCTACAATTCAGGAGAGATGTAAATATTGGGATTGTTTTTGTGAAATTAAGGAGAGTTGGTCAAATCAAGGGGAGTTGGGAAAATTCACACTGACTTGCTACAATTCAGGAGAGATGTAAATATCGGAATGGTTTTTGTGAAATTAAGGAGACTTGACCAAATCAAGGGGAGTTGGGAAAATTCACACTGACTTTCTACAATTCAGGAGAGATGTAAAGATTGGGATTGTTTTTGTGAAATTAAGGAGAGTTGACCAAATCAAGGGGAGTTGGGAAAATTCACACTGACTTCCTACAATTCAGGAGAGATGTAAATATTTGAATTGTTTTTGCGAAATTAAGGAGAGTTGGTCAAATCAAGGGGAGTTGGGAAAATTCACACTGACTTGCTACAATTCAGGAGAGGTGTAAATAACGGGATTGATTTTGCGAAATTAAGGAGAGTTGACCAAATCAAGGGGAGTTGGGAAAATTCACACAGACTTGCTACAATTCAGGAGAGATGTAAATATTGGGATTGTTTTTGTGAAATTACGGAGAGTTGGCGAAATCAAGGGGAGTTGGGAAAATTCACACTGACTTGCTACAATTCAGGAGAGATGTAAATATCGGGACTGATTTTGTGAAATTAAGGAGAGTTGACCAATTCAAGGGGAGTTGGGAAAATTCACACTGACTTGCTACAATTCAGGAGAGATGTAAAGGTTTGGATTGTTTTTGTGAAATTAAGGAGAGTTGACCAAATCTAGGGGAGTTGGGAATATTCACACTGACTTGCTACAATTCAGGAGAGATGTAAATATTGGGATTGTTTTTGTGAAATTAAGGAGAGTTGGCCAAATCAAAGGGAGTTGGAAAAATTCACACTGACTTGCTACAATTCAGGAAAGATGTAAATATTGGGATTGTTTTTGTGAAATAAAGGAGATTTGGCCAAATGAAGGGGAGTTGGGAAAATTCACACTGACTTGCTACAATTCAGGAGAGATGTAAAGATTGGGATTGTTTTTGTGAAATTAAGTATAGTTGACCAAATCAAGGAGAGTTGGGAAAATTCACGCTGACTTGCTACAATTCAGGAGACATGTAAATATTGGGATTGTTTTTGTGAAATTAAGGAGAGTTGACCAAATCAAGGGGGGTTGGGAAAATTCACACTGACTTTCTACAATTCAGGAGAGATGTAAATATTGGGATTGTTTTTGTGAAATTAAGGAAAGTTGGCCAAATCAAGGGGAGTTGGGAAATTTCACACTGACTTGCTACAATTCAGGAGAGATGTAAATATTGGGATTTTTTTTGTGAAATTAAGGAGAGTTGACCAAATCAAGGTGAGTTGGGAAATTCACAGTGACTTGCTACCATTCAGGAGAGATGTAAATATTGGGATTGTTTTTGTGAAATTAAGGAGAGTTGACCAAATCAAGGGGAGTTGTTAAAATTCACACTGACTTGCTACAATTCAGGAGAGATGTAAATATTGGGATTGTTTTTCTGGAATTAAGGAGAGTTGGCCAAATCAAGGGGAGTTGGGAAAATTCACACTGACTTGCTACAATTTAGGAGAGATGTAAATATTGGGATTGTTTTTTGAAATTAAGGAGAGTTTGTCAAATCAAGGGGAGTTGGGAAAATTCACACGGACTTGCTACAATTTAGGAGAGATTTAATATTGGGATTGTTTTTGTGAAATTAAGGAGAGTTGACCAAATCAAGGGGAGTTGGGAAAATTCACACTGACTTGCTACAATTCAGGAGAGATGTAAATATCGGGATTGTTTTTGTGAAATTAAGGAGAGTTGACCAAATCTAGGGGAGTTGGG
This sequence comes from Ryuthela nishihirai, assembly GCA_038380435.1. Lineage (NCBI taxonomy): Eukaryota > Metazoa > Arthropoda > Arachnida > Araneae > Heptathelidae > Ryuthela > Ryuthela nishihirai. The sequence continues at coordinate 3,645,666 of JAWZYU010000025.1, forward strand.
AAAATTCACACTGACTTGCTACAATTCAGGAGAGATGTAAATAGCGGGATTGTTTTTGTGAAATTAAGGAGAGTTGACCAAATCAAGGGGAGTTGGGAAAATTCACACTGACTTGCTACAATTCAGGAGAGATGTAAATATTTGAATTGTTTTTGCGAAATTAAGGAGAGTTGGTCAAATCAAGGGGAGTTGGGAAAATTCACACTGACTTGCTACAATTCAGGAGAGGTGTAAATATCGGGATTGATTTTGTGAAATTAAGGACAGTTGACCAAATCAAGGGGAGTTGGGAAAATTCACACTGACTTTCTACAATTCAGTAGAGATGTAAAGATTGGGATTGTTTTTGTGAAATTAAGGAGAGTTGACCAAATCAAGGGGAGTTGGGAAAATTCACACTGACTTGCTACAATTCAGGAGAGATGTAAATAGCGGGATTGTTTTTGTGAAATTAAGGAGAGTTGACCAAATCAAGGGGAGTTGGGAAAATTCACACTGACTTGCTACAATTCAGGAGAGATGTAAATATCGGAATTGTTTTTGTGAAATTAAGGAGAGTTGACCAAATTAAGGAGAGTTGGGAAAATTCACACTGACTTTCTGCAATTCAGGAGAGATGTAAAGATTGGGATTGTTTTTGTGAAATTAAGCAGAGTTGACCAAATCAAGGGGAGTTGGGAAAATTCACACTGACTTGCTACAATTCGTGAGAGATGTAAATATTGGGATTATTTTTGTGAAATTAAGGAGAGTTGACCAAATCAAGGGGAGTTGGGAAAATTCACACTGACTTGCTACAATTCAGGAGAGATTTAAATATTGGGATTGTTTTTGTGAAATTAAGGGGAGTTGACCAAATCAAGGGGAGTTCGGAAAATTCACACTGACTTGCTACAATTCAGGAGAGATGTAAATATTGGGATTGTTTTTGTGAAATTAAGGAGAGTTGGTCAAATCAAGGGGAGTTGGGAAAATTCACACTGACTTGCTACAATTCAGGAGAGATGTAAATATCGGAATGGTTTTTGTGAAATTAAGGAGACTTGACCAAATCAAGGGGAGTTGGGAAAATTCACACTGACTTTCTACAATTCAGGAGAGATGTAAAGATTGGGATTGTTTTTGTGAAATTAAGGAGAGTTGACCAAATCAAGGGGAGTTGGGAAAATTCACACTGACTTCCTACAATTCAGGAGAGATGTAAATATTTGAATTGTTTTTGCGAAATTAAGGAGAGTTGGTCAAATCAAGGGGAGTTGGGAAAATTCACACTGACTTGCTACAATTCAGGAGAGGTGTAAATAACGGGATTGATTTTGCGAAATTAAGGAGAGTTGACCAAATCAAGGGGAGTTGGGAAAATTCACACAGACTTGCTACAATTCAGGAGAGATGTAAATATTGGGATTGTTTTTGTGAAATTACGGAGAGTTGGCGAAATCAAGGGGAGTTGGGAAAATTCACACTGACTTGCTACAATTCAGGAGAGATGTAAATATCGGGACTGATTTTGTGAAATTAAGGAGAGTTGACCAATTCAAGGGGAGTTGGGAAAATTCACACTGACTTGCTACAATTCAGGAGAGATGTAAAGGTTTGGATTGTTTTTGTGAAATTAAGGAGAGTTGACCAAATCTAGGGGAGTTGGGAATATTCACACTGACTTGCTACAATTCAGGAGAGATGTAAATATTGGGATTGTTTTTGTGAAATTAAGGAGAGTTGGCCAAATCAAAGGGAGTTGGAAAAATTCACACTGACTTGCTACAATTCAGGAAAGATGTAAATATTGGGATTGTTTTTGTGAAATAAAGGAGATTTGGCCAAATCAAGGGGAGTTGGGAAAATTCACACTGACTTGTTACAATTCAGGAGAGATGTAAAGATTGGGATTGTTTTTGTGAAATTAAGTAGAGTTGACCAAATCGAGGAGAGTTGGGAAAATTCACGCTGACTTGCTACAATTCAGGAGACATGTAAATATTGGGATTGTTTTTGTGAAATTAAGGAGAGTTGACCAAATCAAGGGGGGTTGGGAAAATTCACACTGACTTGCTACAATTCAGGAGAGATGTAAATATTGGGATTGTTTTTGTGAAATTAAGGAAAGTTGGCCAAATCAAGGGGAGTTGGGAAATTTCACACTGACTTGCTACAATTCAGGAGAGATGTAAATATTGGGATTGTTTTTGTGAAATTAAGGAGAGTTGACCAAATCAAGGGGGGTTGGGAAAATTCACACTGACTTGCTACAATTCAGGAGAGATGTAAATATTGGGATTGTTTTTCTGGAATTAAGGAGAGTTGGTCAAATCAAGGGGAGTTGGGAAAATTCACACGGACTTGCTGCAATTCAGGAGAGATGTAAAGATTGGGATTGTTTTTGTGAAATTAAGGAGAGTTGACCAAATCTAGGGGAGTTGGGAAAATTCACACTGACTTGCTACAATTCAGGAGAGATGTAAATATTGGGATTGTTTTTGTGAAATTAAGGAGAGTTGGCCAAATCAAAGGGAGTTGGGAAAATTCACACTGACATGCTACAATTCAGGAGAGATGTAAATATTGGGATTGTTTTTGTGAAATTAAGGATAGTTGACCAAATCAAGGGGAGTTGGGAAAATTCACACTGACTTGCTGCAGTTCAGGAGAGATGTAAATATTGGGATTGTTTTTGTGAAATTAAGGAGAGTTGACCAAATCAAGGGGAGTTGGGAAAATTCACACTGACGTCCTACAATTCAGGAGAGATGTAAAGATTGGGATTGTTTTTGTGAAATTAAGGAGAGTTGACCAAATCTAGGGGAGTTGGGAAAATTCACACTGACTTGCTACAATTCAGGAGAGATGTAAATATTGGGATTGTTTTTGTGAAATTAAAGAGAGTTGACCAAATCAACGGGAGTTGGGAAAATTCACACGGACCCGCTACAATTCAGGAGAGATGTAAATATTGGGATTGTTTTTGTGAAATTAAGGAGAGTTGACCAAATCAAGGGGAGTTTTGAAAATTCACACTGACTTGCTACAATTCAGGAGAGATGTAAATATTGGGAATGGTTTTGTGAAATTAAGGAGAATTAGCCAAATCAAGGGGAGTTGGGAAAATTCATACTGACTTGCTACAATTTAGGAGAGATGTAAATATTGGGATTGTTTTTGTGGAATTAAGGAGAGTTGGCCAAATCAAGGGTAGTTTGTAAAATTCACACGGACTTGCTACAATTCAGGAGAGATGTAAATATTTGGATTGTTTTTGTGAAATTAAGGAGAGTTGACCAAATCAAGGGGAGTTCTGAAAATTCACACTGACTTGCTACAATTCAGGAGAGATGTAAATATTGGGAATGGTTTTGTGAAATTAAGGAGAGTTAGCCAAATCAAGGGGAGTTGGGAAAATTCATACTGACTTGCTACAATTTAGGAGAGATGTAAATATTGGGATTGTTTTTGTGGAATTAAGGAGAGTTGGCCAAATCAAGGGTAGTTTGTAAAATTCACACGGACTTGCTACAATTCAGGAGAGATGTAAATATTTGGATTGTTTTTGTGAAATTAAGGAGAGTTGACCAAATCAAGGGGAGTTGGGAAAATTCACACTGACTTGCTACAATTCAGGAGAGATGTAAATATTGGGATTGTTTTTGTGGAATTAAGGAGAGTTGGCCAAATCAAGGGGAGTTGGGAAAATTCATACTGACTTGCTACAATTGAGGAGAGATGTAAATATTGTGATTGTTTTTGTGAAATTATGGCTGGTTGGCAAAATTGGAAGGCAAGTGGCAAAATGAAAGAGAGTTGTGAACCCCCCCCCCCCCCGGAGCGAAAATCTAACTTCGAACTAGAGTCATTATTATCTCATTTGGCAAAATTTGATTTTTGAATTGGAAAATTTTAGATTTCTCTTCCCTCCCCCCGCAAACCACAGTCCTTCGCTACTCCCGTGTTTACAAAATTGCATGTCTAAACTTTCCAATGACGATAATCACCACAATCGTTGTTTGAAAATATTTTTTTCGCGTCTGTTGACATTGACTTCACATGAACATTTAGTTCGAATGAGAATTAACGAGACGTGATTGGATTAACATCAAAAATTGACTAAATTCATCAATCTTAAACTCAATATTCCATCTTTTACATATTCCACTTTTGGAAGGCGAAATTTGGAGTAAAAAATTCAGTAATACACGGGTAAATAGTAATTTAACTTATTTTCTAGTGAATTTCTGGTTTTTATCATATGTTTTAAGTATTTTTTTATATTATTAAAAAATAAAACCATGTTAAGTAAGTGTAGCTCACCTTTTTCTCTTTCCATGTAGAGCAGGTCAGCGTTTGTGGCTCCATCCTTTCACTCCCATAATCGGGGCACTACTTGTCCTACTATAAGTTTCAAAGTCTACGATGTATCCTGCGGTTTGTTCAAGGGAAGTTTACCCCTAAAATGTCCAATGAAGTTACAGTACAACAGGGCATGCTCTGGGGGCTGGCGAATCGGGCAACAGCTCTTGGTAAGGGTCACAATTCCTTCAAACAAGGAGAATGAAGAAAAAGAAAAATGTTCAGACTGGAGGAATGGACAGGGGGGACATTGAACATCGTTTTCGGAAGGTCATATTGTATTGAAATGAGATTGCAGTGTAGAGCTTTCTACCGACACAAGGGCCATTTTTGGGACGGGGGGGGGGGGCTCAGTCGATAGCGTGCCAGCCTCGTAATCTGCAATTCCCAGGTTCGAGTCCCAACTGGGTAAGCGTTGAGATTTATCTCCGCAAAACTCCCCGCCCTGCCCACGGTCAGTAGGGGACACCGATGGGCTTGGAAAGGCCGCCGTCCGTCGGATGGGGACGTTAAGCCGTGGTCCCGTGTGCGGCAGAGACATACCCTGTGCACATTAAAGAACACGCTGGATGGCCTTGACGGGAGGCTACCATCTGTCTCCCAACAGCTGTTCCAGTGGGTCCCCTCCCCCAACCTTCTATGAGCCTTCGGGTCCATGTGACCTGGCCATTTAGCCCATGGTGTGCAAAAAAGTGCCGCTCAGAGGTAAAACAACCCAACCCTATGAGAATGGCGGGACCTCAGCAGTCACCAGCAGCAAAATTATTAAGTCAGTAGAGATCAAAATATTAAACTGGGTTTGAAGACATCCTCTGTTCTCATCGTCTGTTCAGATCCTATTCCTGCCAAGACTAAATATTAAAGCATTTTATGTATTTCTAAAAATCAATGACAGATAAATTTAATGTTTGCGTGAAATGGTATTCTCACTTTCGAGTTTAGACTCCATTTCTTATCGGCAGTTCTTGTTCAACTAATCCAGTGCCCAATAAATGCATCTGCTACTCGCTTACTGACAAAATACAAATATACAATGTATACATTTCGAGTATAGGAATTAAAAACAACTAAATGCAGCATTTATCATTTATTTTTTAAGGTTAATTCTGCATACTTTCTGGGACCTAAATTCATGACCTCTGACCTTCTCCAACGAACTCCTTGTGACCATAGGATCCGACATCTGCAAAAGATGAGTAAAAAAATGAACTCTTTTAATTTGAGCTTTTTTTAGAAGTGATGAACTATTTTTGTGAGTCGAGGGAGATGGAGGAAAGTGTTATTCAGGTAGAATCACGCGCGAAATATTCGAAATAGGTATTCCAAACTTTAAATGGTACCTATAATTTTAATAAAACAATTACAAGAAGATTCGTGGAATAGTCAATTTTGAAAATTATTATAATTTCATAGGACACGAAATGAGATGTTTTTTCGGAAAATGTCTTACTATTTTGCAAAAAAAAATTATAAACTTTAATATCATTTATAGAGCTATGACGATTTATACTTACTTCTGTACATGCATATTAGTTTTCTTTATTATTAACATTCATATATGTATATAAATTATTACGATCGATGGAATCAAATTTGGAGATATTACTCGATGTCCGGTCTCATCCAATGGGTGCAGTTATCCAGAGAGTTATTGGATTCAGCCAATGGGTGCAGTTATCCAGAGAGTTATTGGATTCAGCCAATGGGTGCAGTTATCCAGAGAGTTATTGGATTCAGCCAATGGGTGCAGTTATCCAGAGAGTTATTGGATTCAGCCAATGGGTGCAGTTATCCAGAGAGTTATTGGATTCAGCCAATGTTCTATTCTAGGGAGAAGGAGAGGCAAAGTACAGGGAAGATTTATTTCTACCTAACGTAAGACTCATTTCTAAATTTCAGAGCTGTCGTCAGGTGTCTCCCAGTTCAGCCATCGCTCATTCACAGGATTTGTTGCGAAAACTCAATTCCCTTCCATAATTATTTTGAAACTGATGTTTGGGAAGGATCAACTGCCCTTCCACTGACATCTGCATTCATGGATTCTCACTTATAGAAAGACGTCTCTTGGGTACGTTTTCTGCCTTACTTTTTCGCCCTGTTGACCTAAATTCCTTTATTTTTGAACGTCACCGAAGCAATGCATATTTCTTCCCTTCATATTAGAAATCCAAGCTCTGCCCACATCTTAATGATTTGGGAGTACGAATAGTCAGTTGGTTGGTTGTTTTACCTCTGAGCGGCACTTTTTTGCACATAATGGGCTAAATAGCCAGGTCACAAGGACTCCGAAGGCTCAGAGAAGGTTGGGGGAGGGGACCCACTGGAACAGCTGGTAGCCTCCCGCCAAGGCCATCCAGCGTGTTATTTAACGTCCACAGGGTATGACTCTCCCGCACACGGGGCCACGGCTTAACGTTTCCTCTGACAGACGGCGGCCTTTCCAAGCCCATCGGTGTCTCCTACTGACGGTGGGCAGGGCGGGGAGTTTTGCGGAGATAAGTAGTGGGAAAGTGGGGGTTCTAACTCAGAGGCGGGTCAATGTTAATCCTATGGGACCCGCCTCCTTGTGTTCTAAAGCGGAGGCGGGTCTTTCCTCCACACAAACGGGTCAATATTTCCTTCAATAATTTACACAATTTATTTTTTTTTTTTTTTTTTTTTTTTCTTTTAATTAATTTTTTTACCCAATAGCATTGTTTCTTTTCGTTTCTGCGGGACAGTCTTTTAAATCAGTTTCTGCGGGATAGTCCTCCTTCCTGTATAAATACGACATCCATCAGTCAGATTCCTCATTCTGTTGTCAGACGTTGACAGTGACGGTTCTCTGCTGCTTCGTAATTTTTTTTTTTCAACTGTTAGAAGCCAATAGTGATAGTTTTTGACGTCCTACATTTTCTGCGAATAGTCCTTCTAGTATAAATACGACATCTATCAGTCGGAATCCTCATTCTGTTGTCAGACGTTGATCGTGACAGTTCTCCGCTGCTGCTTCGTGATTTTTTTCAAACTTTTAGAAGGCAATAGTGATAGTTCTCCCTATCCTCGTGAAGTATCAACTATTTTTCATAATGTATCCATGCGATATATGTGAGAAGGTTTTCATTCATCAGACCCATCTCATTCGTCATAAGAGAAATCATGATGGAAATAACCTCTTTAAGTGCTCTCAATGTGAATTGGCATTCTCAAGGAGAGATGATGTCCGACGTCATGAGTTAACCCACACCTCCAGAAAAACCTACAAATGTGAAGAATGCGCCATGGAGTTTGGAAGAAAAGACAATCTTTTACGACATCAAAGAAAGCCCCACAATAATAAGCGAAAACTTTCTGAAGCTGAAAGGATTCCCCAGAAGAAACAAAAACCAGACCCTGAAGATCCCTGCCAGTTTACAGAAGAAATGAAAAGGACCCTTTCAACACATAAACTGATGGCAACGGAAGAAACATCTCTTGACCTCACCTTTTTCCTTGATTCCTCGCGGGAGTCACTCCTAACTCATCTGAAAGATGAATTGATCTCGAAAGGTAGTATTAAATGGTACCTTGTCGTGCAAGTGTGCTTCAGACGAAAAGTTACCCCTTCTACCTTCGAACACTGTACCCCGTTTTTCCGAAGTAACTGTATCACAAGTCTTCCTGCATCATCCCTAAACAGAGAACTGGATTCAGCGTATAAGAAGATAAAGGACTCATTTGAAGAATTTGAAGGAACACACAGTGGATGGACACTGGATTCCGTACTCCACGCTGAAATGAACATTGGAAAATATATACCTCTTGCAGGGTCTAGTTATATCCCTACCCCAAGAGAATTACTATTAAAACGTGCTATTGTTAATGTATGTAATTCCGACCAAAAATGTTTTGTCTGGTCTGTTTTAGCCTCATTGTATCCCGCTATAGGAAACACTGAACGTCTTAACAACTATATACATTTAGAAGAAAAATTAAACACATCTGGTCTAATTTTCCCTGTTACAATAAATCAAATATCTAAATTCGAAAAAATGAACAATATTTCTGTCAATGTTTTTGGATATGAGAAAGAGGTGTTCCCACTCTATATCACACCATTCAGATTTAAAGCGCATGCAAATCTCCTTCTGTTATCGGATGATCTAAAGCAGCATTATTGCTCCATTAAGAATATGAGTAGGCTACTTAGTCCTCTCACTAAACGTAAATGTCAATCTTTCTACTGTGATTACTGCCTTCACCGTTTCACCAATGAATCACTCTTGAAGGATCATATCCCCTATTGTCAAAAACATGGACCCCAGAGAGTAGAATTCCCAACTGAAGAAGAAAAATGGTTGAAATTCACAAATTTTAAGTTTCAGCAGCCCATTCCATACGTGATTTATGCCGACTTTGAATCATTCCTAGTGAAAGTGGACACTTGTATGCCTAACCCTGAAAAATCTCACACCACTATCACGTCAAATCATGAACCCTGTGGATTTGCATATCTTGTTGTTGGACCTGATGGCTGCAGCCATAAACCTCCAGTAGTTTATAGAGGTCCTAATGCAGTAGAAGAATTTTTAGAGCGTCTGCTTAAAGAAGAAGAAAACATCAAAAATTTACTATCGATGATAAAGCCAATGCAACTCTCAAATTACGAAGAGGAAACATTTCGCAACGCTACTGACTGTCATATTTGTAAGCGTGTCCTAGGAGCAGATCGTGTGAGAGATCACGATCATATAACAGGTAAATTCCGAGGAGCTGCCCATAATTCCTGTAATCTGAACTTTAAGTTAACCAATAGGATTCCAGTTATCTTTCACAACCTAAAGGGATATGACAGCCACCTTATTATGCAAGGAATCGGCAGAATCAAAAATAAGAAGATTAATTGCATTCCCAATAACATGGAAACATATATAGCCTTCTCCCTGGGGACATTGCATTTTATAGACTCCTATCAGTTTTTAAGCACATCTCTTGAGAAGCTAGTAAATAATTTATCAACAGATGAGTTCCATATTTTAAAGGACCACGTTGAACCCGAAAGGCTACATCTGGTTCTGAGAAAAGGAGTTTACCCCTATGATTATATCGACAACAGTGAAAAGTTTGAAGAAACTGTATTACCACCACGTGAAGCATTTTACAACCAACTCACAGAAGAAGCGCTAGGGGAAGAAGACTACACCCATGCAATAAGAGTATGGAATGCATTCAACATAAAAAATCTAGGCCAGTATCATGACTTGTACCTGAAGACAGACGTGCTCCTCTTAGCTGATGTTTTCGAAAGTTTCAGAAAACTATGCATCAGATACTATGAAATCGATCCCTGTCATGTTTACACAGCTCCCGGATTAGCCTGGCAAGCATGCTTAAAAATGACAAATGTAAATCTTGAGCTGATAACTGACCCTACAATGTACCTTTTCCTGGAAAAAGGCATACGAGGAGGGATTTCTGTGATATGCAATCGTCTTAGTACTGCAAACAACAAATATTTGGACACCTATGATCCTCAGTTACCCTCTAAATACATTATGTACTATGATGCCAACAATCTTTATGGATGGGCAATGTCACAATGTCTCCCTCAAAGCGATTTTCGATGGCTTAATAAAGAAGAAATAGAATATCTAAATATTACGACAATTGCTGATGATGCGAATAAAGGATACATATTGGAAGTTGATTTAGATTATCCAGTTTCTCTACACGACAAGCATAATGATTATCCACTAGCCCCTGAGAAACTTCAGATTACCAGCAGCATGCTATCCCCATATTGTCAAGAGGTTGCCCAAAGCCTTGGAATAAATACAAACCAATCAGTCGTGAAATTAGCCCCAAATCTAAATTCTAAGGAAAAATATGTCCTTCATTATCGAAATCTCAAACAATATTTAACCTTCGGTATGCAGCTGAAGAACATACATCGCGTTTTAGAATTTAATCAGTCTTGCTGGCTAAAACCATATATAGAATTTAATACAGATCAGCGGAAGAAAGCTAGAAACGACTTCGAGAAGGACTTCTTCAAACTGATGAATAATGCTGTGTTTGGAAAAACGATGGAAAATTTGAGAAATCGAGTGAAAATTGAATTGACTCAGAGCCCGAAGAGAGTATGTAAACTCGTAGCATCCCCTGCTTTTCACGCTTTTCGTGTTTTTGACAACGACCTTGCATGTGTGCAATCAAAGCTAACTAAATTGAAACTCAACAGGCCTATTTATGCTGGTTTCAGTATTCTAGATATTAGTAAACTATTGATGTATAGCTTTCATTATGAGTATATTAGCCCAAAATATGGAGAAAAAGCTAAATTATTGTTCACTGATACAGATTCACTGTGCTACGAGCTTCAAACCGAGGACGTGTATGCTGATATGAAAGACGATATAGATCATTTTGACACGTCCGACTATCACATTGATCATGTTTTGCATAGTACACATAATAAAAAGGTACTAGGTAAAATGAAAGATGAACTTTCGGGAGTACCTATCAAACAATTTGCAGGGCTTCGTTCTAAAATGTATTCCCTTCAGAGTTTACATGAGGAGAAGAAGACTGGGAAAGGAGTCCCCAAATACATCGTAAAAAGAACCCTTCGTCCCAAGGATTACAGAGACTGCTTAATAAACAAATCACCTTGTCGAGTAGATTTGACAAGGATTCAAAGTAGCAACCACCGTCTTCATACAGTGAAAGGTGTGAAACTTGGTCTGTCACCATTTGACGATAAAAGATATATTTTAGAAAATGGTTATGACACCCTTTCGTACGGTCACTACAAAACAATGAAAAAATAACATAACAGAAAAAAAGAATATTTCACTGTGATTTTTAATATGTTTGAGCTATTTATGTATAAAAAAAAATGATAATTTTATCCAAATGTGTGCACATAACCCCCTATATATGTAAAAATATTACATGTTATTATTATATGTAGATAGCTGTATGTAAACAACCATTTCCTCTGTTAACCTGCATTTTTTTTTGGAAGCAGGCTGTAAAGTATAATCAATGCGAAAAAGCATCATTGTGAAATGTATAAAATTGTAAACCAATGGAAATCATTACATGTGCACGTATTGTCATTGTTTCACCTAATACTTTGAAATCAATAAAAATTTTTAAATGAAATATATGTGTCGCCTGAATTTCTGAGTTTTATCCTTGGCAAGTGGAGTGATAAACAAGCGTTAGCCGCTTCTCACGTGACTTTTGCCCGTGGCACTCATGTTGAGTCATCACAGCGCCAGAATTGAGTTGTAACACGTCGTGGAACCAGTTCACTCAGTCACTGGGAGAAAGCCCTTCTGGGAATCCATTTCTGGGATTACACTTATAATAAAAGGTTAGTAATTCTCTAAATTTACATGGTTTATCAAACATTACTTATAATTTCACAATGTAGTGACGTTCTCGAGTATTAAGAAGTGAAAATATAAGATTTCCTTTCAAAGTTATCGTAACTCGCTTGCTTGCTTGTTACCGGAACGAGCCTCCTAGAAATCAACGTCTTTTTTTTTTTAAAGCAATCACCTCTCAAAAGCACCGGGACTTCAATAAATGCGCTGAGTGCTGTGTTTATGAAAAATTTATCAGTACGGGATGCAATTCTAATTTTTACTTTGCAGAGACGAGAACTTTACGTAGATTTTTACAGAGAAATAATTGAAATTATTGCATCAGCCATTTAGCGATAAAGTATTTTAGAGCAGATTTTTACTGAATATTAATACTTTAGAATAAAGGATAATTTCCGGTATATAATACAGAGGTGTACAGAAGAATTTTATTTCCCATGAATAAAAAAAAAATAGGATTTTCATACTGTTATTCGAATTACTCAGTTAATTCACCACTTATTACAACTGTTTAGTAAAAAAAAATAGGATTTTCATACTGTTATTCGAATTACTCAGTTAATTCACCACTTATTACAACTGTTTAGTAAAAAAATAGGATTTTCATACTGTTATTCGAATTACTCAGTTAATTCACCACTTATTACAACTGTTTAGTAAAAAAAATAGGATTTTCATACTGTTATTCGAATTACTCAGTTAATTCACCACTTATTACGACTGTTTAGTAAAAAAAATAGGATTTTCATACTGTTATTCGAATTACTCAGTTAATTCACCACTTATTACAACTGTTTAGTAAAAAAAATAGGATTTTCATACTGTTATTCAAATTACTCAGTTAATTCGCCACTTATTACAGCTGTTTAGTGAAAAAATAAAAAGATGCATTTAATCCCCAGATTTTTAACGACTGAGATAAAAAAAATAATGTGCCTACCTACATTAAATACAATGTAAAATAGCGAAAATTCACCACTAATTTCAGCTGCTTAATATCAAGAAATACAGACGATTTCCTGTTTTTTTTTTCTTTTAGCATTGCACATAAGAAAAAAAAAGGACTAGCGAACGTATCAACATGTACCTCTGATACTTAAATATGACATGCTCTGTGTTTCAATATCACACATTTTTTCAATAGTTTACGCATTAATTACAAATTTTTTTTTTCATTCAACAGTTAAGTATCCCAATTGGAAGTAATGTAAGCAATATTTCCTGTTTAAATGCATCTCCACAAATCGGCTTTAAAACATTTTCTTATAATTTAAGGGCAAATTAAAGAATTTTAATTGAATTTCTTTTAACACTATGTACTTAATATATTGTCATCAACGTATTCTATATACAAAACGAATGAATACAGCCTAGTTACTGGAAATTAACATAATATTGAAGTGCTTTCTACCTAAAGAATAAAAAAAAAACTGAATACTTTAATTTTAATTACATTTTCAGCCACTAGATGGCGTCACAGTTACTATTAGACCTTGGGGCAGACGAGAGAAACTTGAAGCCTTTGCTCAGAGCGCCACCTTGCGGGATTTTGTAGTAGTATCATGCCACCCGAGGGATCCCCCACTAGTGCTTTCATGGCCACGCCCACGTGAAATGGGGTTTAGAATTAAAATAGTTTTTTTTTGGGGGGGGATAGTACTTCTCACTGTCAACAGATGGCGCCACTGAGGGGGAAGGGGGTGAAAGGGGGAGGAATTATTAATAAAGGGGCGTGGCCCGTTACGTAATGATTATGTAATGATTACGTCATGGTGCGTCACAGGGGAGTGGGCGTGGTCGGTGACGTCATAGGGGCGTGGTCGGTGACGTCATAGGGGGAAAGCACTAGTGGGGGATCCCTCGGGTGGCATGATACTACTACAAAATCCCGCAAGGTGGCGCTCTGAGCAAAGGCTTCAAGTTTCTCTCGTCTGCCCCAAGGTCTAATAGTAACTGTGACGCCATTTAGTGGCTGAAAATGTAATTAAAATTAAAGTATTCAGTTTTTTTTTTTTATTCTTTAGGTAGAAAGCACTTCAATATTATGTTAATTTCCAGTAACTAGGCTGTATTCATTCGTTTTGTATATAGAATACGTTGATGACAATATATTAAGTACATAGTGTTAAAAGAAATTCAATTAAAATTCTTTAATTTGCCCTTAAATTATAAGAAAATGTTTTAAAGCCGATTTGTGGAGATGCATTTAAACAGGAAATATTGCTTACATTACTTCCAATTGGGATACTTAACTGTTGAATGAAAAAAAAAATTAGTAATTAATGCGTAAACTACTGAAAAAATGTGTGATATTGAAACACAGAGCATGTCATATTTAAGTATCAGAGGTACATGTTGATACGTTCGCTAGTCCTTTTTTTTTCTTATGTGCAATGCTAAAAGAAAAAAAAAAACAGGAAATCGTCTGTATTTCTTGATATTAAGCAGCTGAAATTAGTGGTGAATTTTCGCTATTTTACATTGTATTTAATGTAGGTAGGCACATTATTTTTTTTATCTCAGTCGTTAAAAATCTGGGGATTAAATGCATCTTTTTATTTTTTCACTAAACAGCTGTAATAAGTGGTGAATTAACTGAGTAATTCGAATAACAGTATGAAAATCCTATTTTTTTTTTATTCATGGGAAATAAAATTCTTCTGTACACCTCTGTATTATATACCGGAAATTATCCTTTATTCTAAAGTATTAATATTCAGTAAAAATCTGCTCTAAAATACTTTATCGCTAAATGGCTGATGCAATAATTTCAATTATTTCTCTGTAAAAATCTACGTAAAGTTCTCGTCTCTGCAAAGTAAAAATTAGAATTGCATCCCGTACTGATAAATTTTTCATAAACACAGCACTCAGCGCATTTATTGAAGTCCCGGTGCTTTTGAGAGGTGATTGCTTTAAAAAAAAAAGACGTTGATTTCTAGGAGGCTCGTTCCGGTAACAAGCAAGCAAGCGAGTTACGATAACTTTGAAAGGAAATCTTATATTTTCACTTCTTAATACTCGAGAACGTCACTACATTGTGAAATTATAAGTAATGTTTGATAAACCATGTAAATTTAGAGAATTACTAACCTTTTATTATAAGTGTAATCCCAGAAATGGATTCCCAGAAGGGCTTTCTCCCAGTGACTGAGTGAACTGGTTCCACGACGTGTTACAACTCAATTCTGGCGCTGTGATGACTCAACATGAGTGCCACGGGCAAAAGTCACGTGAGAAGCGGCTAACGCTTGTTTATCACTCCACTTGCCAAGGATAAAACTCAGAAATTCAGGCGACACATATATTTCATTTAAAAATTTTTATTGATTTCAAAGTATTAGGTGAAACAATGACAATGCGTGCACATGTAATGATTTCCATTGGTTTACAATTTTATACATTTCACAATGATGCTTTTTCGCATTGATTATACTTTACAGCCTGCTTCCAAAAAAAAAAAATGCAGGTTAACAGAGGAAATGGTTGTTTACATACAGCTATCTACATATAATAATAACATGTAATATTTTTACATATATAGGGGGTTATGTGCACACATTTGGATAAAATTATCATTTTTTTTATACATAAATAGCTCAAACATATTAAAAATCACAGTGAAATATTCTTTTTTTCTGTTATGTTATTTTTTCATTGTTTTGTAGTGACCGTACGAAAGGGTGTCATAACCATTTTCTAAAATATATCTTTTATCGTCAAATGGTGACAGACCAAGTTTCACACCTTTCACTGTATGAAGACGGTGGTTGCTACTTTGAATCCTTGTCAAATCTACTCGACAAGGTGATTTGTTTATTAAGCAGTCTCTGTAATCCTTGTGACGAAGGGTTCTTTTTACGATGTATTTGGGGACTCCTTTCCCAGTCTTCTTCTCCTCATGTAAACTCTGAAGGGAATACATTTTAGAACGAAGCCCTGCAAATTGTTTGATAGGTACTCCCGAAAGTTCATCTTTCATTTTACCTAGTACCTTTTTATTATGTGTACTATGCAAAACATGATCAATGTGATAGTCGGACGTGTCAAAATGATCTATATCGTCTTTCATATTAGCATACACGTCCTCGGTTTGAAGCTCGTAGCACAGTGAATCTGTATCAGTGAACAATAATTTAGCTTTTTCTCCATATTTTGGGCTAATATACTCATAATGAAAGCTATACATCAATAGTTTACTAATATCTAGAATACTGAAACCAGCATAAATAGGCCTGTTGAGTTTCAATTTAGTTAGCTTTGATTGCACACATGCAAGGTCGTTGTCAAAAACACGAAAAGCGTGAAAAGCAGGGGATGCTACGAGTTTACATACTCTCTTCGGGCTCTGAGTCAATTCAATTTTCACTCGATTTCTCAAATTTTCCATCGTTTTTCCAAACACAGCATTATTCATCAGTTTGAAGAAGTCCTTCTCGAAGTCGTTTCTAGCTTTCTTCCGCTGATCTGTATTAAATTCTATATATGGTTTTAGCCAGCAAGACTGATTAAATTCTAAAACGCGATGTATGTTCTTCAGCTGCATACCGAAGGTTAAATATTGTTTGAGATTTCGATAATGAAGGACATATTTTTCCTTAGAATTTAGATTTGGGGCTAATTTCACGACTGATTGGTTTGTATTTATTCCAAGGCTTTGGGCAACCTCTTGACAATATGGGGATAGCATGCTGCTGGTAATCTGAAGTTTCTCAGGGGCTAGTGGATAATCATTATGCTTGTCGTGTAGAGAAACTGGATAATCTAAATCAACTTCCAATATGTATCCTTTATTCGCATCATCAGCAATTGTCGTAATATTTAGATATTCTATTTCTTCTTTATTAAGCCATCGAAAATCGCTTTGAGGGAGACATTGTGACATTGCCCATCCATAAAGATTGTTGGCATCATAGTACATAATGTATTTAGAGGGTAACTGAGGATCATAGGTGTCCAAATATTTGTTGTTTGCAGTACTAAGACGATTGCATATCACAGAAATCCCTCCTCGTATGCCTTTTTCCAGGAAAAGGTACATTGTAGGGTCAGTTATCAGCTCAAGATTTACATTTGTCATTTTTAAGCATGCTTGCCAGGCTAATCCGGGAGCTGTGTAAACATGACAGGGATCGATTTCATAGTATCTGATGCATAGTTTTCTGAAACTTTCGAAAACATCAGCTAAGAGGAGCACGTCTGTCTTCAGGTACAAGTCATGATACTGGCCTAGATTTTTTATGTTGAATGCATTCCATACTCTTATTGCATGGGTGTAGTCTTCTTCCCCTAGCGCTTCTTCTGTGAGTTGGTTGTAAAATGCTTCACGTGGTGGTAATACAGTTTCTTCAAACTTTTCACTGTTGTCGATATAATCATAGGGGTAAACTCCTTTTCTCAGAACCAGATGTAGCCTTTCGGGTTCAACGTGGTCCTTTAAAATATGGAACTCATCTGTTGATAAATTATTTACTAGCTTCTCAAGAGATGTGCTTAAAAACTGATAGGAGTCTATAAAATGCAATGTCCCCAGGGAGAAGGCTATATATGTTTCCATGTTATTGGGAATGCAATTAATCTTCTTATTTTTGATTCTGCCGATTCCTTGCATAATAAGGTGGCTGTCATATCCCTTTAGGTTGTGAAAGATAACTGGAATCCTATTGGTTAACTTAAAGTTCAGATTACAGGAATTATGGGCAGCTCCTCGGAATTTACCTGTTATATGATCGTGATCTCTCACACGATCTGCTCCTAGGACACGCTTACAAATATGACAGTCAGTAGCGTTGCGAAATGATTCCTCTTCGTAATTTGAGAGTTGCATTGGCTTTATCATCGATAGTAAATTTTTGATGTTTTCTTCTTCTTTAAGCAGACGCTCTAAAAATTCTTCTACTGCATTAGGACCTCTATAAACTACTGGAGGTTTATGGCTGCAGCCATCAGGTCCAACAACAAGATATGCAAATCCACAGGGTTCATGATTTGACGTGATAGTGGTGTGAGATTTTTCAGGGTTAGGCATACAAGTGTCCACTTTCACTAGGAATGATTCAAAGTCGGCATAAATCACGTATGGAATGGGCTGCTGAAACTTAAAATTTGTGAATTTCAACCATTTTTCTTCTTCAGTTGGGAATTCTACTCTCTGGGGTCCATGTTTTTGACAATAGGGGATATGATCCTTCAAGAGTGATTCATTGGTGAAACGGTGAAGGCAGTAATCACAGTAGAAAGATTGACATTTACGTTTAGTGAGAGGACTAAGTAGCCTACTCATATTCTTAATGGAGCAATAATGCTGCTTTAGATCATCCGATAACAGAAGGAGATTTGCATGCGCTTTAAATCTGAATGGTGTGATATAGAGTGGGAACACCTCTTTCTCATATCCAAAAACATTGACAGAAATATTGTTCATTTTTTCGAATTTAGATATTTGATTTATTGTAACAGGGAAAATTAGACCAGATGTGTTTAATTTTTCTTCTAAATGTATATAGTTGTTAAGACGTTCAGTGTTTCCTATAGCGGGATACAATGAGGCTAAAACAGACCAGACAAAACATTTTTGGTCGGAATTACATACATTAACAATAGCACGTTTTAATAGTAATTCTCTTGGGGTAGGGATATAACTAGACCCTGCAAGAGGTATATATTTTCCAATGTTCATTTCAGCGTGGAGTACGGAATCCAGTGTCCATCCACTGTGTGTTCCTTCAAATTCTTCAAATGAGTCCTTTATCTTCTTATACGCTGAATCCAGTTCTCTGTTTAGGGATGATGCAGGAAGACTTGTGATACAGTTACTTCGGAAAAACGGGGTACAGTGTTCGAAGGTAGAAGGGGTAACTTTTCGTCTGAAGCACACTTGCACGACAAGGTACCATTTAATACTACCTTTCGAGATCAATTCATCTTTCAGATGAGTTAGGAGTGACTCCCGCGAGGAATCAAGGAAAAAGGTGAGGTCAAGAGATGTTTCTTCCGTTGCCATCAGTTTATGTGTTGAAAGGGTCCTTTTCATTTCTTCTGTAAACTGGCAGGGGTCTTCAGGGTCTGGTTTTTGTTTCTTCTGGGGAATCCTTTCAGCTTCAGAAAGTTTTCGCTTATTATTGTGGGGCTTTCTTTGATGTCGTAAAAGATTGTCTTTTCTTCCAAACTCCATGGCGCATTCTTCACATTTGTAGGTTTTTCTGGAGGTGTGGGTTAACTCATGACGTCGGACATCATCTCTCCTTGAGAATGCCAATTCACATTGAGAGCACTTAAAGAGGTTATTTCCATCATGATTTCTCTTATGACGAATGAGATGGGTCTGATGAATGAAAACCTTCTCACATATATCGCATGGATACATTATGAAAAATAGTTGATACTTCACGAGGATAGGGAGAACTATCACTATTGCCTTCTAAAAGTTTGAAAAAAATCACGAAGCAGCAGCGGAGAACTGTCACGATCAACGTCTGACAACGGAATGAGGATTCCGACTGATAGATGTCGTATTTATACTAGAAGGACTATTCGCAGAAAATGTAGGACGTCAAAAACTATCACTATTGGCTTCTAACAGTTGAAAAAAAAAAATTACGAAGCAGCAGAGAACCGTCACTGTCAACGTCTGACAACAGAATGAGGAATCTGACTGATGGATGTCGTATTTATACAGGAAGGAGGACTATCCCGCAGAAACTGATTTAAAAGACTGTCCCGCAGAAACGAAAAGAAACAATGCTATTGGGTAAAAAAATTAATTAAAAGAAAAAAAAAAAAAAAAAAAATCTCTGATTTAAAAAAAAAAATAAATTGTGTAAATTATTGAAGGAAATATTGACCCGTTTGTGTGGAGGAAAGACCCGCCTCCGCTTTAGAACACAAGGAGGCGGATCCCATAGGATTAACATTGACCCGCCTCTGAGTTAGAACCCCCACTTTCCCACTACTGAGATAGATCTCAACGGTGACCCAGCTGGGACTCGAACCTGGGAACTGCAGATTACGAGCCTGACGCGCTACCTACTGAGCCACCCCCGCCCCACGAACGAATATTCAGTGTCAGAAGATTTCTCTCCAAAATGTCTGACCGTAACCTTACTTCTAAGAAACACTTCAACCAATGTATCTGTATTCTGTCCCCACCTCGACCGTTTTGGACAACTGCAATCAAGTTTCATCTGTCGTAAGATCTATTCATTGAAATGTTTTCTTTTGCAGACTCTTTCGACGAATACATGAAGTGTGCGATGGACATGGAATGTTCGAAAGTTGCCATCAAAGGTTACCTGAAATACTACGGATATCGGGATTGCGATGGAGACGAACTCTTCACTTGTGATGACGTAGCTCTTACTCACCTGTTAGGAGGAGAAGGTTGTTCATCGGGGGAAACAAGTCGCATATACCCCCTACCCTTATGGGCGAAATATACAGACTGTTTCCCTGGGAATAACTGATCACAAGGGAGCTTAGCGTCTAGCATGCTGGGAAAAAATGGTTCAAATCATTCTTCATAAGGATGTTTGTTTCCTATTTCCTGCTGAGATGGCTGCCCATTTGGAAGTTTGTTTTATGGCGATTTTTGAAGACTTCGTTGGTAAATGTTTTCCTTTGAAGAGATTCCGCCTTAAAAAGCAATTGTACAACAGTCTAATTGTTTTAAAGCATTTTATGTTTAAAGTGAAATACAATTCTTTATTGTCCAGCATTCTCCGGATACGGACTGGGGAGGTTCACACCCTGGACTGGACACATCATTAGCCTCAAGAAACATGATTCAAATTAGTGAAATGTTTTGTTGTGTTTAATATGAATTTGTAAATGGAATATTTTATTGAATGTCAAATGCATCTTAACTGCTGAAATAAAATATGCCGCCAAATACCGAATTGTTTTATTATATGAATATGTACGTTGTTGGGTTAAAATATTTTACCTCTGAGTGACACATTTTTTGCACAAAATGGGAAGGTCACAAGGAGTCCAAAATTCAGAACTGGGCATAAGAAAGGGATGCACAGGAGAGCACAGTAAATACCAAGGGAAAATAAACTCTCATTTTTATTCGAAAAGTATTGGTAGCAAAGAAGTGTGGGTTGGGTTGTTTTACCTCTGAGCGGCACTTTTTAAACACCATGGGCTAAATGGCCAGGTCACATGGACCCCGAAGGCTCAGAGAAGGTTGGGGGAGGGGACCCACTGGAACAGCTTTTCAAGGTGGCATTGTCAGGTCCCCATT
Source organism: Ryuthela nishihirai (assembly GCA_038380435.1). Lineage (NCBI taxonomy): Eukaryota > Metazoa > Arthropoda > Arachnida > Araneae > Heptathelidae > Ryuthela > Ryuthela nishihirai. The sequence continues at coordinate 3,666,606 of JAWZYU010000025.1, forward strand.
AAAGAACACATTTCGAAAATGCTACAGCGGAGCTAAAAAAATAAATGTATATAATATAGGCGTTTTTTCAATAATTTTTCTTAAAGACCACTGAAACGGAAGGAAAAGTTTTACACTGAAACTGCCGGGCCTGATAGATAAATGACGTACAATTAACGAACGTTAATAGCATAGCGCAGCTTTATGATCGACGGTTATATTTAGAAGAAGAAACGTCAAGGGTACAATGAAAAAAGGACGTTCAAGCATGTTCTTTAACGCGCACAGTGTATGGCAGTCTTCACACGGTGCCACGGCTTTAAGTTCTATTTAAAGGACGGTGATATTTTCAGCTCATCCGAGTCCTCTTTCTTAGAGAGGGCTAAGCGAGATTAAAAGAGAAAATCTTAACTCAGAAACAGTGGAGACTAAAACCTAAGAAAAAGAAATGGAATCACGAGTTATCATTTTCAGATTCGAGTCTCCACTCATTATTTGAGGGCGATCGTTGCAAGCAAGGATCGTCATCACGTGCAACTTCGATGATGAAGTCGTCGCCTGCTAACGACGTGTCTAAAACTCGAAAGTATGGGGGAGTTTAGCCTGTTGAAATGAAGCATGGCGCAGTAGGAAAACTAAAAATGTAAATATTGACGATTAAAATACGATAGCCTCAGTGATAACGTCCTGAGATGGCCTTGGGTTGGGCGGATTTGGGCGTCTGTGGGATCGCTGCTGAAGGGACTATAGGCGCTTCATTACAAGTTGGCAGCTAATGAGATGCAAGGGAAGACGAAGAAGATGCAGATGATTCTCAATGGGAGTGAAGACATTGAATCGCATCGAACAGATGGATTCATCTCTCAGAGGTTTTGAAAGTGGACAAATGACTAGATTTAATCTGACGGACCACAACGCTGTTCCGGTATATTTTTTATCAAAATTTATTCTCGTTGCATAGTGCAATGGATGTTTTTTCCTCCCATTTTAGTGGTTTACAATAATATTCGATTCCATTCTGATTATTAAAATTATCTCAGAGAGGGGGCGCATACTTTCCCCTTCTGCAGAACAAACAGAGTTTGCGTAATTGCAATAAAAAATTAGCCAATTCTTTCATTACTTACACTTTCAAGGTGGCATTGTCAGGACCCCATTAAAGAACACCTGTACACCGCATAATGTGGACGACATTATGACTCGAGTAACTTCTTGTCTATGGAAAATAGGCATACTCAGGGTCGGATCGGGGTACGGGGGTGGGGGAGGGGGGAGTAATGTTATACTGCGTGGGAAATTCAATCTCTTACTCCCCCTCCCCTTTTACATTTTTCTGGCTCGACTGCGTTTCTTCCGCCTCCTTCTCACCCACGATTTTTTTCTAGACCCGGGCCTGTGCATACTCATTATGAAATTAGAGGCATTCCTAAAGAAGGAGGGTGGGGGTGGGGGGGGAGTGGCTTGACTACTTGAATAATGTATATTTTGATGGAAATCCCCAAATATCAGAATTCGGAATTAAATCATAAAAATATTAAGAATAGGCTTACATTCAGATGATACAAAAAACTGTCTATAAAGAAGTCTGATCGAAAACAATTCTTCAAGTTTTCAGTTTATTAAAAAAATTCATGAGAAGAAATCCTGAATAGATATGACCTTGCTTCGCCCCCCTCCCCTCCCCTTTGTACTACAACTTGCACAAACGATTGGAAACTCTTGCTCTACGTTCATTTCAACATTCAACAACCTAAAAAATAAAATATAATCTGTGATGTCATCGTTCGAACGGATTATAGACCGGTTCAAAGATAAAACTACCGGGGCTGGAGGAGGTACAACGCACTGAGGCACACGCATGTACCCACGATATTTAGTTTCGGGGGGGGGGGGGGGGTCAGTAAGGTTTCCCAAATATTCCACCTGGACAGGAAATATTTCTGTTGTTTGGGGTTTAATGGCGAAAGGGCAACTAAGGTCATGCTGGTCCAAACAAGATAAAGAATAGAAAAATAGGCAGATACAAATCGTTCATAATCACAACCAAATATAAAACCAAAACGGTAACTGAGTTTATGACACAATTATAAAGACAATAAAACTGGAAGGCAAAAACAATGGGTGTAAAAAACCTGTGTAAGAAAAAGAACCAACATTATAAAAAATAAACAATGGGTGTAAAAGGACCTGGGTATTTATTATTTATTTATAAAGCAAAAGGCAACAATTGTAAAATACAAAATGCAAAATAAAACGTTAAAATACTCTTAAAATAACCTCTATCGTAAAACAATGAGGAACAGGTTGCAAAAATGGATGAATGGAGGGAAAGGCTCAGACGGTGAATGGAACGTTTCGCGTTAAAAACAGGACAAACGATTAAAATAGGATGAATCGAGTTAAGATGAGTTGGTTGAAGGAGAGGCCATGCAAGGGAAGCAAAAGACAAGATCCTCTCACTCGGAGGTCAAAGGAAGGGCAGTTCCCCCTTCACATCTTTTGCAATGCTACAAAAAGAGAAAGAGAGGCAGACGATACTTAAGCAAACGAAGCAATCGATTCATCCAACTGAATCAGCATTAGCTTTTGCAATTCTTCTGATCACGTGTTCTCCCATGGTTTACCTGACAGGGCATATCCTCCAAGCCCTCCATGGGCTTCATTAATAGGCATTTGCATAAATGAATCGGCTATCCATTAGTTGATTAACTTGACGATATTTGGCAAAAAATACTTTTTTTCTCTATTGCAAGAGATGTCGAATTTCTGATAATCTTTTTCCTGACTATCTTAGAAAAGGAACCTAGTCACGATCTGTAGCATCCCCCCCCCCAAAAAAAAAAAATAAGGAACGATCACAGGGTTGGGTTGTTTTACCTCTGAGCGGCACTTTTTTGCACACCATGGGCTAAATGGCCAGGTCACGTGGACCCCGAAGGCTCAGAGAAGGTTGGGGGAGGGGACAACGATCACAGGGAGAGCAGTTTCGAATTGTCCCGTTTCAGCAGTAGCAGCACGCGCTTAAGTTTGCTGTGAGGCCGCCTTGGCTGTTGGGAATAGTTTTAAGCAGACCGAAAATTCTAAGATCGGAAGGTAATCGACTGAAAAGTTTTCTATCTGTCCGCACCTTCAGCGAGCGAATCAGCGAGTGCTGCTCGAAGACGAATTCAATGGCTGCAGGAAAAGACAGAAACGATACAAAAAAAGTCTTCTCTTCGCCAGCTACCTCAATAGCTCTTGTCCGATTCGCTCCAAGGCGCATTGGCGCGTCTATAGGCGAGGAGGTGTCAGCTGACATGGCCGATATGGCATGTAGGGGGGGGGAAGAAGTCTATTCACGAGGAGAGAGATGGAGAGGAGTCTGCATAACAAGCAGCCGACCAGAGGAGAAGGAGTCCAGGTAAGTTGGCAACACTGTTCTACTTTTTTCGACCGTCCGTCTCGCACGCTTGCAGGCGTCGCACGACTAGCAGCGCGTGCTCACGGGCAAAAGATTCGCGTTCACGTGAGCGCCGAATGGGTTTCGTGCCTCAGGAGATGCAACAGGAACACGAGGAGGAGGGAATCAACCGAAGACGACGATTGACGACAAGCAAGGCTCCGGCGGCGTCACGTGGGAGCGACGATTCACGAGGAAGATGAGAAGCAGTCACGAGCAACGGAGTCTCTGGCGTTTTCGTTACGAATGCGAAGGAGTCTTGCTCGAGTGATGATTAATGAAGAAACGGAGGGTGCGAATTGAAGGAAAGGGGATCGTCTGTTTCAAAAATGAAAAAGATAATGCAGATTCAGTTCAATGGATTAAGGAATTTAGTTCCTCAAATACAAAGGCAAAAAGCGAGTTATTATCTTGCATTCATTATATTCTCTACCATTTCAAAATTATTTTTAGGTTTTTTTTTTCATAATATCCCTCGAAAAATTTTAAAGAGATCAAGAAAAAACAATAATTGTGAAATATCAACATTGCCGATGTTTCTGTTGGATAGATACTTCAAAGAAAAATATTTCCATTGGGATAGGAATATCCGTAATTCCCGCATGGATGTCGGTCATTGGGCAAAATTTCCAAATCCTGCATCTAATGCGCAGCCGCCAGATCCAGTGCTTCGTACGCGCATTGACGTATTTCCTGGAAATATGCACAGTCACCGTTACGTAATTGCTTTTCATTCTGAAGACGTTTGTTGCCATTTATAAAGGACTTCTTAACTCAGAGAGGTTTTAAAAAAATATAAAGTATAACTCTTTCGCAGTTGTGAAGTTAACTCAAATTATGTTAAAAAGTATAAAAAAATAGCTTTTTTTCTGAATTTATATGTCAAAATTAATTCCTTTGATTCGAAATAATCCTTTTTAATATCTTTAAAATCCCAACTCTTCTCAAAAATTCCTTTCTTTTAAGTTTACGAACACAAATGCGGGAATTCCAGATATTCCCATCCCAATGGAAATATTTTTAAGTATCTATCCAACAGAAACATCGGTAATGTTGATATTTCACAATTATTGTTTTTCCTTGATGCTCTTTAAGATTTAGTCAAGGGATGTTATGTTTACGAGCATAAAGATAAATTAATAATTATCACCGTTTATGTAAGTATCTAAATATGCAAAACGTTTTAAGACTATATATATATAGGACATATATAGACTATATATATTTAGAGACAATTTATTCCGTAGAGTGGTCCAAATGATGAGGTCTGAAGGGGTGAGGGTTGGAGGATGAGAAGAGGATCCAACGCCCACCCTGTACACAAAGGTGAGGCTCCCTTCAAAACCATCCAGCGCGTTCCCTTTCATGTGCACGAGGTAAGATTCTCCTGCTTGAGCTCAACGTTCCATCATCCGATGGAGGGGAGGGAGTCTTTCGTGTCTTCCTTTTCTTTCAGTGTCTCCTTTCTCACCAAAGGTAAAGGGGAACTCGCGGAGAAAATCTCAACAAAGGTGGGCTCGTAATCTGTAGTTCCTAGGTTCGAGTCCCAGCTGGGTCAGCGTTCAGATTTATCTCCGCAAAACTCCCCGCCCTGCCCACGGTCAGTAGGGGACACCGATGGGCTTGGAAAGGCAGCCGTCCGTCGGATGGGACGTTAAGCCGTGGCCCCCTGTGCGGGAGAGCCATACCCTGTGCACTTTAAAGAATACGCTGCATGGCCTTGACGGGAGGCTTCCATCTGCCCCCAACAGCTGTTCCAGTGGGTCCCCTCCCCCAACCTTCTCTGAGCCTTCGGGGTCCATGTGACCTGACCATTTAGCCCATGGTGTGCAAAAAAAGTGCCGCTCAGAAGTAAAACAACCCAACAACCCAACTCAACAAAGGCATAGTTTGGATTCGAATATGAGAACACCAAGTTAGGAGCCTTAGCGCGCTATTCACTGATCCAACTCCAGACACCGATTATTTCAAGTTATTGGCTAGCCTTCCTCTGAGAGCATCCCCCCTCCCCCAACTGCTGATCTTCACTTTCGGTCTCATTCCTTTCTGAATAATACGAAGGTTTCAGTAATTCTGAATGTTATCGAATTACTCTTTAAGTCAGCTTCAGCAAAAGAATGATATATCTAATTAACACGATAAATAATTGAGAAAATGGCAATGTACTTCCAGAGAACTTTGTCATCGCAAGCGAAAGAGTTAGAAGAAAAAGCGTTCAACAACATGATATCCACTGAAGAGAAGATTTTGGAAAATATGCGTCGAGCGACAGAGTCCCTGAACTTGATTTTGGAACTTAACAACCAATTAATTACGACATGAGTTTTGCTCCCTTTAGCTCGTGAACATAGTTCGGATGGGTTGTTTTACCTTGAGCGGTAATTTTTTGTCCACAGTTGGGCTAAATTTGCCAGGTCACAACGACCTCGAAGGTGTAGAGAAGGTTGGGGAGGTGAGGAGTGGTCAACGACACAGGGTTCTGGTGCTGACCATATAAACCCACTGGACTGGACAGATATACGGCTCTGAGCTTGATTATGGATCTTGATTTTGCTGCACTGGTGGGCTTCTGTGGAGGGAAAATCTTCCGCTGTGTTTTCTATTTGTTTGTGGGTTGTACAGCCCCAAGTGAATAGATTCACAGGATATGTTTTCAGCTGGTGGATATTCCTGAGCAGAAGTCATCGCAGGCACCTGAACTCTTTGCTTCTATTGGCATCGTCAAATTCTACATTGGAGGAAGTCTTCCAGTGTAGATGGCTTCAGCCTTTAGTAGTGGGGGAACGGGTCTTTGCCCCATGTCTGCGATTAGGGGGCTGTTTGATATTGTCGGCATTCCCTCTCTCAATAAACATAGTTTCTTTAAACATCCCACTAAACATTTTCTCTCCATAGGTAGTTGGAATGTGAGGACTCTGCACAGAGCTTTTTCTCTTGATGTCCTCACACAAGAATTCCACCGTTATAATTTAGATATTCTCGGCTTGCAAGAGACCAGATGGACAGATAAAGGTCAGATTCTTAAAAATAATCTTAAATTTCTCTTTTCAGGGAGGGACGACAATAAGCATCACCAAGGCGTGGGTCTCCTTCTCAGCAGACACGCTAGTGATGCTCTTCTAGGATATGAGTGCATTAATGAAAGGTTCTTACAGCAAAATTTCAGACAAGCGTTAAAGACCTGAATGTTATCTGCTGTTATGCCCCCACTGAGGATGCCGATGAGGATGAGAAGGATAGGTTTTATGAACAACTTCAGGATATTTTGAATTCTGTCAAGAAAGGAGATATTACCCTTGTTCTTGGTGATTTCAATGCCAAAGTGGTACTGACTATGACCTTTGGGGAGGGGTGATTGGCCCTTTTGGTATTGGTAGCTGCAATGGCAATGGGCAACGTCTCCTACAGGTAAGTAAACTCAATGGTTTTAGAATAACTAACACATATTACAAACACCGCGACATACATAAGTACACATGGGTTTCACCTGATGGGCTGCATAGGAATATGATTGATTATATATTAATTAACAGCAAATGGGCTAGTTCTGTTAGAAATACCAGGGCATATAGGGGAGCTGAAATTGGATCTGACCATTACCTTGTTAAAAGTGTCTCGCAATTTAAACTTAAAAAGTGTTGTGCTAGGGTTAAAAAATTTGCTTTTAATACTGAAGCTCTGAAAGACCCAGTTATAGCCAAAGCTTACCATGATAGGTTACTTAGTCATTATGACAGTCATGGTATGCTTACTACTGAAGATGAGGAAGAATGGGATCATTTTAAACAGGCTTTTTTGGACACTATCAGTACACTTTTAGGAAAAAAGGAGCAGAAGAGGCAGAATTATCTGAGTGATAAGGCACTTGAGCTTATTTCGGAAAGAAAGAACTGCAGGAATATCCTTAATCAATACCCTACTAGTACTAATAGAAAGCATTACAGAGAACTTAATAAACGTGTAAAAGATCAGTTAGCTGCTGATAAGAATATTTCGCTTGATTGTTTGGCTGACAAAGCCGAGGAAGCAGTTAGACAGCACAACAGCAGAGAGCTGTACCAGATAGTTAATGTTTTGTGTGGTAGAAAACGGACAGGTATACAGGAATTGAAGGATAAACAAGGTAAGGTTATAGAAGGTGAGGATTCTGTCATTGCTAGGTGGGCTGAACATTTCAGTGATATTCTAAACAATGCGGTTAGTTCTATTCCCATTGTTTGCAATGACGTTAGATGCATTGGTGGCTTTAATTTTGGCCCTATAACACAATCTGAAGTTATTTTGGCTGTTTCTAAACTTAAACTTCATAAATCCGCAGGGGTAGATGAAATTACTACAGAAATGCTTAGAGCTGGGAATGTTTCGGTTACCACTTGGATGACTGAAATTCTGCATATCTTTTATGATAAAGGCATGGTTCCTAAGGATTTTACCAGAGCTATTGTTATCCCTATTTTCAAAAAAGGTGATCGCAGTTCTTGTGATAACTATAGGGGTATCAGCCTACTCTCTGTTCCAGGTAAAGTTCTTTCCATGATTGTGCTTAATAGAATTAAGAATCTGGTTGACAGTCAATTGCGTGATGAGCAATGTGGATTCAGAAGTGGTAGGGGATGTGTGGATCAGATATTTTCACTTAGGCAGATTCTTGAGAAATGTTTAGAGTTTCAGAAACCTTTGGTTGCTAGCTTGGTTGATTTCAAAAAGGCTTTCGACTCTTTGATCGTCATAATTTGTGGTTGATTGTGAAATCATATGGTATACCAGACAAGTTAGTTAACATAATGAAAGCTCTCTATAATAACACTGAGTCGTGTGTGAGAGTAGGTAAGGCTTGTAGCAATTGGTTTAGCATTACTTCTGGTGTTCGACAAGGGTGCATTTTGTCTCCTTTTCTCTTTAGCTTGGTTATTGATTATGTTATGCGAAATTCACTTCAAGGGAAAGATTTTGGCCTTAAATGGGCTGGAGATACGAAAATTTCTGATATAGATTATGCTGATGATTTAGCCCTTTTGGCAAATGATGTTGATGAGATGAACTCTTTCATTCGAGCTGTTGATGAGACTGGTAGTAGAGTAGGTTTTGTCATAAACAGAGAGAAAACTAAAGTGATAAAAATTGGTCAGGCAGGCTGTGATTCAGTTAATCTGAATGGTTGCAGTCTTGAGCAGGTGTCACAGTTTAATTATCTTGGGAGCTATGTAACAGATACTGGTGATGTGCGGCATGAGATTAACAGACGAATAGGGATTGCTGCGGGACTTTTAAGAATCTATGGAGAGTGTGGAGAAATAGGCGTATACACCTAAAGACTAAAATTAGATTGTATAATAGTTTGGTTCTTTCTAGGGTTAGTTATGGTAGTGAAACTTGGACACTTTGTGAACAAGATAACAGGAAACTAGATGCTTTTGATTCCAGATGCTTACGCAGTATCTTGGGCATTAGGTGGTTCAACTTTGTAACTAATGATGAGGTTAAGCAAAGGAGTTTGCAACCTCCTTTAAGCAGCATATTGTGCAGAGAGAGACTCCGTTGGTTTGGCCATGTTGCCCGTATGAATAATTATAGATTGGCGAATAGAGTTATGAACAGTGTTCCTAGAGGCCTCAGAAAGAAGGGGAGACCTAGGATGCGGTGGGCAGACAATGTCAAACAGGACCTTGTTAGAATTGGTACGCAGTGGCCAGATGCAGTAGATGTAGCTCAGGATAGACTTGCTTGGAGAACTAAATTGCACGGTCTGGTTGGACCTCCGTAGCCCATGGCTGCTTGATGATGATGATGATGATGATGATGATGATGATGATGATGATGATGATGATGATGATGATGATGATGATGATGATGATGATGATCGTTCCCAAGCCCATCGGTGTCCCCTACTGACCGTGGGCAGGGCGGGGAGTTTTGCGGAGATAAATCTCAACGCAGGCCCAGGCGGGACTCGAATCTGGGAACTGCAGATGACGAGCCTTGGCACGCTGCTGATTGTCCTTAGCAGGATGAGATCGGAACCCACGACTTCCTAATGTAGCATATTTGAAGCGTGTGACTTTATTCAGAGAAGTCGAATTTCTTTAGTGTCAGTTTCGATGCGCAACTCACAGCTGACAAAGGCTTGCATCATTTTGTGGGCAGACGGCAATAAGTTGTGATTGCAGAAGGAAATGCCCTTGTAGTTTGAGCCCCTAGTTTTTGAGGCAAAGGCTCAAAATTCTTCGAGTTCAGATACGCTTCTTTTAGGTGAGCGCCCACCCTGGATTAAGGACCCCTGATCTATTCACACGCCTTTTACTTTTTAATACATTCGAAGAGTTTTGTTATTACTTTTACATAAGAAACCGGTTGTTAAGGTCAACTTTCGAAGCTCGATCCCGGTTGTCCAGCGATTTTATTTTTTATTTTACTTATTTGAATATTACATACTACTGGGACTTCGGTGAACTAGCACCTCGTACCCAAACAAAGTTTTGCACATATGATAACATTTCTTTTTTTACAGCTGGATAGATTTCCAGTACTCTGTGACAGAATATATATATTTATTTTTATATTTTCACTTTTATAAATTTTATAATTTCATTTTTATGGTGATATTTTCTTTTTTTTTTTCTCTCTTCTTTTTTTATATAGATTTTATATAGGTAAAAATTTAAAAAAAAGGGAGAAGGGAAGGGGGTTTTATTTAATAATTTAACAGGAAATATTGTTACAGATAAAAACAAAAGAGAGTTGTTTGTTACAATATAACAAGAAAATGCGAAGGGAAAGGAAGAGGCTCAAAGCCTACCAAGCAAGTTTGTGTCAGCAAGGAAAAGGGAAAGAGCATTGAGGCAATTTTGTTGAGTTGTAGAGGAAGGGGGGGTAGGTAGAGTGGATAGAGTAAAGTCAGTGATGGATAATTGTTTTAATCTGGTAAATAAGGCTTCTCTTTCATTTGAGGATTTTGGGCAGTTTAGTAATACATGTTGGACGGTTTCAGGGGACAAACAGGTAGAGCATTTATATGTGTTTGCTTTGTTTATTAGATGTAGGTAATAGTTTAGGCCAACAAAGCCAATTCTTAAGCGATAAAAGGTTGAGGTTTGTTTTCTGGAAAATTTTGTTTTATTTATTGTGGTTATTTCAGGTTGTAAGAAAAATCTATGGGGACAAAAAATAGGGCCATTTAATCTGGAAGTATTTTTTTAGTGTTTAATGTTCAAATTTTTTGGTTTCATTTGTAAAGTTAACAAAAAAGTGGTGAGTGGGAGTAATAGTAGGAAGGGAGAGGCCTTTTTTGGTAGGAAGGGAGAGGCCTTTTTTGGCATAAAAGTCAACCCATGAGTTACCTTCAATTCCACAGTGGCTTGGGATCCATTGGAGTGTGATAGAATTATGTTTGTTAATGAAGTTTTGTGTTTAAGAGGTAGTAAAAAATCAGATAAGAGGGCAGAGTAACATCTGTAAAAGCAATCCTGTTTTAGAGTATGGAGGGCCGATTTTGTGTCAGAATATATAATAATATTTGTGTTGGTAAGATTTTCGTATATCCATTTGATGGAGAATAAAATTGCATATATTTCAGCACGGAGTATATGTGTATGGAAGGCAAATCTAAAGTATGAAAAAAATTTTTTTTTTTTTTTTTTTTTTGGGGGGGGAAAGGCTGCAGAAGATGATTGGGTGGTTGAATCATAGGAGCCATCGGTGTAAATAGGAAAGTAATTTTTGTAGTGGGTATGGCAATATGAGTGAGATAATAATTTTTGACAGGAAGGGAAGAGGGTGGATTTTTGCAAAAGATTGGGGATATTGTCATATAGGATAGGTTGGTAAAAAGACCAGTAAGGTTCCTTTGTTAATAACTGATAAGATATTTTTATAGATGGGTAATTGTTGTGTACATAGTTTGTAAGGGGCTTTTAGTTTATTGTCTAGCAGGGAGGTTAGAATAGGATTGTCATGTTTTAGATGAAGCCTCATGATTAATTTTAATAGTAGCTGAGTTGTAATTGTATGATTAATTTTAGTAGTAGCCTTTGCTGAGTTGTAATTGTATGTGTGTCGGAGAAGTAAATGTGATCTGATTTGAAAATTTGGAATGGAAGTCTCTGCCAGAAGTGCTAGGGAGAGTGAATGTTTGTAAAGGCCTAAGATGAGTTTAATGAATTTGTTTTGTATGGTGTTTAAGGGTTTGAATTTATTGTCAGAGATGCCACAAAGAATTCAGTGCCATATTCTATTTTTGATCTAATTTAGGTGAGGTAAAAATGTAGAAGGTTGTATTGGTAGGTACCTCAGTTTGTTACAGTTAAACATTTTGTGAAGTTTAGTAATTTTGCAGCTTTTGTATGAATGGGGTCCATGAGAGGTTGTGATCAATTGTGATGCCTAGATAATTGCATGTTTTTTTAATGGGGATTAGTTCGTTATTAATAGTGATTTTTATATTAGAAGAGTATTTTTTTTCTTTGTGTCAGGAAAAGGATTATGAAAGTTTTATCTATATTGATATTTAAGTGCCATTTATTAAGATAGTTATTGATGTTGGTTACATTCGATTGCAAAAGAGAGCAGGTTTGTTCACTGTTTTTGCCCGAAGCCCAGAGAATGACGTCGTCTGCATATGAGGCAAAAGAGATATCAGGGTCAAGAATTTCAGGTAGATCATATAGATAGAAGTTAAAGAGTGTAGGGTTGGTTGTTGGGTTGTTTTACCTCTGAGCGGCACTTTTTTGCACACCATGGGCTAAATGGCCAGGTCACATGGACCCCGAAGGCTCAGAGAAGATTGTGGGAGGGGACCCACTGGAACAGCTGTTAGGAGACAGATAGTAGCCTCCCGTCAAGGCCATCCAGTGTGTTCTTTAACGTGCACAGGGTATGGCTCTCCCGCACACGGGCCACGGCTTAACGTCCCATCCGACGGACGGCGGCCTTTCCAAGCTCATCGGTGTCCCCTACTGACCGTGGGCAGGGCGGGGAATTTTGCGGAGATAAATCTCAACGCTGACCCAACTGGGACTCTAACCTGGGAACTACAGATTACGAGCCTGGCGCGCTACCGACTGAGCCACCCCCGCCCCTAAAGAGTGTAGGGGAGAGAATAGAGCCCTGTTGTAGGCCTGATAAAATTGTATTTGTGTCGGAGAAGTAAATTGTGAAATTTTGTTTGAAAAGTTTTTGAGGAAATATGTTTCAAAAGAAGTTAAAATTTTTTCCATTTATGCCAATTTTATGAAGTTTTGAAAGAAGGCCTTGAAGCCAAATGGAGTCAAAAGCTGCCTTTAGGTCCAGGAAAATGACTTGATTTATTTTTATAAATGTCATTTAAAAGGGCAAAGACAGGATCCTTTGCTGAGTGGTTTTTCCTGAAGCCATAAAAAGAGGTAGACAGGATGTTATGATGACTAATACTGTGTGTACTAATCTTGATGATGTGAATACTAATCTTTCAAGCAATTTGAAAACATTTGAAGTTAAAGAGATGGGTCTATAGTTGGAATATATATTTGCTGATTTACCTGGTTTTAGGATAAAAAAAGATGTATGATTGCAGCCAGTCAGATGGAATTTCTCCTGTTTCCAAAATTTTATTAAAAATTTCTAGAAGTGTGAGTATTTAATTTTCAGGGAGTGATTTTAAAAATTTGTTCGAGATTTTATCTGGTCCACAAGCTGTGTTGTTTTTGAGTTTTTTTATGGCAAATATTAGTTCATTGTGTGTAAAGTCCATTTCTAAGACAGGGGTAAGAAGCTTTGGTTGGGGTGAGGTTTGGAGAGTGTGCAATTGCCTTATCAGTGGAGAGTGTGCAATTGCCTTATCAGTGGAGAGTGTGCAATTGCCTTATCAGTGGAGAGTGTGCAATTGCCTTATCAGTGGAAAGTGTGCAATTGCCTTATCAGTGGGGAGTGTGCAATTGCCTTATCAGTGGAGAGTGTGCAATTGCCTTATCAGTGGGGAGTGTGCAATTGCCTTATCAGTGGGGAGTGTGCAATTGCCTTATCAGTGGAGAGTGTGCAATTGCCTTATCAGTGGGGAGTGTGCAATTGCCTTATCAGTGGAGAGTGTGCAATTGCCTTATCAGTGGGGAGTGTGCAATTGCCTTATCAGTGGGGAGTGTGCAATTGCCTTATCAGTGGAGAGTGTGCAATTGCCTTATCAGTGGGGAGTGTGCAATTGCCTTATCAGTGGAGAGTGTGCAATTGCCTTATCAGTGGGGAGTGTGCAATTGCCTTATCAGTGGAGAGTGTGCAATTGCCTTATCAGTGGAGAGTGTGCAATTGCCTTATCAGTGGAGAGTGTGCAATTGCCTTATCAGTGGAGAGTGTGCAATTGCCTTATCAGTGGGGAGTGGATCAGATTTTTTGGAGATAGATTTGTGGCAAGTAATTTGCAATTTCTTTTCCAGAGATAGAGTGTTTAAACATAATTTCGGCCCATGGGTGCTTTGGTATTTTAGGTGAGGAGAAAGTTCTCCAAAGGTTTGTGGTGGAAGAGGAAGGGGATAATTGGGATGTAAAAATCCTCCAGTTATCTCTATAGAGTTTTAATTTTTTTTTCGGACTAGGGCATTTATTCTTTGATATCTGGATATGTCTTCGAAGTTTTTTGTTCTGTGGACATTTTTTTTCAGCTTTTTTTCTAATGGTTGTAATTTTGTTCATGTTACCAGAATTTTTTGTTTAGTTAGGTAGGTTAGAGGTGATGGTTTGAAAGCAGTGTTTTGTGTTATCATTTATTCCAGATAGTAACAGTTTGTAATCTAAGTTAGATTGTGGAGGGGGGGGGGGATGCTTAAGTGTGTCATTAGAAAGTTTCCAGTTGTTTAAATTAATGTTGCGTTTAAAGTTTGATTTAAATTTTAAGACAATCTCTATTGGAAAATAGTCACTACCTTTTTGGTCTGAAGAGATGGACCACGAAAAGAATTTTGTTAACAGGGGGGAGGTTCAGGAGAGGTCAATAACTGAAGTTCTGGAATTTGGGTGGAAATATGTTGGGGAATTTTTGTTTAAGATAACTAAGTTGTTATTCTGGATAAAGTTCTTTAAATTTGTGCCAGTAGAGTTGATTTTATAGGAGTACCAATTATGGTGATGGACTTTGAAGTCCCCAACCCATAAAATGGGATTTGGAATTTGATTAAAGATATTTTGGTAATCTGAATCTGGAATGTTAGAACCAGGGTTATAGAAAGAGATAATTTGGCCATTGAAGAATATATCTATTGCTATTAAATCCAAAAGTTTACTCCTATTTGTAATAGGATGAACCTTTTGTTTAATACACTTATTTATATACATGGCTACTTTGCAGTCATTTTCATGTTTTTGAGATAAATATGGTGCGTAGCTTGGAAGTTCACAGTAGTATTGGATTTCAGCGCTTGCAGAGCAAGAACTGAAAAGTTCTTGTATTTATTATAAAGAAGAAGGTGAACCTATCGGACCCGGAGGCCTCGGACATTCCATTGAAGGAGCTTCAGTATAGTGTGTGAGGTGCCGAGTCGAGGAGAGAAGATCGGAGACAAGATTTAATTCACTTGCATCAGAGGTAAGAAATCTGAGTAGTTGAAGAATTAAGTCAATGACTTTTCTTGAAACCGAAACATTTTTTATTTCCGAGAGCTCCGTCGGTGCCGCTGCCAGGTTTCCTTCTTCTATGAAGCGTCGATATCAAATGTTTAATTTCTGCTCGTACACCGGAGCCAGACCAGCAATTTGCAGCTGCGAAGGATTTCCTGCAGCCATTACATATAATGAACGCCCCCATTGAGAGAAGCGCAACAATGCACGGTGACCTACCACCATCACTCCCCGCCCCCCCCATCACCACCCTTCTCCTCCCTCACTTCCCGCCCGCTAAACGTCACGGTCACTAAACTGTATAGTGACTCGACGAAGTATGCGAGTGGGGCAGAGCAAGCGATACTCCAACAGAATCACACTTCCAGAGGCCCGTGAGGACGATGGACTCAATGTTGTTAATCTCTGCAGTGAGAATGGCTGCCTGAAGGATGATGTAGGTATGTATGCTTACAAAATATCCCGCACGTGATAAATGATGATCATTTGTGTGTTGAAACGACGACCGTCGTGAAGTCCTTTTTTTGCACACAGTGGGTTAAATGAAGATGAAGCAAGCACCCAATAGATCAATGTTAGAAAGAGGGAAAGGATGCGCTGGATGGACAGATGTCGACAAACAGAGGGAAGTCTTCCGTCAAGGTCATCCAGCGTGTTCTATAGTGTGCAGAGGATGAGGCTTTTCATAGATTCATCCTCCATACGACTTACAGCAGCTTCTCCAAGCCTTTGGGTTCGGTTGTTTTACCTCTGAGCGGCACTTTTTCGCACACCATGGTCTAAATGGCCAGGTCACAATGACCGGAAGGCTCAGAGAAGGTTGGGGGAGGGGACCCACTGGAACAGCTGTTGGGAGACAGATGGTAGCCTCCCGTCAAGGCCATCCAGCGTGTTCTTTAACGTGCACAGAGTATGGCTCTCCCGCAAAGGACCACGGCTTAACGTCCCATCCGACGGACGGCGGCCTTTCCAAGCCCATCGGTGTCCCCTACTGACCGTGGGCAGGGCGAGGAATTTTGCGGAGATAAATCTCAACGCTGACCCAGCTGGGACTCGAACGCTACTTTCTGGAATAGCAAATGACGGGCCTAGCGCGCGACAGACTGAGCCAACTAACGGAAGCTCATGAGACTTGAGCATTATTGGAAAATAAAGTGAAGCCAGCGATGTCACAGCCAATGATATTGAATGGGCAACTGTGAAAAAAAAAGTTCCACTGAACTGCCTCCCGAATGTGAACAGGGATCCCCTGGTTACGCGCCAGTTGCTCTTCCAATGGAGCTAAGGCGCGTGCAGATTCAAAATGGCTTACGTAAGGAGCCATTTTACGAAGGAGACAGTTTCGAGTAGTTAGCTGTCTGCGCACTGTCATGCGCTATTTAAACCGACAATGAAATCACTCATCGATGCAAGGGTTATTTTAAATTCTCCAGGCATCATTTATTCAGTGCTGAATTCCTCCACGGCACCTCCAGACGAACAATGTCAACATAGTCAGTTAGTAAAACGCCAGGCTCGTAATCTGTAGTTCCCAGGTTCGAGTCCCAACTGGGTCAGCGTTGAGATTCCGCAAAATTCCCTGCCCACGGTCAGTAGGCGACACCGATGGACTTAGAAAGGCCGCCGTCTGTCGGATGGGGACGTTAAGCCGTGATCCTGTGTTCGGGAGAGCCATACCATGTGAACGTTAAAGAACACACTGGATGGCCTTGACGGGAGGCTACCATCTGTCTCCCAACAGCTGTTCCCGTGGGTCCCCTCCCCCAACCTTCTCTGAGCCTTCGGGGTCCTTGTGACCTGGCCATTTAGCCCATGGTGTGCAAAAAAGTGCCGCTCAGAGGTAAAACAACCCAACCCAATTAGTAGAGTAGGCGAATGAGAGAAGCTCAACTTGTTGAACAACGAGCCAGTCACCAGCCGATCCCACGTTCGAATCCCGCAAGAAGCTCGATGGGTTTTTATCATTCGCCTATTTTATAAAATCATTGGAAGGGCGAAGGAAACGCTTTTCGGAGCCACAAATGCTCTTGTGGGAGAAATATACAAAAACCACGAAAATAAGAAGAGAAATTGAAATATTCGCTTTACTAGAACCGCGACCTTCTTGGAGAAAAAAAAAATGAAATCTCATAAAACTTGGGTATCTTGACAAGGAAGGGGTTTTATTATTTTAAGATAAAAGAAGGTAAGAAATAATCTCATTAGGACAAGAGATTCAAAATGAGATCATAATTATGCCAAAATGCTTCTTCTAGTGATTAATTCCAAGCCTAGTTCAATATTAGTCAAGAGACGATTATAAATTTTGATCTCCATAGCAGCAGGTTTTTTTGTGGCGCCATCTGTAAAACGGGGCAGACTTACTCTCGACATAAAGATTATATTATTGTTATAGTCAAACACGCAGATAGATCAGCGAGAAATTCAACAACAGTAAATCACTGGTTAGCACGCTTGGCTACTGATCTAAGGGACCTGGGTTCGAGCCCCGGATTAGGCATGGATGTGTGTGTCGTTTTTCTGCTGATGTCCTGCCATCCTCTCAGATCTCCTACTATGGCATATAAACTGACAGGCTCCTGTCAGACCTCTGTGGCAAGCAGCTGCTTGAGGGGGTATTTATTTTATTATTTTATAAATCACAGATAATAAATATCCAATGGCCATATAAAAAATGGAAGAGTTAGGCGATTAAAACAACTGTGTTTCGGCGGAGGGTGAAAAATCCTGAAAAACCTATCAGTGCCCTTTCTATTCAACTATTCCATAGTAATCCGTTAACTACAGCTGAACGAGGCTTGGAATAGTTGAGCAGCAAGAGCATCTGACACATCTTCAGGAGATCCTAGTTTCGTTTCCCACTGTCACTGAACTCGATCTTTTCATTTAACATTTCAATTGTAGAGAAATGGTTTTCTATTGCAGCACTTACGTTGAGAGAGCCGGGAAGAAATTCGGCATTTCAGGGCATCAGGATTTTACTTACAGGCTGAAATTAAACATAAGTCGGTTTTTTTAGAGTTTTGAGATCTCAAAATATGGAATCCCTAGCGTCAGTCAAACTGACCTTCCTGTTGGGTTCAATTGCATGCATTTGCATTTCGTAAGCTCATTCCAGGTTCCGATTATTTTAGGAACCTAGAAGAGGTTTCTTTTTTTCTTTCTCTCCAGCAGAGCAATTTAGGTTCTGCTCTTCTTGTCCTTCTGATGATATCCTAAAATACGGAGTTAGGTATTTAGTTTGTCTGCCGCTTTATTGATTCACGCGGGGAACTTCAAGTAACAACTGCGTCCTTTGCCACTTCGAACTTGTGGAAATATCTCGCTGCTGACGAAAAACTGGATTTCTTGGAGACTTGGGAGATCAAAGTCTTTAGCAAAACTGAAACCGATAGAGAGCCTCTCTTTGTGAGAAAGATTTCTCAGTCACTTCCATCTCGTGACTTTATTGTGTAGTGCAACTTCTAAAGATCTCGCTGGTTCGAGTCCCAAAGAGGTGAGATTTTCTCCTCCCCTTGCCAAGAAAAGTGACATCACCGACGAACTCATCTTTCGGATGGATTCGCTTCCTAGTGCCTTAGCATAAGATTTTCATCTGTTCTTAACTGTTGTCTTCGTTAATCCTTCATTGGGCCTTGGGGTCCTCGTGACCTGACCATTAAGCCCATTTCGCAACGAAAGAGTTTCGCTCTCGGATGAAAAAATTAACTCCATCGGTTCCATCGCTCAGAAAGAAAATGTTTTCTTCGTTTCATCTTCAGGAAGTTAAGAGTGTGGATGTTGATGCTCTTGCTCCAACTCGTACCTTCGGAGAGTTTATCGGCTCTTAAATCCAAAAACAAACAACGGAAGTGGTCTCACGGCAAACTGGGGCAGACGCTCTAATTCGCTGCAACAGCTTCCTGTGGAGCCCTGCGGACTACGAAACGAAGTTATTGCTAATGATTTTTTTTTATTTGTTTTTTGACCCTAAATACTTCTGAATATTATTTAGCATTAAAACCAAGCTACAAAAATATTTTTATGCAGGTAATTCCTCATCATCAAGATGCATTTTTTTCTAATAAGCAATTCCAGATTATTCATTTAATGAACTTTTCCTTTTTTTTTTTGAGGGGAAAAAGTACAGTCACCTCACTTCTTACACAAATTCCTAAGACTTTTTTCTCAGGTCCCATAACTTAGCACGTGGATTAGCCGCTATCATTCAATCCTTTATTTCTTCTTTTAATTATTCACATATTATTTTCCTCGACGTGTGTTAACAAGTATTTTGATATTAAGAAATTTTTTACAAATCTGGATTGCATATTTAACAGGTTTTGAAAGATTATAATTTACGCAGGTGTAAGAAACCGGTGAATATATTTTAGGGGTTGATAAGATTCATCTTAAATCTTTGCTGAAATTAGAAAGCTGATATTGCGGTATTTCCCCCGTCTCTCCCCTTTAAAGCACTTCGTCAATGAAACAGACACCTCTCAATTCACTTAACCTCTCCTTAAACCACTGTCCGGGTTGAGATTTTCTCCCCTTAGCCACCGCTGCAACCTCAGTGAAAGGCCACCATCAGTCGAACGGGAATTTAAGCCTTCCCTCTTTGCGTGTTAAAGAGCACGCTGGATGGCCTTACGGGAGGCTCCCATCTGTCTCCTAACAAGTGTCTATGAATGCCATTCTCGAGGGTAGCTCTGAGCCCTTGGGGTCCTTGTGACCTGGATGTTTGTCCATTATGTGCACAAGCGTGCAGTTCACAGGTAAAACAATCCAACCTATTCCCATTTGGCCACCGAGACTGAATCCCCAACTATGATCTTTAAATATACAGTTCGGATGTTTGTTTTTTCAGTGACACTTTCGTGCACATAATGGGCTAAATAGCCAGGTCACAAGGATCCCAAGGGCTGAGAGAAGGTTGGAAGAAGAAAATTCACTGGACAGCTGTTACGAGACAGATGGTAATCTCTCGTCAAAGACATCCAGCATGTTCTTTAACTTGCACAAGGTAAGGTTCTCTGTTGTACACGGAACCACGGCTTACATCCGATAGAGGGCGGAGTTTCTAAGCCCATCGATGTCCCTTTCTCACAGAGGGCAGGGTGTGGCTCGGGGGAATTAAATCCCAACGTTAGTGAAGTTGGGACTCGAACTTGGGAACCGCAGGTTGCGAGCCTAGTCAAAGAAATATTTTGTGCATTCTTGTTTCTGTCTGATCGAAGGGGAATTCTTCTCTTCTTGATTTTCTTTTTATCCGATCCAAGCTTCATTGCGCACACATCTTTTGCTCTTGACCTACATTGCCTTTCTTTAACTAACATTGCCTTTCTTTAACCCAATTTCCGATTCCACCCAGACGGGATCTACTTACGCGTTTCTCAAGGTCAACTTGAAGAAGTTTCCACCCATCTTCTGGTGAAATGACTTTGGAAGGGAAAATCTGCAGATTCAATTTGCGAATACGATAATACAATGTGATCTTTAATTAGTTGTTTATTCAGATTATTATTATAATGATATATTAATCCGTTGTCACGGATTACGCACTAAAATGAAATACGCTTAAGAATAGCAAACAATATGGAAAAATTTATATATTGAAAATTAAAATTTTAGCGCAAGTAAAATTTATAGAAAATCTGAAAATAAATTCGGATTTAGTATATCTAATAAGCGAGAAGCAAATAAGACCATCCGGGCTACAAAGATTTTTGCTTTAACTTAAACCCGAGTGACTCAGTGCAAATTAACAACAGATGTAAATGCAGATGCTGAATCTGTTTTCTGCAGAGTTCCAACTTCTTTCGTTGTCTGCCTGTAGAAGAAAACAACGTGTTTAAAAAAATGATCTAAGTCGAGCCGAACTTCCTCCGTGCGCTTCCTGTGAATAGGTGATTGCTACAATTTAACAAGAGGCTTGATTTCAAAACGTTTGTTGCCAATCTGCTCGGACCAAGATCTTTGTCGTTGTGTCCGGAGCTCGATGGAAAAACAATGCCAGAAATTCAGGTGTGGAACCAGCAATGGAGTGCGGGACAGGGGCATGGCCGACTTGGCATCAACATCTGCCAAGCCTTGGCCTCTGATGCCACAATGATAGGCACCCAACACAAGAGAATGGTAGAGGTGGCTGCTGATAGATGAAGGAGCTGCTGGCTGATCTTGGAAAGAAGAGGGTGAGGACGAGGTCTCACCAAGATCAAAGCAAACTAAGAGAGTCGGTGTAAAGGAGGCACTGATGATAACGCTTAGCCCCTACCTGGTCCAAGGGAAGGCTGATAGTATGCAACTCTATGGCGAAGTTGGAACATTGAGGTGGGATCTGGTCTGCAGTGATGACGTCACAGTAGACCATGGCCGACTCCACCAAGGTGTCAGATTTTGAGGCCATCTACGAAGACGGGCAAGAAGTCTGGGTAAAGAGTTACCGGTACATATAGTCGGGCATAAAAGCCTTCCATGTCCTAAAAGATAACCAAACATGTATTCCCTCAAGCAGCTGCTTGCCACAGAGATCTTACAGGAGCCTGTCGGTTTAATATGCCATGGTAGGTCTGTGAGGATGGCAGGATCTCAGCAGAAAGACAATAAAAACATCCATGCCTTGGCCCAGGCCTCAAATTTGATCAGTAGCCAAGCTTGCTAACCACTCGGCCTTAAGAGAGAATAATCGTAGGAAGGGAAAAAGCGAGCCCTGGTGGAAAGTGGCTCAGCTGTCAACAGAGCGATTTTACACAAACTGATGTTCAAGTCTCTGAGGTGATCTCGGACATGCAAACCGAAAGGGCGAATGGCAGTTGGGTGAGTAATGTAAAGCATTTCACGCTTAGGACTGAAAACACAGTCCCTAGTGCACGGGAGGTCACTCTAGTGCACACGTCCATCTCAATTGTACGGGTCGCAATTGAGATGCATACTGCAGCGAAAACTGCTGATGGTGAATAAACGAAGTTCATCTGTGAGGTGAGGAAGGCCCCCGTGCAGACATGGGAGGCCTGGTGGTGGAGGTCCAACATCTTGACCACCGATCTTGGACAGAATCGTATATCTGGGATCCATAGTCCAGTTATGACTAGACAAGTGCACAAAGGCTCGGAGGATGTGCAATGTTCACGTGCACTTGGACCTGAGATGACGAATATGCAGTAAGAAGTCTAATTTCCAGTCGAAGATGAGACTGAGAAACTGAATATCCGCCACAAATGGAATGATGGAACACCCCCGAGCCGTAGATCGGGGTCTAGGTGAATATTGGGCTTGTGATAAAGGTACAGACTAGTGGTCTGCGGGGAGAACCGAAACCCATTCTCTGTCACCCAAACCGAGAGATTGTTTAGCTCTGTTTGCAGTTGTCTTTCAATGACCTGGATGAAGAGCAAAAGATGCTAAAATCATCAACATAGAGGGCATTGCCTGCAGTCGGAGGATTAATCTTGAGAGCGAAAAGCGTAACGCTCGAGACGCATCATTGCAGGAACTCCCCTGTCCTTGAGGGAAGGCCGCGACAGAATGTTGCCGACACGCACACGAAAATATCGTGATGAAAATAGTTTGAGATGAAGATTGGCCTGTGACCTCTCAAGCGAAAGTCATCCAAATAATCTGATGAATTTTAGGGATGGAATCTGCAAGGTTTGGTTTGCGAGCTCGATTTGCACCTCGATCGGCTGGACAGGGTGAGCTTCTCGGGAAGTCATTGACTTCGAGGAATTAAGATTAGAAAACTAGAGAACAGTGGGATTTGACTATTATGTCCAGCGCACTATGTTACTTTCAAATAACATCAGAATTTCGGTTAGTTGATGGCAAATATCTTTGCATATTCTAACTGAACCTAACTTTAATATTAGATTCGTACTGTCGAAGCTTGGTTCCGGTTCAAGCCCCGTTCAAGGGCGGTCGAGCTGTTTACAGTGCGTGGGTATGGCCATCTCGTGAATTGCGTTGAGAGTCTACTCTCACTCTGCAAAAGTGTGACCCAGGAAGGTGACTTGATCATGGTTTCGTAAGTTCAGACAGAGGTCGGAGGTTTGCGGGGGGGTATATATAAGAAATGGAATGAACAAGGCGGCGGCGATTCGTCCAACTTCTTCTTTTTGCGTTGGAAAGGAAATATGGAACTACAGGAGAGGGGTTTCCTACGATGGGGGAGAAAATGAAAATAAATAAAATCAGTGGAAGCTTCTATATCGAAAATTTTCTGAAGTCTAGCAGATGCAGTTTCCATGGTAAGTCCAGCATCCTCTTTAAATAGTGAATACTGGACATTTCAGAAGAAACGAATAAATTAGTCCTCAAAGCAGCTGCTTGCCACAGAGGGTTGGCAGGAATCTATCAGTATAATAGGTCAGAGTGAAGATATGCGAGGAAGACGAGACCTCAGCAGAACAAAACAAGAAAGAAAACTTCCATACCTTATCCTTATTAAGTGGTTAGCGTACTTGGGTACCGATCAGAAGGGTCTGGGTTCGAACCCACGATCAGCGTAAACTCTTATTTATGTGCCAACTTCTCCTAACACTTCGCTACATCGTCCACTCAGCGATTAATTTGTGACTTGCAGAGAGTTGTCATTTTTACCCTCAACCTTTAAATTTATCCCCCCGTAAATATTTCTACCGGTGATCATGTTTAATCAGACCATTTCCTTGCCTTAACTCATTAAGCGTTCATTGCATACGCGATTAATGACTTTTAAACCGGACAATTTGTCTCAACGGTTGCAAATTGATTAATGTGGACTAACAAGGCAATCATGCACGTACAAGAGGGAATATCATGGTTAGTTGTTTAAAACAGTTCTGCTCGTGGAATAGTTTCGCTTCGAAATAATTGAACTAAGTATCCCCCCCCCCCCGGTACGGCCCTGTGATGCTGCAGAGCAAAAGTTCCCGGATTGAAATCTCAGACAGCAATGCTTAAGATCCCGGATAGCACTACTGATAGCTGCCACGTCTAAACAATATTGCTCAAGACTTGCCACTGAGCTCTGGCAGGAGTCTGTCAGCATGATTCGCTCAGGGACGATTTAAAGTGGCCCGACGTGGCACTTTCGCCTCTGTTGCCACTCATATCTAATCCTTGTCATAACTAAGTTTGTTTTTTCTCATCGATACTTTGGTTACCTGATAATGCTTAAAATAATTGAGCTTTGCTTTTAGAAGTGTGAAAAAGGGAATTTAAATGATCAGGCATATCCTGAACATCATTCGCCCTAGACTCTACTATTCCATTATTAAATACACTAAAGAATATGAGACTCGGAAAAAGGAAACAAGTCCTAAAAATCTTTCCAAAATCATCCAGGAAGATTTTTAAAATGATACCATTTGGTCAATATTCTTGAAAACTTTGCAGATTTAAATAGAAACACTTTTCAATCTGAATGCACAAATCGAATGGTACCAAAAGAGACTTGGCTCTCTCTTTAGTCTGGAAAATTAGTTTCAACATTAAATGCGCTTTTCTGCTGCATAATTCATTATTAACCTCATTTTCGATACAGCTGTTCTGCTTTTCGAATTTAATAATTCGGTGATGCATATTTCACCAGACTTTGAAATCATTAGCACATTTAATAGGCACTGGGTCAGGAGGATAACCACAGAAGGAATCCCTCCCTCCCCCCTCTTTTTTTCTCATAAACAGAGGAAGATTAAGTGGGGGGAGGGGGTAGAAAAGGCCTTATTTCGTCGCTATCCCTAAATTAATCTGCTGATGTTCCCTGAAATGAAATTGCATATTGGCATCAGATGCCTAAGAGTAGCCCATACTCCAGTGAGGGCCTAAATTTGTTTTTTTGTTCGTTCGCAGTTGATGCCATCATTTGTGGAAGAAGAATGAAGACTTCTGCACTGAAATTTTGTCTGCTGACGATCTGTCTCGGCTGCACAGGATTAGGACTGCAGACGACAGCAACAGGTAAGAAAGTTGCAAACACAATCCTAATGATTAAAGCTCTCTTCGGTTGGAGAGTTTTACCTCTGAGCGACACTTTGGGGAACACAACGGCCTAAATAGCCAGATCACAAGTACTCCAAGGGCTCAGCTGAGGCGAAAGGGATCAACTGGAGAGCTGTTAGCAAACGGATGAAAAGCATCCAGCGTGTTCTTTAACGTGAATAGTTTATGACTCTTCTGCGCACATGGCCGCGGCTCAACGTCGCATCCGACGGAATGCGACCTTTCCGAGCCACAACTGTCCCCTTCCTCGCTGACAACAGGGGGGAAGAGGTTTAGAGGAGATAAATCTCAATGCTGACGCAGTTGGAACTCGAACCTGGGAACTTCATATTACTAATCTGACCCTCTGCTGACTGAGCCCCCCCCCCACAATGATTAGGGACATTTACAGTGGCAACCAGAAGGAAACAAAGTAGAATTCTGATTCCCTCTGCTGATGCTCCGACATCTGATCCATGCTCTGCATCTCCACAATTCGGATGACTTTGCGATGAATTTCAGGTTTTGCTTCCTCTTAGCCTTTCGAGTATAAAAAATAATGTTTTCTCTCAGAGGGGCCTTCCTTTATAAAGAGAAAAACCATGGATACTAATTTCCCAAATAATCACAGCGACTATGTATACTCAGTACATTATCACTATTACGCTGTACGTTTTATATTAATATCCAAAATTACCTGTACCTTGGCTTTACTGTAACTCCCTGCATGAAATAAATTATTATTATTAGAGTATGTCAAAGATGTGTTGGTAACCACATCTTTATCATCTATACTCTAAATACAGCGCGACCGTGATAATGTACTGAGTATACCATTGATACTAACTTAAATTGCATTGTTTACAAACATTGGGTGTCCCCAGATATTATTTCAGCCAGAGTTAAGCCTCGTAATCGCCTGTAGACTCGAATATCAAAAAAGACGTCCGTTGTTTGCAACATAGGCCTCTTGTTTTCTCCAAGATTCTGGGTATGCTGATTTTCAACACGCCAGCTTATGTCAACATACGATAAAAAACGAATTTCATTCAATGAAAATGTAGTTCACTGCGAACAAAAAAAAATTCCCTAACTTCATCTCATCTGTGCTTTTTTTTCGTTTTCTTTCTGCTTTCCTTCCATTTTTTTTTTCAGCGCAGATTCCGATCCTTTCAATTTGGCAATTCACTTGCTGTCAGTGGTAGCTCATGAGCAACAAGCCAGGTCAGCCCATCCTAAAGCAGTGGGTCTCAAACTGTTATGTTTCACGTACCCTCTGGAAATGTGTATCTAATTGGCGTACCCCTTGTATACAAAGATAAAACTATAGTTATAGTATAACAATGGGAATAAAATAAAACATATATATCAGTGGTTCTCAACATTTTATGCTTCACGTACCCTTTGGAAATGTGTATGTAACTGGCGTAAGACTTGTATCATCATCATCATCCTCAAGCAGCCATGGGCTACGGAGGTCCAACCAGACCGTGCAATTTAGTTCTCCAAGCAAGTCTGTCCTGAGCTACATCTGCTGCATCAGGCCACTGCACACCAATTCTAACAAGGTCCTGTTTCACATTATTTGCCCACCGCCTCCTAGGTCACCCCCTCTTTCTGAGGCCTTTAGGCACACTGTTCATAACCCTATTCGCCAATCTATAATTATTCATACGGGCAACATGGACAAACCAACGGAGTTTCTCTCTGCACAATATGCTGCTTAAAGGAGGTTGCAAACTCCTTTGCCTAACCTAATCATTAGTTACAAAGTTAAACCACTTAATACCCAAGATACTGCGTAAGCATCTAGAATCAAAAGCATCTAGTTTCCTGTTATCTTGTTTACAAAGTGTCCAAGTTTCACTACCATAACTAACCCTAGAAAGAACCAAACTATTATACAGTCTAATTTTAGTCTTTAGGTGTATACGCCTATTTCTCCACACTCTCCATAGTTTCTTAAAAGTCCCGGCAGCAATCCCTATTCGTCTGTTAATCTCATGCCGCACATCACCATTATCTGTTACTTTACATAGCTCCCAAGATAATTAAACTGTGACACCTGCTCAAGACTGCAACCATTCAGATTAACTGAATCACAGCCTGCCTGAACAATTTTCATCACTTTAGTTTTCTCTCTGTTTATAACCAAACCTACTGTACTACGAGTCTCATCAACAGTTCGAATGAAAGAGTTCATCTCATCAACATCATTTGCCAAAAGGGCTAAATCATCAGCATAATCTATATCAGAAATTTTCGTATCTCCAGCCCATTTAAGGCCAAAATCTTTCCCTTGAAGTGAATTTCGCATAACATAATCAATAACCAAGCTAAAGAGAAAAGGAGACAAAATGCACCCTTGTCGAACACCAGAAGTAATGCTAAACCAATTGCTACAAGCATTACCAACTCTCACACACGACTCAGTGTTATTATAGAGAGCTTTCATTACGTTAACTAACTTGTCTGTTATACCATATGATCTCACAATCAACCACAAATTATGACGATCAACAGAGTCGAAAGCCTTTCTGAAATCAACAAAGCTAGCAACCAAAGGTTTCTGAAACTCTAAACATTTCTCAAGAATCTGCCTAAGTGAAAATATCTGATCCACACATCCCCTACCACTTCTGAATCCACATTGCTCATCACGCAATTGACTGTCAACCAGATTCTTAATTCTATTAAGCACAATCATGGAAAGAACTTTACCTGGAACAGAGAGTAGGCTGATACCCCTATAGTTATCACAAAAACTGCGATCACCTTTTTTGAAAATAGGGATAACAATAGCTCTGGTAAAATCCTTAGGAACCATGCCTTTATCATAAAAGATATTCAGAATTTCAGTCATCCAAGTGGTAACCGAAACATTCCCAGCTCTAAGCATTTCTGTAGTAATTTCATCTACACTGGGGATTTATGAAGTTTAAGTTTAGAAACAGCCAAAATAACTTCAGATTGTGTTATAAGGCAAACATTAAAGCCATCAATGCATCTATCATCATTGCAAACAATGGGAGTAGAACTAACTACATTGTTTAGAACATCACTGAAATGCTCAGCCCACCTAGCCATGACAGAATCCTCCCCTTCTATAACCTTACCTTGTTTATCCTTCAATCCTTGTATGCCTGTCCGTTTTCTACCACACAAAACATTAACTATCTGGTACAGCTCTCTGCTGTTGTGCTGTCTAACTACTTCCTCGGCTTTGTCAGCCAAACCATCAAACCAAAGATTCTTATCAGCAGCTAACTGATCTTTTATATGTTTATTAAGTACTCTGCAATGCTTTCCATTAGGACTAGTAGGGTATTGATTAAGGACATTCCTGCAGTTCTTTCTTTCCGAAAAAAGCTCAAGTGCCTTAGCACTCAGATAATTCTGCCTCTTCTGCTCCTTTTTTCCTAAAAGTGTACTGTTAGTGTCCAAAAAAGCCTGTTTAAAATGATCCCATTCTTCCTCAACTTCAGTAGTAAGCAAACCATGACTGTCATAATGACTAAGTAACCTATCATGGTAAGCTTTGGCTATAACTGGATCTTTCAGAGCTTCAGTATTAAAAGTAAATTTTTTAACCCTAGCACAACACTTTTTAAGCTTAAGTTGCAAGACACTTTTAACAAGGTAATGGTCAGATTCAATTTCAGCTACCCTATATGCCCTGGTATTCCTAACAGAACTAGCCCATTTGCTGTTAATTAATATGTAATCAATCATATTCTTATGCAGCCCTTCAGGTGAAACCCATGTGTACTTATGTATGTCGCGGTGTTTGTAATAAGTGTTAGTTATTCTGAAACCATTGAGTTTACTTACATGTAGGAGACGTTGCCCATTGCCATTGCAGCTACCAATACCAAAAGGGCCTATTACTCCTGCCCAAAGGTCAGAGTCAGTACCAACTTTGGCATTGAAGTCACCAAGAACAAGGGTAATATCTCCTTTCTTGACAGAATTCAAAATATCCTGAAGTTGTTCATAAAACCTATCCTTCTCATCCTCATCGGCATCCTCAGTGGGGGCATAACAGCAGATAACATTCAAGTCTTTAACGCTTGTCTGAAATTTTGCTGTAAGAAACCTTTCATTAATGCACTCGTATCCTAGAAGAGCATCGCTAGCGTGTCTGCTGAGAAGCAGACCCACGCCTTGGTGATGCTTATTGTCGTCCCTCCCTGAAAAGAGAAATTTAAGATTATTTTTAAGAATCTGACCTTTATCTGTCCATCTGGTCTGTTGCAAGCCGAGAATATTTAAATTATAATGGTGGAATTCTTGTGTGAGGACATCAAGAGAAAAAGCTCTGTGCAGAGTCCTCACATTCCAACTACCTATGGAGAGAAAATGGTTAGTGGGATGTTTAAAGAAACTATGTTTATTGAGAGAGGGAATGCCGATAATATCAAACAGCCCCCTAATCGCAGACATGGGACAAAGACCCGTTCCCCCACCACTAAAGGCTGAAGCCATCTACACTGGAAGACTTCCTCCAATGTAGAATTTGACGATGCCAATAGAAGCAAAGAGTTCAGGTGCCTGCGATGACTTCTGCTCAGTATTATCCACCAGCTGATAAACATATCCTGTGAATCTATTCACTTGGGGCTGTCAAACCACAAACAAACAGAAAACACAGCGGAAGATTTTCCCTCCACAGAAGCCCACCAGTGCAGCAAAATCAGGATCCATAATCAAGCTCAGAGCCATATAACTGTCCAGTCCAGTAGGTTTATATGGTCAGCACCAGGACCTTGTGTGGTTGACCACTCCTCAGCAGGGTAGAAAAAAAAGAAAAGTAGCCATAATTGTCCAGATCAGTAGGCCACACTAATCTGGAAGCCCTCCCCTTCCGTTCACTTCCACAAGAGAGTATCTCTTTTGAAAGTTACCAACGGTCCGCACCACGAGAAGGCGGGGTCGGACATTAGGTGCTAGGCCTGGCCGGTTCTATGCACTTGTATAGATAGATAAAACTATAGTTATAGTATAACAATGGGAATAAAATAAAACATATATATCAGTGGTTCTCAACCTTTTATGCTTCACGTACCCCCTGGAAATGTGTATGTAACTGGCGTACCCCTTGTATAGATAGATAAAACTATAGTTATAGTATAACAATGGGAATAAAATAAAGCATATATATCAGTGGTTCTCAACCTTCTATGCTTCACGTACCCCCTGGAAATGTGTATGTAACTGGCGTAACCCTTGTATAGATAGATAAAACTGTAGTTATAGTAGAACAATGGGAATAAAATAAAACAAATATATCAGTGGTTCTCAACCTTTTATGCTTCACGTACCCCCTGGAAATGTGTATGTAACTGGCGTAAGCCCTGTATAAAGAGATAAAACTATAGTTATAGTATAACAATGGGAATCAAATAAAGCATATATATCAGTGGTTCTCAAACTTTTATGCTTCACGTACCCCCTGGAAATGTGTAAATAACTGGCGTAAGCCTTGTATAGATAGATAAAACTATAGTTATAGTATAACAATGGGAATCCAATAAAACATATATATCAGTGACTCTCAACCTTTTATGCTTCACGTACCCCCTGGAAATGTGTATGTAACTGGCGTAACCCTTGTATAGATAGATAAACCTATAGTTATAGTATAACAATGGGAATAAAATAAAACACATATATCAGTGGTTCTCAACCTTTTATGTTCACGTACCCCCTGGAAATGTGTATGTAACTGTCGTAACCCTTGTATAGATAGATAAACCTATAGTTATAGTATAACAATGGGAATAAAATAAAACACATATATCAGTGGTTCTCAACCTTTTATGCTTCACGTACCCCCTGGAAATGTGTATGTAACTGGCGTAACCCTTGTATAGATAGATAAAACTGTAGTTATAGTAGAACAATGGGAATAAAATAAAACAAATATATCAGTGGTTCTCAACCTTTTATGCTTCACGTACCCCCTGGAAATGTGTATGTAACTGGCGTAACCCTTGTACAGATAGATAAAACTATAGTTATAGTATAACAATGGGAATAAAATAAAACAAATATATCAGTGGTTCTCAACCTTTTATGCTTCACGTACCCCCTGGAAATGTGTATGTAACTGGCGTACCCCTCGTATAGATAGATAAAACTATAGTTATAGTATAACAATGGGAATAAAATAAAGCATATATATCAGTGGTTCTCAACCTTCTATGCTTCACGTACCCCCTGGAAATGTGTATGTAACTGGCGTAACCCTTGTATAGATAGATAAAACTGTAGTTATAGTAGAACAATGGGAATAAAATAAAACAAATATATCAGTGGTTCTCAACCTTTTATGCTTCACGTACCCCCTGGAAATGTGTATGTAACTGGCGTAACCCTTGTACAGATAGATAAAACTATAGTTATAGTATAACAATGGGAATAAAATAAAACAAATATATCAGTGGTTCTCAACCTTTTATGCTTCACGTACCCCCTGGAAATGTGTATGTAACTGGCGTACCCCTCGTATAGATAGATAAAACTATAGTTATAGTATAACAATGGGAATAAAATAAAGCATATATATCAGTGGTTCTCAACCTTCTATGCTTCACGTACCCCCTGGAAATGTGTATGTAACTGGCGTAACCCTTGTATAGATAGATAAAACTGTAGTTATAGTAGAACAATGGGAATAAAATAAAACAAATATATCAGTGGTTCTCAACCTTTTATGCTTCACGTACCCCCTGGAAATGTGTATGTAACTGGAGTAAGCCCTGTATAAAGAGATAAAACTATAGTTATAGTATAACAATGGGAATCAAATAAAGCATATATATCAGTGGTTCTCAAACTTTTATGCTTCACGTACCCCCTGGAAATGTGTAAATAACTGGCGTAAGCCTTGTATAGATAGATAAAACTATAGTTATAGTATAACAATGGGAATCCAATAAAACATATATATCAGTGACTCTCAACCTTTTATGCTTCACGTACCCCCTGGAAATGTGTATGTAACTGGCGTAACCCTTGTATAGATAGATAAACCTATAGTTATAGTATAACAATGGGAATAAAATAAAACACATATATCAGTGGTTCTCAACCTTTTATGTTCACGTACCCCCTGGAAATGTGTATGTAACTGGCGTAACCCTTGTATAGATAGATAAACCTATAGTTATAGTATAACAATGGGAATAAAATAAAACACATATTTCAGTGGTTCTCAACCTTTTATGCTTCACGTACCCCCTGGAAATGTGTATGTAACTGGCGTACCCCTCGTATAGATAGATAAAACTATAGTTATAGTATAACAATGGGAATAAAATAAAACAAATATATCAGTGGTTCTCAACCTTTTATGTTCACGTACCCCCTGGAAATGTGTATGTAACTGGCGTAACTCTTGTATAGATAGATAAAACTATAGTTATAGTATAACAATGGGAATAAAATAAAACACATATTTCAGTGGTTCTCAATCTTTTATGCTTCACGTACTTCCTGGAAATGTGTATGTAACTGGCGTACCCCTCGTATAGATAGATAAAACTATAGTTATAGTATAACAATGGGAATAAAATAAACACATATTTCAGTGGTTCTCAATCTTTTATGCTTCACGTACCCCCTGGAAATGTGTATGTAACTGGCGTACCCCTCGTATAGATAGATAAAACTATAGTTATAGTATAACAATGGGAATAAAATAAAACACATATTTCAGTGGTTCTCAATCTTTTATGCTTCACGTACTTCCTGGAAATGTGTATGTAACTGGCGTACCCCTCGTATAGATAGATAAAACTATAGTTATAGTATAACAATGGGAATAAAATAAAACACATATTTCAGTGGTTCTCAATCTTTTATGCTTCACGTACTTCCTGGAAATGTGTATGTAACTGGCGTACCCCTCGTATAGATAGATAAAACTATAGTTATAGTATAACAATGGGAATAAAATAAAACACATATTTCAGTGGTTCTCAATCTTTTATGCTTCACGTACCCCCTGGAAATGTGTATGTAACTGGCGTACCCCTCGTATAGATAGATAAAACTATAGTTATAGAATAACAGTGGGAATAAAATAAAACATATATATCAGTGGTTCTCAACCTTTTATGCTTCACGTACCCCCTGGAAATGTGTAAATAACTGGCGTACCCCTTGTATAGATAGATAAAACTATAGTTATAGTATAAAAATGGGAATAAAATAAAACAAATATATCAGTGGTTCTCAACCTTTTATGCTTCATGTACTTCCTGGAAATGTGTATGTAATGGCGTACCCCTTTGAATAGATAGATAAAACTGTAGTTATATGGGAATAAAATGGGAATAACTATATATTTTCTTAATAATATATATTAAAAATAATGGGAATAAAATATATATCTAGCGACTTTTGAGCTCTCACGGGGTACCCCAAAAAATTTTATCTCTTACCCCACGCTGAGAACCCCTTCCCTAGAGTGAAGCGAAATCTCAGGGACGTTTCAAAATGGAAATAATTTTTTTCAATTTTCTCTGTTTTCGCTTCATAAAGACATTGTATGTGAAATGATTAAATAGCAGGAGCGTGACACGGGCTTTCGAATTCGCAAGAGAAACAGGAACTTTTTTTTGTGTGTGATGGTTCTAAAAATAAGAATATGAATAAATCACGAACATTATACGATGCTGGCTTACCTTCCGTATTTGAAACTGTATCAAGCTCGGCGAGTCTTTGTAAATTCTAATTCTTTTCTTAATATATACTTAAAGGCCAACAATTTCTTATTAAATCTCTGGCTATATACTTTATATTTATCATCGCAATTCATATCGCATAACATATTTTGTTTAAATTAAAGAATACTTTATTATACGATGACTATGTTATATAAGTTCTAATATTCGGCACAGAGGCTTATCCATCGGCGCACCATTATACGTTGTTTTTTAGAGTCGGGGATTAAATAAATCTACCATGCGCATTGTCAAGTTAAAATATTTAATTCTTTTAATTAAAGAAGTGTTCCATTTGGCCACATAGGGAATGGAAGTCTTGAAGAAAGAATTGTAGAATCACTCAACAAAACATTTCACATTACATAATTCATCATTTCCTTCTTTTTAACAAATATGTTTTTTTGTTCTTTGCAGACAGTCACGAGACAGAGTCCGAAGCAGGAAGCAGCCCGAGCGTGTTCCTGACGGTGTCGTCGCTCGCGACTCAACCCTTGGGTGGAGCTTCGGCTACAGAGCGCCAGCTCGAGCTCAACTGGTACAATGCACGCGAAGGTCTCAACGAAAATGAATACTCGTGGGTGGGGCTCTTCACTTTCGATCCTCGAGACAACGTCAGCGACCCTCTGGTCTCAGTGATGCCGAGGCACCACCTAAATGGATATTATCGGACATCTGTGCAAATCCCCACTCACACCTTCACAGCGCAGAATCTGACCGACGATTGCCTCGGCTTTTGGATTGCCTACGTCAACATCGACATTGTCCTTGCCTCCTCGTGTCTACGTGCCCGCCCTCACTGGATGTACAACATGCGGAGAGTCATCGCCAATGCTTCCCTCATAGATCTAGTATTGCCTGGCACCCACAATGCGGGCTGCTATGCTCCCTACGATGATACCCTTATAGCTAGGTATCGCTCTACCCAAGACGAGAGTATCTGGAATCAACTAGTGTACGGGATCCGTTACCTTGATCTGCGAGTGTCCTACCAGAGGTCTCTAAGTTCCTCCAATCAGCTGTGGATTACCCACAGCGTGTTCCGCACGGAAGTGACGGTAGAGCAAGTGATAGCCCAAGTGAAAGCTTTCCTCAATGCCACCAGAGAGATTGTGATCATGGACTTCCACAGGTTTGTTAATGGCTTCAGCGGGAGACAGGCTGCTAGTCGGCATCGTGAACTCATAGCACTTCTGGAGCAAGAGTTGGAAGAATACATGATTCCAGTGCGCATGACTTCTTGGGCCACTCTAGGCCAACTGTGGGAGAGTGACAAGCGCCTCTACGTCGGCTATGCTGCTAATTCGGAGCGGAGGCAGAGCAGGTATTTGTTTCCAGGCGTGAAACATCTCTGGGGTGACGTCGACAAAGTGGACAAGCTCTTTAGGTACCTCAACAACAGCGTATGCAAGAGAAAGCGCTCTCCGACTTCCGCCATGGCTCAGCTCACACCCACAGTGGCCGGAGCCATCTTTGACGTGTATGGCGGTCTCCGCCAGATGGCGCACGACGTGAATCAGCACGTGACGCAGTGGTTTCGTGACTTCTGGTGGCAGTGTGCCAACATCATTTCTACCGACTACTTCCTTGGGAATAACATCATTGATATTGCTATAGAAACGAACAAAAAGAAATCAACTGTTTATTGGTAGCATCGTGTGACGGACCACGCCAATTGCCACCGAGGTGCCAGCCTTGGAAAGTTCTCAGCTAAAAGCTAAAAGGGACACCCAAAGAAACATTGTAGTGGCAGACATCTGTCCACTATAAAAGCAAGCCTGTTAATTGCTTCATTGTTAATTCCCATTTGAAATGATATTTCACTCTGCTACTCATAATAGACATGGCGTCATATATAATAAAAGGGTCACAAGAGAACACAGAATTACGGAATCCGCTTGTTTGTGTCCCTTATGGACATGGTTTGTCCTGGTGCTCCCTTCAAATGCCATTCTCACAACAGCTCATTATTTCTTTTTTTAAGCAAACTTAGCATGAAATCACTTTTCACTTCAATAATGCGATTATAGTTGGCTCTGTTGAATCTTTAAAAAAATGCATTCTAAAGGAAATTTCAGATATTCAGCGATACTTTTTTTGTAAACCGGCAATTTCACTTTTATGCAAATGACTTTGAAATTTTCAGTGGCGCAGCTTGAGAATGGAGCTGGCAGACTAAAAGTGAGACAAGCTGTTCTTTTTCATTAGCGACATAAAGGATAGAGACACTGCCGACCACTGTCGTCATAGAGACAGGAACGGACCGAAGATTTAATATCCGGGTGGGGGGGGGGGGGGCAGAAAAAGACTTCAATGGGGTTTCCCAATTACTAATTCCTTCTCAGACAGGAAATTTAAAAATGATATTCTGTATGGAATAGCATTATTCAGTTGTTTTTTTAATCTATTTTTAGTTCGGATATATAACATGAAGCTAAAATTATACAAAGACACCTGTTTTGCATTTGATAGCAGGTAGACAAGTTCGAGAGTTCGTATAAGAGAACAGAATTTCAGGAGGGAAAGGGGGTCGTCTGGACTCCTCCCCCCCCCCTCCCACTCCGGGTACGGCATTGTTTGGAGCTAGGTGCAATATCATGATACACACAAAGTTCGTCTGCTGGAACAGTAGCTAGCTCCCTGAGCACTGTGCTTAGTTGAAGCCTTTAATTAACTGCAATTCCCGATTTTGAATCTGAAGTACTTTTCAGTTTTTCAATCGAAATGATTCTTATTTGAAACACTTTCATTTCACCATTCCTCATCATTTGTAAATAAGAAAGAGTACATTTTTCTAGTTTTAGAACCAGCAATCATTCATTTCAAATTATCGTACTATAAAATCTAGAACATTCGATTTTAAAAAAATGTTCTATTTTCAAATCCACTTTTTTTTCCCGTGGGAATGACATTTTATGTGGAAACTCAACTAAAGTGCTATAATCACCCCTTGCAGGTTGACCTCTTTCCATCACAACTTTTTAAACTGACATACAAATATTATTCACCAATTAGGAATAAATATTAAGGATATTCAAATTAACTCACCAAACTTTGCTGAAAGATAAACGACGCCGTTACAAAGTGCAGAAGGAAACATGAAAATCTCAAATCTTGAACTGGTTCAAGTTTTAGAAATTGATCGCAATCGGACCCATTGCGATCGGTTGCAGTGAACGAGGAAAGCGAAAATGAATTGTACAGTTGCAGAAGTTCTTACGAGAGTGAAATGCTTTCTGCCAGATGTCGTGTCGAGATGAAAGTGCCGAGAGACGAATAACATTGCGAACCTAACAATGCAGTTTAAGCGAAGAATAGAAACAGAATTTATAGCTAATGAATATTTTTTAATACTGGAATTTATTAATTCTTAAAAAACACTTTGTTATTATCATACTTCATCTAGTCCCTTTTTCTATGTAGAATCTCAGTCTCATAGATAGCCACCGGCAGCGGGAACGTACCCGGAGGGGGGTGACCAGGGGTTCAGGAACCCACCACCCGAAAATCCGATCGTCTTACATGGAATCCCAAACTTGTCTACCTGCTTTGAAATTCAAAACAGTTGCCTTTGTATAATATTTTATCCCCATATTTTATGTCCGACACTAAAATATTTTTGGAAAATACTGTAAAATCTCATTCCATATAGAATATCATTTTAACCTTTCCTGTTCGGTGGAATAAGGGCGGGGGGGGGGCTCAGTTGGTAGCGCACCAAGTTCGCAATCTGCAGTTCCCGGGTTCGAGTTCCAGCTGGGCCAGCGTTGAGATTTTTCTCCGCACAACCCCCGCCCTGCCCAAGGTCAGTAGGGGACCCGATGAACTTGGAAAGACCACCGTCCGTCGGATGGGATGTTAAGCCGTGGCCTATGTATGCAGTAGAGCCATACCCTGTGCATGTTAAAGAACATGCTTGATCGCCTTGACGGGATTTGGAGGAGACAGTTTGAAGGAGACAGATGTCCACTGGACATCTGTCTCCTAACAGCTGTCCAGAGGGTCCCATCCTCCAAGCTTTTCTTAGCCCTCGGGGTCCTTGTGACATATATGCATTTGAAATTCAGTCTCTCCCCTTACATATTTCCAGCTCGAGTATGTTTCTAGATCCAGGCTTGGCCACCGGTAACTTTTTTAACAACAAAAAGTTTTATTCTACTGGAGGATCTTTTGTACGAGATGCGTTCTTGAATGAAAAACAAAACTGTAAGCCCAATTCTTTACGTAAAGGCTCAATTCCACCCCCAAGTAATACATCGATTTCAAGATTTAAATATACTAGATATCTAATATATAAAGAAGAAAGTTTGTTTGTTTTTTTGTCTGTCACTCAGCACACAGAAAAGCTAGAGGCATCAAAATTTGCATAAACATTCCCTTCATTCAGGAATGAGTATAGATTAAGGGTAAACCAGCTGGAATCAACTAAAACCGGTGCGGAGCGGTTTAAATTTCCCGACAATGCCCACAATGCCCCATGTGGGGGCTCATAAAATTGATGACAGAGGCGAAGTCATGGAACAGTTAGTTAATCGAAAATAATAATCTGTGTATTCTGAATGACTTCTCTACTACTTTTCATCCCTATGGAAAAAGAAAGTCTGCAATATTGATATAGATCTCACACTTGTGAATGAAAAATTTTTTCCCTGTTCACATGGAAGACCTTGCCTGACAATATGGGA
Organism: Ryuthela nishihirai; assembly: GCA_038380435.1. Classification (NCBI taxonomy): domain Eukaryota; kingdom Metazoa; phylum Arthropoda; class Arachnida; order Araneae; family Heptathelidae; genus Ryuthela; species Ryuthela nishihirai. The sequence continues at coordinate 3,704,954 of JAWZYU010000025.1, forward strand.
AGTGACCACTTCCCCATAGTGGTCACACTTCCCACCAGTAAGTTCCAAGAACACAACAAAAGAGGTATAACAACTACAAACTGGAGAAAATACTCAGAACTTTGGAATAAACAAGAAGAAAAGCATATACAACTCGACTATCAAGAATTCACGCAAAACGTAATAAAAACTGTGCAGACACTAGATCTAAATTCCAAATAAGAACATGCCCCATCAAGAACCCAATTGAAACGAAAAAGCTGATTGCACTAGCAAGAAGGAAAGAAAGGAAAGCCAGGAGGTCACGAAACCTCTTCTATATCTTTTGAACGCAAACATCACCAATGATTTTTGCGTCCAAAATATGGCACTTCTATTTTTTTGTACCCTGGCACTAATGCCAGGATGCAAAGAAATAAAGAACGATAAAAACAGATGGCAAACTTTTGCAGATAACTAACACCATTTTCTCCTACCTCCAAGACAGAGAATATTTGCAATTGTCCAACAAAGGCAATTTCACCTCTTCATAACTGGCAAAAGATATGTCTGACACAATCCACCATGAGAACCTGCTAACATCTTTACTGAACATCTTTATCTGGAAGAAGATAAATATAGCTCTAAACCAGATCAAAACATTATACAAGCACTGGAAAAATTATATATAAACAGAGAGCAATACAAATATTCTTATAAACTCAATTGCACTATCACAAAACGGTCATATGCATTAAAAAAAAATTGGCACCAGGATCAGATGAAATTGCTTATAATGCCATCAGAAATTTCCCCCAAAAAAACTTAGCTAATATTGTTAGAAATATTTAACAACTTCTGGGCACAGAACTCAGCATCTTAGGAATAGAATCTGGCATATGCAATTTTGATTTAAAAAAACCCTCAGAAACTTCCCATCAGCCTAGATGCTTACCGCCCAATAACTTGAAGCTCATGCCTTCTCAAAATATGTGAAAAATTAATCAAATTCAGGCTCAACTGGCACTTAGAAAATGAGAATGTATTACGTGAATTATCCACTGGATTCAGGACAGCCAGGAACACGCTGGACAATTTAACTGATCTTGCCACGGACCTTCAACGTACACTCACATATGATGTACCTATTGCAGTAATTTTTCTTGATCTGAAAAAGGCCTTCGATGAAGTATGGCACGATGGCCTACTCTACAAAATAGAAAAAAAATGGAATACATGGCAATATGCATAACACGCTAAAAATAGTGATCAAAAACGAGATAATACGAATCAAACTAGCCAAAAGTACCCCGGGAGGGATGACCAGGGGTTCAGGACATCACCCCCACCCACCGAGAATCCGATCGTCTTATACGAAATCTCAAACTCTCATCACAGAAGCATCTGAGAAAAGGTATTGTTCAAGTCAGCATTCCTTAACCTTTACCAAAATGACCTATCTGATGTCATCCCTGCCCATACAAAATATTCGATATATGCAAATGACATAGTCATTTGCATATATCGTGATAAGGAGTTGCTGCTGCAAATGACATAGTCATTTGCAGCAGCAACTCCTTATCACGGATAAACGCCACGAAAACACGAACTTCAAGTTTATGGTATTTGTACCAAAAACTTGAAGAAAACATCCAGCACACCACAAATAACACCCAAACTTTCTTCACAAAATGGTATTTCACACTCTCAAATGCAAAAACAGTGCTAAGGATAAAGTTTCCATGAAAAAAAGAAGGGAACCTGAAATCTAAAAATAAAAATTCAAGATCAGCTTATTCAACAAATAAACAAATATCTTCACATAAAGCTTTAGGTCTAACCATAAGCAAATCACTAAATTGGACTGATCACTACTCTAACGTTGCAGAAGAAGGAAAGAATCATTTGCAATTACTCAGATATCTTGCTAGCACTTCATGGGGTTGTTAATTACAATGTCTGTTAGAGTCATACACATCAATCTTAGGTCCAAATCCACTTTTCACAAAAATCGCAGAGACAAGAATATCCACAATTTTAAAAAAAATTATCACGCTACAAGGGACAATTTAATTGGCTCTCCAAAACCCCACCATGGATAATAGAAATCCCAGATATAAATGCGGATATCACAGGAATCACACACAGAGAAAACAAAGTTACATACGAGAAGACATTCTAGAGCTAGTCGAAAGACATCTGGAAACACATTATGCAAAACACATATTTATATTAACCTTAATCAAGAAAACTGCTGCTGGAGCCTTCATAATTCAAACGCTGAGTTTTGTAAATTCTTTCTAATTTTTTTATTGTAAGCTAACAATTAAATATTATTAACTCCGACTATTTATTCTTTTCATTCTTCAACGCAATTCATATCGGAAAATGTATTTTATTCGCCCTACAGAATGGGCACTATGTTGTATAGGTTTTAATGTTCTACACAGTGGCTTATATATTATTAATAAAGTATGCCGCATTACTGATAAGGAGTCGTCTCTATTTTGTGTTGCTTCTCTCACACGAAATATGGATTAAAAATTGCGATCGTGGAAAAGATCGATATTGAGTTTTTTTTGTTAGGAATAGGATGTTGTTTTTTAGGGTGCGGAGTTAAATTAATACACCATGCGCGTTATCAGGGTTTTTCTGGGGCGTCACTATGGTTATCGATCATTTATGGCTTCATCATCTTTTATGGCTTCATCTAGCCAACAGCCCTTGTGGTTATCGATCATTCTTTTTATGGCTTCATCTAGCCAACAGCCCTTGTGGTTATCGATCATTCTTTTTATGGCTTCATCTAGCCAACAGCCCTTGTGGTTATCGATCATTCTTTTTATGGCTTCATCTAGCCAACAGCCCTTGTGGTTATCGATCATTCTTTTTACGGCTTCATCCAGCCAAAGCCCTTGTGGTTATCGATCATTCTTTTTATGGCTTCATCTAGCCAACAGCCCTTGTGGTTATCGATCATTCTTTTTATGGCTTCATCCAGCCAACACCCTAGTGGTTATCGATCATTCTTTTTACGGCTTCATCCAGCCAACAGCTCTTGTGGTTATCGATCATTCTTTTTATGACTTCATCTAGCCAACAGCTCTTGTGGTTATCGATCATTCTTTTTATGGCTTCATCTAGCCAACAGCTCTTGTGGTTATCGATCATTCTTTTTATGGCTTCATCCAGCCAACAGCCCTTGTGGTTATCGGTCATTCTTTTTATGGCTTCATCTAGCCAACAGCCCTTGTGGTTATCGATCATTCTTTTTATAGCTTCATCTAGCCAACAGCCCTTGTGGTTATCGATCATTCTTTTTATGGCTTCATCCAGCCAACAGCCCTTGTGGTTATCGATCATTCTTTTTATGGCTTCATCCAGCCAAAGCCCTTGTGGTTATCGATCATTCTTTTTATGGCTTCATCCAGCCAAAGCCCTTGTGGTTATCGATCATTCTTTTTATGGCTTCATCTAGCCAACAGCCCTTGTGGTTATCGATCATTCTTTTTATGGCTTCATCTAGCTAACAGCCCTTGTGGTTATCGATCATTCTTTTTATGGCTTCATCCAGCCAACAGCTCTTGTGGTTATCGATCATTCTTTTTATGGCTTCATCTAGCCAACAGCCCTTGTGGTTATCGATCATTCTTTTTATGGCTTCATCTAGCCAACAGCCCTTGTGGTTATCGATCATTCTTTTTACGGCTTCATCCAGCCAACAGCCCTATACACATTTCAGTAATTAGAGATTTAAAACAATCAAATAGCTTTAAAATAATTAACGTAAATTAAAATAAAATTATTTTCGGGGTTTAATAATTTCATGGTTGCGATGTTGAGAATCATATACTATATAAGTACTTTAGGGAGTTTTAGACCTCCCTTAAGAGAGAGAGAAACTCTACCGGGGTGGAGGGACGGATGATATTGCTTCTCTCGTATTTTGGGTGATACCAAACAACGCCACGAAACAACACTAGCCTTACTCTTGTACAATATGTACAAAAATAAACGATTGATATTTTTTATATGTCAGAGTATTATTTCAAATTTATATCTGGCATTGAAGGAAAGTTAGATCTGCATTCGCTGAATATCTGATAAGTGAAGAGCTAACTTCGCTTATCAGATATTCAGCTTTCCAAGGCTTTGGGGTCCTTATGATTTACCATTAAGTCCATTGTGAGTCCGTGAATAAACGTTTTGATTTTTTTTATGTCAATTTATTATTTCAAATTTATTTTTGTGTATGCATATCATTAATATTATTTATATTTCAAAAATAAAATTTTAATAAACGAAAAAATGCTAAAAATTCTTAGCAGAAATCAAAATTAATTTTTATCTAAACATTTAGACACGTATAGCGATAACGCACAATAAAAGCTGTAGGGCAGTTTAAAAGTAAACACTTGCATTGGCTAAATACATCATTATAAATATCTTTAGACACTGTTTTAGAATATTGCCAAAATCCAGTTCTTCAGAGTTGGAGGTTCCATGTTTGTCACAACACCTTTTAGTTCTTTGATTCACGTGTATTATAAGTTCACTGTTTCACAGAAAGTCCGGTTGTGTGATTGCAGCTTCCTTCTGTTTTTATTTTATTTGCTATTAACCCTCCCAGTGTCCAGCCTGAAAAACTGGTTTACATCCAGAGGCTAAATTTAACTTTAGAACTTTTTTTGCCAAATAATTAGTGAAAGGAATTACAGCATGTTATATGCCAAATTAATCAACATTTAATTCTGGATTTTCTGAAAATAAAATATTTAACAAAAAAGACAATATGTTTCATTTTAATAGGACTTTTTCAGAGTCATGTAGTAAAAAAATGCATCTGGCAACACAAATAAAAATTTATAAAAAAAAAGCTAATAGACAGAAATGATTATAATGCACATGAATAAAAAGGCTATTTATTTCTAAATAACAAAAAAAATTTATTTTTCTTGTTTAAAGTAAACATTTCTTCCATTTTTAAATTTTTTTCTCCATACTATACTTTGAGAAAAAGTCCAGGCTTGTTGCAGTCCAATAAACAAGTCACATTTAGAATATTTTTAATAAATAACTAATCAACAGAAATAGCTCATGTTATATACCAAATTAAAAAGAATTTAATTCTGAATTTTATTGTAGTAAAAATTTTTAACTCTGTAGTAAAATATTAATTTTAATAACAATTTTTAACTCTGTAGTAAAATATTAATTTTAATAACAATTTTTACAGTGATATACAAAAAAAAAAGGTACACATTTCATAATTACTTCCAAAATCTTCCATTTTTAAAAAGAAGCAGTTCTTTGTTAATTATCAGGAGATTTTAAAGACTTTAAGGAAAAATTTGTTGATAATAGTTCAAATCAAACTTCTGAACTTCAATTAGGGGATTGCTCCAGCACAGAAAAATGTTAACAAATAAATTGGCAATGCCTTATATAACTTCTAAGAAATGGCAAACAGATAGCTTTAACAAATTATTTGTATCATAGTTTAATAAAATATGCATCAAATAAAAAAGAAAATATTATTTATCAAGCTTAAATCACATATTTTTATAAGATATCTATTAAAAAAATTTAAAATGGCAATTTTTATTTTTTTAAAAATCGTTTTCTTTTATTGTACTAAAAAGGATACATACGTTCTGGACACTGGAAGGGTTAAATGTTCGAGGACTATGCTGTTCTATTGTGCATCGTGCAGGGTTTTTGAAAGCACACAGCACTTTATTTTCACTATTATGTAAATGTTTAGGTAGCTTAAAGTTTACCCTTGGAGTTCGCAGCAGCTCCTCTTTACTGTTTTTTTTACTAACAATATTCCTTAATGTGAGAGACATTCAGATGCAGGCAGTGCGGGGAGTTTTGTGAAGATAAATCTCAATGCTGGTCCAGCTGGGACTCGAATCTGGGAACTGCAGGATTAAGAGCCTGGCATGCTACCGACTGAGCCACCCCCGCCCCTCTAATGGGAAATACTGCTCTGTGCAGGTTAAAAGTTTTGTATGAAGTGAAATGTATTTCAAAAGAGTGACATGCAATAAAGTTATCTATCATAACTTAGATTTTCTTGCAATTCTTATTAATGATCAGAATTATAAATCCTAAAATACCTTTATTTACTTTTGAAATTGAAGTTGATATTGCTGTACTGATTATTAGGGAAATTAAATATATCACATAACTAGTGTCTGTTTTCTTTAAACTGAGGGAATATTACCATTCAATTCCAGATTACCTCAACGTTAAAGAAGAGTTTTACTTTTATTCTCTGTGAAAAAAACAATGCATTTGCATAGCAATTGATGATTCATTTATATATACATATATCTAACAATGCCACAGACATGAAGTTGCATCAAGAGTCAGAGGTATATGAAAACAAACCGTACTAATCATAGATATATTAAAGTAGGTGTATATCATTTTTATGATTCTGTATTTTCACAGTAAATTAGAAAAGGGACATTTTGATATATATGTATAGCAAACATACCTATTGTAATCTTTTTCAATGAAATCCAGTATTCGAATTCAAGTACTTACATGTTAAAAATACAGATGAGAACTACACATTTTCCCTTTGTGCAATAATTGATGTATTAGCTTCTGATGTTGGATAATGACAAACTTAAATTTTAATGTGATTAATGTTTTACAAACTTCAACAAGATTATTTTAGCAGATATTATCTTGTTTATGTTTAACATGGATGGAACGTTAAAAGAATTATATTAATTTCTAAATAAGGCAACCCCTTTTTTAATTAGGTTTCATCCCCCAGTTTCCTTGTTTGTTTAGAATTGAAAGCAGTAAAAAAATATACTTTTTTTTACCTTAGGATTTTGCTGAAAAAAAGTTAATGTCAAATAGCCAAATTTAATTTAAAAGCTTTTTTTTTTTTCAGAGTGTATAATGTGTGAGGCAAAAGTTATTAGTCGGTTATCCAAAAATGAAGGAAAATAATGCTTAGAATATTAGCTGTGTTCTGTTTAACTCTTTGTAATGTTTCTTAAATATTAATGGCCATATTAAGTGCTCAAACTGTGATACTCATTGTTCTTAAGATGATACTGTGGCATGGTAGAATTCTTGATAATTGTATCAGTTTCAAGTCAGAGGAGTTTGGATACCTTCCATAATGTAAAATTTTTTTATGCCTTGCATGTAAGGTTAAAACAAGTACAATGTAAAGTTTAAATTTCATTTAAACTTGATTGTTTAGAATTTTTGCTCATTCAAATTTAACCTTGGTATGAGACAAATATAAGTAAGTGAGAAAAATAATTGTAGCACTAAATCAAGGTTTATTTATATGCTCCTGAATTGTTTGCTCTTATCTATATGTTTTTTTTTTGTTTTTATTTTTCATATATAACTGTCTCATAATTAACTGTTCTTGCTCATTACATTTTTTTGCCATACTACCTTTTACCACATATGCATACAGATATTCTCCTCATGCAATGAAAGTTGAAAATGATCCATCTGTACTTTGTGGCCCTACTATGTGCTGACAATTGCCTTAAGTTTCTCCTGATATTTACCTTTTCTGGCAATGAGCAGTCTGCGAAACCTTTTTTTGCCAGCCTCTATCGATTTGTGTTTGTATTGTGATCTGAATCAGTAATTTTAGATCGAAGTTGAAATTATACACTATTCAAAATAATTAGATTAATATGGTTATGCCAATGTAGAACTACAGTCAATGCTGCATAACTTTGAAAAATGTTATATTTATGAAAAAATACTCCTGCGTATAAAAACAAATTAAAGATTACAAAATTTACTTTAAAGATCATTATTTTCAACAATAATCAATATTCAAAGAGTTGTTTGCCCAAAATTATTGAAAATTTTAATCATTGTTAACTGTTATTATTTAGATTTCAGTTAACTTTTGAAATAAAGTCTGACAAGTAATGCAATTCTCTAATATTCCAGATTCCATAACCCTGAACAAATATTGTTGAAAATGATAAGATACACTATGTGTTAAAAGTCTGGCAATGGTAACATTTTACCTGATTACAAAATAATTGAGAATCATTTGCAAAATAATGTAGCAAACCAAACAGCAAATGGTAACTATGGTGGCAAATGTATTGTTACAAGTTGTAAAGTTCAAAGTGCTCACCACCATGTGCATAACACACTCGTACACATGCCAGACTCCACTGACTGCAACTAAAATTCCTTTAGCGATATTGGCCACTTAGCAGTGATGGTATCCTTTTACAGAATAAAACTTTAAACTTTGTATTTTTGTTATGCATATATCCAGCTTTTGGGTTGGGTTGTTTAATCTCTAAGCGGCACTTTTTGCAAATAATGGGCTAAATGGCAAGATCACAAGGACCCCAAAGTCTCAGAGAAGATTGAGGGAGTGGACCCACTGGAACAGCTGTTGGGAGACAGAGTAGCCTCCCATCAAGGCTATCCAGCGTGTTCTTTAACGTGCACAGGGTATGGCTCTCCCGCACATGAAGCCATGGCTTAACGTCCCACCCGACGGATGGCGGCCTTTCCAACTCATCGTGTCCCTTACTGACCGTAGGCAAGGTTGGAAAATCTCAATGCTGGCCCAACTGGGACTCGAACCTGGGAACTGTAGATTATGAGCCTGGAAAGCTACCGACTGAACCACCCCCGCCCCATATGTCCAGATCTGGTTACGAAAGGACCATGTCAGGACTGAGACCCTCTGAAGTTGACTACATCATAAGAGCATAAAAAATATTTTTTAAAAATAACAGTAGGAAGCCAAATCAATAGGCCACATTGATCTAGCAAAGTTTACATAAGAGAATAACTCTTTCGAAAGGTAATAAAGGCCTGCACCGCGAGAAGGCGCGGTTGGACTTTATCTGCTAAATTCTGTGTATCATCACCGGGATTGATACCAATCTCTCTTTCAAGCAGGGCTGCTCTAAGCGAAACGCGTTGGCTAAGCGGTCGGCCGGAATGGTCGAATAAAAAATCCTTTAAAAACTAAAAATTTAATTTTTGTGTAAAAGCTTCACAATTTAAAAATTACATTTCGTATTAAAATGTATCATGTTCTAGCTTATAAAACGTCTTATTAGTTTTTTGCTCATTAATGCCTATTTTTCTTTTTTATTTTCATCTTCATAAAACGTACACACATTTTAGGTTCTCTTTCAATAACAAAAACAATGCAGCCCAGAGTCTGCATCCCAATAGCATTCAGAAAAAGTCATCCTCTTAGTATTTAAAGTCTGGGGATATGGAGACATGATGGCCATAAAGCAGATGTAGAGGAGGGAAAACAAAGATAATCGGAGGGAGCACGTTGAACCCTGTAGAACAAATATGGCAGTCTCAATAGGTTGAAAATGTGGTAACAGAGCGCTCGGCATTCATGGATTTATAATCCCAGATGTGTTACAATTACTCCTCAGGACTCACTTTGTGCGGAGAACGGTTGGCTATGTAGAGAAGTGATTTAGATTATTTTATGACAAGACGCAATCATGATGTTGTTTGAGGAACACTGATTGTTTCCCGAAGGTGGCCACAGCACACTTTCTCACTTGGTCGTCGATAGCGATCCCTTTAATCTTCAATGACAAGGTGATTTCACTAAATGGTAGACTTCACTTTCCAGAAACTGGTTTCCTTTATGGGGAACGTTTTCTCAGCAGCTAGGAGAAATATAATGGCGAGACTTTCATTTTTTTATTTCATTTTCATTTTTATGGCTGTAGGTTGAATTGGGAGTGCAGTGTGGGAATGGGCGGAAGTCATTAACCCCCAAGACACTCGTGACATAGGGTAGCACCATTTCAATTGTGGTAACTATCTTCCCCATATCTTGAAGTCAAACAGTCAACGTTATAAAGGAGAGATCATCCTTTATGAACCTGACAACGAGAACAATATAAGCAGCATAAAGGTAAATACTTTTCCAATTTTTTCAGCAGATTCATTTTTGTGTCCTTTTCTTTTTAAAAAACAGCAGATTACAAGCCTGGCACTCTATCTACTCCCCCCCCGCCCAAAAAAAAAATATATATATATATATTATTTATTATATATATCTTTTATTTTTTATATATATTATCATCATCATCCTCAAGCAGCCATGGGCAACGGAGGTCCAACCAGACGGTGCAATTTAGTGCTCCAAGCAAGTCTATCCTGAGCTACATCTACTGCATCTGGCCACTGCACACCAATTCTACCAAGATCCTGTTCGACATTGTCAGCCCACCGCATCCTAGGTCTCCCCTTCTTTCTGAGGCCTTTAGGCACACTGTTCATAACCCTATTCGCCAATCTATAATTATTCATACGGGCAACATGGCCAAACCAACGGAGTCTCTCTCTGCACAATATGCTGCTTAAAGGAGGTTGCAGACTCCTTTGCCTAACCTCATCATTAGTTACAAAGTTGAACCACCTAATGCCCAAGATACTGCGTAAGCATCTGGAATTAAAAGCATCTAGTTTCCTGTTATCTTGTTTACAAAGTGTCCAAGTTTCACTACCATAACTAACATTAGAAAGAACCAAACTATTATACAGTCTAATTTTAGTCTTTAGGTGTATACGCCTATTTCTCCACACTCTCCATAGTTTCTTAAAAGTCCCGGCAGCAATCCCTATTCGTCTGTTAATCTCATGCCGCACATCACCATTATCTGTTACTTTACATAGCTCCCAAGATAATTAAACTGTGACACCTGCTCAAGACTGCAACCATTCAGATTAACTGAATCACAGCCTGCCTGAACAATTTTCATCACTTTAGTTTTCTCTCTGTTTATAACCAAACCTACTGTACTACCAGTCTCATCAACAGCTCGAATGAAAGAGTTCATCTCATCAACATCATTTGCCAAAAGGGCTAAATCATCAGCATAATCTAAATCAGAAATTTTCGTATCTCCAGCCCATTTAAGGCCAAAATCTTTCCCTTGAAGTGAATTTCGCATAACATAATCAATAACAAAGCTAAAGAGAAAAGGAAACAAAATGCACCCTTGTCGAACACCAGAAGTAATGCTAAACCAATTGCTACAAGCCTTACCAACCCTCACACACGACTCAGTGTTATTATAGAGAGCTTTCATTATGTTAAATAACTTGTCTGGTATACCATATGATCTCACAATCAACCACAAATTATGACGATCAACAGAGTCGAAAGCCTTTTTGAAATCAACAAAGCTAGCAACCAAAGGTTTCTGAAACTCTAAACATTTCTCAAGAATCTGCCTAAGTGAAAATATCTGATCCACACATCCCCTACCACTTCTGAATCCACATTGCTCATCACGCAATTCACTGTCAACCAGATTCTTAATTCTATTAAGCACAATCATGGAAAGAACTTTACCAGGAACAGAGAGTAGGCTGATACCCCTATAGTTATCACAAGAACTGCTATCACCTTTTTGAAAATAGGGATAACAATAGCTCTGGTAAAATCCTTAGGAACCATGCCTTTATCATAAAAGATATTCAGAATTTCAGTCATCCAAGTGGTAACCGAAACATTCCCAGCTCTAAGCATTTCCGTAGTAATTTCATCTACCCCTGGGGATTTATGTAGTTTAAGTTTAGAAACAGCCAAAATAACTTCAGATTGTGTTATAGCGCCAACATTAAAGCCACCAATGCATCTATCACCATTGCAAACAATGGGAGTAGAACTAACTACGTTGTTTAGAACATCACTGAAATGCTCAGCCCACCTAGCCATGACAGAATCCTCCCCTTCTATAACCTTACCTTGTTTATCCTTCAATCCTTGTATGCCTGTCCGTTTTCTACCACACAAAACATTAACTATCTGGTACAGCTCTCTGCTGTTGTGCTGTCTAACTGCTTCCTCGGCTTTGTCAGCCACACCATCAAGCCAAAGATTCTTATCAGCAGCTAACTGATCTTTTATATGTTTATTAAGTACTCTGCAATGCTTTCCATTAGGACTAGTAGGGTATTGATTAAGGACATTCCTGCAGTTCTTTCTTTCCGAAAAAAGCTCAAGTGCCTTAGCACTCAGATAATTCTGTCTCTTCTGCTCCTTTTTCCCTAAAAGAGCACTGTTAGTGTCCAAAAAAGCCTGTTTAAAATGATCCCATTCTTCCTCAACTTCAGTAGTAAGCAAACCATGACTGTCATAATGACTAAGTAACCTATCACGGTAAGCTTTGGCTACAACTGGATCTTTCAGAGCTTCAGTATTAAAAGTAAATTTTTTAACCCTAGCACAACACTTTTTAAGTTTAAGTTGCAACACACTTTTAACAAGGTAATGGTCAGATCCAATTTCAGCTGCCCTATATGACTTCGTATTCCTAACAGAACTAGCCCATTTGCTGTTAATTAATATGTAATCAATCATATTCTTATGCAGCCTATCAGGTGAAACCCATGTGTACTTATGTATGTCGCTGTGTTTGTAATAAGTATTACTTATTCTGAATCCATTGAGTTTACTTAAACCGTTACTTAAATCCATTGAGTTTACTGTAGGAGACGTTGCCCATTGCCATTGCACCTACCAATACCAAAAGGACCTATTACTCCTCACCAAAGGTCAGAGTCAGTACCAACTTTGGCATTGAAGTCACCAAGAACAAGGGTAATATCTCCTTTCTTGACAGAATTCAAAATATCCTGAAGTTGTTCATAAAACCTATCCTTCTCATCCTCATCGGCATCCTCAGTGGGGGCATAACAGCAGATACATTCCAGTCTTTAACGCTTGTCTGAAATTTTGTTGAAAGAAACCTTTCATTAATGCAATCATATCCTAGAAGAGCATCGCTAGCGTGTCTGCTGAAAAGCAGACCCACGCCTTGGTGATGCTTATTGTCGTCCCTCCCTGAAAAGAGAAATTTAAGATTATTTTTAAGAATCTGACCTTTATCTGTCCATCTGGTCTCTTGCATGCGGAGAATATCTAAATTATAATGGTGGAATTCTTGTGTGAGGACATCAAGAGAAAAAGCTCTGTGCAGAGTCCTCACATTCCAACTACCTATGGAGAGAAAATGGTTAGTGGGACGTTTAAAGAAACTATGTTTATTGAGAGAGGGAATGCCGACAATATCAAACAGCCCCCTAATCGCAGACATGGGGCAAAGACCCGTTCCTCCACTACTAAAGGCTGAAGCCATCTACACTGGAAGACTTCCTCCAATGTAGAATTTGACGATGCCAATAGAAGCATAGAGTTCAGGTGCCTGCGATGACTTCTGCTCAGTATTATCCACCAGCTGATAAACATATCCTGTGAATCTATTCACTTGGGGCTGTCAACCCACAAACAAACAGAAAACACAGCGGAAGATTTTCCCTCCACAGAAGCCCACCAGTGCAGCAAAATCAGGATCCATAATCAAGCTCAGAGCCATATATCTGTCCAGTCCAGTAGGTTTATATGGTCAGCACCAGGACCCTGTGTGGTTGACCACTCCTCAGCAGGGTAGAAAAAAAAAAGAAAAGTAGCCATAGTTGTCCAGATCAGTAGGCCACACTAATCTGGCAGCCCTCCCCTTCCGTTCACTTCCACAAGAGAGTATCTCTTTTGAAAGTTACTAACGGTCCGCACCACGAGAAGGCGGGGTGTGCTAGGCCTGGCCGGTTCTATGCATCATCACAGGGGATTGGTGCATAGCTCTCCTTCCAGTGACTAACTAGCTACCATTTACAGACCTATTATATATACATATTACAATAAAAATATAAATACGCTATAAATTTAATATTTACAATAAAAATATAAATACGCTATATATATATATGTCTGTGTGAGAGGAGATGCATTAGGAGAATATCTGTATAAAATATGTGGTAAATCAAAAACAGAATGAATGTTTCCATAAAAATGTTATCGGAATTTACGCTATCATTACGGTGACAATTCGTCCCAGATATTAAAGGATAATCCTATATATATATATAGCATATTTATATTTTTATTATAACATATTATAATTTTTTCGGGGGGGGGGGGGGCAGTAGAGTGCCAGGCTTGTAATTAGCAGTTCCCAAGATCGATTCCCATCTGGGCCAGAGCTGAGATTTTTCACTACAAAACCGCCACCCTGCACTTTTTCAATAGAGAACACTGATAGGCTTGGAAAGACCGCAGTCCAGTCCGTTGGATAAGATGTAAAATCATGCTTGGTGTGGTGCGAGAAGGCACGTTAAAGATCTCGCTGGATGGTCTTTACTGCAGACTAGTGTACTAACAGCTGTCCAGTGGGTCACCTCCCCCAACCTTCTCTGAACCATCGGGATCTTGTTACCTAGCCATTTAGCGCAATTTGGGCAAAAAAGTGCTAAAAAAGTGCTGTTCAGAGGTAGAACAATCCAACCCTATATTTTAGGGCGTTGTTCTATATATAAAATATTAAGAAAGAGGTTTTTGTCCTGCCCTTTAAAAATCGTATATTTTTGATACGAAATAAATATCGTTCTGTCTTGCCACTAATTTCATAAATTTATCGTATTATTGTTGATATGATTGGGGAATTAAAAACTATCTATAATTCAGAATTATTTAATTGTACTGAATTATTAAATAATTTTTGAAATAGTGTGAACCTTTGTCAAATTAGTTATTTTATTAATACGTTTCTGAATATTTTTTGCATTTTAAATAGAATGAATTTATACATATTTTCTCTTTTATTTTAGAGATTTTTAGGATATTTATAACTTTTCCAAAGACGACTTTGCTAAAATAGCATAAAATTAAGAGGATCATCACAAAAATAGACAAACAGTTTTCAATAAAAGAAATTGACAGAAAGCATCCTTTTCAAGAAGTATCATATATTTTCCCCGGAAAGAATGCTCACCGTAGCTAGCGTAAAAAATACATTTGATCCTTATTTGTGGTTGCCCGTTGAAGAGCTATATCTATTCGAGACTGGATTTTGTTTTGTTTTGGATAATTTACTGAGCTTTTTGATAAACGCAACATCATTTTATACTGTCTTTAATTTTTCCCTTCCTAGTAGTCTAATGTCAATCAACATTAATATATATATACTTTTTTTACGAAGACTTTTCTTGCATTAACGTGGCCGAAAGTAATTCAGAATGGTCAAAACAGCTTATTGGCCACAAATCTTGAAATATATCAAAACTCCTTTTAGTGAATTCAGTTTTCTATCTCTGGGATAGTAAATGGGATGTCTCCCACCTTCGGAATTGTAGAATGGCTAAAACCCGAGTTTAAAATTTTACCTCTCGTGCATAATGATTCATCTTCATCTTATTTGTCATTCTATTGCATGTGCTTCTAAACTTTACTAGGATTAAAGAAAGAAATTCCCCTATATTTTCCACTTCCGTTGCCATTTATTTTATCTTCCCCTGAAACGTTTCTTGCTATAAAACTCTGATTTTTGCCCTTTGACGTAACATACAGCGAACGAACACTATACGCCACCCACAATGTCCAGATTACATCTGAAGGATATCTAAGATGACCAGTGGATATCCTCGATATGTTTTTTCATTGTGATGGTATGGGGAATTCTTTAAATTTTTACGAACTTATTCGTCACTGAGTTTGATCTTGTTTTATTTAATATTGTAATTCAATTTTTTCTGTGTAAAATATAATCCGGAAGTTGAAAAAAAATTCCGAAAATAGCTATTTTTATATTCCAATCTTAGTAAGAGGAATTAAAATGTAAAAACTTCTCGACAAAATTGTATGCTGTACTCTATATAAAGTATAATAATTTTACTTTTAACCTGCTTTATAATTTTGATTTGCAGAAAAAAAATCTAAGTACACTCATACAAATTCAAAATTCTTTAAAAAAAGGTTGAATTCGATTTCTTCATGTAACCTTCCATCGTAATATTTCATCTAAGGTGTTTGCTTCACATGGTTTACTCGGAAATGTGGGTTTAAAGCAGATTACAAAATCAGAATTTCTTGAATGCTTCAAATTGCATCCAATAATAATATAGTAATGAAACAAGCATAAACACAAAACTATATTTGCAACAAGTAGAGCCCTGGGTTCCTTCGATCAAAAATGAAGAACACTACCCATTGAGAGGAAAAGATTTGTTCCAAGTGTGATTTAAAATCGAAATTTCAATGTTTTTAAATTCAATCGTTTAAAATTGAAGAGGTGCTTTTTGTTTTTTAAATTTTAAACTTTTTTCTAAAAGGAGCAGAAACATCTAAACGAGGCCCATTTCCATCCGTAGCTCATAAAACAAATAATCAATATACTATATTTGGCCCTCTTTTCCAATTTTTGACAAATTAAAACGCTTTTGTTAATTCATAGTAGCCTTTAAAAATGTATATTTTGTTTTTTAATCGAGATAGTCTTTCGATTTTTTTTTAGAAATGTAATTTTTTTCCCATTCATTCATTGCATTACTCATTAGAAAAGTATATTTCCGCTGTTAACATTTTCCTGCCGCTCTTTATGAATCTTTTTTCTTAGTTGTTCACCAAGTTTGGTTTGGACGGGACTGATCTAAACGATACTCTAGTGTAGGGGTTCTCAACGTGGGTTACGCGGTAAAATTTTTTGGGGTACGCCGTGAGAGCTCAAAAGTCGCTAGATCTGATTACCCAGTAAAATGTTATATTTTTTATAAGATTTGTTAAATTGTTTATATTTTTTGTTTATCGATATGTGTAATTTATTAATACAAAATTTAATGTGTATATATAGGTTTTATTTTATTCCCATTGTTATAACTAGTTTTATATATCTACAAGGGGTACGCCAGTTACATACACATTTCCAGGGGGTACGTGAAGCATAAAAGGTTGAGAACCACTGCTCTAGTGAAAGTAGAGCAAAGGGAAATAAATTTCAAATAGGAAAACTTATTTGCTTTAACTCTTTACTGAAAATAAGATGTGAAAGTGACTTTTTTTTATTTTTTTAAGTTCTAGATAAGTTTTTGCTCCTGAAGAAATTCAACCACCCAAAATAAATATTTAAGTTTGCTAAAAAAAGATTGCGTTTCGGCTTTATTTCCGAGAAGGAACAAAAATGGAAAAATAAATTCGTTAGTCAGTATAAATGTTGACCATTAATATTTCGAAAAATTTTTCCTACAAGTAGTGTGCCTCATCATAAATGACAGAGAACATTTTGAGCGTCCTAATGTTTTTTTCTTTCATGTTCTCATTATCTCTCATAGTTAAAAAAGTTATGGATAACAGCGAAATGGTTTGTAGCACAAATACGATTCCTTTTTGTTCATTTCGATAAGGCTAGAGGGTTGTCCATATATTTGCGTAATACCTCGAGAAAAGGCGATTGCATTTCATCGCGTCCCATGAGGGACCTCAACTAGTGAAAAGTCCGGCTCTGCATACATCATACAACAATATAACTAAGAATAAACGGGGGGGAAAATGCGCTTATTGTTAAAAATAGTTTTTCATAAAAATACTTCGGACAACAAAAGTCGTAGGGGAAAAACTGATAATTTACATTTCTTTAAAGAAAACTTTTTTTTTCTTTTTCGAGGGTAAACTTCCCCTCTTGCCCCCCCCCCCCCCCCCCCTCCTTCCATGACAATAAGGACTCATATGGAGTGCAGCCGAATTATTTTTGCACACGGGCAACCAACTTCCTAGGCGCGGTCCTGCCTTCAAGTATACATATAACTAGATTCATTTATGCCTTAAACACAATGAAAAAAACTTTTAAATACTACTATATTATTTGCTTAAAAAAACCCAGCATACTCAGCAAAAACACCCAAAATTTTGAATGGTAATTTGAAATTAATATGACTTAGAATAACCCACATTGAATGAAATTGGTCACTTACCTCAGAAATAGATGTAACTATTTTTAAAACTCTTTGTAAACCTGAGCGTCTATAGTTTTCAAATCAAGCAAGTTGCAGGAAGGTTCTATGGGTACTTTTATCGGGTTACAATTTCGTATCCCTCCACGTAGCATGGCCTTAGTTGCCCTTGTACCACGAAATCTCGAATATGTCCCCACCCACAAAATTTTGAATATAAAACTCGTCTGTACATTGATCCTCCTTCAGAAGCAGACATACCTGTTTTGGGAAGGGCACTTTAGTAATATGCCTAGTGTACAATTTAATTTCTTCTAATACGTTGAAATTATACCAGGCGAGATTAAATGAGAAGTCATTCAATTAAATATTGCCGTTAAGGTTCAACTTCTGACAAATCATTTTTAACGATATGATTCTAATAGTTATAAACATGGTTGGTTGGTTGGTTGAGGTTTTATGGCCCATGCAGAAGATATAAAAAAAAAACGCGCTTTTAAAGTTTAAAGGTTTTAATGCCATAAAAAATATACGCGGTTCATAAATAATATGATTCAATTGTCTAAAGCACTTATAAATAGCATGAGAAAGTTCGTGTTTTTTTTTCTTAGAGGTGGAGTGTGTGTGTGGATATAAGATCTACTTAAACTGCACATTTCAGACATATACTGAATAAAAAAGTTATATTATGTCACGATATTCAATGTTTTCAAAAAACAACGAGTTATGTTCACTTTGTCGTCTGTCTGCATGTAGACATCGAAATTTTGTTTACAGAGATATTAAAAATTATTTTTAAGTTGAATATAATCGCCATAATTACGCTCTAACGGTTGAAATTTTCAAAAATTTCGACGAATACGGCAAACGATGCATTTAATCTAGAAATTTTGGTGGTGGAATGTAAGGTAATCAAGTTTTCATTGGCAGCAATGAGTTGATCCATTACACGAGTGGGTGGGAAACGCAACTTTTAAGAGATAATTGGGAAACTTTTTTTATTTGGATTGGCCCTAATGAAATATGATAATCAGCAGCGTATTTACCAATAAGCGGACTAAGGGGCTGATTAGGGCACCCAAAACGTTCCGTAAATTTATAACTGTTTCTTAAAAATCCGTAGGGCACCTAAATGTTGTTCCGTTTAGATCCCCTGGACCTCTAAATCCGCTACTAATTATAATTTTAAATTTTAAATTTATATCGCTACAAATCACCAAATATGGAAAGGGCGAAACTTTTAAAGTATGTTTTAAGTGATCTTTTTATGGTAGAAATTTGAAATTTCGGTGGTAGAGTGTCAACAGATATTCTGACAGCAACAATCTGGCCCATTTTCTACGAGAGGTATGAGAAAAACATTGCTTACGTTTGAGTAGCTCGTTTTTGCACACACTATGATAAATGGCCAGGGCACAAGGCCTCAGAGGTTGGGGGGAAGGGGCCCCACTGGTCAGCTGTTAGGAGACAGATGGTAGCTTCCAAGTGTTCTTTAACGTGTACAGGGTAAGGCTCTCCCGTACACGGACCATGGCTCAATGTCCCATCCGGTGGCCTTTCCAAGCCCTTCAAGTGTTCCTTACTGACCGATGGCACGGCGGATTTTGCAGATATATCTCAACGCTGTCCAGGTGGGACTCAAACCTGGTATTTCCATATTATGAGCCTGGTGTGCCATAGACTAAGGCCACACACACACACATGAAAAAAAGCAACTTTTTAAATTTAAGGAATAAAAGACAAATAATCTTTATATTTTATAATTACTAATAAAATATTATTTGCATTTTACTCATCACCCATTAGTTTGAATGAAAATTTTAAAGGAGTTAAAAAGTAAGCGAAAATACTTCATTCTCTTTAAAAACTAGATTGCCATATGCATTCTGATTTCTGATTACTAAGCACGACAATACCTTGCGTAAACATTCCATACAAACCTTGACTAAGTGATCCATAAATACTGCAAACAGGTTAATGGCCGAAGTTTACAGAGCACAAAAATTCTCTTGGGCTTTCCAATATCTTAGTCAAATCTCGTTCTAATCAAGATATATTTCAAGACCAAGTTTGAATTCATATACAAGTATAAATACCCTTAACGTTTTTATTATCTCTTCATTTCACACACACAGCATTTTCATTTTGTTAAATGTTGCTTCTAAACACGTCTATTTTATTTTACAATACAAAACCTTAAGTAAATTTGATTTTTTGCCGCACTATTCTTCAAAGAGTACAGATCTGAAAGCAAATAAACCACAATACTTTCTAAAAATGTAATTCACACATATCAAAAAATAATTCAAAATACCACGGCATAAAATGCAGTGTGAAGAACGCTATTTGTTCAGTTTCTTACAGTGTTCGCGATGAATTCGAAAAATTGCTTTACATTTAAAACGTTCATTACACATTTCACACAAGTACTGATGATCTGCTATATGGTCTAACAAATGATTCTTTGCACTCCAGTTGTCCGTGAAAACTGCATGACAAATATAACATTTGAAAGGGAGTTTATCCACGTGGGACACAAGATGAGTGCGCATATTACTCTTTTGGCTGAAGCATGTGCTGCACACGGGACATTTATATGGCCGTGCGCCTGTATGGGTGTTGATGTGATTGCGGAGGTTCGTTCTACTGTGTGCTGCATAGGAGCAAAGATGGCACTTGAATGGTCTGTTTGAGCTGTCATTTGAAGCTGTCTGTGGCCCACGAGCTCTGTTCAACTGGACGGATGAAAATGCTCCAGATCGCAGCAAACCTAGGAGAAATTTACTTCAGATTAAATAATGGGAAAAATATGCCCAATGTAACATGAAAGAAATGATATTTATAAGAGAAAAATATCTAATTGCCTCATCATACCAAATCGAAATATATAGTATTTTTCACGTATTGAAAAAAAAAAGCTTAACACTATCTTAACGATTCTAAAATTATATAAATTTAATGTTATATTTTTTATTACCTTTTAAATACTAGTTTATTGGAAAAAAATTCGCCACCTTGGTGGCTCAATGGTATCGCATTGGCCTGCAATGACATTGCAATTTTTGGATTCTGGGTTCTAGTCCGAGGTATGGCATGGTCGTTTGTTTTCATATATGTTGCAATTGTTTCTCAGTTAAAAAAAATTATTTACTTATCCACATGTCAAAAATCTATGTTCTCGTAATGGGACATATATTGGCTGTTTTCTTTATAGTTTTTTGATTTACTAGTAAGTAGTTCGAAAAAAAAATCTTTTTTAAAATGTGTCTAATACTTTTTTTTATTATCAGAGATGCTGTTGAAAAACATATGCAGAAAGTGTAAACAAGACTACTTACTTGAAAGTCGATGATATTGGATAAGGTGTAGAATGAAGCTACAATCTGAATAATAATCTAGAATACTATTAGAACCGAGTGAAACCGAATCAACTTCGAAAAGACAAATATTTGAAACTAGTAGAGCCCTAACTATGGTAGAGGAATCAAGTAGCCTGCCTATTAATCTCAAAACAATTGAATTATTTATTCTTTAAACTTTGATTTTAAAATTTATAGTTTAACGAAAAAAATCGTTCCGTTACGACTCTCCGCCAAATAAATTACACACCAAGTTATTGCTAATTGCAATAACTTGGCGTGTTTTAATATAGTAACTTGACCAGTTTTAAAGTGGACTCAAGACTGGAATCAGCTGTTTGGTGGTAAAATGGCGTGTACAGATAGAAAATAGCCATAAATGCACTCGCTTTCACGGGTGTGACTTAGTCAGTTTTAAGAATAACGCGCTTGACTATTGATCTACGGGACTTGGGTTCGAGCCCCGGGTAAAGCACGGATGTTTGTGTTATATTTCTACTGAGGTGCCACCATTCTCACAAACCTTCTACTATGGCGTTATAAACTGACAGGGTCCTGTCAGACCTCTGTGGCAAACAGCTGTTTGAGGGGGATATTATTTTTTCATTTATTTATTTATAGTTTTCATTACAATATCAGCCATCTGATCGGGGGAGGGAGGGTGCAAGAACCTGGATTTTCAATGCAGCATATTTCCCTCCTTTTTACAGGTCTGTAAAACATTTCTTGAAAAATGCGTTAAATATGTTAAATGTTTACCCCTCTATTATCCTTACTAGCATTTTGATAGGGGGCGGGGGATTCCCAGATCTGGCCTTGCTATTTACAAATAAAAATTAGCAACAGATATCAACTTTTAGCACATTCCAAATTGTCCTATAGTGTGTTAGCTATTGTTATCTGCAAAACAATTTTTTGATTCACAATTTCTATCAATTCAGATATTCTACTAAATAGTGAAAGCAACACAAATGACAGCCTAAAGGTGTAAATTACGGACTATAAATATAATCATAATATATGGAAGAGGAATGTCCTACTGGTAATCTTGCAACCCAGCAGATTATTAGAAGAAACCATTCTCTTAAAATTCCTGCAACCAAATAAGATAAAGTTTCCTGCAACAGCTAATGTCAGGAGGAAATGAAAAGATCCCATAAAATAGTACAGAAAGCAGTGATAAGAGCAAGTGTGCAAATATAAAGCAAAACGTGTAGTAATGCAAGATTTCACTTAGCTTGAGACACTATTTCATTGATCATCAATAACTATTTCTCAATTACTTATATACCGAGATGCCACTTTACTTGGTACACCTATCTATAGCATTTTGCACCTCTTTTTGGCCTTTAGAACAGCCCGAATTCGTCGAGGCGTGGAACTTACAAGATGCTGGATGCGTTGTGCAGGAATGCTGTACCATGTAAATGATTCTACAAGCAATTGCTGCAAATTGGACAGTGGCAAAGTCTTGCTGCAAACCATCTCATTCCAACGATGCTCGAATGTGTTTAGATCAGGGGATTGTGCAGGCCAATGAAGCAAGTAAAACTTATATCCTTGCTTCATCGAAATTCAACATGTTCCTGTAACCATTCAGTGACATGTGCCTTTTGAGCAGGTGCATTATCATGCTGAATGTGCCCATGTTAGTGAGGATAAACTGTAGCCATGAAGGGATGAACTTGGTCAGAACGATGTTCAAATACTCTGTGGAGTTCAGATGTCCTTCAATGGGTATCAGGGAGCTAATGTGTGCCAGGAATGCATCATGCTGATCCTTCCATCAGCATGATGCAAAAGGAACCTAGGTTCATCTGACCAGACTACCTTTTTCCAGTCCTTAACGGTCCGGTGCTGATGCTCCCGTGGCCACTGGAGACACGCTTTGTCCTTCACTGACAACATCGGACTCGGCATTGTCAGTGGCTATTATGTGCATTAGCAACAAGGTCTGATATGTGGTGCATTCGGAGATGACCTTCTGCACACCAGTTTAATTTTGTTGTGAGTCGTCTTTGCTTGCACTATTCTCACCAGTCTCCTTTGACCCCTTGTGATCCATAAGCTGTTTTCATCCACAGCATCGCCGATCACGGGTAGTTTTTTGCCCATTCTCAGTAAACTCTTGAAAAGATTGTTTGTGGAAAGCCCAGGAGCGAAACCGTTTAGCAGATGCTAGAATCAGCACGCCTATCACCATTATGCCACATTCAAAGTCGCTTGTTTTGCTTATTCTGACTCTCATCCAACTCCAACTGATGTTCAAAGAGCTGGTCTGCCTAATTTATACCACACACTACAGTCATATGGCGTATTACGTGTTGGAATGAACCATTTTGTGACGAGGGGTGGTGTACCTAATAAACTGGCATCTCAATATATCTAAGATTGTTTTCCTTTTACACAATGTATTTCTTGAATTTCAAACTAGTCAACCTTTTTTGACTTAAAATAAGTGTAAATTGAAAATTAACTATATAGCACATTATTAAACTTTATTCTGGAAAAACACTATTTTGGAAAATTCACTAGAAAAAAAAAAAGCTCAATTTTTTTTCATTTTCATCTCTCTCTGAAATCATTATATTACACTTTGGATGAAAAGATTTTTTCAATTAATTTTATTTAATTCTTTAAGTCTAGAATTAATTTAACAATATTTGAAGAATATTATTATTTTTATCTGGGCTTTAAAAGTATCTGAATTTTATCTTTAAACTATCTGAAGTGTCCAAAATATTTTGATTGTATAAGACCCTGCAGCATCTAAATCAAGTAATGGGTGCTGTTACCCAATTTTGCAATCTAGTATTTAGGGCAGACGTTAGATATCAGCAGCCGCTGCAAAATAATACGAGAACTGACGGTTTCATTGAAACTTCAAATATAGCCTAAAGCAACTCATAAATATTTCGACGACGAAGGCGACATGCAGGCAGTGGCGTACCCAGAATTTTCAGCAGGGGGGGGGGGGGATTTGACGTTTCGAGTCAGATTTTCAGGGTTGGGTTGTTTTATCTCTGAGCGGCACGTTTTTTGCACACCATGGGCTAAATGGCCAGGTCACATGGACCCATAGACTCAGAGAGGGTTGGGGGAGGGGACCCACTGGAACAGCTGTTGCGAAACAGATGGTAGCCTCCCGTCAAGGCAATCCAGCGTATTCTTTAACGTGCACAGGGTATGGCTCTCCCGTACACGGGGTTACAGCTTAACGTCCCACCTGACAGATGGCGGCCTTTTCAAACCCATTGGTGTCCCCTACTGACCGTGGGCAGGGCGGGGAATTTTGCGGAGATAAATCTCAACGCTGACCCAGCTGGGACTCAAACCTGGGAAGGTTTTCAGGAACTTAGGAAAAAACAACATATATTTAAGTCAAGGTGGGTTGGGTGGTATAACCATATAACTACACCACCTTGTTTATGCCACTGCATTCGAGTCCTGTTTTACCGTAACAGTAGAGCACAAGAGACAAAAAGCTTCGTTATTTTCCGTTTCACAGGAGATACACTATGTAGAAAAAAGTGTCCGGACATTTCCATGTTATGTGAATTGAAAGCTACTTTCAAAGCTCCCTAGCATTGAAAATAAAACTTTTATGCAAAAACTGTTATTGGCGATAATTGTAGATTGGATTGTTTTACCTCTGAGCGGAACTTTTTTGCACACCATGGGCTAAATGGCCAGGTCACAAGGACCCCGAAGGCTCAGAGAAGGTTGGGAAGGGGACTCTGGAACAGCTGTTGGGAGACAGATGGTAGCCTCCCGTCAAGGCCATCCAGCGTGTTATTTAACGTGAAGATGCCACGGCTTAACGTCCCTCTGACGGACGGCGGCTTTTCCAAGCCTATCAGTGTCCCCTACTGACCGTGGGGGCATGGCAAGGAATTTTGCGGATATAAATCTCAATGCTGACCCAGCTGGGACTCGAACCTGGGAACTACAGATTACGAGCCTGGTGCGCTACCGACTGAGCCACTCCCGCCCCAATTTAAATTGTAGATGTCACTCAATCTCTCTAAATATATTTCCCGCAACATTCGTCTAATTTTTCAAGAATGAATGGAAGCTGAAGCATTTATCTTCAACTTTTGACACTTGTGAAAAAATACTTCAATAGATAAAACACAACTCTTGTAACGATTTGTTCACTAACATAAATTAATTATCTGAAGTTTGTATGACGATTTTTTAAGATTTCATCAATTTGGAGACAATGTGACAGTGTGTCTGCTATTAAATGGTCCCGCTTCAATAACTTTAAATATTGATCGAAGATTGTTGAAAATTGACACTGTCACATTGCCTCCAAATTGATAACATCATACAAACTTCAGATATTTAATTTATGTTAGTGAACAAATCGTTACAAGAGTTGTGTTTTATCTATTAAATGTTTTTTTCACAAGTGTCAAAAGTTGAAAATAAATTCTTCAACTTTCATTCATTCTTTAAATATTAAACGAATATTGCAGGAAATATATTTAGAGAGATTTGAGTGATATCTACAATTTATCGCCAATAACAGTTTTTGCATAAAAGGTTTATTTTCAATGTTAGGGAGCTTTGAAAGTGGCTTTCCATTCACATAACATGGAAGTGTCCGGACACTTTTTTCAACATAGTGTATTTTTTAGATTTCTCGAAATCCGCTGTTATCAACTATTCTGGTTACAATCTTTTGTAAAGAAATAATATATTTATAAGGTTTAGAAAGCATTTATGCACGTAGAATGCCATTTTTAAAAATAAATTTTTTTATACAAAACTATCATTGGAGATACATTTAAATTCTGGACGTAACATATATAAATTTTGAATTTTTTTAAAAACAATATTTGTTCAGTATTTATTTTCATTTTTAATCTCGAATAAATTTAGTTTATTTACCGTGGCCGAGTGGTTAGCGAGCTTGGCTACTGATCTAAGGGACCTGGGTTGTGTGTTCGTGTTGTTTTTCTGCTAAGGTCCTGCCAACCTCACAGACCTACTATGGCTTATAAACTGACAGGCTCCTGTCATACCTCTGTGGCAAGCAGCTGCTTGAGGGATGTTT
The DNA here is from genome assembly GCA_038380435.1 of Ryuthela nishihirai. NCBI lineage: Eukaryota > Metazoa > Arthropoda > Arachnida > Araneae > Heptathelidae > Ryuthela > Ryuthela nishihirai. The sequence continues at coordinate 3,731,132 of JAWZYU010000025.1, forward strand.
ATTTATTTTTAAACTGGAGCATCATGTTATTGGCATTAGGCCCATATATAGTAAATCTTTCGTGAAAAAACGAGAGAAAAATAACAAAGCTAAAAAAAAAATCATTGTTAATTGTAAATACAGTAAATTGTAAATACAGTAAAATCTCAAATCTATGGACCGCGATTTTACCGATAGCATCCATTAGACATAGGAACAACCCCTTCCAGATCTGCAAGTGATGGCGGGTATCAGTCAAAAAAGGATCAGATTATCGAGTCCGATTTCTTTGATAAAAATGTGAATTTGTGAACCTACCTGGACGTTTCAGAAAATGCTATTTCTCTTTATCCGAATGATTTGCCCCTGTCCTTTTTGTAGAATTTATTTTTCTCAGGATGGGGCACCTGCTCATTTCACCACAAGTGTTCACCGGTGATTCGATCATCACCTTCCAGGGAAGTGGATTGGAAGAAAAGGTACCATTGAGGCCACCTCGCTCACCTGATACTGTTGGATTTCTTCCTATGGGGGCATCTAAAATCCACGATTTGTCAGAATCTCCTTCACTCAATACTGAATTAAAAGTATAACATCACTGCATAAGTGGCCAATATCGCTAAAGGAACTTTAGTTGCAGTCAGTGGAGTCTGGCATGTGTACGAGTGTGTTATGCACATGGTGGTGACCACTTTGAACTTTACAGCTTGTAAGTCTTGAACAATACATTTGCCACCATAGTTACCATTTGCTGTTTGGTTTGCTACATTATTTTGCATATGATTCTCAATTTTTTTGCAATCAGGTAAAATGTTACCATTGCCAGACTTTTAACACATAGTGTATCTTATCATTTTCAACAATATTTGTTCAGGGTTATGGGAATCTGGAATATTAGAGAATTACATTACTTGTCAGACTTTATTTCAAAAGTTAACTGAAATCTAAATAATAACAGTTAACAATGATTAAAATTTTCAATAATTTTGGGCAAACAACTCTTTGAATATTGATTATTGTTGAAAATAATGATCTTTAAAGTAAATTTTGTAATCTTTAATTTGTTTTTATACGCAGGAGTATTTTTTCATAAATATAACATTTTTCAAAGTTATGCAGCATTGACTGTAGTTCTACATTGGCATAACCATATTAATCTAATTATTTTGAATAGTGTATAATTTCAACTTCGATCTAAAATTACTGATTCAGATCACAATACAAACACAAATCGATAGAGGCTGGCAAAAAAAGGTTTCGCAGACTGCTCATTGCCAGAAAAGGTAAATATCAGGAGAAACTTAAGGCAATTGTCAGCACATAGTAGGGCCACAAAGTACAGATGGATCATTTTCAACTTTCATTGCATGAGGAGAATATCTGTATGCATATGTGGTAAAAGGTAGTATGGCAAAAAAATGTAATGAGCAAGAACAGTTAATTATGAGACAGTTATATATGAAAAATAAAAACAAAAAAAAAACATATAGATAAGAGCAAACAATTCAGGAGTATATAAATAAACCTTGATTTAGTGCTACAATTATTTTTCTCACTTACTTATATTTGTCTCATACCAAGGTTAAATTTGAATGAGCAAAAATTCTAAACAATCAAGTTTAAATGAAATTTAAACTTTACATTGTACTTGTTTTAACCTTACATGCAAGGCATAAAAAAATTTTACATTATGGAAGGTATCCAAACTCCTCTGACTTGAAACTGATACAATTATCAAGAATTCTACCATGCCACAGTATCATCTTAAGAACAATGAGTATCACAGTTTGAGCACTTAATATGGCCATTAATATTTAAGAAACATTACAAAGAGTTAAACAGAACACAGCTAATATTCTAAGCATTATTTTCCTTCATTTTTGGATAACCGACTAATAACTTTTGCCTCACACATTATACACTCTGAAAAAAAAAAAGCTTTTAAATTAAATTTGGCTCTTTGACATTAACTTTTTTTCAGCAAAATCCTAAGGTAAAAAAAAGTATATTTTTTTACTGCTTTCAATTCTAAACAAACAAGGAAACTGGGGGATGAAACCTAATTAAAAAAGGGGTTGCCTTATTTAGAAATTAATATAATTCTTTTAACGTTCCATCCATGTTAAACATAAACAAGATAATATCTGCTAAAATAATCTTGTTGAAGTTTGTAAAACATTAATCACATTAAAATTTAAGTTTGTCATTATCCAACATCAGAAGCTAATACATTAATTATTGCACAAAGGGAAAATGTGTAGTTCTCATCTGTATTTTTAACATGTAAGTACTTGAATTCGAATACTGGATTTCATAGAAAAAGATTACAATAGGTATGTTTGCTATACATATATATCAAAATGTCCCTTTTCTAATTTACTGTGAAAATACAGAATCATAAAAATGATATACACCAATTTTAATTTACGTATGATCATTTACTTTGTTTTCATATACCTCCGACTCTTGATGCAACTTCAGATCTGTGGCATTGTTAGATAAGCTAACTGGACAAAAAATTAGTCATCTCCTGCCATAAGAGATTACATCTATTCGACAGCAACAGAGGGCGCACCAGTAATAAACGCATCCTACAAATAGCTGTGCACTACAGGATTCATACAGTGACAAGAAGTCGTTGTGTGCCACGTGTGTTAGTCGCTCCATAAACATGGGTCACACCAAAGACGTGAATGAGTGGCAAAAAGGTGTTATTGCATTTGGCCAAGCCAAAGGGCATAGTGTACAAGAAGTTGCTGCCTTTGTAGGTGTGTCAAAATGTACTGTCCAAAGGGTCTTCCAGCAGTGGCATACATCACAGTTCACCGCTAATCATCACCAGAACTGTGGCAGAAAGACTGTGCTCACCAATAGGGACCACCACAGTGTGTCATGCACTGTTAGAGCAACGAGCTGTTTCTGAACAAACACTCTAAAGGGAACTGCATGCCATGGATATCTGTAGCAGAGTACTGCAGAAGAGACCCATGTTAACAGCTCTGCACAAGGCTGCACGGCTACAGTGGGTGTGGCACCACAAAGACTGGACTGTTGACTCTGGAAGGGTGTGATCTGATCAGATGAGTCATGTTTTTGCTTGTATTCAAATGATGCGAGGCGACAGGTACTCGTAAGCTGCATGAAACCTTCTATGTGGACTGTATGCAGGGTTCTGTTCAAGCTGGATGAGGCTCTGTGATGTTCTGAGGGTGTTTCACATATCAGGAAATGGGTCCTTTGGTTGCAGTGGCATCACACTTGAATCAGAATTGGGTTGGAGCTACTGGACAACCATGTTGCCTTTTGTGCAGCATCTCCACAGTGAACACCAAAAGTATACCTGTCTTCCAAGACAATTGTTGCGTGCACAGGGCTTGAAGTGTCGGATTGGCATGATGAGCATTCTGAAGCCTTCGAACATCTTGACTGGCCCACCAAATCCCCAGATTTGAATCTCACAGAAAACTTGTGGGATTATTTGAGGCAACAAGGAAGCACTGTTCCAGCCATCTGGCCAAACTGCAGCATTTGTTGCTGGAAGAGTGGATGAATATTGATGTGCACTACATCCGCACACTGGTGGCATCCATGCCAGACAGGATTTTGGCTGTTCTTCGGTTACATGGAGGTGTTACACGCTATTAGGTGACATTCAACCAGGAGTGACTAATTTTTTGTCCGGTGAGCTTATATGTATATGTAAATGAATTATTTTTTTCACAGAGAATAAAAATTTAACTCTTCTTTAACATTGAGGTAATCTGAAATTGAATGATTATATTCCCTCAGTTTAAGCAGCATAAGACTCTGTTGGTTTGGCCATGCTGCCCATATGGATAATTCTAGTTAAGTGAATAGGGTTATGGACAGTGTGCCCAAAGGCTTCAGAAAGCTGGGGAGACCTAGGATGCTGTGGGCAGACAATATCAAACAAGACCTTGTTAGAATTGGTGTGCAGTGGCCAGATGCAGTTCAGGACAGATATACTTGGAGAACTAAACTGCACGATCTGGTTGGACCTCTGTAGCCCATGTCTGCTTCAGGATGATGATGATGATGAGTGGCAAAATTCAGGAGAGATGTAAAAATTGGGATTTTATTTTCTGTAAAAATTATGGGGAGTTGACAAAATTCGAATCCACTTGGTAAAATACAGAAAAGTTGTGAAAACTGGGATTGGTTTTGTGAAATTAAGAAGAGTTGCCAAAATCTTGGGGAGTGGTCGAAATTTGAAGTAACTTGGCAAAATTCAGATCAGATGTAAAAAAAAAAGGGGTTTTTTTCTGTAAAATTATGGCAAATTGGTAAAATTAAAAGCCACTTGGTAAAATACAGGCAAGTTGTGAAAATTGGGATTGTTTTTGTACAATTAAGGTGAGTTGTTAAAATCGAGGAGAGTTAACAAAATTCAAATTGATTTCAAAGATGAGAGGCGACGGGTACATCATAAGCCACATGAAGCCTTCTATGCGGACTGTATGCAAGGTTCTGCTCAAGATGATAAAATGATGTTCAAGGTGTAAAAATTGTAAAAATTGTGATTTTTTTTCTGTAAAATTATAGCGAGTTGGCAAAATCTATGGGAGTTGGCCAAATTGAGGTAACTTGGCAAAATTTGAAGCCACTTGGTAAAATGCAGGTGAGTTGTAACAATTGAGATTTGTTTTGTAAAATTAAGGAAAATTAACAAAATTGTGGCAACTTGGCCAAATCTTGGAGAGTTGGCAACATCACAACAAATTGGGAAAATTTAAAAATTCTGTTGTCTGTGCATCCCCCCCCCCCAGTGTAAAAATCAACATGTTATGTAAAGGTCTTATTTTCTCAGTTGGCAAAATTTTCGTTTTCTCCCCCCCCCCCCCAACATAGTCTTTTGTTACACCCCTGCTTGCCTCCATTATAAAGAAATGGCCTGCTATTGAAAAATAATCTGGGTTGGTTGTTTTACCTCTGAGTAGCACTGTGGTGCACACAATTTGCTAAACAGTCAGGTCACAAGAACTTAAAAGATTTAAGGGTTTGATAATAAAGTGTTTGTGATAAGGGGCCCAGCAGTGTGCCCCTTATCACAAAGCATAGGTTGGGAGTAGTGGAGATGAATATCAAAATTGGCAAAATTGAAGTTCGAATAGGAGCAACAGATTAGAAGCCTGATGAATACTGACTGAGATAAACTCCATTCCACCTTGTTTGGTGTAATAATTGTATTTTTAGAAGTTTATGCAACATATATATTTTTTGAATTTTAAATAAAATTTCTCTGTGAGAGTCATGCCATTGTTTAATGTTCCAAGCTCCAACTTTTAAAGTATTGAATTTTTTTTTAATTCATACCTAGAAAGATTTTATTGATAATTTTACCTGCAAGCATTTTTAAAAAAATGAAAAGCTTAATTTAGAGGTTACAGAGAAATTTAGACCTAAAATTAACACTAGAAATTTAAATAACTTTGTCCACCCACCATTTCACAGAGCATTTCCTATATTTCTCACTTATCACCATAAATGTAGAATCTAATAGAATTAGAATTTAATATCTTTAATGCGTATCATAAGCTTTTATTTACTAGTCAATAATTGCACACATAATTTACACTCCCTAATTTAAATGGTTCCTTTAAAATCCATTATATTTACTACTATAAATGAAGTTTTAATGCATAGCTTTATTTTAGAAAGCTATGCATATATATGGTAAGCATATAGCCAAAAAAAAAACCCTGCTTATACTTTTACTTATATTAGAGATAATCACATGAGGTAAAACTTAGATGCCATTTATATTCATTAACAGTATTCTTACCTATAAAATATTTATTCATTATCTACAAATATTTTTTTCATATGGAAATAGTGCTTGAAAAGTAATAAAAACAAAGCTACAGATAGCAGTGTACAATGAATATCTATTATAAGACAGGTCATATTTCATTAGGTATGATGTTTTCTATGTTCATGATAAGTAGCTGCATCTGAAAACTTCGCCTGACATATTTCACACACAAACGGGTTCTTTTTTGCATGCTGTAGAAGATGTTGGTGCATTTCACTTTTCTTGGACACAATTAATTCACAAAGTGGGCATTTATCAGTGTGCTTTCTGGCATGATTCTGAAGATGTTGGCGCATATTGCTTCTTTGAGTGAAGCATTTTTCACACACAGGACATTTGTGTGGTCGCTCTCCAGTATGTCGAAGAAAGTGCTCCTGCATCACATGCTTTTGTGTGAAGCCTTTACCACACTGTGGGCACTTATGAGGACGCTCACCAGTATGCCGTAGAAGGTGAGTATGCAAATTACCTTTCTGAGTGAAACCTTTACCACACTGTGGGCATTTATGTGGACGTTCTCCAGTATGCATCATAAGATGATCACGAAAGTTTCTTGCACTGAGAGTGCGAAAATGACAAAGAGAGCATTTATATGCTTCATTTGTTTTTGCCACTGTAGATGAAATTTCAGAGAATGCTTGAAAAGTGTCCAATAACTTGAAACCCTGAAAGTCTGAGAAATTATTATTTAATAGCATATGTCAAAAGAAAAATAAATGGAGTTATAAAGCAAAATTTAAAGTTTCTTTAAGAAAAACATTTAACATGTTTCATATGGCACTTAATCAACAGAAATATACATTGCCCTACCAAAATACTAGTTTCCATATTATGTCAATGGGAATATAATTTCAATGCTCTATAACTTCTAAAATATGCATTTAATGGGAAAATATGACTGAAAACAAATTAAGATTATAATGAAATCTATTTAAATCTCGATTTTCAACAATATTTGTTCAGTTATAGAAGCTGGAATATTTCACAACAGTAATGCATCATAAGAACTTACCTCAGAAATAAATTAAAACCTAAATAATAAGTATTCTTTCAAACTATTTAATAAAATATATACATTTTAGGAGTTTGCATAATGATTATTTCAATATTAGACAATTAGGAATGATTTTTATACAAGATAATTTATTGTTAAACATTCTAGCTTCCATAACTCTTTAAATACTAAAAGAACATTGTTGAAAATCAAGATTTACATAGATTTGATTATGATCTTTAATTTATTTTCAGTTACATTTTTTCATGCATGTTTTAGAAGTTATAGAGCTTTAAAGTTAGATTCCCATTGGCATAAATTTTGGTAAGCAGTGTATATTCATCACCTATTCTTATAATACTTTGCTTAACAAAAGAATGCATTCCATCCTAGCATATGACATCATCAACTTCATCAATGATTGGCAGCTGTCATTGTGCAGATAATAATTTTGCAGTAAGTAGTTACTAGAAAAAAAATCACCTTTATGACAAATATATGCATTAAGTAAGATGATGATGTGTAAAAAAAGTTACCAATCAAAATAATCTATTTCTTACAAGTTCTAAGCAGTTTCAGTTTACACAATATATAGTTTAACAAATATTTGTGCATGCATCAATTGTTCAAAGTAGATAATGAAACTTATAAATATCCTAAATACCAAGAAATTACAATTCAAATTTTTTATATGTTTACTTTTATTTGAAGAAATGAAATAGCATTTCCTATTAAAACATTTTATACCTCTGGCCTCAGAAAATAGAAATGTAACATTGGTTTATGAGCAAACTTTAATAACATTTTCAAAAAAACAGTAAATGTAAAACTTTGAACTATTTAAAGAACATAAACCTTTGTTGTTGTTTTTTATCAGTTATTAAAAGCATGAAACTTCATCATCAGATCATGAAAGATAATCAAAAAGCTTCATGTTTACGTCCATAAAATGCATGTTTTACACAAGGGGTGGCTAACGTTTTTTCTGAAATATGTCACATATATGTTGAAATGTATTAAATGCCAACCAGGGTGAATATTACCAACTGTCCATTAAAAAAAAAATTTAACAATTTGCTTCCAAATGGGGAAGTATGCCACAGGTTGGTCACCCAAGTTTTAAACCAATCAAGCACAATAATTTTCACACAACATAAGAGGGCAACTATTAAACTTCTCTACAACTGCCTTTCATCCAAAACAGACAAAGGTGAGTATTGGTAGTAAAAGAAGAAATTACATTTTCTATTAAATAGTTTTAAAATATTTTCAAGTGTGAGCTGCTTCAATGCTGTACAAGTGGGTGTTACAACAAAGCTTTCCAGCAAGTAAACAAATCATTAATCAAAAGATGGAATGCTATATCCCCTTTCCCTTTCTAGAATGACTTCCTGGAATTGTCTCTTGCTTTCAGAGGTTCAGAAGAGGGATTATACTCAGATCTATGTGATTACGAGTGTTTCTGATCACTGATGACAATAAGATGAAATGGGTTTGCATAACCAACTAGATTATGGCATTATAGGCAAAAAATTATTATATGGATGTCAGTTTTACCTGAATTATGAAATACATTGAGCACATAGTGCATAAGCATTTAAGTGCACTATAGTCAGATCAGGTTCGGGTTCCAGCTGGGCAAGTGTAGAGATTATTCTCTGCCAAACTCCCCGCCCTGCCTACAGTGAATAGGGGTCACTGTTGGGTTGAAAAGGCTGTTGTCTGTCGGATGGGCCGTTAAGCCGTGGTCCCGTGTGTGGGAGAGACACACCCGCACACATTAAAGAACACGCTGGATGGCCTTGACGGGAGGCTGACACCCTTTTCCTACCAGCTGTCCAGTGGGTCCCCTCACCCAACCATCCACAAAACTACGAGAGCTTCGAACTTGGAAATCTGTCCCAAATAACTGATATTTAAGTAGCGAATATCATGTTTTAAAAATTTAAAAGAGCTCGAATTTACCCTTAAAAATGGTAGACTTTCGACACATTCATGTACAGAGTTGCAGTAAAATTTGAACAAAATGCTACCTAAACATATTGGTAATAAATCATCGGCACGGTTCAATTTCGAAGTTTCATAATCAGAGATATGAATGAACTAATTGATTTCGATAATATTAATCTAATGTAGATGATAGGTATCCTCCCAGCTGCTCTGCAACCTTAATGTCAGTGTTCTGATAGACATCAACCAGCACAAAAGGCTCAAAATTCGAAAGTACCAAATTAGAGATATGAATAAACAGGAGATTCCAATAAAATAAAGTAATGCAGACAATAGGTACTCTCTCAGCTGCTTCACAGCCTCAATGTAAGCATTCCGATAGGCCTCAACCAGCACACGAAGGTGACTTTTGGTGCCATCCATATGATGTAGTACTGTCCTGTATAGTGGAACGTCAAATGGCATCATTCAATCATATTTAAGCACTATAGCCAGAGGTTTGCTTAGATAAGCTTCATTACAACTGCCTTCCCCTGTTATAACAAATGTTAATAAGATACGAATTTCTTTTTAAAATGATAGTACTTAGCATCTGAGAAAATCAATTATTTGAACAAACATGTCACCTGATTAATGCAAATAATTAGTACATTATTTAATGGCACTGTTAATATCTCATGTCATTCACTGATAGAAATAGAATCTAACCAGTTTATTCAAATAATAATGAAATGGAACCTAGAATCTAAATAGTTTATTCAAAAACTAAATGCATAAAACCCACAAAGTGAATGTTATTAAATGTGAAAGATAAAAGCAACACATAATTTTGATTTGAACGCATATTTTTCAACTACAGTGCTTTGTGCAGATAAGCTAGCATTCTGCAATTAAGTATTTATTCTGTATGCTAGAATATTTTTCCTACTAAGACTGGATATATATACTAGTCCTCGATATCAAGGATAGTATTGTACAATGGAATGACTTAAATTATAATATGTAAATTTGGCAATGTGGAAAAAAAATGCATGCATATTTAACCTTTTGTGACCACAAAATTTACTGCAATTAACATTGTAATAAAAGAGCATAGTGCTGCAGTCACCACTCATTTCAATTTCAGCTTGTATGCCATTAATTTGGGTAGCAGTTTGAATGCAATATGTCACAAAGACAATTAACTCTTAAAGTGTCAGGTTTCTCACAATGCTTGCAATTGTGGAAAGATAATTTAAAACTTTTTCAGCAGAAAAACAACTGCATTTTATAACTTCATCCTGCAGTGACTAACAGATATATATATACAGTAATCCCTCACTTTAACATGATTTGCTTAGCACTGATTTGCTATAATGCATTCATTGTATTATAACTATCTCACAACAGGCTGTCTCAACTCACTAAAATGCTGTTTATAACTCTATGGTGACATATTAATAAAATAACAACAGCCTGTATGGATCTGGCAACAGAACTGAAGTCTTCTAGTTTCATAAACACAATCTGGCATGCAATGCTTAGCATGTAACATTTTGTTCTTTTAGCACTTTTTTTAAACATAATTAATTAGTAGTTGGTACATTTTTTAAGTTCTGACAATGGGTGATAGGAGGACAAGAGCATCAACTTCTAGTGTCAGCAAGAAGGAAAGAAAGAGTCTGAATTTAGAAACTAAATTAGACCTGAAATAATAGGATCTCTCAGATACACCTGGTAGTAATTTGTTAGATAAATATAGAAGAAAAATTGTCATTAGACAGGCGGGATCTGAACACAATTTGAACACAAGATCTAACGACAATTTTTCCTTGATATTTATCTACATTAGACCTTTTCAAAAGAATTGATTCTGATGAATGGAAAATCGATGTGTGCATTACTTTAAGACTAACAAGTTAAACAGTAAGAACAATTAAAGGAAATAAAATATCAATTTTTGGCAGCAGAAAAGTTAGCTGTTCCACTGCAGGCAATAAAATTAACTAGGGCCAGCTATTACGACTGAAATGGAAAGACTTCTAAATATTTTTATTGATGATAATACCCAACATAAAATTCTATTAGGTTCAACTATTATTCCAAAAAAGGCCAATATTAAGCACTGAAATAAGCTCAGCCTGAAAAATATATGGTGCCATTTACCACTACTAAGAAGTGGTACAATAGATCATGCTCTAACCTCCACAATATATCAATCCAAGGAGAAGTTGTAAGTGCAGATCAGGAAACAGCTGGAAATTTCAAAAATGAACATTAAAATTTTTGAAGAGGGGGTTATATTGCTCAGCAAGTTTTAAACTGCTGAGCAATATAATGTAACTATAGAAACAGCCTATTGAAATGTCTGGAACTTACCTAAGTAACATGTATTTTTATGGAAATACAGCACTCACTTAGCACTTTGTTTTGCTGCAATCAATTAACAGCATTAAATGAGGGATTCCCTGTATATAGATCATATTAAAGAGCATTTCATTCTGAATAAGATAACAGAAATTAAAATTGAAATGCAAGCTACTTAAGACTAATTTTAAAAAAATGGTAACTCCTCTTTGGACACTTTAAGGGTTAAAGACTGATACTGTATCACAGAATGGATGACTGGTGGTGATTTTTTAAGGGTTAAAAACTGATACTGTATCTTGGAATGGATGATTGATTAAATTCATTCTGAATAATAAAATATTCTGAATTGCATTTCAATTTGAATTTCTGTTATCTTATTATTAAAAAAAATGCAATTATTTCAATTCAATCTCAATCTAAATAATAAGATAACAGAAATTCATTCTGTTATCTTCGTATTGTATGGTGGAGAGTATTAGGTAGGATGGAAGCAGATTAATCACAGAAGTATACACGACCTAAAATATACCACAAAATGGACTCTTGAGACTTTGGAGATAATTTGAAGAAATACGAGAGTTTAGTCATGAACCAGAACAGGTTGCCTAGCACCACAACTGCTCAGAATGACTGCTGTCTTTAATGGCAATACAACATATTTAAAGGCAGCTATGCAACTACATCATGAGCTGTGAGCAGCCACACAGGGATAATTCAACAGCTGCAATTGTGCAGATAATAATTTTGCACTAGGTAGTTACTAAAAAAAATAACATTTGTGACAAATATGTACATTAAGCAAGTGATAATGTGTAAAAGGTTACCAATCAGAATCTATTTCTTACCAGTTCTAAATAGTTTCAGTTAATTTTACATATTATATATTTTAATAAATATTTGTGCATGCATTAATTGTTCAGAGTGATAGTGAAATTTAAACATCATTAGTATGATGTTTAAATATTGTTGATGTTAAGATAGGTAGATAAGAATTTGCAAAAAAATAGATTCTGTTTGGTAATTTCAAGACACCGTGTACATGAAGCTGCATGAATGAGACTCGTTTTAAATGGTGCAAACAGCATTACCTTTGGAGCTAAGATTGCAAATGTACTCTTCTTAGATGAGTCCAAATTCAGTTTGAACACTGATTCTTGTCTTGACATGTTCATCTGAAGAGCACAAGGACCTTGCCACCACAACTGCTGTAACATTATAGAAAGAAATCATTTTGGTAGTGGTTATGTGATGGTCTGAACTGGTACCTTGATGATTGGCCATGCAATGATTAACATCTTTCATGAAGGCACTCTGACTGTTCAGAGTTATATATTTTTGAATCCTGAGGCTTTTCAGGGGTGCTCTCTGCCTTTATTTCACCTTTACAGATGATAATGCTTGCCCTCATCTCTCAAGTCATCATCAATCATCTCTCAAGTGGTTGTTGATTTTCTTCAAAATGAAGATATTCATAAGATGAAGTGGCAAGTCAGATCCTCAGACCTGAATCTAATTAAGCATATGTGGAATACCCTAGGGATGTAGATGAACTGAGGATGCCAGCCATATACTATAACCTTCCATGAGCCCAGATCTGATCTTGTGGAGGAGTAGGCTTATTACTACAGCTGATAAACATCATCATCAATAGTATGCGAATGCATTGTGCAAGTTATATAGCTGTCAAGAATGATTAAATCCCTATATATATATACAGGTAATGGAGAAAAAAGTGGAAACAGCAACATAAAATCACTAATAAGGTGTTGGTACACCATGTGAGTTCAGTACAGCCTGTATATGTCATGTCATAGAGTCTACCAGTGTCTAAAAGTCTGCTGAGGGATATGACACCATTCATCCACAAGAAAAGTGATCAATTCATGCTTCTTCTATAGAGTTGGAAAATATTGCCTGAGACATCGTTTGAAAAGTTCCCATAGATTTTCCAGCAGTTTGCTATCTGGTGACCATGGTATGTGAAAAAGTTCAGACATATGCTCCTCAAACCACTGGATGACCACATGTACTCTGTGGATGGGAGCACTGTCATCCTAAAAGACAGCTCTCTCTTCAAGAAAGAAATGCTGTACCATTAGATAAAGATGATCCCTCATGACTGTCAAATAGCAATTGGCATTAATCTTGCCTTCTAACAGGAGTGCATCCAAACCATGTCACAAGAAAGCCCCTCACACCATACAGAACTACCAGAACCCTTAATAGTAGGAAACAAGCAATCAGAGCTGTAAGCTTCCTTCGGTTGGCACCACACATGCCAATCATTCATCTGTAGGAAACAAAGTTTGGGATGATTCGTCAGACCATATCACATTCCTCCACACTCAAGTCTCTACTGCTTGTGCTCTTTGCACCACCTGGATCTGATATGCATTGGTAGATGCGATGTGTGGATTGCGAATTACAACTCAACTGTGATATCCTTTTTGGAGTTCTTGACACACTGTTTTTGACAAAACAGGCCTCTATCCTATGTTGAAATTGGTGCACAAACTGATCAGCTGTAGCTCACCAGTTCACTTTGCACATTGCATTAATGCTTTAACATCCCAATTCTAGAGTATGTACTTTCATCCACTGTTAACTTTTTCAGAAGATATCTTTCCTTTAGACTCCCATACAGACACACTAATGGGCTTGGAAAGTCTGTCATTGATTGGATGGAACATTAAGCCATGGTTCTATGTGTGGGAAAGCCATACCCTGTGCACATTAAAGAACATGCCAGATGGCCTTAATGGGAGGCTACCATCTCTCCCAACAGCTGTTCCAATGGGTCCCCTCCCCCAACCTTCTCTGAGCCTTCGGGGTTCTTGTGACCTGGCCATTTAGCCCAGTGTGTGCAAAAAAGTGCTGCTCAGAGGTAAAACAACCCAAGTGCTGCTCAGAGGTAAAACAACCCAACCCAACCCATGCAGACACGACCTTGAAAACTGTTCCTTATGAAACATTAGTGAGTTCAATTGTCTGAGTCACAGAAGCTCATGCCATACATGCTCCAACAATAATGCCCCTTTCGAAATCACTGTCTTCACTCGATGATATGGTACTAATAATTGCATGCAGTTACTACAAGTTTGCCTTTGTAGACATGATGCTAAGCATGTTGGAATCTCATTTCCATCTTCATCAGTGATACATAGATGCCACTGTTTAGCATAAACCAAAAATCTTCCATAAACCTTGGTGTTTCCATTTTTCTGTCCATTATTTGTGTATTAACATTTCCTGTCCCCCTAATTTTAGGAACTTGTGCTCTCACATGCAGCATTCATACAGTACCCAATTTATTATTATCTCACCTGCTGTTAGTCATGTTACAATACTTCTACATACATTAAATTGCATTTGTTAAAAACTATCTTTAGTTATGTATGTTTTTGCACATTAAGCATTAATTTTGAGAACCAGTATATTTTGACACTCTCAACAAGAAGTCTTCCTTGAGACACTGAAAAATATACCTTTTCTTCACTTTTGATTAAAAACCTACTCTGTGCTGAAGAATATGCTTTAAAAACTAAACTTAATTGAATACAGAAATCTTGTTAAGCAATATTTTTAAGATCAATATAAATCAATACAACAGGTCAGTAATAAAGTATCACAGGAAAATGTCCTGTAGACATGGGGCTCTTGAAATAATTAGCTCATTCCAGACTCTAGAAAAAAATTTGGTATTGCCCTGAGTGGGGATTCAAACCCACATTTTCCAGAGATGCTGGGATGATAATAACTACACTATCAACAGCTAACCATTTTTTTTTTGTCAGCAATGTGACTTGTAGACATTCCTGCATATTTTGTTGATTCACTCATGCTTCCATTTATGATAAGAATTGGGCAACCACGTTGCCTTGTATTATAGAAATAAGATTATTAAATTGGAGTCTTTAATTCTCTATGACACTGTTAAATGTTTTTAAGCAGTTCAACACGTGTTCTATGATATCAAGTATCAAAAGTTATTAAGGAAAGATTTACATACTGTACTTTTTTCAGCCAATTATTTCAAGAGTCCCTTGTCTATAGGACATTTTTTTGTGATACTTTATTACTGAATTATTGATTTAATGCCGTGAGCATGAGTGGAAAATATTATTTCCATCATATGATGCATGTGATCATATGATGTCACATTGCTGGAAAAAAAATGGTTAGCTGCTGATGGTGTAGTGGCTATCATACTCAGCATGTTTCTGGGAGACATGGGTTAGAATCCAACTCATGGAAAAAACAAATATTTTTCAGCTAATTATTTCAACAGTACAACATGCAACAGCCTGCTTCTCGACTGCCTGGAGATCTACCGACCCTCCAGGGTCAAGGTCAGACCTTGTGGCTCGATCGTTTCTCCCCCGTACTGGGGGAAGTACTAACTTGTTCTACTGAGTTACAGATATCCTGAGGCTTAACGTACTGCTTTGCCAACGGAAGTTTACCCCTAAGATGAAAAAATGTTCAATGAAGTGAAAAAATGTGATTCATGGGGGGGGGGGTACACATTTTAGCAGCCAATATTTCAGAATCATATTCATTTTTATGTGACCTTTAATCTGGCAATAGAAAAAAAATTGTTTGCATACACTGTAATTTGCTTAGAAACATGGTCAATTTGTCATTTTTTCTAAATTTAGAACACAAATGTGGAATTATTATATTACATTACCAATGCACATGCATAAACATGTTGGCCTTTTAATTTACATACCAGATTTTTAATTATTTCTTAACTGTTTAGAAAATTGTATTTTTATATTACATAATGTCCTATATCCTTTTTAAAAAAAACATTTTTTTTCTAAGCTTTCGGCTTTTTTCTCACTCACACTTAATATATAAAGCATTTGAATAAAAATAGCTGCTCATTTCCATTTTGTAAGGCACATAAATCTTTCTCTAGGGCTATTACTAGAACATATCGCTTAAATCAAAACACCATATATTTGCTACAAATTTCTAGTACATATCAAATTAAAGATTTACAAATGATGAGATATCATTTTATGCTTCGTCAGACTGACAGAACTGATAAATCTTGCATTACATAAATTGCAAATAAAAGAACGTTTTGTTGTATGCTGTTGCATATGAATTTGTACTGCAGCTTTTGACATAAAAGTTTCAAAACAGAAACTGCACTTATGAAGATATTCTCTAGTATGATGTACCATGTGTTTACGCAAAGAAACTTTCTGGGCATAACCCTTTCCACATATGGAGCACTGATGTGGACGTTCTCCAGTATGGCAAAGCATGTGTTGCTGAACATTACCCTTCTGTGTGAAGCCTTTACCACATGTTGGACACTTGTATGGTCTTTCCCCTGTGTGTATACGCAAATGATTGCAAAGACTGGTTGAGCTTTTTGTTGAATAGGAACAAAATTGGCATCTATGATTTTTCTGGTTTTCTAAAGGACTTTTATCCTGCTGTTTGTCAGTGCAAACTTCTTGACTCCTGGGACTGTAATATGTTTCCATTGTATCTGATGAATCTGACAGATATACTTCTTCACCTGAGAAATAGTTCAATATATATATATCACAATAGATATTGGTAGCAAAGGAAAAATTAATATAATATCATCACCAGAAACATATTTAAAAAGTAATAAATTAGCATTGAAAAACAAATTAACTTAAATATCCACTTATAATATTTAAAATATAAAATGTCAAAACTATTAATATGAAATACATTAAGTTTGTACACTATCACACACAGTAAAATATATAAAAGCATTTATATATAAAAAGGTCTTTATACTTTCCATTTAAAATTAAAAATGTGCATTATGAATAAAAGTGTACTACTACTACTGTAAGAACTGCCCTGGTATTGCAAGCAAAATCAGGGCGGACGATCACAGAAATAATGGACTCTTTATTTGCAGCATGCATTTTATTTTCCTTTCTGGAGAATAGAAGTGGTAAATGCTTTTAGCAAATTATTTCAAGAATCCATTGTCTAGAGGACATTTTAGTATATGGACACATTTGATTCTGTATCCATTTACATAATGTGTTTAAGTGCACAAAAGTGTAGAAAGATTATTTACTTCATATGAACATACCTATTTAATTACTATGTATCAAAGAGGTAATTTTACAAAACATGAAAAGTTGTATAAATCTGTAGTAGCACACAAAATCATAAAATTGGCGAAAAAAAAGTGAGAAAACTATACTGATTGAAATGCCACTTTACCTGATTAATGTATTCAAAACTATGTGTGTAACACTCAGATTTCACAAGATACTTGTTATAAAGATGGCATATTACTGTTGATGAAGAAGTTCATACAATTCCTTATCATATATATACAGATACTGGACAGAAAAATGGAAACATTTCCATGTTAAGTCAATGGAGAATCAAATTCGAAGATCTGGAATTTCTACAATAAAATTTTTATACAAAAATAGGATTTTGATAAATTTAAGCCTCATTCAAATCCATCTAAATCTCGATTTTAAACAACATTTGTTAAGTATTTAGAGCTATAGAAGCTTGAGCAACAAAATCAGGCCTAAGAAATTTGTGTAAAACTGACAACTATTGAAAGATATTTGCACAAAATTCTAAAGCATATTTATTTTATTAAATGGTTTAAAATAATGCTTACTTTTTTAAGTTTTGATTAACTTCTGAGGTGAATTCTTATTATTGACATCTCTGTATATTCAATATTCAAACTTCTATAACTCTTTAAGGACTGAACAGATATTGTTCAAAACCAAAATTCAGACAGTTTGATATCTTATATTTATCTTCAGTCATATGTTTCCATAAAAAAATTATTTAATCAGTTACAACGCCTTAAATTTGATTCTCCACTGACATAAGATGAGAATGTTTCCACTTTTCTGTTCATTACCTGTATTTGCTTTTTTGCACTCTATATGAAGTGCACAATCCTATTACATTATTCTTACAATTGTTAAATAATACAAAAATATGCAATTATACATTACTGCAGCACATTAAAAAGGCCAAGCACAAATCTCATTTACTTATTATAAACAATACTCAAATTCAGTGGAAGGCTATAAATGAAAACTCAACTCATAGCATACATTTACCCATAGGCCATTCCAAGTTGGCTAAATATTTCATGTAATAGTAACACACTGTGCAGTTAATTTAACTCACAGAAAATGTCTGCCATCTAAGATGTATAAGTTCTAGTGTGGTCCAACTTCTGCTGTTAAGTATCACAAGCTTACTCCTTTGTCAAACAACCTAAGTTTCACAGTGACAGTTGGAACCAAGCCTTCATTACGAACAATATACTAATCTTTTAATAATAAATTCAATAAATAATAACTTATTATGTAATTTGGAAAATATTAACATATTTTTGCACAGCTAAACTTTAAAAATTTTCATTAGTAAGAAAACAACAAAAAAGAACATTTCTCTGAAAGGGTGTAAAGACCTTTTGGTCTCTAATTATCGGAGGCAACATTTTTATTGGTGAGTTTTAATCCCACAAATTTATCTTTTCAATCAATATTTAATTAAATTATAAAAAAAATTACTGCAGTGCTCGTAAAGGCTTGGTTCCAACTGTCACTATGAAACGTGCCAAACTTCTTGACAAAGGAGTAAGCCTGTGATACCTAACAAAAGTCGGAACTGTGCCTAGATGGCACTATATGTGGTAAGTGTGGGAACTTTTGGATTGCACCACATTTATTTTTGTTAGCTCAGTCATCAGAATGGAAATCAGTCAAAGAAATTTCTCAGCTCCCAAAGTTGTTTAATTTCAGATATACATAAACTGATTAATGTTTTTCAAAATTAAAAATGTTTTATGAGACAACTTAAGTGCTTTTTCCCACTTATACATTGCAATTGACTTTAAAAAAAATAGAAAAAAATATATACATTTTGTAGGAAAGTTACGTTTGGGCATTTAAACCATATCAGTAAGAGAAATGCACTCTTTCTACTTTTAGCAGAAATGCACAGCTTTCTACTATTCTGCAGTTTTCTGCTCTCTCAGTACAGTACAAGTGAAATAACAGGTACATGAATAGCCATCTCATATGGCCCATATCAGGCTATGGGAAATTAAGGTTATATTCACCAACAAAGATGCTAATCTTGTTTCCAGTAATATGGAACCAAAGAACATTCACAAACTGCCCCATCAAAAATAATCACAAAAAATAATAAACAAATTCAAATTTAGTATTCATCATTTGTCATATATATCAGTCAACATAATATCATTTTTATATCCATTTTATAATCTTTATTTAAAGTGTAATGTAGGAAACGCAGCATTTACTTTGCAATTTCCTAAGAAGCATCAAAGCAGGGCAAGATTCTCTCGAAACGGAAAACACACACTTCCTTTCCTATGCATTTTTGAAACTTTTCCTATTTAACATCATAGAGAATAGATATTATGTCACATAGCTATTTCGTTGAAGTGCTTTAAAACATTTAATAGTGTCATAGAAATTATATTATGAAAAATATTAACGATATTAAATTTTAATTACTGCACGGTGAAGCCCTATTGCAAATTTTGTTAAAATTTTGTATATAATAGATTTCCTATATGTAAAGGTCTGCAAATGGTAGCTAGATATTCACTGGAAGGAGAACTATGCACCAATTCCCTGTGATGATGCACAGAACCAGCCAGGCCTAGCACCTAAAGACTGACCCCATCTTCTCATGGTGCAAACTGTTAGTACCTGTCAAAAGAAATGTTTTCTTGTAGAAAGGAACGAAGGGGAGGGCTGCCAGATCAGTGTGGCCTATTGATCTGCACTACTATAGCTACTTTTTTTCCTTTGTACCTTGCTAAAGAGTGGTCAACCACACAAGGTCCTTACTGACCGTATATACCAACCTGAATGGAATAATGGCTCCGAGCTTGATTATGGATCCTGAATTTGCTGCACTGGTGTGTTTCTATTGAGGGAAAATCTTCTGCTGTGTTTTCTGTTTGTCTGTGGGTTAACAGCCCCAAGTGAATACATTCACAGGATATGTTTTATCATTGGTGAATAATCTTGATCAGAGGCCATCAGAGGTAACCAAACTCTTGCTTCTACTAGGTTTGCAAGACCAGATGGACAAGTAAAGGTCAGATACTTAAAAATAATTTTAAATTTCTCTTTTCAGTGATGGAAGATGGAAAGAATCTTCAAGGTGCAGGTTTGCTTCTCAGCAAACATGCTCTCCTAAGATACGAGTGCATTAATGAAAGTTTCTCACAGCTAAATTTAAAACAAGCATTAAAGACTAATGTTATCTGTTGTTATGCCCCCACTGAGGATGAGATGAATATGTTTTTATGGACAACTTCAGGATATTTTGATTTCTGTCATGAAAGGAAATATTACCCTTGTTCTTGGTGACTTCAAAGTTAAAGTTACTACTGACTCTGACCTATAGGGAGGGGTGATAGGTCATTTTGGTATTGGTAGCTGCAATGGTAATGGGCAACATCTCCTACAGGTGAGTAAACTTTATGGTTTGAGCAGAACTGTAACTAGCTCTTTTTTGTGCCAGAGGAAATAGAAAATTGCATTCCCCCAATATAGCTTCATAGCAGTCTTTTTCTGTGCCCACTTATTTTGTCTTTTTCTGCACCCTCTCATCTTGTGTGCCTGAAGTGAGTGCCTCATTTGCCTTGCTGTTTTTATGGCCCTGGGTTTGAGAATAATTAATTTATTACAAACACAACATACATAAGTACACTTGGGTTTCACCAGATGGGCTGCATAAGAATATGATTGATTATATATTAATTAACAACAAATGGGCTAGTTCTATTAGAAATACCAGGTCATATAGGGGAGCTGAAATTATATCTGACCATTACCTTGTTAAAAGCATCTTGCAACTTAAACTTAAGAAGTGTTGTGCTAAGAAATACAAAAGTTACTTTTAACACTGAAACACACAGTTATAGCCAAAGCTTATCATGATAGTTTTCCTTAGTCATTATGACAGTCATGGTTACTGAAGTTAAGGAAGAATGAGATCATTTTAAACACTTTTCTCGAAATTAACAATACACTTTTGGGTAAAAAGGAGCAGAGGAGGCAAAATTACAAAATTACTTGAGTGATAAGGCACTGGAGCTTATTTTTGAAAGAAAAAACTGTAAGAATATCCTTAATACACACTCTATTTGTCCTTGATAAACAAGGTAAAGTTATAGAAGGTAAAGATTCTGTCATGGCTAGGTGGGCTGAGCACATCAGTGATGTTCTAAACAATATGGTTAATTCTACTCCCATTGTTTGTAATGACGATAGATGCATTACTAGCTATTAGTTCTGTTAGAAATACCAGGTCATATAGGGGAGCTGAAATTATATCTGACCATTACCTTGTTAAAAGCATCTTGCAACTTAAACTTAAGAAGTGTTGTGCTAAGAAATACAAAAGTTACCTTTAACACTGAAACACACAGTTATAGCCAAAGCTTATCATGATAGTTTTCCTTAGTCATTATGACAGTCATGGTTACTGAAGTTAAGGAAGAATGAGATCATTTTAAACACTTTTCTCAAAATTAACAATACACTTTTGGGTAAAAAGGAGCAGAGGAGGCAAAATTACAAAATTACTTGAGTGATAAGGCACTGGAGCTTATTTTTGAAAGAAAAAACTGTAAGAATATCCTTAATACACACTCTATTTGTCCTAATAGAAAGCATTACAAAGAGCTTAATAAACATGTAAAGGATCAGTTAGCAGTCGATAAGAATCCTTGGCTTGATGGCTTGGCTGACAAAGCCAAGGAAGCAATTAGACAGCACAACAGCAGAGAGCTGTACCAGTTAATGTTTTGTGTGGTAAAAAATGGACAGGTATACAGAGATTGAAGGATAAACAAGGTAAGGTTATAGAAGGTAAAGATTCTGTCATGGCTAGGTGGGCTGAGCACATCAGTGATGTTCTAAACAATATGGTTAATTCTACTCCCATTGTTTGTAATGACGATAGATGCATTACTAGCTATTACTAACGAAGGGGAGGGCTGCCAGATCAGTGTGGCCTATTGATCTGCACTATTATAACTACTTTTTTTTCCTTTCTACCTTGCTAAAGAGTGGTTAACCACACAAGGTCCTTACTGACCATATATACCAACCTGAATGGAATAATGGCTCCGAGCTTGATTATGGATCCTGAATTTGCTGCATTTCTATGACACTATTAAATGTTTTAAAGCACTTCAACAAAATAGCTATGTGACATAATACCTATTCTCTATGATGTTAAATAGGAAAAGTTTCAAAAATGCATAGGAAAGGAAGTGCGTTTTCTGTTTCGAGAGAATCTTGCCCTGCTTTGATGCTTCTTAGGAAATTGCAAAGTAAATGCTGCGTTTTCTACATTACACTTTAAATAAAGATTATAAAATGAATATAAAAATGATATTATGTTGATTGATATATATGACAAATGATGAATACTGTATATCACAGTCTATATCACAGTCTGAAGTTATTTTGGCTATTTCTAATCTTAAAATATATAAATCTCCAGGGGTAGATTAAATTACTACTGAAATGCTTAGAGCTAAGAATGTTCCTGTTACCATACAGCTGACTGAAATTTTGAATATCTTTTATGATAAAGGCATTGTTCCAAAGGATTTTACCAGAGCTATTATTATCCCTATTTTAAAAAAAAGATGATCCAGTTCCTGTGATAACTGTAGGGGTATCAGTCTACTTTCTGTTCCATGTAAAGTTCTTTCTATGTTTATGCTTATTAGAATTAAAAAGTTGATTGATGGAAAATTGTGTGATGAACTGTGTGGATTCAGAAGTGTAGGGGATGTATTGATCAAATATTTACACTTAGGAAGATTTTTGAGAAATGTTTAGAGTTTCAGAAACCTGTGGTTACTAGCTTTGTAGATTTCAAAATGGCTTTTGACACTGTTGATTGACATAATTTGCAGTTGATTGTTAGATCACATGGAATACTTCACAAGTTAGTATAATGAAAGCTCTCCATAATGACACTGAGTCATGTGTGAGAGTTGATAAAGCGTGTAGTGATTGGTTTAGCATTGTCAGTGAAGTTAGACAAGGGTGCATTTGGTCTCCTTTTCTCTTTAGTTTGGCTATTGATTATGATATGCAAGAGACCGTATTTTCACTGCAGTATAACATTTCTCCCTTCTTTTTACAAGTCTTTACAAATTTTCTTGAAAAATACATATTTTTTTCTTCTATTACTCTTTTTAGCATTCTGAAAGGGGGTAACACAGGCCCCACCCCCTAGGTCTTGCCTTGTATATATGAAATTATTACAGTGGAGGGGCAAAATACTGAAATAGAAAGGACAAGAATACCTTTTCAAGTTTGCTTTGGTTGGTTTACCTCCGAGCTGCACTTTTTTGCACACAATGGGCGTGATAAGTAAAATTTATCATTAAAAAAAATAGGAAGGAAACAAAAATAGAAAATTAATGAAGGGATGAAAAAAAAATCACAGTGAAGAAAGAGAAATGCTGCATTATTGTATTTTTTTATTTCTTGTTCATTATGGCCACGAAAAGTAGCATGTTGATGATTATGAGAAAAGTTAAAATTATCCATGAAGTGAAAAAAACTAACATCCCAGCAAGTAAAATTTATTGTGGTCTATTTGTAAATTCTGCCAAATGCTTAATTTGCATTGCAATCTATTTTTTCTCTACAGATGACCAACAGCTGTTTGAGAAACAAAATGGCCTATGCATTGCTTTATTTCATGCCATTAGCTATTTTAGAAATTAATTTTACATTATTGGTTATATATAAAATAATACATAATTGTATTTATTAGTGTAGAAAGAGTTTCTTGAACTACTTATGTAAAGAAATTATCATGAGTATATAAAGTAAAGCTTATAAGAAAATGAAAGTTTCTTGAGGTAATTTTGCATAATCTCTATTTAATGAAAACCTTGATTTAAAGCAAAAAACACCCCCTCCCTCCAATTCCTTAAATCACAATTTTACCATATTCAGATTAATATTTTAACTACAGCTTTAATTTTAATATTCTTAAATACATATTTATTGCAAAAAATTATATTACACTCAGAATTTTTGTTCAAATTATAGACATATGTCACCTGTTGTTAAAGAAAATGAGCACTATTAAGTGCATTGTTAAATGGATAACAAAATTGTATTTCATTTCACACACCAGAGTTGTTAAAAAATGAATCATTTTAATATTATTCTTGCTTTATATATTTTAATTTGTTAAAACAAAATGACATATTAATATTCTATAACACAAATTGGAAACTGAGCAATGCAATTTTACACATTACAATTATAATAATTTAATGCATAGTAACATATGAACTAATTAGATTTTTTATATAATTTATGACTGTGAAAAAAATGACAATTCAGAATATTTACTCCCAAAAACAATAATGCATTAATTTATATTGTAAACTATTACACACACAACATAAAACTTAAATAAGGTTTGCATCAGGTACATTAGTTGTTTTTGAAATGACTGTTTATTGTTGAAGCATGCAATTATGATATGCATAGATGTCTCAGATTTGATCTTTTTTAATGTGCTGAAGAAAGTGTTCCTGCAAATTAATTCTTGATGTAAAGGTTCCATTACAAAGTGGGCATTCATTAGAACACTCTGCAGCATGATTGAGAAGGTGTCTCTGCATGTTGCCTTTTTGGGTGAAACACTTTTTACACAATGGACATTCATAAGGGCGTTCTCCAGTATGTATGCGGACATGATTGCGAAGATTGCTTGTTGTTTGGGCTACATAAGGGCAATGGCTGCATTTGAATCGACGTTCCAAACCTTTGTTTCTGTGTTCTTCTCTGGATGCTATTTCAAACACATTGATTATGTCTGATTCAAAATTGTGGTGAGCTGAAAAATTGTGATAAAAATAAATTAATATTTTAACTAAATATCATATAATCTAAAATCTGTAATATACACAGTCGTATCAGAATAATATGACCACTTACCATAGTATATGTATGGTAGGTGGTCATATTAATCTGATATGACTGTGTATGTGCCAAAAAATTTGGCACATTCCTGATGTGCCTAATGCAACTATTCACTTTGAATGCAACAGTGTTATATATATATATGCAAGCATTTTTTTCCCTGCAGTCATTTGGCATATCCAGGAGTTTGGAAAGGGAGAGGTTTTGACTTACCAGGCAAAAATGAGCTTCACAGAAGTAGGCATGGCACTTCAAATTTGTGGTGCTCAAAACCGAAAATTTTATGTATCATTTCAAAAATGTTAGTTGTCACATCTTGACATAGGAGGTTTGAACCACAAAAACTACCCCATATATATGCTCTTGCCCTCAGTTAACCAAAACAATTGGAACAAAAGAGTATGACCATAAAACATATATAGTCACTTTTTAACACTGATGGTAGCATAAAGTTGATTCAAGAGTTGCATATGAATGTAATATAATTTTTATTAATTAATACAACTCTTGTTATATAATGTAATATAACAAGAGTTGTAATATGAATGTAATATAACATTCACAGAATAATTACCACCTTTAATGGCACAATAACTATGTTCAAAACACTTCACTATACTAGAAAATATTTGTACAATTATCAGTTTCAGATATTAAAAATCCATCATCAGATTGATTTATAAAAGATTCAGCTAAGAAGGTTACAACTGAATTATTTAATTTTAGATAAATAAGGAGAAATGTGATAATTGATATATGAAAAGCATGCATTATATTTTAACCTTCTTAGCTGAATATTTTGTAAGCAATCTGATGATTTTAATGTTATTCAAAATTGTGATAAATGTACAGAAATTTTTCTAGTGTAGAGAGTTGTTGCTGTTTGTTTTTAACAACATTATTATGCCATTAAAAGTTATAATTCTTCTCTGAGTGCTATATATCAGAGAATAAATTCTTTTCATACAACTATTCCAAAGAATATTGTGAATTTTATGCTGTGTATATTTCTAAAGAAGATTATGTTACATTTCTATACAAACTCTTGAATCAACTCTACCTAGGCGGCCATCAATGTCAAAAATTGACTATATTTTTTACAACTATGACGCTAAGATTTGATATTTATTGACCATTTTTGATTCTCAATAATCTTATTTAAAGTATGAAATTAGATGCATTAAGTTTATCTGGGCTTTAGTTATCAAAGGTCTGAGTACAATAATATTTAATACAAGATAGTAATTACTTTTTCTAGGATTGATAGAATTCAAAATAATCATAGCTTTATCCATAGTATAAAGATCTTCATTAATATGCAATTATTGACCTCAACAGTGAGAACTTCATAAGGGTATAAAAGTTGATATAAAGAAAAATATATGAATTAAAAACTATGTATCTTCCTGGCCCTAAATAATGCAAAATATAAAACTAAAGCATAGCAATGGTGAAATCACTTGTTGAATTCATATTCATTTTGAAAGGCACTGACATTTTTTGTTGATTTTATGTTAATCAGCCCCTATTTTCCTTTGAACTGAATATGAATTCAGCAAGTGATTCCACTATCGGTATGCTTTATTTTGCTTTTTACTTTTTAGAGACAGGAAGTAGGTATTATTTTTTAAATTTAATTTACATTTTTTACTTGCATAAAAACACCTATCTTCAGAACTGCTAGCATTTGCTTTCATTGCAACTCATAAACATCCATTTTCTCTCCCTCTTTTTTGGAGGGAGGAACAGAGGAATGATTTGATAGCCCATGATATTGTACAGGACAAGTTTAAATTTGAGCTATAATTCACTAAGATTTATCATGAGCTGCATGCTTGATCTGTGCATGTTAGAACTCTCATGAAAGTGGTAGGTGTACCAGTTGGTAGAGCACCAGGCATGTAATCTGCAGTTCCCAGATTTGAGTCCCACCTGGGTCAGTGTTGAGATTTATCTCTACAAAACTCCCTGCCCTGTCAGTAGGGAACACTAATGGACTTGAAAAGACCACTGTCTGGCAGACTGGACATTAAGTTATGGCCCTGTGTGTAGGAGAGCCATACCCTGTGCATGTTAAAGAACACACTGGATGGTTTTGATGGAAGCTACCATCTGTCTCCTAACAGCTGTCCAGTAGGTCCCTTTCCCCCAAGCTTCTCTGAGCCCTCTGGTCCTAGCAACCTGGCAATTTAGCCTACTGTGTGCAAAAAAGTGCTGCTCAGAGATAAAACAACAACCCTCGTGAAATTTCTTATGTTATATTGAATGAAGTTATATTGATAAAAGTTATACTGATTTGAATCAATATATTTCCCCCTCCATTTTGGGTCTTTTTTAGCCCTACCTGGTCTAGTGGTTAGCACACTTGATCACTACACCAACAGGCATGTCCTTGTGTGTTTGTATATTGTATGAGAAACCAGGAGAAGCTAAATAGCACTTCTAGGTTATTTTCATCCATTGTGTAGGGAAGTACCTTCTTTCCTTTAAAAATTTTAATGAAAAATGCATAAATCTACGAGTTGAACATATTGTTTTCATTTCAAAGAACAAAATGTAAAACTGTTATCCCTATCACAGTGGTGCCTACAGGCAACTGCCTAATATGTCTTATGGAAAATCTGATTTTGTATATGTTACATTACGTATTCTACAGAAAATATGGTTGCATATAGAAAGTTAAAGTTGGAGAAGTTATTGTTAAGTAGCAATATTGACAAAAATATTAAATCTGAAATTGATTTATCAATTTCTAGTGATATTAGTGGTAAAGTTGGGTTGTTTTACTTCTGAGCTGTACTTCTTTTGCACACTATGGATTAAATGGTCAGGACACCGAGAACTCAGAGAAGGTTGGGGGAAGGAAACCCACAGGACAGCTGTTAGGAGACAGATGGAAGCCTCTTGTTAAGGTTATCCAGTGTGTTCTTTAACATACACATGGTACAGCTTACCTGCACATGAATCACAACTTATGTTCCACCTGACAGATGGCACTTTTCCAAGCCCATCAGTGTCCCCTATACCAGTGCACCCTACGAGGGCAGGGAGTTTTCAGAAATAAATCTCAATGCTGGCACAGCTGGTACTCAAACCTGGGAACTGCAGATTATGAGTCTGGCATGCTACCATCTGAGCCAACCCCTGCAACCTATTAGTGGTAATGCTACTGATACAGTGGTGGATACAGATAACCACATGTGTAGTGATGCTGATGTTAATGCTACAAGTGGAAGCAGATAACCAAAAAAACTAGAAGAATAATGTATCATCTTGGCAAATATGGAATGCTTGTTTTCAAAGAGAATTAATTTTTTTGTTTTCCATCTTTTACATTCTCTAACAATGAAAATTTGAACTAATTGATGATTGCAAAAATTCAAATAATAACATTTCATTAGTACCTATACAACATAAAAAGAATTTTGCAGTTGCCTCTCAAAACGAAAAAGATGCATTTTCCCAAAGGGGGAAAATCATTGTTTTGCCAATGTAACCTCTTGACCATCATATTTTACCACCAAAAGTTCAAATTTTTAGTGTAAATGATTGTTTGCAATATGTTTAAAGTTTCAGCATTTTTCAACTTTGTCCACTGTTATTAAAGCTAATAGAGTTTTAGAAAAAGAAAATTATAATAATTCACTAATGCCAACAAAAACGAAATTTTAAAATTATCTCTGAAAACAAAAAAGTTGAATGTCTAACAGACAATCAGATGACAAAATGAAAACAATACTTTTTTTTGAAAATGAGCTAAATAACAGAAGGTAGAAGCTTGGATATGAAATCTGATATCCCACTAGGTGAAAAACCACACATACACACACAAAAAAAATCTTTTAAGGGATCTCTGTGCAAATAGTGTTACAGTTAGTAGTTTTGATGGTAAAATTTTAAACCAATTTAATTTTCTATGACTGTTAAATGTTTTTAAGCACTTCAACACATGGACTATGCTATCAAGTATCAATAATTATTAAAGAGAGATTTATGTATCATGCCATAGAGGATGGGAAGTAACAGGAGCTTTTGGAATGCTTTCGGTAAGAAATTTAAAATTTGACGTTCTTGCCGGCAAGTGACTTCTCAGTGGAGATTAAAATAAGGATGATGGCTGCCAATGGTCTACCCGCATTGGTGAATGAAATAACCATTTATACTTTTGATAGCATAGGGTGCTTAAAAAAGTTTCTGATCCACGATGCACGTTTCGCACCCTTCCTATTGGTACTTCATCAGGTGGGAAGTGAGGAACTTAATGCAGGAGAGGCAGTTGGTTGTTGAGCACGGGGGAGGGGAAGGGTGCCATAAATTGACATGTCAGTGGTTCAGCTCTGATGATCGGAGTGGTCGGTGGAAGTGTGGGTGGTCGTAATGCGATCTGAATGTAACGGAAGTTGGGAGAGGGTGTGGGATTATGGGAAATCGCCAAGGAAATCGTCGAGGGAAGCTTCACTATTTGTGGGTAGTAATTCATAATTATAATGAGTGCAGTACTTTCAGTGAATTAATAAATTTCATAAACTGAAATTTGGGGTTAAGGTAATTATGTTATTGAGGGTCTGAATAATGGTTTTCTTATTGGTATTGCTATTGGGAGTTTGTGGGGGGGGGGTACATTAATCGCCGATTTTAGGAGGCATTATGGAGGTGTTCTAAAGGATTAGGTGGGTGTGCATTAGTGCAGGTGGCAAATGAGGTTCGGCGATGAGAGAGGAGAGTGTTTAGGGGGGGGGGGGGGGGGCGTGGAATCCGAGGTGTATGTTATATCCCCTAAGTATCCAATGCCATGCTGGGGGGAGGGGGAAAATGTCTGTGTTGCAGAGTTTTGTCAGTTTTACATTAATGAGGATATTTTCTGTGACGGCTAGTTGGAATTTGGTAGGTGGGGAGATAATAATTTTAGTGGAATGAAAATCAGTGGGTAGATTGTTTTCGGTGATTGCATATTAAAAGGCAGCATATTAAAATTACTGTTCAATGTTTTAAAAATTACAATGGCATACTGCAAAACTATGTAGGAGTATGTTAGTTAAATCTCCTAGATTAACATATGCACTGTCATTGTGAGCTAACAGCAATCAGTGATAATATCCACATATGTAGAAAATACTTTAGTGCTGATGAATAATCAACAATAGTAGAGTTGGTCTTAATCTACAAATGATGAAGAAATATATTATAAATAGAGACATCAATTTGAAGGAATTTTGAAATAAGTTCAAAAGTCACCTTTGACAAAATCTAATTTACTACTTTAATTCATTAAATTTCAAACAAATGTTACAGAAAAATTTAGCATTTCTTTGTTGATGGCATAATTTTACAAAACTATATATAGACTTTTCTATCCATAATTCACCACTGATATAACAGAATCGCAATTTCAAAATTTATTAAATTGTCATTCAATTTTTAAATTTATTTTAGTGATCATTTATATAAATGTTATATAGTTTATAAAAAGCTATTTTTTAAATTACATTTTAAATTCTTATAAAATAAATTAGGACTTAAAGTTCATAAACTTCATAAAATTGATCAATGAATTTAAAATCTGGTGACAGCATTTAATATTTCAAAAATCGCTATCATTTTTATTATATCAAAATAGTGGTGAGTTGTGGTTAAAAAGTCTATTACATGTACTTTGCGCAATTCATCTCAACAAAGAGCTATAAAATTCTTCTGTAACATTTGTTGAAATTTGGTGGATAATAAAGTGAATGAAGTTTCATCAATGATAACTTTATTCCAACATTTCTCCAAATCAATATCTATATTTTTAATATAATTCTTCATCTTTTCTGGATTATAATCAACTCTGTTATTGACAACTTAGTGAAAGTTAATATTTTTTAAATACCTTGTTATAGTTAGTGTCCATGGCCAAGTGGTAAGCACGCTTGGTTACTGACTGATCTAAGGGAACTGGGTTCAAGCCCCGGGTAAGACATGGATGTATGTGTTGTTTTTCTGCTGAGGTCCTGCCAACCTCACAGACCTTCTACTATGGCATATAAATTGACATGCTCTTGTCAGACCTCTGTGGCAAGCAGCTGCTTGAGGGGGTATTTATTTATTTATTTTTTTTTTTTTACCATAAGGCCTGGTAGTGGCTGCTATTATTATCAGTGAAGATAGTTGAACTTTTTATTAAAGATACCTCAATCAGTTTTTGTAAATATATCGAAGTCTCTTTTTGATCACGAATACACATCACATCTTGTGATACTGAATACAGTTTCAGTCAGTATAAAACATTGCTAAAAGGATAATTATTTTTACTTAAGAACATAAGACACAAGATTCATAAATGATAATAAAACAAGGTTGACCAAAAGATCAATAATAGATAAATCTATGGAAATAAAATCGAAATAAATCTGTGGAAATAAAAACAAAAGTCTAATAAAATATGTAGTACCAAAGCAGCAGTTATAAATGCTATCTGGCATTTGTTTACTGCAAGCAGGAAGGCTGACCCTCATGCATCCAATTAATTGTTTGGTGCTTACTATAGTTGAATAAAATATGTTCCCAGAACCCAAAACAAAGAACTTTTAGCAGTTTTTTCAATCTCAAGAAATTATGCAATGAATGATGTTGAAGAATAAAAACTATTCTACAAATAATGAAATAGGTTCAAACCAGAAAAGAGAGTAAAAAGAAATGGAAAAATAATGAGCTGAAGAGAATTTTTTTTTTCAGCTCATCATTTCATGAGTTCCATGTCTACAGGACTTATTATGTGATTATTTACTACTGATGGTGTACTTATTCAGTAATTGCTTCCAAAATCCTCCAAGTTTTTAAAAATGTCCGTCCACTTTCAGAAGAATTTCCAAAAATGGATAAACACACTGGCAAAAGTTCAGATCAAATTTGTGAGCTCAAATTAGAGACTTGCTTAAGTGTGGAGTTTCATGGAGTAAAGAGAAGGTTGGTGTTTTATACCTCAGCAATTGAAGCTATAATGCACCAAATAACAGTGGGGGGGGGGAGGGAAATGCTAAAAAACATGCAACTCTCAATTAAATAAACTAACACTATAAAGCACAAGAAAGAAAGTTGTAAAGAGAAAGAATGTTACATTTGGATAGTGAGGTATGACAACTAGAAAGCTGGTGAAGATATTTTATAAAGCATCAAAATTAGCACAAAACTGAACAGGTAAAGCTTGACATATATTTTTCTAAAATATATGTAAAAAACATTCAAAGAGAAAGATTTTCAGACGATTTTTTATTTTAAGAGCTAAACAAAAAATTCTTTTTGCACTGTATATGTACTAATAAAATATTACTATTTGCATTTCCCCAATCATATTAATTTGAGTTTACACTGTTAGGACAAAAAAGTCAGAAAATAAAAAAAATTCTCTTTGAAAAGAAGCATCCCATACTCATCATCATCATCATCCTCAAGCAGCGATGGGCTACGGAGGTCAAACCAGACCGTGCAATTTAGTTCTCCAAGCAAGCCTATCCTGAGCTACATCTACTGCATCTGGCCACTGCACACCAATTCTAACAAGGTCCTGTTTGACATTGTCTGCCCACCGCATCCTAGGTCTCCCCTTCTTTCTGAGGCCTTTAGGCACAATGTTCATAATCCTATTCGCCAATCTATAATTATTCATACGGACAACATGGCCAAACCAATGGAGTCTCTCTCTGCACAATATGCTGCTTAAAGGAGGTTGCAAACTCCTTTGCCTAACTTCATCATTAGTTACAAAGTTGAACCACCTAATGCCCAAGATACTGCGTAAGCATCTGGAATCAAAAGCATCTAATTTCCTGTTATCTTGTTTACAAAGTGTCCAAGTTTCACTACCATAACTAACCCTAGAAAGAACCAAACTATTATACAGTCTAATTTTAGTCTTTAGGTGTATACGCCTATTTCTCCACACTCTCCATAGATTCTTAAAAGTCCTGGCAGCAATCCCTATTCGTCTGTTAATCTCATGCCGCACATCACCTGTATCTGTTACGTAACTCCCAAGATAATTAAACTGTGACACCTGCTCAAGAGTGCAACCATTCAGATTAACTGAATCACAGCCTGCCTGACCAATTTTCATCACTTTAGTTTTCTCTCTGTTTATAACCAAACCTACTCTACTACCAGTCTCATCAACAGCTTGAATGAAAGAGATTTCATCAACATCATTTGCCAAAAGGGCTAAATCATCAGCATAATCTAAATCAGAAATTTTCGTATCTCCAGCCCATTTAAGGCCAAAATCTTTCCTTTTAGAGAGAGAATTTAGCATAACATAATCAATAACCAAACTAAAGAGAAAAGGAGACAAAATGCACCCTTGTCGAACACCAGAAGTAATGCTAAACCAATTGCTACAAGCCTTACCAACTCTCACACACAACTCAGTGTTATTATAGAGAGCTTTCATTATGTTAACTAACTTGTCTGGTATACCATATGATTTCACAATCAACCACAAATTATGACGATCAACAGAGTCGAAAGCCTTTTTGAAATCAACAAAGCTAGCAACCAAAGGTTTCTGAAACTCTAAACATTTCTCAAGAATCTGCCTAAGTGAAAATATCTGATCCACACATCCCCTACCACTTCTGAATCCACATTGCTCATCACGCAATTGACTGTCAACCAGATTCTTAATTCTATTAAGCACAATCATGGAAAGAACTTTACCTGGAACAGAGAGTAGGCTGATACCCCTATAGTTATCACAAGAACTACGATCACCTTTTTTGAAAATAGGGATAACAATAGCTCTGGTAAAATCCTTAGGAACCATGCCTTTATCATAAAAGATATTCAGAATTTCAGTCATCCACGTGGTAACCGAAACATTCCCAGCTCTAAGCATTTCAGTAGTAATTTCATCTACCCCTGGGGATTTATGTAGTTTAAGTTTAGAAATAGCCAAAATAACTTCAGATTGTGTTATAGGGCCAACATTAAAGCCACCAATGCATCTATCATCATTGCAAACAATGGGAGTAGAACTAACTGCATTGTTTAGAATATTACTGAAATGCTCAGCCCACCTACCAATGACAGAATCCTCCCCTTCTATAACCTTACCTTGTTTATCCTTCAATCCCTGTATACCTGTCCGTTTTCTACCACACAAAACATTAACTATCTGGTACAGCTCTCTGCTGTTGTGCTGTCTAACTGCTTCCTCGGCTTTGCCAGCCAAACCATCACGCCAAAGATTCTTATCAGCAGCTAACTGATCTTTTATATGTTTATTAAGTTCTCTGCAATGCTTTCTATTAGGACTAGTAGGGTATTGATTAAGGACATTCCTGCAGTTCTTTCTTTCCGAAAAAAGCTCAAGTGCCTTAGCACTCAGATAATTCTGTCTCTTCTGCTCCTTTTTTCCTAAAAGAGTACTGTTAGTGTCCAAAAAAGCCTGTTAAAAATGATCCCATTCTTCCTCAACTTCAGTAGTAAGCAAACCATGATTGTCATAATGACTAAGTAACCTATCATGGTAAGCTTTGGCTACAACTGGATCTTTCAGAGCTTCAGTATTAAAAGTAAATTTTTTCACCCTAGCACAACACTTTTTAAGTTTAAGTTGCAAGACACTTTTAACAAGGTCAGATCCAATTTCAGCTGCCCTATATGACTTCGTATTCCTAACAGAACTAGCCCATTTGCTGTTAATTAATATATAATCAATCATATTCCTATGCAGCCCATCAGGTGAAACCCATGTGTACTTATGTATGTCGCGGTGTTTGTAATATGTGTTAGTTATTCTGAAACCATTGAGTTTGCTTACCTGTAGGAGACGTTGCCCATTGCCATTGCAGCTACCAATACCAAAAGGGCCAATCACCCCTCCCCAAAGGTCAGAGTCAGTACCAACTTTGGCATTGAAGTCACCAAGAACAAGGGTAATATCTCCTTTCTTGACAGAATTCAAAATATCCTGAAGTTGTTCATAAAACCTATCCTTGTCATCCTCATCAGCATCCTCAGTGGGGGCATAACAGCAGATAACATTCAGGTCTTTATGCTTGTCTGAAATTTTGCTGTAAGAACCTTTCATTAATGCACTCATATCCTAGAAGAGCATCACTAGCATGTCTGCTGAGAAGCAGACCCACACCTTGGTGATGCTTATTGTCGTCCCTCCCTGAAAAGAGAAATTTAAGATTATTTTTAAGAATCTGACCATTATCTGTCCATCTGGTCTCTTGCAAGCCGAGAATATCTAAATTATAATGGTGGACTTCTTGTGTGAGGACATCAAGAGAAAAAGCTCTGTGCAGAGTCCTCACATTCCAACTACCTATGGAGAGAAAATGATTAGTAGGATGTTTAAAGAAACTATATTTATTGAGAGAGGGAATGCTGACAATATCAAACAGCCCCCTAATCGCAGACATGGGGCAAAGACCCGTTCCCCTACCACTAAAGGCTGAAGCCATCTACACTGGAAGACTTCCTCCAATGTAGAATTTGACGATACCAATAGAAGCAAAGAGTTCAGGTGCCTGCGATGACTTCTGATCAGGATTATCCACCAGCTGATAAACATATGCTGTGAATCTATTCACTTGGGGCTGTCAACCCACAAACAAACAGAAAACACAGCGGAAGATTTTCTCTCCACAGAAGCCCACCAGTGCAGCAAAATCAGGATCCATAATCAAGCTCAGAGCCATATATCTGTCCAGTCCAGTGGGTTTATATAGTCAGCACCAGGACCCTGTGTGGTTGACCACTCCTCAGCAGGGTAGAAAAAAAAGAAAAGTAGCCATAGTTGTCCAGATCAGTAGGCCACACTAATCTGGCAGCCCTCCCCTTCCGTTCACTTCCACAAGAGAGTATCTCTTTCGAAAGGTACTAACGGTCTGCACCACGAGAAGGCGAGGTCGGACATTAGGAGCTAGGCTGGTCGGTCATTAGGTGCTAGGCTAGTGGGCAATGCAATACTTATTTATAGTTTTTTTTTGTTGTTGTTTCGTTTTTTCATACCTTAATGAGTTTCTTCATATATGAGTAATAACAATGAATTTCAGAGAGCTTAATGCATTTCAGATAGTCTGTAAATGGTAGCTAGGTTGTCACTGGAAGGAGAGCTATGCACCAATCCCCTGTGATGATGCATAGAACTGGCCAGGCCTAGCACCTAATGTCCGACCCCGCCTTCTCGTGGTGCGGACCGTTAGTAACTTTCAAAAGAGATACTCTCTTGTGGAAGTGAACGGAAGGGGAGGGCTGCCAGATTAGTGTGGCCTACTGATCTGGACAACTATGGCTACTTTTCTTTTTTTTCTACCCTGCTGAGGAGTGGTCAACCACACAGGGTCCTGGTGCTGACCATATAAACCTACTGGACTGGACAGATATATGGCTCTGAGCTTGATTATGGATCCTGATTTTGCTGCACTGGTGGGCTTCTGTGGAGGGAAAATCTTCTGCTGTGTTTTCTGTTTGTTTGTGGGTTGACAGCCCCAAGTGAATAGATTCACAGGATATGTTTATCAGCTGGTGGATAATCCTGATCAGAAGTCGTCGCAAGCACCTGAACTCTTTGCTTCTATTGGCATCGTTAAATTCTACATTGGAGGAAGTCTTCCAGTGTAGATGGCTTCAGCCTTTAGTGGTAGGGGAACGGGTCTTTGCCCCATGTCTGCGATTAGGGGGCTGTTTGATATTGTCAGCATTCCCTCTCTCAATAAATATAGTTTCTTTAAACATCCTACTAATCATTTTCTCTCCATAGGTAGTTGGAATGTGAGGACTCTGCACAGAGCTTTTTCTCTTGATGTCCTCACACAAGAAGTCCACCATTATAATTTAGATATTCTCGGCTTGCAAGAGACCAGATGGACAGATAATGGTCAGATTCTTAAAAATAATCTTAAATTTCTCTTTTCAGGGAGGGACGACAATAAGCATCATCAAGGCATGGGTCTGCTTCTCAGCAGACACGCTAGCGATGCTCTTCTAGGATATGAGTGCATTAATGAAAGGTTTCTTACAGCAAAATTTCAGACAAGCGTTAAAGACTTGAATGTTATCTGTTGTTATGCCCCCACTGAGGATGCCGATGAGGAGGAGAAGGATAGGTTTTATGAACAACTTCAGGATATTTTGAATTCTGTCAAGAAAGGAGATATTACCCTTGTTCTTGGTGACTTCAATGCCAAAGTTGGTACTGACTCTGACCTCTGGGAGGAGTAATAGGCCCTTTTGGTATTATTAGCTGCAATGGCAATGGGCAACGTCTCCTACAGGTAAGTAAACTCAATGGATTCAGAATAACTAACTTATTACAAACACCGTGACATACATAAGTACACATGAGTTTCACCTGATGGGCTGCATAAGAATATGATTGATTACATATTAATTAACAGCAAATGGGCTAGTTCTGTTAGAAATACCAGGGCATATAGGGGAGCTGAAATTGGATCTGATCATTACCTTGTTAAAAGTGTGTTGCAACTTTAAACTTAAAAAGTGTTGTGCTAGGGTGAAAAAATTTACTTTTAATACTGAAGCTCTGAAAGATCCGGTTATAGCCAAAGCTTACCATGATAGGTTACTTAGTCATTATGACAGTCATGGTTTGCTTACTACTGAAGTTGAGGAAGAATGGGATCATTTTAAACATGCTTTTTTGGACACTAACAGTACTCTTTTAGGAAAAAAGGAGCAGAAGAGGCAGAATTATCTGAGTGATAAGGCACTTGAGCTTATTTCTGAAAGAAAGAACTGCAGGAATGTCTTCAATCAATACCCTAATAGTCCTAATAGAAAGCATTACAGAGAACTTAATAAACGTGTAAAAGATCAGTTAGCTGCTGATAAGAATCTTTGGCTTGATGGTTTGGCTGACAAAGCCGAGGAAGCAGTTAGACAGCACAACAGCAGAGACCTGTACCAGATAGTTAATGTTTTATGTGGTAGAAAACGGACAGGCATACAAGGATTGAAGGATAAACAAGGTAAGGTTATAGAAGGGGAGGATTCTGTCATGGCTAGGTGGGCTGAGTATTTCAGTGATGTTCTAAACAATGTAGTTGGTTCTGCTCCCATTGTTTGCAGTGATGATGGATGCATTGGTGGCTTTAATGTTGGTCCTATAACACAATCTGAAGTTATTTTGGCTGTCTCTAAACTTAAACTACATAAATTCCCAGGGGTAGATGAAATTACTACCGAAATGCTTAGAGCTGGGAATGTTTCGGTTACCACTTGGATGACTGAAATTCTGAATATCTTTTATGATAAAGGCATGGTTCCTAAGGATTTTACCAGAGCTATTGTTATCCCTATTTTCAAAAAAGGTGATCGCAGTTCTTGTGATAACTATAGGGGTATCAGCCTACTCTCTGTTCCAGGTAAAGTTCTTTCCATGATTGTGCTTAATAGAATTAAGAATCTGGTTGACAGTCAATTGCGTGATGAGCAATGTGGATTCAGAAGTGGTAGGGGATGTGTGGATCAGATATTTTCACTTAGGCAGATTCTTTAGAAATGTTGAGTTTCAGAAACCTTTGGTTGCTAGCTTTGTTGATTTCAAAAGGTCTTTCGACTCTGTTGATCGTCATAATTTTTGGTTGATTGTGAAATCATATGGTATACCAGACAAGTTAGTTAACATAATGAAAGCTCTCTATAATAACACTGAGTCGTGTGTGAGAGTTGGTAAGGCTTGTAGCAATTGGTTTAGCATTACTTCTGGTGTTCGACAAGGGTGCATTTTGTCTCCTTTTCTCTTTAGCTTGGTTATTGATTATGTTATGCGAAATTCACTTCAAGGGAAAGTTTTTGGCCTTAAATGGGCTGGAGATACGAAAATTTCTGATTTAGATTATGCTGATGATTTAGCCCTTTTGGCAAATGATGTTGATGAGATGAACTCTTTCATTCGAGCTGTTGATGAGACTGGTAGTAGAGTAGGTTTGGTTATAAACAGAGAGAAAACTAAAGTGACGAAAATTGGTCAGGCAGGCTGTGATTCAGTTAATCTGAATGGTTGCAGTCTTGAGCAGGTGTCACAGTTTAATTATCTTGGGAGCTATGTAACAGATAATGGTGATTTGCGGCATGAGATTAACAGACGAATAGGGATTGCTGCCAGGACTTTTAAGAATCTATGGAGAGTGTGGAGAAATAGGCGTATACACCTAAAGACTAAAATTAGACTGTATAATAGTTTGGTTCTTTCTAGGGTTAGTTATGGTAGTGAAACTTGGACACTTTGTAAACAAGATAACAGGAAACTAGATGCTTTTGATTCCAGATGCTTACGCAGTATCTTGGGCATTAGGTGGTTCAACTTTGTAACTAATGATGAGGTTAGGCAAAGGAGTTTGCAACCTCCTTTAAGCAGCATATTGTGCAGAGAGAGACTCCATTGGTTTGGCCATGTTGCCTGTATGAATAATTATAGATTGGCGAATAGGGTTATGAACAGTGTGCCTAAAGGCCTCAGAAAGAAGGGGAGAGACCTAGGATGCGGTGGGCAGACAATATCAAACAGGACCTTGTTAGAATTGGTGTGCAGTGGCCAGATGCAGTAGATGTAGCTCAGGATAGACTTGCTTGGAGAACTAAATTGCACTGTCTGGTTGGACCTCCGTAGCCCATGGCTGCTTGATGATGATGATGATGATGATGATGATGATGATGATGATGATGATGATGATGATGATGATGATGATGATGATGATGATGATGATGATGATGATGATGATGATGATGATGATGATGATGATGATGATGATGATGATGATGATGATGATGATGATGATGATGATTCTGAACTATGCATCAAGTAGAACAAAAAAATCTTAATAGCTTAGAACATATTATTCAACAAATTACTTTGGAATCAATCAATTTAGCCTACTGAAAAAAATTCATACATACAATTCAGTCCTGTAAAAGAATTTCTTGCATCAACTTGCTTCAAAATGCCTACAGATGATCAAAAAAAATTAAACTAATTTGTAATGTGCAGAAACTACAGGAATATGATGATATATATATATATAAATACTATAAAACAAAATACAGATAAAATCAAATACTCTAAAAACATATCAATAAAAACTTACTGATACACTACATCCATTTTCCTATTTATGAAACTTATCTCTGAATCACACTTTAATATATTCTGAATGGTTAATTCATTAATTACTACAATTACCAAGCACAACTTACTGTAACTGCATATGGATTCCCTTTCTGACAATAACATTTTCCAGAGCACAATTTCTTGCAGTGAATTAGATTTATGAAGCTAAATTTGACATTCTTACACTACATTTAGGGCATTTTGAAATGTTTCAGTCATTTTAAGTATATGATTAATCACAAATATTATATGGAGTTTCCTTCATCATACATTTATATTTACTTAAAATCACATATAAAAAATTATTAGCATCTCACTTTAATGTAAAAATTAAACAATTTATTTTACAATAAAAAGTAATAAAATAAAATATCCCTCAAGCAGTTGCTTGCTGCCTCCATGTCATAATTAACTGATAGGCTCCTGTCAGCGTAATATGACAAGAGGTCTGTGGGGAAGGTAAGACCTCAACAGAAAGACAACACAAATTAGATTTTCCTCTATATTTAAATGTATTCAGTACTTATATTTTTAACTGACTGAGAACTTGCATTTTATGGAAATAAAATTAAAATAATAAAGCATTTGCATTCATAAATAAAGCAGTTTATGTTTATTCTTAACCTTTAAAGTGTCAGGTTTTTCACATGCATCCAATTGTGGACAAGATAATTTTTAACCTTTTTCAATTGAAAAACAACTGAACTATATTCCTGCAGTGACTAACAGATATATATATATAGGTCATGTTGCATAACAAATAAAAGAGCATTTTATACTGAAAAGTAAAATAGCAAAAATTTAAATTAAAGTGAAGGCTACTTAAGTCTCATTACAAAAAAAAAATAAAACTTTCTTTGGGCACTTTAATGGTTAAAGAAAAATGCAAAGAAAGCTTCTGAATTCATCCAGCATGTTATAGATACAAAGCAACAGATGAAGTTGCACTGTTTTTTCACATTATTTTATATCATTTGATCAATACAATACATTAATGTTCTGACCCACAAGGAGCACCATTAAAGAAAAGTAGACAGCCT
The DNA here is from genome assembly GCA_038380435.1 of Ryuthela nishihirai. Taxonomy (NCBI): domain Eukaryota; kingdom Metazoa; phylum Arthropoda; class Arachnida; order Araneae; family Heptathelidae; genus Ryuthela; species Ryuthela nishihirai. Next base: position 3,772,401 of record JAWZYU010000025.1, read on the forward strand.
GTTGCTTTCACTATTGAAAAAACTGAATGCCCTGCTGCTACTTTGAGTGAAAATGTTCAGGTATCTAGGCTGTGGGCTTCTTCAACCTGCACAGACAGCAAAAGGAACATAGCTGTCTTCTGAGAGGATGGTTTAAAAGGTCTCATCTGTACATTTCAATATTGATATATACGTAGTAAGGTCCAAAAGTTTCCAGCCCGAACATGTTAGAACAAGAATTGACAGGTCGTTTCCTCCCACCCTATCTCTCCGTCAACCTCCCACCCTATGTCCTATGTTTTGATGTACTGCAGTTATATTTTTGCAGCTCTAGCATCAGTAGCACTCCAGCTAATGTCACAGATAGAAGTGCTGTTGTTTAACTTGAGTATTGCATGATCATTAAATTTTTGACAAAAGCCCAGCAGAAATTAAATGTTTAGATTTTTTTTAAATTTTAATTTCAAAAATGTTTTTTAATGTTTTTTTTTAATTATTTTTTTAATTAAAATTTTTTTAAATTTTAAAACAGTGGATTCTGCTAGTTGACTTTAAGGAATAAAATATTATAGTTACTGCTGAATATTATGCATCATTATGTACAAATTGACGGATACCATCAAAGAGAAACACCGAGGAAAGCTCTCCTGGGGAGTGAGGTTATTGCACGACAATGAGTCCAGTGCACACTTCAGTTGCTGCGAAGGCTGCTATTCAGCAATGTGGTTTCCAGGAATTAAATCACACACCGTACAGCTCCAACCTAGCCCCTAGCAACTGTTTTTTGTTTTCAAAATTGAAGTCGGATCTAGAATAGATTATATATCTATTCTAGATCCGGATAGGAAAAAATCGGATAAGAAAAAATTTACAAGTGATGAAGTCGTTTCTGCAGTTTCAGACCATTTTAAAGACAAAAATTCAGATTATTTTTTCAGTGGTATAGAAAAGTTAATTAGCCGTTCTAAAAAATGTATTGAAATAAAGGATGATTATATTGAAAAATAAAAATTATTGTTTGATTCTATTACCTCTTTAATACCCTTGGGCTGGAAACTTTTGGATCTTACTATGTACATTGGCACTAGGATGGTTAAAATTCCTTATGTTCCTACAATGGTATCTGTTCTATTCAAATCCATAGCTGATATTTCTCTTCAACATTGGCCTGCACTATCCCATGAAAAATATTAGTTTATATTTCATACAGTGGCATAATAATAATGGCTGCAGAGAGTAAAACTGCACAGATAGGATAGGAGCCCATGCCTGCCAATGAATGGCTCACCTTTTTCCACTTTTATCAGTCATCATTTTGAGCTATTTCATGTCTAAAGAAGTTTTCTGCTAATGTATAATTCTGTCAACAAACTAATTGTTAGTGTTGTAGTAGAATTTTTATTAATGATGACTTTTTAATTTCATATCAATTTATTTTTCTTAAATAGTTAAGTATATCCATAAATTAATTTCAATCAATACCATTACAAAAATATTATCAACCATCTCTAAAGGCTGTTGCTAAATTCTTTCATTCCTGTTGTTCCCAAGAAGATATATATTTACATGACTTGTTTCGATCATAATCCTTACTCAATACATTAAAATATTTAATCATATACCTTAAATTAGGGGTACTACAAGAAAGCAAAGAAAAACTGGCTGACCTAAGCCCTGAGCCTCAAGGAGTCAAATGTACTTCTATAATTATTATTATTATATATATATACTGATTTAAAGATTACATATTACATTTATATGCTTGATATATTTACATATATTACTTCTTATTCAATGGAGTTGAGGAATTGTGTATGCATGAGGGGGACTCTCTTACTTACACTTGAGACCTTATAAACCTTGTTACGCCAGATTGTAAAATAGCACAACTGCACTGCTCATTGCTACTCTACAACATAAGCTGATATTTGACAGTCATATTCATCTGAGATATATCACACCTTGATATCAACAGTATCCACTGCTGTTTCTTCTACCATCCCAGAGATTGATAAAATTTATGAAAGATGAAAACTACAATATACCTTTTCTAAAACATCTCTGTGAAAAGCATAAATCTTATTTCAGCTATTTGCTTCTTTTTTTAGTGTAATTTTATTACAAACTATTATATTAACACATCTTGTACATCAAATAACATCAGCATTTGTTGATTTAAACTTGTTAATAAATAATGTTAAATTCCTTTTAAAATTGACTAATGATGAGGAAGATGAGATGGGGAGGAAGTGTTAAACACCTTTTGGTGGTGGTGGGTGTGAACTAAAGGTTCTAACAGACAGAAAACTAATGATGGGTATCTCCACTTCTTTATTTCTGTAGATCTTTGCAAACTTCCTCATTAAAACTCAGAACATCCTCTACTGATTCTTGAAGTCTGAATAAAACACTTATATTTCAGCAGTTCCTAGTCTTAACCCACTTTCTGATCAGGTGTGGGTTAGAACATTTGATGTGCATGAGTCAAAACTTTCCAGCAAATGCATGACATGTGCAAGCTTGTTGCAGGATTGGGTTATTTCACCTCAGAGCTGAACTTTTTCTGCATACAGTGGGCTAAATGGACAGGTTGCAAAAACTCCACAGGCTCAGAGAAAGGGATCCACTGGACTGCTATTAGGTTGGTTGCAAATCAAATTGATTCTGGATAGTTCACATTGCTGAAAATTTTCTGTTACATTTTCATTTTATAATATTTTTCTTGTAACAGTTTTATTTTTTGCGTGTATTATTTACATTTTTAAACATATATATATATTTCTAATATTGCCTTTAGATCACACTAAAATGTATTTATTGGGAAGAATTAATACAGAGATTTAAAAATTTTATTAGCATTAGAAAAATGATAGTGAGAAAATGTTATATTCTAATAAAGAAGGTTTTCTTTGTTTTGCACACTTGCATCTAGCTGATCAAGTTATTATTTATTTTTATTTCTCAGAAAATTATATATGAAATTAAGTTATATTGAAAACACTACTATTAACCAAATATTTTGAAAGCATTGAAATCAGCACTGCATGTGAAGGTTATGATAACTTTAGCTATCAGATACTGTAAGTTTGGTGTAGGTTGGGTGCAGATATTTGCACAGTAAATTCTGGCTGGGTATGAATCATCATATGTCAGGTTCAAGGAGCCAAAAGTTGACCCACACAGGACTCTAATCATGGGCATTGGCAGGAATTTTTTTTGGGGAGGGGGCAAAAAATCACCAATGTTGAAGAATTTCCATAACTCTTAATATTATTCAACACAAATTAATTTTTTGATCAGTTATTCTGGGGGGGAGGGGGAACTGACTTCTGGCCATAAATAATTGAGGGGACAATAACTGCAAAGAGTTAATTAAAAACATTCACATAGAAACACAATTTACTTTTATCAGTAACACTCTAAACTGTAATCAGTAAGTATTCAAAATTTCATAATTCTAAAAAAAAGTTTTAAATATTTATAGCACAAGCCTATGTAGTAGTACCAATTGTTGAGTTATTATTATGACTCATATGCCCTTGTTTGGTGTACATAAGTAGTTTTCTTGTACGTGCTTTTCTGGCACAGTTCCATCTGCCCACTCTCAGAATTTTCTTACTTGCAGTGCTTCTGTATATATGGTATTCATATTTGTTTGCTGCACATAAAACAGTTCTAAAGTTCTCATGGGGTAATTATGAAATAACACTGGACATTTGAGTGTTTTTCTGATGTTTCAGATTTTGTTTCCATTTTCCTTAAGAAGGAAGCTTTCAAAATTCTAAACTAATTAAGAATACTTTACATATGATCTCATTTAAAGGGAAAAAATAATTCAAATTAATCAAATACTTCAGAAGGAACAGAAAAATATTCAATCTTTTCCACAAATTAACACCTTAACCCTTCCCAGGTCAACGGAATCTATAGATGTTTTTTGTACAACACGACACTTCGATTTTTTTTTTTAATTGCCATTATATCTTTTAAAAATACATAATTCAAACCTGAAAAATAATAATTTCTTTTTTCATTTGATGCATATTTTATTAAACTACAATATAAATAATTAGATAAAGCCATCTGATTGCCATATTTTATGAGCTATATGATATTGCCGATTTGTTTGTTTTCATTACTCAGTATTGAAGCAATCACCAGATTTAAGCTCACAAATTTAATTTCAACTATTATCACATTTTTCCTTAAATTTTCGAAAATCTCCTAAAAATTAATAAAAAACTGATATGGATTTTGTAAGTCATTATGAAATATGTACCAATTTTTTGGTATACTACTGTAAAGTGTTATTAAAATTAATATGTTACTACAATGTTCAATTTTTTAATTCAATAAATTTCAGAATTAAATTCTCTTTAATTTGGTATATAATATGACCTATTCTGTTGATTAGTTATTTATTAAAAATATTCAAAAGCTGACTTGTTTATTGGACTCTGCAACAAACCTGGACTTTTCTCAAAGTATGGTACGGAAAAAAAAATTGCAAAACGAAAGAAATGTTTACTTTATTATTTTTTTGTCATTCAGAAATAAATAGCCTTTCTATTCATGTGCATTATAATAATTTCTGTCTATTAGTGAGTTTGAAATAAATTTTTGTGTTGCCAGATGCATTTTTTTTATTACATGACTCTAAAAAGTCCTATTAAAATAAAACTAATCATCCTTTTTCTTAAATATTTTATTTTCAGAAAATCCAGAATTAAATGCTGATTAATTTGGCATATAACATGCCATAATTCTTTTCATTAGTTATTTGGCAAAAAAGTTCTAATGTTAATCATTTTTTGCCTGATCAGAGTGGAAACACAGCTGGGCCTGGGAAGGGTTAAACATGATGCATATTAGTGACAAAAATAAGGCTTTTTTTGCTTAGAATTCAGTAGTATACCACTAGCAACTATGCCCATAGAAAGCAACAATACAACAATGGATTAATCAGAAGCTTGGCGCTATGAGACAAAACTATTAAAAAGCAGCTTAGATGCCCAATTCCTGATAACAGATGGCACCACTGGCGAATCAACAAAAATTGCAAGAATGCTTATAGTCACCTTGTTGGAAAAAAATTTAACTCTTAATGGTCCAGCAGTTAAGATGCCCAGCATGCTTCTGGGAAACCTGGGTTTGAATCTCAGTCAGGACAACCAATTTTTTCAACTAATTATTTCAAGTGTTTCTTGTGCACAGGACATTTTCCTGTGATAATTTATTACTAAAAATATATTAGTTTATCTAATGTGTCATAAGTTGTTAATTTGAAACAAAGTTCACTGTAGAAACTTAAGAAAGTAATCATTGCATTAAATTATTAAAAATATGAATTAGGTGATTAATTAACATTCCTTTTTACGTTTAATGTAATCCAATATCATTATAAAAGAATACCCATATTTAAAAGTGTTATATTTTATTAAATCACTAAATAGCAAAAGTAATTGTATCCAAAATGCCAAATAAATCTCATAATTTATTTGTAATGATGGCATGGAATTATTATCATATGGTGGCACTAGTATTGCATATAATGTTAGCCAAAACTAAATTTCTAAACTGCTGGATTGGTAGAGGTGGACCAATCTTGTGGCTCATAAGAATCTCAATTTGACATGATTAGGCTTCTTTTTTGGGGAATACGTTAAAAACATCATTTATTCCATAAAAATTTTGAATTTACAGCATGTAAAGAAGTAACTGCAGCTATTACAAGTGTCATACCAAGATGAGCAATGGAGGAAGTTGAATATTGCATGAACTGGCATCATATATTGAAAACTATTGAGTACAAAACAAAACTTGGAGAGTTTCTTGACCTTTTGAACACACAATTACTTTTGTTACGTAATTATTTAATAAAATGTAGCACTTTAAATATGGGCATTCTTTACAATGATTGCATATTTACTGAAACTGATATGATGAATATCTCAATAATTACACTATTCAACATATAAATTACAACACAACAAAGGAAGAGAGGTAGAGTCATGCTAATCACACCAAGCATTGCACTGGCTGAGATATGCAAATGACTACAATTCTGCAGCAGCAATGGCCATATAAGAAAGTGGTTATATGGGTGAAAAGAACATCACCAAGACAAATCATTTTGGTCCAAATTTTCATGACTTATCACATTATCCTTTCATCTTCCTGTAAAATTTGATTGAATGTGTCCAATTATACTTTGAGAAATATACATGATATATATATATAATGAATGCATATATAATGAATATGTTACCTATTATAGAGTTTGATCTGTGTTTTTGTTTGACATCTAGTCAGTCAGAGCTAGGATCATCAAATTTCATCTATAGTTTCATCTCATTACACCTCCCCCCCCCCCCACTCCAGTCCCATATCCTTCCATTGCAGCACATGGGCAGCAATACAGCAGACAGACCATCCAACTTCAGACAGCTCTACAATTCAACCACACTTAAATGCATCCAGCTGCTCAATATGGTTGGAAAGGATCTTTGTAGCATCTTCCACATTTCATCCTCAATATCTGCTATTAACACTCTTTTGTAACTTAGTGCATACAACTGCAGTATCTGAAGATTAGCTGCTCTCCCACAGATATGTGCTTGTCATGGAAACTTAATCATTTTAAAATATCACTGTCTGTCCTGCACTGGCATGCTAATTTGCATGCAAATCCAACCACTCCTTCTGGATGGAGACAATTTCAATGTCAAGCAGCATGAATATTTATATATACCTGATAAAACATATAAAAACTATAATGAACCCAATGATAAAAATGGGTGAAACGAAGATCAAAATAGTAATAACTTATATACTATCATATACAATGCAGAGTCTAAAAACCTGTAACCTTGAGACTTTGGAGTTGCCAATTTCTCAATTTTTCACAGATTTTAGTATACTACTTATCTCCAATAAAAATTTAAGCCTTTAATTTTGAGGGGATGGGGGTGTGAGGATTTATTTAGTTATTTATTTGGGGGGAGGGTCTGAGAATACACCTCACAAGGGGCCCCCTTTTCAGAATGTTAGTAAGCTGTAATAGGGGCAATTTTTTTGTTAATATTACTACTACTGTTGTTAGAAAAAGAAACAAAACTATAATTATAATAAAAGAGTCCCACTCTCAGGTACATCCCTTGTGAAGGCACAAAATAGTTTTAACAAAACGTACACCTCACAAGCACATCTTTAACCAATGATAATGAATTTGTATATGTGTACATTATCATTGGTCAGTAAAAATGAAATCTTTCCTTATTGTTTACAAATAGATTACATGTTATAGCTGCTTAAACACACTAATTCATATAGGCAAAGTGAAAAATCATTTTGGAAGGGTTGAAATTATAAAGAAGGACGAGGTCAGATACAAAGCCATCCCCCCCGCCTCCCCTTCAGAATGTTAGTAAGGGTAATAGATAGCTTATTTATATTCATGCCATTTTCGAAGATATTTTTAAAAACCTGCAAAATGGAGGAGGAAATATTATACTGTATTGCAAATTGTTTCTTGGGCCTCTTTCAAAATTTTCTGGCTTAATTGTGTTTCCTTTTGTGTTTCTTGACCCCTCCCCCTCCTTCCCTCCAATTTTTTTCTAGATTCTGGGCCTGGTCAGATAGGTGAGACAAGGAAAACATCTAAGGTTTCTTATGTGGTAAATACAATAACATAAACGATTGTAGAGGCACTGGAGAAATCATGTTAAACTGAATGATGAGTTACATTAGTCAAAATGCAGTTTACTTTAAAACTAATGTTAAACTGAAATGGTGTCAGCTGGGTCTAGGTATATTATACTTATAAAACAGGCCTTGGAATGCAGTATAAGATTCCCCCCTTGATTTTACAGGTTTTTAAAGAAGTCTTGAAAAATTCATGAAATATCAATATTTGATAATTTTTGCCTCTATTACCCTCATTAGCATTCTGAAGGGGGAGGGGGGTGGCCTCCTTGCCCCCTAGATTGGTTGTTTTACCTCTGAGCAGCACTTTTTTTAACACAATGGGCTACACTGCCAGGTTACAAGGACTCCGAGGGCTCAGAGAACATTGGGGGGATCCACTGGATAGCTGTCAGGAGACAGATGTAACCTCCTGTCAAGGCCATTCAAAGTGTTCTTTAACATGCACAAGATATAGCTCTCTCCCACACACAGGGCCAAGTCTTAATGTCCCATTTGATGGACTGCGACCTTCCCAAGCCTATCAGTGTCTCCTATTGACTGAGGGTAGGGTGGGGAATTTGGCAGAGATAAATCTCAACGCTGGCCCAGCTGGGACTCAAACCTCTGGCCCTGCTGGCAATAGGGAGTAAATATTATAGTTTGTAGCTTGAATTTTTAAACTGAGATCATTCCATTATTTTCTTGGAAACAATGAAAGGCAAATTTATTATTGATTATTGAAAGGGCTATAAGAGAAAATAAAATTAAGACTGGAAGAATAAATGAAATAAAAATATAAAAAGGTTTTTCTCTAGAGGTTATCAAAAAGAAATTTAAATTTGAAAAAAAAAACACTTAGTTTAGGAAGTATATTAATAATGTTTGATATTGTTTATAGGAATAGTTTTTAAAATGGCTGATTTCTGAATAATTCCAATTAGAATGTTTTTAAGCTTTTTACACTCTACTTGTATACGTTACAGACTCAAAATATAATGAAAATTATTCACTGGTGCAGTAAATTTTCCTACATATTATAAAATGTGTTAAATTAAATTCTTATAATTTAGTTTTAATTTAAATAATGAAATAAACTCAGCATATTCAATATCTACTAATAAATCAGCACTTTGAAGTCAATTCAAATTTTAGAGGAAAAATTGTCATAAGCCGGGTGGGATATGAGCCCACGACCTCCTGATAACATGTCAGGTGCTCTGGACCACTGAGCTACCGGCTGCCAATCAAGATCTCCTCTAATTAACGCTATGAACATTTCTATTATGTCTCATATAAGTGCTATTCAGGCAATATAGCCACAAGCGGCTTTTTATTTACCATATAGATGGAAAGCATGTCTTACAAGTATGCTAGTGATAAATAATGAAGTAAACTAGCATACTTGTAAGACATGCTTTCCATCTATATGGCAAATAGAAAGCCGCTTGTGGCTAGATTGCCTGAATAGCGTCTGTATGGGACATAATAGAAATGTTCATAGTGTTAATTAGAGGAGATCTTGATTGGCGGCCTGTAGCTCAGTGGTCCAGAGCACCTGATATGTGAAAAAACTGGAAGAATAAATGAAATGAGGAGACCGTGAAAATCAGGAGACCGTGGGTTCATACTCCACCTGGCTTATGACATTTTTTCCTCTAAAATTTGAATTGACTTCAAAGTGCTGATTTATTAGTAGTTCAATTTTTTTATGGTTAACTACTTTTTTTTTCACTACAAATTTTTGCTATTGAGTTTAAAAATGTTTGTGCTACAGTATTCAGAATTAAAATCTGTTACTTTGTTCAACATATATTTTGCCTATTTTTTAAAAAAAAAAGTATCAGAATTATTATATATCTAAAAAGTAGTAAGATCTCAGCATAATTTATACTTATAAAACATTAAGAACTTTATTATTTTTTTCCAATATCTCAGTTGCTGTTAACTTATTAGTGACAAGATATCATCAAAAGTATGCCACTAGAATTCTTATCAAACTTAATAATCATATATGGGAAGAATAGTGAAGAGCTTAAGGTTTTAGAACCATATTGTTATATCACTAACAAATCCTTCCTAAAGAAACCACGAGCATTTTGTTTATACAAGGAATTAATAACAATAAAATGCTGAATTCTGCAGTGCTGTTTCTAAATACAATGGATCCTTTCCAAAAACAAAGATCTCATTTTCGTAACAATGGTACAGTCAACAAACAGTTATAAAATTTAGAGACAAAGTAATTTTTATTTATATATTTTAAAATGAGCTTAAAGCTAGTATACTTGGTGCAAATCAGAGTCAATGAAAGAAAAAAATAGTTGTGAGAACTTAACTTTGATACCATTAATTTAGTGCCATTGCAACACACATCTATCATTTATAGTGATGCTGGTGTAGTGGTATGTTTCAGTGTTTGTTCATTTTACTCCATCATTTTTTTTTTTCTTTTAATTCCTCTTAAGCAGCTTTTTAATGTTAGTACAATTTTTAACTGATCTAATTATCGACCTGAGGTAGTTTAATGCAATTTGTAATTGCACTCTGATGAAGCAAAATTGATAAAAATTTGAATTGTTGAATAAGGCCCTCAAAATATGCTGGAATATGTTAAATGATATATTCATTATTAAAATTAATATATATTTATATAAATTATTAAAATCATACATGAATTTAAAACTATATCAATGAAGTACTTTTTTTTATGAATGCAATATATGCAAGCCTTTATCATTATACCACCTGTGAACAACATTCACTTAAACCAGGGGTTCTCAACATGGGGTAAAATTTTTGGGGGTAAGCCGTGAGAGCTAAAAGTCGCTAGATCTAGTAACAAACTCACTAAGTTGAAATTATTATACTATAACTATAGTTTTACCTATTTATATAAGGGGTACACCAGTTACATATACATTTCCAGGGAGTGAGTGTTTTAATTTTCCTTCATCTTTTTTTCATGAAGATATTTCAGTGTTAGCAAATGCTAAATATGAACTTGCCACTATATAAAAATGAAGATGAGATGTTAAGCAGCATAATAACCATTTTTTGTGACACACCAAAACATCATTTAGCATAGAATTATTCATTTAGTGAACAATGATTAAATAGGTTGCTGTCTAGCATTTCTAACTGTAGTTAAAATAAAAGAAATGAATTTCTTTCTCATGCTAAATGATGATTTTGTAAATAAGTGAAATTAAATGTACTTATTTATGAAAACTACTAAATGATGATTTTGTAAATAATGAAATTAAATTAATATGTACTTCAAGAAAATATGTTAATGCATTACAAACTGAGCAACAAAATTTTCTTTTATTAGTAAAATGAATGATTAAAGTCATCCCTTTCAACAACATATTTAGTTCATATACATCCTCATCAAAATCCTGGAATTCATGTTGCATGTCATTAATACAGTATTTCCAAAGCTAGAGTTTAAACCAATTTAATATTTCACCATGCACAATTAAAATGCTGCTTATTGTACATGAATAAAATGCTTCAAATACTTGAATTTTTTAATGCTAAACTAGAGGCAAATGGCCCAGTATGGAGCAATGTATGTCTTCGCATTGTAGATATTTGTGTAAAGCCCTTCCCACAAATTGGGCACTTGTGAGGACGCTCTCCAGTATGTGTTATCAGATGATTACTAAAGTTAAATTTCCGTCGAGTACTGTAAGAACACTGTTGACATTGATATGGTGGCCCTTGTCTTTTTTTCTCTTCTCTGAATCCAGCTTCAATTTGTTGTCCTGACTGATGAAAACTCAAATAACATGATTTCCAATCTAAAAAAAAAAGTTGAACTTTGTAAAATGTACATAATCAAACCTCCTGATACATAAACATGAATAAAATTGATTATTTATTATTAGATTTTTAATAATAAACTTAAATATTTAAAATAGAGGGTATTTGAAAGTTTATAGTTTGAATTCAAATATTGATCTCTCTCCTAAATGCAAGATTACTTTGTCTGGGAACTACTAAGGTACCTAACTAGAAAGATAACATGCTGCCTCTGACAAATATGGGATGCTAGTTTTCAGAGAAATTTTGCACGTTTTAAACAGTAGTAATTTGTACTAATGGGTGACTGAAAAATGTAAATAATAATAATAATACATTATTAGCTGTATAAAATGCAAAAAATATATATCATTTATCTCTTAAAATGAAAAAGTTGGATTTTCTTATTCCCTAGTGTTAAGGGGCATATCATTCCAAAGTATATAATTTATTACTATATCGAAAATTTTAAAAGTACTAAATTTATAAAAATAAAAACAACTAGTTGAAATTTAACCAAATGTAATTTAATTAAAAGACACATGACTATCAATTATTCAGTTCTTCAGCAACACATTCTAACACCAGAATTTCTAATTTCTAGCATAAATAGATCATATTCAATATTAGTTTTTAGTGTTACATTTTCTGCATTTAGGTCATCTAGCAATAGTAAATAAAGGCCACACCATCGGCAAAACTCATCTTTTCTGCATAATAATTTATAGAATTCTATATCTACAGGTAATCTGTGTATTTTCTATAGTAAATGAAAGCCATTTGGAGGATTTTAAAACTGTGAATCCTCAATTTCATTAGCACCTATTCAACTCAAAAATAATTTTTCATTAATCTTTCAAAACAAAAAGTAGCATCCCCCACCCCACTCTGGGGGTGAAGAACAAATTGTTGCTGCCAATGTAAACCCCTTGATCATCACACTCTACTATTAAAATACAAAATTTCTAGCCCATATAGAAAGTTTGCAATATTCATTTCAAATTTTGAAGTTTTCAAACTTTCCCACTCTCAGAGGGTTCAATTAAAGCTTTTGCAAGATTATAAAAGTGTGAATCAAAATAGTTTATCAATACCTATCCAACCCAAAATAAATTATAAATTTTTCTCTAAAAAACAAACAATTATCTCTTAAAACACAAAATTTGTATTTTCCCACCCCTTCTGGGGGAAAAGGTAAAAATCATTGTTGCCAATATATAAATATCAATTCATGACATTCAAATTTCATAATCAAAATTTAAAATTTATTATGTAGTTACAATGTTTGCAATATTCGTTTGAAATTTAGGATTTTTTTCCCTTTTTCCACTGTTAAAGAGTGCAATTATAACTTTTGAAAGATTCCGAAAGTGCGAATTGCAATATTTCATTAATATCCAAAAAGAATTTTTAATTTATCTCTAAAAACAAAGAAGTTCAATGTCTACAGACATACAGATGGATGGACAAATGACAAAGTGAAAACATTTGCTCATTTTTTTTCTGAAAACAAGCTAAAAATTAGTTTTATTGCAACTTTTGCCATTGGCAACTTTATTAGAAACAATCTAATGGTAAAATGAACTTTAATGTTTTAAAATCCAAACAAATTTTTCTTTAAAAAAATTACTATTAAAATATTTGTAAATTATGTAGAAATCATTATGATCCTAAAATATAAATGTATTTAACATAAAACTGGAAGGTATGATAATTAGTAATGGAATACCAATCATTTTGATATTATTATTATTATTTTAACCCAGAAGAGTAATCATACTTTTGTCTTTTTCTTAACCCATGTGTGCATTTTTGCATTGCCACAAACTAATTCTTCAGCATATGTATGGCACATCCATTTGTCCAGTTGGCCCTGAACATTCTCACTATAGACATAAATTTTTTTTACCATTTAACAATGCATTTCACTGCAGTGATGTGGGGGAAACAATGAGTGGGGAAAGGATTATAGAACTTATGAAGTAAAACATTTTTTATCATATTTTGTTATATTTTTTTCATTGCAATTTTGGTACAGGGATGTAAAAACTATATTAAGTATTGCAAAACAAAAAAAAAAACTGATAGTTAAGTTAGCTTTTCTTACACTTTTACAAAAATATAACACTTAAAATAATATCCTATTCATACATATTATTTTCAAAAAAAAAAAAAAAAATACAGAATTATGGAAAATGGGAAAAAAGTTAGACACTATTGTTTTCAAAAAAAAATGTTTTAGAAAGCATTGCATTCAGTCAATTATAAGGTAAAAAATAAAAAACATGCAGTACCATGGCCAAATGGTGCAACTACTTCTGGGTTAGGTAAAGAACTAAGGTTTCCTATGCAAAAATTTAATATAATTTTAAATGCTATGCTAATAACTTTTAGTGTATTTCATGGGTACCACACCACACTCATTCTTTAAAGTTAAATTACTAACAATCCCTAAGATTTTTCCACAGCAATAGCAATATACAAACAGAATATACAAAAGGCTGTGAAATTAAGAGTCATAATAAATTAAGGGTCATATTGAAGAGATGAGCTATAGAAAACACAAGATTGATGCCTTATGAAAAAATGGACAGAATTTGTGAACTCTTATCTTTACAAAAATTTCTTTAACAGAAAAAATTACTGATCACATATTATTTGTTATCCTATATAGCATTATTTTTCTTAAAACCAAGTCGTGCACTGATTAAATAAAACCATATATTTTCTAACATAAAAAAAGTAAAATGTTTAAAATTGTTTGAAGTTTGACATAGATTTAAAATTTAAATTTTTTAGTCCAGTATGGTCAGTCAATTCAGGTTTAAGCCATCATTTATATACCTATCATCTTCATTTTCACATTTAAATATATCTAATATATGCTGCTGTGTCTAACAAAAAACAAATTATATGAGTAACCCATTATATTGAAATGTAAAAATAAGCAACTATCAAACTGAATTATTCATAAAATTATACCATAAACTATGCATAGTATTGAGTTAGTTTAATGTGCACTTCACATCATGGTTTTTTCTTACATATGAGGAAATAATTGGCAACATAAGAAAATAGCAAATTTGTACTTTATATTACATTCCTTAGAATACAATAGTAAGGTGTTGGCAAGTATAATGTGATGCCATTTTGCAAAACAGTTATGTTAACTGGTTAATGAAATTTTTACCCTAAGCCAAGTGAGGGCAAACTTCTTAGCTGAAGGGCTGCATAGAAAACTAAAATGGAATGGCAGGCCACCAAAGAAATATATAATCAATAGTGTATGTATAACCAACACAAAAGAATCAAAATTGAAACAAAAATTAATTATTTTAGTGATTTTGCTTTCCCGAATTTGGATTACTTGACCTCTGTACATTTTTTTTCCCTTTTACAGATTTGTCATCAGTAGCTGGTGGGCTACACAAAACAAAGTGGTGGGCTGTAGTTTGAACAGGCCTGCTCTAGTATTTCTGCTATTTTTAAAACCTTTTCCTCTATTTTAACAATCATCTCATATGTAATTTATAAATTAGACAAATCTGTAAATCTTCATATTATACACTGCACTGTCTTATCTGTGCACTTTTATGTTTTGTCCACAAAAAACTTAAAAGCTCTGCAAAATAAGCATTTTATGGAAAAAATGTCACTGGAGATAAGTTAAAGAACTGAATCAAATCCTCAAACCTTAATTTTCATAAACATTCCTTCATTATTTAATCCTTATAAAGTTCTGGGTTAATTTTGAAGAGTTTTTAACATGGAAACTAAAAAAAAATGCAGTCTCCTCTTGAAAAAAAAATAACTAATTGAACTTAGTCATGGAAATTAACAAATTATATAGAATGTAATTTGTTAATTTTCATGGCTACTTTGATTTAATTTTCAAGAAAACTTGCAAAAGTATGATTTCTTTTGGAAAAATAATAAAAACACTATAGTTCCCAAAGACCTTTGCTGCAATTGCACCAAAGGTCTTTGGGAACTACAGTGTCTTCTGACACTTTAAAGGTTACTGAACTTCTAGTGCTGCAGCACGCTTTGCTACTGATCTAAGGGACCTGAGTTGGAGCCCCGGGTAAGGCATGGATGTGTGTATTGTTTTTCTGCTGAGGCCCGCCATCCTCACAGACCCTCTACTATGGCGTATAAACTGACAGGCTTCTGTCAGACCTCTGTGGCAAGCAGCTGCTTGGGGGGATATTTATTAATTTTTTTAACATTCAACAGTACCACTGTGTCTTATGAATTTATCTCATATTAAAACCTAAATAGTAAGCATTGTATAAAATCATTTCCTAATATGAGTGTAGTTTTAGAATTTCATCTATTGAATGTTTCAGCTTTTATAAACTCTAAAGAAATTTTTAATGAGGTAAACAAATTAGGCTGTTGTTAAATATTCCAGCTTTCATAACTCTTTTAATACTAATGAATGAATATTTTTGAATATTAAGAATTAGGTAAATTTGATTCAGATCTTTTGCATAAAATGCTTAAAAGTCATTAAGCTTCAAAGTCTATATACTTCTGGGAATGTAGATCTAGAATGAAATTCTTAACCTTTACATTGCTGATTTTTAACATTCAGTTTCATTAAAGAAATTTTATTTAAAAAAAATCCCTTATTTATCATTTCACATAAAAAAAACTATGAACATTCTTGGTCATGCCATTGCTAAAAATACATTTGTAGTAGTTAATTTTGAACTTTTTTTCAGCATAACAAAACTGAATTTTATAATCTTATTTTGAAGTAACTGACAAACAGAAATAAGGCTATACAGCATATACAAGATCAATTATTACAGATATAAAAACAACTTTTGCATTCAAGAAAATGCACAAGGAAAACAAAGACTACTTAGTAGTAATTTCAAAAAATGATCTGCTTTGAGCACTTTGAAGAATTATACATGGAAAGATTTCACTATGCAAACATTAATTACTCTTAGCTTTTCAATTACTATCAAGTATGAAAAAAAAAACAGATGATGATGACAGAATTTTCTGTTTTTACAAACTGCTTAACAATGATAACTAGCATATAAAAGAAAATATTCATCAGCAATTCTGATGCGCAAACTCATATTACAACAGAAATAATTGCTGCGATAAATCAGTTTTAAATATTATAATAGGAAATATTCTGCATAACAGCAATGATAATATGAGCTACTTTGCATTTAAACATGTTCATACTTTTTATATACACAACAAAAGATGTTTACTATGGAAAAACAAAACAAAAAAATTATTAATTCTGAAAAATACTAAATATTGTTTTTAAACAAATAATTTGGACATATCCATTTAAAACATTTTCCCCAACTTCATACTTCTTGGAAATTTTAAACTGTCCAAAATACTTCTCAAGTTATCCTTTAGTGTTTCCTTTGCTGATTTCATTTCCCACTGCAGTAACTTCATCTTCATAGTGTCTGTAAAATTTCATCAATAATTTTAAAAAGTATTTGAAGCAAATAATTATGTTTTCCTTGCCTGCTACTTAATGTTTTGCTTCAGTTTTGAAGAGAAGCAATTTTTGTTCCGTATAATACATATAAATATTAACATTACACCTCTAAAAAATATGATAAATGATGATTTCTTCATGCAGTATATGTCAAAACTTCAAACCCTTTTGTTGCTTTTCCTATGAGTTAGTTTAAAATTTATCTGAGAAACACAGAAATGGCAAAAGTTAAAACTATTTTTATTGCTAATAAATTCCTCTGTATATACTATAAAATCAAGCTTGTAATATGAGTATTTCCTCAGAAGTCTTATCTGTATGCTATGTATCCATATCTCAACAAAATTTTGTATAACAGATAAAATCAGTCCTACATAAAACAGGCTCATTGTGAGACTATCTGATTGTCTTTTAGCTTTTAATTTATTGTAATTTGATTTTATACTGTGTATATATAGAATTTATTATCAATAAATTTATTTATTTTTATTTTTTTAATATATAAGGGACATTCAAAAAGTTCTTGATATGCATCTGCAGAACAAAACTCACTTCACTTACCCCAGTGGTTCCCAAACTTACTATGCCCATGGACCCCTTCTTATAGCAAAAACCTGACCATGAACCCCCAAGTGAAATAAATCTACATAACTGCATAATAGAAAAATTACAAATTTAACTTTGATGTCTTGAATGGTAAATGGTGACGTAAAAATAAAATATAAATAAAACATTTTGATATTTAAAGTAGTATTTATTGAAATTATAACTTTTCTTTTAAAATACAAAACACATTTTTTTTTTCAATGAGATGGGTGAACCTGATGGGATGATATGAGATTATCTATATTCGGCTCTATGTTTGTGAGTAACATTCGTAAGTCTCCATGAGCACTAATTTTCAGTCGGTTTCTTTTTTTCATGATGAAGCTCATAACTGCACTAAATCCACATTCTACTAAATAGGAAGACAGGAAAGCAATCAACAGCTTCTGTACAGTGACCCATAATGCAGGATATAAAATTGGTATCTGTTTTTGTAATCAGAATTTGTGGTATCCTTGTTCAAACATTGGTTTCAGCTCCTCATTTGTGGATAATTCAATAAATTGCTCCTATATTAGTATGGATTCATCTGAGTTTGTGGGTCTACTTGCAAAAGGGTCCAACACCCAATCGGGGATAACCAAGTGAAGAATGTCTTCAAATCTTTGGCTGAGGTCAGAATGAAGAGCTGTTAAGTGTTGACAATAAGCAAGCAAATCTTCATCTCATTTTTGCAATTTTGAAAGATTTGGAAACTGAGAGCATTCTCCTCTCCCCAAGTTTTGTTTGTATAGAAAAAGTTTTGCAACAAACGCAGATATTATACTTTTAGTTTTGATTAAATTTAATTGATCACCTTGTAGCATCAAATTGGTTTCGTTAAATTTGGCAAATAAGTCAGTCCTATAAGCTATGTCATTTTTTGAATTAATTAAATTGAGCCGCAAATCATTGGTCTTTACTTACCAGGAATTCCAACACTGAATCAAAGAGTGCATAAAATCGATCCAAACATGCACTTTTAGATAGCCAACGAACTTCCGTGTTAAGTAGTAAACGATTATAATCTTCATCATTTTCCAAACAAAGTTGACCAAATAATCTCTCATTTAAGGATTCCTTTTGATTTTATTAACTGCTCTAATGACCTAATAGTGCATATTACCTCACTTACAGCTGGTAGAATAAGTTCTTCACCAATGGTTTCACTAAGATTTTTGGCGACTAAATGTCGTCGATGAATGACACAATGTACAGATAAAACATTCGGTATAGCTTGTTTTAAGTATGCCAGAAAGCCTCGGTGTCGTCCTACCATTGTCGGAGCACCGTCAGTAGCAACGGAGAGGATATTACTCAAGGGTATAGCTTTTACATCGAAAAATCTTTTTAATTCATTAAATATTGTTTCACCTTTCGTATCAGTTTCCAAACATTTGGCAAATAACAATTCTGGGGAAATTTTTTCCTCTTTTACAAATCTCACATAACTAAAAGTAAAGCTTTGTTTCCTGGCAAAGTTGACTCATCAAGCTGTATAGAGAATTCAGATGTTTTTAAGTACCCACAAAGAATTTTCTACGCACTGAGCCATTTCGTCAATCCTTCTTTGTACTGTATTATTACTCAGTGGAATTTTTATAATATCGAAAACTGGTTTATGCAGCACACTGCGTATTACCTCACTTACAGCTGGTAGAATAAGTTCTTCACCAATGGTGTGTGGCTTTCCGGACTTTGCAATCAGTAAAGAAATGTTATAAGAAGCACGCAGTCCATCGACATCTCGCTCAGATGTTGTTGCTAAGAGTTGTCGCAATGACGGTGTTTTCAAATATTGTCCTTTGACTGTTTTAAAAAAAGTTAAATCTTTATCTTTTTTGTCGCTATGGACTTTTGTCGCATGTTCCTTAATCTTAGAAGGTTTCATTGAATTGTTTGACAAAGTTTTATTGCATAGAAGGCACATAGGTAAAGTACTATTTCCTGGTAATGGAATAAAGCCATATTTTAAATATTCAACACTATATTGTGTGTATTTTTTCTTCGGCTCACTCATACTGTTATCTGTAAAAAAAAGGTCACAAATTTAAGATATAAGAAAATAAAACAAATTATTTCTTTGCAAAAAACCACTATTTATCAATATTTTGTTTTATTTTGAAAATGGAATGCCACAAAGTAACGCTTGCATCAATTAATTATTTAAGATATAAGGATAAATTTTAAGTGTCACATATTGTATAGGTATGCATTTTTTACTAATTTAATTATTATCAAATAAATTAATAAATAACAAAATATAATATTGATAAATATTATATAATAAAACTATTTTATAAATTAATTTTAACAAAAGTATAACTTTGCTTAAATAAATTTAATGTACAAGATATCAATTGTATTAAAAAATACTTACGTAACGTACGCTATCTTCGTAACAATACAAAAAATGATACTGCTTTTTGTTCAAAACTAGGAAAATTTGTTTCATGCACTTCACATCACGCACAAAACAGAACTAAATTGTTGATTAGATGCACGACTCTTTTATAGTGCCATATTTTAGACAAGTTATTGCATGTAGCTGCGAGATACTGTTCCTGTTTAAACCTGCATAGATATATAGATAGACGGCCGCGGTCGGCCCTACTCCCACCGTGTGATGCTTGTCATTACATGTATTTTACTCAGGACGTAAAAATCGCTACCAATTTATTTATTGCTATTTATTTTAACTTTCATAATAATGAAAATGGGTCACAATTATTTTACTTTATATTAAACCTTTCGCGGACCCCCGACGTTGTTCACACACACCCAAATTAATTTTAATTTGCCACAGACCCCCTCAGCAGTCACAAGGACCCTAGGGGTCCATAGGAACCACTTTGGGAACCACTGACTTACCCCAACAAAACTTTTACTGCACTTCAAAGTACTCTCCCCTCCAGCATATATGCAAAGTTACAGACATCTATGCCAATCCTGGAATACTTGGTGGTACTCCTGTTGGGGAATACTCTGCGACTCTGAATGAATACATCTTGCAAGATCTTGCACCCTTGAAAACAGCCTCCCAGCAAATTCCATTTCAATTTTTGGAAACAACCAAAAATTGCATGGTGCAAGATAGGGTGAATATGCAGGATGGAGTAGCTGTTTGATTTTTTCCTACTCCAGGTAGGCTGTAACTTGTTGCATTTTGTGAGCACTGGCATTGGCAAGAAGGAGAACCCTTGATATGCCTGTTGCTGCTCATTCATTTCATTAACCATTTTGGGTAAAAATGTTGGTGTAGCATTGGTACTTTATAGTCATTTTTTCAGATAAGGTGTCCAAAGCTACCACTCCTAGAACATTGAAAAAAAATGAGCATCCTCTTCCTTGAGCGTCTCTTGTTGGAGGAGTTGAGGATACAGTTCATCTTCCACAACCCAAACAATAACTGCCAATCTTTCTGGCCATTGTGTAGTAATTAAATAATGTCTCATCACCTATGATAATGTCTATTAATCATTTGGGGCCACTAAGTTCAAATATTACCAGCATCTCCTTGCACAAGTTGACTCTAGCTCTTTTATACTGTTCTGTCAGTTTGTGGGGTACCATTTGGCACAAATCTTTCAGAACTTTAAATGCTTATGAATAACTGTTTCTACATTGCAAATCGATACACTGACATCTAAACTTATTACTCGAACAGTGATGTGTAGATTTTCCTTAATGAGTTCATAAACAGCAGTGATGGTTCTCTTGTTCAGGGTTTCGGTCTTCCTGCATGGACTTTGAAACTCTGCAGTCCTCTGAATTTGCACATCCATCCTGCAACAGAGCCATATGAACAGGAATGATACCCATATATTTGTGATAAATGCACATGAATTTATTTTGCATCATCCCCAAGCTGCATCATTGTGAAAATGTAAAATCTTTCCCCATCTTTAGTAGGCTCCATAGTAACAATGCACAGATTTTTGCAGACAGAACTTTACACACCACCAGCAAAGAGAGAAATGATGATATGTCTTTGTTTTTAACATGTAATGACACATTTAGGCAAGTTTTCAAACAAGTCATAGCTTGTTAACTTTGGAAGAACAAGTGCAAATCTACAAAAAAGTGTCAAAAACTTTCCAAATGCCCTCTGTACCACTGTGATTACACTATACTTAAAAACTATGTTTTATCATGCTTATCTCATTAACATAATTTTATCATTAATTTGGATTAAAAGTTATAAAATGTAGCAGAGAAGAATATCAAATGGCTATTGCCTTTTGTGCTGGATCTGGTGGGAACAAAGAGGCCCATATTCCCCTTGAATAGTTTCAATTACTGGAATGAAACAGAAGAAAACAAAAGAGTACACCAAAT
The DNA here is from genome assembly GCA_038380435.1 of Ryuthela nishihirai. Classification (NCBI taxonomy): domain Eukaryota; kingdom Metazoa; phylum Arthropoda; class Arachnida; order Araneae; family Heptathelidae; genus Ryuthela; species Ryuthela nishihirai. Next base: position 3,794,275 of record JAWZYU010000025.1, read on the forward strand.
AAAAAACAAAATAGTGATATTTTAAAATAATATTTTGTACAAACATTACTAGAAAGGAGAGGAAAGAAAACATAGTATACTAAATTGAGTGTAATGTTCTTGTTTTTTCAATAAAATCACAAAAAAGAAATTCCAATCAAAATCACCTATAAAACTAAATAAAAAAAACTTAATTTTAAATGACAGAGACAAAAATACAATCATCTAGAAATATATATACAACTAAAATAAACAACTCACACAGAAAATTAAATAATAAGTATTTCTATCATGAAATGCATGATTGAATAAGGAACAAAGGACATCTGAAATATCAAAATTATAATATGGATTAACACAAACTATAATAGAAAATAATTTAATAGTAACTTCTTTTCAGAATAAAATCTTTGCATATCCCTTACCCAATGAACTTCCTTGGAAATAATCAATTTGAAAAGGGTATACTATTCAACACTGATGTAACCCTGTAATGTGGAATCTTCTCTTATATCATAAAAGTTTAACTTCTGAGAGTACTACTAGGGGATCAACTTTTAAAAAGTCACATAATTACATTGCCATCATGAACAGGTACAGAAATGCATTTCAGAACTCATCATTTTAAAGAACAACTATAGCCGTGTTGAAATGTTTTAATAAGTAAAATGAGAATTTTTTAATTGGTAAAATATCAGTGTGAGTTTTCTAATGAGACTAGTTTTCTTTGAGATGAGATACCTGAATTTCTGTTTATTTTTAAGAACATATTAGTAAAGAAATAGTATCATCTTCCAGATGTCTTTTACCAACTAGCTTTACATTCAACATCATTTGTTGCAACTGCATATGAGATTTTTTCTCATCTACATCCAGCCAACACATAATACTTCACAATGGACTCTAGCAACTGAAGTCAACATCAACCTGGTAACAACACATGACTCTACCAGTACTCCATACCTGATTACACTGACTGAATTTTAACATCAATTTATGATTTAGAGTGTGCCAGCTGCAACTGACATCTGGTATCCTTCTTGAACTTTATCTTCATGGCCACATAACTCAGCAAATAACACTTTACATTAAAGTTTACTATTGCAACCAACACTCTTTTAAAGTATGGATGCTTTACTATTGCAACCAACACTGTTTTAAAGTATGGATGCTATTACTATTGCCAAGTGCAATGATTAAGAATAATCACCATGAGAGATCTCATAACATTAGATGTACATTTTTATAAACATTTCAGTTTACTTTCTTTATGATAGTGAAATAGTATAAATTAAATCTTCAAGAACCAACAGCACTGCAGTCCATATCAAATTTCTGCAGATCAGCTCACTAGCACAACAAATGAAACTTTGAGTTTTCTAAAATAGAAACTCCCATATGAATTTTTTTTTTTACATATATCTCATAAAAAGTAGATAATTCAAACATATAGGCAGACACAATACAGAAGATTCTTATATATATATATAACAGACTGACTAAAGCAGAGATTTTGTTTTCTTTGGCTGAATGAGCTATTTAGATATCTCAGATGTTGTTAAAAAAAGCCCTAAGTGAAAAGATGCACAGGATATCTTATATTAGCTGGTGGATAGTCTTGATCAAAGGCCATTATAGGTACCTGAACCCTTCTATGGGAATCACCAACCTCCCCAGAGTAAATAGTATCTCATATAGGTCAGTTTCCATTTTGATTCTGGTTCCTGAAAATGTGTTGCCTGAAGTTCCTATCAATATGGGTTGCTTCAGCCTTTGGCAGTGGGGGAACAGGTCTTTGCTCCTTCCCACTGATTAAAAGGCTATTTGATATTGTTGGCCCAACCTTTCTCAACAAATCTAGTTATTTAAAAACCCTAAAAGTCATTTTCTTTCCATAGGTACATGGAATGTGAGGATGTTGCACACAAATTTTTCTCTTGATGTCCTCACACATAGGAATTCCAATGTTATAACATAGATATTCTGGATTTGTAACAGACCAGATGGACAGATAAAGGTCAAATACTTAAAAATAATTTTAAATTTCTCTTTTCAAGTAGGGAGGATGGAAAGCATATCCAAGGTGCAAGTTTGCTTCTCAGCAGACACACCAGTGATGCTCTTCCAGGATATGACTGCATTAATCAAAGATTTCTTACAGCTAAATTTAAAACTAAGATTAAACACTTGAATGTCATCTGCTGTTATGCCCCCATAGAGGACTCTGATGAGAATGAGAAAGATGGGTTTTATTGACAACATCAGGATATTATGAATTCTGTCACGAAAATCATATTAGCTGAAAGAAAGGTTAGCCACTGATTGTATAGTGGTTAATACATCTGACATGTTACTGGGAGAAATGGGTTCGAATCCCACACACACCAAAACTAAATTATTTCAGCCAACTATTTTAAGAATATTACTCTTGTACTAGGTGATTTGAATACTAATGTTCATACTGACTGATCTTTGGGCAGGGGTAATAGGTTCTTTTGGAACTGGTAGTTGCAATGGCAATGGGGAATGTCTCCTACAGGTAAGTAAACTTATGGTAAGGTACTGCTACTGGTAAACTACAGGTAAGTATTACTTAATAGTTTCAGAATAACTAATACTTATTACAAATACTGGGGCATTTATAAATATGCATGAGTTGCATAAAATATGATCAATTATATATTAATTAACAGCAAATGGGCTAGTTCGGTTACGAAACCAGATCATGTAGGGGAGTCAAAATTGGATCTGACCAATACATGGTAAAAAGTATCTTACAACTGAAGGTTAAGAAATGTTGTGCTAAGTTTAAAAGAATTATTTTTTACACTAAAGTTTTAACACTAAAGAAAGAGGCAGATATAGCAAAAGCATGCCATGATACGCTACTTAGTTATTATAACAATTGTGGTTTGCTTACTACAGAAATTAAGAATGGGATCAGTTTTAATAGGCTTTTCTTGAAACTAACAGTACTATTTTGGGTAAAAAGGTACAGAACAGACAAAGTTATTTGAGTGATAAGGCTAAGGAGCTTACTTCTGAAAGGAACTGCAGGAATAATCTGAATCAACACCCTACTAGTTCTAACAGAGAGCATTACAAAGAGGTTAAAAAACATGTAAAGAATGTGTTAACAACTGATAAGATTTTTTTGAATCAATACTTTGGTTGATGCAATAGAGCAACCAGCTACACAGCACAACAGCAGAGTTGTACCAGATACTCTTTGATGTGGAAAGAAGCAGGCTGGCACACAGGAATTGACAAATAAACATGGTAAGGTCATTGAAGGTGAGTATTCTGTCATAGCTAAGTGGGATGAGCATTTCAGTGATGTTCTAAACAACATGGTTAGTTCAATTCCCATTATTTATAATGATGATAGATGCATTACAGGCTTTAATATTGGATCTATATAACAGTCGAATTATTTTGGCTATTTCTAAATTTAAAACTACATAAATCCCCGGGGGGTAGATGAAATTCCTATGGAAATGTCTGTCACATGGTTGACAGAAACTTTGAATATTTTTTTATAATAAAGGTGTTGTTCCTAAGGATTTTACCATAGCTTTATCCCTGTTTTTTTTTTTTTTTAAGTAATTGCAGTTCTTGTGATAACTATAGGGGAATCAGTCCTCTTTCTACTGCAGGTAAAATTCTTTGCATTATTGTGCTTAATACCATTAAGAATTTGGTTGATGGACACTTGCATGATGAATAGTGGATTGAGAAGTTGTATGGGATATAAAGATAAAATATTTTTATTTAGACAGATTGTTGGGAAATGTTTAGAGTTTCAGAAACCTCAGGTTACTAACTTTATAGATTTCAAAAAACTTTTCACTCTGTTGATCATCATAATTTGTAATTGATTGTTAGATCATATAGCATAATGAAAGCTCTCTAAAATAACACTGAGTCATATGTGAGAGTTGGAAAGGCTTGTAGCAATTGGTTTAGCATTACTGGTGGAGTCAGACAAAGGTACATTTTGTCTCCTTTTCTCTCTTATTATGTTATGAGGAATTCACTGCAAGGAACAGATTTTGGCCTTAAATGGTATAGAGATTTTAAAATTTCTGATTTAGATTATGCAGATGGTTTGGCCGTGTTGGCTAAGGATGTTGATAAGATGAATTCTTTCATTAAGGTTATTAATGAGACTAGTAATAGAAAAGGTTTGATGATAAGACTGAAAACCAAAGCAATGAAAACTGGTCAGGCAGATGTCAAAATTGCCTTGTCACAGAAGAACAGATTTCCATGCCAAAGAAGTCCTTTTTGCTTCCATACCCAAGACCTCATTCATTTTCATGAATTTCAAAAAATAATACAAGGTGAAAGTTCCTTTTTACTGAAAAAATTAATATATAACTAATGGGATGTTAAAATATCCATAGCAACAAGTTGTAAGCCTACCATCAGATATTAGCATGACTCTGAAAAATCGATCAATAGATCAACAGACCCAAAGATCAATAATTTACAGAAATAAAATAAATACACTGAAAATTAAGGTTTATTCTTTTCACTACCATATTGGCCCAAAGCAGCTGAGATTTTAAATAGAATCACCCAATCAATGCTATTCCTTCCTCTTTACTACCTCCTACCTGCAGCTTGGGCCATTTTGGGCTGTATCCTTGGCTCACTCCAATGCTGCATGCAGTGAGCCATGACTTAGATGCAGCATCTTGAAGCCTAAGAAAGGCTCTACTTTTACTTACAATTTCAATTTTAAGAGTGGAAAAGATACATAGAATGCTGAGATAAATGATATAAATAATAAAAATAATTCTGGGAATATTGAAAGAGGTTTATGGTAAAACAGGGTGTAAAATGGGGGGGGGGGGGAATAGTGGTAAGTACTTTGTAATTACTTCCAAAATCATGTTTTTAAAACTAACAGTTCTTTTCATTTTTGCTAATTTTCAGATTTGTGAAATTTTAAGGAAAATTTTTTTGATATTGTTCATTTCAAACTTGTGGCTTAAACCAGAAGGTTCCTTCAGTAATGAAAAACATTGACAAACAAATCAGCAATAAAGTATAGCACTTCTAAGAAATGGCAATCAGATAGCTTTAAACAAATTATTTATATTGTAGTTTAAATAAAAAATATGCAACAAATGAAAAAAGAAAATATTATTTTTCAAGCCTGAATTTTTTACTTTTTATGAGATATATATATATAAAAATTTAAAACAGCAATTTTTATTTTTTTTTAATTTGTTTTTTGTTGTTGTACTAAAAACATATGTCCTCGGCCTATAATTATGAATTCTGCGAATGTATGCATATGATGTGGAACTGAGAGGGTTAAGCAATATCATGACCTTCGTCAGAATCAAAATCAGCAATAGGAGCAAGTGAAGTGGTAGATCAACTGGGGTGCCAAAGGTTCCTATGTTGTTTATTAGATACATTTATTTTAAAATGTATACTTATAGTAAACAAGAAATTTTTTTATAATAGACAACAACTGTAATTATAACAGAAAAAAAATTTATAACTAAAAAATAGTTTCAGGAAGGGAGGGGGGGCACAATTTTGTTTCGCTTAGTATCATATTTAGTGCCAACCTGGCCTTGATCAGAATCATGCCAAGACCCCCAAGTTTGGAAACCACTGACTTACAGTTGCAGTATTTAATAAGCAAGTGAGAATTTGATGGCTCCTTAGCATAATAGTCAAACACTTGATACTATCACCAATCAAATAATTCCCTGTTAGACTCAATGTTCATTTTCCAAAAATCTGAAATATGCTTAAAAATCCTAGTTGTTATTCAATTTTCAACTCAAAAATAAATACAGTATTTACACTTATAAATTTAATAACATCACTGATGTCCACGATGTAGTATATTGCTCAGAATGCCAGAAAATGCAAAAAAAAAATATCTTCAACTGTGTTAGCTATAAAAACTTGAAATTTTACATGCTGCCTGCAGATGAGGATTTCATAATTCTACAGCTGAAAGGTAGTGTCAGCTGACACTTTCAGTTGGCTGCTGGTATAATTCCTTGATAAGCATGATGATTCTTCTTGCTCTAAGATCACATTTCACAAAGAGAACTCAAGTTATTACTGTTCACTCACCCATTACTTCATTACATATATTGCACACTTCATTATTATCCCTGAACTCTCCACATATCTTCACAATGCATGTAACTTGTAGCCTGCAATATAATGAAATAGATTCAGACATATATGGAGAAAAAACTACTCAATAATTTCCCTCAACTCTTCATAAAGAAAACAATTTGTATTACAAAAGCAATAAAATGAAACTGGTAGATAGAAAGGACTCATACGAGTGTTCATGGCATTGATTGGTGTGAGCAGAAATTTAATGATTATGCAAATTTTGAATTTAAATTAACTGCTGAAACAGAAGACAAATGACACATAAAGAATTTGCTACTAATCCAATATATGTTTAATTTTGCCTCTCAATCAATAGTAAGTAAAATTATGAAAAGTTTTTTATGGGTCACATTTAAATGCAACATCCTACTTCTTTCATTTTCAAATTGGGTTGCTGTTAATCAACTAACAAAAGACCACCAATTTCTTGAACAGGTTTGCTCTATATAAACAGAATGGGAACGAAAGGTAAAATTTAAATCATATTTAAGTGTTTATTGGGATATGTGAAAGAATCATTTACATTTTATTTGTCCGATATTCTTATGAAGAAATAATGCTTATGCTTAACATTTCAATAATATTTACTAAGTAGCAAATTACTTCTAGTTTTAATAGGTTCAGTAAACCAGCAAAAATCTAAAAATAGGATAACATCAACCATTGCCAAAAAATCCCTGGATACATGGAAAATGTATGTTCAACAGTATAAAACACACTATAATGATTTGTGTCTAACAAAAGACTAACTTCTCCACTAACATGGGAGCAATCATGCCTTTTTTTAAAAAAAAATAAAATACCCCCTCAAGCAGCTGTTTGCCACAGAGGTCTGAGTCAGTTTATATGCCACAGTAGAAGGTCTGTGAAGATGGCAGGACCTCAGCAGAAAAACAACACACGCATTCATGCCTTACCCAGGGCTCTTAGATCAGTAGCCAAGCGTGCTAACCACTCACCACAGGACGGCTTTTTCAGGCCATATTATTGATCATATTGTTTTTTAGCTACCTCCTCTTCACCAAAATGTTTCACTTTTTATTAATTTTTTATTTACTTATTTTCCATATTATATACATTTGAAAAAAATGCATAAATATAATTAGGCCTCAATCTAAGAAGAAATAGGTGGTGGTGGTGGTGGTGGTGTCAAGATTGAGCAAAAATAGCATTCCAATAAAAAACTTTTCATTTTAAAGTTCTTTAGAATTTTTTTTGAAAAATACATATGCAATATATGTTTAATATTAACTTCCCCCTCACACACACTTTGAGCCAATCCTCATGTGCCCATTGTAGGCACTTTTGACAGTGAACTCAGGTTAGCCTGGGCACTCAGAGTGGCCTGTGGTTACCCAGACCCATTTTTAGTGGGGTTCGATGTACTGTGTGTTGTGACACATTACTCCCGTCACCAGCATTCAAATTGCGCCACAGTATCCCTTCTGGCTTATACCATATGGGATAGCCTTCGCTCACCTCTAGCAATGATGAGCCATGGTCAGCCCACACCTTGTTGGCGGTTCATGGTTCTCCCTCCTTAGACCACTTTTTAAAGGTATTAACCATGGCTGACCGCTCCTTTTCCCATCTGAAGAACAAGAATAACACTGATTAACAAAACTCAGTATCAAGTGTTATTTATACCATTTCATGACCTTCACATGCACTGTCGTTTACCTGAAGTTGCTTCGATTTGCATAAAAACACACTGGTCATAACATTTTGGCTCTTCAGTGTAAATTCACACATGTTCTTGATTTTTTTTTTCTTGTTGTTGTTCCTTGCGGGAATGCTCGATCACATTGTCGAAAGTTTCCCATCGATTTGGTGCACGTTAATTAATGTATTTTTAGATTTCCAGCTTATGTCCCAACTTTTCCAGAAGTGCGAATAACATATTTCAATACATAATCACTACACATTTTGCATTGTTGCTCCAATGCATTATGAGGCAAAATAGTTGGTTGACATAGTTGGTGTCAATAGTTAATTGCAAATAAAAGAAATTGCTCTCAACTTTCACACCACCATCTATCCACAGGTGGTATTATTACACAATTATCAATTGCTGATATTATTACAGAAAATAGAAACTTCAGAACATTAAGAGAATAGGTTTAGCATTCAGGATTTTCATTTCCAGTAAGTTATTTCACAGTTAACAGTAAATTATATGATAGTAATGGGTACAAAAGATTTAAAAATAATGCATTTTTTGCATTTTAATTTTAGTTTAAAACATGTTCTTATGAGTTTATGCAAAAAGAAGGATATTTTCATATTTTTTCAAAATTCTAGGAGGGCAAAATTTTTTGAGATAAAAAGGATATAGTACCATAGTTGTGGTCCTTTTACTGCCCATGAGTTTCACGTGCAGACACAGGGAAATGTGTTGTTCAAATGGCAAAATTTTTTGTTTATTCAGCAGGAACAGACGCACAGATGGGAAAACATTAATTTGCAGCCATTAAAAATGCATATGTGGCAGTAAAAATGTCAGTTTTGCTACTTTAATAAATAAAAATAAATATCTCCCCTAAACAGCTTCTTGCACAGAGGTTAATACACTATAGTAGAAGGTCTGTGAGGATGGCAGGACCTCAGCAGAAAAACAACAAACACCCATACCTTAAACCTAGATCCTGTTGATTAGTAGACAAGTGCACTAACCACTCGACTATATATCACACACATTACATGATAAAAGTACATTACAGTATGCACTTCTAACATTACTATTGGCCATTTAGCCAGTATACAGCAATTATAAGAAGTCCTCTTTGACATTGTCTGCCCATCACATCCTAGGTCTCCCCTTTTTCTGAGGCTTTCAAGTACATTATTCATAACCCTATTTTCTACAGTTATGCATTATGGCAACATGGCCAAACCAATGCAGTCACTCACCCTACACAATATGCTATTCAATGGAAGTTGCTAACTCCTTTGTTTAACCTCATCATCACCTATAAAGTCAAACTACCTAATGCCCAAAATACTGTGTAAGCATCAAATTTCCTGTTATCTTGCTGCGAAGGGTCTCCATTTCACTACCATAAATAATTTTAAAGAGAATGGAACTATTACATAGCCAAATTTTAAAACTATTATAAGCCAAATTTTTAAACTGCATTTTTGACAAAGCATATTTTTCTATATTATATAAAATGATATCACTTGGTCAGTCAAAACTCTATTAGTCAATAATTTTTCCAGCATTATGAATCCTTCAAATACAATTTTAAGTTCAAATCTCCAAACTGATAAAAGTTCTTAATCACTCACTTAATGTGCTTTTCAAGTCCTGTTTAAATTATTTAAATGATAAAAAGATCAGAGTTCAGTATCATCTTAATTAATAATAATGATTTTGATCTGAATATGATATAGTCAGCCAGTTTTAATTTCTATGCAGTTACTAGGTAATTTATATTTTCATGGTACATTTTGATAAAAAAATATCATAGAATGATTCCACATACTTTACATATAGGATGAAATTAAAGTTCACTTACTCTAACGCCTTTAGAGTGAAAACCATTATCAGGCAGCTTTAATATTTCATAACTGTACCAAGGAGCCAATGGGGAAGGAAAATCCTTTCACAAGATTTTAAGTTTCGCTACCATACGCAACATTTCCCGTCTTTACTTTCCAGTGAGTATATTAATTTATACTGATTATCTTATTAAAAACAAGATTTTATATTTCGTACATTTTGTTTAACATCTAGTTTCCCAATGTGTTCAGCAAATAATAAATAATAATTAAACTAAAAATACGTCAATAAACACATTTTTAATATGTTATTTACTGTTGATCTTTGACATCAATCTGTAAAAATCATGCCAATGAATTTATAACATGCTAAAATGTTACACTTCATATTCCTTTTTATTCAAAAATAATATTAAACACAAGACGAGCACAAAGCCCAATAAACATAGCAAGGAAAATATTTCACACACACCTATTTCATTTTGCAATGCAAACAAATATAAATCATAGTAAGCGATGTAGTAGCTTGCTTAACTGATAAAAGCAAGCGCTTTCCTCATGGGCTCTGTTTATAAACTTAAATCAACCACGCAAAATGCGTGTATTTCAACTTTCTATTATTACCATAGCATTATTAGGCACCGATTGTTTTGTATTATTTGTTGCCAAATTCTTTAACATAATTTTGTAACGAATTGATGGTATAGTAGAGGCCTTGTATAGGTAGAGGTTGGCCATCTCAAAATTGGACGCCATGTTATGTCGTCGCTCGGATTGTTTATTGTGCAATAGATGAATGGATACGTGCAATAGATGAATGGATACGTGCAATAGATGAATGGATACGTGCAATAGCACGGTATTTAGGATTCCCGAAAAGGGTAGGATAATATTTGATACAGATTTCAGTGTTCATGACTAGATGCACTTTACAAAACAGCTAAAAAAGGAAAAGTAAATTTTAGGGCTTTCTTTTTAAAAAGAAAAATATATAATTTCACTTTGTTGTCTGTCCGGCTGTAGACATCGAACTTTTTTGTTTATACAGATAAATAAAAAATTCTTTTACTGTTAGATAGGAATTAAATATATATTACGATTTACATTTTTCGAATCTCCCAAAAGCAATAACTATGCCCTCTAACGGTGGAAAAGGTTGAAAATTACAAAATATCAAACGAATATTACAAACGATGTAGTTATGTTAGAAGTTTAAAATTTGGGTTATTAACTATGAAGATTACGAAGTTATCATTGGCAACAATCACTTGACCCTTTAGACCCAGAGGGGGGGAAGGTTAATGCAACTTTGTTTTAACAGAAAAGTGTATGTAAATTAAAAATTCTTTTTGGGTTGGACAGGTATTAATTAAATACTACAATTTGCATTTTGCGAATTTCAGAAAAAGCTATAATTGCCCCCTCTAACGGTGGAAAAAAAACGAAAAATCCCAAAAATTTAAAATGAATATTGCAAACGATGTAGTTATGCTAGAAATTTGAAATTTTGGTCGTGGAATGTGGCAGTCTTGGAAATTCCATTGACAACAATAAGTTGATCCTAAGCACAAAGTAGGTAAGAAACGGAACCGTTTTATTTTAAGAGATAATTGTAAATCTCTTTTTTAGTTGGTTACTTATGAAATGTAATTCGCATTTTCAAAGGGAGTTTTAATTTATATCATCAGAGATCACGTTTATGGTAGAAATTTCGGCGTGTAGAGTACTGTTATGGTAGAAATTCCACTAACATCAATTATCTGCCCACTATTTTCAGAGGAGCGAGAGAAAATCAACTTTTTATGCTTAAGAACTAAAAGACAAATACTTTTTATGTTTTATAATAACTGATAAAATACTACTATATGCATTTCCCCAACCATACATTAAAATATAAATAACCCCTCAAGCTTGTACAGAGGTCTGGCAGAAGACTGTCAGTTTATGCAGTTACAAGCCATAGTAGAAAGTCCATGAGGATGATAGGACCTAAGCAGAAAAACAACACGAACAACCATAATTAAAACTTTTAAGGAGTGAAAAATTAGGCAAAGGAAGAATTTCGTTCTTTTAGAAAATGAGATTCCCATATGCATCATAGGCGATATGCGTTCTTCTAGTTATTTTACACTTTCAGTTCCTCTCTGACAGTAAAAATTCGAAGTACTGTATAATTGAGAAAATATACTATTAATATTTTATTAGTACCTGTAATGTGCAAAAAACGTTTTTCATTTATCTCTTAAAGCAGAAAAGTTGCAATTTACCAATGGGACAAATCATTACTATTAGTGTAAACCACTTGATCATTACACTCTGTGACCAAAAATTTAAATTTCTAGCAAAAACAGATCGTTTGCAATATCTATTTGAAGATTTTGTATTTTCCAGCATTTTTCTGCCACTAGAGGTCGCCTTTCGAGTTTTTATTTACCGCATTTAGCACTCTCGAACACTGGAAATTCCAATTGATGGGTATTCGAAAAATTTAAATATTACTATTTTTATGGAAAACTTTTTGCCGACATAAGGGATTCGAACCCGCATCTATCTAGAAACATGCCAGAGTATTCTAACTTGTTAAACTAACACCGGCTGTTTTCACAAAAAAATTATTGATTTATAGACATTTAAACGTCTACAGGTAACACCGAGATTATCAAATATTGTTTAAATCATTAATAACGCGAAATAGGGTGATGTGACTTTATTATTTATATCAATCTAACTCAGAGCACTGAAAAAGAAATAGTTGCTACCCGAAATCATAGATGTCATATGGAGGCATCCAAAATTCACGGGAAGGGTGATAGTCATTATTAGTGGAAAAAAGACAGATGACAATAGTTCAACAGGTTAGAATACTCTGGCATGTTTCTGGAGAGATGCGGGTTCGAATCCCGTATGTTGGCGAATTTTTTTCCACAAAAGCATTTATTGATTTATAGACGTTTAAACATCTGCAGGTAACACTGAGATTATCAAATATTGCTAAATTATTAATATTTTGTTAGTGCCAGTAAAACAAAAAAAAAATACTTAGTTTCATTTATCTTTTTAAGAAAAGTTTCATTTTAGCACCCCCTTTTGGCTAAGACGTCAAAGCCTTGTTCCCGTTGCAAACCTGCTGACCATAACACTATACTTCCAAAATTTCAGATTTCCAGTGTAAACAGTTTATGTGCAATATTCGTTTAAAATTTAAGCATTTTCCGTCTTTTCGCACCGCTAGAGAGCGCTATTAAAGTTAATGAAAATTTTAAAAATTTCGAATCGCAATATTTGTTCGACACCTATTCAACCCAAAAAAAGAATTTTTCATTTAGCTCTGAAAGTAAAAAAAAAAAAAAATTGATAAAAGTGAACTTTGTCTATAGACAGACAGACAGGTGGAAAGATAGATGGATAGACGACAGAGAGCCAGACAGACAGACGAATAAATACTGGCATAGGCAGAGGACAAAGTGAAAACATTAGCTCGTTTTTCAAACGAACCTTAAAAGAAATTTTTTGTTGGTTTTTCAGTTACCACATTTCCCTTTCACAGTCGATTGCCGTCTTCTATGGAGTTTCTCGGGAAAAAAAATATTCATTAATTTATTTCTTTGAGTGAAATTTTTACACCCAATTGCATCGCAGTGAGGCATTCATGAAATATGACAACTTTTATAGACAAAAAAGGTTGTCGAAATATATAAAATTATAAAAAATGATAAGTTTTAACTTGGTACATACACTAACTCATAGGCTTTCGTCTCACAGTACGACAAAACATGGCGTCCATAAACCATGTGACTCAATCAACCAATGGCTCCTTTCCTTTCCCCCTTGACACTACACCTAATTACACATGCATCCAATGGAACTGTAGATCCCTCACAAACAGAATCCCTGACATTAAATCAATCACTGACCAACACATTGTTCCCATTCTGGCAATTAATGAGGCCAAATTGCCTGATAACTTTCAATTTCGACCCTACATAATAAACAAAGCCACTACAGACAAAACCTATTCAAACTCCACCACACCAGTACACAAAAAATTCCCACACTGCATCATACAAATCACCACTAAATACACTTACATGGACATAGTTGGAGTTAATATTAAAATCCAAAACACTATCTTTAAAATATACAATGCATACTTTTACCCACATGAACACCTAAACGCCAACATACTAATTGATGACTTCACACACATTTTTTCCCTCTCCCCAGGACCCAATATTGTTCTGGGACTCTTTAATGCCCACAACATCCTCTGGGGTAGCAAACATACCAACCTCAGGGGCACAATCATTGAAACTTTCACACAACATTTTAACTTGGCTATACATAATGATGGTTCACCCACCTTCACCAGAATTCCCTATGAGTCTGTTCTTGACCTCACACTCTCCACTCCTGACATATCTTCCATCATCACATGGCAGGTACATCACTCATCATGGAATAGTGACCATTACCCCATTTTCATCACACTACAAGGAATCAAACCCTCAGCATACAAAACACATACACACATAAACTGGCCCAAATTCTCCACCACTTGTGAAACCTCTATTAATATTCAAACACCACACAACACCACCTCCCTTTATACATGTATTAAACAAAGCTTACAAGCAAACGCATTTACAACCAAACACATGACTGGATACACCAAACATCACCACGAAATCATCACCCAACTGCAAATAAGGAGAAAAACAGAGGACACAGCCAGAAGACACCCCACTGTACCTGCCATCAACACATTCAACAAAGCCAATGCTAAGCTAAGAAGAACAAGATTAAACGTCAAAAGAAAGGAGTGGAGAAACTTCTGTAACAACATCAGCCCCAGAACAGACTCTCCCCTAATTTGGTCAACAATAAGAACACTCAGGACCCAGGCTCAACCTTTAGCCCCTTGGCACTCATATTTATGGAAATATTCACTTTCCGCTAAACAAGGGGCTAACAACATTGCAATTCAGCTAACAACCACCCCCGCCCATGCCAACACACCTACCTACCACCTGCATTGCACCCACATGAATGAAACAATTAAATAAATGATACCATGCAAACTACCCGCACTCAACACACCCTTCACACCCAACGAACTTATCACAGCCATACACCAGGCCAATAAAAAAAGCACACCTGGCCCTGACAACATCATCTATAACACTATAAAAATCTTTGGCACAAAAACAAAAGCACATTGCTTAACATATACAATGAATGCTGGAACTCTCACACCTTCCCCACTGAATGGGAAGATATACACATTATCCCAATTTTGAAACCACATAAACCAGCATCAGAAATTTCTTCTTATTGACCAATTGCATTAACATCATGTATACTCAAAGTTCTAGAAAGAATGGTGCTCTCCAGACTAAAATTCTTCCTCCAACAAACAAATACACTCCCCACTTGCCAAACTGGCTTTAGAGAGTACAGGTCAACCACAGATAGCTTCTTTGACATTATCACATCTGCTGAACTAGCCTTAAATAAAAAAGGAATTCTTTGTTGTGTCTTACTAGACCTCACCTTTGCTTTTGATACTGCCTCACACACCAACATACTCTACAAATTACATCAACTAGGCATCACAGGAAACATTTTTGAATTTTTTTTAAATTTCCTCACACACAGAAAAATTCAAGTCAAGCTGGGGACTACCCTATCTACTCATAACTCAACAGTGGATTACCATAGGGCAGTGTGGTTTCCCCCACATTATTCAACATCTTACTACATGACCTGCCAACTATTTTCAACAATAAAATCACATGCTCCATCTTTGCAGATGATATAGTGCTCTGGACCTTTGGAACTAACATCAACAGCATACAAACCACATTACAAAATGCAGTCAACCAGGTTCTTGACTTTACTATAAAATGGGGACTTGCCATCTCAGCACCTAAATCTGCGATCTTACCCATTACACGTAAACACTTACCTACCAATTCACCAAATATTACAATTGACAATTGCACCATTCCCACTGTCACCCATTACAAATATTTAGGGCTAACAATAGACCGGAAGCTTACCTGGAAACAACACATTAATAGCATTAAATCCACGCATTGGAGCATACAACATATTAAATTCCATCACAAGAGTGTCATTGGGGGCAGCAATAAAGTACTGCTTACTTTCATCAAAGCATTTATCAACTCTAGATTAGGGTATGGCCTCCCAGCACTCAACACTGCTTCAAACACACAAATCAATAAAATTGAAACTATGCAAACACGCACCATCACACTTGCCCTGGATCTTAAAGCTGGCTGCCCAAACCTCGCCACTTGGGCAGAAGCTAACATGCCACCTCTAACAATCAAAAGACACCTCCTCACATGCAAACACTACATCAAACTTGAACACTACAATCCCACTCACCCAGCCATTCTTAGAATTGAATCCACCACTAACTCTACTACCACAGCGCAAATAATAAAAAAAACACACTTTACCCCTCTTGGCAACAAATTAAACCCTATAAACCCACACAAACACTTCCCTATTGGTTACTTAAAAAACCAAACATTCACCTCACTCTACCACACATCACCAAAAAAAAAGCTCACCTCCCCATTGAACTAAAAATTGCTGCAGACAACTTAATCACACAAATATCAGACACTGACCATACAATTTACACTGATGGATCTCATATTCCACACACCACCTCTGGCTCTGCTGCTTTTTACACCCCTTCCACCAAATTCTCTTATGTTATAAAATTAAATCATGCTGAAAATAGCACCTCTTCAGAGCTAGCAGCAATACATATGGCATTAGGCTGGGCCACCCACCTCAACAAACAACACATTAACATAATCACAGACTCAAGGCCTGCATTACAACTCATTAACACACTAACAGTAGATCCATCACAGAACCATTCCCTTTTCTACATACAAAACATAGCACACAACATTATAGACAAGGGAAACACCCTAACATTTTACTGGATTCCCTCCCATTGCAACATCATCCATAATGAGACTATTGATTCACTTGCTAAACAAGGTCTCACACTCACAACCCCGAATTACCACACTGTCACTACATGCAAACATCACATAAGAGAATACACAAAATTTTTTTTATCACACATGGACCCAGAATTGGGTACAATACACTATAGATAAAAACACATTCAGAGCCACAATAGCACCCTCTCCAACACACTACATCTTAATTACCTATCCAGAAGGGCTCAAACAGCAATACACAGACTCCGAACTGGCAGAGTGAACATCAACAAAGACTTATTTATGATTAGAAAAATACATACTGCACTCTGCCCAAACTGCCAAGTGATAGAGGATATCCCCCACTACCTACTACACTGTCAAATATACAACACACAAAGACACACCCTCATCACAAACTTCCTACACTTGGAGTCACTGCATTCACCTTACAGACCATCCTAAACCCCACCCATACAAAGCCAAAATCACATTTCAGGGCTCTGGTCCATTTCATACAAAGTACTGACAAAATCCTTTAACCTTCCAACTTCCTGCAGACTCTCCATCTCAATATGTGAAATATGACTCTCCTCCCTGCAGACACCTCCTACTCAAAAGATTCATTGGACACCAAAAGATCCAGATGCCAAACAGATCCAAAGGGACAAAAAGGATCCAGTACAGGGAAAAAAAGAAGCATTTTGGACACATTACTGCACCACCTTATTTCCCTTAGTGCAATTGTATTGATGTTTTAAAAAAATATATATATATACATAATTATACTCTGTAACAATAAACTACAACTCCTAAAGTACCCTTTTTCAAAAATGATTACTAGTGGTGGCAAACCATCTGCCTGACCAATTTTCATCACTTTAGTTTTCTCTCTGTTTAAAACCAAACCTACTATACTACCAGTCTCATCAACAGCTCGAATGAAAAGAGTTCATCTCATAAACATCATTTGCCAAAAGAGCTAAATCATCAGCATATTCTAAATCAGAAATTTTAAGATCTGCCGACCATTTTAGGCCATCCTTAATTGTAAGAGATTCGGGGCGATTTTGAATATTTACCTTGCACCCGTCTTACCAACTTCTGGCCAACATGGGCCACACAGTGATCACACACGCTACAATTTTCACTCCCAGAAGAATTTTGCTCCAAACCTCTCCCCACCCCACCCCCTTGCCACAAAACTATGACGCAGCACTTCCTTTGGCACGAAACTTCAACCACCTCCTTCATTATTAGGCGGCCTGCGGCCAAAAGCCTATCGCCAACATGTAGGGTCGCTAGCACTTCACTGTACTGGTCCCTACTTTTGACGCACACAAAAAAAAAAACTTTTTCTCGTGGACCAGATTATAAAGGGACCGAGGTCTCTTTTATAGAATGGTCCAGTTTTTAAAGAAGGATGTTAAACTCTAACTGTACAGGACTAGAGGCCCTGTATAGCCAGGTAGCCTTGTACTGCCATCTCAAAATTGGACGCCATGTTTTGTCGTCTCTCGGATTGTTTAGCGTGCATAGCTGAATTGTATTGCATAGCAATTATGGATTCCGGAAAAATGTAGGGTAATATTTGATACAGATTTCAGTGTTCGATTGGAAACACTTTAGGAAACGGTAAAAAAGGAAAATTAAACTTGAAAGCTGTTTTTTTTTTGTTAAAAAAAAAAGAGATATAATTTTGCTTTGTTATCTGTAGACAGCGAACTTTTTTGTTTATACAGCTAAATAAAAAATTATTTTTGTGTTAGATAGGTATTACCGATATATTACAATTTGCATTTTTCGAATCTCCCAAAAGTTATAACTGCGCCCTCTAACGGTGGAAAAATTTGAAAATTCCAAAATATCAAACAAATATTCCAAACGATGTAGTTATGTTAATAAAATAATAATAAATAAATACCCCCTCAAGCAGCTACTTGCCACAGAGGTCTGACAGGAGCCTGTCAGTTTATATGCCACAGTAGAAGATCTGAGAGGATGGGAGGACCTCAGCAGAAAAACGACACATACATCCATGCCTTACCCGGGGCTCGAACCCAGGTCCCGTAGATCAGTAGCCAAGCGTGCTAACCACTCGGCCACGGGACTGCTGAAGTTTGAAATTTTGGTGTTGAAATGTGAAGTTTGCGAAGTTACCATTGGCAACAATTACTTGACCCTTTAGACCCGGGGGGGGGGGAGGTGAATGAAATTATCTTTTTGTTTTAACAGAAAAGTATGTTTTTAGAGATAAATTAAAAATTCTTTTTGGGTTGGACAGGTATTGATGAAATATTACAATTTGAATTTTGTGAATTTCCCAAAAGTTATAATTGCGCCTACTAACGGTGGAAAATAAATCGAAAAATCTCAAAATTTAAAACGAATATTGTAAACGATGTAATTAAGCTAAAGATTTGAAATTTTGGTCATGGAATATGACTGTTAAAAACTCCATTGACAACATTGAGTTCACCCTAAGCCCAAGGTAGGTAAGAAACAGAACGGTTTTGTTTCAAGAGATAATTGGAAATCTCTTTTTTAGTTGGTTACTATTGAAATGTAATTCGCATTTTCAAAGGTAGTTTTAATTTATATCTCTTGAGATCACTAAATATCGAAACTGCAAAACTTTTAACGAATGTTTGGGGTAATCTGTTTATGATAGAAATTTTGGCGCGTAGAGTTCTGTTATGGTAAAACTTCCACTGACAACAATGATCTACCCACTTTTTTCAGAGGAGCAAGAGAAAACCAACTTTTTAAATTTAGAACTAAAAGATAAGTACTTTTTATGTTTTAAAATTATTAATAAAATACTACTATGCGTATTTTCCCCCATCATATATTAAAAAATATATAACCCCTCAAGCAGCTGCTTATACAGAGGTCTCGCAGAGGCCTGTTAGTTTATACGCCACAGTAGAAGGTCCATGAGAATGGCGGGACCTCAGCAAAAAAACAATAAAAACATCGGTAATTAAAACTTTTATTGAATGAAAAAGTAGGCAAAGGAAGAACTTCATTCTCTTTGAAAATGAGTTTCCCATATGCGCCATAGGCGATATGAGTTCTTTTAGTTTTTCACACTTTCTATACCCTCTGACAGTGGAAATTCGGACTACTGTATAATTGAGAAAATAAACTATTAATATTTTATTAGTACCTCTAATGTGCAAAAAAATTTTTTCATTTATCTCTTAAACCAGAAACGTTGCATTTTTACTAATAGGACAAATCTTTACTATTAGGGTAAACCACTTGATCAGTACACTCTATGACAAAAAACTTGAGTTTCTAGCAAAAATAGGTCATTTGCAATATTTAAAATTTGGTATTTTCCAGCTTCTTCCGCCGTTAGAGGTCGCCTTTCGAATTTTATTTACCGCCTTTAGTACTCTCTAACTATGGAAATTGCAGCTGATGGAGATTAGAAAAACATAAATATTAATATTTTTGTGGAAAAAAATTCGCCAACGTACGGGATTCGAACCCGCAGCTCTCCAAAAATATGCCAGAACATTTAACCTGTTAACTAAAGTTGAACTTTGTTTTCACAAAAAACATTTATTGATTTATAGTTGTTTAGACGTTTACACGTAATGCTGAAATTATAAAATAATGTTTAAATCATTAATATTTTGTTAGTGTCTGTAAAACAAAGAAAAAAGCATTGTTTAGTTTCTCAAAAAAAAGTTTCATTTTCGCACCCTCCCCCCTCTTTTGGCTAAGATGTCAAAACCTTGTTGCCGCTGTAAACCTTCTGACCATAACACTCTACTACCAAAATTTCAGATTTCCAGTGTAAATAGTTTGCTTGTAATATTCGTTTGAAATTTTAGCATTTCCCATTTTTTCCCACCGCTAGAGGGCTCTATTAAAGCTATTGAAAATTTTCAATATTACTAATCACAATATTTGTTCGACACCTATCCAATTCAAAAAGAATTATTCATTTAGCTCTAAAAGTAAAAAATTGATTGTCTATAGACGGACAAACAGGTGGAAAGACAGATGGACAGTAAACAGTTAACAGAGAGATGGACAGACAGACAAACAAATACTGGCATAGGCAGACGACAAAGTGAAAACATTAGCTCGTTTTTCAAACAAACCTTAAAAGAAATTATTTGTTGGTTTTCAGTTACCGCGTTTCACTTTTGCAGCCGTTTGCTGTCTTCTGATGCAGTTTCTCAGGGGAAACTATTTATTCTTTGAGTAAAATTTTTACACCCAAATGCAGCGCAGTGAGGCATTCATAAAATATAACAGCTTTAATAGACAAAAAAAGTGGTAGAAATATATAGAATTATAACAACTGAGAAGTTTTAACTTGGTACGTATACTAACTCATAGGCTTTCGTCTCACGGTACGACAAACCATGGCGTCCATAAACCACGTGACTCAATCAACCAATGGCAGTGAATCGCTGAGATGGCCAGCCTCTCTTCTACATGATCTACCAACAGTATTTAACAAGGACATTAATTGCTCCATCTTTGCTGATGACATAGTGCTCTGGACCAAAGGAAATGATACCCTCATTATACAAACAGCCCTACAAACAGCAGTCAACCAGGTCCTTGACTTTACTAACAAATGGGGACTAGCGATCTCTGCACCTAAATCTGCGGTATTACCTATAACACAAAAACAATCCCCTGCCAACTCACTCAGCATAACTATAAAAATCACGCCATCCCCCTAGTTAAACACTACAAATACTTCGGGCTAACTATAGACCGACAGCTTAACTGGAAACAACACATCACAAATACACAATCCACATGTAATGGAGCTCTCAACATTCTCAAATCAATCACAAGAGCTAGCTGAAGTGCAAGTGACAGATCTATGATCACCCTTATTAAAACATTTATCAACAGCAGACTGGAGTATGGCCTGCTAGCTCTAAACACTACCTCACCCACATTTTTTAACAAACCAGAGCCATCAGACTTGCACTGGCTCTTAAAACTGGCTGCCCAAACTTGGCCACACGGGCAGAAGCCAACATGCCTCCCCTCGACAACATCAGACACAAACTCACCTGCAAGCACTACGTCAAATTAAAACATCTAAACCTCCAACCACCCCACTATAAATAGAATTGAGTCTCCTATCAATACATCCCCCACTGCACAAATCATAAAGCAGCACCCACTATATTCAACATTGAGAAAAATCAAACCTTTCAACCCTAAATACATAATCCCCTATTGGACTATTAAAAAACCCTCCATAAATCTCACACTACCACACATCACCCAAAAATATAAACACCTCCCACAAGAACTAAAATTTGCAGCGGAACAACTCATCACAAACATTCCTACCACAGACCTCATTATATTCACAGATGGCTCCCACATCCCACACACAACAAATGGCTCTGCTGCCTTCCACTCTACCCAACCAATTTTCTCACATATAATCAAAATGAACCATGCAGAAAACAGTACTGCTACAGAGCTAGCTGCAATATATATGGCTTTGGAATGGTCCTCCACACAAAATACACACAGCATACATATTATCACTGACTCAAAATCTGCCTTGCACAGCATTAACAAACATACATACAACCTATCACAAAATTACTCTCTTTTCCATATTCACAGAATTTCACACAATATAATTGCCACTCACAAAACACTAACATTCCACTGGATACCCTCTCATTTTAACATAACCCATAATGACACTGCTGACCACCTTGCTAAACAAGGACACAATATCCCTACACCTAATTATCACACCCCTGAGACATATAATCATCACCTAATTCAAATCAACAAATTCTTCCACTCCACATGGACACAAAACTGGATCCAACAGGCCACAATTAAAAATACATTGAGAGCCACCATTACTGCCTTCCCACACACACTACATCTCAACTACCTATCAAGAAGAGCCCAAACAGCAATTCATCAACTACGCACTGGCAGAACAAATCTCAACAAGGACCTTTTCATGATACAAAAGGTACCATCTGCTCTTTGCACTACATGCCATGTAATAGAAGACATTCCACACTACCTTCTACACTGCACCAAATACACAATACATAGAATTACCCTCTTCCAGACACTTACCACACTGGGAACCACTTATTTCTCAGCCCAAACAATTCTTGGTCCTACTCATAATAATATAAAAAGCCACTATAGGGCCTTGGCCCTATATATCAACAGCACTGGGAGATTCCCCTAAAGCCTATCTGCTTCTCCAAAGGCCTCTACCTCACTTTTAAAAGATCCTTGGGACACTAAAAGATCCAGATGCCAATAAAAGATCCCCATAGGACATCAAAAGACGCATTTTGGACAACTTATTCGATAGAAACTAACTCAAAATAAAAATAAATATTTAGTATAAAATCATCAAAAAAATTAATCTAACTGTCAAAAATAAAGTCACATAAAGGAAAACTTTATTTCTATATCAGAAACTTTTATATTTCTCTTTAACCCAATAACTTATATGGAATCTCTCCCAGAACATAACATCTCTATACACATTATCATACCTAATATACATGTGGAATCTCACCACATCTCCCACTACCCTTTGATGGGAACCTTGAACTGCACTCCTGCCACACACCCCAAGCTCATGGCTGACCTTCCACTGGCTCTACAAAATTAAACACTGACCAGCACACACTGAACGCATAAATTTGATTTCCAACTCATATAACGTAGCTATATCATTTTCCTCCCATCTCCTACAAAAAAAATTATCTTTATCATACTCCTTCCCATGTATAAGGCTGTCACTGAGCTAAGACTTTTCCCAGATCCACCCCTACGCAACATTTCACTGCATGGCAGGGCAACCCAATGCTAACCTCTGGAGTTAGATAAGCAACCATAAATATTTCCTCCTCCATCTTCCTGACACAGGAGTATTACCTATCCCACCGTCTCAGCTCCCCCCCCCACCAAATATTTCATCCCCTTTTGATTGACTCAAATCTACCATACTGGCAACCAACCATGGCCACAACTTCAAAAAATAACATAACATTCGCCACTCGAAAAATTATAAAAAAAATATATATATAAACACTACTTCTTCCTCTATCTCTCCCCCCCTTCCCCCCTTCACATGACATGCAACTAGTATTTATTCTCCTTCACCCTTCAACATCTGCCTCTCCACCACTGGGCGGCCTGCGGCCTAAAGCCCAATTGCCAATATGTACGATTGCCAGCCTTCACTGTGCTGGCCAGTCTTTGCTGTTTTCATCCGCACCCACTGCCCTTTATGCGTATGGACCTGATGATAAGGGGGCCGAGGCCCCCTTTACAAATAGGTCCAGCTTAGAAAGAAGGATGTATAAGAAGAAGGCCAGCCTCTCATCAGCTACCACTGCCCACTTAGCTTATGGACCTGATGATAAGAGGGCCGAGGTCCCCTTTACAAATAAGTGTCCAGACAAGAAAGAATGATGTAAAAGAAAAAGGCCAGCACAGTATTCTAACTATACAGGACCTCTATGGTATAGCAGTTACTGCGGTTTCTCCCAGTACCAAAACAATTTCATTCCTTGCAAACATTACGATTTGTATCTGAAACACTATCTACTAAACAACTAACTGAATGACAGCAACGATTGCATCATGATGTTTAATGATCTAATGGTTAGCAAATTGTTATGTAGTCTCAAATTAAAATGGCGCTATAAATAGCCTAAAGGCCAGTTTACACTAGCATGGGTTGCTGGCACCACTAGGAAACTGGCGAGTCACTGGCACATGCACCCGATGTATACATATATTATTAACACGTATGACCTGAGCCATACATGCAAGGGAAGGGGAGTTGGAGTTCGTTGGGGTACTCTGTGGGTTGGAGTGCCCCAAAGTTTTGGAGCTAGTTGAACTGCTGTAGGTAACGCGCATGCGTATGAAAACTGATATATGAAGGCTGTTTTTAATCGTTTGATGTAATTTGTTCGACAGAAACTTATTAGACATAAATCTGTTCGAAACATAAAATAGTTCGAAACGTAAATTTGTTCGACGGAAATTTGTTCAAAACGGAAATTTCTCTCAATGAAAGTTGTTTGAGCAATATTTTGTCAACAGTTTGAGAGGGCGATAGGGGGCGTTCTCCTCAATAAGGTCTTTTCTGCTTTGTTACTGGGAAATTATCGGAGAGGGAGTGAATCCGGGAAGAGCAGTGACAAAAGAGAAGTTTTCGCTTTAGATTACGTCCAGTAAAACACTTATTTCCCAGACAATCTAGGTGCCGTTTAATTCCACCCAGTTTTCATTATTTTTATAAGCTGGCTGAGTGGTTAGCACGCTTGGTTACTGAACAAAGGGACCTAGATTCGAGCCTCAGGTAGCGCATGGATATCTGTTGTGTTTCTGCTGAGGTTTCGCCATCTTCACACACCTGGCTGTTAGACCTCTCTGGCATGCTGCTGCTTGAGGGGATGTTTATATTTTTATTTATCTTCCGATTGCTTTTCGCTCGTCATTTGTCGGTTTGTGGATTTGTCAAACAGTTGTTCCACCATACATTTTGAACGCGATGAGGATTTATGTATCAAACGAAAGCTTGTGACGCAGGGAGTGTTATAGGTATTAAAAATTGACTTCCTATTCTCTCTTCCACCCTAAGAAACGGGGAATACGAAAGCGACTGTTCCTTTATATCTAGAGAGTGCGAGTTCCAAAAGTAGCAGGCTGTATGTCAAATGAAAACTTTTAACGCGAGGTGTGTCATTGATCACATACAAACTGACCTCCTACGGTTTCTGCCTCCTAAAAATGGGAAATATGAAACGATTGTGTCGCTATATTTTCCGAAAGCGAAAGCCTAAAGTTATGAGTTAGGTGTCAAATGAAAGCTCGTACGATGTAGTAGACTGTTTCGAATTTTATCCTTCACCACACTCCCCCCACCTAGGGGGTGGGGATTTTCGCAGAAGTGGACCTTAATGAGGGTGTCCGGAAATTTGTTCGACGGAAACTTGTTTGAAACGGAATCAAAGTTATTTTAGGAAAAATGTTGGAATTATTGTATATATCCAGAGCGACGGATTTTAGTGTGTTTTTCAATGGAGGGCTGGGTGGTGGTGCGATAGTTTTTACTTTTTATCTCGTAGCCCCGGGTAAGGCATGGATGTTCGTGTTGTTTTCTGCTGAGGTGTTGCCATCGTCTCAGACCTTCTGCAGTGGCATATAAAGGGGCAGGCCCTGTCAGACCTCTGTGGCAAGCAGCTACTTGAGGGGGTATTTATTTATATATTTTTTTCAAAGAAAAGGAGATAATAGTTTTTCTTTGTCGTCTGTCTGTCCGTCTGCTTGTAGACATCGAACTTCGACAACGAACTTAATTATTAGAATTTTAATTTATCTCTGTAGAGATTTTTAATTTATCTCTACAGAGATAAATTAAAAATTCTTTTTTACATTGGATAGGTATTGATGAAATATTACGATATGCACTTTTCGAATCTTTCTAAAGCTATAATTACGTCCTCTAGCGTCAGAAATTTTTGAAAATTCCCAAATTTCAAACGAATATTGCAAACGATGTACCAGAAATGTGATGTATGCTAGAAATTTGAAATTTTTGGAATGGAATGTGTAGGTCATGAAGTTCCCATTGCCAATAATGAGTTGACCCCTTAGAACAAGAGGTCAATTCATTATTGAAACAAGAGAGGGTGGAAAAACAAGCAACTTTTTAATTTTAGCAGGTAGTTGTTTGCTATTAGAAATAAATGAAAAATTCTTTTTGGGTTAGATAGGAATTGATAAAATATTATGAATCACACTTTTTAAATCTACAGTAAACTATAATTGCACCCTTTAACGATGGAAAAATTTGAAAATTCTAAAATTTCAATAAAGTATTTCAAATGACGTATTTAAGCTAGAAATTTTAAATTTTGGTGGTGGAATGTGAACCCCCATGATGTTTCCATTGACAACAATGAATTTGACCGCTTAGACCCAGGGGGAAGGAAAGTAAATTTTTTGTTTTAGCAGATAATTATTTGTTTAGAGATAAATAAAAAAAAGTTTTTTAGTGTTAGATAGGAATTCATAAAATATGATTCGCACTTTTGTAATCTTTCGAACACTATAATTTGGCCGTCTAAAGGTGAAAAAGATTGAAAATTCCAAAATTTCAAGCGAATATTGCAACGAGGTATTAATGACAGAAATATGAAATTTTGGTGGTGGAATGTGAATCCCATGATGTTTCCATTGACAACATTAAATTTGACCACTTAAACCAAGGGTGGGAAGGAAATTTTTTGAAAGTGCAAATCATACCTAAAAGTTATGATTCGCACTTTCGTAATCTTTCAAACACTATAATTGATCCCTGTAAAGGTGAAAAAGATGGAAAATTCCAAAATTTCATACGAATATTGCAACGAAGTATTAATGACAGAAATATGAAATTTTGGTGGTGGAATGTGAACGTCCTGAATTTTACAATGGAAACAATGAAAATCATTAGAAAATTCTTCTTTAATTTGATTGGTGTTAATGTAATATTATAATACAAATTTTTAAAATACTTAGTAGTTTTAATATATATTTATAGATCACTGAAATGATGAAACAGCAGAGCTGTTATCGAGTTTCACAAACAATATGTACAGAATACAAATGTCAAAAATCAGTGGTAATTTTTTAAGAGATATGCCAATGACAGCTGGAAACCCATTTTTCAGAGAGAGGTGTGGGAAATGCAAAGTTTTAGATTTAAAAATTGAAAGACAAATGCTTTTATGTTGTAAAATTACTAATGAAATATTATTTGCATTTTTCCCATCATACACTAGCTCCAATTAAAACTTATAAGGAATAAAAGAGTAGATAAAGGAAAATCTTCTCTCTCTTTGAAAACGAGATTCTCATATGCGCCAGAGGCGATATGCGTCCTTCAAATTATATTCTCGATCTGACCATTTGGCCTCTCCCAAAACCGAAAACATTTATTCATGTATTTACATGATATAGGCTATTAGAAAAGACATACTCTGAATAATCATTGTAGTCTAATTTTTTCAAAATTTGCATCGCATTGACGTAACAAAACCACCCCATGTTATGTAATATGAAGGATGATAATTTAAAGGTCTGAATAAAATCTATCTAAACCACGATTTTTAATAATATTCTCACAGTATTTAAGCAGGTATTAAAGTTTAAAACTTTAAAAACAGCAATCTGCTCTAAAAAATTTA
Source organism: Ryuthela nishihirai (assembly GCA_038380435.1). Taxonomy (NCBI): domain Eukaryota; kingdom Metazoa; phylum Arthropoda; class Arachnida; order Araneae; family Heptathelidae; genus Ryuthela; species Ryuthela nishihirai. The sequence continues at coordinate 3,822,134 of JAWZYU010000025.1, forward strand.
TTAAAAACAACTTAAGAAATTTGTAAAATATGTATTTATACTTTAACTGGTTTGAAATATTTTCTATTTCAGTTTCAATTAACTTCGAATGTCTAACACTCCTATGTTCAAACTTCCATAACTCTTTAAATACTGAAGGAATAATTGTTGAAAATGGGTATTTAGATAGAAATGATTTAGAATTAACTTTGTCACAATTTCCCATAAAAAGTTTATTTTACAAGTTATAGGACTTCGAAATTAGAGTCCCATTGGCATAACATGGGGTGCTCATTATTTCAATGATCACTCAGCATACATTTGTAATAGAAAAAATATCATAAAAACAATCAAATATTAAAAATAGAAGGAAACTAGAAGGACACATTTCGCCTCTGGTGCATATGAGAATTTCGTTTCGAAAGAGAAATTTTTCATTTACCTACCATTTCATTCCTTAAAAGTTTTAATTAGAGCTAGCGGATGATGGGAAAAATGCAAATAGTATTTCATTAGTAATTCTACAACATAAAAGTATTCGTCTTTTAATTCTTAAGTCTAAAAAGTTGCATTTCCCACTCCTTTCCATGAAAAGTGGGTTCCAGCTGTCAATGAAATATGTCTTAAAAACTACCACTAATTTTTCAAATTAGTATTCTATACATGTTATTTGTAAAACTCGGTAACAGCTCTGTTGTTTCATCATTTCAGTAATCTATAAAGATATATATATTAAAACTACTAAGTATTTTAAAATGCTTATTATAATATTTCATTAGTACCAATCATTTAAAAAAAGAGTTTTGTAATTATGATTTTCATTACTTCCAATGGAAACTTCACGACGTTCACATTCCCCCACTAAAATTTCATATTTCTGTCGTTAATACCTTTTTGCAATATTCGTTTGAAATTTTCAATCGTTTCCACCTTTAGAGGGCACAATTATAGTGTTCAAAAGATTATGAAAGTGCGATTTTTTCATTTATCTCTATAGAAATAATTATCTGCTAAAACAAAAAAACTGTCTTCCCTCCTGGGTCTAAGAGCTCATTTGATTGTTGCCAATGAAAATAACATAGTGTTCACATTCCACCACCAAAATTTAAAATTTCTAGCTTAAATATGCCGTTTGCAATATTTGTTTGAAATTTTCAAATGCTTTCATTGTCAGAGGATTCCATTATAGTTTTTGGTAGATTTAAAAAGTATTAATTATAATTTTTATCAATTCCTATCTAACCCAAAAAGAATTTTTCATTTACTTCTAAAAACAAACAACTCTCTGCTAAAACTAATAAGGTGTGTTGTTTCACCCGCTCTGGGTCTAAAGGGTCAATTCACTGATGGCATTGGGGTGGGGGTGGATCAGTCGGTAGCGCGCCAGGCTCGTAATCTGCAGTTCCCAGGTTCGAGTCCCAACTGGGTCAGCGTTGAGATTTATCTCCGCAAAATTCTCCGCCCTGCCCACGGTCAGTAGGGGACACCGATGGGCTTGGAATAGGCCGCCGTCCGTCGGATGGGACGTTAAGCCGTGGCCCCGTGTGCGGGAGAGCCATACCCTGTGCACGTTAAAGAACACGCTGGAGGGCCTTGACGGGAGGCTACCATCTGTCTCCCAACAGCTGTTCCAGTGGGTCCCCTCCCCCAACCTTCGGGGTCCTTGTGACCTGGCCATTTAGCCCATGGTGTGCAAAAAAGTGCCGCTCAGAGGTAAAACAACCCAACCCACTGATGGCAACAAAAACTTCGTCTTAACCAATGAAATCCCCAGACTTCTCCCCCAATGGAGAATGCGTGGGACATCACTGATAGACGACCCTCTCGTAATGTCGATGAGTTATGGATACAGGTCAATACCTCAGGTTTTACCCAATCCCTCCTACTGAACAAATGATTTAAGGAGACTCAAATGAGAGGACCCACTGGACAACTGTTAGGAAACAGATGGTAGCTTTGGTCAAGGCCATACAGTATGTTCTTTGAAGTGCACCAGATATAGCTCTCCCACATACAGGGCCACAACTTCAAGTTCCATTCAACGAATGACAGCTTTTCCCACCTGTGTCCCATACTGACAAAGAACAAAGGTAGGTGTATGGAATTTTAAGATCAAAAATGCAAAATTGGTCATTTTTATTTGTGGAAAACAGGTACATCTAGTCGTTATCGATTTGGTTCTAACCTGCTTAATTGCTAAAAAAAATTTCAAATTTTGCAAAATATATATCTAAAAAAAAAACACGCACATTTGAACTAAATCTTTACCAAAAGGGATTAAAAAAAACTACAAAATATGTAGCCTGTTTCCATGCTTTATTTTGGAACAAAATACGAGGGCTATTAAAATCCTATAAGGTTGAAACAAATTGAAAGCACAAAATCAAAATTTATATCACGAATTTGGTAATATAAGAATTTGAATTATTTTTAAATACAAGCGTCCTTAGCGAAATTGGGTCTGAAGATGATTTTTACTTCATTTTGAACATTTTTTTGCTTATTTGAAAGAAAAACAAGTTATTTTCGTTTTCTAATTTTTATAGAATCGTCCCGTGACAGAGTGGTTAGCACGTTTGGCTACTGATGTAAAGGACCTGAGTTTGAGCCCTGCCATCTCGCAGACCTACTGTGGCAAGCAGCTGCTTGAGAGTATTTTTATAGATAAATTCTTTAGGTTACAAGGTCCGAAATATTACGCTTAGCATTTTCCGAAAATCAAGTTTTCAATGCACCCTCGAACGTGTACACATTTGAAAAGCACATTTAAAAAAAAACTATTATAGAAACGATGTTTCATATTAGAAATCTGAATTTTTGGTGACGAAATGTGAAGGCCATGATCTTTGCATTGGTAACAATGAGTTGCCCCCTTATCTCGAGGGGTGAGTGGGAAAAATGCAACTTTTTTTTAGAGATGATTGTAGATTTAAATATTAACATTCTTAGGGTTTGGTGTTGTTTGAATTCCCAAAAGCGCCCTCTACTAAGCGAAAAATTGCTAAATTAATTTCGCACACAATTTATGACAATAATTGATGATCAAGTAACTTACCTTGACCCAATGATTTGACTTTTATTGACAAGAGATGGGCAAAAAACTTTTACAATGAATAAAATTTTTTGATTCGCTCTGTTTTTACGATATATTATTTTCATAGTTTACACATCTCCCATAACTTACACAGTGCCCTCTATAGGTGGAAGATGTTAAACGAATATCGCAAACTACGCATTTTAGATAATTTCAAATTTTGCAGTCGAGGTAATGGTATATATATCAGCAACAATGATTCGTCCCCCAGAGTAAAAACTTCCCCCCCCAGAACTAAACGATATATTCCTTTTAATAAGAATAATTACCTCGTACAGGTGCTAGTGACGTATTATTTGCATTTTTCCAATGATCCATTAGTTCGAATTTCCCACCGTTTAAAGGGTGCCAAAAGACGAAAATAATTATTTTTTCTTTGAAAGCAAATTCTCCAGAGATTTGTTATTCTTCTATTGATGTTAGGTTGGATTATTTTACCTTTGTGCGCACTTTTTTCACACAATGGGCTAAATGCCAGGTAATAAAGACCCCAAGCATTCCAAAAACGAGGTCCACCGGACCACGGACTGATTAGCTTACAGGCCTGCCCACGAGAGAAAATCGTCTTTGTTATTGCGTCACCAGATGACACTGCCACCACACTGTAGTTCGGTAATGTTTAATTTAGAAACCAGAAATGTGGTAGGTAGCATGAGACTGTTAACGTTGGGAAAGAATTAATACATCATTCATTTTTTTTCGATCACTATGTCAGTTTTATCACATTTAACTATACCGCATTGCTCAGAAATAAAATATTTGCCGACATATATCTTCCCTATAATCTTAATATCTTACTGATAATTTCAAATCTCTTTTGTTGATAAAAATGTTATTTCTGCAATTCAAACCTAAATATTTTTTTTTTTATTGTAAAAGCTATTCTTTCCATCCGCTAGGAAAAAATTGCTCATCGCCATTTTTATGCACAACATAGATATTTCATGCGAAAGCAATTTATTTACCTAATAAAGCATATTGTCAATCGTTATAACATGTTGCTCCAATCGCAAACCTTTCCTTTTCATACTGCAAAACTGCTTTTAAAGTTTGAATTTTTTCAAAATATGATATATACTCTTTTCTACTTTGATACAATACAGTATTTTATTTTCCTGCTCATACCTCAAATATCGCTGTGCAGCTATACTCATTTTCACTGACTCATGAAATGAAAATTTGTAAAGTGTATTTGTATATTACAAGAAAAAAAAATTATCCCCCTCCAAGAGAAACATGAAGGGCTATGGAAAAGGTTTATGTCAAATGAAAACTTATAACGGAGATAATGTTACATTCTGAAATTGACATTTCCTATCCACTTCTTCCAGAAAAGGGTGTAAACTGTTGTTCTGCAATATCTCATTAACCTGAGCCGACCATAATATATATGGTCAGATGAAAACCGCTTACATAGGTAGTGATATATGTTTTAAATTCTCCCCCTTCCATTTCTTAAAAGTAAAATTTTCAGTTGAAAGGTAAAAAAATTCATATTTTCATGATGCCTGGATAGGAATAGGGAGGTAGCGACAAGGGTTGTGGGAGAGGGGTGAGAGAAGGAAATTTTGCCAACTGAGAAAATAAGCCAGTTACAAATATTCAATCATATCTCTGTCAGGAACGTACCGAGAATTGAGTTCGGGGGGGGGAATCGGCTCCCCAAGATTTTGCCAACTCGCCATATTTCTACAAAAAAAATCCCAATTTTTATATCGTACCTCAATTTTACCAAGTCACTTCGATTTTTGACAACTTTCCTAGATTTTGACTTTGCCTCGAGATTTCGCCAATTTCCCTTAAATTTAATAATAATAAATACCCCCTCAAGCAGCTGCTTGCCACAGAGGTGTCAACCTGGATTTTACTGGGTCGATTTGAATTTTACAACTGAGTAGAGTTTTACCAATTTCGATTTACTTAAGGGGGGAGATTAGGGGGCAGTTTCCCCATAGCTAAGCCAACACCACCTAAGCCCCTGAATAAGAAAAAAAAAAACATATTGCCAAATCATTTGCTCAATTCATATTAATTCAAAATAAAAAATAGGACGCCAAAACAGATATATTTCAACCACGAAAAAACAAAAAAAAACAGCTGTTATTCTTTCTCTGAAGTTAATATGAGTTAATATGGATTGAGCAAGAGACTTCATCAATCGTAATATTCAGTGGTGGACACTTGGGGCCAAAAGCTATTTAGTACCCCATTTAGGTTCAAACAAGGGTAATTCAGATATTCATGAGAAAATAAACGAGGTTCCAGTACTTTTCCCTCTCTGACTTACACATAGATGCGGAACAGTAAAGCATAATTTAAAATAACTGATTAAAAGATGTAAAAAAAAAATTAAGCTTCTATAGGGAAAAAAAAATTTCATTGTCAAATCGAGAACGAACATCACTTCCCGTCAACACTATCTTCTGCAAATAAGGGACAAGCTACAGCTTTACTACAGCACATTTACAGTGTGGTGGTAGCGCCACCTACAACTCTCGACTTTGAATACTACTTTTTGGTCTCGTGAGCAGGCCTGTAGACTAATCTCAGTTAGCCGTGATTGGACAGACTGCTTATGCTCTACTTAAAAGGGCCCTTAAGAACGGAAAACGTTCGTTATATTAGTAATGAATCGAAAACGTAAAAAGTATATTAGCTCAAACACTGTTTGATGGAGAATGGGCTTTGTTTCGTTAAAGACGATACCGACGGGGTAGGGAATTTTGCAGATAAATCTCAACACTGACCCAGCTGGGACTCGAATCGAGCCATCCCCACCCTCGGTATAAAGGGGGTTAGATTGAGTTGCTTTACCTCTGAGCGTCACTTTTTTTGCACACCATGGGCTAAATGGCCCGGTCACATGGACCCCGAAGGCTCAGAGAAGGTTGGGTGGAGGGGACCCTCTGGAACAGCTGTTGGGAGACAGATGGTAGCCTCCCGTGAAGGCCATCCAGCGTGTTCTTTAACGTGCACTGGGTATGGCTCTCCCGCACACGGGGTCACGGCTTAACGTCCCATTCAACGGACTTTCCAAGCACATCGGTGTCCCTACTGACTGTGGGCAGGGCGGGGAATTTTGCGGAGATAAATCTCAATGCTGACCCAGCTGGGACTCGAACCTGGGAATTACAGATTACGAGCCTGACACGCTACCGACTGAGCCACCCCCGCCTCTATAAAGGGGGTTTGACTGTAGTTAAAATAATTGGAATCGTTAGTATATGTGCTTGGGTGCCATCCCCCTGCATCTGTCACTGGCGTCTACTTTTTCACTGAAGACAGATCTGCAGGAATGGGATAAATTGTACACCAAAGTGCAGTGGTAACTCGAACCTGAAGTCAGTGGTTAAAAAGCCTGGCAAGTTACAGGCAAAGGCTATCCTCCACTTAGATATTAAGGAGTAACGAAAAAAAAATATTGGCCAAGATGAAGTTTAAATTCTCATCGGATTTTGCCTTTGACCAAGCACATACCCAGAATTTAGTTTCGGGAGGCTCCGAGAATTTAGCTTCGGAGGACGGGGGCAGTTGCTGAAGAATGACAAAAACTGAAAATGAGATTTGTTTTCAGTTTACTAAAACGGTTTCCCAATTAATAAAATATTCCAGCGGAAAGGCTAAAATATTCTATACGGAATGAGATTTTATAGTTTTTGTTTCTTTAATCTATTTTTAGTGTCAAATATAAAATATGGGGCTAAAAATTATAGAGAAAACCATTTTGGATTTGAAAGCAGGTAGACAAGTTTGAAATTTAGTGTAAGACGACAGGATCGTCAAGGGTTCGGAGGAGGTCCCGACGACTACGAATTTCGCTGAATAAAAAATATTTTTGATTACTAACTCTTTATTACTTCAATAAGTTATATCTAATACTATAAATCAACTGGCACCTCTTGATTTCAAACACACCATATCTGATTTGACATTTCCGAGATCAACAGATGGAAACCTGTCAAGGCCATCCAGATTGTTCTTTAATGTACAAAGGGTACGGCTCTCCTGCACGTTCCATCTGACGGACGGCAGCCTTTCCAACACCATTTGTGTCTAAGTCCAGTGGCCGGTATTTAGCATGCTTGGCTACTGATCATAGGGACTTGGGTTAGAACCCTGGGAAAGGCATAGACGTTTGTTTTTCTGCCGAGGTCCCACCATCCTCACAGGCTTTCTACTATCGCAGGCGTATAAACTGATATGCTCCTGTCAGACCTGTTTAGCAAGCAGCTGCTTGAGGGAGTATATATTTTTATTTATACTGACAGACAAAGTTTTTGCTGAGATAAATCTCAATGGTGGTCCAGATAGAACTATGACCTGGAAAGTACAGATTACGAGGTAACCCCCCTGCAGGGAGTTATGATATGAAGTGATTGCAGGTATCTATGGAGATAAATGACATGGATCACAAGTCATAATAGATTCGAAACGGTTTGTGTCGGGTTTCCAGAAATAATACATTTATGGCTTGGCTTTTTCGGCTAAAAAGAAAGAAAATTTTTTAAAGATTTAAATCATGGATGAACAACCTTTACTTATCGGGTCCACAGAAGGCTTTATATGATGTTGCAGGGAAGAACTTCAGTTATCGTATAAAACAGTCTAACCCTGTCCAATGCCTTCAGTAGACTATGTACTTTTACAAAAAAGGTATTTGACTATTAACTGATTATAAAACTAAACAGTTAGTAACAACAGCATAATAAAGATGAAAATGAAACGAATTTTAACTGAAATTAATATCGACTGCACGCCCAATTACTCTAATTGAGCTGTGCCAAAAACATCAGTACTTTCATCAAGAGCCAAAGAAAATTATTCAGATTTGGACATCCTCTCTGGACATAACATATAACTGTTTGCAAGCATTCTTTTACAAATTCGTTATCAGCACAATTTTTGGGATATCTGGTAATTTTTCTCACATAATTTTTTAGACATTTTGGAAAATATTTTTTTTTTGCAGATTTAATGCAGCACTTTTACTATTCCGCTGCTACCCCATTCCTTTTTACGGGGATAATTCATTTATGAATATAAGGGTGGAGAGATAGAAGTTTGACTGGGAATCATTGAGTGGAGAAGGCATACAACAACCCTAACACGGCCTATCTCCTCCTTAGAAAGGGATTATTTGAGAGTCAAGGCTTTTTAATCGGGAGCTGAACGTTCAGAAAAACCAGATCGAACCCTTGGCACAAAGTGATGTCACGTGGGTCGACGTCGTTGTAAAAATCAATTTCAGCTACTAAAGAATACCATTTTGAAAATAGTGTAAATTGTGAAAGAAACAAATTCAATATTTTCACAAAGTACTTCAAGAATAAGAGGTTAATATTCAATTATTTCTGCGGCAATATTCTCGGGCCACATGAAAAGTGTTTTGGACCAATTATGATCCTCAGGCCACCCACACTGATTTAAAGTTATTCCCAGAGAACTTTAAAAGTTTTATCTGAATTTTAAAACTTTATGCTGAATTAGACCATGTGGTTACCAAAGGAGCATCTAATTCCGAACAACAGAAATTTAAAGAAAATATGTTAAGCTCAATTTTGAAAGCTTAAGAATAACTTCATGTACTAAGAGTTTTAAATACACAATTAAAAGGACTTGTTAAAAATAAAGTAAAAATTCAATTGAGGTTATTATATTCAGTGATATTTACTACAAAACCTCATTTTCAAAATTCCAAGTCTGAATACTGCTTCTCATTGATTCAATGTTCATTACTCCATAATTATGTACAGCATCAAAGTCCTATACATCCACCCCTCAATTTACAGTTTGGTTGTTTGGGGTTTTATGGTATAAAGGGAACTAAGGACTTAATGTGTCAAACGAGGTGTAAAGGATGAAAAGATCTTAAAGTCAAGTAAACCCAAAACCAAAGTTAAAAGCACGACAATAAGATACACAACACAATGGGTAAACACTAAAATAACAAACGCCACAAAAGACCCAGAAAAAATATAAAAGAACCCAACAATAACGAATACGAGTTGGGTTGTTTTACCACTGACACTTGGATTGGCTAAAGGGCCAAGTCACCAGGATCCTGAAGGCTGAGGTTAGGGGAGGGGACAAATGCATATTGAAACAGCTGTTGGGAGACAGATGGCAGCCTCTGGTCAAGGCCTCCAATGTGTTGTTTAATGCGTGGGGTTATGGCTCTGCAGCACATGGGGTCACAGCTTAATGTCCCATCCAATGGACTTTTCAAGCCCATCGGTGTCACTCTACTGTTGGCAAGGTGGTTAGTTTGGTGGAGATAAATCTCAACACTGACCCAGCTGGGTCTAATCTGGGAACTTGCAGATTACGAGCCTGGTGCATTACAACCAAGCCACCCTCACTCCATATAACGAGTATGTAAAATAACAATGGATATAAAGGACCATGTAAAAATACAATGATGCAAGGTAAAAAATCATGTAAAACATAAAAAAGAAAACACAGGTGCTAAAAAGGAGTCATCAGATAAAAAGATGTTCGAGTGTAAGGGGCTCGAACGATTTACACAGTAGATATGCTCTTGAAAATCACAGTGCAAATCAAAATTAGCGACTCCTAGAAAAAAATTGGAATTCCAAAAATATCCTTATTAGGAATAAGCGTATTATATAAATATAGGAACACAGTGCTAATTTTAAATTAAACGTTTAATTCACAAAATCACAAGATTTTAGACATTTGTTCTCGGATTACGATAATCACAGAATTAGCTACAAGCTACCTTTTTGCCATCTGACAAAGGAACCTAGCTTTTCTCATGTGATCGGCTGTTTTTAAGTGCCCACTTACTACTTATGACTTACAAATAAGTTCTCACCATGAATACTGTCCTTTTTTGCAACTGTCATAGTTATCTATAACTGTCAGCATGATAACATCGAGGATTGGCACGTAGACCAAGTGCACCAGCAGTTGCAAAAAGGGGCAGTAATCACGGTGGTCGCAAATTATAAGTGCACACTTAAAAACGCCAGATCACACGAGAAAAGCTCGCACAGAATTAGTTATAAGCTATCTTCTGCCGAATGGCACAAAGTTAGCTTGTAGCTAATTCTGACTATCGTAAACTGAGAATGAAAGCCTATAAAATCTTAAGTGCTTTTGTGAAATAAATTTTAAATTTAATGAAATGCATATTGAAAGTTTTTTTTACACATATTTATCTCTGATTAAAGTTCAGCAGTAATAATAAGCATTAATGTATTTTTCACATTCAGATTAAAAAAAAATTACCCATCAAACACTGCTTGATACGAGCCTGTCAGTTTAATATGCCATAGAGATCTGCAAGGAAGGTGGGTCCTCAGCAGAAAAACAAACACGTGATTTTCCCAGGTTCCTTTGATCAGTAGTCAAGCACACTAACCAGTAGGCCAATCTTAATTTCTCGTACATTAGTTTCTGTTTTTACACACACAAAACATTTAGTTAGTTTTTACTTTGGGATGATAGTTTAATAATCTCCTTTCATTCTATAACAATTCTTCACAATACGTATATCTACATACATAAAAAAAATAAACTCAATCCTTACCATGTAAAATTGTGTAAAATTGGATGCATTTTCTTGAGCATGTGAAACTGAGAAAAAAACAAGGGATAATGTATTTTGTTTGGAAGGCTTTGCTTATGATGACCACTCGGAGAAGATAAAAAGGCATAGAGCAAATTTCGAAGTAAAATTTTCATTAAGAAACGACTCAATCCTATAAAGTCTAAGACACTACACAGCAGTCTTATAAGCTACAATTTTATACAATATTGAATGAACTGCATTAAATTTCTCCTTACACAATTTAAATGGTTTATATATAAAAAGTCATTAAATTTTTAATGTTTTGAGAAACCAGCATTACATCAAAATTTCTTTTTGACACATTTGCATTAAAGGGCAGGGTTTCTAAATTGTGGGATGCAGCTGATTGTCAGTACTGGATGTAACACTTTTACTGATATATAATTCTGATTTCATTTCACATAATAGCTACATTATCATCTTTGAGCTCGAACCCAGATATTCACAAATGTCATGCAGCTTAATGAATGAAAATACTGTGCATGTCCCATACACTATGAATTCATGATTAGACTGTGAAAAATCAACCTCTCAAAAACTAAGCATTGCATATAAGGCCAAAAATATCTAGCAAGAGCTCTTTGAGTTTGATAATCTGGTTTCAGAATGAAAATATGGCATAGAAATTCATAACTGTGTCAAAGGTTACCACTAGCTCTCTTCAGTTACAACATTTGCTTGTTCAAAAGATCAATGTCTGGTCTACTCCATCACCACTTCTTGCATTATTGTAAAAAATTTGACTTTTCAATGTCATAATCTGAATCTTTGATGATTAATTGAGTGCAAGAGTCGTTTTTCACATCAAAAGTTAACACTTTTAATAAATTGCATTTAATGTTTTTTAAAAGAATTTTAAGAAACTTTAGTTTATAAATAACCTAAAAGCTTTTCTAGGAAAATTACTTATTCAAAGGAACATTAAATTGCAAGCTATAGTTCACTAAGATTTGTTTCAGCGAAAATGATGTATTAAATGTACTTGCATATGTGACTTTTGTTTGAATGGCTTTTTGCAAACGGAACATTCATAAGGATACTGCCCAGTATGCTGCAATTCATGCTTCTGCATATTGCCCTTTTGTGTAAAGCCTCTCCCACAAACAGGGCATTTGTATGGTCGAGCTCCAGTATGAGCATTTATATGATTACGAAGATTGCTTGTTGTATGAGCAGCATAAGAACATAAATGGCATTTATATGGTCGATTTGAAGTACTGCTTCCTCGTTGATATCTGGACAAATCTTTGAATTTCCCTTTATGTATTTCAGAAGGGTGAACTTGCTGACCTGAAGAAAGACAACAAAGAAATCATTAGCTGCATTTAATTAATTCACACTAGCCTTTAACTACAAGAAATCCAAAAGAAAGAAAAAATCCTAATTTAGAGAAGAAATTGCAATGCAGTTAATTACATATATTTAAATTTACCAATTTTTCTATCAGAACGTTTTTTTTTTAATTTTTAACGATGTAATTTCTAATGTTCAATAGGTGCACAAAAATGATGAATAGTTGAATATTTTGAACTGTATATCACATATGTTTAAGAATTTTTTTTACATAATTAAGCATAGCAAATTTCAGTTCACAGGCAAGATGGATGTTTGTCCACACCTCACACCAAACACTTCAATACACAGAAGAGATGATGAAGAAATAATGAAAAGGCTTTTTCTTCACGTATCTTCTCTGGAAATCCTGATTATTCACTAGAAAGAAACAGAAGTGAAAACTTGAACAAATATTACAATTGCTTAAATACTTCAAATAAAGTTTTACATGGAGTTCGCAAATGTGATGAACATCCATTATGAAATTACTGTAATTGTCTACGCAGTTAATACTTTTCATTTTTTGACAGAGCATGTACAAAAAAAAAATCTGAACCTTTCTAAATTAAGCTCATGCATATAAAAAGCAAACAATGAACGTAACAAGAGTGTATAATCCAGTTGATATTTAAATGTTTCAGTTGTAAGTGTAAGAACTTACACATTAATGACAAAAACTATTATTACTTCAGCACAAAACTTACCTACTGTCCAGAATCAACAAGCAGAAGCTGCCAAGAAATATTCCATGTATATCAATATACCGTGTTCCACAAACACTGCTGTAGAAAATACGTTTTCCATTAGCAAAGAAGTTTTTAGCGTAGAGAGTGTTCTACACCTTGGATGCTGCTTTACATATTGATGTATAAACTGAAATAATAATGAAAGCTTTATTAAAATTCTGAGAGCCCCATTTAAAAGAATAACTTTTCCTACTCATTTCAGCTAAGCTGTTTTAGTGTTCAATGGCACGACGTGCAATTGCATCATGATACTGTATCACTAAAAGTTATGGTAAGAAGTAATGTTAAAAAAAATTTGCACATTACAAAAAGTGACAACTTTATAATATTCATTCATATTTAAATCACAGATTATCTGTACTTGTTTTTAAAAGCACACTATGTTCAAAATATAATTTATCTTAGTCTAAAAAGTTCCATAGGTGAATATTCAATCCTTTGCACTGGATGGCAGGTCACACTGGCAGTTCTGATCCCAGGTCTTATGAAAAATTTGTATTTGGTGCTATTTTTCCCGCAGTTATTTTAACTTTGCATTATTCATCCATAAATGGTACTCACACACTTAATATGTACTGTAAAAGTGAACTAATTTTTTTTTAAAACCAAATAAAAAAACTTGATGGGATAACTTTCAACATTTTTAGCATCAACGATGTCCTGAAGGAATAATTGATATTTTTGTTTGTTTTCAACTTTTCAGTTCGCTTTTACAATACAGATTAAGTGTATGAGTACTGCTTCTGGATGGACAGTGCAAAGTTGAATTAAATGTGAAGGATAATGTGCTCACAGACTGAAACTCTCCAATAAGACTTCGGAACAGAACTGTTAGCACAACCTGCCATCCAATGCAAAAATTTGGCTATTCACCCAGGGAACTTTTGAAATTTTTTGGAATAGGATTGTTTATATTTTAAATATATGAAGTGTACTTTTAGAAACTTGATTATACCAAAACTACTAATTAAATTTTAACATTTTTCTATATACATATAAAGCACAAAGTTTATATTGTTCTGGCACTAAATTCTAAGGCACTTCCAAGAAAGATAGGATGCCAAAATTTTAATGAAAACCTTTAATCCAACACCCACAAAAAAAAAAGCTAAATTTTTTTTAGATATCAATCTGGAACTTCTTTGCGATCAATTTCTAGATAGAAATGCAAAAAAAAAAATGTGTGTGTCTGATATTATTTTCCATAGGGAAATTATGGAAGGTATTTAGCATATTCATGAGTACTGCATCTGCACATAAAAAATTACCCCCTGACTTAGTGGTCCTATATAGTAAGAAGTTTGCAGAGTGGGGAGGTACCATGTTTGTGCTCTTTGATATCTTAAATGTGTTTAGAAGGATTATCTTACTTCTTCAATTCTCATGAGAAGAAAGTAGCCTTAGTAGTTTTTTCAGAGTAATATTTTGTTACTTAAAGAAATTTTAATTGAAATATAATCCCTTACCATCACCGAGTTCATACATGGCATCCATGAATGCCATTTGCCAACCTCTTCCTATATAGGATCTCTACCAACTTATTACTGTCATTCGGCAGCTCTTGACTCGTACACAATGATCTCTCACTATTCAATCTGTATCTCCAATTATTTTAATATCAATTTTTCTGCTAATAATACTCTAATAATTCAAAAGAACAATTTCTTCACCACATCCAAAGTTAATTCCCTAACATGATGGTTATTTACAACTATAACATCAATAAGTGCACAAAAATGATGAAGAGTTGAATATTTTGAACTGTATATAACATACGTTTAAGAATTTTTTTTGCATAATTATGCATAGCAAATTTCAGTTCACAGGCAAGAATGAAAAGCTTTATTAAATGAAGAATATAAGATAGACTTGCTCCTGCTAAAAGATAACTAGCAGGCTGTTTCTGGTAAGGTCCTAGAGGACCACCCTCTTCGCCTTCCGAAAATATCTTTTAACAACGATTATTTACAAGAAATACCTTATAACATTAATGAGCTATCAAATCATGTTACTGATAATGACCTGACCCTATATCAATCAACCTATGACTGAAGAGTGGTCGGATGGAAGTAAACCAGCAAAACCAAGGCTACTTACAGGCAGCACACGACAAGTAGAAGAGAAGCTCAGAATGATATAGTTAGGAGTGAACATGTGGAAAAAAAGGAGCTTAGTCCCAAAATGCAGAGAATTAAAAAAAAATCAACAGTCAGGTTCAAACAACTGGATTTTAGTTGTTGAGGTAATCTTGAAGTCTAATTATTCAAGATTAAAATTTCGTGATCTTGGTCATGATGGGATGATAGATTGGAGTTGCCTGGAATTACATGATACATTGCACATTGAAGGCTTCTTTCTCATTGGTATGCCAGGGTTTAGGTGTACTGGGACCTAGACTGCCTATTTTTCATGAATATTTTCCTTTCACTCTGGTTCTTTCCCCCCCCCCCCCATCATTTTTCCTCATGTTTTTTTATTTTATATTAAGTATGGTAACTTTTGTTTGGAATACAAAATCTTAAACTAGTGTAACTTATTCTAAAGTTTTGGCATATTATTAGACTGAAATTTTTCAATACAAGATATTTTGGCTGTAACATTTAGGTACCACTCAAAATTCATAAAAAGGTCTATCACTCTATATACCAATGCTGAATGACCAAACTGAAATTGATCTCTTCAGTTAATAGTCAAGCTTATGTAAGAATAAATAGTTCTCTTTCTGCTGTCCAACAACAACAACAACACTATTATGGCATGAGCAGGATTGTTGTGGAGGTACCCTTAAGATGTAGCACTATCTTAAATAGTGGAGCATTGGGGGCCGTGATTAAATTTGATCTGACTCCAAACAGCTGTTCAGTGGGTGCTCCCAACCTTATGTCCTTGTGACCTGGTCATTTAGACCAATGTGTGTAAAAAAAAGTGCCACTCAGAGGTAAACCAACCTAACCCCACTCAATTTCTTTTTGTGGGGTTTCATCAAAGATCAAATTATCACACTCTTATCAAAATAAATTAACTGAAGGGCAGGAACACTATTGTTATCTCCAAAGTTACTAATGATATGCTCCATAGAGTGAGAGAAGTAATTGAATTTTGCTGTGACATCAACCACATTAGTTCCAGTACTTATATTGATCATCTGTAAACTTGGTATACTTATCTTTGGTAGCCTCCTATCAAGACTGTCCAGTGTGTTCTTTAATGCCAGCAGGGTAAGGCTCTCCCACACACAGGCCATGGCTTAATATCCCATCCTACTGACAGAGGACAGGGCGGGGGTTTAATGGAGATAAATATCAATGCTGGCACAAGTGGGACTTGAACCTGGCAATTGCAGATTATGAGCCTGGCACCAAACCAACTGAGCCAACCTGGCCCCTAAGTCAGGTTAGATCACTTAATGAGGCCACCATGACTAATCTAACAGCCTGGAAATTGCTGTTTTAGTTTCCTCCAAACATGTCTTCTTTTGCACCTGTGTAATATCACATTTAGATTTTCTTTTAGCAGTGCTTCTTGTGAACACAACTGAAAACTGATTAAAAAAAAACCTAGATTTCTCTTCAGTGCCATGCCCTTTTCTTTTAGTTTAACAAATACAGCAATTATACAGGTTGAAGTTGTAACACTACTTTGTAATAATAATAATAATCTCGACTCATACACAATGATCTCTCATTATTCAATCTGTATCTCCAATTATTTTATTATCAATTTTTGTGTTAATAATACTCCAATAATTCAAAAGATCACAGAGGCAGTCTATTTATATATATTATTTTTGAATGAATGAAAAATGAATGAAAAAATTTTGAATGAATAAAAAATGAATTAAAAAAAAATGAATGAATCTAAAATTTCAGCATGAAATTTTCATATGAATGAAACTTTAATGCTGAAATTAAACATTTTACAGATACTCAACATTATGAAGAGATCTTGAAATATGTAAAAAGATAGTTTTCCAATAATTACTTTAATTTCACAAAATTCACTGTTAATAAATTTTAAAAGTTGTCAGGCTATGATAATTTGAAGTAGCATCAGTAAAATAATTTTACCTATAAATTAGAACTTTGAAGTTGATTCAAATTTTTAGAGGAAAAATTGTCTTGAGCCAGGTGGGATATGAACCCACAACCTCCTGATAACATGTCAGGTGCTCTGGACCTCTGAGCTACCGATCAAGATCTCTAATTGATGATATGAACCTCATCAATTACCCTTATCAATTAGAGATTTTGATCGGCGGCCAGTAGCTCAGAGGTACAGAGGCTACCGATCAAAGATCGATAAGGGTAATTGATGAGGTTCATATAATCAATTAGAGATCTTGATCAGTAGCTCAGAGGTCCAGAGCACCTGGCATGTTATTAGTAGGTCGTGGGTTCATATTCCACCCAGTTCAAGACAAGTTTTCCTCTAAAAATTTGTACCGACTTCAAAGTGGAAATTTATAGGTAAATACCAAATATGTCAAGTTTATTCATTATTTATCAACTGTATTACTTGTAAGAAAATACTTTCCATCCATATGGCATATCCCTATATATGATGGATGTAATGTAGGTTGAAAAGGTTCATATCAATTAGGGGAGATCTTGATTGGCGGCCGGTAGCTCAGAGGTCCAGAGCACCTGACAATCAGGAGGTTGTGGGTTCATATACCACCCAGTTCAAGACAATTTTTCCTCTTGAATCGACTTCAAGGTGGTAATTTATAGGTAAATACCAAATATGCCGAGTTTATTCATTATTTATAAAATAATTTTATGTTAAGCATTAGGTACATTGATTAATAGCCCTCATGGCCAACAGTTGAGAATGAAGGTGCATATTGCCATTCTTCAATGCTTTCTCTCTCTTTTATCTGGAAGGTGGAAGCAGAAATGTACTTTGTTAAGCAAATAGCCATCTTAACAAATACATGGGATATCTGCTTTTCTATATCTGCAGAGTTATGGTAAGCTAATAAAATGTCATTAGGGGAGGAAGAAGAGCTTTTTTCACCCTCTCATATGCTGGGGAAGAATGTAGTGAATATGTATTCCTCTCTCGATGGACTTTTTCTCACTTTCTTCATCCACTTTATTAAATTAAATATGCTTCTAAATATAAATCCAATGTTGATGCTCTTCTTTGCTTTCTTCAGTAGATGGATATTTAATGTAAAAGCAGCAAGCTAAAATAAATTTGCTCTTGAAATTATACAGGAATTGTGGCCTCCTTTACCAAATGGCTGAAAGTTTGTGAAAGAAGCTTTGTGCTTAGTTGGTTAAAGTTTTATGGCACATGAGCAACTGGGACTATTTTGCATCAAATAAGATATAATTAGCCTGCATCAAAGCTAAAAATACATAAAGGATAAAAAGCAACAATGACAAAAATCTGACAATTCAATGTTTGTAAGGAACAAATGTAATTCTGTTTGAATACTATTTTCAGTCTAATTTAGCAGTATTTGTTACTTAATTCATTTCAGAGAGAAAAAATATTTAAACTTCACTTTCTTGCTCCTAAGTTCAATCACTGCCATGTTGTCCATATTTGGTCATTACCTATCATTGTTTTGGAAATTCATATATGGTACATTTCCTAGCAGTTCTGATCTACACTTTTACACACCATTGTTGAACCAGGTTAACACAAAAAAATTACACCAGGTGATACTTTCACTGATCACAATTAATAAAAATCTATAAATATTACATTAAAACACTTTAAAATTCACAAAACTTAAATTATTATCTCTATTTTTAAAAAAGGTGATTGCAGTTCTTGTGATAACTAGAGGGGTATCAGCCTACTCTATGTTCCAGGGAAAGTTCTTTGAATGATTGTGCTTAATAGAATCAAGAATCTGGTTGACAGGCAATTGCATGATGAGCAATGTGGATTCAGAAGTGGTAGGGGATGTATCATCCTCCCCCTCAAGCAGCCATGGGCTATGGAGGTCCAACCAGACCGTGCAATTTAGTTCTCCACGCAAGTCTGTCCTGAGCTACATCTACTGATCTGGCCACTGCACACCAATTCTAATAAGGTCCTGTTTGGCATTGTCTGCCCACCACATCGTAGGTCTCCCACTCTTTCTGAGGCCTTTAGGCACACTGTTCATAACCCTATTCGCCAATCTATAATTATTCATACGGGCAACATGGTCAAACCAACGGAGTCTCTCTCTGCACAATATGCTGCTTAAAGAAGGTTGCACACTCCTTTGCCTAACCTCATCATTAGTTACAAAGTTGAACCACCTAATGCCCAAGATACTGCGTAAGCATCTGGAATCAATTGTGTAGATCAGATATTTTCACTTAGACAGATTCTTGATAAATGTTGTGCTTCAGAAACCTTTGGTTGCTAGCTTTGTTGATTTCAACAAGGCTTTCAACTCTATTGATTGTGAGATCATATGGTATACCAGACAAGTTAGTTAACATAATGAAAGCTCTCTATAATAACACTGAGTCATGTGTGAGAGTTGGTAAGGCTTGTAGCAATTGGTTTCACATTACTTTTGGTGTTCAACAAGGGTGCATTTTGTCTCCTTTTCTCTTTAGTTTGGTTATTGATTATGTTATGTGAAATTCACTTCAAGGGAAATATTTTAGCCTTAAATGGGCTAAAAAAATGGCTGGTTAAATGGGTTGGAGATACGAAAATTTCTGACTTAGATTATGCTGAAGATTTAGCCCTTTTGGCAAATGATATTAATAAGATGAACTATTTCATTAGGGCTGTTGAGGAAACTGGTAGTAGAGTAGGCTTGGTTATAAACAGAGAGTGGCTTAGTTATAACAGAGAAACTAAAGTGATGAAAATTGTTCAGGCAGGCTGTGATTCAGTTAATCTGAATGGTTGCAGTCTTGAGCAGGTAAGAATCTATGAAGTGTGTGGAGAAATAGGTGTATACACCTAAAGACTAAAATTATACTGTATAATAGTTTGGTTCTTTCTAGAGTTAGTTATGGTAGTGAAACTTGGAAGCTTTGTAAACAAGATAACAGGAAACTAAATGCTTTTGTTTCTGACAGGTTACGGAGTTCTAGATGCTTACACAGTATCTTGGGCGTTAGGTGGTTGAACTTTGTAACTAATGACGAGGTTAGGCAAAGGAGTTGGCAACCTCCTTTAAGCAGCACATTATGAAAAGAGAGATTTCGTTGATTTCGCCACGTTGCCTATATGGATAATTATAGATTAGTGAATAGGGTTATGAACAGTGCGCCTAAAGGCCTCAGAAAGAGGGGAGACCTAGGATGCGGTGGGCAGACAATATCAAACAGGACCTTGTTAGAATTGGTGTGCAGTGGTTTGATGCAGCAGATGTAGCTCAGGACAGACTTGCTTGGATAACTAAATTGCACGGTCTGGTTGGACCTCCGTAGCCCATGGATGCTTGAGAATGTTGATGATGATGAAATATATACTTATGCATTTTGATCACACTTGGGTAAAAAGTAAATTTTAATGTAGCTTTTGCAAATTTTTATTAATTATATTAAGTAAAAGTATTACCCAATATCATTATTTTGTGTGTTAACCTGGTTCAACAATGGTGTGATCAGAAATACCAGGTAAAAGTATTACCCAATATCATTATTTTGTGTGTTAACCTGGTATAACAATGGTGTGAAAACAATGGTGTGATCAGAAATACCAGGAAATGTGTCAAGCAACAACTTATCATGGAAATATATGAATTCCTAAAACAATATAAGGGGATGAACAAAGATGAACATGGCAGCAATTGAACCCAGCTGCAAGAAGGTGCAATCTAATTTTTCCCCCTACCCAAACTAAGTTTAGTAGCAAATAGTGCTAAATTACAGTGAAGATAGTGTTCAGACAGAGAACTACAATTATTGTTGTGACCATATACTAAACATCTCTAGAAATATATAAATTAAAGAAAATAATTTTATGGCCTATTTCTCTACTCTCCAGACTCTTAAAAGTCCTGGCAGCAATCTCTATTCGACTGTTAATCTCATCCTGCACATTACCAGTATCTGTTACATAGCTACCAAGATAATTAAACTGTGACACCTGCTCAAGACTACAACCATTCAGATTAACTGAATTACAGCCTGCCTGACAAACTTTCATCACTTTAGTTTTCTTTCTATCACTAAACCTACTCTAATAACCAGTTTCATCAACAGCTCGAATGAAAGAGTTCATCTCATCAACATCATTTGCCAAAAGAGCTACATCAGCAAAATCTAAATCAGTGATTTTTAAAATCTCTAGGGGCATGGGATTGGCTCAGTTAGTAGTGATGCAGACTTGTAATGTGCAGTTGTTGGTATGCTGTACTAACAACTGCACATTACAATATAGTAGTTGTTAGTGTGCAGTTTTTAGTATGCTTAGTTTTAAATCCCACTATTATGCTGTATCTGTCTATTCATCTTAAGACAATCACTACACACTTCTTTCATAAAGCGCACAAATAAAAAAAATCTTTTATTTCACCCACATATACATATCACATTAAATTTATAAAGTTTATAAAGCATCACTCCTGGTTTGGGCATTAGCACATATTCCTTATCATGCCAACACTTGTCCCTTTTCACTACCTTCTTTCCCATCACTATCTGCTATGGCAGTCTCTCTGCACTGGCATCTAATATTTTTAGAACCTTTGCTTAGCTATCTGTTTTTCCATAAGTGATGTCACCTCTATAATTCTTGTGCTTGCTCTTTCACCTGGAATAAGCCTAGTTTCTTTCAATATTTAACATTACCTTATAATTAATTTACACTTAATATTTTACCCTTTAAAGTACAACAAATTAAAGTGTGCAGTTTCAAGTTCAAGTTGGGATATAGTCTACTGATAGAATAAATCCCAACTAGGACTACTAGTCCACTGTTATTTATCTCTGTGAAACTCCCTGCCCACAATCAGTAAGGGACACTGACAGGCTTGGAAAGGTGACAGTATGTAGGAGGGGCATTAAGCTATGGTTTAAGCGTGTGAAAGACCCTATACACATTAAAGAACATGCTGGATGGTCTTAACAGAAGGCTATCATCGTCTCCCAACAGCTGTCCAATGGGTCCCCTCCTCCAACACTCTTTGAGCCTTCATGATCTTGTGACCTGACCAGTTAGCCCACTGTGTGCAAAAAAGCAGAGCGGCATCCACGGTTCATGGTACCTATGGTAAAAAATCATAAATGTGCCTTTTTAAGGTCCAAATTCTTCCAAATACTTCCAAATTCAGAATTTTTTTTTTATAGAAGAAAATCAAGGTATGGCATAAAAAGAAATGCATATAGAAAACTAATTATTCTTACATCTATAAAACAAATTGCACTAAGCAGAGGATATATATATTATTTTTTAGAGTTCATTTTTTTTCCTTTATGTTAGCAAAATCATTAATGACAACATCAAAATTTGCTTCTTCAAATAAATCACATTCAATGGATAAAATTGCAAATCTGCTTAGTCTCTCATGGTAAACCATAATTAATTTTTTACTATTTTGAGTTTACTAAAACTCCTTTCACCACTTGATACTGTAACTGTTAAGAGTATTCTCAAGGTTATAAATAGGTTTGGATACAATTTGCAGTTTTATTTTTACAATGAATTCCAAAATTTCAAAGTTATGCCAATTGTTTAAATTTTTGAAAAGTTCTTTGTTTTGATATTGAAAGCACTCTAGACATCCTGTGGGTAGCACACTTGGCTATTCATCTAAGAGACCCGAGTTCGAGCCCCAGATAAGGCATGGATGTTTGTGTCATTTTTCTACCAAGGTATCACCATTCTCACAGAACTACTATGGCATATTAAACTGACAGGCTCCTGCCAGACCTCTGTGGCAAGCAGCTGCTTGAGGGGAGTATTTATTTTTTTTATTTCATTCTGCATCTGCAAACAGTGGATACTTGGTGCACAAATCTGTTACAGCTTTAATTCTTTTACAGATGCTAAATCTTTCTCTGCGAGGAAGTCAAATCGCATTGATATTTGGCTCATGAATTCAAATCTGTAGGTTAATTGGTTTGTTACAACATCAAAAACTTCATAAAATAAATATTTTAGCTCATTCTTACCTGGTCATTCTTACCACGCAACGTGCTTTAGACTCAACGTTAGCATTTTCACCAGGCAGTGTTTTTCTCGTACTTTTTCTTTTATCAGTGGAAAATTTTCCAACTCTGGAATAAAATTTTTCCAACTGAGAAAATAAGTACAGGACTGCAAGGGACTTACCCAGGATTCAGTTCAGGGGGTGGGGGCAGCTCCCCAAGATTTTGCCGCCATAATTTCAGAAGAAAAAAAAATTCAGAATTTTTACATCTCGCCTGAATTTAACTATGTTACTTCGAATTTTGCCCAGTTGTCTTGATTTTGCTAAGTTGCCTCAATTTTGCCAACTGTTCTTATTTTTACAAAAACAATCCCAATTTTCACAACTCATTTGTATTTGATCAACTGGCTTCAAATTTTACTAACTACCCTAGATTTTTCCACATTGCATTGATTTTACCAACTCTCTTAGATTTTTCCAAGTTGGCTCGATTTTGAAAACTCCCCTAGATTTTCCTAAGTTGCCTCAATTTTACTAACTCCCTTAATTTTACAAAAGAAATCACAATTTTCACAACTCACCTGGATTTTACCAAGTTGCTTCAAATTTTACCAACTCAAATTTACTCTGGAGGAGCTTCCTTCCCACAAAGAGCTATGCCTCTGAGTGTTCTAATTGAATTTCTGTTGAATCAACATTAAAATCTTATAAAATCAAAATATACTTAATAATAAAAGTAAATTAGTTTTTAATCACACAATTCACCAAAATATTGAGTCATGATCGTTGTACTAGCAGAGGAAATATGACAATTTCTTGGTGTTACCAGGTAAAGCAAATCACAGTTAAAATTGAAGCCTAAAAGAACCAAGTATAAATATTTTTGAGGAAAAATGCATTCTTTTAGGGAAAAAAAAGCCATTCTTTTACTTTCAGCTCTATAGTAAAAAGTACCTACCAAAATATGCTTATACTATTTTCACCTAACATATGAAAATTTGAAATATACACTATTTTAGACAACATACAATTTTTAAACAAAATTTTTAACAATTTTAAATGCCTATAGAGTTTAAGAAAAAAAAACTGTTGGTCAAACAAACACTCCACTCTTCTTGGAAATGAAAGAGTTAAACTCTTTTGTTGTCGAATTAGGAATAGATATTTGAAATACTGAGGTTAGTATAAGCCAGCCGTCCAATGGCCGAGTGGTTAGCATGCTTGGCTACTGGATCTAAGGGACCTGGGTTCGAGCCCCGGGTAAGGCATGGTTGTATGTGTTGTTTTTCTGCTGAGGTCCTGCCATCCTCTCAGATCTCCTACTATGGCATATAAACTGACAGGCTCCTGTCAGACCTCTGTGGCAAGCAGCTGCTTGAGGGGGTATTTATTTAATTATAAAATGGCAACCCTCTATCACCCCATAAAAAATATCAGATACGTCTTTGTTGGAGACCAAATATAAATTCCAATTTCATTCTCAAGTTGGCTTTGAGAATATTTGGAGTGTGCTACCAATAAAGATGTGTTAACACAAAAATTTTGTTCTTTCATGCATGTAATATACATATTAACTCTATCAACTAATAAATCAACACTCGTGTCAATTTTAAATTTTAGAGGAAAAATTGTCTTGAGCCGGGTGGGAGACAAAGATATTCGTCTAAAATTTAAATCGACGCTGGAGTGCTGATTTATTAGTTGATATGGAATACGTCGAGCTTATTTCATTGTTTATAACATATTAACTCTGTTGCACAGATACAACTTTTTTTTTTCACATTGATTTTTTCTGATTTTGAGAAGTTTTCCTCTTGGTACTATACACATCAAAGATGAATAAAAATATTTACTCTCACATTTGCTACAGATAAATTTTCGAAGTTTCTGGATTTATACAGGAGTGTGAATCCTAGAAACACTTAATGCAGCAAAAATGGCACCTTAGGAACAAAGGGTTAAACACACTATTTTTATGGGACAAAGATAATTCTCCACAATGCGCAAGTTTCATCTTTAGACAGAATTCACTTGACTATTTCAGAGTATGTATAACTCAAATCTTCTTACCATGTTCCTTTATTTTTAAGAGTTGTTTCTACTCTGTAAAATGTTTCGCAGCAGTGAATAAAGAGCTACAGCAACTAAACAATAACACTAAATGCTTTCACCAAGACAACAAATAACCAAGTGGCTAACTGGAAACATTGACATTACTGTTTGAGGGACTGGCTTTAGATGAGTTAGGGGTGTGGCATGCTTAGTTTACAGACATGGTAAGAACATTGTGAAGAATGTTTAGTTCTTTGTGCTGGTGAGGATTCACGGCACTGCCAGTGTCAGTTGCTATTCCTTCTGCTAAATTGCACACTTGAGAGGACTATCAATGGAAATCTTTGATTTCTCTAGCATCAGAGGTATCACAAGTGGTGGTCAACTCACTTAAACAAAAAGGTTGTGGAGGCCATGATATTGAAGGTTGTTTTAACCTCTGAGCGGCACTTTTTTGCACACCATGGGCTAAATGGCCAGGTCACATGGACCAAGAAGACTCAGAGAAGGTTGTGGGAGGGGACCCACTGGAACAGCTGTTGGGAGACAGATGGTAGCCTCCTGTCAAGGCCATCCAGTGTGTTCTTTAACGTGGAGAGGGTATGGCTCTCCCGCACACAGGGCCACGACTTAACATCTCATTCAATGGACGACAGCCTTTCCAAGCCCAATGGTGTCCCCTACTGACCATGGGTAGGGCGGGGAATTTTGCGGAGATAAATCTCAATGCTGACCCAGCTGGGAATCAAACCTGGGAACTACAGATTACGAGTCTGACGCACTACCAACTGAGCCACCCCTGACATTAAAGGGATCAGGGATTGGCATCATTAGAAAGCAGGGAAATGCCACCTGGTATTCTCCTTCTTCAAACTGTGGGTGACATTCTGAATGTTGATGCATCCTTTGCTTGTTATTATCTGTTGACTCAAAGAATGCAGTGGAGAGTATTTTCAGTGCCCGCAGCCATTGTTGACTAGTGAGGGCCTATCTCTAGAGCATCTCTCTTCAAGGGGATGCAAATCAGATAAGGTAGCTGTTTCACAGTGCATCTCAACTAGAAAAGAGCAACTTTCTCTGCTCCCTCCCTTCATATTGCCACTTAAACAACCACAGCATATGTAACAAGGATATTGACTCCCATCCATGGCAACAGGCAAGCTGAAATGCCCAAAGAATATTTATATACCAGTATTTATATATAACAAGAGTGATACATGAAAATTTCACATGCATACAGTACGGGTTGGGTTGTTTTACCTCTGAGCGGCACTTTTTTGCACACCATGGGCTAAATGGCCAGGTCACATGGACCCCAAAGGCTTAGAGAAGGTTGGGGGAGGGGACCCACTGGAACAGCTGTTGGGAGACAGATGGTAGCCTCCCGTCAAGGCCACCCAGCGTGTTCTTTAACGTGCACAGGTAATGGTTCTCATGCACACAGGGCCATGGCTTAACGCCCCATCCGACGGACGGCGGCCTTTCCAAGCCCATCGGTATCCCCTACTGACTGTGGGCAGGGCGGGGAATCATACAGTATGTAAAAACATTTTTTAGTGCCTAATTGCCATGGTGCCTATGGCCATAGCCTACATAAGCTCTGCAAAAAAGTACAACTCAGAGGTAAAACAACCCAACTCAAAATCTCTAGACCATTTAAGGCTAAAATCTTCCCCTTGCAGTAAATTCTTCATAGCATAATCGATAACCAATGGAGATAAAATGCACCCTTGTTGAACACCAGTAGCAATATTAAACCAGTTGCTACAGGCATTACCAACTCTGACACATGGCTCGGTATAATTATAGAGAGCTTTCATTATGCTAACTGGGATGGGAGTGGCTCAGTCGGTAGTGTGCCAAGCTCATAATCTGCAGTTCCCAGGTTTAAGGCCCAGCTCGGCCAGCATCGAGATTTGTCTCTACAAAAACTCCCCACCCTGACCACAATCGGTAGGGGGCACCAATGGGAAGGCTGCTGCCTGTCGGATGGGGCATTAAGCAGTGGTCCCATCTGTGGGAGAGCCATACCCTGTGCATGCTAAAGAACACACTGGATGGACTTAACAGGAGGCTACCATGTCTCCCAACAGCTGTCCAGTGGATCCCCTCCTTCAATCTTCAATAAGCCTTCAAGGTCCTTCTTACCTGGCCATTTAGCTCATTGTGCACAAAAAAATGCCACTCTGAGGTAAAACAACCCAACCTATTATGTAACTTGTATGGTATGCTGTATGACCTGCCATATAAACCAAAAATTATGGTCAACAGAGTATAAATTCTTTTTGAACTCTATAACACTAGTAACTACAGGTTTTTGAAACTAAATAGTTCTCGAATAATAGTTTTTGTACTAAATAGTTCTCGCTTTTGAAACTAAATACTTCCATGGACCATATACACTAACCAAAGGGGAATATGATAACAATCTGCCTAAGAAAATCTTATCAATACAACCCCTATCACTTCTGAATCTATACTACTTGCCCATCAAACAGATTCTTACTTCTATTAATCACAATAATGCAAAGAACTTTACCTGGAACAGAAAGTAGGCTGATCCTCCTATAGTTGTCACAAGAACTGTGATCGGTTTTATTAAGAATAATAATAGCTCTGGTAAAATCCCTAGGAACAATGCCTTTATCATAACATATATATTCAGAATTTCTATCAGCCATAACAGAAACATTCTCAGCTCTAAGCATTTCAGAAATAATATCTACCCCTGCAGATTTATGTAATTTACATTTAGAAATAGCCAAAATAACTTCTGATTGTGATATACGACCAACATTAAATCCAAAAATGCATCTATCATCATTACATACAATGGGAGCAGAACCAATATATTGATTAAAACATCTCTGAAATGTTCAGCCCACCTAGCCATGACAGAATTCTCACCTTCAATAATCTTACCATGTTTATCCCCTAAATCCCTTTACACTTGTTCATTTCTTCCCATACAAAATATTAACTATCTGAAACAGCTCTTTCTGTTATGCAGTCTAGCTGCTTTGTCAACCAAATCACGCCAAAGATTGTTATCAGCTGTTAACTATTCCTTTACATGTTTATTAAGCTCTTTGTAATGCTTTCTGTTAGGACTAGTAGGGTGTTGATTAGGGATATTTTTACAGTTCTTTCTTTCTAAAAGAAGCTCCAGTGCTTTATCACTCAAACTAATTCATCTCCTCTGCTCCTTTTAACCAAAAAGAATATTGTTAGTTTCAAGTAAAACCTGTTTAAGATGATCCCATTCTTCCTCAATTCTCCATCTGACCATGACTGCTGCAATGACTATGTAACCTATCATGGTAAGCTGGGTTTTTTTTCCATGGTATAACTGGGTCTCAGAGCTCGTGTTAAAGTACCTTTTCTTTTTATCCATAGCACACTTTTTATACTTAACTTACAAGGCATCTTAACAACATAATGGTCTGATTCAATTTTAGCTCCTCTATGTAAAGTGGTATTACTAACAGAACTAGCCCATTTGTAGCTAATTAATATGTAATCAATCATATTCTTATGCAGCCTATCTGGTGAAACCTATTATTTATGTATGTCATGGTGTTTGCAATAAGTGTTAATTATTCTCAAACCATCAAGTTTACTTACCTGTAGGAGATGTTCTCCACTCCAGCCACACATATCCAATTTGTTTCTTAAGGAATGGAGTTGTGAAGCCTGTATTTTTAATGGCTTAAAAAAAATCTTGGAACACCAAATATACAATTGCATGGAAAGGTCCTCTTTTAACCATTAAAAGTTGTTTGCGTTGTTGGAAACATTTTCTGTGGTGGTTTACAATACCAAAATTTCAGGAATTGGAAGATAATTTAATTATTTCCTCATTAGTCTCGAATTTCATGTTTATTCTTTCGTGCTTGCAATGTTAAAAATAAACGGTAGACCATTCCTTTTAAAGCTGCAAGGTGCTTTGCTCTATCTTATTAGCACTCTGTTAACACAGCGTTTATCCCAAATCCTTGAACTGATTCTGCAAATAGCTTGACATTTTTAAAAATATTCGATTTTCATAGATTTAAGAAAGGTCTAAGCACCCCATACACTGATTACGGGCCCGAGTAAAAAATGAGTAAGAAAATTGAATTACGATACCTTCCCTTCTAATTGTTAGTTTCTAAAAATTCAAAAACACTCAGTTGACTTGTCAACAATTAACTTTTTGGTGGTTTCATTTTCGTAAAAAATACAGCTAAATATATTGTAGTTGGTTCTTCGCCACTCTTTCAAGCTTATAACACATAATCATAAGTATTCAAATTAATATTATGACTTTCCAACATTCATACAGAGCGGAAACATTTCATTGCATGATCAACACAAACGATTAACCTATTACCACAGACTTCGAATATGATGCCAGTCTAAACAATAAATAATGAAGTTTAAATGAACCGGCAAGGCCTAACACTTGACGTCTTACTCATCCTTCTCGCCGTAAGTACCTTTCAAAAGAAATATTCTGTTTTGGAAGGAAACGGAAGGGTAGGGTTCCAGGTCAGTGTGGCCCACTGATTTGGATAACTATGGCTATTTTTTCTTTTTCTTTCTACCTTACTGACAAGTGGTAAATTACACAGGGACTTGGTGCTGACCATATCTTCTGTGGACCATACACACTAACCGGAGGGAATATGGCTTTGAGCTTGATCGGCCCTGGTTTGATTATGGATCCTGAATTTGCTGCACTGGTGGAGTTCTGTAAAGGGAAAAATCTTCCGTTGTGTTTCCTCCTTGTTTGTGGATTGACAACCCCAAATGAATAGATTTACAGGACATGTTTTTATCAGCTGGTCGATCATCCTGAGCAGAGGTCATCGCAGGCAGAGCAGAGGTCATTCGAGGTGTTGACGATGCCGTAGAACTTTTAGTGTAGACGGCTTCAGCCTTTAATAGTGAGCGAACGGGTTTTTGCCCCATGCCTGCGATGAGGGGGCTATTTGATATTGTCGTCATTCGGTCTCTCTACAGGGTGTCTCAAAAATATAGGTACAAACTTTTAGGGGAGGTAGATAACATCTAAAGGAATGAAAATTGCATAGGAACCCATAACCGGAAACGTCATTGGAAAGCTGTAGCTGAGATACAAGATCTGAAAGGACACAAGACAGTGATTAATGGGAAAACATTTATTGGACATAATTATTACAAATGGCGAACTAGATGATACATTTCATAATGTTACAGCAGATGCTAGAAGTTTGACCCATAATCGCACAAATTTTGATGCGCACGCGCAAACAAACGGTGCCCGGTACATGCGTAACCATCGAGACTCAAGGCCATTTCACTGATGACGTCATATGTTCTGACGTCAGCATTCGTGGATCTAACATCTTGGCACCCCGTAGCTGCTTGTGTTGGCGGAATTTTCTAATGTTGTGTTATCTTCGAAGTGGCGCTTTATTTTTCTGTGATTAAGTTTTTACTTGTGAATCATAGTTTTTGAAGAAATGCCTCATTCTTGTTCTGTTCCTGGCTGTAGAGGAAACTATGAAAGTTCAAGAAATGTGCGCGTTTACAGTTTTCCCCAGGATAAAGAGTTGTGAAGAAAATGGCTT
Organism: Ryuthela nishihirai; assembly: GCA_038380435.1. NCBI lineage: Eukaryota > Metazoa > Arthropoda > Arachnida > Araneae > Heptathelidae > Ryuthela > Ryuthela nishihirai. The sequence goes on from JAWZYU010000025.1 coordinate 3,852,591, forward strand.
CTAGCAATAAGAAGAAAAAACTTCACGGTAACAAAATTTAGCAATGTATGTCAATTTTTTTTGCCTTTTTAGAATAGCAAGTATATTTGTGATAAAATTTTGAGATTGCTGAAATCCTAGCAAAATTGCAATATTTGGCAAGAGTATATAAAATGGTTTGAATGATAATTGTGAAGGGTATATTGTGCCATACATACATATAACTTAACTGCTATACGTTTAGTCACAATTAGTTGTTTATTTATCCTTTTCTATTTGTATCGTGGTTGTTTTTGCTGAGGGAGAGTATTGAATATGAGATTTTTATACAGTTATGTGAAAGATAGGTTTAAGAAATAGTGATCACAAAACAACACACACATATATATAGAGTACAGAGCATTAGTCACTCATTAATAGTTTGGATGACCTTGGGAAATATCAGGAATAAATTATGCATCTAGAAACCCATATCTCTTAACTTTTACTTGAAAGTATCTCAGGTTTGTGCAAATCTGATTTTCACATTTCCCTCAGAGTTTTGATGTGTTAGTTAGTTTTAATCATTTTCAAGAGAACAGTTATATACCATTCATTACTTAATGTTTGAATGCCATAGTCATCAGGTAAAATTTGTGCATTATGAATAAATAATGAATGCCTGTGTAACGTAAATTATATAGTGATTGATCATTTCACCTACAAATATACATAGCATAACAGAATTGTTTATATACAGAAATCATAGAGTTGAAAAAAGCAAATTATTATTGCACACGAAATGTTTTACTGGATCATTATAAGTCAAATGTAAAATATGTCTCAAATTAGGTTTTTGCAAGATATAGAAAATTTCTAGTATTGGTGTTTCATTAAACAGATATCATAAATACTGTAGAAATTAACTAATGCATAATACAAATTCATCATTGCCTTATATTTGTAATTCAAGATATATTTTAATGCGTCCAATATTTTCTGCAATTATTCTACTCACTTGAACAATATAATTCAAGTTTGCATCTCTCGAAACACAGAGAAACTTGATTTGTTGACATATTTGGACTTTTGACCATTTACGATAATTTTTACTTTTCTTACAATTTTTATAAAGCATATATAACTGGAATAACACAACAGTGTGTAGATTAAACTTAATTGATCACTAACAATCAGACAAAAAAAACTTTAACATATAAAGCACAACACACTTAATGGTGTTAATCTTTCTCTCTAGGTTTGTGAATCACTGATTTAGATTTTGCTGACGATATAGCTCTTCTTGCAAATGATGCTGATGAGATGAACTCTTTCATTCGAGCTATTGATGAGACTGGTAGTAGAGTAGGTTTATTTATAAACAGAGAGAAAACTAAAGTGATGGAAGTTGGTGAGGCACGCTGCGATTCAGTTTCTGAATGACAGATTGAATTTTTTGAATGGTTGTAGGCTTGAGCATGTGTCACAGTTGAATTTCTTGGTAGTTATGTAACAGATATTGGTGATGTGTGGGATGACATTAACAGACAAATAGGAAGTTCTGCTTGGACTTTTAAGAATATATGTAGAGTGTGGAGAAATAGGCGTATACACCTAAAGACTAAAATTAGACTGTATAATAGTTTGGTTCTTTCTAAGGTTAGTTATGGTAATGAAAGTTGGACGCTTTGTAAACATAACAAGAAACTAGATACTTTTGATTCTAGATTCCTACGCAGTATCACGGGCATTAGGTGGTTCAATTTGGTAACTAATGCAGAGATTAGGCAAAGGAGTCGGCAACCTCCTTTAAGCAGGATATTGTGCAGAGAGAGACTCCGTTGGCTTGGCCATGTTGCCCGTATGGATAATTATAGATCGGCGAATAGGGTTGTGAACAGTGTGCCTAAATGCCTCAGAAAGAGGGGGAGACTTAGGATGCTGTGGGCAGACAATGTCAGAAAGCACCTTGTTAAAATTGGTGCGCAGTGGCTTGATACAGCAGATGTATCGCAGGACAGATATGCTTGGTGAACTAAATTGCATGGTCTGATTGGACCATTGGAGGACATGGCAGCTAGAGGAGGATGATGATGATGAATACTATTGATGCATAGTTAAGATTAAAGTCACCATTATTTAAAATCATAGGTATAGTAAAGGAGAACTATTTTTCATTACATGTTTCCCATTACTATATACACAGTCGTATCAGAATAATATGGTCACCTACCATACATATACTATGGTAGGTGGTCATATTATTCTGATATGACTGTGCATGGGCAGACAATGTCAAACAGGACCTTGTTAGAATTGGTGTACAGTGGCCGGTTGCAGCAGATGTAGCTCAGGACAGATATGCTTGGAGAATTAAACTGCGCAGTCTAGTTGGACCTCCGTAGCCGATGGCTGCTTGAGGATGATGATGATGATGATGATACAGGGTGATTCAAAACTTATCGTTCAAATTTCGTGGGGAGGTAGGGAATACATCAGGAAACCGATTTCACATAGGAAAGTATGTCCGCAAATGTACGCATGCGTATGTAGAGGGCGCTGTGTGTACCCAACCAGTGTACAGCTCCCCCCGACCACTCCCGCTGTCATCAGCGATCGCTTGGCCACCCAGGTCACCTGATTTATCGCCCATGGATTTCTTTTTGTGGGGGGCCTTGAAATACCATGTGTACGAAACCTTCGTCGACAGTGAAATGGACCTTGTTGCACGAATAGTGGCAGCCGCAGGCATTGTCTGTGATATGCCAGGCGTTTTTGAAAATGTTCGGCGGTCAATGCAACGGCGCTGTGAATCCTGTGTTCGTGTAAATGGTCGCAATTTTGAGCACCTACTGTGAACCTGTACTTTACCTTGTTGGAATAAAAGTCACATTCGTTACCACTTAACTGTACTGTTTCCTTGTGTTCACTTTACTTGTCCATTTTGTTCATGTAGATGACGTTTGCGGACATACTTTCCGATGTGAAATCCGTTTCCTGACGTATTCCCTACCTCCCCACGAAATTTGAACGATAAGTTTTGAATCACCCTGTATATGATTAAAGAACATACCGAGGAATTTTCTTTTTATTATCACTATTTTGAAAGAACAGCGTGGGCTGGAAAAGTTTAAGAATCGTGGGATATTCAAATTAAAAGGCATTCAAAATTCTGACAGAATTCCATGATAGTACAATGCACAAAGTGTTTACATGCAACAAATAATACCTTCATATCTAAAATTATTTCATATTTACTGTACTAATTATTCCTACATAAATCTTACCTTTCCTGGTCCCTGAAGTTGTGAGATGAACTTTTGGGAGCTTCCAAAGGATAATTTTTGATAAAGCACATGCTCCAACACTTCTACCTCGCTTCTTCACCAGAGTTGTTCCTCGGTCTTAACCGGTCAACTGTAAGCTGTGAAATGGTTACGGTACCGAGCCAGCGAAGAGGGCGCCACTTTTGTCGACGAGTGTTTCGCATCTGGTTCTTCCTTAGCTTGGTCCAATTGGGTAATATTTCGAACCGAACCGTAGTGCCTTGCAAAATCACGAAATTCATTAACAAAATTAAATTTGGCAAGGCATTCATTGGCAGAAAGCTGGCATTAATTCATGCAATGCACTCATTGAACTATACAGGGTGTTTCAAAACTCTCTGTACAAATTTCAATAGGAGATGGGGAACACCAAGACAAATCTTTTTCGTCTATGAATGCTGACGTAACTCTTCAGTGCCAGAGGGCGCTGACAGAAATATCGGTGGAGCTGATACATAAATGAATGGCAACAAGTGTGAACATGTTAATTTAAAGGTGCTCAAAGTTGCGACCGGCATCAGCATTGCATGTATGACAGTGTCAAAGCATTGATTGCCGTACATGTTGAAAGAGTCCCAGATTTTCAGCGGTGACAGCGATTCTTGAGAAGAGGTCTTCATCTGAGTCAATGAGAGTCTCGTATACGAGGTTCTTCATGTGTCCCCAGAGGAAAAAAATCGATACATGTTAAATCGCGTGATCTTGGTGGTCAGCCGATGAGTCCACCCGGGCTATCCATCAGCCTCCAAAAGTGGAGTTCATATAATCCCGCATATCATTGCTGAAGTGTGCTGACGCCCTTCGTATTGAAATCACATTCGTCTGCGAATAGTCACGGGAACATCTTCCAGCAGTCCTAGCAACATTTCTTCAAGAAATACCCGATAAATCTGCCTGTTGAGTCGGGGAGGCAGTAGTATGCAATAGGAGGCAGGTGTGCGCAACCAAAATTTCATGGACGATACTGCCCAAACATTGATTGCGAACCGTTGTTAATGACCATGCGCCATTGTGGCAAGGGATTTTCATGCGCCCAAACGTGAGAATTGTGCACATTAAACACACCCTCACGTGTGAAAGAGGTAACATTGGGAATAATATTGAATCTAAAAACAAAATATATTGGTAAATTTAAAAAACACATTTTTTCAATAATTAGGGCAAAACCCCTATATCTTAATCTTAAACTCTTTTTTTTCCATTTGCATACACAGAAATTAAAGTGATATAAGATCTGAGAGGCGTCATTTCCAAAGGGGAAAACACTATTTTCGCTATTTCCAATGAAGGGGTAGAACTATTCAAATGAAATTGATCTAAATGTGAACATCAGAGCTAATGTCGTTTTCAAGTCCAGTCATCGTACCTATTAAGAATAGCATTTTTAATTATTCCTGCATTGCTGGGTCTTCCGACTGTATATGGATATTTTCAACTTGTTGCATTCTTATCAGTCCAACTTTTTTGAGAGAAAATAAAAAATTCTTTTTTGGAAAATGTCAGGAAATTGTTCGTATTGGATCCTGCTCAATCCGAGATGGGAATAAAAGGAAAAAATATGTTGATATATTTCAGAATTAGTTGACAAAGTTTGAGGGGGAAGATTTTTAAAGCATATTGTGATTGGACATGCATCTTAGATTTTTCCATTAGAATCTGTAATTAAAATGCCAATCCAGCAATTGGAGTTGTGCTGTGTGGTCAGCAAGAAAAGAAATGGCTATTTGTTTTTTCTTATTACAAACGTGTTTTTGTAACGTATTTTATACCACATGGCTAAATGAATAAGGAAGCCTATGCAGAAGTTCTTTGAACAAAATTTCATTTCAAAGAGAAAATGGTTTCTGCATCACAACAAAGTCCCCATACTGTCTGCTTTGGTTCAAACTGTTGTCACAGACATTGATGCAGAGATGCTGGAACAACTCTCTTTCATCCTTTATCTTGCATCTTGGAATTTTCATGTTTCCAAACCTAAAAATGGCATTAAATGGCCATCACTTTGGAAATGAGGAGGCTTGAATGGACCAAACGAAGTGCTCTGAATGATATCCCAAAATGGCTTGCAGGAAGCATTTGATATAATATAGTAAATAAAATAATTAAATTAAAATATCAATCACTTTAGCATTTTGGAAAATATCCTCCCATATTTACATTATTTCTTATGAGAATTTCATATCTGACTTACACAATTTCACCTTACATCTACCATATTAGTAAGGGACTGGCTATGCTTTAAATTTAGTTATTGCATTAGCTGAATATGGCCCCGTGTGCGGGAGAGCCATACCCTGTGCACGTTAAAGAACACGCTGGACGGCCTTGACGGGAGGCTACCATCTGTCTCCCAACAGCTGTTCCAGTGGGTCCCCTCCCCCAACCTTCTCTGAGCCTTCGGGATCCATGTGACCTGGCCATTTAGCACATGGTGTGCAAAAAAGTGCCGCTTAGAGGTAAAACAATACAACACAATGTCACTTGCAGCACACCTGAGACTGTATCCCATATTCTGCTCCCACTACAATGCAGAAAGAGAAGCATTGTTCCGGGACCTTCATGCTATGGAACCTCCAACTATCACCTTCCTTCTTGGCAATCACCACAATGTGAAGCTGCAGTGAACGTGCTTATGACTGGTCACTGATTTCTTTCAGAACATTGGCCTCTTCTGTAAGGTCTAATGTTTCTTTGATTTTCTCTCCTGATTAGTACTCCTATTAGCTTCGAGAGATAGCCTAGAGGGTTTCTTCTGCCGCCGCTATCTCGCCCTTCTCTTGTGACTGGTGTAGGGAGCTCCTTATTGGAGGGTAATTTCACCAAGCACTTACACCTTGGCAACAGTATGCATGACAGCGTCGAAGCATTGATTGCCGGACATGTTGAAAGATTCCCGGAATTTCGCGAACAGTTGCAGCGATTCTTGCAATGAGGTCTTCATCTGAGTCGATGGAATCTCGTACACAAGGTTTTTCATATGTCCCTAGAGGAAGAAATCGATACATGCTAAATCGGACGATCTTGGTGGCCAAGCGACGGGTCCACCCTGGCGTATCCATCCGCCCCCAAAAGTGGTGTTCAGATAATTCCGCAAATCATTGCTGAAGTGTGCTGGCGCCCCATCGTGTTGAAACCACATTCGTCTGTGAATAGCCAAGGGAATATCTTCCAGCAGTCCCCCCCGGCATCGTTTCTTCAACAAATACCAGATAAATCTGCCCGTTGAGTCAGCAGGTATGGCCCAATCAAAATGTCAATGACGATACTGCCCAAACATTGATGATGAACCGTTGTTAATGACCATGAGCCATTGTGGCATGTGGATCTTCGTGCACACAAACCTGAGAATTGTGCACATCAAACACACCCTCACGTGTGAAAGAGGTCTCATCTGAGAATAGCATATGAACCAGAAAATCAGGCTGCACCATGGTCTGCTGCAGAAACAAACACACGAAGAGGGTAATCTTGAGGTTGCAATGTCTGGACTCCCTGAAGATGAAACGGATAAAACTGCTTCTGGTGCAACATTCTCCACACAAGGCTACGTGTAACAGCTCGTGTTCTTGTGCCTGGATTGTCCTCAATCCGCCGTAGGATCTCTTCTTCCATGTCAGGAGTGCACATGGTTCTCTCCCGACCAGTATCATGCATGTTTGCATACAGGGGCGTAGCCATGGTGAGCGGAGGCTCCCCCCCCACAAAGCAACTGGGAATTGGCAAAATTCGAAGCGACTTCGTAAAATCTAGGCGAGTTGTGAAAATTTGTAATTTTTTTTGGAAAATTGAGGGCAGTTGTCAAAATTGAGGAAACTTGGCAAATCTAAGGCAGTTTGGAAAATGGAGAGATGGCAAAAATTGGAGCAGTTGGCAAAATTCGGAGTGACTTGGCAAAATTCAGGCGAGATGTAAAAATTAGGATTTTTTCTGCAAAATTATGTCGAGTTGGCGAAATTCGGAGTGACTTGGCAAAATCGTAGGGAGTTCGAAAAATTCAGATGAAATGTGAAGGTGAAATTCTTTCTTCGATTTTAGTCAACTATCCTAAATTTCACAAACCCAATCCCAATTATCACAACTCGCCCGTATTTTCCAAGTAGATTCGAATTTTGCCAACTGCCCTACATTCTGTTAAGTTTCCTCAAGTTATCCAACACTCCTTCATTTCACAAAACAAATCTCAATTTTCACAACTCGCCTATATTTTACCAAGTGCATTGGAATTTTGCCAACTCGCCGTAATTTTACAGAAAAAATCACACTTTTTACATCTTCCCTGAATTTGCCAGCCACTTCGAATTTTATCAACTACTTAATCGCACAAGGCACAATTTTCACAACTCCCCTATATTTTGCCAAGAGTACTTGGTTTTTCCAACTCTTAATTTCACAAAACCTATCCCAATTTTTACAACTCACCTGTACTTTACCAAGTGGTTTCCAGTTTCGCCAATTTCCCTAGATTTTGCAATCTCGCCACAATTTTACAGAAAAAAAATCCTAATTTTACATCATACCTGATTCTTGCAGTTACTCTGAATTTTGCCAACTCTCCTAGATATTGCGGTTTCCTCGATTTTGCCAACACGTCATAATAAAAGATTGCAATTTTTACATCTCACCAGAATTTTGTCAACTCCCCACGATTTTGTCGTCACTCCGAATTTGCCAACACGCCATAATTTTACACAAAAAATATTCAAAATTTTCACATTTCACCTGAATTTTCCCAACTCCCTACAATGTTTTCAAGTCACTCGGAATTTAAAGAACTCTCCTGGATTTTGCCAACTCGCCATAATTTTACAGAAAAAATCCTAATTTTTACATCTCACCAGAATTTTGGCAACTCCCCAAGATTTTACCAAGTCACTCCGAATTTTGCAAACTCGCTTGTTTTAACTAAGTGGCTTCGAATTTTGCCAACTGCTCTAAATTTTGCAGTCTCTCCATTTACCAAACTGCCTTAAATTTGCCAAGTTGCCTCGACTTTAACAACTCCCCTTAATTTTTCAAAAAAAAAAAGAAAATTGGGGAGTTTGAAGTGATTTAGCAAATTTAGGAGATGTAAAGATTGGGATTAGTTTCGTGAAATTAAGATTTGATCAAATCAAGGCAAAAATTCATATTGAATTGCAACAATTCAGACGAAGTGTAAATATTGGAAGTATTTCAGAGTTTGTGAGAAATTATGGCTAGCTAGTTGGCAAAATTTGAAGTCAAATGGCAAAAATATAGAAGATCCGAGACTTTAAAATTGGCTTCCCCCCCCCCACTAGGGAGCGGTGATCTAAGCTAGTTTGCTCAGTTGGCAAATTTTGGACTACTCCTCCCCAATCATATTCCTTCGTTACGCCCCTGTTTGCATAGAATGTTCCAGTTTCTCGCAGTTGCCGGTGCAAAAGCTTAAATGTTTGGTAAGCGCTGTCGGTACCTCACAACAGCTCTTCCTTTTCCATTTGGCAGCCCTACACCAGATGCATGTCAGCCATCTCAGCAGTCGTAAAACACTCCATGTTACACGTGTCTGATTTACGAATGCCGATGGCAAAAGTAAATCCGTTCTCCTTTCCCACTTCGCCCTCTAGCCAATTGCCACCCCGCCAAACAGCGCCCTCTAGTACCGAAGGGTTACGTCAGCAGACATACATTTATTGACGAAAAAGATGCGTCTTGGTGTTCCCCATCTCCCATTGAAATTTGTAGTTTTGAAACACCCTCTATATCTTACCCATGAAGTTTTGATAGAGTAATAAAATAGAAGTCCAGAATTTATATCCCGAAATGATATTCTGGTTCATCACTTTCTCAAAATTATTTCATCATCATCATCCTCCTCAAGCGGAGGTCCAACCAGACCGTGCAGTTTAATTCTCCAAGCATATCTGTCCTGAGCTGCATCCGGCCACTGCACACCAATTCTAACAAGGTCCTATTTGACATTGTCTGCCCACCGCATCCTAGGTCTCCCCCTCCTTCTGAGGCCTCTAGGCACACTGTTCATAACCTTATTCGCCAATCTAAAATTATCCATACGGGCAACATGGCCAAACCAGCGGAGTCTCTCTGTGCACAATATGCTGCTTAAAGGAAGTTGCAGACTCCTTTGCCTTACCTCATCATTAGTTACAGAGTTAAACCACCTAATACCCTAGATACTGCGTAAACATCTAGAATCAAAAGCATCAAGTTTCCTGTTATCTTGTTTACATAGCGCCCAAGTTTCACTACCATAACTAACCTTAGAAAGAACCAAATTATTATACAGTCTACAAAATTATTTAGAAAGTATTTTTTTTATAGTGTGGTATCAGTATTAACAACAAAATAAAACACTTAGAACATAGTTTCGCAAAAGATTCCAGTTTGAAATTTGGAACACAATTCCTCTTCAAAGCTTTGACTACAGTTAAGATTGGTTGGTTGGTTGGTTGTTTTGGGTTTAATGGCGCATTAGCATCTCAGGCTATAATGCGCCAAACAAATGTCAAAATAAATGCTAAAAGTCATAAGGCCCACAACCAAATTTAAAAATGTACAATACACATACACAAAAAAGGTAAAACAATAAAAGGAAATATTGGCAACAAGAAACAAATGTATAAATATAAAAAGAACCCAGTTGTAAGTGACCTGGGTTATACATTCGAATAAAACTATAGACGAGTAAAATATCCGGTATATTTTAAAAAGTCGAAAACAGTGTTAAAATAGCAATGATCTGATAAAAGATGTCCGAGTGTAAGGGGCTCGGACGTAAAATCGTGAAAGTTAAAAAACATACGTCTTTCAAGGTTAAAACAAACACAGTCAATTAAAATATGCTTCACAGTTAAAACGGTGTCACAAAACTCGCACTTAGGTACTGCGTCCGCCTTAAGAAGAAAAGAGTGTGTTAAAAACGAGTGACCTAAGCGGAGCCGAGCAAGGACAACTTCCTCCTTACGATTCCTGCGAAAACAAGACTGCCTACAGTTAAGAATAGTGAAACGTGAAAAGAAGTAAATGAAGCAAGTTTGTGTGGAACAAGCAGCGATTGAATTTTATTTTACTTAAACTATCCTTTAGCTCTTCCCCCACAGGATTACCCAGTGACAAGGCAATTAACGCAACCCCCTATGGTAAGTCCACCGGCCCCACCCATATTTAGCCTGCCTACCCTAAAACCGGGAAAGTCCATTTTCTCCAACTGCCAAGATGCAATGGAAAGACTGTAGCTTTGAATTAGTTTTCCATTCGCACAAACCGTCCCATGGCAGAGTGGTTAGTGCGCTTGACTACTGCTCAAGGGACCTAGGTTCGAACCCTGTGTAAGGCATGGATGTTTTTTTCTGCTGAGGTCCCGCCATCCTCAGACCTTTTACTATGGCATATAAACTGACAGGCTCCTATTAGACCTCTGTGGCAAGCAGACATGGAAATGTTAGAATATTTTTCATAATTTGTTCATCCTCAGAGCAAAAAGAGGGGGAAAAATTTTGAAACCCCAAATGAATAATTTGATTTTTAAATGTTACTATGAATTGAATATATCAAATTATATGCTATGTGAAATAGTAATTTTACTATTTATTAAGAAACTATTACTAATCGAAAATTCCTATATCTATTTTGATTACCTTAGTTTCTTTATACGTGGTTGTAAAAATCAAAACGTTTTTAATACGAAATTAAAGAATTGTACATTAAAATCACTACTACTTCGTGTGCCTCGGTATAAATCCGGCCCTGATATGGACCCTGCAATTTAGTGTCTCTTGTCCGGCAGATACTTGTAGACTAGAAGTTCTCAACGTGGGGTCCGCCATGAGAGCTGAAAAAGTCGCTAGATATGTTTTATTTTATTCCCATTGTTATACTACAACTCTAGTTTTATCTAGCTATACAAGGGATACGCCAGTTACATACACATTTCCACGGGGTACGTGAAGCATAAAAGTTTGAGAACCTCTGCTGTAGACAATAGATTAGGAAATTGTGCGTATAGATGAGCAGACTTGTTTCGTGAGTTGTTGCCATCAGATGCCACATTGCTGGCCTGTTAATGATTCGTGCAATTGTTGACAGCCTGCACCATCGGAAGTTGATTGTCGGTGGTTATGAAATGGAAGTGTGGCAGTACCACTACCCCACAACTGGAGGGTATTCAGAAAGTTGGTACATAAATCTTGGCACACCTCCCTGAAAATAATCAACCAGGAGTTTAAGACATCAATAGGAGTTGATGGCTGTATAAAATACCTACTTCACAGCCTGTTTGCAAGGGAGAGTGGTGGTGAAGAACCCAAACATCATTGAATGCAATCAGCAGTCTTGCCTTGCATGGTGCAAAAAAAGCCGTAGTCCATAGAGTGGTGGATAGTTTATGGAGTGGCAAATCAAACTATGCCCTTTTCTGATCAAACGGACAGATGCCAGAGTGCATTGTGCCAACAATGAAGCTTCAGAGGGGGTGGTGTTTTAGTGTGTTCTTTCTCATGGTATGGACTGATCAAGTACACCGCTTGCCTATCCCCAAGAATATTTTTTTTAAATTGTTAAAAGTTGTAAACCATTATAAAATTTATTATTACCAATGATATCAATATATTTTTCATCATTTTGAGAGCCTCGGTTGTGCTTTGTATTATTCATGTGCTACTGTGCCTCCAGCGAGAGTCCAGAAGTAAACTCGAATTTGCATCTGAAGGGTCTACATAGTTGGAAATGAGAGGTGAATAGAGAGGAAGATATGTACAATTGATAAATTATATCAATAAACATATTTTATTTTTTTTTAAATATATTTTATTCATGTCCTTTTTCATTGCATTACTTTTGAAGCCTATTAACGCCATTTTTGTTAAAGTTTTATTCAAAAATTGGGGATTTTTTGGTAAGAGTAAATTTTCTGAATGGAAATTTAACGAGGAATGCAAATCTTTTTATGGATCTTAAATATTATGAGTATATTTTCAGAGATATGCAAAATAATGAAAAAAAAAAATGCTGACCCAAAACAATTCGGCGCTCCAAGCGAACTTACTTTCTGCCACCTTCTAATACAAAGTTTACAATATGTTAAAATTATATTTTTCGGTAAATTTCAATTCAATTTTTATTCATGTCCTTTTTCATTGCATTACTTTTGAAGCCTATTAATGCCATTTTTGTAAAATTTTTATTCAAAAAAAATTTTTTGGTAACTTTGTATGTAAACATTTAATTTTGCATTTCTTTTTGATTTACATATTAATTAATAAAGGCGAATTATTACAGATACGAATTAGCACAAATAAAACATATGAAATAATGTTACATTGATATTTATTATTACTGCTGAACTGAAATTTATGATAAATAAATATGTACATATAAAATGATGTATAAATATGTACATATAAAACTTTCAATGCACCAATTTATTAATTATAAGGATTTGTTTTTTCGAATCTATCCCCTTATTTTCCATAAGTTGGTGAATGCGATTTACTGCAACACAGGAGACATAAATCTCCTAACAGTGATAATTGTGAAATAAATCAGTTATTTGCACAGTAGTTTTCTGGATCTATCATGTAAATCAAGGTATAGGCATATTTTTTGTTTCATTCTACAAAACATAACATGCGAAACCAGAAATCTGGCAGTGGGTTCACACTATATAAGCAAAAGTGAGTGGGGATAAAAATTAACTTATATGTTTTTATTGGGTTGAATGAGGGTCCATTGCTCAGACGTATTTTTCACTCACAATTCTTAATGAACATCATTACACCTAATACTTTATCAAATAATTATAAATAAAATACCTTCTGACTTTAACAATGGCCTCAGTGAACCAGCAAAAATTTAACAATGGTGTTGTGTGAGCCCACCTCTTCATGTAACTGAAATAGCATGGAGAGCTGTGAGAAATTTCTGCAGTTGATATAAATTTATGTGCAACTGACAAAAATGTATATATTAGAAATGTATAAATGATGCTGCACTACAATCTCTAATTGTTAAAATGTCGGGTTTCTGGGGGGGGGGGGGGGGATTAGAATCCATTTTGTTTTAAAACAAAAAACCTAAAATTTATTTTATACCTGATAAAATTTTTTACGATGTTATTTTTCTGAAGTGTGATCTTTTATAGATAGTGGAGATGGAAAAAGGCCACGCAGTAATAGATGTGAATGACCAGTAGGCAACAGTAGGAATATCAAACAATACTTAATGTGAAAAATCAGTTCTATAAACCATAACTACAAATTCTAAGTACGTTTCGAATGCATATTTTTGTATCAATAATAAATTATTGATATACACTACATAGATTTAATAAATTATGCTATATTCACAGGAAGCAATTTATGGCCAACATTGCAGTACATTTAAGATGCAATTTGTGAAATATAGTGTATTTTATTAAATGTTTGCACTTCTTTTGCTAAACTTGGAAACAAAATATCAACTGTTAGAGGCAACAAATGATTCTACAAAAAAGAAAACATATATAAAATTGTTGAATCCACTTTTACATCTTTTGGCTAAATATTTTGAATACGAACACAACCGTGTATGTAATTAAGAAAAACAGTGACTATATTATCATTTAAAGATAGAACTGTAATGAGATAATTCTGCCACATGACTCAATAAATGTTTCTGTAGAGAAAATTCTTGTGTAAAGGTTTTACTACAAACATCACACCTGTGAGGATGTTCCCCAGTATGACATAACTGATGGCGTAACATATTACGCTTTCGAGAAAAACGTTTACCACATAATGAACATTTGTGTGGACGCTCTTTAGTATGTACAAGAAGATGTTCTTGCAGTTTACTTCTAGGACCAATATATGGGCAAAAATGACATCGACGAGGAATTACACCCTGAGTAGAGTTATACTGGCAATCTTGACAATCTAAAAAGGATCCACATAAATGAAATAAATGTTTAGATTTTCGAATGTTTACAATTTTTGATAAAAATTGAAGCTACATTGCACTTTATGCTACTTTTTTGTAAAGAAAAACTATGATATTATTAATGATTTAAATAGCAAAATTACTTTAACAGTATTTTCTGATTACAATAACTGCATGAATTAAAGTTTTGATATCACTTAACTTTTTGAACAGCTTCTTAGATTTTTTTAACAAAAATATTTAGTTAACTTATCTTAGTCATCATTACTTTGCCAATAGTAAAAAAATGTCTTCAAATTTTTTTGCATATCTTGTGGGAAAAGCACACATCCATTAATAAAACATGCTATGCAACCTAATCGTTGAAATGAGTAAAGTTTTTTGTCTTGCCTTTTCGGATCATATGCCATTTTATTCTTCCAACAAGCACTAAATGAAATGAAGAATGCTGTCTTTATAAATAAAAGGCATTTAGTCTTCTCATTTTTAATCATCTCCTTTCGATAATTCAAAATTTATTCAGTAAGCTACAGAAGTGTCTAAACTCACTTTTTAAATAGATTTGATCCTAATGATAACAATTTGATAGTAATGGGATTTCAACTTTGTTGGAAAAAGAATACCAAGAGTACTACTTCATTATTATTGTGTTGCAAACAATATTGCTATGGCTAGACTAAAATATGTGGCTTTAAATGCTATTTAAAAAAATCTGTTAAAATGAGCAAACAATTAAATAAAATTATATATATATTGATTGAGAGTGTCATGAAGAAATTATAGACAATGATTTTACAAAATGGACATTTTTAATTGTGTGGATTGAATATGTATGTATGTATGTATGTATGTATGTATGTATGTATGTATGTGTGTGTGTATGTATGTATGCATGCATTTTTTGCATGTACACACATAATCCTCAAGCAGACATGGGCTATGGAGGTCTAACCAGGCCACGTAATTTACTTCTCCAAACAAGTCTATTTTGAGCTCAGCTGCTGCATTTGGCCACTGTATGCCAATTCTAACAAAATAGTTATCTGCTCACTTCCTGTCTTCCCATTTTTCTGAGGCCCTTAGACACACTGTTCATAACCCTATTCACTAATCTATAGTTATGCATATGGGCAACATGGCGAAATCAACAGTCTCTCTGCACAATATAGTGCTCAAAGGATATTGCTGACTCCTTTGCCTAACCTCATCATTACTTACAAATTCAAACAACCTAATGTTGAAGATATTGTGTGAGCATTTAGAATCGCCCACATCAAGGTTCTTGTTATCTTACTTACAAAGGGTCCATGTTTCACTATCATAACTAATCATAGAAAGAACCAAACTATTATACAGCCTAATTTTAATGTGTAAGTGAACACACCTATTTCTCCACACTCTCAGAAGTTTCTTAAAGTCCCAGAAGTGCTTCCTATTCTTCTGTTTATCCCATGCAGGATATCACCAGTATCTGTATCAGCTCCAAAAATAATGAAACCGAGACACTGGAAGGAGAGCTATGCACCAATCCCCTGTGATGATGCATAGAACTGGCCAGGCCTAGCACCTTATGTCCGACCCTGCAATCTTGTGGTGCAGGACTTTAGTACCTTTCAAAAAAGATACTCTCTTGTGGAAGTGAATGGAAGACGAGGGCTGCCAGATTAGTGTGGCCTACTGATCTGGACAACTATGGCTACTTTTCTTTTTTTTCTACCCTGCTGAGGAGTGGTCAACCTCACAAGGTCTTGGTGCTGACCATATAAACTTACTGGACTGAATTAAGGCTCTGAGCTTGATTATGGATCCTGATTTTGCTGCGCTGGTGGGCTTCTGTGGAGAAAAAATCTTCCACTGTGTTTTCTGTTTGTGGGTTGACAGCCCCAAGTGAATAGATTCACAGGATATGTTTATCAGCTGGTGGATAATCCTGAGCAGAGGTCATCAAAGGCACCTGAACTCTTTGCTTCTACTGGCATCGCCAAATTGTACACTGGAGGAAGTCCTCCAGTGAGTGGTGGGGCAATGGGTCTTTGCCCCACACCTGCGATTAGGGGGCTGTTTGATATTGTCGGCATTCCCTCTCTCAATAAACATAGTTCCTTTAAACATCCCACTATCCATTTTCTCTCCATAGGTAGTTGGGACTCTGCACAGAGCTTTTTCTCTTGATGTCCTCACACAAGAATTCCACAGTTATAATTTAGATATTGTCGGCTTGCAAGAGACCAGATGGACAGATAAAGGTCAGATTTTTAAAAATAATCTTAAATTTCTCTTTTCAGGGAGGGATGCTAATAGGCATCTCCAAGGCGTAGGTCTGCTTCTCAGCAGACATGCTAGTGATGCTCTTCTAGGATACGAGTGCATTAATGAAAGGTTTCTTACAGCAAAATTTCAAAACAAACATCAAAGACTTGAATGTTATCTGCTATTATGACCCCACTGAGGATGCCAATGAGGATCAGAAGGATAGGTTTTACAGATAACTTCAGGATATTTTGAATTCTGTCAAGAAAGGAGATATTACCCTTGTTCTAGGTGACTTCAATGCCAAAGTTGGTACTCACTCTGACCATTAGGAAGGAGTGATAGGCCTTTTGGTATTGGTAGCTGCAATGGCAATGGGCACCGTCTCCTACAGGTAAGTAAACTCAATGGTTTCAGAATAACTAACACTTATTACAAACACCACGACATACATAAGTACACATGGGTTTCACCTGATGGGGTGCATAAGAATATGATTGATTACATATTAATTAACAGCAAATGGGCTAATTCTGTTAGGAATACCAGGTCATATAGGGGAGCTGAAATTGGATCTGACCATTACCTTGTTAAAAGTGTCTTGCAACTTAAACTTAAAAAGTGTTGTGCTAGGGTTAAAAATTTTACCTTTAATACTGAAGCTCTGAAAGACCCAGTTATAGCTAAAGCTTACCATGATAGGTTATTTAGTCATTATGACAGTCATGGTTTGCTTACTACTGAAATTGAGGAAGAATGGGACCATTTTAAACAGGCTTTTTTGGAAACAAACAGTACTCTTTTAGGGAAAAATGAAGCAGAGGGGGCATAATTATTTGAGTTATAAGGCACTTGAGCTTATTTCAGAAAGAAAGAACTGCAGAAATGTCCTTAATCAATACCCTACTAATCCTAATAGAAAGCATTACAGAGAGCTTAATAAACGTGTAAAGGATCAGTTAAGCTGCTGATAAGAATCTTTGGCTTGATGGTTTGGCTGACAAAGCCGAGGAAGCAGTTAGACAGCACAACAGCAGAGAGCTGTACTAGATAGTTAATGTTTCGTGTGGTAGAAAATGGACAGGTATTCAGGGATTGAAGGATAAACAAGGTAAGGTTATAGAAGGTGAGGATTCTGGCTACGTGGGCTGAGCATGTCAAACAGGACCTTGTTAGAATTGGTGTGCAGTGGTTCGATGCAGCAGATGTAGCTCAGGACAGACTTGCTTGGAGAACTAAATTGCACGGTCTGGTTGGACCTCTATAGCCCATGGCTGCTCGATGATGATGATGATGATGAGACACTTGTTCAAGGGCACAGCCATTTAAAGAAACTGAAAAACAATCTGCCCTACAGTTTTCATCACTTTAGTTTTCTCTCTTTTTATCAAAAACCTACTTGAATACATCTCACCAACAGCCCTAATGAAAGAATTCATCTCATCAACATCATTAGCCAACAGGGCCATATCATCTGCATCATCTAAATCAAAATGTTTCAAATCTCTATACTATTTAAAGCCAAAATCTTCCCATTGCAGAGAAACCTGCATAACATAATCAACAACCAAACCAAAGAGAAAAGGAGACAAAAATGCACCATTGCCTAACTCCACTACAATGCTAAACCAATTGCTAAAAGCTTTACCAACTCTCACACATGATTCAGTGTTATAATAGAGCTTTCATTCTGCTAACTTGTCAGGTATTCCATATGATCTGATGATTAACCACACATTATGATGATCAACTGAGAACAATGCCTTCTTGAAATCTATAAATCTAGTAATTACAGGTTTCTGAAACTCTAATTGGATGACATATGCAATCCTCTCACCAGCTGGTGCAGAATCTCGATGAATTATAGGAACAAGTCAACGCTGCTTGGTGTGCAATACCTCAGGACCATATCTGTTGACTGTATGACTCCATGCCATGCCGTAGTGTTGCCTGTATTGCCATTCACAGCAGTGCAGCCACCTACTGAGGCAGTCACATTGTGTAAATTACCTCATCTTCTAACCACTGAAAGTGGGTGCAAATTAAATCATGGTATACCAATATGTATTGCTATGTGTGTGTGATACACACCACCCCTATCCCCTCACTCCTTCTGGGTGGGGTAATTTTAATGCTGTGCAGTGTAACTGAGTTAATAGATCAAATAAATTTCAAATAGCCTTTAATGAAACATTTCTCAAGAATCTGCCTAAGGAAAAATATTTGACATACACATCCCCTACCACTTCTGAATCCACACTGTTCATCACACAATTGTCCATCAACTTAATTCTATTAAGCACAATAATGGAAAGAACTTCGACCTGGCAGAGAAATTTGATTGATTCCCTATAATTATCATAAAAACTGCAGTCGCCTTTTATAAAAATAGGAATTTAATAGCCATATAAAATCCTTAAGAACACATCTTTATCATGAAAAATATTCAATATTTCAGTCAGCCACGTGATAACAGAATCATTCTCAGCACTAAGCATTTCAGTGGTAATTTCAACTACCTCTGGGATTTATGTAGTTTTAATTTATAGATAGCCAAAGTAACTTCTGATTTTGATACAGGACCAACATTGAAGCCAGTATTGAATCTATCATTACATACAATAGGAGCAGAGTTGGGTTGTTTTACCTCTGAGCAGCACTTTTTTTGCACACCATGGGCTAAATGGCCAGGTCACAAGGACCCCGAAGGCTCAGAGATGGTTGGGGGAGGGGACCCTCTGGAACAGCTGTTGGGAGACAGATGGTCGCCTCCCATTAAGGCTATCCAGTGTGTCTTTAACGTGCACAGGGTATGGCTCTCCCGTACACGGGACCACTGCTTAAAGTTCCATCCGACGGACGGCAGCCTTTCCAAGCCCATTGGTGTCTCCTACTGACCGTGGGCAGGGTGGAAAATTTTGCAAGAATAAATCTCAACGCTGACCCAGCTGGGACTCGAACCTGGAAACTGCAGATTACGAGCCTGGCGTGCTACAGAATGAGCCACCCCTGCCCCAATAGGAGCAGAACTAACCACATTGTTTAGAATATAATGAAATGCTCAGCCCACCTTGCCATGAACTTCGTAAGATTATTGCAGGTGAGGATGACATTCATACCATCCTCAACTGCAATAATCTTACCAATGAAATGTGCAAGATTATTGCACCTACAATAATCTTACTCATTAAATTCAAGTTGTCTTATCATGTTTATCCCTCAATCCCTGTGAGCCTGTATGTTTCTTCCCACACAAAGCATTAACTATGTGGTGCAGATATCTGCTGTTATGCTGTCTAACTGCATCCTCTGCTTTGTCAGTTATGTTATCAAGCCAAAGATTCTTATCGACCTTCAACTGATTATTTCCACACCTATTAAGCTCTTTGAAATGCCATTGGTTAGACTAGTAGGGTAAGGTCATTCTTGAAGTTCTTTCTTCCAAAAATAAGTGCTGTGCCTTATCACACAGTAACGTTGTGTCTCCCATGCACCTTTTTAACCAGAAGACTATTATTAATTTTAAGAAAAGCTGTTTAAAAAGGTCTCATTCTTCCTCAACTTCAATAGTAAGCCATGATTCTCATAATGACTGAGCAATTGATCATGCTAAGCTTCGGCTATATATGGGTCTTTCAGAACTTCAATATTAATGGTAATTATTTTAACCTAAGCGCAACATTTTTTAAGCTTCAGTTGCAAGATACTTTTACAAGGTAATGGTTAGACCCAATTTTTAACCTATAAGACCTTGTATTCCTAACAGGACTAACTCCCATTTGCTGTTTATGATCAAACATAATCCTATGCAATCCATAAGGAGAAACCCACATGTATTTATATATATCCCAGTGTACGTAGAATATGTTAGTTATTCTCAAACCATTATGCTTACTTAACTGAAGGAAATGTTCCTCATTGTCATTGCAACTACCAATGCCAAAAGATATACTTCCAACTACAATACATTTACCTGCTTCTGTAAGTTGGGGAAAAAATTCAAATAAAAGAGTACAAATATTCTTCTTTTAAAACTATGAAATACCAAAATGTATTTCTTCATGAGGCTCTCAACACAAATTTGCATATGATTTACTTTGAGCTTTTCTCATAAAAGTTACCATGAAATATGCCAAGAAATTTTGAAATCATCCTTTGACTATGTTAATGAATTTTATTAACTATATGTACACACTAAAAAGGTGCCCACTATTCACTGATGAGTTTAGGACAAAGCCAAAATTGTACTCTTACTCAGTGGTATTATGTATAAAGGAACATTCTTCAATACTGATAATGATGATAGCACTCAGCTGGACAAATAATTCTCTATGATAATATGTGATTATTGTCATAAGTTTAAATATGTGCATTCATGAAAAGAATGAGACCACACAGAATTATCTCAAAAAATATACAAATCAGTTCTTTTATCTTCATAAATTGGAGCAAATGATGTTTAATTGTACAAAAGCACAATTTTTAGAAATAATTATCAAAACTGAAATAATTATAATAATCATGATTTCAGATATTCCAAAAATCTGTCACCAGACAGATATTCAAAGAATGATTTAACTGCACTTTTTTTAGTCTGAGATATTTATAAGATTTTGTAATGTTATCACAAAATGTTAGGCTGTGTGTGATCAGCAAGTTGTGAAAAGCCTTGTATGCATCAAACTTTGTGTAAATAATTAAATCTGTGAACCACAAACAGTAAGGTACAATTATAATGAATAATTGTTAGTTTACATATGAGAGTGAGTCGGTGGATAAGTCACAAATGCATCAAACTTTGTGTAAATAATTAAATCTGTGAACCACAAACAGTAAGGTACAATTATAATGAATAATTGTTAGTTTACATATGAGAGTGAGTCGGTGGATAAGTCACAAATGCATACAGCTTGCCAAAATACATTATGTAGCAGTGCCAAATTTCAGCACTAGGTACCATTCATACTTCATACCACAGAATTATGTTGGTAATCAAAGGTCATTTGCAGGAGAAATGGCTACACTCGACTACACACTTGATGAACTATGTGTATACTAAAATTGGATTGATCATGAAGAATGATATTGGCAAGTCTAAGTGAACATTCCAATGCTTCTGCTACTTCATTAGTATGAAAGTATCTGTCTGCTTAAACCATTGCTTCAGCCTGCACTACAACATTGCTGGTTGAAATAAAAGTTGGGCTTCCAGGTCTAGTCTTGTCACAAACTTTGTCTGACATCGCTTAGATTTTTCTCGTTATTTCGAATAGCTGCACTAGATAAACACCTCTCACCCTATATAAGCAACATTTTTCTGTGGATATTTTTAGGGGCATTGCATATAACCTATAAAAAGCAAACTGCACGTTTTTCATTGTGTGTACACTCCTGCAGTACCTGAATGCCTTTCTCTCTCACTAATGACCTACGTCAACACTATTGTGTAGTGTGAAACATGATACTGCCCCTGGCACTGAAATTTCACACTATGTAATATATTCTGGCAGTTGTGTGCATTTATGATTTATTTACTGGCTCACTCTTCTATATATATAAATGTTTCTGAAATAAGCTAGATTGTCAACTGAAATGTCTGGTAAGATAGAGAAGGCAATTATAATAACCTTAAATTCACAGTTCATGCTCTGGATAATTTAAAACAGCCTATAAGGAAAATGTACAATATTCATTATTGGGTAAACATTAGAGTATATTATTTCCATAGAGACATACATTATAACTCCTCTGAAACCCTCATTATTTATCACAAATAAAACAATATTTTGTTGCAACGACACATTTACTAAAGGTGGAAGACACAAAATTCAGGTAGTCAATGCAAAGAGTTAGTGTTAAGTGCACTTCTGCTTCTCAAAATATAGGTAACTATGCATTAGCTTTTGTCTGATGGTTAGTTGTTTTGCTCGTAAATATCTGTCAGAGAAAAAACAAAACTCAATTGCATTATTCACAGTTAAGAGATTAACATTTTTGTAAGGAATAAAAATAAATTCATTTACTCTTAATCTGTTATTGAACAGAAAATGTTTTGGAGTTTGCAGGACAAAACATATAAATATGTATTGCATTTGTAAACATGCTGTAGCAAGTCGAATCATTTATAAAATAATGCTCAATAAATGTTACAAGAATATTTTTAATAATAGCACCTTTTGAAGATTTAGGTTTACAAATGGTTGCTGCCCATATGATGATGAAACATTATTTAAACCTTAATATCTTTGAAATAATATTTATATTTCAAAAATATAAAATTCTTATGCAAGAAATTGCAACCTTAGAGCTTACATTCACTATTTTGCAATAAAACGTATAATTTAGGTCTATTCACTCACTATTATTGATTTCTGTAATAATGGAAAGGCTTTCCAGCATTTAATTCTTCATTGGACGGATCCTAGTATGTTGTACAAGATGCTCTTGCATTTTAATCTTCTGTGAAAAACGTTCATCACAAAATGGACACTTACTTGGAATATCTCCAGGATGACATAACAAATGCCTTTGCATACTAGTCTTTTGTGTAAAACCTTTCCCACAGAGTGGACATTTGAAAGGGCGAGCTCCAGTATGACGTAATAGATGCCTACGCATATTACCTTTTTGAGTAAAATATTTGTCACAAACAGGGCACTTGTGGAAATGCTTTCCACTGTGTGAACGTATATGGATAGCAAGACTACTTGTATTGGAAGCAGCATATGAACATAGGTGACACTTGTGAAGCAATCTGAAACTGTTGCTCCTTTGGAGATGAGTTGTTTGAGTCTTTCCAGTAGGTATCCATGTATCTAGTTTATCTTGCTTATCTATGAAAAAGAGCACCATAAAGAGAAAAAAAATGCATTTATATTGTAAAACAGAAAATTTAAAACAGCTGGAGAAAAATACTTTTAACAATGCATAAAATATATTTTTATGTACATTAATGGCAAAAAATGCATTTATATTATTGTACATGAAATTTACTGGCTAGAGAAGATAAATTTAGCATTTAAAACGAGTATTTCTTATATTATGTTGCAGTTTTAATTTAATTATGTAGTTTTAACTAATATATTTAACTTTATGTTCTCCAGAACAGCTGTTATAAAATACCCTTAAGATTTAACAACCACATACAAAACCTCAAGCAACTTTGTCATCCTCCTGGAATTCCCACAAAAATCAATATTCATCAGCTTCTTTAACTGATGCTTTACTTCTTCAGTAATGTGTTCCTCTGAAGCTATACAAGATTAGCATATCTTGTTTTCCATTAATGCTCCAGATTGTCTGTCTCACACTACTTTCAACCAGTCCAACATCAACTGTTTGACTCCACCCTTTTTTCTTGACAGTGTTTTCATTTTAATATAACACAGGGTGGAGTTTTTTTGTTGCCCATAGATTTCGAAAGAGTTTTTACTCACATCCAATCATATCATTAGGTGGTGTTTAAACCACATCATTTCATTATTTAGCCCATTCAACACTAGCAATGAACAAAGTTTTTACCTAGCTCAGCAGCAATTTTCACAGATTTCAATTGGATTATATCATGAGTAACCGGGTTGGGTTTACCTCTGAGCGGCACTTTTTTTTTGCACACGATGGGCTAAATGGTCAGATCACAAGGACCCTGAAGGCTCAGAGAAGGTTGAGGGAGGAGACCCACTGGAACAGTTGTTAGGAGACAGATGGCAGCCTCCCGTCAAGGCCATCCAGTGTGTTCTTTAATGTGCACAGGGTATGGCTCTCCCACACATGGGGAAAACAGCTTAACGTCACATCCGACGGATGGCGGCCTTTCCAAGCCCATCAGTGTTTTCTACTGACAGTGGGCAGGGCAGGGAATTTTGCAGAGATAAATCTCAGTACTGACCCAGCTGGGACTCAAACCTGGGAACTGCAGATTACGAGCCTAGTGCGCTACTGACTGAGTCACCCCATGTGTAACTGGCATACGCTGCTTAATTAAAATTGCTGTATACTCACATACATGCTATTTACTGTCAAAATTTTTAAAAAGCAAGAAACTGAAAGAAACAATTTGACAATTATAGCATATTATATTTGTGCATAGTCGAACTTGCAACTACTGTGAAACAAATGTTTGAATGCTGCAAAAGGTAGGGGACAGAGTAAACAATACATTAATCAATAGCATACATTGGGGAAGGGGAGGCCCATGGGGTATGGACCCCCCCCTTTTAAAAATAAGGTATGTTTTCTTAGTGAAACAAAGAATGGATAGAAAAAAAATGTTAAAAATTAAAATAAAATTACGTTTTTGATTACTTACATTAATCAAACTTTACTCCCTGATATATTTTTCGTTTGAATTGATATCGATTTTAAATTCCTAAAATATTCTAAATTTTAGACCCCTCCTATAAGAAAATTTTGCATACACCACTGACATCAGTATACCAGAACGTTTACTATACAACCTAATATGTAATATAATCAATAATAATAACTCTTTAAAACTCAAAATTCTACTGTTGGCTACTAAATGTTTCTCAGACTCAAATTTAAATGAGAAATAAATACACCTAATACAATGACTGATAATAACTCTCTTTAAAACATAAAATTCCACTGCTGGCCAGTAATTTTTTTTTTTCAGCTTCAAATTTAAACTGAGGGCTGAATTTTTTTTGTGGTGTTTTAAGGAAAAAAAAATGGCTTGTATTTGGGCATTTACAGTGTTCACATATTACCATTATTCTCTTAAGTTACCATTTCAATATATATTTTCAGTGGCATAATATGAAAATGGAACAAAGAATCTTAATCCAATGCCTCACATATGAAAAGGCTTTTTATGTTTTTTGTTGCTTTTTCTTCATACAAGCAGACATGGCACATTCTAGTGCTAGACCTTCCAGCTTTACTTTTTGGCACTTTCACTTGAAAATATCTCTTGCACAATGGATAATTACTAACAAATGGTCTTTCCCCCTTTCGTTTTGTGGTTCATATTGCACTTTCAACCACTCATGTATTTGTGCACAGTCGAACTTGTAACTACTGTGAAACAAATATTTGAATGTTGCAAAAGGTAGGGACATAATGAACAATACATTAATCAGTGGCATAAATGGGGTATGGACCTCCCTCTTAAAAATAAGGTATATGGTTTTTTAGTAAAACAAAGAATGGATAGAAAAATAATGTTAAAAATTAAAATAAAAATACTTTTGATTACATACATCAATCAAATTTTACTCCCCGATATATTTTTTATTTGAATTGATATTGATTTTTAAATTCTTGAAATACTCTATGTTGATACTTTCAACTGCTCATGTATGAATTCAAACTGGAATTCCTCCAGTGTAATATGCTTGCCTATTGGGAAGAGTGCATTGATGAGAGAGAGAGGTCTAATAAATAGAAAAAAAATTCGTGTACCATTTTGTGGTCTTCCTCACCCATTCAACAGAAAATAGTATCATGTCTGCCCTGTCTACTGCATGTATATATTTTCGTTCGTTTTTCTGGTGTAGAGAGCCCCTTCAATGGAAGCTCATTTCACCATGTTCTTACAATACCTTGAACCTTGATCTGCTATATTCTAAGACACAAGCTGATTTCAAAATTGGTTCTTAGGTTTTTTGATACTTTTCATTTGGGTTTGGCATTTCATTGAGATGAAGTCAACATGCATATTTCATGCTTGTTCTTCTATTGTGATATCATCATGTTGAGTATGAAATGCCTCAACATCCCCCCCTTTTTTCTAGATCATATCGGAAAATGGCAATCCCTTTCAGTTCTACAAATGTGTCTTTTTGTTGCACAGATAGTCTACACAAAGTAAGATGGTATACCAGTTATCAATAATGTGTATACAGATCTAAGTAGGGTAGTGACACTTCCTATTATGCTCTGCTTCTCATTTATTTTCAGATCTGTTTCTGTATATATATATTCAAAAATCAAGAACATACGATCTCCACATCACAAAACATAAATAGCTTCGCTCCAAACCTTGATGTCACAATATATTCTTGAAATAGAGCCATCCCTTGAATAGACTCTTCAATGCACATATTTGTGAATACCTTGAACAACTATCTGAACTCTTACTGACTGGACCACTTTCCTTACTTTGAAATACCTGTCTTTGGTATTACGTTCATCATTGTAACACATATGCAACATTGAGAGAATTAGCTGGAATGTGTCCCTAGGCATTATCTCATAATAATTTGGAAATGCAAAAGACTATCTGTTCACCAATGCTCTTTCATTGCATTTTTCCTATTTCTTGCCATAAACCTGTTGCCAGAATATGTACATTTGATCAAGTGGTACATTTTTCCATTTCATGAATCTGGAATGAGGTTTATCTTTTCATTTTTGACACAAACTGATAAAACCCATAAATCTCAGTGTCACTATATATTACTTGCACTCTGAAATCAGTGCGAGTTATATAAAATTTCACTAGAAAATGTGTTTTTTTTTACTAACCAGCTGTATAAAGTATGCAATCCATAAGTTCCATTTCTTGCAAGAAGAACTGGTTAATTTTCATCATTTTATTCTTTATTTTCACTACATGAACTGCCACTACCAATTGAACAGTAAACAAAACTATCATCTTCATCTAACTCATCAACTTTTGCCATCATACACACAATTTCCTTGTCATAAAATGATCTGCCCCATGACATACTTTGTTTTAACATCACCACTTTTCTTACATATATGAAAACAAAGTATAAACCTTTAAAATAAATTGTTGAATGCACCTTGTAAAGCAAACTTGCTGCAAGCAGTTTAAAACTCCAAAAGATCAAAGAATCAATAAACGCAAGCAATTGCCTTCTGAAATTTTAAAACTGAGTATAACAGTGAGGGTTTGCAAGGTTAACCTGGGAATAATTGGTAGTTGTAGTGATAAGATCAAACTCTTAAGGGACACAACTAAAAATTTTACTTAACGACATCATACAAAAATTTATTGATTCCAGAATGTAAACTGAATAAAATGAGTTATTTTATTGCACTGATCAATGCAATTTAGCT
The DNA here is from genome assembly GCA_038380435.1 of Ryuthela nishihirai. Classification (NCBI taxonomy): domain Eukaryota; kingdom Metazoa; phylum Arthropoda; class Arachnida; order Araneae; family Heptathelidae; genus Ryuthela; species Ryuthela nishihirai. Next base: position 3,880,067 of record JAWZYU010000025.1, read on the forward strand.
CACATTATCTACAGTTAAAGCAAATTTATTTTGGTGAATTGTTGTTTTCAAAAACATAGATCGGTGGAATATTTCAAAATTATTCTCTTCAAGTCCTTGGGGCTCCAATACTACCTTTGCAGGTTGAACCTGCACATTTTAATACAACTTGCATTACTGTTAGATATGCAATCATATTAGTTATGTGTAACAATGAACTTATTAAAAGAATGGCCATCAAAAATAAGAAAATTTTAGGTTCAGTGGTGCCTTCACTAAAGTTAATTGAGAAAGGTGATATCAGTTGAAACGAATATAATTCTAAACATAATTTGATACTCCAGTTGTGTGCAGGGCCACCCAAATGTCTAAGACTATTACTTTAAATGAGTGATTTGGATGGGATTTACATGAGAATGAAAACTGAATGACAACTAATCAATTTATACATTAGGTCCTTAAAAATTATATACAGGAAAAATAAGAATAAGATTTATAAAAATCTTTAAATTTTAAACAAATAATTTTTGAATTGTATGTACAAGTATTCTTCCCAAATTTAACATGAAGGGTAGTCAGAAATTAAGTTTACAGGCATATATTTCAATGTTTTTTATTGTAATCCCTAATATAAACAATGCAGGGTAAGTCTAATTGCCATTCACTACTTTTTGACAGTCTCTACACAGAATTGGATTGTTTTACCTTTGAGAGGCACCTCTTGCACACAATGGGCTAAATGGCCAGATCACAAGGACCCTGAAGGCTCAGAGAAGGTTGGGGGGAGGAACCCACTGGAAGAGCTGTTGGTAGACAGATGGTAGCCTCCCATCAAAGCCATCCAGAGTGTTCTTTAACGTGCACAGGGTATGGCTCACCCACACATGGCTTAATGTCCCATCCAACAGACAGTGGCCTTTCCAAGTCCACTGGTGTCCCCTACAGACCATGGGCAGGGCAGGTAGTTTTGTGGAGATAAACCTCAATGCTGACCCAGCTGGGACTTGAACCTGGGAACTGTAGATTACGAGCTGGTGCACTATCGACTGAGCTATCCCCACCCTGCACGGAATGGTTATCATGTGGAATATTTGCTATAATGAATTATGTAACTAAACCATTATTTGGCAAAATTATATAAATTTTCTTAACATAAAATTTTTTTATGAAATGTACTACAAATTACAACTCACAGCTAATTTGATAAAATTTAAAAATCATGATTAATAGTTGTACATTAACACATTAAAATTATAAGTCAAGAGGAGTGCTCAACATATATGTAGTATCAAATTAGCCTAAGGCCATCATGGCAGCTATTCAACTACAATCGATGTGCTCCTAAAATTGTACCCTCCATTGGTAGTCTTTAAGCTATCCTTTCTCTTGTAAAGGTGCTCAAGAAAAAAGATCATCACCAGTAGTGGTAAATATTGTTCCTCTTTTTTCTTGAGCACCTTTACAAGATAAAGGATAGCTTAAAGACTGTACCAATGGAGGGTACAATTTTTGGAGCATATCGATTGTAGTTGAATAGCTGCTGCCATGATGGCCTTAGGCTAATCTGATACTACATATATGTTGAGCACTCCTCTTGACTTATAATTTTAATGTGTTAATGTACAGCTATTAATTGTGATTATTAAATTTTATGAAATGTGCATATGTTTTTTGGGACACCATGAATTTTGGTTTACCTAAAGCCCATTTGCATGGTCATTCAGAAAAAAAAAAGAGATTTAACCACATGTAATTTCTAGTTCATTAACACAGATCTTATATGTACAGTGAATCCAGGTCCAAGGAATTTGAAAAAGTTTTTAAATCAAACACAATCAAAATCTGCTTATAAAACATAAATAATTGTTAGCTTCATTACTGAAGAATATGAAGAGAACAACTAGTTAGCTAAAATACAAAAAAAAAGCAAAGAAAAATATAAAATATAAAAAGTAGTACATATAACCATACATGAGAAAAAATAATTGTATCACATACACTAATTGATTAATGACTTTTACTACTGTAATTATTTTTTTAACTGATATATATGGTAAAAAAATAATAATTGCAAAACAGTTTAAATATTTTTCCAGAATGAAGAAATTAATGTTTAAAAAAAATGCAACTTTTAAGATTACTGAGACACACACATGCATATATAATGAAACATGTGAAATACTCTTATTTGGTGATTATGGCTGACAGTATGATAATCATAGAATATCTATTTCAAATGCTGCATTCTACATGTTTATATACTATCATATTACAAGAGCCAGAACTTACTTCTGTCATGGAAAACTACATTGATCAACAAAGATATAACAAGAATAAATCGCCAAACAGAATATTTTCCCTTCAATCAAATGAGACTTCAGCATACGAGTTAATGTGACAGAACATATTATGTATTGAGCAAAATGAAAACTTATGCGCGTTGTATATTATCTGTTTTGTAACTAATGGATAAAATAATCCTTATAGTAATTTTTTTCACATCAAAGTTTAAATGAATTTTTTTCTGATTATGCCGTAGAAAAATAATTAATATTAACTGTGCTCTGAAAGCAAAAAATGTAAACCACATCATAGAAAACAACTTTAATATTCACATTACTGTGTATACAGGTAAAAATGTAAAGCTTTTCAAAAGATATATTATTTAAATTCCTCTGTCCTTTGTATCACGTATTTCAATGAAAACATGAACAAAGTTATTGTTGTTATAGTAAAATTTACAATGATTGTTGTACAAATGAGAAACATTAATGTTACACATTATGGATAAAGAAACATACACTGCCTAGTTATTGCAATATTCATTATATCTTGGAAACTGCTACATCAGGAGAGCCGAGTGAAAGTGTTATCATATCTGTGCCTGATTCTAATAAATTTATACTATTGTATAAAATTAGTTTCATTATTACACATATTCTATTATTCTAACAAAAGATAAAGAATAATAAAATTAAACTTTAGCATTTCAAGAATTCCTGCACAGGTTTGTTTACATTAACAAAATATATGATGGAAACTGCAAAGTAATGGCTCATCTATCATTTATTAAACCACTAGATGGATCAGTTTACTCATTTGCAAATATCTGCACAATTAAAATGGTGCATAGATGGGGCCGCAGTCTGGGAGGTGCAAGTGGAAGTAGACTCAAACTTGATTAATCTTAACTGTTGTGAAAGCTATATTGATCCTGTGCTAAAACAATGGCCTGTAATTTCTATGATTTGCAACTTTTTGCATGGCTCTAGCCTTTCATACCACTTTAAATTATAGAAAGAAATTCACTGTTAGTTTTTGTCATCTTTGTGTGCAGATTAACATATTAGAATAATTTGGACTGTCACCAGAGTGCTCACATTTACTGTCACAAGCAACTACATTTTGCATGCATTAAAATTCAGTTTTGATCATTGTATGTCAAATCTCCAGGACAGATGAAATCACAGTTGAAATGTTTATAGCTGGGTAAAATTCTGTTGTCACATGACTGACTAGTGTTGTATATTTTCTATGATAAAGGGGTTGTTCCTAAAGATTTTACTGGAGGTATTATTATCCCTGTTTTAAAGAAAAGTGATCACAGTTCTTGTGATAATTATAGGGGGGTCAATCTACTCTCTGTACATGTATTATTCTATCCATCAACATTCTTAACAGAATGAAAAATATGGTTGACGGATAACTGCAGGATGAACACTGTGGGTTCAAAGGTAGTAGGGGCTGCAAAGACCAAATCTTGATCCTTGGAGAGATTACTGAGAAATGTTTAGGGATTCAAAAAGTTACTGTTATTTGCTTTGTAGATTTTGGAAAGGCTTTTGATTCTATTGACCACCATAATTTGTTGTTGATTGTGAGATCATATGGCATTCAAGTTAATCTGGTTAACATAATGATGACTCTCTAATAATAACACTGAATTGTGTGTGCGAGTTGATAGGGCTTGTAGCAATTGGTTTAGCATTACTACTGGAGTTCAACAAAGCTGCATTTTCACCTTTTCTATGAGGAATTACTTGGGAGAGAGATTGGGGACTTGATTTAGTGATATGAAAATATCTGACAGATTATGCCTAAAATTTGGCAAATGATGTTGATGAGAACTCTTTTTTTAAAAGAAAAAAAAAAGGGGGGGGGGACAGAGATAATTTATAAATACCAATCAAGCTCATCCTGGTTTCTCATAAAACATACAAGAACACATAACCATGCCATCCCAGGACTTGAACCAGACTCTGGTAGCTGCAGTGATATAACACTGTTATCAAAGCTGTTAATGAGACTGGTAGTAGGATAGGTTTAGTGATAAACAGAGAGGAAACTAACTAAAATGATGAAAATTGGCATGATGGATTTTTGTACGGCTGTGCTCTTGAGCTGTTGCTCCAGTATTTTTGATGGCTGTGCTCTTGAGCAAGTTTCTCATTTTAATTGTCTCTGGAATTGTGTTACTGATACCAGTAACATGACATGAGATAAACAGGAGCATAGGTATTGCTGCTGGGACCTTTAAGAATATGTGGAGATTATGAAAAACAGGCACATACATCTCAAAGGCTAAAATGAGGCTATATAAACATCTAGTCCTTTCTAAAGTTTGTTATGGTAGCAAAATTTGATTCACCATATCAGTAAGCAAGATGACTGGAAACTTGATGTCTGATTCTAGATGGCTACACAGTACCTTGTGCATTACATTATTTAATTTTGCAAATAATGATGAGGTTAGATGAAGAGTAATCAACCACCATTGAGCAGCATACAATATAGGGAGAGACTGCATTAGTTTAGCTATGCTGCTTGGATGCAGAACTACAGATTAGTGAACAGTGTGGCAGAGTGGTTAGCACACTTGGCTACCGATCCTGGGTTTGAGCCCTGGGCAAGGCATGGGTGTTTGTGTTGTTTTTCTACCGAAGTCTCGCCATCTGTGGTGTATAAACTGACAGATTGTATTGGTTTTAAAAATAAATATCTCCTCAAGCAGCTGCTTGCTGAGATATTTATTTTTTTATTTCATTATTTAGGAAGAATGTATTTAAGTCTTCAAGTGTCCAAACAGGGTTTACAGTTTTTTTAAATTCGGATTAAGTAGCCTTCATTTCAATTTGAATTTTTGCTGTTTTATTATTCAGATTGAAATTCCCTTTCATTTGGTATGAAACATGACATTAAGTAGCCTTCATTTCAATTTGAATTTTTGTTGTTTTATTATTCAGATTGAAATTCCCTTTCATTTGGTATGAAACATGACATATATATATACCTGTTAGTCACTGCAAGATGAAGTTCTGAAGTTCAGTTGTTTTTCTGCTAAAAATTTATCTTCACCACAATTGCATGCATTTTGAGAAACCCGACACTTTAAGGGTTAAAGACCTTTAAAAAAAATGACAGAGACCTAGAATGCAATAGTAGTCAATGTAAAACAGGACCTTGTTATAATTGGTTTCCAGTGAACAAGTGCAATAGCTGTGGCTCAGGACAAACATGTATGGAGAACTAAATTTCAGTCTGATTGGACCTCCATAGCCATGGAACTGGAGAATTTTATGTATATTTGTTTTAAGTGTTTCTTTCATGCAATATTAAGTAATGGCTAATCCGTCCCGTGGCCGAGTGGTTAGCACGCTTGGCTACTGATCTAAGGGACCTGGGTTCGAGCCCCGGATTAGGCATGGATGTGTGTGTCGTTTTTCTGCTGAGGTCCTGCCATCCTCTCAGATCTCCTACTGTGGCATATAAACTGACAGACTCCTGTCAGACCTCTGTGGCAAGCAGCTGCTTGAGGGGGTATTTATTTATTTATATTTAATCCGTCCTGTGGCTGAGTGGTTAGCATGCTTGGCTACTGATCAAAAGGACTTTGGTTTGAATCCAGAGTAAGGCTTAGATGTTCGTGTTTTTATTTTTGCTGAGGTTCCACCATCCTCACAGATCTACTATGACGTACGAACTGAGAAGCTATTGTCAGACTTCTATGGCAAGCAGTTGCTTGAGGGAGTATTTATTATTTTTTAAATAGAAATAAAAATAACCTAAATAATAATTTTTTTTTAGATTTTATTTATAAACTGCTTCAGGATGATGATTGAGTATATACTAAGTTGCACAGAAATTAAAATTTTTGCTGGGAAAAGATACCAATGCTAGTTCTTTCATGTTGAAAAATGTTTCCAAAATTTGTCAGAAATTTATATGCAATGAATGCAAATACAGTTCGGCAAGAAGTGTAAAGACAGTTAAGGTTATATTACTAAAAACATCAATAAATTAAAAAAAAAGCTTTTATTTTTAAATTTAGTGAAATTCACTATTTATTTCTCTTTTTACTTTAAAAATAGCAAATAACATTAGATATTCAATTTTCTGTGTTTTGAAGTATTTTTGCATAAAAAAATATAATGAATTCTCATAAGTTATATAAATTGTAAAAAAATGTATACTGTTATCTGCAGGTCTGGGTATACATATCAATATAGGGTGGTTGGCAAGTGAACTGCATAAAAAGAGGTGGGGGTGGGCTGAAGATCAAGACAGAATGAACTGAAACACCATTCCAGTATGCAATTTTTCCATCTATTTTAGTGGTTTCTAACCAATTTCTCAAAAAAAAAACAGGTAATATAAGCTCACTGGACAAAAAAATTAGTCATCTCCCACCATAAGAGGGTTACACCCATTTGACAGCAACAGAGGGTGCACCACTAAAAAACATGTCCTACAAATACCTGTGCCGTGCACTACTGATTCATACAGTGACAAGAAGTGATTATGTGCCACGTGTGTGTTAGTCGCTCTGTGAAACATGGGTCACGTCAAAGATGTCAATAAAAAAGGTGTTATTGGGTTTGGCCGAGCCAAAGGGCATAGTGTACAAGAAGTTGCTGCCTTTGCAGGTGTGTCGAAATGTACTGTCCAAAGGGTCTTCCAGCAGTGGCGTACATCACAGTCCACCACTAATCAGCACTAGACCTGCAGCAGAAAGACAGTGTTCACCAATAGGGACTGTTGCAGTGTATCACGTACTGTTAGGGCAAACCGCTTTGCAACGAGGCAATAATTGCTCTAGTCAATCAATGCAGGCCTACAACGAACTGTTTCCGAATGAATACTCCGAAGGGAACTGCATGCCATGGGATATCTGGCGCGGAGTACTGCAGAAGAGACCCATGTTAACAGCTCTGCACAAGGCTGCATGGCTACTTGGGTGTGGCACCACAAAGACTGGACTGTCGAATCTTGGAAGCATGTGATCTGATCAGTTGAGTCATGTTTCTGCTTGTATTCAAATGATGCGAGGCGACGGGTACATCGTAAGCCGCATGAAGCCTTCCATGCGGACTGTGTGCAAGTTTCTGTTCAAGCTGCAGGAGGCTCTGTGATGTTCTGGGGGTGTTTCACGTACGAGGAAATGGGTTCTTGGTTGCAGTGATGTCACACTTGAACCAGAAGAGCTATATGGAGCTATTGGACGACCACATGTTGGTTTCTGTGCAGCATCTCCAAGTGAACACCAGAAGGATACTCCAGTCTTCCAAGATGACAATTGTTGCGTACATAGGGCTCAAAGTGTGTCAGATTGGCAAGAGAAGCATTCTGAAGCCTTCGAACATCTTGACTAGCCCACCAAACCCCAGATTTGAATCCCATAGAAAACTTGTGGGATTGTTTGGGGAAACAAGTGAAGCGCCGTCCCAGCCATCTGGCCAAACTGCGGTATTTGCTGCTGGAAGAGTGGATGAATATTGATGTGCTCTACATCTGCACACTGGTGACATCCATGGCAGACAGGATTTCAGCTGTTCTTCGGTCGCACGGAGGCGTTACGAGCTATTAGGTGACATTCAGCCAGGGGTGACTAATTTTTTGTCCAGTGAGCTCATATATATATACAATTTTTGCCTCCATTCTGGTTACTAACATTCTCAAAGGGGAACCGCCCCCCCTCCAGATCTGGCCTTGGTTACATGTCATATGATGACTGTAGAAGCAGGTATATAGGATCATTTTGTCTGCCACTATAACATTTATGCTATAAAATTTTACCACAGCACAACTACAATATACATTAACCTAATTATATTACATTGATAGAATGTAAATATTATGAGATTTATTACTCTAATATATTAATGCCATTCACAAAACAATATTTTTATTCTATATTATGCAAATAAAAGATAAAAATACTAAAGTATAATCACAAAGGTCTTCAGTTTATCCATTGGGCACTGTTTTTGTAAAATTTATTATTGGTTTTATTTTAGCATAAAGGTTCTGTAATTGGAATATATATATATGGCTTAACAGTGCTGAATTTGCCTCCAAGTTCACTCCTGATATATAGAATATAGTGGATAGAAGATACATCAATGCTTTGTATACACAAAGGATATTGAGAAAGTTATTGTGATTGGCAAGTACATACATTTATTAGTATGAGTTTTAATGACATTCTGAAATTGAAAAAAAAAGGGAAATATGCATACCTTGTCATTTGTTTATTTAAGAATTATCAACTTTAAGAGCATTGAATCTGAAGTAGCTCCCTAACACGAATAGGGAGGGTGTTCAAAAAGTTCTTGACACATCTGTAGATTTGTACTGGTTCATCTGAAGTTAATGAGCTACAACTTGTTTGAAAGCTTGTCTAAACTTGTCATTATAAAAACAAAGGCCATATCATGATTTCTCTCTTTGCTGGCTGTGCATAAAGTTTGGTCTGTGAAATCTATCCATTGTTGCTATGGAGTCTACTAAACAAGGGGAAAGATTTTACATTTTCACAAAGATGAACTTGGGGGATGACACGAAAAAAATTCATGGCTATTTATCACAAGTATATGGGGATCATGTCTGTTCATATGGCACTGTTATGGGATGGATGCACAAAAACAGGATAGCAAAGCTTCAGAGACCTCCCTCATGCAGGAAAACCGAAGGTGGTCATAAATGAGAACCATCGCTGCTGTTCGTGAACTCATAAGGGAAGCCCATGTCACTATTCAGGTAATAAGTTTAGATGGTAGTGAATCGATTGGCAGTGTAGAAACAATTATTCATCAACATCTGTACCAAAATGGGTACCCCAGAAATTGATGGGTTAGAGTCAACTTGTGCAAGGAGATGCTGGCACCATTTGAACCTAGTGGCCCAAAATGGTTAACAGACTGTCATAGGTGATGAGATGTGGTTTTATTACTTTACAACTCCCAGAAAGATCAACACCTATGTTTGGATTGTGGAAGATGAACTGCATCCACAAATCCTTTGACAAGAATTTCACTCAAGGAACAGGATGTTCAAAAATAATTTTCAATTCCCAAGGTTCAGTAGCCTTACCTAAAAAAAAATGACTATAAATGGCCAATATTACATCAACATTGTTTTGACCAAATGATTAAGGACATGAAGTAGCAGTATTCAACAACAGGTGTGTCAAGGTTTCTTTTTCATGACAATACCAGTGCTCACAAAACCTAGCAAGTTACAGTCTATTTGGAGCAAGATAAAAATCACACAGCTACCCCATCCTGCATCACATGATTTTTGTCGTTTTCAAAAATAGAAAGGAACTTGCTAGGAAGCCTTTTTCAAGGGTGCAAGACCTTGCAAAATGCATTCATTCAGAGTTGCTGAGTAATCCCCAATATGAGTACTACAGAGTTCCAGAATTTACATAGATGTCTGCAACTTTGCACAGACACTGGAGAGGAGTACTTTGAAGGACAGTAAAAGATTTGTTGGGATAAGTGCAATGATTTTTGTTCTGCAGATGCATGTTAAGAACACTTTGAAGGCCCTCATTTATATCAGAATTTAAAAGTGAAAAGAAGTCAGTTTTATTTAATTTTAATAACATTTAAATTTTTTATGTTCCTCTGACATTGTAAGTTGAATGAAATTTTGTTAAATTATCTAGTTTTTCTTTTTGGTGCTTGGATCTTCTTGTGTGTGTGTGCCTGTCTAGTTTCTATGTAGAGTACAGTTGTTGTTTTACCTTTGAGCTGCCCTTTTTTCTGCACACAATGGTCTAAATGACCAGGTCACAAGGACCCCAAAGACAGAGATGGATGGAGAAAGTGGATACACTGGGCAGCTGTTAGGAGACAGATGGTAGCCTCCCATCAAGGCCATCAGCATGTTCTTAAAGTGAAGAGGGTATAGCTCTCCTATACTTGGGGCCATGATTTAATGTCATATCTGACAGATGGCCTTTTCAAGCCCGTTGATGTCCCCTATTAACCAAGGACAGGGAGTTTTGCAGAAATAAATCTCAATGCTTGCCCAAGTGGGAATAAAACTGGGAACTGCAGATTAAGGCAGGGTACTGACTGAGCCCCCCCCCCCCCCTTGCATACAGTACAATATACAATGGAATTGCATCATGCACACATTTAACTTAAGCAAATTCGACCAGGTGCAATTTTTACAAAATAAAGAGAAAAATATAAATTTAAGTAGTGCAAGCGATATGAAGTGAGCATGAGATGGCACATGTGAATCTGTTTTTTCCTCAGTCAGTCTCAGTTCCAGTGTGCCTCTCATATTGTGAGCATCTCACCATGTTTTTAAAGATATGTATTTTTCGTACAATATGGCCCCTAAATGCAAGTCAACTGCTTCATCTTGTAAGTAAGAGGTAAAACTTGCTGTGATGGACTTTTTAAGAGACAGTATGTCAGTCTACAGGCACATACCCAGGATTTAGTTTTGGGCTAAGAATCAGACTTGAGCAGGGTTTCCCATTTACTAAAATATTCCACCGAATAGGAAAGGTTAAAACAATAATCTATATGGAATAAAATTTTATAGCTTTTTAAAATCTATTCTTAGTGTTGGACATAATATATGGGGCTAAAATAAAAATACAAAAACATCTGTTATGGATTTCAAAGCAGGTGGTTTGAAATTTCATATAAGATGACTGCATTTTTCTCTTGAGGAGGAGGGGGCAACAGACCATTTTGGGTACATCACTCTCAGTCTCCAACATGGCATGAAGATATGATTGCTATGAATCTAGCATCCATCTGCCATAAAGATTCACAAGCTCCAATCACTGCTAAGGTGACGAGCTGAGTACATAAGACTTTAGTGAAAAGGCATTAAACATATGGTTGGAAGACAGGAATCTTAAACATATGCCAATTCATATGAACATTTTGCGAAAAAAAGGCTTTTAATCTCTATGTGCTGTTCAAACCTATCTCCATGGTTCAAACCTCCAACTGAAGAGGGACAGCCTTCTGATGAAAAGGTTGGTTGTTTTACCTCTGAGCGGCACTTTTTTGCACACCATGGGCTAAATGGCCAGGTTCGGACCCCGAAGGCTCAGAGAAGGTTGGGGGAGGGGACCCACTGGAACAGCTGTTGGGAGACAGATGGTAGCCCCCCATCAAGGCCATCCAGCGTGTTCTTTAACGTGCACAGGGTATGGCTATCCCGCACACAGCTTAACGTCCCATCCGACGGACGGCGGCCTTTCCAAGCCCATCGGTGTCCCCTACTGACTGTGGGCAGGGCAGGGAATTTTGCAGAGATATCTGATGAAAAGGAATTCAAGACCAACCAAGGTTGGCTTAACAGTTTTAGGAACTACTTCAACCTCAAAAACTTTCTTATTTATTCTTTCATTCTTCCCTCTCTCTTATGCAATTAAAATACTATGAAATTATATTTTGCATATGCACTATTTATTATATACTGTACATTACTGTATATATTATATACATTTATACATATTACTTTACAGGGTTCTATACACAAAACCACGTATACTGTACTTTATGGGTGATTTAAGGGATGTTTGAAGGTAATTTTGACTATACAAGATTTTTGCCTTACATGCTGACTTCAGAACCTAACCCAGTGTAAGATGTGACTCCACGGTACATTTTTTGATTGAAATATACACTATTCACTACATATTATAGTAAAAAAAATCCATATTGTTGTTTAGTATTACAAGTTTTAGAACTGAACCTTCTTGTTGCCATTGCTTCATTTATTTGCTATTTACAAATTTCATAAATGTAAGCCCCGCTGAATGGTGAGGCAATACTCTCTTTGAAGCACTCAAGTCATTCCATCACATACCTTAAAAATAACAAAGAATAGCAGTGTTTACAACTACCAGCACAAAATCTTATTCAAATGTTTGAAAAACCTCAATAACATAAAGCACATAGAAAAAAAATATTTAATAAGATAAAAATAAGAATCACATGAGTGCAGCAATACAGAAGTAGCATTTCAGCATGGCATAGTACATATGTTACACTGGTAGCTTATATGTGAAGCATACCAGACTCAAGTTGTTTCATCCAATGCAATTTTGTTATATAAAAAGGCTCAAAAGCCTGAAAAGTTAATTCCTTATCCTAAGACTAGATAACCGATGAGAACTGTTTCATACCTTTTCATCATAAATACTACATTTGTAAACAAATATTTTTAATACATGTTTAGTACAAAAATGAAGCTCTATTTTTATTAAAATTATACCTCCCTTCCAGAGCAAAATCTATGACAATGCATATTTAGGAAGATGTTGGGTGGCATGCACTTGCATATGAGATTTTTGTTTGAAAGTTTTTCCACATAGTTCACAAGTATAAGGTCTCTGTCCTGTATGCAATAACATGTGTAATTGCACATTGCCTTTCTGGGTAAAAGCCTTTCCACAAACAGGGCACTTGTAAGGGCGCTCACCAGTGTGTACATTCATATGATTACGGAGATTACTTGATGCATGAGCTGCATAAGGACATAACTGACATTTGTAAGGCCGATTAGGATTTTTCGTATCTCGGGGATATCTGGGTGAAACATTACATTCCAGCTGATAACCTAAAGAGAAAAAAATAATTATTAACTTATTTATTAAATATGCATGAATTTTAAAATATACTGATTTTTGATCAATTCACATATAAAATTATGCTCATTATTATATTCATAAGCATCAGCTACTTACTTTTAAAACTGGCACAAGCATTATACACATGTATGTTTCACATTTTAATAGATGTATTCATTTTAAACTTCAAGAGTTATATCATTCATCTCTTCAAAAAAATATGCATAATAAAAATAAGTAACAATTTCAACAACAAGAAAGTAACAGAGATGGAAATTGGTGTCCTTCACTTTGCTGTTTCAAAGACTGCATATATATATTTTTGATATTTAAAGTTTCATTAAACCTATAACCTTGTAGCTAGTGATACACTTTTAGTATCTTCTTTACGGGTTCACTGATGTGAGAGTAGTTAAATTCTTGCATCATGAATAATTCCAAAACACTGCAAAAAGCATTAAAAGAAATTATTTGTTGAGATATTACAAGTATTTGTACAGTGACTAAGCAGGTTTAATTACTATATGAAACTGAAAGTAAATACAATTTGATCAACTTTGCAAAGAAACTATTATTATGATAATTATCAAGCAGCATTCTAAAGCAAAATGATGAAACTTTTACTTAAGTTCCTTAATCTTTGACTACCAATTACATTCCAACTATCATTGACACCAAGCCTGGATAAAGAAAAAAAAATCAGGGGGGGGGGGGTAAGAAACACAGTTGAGTCGGGAAAAATATATATAAATTCATGAGACTGGATATTTCCACCTCTGTTTTACAGGTCTTTAAAAAATCTTACAAAATGAAATATAAATAAGTTCAATAATTTTTTTTGTTTCTGTTACCATTATTAGCATTCTGAAGGGGGGAGGGGGGCAGATTCGGCACTGACTGGCACCATCAGTGATTCATGACTGAGAAACTGAAAAAGAGTATATGAATGTGACCATCTCATAAGGTAATGTGTAGTTTGGAATATTTCAATGTTTTTGTTCATTTGTGCTATTTTGAAGTGAGTGCTTTGTGATATATAAAGATGTTCTTTCTACTTTTATGTTTTCAGAGTCCAGCACTTAGCTATCTTCAGTATGTATTTCTTGGTGCTTTTGTATCTACAGTTGGTCATCATGCTTGTCTGACAGTAGAGATAGCTGAAAAACTTGAATTTTTCCATGAGTGGTATCTGGACCCTTGACCTGCTGAAAACATGTCAGCTGTTCTACCAAAGAACAAGTTGCAAGCTATCTCTACAGTAGAGAACCTGACACCCCATTAGCTGGAGTTGAGGTAGCCTTGATATAGGCTAGCTGAACTCCAGCTAATGTAATTCAATAGTAAAGTATCTGACATGATTTTAGGAGGTTGTGGTTTCATATCCTACTACTCGTGGAACTTAAGATTTTTAGCTAACTCTATGGAGTGATACTTGGTTACAAAACATTACCCATGCTTTACAATGACTAAAATTTTTCTAACAGTAGTGACCTCTCTTTGGACATGTTTTTAGTTCATTAAAAAAATTAACTATTATTTTCACTTTGTCTTCTGTCTGTCCATTTCGAGAAATTTAATTTTTTTAATTAAAATTTCCTTTGGATTGAATAGATATTGATGTAATATTTATCGCATTTTCTGAATCCCCTGAGTTTTAATATTGTCTTCTAATGGTGGAATCATTTTAAATTTTAAATGCTGAAAAAAAGATGTGTTAGAAATTTTGGTGGTGGAGTGTGATGGTCAAGATGTTTATAGTTACAGCAACAAATTGCTCCTTTAACCCCAGGAGGGTGGGTGGGGGGAACTATTTTTTTTATGAGATAAATGAAAATTTGCTTTTTTATTGGATAGGTACTAATGAAACCTATCCAATAAAATATTATTGGATAGGTATCCTATACTCACATTATACCATACTAATAATGTGATATATACTCACATTTTTCAAATCCACCAATAGCTTTAATTTCCATCATTAGAGAGCAGTAACTATGAATTCTGCAATCCCTCAGCAACTGCTGTTTCAAATATCCACATTTAATAAAATTTGTACTGTTTTACCAAATGCAGTATCACGCCTTACATGGTTCTCTCCAAAACTATGGCTAGTTATAGCAACCTATAATATGATGCTTTTAATAACATATGGGGAAAAATTCATATTATTGGAAGACAAAATGTACTTTAATTGATTAATAATGAATATAATCCTGGTGCTAAAGTAAAGGTAATTACAGGAAGGCTTCTGGTACAGTAGAACCCTGTTCATCTGGATCACTTTAATCCAGATTTTGCTTTATATACAGTGAAAACTATTATGTTCATTAATTTTCAAAGAAGGTTGTAAATAATTTCTGATGGGCTTTTCTCTTGCACTGAATTTCAACAAACTCTGTACTTCTTCATTAAGTAAAACATCTGTGGATTTTAAAAGGATTGGAGAAAACCAAATAAGGGTCAATAAATCTTAGTGAGGTACACACCCAATGTTTGGCAGTTTAAATACAAAATACCTCACTTACTACCTCATTGTAAAATTTGCTAAGAAAATATTTTTGTATTTCATCTCAATTTAAAAAATAAAAAGTATTCTGCTGAAAATAAAATATCCTCTTGTATAAAAAAATCCTCTCCCATAGTCTAGTGTACTGTGTCACTGGACTATGGGAGGGATAGTACCAGTCACTCATCCTAGGCAGCAAATTTCCTAGTTATGTCACTATGAATTTAATGATTGCTAAAAATAGTAAGGATTGTCATAATGACTTTCAAGAAGATGACAAAAACTAGTAGTTTGTATAGACACGTGTGGAAAAAATTATTGCCAATAGCGTGGGATTCGAACCCACAACTTTCTAGATACATGTAAGAGTGCTCTAACCATTAAACCAACTGTGAGATGATTATTTGTTTCCTCAATGTGACCTTTACATCTTTCACTGAATGTGATTTCTTCATTAACATCTGATTCATTAGCAACAACTGGAAAAATAAGTTGCATTTTCTTATTATAGATGATCAAGTTCCACCACATTCAGTGAAAGATATAAAGGTCACATTGTGGAAACAAATTATCATCTAGTTTGGGGTTTTATGGTGCATTGTCAGTATCATCTGACAGTTGGTTTAGTGGTTAGAGCACTCCGGCAGGTATTTAGAGAGTTGTGAGCTCAAATCTTTCAATGTTGGCAATAATTTTTCCCACACAAGTATTTATTGAATTATATCTCTATAGGTAATCTATGCATTCAGTATGGATTTGTATGGACCTTGCTGTTTTGCCTACAAATTGGTTTAAACTGCAACACATTTGAATTAACATTTAAAATCAATATTTCCATTACCTTTCTGCTTAAACAGAAAAAACACACACACACACAGACAACTTTACATTTATAATATTTTCAATAAATTTCACTCCCCCCTTCAAGCCTAAAATTTTCATTTAAGAACAATTCATGTACTGCAATGCAGTAAAGAAAAAGAAATAATTTCAGAATGCAACACCTAGTCTATTGTACCAATATCAATGAAACATGTGTTTTTGTGGTTGGCTGGGATTGTGGAGATGAGGAAAGGGAATAAAAACTGTAGAGACCTTATATAGATCTATACTAAATTTGAAAAGTATGCAGTAAGTTGGGCATATATTCATACACTGGATAGCTAATGGCATTATCTCTTGCTTCTAGAAGTAAAACAGAATAGACATAGAGAAAAAAATTATTTGTTGAGCAAAAACTGAATGAAATAAATTTTTGTGATAAATAAAAGAATACCCCCACCACCCAAAAAATGGTAGAAGAAGGGTTGGGTTGTTTTACCTCTGAATGGCACTTTTTTGCACACAATGAACTAAATGGCCAGGTTGCAAGGAGTCTGAAAGCTTAGATAAGGTTGGGAGGGGAGGACCTACTGGACAGCTATTAAGAAACAGATGGTTGCATCCTGCCAATAAAAGGGAGGGGGGATGAAAGTTCTGAATGAGATATCAAGGAATTTTAACAAAGAAACTATCTTATATAGTTTGAATTAAACTTAGATGAGTAGTACCATATAGGAATATAGTTTGTAATTTAAACTTAGATGAGTAGTACCATATAGGAATATAGTTTGTAATTTAAACTTAGATGAGTAGTACCATATAGGAATATAGTTTGTAATTTAAACTTAGATGAGCAGTACCATAAATTACAGCATATGATGCACTATATTTCCAAAAAACAAAAGTTAAGCATATAAATGAACATTAAATAAAATCTTTTGATTGGTCCATTAGTTTGTCACATTATGAAATTTGGGATAAAAAATTTTTGATAAAAATATCAAATACCACAAAAAAAATACTACCTGGAAAAGCTATCAAAAATGAGGATTCTGTCATGGAAAGGTAAGATGACTATTCCAAGAATTCTGATGTGATTAGTTCTGCTTCAATTATTTGCAATGAAGATAAATGAATTTGTCTTTATTTTTGGCCTTATATATCACAACCTGAAGATATTTTGACTATCAAAATTCATCATTAGGGTAGATGAAATTACTTTTGAAATGCTGA
This sequence comes from Ryuthela nishihirai, assembly GCA_038380435.1. Classification (NCBI taxonomy): domain Eukaryota; kingdom Metazoa; phylum Arthropoda; class Arachnida; order Araneae; family Heptathelidae; genus Ryuthela; species Ryuthela nishihirai. The sequence goes on from JAWZYU010000025.1 coordinate 3,897,496, forward strand.
GGGCTAGGAGAATTCTGTTAAATAGTTTTCAGTTCTTTTAAGTTTTCCATGGATTCAAATTAGAGTATAGTTTGAAAAAATTGAGATAATTTTTTTATCAAATGATTAAAAGCTTTGTGTGTAATGGTGAAGAAATATTAGTGAAAAACAACCGTTAGAAAAGGAATTTTTTTAAATTTGATTTATTCAGACCATTAAGAAGCCAACACTGAAATGACATATGTACTTGTATGGGTGAACTTCAGCTTACCAACAATGGCTGTTTAGTCATGCTGTTTATTTTTTCTTTTATATGTAACATATCATAAAATCATTTTTTGTCCCTCTCTTTAGTGTAAAAAGGATTACTCCGTTTTGAAAATAAAAATTTCATTGGGATAGCATTGGCCTATGATGACAGCATTTTACAGATAAATGTGTCAGTACTGCAGGAAAGTTGGATGTAAAAATACTTATAAATTGTTAGAAATAATAAAAGATATTTCACAAAAGTGAATAAAGTGTAATAGTAGGAAAAAGGAGAACATTCCAAATACAGTGCATCAAACATAAAATTCATGCCTAAGTTTATAACAGCTCCTTGATTCTTCACTCTCCTTGGGAAAGTGCCTTTATTTAATGGGTGTCAATCCACAATGTTCAGTAAAAAGGCTTCTAAAAACTGTTGGTTTTTGTAGTATTTGAGATTTCTATCCAAAATTACAGTTTATCCTAAATTTCATAATGTGTTTGATGCCATTATTTGCTGCCATATGCTACTAAGTTCATTTTCCAGAATTATCACTGAAGCTTTATTCCATTTATACAGATTTGTTGTATCATGTTCCATATTAGTAGAAGTAAACTTTATATGCTAAAAAAATACTTTTTTCTAACTGTTCCCTGCAGAAATGAGGGTGTCTTATTGCTGTATAATACAGTAACTATTTTTTCCATGCAATTAAGAGCAGGTGTAAAATGCTTATTAAAGTGATACATTATATTGTATTCCTGAAATGAATTTAGTAAGGCATAAAAATTTAGCTTGTTTTATCTTTTTACACCATTTAAAATCACATAAGTTCTGCAATTTGCAGAACCAAATTTAAGCCATAATCAACAATGGCAAAGAAGCCAAAAATTAATTGAATGCAATTTTCAAATATGTTCCATCTAACCAACAAGGTATATTATACATTTCAATTTGGATTTATGTTAGAGAAAATATAAAGATTTACGATTTCATTTTGCAACTTTAGTGGAATATATAAACACTGACAGTTTCCTTTTGAGCTTACATTTATTACTTACACTGATTGTATCAGATTCAAATGCTGTCCTTCTTAATTTGATTACATCTTAAAAGCAAACATATTTTTCTGTCTCATAATAATATATTAATCAGCTACTGCATATAAAACCTAAGACAACCAATATTTTATCCATACTTGAAATTAGAAATTATTTGATCAAAAAACAAAACAGTTATTCCAGTAATTTACAATAGTTTACAAACTCAAAAATGGGAATATTATTGCACAGCAAAAAGAAACCCAATACTACTAACTGACGCTCATATACTTTGAATTTAATTGGTTAATCAATCTACACATTTCTAAAGTTTTATAGTTATGCTAAATCAAGTTAGAAGTATGGTATGATAGATATTCATGTGCCAAAAATGCTCAACCTTAATCTTCCAACAAAAAATTTACATCTTACTCAGTGCAACATTCAAAAGAAATAGTTGTCATTCTTGATCATAGATGGCACCAAGGCCAGGTGCAACAACCACAGGAGATTCATGTCACATTATTGGAAAAAAGACAGAGCTGGCATTAGTTTAGTGGTCTTAGAATACTCTGGCATGTCCTGCATATCGGCAAAACTTTTTTCCACAAAACTATATAATAAACAGTTGAAAGGTAGGCTCATAAAACCCTCCATAAGTAGTTAATTAAGGAATTAATTAGTAACTAAATGAACAAAATGGTGTTTCCAAATGGAAAGTCAATGTGCATAAAACTGAAAATTTCTGTAAATTAGTCATTACAAATTATTTATGCGAAACTCTTACCAAAGCTTGAGAACAAAAGCAATCTGATTTGCTTAGTTACAGTTATTAAAGGCAGTAGATGTTTATATGTATGTTATTTCTCACTATTTGCCTATTCCTGCAAAATACTATTTGCTTTCAGCAGTGAGTAGGCTAAATTTTGGTGAAACATTTTGACATCTTGAACAAGGCTTGCATTTTATTCATGCAGGATACATCAGCTTGAGAATTAAGTTCTATGTGCTATTATGCACATATAAAAATCTATAGTAACAGATGAAGCTGAAGTCATTTGTTTCAGCATTACTAAGTTTATAACATTCATTTAAAAAAAAATGCTCCTGTTCCCAGACCATCAAGCACTCTTGGGGAGGGGTTACAAATATGAACATATGCCATTTCAATTTTGAGGAAGAGTACATCTGGGTAGACCTTTTAAACTCAATTCACTTGGACTACTATGATGCAATTCATTGCAATATCTGATGTTGAAGATTATTAAAGAAATGCACAAGAATAAGTCTAACACCCCCACTCCCTTTAAGGGTTTCAACATCATATATTTTTTTTAAAGGAAGTCCTTGAAAATCAGACATAACATTGAAACTCATTCTATCACATTTAAACAACACCCATTTGGAAGTTTCTGGGTACACCACTGCACCATTTAGTTTATTTTTTTTTACCTTTTTAGAATTCATAAAAGAAAAGTATTTTTTTTTTCTTTAGCACTGAAAACACTTATCTTCAAAAGAGCAAAATATCACATTGTTATTCTGCACTTCCTAAGCTTTCACATTTGATTTGTAAATCAATAATTTTAATTCCGATTGTACAAAAGACTTTATAGAAGAAATAGCTAAGTTAAAATCTGAAATTGTGACTGTCAAAAAAGACAATCTTGAACTATGTAACGAAAATAGACAGTTGCAAAAAGACTTGGCAGATTTAAGGCAGGACATCGATGATTTGCAACAGTACAGCAGAAACTCCAATATAGAAAATTGTGTGTTTGCAAGAAACCTCAGATGAAAATATCAGTTCTGAAAAAATGAATATAGCATGGATAATGCAGGTTAAAGTAGATATTGGAGACATCGTAGTTGCGCACAGATTTCTTACAATGAAAAATTAAAACCTATCGTGTTGCAATTGAAGAACATGTACATAAGAGATAAATGGATTTCAGAGGCAAAGACAAAACAGATTAAGGCTAGCAACATAAATAGAAATTTTGATGATAAACTAATTTATCTAAACGAACATTAGACACAACAAAATAAAAAAAATTGCTGTACATGACAAAGCAATTCAAATTAGAACATAACTATAAATTTTTATGGGTTAAGGATGGTAAAAAATTTTTTAAAGAAGAAAACTCCAAGGTTAGAAGAGTAAGAAATGAGACATAATGGAATATACTGAACAAAATGGATGACTTAGTCTGTGATATTCAGTCTGAACTGGAATCATGTGCTTTGTTAACAGATATTGATGAAGTTAATAAATTCCTTTCTTGTCATTGTTTTTTAAATTATACCCTTTTGCATGTGAATATCAGAAGTTTGCAATTGCATTTCAATGATTTACTTGTAATGATGTCCGATTTCGAAATCTCATTGATGTTATAATCTTAAGTGAAATTTGGTAAAGGATGATGAAGTTGTATATTATAAAATTGATGGCTATCAGCAATCTTTTAGGAGTAGGCAATATAATAAATCAGGAGGAATTGTAGTTTATGCAAATGTCACAAAGTTTAGTTTTTATGATTATAATGTAAATATGGAAACTGCAGAGAATATTAATCTATTTGACTCTAATACAGGTATATTTTATGTGTTATTTATCGTTCTCATGAATACTCTGTCAGAGAATATATAACTGAACTTAGTAGCACTTTGCAAAATATTAAAAATAATAATTGGGGATACAAATCTTAATATATTAAGAAACAGCTCTGAGGTGTCAGATTATCTTGATGTAATGACTTTAAATGGTTTAGTCATTTGTGAATATTGCTACAAGATCAACTGTTTCCTCTCATACTTGAATAGATCAAGTTTTTATGTGAGAAAAGAATAATAATTATATTTACAATACAGCTATCTTCCAAAATGATATTACAGATCATTATCCAATACTTGTAAGTGTAAGTGGCAAATAAATTTTTAAACCAAAACCTTTAGTGAAAAGCTGTATAGATTATAATTTATTTGAGAAATATATTAAAGAATATAAATGGAATAGTGAAAGCGATAAAACTGATGATGTAAATGCATTATGATAAATTCATATATATGATAAATGAGACCAAAACAGTAAGTAACTTAAAGTTTCTAAAAACAATATTGTTTTGGGTCATACTCAGAGCAAAAACAAATGAACAAATAAAATTATAATTTTAGCCAAAGAAAAGAAAAAATTATACAACAAATATAAAAAATGCCTGTTTGACAATTCCCTCGAAAAGCAATATAAATCAAGAACTCAAGTAACAAATAAAACTAGGTATACCAAAACACTTCATTATTTAAAAGAGTTCCATAATTGTAATAATGATGTTAAGTAATGGGCAACAATAAATAATATTTTAGGGATCAAAAAAAAATCCTGAAGTATATCCTTCGAAAGATGTTGATGAAGATTTAGTAAATAAAATTAATATACATTTCAAAGAAGTTAACCAGGGACATCAATATACTACAAATAATTTTAGTACTGAAATTAACAAATATGTAAAGCATATAGACAACTCAATGGTTCTGTTTGAAGCAGATCAAATGGAACTAAAAAATATATCACAATTGAATAACAATAAATCTTGTAGTTATGATGAAATAAATGCCCATGTCAAAAATTGCTTTTAAATATAAACCTATTTTTTGTAAAAATTGTATATTTATCTTTTTCTACTGGAATGTTCTTAGATGCTTTAAAAATTGCTAAAGTATAGCCAATTTTCAAAAAAGGTAAAAATACAGATTTTAATAATTATAGACCAATTTCCATACTCCCTATCTTTTCAAAATTAATGAGAGATTAATTAAATTATCGAAATATTTTTTATCAAATAAACAGTTTGGATTTAGACATAAATTGGGTACAGAACATGCTATGTTACAACTTACCGGCAACATCTATGACAGTGTAAATGAACACAGGAAAACTTTAGTCTTATTTATTGACATAAAAAAAGCTTTTAACACAATAAATCATGAAATTTTAATGCAGAAATTAAGTATAATAGAAGGGGACTTCAGTTGGTTTAAAACATATTTGGAAAAGAGGAAACAATATATGGCTATAAACTGGAAAGTAATATGCTTGTTTTGAATGGTGGTGTACTGCAAGTTTCTATTCTTGGGCCAGTATTGTTTTTAATATATATTAATGATTTTTGAAATTTAAATTTATTTGGCAAAATCACAGCTTATATAGATGACACAGCAATAGTGTACTCAACTGAAACTAATAATGAGTTATTGTTTAAGATTAACAATGACTTAAAAATCATAAGAAACTGTTTTAATAGCAATAAACTGGAAATAAATGTGGATAAAAATAATTTTATCTATTTTGGCTTAATAAATATGAGATTGTTATAAAATACCATAATTCTGGTTGTAATTTGGTAAATGGATGTGTATGTAAAATTATTGAACAGGTCGAATGTGTTAAATATCTAGGCATTTATGTTGAACAAAATCTAAAATGGAAGAAACATGTAGATAAAGTGTGTAAAAAATTAAGATTTATTTTGTATAAGTTATATTATCTTAAATCATGTTTTCATAACAAGTTGTTAATTTTAGTTTATTTTGCTTGGGTTCATTCAATTTTAAGCTATGGAATCACTTGTTGGGGTGGAGATTATATATCAAACCTACTCCCTTCTAATGAAATTGCAAAAATTGTAAAATTAGTTTCAAATAGCAATATTTGCAATGTAAATTATCATTACATAAGCAATGACATATTACCCTAGAAAAAGTTATATTTATATTGAAGTCTTATTTCTACATAAAAACAATTGGATTGAAAAATGATTCATCCCATATACTAGATATTCAACAAACATGTTTCATGTTGTGAAATCAAAGAAAGAAATCATACATAAGCATTTTAATTTTATTGCACCAAAATTATATAATTCTTTACCTAATAGTATAAAAGAAGAAAAAAGTGAATGTAATTTTAAGAAAAGAAAAAAAAAAACTTTATTTGGTAAATACTGATGATATTGAAGATGCTTTTAAATGTAATTTCTTAGTTTTTTTTTTCATTGCCAGAGATTTTTGTTTACAGTAGAATTTTGTTTTTGTAATCTGTAAAAGTTGTTTTGTAACTCCTAGATTATACAGAGATACTTGTTAAGTGTATGTTTCTGTCAGTTTTTTTTTATTATTTATTTTATATTATTTTCTTTTGCAGTTTCCATCCAAATTTGATGGCAAATTTTTGTGCGTAATGTTTCTGTAAATGAGTATGGAAATAAATTATTATTAAAAAAAATGTTTTGTGGAAGATTGATACCCACTAATTTTCACTCACCTTTTTAGGGAGAAGGGTGCACACATTTTGAGGTAGCCCATATCATTCTGGGTATCACAAGATTTCTTTTGAGATATAATTCATTGTTATGAACTCCCATGAAATTTCTGTCCTCATTTTACAGGGGAAAAAGGGGTGGGGGAATAAGGTAAGTGACAACAGCAGTCACGATACCAGAAACTTTCATTCAACACACCTAACTTGTTAATCTCAACCCTCACATTTAGAAGATATAGTGGAACAATGCTTTTCACATTTTTAGGGAGAAGAACATGAGGTAAATTTTTTTAGAGTCTATGACAGTTCTCACATCACATGCTGTCATTTGTCCCAATCCATTGTGGTTGTTCAGTGGACTGAGAATATGGTGTAACAATTACTTTGACACACACACCAACAACTGACAAACAAAAACAATAGAATGTATAAATGTATTTAAATTTTTAAGGGTTCATGGAAATGAACAGAGAAACAATCACAAAAACATTTTTCCAAAGAAACAATGGCAATGTATGTTGGGTTGCTTTGATTCTGAGTGGTACTTTTACGTATAAAATGGGTTAAATGGCCAGGATTAAAAGATCTAAGGGATCCCAATTGGGTAAAGAGGACCTACTGGATGTAAGCCTCCCATCAAGGACATCCAGCACATCCTGTAAAATGCATATGGTATGGCTCTCTTGCATATGGGGGGGGGGGGGGCATGGTTTACTGTTCCTTCCAATGGATGACAGTCTTTCCAAACCCATCAGTGTTCACTTTCTCATAGAGGGTAGGGTGGAGAATAAGGAAGAAATATCTGAATACTAGAAAAGTTGGAACTTATCATCAGATAATGCATTGTGCCCTGCTGATTGAGTCAACCCCTACTCCAGAAACAATGGATGTCAATAGAAGCAATGGAAGTAGATTAAGAGTCTTAAATATTAGTATATTTTAATTACAAATGCAAACTGAATCACGATGGAAAGATATCCATCTAATGTTAAAGCAATATATATTCAGTTTAAAATTTTTTTATAGAATTAAATCTTTTCATTCTTTTAGAAGGTTTATTAGTACATCCAAATGATGAACATGATGGTAATTAAATATATATATATATTTGCAACATATTACAGAGCAGGAATAATAACAAACAAACATTAACTGAAGATGTTTTATATCAGTGAAAGTGGATCTCATGTAGGGCTGCAGTATTACATTTAAGTTCCTAGGGTGCATTCTCTTAGGCTTTCCTTGGTCTTCACTGGAAGCACATAGGAATGCCAATCAAAAATGCAAACCTGGAGCAAACAATTAGCCCCCAAAATTAACAGGGTTAAAACATTGAAAATTAAATGGCCAAATTATTCTAACAGTGATGAAATACTTGATAAAAACAGAAGAATTAAAAACAATTTTTAAAAATTACAATAAATTCTTAAATCATCCAAAAGTTACCAGGTTGGGTTGTTTTACCTCTGAACAGCACTTTTTTGCACACCATGGGCTAAATGGCCAGGTCACATGGGCCTCAAAGGCTCAGAAAAGGTTGGGAGAGGGGACCCATTAGTACAACTGTTGGGATGCAGACGATAGCCTCCCATCAAGCGTGTTCTTTATGTGCACAGGTTATAGCTCTCCAGCACATGGGCCCCCCCGACTTAACATCCCATCCGATGGACGGCGGCCTTTCCAAGCCCATCAGTATCCCCTACTGACTGTGGGCAGGGTGGGGAATTTTGCGGAGAAAAGTTACCATGCCTTCATAAAATTAATTAAACAATTGATCACATCTTGTTCAAACTAAGCATACATAAATTTCAAACAATGTATTACTAAAGTGTTGTTTATATATGGCATAACATTATTAAATCCTTAGAGTTCACTATTTTGCTGCACATTTAAAATTCACAGGTATGATAGTCTACTGAGTTATTCAACTGTTAGATGTTTGAATGTAATATTAGCACTTCATTCTTCAACACATTTATCTAAATATAAATGGAACAGACTTACAGTTCACCCTTTTGTCACTAAGTTCATTAATGTGCACCCTACATCAATCAGGAATTGAGTACTGCACATTCTCTTCTTCAAAAGCTGCGTCTTTAGAAGTTCTCTATTCTGTGCACATTTTAAAATTTGTATCAAAATAAATTTCCTTTCTGGCACCAATGACTTGACCAATGTATTTCCAAAGTTGTTGATGAGGCCTATATCTTTATTCTTTTCCAATAAACAACCACAGTTGTAAAAAGGAACGAAAAGGAAACAAAAAAGGAAAACTTAATAAGATTAGTCACATGAGGTTAAAAGGTTTAAGATTTTTCAATCTTAATGTTTTTAATAATAAATAATTTTAATTCTTAATAAGTAGATTGACTGAAATCTCAAAATTAAATATTTAAGTCAATCTGCTTATTAAGTACAAGTAGTAAAGCAGAAAATTTCTCTGTTAACCTTTCCAGTGCCCAGCCTGAAAAAACTGGAATGAAACCACAGTCCAATATTTTCATTGTGCTCAACCAAAAAATAAACTTTAGTATTTTTTTTTAACAAATAACCAATGTACAAAAATAGGTCATGTTACATGCCAAATTAAATAGTATTTAATTCTAAAGTTCAAGAAAATAAAATATTGAACAAAAATGAGAAACATACTACTTTTATTAGTTTTCCAGAGTGATGTAGTAAAGTATCTGGCCCAGTAATTAAAAGATTATTATAGAAAATTTGATGAATTAAGTTGTTATATATCAATTGAATATTAATATCTTTCCAAATAATATAAATAAAACATTTACTTGAAACAAGTGTGTGTCTGTATGTACCTAATACTTTAAAACATGGGCAAGAATTGCACAAGGTAACTTGCACTGTTTACATTCATGGAACTTTCTATCCTGTTTACTGAAGTGAAGGAACTTTTCTTGCCTTTTTTTTCTTGCAATGGACACAATTTCTGTTTTGGTGTTGCATTTTGGGGATAATGGCAAAGTGTCTACAAGACAATGCACCAAGGCTAAAAAAAAACAGATGGAAAAGACCTTCCTCAGAAATTAATTAAAATAACATTAAAATTCTCTGTCATTGAGCAAAAAAGATTTAATTTTATCCTTCAAATTATTTCATGTTAAAAGTTTTTAGGATAAAACTCGGAAGCTTTTCAGAGCAAGGACAGTGCTCTGCCTTCAGTGAAGTGACACTATATGGTGATGTTAGGGCTATTGAGAGCTTCTTTCCATATGTCATGAAGGGTGATTCCAGTGTCTTGGTTACAGGTGAGGATGGACAAGGTCATTATTTCAATAGCCTTGCAGACTATGGTTCCATAATAAGTGAATGCATATGCTAGCAGTGTGGTGTGCTCCATCTATGGTTGCTGCATGTTATACTGCCAGCTCAGCAGCAGCAGTCATCAGCTTGTTTTGGCTGGCATTTGTTTGATGCTCTGCAAACCTCTCCTGTAGAGAACCTATGGTTTTTCTGATATAGTAGACAACAGAATTATTTGGTAAATGGAGGGGAAATCTGTACATGCCTGTTTTTTGAAGGAGGCTATTTCTGTATTCTGTCCCTTTTGATAATTTTCTGCAGATTTTTGAGTTTGGGTGAAAACAATTTTAATTTTTTGGGCTCTCAGTAGTTTGCAGACTGATTTGCACAGGACTATGAGATATAGATCTGGCAAAGGTTGCTCCCTAATGTCACCTCACTGAAGACAGAGTGCTGTCCTTGCTCCGAAAAGCTTCAGAGTTTTCTAAAAAAATTTAACATGCAAATAGTTTGAAAGATAAACACAATTTTTTTTGCTCAATGACAGAGAATTTTAATGTTATTTTAATTTGTGAAGACTGCTTGCACTGTAAAACTATGTTGCAGCAGAGCAGGTGCGTGACCTAGTTAATTGCTGGGACATGTGCAGAGTCAAGTGGCTACATAGTGGATTGTTTACAGCGTTGCTGGATCACAGATCAAATAATGTCACCATGCATCCAGTTAATATTTATATTTTATACTTAAAGTTTCATTTCTGTATATTTATCTCACTTCTGTAAGTTATCAATCTTTGGGTCTGCTGATCTATTGATAGTTTATTATCAAGCTTTTGGAGTATACTGCATCAGATAGATGGCTTACAAGCTCTTGCAGATATTTTAACATTGCATTAGGTTATATGTTAATTTTCATTTTATTTTTTCATTTTCCAGTAAAAAAAACGTTTATCTTGTATCGTTTTCTGAAATGAATGAAGTCTTGGGTAAGGAAGCAAAAAGGACTTCCTTGGCATGGAAATCAGTCCTTGTGTAGGAAGGCAGTTTTGGCAAGGGTCCCCTCCCCACAACGCCAACACTTGCTGAGGATGTTTTAGTTTTACCCTCTGTTTTTCAAAATTTTACTTAAAAAAAAACTACAAATTTTTAAGTTTATATTGAATGGTTTTAAAAGTTAATTACCCCACCTCCCCTCCACCCAGTATCTTGGCTGTGCCACTCTGACAAGTTTTCTTTTTTTGCTTTGGCATATTTTTTGGCATTTAGCCAGGATCACCAAAATTCAACACCCAAAGAAAAAAAAAATCATGTTTAGTAAAAAAAACACCCAAGGAAGTGTTCCTCCATTTTACATACATGACAGAAAATCCCATTAATATCAGTAATCCAAATTGCCTTGTATAACGCTGGCATGTATTTCAAAATATATCTTGCAGAAAAAAAATCATTAAAAGAAATAAAAACCTGCTTCAGATAAACATTATTTGGGATGAAATTTAACTGTTTTTATTCAACACATTTTTGAAAATTAAGCCTCAATTTCTTATACCTATTTTTTTTCTACTTAACAGTGTGAAAATGTCTTATTAAATTTAATATGTTTTAAAATTTGTTCCAATTTTTTATTTTCATATAATTTGAAGTTAAATTCTGTTAGGTTTGGTATATAACATGACCTATTTCTGCTGATTGGTTATTTTTTAAAAATATTCTAAAATTGACTTGATTCAGCACAATTGGTGAACAGCCTGGACTTTTCTAAAAAGTATGGTACTGAGAAAAAAAATGAGAGTAATTTTCATGTTTAAAGTAAAAATTTGTTTCCTGGTATTCAGAAATAGTCTTTCTATTCATATGCAGTATAATTATTTATCTCTATTATTTTTTTTAATTTTTATTTGAATTGCCAGATGCATTTTTTTTACTAAATCACTCTAAAAATGTCCTGTTAAAATAAAACTAGTTATCTTTCTTTTGCTAAATATTTTATTTAAAAAAATCCAGAATTAAATGCTGATTAATTTGATATATAGCATGCATAATTCCTTTCCTTGGTTATTTGTCAAAAAAGAAAATTGTTTTTGGCTGAGCATAGGGAGAAAATTTGAAATAAGCTGAAAAAAATTGGTTTTGCCATGAGTGGGATTTGAAGTCATGTCTCCTGGAAACACCAGTTACAGTTATGCTACCACTACACCATCAATGGCTAATAATAATTCGAATCCCACTCATGGCAAAACCAATTTTTTTCAGCTTATTATTTCGTTAATTCCATGTCTACAGGAGATATCCTGTGATTCTTTACTACTATGAGAAAATATCCTGGCCTCTGGATGTAAAAATCAGTTTTTCAGACTGGACACTAGAAGGGTTAAAATTCCAAACTCATAATCCACATTAAAATCCATAACCACATTTAATATTAATGAAAATTAATCCTATTTTACCTCTACTCGAAATTACTTCCAAGCAACAAGTTAATTTTTCATAGCAACTATAACAAGATACACCTGTTTATCTACAACCATCAGTCCATTCACAAAGGCAAAAATTAAAATATTCCTTAAAAATTATTCTCCCCCCTCCCCCCTGCAAAAAACTTACTAATTCTTATCATTGCATCATTTTCCCATATTCGAATCCTTTGACATTTACCATACTCTCAACGAAACATCTATTATATTGCGTCAAAGACAAATATACAAGTCAAAACCCTTCTGATGACTCCCCCCTCACTCCATAAAATATTTCCATAAACCATAACGAGCTCTTTAAATCTAACCTTCAAATAACCTGGCCATAATATTACACAACATTTAACCTCAACACCATTATTAATAAATTTTACAATTTTAATTCCTAAATAATTTATCCCATTTTAACCACATTTTGCAAAGGGGGGGGGGGGGGAGAGATCCCTTTTCTATCTGTTCTAAAAACTCAAACTAGAAATATACATTTTAACTGTGCTCTAGCAGACAATCACTTATTAACTTTTCTGCTACAGGTAAGATGGAGTTTTCATATATTCACACAAATCCTACAAATGACACACAATTATTATTAACAAATTTTGAAGCCTTGGCCATAAACATCTCACTGTTACATCATGTCTGTGACTGCATTTCCCTGAGCAGAGTTACTATAGGCAGAGAACTGTGAATGGCCACCTGTCATTTTTACAAAATATATATGTAAAAAAACAAACAAAAAAGGATTCAAATTTCCAACTAGAACACATATTGTCTCTGGCACATATAAGAATCTTGTTTTCAAAGAGAAGGAAGTTTTTCCTTTATCTACTTTTCACTCCTTAAAAGTTTCAATTTGAGCTAGCAGATGATGGGGGAAAATGCAAACAGTATTTTACTAGTAATTATATAACATGTCTTTAATACTTAAATTTAAAAAGTTGAAAGTTGCATTTTTTACATCTCTCTCAGGAAAATGGCTAGATTATTGTTGTCAGTGGAATATCTCTTGAAAAGCTACCACTAAGATCTCAAATTTCTATTATATACATACATATTTGTAAAACTCATTAACAGTTCTGTCTTTCTGATATTTAGTGATCTGCAAAGATATATATAAACTCCTCGAGTATTTCAAAAATGCAAATTAAAATATTTCATTAGTACCAATCCAACTAAAATAGTTTTCTAATTGTCACTTTCATTGTTTCCAATGGAAACTCATGATGTTCACATTCCACCACCAAAATTTCTATCATTAAAACATCGTTTGCAATATTCGTTTGAAATTTTGGAATTTTCAAATTTTTTCACAGTTAGAGGGCACAATTAGAGTGTTTGAATGATTCTGAATGTGTGAATCATATTTTATCAAATCCTATCTAACCCAAGAAAGAATTTTTCATTTATGTCTAAATAAAAACAGTCATCTGGTAAATCAAAAAAGAATTATGCCCCCCCCCCCCTCCCCAGATCTAATTCATTGTTGGCAATGAATATTCCATGACCTTCACATTCCACCACCAAAATCTCAAATTTCTAGCTTCATCATTTGCAATAATCCTTAGAAATTTTCAAACTTTTCCACAGTTAGAGGGCACAATTAAAGTTTTTGGATGATTTCGAAAGAATTATAATATTTCATCAATTCTATCTAACTAAAAAAAAATTTGCAATTTTCAAAAACAATTTACTGCTAAAACAAGTTGTGTCCCCCCCCCCCCGGGTCTAAAGTGCCAATTCATTGTTGACAGTGGAAATTTCACGACCTTCATATTTCACAACCAAAATTTCAAATTTCTAGACTAAATACATCATTTGCAATATTCGCTTGAAATTTTCAACTTTTTCCACTGCTAGAGAGCACATTAGAGCTTTAGAGAGGTTCAGAAAATGCATATCATAATATTCATCAATACCTATCCAACACAAAAAGAATTTTTAATATTGATATGTATAATAATGAATTATCTCGTTTTCTTTGAAAACAATATAAAAATTGAAGTTTCTTTTGTAGTATTAGTAATACTAACCAGTACCTACATACTGATTTTCGACAATTTGAAACTTATAGTGCCAGGTGGGGTAAAATATTTTAAAGTTCTTGTTATCTCATTCTACACTTTTCTTTTGCACTGCGACTAGCGGCCAAAGGTACCTTGTATTGTTCTCATTGTTGAAATAATTACCTCGGTTGTTCAGTGGCTGAGTGGTAGCATGGGTTGGGTTGTTTTACCTCTGAGCGGCACTTTTTTGCACACCATGGGCTAAATGGCCAGGTCACATGGACCCCGAAGGCTCAGAGAAGGTTGGGGGAGGGGACCCACTGGAACAGCTGTTAGGAGACAGATGGTAGCCTCCCGTCAAGGCCATCCAGCGTGTTCTTTAACGTGCACAGGGTATGGCTCTCCCACACACGGGGCCCACGGCTTAACGTCCCATCCGACGGACGGCAGCCATTCCAAGCCCATCGGTGTCCCCTACTGACCGTGGGCAGGACGGGGAATTTTGCGGAGATAAATCTCAACGCTGACCCAGCTGGGACTCGAACCTGGGAACTACAGATTAGGAGCCTGGCGTGCTACCGACTGAGCCACCCCCGCCCCAAGTGGTAGCATGCTTGGCTACTTAGCAAAGGGATCTGGGTTTGAGCTCCTGGTAAGGCATGGATATTTGTGTTGTTTTTCTGCTGAGGTCTATGCTGGCAGGTTTCTACTTTTGCATATTAGACTGACAGGCTCCTGTCAGACCTATGAGGCAAGCAACTACTTGAGGGGGTATTTAATTTGTTACAGCAGTTGTTTTAAATATTAAACTGCCTGAGCTACTAAAATGAGATGATTTTTCTTAACACACCTGATTATTTCAGTCTATTATCCATAGAATGCTCATAACATTCAAGTATAATTTCAACATATTTTCAACATTTAAATATACACTGAATGGTTGAATAAAATTTGTAGCTTTGGATTGTTTATTTTCAATACAATAAAATTTAACAAAGAAATTCAGTGATATATTTACTGTTTTACACTGTATCTCCTTATAACCTGAAAACTCTAATGTGTGATAGTAGGTAAGTCGCGGCGATTGCCGCTGTTTTGATATTTCGTTAGGGCAAAGTTATTAATCACAAAAATTAATCATCACTCTTAACATAAATGCATTCATAGTACATGACACTGTCAACTAAATAGATTACACTAAATTTTTTTTACACTAAAAAAACCCCGAGATCGCGAATTCATTCACACACGTATAAAACTTATATCGAGACGATATTTTAATGCTGTACATACATTTAACCTTTATAAACAAATTGTTTAATTAATATTGAACGTTATCTATCCTCTCAGTCCCTCAATACAAATTTCCATACTGGGGAAGCTGATTCCATTCTTACCAGCTGTTTGGAAGTATATACATCCCTCTAAAACACTAAACAACTTGTTTTATTCCTTAGTATTATCATCCTCAAGCACGCATGGACTACTCTGCCTATTTTCAAGGCCCGATAATAAATAAATAAATAAATACCCCCTCAAGCAGCTGCTTGCCACAGAGGTCTGATGCCCCATTTTAATTGATTTTTCAAGGCCGATGCTCTATTTTACTCTACTATTTCATTTAGTGCATTGTTATTTTTAACCTCATTATAATATTAACTCACTTATTATATCTAACATCATTATAATATTAATTCACATATTATATCTAACCTCATTATATATTAACATTATTATAATTATATTAACATATTCATATTATATTACCATTATATATTTTCATTATTATGTTAACTCACTCATTATATCTAACCTCTTATTACTAACAAAGTTGAACCACCTAATTCCTAAGATACTGCTTAAATATCTAGAATCAAAAGCATCAAATTTCTTGTTATCTTGTTTACGTTTAACTACCATAACTAGCTCCAAAATGAACCAATTATATTACAGTCTAATTACAGTCTTCAGGTGTACATGCCTATTTCTCCACACTCTCCATAGATTCTTAAAAGTCCCGGCAGCAATCTCATGCCGCACATCACTAGTATATGTTACGTAGCACCCAAGATAATTAAAGCGAAACGCCTGCTCAAGAGTGCAATTATTCAGATTAACTGAACCACAGCTTACCTGAGCAATAGTCGTCACTTTAGTTTTCTGTCTGTTTATCCACGGTTTGTAGCCAAACTTACTCTACTACCAGTCTCATCAACAGCTCGAATGAAAC
The DNA here is from genome assembly GCA_038380435.1 of Ryuthela nishihirai. Classification (NCBI taxonomy): domain Eukaryota; kingdom Metazoa; phylum Arthropoda; class Arachnida; order Araneae; family Heptathelidae; genus Ryuthela; species Ryuthela nishihirai. Next base: position 3,914,052 of record JAWZYU010000025.1, read on the forward strand.
AGTTAATCTAATCAACATCATTTGCAAAAAGGGCTAAATTATCAGCAAATTCTGAACCAGAAATTTTTACATCACCATACCATTTAAAGTCAATAACTTTCCCTTGCAGTGAATTTCGCATAGTATGTTCAATAATCAAACTAAATAGAAAAGAAGACAAAATGCACCCAAGTCGAGCATCAGAAGCAATGCTAAACCAATTGCTACAAACCTTATTAACTCTCACACATGACCAGTGGCGGACTGGGTCTAAAAATATTTATTGCCAGGAGACAAAGGGGGTCCAACCACAACTATAAGGCTATCATTTTAAACATATTGTTTAACGTTTAAGGGGACCCACTTGCCATCGGGCAAGCTGACACCCTGGTCAGTCCGCCACTGCACACAACGCAGTGTTATTATAGAGAGCTTCCATTATGTTCACTAACTTGTCTGGTATGCTTTATGATCTCACGATCAACCACAAATTATAATGATAAACAACCTTCTTGAAATCAACAAAGCTAGTAACCAAAGGTTTCTGAAAAAATGTGATCTACACATCTACTACTTCTGAATTCACACTGCTAATCACCTAATTGTTCCTCAACCAGATTCTTAATTCTACTAAGGATAATCATTCAAAGAACTTTTCCTGGAACAGAAAGCAAACTAATTCCTCTATAATTTTCACAAAAACTACCACCATTTTTGAAAATCGGGAAATTGATAGCTCTAATAAAAAGGGAATATATATGGGCCACTTATGTTAAATTCCCAGGTCTATATCTTGCCCCAATGCGATCGTCGTTATAGCCGTCATATTTTACAAACCATTAGCTAGTAATCCATGACAGCAAGTCTGGAAATTGGGGAGGAGAAGGGGCGGGGTGATTCTGTTCCTGTAGTTCCAGATTTTTTTTATCCCATATATTTAATCACAGGCAATAGATCCATTGTATATATATCTACTCCTTCATAATATTTTTGGTCATAATTACTGAGTTTCAAATCAGATTTTTTCACTTATTGTTTAGCATCGCCATGTCAGCTATTGTGTGTCTTGAAACTGATTCTGAAACGTCTACCTGGTCCTGAAAAACTCATTTCCATCTCTGCATGCTAGTGTAAACTAGCTTTAACTGACCGATTCTGCCATTTCACACTATTGATTGAAAATATTTTTTTTATATTTAATCAAGATATTTTCTTGATTCTTTAAAAATATAATTCTTCTGGTTTGCTGCAATTATTACAGAGAAATATTCTAGAAGCTACTCCTAGATTTTACAGGCTTTCTAATACAAGGAAATGTCCTATTAAGATAAAAGTCACTGCTACCACTGCCTTAGAGCTAATACAACACGCAACTATGACAGTTTAGATTATTCATTACTCATTGGAAATGTATGGTTTCATATTCAGGGAAAGAATTTTTGGTGTGGCTCTTTAAGAACATAATTTTTTTCCAATGACTCTTCACTAAGTTTTGTTTGGAAGGTGCCTAACTCAAAGGTTTATGAGATTTTTTTAGTAGCATATAAAAAAATTCCAAATTTCATTTTTATATAAAACTATATTTTACATCTAGTTTCCTGTTAAAATGAAATGAAACGTTATATTTATTATTTGTTTGTATTCAACCACAAATGAATGAGAAAGCATCACCTTAATGATCTATGGTCAGGTCCCCTTCCCTTCTCCCTATAAAATTTATATTTGAATGAAATAAGTTCTGAATGAATAAGAAGAATTCAAATTCGATCTAAATAGTTGTGAAACGTTAAAGGAACTGCAACACAAACTTGAGAGCGTGACTGAGTGAATACGCTAAATCAATGGTTCCTAAAGGATGCCATTTAGTTTTCTTGATTTATTTTAGGACAATTCAATGACAATAAATATACTGCCCTTTCAAAACAGATTGAGAATGTTGATATTCGAAATAATTCAATTGCAATTAGGGTAGAAATATGGCTTTGAGATATCAATATGACACTGCTATTTTTATGTACAAAAATTATACTCTACAAAACTCTTCTATGTAATACATAAAGTAGCTTAAAAATAATAATAGCACGATACGTTTTAAAGCTACCTAAAACAGTTTTATATTATGCAATTCACTATTAAGGTATCACAGGAGATATCCTGTAGATATGGGACTCACGGAATTTCTGAAAAAATTTAGCTTTGCACTCACTGGGATCCCACTTCCAACAAAACTAAATTTTTTCAGGTATTTCATTATATTATGCAATTTGGCACCATGATGATTGTGTTAAGAATGTAGATCTTAATATATTATTTTAATAAAGTATCACATAAAAATGTCCTGTATACAAGAAACACTTTAAAAAAGAAAAAGAAAAAATGTTTGCTGTTAATGTAATCCACGTCTCACAGAAGCATGCTTGGCGTAATAACTGCCAGACCACCAGAGACTTTGCGGTCTTCCAGTCTCTGTGGTGGTCTAGCGGTTACATTGATCGTATTAACGTTTTGACCATGATTTTGACCCAGCAATGTTTTGACCATGAATATGGATGGAGAACTGTTTGATGCACTAGAAGGCAAAAAGCGTGTGGACGAAGGCAGTCAGTTATTGCCATCGCAGTTATAATCAGTCGACTCTGCCGTATTGAAATACGTTACAGACACCTATTTTGCAGCCTCAGTAATCAATTATTTCGTTTTCTGCAAACTTATTTTTTGTTTCAAACAATAACTGTTGATAAACGAAATGGATGTAGTAATATTTAACTTTTCTTTTTATAGCATATAATTTATTTTGTGCTTTATTTTTAACGTTACTGATAACCATATCCAGTTACGTTTCTGGCTGACGAGGTACGAATTAGAATTTTTTTTTATTCTACTCCCTCAGTTTAAACCTTTTTTATTAATAATGCAAACTTTAACCCTTTCGCTACAGTTCCGGCCGTACCAGCCGAATCTCTTTCGCTACCATACCTGCCCGTCGATCGGGAGAATGTAGGTTGTACGGGTGAACTCTTCCTCCCCTCTTTGTGCATCTCCCATTCAGAGGGTTCAAAGGACCATCAATTAACGTCTAAATGACAAACTGCCTGCATCCCTCTAGGCAACAGGGGGACTCTAAGAGTCGACTGCAGAATGTGGTGTGTTTATTGCCTTCTTGATACTTGCATTTCAGCAAAAAGCAAAGGAAGCATGGAATAATTCTTTTGGATTTGAAGGGAAGATAAAAAAGTCTTAGGACTGAATAATAAATTCATGCATTGATAGGTTCTCAACAGAAAGTAGAAACAGTTGAAATAATTAAATGTTTGATCAAGAGGGAATCAAATTCACAACTCTACAATTTCTTAAAAGCGCTTTTTATAGAAAAATGTGATTATTGGCAATCACATTTGAAGATCTGAGTGCGGTCTGCCTAAATACCTACTTTTGATATTTTTAATATTTAATGAGTTATAGAATCTGGAATATTTAACATTTACTTACCTTGTTAACCAAAAATAATTCAAAATTCATATACTGTTCTATCATTACACATGCAGCTAAAATATACATTTTATTAAAGTTTACAGAATGTTTCTTTTTCATTTTAATATGTTGCAATAATTTTTCAGGTTTTAATTGAGTACATTTTCCAGCTTACAAAATTATTTGGATACTGAACAATTATTTGTGAATAATTCTACATTTAAAGAGATTTGATAGAGACCTCAAGTATAACTATAGTCACTTTATGGTAAAATGCTACAACAAAACAAAAAAAAAATGAAGATCTACATTTAGTGGAGCTAATTCTTAAATTTCAATAATATTCTCTTATTATTTAAGGAGTTGCATATGCTGGAATATTTAACAGAAGCAATGCGTAAGGAAATTATATAATCTTTACTAACAGAGCAATAATTATTTATACAAACTTCCAAAATAAACAATTATTTCATAAATTGGTTACATATTTGTTTCATATTATTTTTCATTCATTTTCATTTATTATTGGGTTGGAGGGGTGGGCATGTCTCTCTTTCCCTCATCTTCAGAATGTTAGTAACCGGATTGGAGATGAAAATAATATGAAACAAATACGCAACATGATTTTTCAAAAAAATTTTAAGACCACTGCAACGGAGTGGCAATTTTATACTGAAACACCAATTCAGTTATTTTCCATCTTTTATTTCTTTTCCGGTTTGATCCAGTTAATTGCTCTTCCCATATTTTTTTTCCTAGATCCGACCTGTACAAAATTATTATATAGTTTTAAAGTACTTCTGGAATAGATTTCTGATACAATGAGCTTGTTAAATATTTAAATTTCTATAACCCTTTAAATATTGAGTGAATTATGTTGAAAATAAAAAAATTATGTTGAAATTAAAGAGTCATGTGTTAGGATGACTAAATAATTACTGCAAATGGCGACATTCCGAAAAGTTCCAACCCACTTTTCCTTCACCAATCCACTTTTTATTCAATATTAACCAAGGCCTATGAAAATATGTTATACACCTATCCCTCGATTTACACGGTACTCAGTTCACACAATTTTGGCTTTGCACGTCAAAAAATGCAACCAGTTTCGATTTACACGGTACTGACTGAGACGTACATAAAAAGGAAATCTCAGTCAGTACCGTGTAAATCGAAACTGGTTGCATTTTTTGACCGTGCAAAGCCAAAATTGTGTGAACTGAGTACCGTGTAAATCGAGGGATAGGTGTATATAACATAAGTTTTGTGCGAACATGCCGAAAACGTGCTCCAAGAAAATTCTCTGATAAAGCTTAGGTAGTTGGTATTATTTATAGCACTCTAAAAATAAATAAAATATAAATTATTAGAGCAGCCTGTCACAGAAATGTGAGAGAAGCCTGTTAGTACGCATAATACACTATGGAGAAGAACTGGGATGAAGGCGAAACATCAGTAGAAAGAAAACACAGAAAAAGAAATATCCATGCCTTATCAAGGGATTCGGATCCATGTCCCGTTGGTTATTAGCTACGCGCACTTCAGTAATAATGAAAATTCAGGGATGAAAGATTATTATACCGTAATATATAATTGTACGATGTGCAAATTCGTGTACCTCTGATTAGGAATCAAGCAAATAGTAAAGAGACAAAGTTATTTTACTCAGCACTTCGGGGTGGTTAAGTCTTAGGTTTAACCTCTAAGCTGCACACTTTTGCACACAATAGGCTAAATGGCCAGGTCAAAAGGGCTTGGAGAAAGTTGGTGTAGGAGATCCACTGGGCAGCTATTAGGAGACAGATGGTAATCTCCCATCAAGAGAATTCAGTGCATTATTTTACTTATATAGGGTATGGAGTTTTACCCACAGGTTAATGTCCCATCTGACGGACGGCAATGTTCAGAAGCCCAACGGGGGTTAACGGAAGAAAATCTGAATGCAATCGCATTTGGGAGTAGAAATTGGGAAAATAAAATATTGGGACTGGAGCTCTGTCAAATCGATCAACCTGCTCCATCCAGTAGTATAGTGCCATTCCACCGTATCCCCACTAGTGCTTTCCCCCTATGACGTCACCGACCACGTCCCTATGACGTCACCGACCACGCCCCCTATGGCGTAACCGACCACACCCCTATGGCGTAAACGACCACGCCCACTTCCCCTCTATGATGCAACATGACGTAATCATTACATAAGCATTACGTAACCGGCCACGCCCCCTTATTAATAATGAATAATATTTCCCCCCTCAGTGGCGCCATCTGTTGACAGGCAGAAGTACTATTTTCCCAAAAAAACCCTATTTTTATTCTAATTCTTCGATTTTTGATTTCCCCCCTTATGAAAAAACCCCTGGCGTCATCTGGTGCCTGTGAGGAACACTAATTCCCCAAAAACCCTTATTTTAATTCTTTGATATCCCCCCTTTATAAAAAAAAATTCCTCCCCCCTTATTAAAAAAAAACCCTGGTGCCATCTGTTGACAATGAAGAGTACTATTTTCGGAAAAACCTCCTTATTTTAACTCTAATTCCCGATTTTTCTTTATTTTCCCCCAATGGTTGACCTATATTTTAAGCCCTCCTGCAGACCCCCCGGTTGACCTTTTAAGCCCTACCTGTAGTTTAAGCCCTCGGATCGGCTGATGCAAGACTCGGAATAATTGCATAGAAAGGGATGATACAATTGTAACATCTCACAGAAAATCGGATCCCTAGTAATTAAACACTTACCAAAATTCTCTTTCCTTAAAAATTTAACAGGATGCGTCCAATGCGTATTTTTAGTATATCTCCTGTATTCACCTGAAATTTTACAAATCCGTTCAACTCTTTTTGAATGTCTAATGCAGAGATCAAAGTGTAAATCAACTCACAGAGTTGTATTTATTCCTTAGTAATTAAAACTCTTTGCTATTCATTTAGCCAGGACGACTGAACGATTCCTTTATAATTAAAATTCCCTGTTATTAAACTCCCTAGTAATTAAACACTCATCAAAATTCCCTTACCTTTATTAAAAAAACCACCGTACTGTTGAATCAGTTTTCTGTAGATGCGTTTCATCGAAAAAAAAAAATTTCTTCTCGGCAACGAGAGTCGAACGCGTTACCCCAGCTTCATTCTGTCAACTCCTTAAGTCGTACGTGGTACAATTGGAGGAACGTGGAGTTTCATCATGCCCATACGTGTCCTCTTACCGGTCAGGTAGCATGATGCAATCGCCCCGGGAGGTTGAGTGTCCAGCGCTCAGTGTGATTACTCATATGTTGTTGTTCTCTAAGGGTAGGTGACGTCACAACAAGGGGAAAGTAACGTGGAGTGACCAGCGAGTGACACGTATCAGAAGGCTGAGCACTGTTTATATATACAGGGACTTGTTAAGACATGAACATTCTATTCAGTGTTCTGTCTGTCTCTTGAGTTGTCATAGTTTGAAAGTCTCTGGTAGAATGTCGAGAACGCGGCAATCGTTTTATGTGACTGCACGATGCATATTGGCATCTGTAGGTATTCCTTCATATCAGAAGGATATAACCTATGAGGAATGCTTGCAGACATTAATGAATGTTATAACCGACCAAATCCTGCATATGCTCAGTACGATGCAAGGTGAGGTGGTCATAGAAACGTACAACATTGCCCATGAGTTTCTATGCCGTGTGTGTTTTGCGGAAGTAGAAGCGTTAAACCATGTCAAAAGGATGGACTACCTATTGGTTGTCGAGGATGCCATGACCTCGATAGAGATTGCGGGCATTGTGGAAGTTGTAGGATAATTAAAAACAACAACAACGAAAGGTTCTTTTCAGAACCACTTCATTTGTGTAGAAAGGATTATCGATCGTACAATTTCTGTTCACAACTCTTCTCTATCTATACATTTTTCTTCTCTATCACCCTCGTTAACAGAGTAAATTTTATAGGGATGTTTAACCTTCAGTATAATTTTACAGAGTGTGTTAGGATTAACAACTCTTATAGCATAGTTATTGCGGGTAGGCTCCCTCTCCACTTTTAAAATTTAGATCTTACAAAGACAGTCTTTTCATATACGTATTTTTATAACCATTTTAAAACCAACACTTATTTCTTTTATCCCTAGCGATTACTGGTTGTTGCATTTTTTACTAGAAGAAACCCTACCCCTGCAATAACAGCCCCCGCAGAAAATAAAAACTTCTATCGGGCGAAAAATTAATAAAATCTGATTTTATTCGTCGTGATGAAAAATATTGATGGGGTAATAGGTTCGACTTAAAAGACTTCGTGTTCGGATCCTCACCACGGACAACCTCTCGCTGATGGACGGTTAAACCGTACGAAATTATTCCAAACGCGGAATCACAAGGTTTTTATTGACGAATAAATCTTGGACCTGTACTGCTTCCGTACATCGTGAAAACTCACTCACAGCCGTGATCCGTGTTCCCAATTTCCTTTACTAAGTCACTTCAAAAAAACATTGTGATTGCAAAAGTATGACTAACTGTTTTATTATGCCACGTTTTAAAAATACTTATTACTGTTGTAATCTGGGGAACGGGAGAGTAACACTGTTCGAAGAAAAATCAGGTAAAACAGTTTTAAAAAAAATTGTTTTCTTCGTCGTTTGCGTATGTCTCATCACGCTGGTGAAACCGGGTGAAAAAATATTTTTTTTGTACGAGGTGGAATGTTAAATGTACGTCGCGTGAAAAAACTTTAGTTCCATCAGGAATGCACATTAATGGAGTAGGGAGGTCGTAGTTTAATAATTCAGCTTATAAAAAAAATAATACAATGTGTCATGCACCCCTCTCAACTCTTCTAAGCTAATCCGCTGAAATTTTATTTGCAACGGGACTGATAATTCGAATCCGCTATATGCTCCGTCTAGTGCTCCCACCCTCGTTTCGACACACACTCACTCCCATGTGATCTGAACGGACACTGCAGGCTGGTGACGTACAAAGGTCACAGGGGCTGCAGTGGAATGCATGGCTCGTGCTGAATGCTACGCTATCAGAAATCCATGTGGCTGTCGCGTTCTCCAAGCGCTCAGAATATTACTATACGTATAACTGATGTAAAGTCCGTTTTAATCAATACTTATTTCTTTCAACTCTGCGACTATTGGCTGACACATTTTTACTAGAAGAAAGGCTACCTTACAGTAGCAGCTCCGCAGAAAATAAAAAATCTGATTTTATTCCTCGTGATGAAAAATATTGATGGTAATAGGGTCTACCTAAAAGATCCGTGTTCGGATCCTCACTCCGGATGGCTTTTAACAAAAGTCCTACGAAATTAAAAAACTCCCCCGTTACGCGACATTGTTTAAAAATATTTATTATAGCTGTATCCCCAGTACACGATGCAAACTCTTTCCGAGGAAGTAACGCTTTACAGTTACGTGCTTTTACAGGGTAAAGCCTGTGTGGCAGAATGTTAAAAGTAGAATTCATACGTTTCCGTAAAACTTAAGTTCCAACATGCGTTAAAGGAGTATGGTTCGACTCACTTTGAGAGGAGCAGTCGCTCGGACCAAAAGCCTGATGGGTCTCCTGCCGAATTCTACAATTTATCAGAACACCGTGTCGGGTGCCTTCTAGAAAAGGGAATAATTTTTAATGTCATAAGAAATGTGTGGCGTATAATTCCATGGAAAAAATACGAAACCTTTAGTATTAACATCCTAACTTCAAATTTTCATATGACATTCTGGGGTTGAGTTTCAACCTTTTTATTTTTTCCAACCGCGATAATGCGCAGTTTTCTGCGGAACGCGAGTGACTTCGACGCCAAGGACGACCCGCACTAAACGATACGACCGTGCACTAGAAAACCGTGAACGGACTTGTGTGAAACGTAATGTACAGAGCTTGACAACAGTAATATAGACTTTGATCCTCGCTCACTATACTATCATAACCCTCGAGAAATTTTCAAATATGAATAGACCTCTGTAAAGTTCCGACCCCACAATCTTCTGAGTTCATTCCCCGGTCGATGCTGTCAGGATCACAAGGGATGTTTTACACATTCAACGACTTTTTCTGACATTCGCTAACCAAAGTGTGTATCTACACATCAGACTGGTCATTACATCGACAAACTACCTGTCCATAGGCTGAGTAAGCATTTAGAATGAAAATTGAGTCTGCTTCACGACACAGATTCGTAAAACGCTCATTAATTATTTTCTGAGGGAAAGCATGCATAAAGTTCAAACACTAATACATCTTCCCTTTCTAATAAACCATACGATCAAAGTAGATAAATTGCAAGCATCATCGGATCCGATTCCGTATATCTGCTTACGACGAAAATCTCACAGTAGCCTATTCAGTACTTTAACCCCCCGATACAGTATGTGACTAGGTCGTTTAACTAAATTACGTGCATAAACGAAAATGTAAAGGGATATCTGTAAATTCGCACAACGGGATAGGTGAATATTTTCACAATTCTTTTGAAGGCAGAATAACTGTGACGAGAGAGAAAGTATAAAAATGCAGTGGGATGGCTGTAAAAGAAACAGATTACAGCGCAAATACTGTAAGATAGAAAAAGCGACTATTAACAAGTGTCATATAAGGAGCGACGGATAAAATTCACACCGTAGCGGAAGGAGTAATACAGGAAAAATCATAAAATATTAACCCCCCCTCCCCCACGCTAGTAAATCACGGTCCATTGCGTACACATGGATGAATATCACAAAAATACTTTGCATATAGTAAAGAACCACCGAAATTTGGAAATTTAAAATATGAAAACTCACTGTTTATAGCATTTCCGTGAAAAGTCACCCCCCAGAATCGAGATCTAGCTCTGTCGCCAGTTATTCCAGCGTACTATCTCTTTTCAGCACGTTTGAATAAGTGCATGTGAAGGTGGCTAGCTGCAGACACAAGCTTTTCGACAAAGATAGGATGTTTCACTACAATCTAACACGGAGATGTCTGTTAAGCTATTTTTTCCTCCTATTTCTACACTAGTGTGGAAGTCTTAGAACAAGTGGTTCGGGTTAGCACACGTTTTGATATTATCTTGTTTGGCAACTGAAAGAACACTGTCTGTGGAACATTACCCCCCTGCAAGCTAGTACTAATTACTTCACGATTCTGAGGGACGAAGGTTGTAATCGTTGGCAGATATTATTCAGAAATATGTAATCAACCATAGTGTTCGGATATTTGATCCATAGTAAGACATGAACGTTGTTTACCTGCCATCAGCGACCCCTTCTACGGATCGTATGAGAGGTAATTGTTACGACAATTAGCTACGTGAAGTCGTGTTTATTTTTAAAAGCAAAGACACACTAATTACCGACTAGCTAGAGAACGATATATTAACCTGCTAAAGTTTGATTTTAACGATCAGATAGTGTATATATCATCACTTTTTTAGTTCATAATAATATTCCAACTTTTAAAGGAAATATTGTCTCGTTATAAGCGATTACATACAAAGAGATACACACTCTATACCTTAAATCTATAGAGACAACGATCACTATCCATGGAACACATCTGTGAAATATCACCACATTTTTGTTTTTAACGTACGGTTGAATCGTTCTACGATGCTAGCTTTGGTTTCCCATCCCTTTCTTTTACACCCACCGATATAAAACATTCGACCCAACATAGCTTGCTCGCTGGGCGAGGTCTTGATACAGAGAACAATATTAACACTTCTAAGGCTGACCTTAAAATCCCCGTTAACTATACAAAAGAAATCACATTGACAAAAATATCAGAGACATTCATATTTATTTACATTAAGGTCACATTAATATTTAGTTCGTACATACCAGTTCACCGTGCACCTCTTTTAGTACTGTTGCAAAGTTCAATTTAGACATAAATGTGATATTAGCAGGACGATTTAGTTCAATACATGATTCCTCCACAAAACGTTCGGCAATATCGGTTAAATTAACGTTTCTTACCACTTCTGTGAAATAATCGTAAGCTGATTCAGCGTTTATGGTGAGGCACGAATGGCGAAGTTGACTCGGATGATCCACTTCACACCTGAAACAGTTCTTACGTAGCAGCGTAAACAGTTCTTTTCGGAGATCTGTTTTCAAAGTCCGCTTTAAACAGTCCATAAGCTTTACGAAATCACTGCTGTCTTGTCCAAGGGGTCGATCGTTAGATGGTGGGCTTCGAGGAAGATTTGCCGCTCATTCTACCTTCCGCACTGCATTCCAAAATTTACCGTTTTCAAACTTCAGAGCCATCAAACTGTAGGTGATTGGATCACATAAATCTGTCAACCGCTGCCACTGTTCGACGCTGAGCCGAACCTATGACGAAAATACAAGTCCTCCATCACGGGGGATGCTTTTTTTAATGACCACGTCGTGTCCACCTTTGAGCACGACGAGGCAAATCATAGCGTCCAGTTCATACTAGCCAGTAGTATCGTCACACCCGGGGAACCCCCACTAGCGCTTTCCCACCATGACGTCACCGGCCACGCCCCTATGACTTCACCGACCACAACCCTACGACGTAACCGACCACGCCCACTTCCTCCCCTATGACGCAAGATGACGTAATCATTACATAATCATTACGTAACCGGTCACGCCCCCTTATTAATAATTAATAATTTACCCCTCAGTGGCGCCATCTGTTGACAGTGAGAAGTACTATTTTCCCAAAAACCCCTTTATTTTCACTCTAATTTCTCGTTTTCGGACCCCCCAGTTGCCCCACCTATATTTTAAGCCCTCCCCCTTATTAAAAAACCCCTGGTGCCATCTGTTGACAGTGAGAAGTACTATTTTTCCAAAAAGCCCCTATTTTTATTCTAATTCTTCGATTTTTGATTTCCCTCTTTATAAAAAAATTCCTCCCCCCTTATGAAAAAACCCCTTGGCGTCATCTGGTGCCTGTGAGGAACACTAAACCCCCAAAAGCCCTTATTTTAATTCTTTGATTTCCCCTCCTATTAAAAATTACTCCCCCTATTAAAAATTTCTTCCCCCTTATTAAAAAACCCCTGGTGCCATCTGTTGACAATGAAGAGTACTATTTTTGGAAAAACCTCCTTATTTTAACTCTAATTTCCGATTTTTCTTTATTTTGCTCCAGTGGTTGACCTATATTTTAAGCCCTCCTGCAGACCCCCCGGTTGACCTTTTACGCCCTACCTATAGTTTAAGCCCTCAGATCGGCTGATGCAAGACTCAGAATAATTGCATAGAAAGGGATGATACAATTGTAACGTCTCACAGAAAATCAGGTCCCTAGTAATTAAACACTTACCAAAATTCTCTTCCCTTAAAAATTTAACAGGCTGCGTACAATCGGAAGAGTGCAACTGTGTATCATCTGAAATTTTACAAATCCATTGAACTCTTTTTGAATGTCTAATTAAAGCCCTTTGCTCTTCATTTAGCCAGGACGACTAAACGATTCCTTTATAATTATAAAAATCCCTGCTATTAAACTTCCTAGTAATTAAACACTCGTTTTTACATTTTTTTCTCGTTTATTTTCTAGTAATTAAACAAAATCGGCTGATGCAAGATTCAGAATAATTGCATAGAAAGGGATGATACAATTGTAACGTTTCACAGAAAATCAGGTCCCTAGTTATTAAACACTTACCAAAATTCTCTTCCCTTAAAAATTTAACAGGCTGCGTCCAATGCGTATTTTTAGTACATCTCCTGTATTCATCTGAAATTTTACAAATCCGTTCAACTCTTTTTGAATGTCTAATGCAGATCTCAAATTGTAAATCAACTCACAGAGTTGTATTTATTCCTTAGTAATTAAAAGTCTTTGCTATTCATTTAGCCAAGACGACTAAACGATTCCTTTATAATTAAAATTCCCTGCTATTAAACTCCCTAGTAATTAAACACTCATCAAAATTCCCTTACCTGTATTAAAAAAAAACCACCTACGGTTGAAATAAATCAGTTTTCTGTAGATACGTGTTATCGAAAAAAAAAAAACTTCTCCTCGGCAACGAGAGTCGAACGCGCTACCCCAGCTTCATTCTGTCAACTCCTTGAACAAGAACCAACCTGCAATGGAAAAGCCTCTGTTATTGGCATTGCTGAAGTCGTACGTGGAGTTTCATCATGCACATACGTGTCACTCACTTACCGGTCAGGTAGCAAGCTTCGAAACATCTCGTGATACAATGATACAATCGCCCCGGGAGGTTGAGTGTCCAGCGCTCAGTGTGATTACTCATACGCTGTTGTTCTCTAAGGGTAGGTGACGTCACAGCAAGGGGAAAGTAACGTGGAGTGACCAGCGAGTGACACGTATCAGAAGGCTGAGCACTGTTTATATATACAGGGGACTTGTTAAGACATGAACATTCTACTCAGTGTTCTGTCGGTCTCTCGAGCTGTCATAGTTTTGAAGTCTCTGGTAGAACGTCGAGAACGCGTCAATCGTTTTATGTGACTGCAAGATGCATATTGGCGTCTGTAGGTATTCCTTCATATCAGAAGGATATAACCTACGAGGAATGCTTGCAGACATTAATGAATGTTATAACCGACAAAATCCTGCATATGCTCAGTACGATGCAAGGTGAGGCAGTCATAGAAACATACGACATTGCCCATGAGTTTCTATGCCGTGTGTGTTTTGCGGAAGTAGAAGCGTTAAACCACGTCAAAAGGATGGATTACCTATCGGTGGTCGAGGATGCCATGACCTCGATAGAGATTGCTGGTATTGTGGAGGTTGTAGGATAATTAAAAACAACAACAACCAAAGATTCTTTTCAGAACCACTTCATTTGTGTAGAAAGGATTATCGATCGTACAATTTCTGTTCACAACTCTTCTCTATCTATATATTTTTCTTCTCTATCATCCCCGATAACAGAGTAAATTTTATAGGGATGTTTAACCTTCAGTATAATTTTACACAGTGTGTTAGGATTAACAACTCTTATAGCATAGTTATTGCGGGTAGGCTCCCTCTCCACTTTTAAAATTTAGATCTTACACCGGCAGTCTTTTCATATACGTATTTTTATAACCATTTTAAAACCAACACTTATTTCTTTTATCCCTAGCGATTACTGGTTGTTGCATTTTTTACTAGAAGAAACCCTACCCCTGCAGTAACAGCCCCCGCAGAAACAAAAAATGCTATCGGGCGAAAAATTAATAAAATCTAATTTTATTCGTCGTGATGAAAAATATTGATGGGGTAATAGGTTCGACTTAAAAGACTTCGTGTTCGGATCCTCACCACGGACAACCTCTCGCTGACGAACGGTTAAATCCTGCGAAATTATTCCAAACAGGGAATCACAAGGTTGTTATTGACGAATGAATCTTGGACCTGTACTGCTTCCGTACATCGTGAAAACCCACTCACAGCCTTGATCCGTGTTCCCAATTTCCTTTACTAAGTCACTTCAAAAAACATTGTGATTGCAAAAGTATGACTAACTGTTTTATTATGTCACGATTTAAAAATACTTATTACTGTTGTAATCCGCTGTACGGGAGAGTAACACTGTTCGAAGAAAAATCAGGTAAAACAGTTTTTAAAAAAATCGTTTCCTCTGTCGTTTGCGTATGTCTCATCACGCTGGTGAAACCGGGTGAAAAAATATTTTTTTTTTGTACGAAGGAACTAATGCTACTCGATGCAGGACCAGTTACATGCTTTTACTGAGTAAATACTGTGCGCCAGAATGTTAAAAGTAGAATTCATACGTTTCCGTAAAAAAAAAAAAACTTTAGTTCCTGCTTAAAGGAGTATGGTTCGATTCAGAAAGAATAGGATTTGACCTCGTGCATTAGAAAAGGGAACAAATCTGCCCCCGGTGTCCTTTGTTAGGTGGTAGTATTAGTATCCTTATACAAGCTCACTTCAAATTTTCATATAACATTCTGGGGTTGAGTTTCAACCTTTTTATTTTTCCCAACCGCGATAATGCGCAGTTTTCTGCGGAACGCGAGCGACTTCGACGCCAAGGAAGACCTGCACTAAACGATACGACCGTGCACTAGAAAACCGTGAACGGACTTGTGTGAAACGTAATGTACAGAGCTTGACAACAGTAATATAGACTGGGATCCTCGCTCACTATACTATCATAACCCTCGAGAAATTATCAAATATGAATAGACCTCTGTAAAGTTCCGACCCCACAATCTTCTGAGTTCATTCCCCGGTCGATGCTGTCAGGATCACAAGGGATGTTTTACACATTCAACGACTTTTTCTGACATTCGCTAACCAAAGTGTGTATCTACACATCACACTTGTCATTGCATCGACAAACTACCTGTCCATAGGCTGAGTAAGCATTTAGAATGAAAAATTGAGTCTGCTTCACGACACAGATTCGTAAAACGCTCATTAATTATTTTGTGAGAGAAAGCTTGCATAAAGTTCAAACACTAATACATCTTCCCTTTCTAATAAACCATACGATCAAAGTAGATAAATTGCAAGCATCATCGGATCCGATTCCATATATCTGCTTACGACGAAAATCTCACAATAGCCTATTCAGTACTTTAACCCCCCGATACAGTATGTGACTAGGTCGTTTTACTAAATTACGTGCATAAACGAAAATGTAAAGGGATATCTGTAAATTCGCACAACGGGATAGGTGAATATTTTCACAATTCTTTTGAAGGCAGAATAACTGTGACGAGAGAGAAAGTATAAAAATGCAGTGGGATGGCTGTAAAAACAACAGATTACAGCGCAAATACTGTAAGATAGAAAAAGCGACTATTAACAAGTGTCATATAAGGAGCGACGGATAAAAGTCACACCGTAGCGGAAGGAGTAATACAGGAAAAATCATAAAATATTAACCTCCCCTCCCCCACGCTAGTAAATCACGGTCCATTGCGTACACATGGATGAATATCACAAAAATACTTTGCATATAGTAAAGAACCACCGAAATTTGGAAATTTAAAATCTGAAAACTCACTGTTTATAGTATTTCCGTGAAAAGTCACCCCCCAGAATCGAGATCTAGCTCTGTCGCCAGTTATTCCAGCGTTATCTCTTTTCAGCACGTTTGAATAAGTGCATGTGAAGGTGGCTAGCTGCAGACACAAGCTTTTCGACAAAGGTAGGATGTTTCACTACAATCTAACACGGAGATGTCTGTTAAGCTATTTTTTCCTCCTATTTCTACACTAGTGTGGAAGTCTTAGAACAAGTGGTTCGGGTTAGCACACGTTTTGATATTATCTTGTTTGGCAATCTGAAAGAACACTGTCTGTGGAACATTACCCCCCTGCAAGCTAGTACTAATTACTTCACGATTCTGAGGGACGAAGGTTGTAATCGTTGGCAGATATTATTCAGAAATATGTAATCAACCATAGTGTTCGGATATTTGATCCATAGTAAGACATGAACGTTGTTTACCTGCCATCAGCGACCCCTTCTACGGATCGTATGAGAGGTAATTGTTACGACAATTAGCTACGTGAAGTCGTGTTTATTTTTAAAAGCAAAGACACACTAATTACCGACTAGCTAGAGAACGATATATTAACCTGCTAAAGTTTGATTTTAACGATCAGATAGTGTATATATCATCACTTTTTAGTTCATAATAATATTCCAACTTTTAAAGGAAATATTGTCTCGTTATAAGCGATTACATACAAAGAGATACACACTCTATACCTTAAATCTATAGAGACAACGATCACTATCCATGGAACACATCTGTGAAATATCACTACATTTTTGTTTTTAACGTACGGTTGAATCGTTCTACAATGCTAGCTTTGGTTTCCCATCCCTTTCTTTTACACCCACCCGATATAAAATATTCGACCCAACATAGCTTGCTCGCTGGGCGAGGTCCTTGATACAGAGAACAATATTAACACTTCTAAGGCTGACCTTAAAATCCCCGTTAACTATACAAAAGAAATCACATTGACAAAAATGTCAGAGACATTCATATTTATTTACATTAAGGTCACATTAATATTTAGTTCGTACATACCAGTTCACCGTGCACCTCTTTTAGTACTGTTGCAAAGTTCAATTTAGACATAAATGTGATATTAGCAGGACGATTTAGTTCAATACATGATTCCTCCACAAAACGTTCGGCAATATCGGTTAAATTAACGTTTCTTACCACTTCTGTGAAATAATCGTAAGCTGATTCAGCGTTTATGGTGAGGCACGAATGGCGAAGTTGACTCGGATGATCCACTTCACACCTGAAACAGTTCTTACGTAGCAGCGTAAACAGTTCTTTTCGGAGATCTGTTTTCAAAGTCCGCTTTAAACAGTCCATAAGCTTTACGAAATCACTGCTGTCTTGTCCAAGGGGTCGATCGTTAGATGGTGGGCTTCGAGGAAGATTTGCCTCTCATTCTACCTTCCGCACTGCATTCCAAAATTTACCGTTTTCAAACTTCAGAGCCATCAAACTGTAGGTGATTGGATCGCATAAATCTGTCAACCGCTGCCACTGTTCGACGCTGAGCCGAACCGATGACGAAAATACAAGTCCTCCGTCACGGGGGATGCTTTTTTTAATGACCACGCCGTGTCCACCTTTGAGCACGACGCGGCAAACCATAGCGTCCAGTTCATACTCGCCGTATTCGACATCTTCGAACGCTTCGACGATTGTAGACGCATACGAAACCAGTCCATGCCACTGCTCTTCAGGTAGCATCACATCGTCCTTTGTAGGATATAGTTTTAACGAGTCATCACTCTGGAACACACGTATGTGCAATTTAGGATATGACCGATATTCATAAACGCTCGCAAACAAATCCGATCCGAGTTGAAACATATGGCTATCATCATCTCTAACAGCAAGTCGCTTCGCAGGAAGATCACCATCGGTCAGGGAACGTTTAGCACAAGCCATAGCAAGTCGATACTGGAAAAAATAATGCCTTACAGCCCGTCGAAGGTTAATACTTATACCTTAAACCTGTGACGTGTCCCTGTAACTCCATCCCATTGGTCGAGATCTGGTAGATTTGCCATCTCTTAGTAAACATAATGACGTCTACAAATATTTACGAGCCTGTATAGACGTGCTTTCGAAATATGCATGTGGTGCTCCTTTAAAACGGAAATCGTGGGAGCTTTTGATCACAAAAACCTTTCAGAATATCTCTGAAATTACAAACAGATAAGGGAGGTTTAATTCACTAACAGAATATTTCAAAAGTATCTTAAAAACACACTCATAATGAAACCAAAGCTAGCATTGTAGAACGATTCAACCGTACGTTAAAAACAAAAACGTGGTAATATTTCACAGGTGTGTTCCATGGAGGCGCCACTGAGGGGGAAAGGGGGGTGTTTTAATAAGGGGAGTGGCCTGTTATGTAATGATTACGTAAGTATTCATTACGTGAGGAGTGGCCTGTTATGTAATGGTTACGTAATGATTACGTAATCATTACGTAAGTATTCATTACGTGAGGAGTGGTCTGTTACGTAATGATTACGTAATGATTACGTAATCATTACGTAACAGGCCACTCCCCTTATTAAAACACCCCCTTTCCCCCTCAGTGGCGCCTCCATGGAACACACATGTGAAATATTACCACGTTTTTGTTTTTAACGTACGGTTGAATCGTTCTACGATGCTAGCTTTGGTTTCATTATGAGTGTGTTTTTAAGATGCTTTTGAAATATTCTGTTAGTGAATTCAACCCCCCCTTATCTGTTTGTAATTTCAGAGATATTCTGAAAGGTTTTTGTGATCAAAAGCTCCCACGATTTCCGTTTTAAAGGAGCACCACATGCATATTTCGAAAGCACGTCTATACAGGCTCGTAAATATTTGTTGACGTCATTATGTTTACTAAGATATGGCAAATCTACCAGATCGCGACCAATGGGATGGAGTTACAGGGACACGTCACAGGTTTAAGGTATAAGTATTACCCTTCGACGGGCTGTAAGGCATTATTTTTTCCAGTATCGACTTGCTATGGCTTGTGCTAAACGTTCCCTGACCGATGGTGATCTTCCTGCGAAGCGACTTGCTGTTAGAGATGATGATAGCCATACGTTTCAACTCGGATCGGATTTGTTTGCGAGCGTTTGTGAATATCGGTCATGTCCTAAAGTGCACATACGTGTGTTCCAGAGTGATGACTCGTTAAAACTATATCCTACAAAGGACGGTGTGATGCTGTCTGAAGAGCAGTGGCATGGAATGGTTTCTTATGCGTCTACAATCGTTGAAGCGTTCGAAGATGTCGAATACGGCGAGTATGAACTGGACGCTATGGTTTGCCTCGTCGTGCTCAAAGGTGGACACGGCGTGGTCATTAAAAAAAGCATCCCCCGTGACGGAGGACTTGTATTTTCGTCATCGGTTCGGCTCAGCGTCGAACAGTGGCAGTGGTTGACAGATTTATGCGATCCAATCACCTACAGTTTGATGGCTCTGAAGTTTGAAAACGGTAAATTTTGGAATGCAGTGCGGAAGGTAGAATTAGCGGCAAATCTTCCTCGAAGCCCACCATCTAACGATCGACCCCTTGGACAAGACAGCAGTGATTTCGTAAAGCTTATGGACTGTTTAAAGCGGACTTTGAAAACAGATCTCCGAAAAGAACTGTTTGAACGTTCTTTTCGGAGCGCTACGTAAGAACTGTTCTACGTGTGAGTGGATCATCCGAGTCAACTTCTCCATTTCTGCCTCACCATAAACGCTGAATCAGCTTACAATTATTTCACAGAAATGGTAAGAAACGTTAATTTAACCGATATTGCCGAACGTTTTGTGGAAGAATCATGTATTGAACTAAATCGTTCTGCTAATATCACATTGATGTCTAAATTGAACTTTGCAACAGTACTAAAAGAGGTGCATGGTGAACTGGTATGTACGAACTAAATATTAATGTGACCTTAATGTAAATAAATATGAATGTCTCTGATATTTTTGTCAATGTGATTTCTTTTGTATAGTTAACGGAGATTTTAAGGTCAGCCTTAAAAGTGTTAATATTGTTCTCTGTATCAAGACCTCGCACAGCGAGGAAGCTATGTTGGGTCGAATGTTTTATATCGGGTGGGTGTAAAAGAAAGGGATGGGAAACCAAAGCTAGCATCGTAGAACTATTCAACCGTACGTTAAAGACAAAAATGTGGTGATATTTCACAGATGTGTTCCATGGATAGTGATCGTTGTCTCTATAGATTTAAAGTATAGAGTGTGTATCTCTTTGTATGTAATCGCTTATAACGAGACAATATTTCCTTTAAAAGTTGGAATATTATTATGAACTAAAAAAGTGATGATATATACACTATCTGATCGTTAAAATCAAACTTTAGCAGGTTAATATATCGTTCTCTAGGTAGTCGGTAATTAGTGTGTCTTTGCTTTTAAAAATAAACACGAATTCACGTAGCTAATTAACGTAACAATTACCTCTCATACGATCCGTAGAAGGGGTCGCTGATGGCAGGTAAAAAACGTTCATGTCTTACTATGGATCAAATATCGGAACACTATGGTTGATTACATATTTCTGAAAAATATCTGCCAACGATTACAGCCTTCGTCCCTCAGAATCGTGAAGTAATTAGTACTAGCTTGCAGGGGGGTAATGATCCACATACAGTGTTCTTTCAGATTGCCAAACAAGATAATATCAAAAACGTGTGCTAACCCGAACCACTTGTTCTAAGACTCCACAGTAGTGTAGAAATAGGAGGAAAAAATAACTAAACAGACATCTCCGTGTTAGATTGTAGTGAAACATCCTATCTTTTGTCGAAAAGCTTGTGTCTGCAGCTAGCCACCTTCACATGCACTTATTCAAACGTGCTGAAAAGAGATAGTACGCTGGAATAACTGGCGACAGAGCTAGAATTCGATTCTGGGGGGTGACTTTTCACGGAAATACTATAAACAGCGAGTTTTCAGATTTTAAATTTCCAAACTTCGGTGGTCGTTTACTATATGCAAAGTATTTTTGTGATATTCGTATCTGTGTACGCAATGGACCGTGATTTACTAGCGTGGGGGAGGGAGGTTAATATTTTATGATTTTTCCTGTATTACTCCTTCCGCTACGGTGTGACTTTTATCGGTCGCTCCTTATATGACACTTGTTAATAGTCGTTTTTTCTGTCTTACAGTATTTGGCTGTAATCTGCTGTTGTTACAGCCATCACACTGCATTTTTATACTTTCTCTCTCGTCACAGTTATTCTGCCTTCAAAAGAATTGTGAAAATATTCACCTATCCCGTTGTACGAATTTACAGATATCCCTTTACATTTTCGTTTATGCACGTAATTTAGTTAAACGACCTAGTCACATACTGTATCGGGGGTTAAAGTACTGAATAGGCTATTGTGAGATTTTCGTCGTAAGCAGATATATGGAATCGGATCCGATGATGCTTGCAATTTATCTACTTTGATCGTATGGTTTATTAGAAAGGGAAGATGTATTAGTGTTTGAACTTTATGCATGCTTTCTCTCACAAAATAATTAATGAGCGTTTTACGAATCTGTGTCGTGAAGCAGACTCAATTTTTCATTCTAAATGCTTACTCAGCCTATGGACAGGTAGTTTGTCGATGTAATGACAAGTCTGGTGTGTAGATACACACTTTGGTTAGCGAATGTCAGAAAAAGTCGTTGAATGTGTAAAACATCCCTTGTGATCCTGACAGCATCGACCGGGGAATGAACTCAGAAGATTGTGGGGTCGGAACTTTACAGAGGTCTATTCATATTTGATAATTTCTCGAGGGTTATGATAGTATAGTGAGCGAGGATCCCAGTCTATATTACTGTTGTCAAGCTCTGTACATTACGTTTCACACAAGTCCGTTCACGGTTTTCTAGTGCACGGTCGTATCGTTTAGTGCTGGTTGTCCTTGGCGTCGAAGTCGCTCTCGTTCCGCAGAAAACTGCGCATTATCGCGGTTGGAAAAAATAAAAAGGTTGAAACTCAACCCCAGAATGTCATATGAAAATTTGAAATGAGTATGTTAATACTAAAGGTTTCGTATTTTTTCCATGGAATTATACGCCACACATTTCTTATGACATTAAAAATTGTTCCCTTTTCTAGAAGGCACCTGACACGGTGTTCTGATAAAGTGTAGAATTCGGCAGGAGATCGATCCATCAGGCTTTTGGTCCGAGCGACTGCTCCTCTCAAAGTGAGTCGAACCATACTCCTTTAACGCATGTTGGAACTTAAGTTTTACGGAAACGTATGAATTCTACTTTTAACATTCTGCCACACAGGCTTTACCCTGTAAAAGCATGTAACCTGTGGATGCATCGAATAGCGTTACTTCCTCGGAAAGAGTTTGCATTATGTACTGGGGATATAGCTATAATAAGTATTTTTAAACAATGTCGCGTAACGGGGGAGTTTTTTAATTTTGTAGGACTTTTGTTAAAAGCCATCCGGAGTGAGGATCCGAACACGGATCTTTTAGGTAGACCCTATTACCTTCAATATTTTTGATCACGAGGAATAAAATCAGATTTTTTATTTTCTGCGGAGCTGCTACTGTAAGGTAGCCCTTCTTCTAGTAAAAATGTGCCAGCCTATAGTCGCAGAGTTGAAAGAAATAAGTATTGATTAAAACGGACTTTACATCAGTTATACGTATAGTAATATTCTGAGCGCTTGGAGAACGCGACAGCCACATGGATTTCTGATAGCGTAGCATTCAGCACGAGCCATGCATTCCACTGCAGCCCCTGTGACCTTTGTACATCACCAGCCTGCAGTGTCCGTTCAGATCACATGGGAGTGAGTGTGTGTCGAAACGAGGGTGGGAGCACTAGGCGGAGCACATAGCGGATTCGAAGTATCAGTCCCGTTGCAAATAAAATTTCAGCGGAATAGTGTAGACAAGTTGAGAGGGGTGCGTGAGACATTGTATTATTTTTTTTATAGCTGAAGTATTAAACTACGACCTCCCTACTCCATTAATGTGCATTCCTGATGGAACTAAAGTTTTTTCACGCAACGTACTTTTAACATTCTACCTCGTACAAAAAAAAATATTTTTTCACCCGGTTTCACCAGCGTGATGAGACATACGCAAACGACGGAGGAAACGATTTTTTAAAAAACTGTTTTACCTGATTTTTCTTTGAACAGTGTTACTCTCCCGTACCGCTTTTTTGAAGTGATTTAGTAAAGGAAATTGGGAACACGGATCAAGGCTGTGAGTGGGTTTTCACGATGTACGGAAGCAGTACAGGTCCAAGATTCATTCGTCAATAAAAACCTTGTGATTCCCCGTTTGGAATAATTTCGTAGGGTTTAACCGTCCATCAGCGAGAGGTTGTCCGTGGTGAGGATCCGAACACGAAGTCTTTTAAGTTGAACCTATTGCCCCATTAATATTTTTCATCACGACGAATAAAATCAGATTTTATTAATTTTTCGCCCGATAGCATTTTTTATTTTCTGCGGGGGCTGTTACTGCAGGGGTAGGGTTTCTTCTAGTAAAAAATGCAACAACCAGTAATCGCTAGGGATAAAAGAAATAAGTGTTGGTTTTAAAATGGTTATAAAAATACGTATATGAAAAGACTGTCGGTGTAAGATCTAAATTTTAAAAGTGGAGAGGGAGCCTACCCGCAATAACTATGCTATAAGAGTTGTTAATCCTAACACAATGTGTAAAATTATACTGAAGGTTAAACATCCCTATAAAATTTACTCTGTTAATGGGGGTGATAGAGAAGAAAAATGTATTGATGGAGAAGAGTTGTGAACAGAAATTGTACGATCGATAATCCTTTCTACACAAATGAAGTGGTTCTGAAAAGAACCTTTTGTTGTTGTTGTTTTTAATTATCCTACAACCTCCACAATGCCTGCAATCTCTATCGAGGTCATGGCATCCTCGACAACCAATAGGTAGTCCATCCTTTTGACATGGTTCAACGCTTCTACTTCCGCAAAACACACACGGCATAGAAACTCATGGGCAATGTCGTATGTTTCTATGACTGCCTCACCTTGCATCGTACTGAGCATATGCAGGATTTGGTTGGTTATAACATTCATTAATGTCTGCAAGCATCCCTCGTAGGTTATATCCTTCTGATATGAAGGAATACCTACAGACGCCAATATGCATCGTGCAGTCACATAAAACGATTGACGCGTTCTCGACATTCTACCAGAGACTTTCAAAGTATGACAACTCAAGAGACAGACAGAACACTGAGTAGAATGTTCATGTCTTAACAAGTCCCTGTATATATAAACAGTGCTCAGCCTTCTGATACGTGTCACTCGCTGGTCACTCCACGTTACTTTCCCCTTGTTGTGACGTCACCTACCCTTAGAGAACAACAACGTATGAGTAATCACACTGAGCGCTGGACACTCAACCTCCCGGGGCGATTGCATCATGCTACCTGACTGGTAAGAGGACACGTATGGGCATGATGAAACTCCACATTCCTCCGATTGTGCCACGTACGACTTAAGGAGTTGACAGAATGAAGCTGGGGTAACGCGTTCGACTCTCGTTGCTGAGAAGAAGTTTTTATTTTTTCGATAAAACGCATCTACAGAAAACTGATTCAACAGTACGGTGGTTTTTTTTAATAAAGGTAAGGGATTTTTGATGAGTGTTTAATTACTAGGGAGTTTAATAGCAGGGAATTCTAATTATAAAGTAATCGTTTAGTCGTCCTGTCTAAATGAATAGCAAAGAGTTTTAATTACTAAGGAATAAATACAACTCTGTGAGTTGATTTACAATTTGAGATCTGCATTAGACATTCAAAAAGAGTTGAACGGATTTGTAAAATTTCAGGTGAATACAGGAGATGTACTAAAAATACGCATTGGGCGCATCCTGTTAAATTTTTAAGGGAAGAGAATTTTGGTAAGTGTTTAATTACTAGGGACCCGATTTTCTGTGAGATGTTACAATTGTATCATCCCTTTCTATGCAATTATTCCGAGTCTTGCATCAGCCGATCTGAGGGCTTAAACTACAGGTAGGGCTTAAAAGTTCAACCGGGGGGTCTGCAGGAGGGCTTAAAATATAGGTCAACCATTGGGGGAAAATAAAGCAAAATCGGGAATTAGAGTTAAAATAAGGAGGTTTTTCCGAAAATAGTACTTTTCATTGTCAACAGATGGCACCAGGGGTTTTTTTTAATAAGGGGGGAGGAATTGTTTTTTATATAAAGGGGGAATTCAAAGACTTAAAATAAGGGTTTTTGGGGAATTAGTGTTCCTCACAGGCACCAGATGATGCCAGGGGTTTTTTCATAAGGGGGGAAATCAGAAATCGAAGAATTAGAATAAAAATAGGGTGTTTTTGGGAAAATAGTACTTCTGCCTGTCAACAGATGGCGCCACTGAGGGGGGGAAATATTATTAATTATTAATAAGGGGGCGTGGCCGGTTACGTAATGCTTATGTAATGATTACGTCATGGTGCGTCATAGGGGAGGAAGTGGGCGTGGTCGGCGACGTCATAGGGGGAAAGCACTAGTGGGGGTATGGTGGAATGGCACTATACTACTCCCTACACACACAGACACTCCATGCTGTGAGGGGGAAGGGGGGGGCAGAACCGTAACTTGCTATATCTGTGCCAGAGGCAAGAATTGAAATTGCACAGCTATATAGTTTCATTGCACTCTTTTTCTGAGCCTCCTCATCTTGTATTTTTCTGAACCCCTCATTTTGTATTTTTATTCGCCCCTCATCTTGTGCGCCGAAGCTAATGCTTTACTTGCCTCACCGTTGTTACGGCCCTGCTAGTTCTGGGGAGAGCTGAAAGGGATTGATTTTCATGTACCGTACACATACTTTGGAATAATATTTTTTGAAAGTTCGGTTCAAGATGAGAAAAATCATACGCTGCCCTTTTCGGTAAGAATAATTTCTGTCAAAACACTGGAAGAAAATATCTCGCCTCTGGAGAATATAGGATGTTCCTTTTCAAAGAGAACGAAATTTATCGTTTTCCACATTTTGTACTCTTTAACAGTGATAATTCGAACCAACAGATGATTTGGAAAATTTAAATAATAATATTTTATTAGTACTTACAAAGAAAAAAAAAACAATAAAATTAACACTTTGGGTTTTCCCAGTGAATATGATAGTTTTTCGTGGGGGAGGAGTATATAAGTTCCGTACTGTAGCTCGGGATTACGGTTCGAAAAAATAGCAAAATTTGTTGAAAATCTTAGTAGAAGTGTTATTTTAAAATCCATTTTATAAAATCACTCTACAGCAGATACCTTTATTTAGTAGAGTTATTTACTTCTCAGTCGCACTCTTGTGCACACAATTAGCTAAATGCCAGGTAATAAGGACCTCAAAGGCTTATACATGGGTAGGATAAAGAAGACTCTTTGGGCAGTTGTTAAGAGACAGATGGAAACCTCCCTTCAAGGCCATCAATAAAAGTGCACAGAGTGTGTTTACCTCCACACGGACCATGGCGTTACGTCGCAACCGTAGGAAGGCATCGTTCCAAGTTCATCGGTTCTGCTTTCTCACCAAATGAAGGGTTTGGAATTAATGGAAATAAATCTCAACGCTGCTGTATTTGGGACTTGAACCTGGAAACCATAGAGTAGAGGCTACAGTCACCTTGCTACTTTTAGGCACTAATTTCCATGTTACTCCAGTTTTTACAATGAGCATTGTATTCTTTAAGGTTTTGAAGGAATACACTCACAATTAATGAGAAATGTGTTTTGAAATTTAAGACAGGAAATTATAAATTCACTACCAACGTAGCATGCCATACTTGACAATCTAGAAAGAGCCCTCCCCCCCTCTCACAGCTTCCAGTAAGTTTGCCATAAAAGTCGTAGAAGGACATTAGTCAGCTCAAAATATACTTCGATATAAATTTCAACTAAATAGCTTAGGTGATTGCTAGTAACATTTACAGATAGGCAACATTGCCCCCCCCCCACTTCCCAAATAAGAAGAAAAATACACTTCGACATTCTAATAATAAAACGTCTTTAGATTGATAATTTTCATAATTTTTCCATATAACTTACGAGAGAAAGAAATGGAACACAATTAGCAACTAGAAGAATACATATCGCCTCTGGTGATGATGCATAGAACCGGCCAGGCCTAGCTCCTAATGTCCAACCCCGCCTTCTCGTGGTGCGGACCGTTAGTAACTTTCAAAAGAGATACTATCTTGTGGAAGTGAACGGAAGGGGAGGGCTGCCAGATTAGTGTGGCCTACTGATCTGGACAACTATGGCTACTTTTCTTTTTTTTCTACCCTGCTGAGGAGTGGTCAACCACACAGGGTCCTGGTGCTGACCATATAAACCTACTGGACTGGACAGATATATGGCTCTGAGCTTGATTATGGATCCTGATTTTGCTGCACTGGTGGGCTTCTGTGGAGGGAAAATCTTCCGCTGTGTTTTCTTTTTGTTTGTGGGTTGACAGCCCCAAGTGAATAGATCCACAGGATATGTTTATCAGCTGGTGGATAATCCTGAGCAGAAGTCATCGCAGGCACCTGAACTCTTTGCTTCTATTGGCATCGTCAAATTCTACATTGGAGGAAGTCTTCCAGTGTAGATGGCTTCAGCCTTTAGTAGTGGGGGAACGGGTCTTTGCCCCATGTCTGCGATTAGGGGGCTGTTTGATATTGTCGGCATTCCCTCTCTCAATAAACATAGTTTCTTTAAACATCCCACTAACCATTTTCTCTCCATAGGTAGTTGGAATGTGAGGACTCTGCACAGAGCTTTTTCTCTTGATGTCCTCACACAAGAATTCCACCGTTATAATTTAGATATTCTCGGCTTGCAAGAGACCAGATGGACAGATAAAGGTCAGATTCTTAAAAATAATCTTAAATTTCTCTTTTCAGGGAGGGACGACAAAAAGCATCACCAAGGCGTGGGTCTGCTTCTCAGCAGACACGCTAGCGATGCTCTTCTAGGATATGAGTGCATTAATGAAAGGTTTCTTACAGCAAAATTTCAGTCAAGCGTTAAAGACTTGAATGTTATCTGCTGTTATGCCCCCACTGAGGATGCCGATGAGGATGAGAAGGATAGGTTTTATGAACAACTTCAAGATATTTTGAATTCTGTCAAGAAAGGAGATATTACCCTTGTTCTTGGTGACTTCAATGCCAAAATTGGTACTGACTCTGACCTTTGGGGAGGAGTAATAGGCCCTTTTGGTATTGGTAGCTGCAATAGCAATGGGCAACGTCTCCTACAGGTAAGTAAACTCAATGGATTCAGAATAACTAACACTTATTACAAACACCGCGACATACATAAGTACACATGGGTTTCACCTGATGGGCTGCATAAGAATATGATTGATTACATATTAATTAACAGCAAATGGACTAGTTCTGTTAGGAATACCAGGGCATATAGGGGAGCTGAAATTGGATCTGACCATTACCTTGTTAAAAGTGTGTTGCAACTTAAACTTAAAAAGTGTTGTGCTAGGGTTAAAAAATTTACTTTTAATACTGAAGCTCTGAAAGATCCAGTTATAGCCAAAGCTTACCATGATAGGTTACTTAGTCATTATGACAGTCATGGTTTGCTTACTACTGAAGTTGAGGAAGAATGGGATCATTTTAAACAGGCTTTTTTGGACACTAACAGTACTCTTTTAGGAAAAAAGGAGCAGAAGAGGCAAAATTATCTGAGTGATAAGGCACTTGAGCTTATTTCGGAAAGAAAGAACTGCAGGAATGCCCTTAATCAATAACCTACTAGTCCTAATAGAAAGCATTACAGAGACCTTAATAAACTTGTAAAGGATCAGTTAGCTGCTGATAAGAATCTTTGGCTTGATGGTTTGGCTGACAAAGCCGAGGAAGCAGTTAGACAGCACAACAGCAGAGAGCTGTACCAGATAGTTAATGTTTTGTGTGGTAGAAAACGGACAGGCATACAAGGATTGAAGGATAAACAAGGTAAGGTTATAGAAGGGGAGGATTCTGTCATGGCTAGGTGGGCTGAGCATTTCAGTGATGTTCTAAACAATGTAGTTTGTTGTACTCCCATTGTTTGCAATGATGATAGATGCATTGGTGGCTTTAATGTTGGCCCTATAACACAATCTGAAGTTATTTTGGCTGTTTCTAAACTTAAACTTCATAAATCCCCAGGGGTAGATGAAATTACTACGGAAATGCTGAGAGCTGGGAATGTTTCGGTTACCACTTGGATGACTGAAATTCTGAATCTCTTTTATGATAAAGGCATGGTTCCTAAGGATTTTACCAGAGCTATTGTTATCCCTATTTTCAAAAAAGGTGATCGCAGTTCTTGTGATAACTATAGGGGTATCAGCCTACTCTCTGTTCCAGGTAAAGTTCTTTCCATGATTGTGCTTAATAGAATTAAGAATCTGGTTGACAGGCAATTGCGTGATGAGCAATGTGGATTCAGAAGTGGTAGGGGATGTGTAGATCAGATATTTTCACTTAGGCAGATTCTTGAGAAATGTTTAGAGTTTCAGAAACCTTTGGTTGCTAGCTTTGTTGATTTCAAAAAGGCTTTCGACTCTGTTGATCGTCATAATTTGTGGTTGATTGTGAGATCATATGGTATACCAGACAAGTTAGTTAACATTATGAAAGCTCTCTATAATAACACTGAGTCGTGTGTGAGAGTTGGTAAGGCTTGTAGCAATTGGTTTAGCATTACTTCTGGTGTTCGACAAGGGTGCATTTTGTCTCCTTTTCTCTTTAGCTTGGTTATTGATTATGTTATGCGAAATTCACTTCAAGGGAAAGATTTTGGCCTTAAATGGGCTGGAGATACGAAAATTTCTGATTTAGATTATGCTGATGATTTAGCCCTTTTGGCAAATGATGTTGATGAGATGAACTCTTTCATTCAAGCTGTGGATGAGACTGGTAGTAGAGTAGGTTTGGTTATAAACAGAGAGAAAACTAAAGTGATGAAAATTGGTCAGGCAGGCTGTGATTCAGTTAATCTGAATGGTTGCAGTCTTGAGCAGGTGTCACAGTTTAATTATCTTGGGAGCTATGTAACTGATAATGGTGATGTGCGGCATGAGATTAACAGACGAATAGGGATTGCTGCTGGGACTTTTAAGAATCTATGGAGAGTGTGGAGAAATAGGCGTATACACCTAAAGACTAAAATTAGACTGTATAATAGTTTGGTTCTTTCTAGGGTTAGTTATGGTAGTGAAACTTGGACACTTTGTAAACAAGATAACAGGAAACTAGATGCTTTTGATTCCAGATGCTTACGCAGTATCTTGGGCATTAGGTGGTTCAACTTTGTAACTAATGATGAGATTAGGAAAAGGAGTTTGCAACCTCCTTTAAGCAGCATATTGTGCAGAGAGAGACTCCGTTGGTTTGGCCATGTTGCCCGTATGAATAATTATAGATTGGCGAATAGGGTTATGAACAGTGTGCCTAAAGGCCTCAGAAAGAAGGGGAGACCTAGGATGCGGTGGGCAGACAATGTCAAACAGGACCTTGTTAGAATTGGTGTGCAGTGGCCAGATGCAGTAGATGTAGCTCAGGATAGACTTGCTTGGAGAACTAAATTGCACGGTCTGGTTGGACCTCCGTAGCCCATGGCTGCTTGAGGATGATGATGATGATGATGATGAAAAAGGGATATTCGCTTTCAGAGAATGAAGTTTATATTTTCGATCTTTACATTCCTCTCATATTAGAAATTTGATGTAATGGATGATTGGAAAAATGCAGGCATTAATATTAATATATTGCCACACAAATGGAGTTTCTCATTAAACAAAAAATTGCATTTTCCCAGCTATATTTTGGAAGCACGAAGCAAATCATTGCTGCCAATGTAAAATATGTAACCATCATAATCTATCACGCAAATTTCAAATTTCTATCATAAACATTTCGTTAGCAATGTTTGTTAAATATTGTGGCATTTTCACACTTTTTCCACCATTATAGGACGTTATTGAAATATTCGTGGAAAGTGGGATTGTAATATTTCATCAATACCTATCTAATCAAAAAGAATTTTTAATAATATTTCGAAATACGAAAAAAGATGCACACAGGCAGACAGATCACAAAGTGGAGCTACTTTGTGATTCTGTTCCTTTTATAACTAGGTTCAAAAGTACATTTTCTTTATAATACCTGTAACCCATTCTGTAATACACCACGAAATTTTAAATAGTTTTGTAGTGTGAACTTTCTTAATATTTTTGCGAATACCACTCTGAACTGTCTTAAATTTTTGCCTAAGAAACCAGGATTATCTTTTTTTTACGCTACAAAACTTTCGTACATATTGCTTCTTTTAGTAAAATTGGAATCAGATGGCTTATTTGTATTTTTTCAATTATTTTTTGAAACTTATGCCTCTAAAATTGGTCCGATTTTTTTTCGTGTGAATAGCGTATTTGTCACAAGTGATAGGGAATATTTCAAGAAATGTAATTGTGTTGTAAATAGTCAAGTGTTCATGATTTATGTCCAAATGCATAAATTCCTAAGACTAGCGTCATTCGGCTTAACTTCCGAAAACTATAGCACAAAACATTCTTCGCAAAAACAATAAATGCAATACTGATCTTCATTTACTTTAGGCTGCTGGTAAAAAATACTGAAGTTGTGAAGCTACAACCATCTGATGAATTCCTGAACCATTTTTCAACAGCACATCTCGGCATGCAATTTATTAATATATTTCTTGGCTACTTATCAATAAATAAACCTGGGTTCGAGCCAATAAAGGTGACCTGGGTTCGAGCCCCGGGTAAGGCGTGTTTTTGTTGTTTCCCTGCTGAGGTCTAGCCCTCCTCATAGACCTTCTTACTATGGTGTAAAAACTGGCAGGTTCCTGTCAGACCTCTGTGGCAAGCAGCTGCTTGAGGGGAATATTTATTTATTTTTATATAATTTGACCTCGCAGTTAGTTCGGAAATATTCTTGCTGAAGGCAGCATAGTTTACTTTTGGCTGAGATGGAGATGGAGATTACTTTTATCTTCAATGAAGGTAAAATATTTGTTTACTTTGATTTAAATCTCCCTCCTCCACCAGAGTTTGATTTCTCTACCCAATGTTAATTACTGATAACAGAAAAATATAAGAATTAGAAACTGCTTATTAAATCTAATTTTTCGAATCTAATCATGTTAATCTTTAAAGCTTTTTTCAGCAAGTTTTTTTTGCATGGCTCAGGTGTAATTTTTTATGGGGAGAGGGGGGGGGTGCAAAATTATTTCAGAGTGGAGTAAAAACTTTTTTTTCAGATAATGGGAAAGCAAATCAATTTTTCAAAATATAAATATTTGACTCAAGTCTTTTATTAATCAGAGCAGTTGCGGAGACAGTAATCATGCATATATCAGAAAACAAAGCAAATGAGGATGTCTGAAAATAGAACGGAAAAAATTAGATACTTATTTTTTAAAAATATATGTAAAAATGCTTTCTTATATTAATAAATATAAATGATATGCTTCCGAAAACATAGGAAACGTAAAGGAAAAAATCAATACTACATTTTGTAAGAAAATAATATTACTATTTAGTGCACTTGGGTATTTATCATTAATTTATTTTTAAATCAATTTTACCAGGAGAGCGGTAATTGCTCTCTCCTCCCAGCTCCCTCTGCCGAACCTATTGATAGCACATTATAATTTCATTGCTGACTTTTCCGTTTGATCACGGAATTATTCCAAGCATAATTAACTCTTGACGAAATAAAAGTTCATTAGAAATTGTTTCTTCCAAAAACTCAAAATAAAGTTCATAGTTCTGATATTGCTTTAAATTTTATGTACTGTTTTCTGCTTAGCAAATGTATTTTTGAAAGATGCTTGATTTCACTTTATTCTTTTATGTTTTTTGTTTCTTTTCGACTTGCTTAGTTTGCAGCGTTGGCTGCAAACTAAGCAAGTCGAAAATGGGAGTTAAGCCTTTTGTTCTGTTTTATTGCATGCCCTAGAGATTCTCTGCTCTGAGTCTTGGAGAGCGGACGTCGAGATTGTGCTGATCTTGAATAATTTAGTTTTTATATTTAATATTGGTTGGTGAATTAGTGAGGCGGAGGACTCTGAAAATGACGAATGGAAGGAAAAAGAACAACCCTGTATCTCCTCTTAAAAATTACAAATGCCCAAATTGCAACGGGCTACATCCAGCTACCTGGTCCGGTTGCCAAGCCCGTATTATTGCCTGTAAAGCGAAAACGATACAACTGGAAGAGGGCATTAACTGGCAGCAAGCTTTGATTAAAGCTAGAGTAAGCTACCAAAGCAATTCCTCTGATCAAAATACAACTTCATTCACAAGATCTGAGGGCGATCGTCAAAACTTCACAACAGCTAACAAACGGATTGAAAACATGGTTCATGCGGACCTGGAAGTGAGCTCGCAAGAAGAGGAAGACGACGAAGTGAACGATCTCTTCAACGCAGAACCCTCAACTTCTAATGACTTTCCAATTCTTACCAGAAACAACGAAATAAAAACCTCAAACACTATGGACTATGCTAAATGCGTCAAAAAAAACATTACTGGTGCAAAAAATTCAAAAATTTCGATTTCTAATAAGCAAATTAGACACGAAAAAAAGGAAAAAAAAGAATTGAAATCACAAGCCGAGGTAAGCAAAAGTCAAATATCGAATGAGACAAGAGGCTTGATCTTAAATATTTTCATAAGATTTTTAGAATTTCTTCTACCTAACTGTCCTGAATTGAATTTAATTAAGGACATTCTCCTATCTTTCTCTTTGGGTGGTTCATGATCAACAATTTAGAGATTTTACAATGGAATTGTCGTGGCATTCAGCAAAGAAAACCTTATTTAAAACATTTAATTTTAACTAGAAAGATTAAAATAATATGTTTACAAGAGTCACAGACAGATAATATCCCCAGCTTGAATAATTTTGTTACTTATTTGCAAAGAAACAGTAAAACTTCTAGGGGTGTTGTAATATACTGTGACAAATTAATTCCTCAAAGAAGAATATACTTAAACAACATTACTGATAAAATTGAATACATAATTCTACAAGTAAAACTTAATAACTTAAATATATATATAATCAATATATACAACCCATGTAATCATATTAACTATAGTCAATATGCAGCAATATTAGAAAATCTAGAAGGTGAAATTTTAATCTGTGGGGATTTTAACACTCATAATAAAATGTGGTACTCTTACAAAAATGATAATAGAAGCACACACTTAATTAAAATAATTGAAAACTTTAACTTAATTATCCTAAATGAAAAACCACCTACAAGAAAAAATAACATTGATAACCATTCAGTAATTGATCTATCTCTATGCACTAATGAAATTTCCAAGATAACTCATTGGAAAATAATGGCTGATACATCTGGAAGTGACCATTGGCCTATAATCATTACATTTAACATAACTCTAAATACAAATAAACCACAAATTAAAATTATAAATTGGGAAACTCTGAGAAAAGACCTAGAAAAACTTTGTCCATATAATTCAAATGCAAATTACAACAATGTTACCAACACATTAAATGAAAAAATTAAAGAACATACAGAAACTATCACAAAAAAATGTCCTAAAAATCATATAGAATCAATTTTCATAAACAAACTTATCGCTATTAGAAGAAGAGCAGAGAGAAGGATGGAAAGAACTAGAACATTTATTGATTGTGAAAATTTCCATATACTAGAAAATGCAATAGAAAAAAAAATCAAAAATATACAAAAACAAAATTGGAAAATACTAACTGAAAAATTATCACCAAATTCAACAACAACAAATTTATGGAGAATTTATAAAAAATTATATACTAATACTACTCCTAAAAACCCAATAGAAACATACTCTCTAAAAAACAATTTATCCACACAGGAAACCACAGAAAAATTAGCAGAATTTTACACTAATAAAAACTATAAACCAAATAACAAACTAGAAAAAAGACATAAGGACTCTAACATATTTCACAAAACTTTCCAATGTAACAAAACAGAAATCCTAAACACCCCTTTTACATTATTTGAATTAAATAGTGCCATTAAACTCTTAAAAAAAATACAACTCCTCTCCCAGATGGGATTTCCAACAAAATTCTTAAAAACCTTCCACCCAACTGGATACAATTCTTGCTAAATTTCTTTAATAATATTTGGATATCAAGAAAATACCCAGACTCATGGTCAGAGA
Organism: Ryuthela nishihirai; assembly: GCA_038380435.1. Taxonomy (NCBI): domain Eukaryota; kingdom Metazoa; phylum Arthropoda; class Arachnida; order Araneae; family Heptathelidae; genus Ryuthela; species Ryuthela nishihirai. The sequence continues at coordinate 3,949,690 of JAWZYU010000025.1, forward strand.
ACTATATGATATTTATAAAAAAAGAAAAAAACCCAGCAGATGACTTAAATTCCTACCGTCCAATTTGCTTAAGTTCTAACATACTCAAACTGTTTGAAAAAATGACAATCTTTAGAATGAATTGGTACATAGAGAAAAATAATATATTTCACAATAATTGCTATGGATTTAGATTTGGCCGAGCTACCAAGGACTTACTATTAGATATTATTACTGATGCAGAACATGCCATTGAAAACAAACAATTCATGGTAGCGGTAGTAATCGACTTAGAAAAAGCATTCGACTCTATATCACACCAAGCATTACTATATAAAATCAGAACATTAAAAATCTGCGGCAATTTATATTACTTTTTAACAAATATACACAATAATACAAAACAAATTTTATAAGACTAAAATTGGAAATAAATTATCTAATGAATATAAATTTATGAATGGAATCATACAAGGAGATATATTATCTCCGTTATTGTTTAATATTTATTTAAATGATATCGTAAACATATTTGACGCAAATATCAAATTTGGAACTTATGCGGACGACCTAATTTTCTGGACATCACACTATAATACAGATATAATACAAAAAATATACAAAAAACAATAAATAAAATGAACGAATATTGTGAAAAATGGAATTTACAAATAAATATAGATAAAACAAACATTATTTATTTTCACAAAAGGGAGAAACTACCAAATGACTTCATCATTAAAATAAAAGACAAAAAAAATAAAAATAGTGAATAACTTGAAATTTTTAGGTCTACATCTTGATTCGAAATTGCTATGGAACTTATACATACAAAATGCAAAGGATAAATCCAATAAATTATTTCAATATCTGAAATTTTTAGGAAATTCAAGCTGGGGATGCACAGCAAAAAATTTACTACTTATATACAATGCAATAATTTTACCTAAATATACATATGGATTAGAACTAATTAATAACATATCTAAAACTAAAATGAAAATTTTGGAAAACTCACAAACAAAAATTCTGAAATACTGTCTGGGACTCTTGAAACCTACTGCAAATATCAATTTATATGCAGAAACAGCATTCCCACCACTGAACATAAAGAAAAAATATATAACATCAAATCTCATTTTTAGAATTATTACAAAGAATCAACAACACCCAATTATCGAAAAAATAAAAACAAATTTTAAAGATATAACATTAACACAACTACTTGAAAAAAATACATTCTTAAATATCATCGAAAATAAATTAAGTGGAGACACTATAATACATTACCCATACTGGACATCACCATTCCCCATAATGAAAAATGAAATTCCAGGTATCCATTCCAAAAAACAATTAGACTCAAATAGCTTGAAAATCCTTACTGAAACACACATAGAAAAAAAATATAATGACTTCATCAAAATTTATACTGATGGCTCTCTAAATGCAGAAAGAACAATAACATCAGGAGCATTTATATGTAATTCATATAATTACCAATTTAAACTCAATAGACCTTCCCCAGTAATAATAGCAGAAATTACAGCAATCTTACATGCCATAAACTGGGCTTTAAAATTCTATAATAATAAAATAGTAATCTTAACAGACAGCAAAACATCTCTAGAAATTATCTACCAAAATCCTTTTAAAAGCAATTTCGCCATACTCAACAACACATACAACATAACAACACAATATACATACAATGGATACCATCACATATTAATCACAAAGAAAATGATTTAGTGGACGCTCTAGCGAAACAAGCTAAAAATCTAAACACTTCAAATCAAACTCCTTATTTCCTATACTTACACAAAAATCAGAATAAAATTAAAATGCTAGAAGAATTACAAAATTGGTATAACACAAATGCTTCACACACTCATAGATTTAACATAAATTTTAAAGTGAATAAATTTAAAGACTATAATTTGAAAAAGAAAGAATGAATATTATACTAAGAATCAAGGTTAATTTAGCTCTCACAAATACAACTCTCTATAAAATAAAGAAAACTGATAATCGAAATTGCAACTGATGTAATGAACCACATACACTAGAACACATCATCTTTAAATGTAAAAAATTTGACAATCAAAGAAAAACTTACTACCAAAACTTACAAAAATATAATATAAATCAATATAATTTTAAATCAATACTAGAACCACCTAAAAATTACCTAAAAGGAACTTTCTAAAAATTACTGATCTCTTATATCAGAGATATTGATCTTATTGATAAATTATAAAACAAATAAATAAAAGAAGGAAAACTATGAAAATATAAATGAGATATCTTACATTATGACTGAATGAGTCTGAGATCACACACCTGTCTTGATCTCAGGAATATTCAACTGAAGGGGTGCAAGCAAGCAAGCATGCCCTAGAGGTATGATTCTCCCGCTTACTGCTGCAGTACCCTGCAGGTTAGGGTGAGTTACAGAAAATGGTAATATGCATGCTGCTGACCACTGCAAAGCACAGATATTCGCTCCATGCACAGTGCCAGCCAAAGTCGCACCTCCATTGTTTCCCGCAGCTGAAGGTCACATTCTCATCAACTGGTTGCCTTCTAGTGACAATCTCAAGGGTAGTTTCTAGAGATAAGATGCAGTCAGTAAAATGGCTTTTCGACTCTAAAATTTTTCACAGAGAACAAATATTTGTTTCAATTCACGAAACTGAATTCGGTTTCTTAGGAAAATAATCAGTTTATGCAATAAATGAAAATAAAAATAAATTATCTCTCAAACATCTCCTTCTCAGAGAAGTCTGACAGGAACCTGTCAGTATAATACGCTACAGACAAAATTTGTGAGGAAGGCGAGACCGCAACAGAAAAACACATCTATACATAGGGTACGACTTTTTTCAGGTTAAAAATAACTCCATTAGATGAATAATTATCGGGGAAAAAATTCTCCTTTTTTTTTCAATTTGTGTTGAAATAAAAATAATTGAAATATTCAGATATAAGATAATAATTTTATTATTGACATACGATAACATATGCATATCCATTGTTTCTTCGGCCAGAGGGGCGGGGTGGCCTAGTCGATAGCCCTGCAGGCTCGAATCTGCTTGAGGGCAACTGCAACTGCTGCAGGGAATATTTAATTTTTAGAAAAGAATTCATAGCGGAATATTTACCGGAAGAATGGTTTGCAAATCTTTTAAAAAATGGTGGAACTGAAAAAATATAGATATAGATGCATAATTTTAATTTCCATAAAACATATAATTTCACGTAATATAATAATAAGTGGTTTGAAAACAAATTAATACACAGAACATTTAACTTTTATAAGTTCAATCTTTATCTGATATTATTACATAATCATCCTAAAATTTCGGGTGGGGGGAGAGGGGGTCTTATTTTCCTAACAGCAAAGTTGGGGTAGTTAGTTCCTATACTGCACGACTGGCATGTTTGGATCTCTGCAATAAACAAATTATTAAATGAAAAATAATTCCTTTGTGACAAGATAGTAAGAAACTTAACGTCTTTTATTCCAGATCAAAGGTTCTGAAGTGAGGCTACTGATAATTGAAATAACAAAATAAATTAATGATACTTTTTATTTATGATACAAGTTCGCCATCAAAAGAACAATTTAAAATAAGCGCATTAATAAATAAAATAAAAATAAATACCTCCTCAAGCAGATGCTTGCCACAGAGGTCTGACAGGAGCGTGTCAGTTAAATACGCCATAATAGAGAGATCTGTGAGGATGGCGGGCCCTCAGCAAAGTTTTTGCCAACTGCACGCGGTGTTCCCAAATGGTCACCCTCCCAGGTACCGAACGCGCCCAAAGCTGCTTAACTTCGGTGATCTGACGGTGTTTTCAGATTCAAATTTATATCATTTGTTATTTAATCATGAAAACATTTACTTCAACCAAAGCCGTATTATTAAGTGTATTGGCCGACACAGTACGTAACTATTTGATGAGGGGATTGAATTATAGATCAAAAGAAAAAATAGAAGCTTTAATTATCTGAATTTTTTTTCTATTTGAGTTTACCTTACAATATTATTCGTTTTCCTCTTAATGCTGCTGCAGCTCATTTGTTGTCACGCTGTAATGCGACAACGAGAAAATATCTCCTGTTGACTACTATTCTAGAAGCTGAAGTGTCGGTGGTTTGACTAAGCAAATAATGATGTGGTTAGCAGATGGAGACATCAACAACTTTTGACTAGCTTCTTGTGTAACGAGAGAGACAGGGACATACCCAGGGGGCCCGGAATATTGTATTGTTTTGTCCGCACAAGTTTGTATTGTTATCCACCCATTCTGTTTTCCGTGGTCCCTGGTCTTAGGTTGGTACACGCTGGCTCTACCCCCTCCCCCCACACACACACTCTGCCATGGTTACTGGCTTTAGGCATGCCTCATGCTCTTGTCCTTTTCCATCCTCTCTGCTTGTTTTAGTTATTTGCTTAATTGAATCACTTACTGAATTACTTTCCAATGTAATTCATAAATAATGATATACAATTTCATTCTTTTCACCCTCCCAAATTCAGGTTGTGTTGCAATCTTGATCTAGTCTTATTCATATCTCAGACTTCTCAACCTGCTTTGAAATCCAAAACATTTGTATTTGGAACTAAAAATAGATAGAGTTATATTTGGAACACTGAAAGTAGATTAAAAAAAAACTAAAAAAATTTTATTATTATTTATTAGCATGTTTGTCTATTGATCAAAGGGACCTAGGTTTAGAGCCCGGATAAGGCATGGATGTTTGTGTTGTTCTTCTGCTGAGGACCAGCCATCCTCACAAATCCCTTCTATTATGGCATATTAAACTGAAAGACTCCTGTCAGACTTCTGTGAAAAGCAGCTGTTTGACGAGGGTATATAGATAATATCTACACTGCCCTCGGGGAGAAAATATGACACTGAGGGGATTGGGAAGGCCGACGTCAGTTAAATGGGAAGTAAAATTTTAACCTTGTGTGCAGGATAACTATAGCCTGTGCCACTAAAACAGTAAGATTGAGGCAGGCTTCCATCTGTCTCCTAACAGCTGTATAGTGGGTCTTTGCTGTAACCAGGACATTTAGCTCATTGTGAAGAAAACAGAGCCGCTCAGACGAAATACGTTAACTCAAGCATCATTCCATCCTCCTCACCCCAATAGACACGAGCAGGCCCGGATATGAAAAAAAATCGAGAAGAGAGGGAAACAAGAAACACAATCGAGCCGAAAAAACGTAAAGGGGGGGGGGGGCAAGAGGCTGTATTTCCAATGCAATATATCATTATCCCCTCGTTTTATAAATTTTTTAATTTTTTTGAAAAATCCATGAAACATAAATAAGTTTAGTAATATTTATTTCTATTACCCTTACTATGATTCCGAAAAGGAAAGGAGATGCCCTCCCTCCCTAGATCTTGTCTTTGGACTCGAGTATGTAACCCTCCATCCATAAGACTTTTTTAGTCACGTTACTGATGATCTGAAATGTAAAATAGAACAGACTATTTTTGATTTAATCATTTGCTGAATTTAATCACTTACTCAATTACTTAACAATGTATTCTATAAAACTTATAAAAAAAATAAATAAATACCCCCTCAAGCAGCTGCTTGCCACAGAAGTCTGACAGGAGCCTGTCAGTTTATATTCCACAGTAGGAGATCTGAGAGGATGGCAGGACCTCAGCAGAAAAACGACACATGATTCAAAATTTTATTCTTTTCACCCTCCCAAGTTTAAGTTGTGTGGTCCCAGTCAGCTCTCTCTATCCACTTATTTTTATCTTTGCAATCTTGCTCTTGAAGTCCTCTTTTCGGCATTCTTTTTTCCACACCATTTTTCCATCTCTTTCACCGTCTTCTTCCTGTGGGTTCTAATTTCCATATTAAATTTAGCCCTCTTCCTTTATCCATCATATTCATAAGTCTTTCTCATTTTGATAATATTTTTTACACCTCCAATATTTTTATGTAATCTCTGATTGCTTTAGTTTCTCTGTTTCTCATTTTATCTAGTCTTTGCTTCCTCGGATATCTTTTGCATATCCACTTCGATTTCTTTTATCTCAGATGCAAACCTTTCTCACAAAATCATTTTTGATTCTTATGTTAGAGTACTGTCTACAATTGTATTAAAATCTATTCTTTAAAAATCAATTCAGCACTCTTACTGCTTTCTATTTTTGGTCCTCTATTTTAATAATCTTTAATTTTTTTCATCATACATTCGACTATTAATAACAGCTTTCTCTTTGCTGAGTGTTAGAAAACTGTCATCAGAATCCAAAAAATGGAAACATTGGAAACTATTTTCTTTGAAAAATTTCTAATTATGACATCTATTTTATGTAAAAAGATGTAATCCAAGTAATTACAATCTCATGCCAGTTTTTAAGTAGAAAAACAAATTTAAATAGCTTTTAAAAGTTATTATTAAAAAATAATAATGAAAAAACTTTTCAAAAATCGACAAACGTGCATGCGTTTTAAAAACTGTTTTGGGAAAGGAGTTAAGAGCAAAAGTCACAGGAGTCTGATATCTCGTGTTCAATGGGTGTATGTAGCTCATGACCATATGGGTTTCGAGGTGAAGGATGCTCAGCTTAATGAGAGGCAATTTACGGAGTGGAGGGGAGCTCTGCCTGGCTCTGCTGCGGTTAACTCCTTCTCCCTTCGGGTGAAGGAAGGGGGACGACAAACTAGGAAGAGTCCATTTCAAAACTCGGCTGGTTTGGTATTCTGAGGTACTTCGTTTTCCAAGGCCTGTGGTAGTTAAAGGGTAAAAGGTTTTCATGCTTTAAAAAAATAAAAAATAAATACCCCCTCAAGCAGCTGCTTGCCACAGAGGTCTGACAGGAGCCTGTCAGTTTATATGCCACAGTAGGAGATCTGAGAGGATGGCAGGACCTCAGCAGGAAAACGACACACACATCCATGCCTAATCCGGGGCTCGAATTTAATGTTGCTTTATTTTTTTTTAGCATTATCTCTAATATTTCGCAGAGTGCTCTCTCCTAAATTAAGAGCACTGCATATCATTGCCATCCAGTGGGTCCCCTCCCCCAACCTTCTCTCAGCCTTCCGGTATCTTGTGACCTGGTCATTTAGCCCATGGTGTGCAAAAAAGTGCAGTTCAGAGGTAAAACAACCTAACCCTATCTTCGTTTGAAGTGAATACCAACTCAGTGACCGACTGCACCATCGATATGATTCAGGTTTATTTTCTACTCTTAAGGGCTCTATAGGAAGACAGATTTTTTAAATATTTTTATTTAGAATTCTATTCTCTCCAGTTCAATTCAACCTTTCAGTTTGGTATTAGACGTTAACCTGCGAGGCATCAACATCAATATCAATAGTGTCGCCCAGTCGTCTGCTGACTACCATTACTCGTTGTTTCCCGCCGAATTTCCCATTTCCATGATGGATCTTTCTGCGCCCGACTGCACGTACTCAGCATCGCTCTGTCTGTCATCAAGCTAAAAACCTGATTTGCCTGCCTCTCGTTACTAATAACTCAGAATCTGGCACTTCTGGTAAGATCGGCAGTGGTGGGCTGTGACGTCACGTATCGGACCAGATCCCGCCATTTTACATCTGTACTGCAGGGTTCATGCTCGCGGCGGGTAAACCACACAGCGGGTAAACATCATCACCGACTCGGCACTGTCTTTGATCTCGTGAGGAATCCTCCTCATTTTGTTCTCTCCAAGATCTGCCAAAATCTCATTCATAAAAAGTCAGTAGGAGACACTGATGAGCTTGATTAAACCGTGGCCCCGTGTTCAGGAGAGTCATACCCTGTACACGTTAAAGAACATACTGGATGGCATTGACGGGAGGCTACAATCTGTCTCCTAACAGCTGCCAGTGTGTCCCCTCCCCCAACCTTCTCTCTCTCTCTCTCTAGGGGTCTTCAGGATCTGGCCTTTATCCCATGGTGTGAAAAAAGTGCCGCTCAAAGTAAAACAACCCTGACCAATGATGCAGAGAACTGTATTTTTTTTCTGAACTTTTCAAGATTTCAACGAAAATGCACGTTGTAGTGCTACTGCTTCTTTAAAAATTCACCGTGGTGTTGCCCTGGTACAACACCAATGGCATTGCCCTTGTTCTTCTCTTTATTGCCGGATCAGTACTTGGATTTCAAACAGTGTTTCACCACCTCACTTTGGATACAGCGGCAGAAATCGTGGAAGAGATTAACAGATAATTCTGGATCATGCCTCTTTGCCAAAAACATGAAACAATCTCCGAGTTTTGCGACACCATTTGAACCGTTCATATTAAGTGCTTATTCTGCTTTTGACGCAGAACGTTTATATTTTAGCCATTATTTACTATCCGAAACAAGGACCCTGAAGGTTCAGAGAAAGTTGGGGAAGGGAACCCACTGGACAGCTGTTAGGAGAAAGATGGTAGAGTTCTTTCAAGATCATCCAACGTGTTCTTTAACGTGCACTCGGTATGGCTCTCCCACACACGGGGCCACGACTTTACGTCCCATCAGATGAACGGTGTGAAATAGCGTAGTTCTCTCCTCCCAACATTCTCTGAGCCCTTGGGGTCCTTGTGACCTGGCTATTTAGCTCAATGTGTGCAAAAAAAGTTCCGTTCAGAGGCAAAACAATCCAACCGAACTCCTTTCGAAGTCAGTCAGATCACCCTTTTTACCCATGTTGCACTTCGCTTTCCACCACTGCCTTTATGGCTTATATGGGACTTTGCAGTGACACAGAATACTTCTGTCAGTAAGAAATGTTCCATTCATTTGGGATCTTTCATAGCAGTATATGTTTTCTAGGCAGTGTATATGCAATGAGAGTTCGCGAATGCACAGAACCATTGGGAAAATAATAATATTCCCCTTCAAAGTAGAGGAAAGTCTTTGGTGAAAACGTTTTGTGTGAATTTGTGATTAAACCCAAAATATAAATTTGAAACCTTTAAAGAAACATCTTTCTTCTTGTATTGTGAAACCTAAGTTGTTAAGGTGAAGCATATTAAAAAATAAAAAATAATAAATACCTCCTCAAGCAGCTGCTTGCCACAGAGGTCTGCCAATGATGAAATCAGTTGAGCAATTCATGTTCAGGAAAAATGTCTCTAAAAGTCGAGTTCTTTTGTTGGACGAAATACCTTATCAGCTCCCTAACTTTCTTTAAAATTAAAATAAATCGAATAAGTGATTCATTCATTGTTAATTTCATTTAATTTTTAGATCATTTTCGCAGACGATTTATTATCTTGATTTTATCGTCTGTTGATCGGTGTGTAGAGATTCGATTACAGTCGACAGCACACCACCTCACAATCTGAAGTTCAGAGGTTAGAGTAAGTGATGAGATTTATTTCTGCCAAACTCCCTGTTCTGCCCTTGGTTAATAGGAGTCATCGATGAGGTTGGAAAGACCGCCGTCTATCGAATTGCACCTTAAGCTGTGCCTCCGTGTGCGGGAGATCGCTACCTGTACATCATAAAGAATACGCTGGATGGCTTTGACGCGAGGTGCCGTAATAACTGGCCAGTGAGTTCCCACTCCCCAACCTTCTCTGAGCCCTCGGTATCCTTCTGACCTGGCTATTTAGCCCATTGTCTGCAAAAAGGTTCCCCTCAGATGTAAAACAACCCAATCCAGTGGGCCAGCATTGATATGTATTAAAACTCCCCTCCCTGTCCTCGGTCAGCAAGGGTAACACCGATGGACTTGCAAAGGAAACCTTCCGTCGTCATGGATGTAAAGCCATGGGCCGGCCATACCAACAACACCTCCTCTAGGTGGTGTTGGCCATACCCTATGCACGTTAAGAAACAGGTTTGATGGCTTGACGGGAGTCTACATCTGTCTCCCAACTGCTGTATAGTGTGCTCCCCAACCTTCTCTGAGCCCTCGGGATCCTTGTGACCTAGCTATTTAGCCCACTGTGTGCAAAAAAAAGTGCCTGTCAGAGATAAAACTACCCAACCTGCGAAATTTCCACTTCCAATATTTCTAATAATTTTCGTTCCAAATAGCATTAAACGTTTTAATTTTGTCATAAAATGAGTGCAATTATTTTAAAGTGTGAAATAAATATTTTGCCATCTCGGTTACCAAGTGGTTACCATGCTTGGCTATTGATCAAAGGGACCTGGTTCGAGTCCCAGGTAAGGCATGGATGTTTGTGTTGTCTTTCTGCTGAGGTCTCGCCTTCCTCACAGATCTTCTCTAGGGCAGGTAAGCTGACAGTCTCCTGTCAGACCTCTGGGCCAAACATTTGCTTGAGGGAATGTTCATTTAATATTTATTTTATTGTTTGCAATAATAATAATAATCCTTCACATATGGGCTTTGTGATAAAAAAAATTATTTTTGACAAAGACAGATGGAAAATTTAGCCACAGCATTTTTTTTTGCTTAAAAGATGACATTTCAATTATGGAATGCATATAAAAAGTAGCAATTACGTCTGTCTAAAACGAAACGTTAAATTTCCGAAATTAATTCGCCTTTCCTCCCAGACACCCCATGAGAGAGGGTGAAATTTCTCCTGTCAATTTAAACATCTCTTTTGCCATACTCTATCGCAAAAAAAATATCCCTATTAATAAATAATAATGTCATATTACGATTCAAGCATCCTTGTAACTTCCGAAATTCAAACTTCTGGAAATTCGAAAAATGGGAAGATTTATTTTTTGTTAGAACTTATCCAAAGAAAAAAAAATACCTCTTTTATTAATTTTGTTTTTATTTAAAAGAAAATTGTATTTGTCAGGCACATAAACGACGATACGAGAAAAAAACATAAATGTTGGTAAGAAACCGGCTTTTAAAATGCGTATTTCACATTTTTTTTGTACTGAATAAATTTCCTTGACGTGACATGAGATTTTAAATTTAATTTTCTGATATGATGAAACGAAACAATGCAATGGCAACAATCAATCGGTTGAAGAGATGAAAATGGACGCAACAATGATATTAAGAATGAAGCAGTTTTTGATGCAACAGGATATTACTTTGAAAGCATTGTTAACCAGAAACGAAATTTATTTCAGTTGGAGGCCGTTTCTGGCAGTAGAAAGTATTCCCCGCCCTCCTTCCCGTTGTCTTCAATCGTTTTCACATGATTCCGAGGATGCTGATGGTTGATGCTGATGAGGGAAGATCATCATTTTCCGTGGAGTTGCTGATCTTCAACGCCCCCCATGAGCTGTTTCCCCTTCAAGGATCCCTCTAGGATCTTCTCCCGTGTTCTGTCTTCAATGCATCGACATTGGAAAGGTCAGATCAATTTATCTCTTATCCATTTAGAAATCTTTTGCACTTATTGTAATAATTTATAATTTTTCTTTAGTGTTTAAATAATCAATTGAATTTCCTTAATGTCTAGTAATGCTCAAACTGTTTTCTGTTTGATCACATTGTTATGCTTACTGAGTTCAGTAAGGATTTCAGAAAGAAAAGAAACATTTAGAGCAAAGAGACGCAACATGACCTCCGAGTGCGATCAAGATAAGTTTAACCAAATTTTGTCATAAAAAAATAATAATTATTTTTCACATTTAGAGAACTTATTTTGAGTTGGGTTGTTTTACCTCTGAGCGACACTTTTTTGCACACCATGGGCAAAATGGCCAGGTCACAAGAACCCTGAAAGCTCAGAGGAGGTTGGGGGAGGGGACCCACTAGAACAGCTGTTAGGAGACAGATGGTAGCCTCCAGTCAACGCCATGCAGCGTGTTCTTCAACGTGCACAGGGTGTGGCTCTCCGACGTTCCATCCGGAGGACGGCGGCATTTCCAAGCCCATCGGTGTCGCCTACTGACCGTGGGCAGGGTGGGGAATTTTCCGGAGATAAATCTCAACGCTGACCCAGCTGGGACTCAAACCCGGGAACTACAGATTACGAGCCTATCGCGCTACCAACTGAGCCACCCCCGGACCCGAATTTGTTTTGAAATTGTTATTTTGTTAATTGATTTCATCATGCACGATTAGCAGAGGGAAATAATTCACTGCATTACCACCTGATAGTTTTGTTACAGAATGGTTACTAAATGCGATACTGATACATTCGTGTCTTAATGAAGTAGAAATCATGGACGTTCTCAAGAAGATGGCAGAGTGGGGGAGGACAAAACAGTAATTTCTGACTTCCAACCGGAAAAAAAGGAATTAATGCAAACCATAGACTGTAAATTTAAAATTCGAGCTTAACCCTGTGATAAAAATAATATTTTCCAATTGTTGTCACATCCCCCACCTACAAAAATCTTTCGGACGTCCATTCAGATGCAAGGTATTTTTATGTGATCCTAAAACTGTATAGTCACCACAGCTAAGTGCTTGCAAAAACTAATTAATTTTCATGTGTACAGTGAATTACTGTACAAAGAGTTGCAATGAATAAATAAATAAAGTTTGTGTTATGTGTTGTAGTGTGATTAGTGCAACTTTTGTACAGATTAAATGCATGAATGAACATCAGGAATTTCACTTCGAAAGCTACTAATTTAGAAAATGTAAAATTGTGTTATATATTATATTTATTCTTAAAATTCTTTTCATTCTTCGCAATGCCGCTGTTGCCAGTTATATGAGAAGAAATTAAGCGTGAATGACAATAAAAAGTTAACGGTTAGTTAACTGAAAAATCATAATGCGGTTTTCACGATACTAACAATAAATATTTTGAGGTACCCAATGGGCGCCAGATACTCGGAAACTTGAGTGTTGCAATTAAATATATTACAAGTGGAGAAAGCGCAAAACAATCTAAAGTAATCACAAACAAATTTAAGATAAAATAGCTATTAAAAGTAAAATGTAAAAGTACTAATCTAACTTTTAATTATATAAATATCTATAGCAAAAGAGTGCTCAAGAAATGCAGTTCTACATTCACAATAAGATGATATCAACTGAAACAATCCAAATTGAAATACAACTTACTGACAAGAGTTCTCTGAGTTTTTGAAAACATCTACTTGATGTCACTACGTCATTTTCCGCATGCTCTATTATTGACGCGTGACAAGTGTTGAGCTCTTACGTCAATCATTGCCTGCATCAAACGCAATGCCGCTGTTGCCAGTTATATGAGAAGAAATTAAGAGTGAATGGCAATAAAAAGTTAACGGTTAGTTAACTGAAAAATCATAATGCGGTTTTCACGATACTAACAAATAAATACATATAATTGAAGAAATAAATGTTACTTGATGATATAATGTCAAAAATTATGAGGATTTGCAACACTATTTAATTTGAGTAATATTACTGTTAATTGAAGTGTAAAGATTTCTAAATTTATAAGTAGGGATTAATTTCTGTGAGAATGTGTGGGTACGGTGATTTCACAGTCATAAATATTAGTCAGTTTGTGGAATCACAGTTAATAACCTAGGAATGAATAAATAACTAAAATTGAAGGAAACAAATAAATTGTTATAGGCAGTAAATTCAATGAACAGAAATAAATTAACAAATAATTTGCGAACAAGATTTTGAGTTCTAGAACTATAATCCATGGAACAAAGGATTGCGAGAAGGCTGGTTTCTAAGGCAATGCAATTTTTTCATTTTCACGAGGCAAGGCTACGTAAGACCAGGATTGTTGGGAGTTAAGTCCCTTATATTTTGGCTTCCCAACGAACTAAAGACAACTGCAGTAATTAATCCCTGCTTATAAGATGGAAAGTGAATTGTTAAGAATTGTGTTTAAAGGCTATTAATTTTGTATTATTTGAAAAGCTAAACTTCAATTTAATGTCTACATTTTAAAAGTCTTTATTTTACCGTTTATGAACCAAATTTGAAAAATACTAACAGTTCTGTATTGTAAGTATTTTCGCAGTCAATTCATGGTTACAAAAATATACTCTGAATAGAAAAGTGATCGTTTATCGTTCTCGTGGTATTGGTATTATGAGTGGAGATTGCAAATTGTTTTAATTTATAAGTGATATGAATGAGTCTTGAAAATACTCTCCAAATGTTACGAATATAAAAGTAATCGAAAGAAACAGTAGAGCTGAACACTATTGCTACGTAAAGGGTTAAGGCAATTGTAGTTGGGTCTGTAAGTTAAAGGGAAAAAATTCAGGTGTTACTTTTCACTATTTTAAGATCCTTAACCTGATTTCGTTTTTTATATAAATAGTGTACAAGTTCCATTGAATTCATAATTATTTATAAATTAATTAAGGTTGATATGAATAACTAAATACATACATATATTGGTCAATATAAAATAATTTTGCAACATTTTTCCACATATCTTGTGAGAACGTTGATCTACGTCATATTTCTCGATATTTCATGGGTGGAAGTTAACTTACTTTGATAAAAGGTGTCATGAGAAAGCTACGGTTCCGATTTTCCGAAAAGATTTTCCGGTAACTAAATAATGCCTTGGTAGTAACTGGCGACCATTTTTATACCTCGTTATTTTTTCGAACAATGGCGATTTTTTTTTACCGATTCACTCCCTCTGCGATCTTATATTTTTTATGGCTTTTTTTTACAATGTGGGTTGAACTATTTTACCACCTAGCGACACTTTTTGCACACAATGTTCTAAATGGCCGGGTCACAATCAGCAGGAAGGCTCAGAGAATGTTGGGGGAGGGGACACACTGGAGAGTCCTTGAGAGACACATCGTAGCCTACGGTAAAATCCATCCAGCGTGATCTTTAGCAAGCACAAGGTATGGCTCTCCTGCGCACGGTACCACGGCTTAACGTCCCATCCGAAGAACAACAGCTAGGTTGGATTGTTTTACCTCTAGGTGACACTTTTTTGTTCACCATGAGCTAAATGGCCAGGTCACGTGGACCCCGAAGTCTCAGAGAAGGTTGGGAGGAGGGGACCCACTGGAACAGCTGTTGGGAGATAGATGGTAGCCTCCTGTCAAGGCCATCCAGTGTGTTCTTTATCGTGCAAAAGGTATGGCTCTCCCGCATTGGGGCCACAGCTTAACGTCCCATCCGAAGGAAGACGACCTTTCCAAGCCCATCGGAGTCACCCTACTAACCGTGGCAGGGCAGGGAATTTTGCAGAGATGAATCACAAAGCTGACCCACC
The DNA here is from genome assembly GCA_038380435.1 of Ryuthela nishihirai. NCBI lineage: Eukaryota > Metazoa > Arthropoda > Arachnida > Araneae > Heptathelidae > Ryuthela > Ryuthela nishihirai. The sequence goes on from JAWZYU010000025.1 coordinate 3,964,748, forward strand.
TGTCTTATCCACTTAGAAAGTATAGTTATATGTAGAGTCATAATCCAAAAAAGGGGAAGGAGTGGATTTATGGTTTAAGACATCGATCCAAAACGTGGATCAAGTAAAAGGTACATCAATTTACTTAGAGGTAAAAGCAATAATATACCTTTCTGTCAAAGATCCATTATTACGTAGAGTACACACATGATTTAATAACCTTTCCATACATTTGAACGTGAAAACCCCAGGGGTGTTTCTCACATTCACATGTATTTTTAAAATTATATGTGTCCTGTGATAGAATTATTAACCGTTTCACTGAAACTAAAAACAAAAATTGTTTTCTCATACACAGGGTGTATATTTTAAATTGCGCGTCCAAGCAATTTTAGGTCAAATTGAACTTATAGAAATATTAGAAACGTTGTAGAGGTTAATATATTTAATCAATATCTACCTCTCAACACACGCATGGCTTTAAATCCAAACTTGAAACCAACTTTCAGAAAGCCTTCCTTATTAACCAGTTCTCTTAAGAAGTATAGTTATATTTATAATCGTAATCGAAAAAAGGAGAACGTGCGCATTTATCGATTAAGACTTCTATCCTAAACGTGGATCACCCAAAAAGATACACGGATTCCCTTAGTGGTAAGAGAAATAATGAAACATTTTGTCAAAGATCCATTATTATGTAGAGTACACACATGATTTAATAACCTTTCCATACATTTGAACCTGAAAACCTATGTGGTGTTTCGCAAGTAGTAGTGTAGTCCCATTATAGGTAATCCCCACACACTGTGCTTTCCCCCGTATGACGTCACCGGCCCCAAGCGCGAGGCCACTTTGGGTTGTTGTTGTTTTACCTCTGAGTGGCACTTTTTTGCACACCATGGGCTAAATGGCCAGGTCACATGGACCCCGAAAGCTCAGAGAAGGTTGGGGGAGGGGACCCACTGGAACAGCTGTTGGGAGACAGATGGTAGCCTTCCGTCAAGGCCATAAAGCGTGTTCTTTAACTTGCACAGAGTATGGCTCTCCTGCATAAGGGGCCACGGCTTAACGTCCCATTTGACGGACGGCGGCCTTTCCAAGCCCACCGGTGTCCCCTAATGATCGTGGGCAGGGCGGGGAATTTTGCGGAGATAAATCTCAACGCTGACCCAGCTGGGACTCGAACCTGGGAACTACAGATTACGAGCCTGGCACGCTACCGATTGAGCCACCCCCGCCCCAGCCCACTTTGGACTTTGACCCCTATGTCGCAACTGCCCACGTTGCCTTCTCAGATTGAACTTTGACCCCTACGTCGCATTTGCCCTGGACTTTGACCCCTATGTCACAATCGTCCACGTTGACTTCTCAGATTGAACTTTGACCCCTATGTCGCAACCGACCATGCTCCCTTCTCGAATAGTCTTGGTTTTTCTTGATTTCAGACCCCCTGGTTGACCCACCTATATTTTAAAACCCCCTTCTCGAATTGTCTCGATTTTTCTTGATTTCGGACCCCCTGGTTGACCCATCTATATTTTAAGCCCTCCCCTCTTCGTAGATCTTCTGGCTGATCCATTGCAAATCAGTTTTCTCTATGCGCATTTAATTGGTGTCATCCAATGTCCATACTATTTTTAGTGCGTCTCGTGTATTTAAAAAAAATTGCTTACAATACCATGATTTGAACCCACTACCTCGGTGTCGATAGCCAAACGTTATCGCACTCGACTATGCCTTGTACTTGATGATGCGGCTTCGATGTGTCTCAAACAGGGTATAACCCATCGATATAAATTACGTATCTCTTTATTACAGTTTAAGGAGTTATTTCAGATATTTTTATTAACATAGGATTTTTTTATTATCCTACGCTTTTTACAACCTTCGTATTTATTTCTTTATAACTAGCTTTTTTTTTCTGTAACCTAAGATTATTTTTATAACCTACGTATTTCTTTTAATTAACTCCGTTACTGTTGATTGTTGCATTTTTATTAGAAGTAGGACTATTCTACAGTAACTGTTTTAAAAGGCTGTCCCACAGTAAATGCCATTGGGTAAAAAAAAATCTGATTTAAAAACTTTTTCGTCATTATGTAAAATATTGAGGGTAAAATGGTCTGGTGACCTGTATGGGTGGCATAAAAATCCCACTTTAGAACACGCTTTCGGTACCGGACCACGTTTTATTGACGGATGGTTAAGTCCTGTGAAATTAAAAAAATATTAAACGGTGAATCACAAGGGGACCACGATTTACTGATGGTTTTACCATCCCTTTGACGATCATCTTCGATAAACTCGTTAATCATCAAAAAGTCCTCCTTTCTTAAAAACCCTACATTAATTAAAACTCTTATCAAAAGTCCCGCCCCCATCATTAACAGTTCCACTCCCTTTTAAGGACTATCCCGCAGTAACTGTTTTAAAAGACTGTCCCACAAAATAATGAAAAAATGTCAGGGGGTAAAAAAATTAATAAAGCGAAAACGCTGAATAAAAAATCTGATTTAAAAACTTATTCATCATTATGTAAAATATTGAGGGTAATATGGTATAGTGACCTAAAAGACCTATGTCCCTCACCCCGGATCACGTTTTACTGTCGGATGGTTAAGTCCTGCACAATTAAATAATATTAAACTTCTACCCTCATCTGAATTTTTCCAAGTCCACTAAACTTTTTTGAATGGCAACGATCAGAATGTGTGTTTCAATTCTTGAAAATAATTACCCATATTTTGCGAGTTTGACCTTTCAACAACTCGCGTGATGTGCATTTCGCATCAAGCGGGCTGTGTATGACAGAACTGCTGCTATCTGCACCGCAATATTTGCATCTGCTACTGACAAACGATTTCCTTCATTAATAATAGAAACTTGATAAATAATTCCACTGCATTCATTAAGAACACAAACTGAATTCGTGCCAAAACATCTTCTTTCACACCAGATTTCAGCTTACTTGAAAAACAAATGTTAAAAATTTATGTGAAGAGATGGAACCACTCAATTACCATAAGAATATACTATTATGGCGCAGTGTCGGGAAAGCAAAGAAAGTGGAAAACTTCGAAAGGAAGTGGAAAAATGCAAAAAAAAAGAGAGCAAAGTTTAGAGTATGGAGGCGAGGAGAGTCAAATGGAGAACAAGAATTATTCGCTCATTAGTCTTCCAGAACTGATGAGAAGAAACACGCGACATTATTCAAAAGATTCGTAAGGATGAAAACTGTAAAAAGTACGAGAACTAAGGTCAAGGTATGCAAATTCATTCAAAGTGACAAGCAGGATGCGATTCTGCATAGAGTCCTTTGGTAGCCATTAAGAAGGTGGGAAGTAGGAGATTAGCAGACTGAGAAAAATAACATATCGTTGGAATATGGGATGTTCGTTTCCAAAGAGAATGAATGTTTTCATTTTACACTTTCAGTGCCCTCAAAAAGTTACATATCTACGGTCTATTATTATTTTGTACCATGGAAAACCAGTTGATCAGCCAAGAATAATCAAGAGTGGATGAATATATTAATGTTTCGCTAAATTATTTATTGGAATGAATGCAGGAAATACAAAAATGAATATTGATTAAACAGTGCAAAACAATATTTTTCAAAGAATTACATTTAGTACACACAATTCTTGTTAGTTTTTTTTCTCTCTGCTTTACAAATAGGACACATGGCCATCTTGTGTATGCTTCGATTGTAAAATGATCTCCTACCCTGAGCATGCTATTAGAAGCTTCGCTGCACCAACCGGGAAAAGTCTGGGATATTTTGCTACCAATGAACTAGGAATTAACTCTTTTTCCCTTACCACTGGGACTACTTTCCACATAAATAAATCCTGTATTAACTGTGAATTAGCCTGTAATAAATTGAATGCCTTAACAACTATATACATTTGAGAAGAAAAATTAAACACATCCGGCCTAATTTTCCCGGTAACAATAAATCAAATATCTAAATTCGTAAAAATGAACAACATTTCTTTCAATGTTTTTGGATACGAGAAAGTGGTGTTCCCACTCTACATCACACCATTCAGATTTATAGCGCAGGCAAATCTCCTACCGTTATCAGACGATGAAAAGCAGCATTATTGTTCCATTAAAAATTAATAAGAATCTATTAAATTCAAAGGGAGATTGCTGTTTTCCATATTATTGGGAATGCAATTAATACCAATTCCTTGCAGATGGCTGTCCTTTAGGTTATGAAATATAACTGGAATCTTATTAGAACACTTAAAATTGAGGTGACACGTATTATGAGCGCCTCCTAGAAGTGCTAAAACTATGTGTCAGATACTATGAAATTGATCCTTGTCATGTTTACACTGCTCCTGCTTTCATACCCGAAGATGACAAATAGAATTGATAAACTACAATGTACCATTTATGGAGGCATACGAGGGGGAATCTCAGTGAATCGTTTTAGCACGGCAAGCAACAAGTATTTAGAATGAAAGACCAATTGCAAGTTTGTTTAAACTAACTCTTCAGATGCACGTTTCTCCATAGATTCGTAAAACTCTCATTATGTACTCTTTGCTTTCTCTCACACATTTCACAAGATAATTAAAGTTCAAGCACTGATACATCTTCCCTATGTGTATCTTTCTAATAAACCATACGAACACAGTAGACAAATCGCAAGCATCATCTGAGTCAGATCTGATTCCATATTATCTGCTTACGACGAAAATCTCACAATAGCCTGAAATGGACAGTACTTTACCAATGATACAGAACGTGACTAGGTCGTTTAATGAAATTAGATGCATAAACGATAATTAGAAAAACAACGAAATGGTTGGTAAATTCAATGAGAATCACTAAATGTAAAGGGTGTTGGAATACCTGTAAATGCGCACATATTTCACTGGATAGCTGAATATTTTCACAATTCTTTGGAAGTGGAAGGCACAATAACTGTAACACATACTGTGACGAGAAAGTATAAAAATGCAGTGGGATGGCTGTAAAAATCGCTTCAAAACAGCAAACTACAACGCAAATACTGTAAGATAGAAGAAACGACTATTAACAAGCGTCATCTAATGTGTAAAATAAGTGAACCTAAGGAGTAAATGATAAAAGTCACTCTTTAGCGGAAGGAGTAATGCAGGAAAAATCATAAAATATTAAGGTCCCACGCTAGTAAATCGCGATCCATTGCGTACACACAGATGGATGAATATCACAAAATTCTTTGCATATAGAAAACATCAGTAAAGAACCACAGAAGTTTGGGAATTTTAAATCTGAAAACTTACTGTTTATAAGAAAACAACAATATTTTCAGTATTTCCATGAAAAGTTGAGTCCCAGAATCGATCCGTTATACCTAACTTTGCATTCTCTGACTTCAACCGCGAATAAAACGTAATGTAAGCTCTCTCGGCTGTTATTCCAAGGCACTCTCTCACGCTCTTTTCAGAGTTCCTCGTACCCCAGTACGTTTGAATAAGTGCATAAGTGGGTGAAGGTGGCTATTTTTGGCTGCAAACAAAAGTTTTTCGACAATGATATGGTGTTTTTCACTACATGAGGTAATCTAACACACACATTTTCATGTCTAAGAATCGGTTTAGTTATCTTTCCTGCATAAAAATATTTCTACACTAGTGTGGAATTTTTAGAACAAGTGGTACTATATTCGTGTGAAAGTGGTTCTGGCAAGCACACGTTTTTTGATAATGTTATGTATCTTGTTTGGAAATCTGAAAGAACACTACCTATAGAAAGTGGCATTACCCCTGTAAGCTAGTACTAATTACGTCTGGATTCTGAGGGCACCCATAACTGATAGACAATAATTTGCGTTTCAAACGTTTTCCGGACCTAACACAAAAAAGCGTCAAGTCTTTCAAAGCTTATTTCACACTTCAAACCACGACATTCAATATTGCAGAAGTAAGATTGGAAAGGAGAAGTGATAGGAAAACACCCTACCCAGCATTGTCACACTAAAAAAAACGTAACGTAAGCATTCATCACCTCAAAACAGCTAAGATAGAGGGCGCCATGTGACAGAAAGGAGAATACAAGTAGTGACAATAGTTTAACCATTCATTTTTTTTAAGTATTAGGTTTCTAGTGAAGATACAAGTCTGCAACATTCACTTTTTGTGTAAGCATCTGAATATTACATTTCAGCTGTATGTGAATCAGTCACTTGAGAAGAATATTGACATAAACATCACTGTGAACTCATGGAAACATAAAACTTGTCTCCTTCTTAATATATATACTATTATTACGAGCAAAAAAGATACAACTTTTGAAGGAAGATAAACCCTGCAACAGTTATGAAAACGATTATCTGTGTTTTGGGCATGTCACCAACGCCATCTATCGGTAAAGGTCACTCTTTCGTTCAACCATTGTGAATCATTTGACCAGACTTTCAGTAGAAATTGTCCTTTGAAAGTTTCTTACAATAACATGAACAGTTATAACGCTCCAAACAAATGCAAAATACTTGAAGTTTTATGCTCTGGATAGCTTAGACGGGTGCCAGGCAATAATTAACAAATTGCCAAAAGTAGAATAAGTTGATAATAAGTTGATTTAGGGTTCAAATACCAGCGAGAGTTAATGAGTAAGAATCAAAATGATTGTCAAGTAAATTTTAAATATAATTCAAAAATCCTTAATTCGCGTTGCTCAAGAGAAAAAAACTGTACAGACTCAAAAGATTTTAAATATAACAAAACAGATTTTTTTCCAAAATAATTCAACTCATCAAGACATCAATGAAGATACAACTCCGGTGCTACGCACCTTGTGCTTAATGCCTCTGCACTAACTCCCCGTGCACTCACTTGTGCTTCTGCTTCTGCTACTGCTACTGCTACTGCTCTGTGACTCGCAGGTCACCGGTTTTTGACAATAGCCAGCGCATGCTGGGAAAGACATTTACATACTATGACGAACACAATTACATGCTATGACGCAAGAGGGGGCGTGTCCTTGGCACGCGTTTAATGTACCGTTAAAGCGCGTGCCAAGGACACGCCCCCTCTTGCGTCATAGCATGTAATTGTGTTCGTCAGAGTATGTAAATGTCTTTCCCAGCATGCGCTGGCTATTGTCAAAAACCGGTGACCTGCGAGTCACAGAGCAGTAGCAGTAGCATAAGCAGAAGCAGAAGCACAAGTGAGTGCACGGGGAGTTAGTGCAGAGGCACTAAGCACAAGGTGCGTAGCACCGAAGTTGTATCTTCATTGATGTCTTGATGAGTTGAATTATTTTGGAAATAAATCTGTTTTGTTATATTTAAAACCTTTTGAGTCTGTACAGTTTTTTTCTCTTGAGCAACGCGAATTAAGGATTTTTGAATTATATTTAAAATTTACTTGACAATCATTTTGATTCTTACTCATTAACGCTCGCTGGTATTTGAACCCTAAATAAATAATTAATTAATAAATATTAATTAATAATTTAATTAATTAATATAATTAATTAATAAATATTAAAACCCAGTCGGAAGATCGGAGTTGCAGTGCATGCGCAACTCATAGAATCTTGAAAACGAGTGCTGTGATGCCAAAAAGGAAATAAAAATCCCCAAAATGATAAATATAACGTAAATTAAGCAAAACTGGTTAAGGTAAAGCAAAAGTGAATGATGGGGCATCACAACTCCCCCTTCCAAAGGGAGTCAAAAGATTTGACCTAACAAATTTTGACGAGCAATTTTGAATAAAGGACACATCTTACGTCATTTACACATGGCTGAACATAAATAAGTAAAAGTATGCTAGCGCAAATTTTGATATGACGAACTATTCTCACTTTGACACAATTTTCCAGCACAACCAAAGGTACCTCCTCCCTTTTCTTCCTGACAAAAATATGTAATTAACAGCTAACCTAGTGTCAATATATACCAGTGGCTGTGACAGTTAACTGTATACTAGCATCATCGGTCTAACTAGTATCACATTCTGATACAAACTCGAAATTGGCATATCTTGAACTGTACAGAAAAAATTGGTTAATAAACTCCTAATATTACTAAGTCTATAGTGTTAATAGATGAAAAGAAAAAATGATTACATTGTTGCTAGCGGGGTGATAACTTCCGCTTTTCCCCTAACCACAATAAAAATTTCGTAAAAGCTAAGTCTTCTCCTAAATCACATAAAAAAACGGGTATTCGAACACCGTTAACTCCTCCTAATTACATTCAAATACGCAAAGCTAAAAAATTCGAAATTTACAAACAAGCGGGAATGTAATCATCCGCTAATTCTTCTATTCACAGAAATCGCGATCTAGCTGAAATAAAAAATCATTAGTTACCTCCCCCTTCAGAGCTAACGTCCCCCTCCCAAAGGAGTTTTGCTGGTAACAACTCGGTTATCAGACTATGTCATTTGGGGACAGCTCCAAAAAGGTACACAAAAAAAAAACAACAAAATTCGGCAGTCATCATCATGATCATCATCTATATATACCAATAAATACTGCCAATGTCATCCCAAAAAATACGTATCATTGACACATAAATATCACTGATGACACTGAACAGATTTAAACACATATACATAAATCGTATCTAAGGATAAAGAAAAAAGAGTGTAAATAATTTATAATATACGATGATAACATTTCATCCAATAACTTTTACATGAATCTCCTTTTTTTTTTACATAAATTCACTTTGGAATACACGTTATTTTACAATACAAATTCTTAAACATAAAAAATATTAAATCACTAATTCTCTTTCACTCTTCTCATTCATATCCATAAACATTTTACAATTTCTAAACTTTCCAATATCGACTTACAAAATTTTCAGCTATCAGTCAGCTGAAACGAAAAAATCTACCAAAATACATTTTAACTCACATAAATACAATAACTAGAAATTCGATGAACAAGAATGCAAAAAAAAATTCTATTCACACAGGGTAAACTCGAACTACAATAATTTCACTTTCCAAAAATAAATATCGAACTCTAAAGTTTCAACAAGAATTCAAACATTGCTAACTATATAAATCACAAGAAGCTTCTTCGTCTTCATCTATTCCGAAAAAAAGAGAACATTTATAAATCAACAAGTGCCAAGTGAAAGAAAAATATACTTAAATTTCATTGTTGGCACTCGGTGGCGATAAATCATCTAGTCCGTTTCCGATAACATCCTTCCGTCGTCGTTGGGTGGCCTCACGTAAAGTTGTTACTGAAGATCTCGTTCAAGTCAAGTCGTCGCTGTAGATCTGGCTGGTGACGTCATCTTGGCTATGTTCGCTGCTTCGTGCCGGTTGTCGCTCTGCAGGATCGAGTTGTTTCGTCGACTTCTCGTTGCTCCGTGCGGATTTTTGAAGAACCTTTTCTCGTACTTTCTAGGCTTATTGGTGTCCGCCTCCAAATGACGCTTTAATAGTTGAGGACTCCAGACTTGTCAGGAATATTTGCGGTCGGCACAACTTCTTGGTTGGTTTTTTCTTCACTTAAATCAGACTCAAAATTATTTTCATTGATATTACTTTCTTTTAAAACTTCTACTTTAAAAACCTTTTCAAAAACGGCTTTCTCATACGGTTGTCCTACTTCACAATCTTCGTTATTTAAACTTTCATTATTTGCACTAACGGGACATTTTATAGGTGTTTCTTGAATAATCTGTTCTGGACCACAAGGTAAATCAAAATGTCCACGGGACCGCGGCTGCACTGTCAATTGACATTCGTCATTATTATCGTCGCAAACTTGTTCCTTAGCAAACGGAAGATCGACTTCTGTATCGTTTCGATCTGTTACTTTAGTTACTTCGTGGCAATCAGTAACAAAAGGATAAGCCATAGTGGCAAGGCATAACTCATGAGAGGGCTTTTCTTGAGGAACTTTGGCCTCTCGCTTCAAAGATCCAGATGAAAGTTTCCCGAATTTTCATTCCTTTGATAACAATATTTTCTTGTGTGACCTAGTCGGCCACAAAAATTACAGGTGGGGGTTTCTCTAGTGTGTTTAAGCAAAGTTGTAGGTGTAGTGTTATGGTTCGAAGCTTGACGTGACACAAAGTCTCTACTACGTTCATATTCTATAGTTCTAGGCGCGTTCGGCGCAAATTGTCGGGACCGTGTAACTTCCGGTCGTGCGGGAGTCATTCTACGAGACTCAACCAGATATCGCTGCTTTGGCGGGAATGGCATCCATTGTTGGTTAAGTGTATTTGCTGCAGTTTCTCTTCTTGCAGTGTATTGCCGAGCCAATTTGACTAACTCTGCAATTGAATTCACGTTTCGTACTTCTAGGAATTCTCTAATGGGCAAAAACAATTGAGACAAAATACAATTTACAATATCAATTTCAGCGGCATCAGCATCGTACAGCTGGTATAACTCTACTGTACCCCATATAAATTTTTCTATGTCATCTCTTTCCCTTTGTCTTCGTGAAAACAACTCTATAGCTAGTTCTGTAAAATCATTATAAGCCGGATATATGTCCATGATTTCACTTTTGAATTCTTCCCAAAGTTCTATGCCGTGACGACATCCTACGTTATTCCACCATTGCTTAGCACATCCAATTAGGCAAGATACTGCTAAAACAACTTTTTTGTTGCTTGGCACTTCATGTAAACGGAAGTGCTCCTCCATGGACTTGACAAATGTCCACGATGACGGACGTTTCGAACCGTCGAACCTTATCTCAGGTAAAGGCCAATTAACATAAGGTCTATAGTTAATGGATGGGTTGGCAAATCGTCGTTGTGGCGGTTGAAAATACTCTGTTCTATCGCTTGCTTCTGACGGAACAGAAAATGGAACCTTACGTTCAAAGTTTCTTCGTCGGTGAACTGACGTAGCATTGTCAGCAAATTTAGGGGTTGTTGTCGTTCCCCTTTTCTTCCGATTATCATCAAGCAGATTCATTAGCACTTTTGCTTCCATCATTACATCTTGCAATCTACCCTTTACTCTTTCTAAGTCGGGAATCATTATGGCGGAATCGGCCATATTGTTAGCAGACATGTTTAGCGGTCTGCCGAAATTTTGAATTTTGGAAATTTTGAAAAACCTTTTTTTAATCTTGAGCAGCGCTCAAAGGTACTGCTATACAACAATACTAAAGCTATAACTAAGCTTACAAAAATATAAATTTGCTTATCAAAAAAAGATTTTTCTTGTCGTGCCTACATACGTGTGGGCCCGGACACTTCTAATCATTACATACAACAAATATCTTAAATATTCAGCAATATCTACGCTGAAACTTCAGTACCTTTGAATAATACACAAAAAATGTTAAGCTGCCGTTAAATCTACAACTAGTACATACACTACTGAGCTCAAAAAATTACTATCTTTGACAATCATACAAAATTTATCCACAAATATATATATACTATCCTTAAATACTGGCGAGTCCCTGTTCGGGCGCCACTTCTTTTAATGCACTCTATAACGCTCCAAACAAATGCAAAATACTTGAAGTTTTATGCTCCGTAAGAAATTGCCAAAAGTAGAATAAGTTGATAATAAGTTGATTTAGAGTTCAAATACCAGTGAGCGTTAATGAGTAAGAATCAAAATGATTGTCAAGTAAATTTTAAATATAATTCAAAAATCCTTAATTCGCATTGCTCAAGAGAAAAAAACTGTACAGACTCAAAAGGTTTTAAATATAACAAAACAGATTTATTTCCAAAATAATTCAACTCACCAAGACATCAATGAAGATACAACTTCGGTGCTACGCACCTTGTGCTTAGTGCCTCTGCACTAACTCCCCGTGCACTCACTTGTGCTTCTGCTTCTGCTTATGCTACTGCTACTGCTCTGTGACTCGCAGGTCACCGGTTTTTGACAATAGCCGGCGCATGCTGGGAAAGACATTTACATACTCTGACGAACACAATTACATGCTATGACGCAAGAGGGGGCGTGTCCTTGGCACGCGCTTTAACGGTACAGTCGGAAGATCGGAGTTGCGGCGCATGCGCAACTCCTAGAATCTTGAAAACGAGTGCTGTGATGCCAAAAAGGAAATAAAAATCCCCAAAATGATAAATATAACGTAAATTAAACAAAACTGGTTAAGGTAAAGCAAAAGTGAATGTTGGGCATCACACAGTCATAGCGATTATAGTATGTTGACTGCATTAACTTTAAGTCTGATTCCAGTGAACGGAAAACAATTGCTGTTTTCAAGCAGAATAAAAATCCTGTTTAATTTTACATAAACCTATGTGTATGTAAAGATTACGTATGTACGGTTTCTCTGATCTTATGCATAATATATTCTTGTGTGGTGTATGGCGTTATACATATTCAACGGATGTGTTTCCAAGTGTGTGAGTGTGTGTGTCTCTAGGCATACGTGAATGCGATTTTTCTTCATATCTTTTCATATACAAGGGCAGCGATGCTATTTATTGGTGAATTACCAGTGCTAGCAGAGTTGTAAGAGCTGGCACAAGGCAAACCGGTTCATACATATGTCTGCTTCTTCATATACTATTCTTTCGAGCACAAATGTTAAAAGATTTCGAAGGATACATGCAGCAGTTGAAAAACATTAAGTGATTTACTGCGTTTTGGACATTTAACCAGCGCCATCTATCGGTACAGGAATCCTCAAAACTAAGAAACAAATACGTCTTTACCAGTAATGGAGAAATCTATGAACAGTACTAGAATCACTGAATATAAGAATCACTGTCCATAACATTTATATTCATGTATTTCATTTTCTTGTTATGAGGCATCTGACAGAAAATGTAAGACAGGCGTGCTCAATATTCAAACATGTTGAAAAATACTTACTGGAATATGAGTATTCAAAATCAAGAGATGTATGGCACTATACATATTCAACCGATGTCTTTCTAAGTGTAAGTCTCTATGCATACATCAATGCGATGGACTTAAGTTATTTCTTCATATTGTGTCACATACTTGTTTTCGTCTCTGTATATGTGTTAATTGTATGTGCGTGCATGCGTTGCGTTGCGTGTATGCGTGTATATATGTTTTCATGTTTGTTTCTGTGAATCGGATGTGTGTGTGTGAGTCTGTGGGTGTTTCTATGAATCGTGTGTTCTAAACATGTTATCAGTTGCTTGCACATGTTCAGAGGTGCGTACCCGTTCGTTTAGTGACATAGCAAAGTGTAACTGTGCTAAATAAATGCTAATAGTGTTTTCGAAAAAAAAAATAATTGTAACCTTCCTGAATATAGTGTATGAATAAAAGATTTTTCCTGCAAAGATGTTTTATTGACTATTCGTTAACTGCCTCGAGAAAGGTAAAAGAATGATAAAAAACTGTATACATGAGTACATCTTTCTCTTTAGTAAACTTATCTGTTTAGTGACTTTTCGTTGAGATTTCCTAATAGAGCTATAATGCCAATCTGTTGAGGTTTGTAAATTGTTAGCTTCTTCTGTAGCAAGCAACTGATAACATGTTTAGAACACACGATTCATAGAAACACCCACACACTCACACACACACATCCGATTCACAGAAAGAAACATGAAACATATACACACGCACACACGCAACGCAACGCACGCACGCACATACAATTAACACATATGCAGAGACGAAAACAAGTATGTGACACAATATGAAGAAAAAACTTAGTCCATCGCATTGATGTATGCATAGAGACTTACACTTAGAAAGACATCCGTTGAATATGTATAGTGCCATACATCTCTTGATTTTGAATACTCATATTCCAGTAAGTATTTTTCAACACGTTTGAATATTGAGCACGCCTGTCTTACATTTTCTGTCAGATGCCTCGTAACAAGAAAATGAAATACATGAATATAAATGTTATGGACAGTGATTTTTCTAGTACTGTTCATAGATTTCTCCATTACTAGTAAAGACGTATTTGTTTTTTTAGTTTTGAGGATTCCTGTACCGATAGATGGCGCTGGTTAAATGTCCCAAACACAGAAAATTACTTAATGTTTTTTAACTGCTGCATGTATCCTTCGAAATCTTTTATCATTTGTGCTCAAAAGAATAGTATATGAAGAAGCAGACATATGTATGAACCGGTTTGCCTTGTGCCAGCTCTTACAACTCTGCTAGCACTGGTAATTCACCAATAAATAGCATCGCTGCCTTTGTATATGACAAGATATGAAGAAAAATCGCATTCACGTATGCCTAGACACACACACACTCACACACTTGGAAAGACATCCGTTGAATATGTATAACGCCATACACCACACAAGAATATATTATGCATAAGATCAGAGAAACCGTACATACGTAATCTTTACATACACATAGGTTTATGTAAAATTAAACAGGATTTTTATTCTGCTTGAAAACAGCAATTGTTTTCCGTTCACTCGAATCAGACTTAAAGTTAATGCAGTCAACATACTATAATCGCTCTGACTGTTCATGCTATTGTAAGAAACTTTCAAACGACAATTTCTACTGAAAGTCTGATGAAATGATTCACAATGGTTGAACGAAACAGTGACCTTTACCGATAGATGGCGTTGGTGAAATGCTCAAAGCACAGATAATCGTTTTTTTTAACTGTTGCAGGGTTTATCTTCCTTCAAAAGTTCTATCTTTTTTGCTCGTAAGAATAGTATATATATTAAGAAGGAGACACAAGAAGGAAACAAGATTTATGTTTCAATGAGTTCACGGTGATGTTTATGTCAATATTCTTCTCAAGTGACTGATTCACATACAGCTGAAATGTAATATTCAGATGCTTACACAAAAAGTGAATGTTGCAGACTTGTATCTTCACTAGAAACCTAATACTTAAAAAAATGAATGGTTAAACTATTGTCAATACTTGTATTCTCCTTTCTGTCACATGGCGCCCTCTATCTTAGCTGTTTTGAGGTGATGAATGCTTACGTTACGTTTTCTTTTAGTGTGATAATGCTGGGTAGGGTGTTTTCCTATCACTTCTCCTTTCCAATCTTACTTCTGCAATATTGAATGTCGTGGTTTGAAGAGTGAAATAAGCTTTGAAAGACTTGACGCTTTTTGTGTTAGGTCCGGAAAACGTTTGAAACGCAAAGTATTGTCTATCCGTTATGGGTGCCCTCAGAATCCTGAAGTAATTAGTATTAGCTTACAGGGGTAATGCTACTTTCTACAGGTAGTGTTCTTTCAGATTTCCAAACAAGGTACATAACATTATCAAAAAACGTGTGCTTGCCAGAACCACTATCACACGAACATAGTACCACTTGTTGTAAGAATTCCACACTAGTGTAGAAATATTCTCATGTAGGAAAGATAACTAAACCAACTAGCACTTATGCACTTATTCAAACGTACTGGGGTACAAGGAACTCTGAAAAGAGCGTAAGAGAGCGCCTTGGAATAACAGCCGAGAGAGCTTACGTTTTTACTTTACGTTTTATCGGCGGTTGAAGTCAGAGAATGCAAAGTTAGGTGTAACAGATCGATTCTGGGACCCAACTTTTCATGGAAATATTGAAAATATTGTTGTTTTCTTATAAACAGTAAGTTTTCAGATTTTAAATTTCCAAACTTCTGTGGTTCTTTACTGATATTTTTTATATGCAAAGTATTTTGTGATATTCATCCATCTGTGTGTACGCAATGGATCGCGATTTACTAGCTGGGACCTTAATATTTTATGATTTTTCCTGTATTACTCCGTCCGCTAAAGAGTGACTTTTATCATTTACTCCTTAGGTTCACTGGAGCGGGGGTGGCTCAGTCGGTAGCGCGCCAGGCTCGTAATCTGTAGTTCCCAGGTTCGAGTCCCAGCTGGGTCAGCGTTGAGATTTATCTCCGCAAAATTCCCCGCCCTGCCCACGGTCAGTAGGGACACCGATGGGCTTGGAAAGGCCGCCGTCCATCGGATGGGACGTTAAGCCGTGGCCCCAATGTGCGGGAGAGCCATACCCTGTGCACGTTAAAGAACACGCTTAATGGCCTTGACAGGAGGCTACCATCTGTCTCCCAACAGCTGTTCCAGTGGGACCCCTCCCCCCACCTTCTCTGAGCCTTCAGGGTCCATGTGACCTGGCCATTTAGCCCATGGTGTGCAAAAAAGTGCTGCTCAGAGGTAAAACAACCCAACCCAACCTTAGGTTCACTTATTTTACATATTAGATGACGCTTGTTAATAGTCGTTTTTTCTATCTTACAGTATTTGCGCTGTAGTTTGCTGTTTTGAAGCGATTTTTACAGCCATCCCACTGCATTTTTATACTTTCTCGTCACAGTATGTTTTACAGTTATTGTGCCTTCCACTTCCAAAGAATTGTGAAAATATTCAGCTATCCAGTGAAATATGTGCGCATTTACAGGTATTCCAACACCCTTTACATTTAGTGATTCTCATTGAATTTACCAACCATTTCGTTGTTTTTCTAATTATCGTTTATGCATCTAATTTAATTAAACGACCTAGTCACGTTCTGTATCATGGGTAAAGTACTGTCCATTTCAGGCTATTGTGAGATTTTCGTCGTAAGCAGATATATGGAATCAGATCTGACTCAGATGATGCTTGCGATTTGTCTACTGTGTTCGTATGGTTTATTAGAAAAATACACATAGGGAAGATGTATCAGTGCTTGAACTTTAATTATCTTGTGAAATGTGTGAGAGAAAGCAAAGAGTACATAATGAGAGTTTTACGAATCTATGGAGAAACGTGCATCTGAAAAGTTAATTTAAACAAACTTGCAATTGGTCTTTCATTCTAAATGCTTGTTGCTTGCCGTGCTAGAACGATTCACTGAAATTCCCCCTCGTATGCCTCCCAAAAAGGTACATTGTAGTTTATCAATTATATTTGTCATCTTCAGGTATGAAAGCAGGAGCTGTGTAAACATGACAACGATCAATTTGATAGTATCTTACACATAGTTTTAGCACTTCTCCGAGGAGGCGCTCATAATACGTGTCATCTGAATTTTAAGTGTTCTAATAAGAGTCCAGTTATATTTCATAACCTAAAGGACAGCCATCTGCAAGGAATTGGTATTAATTTCATTCCCAATAATATGGAAAATAGCAATCTCCCTTTGAATTTAATAGATTCTTATTAATTTTTAATGGAACAATAATGCTGCTTTTCATCGTCTGATAACGGTAGGAGATTTGCCTGCGCTATAAATCTGAATGGTGTGATGTAGAGTGGGAACACCACTTTCTCATATCCAAAAACATTGAGAGAAATGTTGTTCATTTTTACAAATTTAGATATTTGATTTATTGTTACAGGGAAAATTAGGCCGGATGTGTTTAATTTTTCTTCTAAATGTATATAGTTGTTAAGGCATTCAATTTATTACAGGCTGATTCACAGTTACTACAGGATTTATTTATGTGGAAAGTAGAAAAGTGGTAAGGGAAAAAGAGTTAATTCCTAGCTCATTGGTAGCAAAATATTCCAGACTTTTCCCGGTTGGTGCAGCGAAGCTTCTAATAGCATGCTCACGGTAGGAGATCATTTTACAATCGAAGCAAACACAAGACGGCCATGTGTCCTATGTGTGAAGCAGAGAGAAAAAAAACACTAACAAGAATTGTGTGTACTAAATGTAACTCTGAAAAATTTTGTTTTGCATTGTTTCATCAATAGTCATATTTGTATTTCCTGCATTCATTCCATTAAATAATTCAGCGAAACATTAATATATACATCCACTCTTGATTTTTCTTGGCTGATCAACTGGTTTTCCATGGTACAAAATAATAATAGACCGTAGATATGTAACTTTTTGACGGCACTGAAAGTGTAAAATGAAAACATTCATTCTCTTTGAAAACGAATCGTTGATTATTATCGTCGATTATCGTTGATTATAATCGTCGAAATTATAACATATCGTTGGAATAAAAAAAAAAATCTCATATTCCAACGATATGTTATTTTTCTCAGTCTGCTAATCTCCTACTTCCCACCTTCCTAATGGCTACCAAAGGACTCATTGAACTATGCAGAATCGCATCCTGCTTGTCACTTTGAATAAATTTGCATACCTTGACCTTAGTTCTCGTACTTTTTACAGTTTTCATCCTTACGAATCTTTTGAATAATGTCGCGTGTTTCTTCTCATCAGTTCTGGAAGTTCTGGTCTCAGTTCTGGACTAAGTCTCATCAGTTCTGGACTAATGAGCGAATAATTCTTGTTCTCCATTTGACTCTCCTCGCCTCCATACTCTAAACTCTGCTCTTTTTTTTTTGCATTTTTCCACTTCCTTTCGACGTTTTCCACTTTCTTTGCTTTCCCGACACTGCGCCATAATAGTATATTCTTACGGTAATTGAGTGGTTCCATCTCTTCACATAAGTTTTTAACATTTGTTTTTCAAGTAAGCTGACATCTGGTGTGAAAGAAGATGTTTTGGCACGAAATCAGTTTGTGTTCTTAATGAATGCAGTGGAATTATTTATCAAGTTTCTATTATTAATGAAGGAAATCGTTTGTCAGTAGCAGATGCAAATATTGCGGTGCAGATAGCAGCAGTTCTGTCGTACACAGCCCGCTTGTTGCGAAATGCACATCACGCGAGTTGATGAAAGGTCAAACTCGCAAAATATGGGTAATTATTTTCAAGAATTGAAATACACATTCTGATCGTTGCCATTCAAAAAAATTTAGTGGACTTGGAAAAATTGAGATGAGGGTAGAAGTTTAATATTATTTAATTGCGCAGGACGTGATCCGACAGTAAAACGTGATCCGGGGTGAGGGACATGGGTCTTTTAGGTCACTAGACCATATTACCCTCAATATTTTACAAAATGATGAATAAGTTTTTAAATGAGATTTTTTATTCAGCGTTTTCGTTTTATTAATTTTTTTACTGCCTGACATTTTTTCAATTTCTGCGGGACAGTCTTTTAAAACAGTTACTGCGGGATAGTTCTTAAAAGTGAGTGGAACTGTTAATGAGGGGGGCGGGACTTTTGATAAGAGTTTTAATTAATGTAAGGTTTTTAAGAAAGGAGGACTTTTTGATGATTAACGAGTTTATCGAAGATGATCGTCAAAGGGATGGTAAAACCATCAGTAAATCGTGGTCCCCTTGTGATTCACTGTTTAATATTTTTTTAATTTCACAGGACTTAACCATCCGTCAATCATACGTGGTCCAGTACCAAAAGCATGTTCTAAAGCGGGATTTTTACGCCACCCATACAGGTCACCAGACCATATTACCCTCAATATTTTACATAATGACGAAAAAGATTTTAAATCTGATTATTTTTTTACCCAATGACATTTACTGTGGGAAGGCTTTTAATAGAGTTACTGTAGAATAGTCCTACTTCTAGTAAAAATGCAACAATCAACAGTAACGGAGTTAATTAAAAGAAATACGTAGGTTATAAAAATAAACGAAGGTTACACAGAAAAAAAAAGCTAGTTATAAAGAAATAAATACGAAGTTTGCAAAAAACCTAGGATAATGAAAAATCCTACGTTAATAAAAATATCTGAAATAAACCCTTAAACTGTAATAAAGAGATAAGTAATTTATAGCGAAACGTTATACCCCGTATGAAAGAAATCTAAGCCACATCGTCAAGTACAAGGCATAGTCGAGTGCGATAACTTTCGACTATCGACACCGAGGTAGTGGGTTCACGGTATTGGAAACAATTTTTTTTTAAAATACAGGTGACGCACTAAATATAGTACTGACGTTGGATGACACCGATTAAATGCTCATAGAGAAAATTGCTTTGCGATGGATAAGCCAGAGGGTCTATGAAGATAGGAGGGCTTAAAATATAGGTGGGTCAACCAGGGGATCTGAAATAAAGAAAAATCGAGACTTTTCGAGAAGGGGGCATAAAATATAGATGGGTCAACCAAGGGGTCTGAAATCAAGAAAAATCGAGATTATTCGAGAAGGGTGATTCAAAATACAGGTGGGTCAACCAGCGCGTCTGAAATCAAGAAAAACCGAGACTATTCGAGAAGGGAGCATGGTCAGTTGCGACATAGGGGTCAAAGATCAATCTGAGAAGGCAACGTGAGCAGTTGGGACATAGATGTCAAAGTCCAAAGTGAACTCGAGCTTGGGGCCAGTGACGTCATAGGGGGAAAGCACAGTGCGTGGGGCTTACCTATAATGGGACTACACTACGTTCACACATTCACATGTATTTTTAAAATTATATATGTCGTGTGATAAAATTATTAACCATTTAACTGAAATTGAAAAGAAAAATTGGTTTCTCATACACATGGTGTATATTTCAAATTGCGCGTCCAAGCACTTTTAGCTCAAATTGATCTTATAGAAATATTAGAATCATTGTAGAGGTTGATATATTTAATCAATATCTGCCTCTCAACACATGCATGTCGCTAAATCCAAATTTGAAACCCACTTTCAGAAAGCCTTCTTTAATACCAAGTAACCGGTCCTCTTAAGAAGTATAGTTATATCTATAGTCATAATTGAAAAAAGGAGAACTTGGGGAATTATCCATTAAGACTTCGATCTTAAACGTGGATCACCCAAAAGATACATGGATTCCCTTACTGGTAAGAGAAATAATGAACCTTTTTGTCAAAGATCCATTATTATGTAGAGCACAAACATAATTCCTTAACCAATCCTTACATTTGAACGTGAAAACCTCTGGGGTGTTTCTCACATTCACATGTATTTTTAAAATTATATATGTCGTGTGATAGAATTATTAACCGTTTCACTGAAATTAAAAACAGGAATTTTTTTTATTCACAGCTTGTATATTTAAAATTGCGCGTCCAAGCAATTTTAGATAAAAATTAATCTTATAGAAATATTTTAAACGCTGTAGAGATTGATATATTTAATCAATATCTAGCTCTCAACACACGGATGTCTTTAAATTCAAACTTGAAACCCACTGTCAAAAAGCCTTCCTGATTACCTAGCAACCGGTCCTCTTAAGATGTATTGTTATATCTATAGTCATAATCGAAAAAAGGAGAGCGTGGTGATTTAGCTCTTAAGACTTCGATCCTAAACCTGGGTCAACTAAAATTTAGATGGATTCCTTTATAGGTAGGAGGAATAATAAACCTTTTAGTCAAAGATCCATTATTCTGTAGAGTAAAAACGTGATTTAATAACCTTTCCATACATTTGAACGTGAAAACCCCTGGGGTGTTTCTGACATTCACATGTATTTTCAAAATTATATATGTCGTGTGAAAGAATTATTAACAGTTTAACTGAATGTAAAAACAAAAATTGTTTTTTCATACACAGGGTGTATATATCAAATTGCGCTTCGAAGCAATTTTATGTCAAATTGATCTTATAGAATTATTAGAAACGCTGCAGAGATTGATATATTTAGTCACGATCTACCTCTCAACACACACATATCTTTAAATCCAAACTTCAAACCCACTTTCAGAAAGCCTTCCTTATTACCAAGTAACCGTTCCTCTTAAGAAGTTTAGTTATATCTGTAGTCATAATCGCAAAAAGGAGAGCGTGGAGATTTATCCATTAAGACTTCGATCCTATACGTGGATGAATTAAAAGATACATGGATTCCCTTAGAGGTAAAAGGAAAAATAAAACTTTTTGTCAAAGAGCCATTATTTTTCACATTCACATGTATTTTTAAAATTATATATGTCGTGTAATAGAATTATTAACCGTTTAACTGAATCTAAAAACACAAATTGTTTTCTCATACACAGGTTGTATATTTCAAATTGCGCGTCCGAGCAATTTTAGGTCAAATTGTCTTAATGTAATATTAGAAACTTAGTAGTGGTTCATATATTTAATCAATATGTACCTCTGAACACACGCATGTCGCTAAATCCAAACTTGAAACCAACTTTCAAAAAGACTTCCTTATTACCAAGTAACCGTTCCTCTTAAGAAGTAAAGTTTTATCTATAGTCATAATCGAAAAAAGGAGAACGTGGGGATTTATCGATTGACTGCGATCCTAAACGTGGATCAATTAAAAGATACGTGAAATCCCTTAGAGGTAAAAGGAAAAATAAACCTTTTTGTCAAAGATCCATTATTATGTAGAGTACACACATGATTTAATAACCTTTCCGTACATTTGAACGTGAAAACCTCTGGGGTGTTTCTCCCATTCACATGTATTTTTAAAATTATATGTGTCCTGTGATAGAATTATTAACCGTTTAACTGAAACTAAAAACAAAAAATATTTTCTCGTATACAGGGTGTATATTTCAAATTGCGCGTCCAAGCAATGTTACGTCAAATTGATCTTATAGAATTATTTGAAATGCTGTAGAGGTTAATATATTTATCAATATCTACCTTTGGACACACGCATGTCTTCGAATCCAAACTTGAAACCCACTTTCAAAAAGCCTTCCTTTTTACCAAGTAAACATTCCTCTTAAGAAGTATAGTTATTTCTATAGTCATAATTTTGAAAAGGAGAAAGTGGGGAATTTTTCATTAAGACTTCGATCCTAAACGTGGATCACCAAAAGACAGTGTTTTCTCATACATAGGGTGTATATTTCAAATTGCGCGTCCAAGCAATTTTAGGACAAATTGATCTTATAGAAATATCAGATACATTGTAGAGGTTGATATATTTAATCAATATCTACCTCTGAACACACGCATGTCTTCAAATCCAAACTTGAAACCCACATTCAGAAAGAGACGTGGATTCCCTTAGTGGTAAGAGAAACAATGAACTTTTTTGTCAAAGATTATAATGTAGAGTACACACATGATTTAATAACCTTTCCATACATTTTAGCGTGAAAACCCCTGGGATGTTTTTCATATTCACATGTGTTTTTAAAATTATATGTGTCGTGTGATAGAATTATTAACCGTTTAACTGAAACTAAAAACAAAAAATATTTTCTCGTATACAGGGTGTATATTTCAAATTGCGCGGCCAAGCAATGTTACGTCAAATTGATCTTATAGAATTATTAGAAACGCTGTAGTGGTTAATATATTTAATCAATATTTACCTCTGGACACATGCATGTCTTCAAATCCAAACTTGAAACCCACTTTCAGAAAGCCTTCCTTATTACCATGTAACCGGTCCTCTTAAGA
Source organism: Ryuthela nishihirai (assembly GCA_038380435.1). NCBI lineage: Eukaryota > Metazoa > Arthropoda > Arachnida > Araneae > Heptathelidae > Ryuthela > Ryuthela nishihirai. Next base: position 3,987,784 of record JAWZYU010000025.1, read on the forward strand.
AGTATAGTTGTATCTATAGTCATAATCGCAAAAAGGAGAACGTTCGGATTTATCGATTAAGACTTCAATCATAAACCTGGATCAACCAAAAGATACAAGGTTTCCCTTAGTGGGAAGAGAAATAATGAACTTTTTTTGTCAAAGATCCATTATTATGCAGAATACACACATGATTTAATAACCTTTCCATACATTTGAACGTGAAAACCCCTGGGGTGTTTCTCACATTCACATGTATTTTTAAAATTATATGTGTCGTGTGATAGAATTGTTGACCGTTTAACTGAAACTAAAAACAAAAATTGTTTCTTCATACATAGGGTGTATATTTCAAATTGCGCGTTCAAGCAATTTTAGGTCAAATTGATCTTATAGAAATATCAGATTCGTTGTAGAGGTTGATATATTTAATCAATATCTACCTCTCAACACACGCATGTCTTCAAATCCAAACATGAAACCCACATTCAGAAAGCCTTCCTTATTACCAAGTAACCGTTCCTCTTAAGAAGTACAGTTATTTCTGTAGTCATATTTTTAAAAAGGAGAATGTGGGGAATTATCCATTTAGACTTCGATCGTAAACGTGGATCACCCAAAAGACACATGGATTCCCTTAGTGGTAAGAGAAATAATTAACCTTTTTGTCAAAGATCCATTCTTATGTAGAGTACACACATGATTTAATAACCTTTCCATACATTTGAAGGTGAAAACCTCTGGGGTGTTTCTCACATTCACATGTATTTTTAAAATTATATGTGTCCTGTGATAGAATTATTAACCGTTTAACTGAAACTAAAAACAAAAAATGTTTTCTCGTATACAGGGTGTATATTTCAAATTGCGCGTCCAAGCAATGTTATGTCAAATTGATTTTATAGAGTTATTTGAAACGCAGTAGAGGTTAATATATTTAATCAATATCTACCTCTGAACACACGCATATCTTGAAATTCAAACTTCAAACCCACTTACAGAAAGCCTTCCTCATTACCAAGTAATCGGTCCTCTTAAGAAGTATAGTTATATCTATAGTCATAATCGAAAAATGGAGAATGTGAGGAATTATTCATTAAGACTTAGATCCTAAACGTGGATCACCCAAAAGACACATGAATTCCCTTAGTGGTAAGAGAAATGATGAACCTTTTTGTCAAAGATCCATTCTTATGTAGAGTACACACATGATTTAATAACCTTTCCATACATTTGAACGTGAAAACCTGTGGGGTGTTTCTCACATTCACATGTATTTTTAAAATTATATGTGTCCTGTGATAGAATTATTAACCGTTTAACTGAAACTAAAAACAAAAAATGTTTTCTCGTATACAGGGTGTATATTTCAAATTGCGCGTCCAAGCAATGTTATGTCAAATTGATTTTATAGAGTTATTTGAAACGCAGTAGAGGTTAATATATTTAATCAATATCTACCTCTGAACACACGCATATCTTGAAATTCAAACTTCAAACCCACTTACAGAAAGCCTTCCTCATTACCAAGTAATCGGTCCTCTTAAGAAGTATAGTTATATCTATAGTCATAATCGAAAAATGGAGAATGTGAGGAATTATTCATTAAGACTTAGATCCTAAACGTGGATCACCCAAAAGACACATGGATTCCCTTAGTGGTAAGAGAAATGATGAACCTTTTTGTCAAAGATCCATTCTTATGTAGAGTACACACATGATTTAATAACCTTTCCATACATTTGAACGTGAAAACCTCTGGGGTGTTTCTCACATTCACATGTATTTTTAAAATTTTATGTGTCGTCTGTTAGAATTATTAACCGTTTAACTGAAATTCAAAACAAAAATTTTGTTCTCATACACATGGTGGATATTTCGAATTGAGCGTCCATGCAATTTCAGGTCAAACTGATCTTATAGAAATATTAGAAACATTGTAGAGGTTGATATTTTTAATCAATATCTACCTCTCAACACACGCATGTGTTTAAATTCAATCTTGAAACCCACTTTGAGAAAGCCTTCCTTATTAGCAAGTAATCGGTCCTCTTAAGAAGTATAGTTATTTCTATAGTCATAATTTTGAAAAGGAGAACGTGGGAAATTATTCATTAAGACTTTGATCCTAAACGTGGATCACCCAAAAGACACATGGATTCCTTTAGTGGTAAGAGAAATAATGAACCTTTTTGTCAAAGATCCATTATTATGTAGAGTACACACATGATTTAATAACCTTTCCATACATTTGAATGTGAAAACCTCTGGGGTGTTTCTCACATTCACATGTATTTTTAAAATTATATATGTCGTGTGATAGAATTATTGACCGTTTAACCGAAACAAAAAACAAAAAATGTTTTCTCGTATACAGGGTGTATATTTCAAATTGCGCGTCCAAGCAATGTTATGTCAAATTGATTTTATAGAGTTATTTGAAACGCAGTAGAGGTTAATATATTTAATCAATATCTACCTCTGAACACACGCATATCTTGAAATTCAAACTTCAAACCCACTTACAGAAAGCCTTCCTCATTACCAAGTAATCGGTCCTCTTAAGAAGTATAGTTATATCTATAGTCATAATCGAAAAATGGAGAATGTGAGGAATTATTCGTTAAGACTTAGATCCTAAACGTGGATCACTCAAAAGACACATGGATTCCCTTAGTGGTAAGAGAAATAATGAACCTTTTTGTCAAAGATCCATTATTATGTAGAGTACACACATGATTTAATAACCTTTCCATACATTTGAACGTGAAAACCTCTGGGGTGTTTCTCACATTCACATGTATTTTTAAAATTATATATGTCGTGTGATAGAATTATTGACCGTTTAACTGAAACTAAAAACAAAAAATGTTTTCTCGTATACAGGGTGTATATTTCAAATTGCGCGTCCAAGCAATGTTATGTCAAATTGATTTTATAGAGTTATTTGAAACGCAGTAGAGGTTAATATATTTAATCAATATCTACCTCTGAACACACGCATATCTTGAAATTCAAACTTCAAACCCACTTACAGAAAGCCTTCCTCATTACCAAGTAATCGGTCCTCTTAAGAAGTATAGTTATATCTATAGTCATAATCGAAAAATGGAGAATGTGAGGAATTATTCATTAAGACTTAGATCCTAAACGTGGATCACCCAAAAGACACATGGATTCCCTTAGTGGTAAGAGAAATGATGAACCTTTTTGTCAAAGATCCATTATTATATAGAGTACACACATGATTTAATAACCTTTCCATACATTTGAACGCGAAAACCCCTGGGGTGTTTCTCACATTCACATGTATTTTTAAAATCATATGTGTTGTGTGGTAGAATTATTAACCGTTTAACTGATACTAAAACCAAAAATTATTTTCTCATACACAGGGTGTATATTTCAAATTGAGCGTCCAAGCAATTTTATGTCAAATTGATCTTATAAAAATATTTGAAATGCGGTAGAGATTGATATATTTAATCAATATCTACCTGTCAACACACGCATGTCGATAATTCGAAATTGAAACCCATTTTCAGAAAGCCTTCCTTATTACCAAATAACTGGTCCTCTTAAGAAGTATAGTTATATCTATAGTCGTAATCGAAAAAAGGAGAACGTGCAGATTTATCGATTAAGACTTCGATCCTAAGCGTGGATCAACCAAAAGATACGTGGATTCCCTTAGTGGTAAGAGAAAAAATGAACTTTTTTGTCAAAGATCCATTATTATGTAGAGTACACACATGATTTAATAACCTTTTCATACATTTGAACGTGAAAACCCCTGGGGTGTTTCTCACATTCACATGAATTTTTAAAATTATATATGTCGTGTGATAGAATTATTGACCGTTTAACTGAAACTTTAAGCAAAAATTGTTTTCACCTTCACAGGGTGTATATTTCAGTTGCGCGTCCCAGCAATTTTAGGTCAATTCATCTTATAGAACTCTTGGAAACATTGTAGAGGTTCATACATTGAGTCAATATGTACCTCTCAACACACGCATGTCTTTTAATCCAAACTTGAAACCCACTTTTAGAAAGTCTTCCTTTTTACCAAGTAACCGGTCCTCTTAAGAAGTATAGTTATATCTATAATGATAATCGAAAAAAGGAGAATATGCGGATTTATCGATTAAGGCTTCGATCCTGAACGTGGATCAACCAAATAATACATGGATTCTCTTAATGGTAAGAGAAAAAATAATCTTTTTTGTCAAAGATTCATTATTATATAGAGTACACACATGATTTAATAACCTTTCGACACATTTGAACGTGAAAACCGCTGAGGTGTTTCTCACATTCACATTTTAAAAAAAAAATTATGTATGTCGTGTGACAGAATTATTAACCGTTTAACTGAAATTAAAACTAAAATTGTTTTCTCATACAGATGGTGTATATGTCAAATTGCGCGTGCAAGCAATTTTAGGTCAAATTGATCTTATAGAAATATCAGAAACGTTGTAGAGGTTGTTATATTTAAACAATATCTACCTCTCAACACACGCATGTCGCTAAATCCGAATTTGAAACCCACTTTTAGAAAGACTTTCTTATTACAAAATAACCGGTCCTCTTAATAAATATATTTATATCTATATCATAATCGAAAAAAGAGAACGTTCTGATTTATCGATTAAGACTTCGATCCTAAAGGTGGATCACCCAAAAGATACATGAAATCCCTTAGTGGTAAGAGAAATAATGAACCTTTTTTTCAAAGATCCGTTATTATATAGAGTACAAACATGATTTAATAACCTTTAATTACATTTGAACTTGGAAACCCCAGGGATGTTTCTCACATTCACATGTATTTTTAAAATTATGTATGTCGTGTGTTAGAATTATTAACCGTTTAACTCAAATTAAAAACAAAAAAATATTTTCTCATACACCAGGTGTATATTTTAAATTGCGCGTCCAAGCAATTTTAGGTGAAATTGATCTGATAGAAATATTAGAAACGTTGTAGACGTTGATATATTTAATCAATATATACCTCTCAACACACGCATGTCGCTAAACCCAAACCTGAAACCCCCTTTCAGAAAGCCTTCCTTTTTATGAAGTAACCGGTTCTCTTAAGAAGTATAGTTATATCGACAGTCATAATCGGAAAAAGGTGAGTATGCGGATTTATCGATTAAGACTTCGATCCTAAACATGGATCAACCAAAAGATACATGGTTTTCATTAAGGAAAAAGGAATAATAAAACTTATTGTCAAAGATCGATTATTATATATAGTACACACATGATTTATTAACCTTTCCATATATTTGAACGTGAAAACCCCTGGGGTGTTTCTCACATTCACATATATTTTTAAAATTATATGTGTCGGGTGATAGAATTATTAACCGTTTAACTAAAGGAAAAAACAAAATTTGTTTTCTCCTGCACAGGGTATATTTTCAAATTGCGCGTCCAAGCAAATTTAGGTCAAATTGACCTTATAGAAATATTTGAAACATTGTAGAGTTTAATATATTTAATAAATATCTACCTCTGAACGCACGCATGTCTTTTAATCGAAACTTGAAACCCACTTTCAGAAAGCTTTCCTTATTACCAAGTAACCAGTCCTCTTAAGAAGTATAGTTGTATCTATAGTCATAATCGAAAAAAGGAGAACGTGGGGATTTATCGATTAAGACTTCGATCCTAAACGTGGATCACCCAAAAGATACATGGATTCCATTAGAGGTAAAAGGAAAAATAAACCTTTTTGTCAACGATCCATTATTATATAGAGTACACACATGATTTAATAACCTTTCCATACATTTGAACGTGAAATCCCCTGGGGTGTTTCTCACATTCACATATATTTTTAAAATTATATGTGTCGTGTGATAGAATTAATAACCGTTTAACTAAAAGTAAAAACAAAATTTGTTTTCTCGTGCACAGGGTATATTTTCAAATTGCGCGTCCAAGCAAATTTAGGTCAAATTGATCTTATATAAATATTTGAAACATTGCAGAGTTTGATATATTTAAACGATATCTACCTCTCAACACACGCATGTCGCTAAATCCAAACTTGAAACCCCTTTCAGAGAGCCTTCCTTATTACCAAGTAACCGGTCCTCTTAAGAAGTATACTTATATCTATAGTCAAAATTGAAAGAAGGAGAACTTGGGGAATTATCCACTGAGAGTTCGATCCTAAACGTGGATCACCCAAAAGATACATGGATTCCATTAGTGGTAACAGAAATAATGAACCTTTTTGTCAAAGATCCATTATTACATTGAGTACACCCATGATTTCATAACCTTTCCATACATTTGAACGTGAAAACCCCTTGGGTGATTCTCACATTCACATGTATTTTTAAAATTATATATGTCGTGTGATAGAATTATTAACCATTTAACTGAAACTAAAAAAAAAATTGTTTTCTCATACACAGCGTTTATATTTCAAATTGCGCATCCAAGAAATTTTAGGTCAAATTCATCTTATAGAATTATTAGAAACGCTGTAGAGGTTAATATATTTAATCAATATCTGCCTCTGAACACACACGTCTTTAAATCCAAACTCGAAACCCACTTTCAGAAATTCTTCCTTATTACCAATTAACCGGTCCTCTTAAGAAATATAGTTATATTTATAATCATAATCGAAAAAAGCAGAACTTGGGGATTTATCGATTAAGACTTCGATCCTAAACGTGAATCACCCAAAAGATACGTGGATTCCCTTAGAGAGTTAAAAGGAATAATAAACCTTTTTGTCAAAGATCCATTATTATATAGAGTACACACATGATTTATTAATCTTTCCATACATTTGAACGTGAAAACCCCTGTGGTGTTTCTCACATTCTGATATGTTTTTAAAATTATATGTGTCGTGTGATAGAATTATTAACCATTTAACTGAAACTAAAAACAAAAATTGTTTTCTCATACACAGGGTGAATATTTCAAATTACGCGTCCAAGCAATTTTAGGTCAAATTGTTTTATAGAAATATTAGAAATGTTGTAGAGGTTAATATATTTAATCAATATCTACCTCTGAACACACGCATGTCTTTAAATCCAAAGTTCAAACCCACTTTCAGAAAGCCTTCCTTATTATCAAGTAACCGGTCCTCTTAAGAAATATAGTTATATCTATAGTCGTAATCGAAAAAAGGAGAATTTGGGAATTTGTCGATTAAGACTTCGATCCTAAATGTGAATCACCCAAAAGATACGTGGATTCCCTTAGAGAGTTAAAAGGAATAATAAACTTTTTGTCAAAGATCCATTATTATGTAGAGTGCACACATGATTTTATAACCTTTCCATACATTTGAACGTGATATTCCCTGGGGTGTTTCTCACATTCACATGTATCTTTAAAATTATATGTGTCGTGTGATAGAATTATTGACCATTTAACTGAAACTAAACACAAAAATTGTTTTCTCATACACAGGGTGAATATTTTAAATTGGGCGTCCAAGCAATTTTAGGTCAAATTGATTTATAGAAATATTAGAAACGTTGTAGAGGTTAATATATTTAATGAATATCTACCTCTGAACGCACGCATATCTTTAAATCCGAAGTTGAAACCCACCTTCAGAAAGCCTTCCTTATTACCAAGTAACCAGTCCTCTTAAGAAGTATAGTTGTATCTATAGTCATAATCGAAAAAAGGAGAACGTGCGGATTTATCGATTAAGACTTCGATCCTAAACGTGGATCACCCAAAAGATACATGGATTCCATTAGAGGTAAAAGGAAAAATAAACCTTTTTGTCAAAGATCCATTATTACATAGAGTACACACATGATTTAATAACCTTTCGTTACATTTGAACGTGAAATCCCCTGGGGTGTTTCTCACATTCACATATATTTTTAAAATTATATGTGTCGTGTGATAGAATTATTATCCGTTTAACTAAAAGTAAAAGCAAATTTTGTTTTCTCGTACACAGGGTGTATTTTCAAATTGCGCGTCCAAGCAAATTTAGGTCAAATTGATGTTATAGAAATACTTCAAACCTTGCAGAGTTTGATATATTTAAACAATATCTACCTCTGAACACACGCATGTCGCTAAATCCAAACTTAAAATCCACTTTCAGAAAGCCTTCCTTATTACCAAATAACCGGTTCTCTTAAGAAGTATAGTTATATCTATATTCAAAATTGAAAGAAGGAGAACTTGGGGAATTATCCATTGAGACTTCGATCCTAAACCTGGATCACCCAAAAGATACATGGATTCCATTAGTGGTAAGAGAAATAATGAACCTTTTTGTCAAAGATCAATTATTACATTGAGTACACACATGATTTAATAACCTTTCCCTACATTTGAACTTCAAAACCCCTTGGGTGATTCTCACATTCACATGTATTTTTAAAATTATATATGTCGTGTGATAGAATTATTAACCATTTAACTGAAACTAAAAACAAATATTTTTTTCTCATACACAGCGTGTATATTTCAAAATGTGCGTCCAAGCAATTTTAGGTCAAATTCATTTTATAGAATTTTTAGAAACGCTGTAGGGGTTAAGAAGTTTAATCAAGATCTGCCTCTGAACACACATGTCTTTAAATCCAAATTTGAAACCCAGTTTCAGAAATTCTTCCTTGTTACCAAGTAACCGGTCCTCTTAAGAAGTATAGTTATATCTATAGTCGTAATCGAAAAAAGGAGAACGTGCAGATTTATCGATTAAGACTTCGATCCTAAACGTGGATCAACCAAAAGATACGTGGATTCCCTTAGTGGTAAGAGAAACAACGAACTTTTTTGTCAAAGATCCATTATTATGTAGAGTACACATATGATTTAATAACCTTTTCATACATTTGAACGTGAAAACCCCTGCGGTGTTTCTCACATTCACATGTATCTTTAAAATTATATGTGTCGTGTGATAGAATTATTAACCATTTAACTGAAACTAAACACAAAAATTGTTTTCTCATACACAGGGTGAATATTTTAAATTGGGCGTCCAAGCAATTTTAGGTCAAATTGATTTATAGAAATTTTAGAAACGTTGTAGAGGTTAATATATTTAATGAATATCTACCTCTGAACGCACGCATATCTTTAAATCCGAAGTTGAAACCCACCTTAAGAAAGCCTTCCTTATTACCAAGTAACCATTCCTCTTAAGAAGTATAGTTGTATCTAAAGTCATAATCGAAAAAAGAGGAACGTGCGGATTTATCGATTAAGACTTCGATCCTAAACGTAAATCACCCAAAAGATACATGGATTCCATTAGAGGTAAAAGGAAAAATAAACCTTTTTGTCAAAGATCCATTATTATATAGAGTACACACATGATTTAATAATCTTTCCATACATTTGAACGTGATATTCCCCTGGGGTGTTTCTCACATTCACATGTATTTTTAAAATTATATGTGTCGTGTGATAGAATTATTAACCGTTTAACTGAAAGTAAAATCAAAAATTGTTTTCTCATACAAATAATAAAAACATAAATACCCATTCAAGCAGCTGCTTTTCACAGAGGTCAGACGGGAGCCTATCAGTTTATATGCCACAGTAGGAGATCTGAGAGGATGGCAGGACCTAAGCAGAAAAACGACACACACATCCATGCCTAATCCGGGGCTCGAACCCATGTCCCTAAGATCAGTAGCCAAGCGTGCTAACCACACGGCCACGACAGGGTGTATATTTCAAATTGCGCGTCCAAGCAATTTTAAGTCAAATTGATCTTATAGAAATATCAGAAACATTGTAGAGGTTGATATATTTAAACAATATCTACCTCTCAACACACGCATGTCTTTAAATCCAAACTTGAAACCCACTTTCAGAAAGCCTTCCTTATTACCAAGTAACCGGTTATCTTAAGAAGTATAGTTATAGTTATAGTCATAATCGAAAAACTGAGAACGTGGGGATTTATCGATTAAGACTTCCATCCTAAACATGGATCACTTAAAAGATACATGGATTCCCTTAGAGCTAAAAGCTATAATAAACCTTTTTTTCAAAGATCAATTATTACGTAGAGTACATACATGATTTAATAACCTTTCCATACATTTGAACGTCAAAACCCCTGTGGTGTTTCTCACATTGACATTTATTTTTAAAATTATACATGTTGTGTGAAAATTTTTTTAACCATTTAACTGGAAACTAAAAACAAAATTTGTTTTCTCATACACAGGGTGTATATTTAAAATTGCGCGTCCAAGCAATTTTAGGTCAAATTGATCTTATAGAAATATTCGAAACATTGTAGAGGTTGATATATTTAATCAGTATCTGCCTCTTAACACACGCATGTCTTTAAATCCAAAGTTGAAACCCACTTTCAGAAAGCCTTCCTTATTACCAAGTAACCGGTCCTCTTGAGAAGTATAGTTATATCTATAGTCATAATCGAAAAAAGGAGAACGTGGGGATTTATCGATTAAGACTTCGATCTTAAACGTGAATCACCCAAAAGATACGTGGATTCCCTTAGAGGTAAAAGGAATAATAAACCTTTTTTTCAAAGATCCATTATTATATAGAGTACACACATGATTTTATAACTTTTCCATATATTTGAACGTGAAAACCCCTGGGGTGTTTCTCACATTCTCATATATTTTTAAAATTATATGTGTCGTGTGATAGAGTTATTAACCATTTAAATGAAACTAAAAACAAAAATTGTTTTCTCATACACAGGGTGAATATTTCAAATTGCACGTCCAAGCAATTTTAGGTCAAATTGATTTATAGAAATATTAGAAACGTTATGGAGGTTAATATATTTAATCAATATCTACCTCTGAACACACGCATGTTTTCAAATCCAAAGTTGAAACCCACTTTCAGAAAGCCTTCCTTATTACCAAGTAACCGGTCCTCTTAAGAAGTATAGTCATAGCTATAGTCGTAATGGAAAAAAGGAGAACGTGGGGATTTATCGATTAAGACTTCGATCCTAAACGTGAATCACCCTAAAGATACACGGATTCCGTTAGTGGTAAGAGAAATAATGAATCTTTTTGTCAAAGATCCATTATTATATAGAGTACACACATGATTTAATAACCTTTCCATACATTTGAACGTGATATCCCCTGGGGTGTTTCTCACATTCATATGTATTTTTAAAATTATATGTGTCGTGTGATAGAATTATTATCCGTTTAACTGAAAGTAAAAACAAAAATTGTTTTCTCATACAAATAGTAAAAAAAATAAATACCCCCTCAAGCAGCTGCTTGCCACAGAGGTCTGACAGGAGCCTTTCAGTTTATATGCCACAGTAGGAGATCTGAGAGGATGGCAGGACCTCAGCAGAAAAACGACACACACATCCATGCCTAATCCAGGGCTCGAACCCAGGTCCCTTAGATCAGTAGCCAAGCGTGCTAACCACTCGGCCACGACAGGGCGTATATTTCAAATTGCGCGTCCAAGCAATTTTTGGTCAAATTGATCTTATAGAAATATTAGAAACATTGCAGAGTTTGATATATTTAAACAATATCTACCTCTCAACACACGCATGTCTTTAAATCCAAACTTGAAACTCACTTTCAGAAAGCCTTCCTTATTACCAAATAACCGGTCGTCTTAAGAAGTATAGTTATAGCTATAGTCATAATCGATAAAAGGAGAACGTGGGGATTTATCGATTAAGACTTCGATCGTAAACGTGGATCAACCAAAAGATACGTGGATTCCCTTAGAGGTAAAAGCAATAATAAACCTTTTTTTCAAAATTCGTTTATTGCGTAGAGTACATACATGATTTAATAACCCTTCCATACATTTGAACGTGAAAACCCCTGTGGTGTTTTTCACATTCACATTTATTTTTAAAATTATATATGTCGTGTGATAAAATTTTTAACCGTTTAACTGAAACTAAAATCAAAAATTATTTTCTCATACACAGGGTGTATATTTCAAATTGCGTGTCCAAACAATTTTTGGTCAAATTCATCTTATAGAATTATTAGAAATAATGACATTGCAACAATAATGACATCGACTGGGATCATTGAAACGGCGACTTTTAAGTTACAAATCGAAAAATTATTACTGCATTTAGCTAATTGAGCTACGAATAGCTATTGAGGAGTGATGCTAAAATATGATATTAGATTGTCTTGTGGACCATACGTTTAGCACATTTTATACTTTCATATGTAATGTTGTTCTTAAATATTTCACGCATAAATATACTTCCTTGATAAAAAAAGTTGGTAATCCAGTTCAAACCCATCTTGCAGGAAAGTTTAGGCTTGTTTAGTCTGCCATAGTCAACTGAAAATATTCTCTAAGTAACACGATCTAAGACTCTCAGTTGCACTGGTAGAATCAGCCAATCAAGTGTCTCAAGCAACTACAAAATGGGAGGTGCCTGCTGCAGTTTATGGCAAGGACACTCCTCACATCATAAGCTTTCATTTAACACATGAATCGTTAAATTTGTCGGTCGCATTCGAAAGATATGATGGAATAACTGTTTTGACAAACCGACAAATGACAAGCGAAAAGCTCTAGAAAGATAGATTTCTTTAATATTTTTTTTAATTTTTCACCTATCTTCTTATATGACCTCTAAAAAGTAGAAAATAAACCTAAAGCATATCGATGGTGTAATCAGTCACTGAGTTCGTCTTCACTTCAAAGGAAGATAGGCCGCCGATTTACTTACGCAGCAAGATTGCCGGCATCCTATCTTCATTTGAAGTGAATAAGAACTCGGTGACTGATTGCACCATGATATGTTTTAGTTTCTATTTTTTTGGATGCATATGGGAAGATATGTATTCTTTAATTTTTAATTGATCTATCTCGGTTTTCTTTTAAATTTTATCGGGATTCCTATTAATGTTTTTGTGTTCTATTTAATTTTTCTTGTTTTTTCTTTGTTTAACCTATTGGTTTTCTTTCTTTATTTGTCAGTATGTGGATCTCTCAAAACAGTTATTCCAGCAAAATATTTAGCATAAATCGATCGTTTTCAACATTCGTTTTTCGCATTTTCCAACTGTTTCCACCACTAAAGGAAGTTCTTTAGAAATGTTTTCATTTTCTGCCTTTAGCACTCTCTGACAGTGGAAATCCCAAGTGATAGGTGATTTAAAATTTGTAAATAGTAATATTTTATTAGTACCTAACACAAAAATAATTTTTTATTTATATCTTAAAGTAAAAAAAGTAAATTTTCCCATCCCCTGGGGGTAAGAAGGCAAAGCATTGTTGCCAATGTAAACCTATCATCATCGTTACCTATCTAACCCAAAAGGAATTTTTTCACCTATCTAAAAGCAAAATAGGTGAATGCCTATAGATGGACAGACAGACAAACATTAGCTTAGACAGACAACAATGTGGACATTATCACTTTTTTCTGCAAACTAGTTAAAAATTAATTATTTGTTGATCTTCAGTTAGCTCGTTTCGCTTTTGAAACCCCTAGCTGTAATTTGACGAGTTTCTTGGAAAAATCTCCATTAATTTACTTTTATGGGTGGAATTATTACACATGAATGCAGCACAGTGAGCTATTGCTACAATATGGAAGATTTAATAGGCAGAAATATTGGTAGAAATCTAAAAAATTATAACAACTGAAAAACTTAACTAAGTACACACACTAACTCATAGTGTGTGTGTACCTAGTCACCCTCGCTGACATCGAATGACACCACTGACTACAGCCAGGAGACATCCTTGGGTCACCGCTCCTTTAAGGCACTTGGAGAAGGCTGCAACTCTAGTATACGATCCCAGTCTTCGGCGCAACAAGAAGCTAGAAACTTTCAAACATTACTAAATGAAATAACGCACTTAAGAAACGAAATCATAGACTTAAGACATTAAGTAGAATTTTTCTCATCTCAATATGATACACTAGAGAATAAATATCACGACTGATGAGTAAGCACACTATGAGTAAGCTGGCTACCATTGAAACTACATGTGCAGATCTCACTCAACAGAATACGACTCTAAAGTTGCAAATTAATGATCAACAATACGGCACAAACCGAAATATCGAGATACATGGCATTCCAATGGACGATCAGGATGAGAAAGAAAACCTAAATCAGATAATGATCAATGTCGCAAAAGCGTATAATTTTAGCATTGATCAACTTGAAGCTTACAATAGACTGCCAACAAGGAACAAGAACAAAATACCTGCGATTATTGCCCAATTTACATCTAGAAAAGAACGTGAACAATGGATGTCAAAAAAAAAATCGAAAATCTTTGCCTGTAATGTTATTGATGACGCTAAAAAACGCCAGTCTATCTAAATGAAAATTTAACTCCAACGAACAGAGAATTTTTCTGGAAATTAAGGTGCCTGGCCAAATCCAAAAATTTAAAATATGTCTGGTTTCGGAACGGGAAAATCATGATGAGAAAACTGGTGGTGACAGCGTAATTGGAATTGATTGCTCACGAATTTCGATGAATTTTAAAAGGGAAACATCTTACTTACGTGCTCCACTATTTTTTTTTTGCCATGGTGACTTTTCATTTTGATGACTTACAAACATTTGATCACAACGAAAATGTTTTGTGTGCTATGAAGAAGTTAAGAAATGGTTCTAGACTAATAAATTGTGTTATTGGTCTGTAAATGGTAGCTAGGTAGTCACTGGAAGGAGAGCTATGCACCAATCCCCTGTGATGATGCATAGAACCGGCCAGGCCTAGCACCTAATGTCCGACCCCGCCTTCTCATGCTGCAGACCGTTAGTACCTTTCAAAAGAGATACTCTCTTGTGGAAGTGAACGGAAGGGGAGGGCTGCCAGATTAGTGTGGTCTACTGATCTGGACAACTATGGCTACTTTTCTTTTTTTTTCTACCCTGCTGAGGAGTGGTCAACCACACAGGGTCCTGGTGCTGACCATATAAACCCACTGGACTGGACAGATATATGGCTCTGAGCTTGATTATGGATCCTTATTTTGCTGCACTGGTGGGCTTCTGTGGAGGGAAAATCTTCCGCTGTGTTTTCTGTTTGTTTATGGGTTGACAGCCCAAAGTGAATAGATTCACAGGATATGTTTATCAGCTGGTGGATAATCCTGAGCAGAGGTCATCGAAGGCACCTGAACTCTTTGCTTCTATTGGCATCGTCAAATTCTACATTGGAGGAAGTCTTCCAGTGTAGATGGCTTCAGCCTTTAGTGGTGGGGGAACGGGTCTTTGTCCCATGTCTGCGATTAGGGGGCTGTTTGATATTGTCGGCATTCCCTCTCTCAATAAACATAGTTTCTTTAAACATCCCACTAACCATTTTCTCTCCATAGGTAGTTGGAATGTGAGGACTCTGCACAGAGCTTTTTCTCTTGATGTCCTCACACAAGAATTCCACCATTATAATTTAAATATTCTCGTCTTGCAAGAGACCAGATGGACAGATAAAGGTCAGATTCTTAAAAATAATCTTAAATTTCTCTTTTCAGGGAGGGACGACAATAAGCATCACCAAGGCGTGGGTCTGCTTCTCAGCAGACACGCTAGTGATGCTCTTCTAGGATATGAGTGCATTAATGAAAGGTTTCTTACAGCAAAATTTCAGACAAGCGTTAAAGACCTGAATGTTATCTGCTGTTATGCCCCCACTGAGGATGCCGATGAGGATGAGAAGGACCCCTACTAGTCCTAATAGAAAGCATTACAGAGAACTTAATAAACGTGTAAAAGATCAGTTAGCTGCTGATAAGAATCTTTGGCTTGATGGTTTTGCTGACAAAGCCGAGGAAGCAGTTAGACAGCAGAACAGCAGAGAGCTGTATCAGATAGTTAATGTTTTGTGTGGTAGGAAACGAACAGGTATACAGGGATTGATGGATAAACAAGGTAAGGTTATAGAAGGCGAGGATTCTGTCATGGCTAGGTGGGCTGAGTATTTCAGTGATATTCTAAACAATACGGTTAGTTCTATTCCCATTGTTTGCAATGATGATAGATGCATTGGTGGCTTTAATGTTGGCCCTATAACACAATCTGAAGTTACTTTGGCTGTTTCTAAACTTAAACTTCATAAATCCCCAGGGGTAGATGAAATTACTACAGAAATGCTTAGAGCTGGGAATGTTTCGGTCACCACTTGGATGACTGAAATTCTGAATATCTTTTATGATAAAGGCATGGTTCCTAAGGATTTTACCAGAGCTATTGTTATCCCTATTTTCAAAACAGGTGATCGCAGTTCTTGTGATAACTATAGGGGTATCAGCCTACTCTCTGTTCCAGGGAAAGTTCTTTCCATGATTGTGCTTAATAGAATTAAGAATCTGGTTGACAGTCAATTGCGTGATGAGCAATGTGGATTCAGAAGTGGTAGGGGATGTGTGGATCAGATATTTTCACTTAGGCAGATTCTTGAGAAATGTTTAGAGTTTCAGAAACCTTTGGTTGCTAGCTTTGTTGATTTCAAAAAGGCTTTTGACTCTGTTTATCATCATAATTTGTGGTTGATTGTGAGATCATATGATATACCAGACAAGTTAGTTAACATAATGAAAGCTCTCTATAATAACACTGAGTCATGTGTGAGAGTTGGTAAGGCTTGTAGCAATTGGTTTAGCATTACTTCTGGTGCTCGACAAGGGTGCATTTTGTCTCATTTTCTCTTTAGCTTGGTTATTGATTATGTTATGCGAAATTCACTTCAAGGGAAAAAATTTGGCCTTAAATGGACTGGAGATACGAAAATTTCTGATTTAGATTATGCTGATGATTTAGCCCTTTTGGCAAATGATGTTGATGAGATGAACTCTTTCATTCGAGCTGTTGAGGAGACTGGTAGTAGAGTAGGTTTGGTTATAAACAGAGAGAAAACTAAAGTAATGAAAATTGGTCAGGCAGGCTGTGATTCAGTTAATCTGAATGGTTGTAGTCTTGAGCATGTGTCACAGGTTAATTATCTTGGGAGCCATGTAACAGATAATGGTGATGTGCAGCATGAGATTAACAGACGAATAGGGATTGCTGCCGGGACTTTTAAGAATCTATGGAGAGTGTGGAGAAATAGGCGTATACACCTAAAGACTAAAATTAGACTGTATAATAGTTTGGTTCTTTCTAGGGTTAGTTAAGGTAGTGAAACATGGACACTTTGTAAACAAGATAACAGGAAACTAGATGCTTTCGATTCCAGATTCTTACGCAGTATCTTGGGCATTAGGTGGTTCAACTTTGTAACTAATGATGAGGTTAGGCAAAGGAGTTTGCAACCTCCTTTAAGCAGCATATTGTGCAGAGAGAGACTCCGTTGGTTTGGCCATGTTGCCCGTATGGATAATTATAGATTGGCGAATAGGGTTATGCACAGTGTGCCTAAAGGCCTCAGAAAGAAGGGGAGACCTAGGATGCGGTGGGCAGACAATGTCAAACAGGACCTTGTTAGAATTGGTGTGCAGTGACCAGATGCAGTAGATGTAGCTCAGGATAGACTTGCTTGGAGAACTAAATTGCACGGTCTGGTTGGACCTCCGTAGCCCATGGCTGCTTGAGGAGGAGGATGATGATGAACATTTAAGCTTTCTGCATGTGAACATTCGAAGTCTGAAAAAAACTGGGATACTCTCTGTGTTTATTTTAAAGATATTTTGAAATTTTTAGATATTATTACATTGACAAAACTAACATTCTCAGCACGGATGCTCCATTGTTCAATGTAGAAAATTTTAATCAACTCTTTACCAGAACTCCTGGTCCGTTTGAACATGGGATTCTACTTTTCTTCCGCGATACATTATTATTAGTCAAAACGATACCTTCGCTTGTGATTCCTGCTGAACATTGAATATAAATATCTGCAAGGGTAATTTAACTAACTATTTACTTCTATATTTACAGATCACCAAGCTCGGACATTAATACTTTTCTTTCTAACCTCAAAAACTGGTTCCAAACAACTGATAAACATCACAATCAGATACTAGATGGAGACTTTAATTAGATATCAAAAATATCAAAGAGCCGGAGTTGACAAATAGTGGAGTTGCTGACAGAGTTTGGTTTCTCACCTATCATTAATGGCATCACCAGAGAATGGCACCCCCCCTCTCTCTCAGACATGATCATATTAGCGTCCGACTTCACATTATATTCGACACAAATTCAACGTTTTTTTGCAGTAGGATCGCAGATCACTATTTAATTGCGTCAACTTAAGGGAAAAAAAATTGGGAATTCGTCCAATCACGCTAAAATGCTAGACAGCAATTGTAACACAAAACTTAGATCACAAAAACATATGCAAAGAAATAAGCCTAACCAGCTGGACAGAGGAGCTGGAAACGAAACCCCAAATCCAGAACCAATAGAGTACTTTATGAAGCATTCATAAAAAAATATACGGCGATTATTAACAGTAACAAAATTAATAAACTATCGGATGGCTAAAAAATTAAACAACGCAATTGTAGGAAAGACTGGATAAATCAGGAAATAATAAACTTAATATGAAAAAGAGACTCGGTTTGGATTGACTACAAAAATAATAAGAGAAACAGAGATTTTGAATTAACACTAAACCTACCGACACTTCGTGTATACCTATTCCTACCGTGACCGGTCAAATGACCGGTCCTTAAAAAAAATGTTATATTTTTTACAATTGAACGCAGATAATAATAAATTTGGTACTGAATTAAATAATGAATGAAACACCACCTTTCACAAAATGAAAAAACAAAATTATTTTTTTTTCATTTCAATTGTAAACATGAAAAGAAAATGAAAAATGAACAGTGTTCTATAGTTTCTTGCATTTATAAATAAATAACGCATACCTTATTTATTTTCAATGCATTTTTTACAAATTATTGAGTTCTCAAATGTATATTTGCCGCAAATATATTTTTTGCATTTCAAACAGGTTTGCGTAGTTTTGTTGTCTTTGCAAGTTTTTCGTACATGTGAAATTGAACTTATATTTGTTGATGTTTTCGGTATATTTCCTTTTTTTCTTTCCTTCTTGATATTCATCGGCAAGTTCTTCAGCTAACTGGAATAAAAATTCCTGCCTTGAAAATTTTCCCCCTGTTGTTTCTTTATATAAAACCCATGCATTTATTCCAGCTACGTCAAGAATATTGAAAAATACTTGGAGGGGGTCATCTCCAAGATGTCGATTTTGCACTGTATTTTCTTGCCATTTGATCCGTCATATCTACACTGAATTTTGCGCTATTATAAAATCTAATCGTTTCCGGTATACGCTTATCACTTTTTTTTCAATTTCTATTGAGTTATACATTGAACTTAGTAGAACCACTTTTTTATTTAGTTTACTTTTATAAATTGTTAGAGTAATATTCCCTGATTTATATAGTTTTGTTGTAAAGCGTGCCATATTATCTGTCACTTGTTTGGAAAGTTTTTGCAATTCTCGCTTGTTTCCACGGATGGTTCCAACATTCTTTTTGGTAGCAGTTTTGTGGCTAATGATATGCTCGTAAAATAATTATCCGTGGTTACATTCCTTCCACACCCTGTGAATGGTTCTATTAGCTTGCGGACAATGAACTCCCCAAGTGAAACTGATGGTTCTCTGTTCTCATCCTTTCCCAAATATGGAAATCCATTTATTACATACTGGCTCCTGCCAACAGATGCTAACGAGAATTTGATTCCAAATTTATCTGGTTTGTTCGGCATATATTGTGTAAATCTACACCTAGCCTTGGATGGAACATCAGATCATGTATCATAGGCTCATTCCGCTTTCAGTTGAAGTCATGCCACACTTTGGTAGCCTTTCATTTATACTGACTGTATAGTTTTAGAATTGAGTTTCCAGGCTAAATAACAGAAATCTTTCACCCGGTCAAATTGACCGGTCGCGGTAGGTAGGACAGGCTACATATACTTCTCGGAAAAAAGACAATAAGAGGAGATTTAAATACTGAAAAAATCATTGTATGTATATTATAAGAAGAGTCGTAAAGTTCAATAGCGATGTGATAACGTTGTATGTGGAAATTGTACACAAAAGTTAGAAAAGGTCAATTTGACTGGCTGTGGTAGGTTCAGTGTTAATGCACACAAACTTAAGAAACATAGTCACGTCCCTTATTAGGCAGGAAAAGGAAAAATATTTCTTCAAACAATTTGAGTCCTATAAATACAATCGAAAGCAAAATCGGGAACTCATCAATCAAATTATCAACAATAAACCTAACACTGTCATTGACGATTTTATCATAAAGCATAAGATACGTCTGAAACTCAAGCAACAGAGATATTTAACACTTTTCCAGACATTATTGTTAATCTTAGAGACGATAACGTATACAGAATCTCTCTACAATTCCTAAACATAACCAACCTACTAATTCTTCAATTTTTATACCTCCCATCTCAAAACAAGAAACTTTCAAAATTCTAAGTGACCGGAAACAAAATTTTTGGAAGCAAAATCATGTAGATACGATCAGGTCCATAAAGCACATTAAAGCATGCAAAATCTCCTTAGCTGATCTCGTGGCGTGGCGAACTTTATCAATGAGAGCATATCTACAGTAAACATCGCTAGAAAATACAAAAGTGCTATTTTAAGGCCAATTTACAAAAGTGGAACTAAATCCGATTGCTCTAACTATAAACCCATTGCCATCTTACCCGTTCTTCACAAAATCCTTGAAAGATGTGTAGCTAATGTTCTAGCTAATTTTTTGAAAAAACATAACATCATTAGTGAAAAGTAATATGGTTTCCAAAAAGGTAAAAATGCAATTACACTTTTAACACGGAGTTTTCTGACGTCATTAACGGAACTTTGAACAACGGAAAAAAAAACAGCTGCTACCTTTCTGGACTTTCGTAAGGCATTTGATACGTTAGATTAGGAGTTCTCAACATAGGATACATGGTAAAATTTTTTGGGTACGCTGTGAGAGCTCAAAAGTCACTAGATCAAGTAACAAAGTAAAAATAACCATTGTTATATTATAACTCTAGTTTTATCTATCTATACAAAGGGTATGCCAGTTACATACACATTTCCAGGGGGTACGTGAAGCATAAAAGGTTGAGAACCACTGCGTTAGATCACGATATTCTATTTCAAAAATTTTATATTTATTGTATCCGAGGTAATACCCTTAAATGATTTGAAAATTATTTAAAAAGCAGAGTGCATGTTATTAAAATTAATGGCGTTTCTGGTAAAAAGAGAACAGTGTACACTGGTGTCCCACAAGGTTCAATTTTAGGTTCGTTCTTATTCATTATTTATATTAATGATCTAACAAACCTTAAAGTGAACGGCTCTCTTTATATATATGCTGATGACACCACTTTGATGAACGTGAATCACAATATAGGAGATGCAGTTCGAGATACACAGGATGATTTTGACAAAATTATTAACTGGTCTCACATTAATCGTATTTACATAAACTCAGATGAAATCAATTGGATGAGCTTTCATTCACCAGGACATTATGATCTTTCATCCTATGCAATAAAAAACCACGAACCCTGGTGTTCTCATAATATGATAACTCATGACCCTGACTGCTGCAGCTGTGATGTTATTGAGTGTGTTGAGAGCCATAATTGTCTTGGATTTTACATGGACACAACCTTATGATGGCATACACATATTCAAAAGTTAGTAGAGATATTTCGTCTTTGTGCATCTAAACTTTACAAACTACAATTAGCTGCAAGCACACATACATGTATTTTGGTTTACAAAGCTATCTGTGAATCTATATTGACTTATGGTTTGACAGTATACGGCTCAACTAACCTTATAAATATAAAGAAAATAGAAACTATTCGATCATCCATTGCTAAAAATATAATCCCATACAACTTAAGAAATTCATTTTATCATAGCGAAGAAAGACTAAATTATCTAGGAATACTTTCTTTTCACAACCTTTACAAATACTGCATCACTTCAAAAAAAATTTTGACAATCAATTTAAATCTAAAATCTTTTGTGAGAAAAACACAAGGTTACAATCCAAAAATTATTTCCAACTTCTAAAAATATTAAACAATTATGGGAAGTGTACAAGGGCATATACAGTACCTTACGTTTTCAATCAATTGCCAAGGGAAATTATTTTATGAAGCAATTTTAAAGAAATCAAAGGTAAGACTAAAAATTTTCTTCTAAGCACTAAAACCAATATAAAAATTTGAACCACCACAATGGAGTTTCCACTGAAATTCACATAATTCGATGACATTGTTTTAAACTATATATTTTCGTGTAAATGTTATTATTCTTCTCTCCTGCAGATAAGCAGATGCTTTGCGGGTCATTTGTTTAAACTTTTGTATAACTAACATGAATATGAATAACGATTATTATTCAGGATGTTCAATTTTATTTGCACAATATTTAAATATATAGCTAGTACATAGTCAAGTTCCACAAGAGTTAGTATTTAACTCACAAATGGATATTTACAAAATATATATATCCTGCAGTCCTGAGTTCATCAGTATATATAAATATGTACACGAAAAACAGCAATTTCAGCCTCTGTAACATATAAATTTATCGCCTACTGCTCATATATCATTACAATGCAATCAGTTAATACAGTAAATAAAACATCAGTCGCAATCTCCACCATTCAACAAACATTTTTTTAGTTCTTTAGAGAAATGTGTTTTATTATTTATAATTTTCATGTTATCTGGCAGTGGGTTGAATAGTTTTAATCCCCTATATCCATAATATTTTTTGAATAATTCTTTGTTTGGTTTTGGAATGCAAAAAATCCAGAGCCACTACCGCTCTTATAAAATATATATTAACCATTACTTCAAATTTGTCCTTATTATGAAATACATGCTCTGCTAAAGCTATTTGGTGTATTTGTTTTGAGTATTTCAAGTTTTTTGAAACTTCGCTCAGACGAGTCGTACTTTCTTTTAAATGTCATAATCTTTACTATATATTTTTGCAATTGCTGCAATTGATTTAAACAACATGAGATGCTCCTCCCCAAATTAGAATTGCATACTGTATTCTGGAATAGATTAATGCATAATATATGTTCTTTAAAAATTTCATATTGATCATATCTCTTAAAAGATACATCTTGGGAATTATTTGTTTTATTTTTAATACTACTTTTCGAACATGATCATGCCAGGTTAGATAACAGTCGAAATTAACTCCTAAATATTTTAATGCTTTAGTACTTTTAATCCTTGGGCAAGCACAGTTTATAGACCCAATTTTATCTTGTTCGAAAAACTTACAATCACTCACATGATAGAATAAATCTCCAAGATCTCTATACTTTCCCCTAACAGTATTAAAATACACATATTTCGCTTTATTTACGTTTATTAATAATTTATTTTTTGGAACCAAATTTGAAGTGTTCTTAAATCTGCAGCAATATTGCTTAATAGTTCTTCATCAGTTTTTATCACAGTAAACCAAGGCAGTGTCATCTGAAAACGAAATAATATTATCTTTGAATTTAGTGTGTAATAGATCGTTCACATATATTGAGAATAACTGTGGTCCCAAAACAGAACCCTGTGGAACACCATAAGAATTGTTTTTTTTTCATTCGAAACGTCTATTTTGACTTGTTGTGTTCTACCCTTCAAATACGAATCAAACCATTTCAGTGACAGTCCACTTACACCAAAAACCTCTAATTTATTTAGTAAATATCGAATAGACAGGGAGTTAAAAGCTTTAGACATATCCAGAAACAAAACCACCACTCTTTCAATTTTGTTGAAACCATTATAAAGTAATTTTATTAACACAGCTGTAGCATCAGCTGTACCTTTATTTTCCCTAAACCCATACTGGTGTTCCGAGTATAGTATATTTTGTAAAGTAATTTGTTAACCTTTAATGCGATAACTTTTCAAATAGTTTTGAGAAAACAGTTTGTATTGAAATAGGCCTATAATTCTCTACAAGCATTTCATCACCATTTTTAAAAATTTGGGTAACCAACGAATTCTTAAGCGAAGATGAGAAAAATCCCCCTGCAAGTGACAAATTGTAATACTTCAGTAAAATTCCAGATATTACACTGATTACTCTCTGTAACATGTAGACTGAGAAGTTATCATCACCTAAAGATTTGTTTAATTTAAGCCTAAAGGCTGTCTGAATTAATTCACTTTCACTAATCGGTAACAAGGCTATTGAATTCATTCTGTAATTCGTCCTTTGTTACTAGTTGATTTCTTCCAATTTCATCAATAATTAATTTATCGACCACAACTTCCATATTACAATAGTTTCAAGTCTTCTACTGATTTTATATTTATTACTTTAGAGTTCTCATCCTTTCTTCAGTATAGTGCTCCCTCCTTCACCCAGGAGTAAAAATCATTTTTTCTCTTTTGATCTTCTTAATTTTAAAGCGCAAGACTTGAATTCAGGAATGAGGTGCTCGCCAATACATATGCAATTATTATTTCCAGCTATCCCCAAGTCCTTGCTCCTCAGACGCCATTTAGTTATCCATTTTTCCCCTTTTCTTTGCTGTTCATCTTCACAATAATTGATTTCGGTTTATTCGCATTTCTTGTTGGGACTCGATGTGCAACTGTGTATTTAATTTCTTCTTTTGACATTCTGAGCACTAAACCAACCTTGGTCACAGTTTCGTTTATATTTTCGTTGGACATTTCCTCAAGTCCGCTTATCTCAATATTTTCTGCTCTACTTTGTGCTGTAGATCTCTCATTTGCTGTTGCAATTACATTACATCCTTTTTGATCTGTTTATTTTCAGTCTCTAATTTCAGATTTCTGTCCTTAACCTCTTTTAATTCTCTAGTTGTATCGGCCATTATTTTGATAAAATCGTCTAATTTTTTCGAATTAAATTCTGCGCTTTTAACACAGTCTTGAACGGTGTTATTCAACTTCTGAATATTACTATTCATTAAGTCAATCATTTTCTTTTTGAAAGTTGATAGTTCATATCGAAGCAATTCAACGATTTCGTTATTATCTTTTGCACTCCTACGAGTCCCATCCACAAAATGACACTTTACCGATTCCTGCACTGAGCCAGCGTCGTCGGGAGATAGGGTGCGTGATGCCGCACCCGCATTCCCTGTTGAAGTGTTAGAGCCACGGACCACACTGCCCGGAAGTGGCGGTTCAAGGACAGCCCCACCGCGTTAACGGTAACATAACCTTCTGCTGCTTCTTCATCAGCTAGAATGCACGCTAGTGCATTGGGAGCCACGCTAAGCCTACTTTTACTTTCTGCTTTATCGTTACAATTTAAACAAAGGCACTTACTTTTTCTCTCTTCTGACATCTTTCTATAGTTAGCCTCTCTTATATCAGTGCAGTAGCAATGTATATATCTACTACATGGTCCATTACACTGCAAAAATTCACTACTTCCTCCAGAGCTAAAATTGCACTTCATGCACTAAGGCGCCATCTTGACCGAATTATTATTATTACTTTCGTCTCACGGCAGGATAAAACATGATGGTCATAAACCACGTGATTCCATCAACCAATGGTAGTCGGCCATCGAGATGACCACTTCTGTGATTCCAACCTCGGCTCTCAAAGTGTGAAGACGTGTTTCTTAAGTGCTCTCGGATTTTAGAACAAATATGGATACCAAAAAGGATACTAGGCTAAATAGATGCTTTAAGTTTCTGCATAGAGACCTCAGTTACGAGTCTTTTGTGACCATCCTTGCCAACAACAAGAAGCCAGCAGCATTAGAAATCGCCCAAAGAATTACTAAGGACATTATGATTATCACCTTTTCCTCTGACGAAGCCGCTGATGATTTCGCCGCTGACTCGCACCTGGATATTCCCACGGATCAGATGTATCATTCAAGCGACTTGGATTCCCACAAAAAAAAAGTAACAATCACCAAATTGCCTTTTTTCATCCCCAACAGCGACATCGTGGACGCCCTGAAGCCATATGGAACTGTACTCAGCATAAACGACGAATTCCTGAACATTTCGGGCTTGGAATCAATCCGGACAGGCACTAGGGTAGGCCACATGGAGATGAAGGAAATGGTCCCCAACTACATCCAAATCTCTACTTTTTCGGCTACTATCATCTACACAGGCATGATCCGACTCTGTAAGTGGTGCAGGCTCCCAGGACATATCATCAAGGACTGTGCAGCCTTCGCCAGCAAGAATAAACCACTTCTGTCGCCTCCAGCACCTATTTTGGTCAATATTTCGGACACCAACTCGACCTCCATCCCTCCGCAACAGCTGGCACCAGACATCACCCAAAGTGAAGAAGCTCAGGCCTCTGCAACTCTACCTTCCTCACCTGAAGAGACGGCACCTACCACTCCCCTCAATAAAAAAAGAAAATATCTCTCCTCACCGTCTGAATCACTTTCCGCTACAGAGACTACAATTACTGCCCAACAGAAGAAAAAACTGCCAGCTCCTGACTAGCCTTCTTCACTTATAGGTAATCTTCAAAATTTTATTTTAGACCGATCCCCCACCCCCTCCCTATCTCTTATCTCTGACTCCCCTGAGTTTGTTGAGACTTTTGAAGACGTTCTTGACTTCCTCAAATTCTTAATAAACTCTAAATTAGCTTCCTCTGAGTGGGAAATTCCCACTCCCTTCAAATTACTTAAAAAAACCCTATCTCAAGATGTTCTGCCGAAGTACCGAGACCTTTACCTCTCTGCTTTAGGCAAATGTCCGCAGAGAGATTGTTTCACTGTCTGGGACTTCCTCCAGTTAGTGAAACAATTCCTCCCATTATTTAGATAGACCTCACTTCATTAGATATTATTCTTTCTCTTTTTAATTTCCATTTTTAGCCATTTCCCATCTTGTCTCTTTACTTTGCGATCAAAATTCATCCTCCTTTCCAATTCCTGCTCTCAGCCAATCCCAATATTCCTCTATTCTCATTGGCTGAGACCTCTCTAGCTCTCTTCGACTCTGTTAGCGCCCAAACCTAACACAACCCAAGCTCCCGTTCTCAGCCAATCCCAAAATTCCTTCATTCTCACTGGCTGTGCCTTCGGCGATCAGTTTCCATCGTCTCGATGTTTTGACTCTACTTCTTTTGGCTTTATTTAACCCCCCCTCTTCAAATTAATTCCCACCCCCTCCAAATTAATTATTCTCTCCTCCAAATTAAATTCTCACTAAATTATACCCAAATCCCCCCTTTCCCACTCTCCTTCCACGATATTGCACGACCATCTACCAACTCTGGAGCACTTTTCGACCAGAGACGATCTTCGGCCTTTGCTCCTCCTCTTGCCTCTAAAATTAAAATTTTTTTCTCATTCACATTTGCAAACACAGACGACATTTGCTAGTGGTCCAGATGATAAGAGGGCTGAGGCCCACTTTTCAAATTGGACCAAGAAAAAAGAGGAATGTATAAGAAGAAGACCACCTCTGTGTCTATTGGGCCACACTTCTTCCTACATTGTACATTATACAATACACAAAGACACACCCTCTATCACAAACTTGCTACACTTGGAGTCAACACACATACCCCACAATCAATACTAAACCCCACTCATAAAAACACAAAAGCCCACTTCCAAGCACTAGCACACTATATACACAGCACTGGTAGGTTCCTCCGATCCCCTCCTGACCAGCTCTCTTCACTGAAATGCATTTCTTTACCCAATTAAAAGATCCTTTGGACAACTAAAAGATCCAGATGCCAAAAAGATCCATTAGGACATAAAAGATCCATTATAGGACAAAAATGATGCATTTTGGACAACATTCTGCACATTCCTACATGCTGTGTAGTCATTATTCATGATTTCTTGATTGGAACTTCAACCAGCCACCTCATACTAATCAACTCACAAATCTAAAAATTGGATTTTTTCAAATATGTAATTTCTACACCTACCCTGTATCATAAACAATGCTTACACTCCCATAACATCACACACATAATCCACTACACCATTTCAGTGAGTTCTCACTCACACAACAAATTTGTCAAATTTCACATGCCTTTTTAGCCTTATACCCAAACTGGGCAACACAGCTCTACTTACATTTCTACCCAACTTACAGGATACCCCCAAGCCCCCAAAACCCAATCTAACTACTCCCTACACCTCGTTTATGGATTATCTAAGCATCTGAGCACTCATCCCCCCCCTATAAAATCTTTTTTGAATTTTTTCCAAAATTCCAGACACCAACAAAGCTAAGCCTTTTTGGGCTTTCAACCCCTTCGCATTACTTTCACTGCATTACTACCAACACATTAATGTTAGCCTACCTAAACACAATTACCCTCCCCAACTTTTCAATTTTTTTATCAATTCACTCAATATTTTTATAGGCTCATCCTCCACACCTCCCCACCACCAACAATTTTTCCGCAGGAAAAAAAAAATTTCATTCGCCCCCCTCCTCAAAGGGAATTAAGTTAGACAGCTAATTTCTTTTCTGTTCCATGCACCTACCTCCACTGTACCCCCCCCCCCCCCCCACACACACACAGCCCACTTTTGCATTCAGAACGCCCCTTCTTTAGATGAGGCGAAATCCAGCTTTTTAACTATTGACCTTAGCAAACGCCAACAGCTTTGCCACCCACCTGCCAACACAGGCCACAAATCACTGCAAAACTCAGCCACATGTCCCCGGAAAAACTTTTAAGCTAATACACCCTCCCCCAACTTCTCTCCTCCACCTACGACATGGTACTGATACATCTACACTGTTTTATTTTTATCTGCTTCATTCATCAGGCGGCCTGCGGCCACAAGCCTGCTCGCAGACAGGTAGGGTCGCTGGCATTTCATTGTGCTGGTCCCAACCATTGGTCGAATTCAGCTCCCAAAAATGAATTTGCTTATGGACCAGATGACAGAAGGATTAAGGTCCTTCTTACAAAGTGGTCCAGAAGAAGGAAGATGATGTTTTATTACTACTGCTGTGTCTATTGGGAACCATTGGTCTAATATTCCGTGATGGTGAATGCAAGAGAGTAAACGCTTTGAAGTTATTACTAATACTGTTTTTGGCTCTTATATCTACATAATGCAATTTTAAATCCAGAAAGGTTAAAGCATCAAGGATGATTAATTTCTATAGAAGAGGTAAAAAGTAACCATTTGCTTTTCCAATGCGCAGTTGCCATCAGGTGTCTTTGATCATAGAATTAGAGATGGATACGAATAAAAATGAAATCCCAAGATTTGAAGAACACTATTATTTTTGATTGCGAAACTCAATTGAATGATTACTTCATTTCACTTTGGATTTCTTTCGTTCCTCTCAATGGCTATTTCATTCAAATGCAAGAGGAATGATCATTCTCAAATTGTTATTATATTAATAGTTTCAGCCAGGAATGAGTTCGGGTGAGGTATTGGAAGGCGAAATATATTTCTCAACTCTCGAAAAACTTCAACAACTGGTTTCATACCTGATCTGTCTTACCTTGGTTAAACACGAAATGAGAAAATTGCCTTTCACCATTTTGTTTTAACAATAATTGTGCAGCAAATTTCAATACTCACGTGATATAAGCATTTAGTGCTAAAATTTTTATTTTTAACATCACAAGCTATAGAGGATCTTTTTTCACGAAGAAATAGAGGTAAGGCGCATCATAGAAATTGTGCGCATTTCGTACGTGACAAATGACTCTTCCCAAGAGCAACTTTTGTCCGTATTGTTCCGCCTCGAGCTCATCCTTGGCCAGACCCACTTTGATGATCCATGCCGCCATCTGATGACCCCAAAACGAGTCTTTGTAGTGATGACCTTTCCACCTGCAGAAAAAAAGTGAACATTATTGAAATCTTCCATTAATTATTATTCTATTAATAGTTTCAGTTATATATAATAAGTGAAAACTAAAAAGTGGAAACTCAAAAGAAATAACATTTTTCGAAAAATGGAAATAACTGTTTTACATTTTATTTAGTTTGGTATTTTCTTTTAGAAAGGAAGAAGCTACTCCCCTACAAAGGAAGGAGATAACCTAGAAGGTGTCCTGGTTCCTTATACAACACCAATACACGTAGAGAGGATTGTGTGATTGACAGCTGGCTAACTGATGCTAATTCAAACTATGATGTTGAAGTGACACCACGTTAATTCTAATTATGATGCAGAAATGATAGATCTCTGAAAATTTACCCCTAATGGTTATCCGGGTAGTAGTGTCGTGCTCACAGCGAATTCCTCCTGTGGACACGACTTTGGGAGGCCGGAAGGTTCCAGAACACTGGCCGTGGAGCCAGCCGCCATTTCGCAAAGTCGGCAGGACACGCAAGCGAAGGTCAGGGTGACCTCCTGACCCCCTCCCCCGCAGCGGCGAGCGCGGAGGACGCCTCCGTTCCGGACCCACGCCAAGGAACACGGAGAGGGAAAAGGGGGGGGGGGAGATCACTTACATTGGATCTTCCCCAGTTGACCAATCAGCGAAAAACACATCGCGCCTAAGGAAAGACGATTGGTGTAGAGATGAGAACAAAGGCCAAGAGAGTCTTCCTGAGAGAGAAGCAACCAAGCTTCCCTCTACTTCGTGCGACTATCGTTCTCCGTGTAAGAAGTATAAGTTTTCGGCTGCGAGACACTACGGTGTTGCAGGAAGCCTTGTGCCTGCGTTGCGGACAGGCCCAAAAAGCATGGCCAACGATGCGCCCCGACGGACAGAACAACAGTAGTGGACAAGGAAGGAGGTAAGGGAAAAATTCTATCAACTATGGGCTCCTATTTTTATTATGCAGTGTTCAGCCGCCGTCACTGAAACTCCCATAGCGAACATTTGGTTTTAATGCTCCGAACATTTTGGCCCGAGTTTTTGGCCAGGACAGTGACTCCAAAGACAGTCTTAGCTTAAATGAATTGTTGCACACCTAGTAAGGACTTTTCGACCAAGTAGAGGGAGAGGACTGAATTCAATAATTTATGTAGAATTGTGTGATTTTCTATTTCTAGTTATGAGATCAAAATAATAAAATAATGTTTGTTTGGCAACCCTTTGTCCTGTCGAATTTGTCCTAACAGGAGAGGAAGAGATCGGCCGCTTAGGAGTGTCTATCATTTTAAATGTTAGAGGGAAACGAACCTGGCTTTTGTCAAAAGAGAAATTAAAAGAGTAAAAATACACAACGCAATTAACCGTCGTTTTGGGGAATTGAAGTTACAAGCTAACTTCTCCCCTAGTTGTGTCCACCCTATCTCCGAGAGCAGGTGGGGTGCACAGCAAATTGGTGCCGTGACCACGGATCCACAGCAAATTGGTCGCCAAGACCAGAATTGTTCGAACCTGGCAAATTATTGCGGCAGAGTAAATGAAAGTCATTGAAAATTATTAATAGAAAATTATGTGGAGTATTAAATGAAAATCATTGTAAATTAATAATAGAAAATTATGTGGAGTATTAATGGAAGGTCACTGTAAATTAGTAATCAATAGTATTATGGATTATGAATTGAAAGTTATTAGGACTGTAAATAGAAAGTTATGGCGGGGTGTTGATGAAAAATCCGAAACGTTTAATATGAAATGATGTATGGCTATGTGGAGACAGGCGGCGCTAGAAACTGCTAGTGTTAAAAATGGAATATTGTACTGAGCTAAACTATGTATACCTAATAGACAATTGTTGACTAGTTAGAGTGGCATATATGTTTTTAGGCAGGATTTTCAGAGACATCTGTGAAAAAAAAAATATATATTATTGGTTGTTCATAAAATATTGTGCATAAGGAATTATGTGTGGTTATAATTTTAAGAAAATAGATTAGGCCCAGGAGTAGTGCTGTATAGAAGGATTTTTGAGAGATTTCAACTAGGGACTACTACAGTATTTTTATTAGCTAGGAGTGACAATCTGTTTGTGTTACCATTTAGAATTGCATTTATGTACTACACCTCCCTGCACTTCCGGAGGATACAATAAATTCGAACATCATAACAACATTCAGTACACTTTTTACTCGATAGAAGGCCATGGATAGTCAGGACACGAGTGCGCCACCCATCCAGGAGCCGTCCCTAACGGCGGGACCCCTCCTGGCGGGGTTTGTAAATTTAGTGAACCCGTACGAGGGGGATAGCAGCCGTACTGCAGCAGCCTTTTTCGAACAAGTTGAGGGAGTAGGAAAAATTGCACGATGGCGGCCGAGCGAGATGGCCATTATTGCCCGCTCGAAGTTGCAAGGAGCCGCCGCAGAGTTTGTCAATCAATCACCAGAGCTGAGGAATGAAGAAGATTTTAGTACTTTCAAGAGGGCTGTATTAGAAAGATTTGACAGTGAGACCCCGTTAGCCACTCGCTTGCACGAGTTTATGAGTTGTCGGCAAGCCACGGACGAAAGTGTTAGAGAGTACGCTGCCCGCATTCGAACCCGAGCCTATCAGTTCTTAGGAACCGCCGGGAGGAGCATAGATGACGACGACGAACAAGGAGTAGGCAATCGGATGCGCCTTGCCCAATTTTTGGCCGGTCTGGTCCCGCGGCTCAGACGTTTTGTGCTGTCACACAACCCCAGCACTTTTGAAGAAGCTTTGGCTAAGGCCATTTTGGAGGAAGGCAACGAGCGTGCCGTGGGGCGAACGGCAGCCATATGGACGCTTGGCGAGGAAATGCCCACAGGACCCACAGAGCCAAACCCGCTACCCCAGCTCCAGGACCTGTTGGCAGCCCTTCCGCTGTGCCAGATCCAGGCTGATATAGTGCGTTTGGGGGAGCGCATGCAGCAGATTGAAGGGCAACAGGAACGAAATCACATCAGTCTGCCCCAGCCACGGCAGCCCCCCTGGACGGATCAACAGGGCGTCACGTGTTTTGCGTGCGGTGGAATAGGACATTACGCCCGTCAGTGTGCTTCACCCCTTGCCCCACGTGGCCCACGATATCAACCGCGGCGAGCCCAGCCCCAGAACCGTAATCAAGCGACCTCCTGGAGAACCCGCTGGACGAGGAGCAATGGATCCCCTGTCTCTCCCCCCCGGCAGACCCGAGACCAGCACAGAGAGGAGATGGAGCCCGCCAACCGTCCTACGGCTCCTTTAAACTGGAACGGGAGGGAAGCCCCGGATGCACTTCCCAGAGTCCCCTCGAAACGTTAGCCGTCCGCATTGCGCCGTGTGCCATCCAAAGCAGTGATGAAAATTCACCGATTGTGTCCGGCCGCATGGAGGACACGGAGGTGTCGGCCCTCATCGATACCGGCGCCACTGTGTCCGTCATGGATAGCCGGTGTTTCCAACGCTTGAAGAGCCGGCTTCTCCATAAAATGGTCCCCCTTCAGCATCAATTGAAAATAGTAGATGGACACCCCCTTCCGGTGCTAGGCAGATTTATGGTGACCCTCACATTCGACGAGGTTAGTTTTGAGCACCCGATAGTAGCCCTCGATATCGACACCCCACGATACAATATGATAATGGGACATGACATCCTCAAGAAGCACTGCTTCGTCATCGATTGTCATTCGGGCACACTGCGAAGGAAAGAGGACAAGGAATCGAACCCTAGGAGCACCCCCCTCACATTGCCCACCTACCCCACCCAGAAGCAACCTTCACCCCCCCTCCCCTACACCCACGTACTTAGGGCGCATCGTGCGGAAGCTCTGCGTCCCTCCCCGGGGCGAGCGCATAGCCCTCATCGAGTGTTCTGCCCCCCAGCTCCGAGGCTGCACGATCTTGGCTCAGCCATATGAGCGGCTGAAAACCGGTTCTCTGCACGTGGCTCGTTCGGTGAACTGTGTGGACGGTAGCGGCCAGCTTAATGTCCGGGTCGCCAATACCTCTTCGGCCCCCATCTGGCTGAACAAGAGCATGTGTATTGCCCGGCTGGAGGCACTTGACGCCGAACAGATAGAGCCCCCTAGTACCCACCCGAAGAGGAGAAACGTGCCCCTGTCCCTGGAGGATTTCCAGTTGGACCATCTTGGGCCACAGGAGAAGAAGAAATTGGGGAAACTGTTGATTAGGAATAGAGATGTGTTTGCGAGAGATGTCAGCGAGTTGACCGGCACAGATGCCGTGTATCACGAAATCTACCTAACCGACGACCGCCCCGTGAGACAGTGGGCATACAGGGTGCCATTCGCGCTGCAGGGCGAATTGGACCGACAAGTGGATGAGTTGTTAGAGCAAGGGATAATAAGAGAAAGCGCCTCTCCTTTTGCGTCACCCATTGTTTTGGTGAAGAAAAAAGACTCCACATACAGATTCTGCGTCGACTACAGGACACTTAATGCGAAGACAATCCCCGATTCGTACCCTCTCCCCCTCATAAACGAAATTATCGACCAACTAGCTCACGCCAAATATTTTAGCTCGCTGGATATGGTGTCCGGTTATTGGCAGGTTCCCGTTCACCCACGTGACGTGGAGAAAACGGCATTCATTAGCAGGAAAGGGTTGTTTGAATTTAACTACCTACCATTTGGACTGAAGAACAGTCCCGCTACTTTCCAGCATTTACTGGACCACGTGCTAATGGGAATGCGACAAGAGCAAGTTCTCGTCTACCTCGACGACATAATGGGTGGCCTCCCAGACCTTTGAACAACACGCCGAACGGTTACAGAGGGTATTTGACCGCCTAAGGGCCTACAATTTAAAGTTGAAGCCGGCGAAGTGCCAATTCATGAAGGAATCCCTCACGTACTTGGGACACTTGATTTCCGCAGAAGGGGTCCAGCCGGACCCACGGAACGTCCAAGCCATCGAAGATTTTCCCTGCCCCCGTAGTGTCCGCAACGTTCGAGCCTTCCTAGGCCTAACAGGCTACTACCGACGTTTCATCGATCAATATGCCGACCCCACAGCCCCCTTAGTTCATTTGGTGAAGAAGGACATTAGTTTTAAGTGGTCCCCGGAAGCTGAGGAAGCGTTTCAAGTGTTAAAGAGAAAGTTAATGACAGAACCCCTTCTCCTTTATCCCGACTTTGGACGGAAGTTTTTCCTGTCGACCGATGCGTCGGACATCGCGGTAGCCGGCGTACTCGAGCAGGACTCCGTCATCCGGTCGCCTACGCCAGTCGGAAGTTGAAGCCCCAGGAAACCCGTTACTCAACGATTGAAAAGGAAGCCCTCGCCATACGTTTTGCCATCACACATTTTAAACAATATTTGTATGGTCGACGTTTCACGGTCATATCTGACCATGCCCCCCTCACGTATTTGTTGAAGCTGAAGGACCCCTCCAGTAGACTGGCCAAGTGGAATTTGACGCTACAGGATTACGATTTTGATATCATTTATCGGCCTGGGAAACATAATGTCCCCGCCGACACTCTGTCCCGTCACATACAGGCATTAGAGAGAGAGGCCCCCTCCCAGAACCCCTTTGGCGATCTGGCCCATCTAAGGAACCTACAGCTGGAGGACCCCACTTTCAGGCACACTATCGAAATGTTAGAGAGTATGACCCCCGATACACGCACGAGTGCTACCGAGCCCTTTTACCTGAGAGAAGGTATCTTATACCATTTGGCCCCCCCGGCAAGCCATAGCCCCCGCAGGGAAGCAACGGAGCAATTAGCGATCCCCGT
This sequence comes from Ryuthela nishihirai, assembly GCA_038380435.1. Classification (NCBI taxonomy): domain Eukaryota; kingdom Metazoa; phylum Arthropoda; class Arachnida; order Araneae; family Heptathelidae; genus Ryuthela; species Ryuthela nishihirai. Next base: position 4,023,287 of record JAWZYU010000025.1, read on the forward strand.
CAGTCTTCGTGGGCAGATACTAGAATTATGCCACGACAACCCATGTTCAGGCCACCTGGGAGAGTATAAGACCTTACAGAGGGTAAGATCGGAGTATTACTGGCCTGGCATGTATGCAGATGTTCGAAATTACGTCCAGACATGTACATCTTGTCTGCAGCGAAGAGGCTATCAAGAGAGGAAAAAGGGAAATCTGATTCGAGCCCCACTCACAAGTCGCCCCTTTCAGCGGATAGGAATGGACATTTTAGGTCCCCTCCCCCTCACTCAGCGAGGAAATAAGTATGCCCTAGTGGTTATGGATTATTTTACCAAATGGCCAGAGGTCTACGCGCTGGCTGACCAATCGGCAGAGTCCATTGCCCGAGCATTTGTGGAAGACTTTATTCCTAAGCACGGAATTCCCACCACCGTTATCAGCGATAACGGGCGAATGACGTCATGCCGGGGCGCTCGTCCCATCGCCCCTGGGCCCGCGGACATGGGCTACGAGAGCCGCGGCATCGGACAGATTCGGCATCGACAATCTTTTTTTTTGTTGCCCACGCACACTGGAGTTTTCATGAGTAACATATCGATTACAATTAAATTAGGAATTGTTGTGGAACGGATAGAAGTTGTTGTAAAATTGAATTTTATTGTGTGAGGAGTTAGATTTGAGTTTCATAGAATAGAATTGTAAGCTAATTAAGAAGTATAGAGAATTAACACATGCAGAGTTAAATTAATGAGATGGAATATCGATTACAATTAAATTAGGAATTGTTGTGGAACTGATAGAAATTGTTGTAGAATTGATTTTTATTGTGTGAGGAGTTAGATTTGAGTTTCATAGAATAGAATTGTAAGCTAATTAAGAAGCATGGCGAGTTAACACATGCAGAGTTAAATTAATGAGATAGAATATCGATTGCCAAATTAATTAGGAATTGCTGTAGAATTGATTACTAGATGTTAATTGATTACTTCACTGAGATAGAATATCGATTGCAAATTAATTAGGAATTGTTGTAGAATTGATTACTAGATGTTAATGGATTACTAGATGTTAATTGATTACTAGATGTCAATTGATTACTAGATGTTTGATGAATCAATCTTGAGTTTCATAAGATGGGATTGTAAACCAAGTAAGGAGTGTAGAGAATTAACATGTGCAGAGTTAAATTGCTGAGATAGAATATCGATTGCAAATTAATTAGGAATTGTTGTAGAATTGATTACTAGATGTTAATTGATTACTAGATGTTTGATGAATCAATCTTGAGTTTCGTCAGATGGGATTGTAAACTAATTGTGAAGTGTTGTAGGATAGAATAATCACACGTTAGTTACTGAAATAGAACTTGAACTATAGACTACTGTGAGGTTATGAGAAGAAGAGCAGACATTGAATTTTGAGCGTTTGGGAGTCACGTGACGGTAGGCACGGCGACGACCTACGCGACCTGTACATGTGTATAGATGTGGAGACCCAATGTTGATTTTTTTCCCTCCTTTCCTTTTCATGGTGCCGATCTGGAGTCACCGGTGGAATGGCCAGCCACAGAGACGGCCCCGGAGGACCTCCCCGAGCCAAGCGATCCGGACTCTCTGCGCGTGGGAGTTTACGCTGGGTGACCACCCTTGGACTGGAGGAGACGCCCTGTGCCCAAACCACCCATGTGCCCTTCGACCAGTGCCGTGATCCGAGTGTGACTAGTGAAGTGCACAATAGTTCGCAAGAAGTGCGCGATGTTCAAGTGGTGTGTACCGAGTTCAACCCATTTGGCGGAACAGCCGAACGCAGTGACCAGCTCCCCAAGAGCCTTTCCGTGCCCCCCCCACCGACTCCCCCTCTCCCTAAAGGGGGATAGGTGTGTCGTGCTCACAGCGAATTCCTCCTGTGGACACGACTTTGGGAGGCCGGAAGGTTCCAGAACACTGGCCGTGGAGCCAGCCGCCATTTCGCAAAGTCGGCAGGACACGCAAGCGAAGGTCAGGGTGACCTCCTGACCCCCTCCCCCGCAGCGGCGAGCGCGGAGGACGCCTCCGTTCCGGACCCACGCCAAGGAACACGGAGAGGGAAAAGGGGGGGGGGAGATCACTTACATTGGATCTTCCCCAGTTGACCAATCAGCGAAAAACACATCGCGCCTAAGGAAAGACGATTGGTGTAGAGACGAGAACAAAGGCCAAGAGAGCCTTCCTGAGAGAGAAGCAACCAAGCTTCCCTCTACTTCGTGCGACTATCGTTCTCCGTGTAAGAAGTATAAGTTTTCGGCTGCGAGACACTACGGTGTTGCAGGAAGCCTTGTGCCTGCGTTGCGGACAGGCCCAAAAAGCATGGCCAACGATGCGCCCCGACGGACAGAACAACAGTAGTGGACAAGGAAGGAGGTAAGGGAAAAATTCTATCAACTGTGGGCTCCTATTTTGATTATGCAGTGTTCAGCCGCCGTCACTGAAACTCCCATAGCGAACATTTGGTTTTAATGCTCCGAACATTTTGGCCCGACAGTGACTCCAAAGACAGTCTTAGCTTAAATGAATTGTTGCACACCTAGTAAGGACTTTTCGACCAAGTAGAGGGAGAGGACTGAATTCAATAATTTATGTAGAATTGTGTGATTTTCTATGTCTAGTTATGAGATCAAAATAATAAAATAATGTTTGTTTGGCAACCCTTTGTCCTGTCGAATTATGTCCTAACAGGAGAGGAAGAGATCGGCCGCTTAGGAGTGTCTATCATTTTAAATGTTAGAGGGAAACGAACCTGGCTTTTGTCAAAAGAGAAATTAAAAGAGTAAAAATACACAACGCAATTAACCGTCGTTTTGGGGAATTGAAGTTACAAGCTAACTTCTCCCCTAGTTGTGTCCACCCTATCTCCGAGAGCAGGTGGGGTGCACAGCAGTAGATCTCGGGGAAAATATGAAATCTGACCTCCGACGTGTCCTTCACGGTGAAATGGTGGTCACTTGTAGGTGAAACCATGATCTACCAGTGTGGATTCCAAGGGTCCTTCGAGGCCAAAGATCAAATCTAGATCTATCGATGCTGCAGAGCTAAAAATTGGTTCCGGGGGGGGGGGGGGTATTTTAAGTCATGGATCTCGGAAATGTTGTTGAATTTTGGTTGCGATGGGTCCTCTGAGGTCGAAAGTCAAATACATATTCACTTCTGCTAGAAGGCAAAATATCGGTTCTGGGGGTATTTTGAAAACACAAACTATAGAGGTTCTTTTTTTTTTCACGAAAAAATAAAGGTAAGGTGTATCACAAGTTTTTATCAGAGAAGAAAAATTTTCCCACAAATCATGCCAAATTTTGATGCGATGGATCCTTTGAGGTCAAAGGTCAAATCCCGATACACTGGCGCCGGAGAGCTAAAAATTCTTGAATAGAATTGCTATTTCCCGCGGTAGAACTCAAAAATGAGAGGAATTTTCAGATCCGGTGCCACATTCGAAGTCAAATAGGGGTCGGAGTGACGGTCTAGAAATCAAAAGGTGCCGAATGATTTCTAGTACAAACATTCAGAGGGACATGCCCTCTGATGTAGTGGTCAAGTGCTCTAATCTCTAGACCAGATATGAGCTATTTAAGGGTATATACGACAATTTAAAAAACCGCATGATATCTCTAGCAAAAATTTAGTTTATAGCCGACGACGACGGAGAAAGCATCGTTTGGTTTCTTTAGATGAATTTTGATATCCAAAAATGCAGTAATTAGTGTGTGATTCTATGAATCCTAGCAAATTTATGTGACACTAATCATCACCCTGGTTAACAGCTCTTAATAGAAGAGATCATCCAAACTTTACAAGAGGAAGATATTCAAAGGAAAATAATATGATGATCAAGATTATGACAGGCCAAACTTGAAAGTATTGAACACACAGGTCTTGAAATACCCGCCAACATCAATGACATAGGTGTAGGGGAGGAGAGGACTGTGTCACATGCTTAGATGGAGAAGACTGCGTGATTCAAAACGGGTAGACTTCCATAAACTATCTTTAATATTTCGATACATTACAAAATTTACGTACACTCATGTGTACCCTTTTTGACCACTAATTTAAGCATGTTATGCAATTTTTGTTGATTAATGCATCATAATATGTGATCATATTATAAAGTAAATGTTCCTCCTTTGCTGCGAGGGGCGGGGATGATTCAGTCGGTAGTGCACCAAGATCATAATCTGCAGTTCCCAGGTTCGGGTCCTAAATGGGCAAGCATTTAGATTAATCTCTGCAAAATTCTCCGCCCGGCCCTTGGTCAGTACGGAACACCGAGGGGCTTGAAAAGGCCACCATCCATCGGATGAGGCGTTAAGCCGTGGCTCCGTGTGCTGGAGAGCCATACCTATGCCCGTTAAAGAACATGCTGGATGACTTTGATGAGAGGCTACCATATGTCTCCTAATAGTTGTCCAGTGGAATCCCTCTTCTAATGTTCTCTGAGCCCTTGGATCCTTGTGACTTGGCTATTTAGCCCATTGTGTGCAAAAAGGTGCGGCTCTGAGGTAAAACAACCCAACCCGCCTTTGCTGTACTGTCGTACTCATAGGTTTCACTACGGATCCGCCATGGAACTACAGCCTCTATTTTGGGCGCTATTCTGAAACGGTCTGCTGCCGGATCCGGGCCCACCAATGGAAAGGCTTGGAGTGGTAGAGTTTTGAAAAGTGCGTGGAACTTTTGGAGTTCGCTGAGCTGTCATCGCTCTTGTTGGACGTCTTCCTTTCTTTTGTTTTCCCCATTATTGCATTTTCCTTCCCACGCCTTTCTGCCATATTAGCCTCGGAAGGCAGTTAGCTCTGTAAAGCGTCAAGAAAGACCACCAGGTCTTTGTTTTTACCCACCAAAGTCAGCCCCTTAAAAACAGACGGAGAATATAAAAGACTTGGTGCTAATGTGCACTAGTCGGTAAAAGTGAATTCATAAATGTGTGCTGTTTTAAGAAAATTGAATCTGGTGTGGTCCACCATTTCTTGGACAACTCTGCCTGCATTTCTCTTCGTCAAGTGATCGGCTGGGAGCCGATGAGAACGAATAAGAGGAACGGTCTGTGTGGGAAAGGGTGTCCGAACAACGGCACAGAAATGTAATTAACCATTAATTGTACCAACTGCACAAAAAGTAAATATTAAGTAAATGTACTGAACGTGTAAAATTCCACTCTTCGATCTTCTTAAAAGAAAATTTAAAGCCACATCGCAAGTCCCCGAGTTTCGGTTCATCCCCGACTGTTCCCCTTTTCAGCTATGCATGAATAGGGGTGTTTAACAGTACACCCATTTTGAATTATTTTTTTAACTATCAGGACCGAAAGTGGTTATGATTCCCAATAATCGGAGTTGTAGTCTTTCTGAATTGTTTGAAAGGGATGTAATTATTAAGTACAAGAATAACATTTCGCCTCTTAAGAAAATGGGATGATTGTTTTCAAAGAGAACGATGTTTTATTTATCACCTTTAGCACCCTCTAACAGTGGAAATTTGAACTAATGGGTGATTGAAAAAATACAGATAGTAATATTTTATTAGTACCTATATAACAACAAAGCTAATTTTTCATTATCTCTTAAAAGGAAAAAGTTGAATTTTCCCATCTCCTTTGGGGATTAAGGGACAAATCATTTCTGCCAATTCTAACATCAATAGATTGTTTGAAATACTCATTGAAAGCTTCGGTATTTTGCATCTTTTTCCACTGATAGAGGGCACTATTATATCTATTCTGAAAATGCGGAAATGGGAAGCCTAAAATTTATCAGTACGTATCCAACCTAAAAAGAACTTTTATCTATAAAAACAAAAAAAAAACGTTGAATGTGTACAGACCTACGGAAGGAAAAACGATAACCTGGCAACATCCGCTTGATTTTTTTTTTTTCAAAACGAGCTAGAAAAAAAGCAACGAGAAACAGTTCTTGGAAAAGAAATCGCATTTTACGTTTGGCTTTCTGTTAGAGATAAAGTTCATTGCATGATTGTTCTTAATAGAATTAAGAATGGTTGACAGGCAATTGCGTGATGAGCAATGTGGATTCAGAAGTGGTAGGGGATGTGTAGATCAGATATTTTCACTTAGGCAGATTCTTGAGAAATGTTTAGAGTTTCAGAAACCTTTGGTTGCTAGCTTTGTTGATTTCAAAAAGGCTTTCGACTCTGTTGATCGTCATAATTTGTGGTTGATTGTGAGATCATATGGTATACCAGACAAGTTAGTTAACATTATGAAAGCTCTCTATAATAACACTGAGTCGTGTGTGAGAGTTGGTAAGGCTTGTAGCAATTGGTTTAGCATTACTTCTGGTGTTCGACAAGGGTGCATTTTGTCTCCTTTTCTCTTTAGTTTGGTTATTGATTATGTTATGCGAAATTCACTTCAAGGGAAAGTTTTTTTGCCTTAAATAGGCTGGAGATAAGAAAATTTCTTAATTAGATTATGGTGATGATTTAACCCTTTTGGCAAATGATGTTAATGCGATAAAAGACCACTAATTTAAGTATATTCGAGCTTTTGATGAGACTGGTTGTAGAGTAGGTTTGGTCATAAATAGGGAGAAAACTAAAGTGATGAAAATTGGTCAGGCAGGCTGTGCTTCAGTTAATCTGAATGGTTGCGTCTTGAGCAGGTGTCACAGTTTAATTATCTTGGGAACTATGTAACAGATACTGGTGATGTGTGGCATGAGATTAACAGACGAATAGGGATTGCTTCAGGGACTTTTAAGAATCTATGGAGAGTGTGGAGAAATAGGCGTATACACCTAAAGACTAAAATTATATTGTGTAATAGTTTGATTCTTTCTAGGGTTAGTTATGGTAGTGGGACTTGGACTCTATGTAACCAAGATAACAGAAAACTAGATGCTTTTGATTCTACATGCTTACGCAGTATCTTGGGCATTAGGTGGTTCAACTTTGTAACTAATGATGAGGTTAGGCAAAGGGGTTTGCAACCTCCTTTAAACAGCATATTGTGCAGAGAGAGCCATGTTGCCCGTATGGATAATTATAGATTGGCGAATAGGGTTATGAACAGTGTGCCTAAAGGCCTCAGAAAGAAGGGGAGACCTAGGATGAGATGGGCAGACAATGTGAAATAGGACCTTGTTAGAATTGGTGTGCAGTGGTCAGATGCAGCAGGTGTAGCTCAGGACAGATATGCTTGGAGAACTAAATTGCGGTCTGGTTGGACCACCGTAGCCCACGGCTGTTTGAGGATGATGATAACGATGATGAATAATTAGTTTTACTCTCAGAACCTGTTTAATTTATTTTTGAGGATGACGATGATAATGAATAATTAATTATACTCTCAGAACCTGTTTAATTTATTTTTGAGGATGATGATGATGAATAATCAGTTATACTCTCAGAATCTGTTTAATTCATTTTTGATGATGATGATAATGATGAATAATTAGTTATACTCTCAGAACCCGTTTAATTTATTTTTGATAATACCGTCATTGTTTCTGTCAGCAACTGGTCACGGAAAAGAAAAGTATTTTTCACACATTATTTAAAGAGATGTGATCAAAGATTAAACCAGATATAAAAGGGCATAATTTATCGAACCTCCTTTCCCTGGCGATCTGATAGAAGCAGCTGGAGTAGTGGTGAACTCTGAACTGATCGCAAACATCTTTTGTTTCATCGTCATCATTTTCAAAAGGAGGCAATACGAAGTCTTCGGTTCCATATCTCAGTTTCCTCCAGCTAATTTACAGAAAGTCGTAATAAATAATTGAGACAAGCCAAAAAATATATGCACATAAATGATAGTTTAAGCGAATTAACTATAGCATTTCTCGAAAAGATTAAGTTTTACTTACTTGAAGTGATTTTAAGCCAGAAATTTTTTATCATTTCACGTGTAAGTCAAATATATGTTTAGAATTTTGAATTGCAATTTAATATAATTTTAATAAAGTAGATGCAAACTTATATACTACATCTGTAACTTAATTAGCACAATGATTTGCTTACCGCTTTATTAGTGACATAGTCAAAGTACGCACGTCAATTCCAAATGTTAGAAATGTCCAAATACCCTAAACGAGAAAAATAAAGAAACTCCATTTGTAATTAACTATATTTTCATTTAATATACGCAAAATAAATCTAACTTTTTCGTTTTTGCACAACATAGCAAATAAAATTACTTTCAATACATGTTCTCTTTTAAGGATCAACATTAAGTAAACTTGTATATTTATTAATAATTCGTTTGGGAGGTGCTCTGGGCAATGCTGCAGGTTCAAGAGAAAAGAATAATGTGGCCCAAAGCAATGACAATAGCTTTTCCGGATCTAAGATACTATAGTTATAATGTTCTAAAAAATGTTTTGATATCAACATGTAACGCCTTTAACAATGACTGTAACTAAATTGTAAGTAATTTTTCTATGCATTGTAATCTTTGAAATTTGTCATTTGATTATTCTGAAAACAAATCTCTTTTATATAATTAAGAGTTTGATGAATAGAATACTTCCATAGGCGAGCAAAGCCTCCTTAGCTAGTAGAATTTCCAGAGTTAAAGAAATTCTGTTTGTGAAAATTACTAATCAAAGAATGAAATAAAAATGATTGATGCGAATTGTGAATTTTACAGGTGATAGGGTAAAAGAATTGTCAATGGTTTATTCATTTTTGCATTAAATTACAGTTACTTGTCTTCCAAACCAAATTACACAATTAATTAAATTAATATTCTGTCACGGTGAAGAAAGGCCGTGAGATTTAGTCCCCATAATAAACAGAAAGTCCAATCAATTCTGATGAATATGAAATGCTCGATATTAAAGAGAAATATTTCACCTTTTTCAAATTCCTTGTCCTGAAAAAGTAGAAATTGAAACTGATGAAAGATTCGGGAAGAACAGAAATACTTTATTAGTGCATTTATTAAACCCAGTAAGAGATTTTCATTTTTCTCTTAAAATGAAAGAACTGCATTTGATCCACCTCCCTCAGGTAAAGAAAGGTCTTGCTGTTATCAAATGTAAACCATTTAACCGCTACAATCTGCCACCTGTATTTTAAATTTCGAAAGTAAGAGATTGTTTACAAAACATTTATTTAAAACTTTGCCATTTTCGAAATGCATCGACTCCCAACGGTGTAAATTCAAACTATTAAGATATTCCGAAAATGCAAATTTTATTAATACTTATCCAACATAAAATAATTTTATTTTGTCTCTAAAAAAAAAGATGAATATCTAGAGATGGGAAGACAGAGAAGCAGATGACAAGTAATAACAGAACTCGTTTCGTTAATAGAAGCTAAAAATGGAGAAGATGAACTTAATGAATAACATATTTTTTTAAAGAATAACAGCTAATCCTAATATTTAAAAAAAATTATAAACTATAGCAAACTGTATTTGTATTTTTCACTAAAAATACTGCAATGTTGTCTCGCAATATTTTACTAAATAACAACGTCTACGAATCCATCAGAGAGAGAGAGAGAATGATGCATTTCATTTTGCGTGCCACCTCCGCACTTTTACCACGTGGGATCCTTCACTGTGAGTGAAGCCAATAAAGCCTTGGCTCAATGCATTGCTAGCAGCCTGAGGAAAAGGTAACTGGAGTTTGCGCACTTGAATTTTCTTTATTCAGGAGCTGAGATTTTAACCAAGATAAAAGTAGTTTTTTTCGCAGTTTGGTGGGTTATTTTGAATATTTACCATCTGTAATGCTTGTATGATATTTAAGTACATCTTTAAACCTTACGCGCCGTCCCATGGCCGAGTAGTTAGCGCGCTTGGCTACTAAGACATGGCTGTTTGTGTCGTTTTTCTGCTGAGGTCCTGCCATCCTCACAGACCTTCTACTATGGCATATAAACTGACAGACTCCTGTCAGACCTCTGTGAAGTAGCTGCTTGGGGGGTATATATATATATTTAAACGTTAACAATAAAAGCATCGTAGAATGGATGAAGATGCAAGGGCTGAAATGAATCACACTTCATAGTCATTTTGTTGAATTTCTACTTAAAATACCATTTTCGATATGATCCGATGAAAGAAGAATTAAAAAAATATAAGCACTCTTCTTTTTTATCGAATTAGCGTTAAATTATGACGAGAAAAATTCGAATGTTCCAGAATTTATGGTCGCAATAAATTTAAATCGTTGAAGAGCAGAAACTAGAAATATATATTCTTTCGTTTGTTTATTATTTTGAAATGGTTGAGTAAAGGTGTTTCAATTGCAAAATGTTCCACAGAAAGGATCCTGAAAGCACCAAATTAACAATAAAATAAAATAAAATTAATTAAACAACACAGCATGCTTTATTTTAAGTCTTCCTACCTTGCAATGGGAGTTATGTCTCTGATCCTAAAGGTCAACACTCTCCACATTTAGAACTCTAAAAATGACGCTTCAACATTCGACAAAAATAGGAGACAAAATTAAAATTTCCGCTCAAATTTCTGGAAAAAAAAAACTTTCGAGTGCTTCACCATTCAGAAAGGTAGAGTTAGAATCTGCATATAATTTTCATGTGAGGTTGAAGGAAGGTTTCTTAATGTTTCCTAAAACAAGTGTCATATGGATTGGATTTACCTCTAAGTCGCACTTTTTTTGCACCCAATGGGCTAAATGGCCAGGTCGCAAGGACCCCGAAGGCTTAGAGAAGGTCGAGGGGAAGAAACCCACTGGGCAGCTGTTAAGAGACACATGGTAGCTTCCAATCAAGGCCATCCAGCGTGTTCTGTATCGTGCACAGGGTATGGCTCTCCTGAACCTTTACATTCCATCCAACGGACGCGACCATCCCAAGCCCATCGATGTCCCCTACTGACCGACGGCAGGGTAAGGGTTTTGCGGAGATAAAAGTGTCACATGACAGCAGTGTCCTATCCAAGAAGAGATTTTAAACCACCACTGGAGGCTTGGATAACGTTTATTTTTTCCTTTGGAATTCACTGAAGCACAGAGACTCCCCTCCCCCCTCCCCAGTTGGAAATTGATTTGTGGGTATGCTACTGCATGATAGGGATAATGTTAAGCTGTACTGGTCTTTGTCACATTACTTAGGGATTGGTTTAAATGAAATCATATTACTCACCTGGCCGACAAACAATACTGCTTGCAGATATTCCAGAGCAACCAGAACTGTATTTGAGTGACTGTTCAGGAGTTTGTAAAAATTGGATGCAAGTCTCTAAAAGAGAAAAAAAAATCAGATTAATTCATTTTGTGTCAAAGCATAACACATTAAAGAAGCGAAAACAAACTTCGAAGGTTTTGAAGACTGTTAAAATAGCTAATTTTAATCTTTTTCTAATCCTATAGGATCAAAAGCTGATTTGATCGTCATCAATATGATAATTGAAAGTTAATTAGTTACGTCATGCATGTCTTATTTCATTAGAAAAACGCAAATTTAACCGACAGAAATTTGCTTTGGGGTGGAGGTGAAACTACGGATGCTTGAAAAAAAAAAGAGGGAAATGTATTAATGAAAATAAATGTAAACAAAGAAAATTTTTTCGTGTTAATAAATAAAAATAAATAAAATGCTTCCGAAAATAAAAGAAAACGCAAAAAAATTACACGTGTTAAAAAAAAACTATATTAATTTTTGTTACGCCTATACTATTCATCATGAATTAATTTTTCGATAATTTTTTTTTGCAGGTGTCTTGCATAGGCGTTGTTGACAGGTGTGTGTGTGAGGGAAAGCAACATTTACTCTTGCCCTAACCCCATTTGCCAACGCCTAGGCAGGCACCAAAATATCCCCATAATTCAGAGACACGTAATTCAGTCTAGGTCTTTTAATGTGAACTGCTATCAACGAAACACTTGGCCAGTTAAAACCTAAAAATCACAAAAAGCTTTTCAGTGTTTCCGCCCTAGCAATATTTATTTTTGCTCCCGGAACGTCGTTTCAATTACGTCCGCTAACTGTTTAACACAATGGCGTAACTATTTTACTTTTTTCTTTAGAAGGACATGAAACAGCATTTTAAAAAACGCTGTTCCAGGAGAAAAGATTGGTCGCTAACGCCATTGTCATTTTATTCCTCCTAAATTTTCGAAGGGTCATACTTACAATTGCCATAGTCAGCCACAACAGCACGAGCAAGGTCAGAAGACGAAAAGTCCACTGCTGGCCGAAAACCAAATTTTTATCGTTAATTTCTTCTTTTAAAACGTCTTGATAATAATAACTGATCTCGTCGTCTTCTTTAAACAAAGCCGCACTGCTCCTGCAACTCACGTCCGACAATCCTCTAAATAAAGAAATTGAGAAATTAAATATTTGTCCATTTCCCACCAAATACTACTTTATAATCTTTTGCATTCATGGTAATATGAAGATGGAAATGTTACAAAAAATGGGGTGGGCTGGATTAACCTAATGGCCGGGGGCCATCCCATCTAGGGGAGACTCACTTTTAGGGAGGGAAATATTTAGAATTTTTGAGAAAGATCCCAATAAAAGAGAGAAAGAAGTAAAGAGATGAATTAATAAAAAAAAAATTGAAATTAATGAAAGCTTAGACCAGGGACATATGGGGGGGGGGGATCTTTCCCCCCGAAAATCCTGTCGTCTTATGCAAAATCTCAAACTTGTCTACCTGCTTTGAAATCTAAAAAAGTTGTCTTTGCATAATTTTATTTTAGTCCTATATTTTATGTCCGACACTAAAAATAGATTTTAAATGCAACTATAAAATTTATTCCTTATAGATTATTTAAACCTTTCCTGTCCGATGGAATTATTTTAGCAGTTGGGAAACCTTACTCTAGTCTTATTCTCAGGCTCACCCACTACCCCTAAACTAAATTTTTTGATCCCCCCCCACCCCGAAACTAAATCTTGTGTATGTGCTGCCCCCCTCCTCCCATCTCCTATCTCTATATCTCTCTATCTCCTATCTCTCCTATCTCTATATTTATAACTAATATTATTCTCCTATTCGCTCGACCGTAGATAAGTCTAGTTCCGAAACATCTGAATATCTTTATGATTTTATTAATATTTTTTAACCCTGTAAAAATATTGACTTTTTTTTTGGATAGTCGTGAAAATAATATTGGCCCGCCATATACGGCCAGTATTGACCTCGATGGGAGCTTTCCATCTGGTTTTTGAAATTCTTGGATAAATTTTAAATGTATTTAAAAATTTTTAAAAATAAATAATAGCAAGAAAAATAATAACATTTAGTAAATTGATCAAAATTTTCTCTCTCTCATAGCAAAAAAATGCATTTTTTAATTTATATTACTGCTGCTGCTGCAATTGCTCATGCGTCCAATTTGTTCCTTCTTTCAGATGGCCCTGATCCACCGGGGAGGGGGGTTATTTTCAGATTGGTCGCTGGGCAAAAAAATCGTTAATTCTGTCCTGGGGGAGTGGAGGGGAAATAAATTCTTCCATTAGTTAAATTTCACATGAAAACCAGAATCCGGGTAGTACTAAAATCTTAAAGTGGACTTACATGGATTACCTAGGGTAACTCTTATATAGGAAGTATACGGGAACTCAAAAAGAATAAATTCTTAAAAAAATGAATAGATATGAGACTATTATTACCGTGCTATTTAAAAGAAAACGCTATTTTTTTTTCTTATTTGTACTTGTAGTATTAAATAAACTCTCTTAATGTGATACCATAGTTGCTGTTTTACATATATTATTAAAAATTACGAAGTCCTAATTTCCAAAGTGTTGGTGCATAGGGGTCGCAGCAGGTCTTAATTCGCCATCTGTTTGGTACATCTGGATTTCGTTTCCCTTGTGTTTCGTAGCCAGAGTAGCCTTTGCATGTTAAAGAATCATGAAGGCGATGGCCTCGAAGGGTGTTCGGGCTCTCGCAGCTCTTCGGGTATTGTGAACTGGCCTTTTAACCCACTGGGTCGCAAAAATAGGGCCTCTGAGAGGTAAATTAACTCAAGCCAACTTCTGTTTATTACACTAGATTGCAAATGATCGATTTATAAAAAAATCCCATGTTTTCCTTTCGCTGAGAAGTCATCACTTTCACAGGCCTCATCTTTCTAATTTCACTAGTTGAATATATACGATCTCATGCCTCATTGACTTATAACTATTGGAAATTTTATTTCCTGGAGAGCAGTGTGTGTGAGGGGGGGGGGGGGGAGGATTGGCCCATAATCTGATGTTCCATTGATGAAATTGAAATTCCTACTCTGCCTGATTTGATATTTTCTCCGTTAACCGCGTTATGCTATCAGTATGAAAAGGGACGCTCATGATAACAGAACGGGAACTCGAAAAGACGTTGGGTAGCTCGTGTGTAGGACAGCGTGATATGAGTCTTTGGGGGTCTTTATTTTTCATTTATTTCACTTATATTCACGACCATTTAGATCAGTGTATGCACAAAATTGTTGCTCGAAGTTCAAATCTAACCCAAATCCTAAACAGCAACATTTAAACAATAATTTTTTCTTTTCTGCTATACAGTCATGGGAAAATATTGTTGTGAATTTTTAAAATGGATAGGCACTGAGCGTGAGTATTAAAAATTATATTTTCAAACCAATACGATGCAAATTACAATGCAATGCAATGCGATACAATGTATATTACAATACAATGCAAACTGTTACAAAATATGGATGAAGTATTTTATAAACAAATTAACTACTATCATACACAAGTCATTAACCTTTTTGTATAGACCATACATGTCTGTTCTACTAAAATACTACCTCTTCACTTTGTTTACCATGTCACTTGAATACCTTCAGACGTAAACAATCTCTCGTCCTGTGCTAGTTCACTAAACTTTTGTTACTAACAACAGAAAACCCGCGCACACATTAATAAATATACTAATTATTTTTACTTAACGCGCACTGAATCAGATCATCTGAACGTCCTTTCAGATCTCAGAACTTTAACACACTTAAAGCGTATATAGTCTCAGATGAACTTCTTCATCTTTCACAATACCACGCACTACTGCATTACATTTCTCCCATTTTCATTCTTCCGAACTGTTCTAAGTTCTAATTAGTTGGCTAAAAATGAATCTCACGCAGGAGCACATACGAGAGTTGTTATGTTTTGTCATGAAGTCACTGCTGCTCGTTCATCTGTCGTAACAATATGTTACTTAATTGGTTGATTACATTAAATGAATATTTCTGCTTTTAAGAAGATCGATAATACGTTGCGAAACCTCCTTATTTTTATTGGAATTAAAAAGAATCCGTTGTAGATCTAAGATCAACATTTGAACTTACTTGATATTCGTGTTTTCATTATCGTCTGGTAAAGTGAGAAAAAAAGCATTTGCCTCTTTACGATCCGGTTCTTTGGTGATCGAAACAGACGGAACTAATTCAAGGAAAGGAGAAGTGAAAAATTAATTATCTACAAAGATTTTCATCAACTAAAAAAATATTAACTGTAACAGGTCGCAGAATAAACAATTGAATTTAAAAATTAACGAGTTCACAGAATAAGTTTTAAAGGAAAAAAATGATGGAATGAAATTTAAATAAACGAATGAAAATGTGAGATTATTACGAGTTTAGGCAAATTATTTTCTAAAACTCTCCTTTGATGTTCATAGTTGAAACGCATCTTATTTTCTTCGACAGAACTTATTATTTTAAAAAGTGATTTTCAGATTTACGGAAGTTGCGAAATCTTTTTTCCTTTATGCGCGACGGAGCAACGTTGTCAAAACGTGTTTCTCTTTCCGGTTTAATTTGTTGGGATTGAATTTGCATATCAAGGATTTTTTGTAGAGGAGTGTTGAACCTAAGCTATTTTGAGAGGGGGGTGCCGGACCTAAAGTTTTTTTGGGTAGTCTTGAAAGAAACCGACACGACATACAGTATATAGACATACAATACCGTACTCAAGATAATATTTGTGTTGTCAGGGGACAGTGTTGTTGTTCCTTTTATATAGGGAAGCATTCATACATTCGAAGCAGTTTTTCCCTCTTCTTTTAACCACGAAGAGTAATTTGTCTTGTTCAGGGCAACGCTATCTGTGCTGGTGGCTTGAAAACCAAAATATCACAAATTCACTGATCATTTCATCTCTTACTGATCAGTGCCTTATTTCATGTTTATTCTTTTGTGGTTGTAGATTAATGGTAAGAGGAAGGAAATCCTCATTTTCTGTACCCTTAAAATTTCAAATACAACTGTTTTAGCATCTTTCTACTCTCAGTTTTAGTTAACACGGCGTTTTCCTTAAACCCTTGAACAACGCCTGCGAACAGTTTTATCATTTTCCAATTTAAAACTTTCAAAGATGTAAGGGAAGAAGATTCCGAAGTTTGACACTTTCATTTCCTAATTTGAAACTAGATATAAAGGATCTAAAAAACATTTGTCAAGAGCGCAGGATGTTTGACATATGAATAATATCCTTCTTCGAAACTGCCACTTTTATATCAACTTTAGCAAGAGCAAAGCCAGATTTTTAGAGCAACGTATTATAGGGAAACCGAGCACTTGGAATGGTATATGTAGATATTCAAGATTCTATAATTTCTCAATAAGGTTGAAGCTCTCGCTCTATATTCTAATTTATTTATTAAATCTTGGTCAGTAAATTTGAAAGGCTCTTTTGAGTGAGGATTGTCGAAACGCTTGAATGAATCTAAACCATCGGCGGACCTATTAAAACTTGATTCCTAAAGACCATAAATCTCTATCACTTGATTCCTACAGTATAATTATAAACTGATTAAGTCCCGACCACAAGATTTTCTCTTTACACTTCGTCTGGAGGAAAAATTTAAGAACTCTTATTTTATGCCTTCAATTTCCTAAGCTTATTTTATAACCCTCCTTTTGTGCGAAAAATAAACGAAATGGGATCTCTTTTTTTAAGTAAAATAATTAAATCTTTGTTCTTTCCACAATATTGCAAAATAATTTCAGTTGTCGCACAAAGTTACCTAGCATGTCTGCAGGAAATAGGATACAATAGTTTACAATATTTAATTGAATACTTTCTAATAAGGAAATAAAAATACATAAATATATAGGTCAAACTAAACAAAAGGAAAACAAAATTTATCTGCACACAAAGCTTGGGAAGCCAAAAAGTCAATGCCTCTCTATGTTACATTAATTTCACAATAATATCTTTTTTCTATTCCCAAATGTTTAACAATTCAAACCATTTAGTGAGCCAAAACATGTTTGAAATTATAACAGCATTGTCTTCCTTAAAAAAAAAAAGAGTTAATTTTTTTCACTCTGGAATAATTGCTGATGGTCAAGTCTTTATGAAAGACAGTAAATGAAGAAATTATTCATATATTTTTATTATATTTATTATTATATTCTTATTAAATTATTTATATTATTAAGATTAAGAAATTATCGTAAATGTTGTAATAGTAGCCCAGGCTACAATTTACAATTTCTTGCTTGTATCCGGCTAGAGTTTGGGTCCAGGCTACGATTTAGGTCCCAGCTTTTAATATATATTTGGGCTCAGTTTTTTCTATCCTGCTCCCGAAGTTATCTAGCTCGAGCCCAATATCAGAAAGGTATTACTCTGACCCATCATAAGACATATACATATATAGAAATGCACGTCGCGAATCATTTATTTTATTTTTATATTATTAATTATAATCATTTTATGATAAAATTAAAATATTAATGCTATTTAGAACGAAATATCTTAGAAGAACTATTAGAAACCGAAATTTCGTGGCTGTCATCATTATAAACGCAAAGAGCCATTTACTTATTAAAGAGAGAATATATTATTTTATTATAATTAGCAAAAGCCGCATGACGCTTATTTTTAATTTCTAACATGCTGATTAAAAGGTCTAAATTACAATAAAAATATTTTATATTTTCAGTTATTTTTTTTCACGATTGTAAAAAATATTTAGGGTTTAAAATTTTCTGATCCCGACCCCTCGAGTCTGAAGCCGTTTAAGCTATTTTGAGCCCTACAAATCCCGAACTCGACCTCATCTCTGTCATATACGGCATATATATATATATACCACATATAATTTTATATAAATTATAGCGGAATATTACTAACTCCTGCACTTTAATGATAAAATTGGAAATGAACTGAAATAAAAGCAAAAAAAAAATTACCTTCTAGTTTTTGCTTCTGTTTTTTAACCTGGTAAACGACAATACATGTTCCAACGATCACCAAACACAATGCCAAGGCTACCGTTGTTGTAGTAAGCTGAAAAAGATTGAAAAAGAACCGTTGAATTCTTCGTATTATGCTTCTGCGGAGAATCTTATTCTGTATCTAGAGAATAACTTAACTTCCTCTTGATTTTGTGGGGACCATGGCGACAAAGTTTGCTTTTCTCATCTCTCTCTGTGTGTGAATGGATATGTATCGTATGATTTCTAATTGGGATATTATCGTTTCGCTCATACAACTTAACATATGTAATTCGGAGAGATTAACAAAACAATTTATTACAACTTTAGAAGCATCGAAAGCATTTGGTTAAAAAAAGAACCTAAGAATATTAATCGAGGTCAAATGAACGCATTTAAGTTCTAACCTGTCTCAATTAAGCACCATGAGGGGGACTATTGAATTTTTTTTATTGATGTTTACAAAAAGTCTTACCATTTTGGGGACTTACCAGCAGATTACAAGCCTGACACTTTACCATCAGTTCCTCCCCAAAAGTAACTAAGGGAATAATAGGAATAACCATTTGGAGGGATTTTTCTCCCCAAGTGCCCTTTTGTGGTTGTTTCGGGAGAAATGCATTTTCATTATTCACTCTAATGTCTGTAGGGGCGGGGTGGCTCAGTCGGTAGCGCGCCAGGCTCGTAATCTGTAATTCCCAGGTTCGAATCCCAGCTGGGACAGCGTTGAGATTTATCTCCGCCAAATTACCCGCCCTGCCCACGGTCAGTAGAGGACACCGATGGGCTTGGAAAGGCCGCCGTCCGTCGGATGGGACGTTAAGCCGTGGCCCCGTGTGCGAGAGAGCCATACCCTGTGTACGTTAAAGAACACGCTGGATGGCCTTGACGGGAGGCTACCATCTGTCTCCCAACATCTGTTCCAGTGGGTCCCCTCCCCCAACCTTCTCTGAGCCTTCGGGGTCCATGTGACCTGGCCATTTAGCCCATGGTGTGCAAAAAAGTGCCGCTCAGAGGTAAAATAACCCAAACTAATGTCTGTAATTTAAACAAATTATATTTTCTTGCTGGACATGGAGCACTATCATTTGTTTCTTATTTATGACTATTTAAGTTTATTTCCATAAATATCTTACCTGGAGATATTCGTAACCATATCGAGGTTTGCCGAATAATATGACACTTTTTACATCATTCTTGGAGATTAGTAAACACAGAACAGTTGTAATCAAAGCTGACAACCTAAAAAAAAGGAAAGATAAACTTATTTTTGAGTGAATGGAGAGAAAGTAAAATAAAAGCAGTGGTGTTACCCAGCCGGATTCCGGAAACCGATTGTTAAAATTTCCGCTGGTTTCCGGAAACTGGAAGCCGCGCTGCTCGTGAAATGTTGCCATGCACTAAACAGAATTCTCCGGGCATCATTCTGACAAAATAAATAAACATTAAAACATCTCCCCAAATTTCTCAGAAAGATTTATGACACTTCACAAAAAATAAACGATTTGTTTCCAAGAATTTTAAGTAAGGGTATCTTGACCCTGGACCATAATAATTGGTACTTATATCATCATGTGGCATCCGTGTTTGAAAAATAAGAAAAGTAGTGCCTTAGACTATGGAATAGGAGGAGCGATAAGCCACAGATGAAAGTTTAGTGTCTTGTCAAAAATGTATATGGTTTGATAATTTTATTTTACGTTTATTTTATTAAAATTTAGAGTTTGCTTTAATCACTTGTGTATGTTACAGTTGCATGAAAAATAAAATATATATCTCCTATCTATAGTTATATTTATTTATTTACAGAATCACTGCCACTAATTGCAGGTTTATCCCAGTAGGGGTTAGTTTTTAATATTTTTAGATAGGCCCTAAGTGCTGTGTGACGCTTTATTTGAGATAAACTTTTGTATTTAAAGATAGTTACAGTATATTAATAGTAGTATTGTCCCACTCCACAGAGTCCCTTTTGCACAGTACTTTCCCCTATGACGTCACCGGCCACGCCCCCTTATTTATATTCATAATTAATAAGCAATGTTTAATAATTCATAATTAATTAATCCCCTTATTAAAAAAACCATTTATTAAAAATTCCTCCCCCTTATTAAAAAAACCCCTCCTACCCCCTTTTTAACCCGTGGCGCCATCTGGCGACTATGAGGAGTACAATTTTAGGAAAAACCGCTATTTCAGCTTTAATTTCCCGATTTTTGACTCCCTGTTTATTAAAAATTTCTCCCCCTTATTTAAAAAACCCTTTCCCCATTTTTTTTAACCCCTGGCGCCATCTGGTGACTATGAGGAGTACTATTTTCGAAAAAAACCCTATTTTAACTCTAATTTTCCAATTTTTCAGCCAACCCGTCATTAAAGACCCCTGGTTGACCCACCTATATTTTAAGGCCCCTTAATCTCCGAATAAGTCCCTTACCAACTAAACTTCGGGTGGCAACGATCGGATCATGCAAGTCTCAGAATAATTGTTATGGGTGGCAACCTCGTGCAGAAAGTGATGATGCAATCCTCAATTACAATTTTTTAATCCCCCTCATTAAAACCCCCTTATCAAAAGCTCCCCTCATTAAATTACCCCTTTATTAAAATTCCCTCCCCTTTATTAAACCCTCTATTAAAACTTCACTGATCACAAACTCCTTTGGTATTTACGTTCATCTGAAATTTTCCAAGTCCACTAAACTTAGAAAATCAATGGCTAAAGTTGTATATTCCTTGTATCCCTTAGTAATTAAACACTTATCAAAAACTCCATCCCTCATCATTAAAAACCCCCTGCTCGACCCTTCACGTGGTAAATCAGTTTTCTCTATGCGCATATAATCGATGTCATCCAACGTCCTCTATTTAAAAAAAAACACTTTTCTCTATGCGCATTTAATCAGTGTCATCCAACGTCATGTATTTAAAAAAAAAATTCCTTCCCGACACAGTGATTTGAACCCGCTACCTTGGTGTCCACATTCATTTTCCGAAGTCCAGGTAAACTTTGGGTGGCAACCCCATCTCAGAATGGCTGATGCAATCCTTCAAAATAATTACTCATATGCGAATTCTAGCTTCACTAGAATAAGGACTATCCCATAGTAACTGTCCCGCAGAAAATGAAAAAATGCTATTGGGTAAAAAAATTAATAAAATTTAATAAAAGGGAAAAAAAATCTGATTTTATTCGTCATGATGAAAAATATTGAAGGGTAATAGGGTCGACCTAAAAGACTCGGTTCGGTACGGACCACGTTTTACTGAAGGGTGGTTAAATCCTATGAAATTAAAAAATTCCAAATGGGGAATAACAAGGGTTTTATTGACGGTTGAATCTTGGATCTGTGCTGCTTCCATATCAGGAACACTGTCTTACATCGTGAAACCCCACAGACACTCTTGAGACGGTTCTACGCATTCCCAATTCTACCCTTTATGATAGGTCAGCGTTTCAATGTACCACATGTAGAGTTTTGAAATGACGCACCATAAACCTCCAAGAGTTGAGCTTCTTTAGTCTCCAGCGGATTGATGCCGTCAGATATCTACGCTTCCGTGTCAGGACTTGTCTTGGAAAGTGATTTTACGTTTGTCTCAATTACTCTCCACCGTTACGTGACATGGTTTAAAAATACTTATTACAGCTGTAATCCTCAGTACTGGGAAGTAACGATACTCGATAAAAAATCAGCTATGGGAGTAATCATTAATCTACAAGCACTCCCACAGTTTATAAAAATCGTCTCTTCCACTGTTTATCGGCGAACGTGACAACGCTGGCGAAATTCATGTTGCAGCGTCAGTTACATGCTTTTACCTGGTAAAGACTGCGTGGCAGAATGCTATAGAAAGTAAGAATGTTAAAAGTAGAATTCATACGTTTCCGTAAAAAACTTTAGTTCCAACATGAGTTAAAGGAGTAGGGAACATTAGTTTTAACACTAACCTACTACACAGATGAAAAAACAATACCTTTACAAACTATGAGCGTGAAAAATCCCAAAAAATCCCAGCAATACCATTCTAAATATAGGCACACGCTCTCACTTCAACATCGCCTCTGTTACAAAAGCTATCATTGTCACATGATTCTAAAGCGGGGAGACGTGCGAGAAGCAACTGGTGGCGAACAAAGGTCACGGTGCACTCACCTATGCTGACCTTTGGGACAGCAGTGGAAACAGATAAAATAATTAGATATGGTTCGACTCACTTTGAGAAGAGCAGTCGCTCCATCCAAAAGCCTAATAAGAAAGTTAAATAATGACATGACGAAAATGCTCAGAACACCGGAAATTCTCTGTAGGGTGCCTTCGGATCTTAAATTATCGCGTTCTCCAAGTGGTCAGCTCATTTTACAAGGTCGTCATTGCAAATAAAGAATTTAGCGGTTACAGGGAGAATAGGATCTGACCTCGTACATTAGAAAAGGGAACAATTGTTAATGTCATAAGAAATGTGTGACGTATAATTCAGTGGAAAAACTTAATACGAAATCTTTAACATTATTCCCAACGTCCTTTGTTAGGTGATCATGTTAACATCCACTTTCAAATGACATTCGGGATTATCACTTAAGTTTCAACTTTTATTTTTTCCAACCGCAATAGTGCGCAGTTTCTGTGGAACGCTGGTGACTTCGATAAAAAGGACGATCTTTCTCACACTAATGATATGACCGTGCACTAGAAAACAAACCTAGGACCCCATAAACAATAAAGATTTGAACTAAAAAGTCATTAAAACCGTGGAATGGACTTATGTGAAACGTAATGTACTGAGCTTGACAACATTAATATAGATAGGGATCCTCGCTTGTTTTCTCTATACTATCATAAATTGAGAAACCTCGATGCTTGAGAAATTATCAAAGATGAGTAGAGCTCTGTAAAGTTTAATGCTCCACTCTGAGTTCATTCTGCTGTAGATGTCTAATTCTGTCAGGATCACAAGGGATGTTTTACACATTCAAGGACTTTTTCTGACATTCGCTAATCAAAGTTTCTGTCTACGCATCAGACTCATCATTACACAGACAAACTACCTATCCATAGGTTGTTGTAAACATTTAGAAAAAAAAATTATTTTGCTTCACTGTCATACAATCTCATACCTTAATTTTCAGATGGACGTTTCTTCATAGAATCGTAAACTCTCAATATCTATGCATTTCCTCACACATCTCGCAAGATAATTAAAGTTCAATCACTGAATCATCTTCCATCTATGTGTATATTTACTTTCATAGCATCATTTGCCGAAAAAGGTAAAATCGCAAGCATCTGAGTCAGATTATTATTTTTTCCATATATCTGCTTACGTTGAAAATTCTATTCCGTACTTTACCCCCAATACAACTATAAGTTATGATAGCCAACATCTATCTCATAGACAGTAGGTTAGTTACTTCTAACAAAGCCAAGGTTTGAGATCCATAGTAAGACATGAATGTTGTTTACCTGCCAAGATCACGACATACTCTCACCCCTTCTACCGGGGGGTCGTATGAAAGGTAACTGTTACGACAATTAGTTGCGTGAAGTCGTATTTATTTTTAAAGCAAAGATACACCGAACTCGCTCTTACAGACGCGAACCTTCCATTTCCTAATGTGTGAAAAGGAAAGTAGCCCGAACAGCCTTTCTTTCACAATAAGTCAATGTTGACTGGATTAAATACGATTCAAACGGAAGACAATCCGGCTTTTGTTTGGAAATCTGAAAACTCACTGTTTATAAGAAAACAACAGTATTTCCATGAAAAGTTGACTCCCAAAATCGATCTGCTAGACCCTAACTTTGCATTCTCTGACTTCAACAGCCGATAAAACGTAACGTAAGCTCTCTCGGTGGTTATTCCATGGCACTATCTCTTTTCAGAGTTCCTAGTTCCCTCGGTAAGTTTGAATAACAGCATAAGTGTGGGTGAAGGTGGTTAGCTGCAAACACAAGCTTTTCGACAAAGATAGGGTGTTTCACTACACGAGGAAATATAACACACACACACATTTTCATGCCTAAGAATCGATTTAGTTATTTTTCCTGCATGAGAATATTTCTACATTAGTGTGGAATTCTTAGAACAAGTGGTACTATGTTCGTGTGAAAGTGGTTCTGGCAAGCACATGTTTTTTGATAATGTTATGTATCCTGTTTGGAAATCTGAAAGAACACTGTCTATGGAGCATTACTACTGTAAGCCGGTACTAATTTCGATTCTGATGGTCCCCATAACTGATAGACAATACTTTGCGTTTCAAACGAACCTAACGTATAAAGTGTCAAGTCTTTCAAAGGTTATTTCACACTTCAAACCACGACAAACAATATTGCAGAAGTGAGATTGAAAAAGAGAAGCGATAGGAAAGCACACTACCTACATTCTCATATTAAAAGAAAACGTAAGCATTCGAAACAGAGGGCGCCCTGTGCCAGCTTAAAAGGCAACAAGAAGGTTGGTAACAATGGTTTAACCATTCATTTTTTAAGTATTAGAGCGTTAATGTTACAATTTCTTACAACAACGTTCATTTCTGGTGAAGATGCAAGTCAGCAACATTCACTTTTCGTGTAAGCATGTGAATATTACATTTCAGCAACATACGCTTTTCGTGTAGGCATGTGAATATTACATTTCAGCTACAAGTGAATCAGTCACTTCAGATTATTGACACCCTTGCGAACTCACTGAAACGTGTCTCCTTCTTGTGTCTCTTCATATCCATATACTATTCTTATGAACACAAAAGATAGAACTTTCGAAGGAAGATGAACAGTGCAACAGTTAAAAAAAAGTGATTTTCTGAGTTTTGGGCTTTTCACCAACGCCATCTAGTAGCAAATACGTTGACTCTCTGATTCGAGTAAAAAGAAGATTATTACTTTCAAGCAGTCTGTTTATGAATATGTAGGAGAATGTTTCTCTGATCTTATGCAAAGTATATTCTTGTGTGGTGTATGGTATTATTCAATGGATGTCTTTCTAAGTGTATGCATACATCCGTGCGATGGACTAAGTTTTTTCTCACATACTTGTTTCGTCTCTGTAATTGTATGTTTGTGTGTGCGTATGCTTTCATGTTTGTTTCTGTGTGTGTCTGTATATATGTTTGTTTCTGTGTGTGGGTGAGTGCGTGTGTGTGCATATATTTTCATGTTTGTTTTGGTGAATCGGATGTGTGTGTGTATACTCCTTCATGTTTGTTTCTCTCTCTGTGTGTATGTGTGGGTGTGGGTGTTAAAGTGTCTGTATGTGTTTCATCTTTATGTGTATATATTATCGAATGTGTGTGTGTTTGTTCACATGCAAGAATAAACACATTGTCTTACGGAGACTTGCTTGCTATAGAAGAAGCTAACAATTTAAAACGAGACTAGTGGTTATGCAAAATATTTCATCACAGATCTTAACTTGAATACTCATATTTCAGGAGGTGTAAGGATTTTTCTTCAACACGTTCGAATATTTTTTTGAGCATGACTGTCTTAGGTTACGTCTTACGTTACGTTTCCTGTCAGATGTCTCGTAACGAACAAAACATGTGTGTTTTTTGCTAATACAGAAGAGGACGTACAACCGAGAATATTTCAAACTTAGAATAACACAACATCCCGATGCATTAAGAACGAAGTGGAGGGATACTAACAACTGAACCATGACCTGAAACCAGCGAAATCCTGTTGTTTCACGCAAGGGGGCGAAGGGTGATAAAACGTAATACTCCTGAAAAAATCCTTGTACCATAAAAGTCCTCTTTTTTGAAACAACTGGATTTCCCTTTTCAGATTACTACATGTTTTAACATCCTTCACCCCCTTGCGCGAAACAACAAGGATTTCGACCGTATACACACACACATCTGCATCGAGCATCGAGGTTTCGCAATTTATGACAGTATAGAGAAAATAAGTGAGGGTCCCTATCTATATTGTCAAGCTCAGTACATTACGTTTCACATAAGTTTCATTCACGGTTTTAATGACTTTTTAGTTCAAATCTTTATTGTCTATGGGGTCCTAGGTTTGTTTTTTAGTGCACGGTCGTATCGTTAGTGTGAGAAAGATCATCCTTTGCATCGAAGTCACCAGCGTTTCACAGAAACTGCGCATTATTGCGGTTGGAAAAAATAAAATTTGAAACTTAAGTGATAACCCCGAATGTCGTTTGAAAGTGGATGTTAATGCGATCACCTAACAAAGGATGCCGGGAATAATGTTAAAGATTTCGTATTAAGTTTTTCCCCTGAATTATACGTCACACATTTCTTCTGACATTAACAATTGTTCCCTTTTCTAATGTACGAGGTCAGATCCTATTCTCCCTGTAACCCAGTGTCTCGCAAACTATGTGCCGTGGCACAGTAGTGTGCCGCGAGAGATTTTCAAATTGACATTAGATATTCCAAAGATTTCATTTTGATTTGACTTGTGTTATCGACGTGATTTAATATCGACGAGCTTTAATAAAAATCTTTCAGATTTTATCAACTGGGATCTTGTAAGTATTTATCAAGCTTTTTCCAAATTTTGGTATTAATTTTTGATTATTTCAAGCCATAGAATGGACAAATATTTAAAACAAACACCGAGTTATGATTAATTATATTTATTATTATATTTATTTAAAATAAAATGAATTTAACGAAACTTCAATTTTCCTCTTTTTACGTAACCATCAAAAATTCTTTTTTAGGTGTGCCGCGGAAAAAAAAATAGATACAGTGTGCCGCGGAAAAAAAATTATATTCAGTGTGCCGCAGAGTAAAAAAGTTTCCGAGACACTGCTGTAACCACTACATTCTTTAATTGCAATGACGACCTTGTAAAATCAGCTGACCACTTGGAGAACGCGATAATTTAAGATCCGAAGGCACTCTACAGAGAATTTCCGGTGTTCTGAGCATTTTCGTCATGTCATTATTTAACTTTCTCATTAGGCTTTTGGACGGAGCGACTGCTCTTATCAAAGTGAGTCGAACCATATCTAATTATTTTATCTGTTTCCACTGCTGTCCCAAAGGTCAGCGTGGGTGAGTGCGCCGTGACCTTTGTACGTCACCAGTTGCTTCACGCACGTCTCCCCGCTTTAGAATCACGTGACAATGATAGCTTTTGTAACAGAGGCGATGTTGAAGTGAGAGTGTGTGCCGATATTTAGAAGGGTATTGCTGGACTTGGGATTTTTCACGCTCATAGTTGTAAAGGTATTGTTTTTTGATCTGCATAGTAGGTTATGTTAAAACTAATGTTCCCTACTCCTTTAACTCATGTTGGAACTTAAGTTTTTTACGGAAACGTATGAATTCTACTTTTAGCATTCTTACTTTCTATAGCATTCTGCCACCCAGTCTTTACCTGGTAAAAGCACATAACTGACGCCGCAACGTGAATTTCGTCAGCGTCTTCACGTTCGCTGATAAAAGGTGGAAGAGACGATTTTTATAAACTGTGCGAGCGCTTGTAGATTAATGATTACTCCCATAGCTGATTTTTCTTTGAGTAGCGTTACTTCCAGTACTGAGGATACAGCTGTAATAAGTATTTTTAAACCATGTCGCGTAACGGTGGAAGGTAATTGAGACAAACATAAAATCACTTTCCAAGACAAGTCCTGACACAGAAGCGCAGATATCTGACAGCATCAATCCACTGGAGACTAAAGAAGCTCAACTCTTGGAGGTTTAGTGTGCATCATTTCAAAAGTCTACATGTGGTACATTGAAATGCTGACCTATCATAAAGGGTAGAATTGGGAATGTGTAGAACCGTCTCAAGAGTGTCTGTGGGGTTGCACGATGTAAAACAGCGCTCCTCATATGGAAGCAGCACAGATCCAAGATTCAACCGTCAATAAAACCCTTGTTATTCCCCGTTTGGAACTTTTTAATTTCGTAGGACTTAACCACCCATCAGTAAAACGTGGTTCGTACCGAACACAGGTCTTTTAGGTGGACCATATTACCCTATAATATTTTTCATCATGACGAATAAAATCAGATTTTTTTCCCTTTTATTAAATTTTATTAATTTTTTTACCCAATAGCATTTTTTCATTTTCTGCGGGACAGTTACTGCGGGATAGTCCTTATTCTAGTGAAGCTCGAATTCGCATATGAGTAATTATTTTCAAGGATTGCATCAGCCATTCTGAGACGGGGTTGCCACCCAAAGTTTACCTGGATTTGTGAAAATGAATGTGGACACCAAGGTAGCGGGTTCAAATCACTGAGTCGGGAAGGAATTTTTTTTTTAAATACCAGATGTTGGATGACACCGATTAAATGCGCATAGAGAAAACTGATTTTTTTAAATACAGGACGTTGGATGGCATCGATTAAATGCGCATAGAGAAAACTGATTTACCACGTGAAGGGTCGACCAGGGGGGTTTTAATGATGAGGGACGGAGTTTTTGATAAGTGTTTAATTACTAAGGAATACAGGGAATATACAACTTTAGCCGTTTATTTTCTAAGTTTAGTGGACTTGTAAAATGATGGAAGTTTGTGAAGTTTTAACAGAGGGAACTTTTGTTTTTTAATAAAGGGGAGGGAATTTTGGTAAGTGTTTAATTAATAAGGAATACAGGGAACAAACAACTTTGGGAGTTGATTTTCTAAGTTTAGTGGATTTGGAAAAATTCAGAGAACATGAATACCAAAGGAGTTTGTGATCGGTGAAGTTTTAATAGAGGGTTTAATAAAGGGGAGGGAATTTTAATAAAGGGGTAATTTAATGAGGGGAGCATTTGATAAGGGGGTTTTAATGAGGGGAATTAAAAAATTGGGACTTTGTAATTGAAGTTTTCATCATCCCTTTCTGCGTGAGGTTGCCACCCATAGCAATTATTCGGAAACTTGCATCATCCGATCGTTGCCACCCGAAGTTTAGTTGGTAAGGGACTTATTCGGAGATTAAGGGGGTTTAAAATATAGGTGGGTCAACCAGGGGTCTTTAATGACGGGTTGGCTGAAAAATTGGGAAATTAGAGTTAAAATAGGGGGTTTTCCGAAAATAGTACTCCTTATAGTCACCAGATGGCGCCAGGGGTTAAAGGAGGGGGAGGAAGGAGTTTTTTAATAAGGCAGAGAAATTTTTAATAAAGGGGGAGTCAAAAATCGGGAAATTAGAGCTAAAATAGGGTTTTTTCCGAAAATGGTGCTCCTCATAATCACCAGATGGCGCCAGGGTTTAAAAAGGGGAAAGGTAGAGGGTTTTTTAATAAAGGGGAGTCAAAAATCGGGAAATTAGAGTTAAAATAAGGGTTTTTCCGAAAATAGTACTCCTCATAGTCGCCAAATGGCACCACAGGTTAAAAGGGAGGGGGTAGGAAGGGTTTTTTTAATAAGGGGGGAGAAATTTTAGATAAAGGTTTTTTTTAATAAGGGGAATTAATTAATTATGAATATTAATAAGGGGGCGTGGCCGGTGACATCATAGGCGGCGTTGCCGGTGACGTCATTGGGGGAAAGCACTGTGCAAATGGGAATCTGTGGAGTGGGACTATACTACTATTGATACTTACTTATCATGCGATCTTAAATGTAATATTTTCAAACGTTTTCCCCAGGGGAGGATTCACCCCCCCCCCAAAAATGTGGTACCAGTGGCTAACAAACTAAAATTGCCGATTCGTTGTAGAATTCCCGACCCCCCTCCCATCGGTATGGAAACCAGTTGTTAATAAATTGGGGTGACACTACTGAATAAAAGCTAAACCCAAAGCAATACACAAACCATTTGACCAGTGACATAGCCAGATTAAAACAGTCTTCAGAAGGGGAGGATTTGTATAAATGCTGATAATAATTTTGCATTGATGAACTAATAACTTCTCAAGAATAAAGTTTTGTCAAGGAATAATTAACTCCCTTCCCATCCTTGGGCAACAGCAATATTTGAAGCGCTTGCAATCGTTTTTTTTACCTATTTCAGAAACTTTTTTTTTCAGAGTCCAACTTACCCAAAGGCAGAAGAGAGCAGGACAACGAAGTTGTTTTTCACGACCGAAGGACAGTTTTGCTGCAGCAAAAGCACCACAGCCAGCGCAGCAGTCCAGATGTAGCCAGCCAGCTCCCCGCCGCTGGAGAGCACCACTTGACCGTATAATGTCCAAGTATGTCTGACATCGCTGACTTGCCAAAGAATTATTCCACAGGAAGATACAACCTGTACGACAAATGGGAAAAGTATTTAAAGATGCATTTCATAACGAATATTTGTTGAACATAAAAGGATCTGAATATAACATATAATAATTAAAAATATCAATACTCTAAGCGCGGGTCAAATTTTCCTATTTGTGTATTTATTTCGTGCATAACAAATTGCAGGTATAATTTGGGAATAGTGTTGTTTACGATGCCATATAAACGAAAACTTGGCAGTAATCTTCTCTCTCTTCTGAAAGTCTTTCTCGATTAAAGAAGATTTTTGACAGAGGGTTTCAGAAGTCCCCAACGTGATCGACTGAGATGATATTTGGTTGTCAGGTTGAACCCAAAGAACCGGAGATGGTGATTGTTGGAGATGGAGACCAGTTTCTTACAACAAACATTAACATAAGGCGACACTCCATTCCCAAGGGATAGAGGAGATAGAGTTTCTTCTAAAGAATAGATTGAGACCATTGATATGATCGATGAAGATTCCTCTTCCAATCAGAAACTTGGAATGCTACGGTTGTTTCTTAAAGCGAGGTGATATCGAGCTGGTAATTTTCATCATGTTGAAGTTCAATGAAATATTAATAATGGAATGGAACAGAAATAAGTTAGATTATGAACCCAAACATACAAGAGAATGAACCATATGAATAATTCTTTAAAACAGAACACTGTCTTCAGCAATTCGACTATTCCATTTCGATTTATATTCCCGAATAGACGAAGGAAAAAAGCTAAATCCTTGCAACATCAATTATACGTAGGAAAAAAAAAAGATCCCAAAAATAACTAGAAATTTAAATAACTGATTTACAAGTTAACGCATTTAAATTTATTATGCTTGTTGTCTCAAATGAGATTATGTTCCACTTTGAATTCTCATTGTAGTTGTTTATCCACTGAAAAACTCCGTTAAAGTTAATTCTCGACTGATTTGTAGAGAGCAAATCATCAAGAAAACAAATCACTTGTGTGTTAGAAGCGAGAAAGAGATTCGCGGTTGATGAGAGATGATGACTCTTGAGACATCAGATACAGAGTGCAAATACGAACGCGTCATCCGATGTTTTGTTGGAACTTAAACATTCCAATGATGGGGAAATGCGAAGCATGTATTGAAGATAAGAGAGATTATGTTGCATCGTAAAATGAGAAAGTGAAACTGAATTACATCCGCCCAGGAACAAGAGAGGTAAAAGAGGTGTCCGGAAGTCTTTAGTCTTCTGAAGATGAATGCAAAAGGGAAGTATTGCAGATGGAGGCTTACTCTTTTCATCAGTGGATCTTTTGCAAGGACGACTGGGGATCTAGTATTATCATCAGAAAGAGCAATTCTTTCTTCTCTTATACCAAACAGAGAAGAATGACACCTGCTCAGTTAGCCTTCAACCCAAAGTGCCACTCAGATAAAAGAAATTACCAATTCATCTCGTATGAGTTCGTCAAAGATATAAGTATTTTTTCAATGAAAGAATTTCTATCAATTTCTTGTTTTTGCATTATTTTTAGAATCAGTGATATCAGTTAAAATATGGATTTAAATTCATGACCCATGTTTTTGCATACTGACAACTGAAGACTTGCAATATTTGACGGAAAAGCAAACTCACCAGAACACTTTGATTCTCTTAAAGGGTTTGATTAAAAAATAATAAACTCTGATCTGGCTGAGAAACAAATAAGAACTTTCGTGTTAATGCAATGGGAAATGAAGTTTAAAGGAAAAAATCTGTTTGCTTAAAATAAAATAAATACCCCCTCAAGCAGCTGCTTGCCACAGAGGTCTGCAGGAGCCTGTTGGTTTATACGCCATATTTGAAGGTCTGTGAGGAAGATCGGGACCTCGGCAGAAAATACGACATTAACATCCATGCCTTACCGGGGCTCGAACCCAGGTCCCTTAGATCAGTAGCCAAGCGCGCTAACCACTCGGCCACAGCAAAATGAAAAACTTTTCACGACAGAGCAACCCATTCTAGGATGGATTAAAATGAAACGGAGGCTTTCAAAAATTCTTTTCTTTTTATTTCTCAGGGAGAACTTTTTAAGTTTCTTTTCAGTTTCATCGTCACATTTCATCGAAATTTATTTTCGTTTTATATTCTACCACGTGTTGATCTCGTTCTGTAGTATTCAACTGATTTTCATGAGTAAGGCAATTTGTAACAATAATGAGAAAATTTAGAATAAGGGTCCATCTATATAATTATTAAAATTTTATTAGCTATTGAAACATTTGATATTTTATAATATTGATTTTGTCCACTCCCCCCCCCCCCCGGCCAGTGCTCAATTACTTAAGAAAGTGAAATCCTAAAGAAAATGTGCCAAACAAATTCTCCCCTTTTCCATTGCTGCTTGCATGAACGAATACTTCGAAAAAAATTTAAATATAAATATTTAAACCCGAATGAAAATCTATAAAAATTTAATGGAATGGTATAATTGTAAAATCTCATTCGCAGAAGCTTATTTTGGCTTAATCATGGATGATCATCCCGATATGAGAATCGAAGAGAAAAGGGATTTTTGCTCTTCCTGTTCGAAGAATGAATTTCGATCCATTTACCTGAGTGAAAATCAGATATGTGACGTAACAGCAGGGAAGTTTATTCCATTGTTTTGTCCACAGAAAAATGCACCAAACGTAAACCTAGAAAAATAAAATAATTATGAAATTATTGTTAATAGCAGAAGAAAATGGTAGCATCACATGAAATATATGTTATCATAATAATACTAATACCCTAGTTTTCAGTACAAAAAAAAAATATCGTAAAAGACATATATAATATGTAAATAAGACGTGGGATTGAGGATGGTATGCAAATGAATGGCGCTGGTAGCGATATATGCAAATGCATCGAGTGTTAAAAGAGGTCGCTTCGGAGCTGTTCTCCAGTTGTGCGAGATAAAAAGTGGAATAGCAGATCTGTTGTCAATGTCTACCAGACATCACTTCTCATAAGAAGTACGGTTGCGAGCTAGAGGTCAGCTCGAGGCAAGCCAAAGTCAAGAGATGTTCCCAGATGGTTTACTTGAGTCGTTAAGTGGTGCATTGACTTTGACACAGATTCGAACAAGAACAAAGTGCATGCAGCCGATTCATTAGCAGACAACGACAAGCAACAACCGCAAGGGAGGGCCGCTATTTCGCGTTATGCGCCCGGAAGAGCAAGATGCCAACTGCAATCGGATCACACAGCAGCTGGTGGAATGGTATCGTACTCCAAAGACTTCATGAGACGTGACTTTACGCTAGGTGGTTGGTGGTGTTCACGCCCCTGAACTGATGCTACAGGAGGGACTTCGTTCTCTTTTGTTGCGATCTTATGCAACCATGGCGATTCCCGATTCCGCCTTACGACACTACCAGTTGTGAAAAGCTGTGCCTATCTAGAGCCGGGGGCAAGAAAGCGCCATATAGACGCACCTCATCCCCCACCTCACATGGCAGCAGTCCTATAAAAGGAAAGCTAACCACCGGTAGAAACATGAAATTTAATCTGTTCCCCAGTTAGCCATGAACAAGGATATGTAAATCCAGGTTCGCTCGGCACCAGGGGTGGAGACTCTTAGTGAGGCCCAGACTTTGGTGAGGGCTCGACCTACTGGGGCACAAATCTCTTCAGAAGAGCCCTCGAACTGCTCACCCAGAGCACCTGAGAGGTGAGGTCTAAGGCGCCGTCACCGTCCAACCGGCACCAGAGAAACCGGTCAGCGGCACCCTTGACCTTGGTTGGTCTTGGCCGTGTCTAACCGGGGACCCAATCCAGCCGGCACGGCCTTCGACCAGGTTGCTGGGCCCGAAGCCCCACCACCACGACAAGGTGGTCCCCTATTGGGGGGGGGGGGGGGGGCACAGGAGGGACTGTCTAAACTGGTGCAGACATCATGCCAACTGGAACCAGAAGCAGGGCAATTCGTGCTCTTCACGGATAAATCGAGATTTTCCCGCCATAGCGATTAACCTCGTCAGTTGATATGTAGGGATATGTAGGATATCTGGCCACAAATATCGTGAATGGGAGATTTATGGTTGTGGTAGTGTCATGGTTTGGGGAAGAATATCTTTTGGCAGCCACACATATGTGTATATGCTTTGAAAAGTCTACATCACCAGTCACTGGTATAGGGATGAACTCTTGGATCAGTTCATGCCATCGTATGGGGGTGAGTGCAATAAGTGATACCTTCCTCCTACAGTATAATTCCCGACAGCACTGTCGTCGCCTTGTCGATCATTGTATGGAGAATAGCACTCTTAATCGTTTGGCATGGCCAGCCCACTCTCCTCACCTAAATCCGATAGAGCATGCGTGGGATACTCTCAGCAGACAGATTACTCCCACCAGTCTCCTTTTCCTGGAGCTTCGACATGCTTTGTAGGAGCAGGGGAGATTAATCCCACAGCTCTGCTGGACAGTCTTATCAACAGCAGAGACATTGCTGCGAGGCCTGCAGAGCAATAAGAGGGGACCACACTCCACATTCAACTACTTGCGTCTGTATTCGTATAAAAGTTTAGGAATTAAAAGTACCATTCCATTTTTCAGCTGCTATTCTTACGCACAGTTTTTATATATACCTATCTTTTGATTCACATACAGCAGATTTTCACGTTGTTCTTTAATTTAAGAGTTGGGTTGTTTTACCTCCGAACGGCACTTTTTTGCAAACAATGGGCTAAATGGCCAGGTCACAAGGACCCCGAACGCTCAGAGAAGGTTTTGGGGGGAGGGGACTCACTGGGCAGCTGTTAGCAGACAGATGATAGCCTCTCGTCAAGGCCATCCAGTTTATTCTTTAATGTGCACAGGGTATGGCTCTTCCTCACACGGAACCACGGTTTAACGCCCCATCCGACTGATAGTGGTCTTTCGAAGCCTATTGGTGTCCCCTACTGACTGAGGATAGGGCGAGAAATTTTGCGGAGATAAATTAGCCTGTGAAAATATGCTTTAACCAATCAACTGCAATTATCTACAGAGTAAAGAGATCCAAGAGAATTGGAATCCCTGATAAGACCTACCTGGCCTAGTGATTACCATCCCTGACTATTAAGACCATCGGACATGTCTTTGTATAAGTGTTTGCATATTCTATGAGTTACCAGAACAAGCTAAGTTACAGCTTCCAGGTTTTCTCTGTCCATTGTGCAGGGGGGGGGGGGGGGGAGTACCAGCTTCCCTTAAAAAATCTCAATTCAGACCCAGATGGGATTCAAAAACCTGGAAACTGAAGATTCTGTGATTCACGTAGATTGAATCTATAAAGTTACATCTAGGTTCATCTAAAACTCTCAGTTCTTGACTTTTTAATCTGCATATTATTAACTTTTTAGTCGCCATTAGCAAGCGAAAATATTCTTTAGAGCAAGTAACAATGAACTGCAATTATTTACAGAATAAAGAGATGCAGGGGAATTGGAATCGCTGAAAAGGCGGTTTGAGTGTCTTCGTGCTGCACTTTCTGCTCTTTGCAGCTGCTGAGAGCGCCTGCCATTCAGCAATGGGAAGAGATTCGGTTTCAATGATGTGATTACTGGCACGAGACCTATGCACTTGGGGATAATGAAACGTGATTTTATTCGTCTACTTTATTGGCTGTTGAAAATCTCTTGCAATCATCTGATCTAGAAATGAAACAACCAGCGAATGCAATGCTTGATATTTGTTAATCAAAAAGAGGAGTAAATTTTGGACTAAAATTTTCGTCAAAGGAGCGCTCGAGAAGACTTTCGGAGCATTCTTAATGTATTGATGTAAATATGCTCTTACACCTTAATAATGCACATAAATCAAAGCTTGGCCTCATGCTATGCTCAGTTATTAGGAATTTTGTGGAAGTTTTCTTCTTCCCTTCGGTACGTCATTGACGATGAAAAGAGTCAATCGATGTTCATTTGAATGATAAAGACGTTTGAAATGGATATGAATATTCTCCTCATCATTTTTTCTACTTACACAACAAAAGATGCTGACAGCGCTGACATAGACGAGGAGAATGCGCAGTTGAGGGATGTAATCGTTCAAGTCGCGCAGTTCGATGATGGTGAGTCTGGCAATCACGTAGGAAAGTGGGAAGCACATGAAGCTGGTTAGGATGAGAGTGGCACTCATCTGGAGAGAAAGAAGAAAAGTAAAAATAGATCAATCGGAATTCAAAAATAAAGCGATTTAAAGAGAAGTCTTAACAGTTGGAAATAAATTAATCAAGATCCAAATTCGAAAATGAAAAAGTTTTTTGGTCCACAGTGTGAACCTAGAGATGACACGAAGCTTTTGGATCATCGATTGACCCTGCCCATCAAAATCACTCTCTCTACGCGTGTCCGCGAAGATTAATTTTACGAGTGAAGAAAGTTGAAACCCACAAACCAAAATAGATAATCTAATAAAGTACGAGGGCTACCGACTCCGGAATTCGATCCTTTATTCTCTGATTAGTGATGCATCTGACCTGGTTAGGTGTTTGATGTCTGTACTCTCCTTCTCATTTGGATGGGACATTTGCTTGACGCTAGAGATAGTGATCCATAAAATCCCAATATATTAAATTATTTGTAGCAAAAATATAATTAAGGACAAACGTATAATTAAGGAGAGGAAACCTTTCCATAATGTCACTGCAGACAAAGAGTGGGTGCATAATAAATTGTCCTGGCGATGTACAGTCGCTCAAAAAAGTATCCGAACACTACGGTTGATTACAGAATTCAGAAAAAATATCTGGTAACGATTTTTTTAAAAAATTTTTTTAGCAACCTTCGTGTCACGTGACACGAAGGTTGCTAAAAAATTTCTAAAAAAAATCGCTACCAGATATTTTTCCTGAATTCTGTAATCAACCGTAGTGTTCGGATACTTTTTTGAGCGACTGTACCTTGGATGTACAACAGTTACAAGTTCGATCACACATCATACAATATAGTTTGTTTCAAATGCTTAACTCGAAATTAATTTTTGTTGAACTTGAGAGGTTTCCTACTACTGAGACCTCTCCTTCAACTAACAAGTTACATCAATTTTTTTTTTCATTTTGCCCACGTTTCGTTATGAGGATCACGAAGCGACTTTACGTCTGCTTTAAAGTCAGCTGATCAGGTGAAAGATACCAAACTATCGCGAGCGCTGGGTTCAAATTTGATCTTCTGGTCATATACTTGTGAACAGTTGCGTTTTGCCTTTGCAGAAGAAAGCCTTTCATCCGCTACTTAAGAGTCGGATGTGGAATCCACTCCCCCTCAGCATAGGAGAGAGGAAGCAGTTCTTCGCAAGTCATCGCATAAGAAATTCTAAAACTCCCTTCTGGATAGTTTGATACGAGGCACCTACGTACAGTAGCTCAAAAAAATATCCGAACACTATGGTTGATTACAGAATTCAGACAAATATCTGGCAACGATTTTTTTTAGAAATTAGTGATCTGGCAACCTTCGTGTCACGTGACACACGAAGGTTGCCAGATCACTAATTTCTAAAAAAAATCGTTGCCAGATATTTTTCTGAATTCTGTAATCAACCATAGTGTTCTGATATTTTTTGAGCGACTGTACATTAATGTCCAGAGGAAAGAGAACCCAAACTATAATTCTTTTCATTTGATGACCTTTCTGACGACGAGAGAGGAAGCACTTACTGCAGCCAGAGGCAGCTTGTACTGTTTGCCCGACTGGAAGACCACTGCTGCTGGAGAGATGATTCCGTAGAGGACAGCGAAGTCACCCAGCTGCTTCGAAGAAGGATCGTTGCCAGATAACCCCATCACCATGTGATGAAGCACCACCGGTGTTAAAACCCTGCAGTAAGAGGAGAGAAGAGGTTAAGTCACACTCACCCCGAACAAAAGAACAGTCGATTAAAAATTGGAAGTGAGGAAGGTGGGTAAATACTCTCGGCTTCAATTGAAAATAATATCATGGAATTCAAATTAATAATATGAGACAACGATTTTTCATTCCGATTGTAGCCAGATTGTACGCCTATTGTGAAAAGAGCGTTTGGGTGCAAAATTAACAAATGATGCTGAATTCATTAGACTAGGAAAAATATTCAGTTAGTTCAGCTGAAATTGATCATACTCGAAATTCATACAAACTATGGATCTGTATGCTAAAACTAAGAGAATATGTTATATAAAACTTTCTCACTCACTTTACTCACTTGATTATACACACATTTCTCATCACTAAATACAGATATTTGTGTTGAAGAAAGTGTTAACTAAAAGGTTTCTGAGAAAGATAAAGCAAAATACTTAGCGAGACTCACTGACACGAACCGAATTTTCGCATAAATTTGATCCTTCTATTTAACTAGAGTGCTAATTGGTGATATAAGTTGAAAGGAAAGGATTTTTTTTGTAGAACATTGTACTTAAATCATTTAGAATTTCCGAGAATGAACTGGAGTGGTATTAATATTTTTCTTTCGAAAGCGGTTCCGGGAAGCACAAAGTCTAGTCTAGTCATCGTTACTATGGTAACGCCTGTTTCCTGATTAGAGGTTCACTTCTCCACCGAGGTGCACATTTCATGCCATACGTGCAAGAAATTTCATCATATTTTCTGGAAACTTTAATTCCAGTGTCATCCGTTGTTTCCGATCTGAGTCGTTGTTCCATTGAATAGGTCAAGTAATACCTCCATGTTCTTTGGGGCCCTCCGTAGGGTCGGTACTTCCATGCTCGAGACTCGATTTCCTGCCTTCGCTAGCAGAACCTACACACTCCAACAGAATTCAATAACCTGGATGTCTTTCAGTGTGAACTAATCATGGGGGGGGGGGGATTTAAGAGGAGACGCACTAAGCTCGTAAACGTGTTGCGAAAGCCAATTCGAGTCACCTAAAACATCTTCAGCGGAGTTCACTAATATTACTGTTCTCTAGAAGTTGCAAACAGGATAATTTTTCCAAAAAGCTGTTACGTATCGCATTTAGATGCACATTCTTAAGATTGTAATCTATAATTTGATGCATCATCACGACTTGACGCCATATTGGAAAGTGTTATAAACTAACTGGGCTGTATTTATAAACCATAATTTTAGTGAAATATGGGGGGGGGGAGAGAAAAGACAGAAAATGTTGTTCATATGTCTTAGGCCCCTATATTTGTAATTGTTATTTTGGTATGATAATCGTTATAAATGGCCTCTATGTTGGAGAAATGTGTGTGGGAGATTGAGTAAGTTTTATGTAAAACAATGTGTTCTACTATTTATTTGGAATTTTATGGAAGACACTGAATTAAATTAGGAGGAATAAAGTTCAGAACACTAATAACGGACTTTTTGACACATATTAAAATGTTTTTACTCTTAAATATACATGGAGAAAGAAATGGGACATCACGTAAAAAATTACCTCCTGAAGAATTACAATTTCGAAACGACGACATTCAGGTGATACCGAAGCCAAATCCTAAAATACGACTCATTTCAAATGACTCTGTTTTCAAGTAACATTTCAGTATTACTATAAAGGGCAAGGAGCCTATGAATTATTTCTCAACCCTCCAGATAGAGGCGGGAGTTGGCTCAGTGGTAACGTACCAAGCTCATAGTTTGTAGTTCCAGGTTCAGAGTCTCAACTGTGTCAGGATAGATTGATCTCCGCTAAAACCCAGCGAAAATCTAATGCTTCTCTTGTGAAAAAGTGACACCGAGGGGCTTGGAAAGGCCGTCGTCCGTTAGACGAGGACGTTAAGCCGTGTTTCCGTGTGCAGGAGAGTCATACTTGTGCATGTTAGAGAACATCCTGGGTTGCGCGAAGCTTCGATCTGTTTCTTAACAGCAGTTCAATGGTTCTCCTTTCCTATCCTTCTCTGAACCCTCAGGGTTCTTGTGACCTGGAAATTTATTCCTTTGTGTACAAAACAGTGCTGCACAGAGGAAAATAACACAACCGAACAGCAAAAACATATCGTTTAAGATTTCAAGGCTATAAATGTTGAAGATGTTTCGTAATAATGTGATTTGATTGTGAAAGAATGCGTTTTATTTTTTGTTATTCAATACTTTAATACTTCGATAAAATAATGCATCGATTCAAAGTGAATGTCGAGAGAGGAAGCTTTATAGCAGATCTAAAGTTACCATCAGGCCACAGTAACATATTCGTGTAATTCGTCTGGCAGTGGGGTCAGGGGCAAAGCTATGGGGGGAATGGGGGGAAGCTTCCCCCAAAGTAATATGGAGTTGGCAAAATTCGAAGCGACTTCGTAAAATCTAGGCGAGTTTTGAAAATTTGTAATTTTTTTTTTCGTAAAATAAAGGGGAGTTGTCAAAATCGAGGCCACTTGGCAAATCTAGGGCAGTTTAGAAAATGGAGAGACGACAAAATCTAGAGCAGATGGCAAAATTCGAAGTCGCTTAATAAAGTATAGGTGAGTTGGCAAAATCGGGACAACTTGACAAAATCATGGGTAATTGGCAAAATTCGGAGTGACTTGGCAAAATTCAGGTGAGATGTAAAAATTGAGATTTTTTTCTGTAAAATTATGGCGGGTTGGCAAAATCTAGGAGAGTTGGCAAAATCTAGGGGCAGTTGGCAAAACTGGAAACCACTTGGTAAAGTACAGGTGAGTTGTAAAAATTGGGATTGGTTTTGTTGAATTAAAGAGAGCTGGTAAAACCGAGAACTCTTGGCAAAATCTGAGGGAGTTGGCAAAATTCGAAGCCACTTGGTAAAATACAGGGTAGTTGTGAAAATTGTGCTTTTCTTGTGCAATTAAGGAGAGTTGATAAAATTCGAAGTGACTTGGCAAATTCAGGAAAGATGCAAAAATTGCGATTTTTTCTGTAAAATTACGGCGAGTTGGTAAAATCTAGGGTAGTTGGCAAAATTCGAATCCACTTGGTAAAATATAGGCGAGTTGTGAAAATTGGAATTGGTTTTGTGAAATTAAGGAAAAAACTTGGCAAAATCTTGGGGAGTTTGAAAAATTTTAAGTGACTTGGCAAATTTAGGAGAGATGTAAAGATTGGGATTGTTTTGTGAAATTAGGGCTGGTTGGCAAAATTGGAAGTCAAGTGTCAAAATGCAGGAGAGTATGAACGTGACAGGGAAATTATTTTCTCAGTTGGCAAAATTTGATTTTCGAGTTGGAAAGTTTTCTATTTCTCTCTCCCCAACCATAGTCCTTCCTAAGAACTGCTGGTGTAGAGGAGGATCCGCCAGTGAGCAGAATAATTCGACGCGAAGCAGTCTGTTATTTCCGAAATTGCCTTCTTATCATAAAGTGTGCACGTCAGTGACGCTCTTATCTCTCCTTTCATCGTTCTCGTGACATTCTCCTCCGTGCAATAGCCATTGCCCAACACTCGGCTGCATTTCCCCATCTGCCACGAAACCTCTCAGCAAGAATTTCGATTCGCGTCGCACTCCAACTTTTGCAAAAAAGACAAAATTAGTGATATCTACTTTGTTCAACAGTGCTTGGCATTTATGAGTCAATCTCAGAAATGTTTCCGTATCTTTAACAGGTATTTTCTAAATGATTTCAGAGATTCCCTCATTACATAATATTACGAACGCCAACAACAGATTTCTATCTTTGGCCAGAACCCAAATGATGATGTGCTGAAAAAGTTTGAAATCGATTTTTGTTCCCAACGGAGGTATTTTTGAAATTTTGGAGGACGTTTGGTTTGTCAAACCAATAGCAGGGGCGCTTCAACCATCTCGTTTTTGTCTAGTCTTATACGTGGAAAAGTTAGTTATTTTTTTTAAGAAGGGAGCATTAGAAAACATTTTTTGGTAAAATGAAGAGTACTTGCTTCGGCAGTACATATACTAAATTTGGAACGATACAGAGATTAGCATGGCCTCTGCGCAAGGATGACACGCAAAATCATGAAGCGTTCCACATTTTCTACACCGTCCCGTGGCCGAGTGGTTAGCGCGCTTGGCTACTGATCTACGGGACCTGGGTTCGAGCCCCGGATAAGGCGTGGATGTATGTGTCATTTTTCTGCTGAGGTCCTGCCATCCTCTCAGACCTTCTGCTCTGGCATATAAACTGACAGGCTCCTGTCAGACCTCTGTGGCAAGCGGCTGCTTGAGGGTGTATTTATTTTAAAATGAAGAAAAAGAAGGCGTTGTAAACCACTGACGTAGGTCGATATGAAGAAACTTGATTCGAGGCTTAAAAACAGAATATTTCCTTTTAATAACTTGTTCCTTTTAAGGGGACATAATCCCAATTGGTATCACTTGCACAGCAATGAGATAAGATAATAAGATCAACTCACATTTTCACTGCAATGAGGACTGTGGCGACCACAATTCCCGAACCGAGAAGATGACGCTCCTTACCCAGCATGCTGAAGCCCAAGATGGAGAGAGCCAAGCCAGGGATCGTGGCTGCTAACACCTGGAACAATGGAGACCATTAGCTGAGGCTTTAAAAAGGAAACATTGGGAACTGAATCAATAGATTCCTGTTAATAATTATGTTAGGATAAATTATAAACAGAAAGGAAAAGCAGAAAAAATGATTAGTTAAGGATAACAATGTATAGTGTTAGGGTTAAGAATTTAGTATTTCACTTAAAATGGTAAAATATGAATAGATTTACGTGTTTACATCTTAAAAATGCGTTCTGTTAATGACAAAATGTGGAATTTAGGAAGATTAAGATCTCGAAAAGAAAATAAATAAATTTTCACTCTAAGAAACCGTTAATATCACATGATGTTCAATCAAGATGTCGATGGGACCATCTGAAAATTTACCAAGTATCAAGGCAATTATAACTGGCATTAAAATACATTGAAACGTGAATCCAATGCGTCGAAAAGGTCAGACTACAATTCGGAGAAATTCAACGAAATATATGAAGAAGCGAATTTTTCGTACTGACCGATCCTAGGACAATGCCTGCGCCAGGGCTTTTTGTCTTTGCAGCAATGGAAGCAGGTGAGCAAAAAAAAAAGAGTGAATAATCAGTGCATTTTAAGCTTATACAGGTTGTTATAAAAGTTCTGTGGTTTTTTAACCGCAACTTTGTGACTTCACATGTTCTCTTATGAACTCAAAATAAATTCTATTTCCCAATCAACGCGTTTCTGCTGATGAGTTACGTGCGCATAATTACCACTTTGAAAACATTCTGGATATCTGAAGTGAAGTGTTTGAAGATGGTTTGAATCTCTGTTTGCTTGGAGAACAATTTCTCGCAGAGGAATCTGTCGAGATGCTTGTAAACGTGATGGGATGCGGGGGAAAGGTCCACTGAATAGGGTGAGGGAGGGAGAGCTTCATCATTCAAGTGGCTCAATTTCCAGACAGGGATTTATGTAACATGAGGACGAGCAATGTCATGGAGTACGACTGAACCTCTTCAATTCACTAATTCCAGCTGTAGTTAGGGGAGCTGCTGGTGAACTGAGATCAATTCGTGAAGATACTTTTCTGCCATGATACATCTTGCCATATCTTTTCTTCACATTTGTTACATAAACTGCATATACCCAAAATGATTTTGTTACTTTAGGGTTTCAAGAAAATAATTCCCTTATTGGAGAGGGATTACTGAATAGGATTATTAAAACAATTGGCTTAAATCGAAAGATATAAACTGTAAATAAAATATTTCGAAAAAATGCAAAATTAACACGCGGAATATTCTTCAATTTTGTCTTCTGGTCATAATAATGTTCGCCGTGAGTGTCGTCGCTTGGGTGCTCATGCGGCAACTAGATATTTGCCGGAAGACAAGGTCATCGCTGTAGCATTATCAAAACAGCTGAATCGGCTGAAAGGTGACATCAAATAGCAAATGTCATCACACCTAGGGT
Organism: Ryuthela nishihirai; assembly: GCA_038380435.1. Lineage (NCBI taxonomy): Eukaryota > Metazoa > Arthropoda > Arachnida > Araneae > Heptathelidae > Ryuthela > Ryuthela nishihirai. Next base: position 4,067,391 of record JAWZYU010000025.1, read on the forward strand.
GGGCAGAGGCCTCTTTTTTTGGTTCGGATCTTTTTTATTATAGTCGAAATGTTGTTTTTTAACTACCAACAAAAACTTTTATTTAAGAAATATTTAACAACACAAACATTTTAGAAAAAGTTAAAAAATATAGAATTTAAAAATTATTGAACGAATGTTAATAATTAAAGAGAATACCTTTAAACAGATTGAATGTTATTCAAATTGTTAAATTCAAATGACATTTATTCCTGATTGCTCCTAGCGATTCTTGATTTAATTATATATTAATTATGAATGTTACAACGCTATCGTAATTATGAACTATAAAAAAACTTTTAATTAAGAAAATGAATTTTCTTTGATGATGATGGAATATATGTAAATTATTTTTTTAACAAAAGTTTACTGGCAAATTTTTGAATTTTCAACAAAAAAATGAAAAAAGTGATCTTACAGTGGACACTTGGACAGTTTTCATAGGCAATGACCTCTCAGTCTGTCTATGAGGCAGGGTCAGACTTCAGCATAAACTAACTACGCTACAGCTGAGGCCCTTCGCAATATATATAAGGGGCCCCAAAAAGAATGTATTGCCAGTTCTATTGTGTAGCAGTTGTGAATTTGTGTTAGTAGGTATAAATAGAATTAGGATTATATAATAAAAGTTTCACCAAACCAGTTTCATGTTCATTCATTAAGTAGAAGAGTCAGAATAATAAATATATAAATTACGACTTTCGAATTTTTGGAGCCTCTTAAACTTGATGTAGCTTAGGGCCTCAGAAAGTCGAAATCCGGCCCTGCTATGAGGTATGACAACTGTGGAAGCATCAACTGCGCAGTCTCATAGTCTTCTCAATTGCCATTCATGCGATGCCTGTTATGTAGTTGATGTACAGCTTAAAGCAGCTTACACATCAAGAATAGCGTTATCAGTAGCGTAGCTAAGGAATGGGGGATATTGTAACACCACATTGTTAGGTACCTACTGGTAAGAGATTCACCCCCCCCCCCCCCCTCCTGAGGGATTGAATAATGTACGTTTTTTAAAGAAGGCCTTGAAAATCGGACTCAAGACGACAAAACCCCTCTCCACACCACTGGAAATTTCTGGGTACGCTATTGAGCCTTATACCTTGTGAGAGAAAGTGTTTTGCATAGCACTTAAAACGATGCTAAGTGTATTATGATAGGGGGAAAAAAGGACACAAATTGGATAAATGATTCAGAATAGTTTCACCTGAGAAAAAAGGAAAAATCTCAAACTTATTAGACTTCTTCTAGACATCACTTGTTTCACCCTATTCTACTTTTTATTTTTCCTAAAATTTAATAAATTTTCCTAAGCATTCAACTTAATTACTCAATGCTACGAACTGAAATTGCATTTCCCACTTATACTTACATTTATGGGTCTGTGCAGAGCGTGTGGCACTTTGGCTTGGAAGGCGAGATTCAAGACAATCCCCACAACAGTTGCAATGACAACTGGGCTCTTGATGAGCTCCGATGCGATCCTTCGCAGCATCTTTCTGTTCGTGTTGGAGGGGTCGTAAAGGATGCTGAACCGCTGGCCTCGTCCTGAGGGTTTCAGTCCGGTAGCGGCAGTCTCGAGCTTATGAGTCTCCATCATGACGTAGCTGATGGGGCTGAAGAAGAGGAGGGTGAGTGCGGGGATGAAGAAGAGATACTTCATCATGTGAGGGCGAACGGAGCGATAGAGGGAAGACACTGGAAACAGAAAAAAAAAGAGAAATAGTACAACGAAGGCACAGATCTCATAACAAGTTTCATTTTCAGATTATCCACGAACAACATTTCTCTCATTAAAGAGAAATCAAGAGGTGAGGATGATTAGAGGAGAATAAGAGGTTGATGAAGAGATGAGGGGATTTAAACTCACCCCCTCCCATCAAAACTGAAAATACATAGTTTTCAAAGTAAACAGATACAATCAAGCCAGGATATAGAGAGGGGGGGGGAAATAGGGATAAGAGGAGTATATGAGTGGCTGGACGGATGCAGTTCCGGTAGACATATTTTCCCCCTTCCTTTTCAGTGATCTTTTTAGAAGCAAACAAAATTTCATTTCCGTTCCGATTACTGGGAGGGAGGAAGAGTGAGGGGGGAGACAAGAGGCAGGAGGGATTGATCAAGCCACTGCTTTCTTTATTTATCCGTAATTTTGAATTATCTACCTGAGACGAGCAGGGAAAGTTTTGTTTCAATGGAGGCTCAAATGGAAGCGATCTCGGTGAATGAGAGCGATAATTCGCTTGGCAGAGAATCGAATCGAACATTTTAACCGAAAGGGGAGGAACTTTCCCAATCACCACAAGAATTGTCATGAAACTAAAACTGACTTTCAGTTTCCGCTAAGGAAAGTTTCTGGAAGGAATCTGTTTTGAGGTCAACTTTACGGGTGACAGCCTCAACTTCCATATTAATTTTCTCCTTGATTTAACTTTAAACGTTTGTCTCTTGTGGGTTCAGAAAGTTTATTTAAATATTTTCAGATTGATATTAGATATTTTAAAGTTGTTAGGTTGCAAGATTGATAGTCTTGTGAACTGAATTCAAGGACCACTAGGCTAACATCGTATCCACTAGATGAAGCCCACTGAGCTTGGAAAGGCCGTAGTTGGTCAATTGGCAGGAGAATCCATATCCTATGCACTTTAAAGAGCGTATTGGACGGCATGGGAGCGGAAAAAGGGCAAAGTTTTTGTTTTAAGTGATAAATGTAAAAATCGTTTTATTTTAGATGGACACTAATGAAGTATTATTATTTTTATTTAACGAATTTTCCATTTGTTTTAATCTCTAGTGTTAAAGGTTGCTGAATGCAAGAAATTTTCCCTTTGAAACCGAGCATTCCGTATTCACCAGAAGTGAGCGATCTTTAATTGCTAATTTTCTTTCCTCTATGTACAATGTGAAGTTAGATTGAATGTACAGACATATGCATTCATGAATTACTCTGAACATGACCTAATTACGAACGAAATATTAAATGGCAAAGATGCAAATTTCACATAAACTTCTAATAGTCCAACGGATTATTATAACGAGCCTTAACTGGCCTAGTGGTTAGCGAGCTAGCTTCTGTTCCAGCAAGTCAAACTTTGTGTGCTCTGTTAGCTCTAACTGAGGCAGTGGTCAGCAGTGACTTCGGTCTTAGTAAGGCATGTCTTTGTATGAGGAAAGCCTGTAAAAGCTAGGAGTAGCTTCTGGGATTCTTCTGTCTATAGGTTGAAAATGAAATTACAATAATCAGCAGTGACGTGGGCTGATGGCTTAACATCATTTGGGAAAGTTTCTTTTTAAGAAATCATTATCATTACCCTCTCCCCCAATTAATTCCACCCTCCCATTTCTAAATTTCCTTCTATTCCTCTGGTAAAAATATGTAGCAATTAAGACACAATAAAAATTTCTGCATGTTGGAAAATTAAATTGATTAAGCTTGATGTAAGACGTTAAAGTATTTGCATTCTGCCTGTAGCGAGCTACAGCTGCAAAAACCATTAAATCATGATAACTCTGTTTCGAACGACAGGCAAAAGGGAATTGAATACTTACTAAGAGGATTTCCTACGGGGAGATCGTTGCTCTGCACGCAGAAGAGTGCATACATCCCCGCCGTGGCCATGTTTCGCGGCCGGGTGAGGAGCAGGGTGGAGCCGGCAACGATTGCGAACACGAGGGCTTTGCCGAGCACCAGGCCGAGGAGCAATTCCCACTTGAGGTCGGGCAAATCGGCATCGGCGAGGGAGATGCAGATGATTCCGGGCATGGCGAAGTACGAGGCGAAGGCACTCACTCCTCGCAGATCTCCTGCACTCAGAAGATTGAACTTTGCTGCTAAATATCTGGTCAAAAAAAGAAACGACTCAGTGGTCACTGTGATTCCTCACATCTGAATGGAAACAGATTTAATCTGCACATTAAGATACCAAACGAATGGCTCACATTCAAAACTGAGCGCGCATTCTTTCTTAGGTCATTTTAAAAACAAAATGAGTTTTTGTTTTCGCTTTGTCGCCCTTCAATAGATATTAATTTCTTTTAAGAAGATAAACGAAAGTTTCTTGCTGTGTTGAATAAGTGAACTAATAAAATATTACTATTCACATTTTAATTTCTACCGTTGAGGGACCTAAATTTTTGAAGCGGCAAAATTATTGTCTTTTGGAAACAAGCATTCCATAGTCAGCAATGGGAATTAGATTTATTAGTAGTTGATATATTTCTGTTTTTGGTAGAAGCAACTAAAGGGTGAGAAAGATTCAAGTTTGATCTCTTTCACTCGGAGAAGCACAATCGCTTTAAAAACAATATTGCTTCATTCTGTCTTCAAAGAACTTCTGAATTTCATCCTTGAGTATGAAAGAAATAATGTTGGTCTTAAAAACCCTCTTTTGATTACCGGTAGGTTTTCAAAGAACAGGGAATGAAGAAAAAAAAAAGATGTTAAGTGATCTGGTTCGTCTGCTTATCAAGGAATCTTAAGCATATCACCCACATCGTATGAGAGCGGAGGATGGCATTTGCAATTGTTGCCATACTCCGTTGTCCCCACACTAAGGGTGGGCAACAGAAGCGATGTTTTTTCTTTTAAAATAGTCTTTCTAATAATGAAGAGAGGTGCATTATTATCACCTAATTATGGGCAGTATAATGCGCTTAATAATTTTATTTCCATTTCATCTCCTTAAATAAACAGCTATTATTTGGAATCATTAAATTCTGATGATTAATTTTCTACAAAACACCCTTTTTTTGAAGTTGGACAAGAGGCTAAAGCTAAGCACGGGATTAAATTTTCCAGCCGAAGCCAGTCCGGACCCGAAATATATCGATAATTGCTGAGGCCGAGCCCAGTTAAAGGAATAAAAATCTGATTGATTAAAAATCGTTAACACCTATAGAGAAATACATACCTCTAAACTATTTTCAAATTTTTCGTTCTCTCGGAGGTGGGGGAGGGGGGGCATTACAAACTTTAATTATAAATAGAGTAGGATCTCGTGGATCTTGGAGGTTAACTTCCTGAAGATAATCGCGAACGGTAAATCAGCGATCCACGAGATTATGAGAAAAGATATCTTAGGAAACAGCAACATTACACACTCTCTATATTGTTCAGCAATGAGAGTGCTTAAAGTCTGAAAGAATTACTTTTAAGTTAATGCAGTCAATACTACTGTTTAAAATGAAAATAAAACTTGATAGAATTATTCGAATGTTAAGAGTCTCAGTTCCGAGTTATCAAGGACGACGAAGTTTTCTGGGGATCTACACAGTGTATCAGAGAGATGGTGCCCGGTAGAAAGCTTACACTTACATCATTCAATTATAAGGAAGAAGTTCAAGTTATGGCATTTCAGTGATTAATGTAAATCTCGCGAGCCATTATATCAGGACAAGTTTGGTGAAACTTGCAGCCTGCGTTGCAAAGGCAAAACTATTTCACGGCTGTTATTATTCCCTTTGGTTAATTTTACTGGTCGTATGGCCGTGGTTAGCGCGCTTGGCTACTAATCTAAGGGACCTGGATTCGAGCCCCTGGTAAGGCATGGATGTATGTGTCGTTTTTCTTCTGAGGTCCTGCCATCCTCTCAGACCTTCTACTATGGCATATAAACTGACAGGCTGCTGTCAGACCTCCGTGGCAAGCAGCTGCTTGAGGGGGTATTTATTTGATTTATTTTTACGAATCACAAGCAGCTATTAATAAGTATAGTATGACATTTTCGGAGTAAAAAAACACCATTCAGGGAGGGGGAATTATGGGACTAATTTTTTTTGAAAACCGGTTTGAAACCAGATAGAAAAAATAATAATTATCTAACATTATTACAAAAATTCGGGTCGAAATCAGATTGAAATAAAAATAATACGAATTTTTAGGTATTACATAATAATTTAATTACATATGTACAAGTGCCAAGGGCATAAGCATTGCCGATGTTTCTCCAATTGAATTTCTTATGTACGAAACCTTCCGTCTAATTCTTTTAATTCACAACAGATACTCATCTATAAATGTTTCTTAATATTCTTACTGTGATTTGTTTAGATATTTCACTATTATGCAGTATGTCAGGAACTAATTAATCTTACATTAATATCAGATTTTTATTTTCGCTTATTATTCTGGTATTCTGGAACCCATTAATTGGTTATAGCGAGAACTGGCTGTATTAATCGAATGTAACATGGCGTCTCAGCAGTATGCGTACATTCGTTCTGTTTGTCTATATCTATGTAGTGTTGCCAATTGATAAATTCAAATAAGTCGACAGTATATTAATTTAATATTTTCTTTTTTATAAGGAAAAGCAGCAAACAATTACAAAATATATTTTTTTTCCGGGTTTTAAATCTCTTGTTTGGGCAGGTGGTGTAGAAATCGTGTGAAATTGGGTAAAACCCGAAAACGTCATACCTTATAGGTAAGGCGATATCGCGTGTGATGATACCGAGTATGCCTTTTGACGTAGCGAGTGACATAGGAAACACATCATGCAGGTGAAAAGCAAGGGAAAGATGGTGTTTATGGTGACAATGCTCCTGTGAAGTTGTCGATAAAAAGTAAAAAAAAATACATTGAAAAAAAAACGATTATCCTGTATGTGTAGCTAAGATTTAAACATATTGCCAATGATGAAATTATTTTCTGAATTCATATTAACCCTAGAACCACTCTATTGAGTGGCCAGCAACTACAGTGGGGAAAATTCTTAAAACGACGCATCCACACACTTTGCTTAAAGACCGGAGCTCTTGGGTGTACTTTCACTGCTTTATAAGTCATTGATGATGATGACGATGATGCCATATCGGCTACTCATTACTTCTGCAGTTTCTAAACACTGCAGCGCAAAGGGTCGAAATTTATAATGACTTGAATATTTACCATGGTATGCATAAATCTGAAGGGGACACATAACTCTACAGAGTGATTTATATCTAAACTTTTCACCGAATGGTTTTAGGGTTAATCTCGGAGGAAACTAATGCTCCAAAATTTATTTATGTTTTCCATCGAAGAAGCTTCCGATTATCTTTCTTCCTTAAAAATTAATATTGAGGCATAAATTTCATCATTGGTAATAAATTTTGATATTTTGAGCACGTGGAAAAGTATGGATACAGTATTTTCAATTTGTCTATTTTATTTGTATGAGAATAAACAGTAAACGTTCCGTTGGTTTTTAAAATAGAAAGGATTTAAGGCGTTCATTGGATGGAAAAGTATGGGAATAAAAAACGGTGTCGCGGTATGACGATTTTAACTGTAGTTTCGGTAACGATCACTTACCCTGCAATGATGACTGTGATTGCAATTTCGATAACGATCACTTACCCTGCAATGGTGACTGTGATTGCAATTTCGATAACGATCACTTACCCTGCAATGATGACTGTGATTGCAATTTCGATAACGATCACTTACCCTGCAATGATGACTGTGATTGCAATTTCGATAACGATCACTTACCCTGCAATGATGACTCTGATTGCAATTTCGCTAACGATCACTTACCCTGCAATGATGACTCCGATTCAATTTCGATAACGATCACTTACCCTGTAATGATGACTCTGATTGCAATTTCGATAACGATCACTTACCCTGCAATCATGACTCCGATTGCAATTTCGATAACGATCACTTACTCTGCAATGATGACTCTGCAATTTCGATAACAATCACTTACCCTGCAATGACGACTCCGATTGCAATTTGGATAAAGATCACTTACCCTGCAACGATGACTCTGATTGCAATTTCGATAACGATCACTTACTCTGCAATGATGACTCTGCAATTTCGATAACAATCACTTACCCTGCAATGATGACTTTGATTGCAATTTCTGTAACTATCACTTACCCTGCAATGATGACTCTGATTGCAATTTCGGAACGATCACTTACACTGCAATGATGACTCTGATTGCAATTTCGATAACGATCACTTACCCTGCAACGATGACTCTGATTGCAATTTCGATAACGATCACTTACCCTGCAATGATGACTCTGATTGCAATTTCGGTAACGATCACTTACCCTGCAATGGTGACTCTGATTGCAATTTCGATAACGATCACTTACCCAGCAACGATGACTCTGATCGCAATCTCGGTAACGATCATTTAGCCTGCAATGATGACTTTGATTGCAATTACTGTAACGATCACTTACCCTGCAATAACAATCAGGAAGCACTGTGACAGAGTTGGAGCAAAATCGTCAAAAGGATATTCGGGATATTTCTCTCCAGCCGATTCATTGGATCCCCCGTGTTCAGTCGTGTTCTGAAAAGAGAAGGAAAATAAAGATATTAAAAAAAAAAATACAACTAAATAATGAATATTACGTCATCGACTCAATCTGTACCTATCGATGAGGGCGGCGCTGCTGAAATCTCTCTCCGCGGTGAGCTTCACCAGAACCTTATGAACCTTTATGAGCGTCACCAGAACGATCGTTGCGATAACTTCGCTAGTGAAATGAAGGCATCTCTTTCAATTAACTTCCCTGGTATGTTTCCAGATATACTTAATGACGAATGTAAAATGATTTTTTCATTCACGGTAGACATATTCAATCACCTGAATGCGCCAATTTTGAATTTACAAAGCAAAAACCACTCTACACACGTATTTATCTAACATCATCTCAGCCTTAATGTACATAAAGCAATATTTTATCAAACTGAAAATTAGTCTCATCATTTCGTTGAACTTGAAAGGACATTGTAAGACTTTCTAACGACAGAATGAGTTTAGGATCCTTTGTAGAAGATCTGAATAAAAGAAAGCGATCTGCATTAATGACAGACTTCTTTTCTCATATACAACTCCCATCTCCCCCTCTATTATCTGAAATAGAATACCCGAATCTCTTTTTTCTCCATAAGAAGTAAAATGCACTGAAATGTACAAGCATTATGCAAGTTATTGTAAGAATGTAATGTGAAATGATAATAGCACTGTAAATAAATGTTTTTGCATTTCTTAAAAAAAAAACCCCATTACCTGCCTTTGGTTACTCCTTTTGGTGCGGGAGGATGCCTCTTCTCCCAAGAAGGATGCTGGACTATTAATTATTTTAGGAGAAGGAACAACGTAAGGTAATAAAAGAAACGATCACGGCTAAAATAAATACGGAGCGGGAGGATTAAATAATTCGTATCTTTTTCCTCCCCCTGTAAACATACATAGTCGTCTCAGAATAATGTGACCACCTACCATAGTATATGTATGATAGGTGGTCATATTATTATGATACGACTATGTAATCGTTCAGCGCAACTATCTGTTAGCTTTGGATGCCAAAATACATATTAGCGAAATTTTTCATTGTATTACCAATAGAATTTAATTCCTCCCTTGAAGATATGAATAAAGACATTACAGAAGACAGTCTCCTAAAAGAAGGGTCAAAAGCAAACGATCCCCCTCCTTCCCATTGAAAATTTGACGGAATACTACTGTTTCCTGAGTATTGCGTCTAATTTGCATTTATCGATTGCTGCCTTTGTTTCAAAATCGCAGTTAATTCTGCTCCTTTATTCATCAAATGCCATCAATGTTGATCAAAATCATCAAATGTCATCAAATGCCAGAAAAATTGACTTCTTCTGCGTGACAACGATATTTTTCGGAATACCGTCTACAGACTTTCTTGCTGCATCATGCTAAATAACACTTCCATTACTTCTCAATTTCCAACAGTCATTCCAAGAAGATTCAATGGTTATTCTTATTAAAATATGGCAATTATTATTAGATTTCTTTTGGTGATAATGATTATCACTTCTGCTATCGTAATCCTTATTTTGACGAGTTATTTTCTTTGTTATTAATTGACGGAATCTTTCCACTTCATCAAGGACAACAAAGGCTTCTTCTTAATCTCAAGTTCTCAAATTCAACCATATCCTCCATCTTCAATATTCTCCTTCATCTTTACTGCTCTCATCCATCTTCAACACTCTCCTTCATCTTTACTGCTCTCTCCCATCTTCAACACTCTCCTCCATCCTTACTGCTCTCTTCGGTCTTTTAAACAAAGTTTTTGATCTAAAAATTGTCTTGAGCTCGATGGGATCTGAACCTATGACCTCCTGATGAGATGTCAGATGCTCTGTCATCAGAAGGTCGTGGGATCGCACTGGCCAAAGACGATATTTCCTCTCCTCCCATCTTCGTAATGTTACCTAAACAGCTTAATACTGATTAAATAAGGGCTGGGGTGGCTCAATTGGTAGCGCACCAGGCTCGCAATCTGCAGTTCCCAGGTTCGAGTCCCAGCTAGGTCAGCGTTGAGATTTATCTCCGCAAAACTTCCCACCCTGCCCACGGTCAGTAGAGGACACCGATGGGCTTGGAAAGGTCACCGTCCGTCTGGATGTTATGTCCAGACGGACGGTCATATTATTATGGCTACAGTTATTATCTGTTACAGTTATTACAATTATCAATTGGCCATACCATGTGCACGTTAAAGAACATGCTGGATGGCCTTGACGAGAGGCTACAATCTGTCTCCCAACAGCTGTTCCAGTGAATCCTCACCCCCAACTTTCTCTGAGCCTTCGGGGTCCTTGTGACCTGGCCATTTAGCCCATTGTATACAAAAAAGTGCCGCTCAGAGGTAAAACAACCAACCAACGGATTAAATACGGACGGATAAATCAAATGTTGGTCATTGCCAAAAGATAAATAGGGAAGTTATAAACGAATGACATGGTTAAATAAAAGTTTAGACTTGTTTTAAACTGTTTTTAATAATAGTATAACAATCGAACTCCATGCGATATCCTGTGCCTTTCTTCAAAAGAAGTTGAACCCCGGGGGGGAGGCAATGAAGTAAAACTATTGAAATATTTATTGTAGACTACTGCGTAAATTGTTGCAGCAAATATTTATTGTTTTTTCTAAAAAAATATAGATAGTAGAAGAATTTTGATGCTATTGAAAATCAGCACAACAACGATAAAAAAATCTATTTTCGTTGAAGAAATAAAAAAATTTCTAAATTTGTTATTCAATGCTATCGTTGTTTGTTATTCGTTAAATCGTACAGCGTTTATATATATATATAAAAAAATTCTTAATATTTCAATACAAGATTTGTTTATAATGTGATTGAATAATATTCTTTTATAACTCAAACGGTTATTATTTTTAAAATTTATTATAACTATTTTCATAATGAGTGATAAAGAAGTTTGATTGCCTTCTCCCATCGCTTACCATTATGTCGATGAGAGGTCGAAGCATTTTTCTGTCCATCATTCTTCTTCGATGTTCCCCTGAACAAAAGAAGGATTTTAAAAAACACATTTTTCACATCAAAAAGAAGGAACAAGTCAAAACTGTGCGACATATCGCTGAAATCAATTAGAATATTATATTCAAAACTACTGGGCATCAATTTCATCTCACATTTTCCGACAGTTTGGAATATTTTAGGAAAGACTGAGTGAACGTTAAGGAAGGAAATGCGAGAAAGAACGAATACATTCCGTGCTTGAATGGAAATGGCAGTCGGTATGCAGTTGCCATTCGAAATATTAATATCCATTGTCTGTTGTTTCTTTCAATGGGACATCAAGATCAAAGTAAGATCTACCCTTAGAAGCAGCAGATTCACCCTAGGATCCGACAGAAATCAATCAATCGACATTTGTCTCATTTGGAATTGCATCTCAGTGTCGCGAGAATTGTGGTTTCATAAGAATGAAGGAACTAGAATTTTTTTTTTTTCGTTTCCTCCGGGAGGTAGGAGGGGGCAAGCGAGTGAATTGTGCCTAAGCGGACAGGAACGCATTTCCGATATGTTGCTTTCCCCCTCTGTTAGAGTTATTACAATTATTAAGTGTAGGGGGTGGAGTGAAATGATTCTCTTGGCAACCCCCTTGAGTACGTGAAAAAAATTACCATTAATACTGCTAATAAGCTATTGTTGATTTTTGTTCTAAGAGCTAGAATATTTGAATTTTGCACGTGGCTCGCTTTCTAACGGAAAACTTAATTTTCTCGTCTTACTTTCTTCCAGAAAAGAACATTTTCAGTAAGAACTTAGTACGAAAGTTTATTACCTAAGTTGAGTAGCGAATCAGTTATTGACGAATTGTTATTAAATATATATATTATTCTAATTACTAAATATCGTATTATTTTTCTTGAGTTAACTTTTAAACTGACGATTGCTTGTAAATGTTTTCTTCGTTCAACTATGTTTCGTTGTTGGGGAGGTTTTTGCAATATTTGCGTCTTGGGGAAAAAAATTAAGATCTTCTGAAGTTAAATTTAATAGATATAAATAAATAAAAAACATCGTGAGATTTTCTGTTTTAGAATTTTTTGGGAAAATCAACATTACTCATTGTAACTCTGCTGAAATGTTAGCGTCCAATATAAGAAATCGAAAGCATTTTTTCTTCCAAGTTACCTTATTTATGTTCTGTGGGAAAACGTAGAAAAGTCAAAAACAATTTAACAGAACGTTAAATACAAATCTTAATTATATTGGCAATACTGTACATCTTTCATATATTTATATATTCATCCAATTCGTGGTGTAGTCAATTGTGTAAGGATCGTAGGGTGGTGGGGAAATTTGTAGGGAAAGTGTTGTCTTTTAAGAGATCATAAAGCGATCAACTTAGATAAATTATTTGGGCTAACCAAAATATGAAACTAAATTTTTCAAAACGCCCCCCTTTTAAAAATCCCCAGATGATCTTGGTTAGGCAACTGATGCAAATGTATGATCTCGATTTAAATGTTTCATATAGATAAAATAATAAATATAATGTGTAGTAACAATAATAAATAATATATAAAATAACAACAACAGAAACATGTATTACTTGGTAATTGGATTTTTACTAAAGTAAAAATTTTCAAGAATAAATGTTTAGGTCGTTGGATGTCTCACAAATATTTTACTGCAAATGCAGATTCCATTTCTTTCAAATGTTTTAATGCCTTTAAAAGCATCCAATTTTTATATTTGAAATATTTTATTAATATTTTAAAATTATAGTATTTTCTTGTAGCTTGTTCACATTTCTTAAATTTAAGCATACATCGAAAAATGTGGTTTTAAACATACTGCAATGATTTTTATAACAGAAAAATATATCTTTCCGTAAGAAAGAATTTTGAATGAAATATTTCATATAACGCAAGTGTTATGTTTAATAAATATGGTTTGAATATAAACAAAGTTTCTTATAAAGTAAACTGTTGGTATGTTAGAACTTATTTGTCTGGAAACAAAAAAATTTGAATTTACCAAGATAATTACTGTCCGTGACCAAGGGGGATTCCGTTGGACGATTATTAGAAGGCAGATGAAATCCTCGTGTCAAGGCAGTCATATTCTTTAACGTGAGAAGGTCACGACTTAATGTCAGCGACCTTTATTTTAAGGCAGCAAACGATGACAAAGGACTCTTAGATTTTTCTCAGCCTGTGTCCGCTCCACTCGTTTCGTACCCCCCCCCCTCCTACTTACCCAAAGCTTTACAAACAAACTCCACAACAGTCACTATTGATTGTTAAAATAAATAAATAAATACCCCCTCAAGCAGTTGCTTAGCCACAGAGGTCTGACAGGAGCCTGTCAGTTTATATGCCATGGTAGAAGGTCTGTGAGGATGGCAGGACCTCAGCAGAAAAACGACACATACGTCCATGCCTTACCCAGGGTTCGAACCCAGGTCCCTTAGATTAGTATCCAAGCGCGCTAACCACTCAGCTAAATCAACATTTCATTCAGCTCTTAAAAATTGTTTGAAAAGTTGCCTCTCTTATATAAGAATGAATGCATTGTATACGCATCTCAAAAGAAAACGAAAAGGTTTTCGGTTTTTGATGTTTATTTTCTAACCTCGTGGAAATTCCCTTAAAAGCTGTGGCTGTTCGTTCTTTCTGATAAGAAATATCTGAAAGACAAAACTCCAATTTGTATTTTAAATATTTTTTGTGAAAACTGCATTCTCTTCAAGTCGCCCTTTTCCAGACGCCATTCAATGATGACTTTATCTGAATCCTTATCTCTTATCTCGAAACGACCTTTTGAGGTGTGGCCATGACTGCTGGTATCGGATCGAAATTCCAACATTTGTTTTCAAAATCTGTGTACGTTAAAGAGCATTGGACGCAAAATTTCCTTCTCCTACTTAAAGTATTTGAAGGAACAGCAATCGGAAGGGGAGAAAATATACGAGTAAATGCGTTGTTTAAAATTGTATTGAAAAAAATTCTAAAACAGAGAAATTTAGTGTTTACTGATTTTTTTTTGTAATATATTTGTAACACTGTTTCCAGGATGCTGGAAAGAGCAGCGCCGATCACCAAAGCATCACGTGGTGCCCATATATTCACTCAAAATTCAACTATCAGGAAGCAGAGCCACTAAGCCATCCAGCCAGTAGCGCCTCAGTTACCAGGTTCGAGTCCCTATTGCGCTAGTTTGGACTCCAACTAGCACAGTTGAATGTTCTCTAATCCCCACCCTACCCTCTGTGAAAAAGGGGACACTGATGTGCTTGGAAAGGCGTCGTCCGTCGCATAAACCGTGGGCTGGTGTGCAGGAATGCTATACCCTGTGCACTTTAAAGAACACGCTGGATGACCTTGACGGGAGGCTACCATTTGTCTCCTAACAGCTGTTCGGTGGGTCTTCTTCCCCCAACCTTCTCTGAGCTCTCGGGGTCCTTGTGACCTGGCCATTTAGCCCATGGTGTGCAAAAAAAGAATGTGCCTCCCTAAAGGATTTTTGCCTTTTAAACTGATAGTCGGATCATAAATGGTCGGCTAATCTCAATTTCGATCTATTAAAAACTCTTTGTTTCGATTTCCATTCATATCGTTTATGACTTTCATAAGAGATGTTTTCTCCGCTGAGTTTCAAGGAACCGAAGCTTCTGAGAAGAATGCATTTCCTGTGTTGCGTGCTCAGAAATCTCCAATAGGTGACAATTAAATTTTTTTATGAAAGATTTGGAAGGTCACAAGTGACGTCTGACCTCTCTTACGAAAGCTCCCATTAGAAGGAAAGGATAACGAATTCCTCTTTCGGCTCCTCCCCCCTCCCCTTTGATTGGCAGCCATTAGTAATGGCTGCTTCCGCCTTCCATCTCCTTCTGCTTTCGACCTTTTCTTCCATTTGGGTGCAACATCGTCGATCCCTTCATTCACCATGCCTTCTCGTCCTCTCGTGATCACTTAGTTAGAGCAGGACGACTCTTCCATTCCCCCTCCCCCTCCCAGTACGGTGTTGATGGGGACTGCAGCAGTAGGCTGTTATTAAATATGCATCAATGTAAGAATAGCTGCCTGCTGTCACTTTAATACCTCCAAAACATTAGGTTCATTTGAACACAACTAATAATTGGAAAGACTCAATTATGTTTTTAATCTCATCCTCGCAGCTCTTGTCTTGAAAATTACTTTATTATTATTAAAGCTAAATGATGTAATAAATAAGATCTCATCTGTCCTTGAGAGTCATCACGGCGTACCCCATAGAACCATTCTTAGCCCAATTTTCTTTAATCTCTTTGCTAATGACCATCGGGAACCTTGCACAAAAGATCACATTTTTTATGCATGATGTTTGTAATTTTCTATTTTTTTACTCCCGCTTTGAAACAAGACAGAAATGAATGTAGCTTTATACCAGCCGAGATTTTAAATGCATTCATTCACACAATCGCATTCCTTCCTTTTCGCTACCTTCTACCACAGATTTGGGTCTTTATGGATGTCAAAGTGTTAAAGAAATCCTTCATTGGTGTAATAAATAATATTTACTTTCATTTCAAAAAGTATCGTTCTTTGTTGTTATTAGCGTCAAATTCTCTCTCAAGTGATCACAGATAATAAAACATCGCCTCATTCGATTCCGATTTCCATCAAGTACTAAGTTATGAGTAGAGATAGTAATCGCGACTTGAACTTCATACCAATAAAGCGTAACTTCAGTTTCCTAAGTATACTTGCATATTGAGATGCATTAAAAATCGTGCAATTGTTTCAATGTTGTACAAATCCTCGTGGAAATTTACCTTTGCACCTCCTATGAGCCATTTCAAAGCTTTGCAACGCCCCCCCCCCCCACCTCGAGAAAAAAAGTTATTAAATATCAAATTACTATATAGTAAATTTAATAGAAAATTATTAAAGTACACATCAAATCTTTGACAAGCCTCATTTAATATCTTAACAATAAAAAATGTATATTATTTTACAACAATGTTATTATTTACACTTCTTATATATTATTTTACAAAGGTTAAATATGAGCTTGAGAATTACCAGTTCTATCGGTAAAATGAAGATTTTTAAAACGGAATGAGTCTTCCTTTTAGTAAAAAGGTTAAAATCGAACATGTCTGTAAACAGGGGTGATATTTAAAACATTTCACAACTGGTACGGTAATATAAATTAACATATAAATCGAAAATGTAAATCAATATATAAATCAAAAATTAAAAGAAAAATGTGGGCGAGCCTGCATAAGGAATGCACAGATGCGAAATTTCCCTTTGATTCTCTAAATAAACTAAACTATATAGCATATTACAAAACTTCTTACCAAGCGATAATAGCGCAAATCGTCAAATCATTCTAATAATTTCCAACTCATGTGTTGATTTTTAGGAATTGCTGGTGCGATATTTCGTTCGAGATTGCTGCCTCCAGCTAAATGACTGACTATAATTTCTGACACAGGGAACTGCATCAAACTCGGAGTTATTATTCTTCCCAAAACTAAAACTAATATTTTGATTTCTTGCTTCTGCTGATTTCATTGGCATACTCAGAAACTTGCAATTGGCATATTTGGATCTGATGGGGATGGGGATGGGGGAGGGCTTCACGCACTGGAGTCTCTAATTTTCGAACTTCCTTAGAAAATTACTTTAAGTCAGGAACAACAGGAAAAGAGAATATAACCCAAATATTTTCCCTTGGATACGCCGCTAATTGTCACTATTGATTATCTTTAACAGAAATAAATCAAATATACATAATTGTGAAGAGTAATTGAATGAAATCATTTCTATCACTTTTTTAGGAGTGACTATGCTTTTACATTGTAACGTTTTGTGTCTGAGTAAGCAATGAATTATTCCATTTCCAGAAACTAAATCATTCTCTCTCTCTGTCTAGATAATTCAACAAGACTTACGTTAACCGGATTTTTTAATATTTAATACGAAGTAAGGTTGAAGAAAATGTTGTTACTTGCATTGAAATGGAGAAGACCCATTTTCAAACAAAACACATTCACAGGAAAGCCTGATGCTTCAACAGCAGAACAACTCTTTTACAACTTAAATGCCTTTTTCATAAAAAAAAAACTACAACTTTCATTCCTTTGTGTGCCGTGCTGCAAGTGAAGGAATTCCCTTTCCATTTAAATATCACCTTTTCAACTATTAGTCTTTTCTTAGACTGAAAATATTAGATTTATTTTTTTCCTTATACGGTTTAAGTTTAAATACACTTTACCATATCCACTATAAGTGTATTGATCTTATGAATTATGATCATTTCAGTATATTAAATTCATATATCGGGATTCGAACTAGGATGACTGAACGGCAATTTCCAATTTCCGTGAATTGATATTCAATAACACAACATTCTGAACATCCCAAGGTATCAATATACTATGACACATAGCCCTGCGCATCTCAATGCATCGATATGGAATGATTACCATTGAGCATCCCAATGCATCGATATGGAATGATTACCATTGAACATACCAATGCATCGATACGGAATGATTACCATTGAGCATACCAATGCATCGATATTTAATGATTATCATTGAGAATCCCAATGCATCGATATTGAATGATTATCATTGAACATCCCAATGCATCGATATCGAATGATTATCATTGAGCATCCCAATGCATCGATATTGAATGATTGCCATTGAGAATCCCAATGCATCGATATCGAATGATTACCATTGAGCATCCCAATGCATCGATATCGAATGATTACCATTGAGCATCCCAATGCATCGATATCGAATGATTATCATTGAGCATCCCAATGCATCGATATCGAATGATTATCATTGAGCATCCCAATGCATCGATATTGAATGATGCATTCCAATGCATGGGATGTTCGTGGGGTTCCATTCGAGAGGCAGCTCTAGAGAATGCTTACCTGATTGAGTTGTGCTCCGGGAGAGCCGAAGGAGAGCAGCGAACCCGTCGTCTGCCAATGCCAAAGTGAAATAACCTCGGAGCTGTCTCATTCTCCTCAACCGTCTCCATAGTGATAGATGCAGTTACCACAAGCAAATAAACGATGTGGGTGAGGGGGGGGGGGGGGGGGAAGGGAAGAGGCTGAAAATTATGATTCTACGAGCCATCTTGCGGCGAGATAAAAGGAGGGGCGAGCGAAAGCTCTACAGTCGCGTGATGAGCACGTGTCAACCTTCAGCGCACGGGCATATTTGACGTCGCGGCTTAGGACATGTTCGTTCAGACCTCTTCGGCCTGTCTCCACACAGCAGAAAAACGCAGACCTGGGGAGTACCCAAGATTGTTTCCGGTAGGGTTTGAGATTTTAATTTCGAGGAGGTCTGAAAGGGAGTTCCCAATTACCGAAATATTCCACCAGGCAGGGAAAAGAAAAAATTAAAATGCTATTCTACACGGAATAAAATTTTACGGTTTTTTTTAAATCTAATTTAGTATTGGATATATACTATGAGGCTAAAATTAAATTATAGAAAGACACCGGTTTTGGATTTCTATTCTAGATGGTCTCTGAATTAGCAGATGATTCTTTGTTTCCAAATACAACCGGGAGCGCAAATCCTAAAAATTCTTTTTGTTACATGTATCTCGGAGGAAGAAATTTTTCCCTTTATATTTCAATATCGAATAAGATTCAGAAGTCTGGACGAGGTCAACAAAATGCATGACCTCGCAATGGCCCATGTTTACATTTTATTTGAATATAAATTATATATCCCCTAGCAATCATTACCTGTTCTCTTTAATGAAACATTTCAAGTAAGTTTATCAATGTTCCTATTACGTGTGATTCGTAAGTGTGAAGACTTCTGAATCACTAATGTTATACACATATCAAGGTTTCATTGCAAATACGAATGAGAAGAACTGAAGCTGAGCAAATGGGACCTGGGTCATTGCGCCTATAGCCGCTCTTCATTGGGAAGGAGGGTCGTTCTGAATTTAGTAAATAAGGAATAAAAAATAAATCAAACATCGAATGGCGAAATCACTTCCTCAATTCATATTCATTCGGAAAGAAGAAAATTCACCTGCATTTTTTTTTCTCTAATGTGCATTTTTCTGTGATTTCATCATTGGCAACTTTTTTACCGTTTAGAGCACCTTTAATTTGTTTTAGGTTTTTAAGCTTTATTTGTTGGTTTTTCATCTTCACAGGTAGGTAACAAGAGAAATGAAATCCTTCTCTTTGGAAGGAGATTTTTTTTTATACAACCTTAGTCACTTTGTGCACCACGAGCTGTTATTTGATGCACAACTGATTTGGATCACACGTCTGCAAACTCCTTTTCCTTTTTCTTTTGTGCTCTAGGAGTGGAGAAGGAGAAGAAGAGAAAGAATGATTTGTAGTCCACGTTAATCTCCACCTCATAAGCTTTCAGTTTATATGTAACTGGTTACAATCAATCCACGAGTTGGAGAGATATACTTGAATAGATATCTATGACCTTTCTCCCTTTTTTCGAGGGGAAGAGGAGAAACGGGGCAAATTTGTTACGGCCAATAACACTCCAGAAATCATAAGCTTTGATCTGATATAAAACTCGTTAAAATTATCTTACTGTATGGAAGGGGGCAATTTGGTCTTAGCCCCTGTTCTCTGTTCGTGACTTATAGCTCGCTACAAACATCCATCCCACTGTTAGGAGAATATTATAGGGTTAAGGCGCTTATAAACCACACCTAATTTAGGGGGAGGAGGTGAAGCAAGGGTAGATGCAATTATTTCGCAGTCTGAAGCAGTGCTTCTCAACCATTTTTCCATAGCGGCACACATGATGACGACTTTCATCTGCGCAACACACTCTCACGAGAGTCCCAGTTTTTGACGAAATTCATTCAGCTAATTTGAATGATTCCAAAAGAAGTATGATGCAAGTGAGTGAGAGTGACGTTATTATAGAGGATAACTTTGAATCCACTCTAATTCATCAGAACAATGGAAAATCATTCGCAAGCTTCGGTACACTAACTATTATTAGTAACAAATTACTTGCGACACACCTCACAGCTGATGGCGAGACGGAGGGTTGGGAAGAGCTTGCCTAAAACACTCCCCACGCTAGACATAAACGTTGTTGTCAACATTTAGATTAGTGAGTTATGGCGGGAACATTGTGACAGACTGTGACATTGTGACAGATGCACAAAGAAAGAAAAGGAAAAACTGACAAATAACGAGGGAAAAAACAAAGATATGACGGGAGAAATAATCATATTTGCAATTATTTATATATGTTAGATATGAGCTTAAGGTGGCGCCATTGTCCCACTCGTATACCCGATGTCGGTCCTTGTCAGCTAATCAACAAAAGAAACAGATTGTCATTCTTATCCAGTCCACATTATAAGTTCAATTTCCCTTTGCAGTGATTACAGCAATGATTGATATTGCAAAGGCATAAAGCACCAAGAGATATTAATTTTAATGAAAAAAAAATCTCAAGATTTCAGTGGAAAGGGAGTTGCCAGACAAGCACCAGATATTGGCAAATCGCACTTCGAAATTGAGAAAAAGAATAAATTAAAGAACTGAGACCAAATAAAAAATGTTTAAAAAGCCTAAATCTAGTACTGCTTTCCTGCTACGGCTGGTTCGGGTAGATATTAATATGGTAGGGGCATTTCAGAAGTGGAAGAAAAGGACCATCGGAAAAAAAATTCTGTTCATACCCATTGGTCTCGAAATTTCAAATAACTCTGGAGGTGAATGGGGAAATAGGGGGAATCCTTCATGGGGAATAGGGTATCCCCCTGAAGACAGGGATGCTCCATCTGTGAGGCACCTCAAACAGCAATATCACCACTTTCGATATGAGAGCTCTGGTCTCTGAAGTTGATCTGTGATCACGAATCAGTCTTTTATCAGTTCATGGAAAGAAGACATTTGTATTTCCTTGCTTCGCATATAAATGCCTTTCAGTTTCCAAACGATCATAAAACATTATTTTTTTGATTCGTAGAAAGCAGAAAGAATAATCATGTTGAAAAGATGAATGGGGCGCTATTGATTACTACAATGTTTATTGGAGAGGGATTCTAAGAATAGGAAGGGGAAGAGAGGTACGGTGTGTGGTAGGCAAAATATAAGGCAAGAACTTTCATTGCTGAAACTGCTAGAACGAAGTAAAGGGGGAAGTATTGTGAAAATAGTAAGACACCTCGGTTGCAGTTCCTTCTGTACCGCGTATCCCCTTTATCGTTTGAGCACTAACTGGCTAGATTGTTCCACTCAAACCACTGCAGCGGGTACTCGTTACAATGTTTTAGTTTTAAACTAAATCTCCTTATTTTCAGCCGACCACGGTTTCTTTGCGTTTCGGGTGCGAGTGATTTTAAGGCTGCGGGTCAAGTTCCATACTTGACCTTCGACGCTATTGTATTCTCCTCCGTGAGTGGCGGTCATAAGGAGGGGGCCACTGGCGCCATGACCCCTCCAAGAGATTCGCAAGTGTTTCGTTTTTTAATTTCAACAGCCAGCCAGCCAATTTCCTTTCCAAAAAAAGAAGGCTAACCCCTGACGCCTTCAGTACCCTATGTGAAGGCACATGTAAGGATATATAAAGGATTCTGTATTCCAGAAGTGACACTTTTCCCTACAAAAGCCTAGTGACCCCCTCCAGGAATGAGATTTATGACCGCCCTTGTCCTCCGTTTGATGCTTTCCTCTTCCACTTGGAAAATGAGACTGAAATCGTTTGCTGTCTGTCGTCAACTGCTGATTCCGGGTCCCCTAGAGCTTTCCCCTGAGGGCTTTAATAAACACCCAGGATGGCAATGGGGAGGGAGGGGAGATCACTTTCCTCCTTCCTCTTTATCTTCCCCTTCAGCTTTTGGTTCTTCGACTTTTTCATTTTTATTATTAGGCAGCAAAAATTATAACTTTTCGGGATAAGGTAATTCTTCGTTTCTAATCTGATGGACAAAATGATTTTAACCACCGGAATTTTTGCAGCTGTAAATTCAATTAATAATAAGCAAAACGTTATCCCTTAAGTTTAAATAGACACCATTTTAAACCATAAACACCTAAATGTTGTGCTTTTATTAGTTGCTGTTGTGCATGTATCAATGTCATTTCATAATAAATAAAGAGAAAGCCACGTACAGTCGCTCAAATAAATATCCGAACACTAAGGTTGATTATTAACACTCATCATCATCATCATCATCATCATCATCATCATCATCATCATCATCATCATCATCATCATCATCATCATCATCATCATCATCATCATCAAGCAGCCATGGGCTACGGAGGTCCAACCAGACCGTGCATTTTAGTTCTCCAAGCAAGTCTATCCTGAGCTACATCTACTGCATCTGGCCACTGCACACCAATTCTAACAAGGTCCTGTTTGACATTGTCTGCCCACCGCATCCTAGGTCTCCCCCTCTTTCTGAGGCCTTTAGGCACACTGTTCATAACCCTTTTCGCCAATCTATAATTATTCATACGGGCAACAGGGCCAAACCAACAGAGTCTCTCTCTGCACAATATGCTGCTTAAAGGAGGTTGCAAACTCCTTTGCCTAACCTCATCATTAGTTACAAAGTTGAACCACCTAATGCCCAAGATACTGCGTAAGCATCTGGAATCAAAAGCATCTAGTTTCCTGTTATCTTGTTCACAAAGTGTCCAAGTTTCACTACCATAACTAACCCTAGAAAGAACCAAAGAGTTATACAGTCTAATTTTAGTCTTTAGGTGTATACGCCTATTTCTCCACACTCTCCATAGATTCTTAAAAGTCCAGCAACAATCCCTATTCGTCTGTTAATCTCATGCCGCACATCACCATTATCTGTTACATAGCTCCCAAGATAATTAAACTGTGACACCTGCTCAAGACTGCAACCATTCAGATTAACTGAATCACAGCCTGCTTGACCAATTTTCATCACTTTAGTTTTCTCTCTGTTTATAATCAAACCTACTCTACTACCAGTCTCATCAACAGCTCGAATGAAAGAGTTAATCTCATCAACATCATTTGCCAAAAGGGCTAAATCATCAACACAATCTAAATCAGAAAGTTTCATATCTCCAGCCCATTTAAGGCCAAAATCTTTCCCTTGAAGTGAATTTCGCATAACATAATCAATAACCAAGCTAAAGAGAAAAGGAGACAAAATGCACCCTTGTCGAACACCAGAAGTAATGCCAAACCAATTGCTACAAGCCTTACCAACTCTCACACACGACTCAGTTTTATTATAGAGAGCTTTCATTATGTTAACTGACTTGTCAGGTAGACCATATGATCTCACAATCAACCACAAATTATGATGATCAACAGAGTCGAAAGCCTTTTTGAAATCAACAAAGCTAGCAACCAAAGGTTTCTGAAACTCTAAACATTTCTCAAGAATCTGCCTAAGTGAAAATATCTGATCCACACATCCCCTACCACTTCTGAATCCACATTGCTCATCACGCAATTGCCTGTCAACCAGATTCTTAATTCTATTAAGCAAAATCATGGAAAGAACTTTACCTGGAACAGAGAGTAGGCTGATACCCCTATAGTCATCACAAGAACTGCGATCATCTGTTTTTGAAAATAGGGATAACAATAGTTCTGGTAAAATCCTTAGGAACCATGCCTTTATCATAAAAGATATTCAGAATTTCAGTCATCCAAGTGGTTTTCATCCAAGTGGTCAATATTCCCAGCTCTAAGCATTTCCGTAGTAATTTCATCTACCCCTGGGGATTTATGAAGTTTAAGTTTAGAAATTGCCAAAATAACTTCAGTTTGTGTTATAGGTCAAACATTAAAGCCACCAATGCATCTATCATCATTGCAAACAATGCGAATAGAACTAACCGCATTGTTTAGAATATCACTGAAATGCTCAGCCCACCTAGCCATGACAGAATCCTTACCTTCTATAACCTTACCTTGTTTATCCTTCAATCCCTGTATACCTGTCAGTTTTCTATCACCCAAAACATTAACTATCTGGTACAGCTCTCTGCTGTTGTGCTGCCTAACTGCTTCCTCGGCTTTGTCAGCCAAACCATCAAGCCAAAGATTCTTATCAGCAGCTAACTGATCTTTTACACGTTTATTAAGTTCTCTGTAATGCTTTCTATTAGGACTAGTAGGGTACTGATTAAGGACATTCCTGCAGTTCTTTCTTTCCGAAATAAACTCAAGTGCCTTATCACTCAGATAATTCTGTCTCTTCTGCTCCTTTTTTCCTAAAAGAGTACTGTTAGTGTCCAAAAAAGCCTGTTTAAAATGATCACATTCTTCCTCAACTTCAGTAATAAGCATACCATGACTGTCATAATGACTAAGTAACCTATCATGATAAGCTTTGGCTATAACTGGGTCTTTCAGAGCTTCAGTATTAAAAGTAAATTTTTTAACCCTGGCACAACACTTTTTAAGTTTAAGTTGCAAGACACTTTTAAAAAGGTAATGGTCAGATCCAATTTCAGCTCCCCTATGTGACCTGGTATTCATAACAGAACTAGCCCATTTACTGTTAAATAATATATAACCAATCATATTCTTATGCAGCCCATCGGGTGAAACCCATGTGTACTTATGTATGTCGCGGTGTTTGTAATAAGTGTTAGTTATTCTGAACCATTGAGTTCAGGTGCCTGCGATGACCTCTGCTCAGGATTATCCACCAGCTGATAAACATATCCTGTGATTCTATTCACTTGGGGCTGTCAACCCACAAACAAACAGAAAACACAGCGGAAGATTTTCCCTCCACAGAAGCCCACCAGTGCAGCAAAATCAGGATCCATAATCAAGTTCAGAGCCATATATCTGTCCAGTCCAGTGGGTTATGTGGTCAGCACCAGGACCCTGTGTGGTTGACCACTCCTCAGCAGGTTGGAAAAATAAGAAAAGTAGCCATAGTTGTCTAGATCAGTAGGCCACACTAACCTGGCAGCCCTCCCCTTCCGTTCACTTCCACAAGAGAGTATCTCTTTTGAAAGGTACGGTCTGCACCACGAGAAAACGAGGTCGGACTTTAGTCCATCCCGCCTTCTCTTTAGGTCATCACAGGGGATTGGTGCATAGCTCTCCTTCCAGTGACTACCTAGCTACCATTTACAGACCAAAGACCAAGACCATTACAGACAGGTACACTAAGGTAGATTAACCATAGTGTTCGGATATTTATTTGAGCGACTGTACAAGTCCACTTTCAATCACTGATATTGAAAACTATATTTGATTTATTAAAATACCTCTTGATTTATTGTATTCCTTATATTTATGGAATTTTTCCTATTTGTTTAGGATGAGAGGTATGAAGCTCCCAATGCTAGCTGGCCACATCATTGATTCCACATCACCTGCTGACGAAATCATCGGAACCATACGGCACGCGGACTGAAATCCTCGACGCCAGAGTATTTGTGGGCCGCGTAGTTCCTTAAACAATGCGAGTGTAATTTCTCGCTGGTTTCGTTAAACAAAAGGAATAAAAATTTCTCCCAACACAAATGTTAAATTACTCTCATATATCCTTATTTGGAAACAGTTGCAATAATGGCAATAAAAAAGGAAAAAAAAAATAAAGAAAAACCTTTTTTACCAGCAATTATGTACCGTTAATATATATTGTGTTGTAAAAAAAAATCACGTGGAACAAAATATTTTTTGTAGATTTGAGGGAAATTATTACGTTCGTGCTACAATTCAGGTTTAGGAAATAAATGTTTAATTGTAATTAAAAATTTTATATTCTTCTGGTTATGTTTTAAATAGATACGCAGTCGTCGATACCATCAGATCGTAACAGGATCGGATTAGGTGGGGGGAAGGATCCGGGCCCCAAGGAAAATGGGCTTTAAGGTTATTAGGCTTTTGCTACTAGTAACTAGCATTATTTTAAATAAAATTAACATAGTTTGGAACTTGCGCAAAAATTTTAAGTTGGTAACAGTATTATCTGAAAGGAAGGTGAGATCGATGCTTTTATTTGTTTACTGATTAATGTTCGATTTCTGATAACAGAATGGGGGAAAGAGGAGGGCAAAATGTTTCAGTGCCCCCGGGTCCCAGCATTGCTTACTCCGGCCCTGCATCATAATCAGGAGGTGGCTACCTCAATAATTCTCTTACACATAGTTTGAAAGGGGAGCAACCGTTGTTAAGGCGTCCCGAAATAAGTTTCCAATTCTCTTTATTCCTGATTTTGGTTAAGAAACTTCTGCCGGAAACTCGGCCTTTTCGAAGCTGTGCCTTCACTATGCAGAGTGTCAAAAATTATTGCTGGCCGTATATATTGTATATTTGTTTAGAATGCAAAAAACACCTTGTCTTGATTTAGCTAAATTTCATTTATAAGCATTTTCCCTTATAAATGCTACAGTTTGTTCAGACAGTTCCAATATTTGCCTATATAGATTTCATATGCCAAAGAATAGATAGATATTACATATCTGTGACAGCTTGCTATTAAGGAGATAGCTTATATATCAATTTAAAAAACGATTTTAACTTTTCATAATTAATTTCGTTACTGTGAACATACATTTCTTACCATTACCAAGTGCTGAGCCATAATTTCTAGGAATTTATTAAAATTTCATTTCCAATTCTCGATATCTTAACTCTTTGATTTAGATTCATAAAGATTTCAGTTTTTTTAGCCTATAAAAATTTATAATCAGACTTTTCATCCTGAGTTTCCGCTTAATATAATTCCACAAAGGGTCTGAACTGAGGGAAGTGCGGGGAGAGCTAAGGGGGCTAACCCCACCCTCACCCCCTTCTTGAGAATGCTAGTAAAAGAAATGATGAAAAACTTATTAAATATATATTTCCCTATTTTTCAAGAAATTTGTTTAAATCCTTTAATACAAAGGGAAAATAGTTGTAGTAGTAGTAGTAGTAATCGTATTTTGGGAATCTTCTGTCGATATTGGAATAGCAAACTTCCCCAGTTGATCGTTTTTGAATCACATAGTGTGAAAATTTAGGCCAGAGAGGAAAAAAAAACACGTTTTCTTCCTTTTTTATAAGTTTTTTTTAAGAGATTGTTCAGCCATTGTCAGAACATTCCTTTAAAGAAAAAATAGTTTATAATGGAACCACATGAAGGTTCATTCCGATCCGATCTTGTCCTCCCTTTTCACTAAGATCATTCTCCCACCCCCACTTTATTTTTTTTTTTTTAGTAAATCCCTGTCCTTATAGTACAGTAGAAAAGTATAGGAGTCAAATGTTCATTTATATATTCTTAAGACTTGTGTACCTTGCATCAACATCTGTACAATTAATTTTGTAGTTAATGCTTTTACCTGCTCTGAAGATATTTTCTTTAATGATGAAATTTTGTAATGGAGGTTTGAGAACGAATACATCGGAACAGGCTGTTAAAGAAAGGAAATGCGCTGTTTGCGAAAATGTCATTCTGATCAGTGAGAGAGATTCAGATCCATCTGATATCGATTTCTCTGAGGAGAGACGAAACGCAAAAATATGCGATGAAATGTCACGTGATCTGAACTCAGTAATTCGTCTCTCCTCCTAAATGATTGATTGGGGCGGGGGTGGCTCAGTCGGTAGCGCGCCAGGCTCGTGATCTGTAGTTCCCAGGTTCGAGTCCCAGCTGGGTCAGCGTTGAGATTTATCTCCGCAAAATTCTCCGCCCTGCCCACGGTCAGTAGGGGACACCGATGGGCTTGGAAAGGCCGCCACCCGTCGGATGGGACGTTAAGCCGTGGCCCCGTGTGCGGGAGAGCCATACCCTGTGCACGTTAAAGAACACGTTGGATGGCCTTGACGGGAGGCCATCCAGCTGCTGTTCCCAACAGCTGTTCCAGTGGGTCCCCTCCCCCAACCTTCTCTGAGCCTTCGGGGTCCATGTGACCTGGCCATTTAGCCCATGGTATGCAAAAAAGTACCGCTCAGAGGTAAAACAACCCAAACAACCTAAATGATTGTACAGGAATAAGGAGACTGTAATCTGAGAGACCTGACAGCACGAAGCAAGAAATGGGAATATCGAGTGGCAGTGGAAGAATTCAGACATCTTTTAGAAGGTATTTCTGTTCAAGGTCACAGGAAGCAAGGGGATCACTTGAGCGGATATCATAAGCTTCGATCGTTCGGAAATAAATATCAAGGAATCACGAGACTGAAGGCTAGCGCCATCTTTTCCTTTCCGAAGCCGTGGCACGCGATTTGGTAAACACAAATTTTGCTGATTCACGGATGATGCGAGCCAAACGTTTCCGTTGAAGCGTGGAAAGAACAACATGCAATCGCAAGAAAAGCGTTCTTAACATTAACCAAGGTTTCAAAACCGCGGAGAATTCAAAGACGCATTTCAGGCACTGATTACGAAGGATCGGGAACACAAATAGAAGATCTGCATAGTCAGGGGAGGACTTAACGAGGAAGTTATTAAGATTTAAGAGCAGGGCCATCTTAGGCCTTACCTGGGCTCCTAGGCAAAAGTAAAATAGGCCCAAAAAATAGCGAGCCCCCAGCATTTGCCTACGCCAAAAGATGGCACTGTTTAGGAGCCTAGAAATCACACAATGATAAAGAAGGCTTTATGACCAAAGGAGAGAAAATTCGCCAAGTTGAAAAAGAGAGAGCGAGTTGAAGTGTTGCGTAACGCCAGCTGCTGTCTCGTTTAAATCGCTCTCCTCCCCATAACACGAAATGTTCTGGTCCAGTCTTAAATTCGTCTACTTTCTAAGATGACTTGACATGTTTCTCAGCAATTTTTTTGCATTTTATCGAGATGCAATTTAACTTTATCAGGAGATCGTTGACGTTCTGCATCTTGCATTCTAACATATTGCACAAACTATGCTCTTATCTTTTAGTTATCATTAATGTAACATTTGTTATGTTACGGGAACGATGACAAGCCGAATGAGGAAATCATTTCTAAAAGTAATATTCATATTGGACCTCGTGCTTTTTTTTCTTTTTTTGTTTGTGAGATAAACGCGAAATTTTACAGAAGCAAATTACTTTTGAGTTTTTCGACTTGTTCTTTAAATTTATTTAAAGTGGCTTGTTTCATTTCAAATAAAGAGTTACACAATATAAGTACGCAATAAGGGTAATAAATTACTTACAAAAAATCCATCGGATTTCTTTTAAGGTTATTTATTTATTCAGAGTGATTTCACGTGATTGGTCCCTGGGATTCAGTTTAAAGAAGTTTTGTTTCTTCTTAGAGAGAAAGTGTACGGACTCTCCTGAACTGATGAAATCAGAGAGGCTCATGATTCACGATGTCCAAGGGCAGGAAAACACTCGGTTGTTTAGAATGTATTTAATGACTATTGGGAATACCGGTTAAGAATAACGGGTAGGGGGGTTGTTTTACCTCTGAGCGGCACTTTTTTGCACACCATGGGCTAAATGGCCAGGTCACATGGACCCCTAAGGCTCAGAGAAGGTTGGGGTAGGGAACCCACTGAGATAGCTGTTGCGAGAGAGATGGTAACCTCCCGTCAAGGCTATATATCGTTATAGCAACGCAAAATCATGAAGGCGACGTGGTTGGCTTTTATTAAACCATCTGAGTGGACATTCAACTCGACTGATGTCAGAGATCATGTGGGGAGACCAGACAGGAGATGCATAGTGAAGAATAGACAAAGCAAAAGTAGTGAATGCTTTGAAAAGAGTGGGCCTGTTGCACTTCTTATATTATAGCGAAATCATAAAGGTGACGTGGTTGGCTTTTATTAAACCATCTGAATGGACATTCAACTCGACTGATGTCAGAGATCATGTGGGGAGACCAGACAGGAGATGCATAGTGAAGAATAGACAGAGCAAAAGTAGTGAATGCTTTGAAAAGAGTGGGCCTGTTATACTTCTTATATTATAGCAAAATCATGAAGGCGACGTGGTTGCCTTTTATTAAACCATCTGAGTGGACATTCAACTCGACTGATGTCAGAGATCATGTGGGGAGACCTGACAGGAGATGCATAGTGAAGAATAAACAAAGCAAAAGTAGTGAATGCCTTGAAAAGAGTGGGCCTGTTATACTTCTTATATTATAGCAAAATCATTAAGGCGACGTGGTTGCCTTTTATTAAACCATCTGAGTGGACATTCAACTCGACTGATGTCAGAGATCATGTGGGGAGACCTGACAGGAGATGCATAGTGAAAAATAGACAAAGCAAAAGTAGTGAATGCCTTGAAAAGAGTGGGCCTGTTGTACATCTTATATTATAGCAAAATCATGAAGGCGATGTGGTTGGCTTTTATTAAACCATCTGAGTGGACATTCAACTCGAATGATGTCAGAGATCATGTGGGGAGAACAGACAGGAGATACATAGTGAAGAATAGACAAAGCAAAAGTAGTGAATGCCTTGAAAAGAGTGGGCCTGTTGTACATCTTATATTATAGCAAAATCATGAAGGCGACGTGGTTGGCTTTTATTAAACCATCTGAGTGGACATTCAACTCGACTGATGTCAGAGATCATGTGGGGAGACCAGACAGGAGATGCATAGTGAAGAATAGACAAAGCAAAAGTAGTGAATGTCTTGAAAAGAGTGGGCCTGTTGTACTCCTTATATTATAGCAAAATCATGAAGGCGACGTGGTTGCCTTTTATTAAACCATCTGAGTGGACATTCAACTTGACTGATGTCAGAGATCATGTGGGGAGACCTGACAGGAGATGCATAGTGAAAAATAGAGAAAGCAAAAGTAGTGAATGCCTTGAAAAGAGTGGGCCTGTTGTACATCTTATATTATAGCAAAATCATGAAGGCGACGTGGTTGGCTTTTATTAAACCATCTGAGTGGACATTCAACTCGAATGATGTCAGAGATCATGTGGGGAGACCAGACAGGAGATGCATAGTGAAAAATAGACAATGCAAAAGTAGTGAATGCCTTGAAAAGAGTGGGCCTGTTGTACTTCTTATATTATGGCAAAATCATGAAGGCGACGTGGTTGGCTTTTATTAAACCATCTGAGTGGACATTCAACTCGAATGATGTCAGAGATCATGTGGGGAGACCAGACAGGAGTTGCATAGTGAAGAATAGACAAAGCAAAAGTAGTGAATGCCTTGAAAAGAGTGGGCCTGTTGTACATCTTATATTATAGCAAAATCATGAAGGCGACGTGGTTGGCTTTTATTAAACCATCTGAGTGGACATTCAACTCGACTGATGTCAGAGATCATGTGGGGAGACCAGACAGGAGATGCATAGTGAAAAATAGACAATGCAAAAGTAGTGAATGCCTTGAAAAGAGTGGGCCTGTTGTACTTCTTATATTATGGCAAAATCATGAAGGCGACGTGGTTGGCTTTTATTAAACCATCTGAGTGGACATTCAACTCGAATGATGTCAGAGATCATGTGGGGAGACCAGACAGGAGATACATAGTGAAGAATAGACAAAGCAAAAGTAGTGAATGCCTTGAAAAGAGTGGGCCTGTTGTACATCTTACATTATAGCAAAATCGTGAAGGCGACGTGGTTGGCTTTTATTAAACCATCTGAGTGGACATTCAACTCGACTGATGTCAGAGATCATGTGGGGAGACCAGACAGGAGATGCATAGTGAAGAATAGACAATGCAAAAGTAGTGAATTCCTTGAAAAGAGTGGGCCTGTTATACTTCTTATATTATAGCAAAATCATGAAGGCGACGTGGTTGGCTTTAATTAAACCATCTCAGTGGACATTCAACTCGACTGATGTCAGAGATCATGTGGGGAGACCAGACAGGAGATGCATAGTGAAGAATAGACAATGCAAAAGTAGTGAATGCCTTGAAAAGAGTGGGCCTGTTATACTTCTTATATTATAGCAAAATCATGAAGGCGACGTGGTTGGCTTTAATTAAACCATCTCAGTGGACATTCAACTCGACTGATGTCAGAGATCATGTGGGGAGACCAGACAGGAGATGCATAGTGAAGAATAGACAAAGAAAAAGTAGTGAATGCTTTGAAAAGAGTGGGCCTGTTGTACATCTTATATTATAGCAAAATCATGAAGGCGACGTGGTTGCCTTTTATTAAACCATCTGAGTGGACATTCAACTCGACTGATGTCAGAGATCATGTGGGGAGACCAGACAGGAGATGCATAGTGAAGAATAGACAAAGCAAAAGTAGTGAATGCCTTGAAAAGAGTGGGCCTGTTGTACATCTTATATTATAGCAAAATCATGAAGGCGACGTGGTTGGCTTTTATTAAACCATTTGAGTGTACATTCAACTCGACTGATGTCAGAGATCATGTGGGGAGACCAGACAGGAGATGCATAGTGAAGAATAGACAAAGCAAAAGTAGTGAATGTCTTGAAAAAAGTGGGCCTGTTGTACATCTTATATTATAGCAAAATCATGAAGGCGACGTGGTTGGCTTTTATTGAACCATCTGAGTGGACATTCAACTCGACTGATGTCAGAGATCATGTGGGGAGACCAGACAGGAGATGCATAGTGAAGAATAGACAAAGCAAAAGTAGTGAATGCTTTGAAAAGAGTGGGCCTGTTGTACTTCTTATATTATAGCGAAATCATAAAGGTGACGTGGTTGGCTTTTATTAAACCATCTGAATGGACATTCAACTCGACTGATGTCAGAGATCATGTGGGGAGACCAGACAGGAGATGCATAGTGAAGAATAGACAAAGCAAAAGTAGTGAATGCTTTGAAAAGAGTGGGCCTGTTGTACTTCTTATATTATAGCGAAATCATAAAGGTGACGTGGTTGGCTTTTATTAAACCATCTGAATGGACATTCAACTCGACTGATGTCAGAGATCATGTGGGGAGACCAGACAGGAGATGCATAGTGAAGAATAGACAAAGCAAAAGTAGTGAATGCTTTGAAAAGAGTGGGCCTGTTGTACTTCTTATATTATAGCGAAATCATAAAGGTGACGTGGTTGGCTTTTATTAAACCATCTGAATGGACATTCAACTCGACTGATGTCAGAGATCATGTGGGGAGACCAGACAGGAGATGCATAGTGAAGAATAGACAGAGCAAAAGTAGTGAATGCTTTGAAAAGAGTGGGCCTGTTGTACATCTTATATTATAGCAAAATCATGAAGGCGACGTGGTTGGCTTTTATTAAACCATCTGAGTAGACATTCAACTCGACTGATGTCAGAGATCATGTGGGGAGACCAGACAGGAGATGCATAGTGAAGAATAGACAAATCAAAAGTAGTGAATGTCTTGAAAAAAGTGGGCCTGTTGTACATCTTATATTATAGCAAAATCATGAAGGCGACGTGGTTGGCTTTTATTGAACCATCTGAATGGACATTCAACTCGACTGATGTCAGAGATCATGTGGGGAGACCAGACAGGAGATGCATAGTGAAGAATAGACAAAGCAAATGTAGTGAATGCTTTGAAAAGAGTGGGCCTGTTGTACTTCTTATATTATAGCGAAATCATAAAGGTGACGTGGTTGGCTTTTATTAAAACATCTGAATTTACATTCAACTCGACTGATGTCAGAGATCATGTGGGGAGACCAGACAGGAGATGCATAGTGAAGAATAGACAAAGCAAAAGTAGTGAATGCTTTGAAAAGAGTGGGCCTGTTGTACTTCTTATATTATAGCGAAATCATAAAGGTGACGTGGTTGGCTTTTATTAAACCATCTGAATGGACATTCAACTCGACTGATGTCAGAGATCATGTGGGGAGACCAGACAGGAGATGCATAGTGAAGAATAGACAGAGCAAAAGTAGTGAATGCTTTGAAAAGAGTGGGCCTGTTGTACATCTTATATTATAGCAAAATCATGAAGGCGACGTGGTTGGCTTTTATTAAACCATCTGAGTGGACATTCAACTCGACTGATGTCAGAGATCATGTGGGGAGACCAGACAGGAGATGCATAGTGAAGAATAGACAAAGCAAAAGTAGTGAATGCCTTGAAAAGAGTGGGCCTGTTGTACATATTATATTATAGCAAAATCATGAAGGCGACGTGGTTGGCTTTTATTAAACCATCTGAGTGGACATTCAACTCGACTGATGTCAGAGATCATGTGGGGAGACCAGACAGGAGATGCATAGTGAAGAATAGACAAAGCAAAAGTAGTGAATGTCTTGAAAAGAGTGGGCCTGTTGTACATCTTATATTATAACAAAATCATGAAGGCGACGTGGTTGGCTTTTATTGAACCATCTGAGTGGACATTCAATTCGACTGATGTCAGAGATCATGTGGGGAGACCAGACAGGAGATGCATAGTGAAGAATAGACAAAGCAAAAGTAGTGAATGCCTTGAAAAGAGTGGGCCTGTTGTACTTCTTATATTATAGCGAAATCATAAAGGCGACGTGGTTGGCTTTTATTAAACCATCTGAATGGACATTCAACTCGACTGATGTCAGAGATCATGTGGGGAGACCAGACAGGAGATGCATAGTGAAGAATAGACAAAGCAAAAGTAGTGAATGCCTTGAAAAGAGTGGGCCTGTTGTACATCTTATATTATAGCAAAATCATGAAGGCGACGTGGTTGGCTTTTATTAAACCATCTGAGTGGACATTCAACTCGACTGATGTCAGAGATCATGTGGGGAGACCAGACAGGAGATGCATAGTGAAGAATAGACAAAGCAAAAGTAGTGAATGCCTTGAAAAGAGTGGGCCTGTTGTACATCTTATATTATAGCAAAATCATGAAGGCCACGTGGTTGGCTTTTATTAAACCATCTGAGTGGACATTCAACTCGACTGATGTCAGAGATCATGTGGGGAGACCAGACAGGAGATGCGTAGTGAAGAATAGACAAAGCAAAAGTAGTGAATGTCTTGAAAAGAGTGGGCCTGTTGTACATCTTATATTATAGCAAAATCATGAAGGCGACGTGGTTGGCTTTTATTAAACCATATGAGTGGACATTCAATTCGACTGATGTCAGAGATCATGTGGGGAGACCAGACAGGAGATGCATAGTGAAGAATAGACAAAGCAAAAGTAGTGAATGTCTTGAAAAGAGTGGGCCTGTTGTACATCTTATATTATAGCAAAATCATGAAGGCGACGTGGTTGGCTTTTATTGAACCATCTGAGTGGACATTCAACTCGACTGATGTCAGAGATCATGTGGGGAGACCAGACAGGAGATGCATAGTGAAGAATAGACAAAGCAAAAGTAGTGAATGCCTTGAAAAGAGTGGGCCTGTTGTACTTCTTACATTATAGCAAAATCATGAAGGCGACGTGGTTGGCTTTTATTAAACCATCTGAGTGGACATTCAACTCGACTGATGTCAGAGATCATGTGGGGAGACCAGACAGGAGATGCATAGTGAAGAATAGACAAAGCAAAAGTAGTGAATGTCTTGAAAAGAGTGGGCCTGTTGTACATCTTATATTATAGCAAAATCATGAAGGCGACGTGGTTGGCTTTTAATAAACCATCTGAGTGGACATTCAACTCGACTGATGTCAGAGATCATGTGGGGAGACCAGACAGGAGATGCATAGTGAAGAATAGACAAAGCAAAAGTAGTGAATGTCTTGAAAAGAGTGGGCCTGTTGTACATCTTATATTATAGCAAAATCATGAAGGCCACGTGGTTGGCTTTTATTAAACCATCTGAGTGGACATTCAACTCGACTGATGTCAGAGATCATGTGGGGAGACCAGACAGGAGATGCATAGTGAAGAATAGACAAAGCAAAAGTAGTGAATGCCTTGAAAAGAGTGGGCCTGTTGTACTTCTTATATTATAGCGAAATCATGAAGGCGACGTGGTTGGCTTTTTTGGTGATGTTTCGGCAGTATAAAGAAAATGGGATGTTGGGAGACAGGGTAACACCCAAATCTAATTGAGATGATACACTGACGATTGGAGAGGCATTGATAAGATAGTTCTGCTTCTGATTGCAACAACCCAATTTCATGATAGTTGTTTCGTCTGCAGAAATTGGCAACTGGTAATTAAAGAATTTTTTTTCACTAAATTTATCTGTTTTTATGAACGGTAAATATCTACCCTCCTCCCCACCCTCAAAACTTTTTTTATTTTTTTGACTAGCATATCGCCCACCAAAATTTGGTGAGATAGAACCAAATTCGTCTTAAACTTGAAATCGGGTTCCATCCATTTCAACTAAATATCTGAATGTTTAGCACAACACGGTAAAACCTATAGGAGAAACACGGGTATTTACAGGGAGGAAGGGGCAACGTCTGAAAATCAATTTCCTGTTCTCTGAAGACAGACTCCATTTTGGAAGAGAATATGAAACGAGGTCGAGGTGCCCGAGGGAATCCCGTACGAATAAATGGAACTGATCGGATAATCTTCTGGGATGTTGCGGAGTCCCAAAATCTGTTAAAAGACGAGAAATTAATTGTATTTTTCAATTTTTTCTGCATCTCACGAACTCGTGATTCGCCCAGTCAAACGCGACGGATATCGCCCATCATATGCAGATTAATAATCTTTACATCATTTTAGCAAATTACTGCAACAAATAAGCAAGTTAACTTTTTTTTTTTTGCAAATAGTCAACATATATATATATACATTTTAATAAAGTGCGTTTTAGAACTGTAATAAATAATAATTTAGCAAACTGAGACAATTTCAAGCAAATGACGTTTTGTACTTACTTGGTGCCTAATTAAGTCGTTTGCTCTTTGCCAAACGATTTACGTCAAAGGAATTGTAACAACGGAGCAAACGATCGTTTTCCGTACTTTGAGGCAGTGAAACTGGTTGAACCGTTGTGATAAAATTAAATCTTTGATTCCTGTATATCCAAGAGATTCCGTTATTACTCTTTCTGTAATACTTCGCAGTGAGCTTTTCAGTGTCACGTAACCTCATCAGGTGAATGGCATTTCAGTGTCTCGTCACAATTCCAGCAGATTGAAATTCAGCACTAAAAGGATGACACTTTAATTGCTCTACTCCTTTCCCAATTTACAGTGCCCTTGGGCTTCAAACCAGCAGATAATAATACGGATGACGATTTTGGCGAATCATCCTTCCTGGGGACCGTGCGGATAGAGATGAACGTGGATGCATCCATAACAGTTGAGCCGAACAACATAACAATATATATGCTGACGTCAACTCTCTTTGCTTCGTCATTGTTTGTCGGCACGGACTGATCCAAAAACAACGCATTCCATTCGGTCACATTGAACAACAGCACACGCACAGACCGTCTGCTGTTAACAAATAAATTTCGTCTGTCAATAGCAAGAAGTCAAGTCAGAATCACGGTTGTTGCCAACTGCTCGGCGACGACATCTTAGGTCGCAGGTGTCCCAATCGATGTTAAATATAAATGCTTTTCTTTCATTTTGCCACTTTCTGATTCAGAGACTTTTCAAATCGAATTTTTGCAAGCATCGAAAAGTATCTCTCCTTTCGTCAGCAGATCGTTGAGTCCACGATCATATCTCGAAGTTTTAAAGGTTAGGAAGGAGCGCATGTGAATATAAAGAATATTAGGTACTCAATATCGAGCAATTTTTTGTCAGTCCTTTGATAAGTTTTCCAATGGTTTCTTCTTCTTGAATTCAGGATAGTTATCCTGATCTTGTTTGGTTGCAGAGGCGTACTGATAATCCCTCCAAAACCCTGCAAAGCGCCCCCCCCCCCCCCCCACAAGGTTAGAGGGGTCCCACAG
Source organism: Ryuthela nishihirai (assembly GCA_038380435.1). Classification (NCBI taxonomy): domain Eukaryota; kingdom Metazoa; phylum Arthropoda; class Arachnida; order Araneae; family Heptathelidae; genus Ryuthela; species Ryuthela nishihirai. The sequence goes on from JAWZYU010000025.1 coordinate 4,105,340, forward strand.
CAAAATTTATGGTCAAACTTGATATACAACTATTTAAAGGAATAACCCGGGTTTTTTTTTCTATAGTTTTGAACGAATAATAACAGACTGTGAACAATCAGCTTCCGTTTCCCCATTAGTTTCTCCATCTCCTCTCTTTTTGTGGGCCAGAACTCTGTCTCAAAGCCTCAGCTTGGCTATGAACTTCGTTAACATAAGACCATGACAGTCGTGGGGGATGTAATTTTTTCCGTCAGACTAGCGATTTCTCGTCATAAATGCAACTCTTCTATAATTATTAAGACTAGAAATGTTTCCAATATTATCACTATATAATTTTTAATTTTACCATATTCCTTTGCTGCTCTTATATAAGTTTTAGCTCGTTTTCAGGAAACAAAAAAAAAAGAGCTGTTTCCGCTTTGTTTTCTGTCTGTTTGTTGACATCGAACTTTTTTGTTTTTAGAGATAAGCTAAATAATGCTTTTGTGTTCGATAGGTAAGTAGTGGGTAAAGGAGAGTTCTGACTCAGAGGCGGAGCTATGTTAATCCTATGGGCTCCGCCTCCCATGTGTTTCAAGCTGGAGGCGGAGCACATTGGTCAGAATTCTCACATTTTTTTTAAGACTGAATCCAGACAATGGTGAATAGAATACCTCCCTCCAGTAATGTATTAATCCCAAATTATTCAGTTAAATTTCAGATAATCCATTAGTAATTACCACCGACGCCCATCTTGGTTTCTACCCTCATCCGAAATTTCTAAGTCCAGACTCAGCCATTTTGAATCCTGACTCACCTATTAGAAGTTCTGCCTTTCAAAGTATTTTTACTAAATAGCTTTGTTTCTTTTCGTTTCTGCAGGACAGTTTTTTATTCCAGTTTCTGCGGGATAGTCCTTCTTCTAGTATATATACGACATCCATCAGTCAGATTCCTCATTCTATTGTCAGACGTTGACAGTGACGGTTCTCTGCTGCTGCTTCTCCGTGATTTTTTTTTCAACTGCTAGAAGGCAATAGTGATAGTTCTCCACGTCCTCGTGTAGTATCAGCTATTTTTTACAACTCACTGTTTCATAATGTATCCATGCGATATATGTGAGAAGGCTTTCACGCTCCAGAAAAATCTCATTCGTCATATGAGAAATCATGATGGGAATAACCTGTTTAAGTGCTCTGAATGCAAATCGACATTCTCAAGGAGAGATGACGTCCGACGTCACGAGTTATCCCACACCTCCAGGAAAACCTACAAATGCGAAGAATGTGCCATGGAGTTTGGAAGAAAAGACAATCTTTTACGACATCAAAGAAAGCCACACAATAATAAGCGAAAACGTTCTGAAGATGAAAGTATTGCCCAGAAGAAACAAAAACCAGACCCTGAAGACCCCTGTCAGTTTACAGAAGAAATGAAAAGGACCCTTTCAACACATAAACTGATGGCAACGGAAGCAACATCTGTCGATCTCACTTTTTTCCTTGAATCCTCACGGGAGTCACTCATGACACATCTGAAAGATGAATTGACCTCGAAAGGTAGTATTAAATGGTACCTTGTCGTGCAAGTGTGCTTCAGACGAAAAGTCACCCCTTCTACCTTCGAACACTGTACCCCGTTTTTCCGAAGTAACTGTATCACAAGTCTTCCTGCATCATCCCTAAACAGAGAACTGGATTCAGCGTATAAGAAGATAAAGGACTCATTTGAAGAATTTGAAGGAACACACAGTGGATGGACACTGGATTCCGTACTCCACGCTGAAATGAACATTGGAAAATATATACCTCTTGCAGGGTCTAGTTATATCCCTACCCCAAGAGAATTACTATTAAAACATGCTATTGTTAATGTATGTAATTCCGACCAAAAATGTTTTGTCTGGTCTGTTTTAGCCTCATTGTATCCCGCTATAGGAAACACTGAACGTCTTAACAACTATATACATTTAGAAGAAAAATTAAACACATCTGGTCTAATTTTCCCTGTTACAATAAATCAAATATCTAAATTCGAAAAAATGAACAATATTTCTGTCAATGTTTTTGGATATGAGAAAGAGGTGTTCCCACTCTATATCACGCCATTCAGATTTAAAGCGCATGCAAATCTCCTTCTGTTATCGGATGATGAAAAGCAGCATTATTGCTCCGTTAAGAATATGAGTAGGCTACTTAGTCCTCTCACCAAACATAATGGTGTACGTTTCTACTGTGATTACTGCCTTCACCGTTTCACCAATGAATCACTCTTGAAGGATCATATCCCCTATTGTCAAGAACATGGACCCCAAAGAGTACAATTCCCAACTGAAGAAGAAAAATGGTTGAAATTCACAAATTTTAAGTTTCAGCAGCCCGTTCCATACGTGATTTATGCCGACTTTGAATCATTCCTAGTGAAAGTGGACACTTGTATGCCTAACCCTGAAAAATCTCACACCACTATCACGGCAAATCATGAACCCTGTGGATTTGCATATCTTATTGTTGGACCTGATGGCTGCAGCTATAAACCTCCAGTAGTTTATAGAGGTCCTAATGCAGTAGAAGAATTTTTAGAACGTCTGCTTAAAGAAGAAGAAAACATCAAAAATTTACTATCGATGATAAAGCCAATGCAACTCTCAAATTACGAAGAGGAATCATTTCGCAACGCTACTGACTGTCATATTTGTAAGCGTGTCCTAGGAGCAGATCGTGTGAGAGATCACGATCATATAACAGGTAAATTCCGAGGAGCTGCCCATAATTCCTGTAATCTGAACTTTAAGTTAACCAATAGGATTCCAGTTATCTTTCACAACCTAAAGGGATATGACAGCCACCTTATTATGCAAGGAATCGGCAGAATCAAAAATAAGAAGATTAATTGCATTCCCAATAACATGGAAACATATATAGCCTTCTCCCTGGGGACATTGCATTTTATAGACTCCTATCAGTTTTTAAGCACATCTCTTGAGAAGCTAGTAAATAATTTATCAACAGATGAGTTCCATATTTTAAAGGACCACGTTGAACCCGAAAGGCTACATCTGGTTCTGAGAAAAGGAGTTTACCCCTATGATTATATCGACAACAGTGAAAAGTTTGAAGAAACTGTATTACCACCACGTGAAGCATTTTACAACCAACTCACAGAAGAAGCGCTAGGGGAAGAAGACTACACCCATGCAATAAGAGTATGGAATGCATTCAACATAAAAAATCTAGGCCAGTATCATGACTTGTACCTGAAGACAGACGTGCTCCTCTTAGCTGATGTTTTCGAAAGTTTCAGAAAACTATGCATCAGATACTATGAAATCGATCCCTGTCATGTTTACACAGCTCCCGGATTAGCCTGGCAAGCATGCTTAAAAATGACAAATGTAAATCTTGAGCTGATAACTGACCCTACAATGTACCTTTTCCTGGAAAAAGGCATACGAGGAGGGATTTCTGTGATATGCAATCGTCTTAGTACTGCAAACAACAAATATTTGGACACCTATGATCCTCAGTTACCCTCTAGTAGTTTAGTGCCATTCCACGGTTCCCCCTTTGCACAGTGCTTTCCCCCCTATGACGTCACCGACCACGCCCACTCCCCTATGACGCAACATGACGTAATCATTACATAATCATTACGTAACCGACCTTTATTAATAATTCCTCCCCCTTTCACCCCCTTTCCCCTCAGTGGCGCCATCTGTTGACAGTGAGAAGTACTATTTTCCCCAAAAACCCCTTTATTTTAAGTCTAATTTCTCGTTTTCGGCCCCCACGGTCGACCTACCTATATTTTAAGCCCTCCCCCTTATGAAAAACCCTCTGGCGCCATCTGTTGACAGTGAGAAATACTATTTTCCCCAAAAACCCCTTTATTTTAAGTCTAATTTCTCGTTTTCGCTCCCCACGGTCGACCTACCTATATTTTAAGCCCTCCCCCTTATGAAAAACCCTCTGGTTGACCATTTTAAGGCCCCACTCCTTCACTCGGCTGATGCAAGTCTCAGAATAATTGCATGGAACGATTGACTGGTCTTAGAATAATTGTACAGAAAAGGATGATACAAAATTCCTTAGTAATTAAACACTCATCAAAATTCCCTTACCTCTATTAAAAATCATCCTACAGTTGAAACTCATTTTACTCTTACTGTTTCCATAGAAAATACCATAGGGTGAAATTAATAATGGTTTAAATTATTCGTAGGGATGACATGTTAAATCTGCTTTTAGAACACACGTCTGCAGTGGAAAAATTTTCAAACTCCGTTAATCAACTCCCTAGTAATTAAACACTCATCAAAATATTCCTCACCTTTATTAAAATCACTCCACGGTCGAAATAAAAATCAGTTTTTCTGTAGATGTGTTTCACCCGAAAAAAAAAAAAAAATCGTCCCTTGCTCTGTGGATTCCGTCCGACTGTCTGGGGTTCCCGGACTATACAGTGTACTTGCTGTGACTTAGATGCGGGTCAGATTTTTCAGATATTATAGCATTCTTTATAACTAGCTTTTTCTATGTATTTCTTACATCAAAGCCAACACTAGCACTGAACTCTTTTGAATGCAGATCTCAAATTGTAAATCAACTCACAGAGTTGTATTTATTCCTTAGTAATTAAAACCCTTTGCTATTCATTTATCCAGGACGACTAAACGATTCCTTTATAATTAAAATTCCCTGCTATTAAACTCCCTAGTAATTAAACACTCATCAAAAATTCCCTTACCTTTATTAAATAAAACAGTTTTCTGTAGAGGCGTTTTATCGAAAAAAAAAAACTTCTCTCCGGCCAACGAGAGTCGAACGCGCTACCACAGCTTCACTCTTAACAAGAACCAACCTGCAATGGAAAAGGCATTCCTGAAGTCGTACGTGGAGTCATGCCCACACGTGTCCGTTTACCGGTCAGGTAGCAACGAAACATCTCGTGACACAATCGCCCTGGGAGGTTGAGTGTCCAGCACTCAGCAGTGTGATGACTCATACGATGTTGTTCTCTGAGGGTAGGTGACGTCACAACAAGGGGAAAGTAACGTGGAGTGACCAGCGAGTGACACGTATCAGAAGACTGAGCACTAGGGATGTTTAACCTTCAGTATAATTTTACACAGTGTGTTAGGATTAACAACTCTTATAGCATAGTTATTGCAGGTAGGCTCCCTCTCCACTTTTAAAATTTAGATCTTACATCGACAGTGTTTTCATATACGTATTTTTATAACCATTTTAAAACCAACACTTATTTCTTTTATCCCTAGCGATTACTGGTTGTTGCATTTTTTACTAGAAGAAACCCTACCCCTGCAGTAGCAGCCCCCGCAGAAAATAAAAAATGCTATCGGGCGAAAAATTAATAAAAATCTGATTTTATTTGTCGTGATGAAAAATATTGATGGGGTAATAGGTTCGACTTAAAAGACTTCGTGTTCGGATCCTCACCACGGACAACCTCTCGCTGACGGACGGTTAAACCCTACGAAATTATTCCAAACGGGGAATCACAAGGTTTTTATTGACGAATGAATCTTGGACCTGTACTGCTTCCGTACATCGTGAAAACCCACTCACAGCCTTGAACCGTGTTCCCAATTTCCTTTACTAAGTCACTTCAAAAACATTGTGATTGCAAAAGTATGACTAACTGTTTTATTACACCGCGTTTTAAAAATACTTATTACTGTTGTAATCCGCGGTACGGGAGAGTAACACTGTTCGAAGAAAAATCAGGTAAAACAGTTTTTAAAAAAAAAATCGTTTCCTCCGTCGTTTACGTATGTCTCATCACGCTGGTGAAACCGGGTGAAAAAATATTTTTTTTGTACGAGGTAGAATGTTAAAAGTACGTCGCGTGCAAAAACTTTAGTTCCATCACGAATGCACATTAATGGAGTAGAGAGGGGCGTCATAGGGGGGGGAAAGCACTGTGCAAAGGGGGAACCGTGGAATGGCACTAAACTACTCCCTCTAAATACATTATGTACTATGATGCCAACAATCTTTATGGATGGGCAATGTCACAATGTCTCCCTCAAAGCGATTTTCGATGGCTTAATAAAGAAGAAATAGAATATCTAAATATTACGACAATTGCTGATGATGCGAATAAAGGATACATATTGGAAGTTGATTTAGATTATCCAGTTTCTCTACACGACAAGCATAATGATTATCCACTAGCCCCTGAGAAACTTCAGATTACCAGCAGCATGCTATCCCCATATTGTCAAAAGGTTGCCCAAAGCCTTGGAATAAATACAAACCAATCAGTCGTGAAATTAGCCCCAAATCTAAATTCTAAGGAAAAATATGTCCTTCATTATCGAAATCTCAAACAATATTTAGCCTTCGGTATGCAGCTGAAGAACATACATCGCGTTTTAGAATTTAATCAGTCTTGCTGGCTAAAACCATATATAGAATTTAATACAGATCAGCGGAAGAAAGCTAGAAACGACTTCGAGAAGGACTTCTTCAAACTGATGAATAATGCTGTGTTTGGAAAAACGATGGAAAATTTGAGAAATCGAGTGAAAATTGAATTGACTCAGAGCCCGAAGAGAGTATGTAAACTCATAGCATCCCCTGCTTTTCACGCTTTTCGTGTTTTTGACAACGACCTTGCATGTATGCAATCAAAGCTAACTAAATTGAAACTCAACAGGCCTATTTATGCTGGTTTCAGTATTCTAGATATTAGTAAACTATTGATGTATAGCTTTCATTATGACTATATTAGTCCGAAATATGGAGAAAAAGCTAAATTATTGTTCACTGATACAGATTCACTGTGCTACGAGCTTCAAACCGAGGACGTGTATGCTGATATGAAAGACGATATAGATCATTTTGACACGTCCGACTATCACATTGATCATGTTTTGCATAGTACACATAATAAAAAGGTACTAGGTAAAATGAAAGATGAACTTTCGGGAGTACCTATCAAACAATTTGCAGGGCTTCGTTCTAAAATGTATTCCCTTCAGAGTTTACATGAGGAGAAGAAGACTGGGAAAGGAGTCCCCAAATACATCGTAAAAAGAACCCTTCGTCACAAGGATTACAGAGACTGCTTAATAAACAAATCACCTTGTCGAGTAGATTTGACAAGGATTCAAAGTAGCAACCACCGTCTTCATACAGTGAAAGGTGTGAAACTTGGTCTGTCACCATTTGACGATAAAAGATATATTTTAGAAAATGGTTATGACACCCTTTCGTACGGTCACTACAAAACAATGAAAAAATAACATAACAGAAAAAAAAGAATATTTCACTGTGATTTTTAATATGTTTGAGCTATTTATGTATAAAAAAATATGATAATTTTATCCGAATGTGTGCACATAACCCCCTATATATGTAAAAATATTACATGTTATTATTATATGTAGATAGCTGTATGTAAACAACCATTTCCTCTGTTAACCTGCATTTTTTTTTGTAAGCAGGCTGTAAAGTATAATCAATGTGAAAAAGCATCATTGTGAAATGTATAAAATTGTAAACCAATGGAAATCATTACATGTGCACGCATTGTCATTGTTTCACCTAATACTTTGAAATCAATAAAAATTTTTAAATGAAATATATGTGTCATCTGAGTCTTATCCTTGGCAAGTGGAGCGATAAACAAGCGTTAGCCGCTTCTCACGTGGCTTTTGCCCGTGGCACTCATGCTGTTGAGTCATCACAGCGCCAGAATTGAGTTATAACACGTCGTGAAACCAGTTCACTCAGTCACTGGGAGAAAGCCCTTCTGGGAATTCATTTCTGAGATTACACTTATAATAAAAGGTTAGTAATTCTCTAAATTTTCCTGGTTTATCAAACATTACTTATAATTTCACAATGTAGTGACGTTCTCGAGTATTAAGAAGTGAAAATATAAGATTTCCTTTCAAAGTTATCGTAACTCGCTTGCTTGCTTGTTACCGGAACGAGCCTCCTAGAAATCAACGTCTTTTTTTTTTTAAAGCAATCACCTCTCAAAAGCACCGGGACTTCAATAAATGCGCTGAGTGCTGTGTTTATGAAAAATTTATCAGTACGAGATGCAATTCTAATTTTTTACTTTGCAGAGACGAGAACTTTACGTAGATTTTTACAGAGAAATAATTGAAATTATTGCATCAGCCATTTAGCGGATAAAGTATTTTAGAGCAGATTTTTACTGAATATTAATACTTTAGAATAAAGGATAATTTCCGGTATATAATACAGAGGTGTACAGACGAATTTTATTTCCCATGAATAAAAAAAAAATAGGATTTTCATACTGTTATTCGAATTACTCAGTTAATTCACCACTTATTACAACTGTTTAGTAAAAAAAATAGGATTTTCATACTGTTATTCAAATTACTCAATTCGCCACTTATTACAGCTGTTTAGTAAAAAAATAAAAAAAATGCATTTAATCCCCAGATTTTTAACGACTGAGATAAAAAAAAATAATGTGACTACCTACATTAAATACAATGTAAAATAGCGAAAATTCACCACTAATTTTAGCTGCTTAATATCAAGAAATACAGATGATTTCCTGTTTTTTTTTTCTTTTAGCATTGCACATAAGAAAAAAAGGACTAGCGAACGTATCAACATGTACCTCTGATACTTAAATATGACATGCTCTGTGTTTCAATATTACACATTTTTTCAGTAGTTTACGCATTTATTACTAATTTTTTTTTCATTCAACAGTTAAGTATCCCAGTTGGAAATAATGTAAGCAATATTTCCTGTTTAAATGCATCTCTACAAATCGGCTTTAAAACATTTTCTTATAATTTAAGGGCAAAATAAAGAATTTTAATTGAATTTCTTTTAACACTATATACTTAATATATTGTCATCAACGTATTCTATATACAAAACGAATTAATACAGCCTAGTTACTGGAAATTAACATAATATTGAAGTGCTTTCTACCTAAAGAATAAAAAAAAACTGAATACTTTAATTTTAATTACATTTTCAGCCACTAGATGGCGTCACAGTTACTATTAGACCTTGGGGCAGACGAGAGAAGCTTGAAGCCTTTGCTCAGAGCGCCACCTTGCGGGATTTTGTAGTAGTATCATGCCATTCCACGGAACCCCCACTAGTGCTTTCCCCCCTATGACGTCACCGACCACGCCCCTATGACGTCACCGACCACGCCCACTCCCCTATGACGTAACATGACGTAATCATTACATAATCATTACGTAACAGGCCACGCCCCTTTATTAATAATTCCTCCCCCTTTATTAAACTCCCCCTTTCCCCCTCAGTGGCGCCATCTGTTGACAGTGAGAAGTACTATTTTCCCAAAAAAAAAAAAAACTTTTTAATTCTAAACCTCATTTTACGTGGGCGTGGTCATGAAAGCACCGTGGGGGACCCGTGGAATGGCATGATACTACTACAAAATCCCGCAAGGTGGCGCTCTGAGCAAAGGCTTCAAGTTTCTCTCGTCTGCCCCAAGGTCTAATAGTAACTGTGACGCCATCTAGTGGCTGAAAATGTAATTAAAATTAAAGTATTCAGTTTTTTTTTATTCTTTAGGTAGAAAGCACTTCAATATTATGTTAATTTCCAGTAACTAGGCTGTATTAATTCGTTTTGTATATAGAATACGTTGATGACAATATATTAAGTATATAGTGTTAAAAGAAATTCAATTAAAATTCTTTATTTTGCCCTTAAATTATAAGAAAATGTTTTAAAGCCGATTTGTAGAGATGCATTTAAACAGGAAATATTGCTTACATTATTTCCAACTGGGATACTTAACTGTTGAATGAAAAAAAAATTAGTAATTAATGCGTAAACTACTGAAAAAATGTGTAATATTGAAACAGAGCATGTCATATTTAAGTATCAGAGGTACATGTTGATACGTTCGCTAGTCCTTTTTTTTCTTATGTGCAATGCTAAAAGAAAAAAAAAACAGGAAATCATCTGTATTTCTTGATATTAAGCAGCTAAAATTAGTGGTGAATTTTCGCTATTTTACATTGTATTTAATGTAGGTAGTCACATTATTTTTTTTTATCTCAGTCGTTAAAAATCTGGGGATTAAATGCATTTTTTTTATTTTTTTACTAAACAGCTGTAATAAGTGGCGAATTGAGTAATTTGAATAACAGTATGAAAATCCTATTTTTTTTACTAAACAGTTGTAATAAGTGGTGAATTAACTGAGTAATTCGAATAACAGTATGAAAATCCTATTTTTTTTTTATTCATGGGAAATAAAATTCGTCTGTACACCTCTGTATTATATACCGGAAATTATCCTTTATTCTAAAGTATTAATATTCAGTAAAAATCTGCTCTAAAATACTTTATCCGCTAAATGGCTGATGCAATAATTTCAATTATTTCTCTGTAAAAATCTACGTAAAGTTCTCGTCTCTGCAAAGTAAAAAATTAGAATTGCATCTCGTACTGATAAATTTTTCATAAACACAGCACTCAGCGCATTTATTGAAGTCCCGGTGCTTTTGAGAGGTGATTGCTTTAAAAAAAAAAGACGTTGATTTCTAGGAGGCTCGTTCCGGTAACAAGCAAGCAAGCGAGTTACGATAACTTTGAAAGGAAATCTTATATTTTCACTTCTTAATACTCGAGAACGTCACTACATTGTGAAATTATAAGTAATGTTTGATAAACCAGGAAAATTTAGAGAATTACTAACCTTTTATTATAAGTGTAATCTCAGAAATGAATTCCCAGAAGGGCTTTCTCCCAGTGACTGAGTGAACTGGTTCCACGACGTGTTATAACTCAATTCTGGCGCTGTGATGACTCAACAGCATGAGTGCCACGGGCAAAAGCCACGTGAGAAGCGGCTAACGCTTGTTTATCGCTCCACTTGCCAAGGATAAGACTCAGATGACACATATATTTCATTTAAAAATTTTTATTGATTTCAAAGTATTAGGTGAAACAATGACAATGCATGCACATGTAATGATTTCCATTGGTTTACAATTTTATACATTTCACAATGATGCTTTTTCACATTGATTATACTTTACAGCCTGCTTACAAAAAAAAAAATGCAGGTTAACAGAGGAAATGGTTGTTTACATACAGCTATCTACATATAATAATAACATGTAATATTTTTACATATATAGGGGGTTATGTGCACACATTCGGATAAAATTATCATATTTTTTTATACACAAATAGCTCAAACATATTAAAAATCACAGTGAAATATTCTTTTTTTTCTGTTATGTTATTTTTTCATTGTTTTGTAGTGACCGTACGAAAGGGTGTCATAACCATTTTCTAAAATATATCTTTTATCGTCAAATGGTGACAGACCAAGTTTCACACCTTTCACTGTATGAAGACGGTGGTTGCTACTTTGAATCTTTGTCAAATCTACTCGACAAGGTGATTTGTTTATTAAGCAGTCTCTGTAATCCTTGTGACGAAGGGTTCTTTTTACGATGTATTTGGGGACTCCTTTCCCAGTCTTCTTCTCCTCATGTAAACTCTGAAGGGAATACATTTTAGAACGAAGCCCTGCAAATTGTTTGATAGGTACTCCCGAAAGTTCATCTTTCATTTTACCTAGTACCTTTTTATTATGTGTACTATGCAAAACATGATCAATGTGATAGTCGGACGTGTCAAAATGATCTATATCGTCTTTCATATCAGCATACACGTCCTCGGTTTGAAGCTCGTAGCACAGTGAATCTGTATCAGTGAACAATAATTTAGCTTTTTCTCCATATTTCGGACTAATATAGTCATAATGAAAGCTATACATCAATAGTTTACTAATATCTAGAATACTGAAACCAGCATAAATAGGCCTGTTGAGTTTCAATTTAGTTAGCTTTGATTGCATACATGCAAGGTAGTTGTCAAAAACACGAAAAGCGTGAAAAGCAGGGGATGCTATGAGTTTACATACTCTCTTCGGGCTCTGAGTCAATTCAATTTTCACTCGATTTCTCAAATTTTCCATCGTTTTTCCAAACACAGCATTATTCATCAGTTTGAAGAAGTCCTTCTCGAAGTCGTTTCTAGCTTTCTTCCGCTGATCTGTATTAAATTCTATATATGGTTTTAGCCAGCAAGACTGATTAAATTCTAAAACGCGATGTATGTTCTTCAGCTGCATACCGAAGGCTAAATATTGTTTGAGATTTCGATAATGAAGGACATATTTTTCCTTAGAATTTAGATTTGGGGCTAATTTCACGACTGATTGGTTTGTATTTATTCCAAGGCTTTGGGCAACCTTTTGACAATATGGGGATAGCATGCTGCTGGTAATCTGAAGTTTCTCAGGGGCTAGTGGATAATCATTATGCTTGTCGTGTAGAGAAACTGGATAATCTAAATCAACTTCCAATATGTATCCTTTATTCGCATCATCAGCAATTGTCGTAATATTTAGATATTCTATTTCTTCTTTATTAAGCCATCGAAAATCGCTTTGAGGGAGACATTGTGACATTGCCCATCCATAAAGATTGTTGGCATCATAGTACATAATGTATTTAGAGGGAGTAGTTTAGTGCCATTCCACGGTTCCCCCTTTGCACAGTGCTTCCCCCCCCCCTATGACGTCACCGACCACGCCCACTCCCCTATGACGCAACATGACGTAATCATTACATAATCATTACGTAACCGACCTTTATTAATAATTCCTCCCCCTTTCACCCCCTTTCCCCTCAGTGGCGCCATCTGTTGACAGTGAGAAGTACTATTTTCCCCAAAAACCCCTTTATTTTAAGTCTAATTTCTCGTTTTCGGCCCCCACGGTCGACCTACCTATATTTTAAGCCCTCCCTCTTATGAAAAACCCTCTGGCGCCATCTGTTGACAGTGAGAAATACTATTTTCCCCAAAAACCCCTTTATTTTAAGTCTAATTTCTCGTTTTCGCTCCCCACGGTCGACCTACCTATATTTTAAGCCCTCCCCCTTATGAAAAACCCTCTGGTTGACCATTTTAAGGCCCCACTCCTTCACTCGGCTGATGCAAGTCTCAGAATAATTGCATGGAACGATTGACTGGTCTTAGAATAATTGTACAGAAAAGGATGATACAAAATTCCTTAGTAATTAAACACTCATCAAAATTCCCTTACCTCTATTAAAAATCATCCTACAGTTGAAACTCATTTTACTCTTACTGTTTCCATAGAAAATACCATAGGGTGAAATTAATAATGGTTTAAATTATTCGTAGGGATGACATGTTAAATCTGCTTTTAGAACACACGTCTGCAGTGGAAAAATTTTCAAACTCCGTTAATCAACTCCCTAGTAATTAAACACTCATCAAAATATTCCTTACCTTTATTAAAATCACTCCACGGTCGAAATAAAAATCAGTTTTTCTGTAGATGTGTTTCACCCGAAAAAAAAAAAAAAATCGTCCCTTGCTCTGTGGATTCCGTCCGACTGTCTGGGGTTCCCGGACTATACAGTGTACTTGCTGTGACTTAGATGCGGGTCAGATTTTTCAGATATTATAGCATTCTTTATAACTAGCTTTTTCTATGTATTTCTTACATCAAAGCCAACACTAGCACTGAACTCTTTTGAATGCAGATCTCAAATTGTAAATCAACTCACAGAGTTGTATTTATTCCTTAGTAATTAAAACCCTTTGCTATTCATTTATCCAGGACGACTAAACGATTCCTTTATAATTAAAATTCCCTGCTATTAAACTCCCTAGTAATTAAACACTCATCAAAAATTCCCTTACCTTTATTAAATAAAACAGTTTTCTGTAGAGGCGTTTTATCGAAAAAAAAAAACTTCTCTCCGGCCAACGAGAGTCGAACGCGCTACCACAGCTTCACTCTTAACAAGAACCAACCTGCAATGGAAAAGGCATTCCTGAAGTCGTACGTGGAGTCATGCCCACACGTGTCCGTTTACCGGTCAGGTAGCAACGAAACATCTCGTGACACAATCGCCCTGGGAGGTTGAGTGTCCAGCGCTCAGCAGTGTGATGACTCATACGATGTTGTTCTCTGAGGGTAGGTGACGTCACAACAAGGGGAAAGTAACGTGGAGTGACCAGCGAGTGACACGTATCAGAAGACTGAGCACTAGGGATGTTTAACCTTCAGTATAATTTTACACAGTGTGTTAGGATTAACAACTCTTATAGCATAGTTATTGCGGGTAGGCTCCCTCTCCACTTTTAAAATTTAGATCTTACATCGACAGTGTTTTCATATACGTATTTTTATAACCATTTTAAAACCAACACTTATTTCTTTTATCCCTAGCGATTACTGGTTGTTGCATTTTTTACTAGAAGAAACCCTACCCCTGCAGTAGCAGCCCCCGCAGAAAATAAAAAATGCTATCGGGCGAAAAATTAATAAAAATCTGATTTTATTTGTCGTGATGAAAAATATTGATGGGGTAATAGGTTCGATTTAAAAGACTTCGTGTTCGGATCCTCACCACGGACAACCTCTCGCTGACGGACGGTTAAACCCTACGAAATTATTCCAAACGGGGAATCACAAGGTTTTTATTGACGAATGAATCTTGGACCTGTACTGCTTCCGTACATCGTGAAAACCCACTCACAGCCTTGAACCGTGTTCCCAATTTCCTTTACTAAGTCACTTCAAAAACATTGTGATTGCAAAAGTATGACTAACTGTTTTATTACACCGCGTTTTAAAAATACTTATTACTGTTGTAATCCGCGGTACGGGAGAGTAACACTGTTCGAAGAAAAATCAGGTAAAACAGTTTTTAAAAAAAAAATCGTTTCCTCCGTCGTTTGCGTATGTCTCATCACGCTGGTGAAACCGGGTGAAAAAATATTTTTTTTGTACGAGGTAGAATGTTAAAAGTACGTCGCGTGCAAAAACTTTAGTTCCATCACGAATGCACATTAATGGAGACGAGAGGTCGTAGTTTAATACTTCAACTATAAAAAAATAATACAATGTCTCACACACACCTCTCAACTTGTCTACACTAATCCGCTGAAATTTCATTTGCAACGGAGGCTGATACTTCGAATCCGCTATATGTTCCGGAAGCTGCAGTGGAATGCATGGCCCCTGCTGAATGCTACGCTATCAGAAGTCCATGTGGCTGTCACGTTCTCCAAGCGCTCAGAATATTACTATACTTATAACTGATCTAAAGTCCGTTTTAATCAATACTTATTTCTTTCAACTCTGCGACTATTGGGCTGGCACATTTTCACTAGAAGGACCGCCTCACAGTGGCAATCCCGCAGAAAAAATTAATAAAAGGAAAAAGTCTGATTTTATTCCTCCTGATGAAAAATATTGAAGGTAATAGGGTCGACCTAAAAGGCCCGTGTTCGGATCCTTGCCCCGAATGGTTTTTAACAAAAGTCCTACGAAATTAAAAACTATCCCGTTACACGACGGCGTTGTTTAAAAATACTTATTACAGCTGTATCCTCAGCAAACTCTTTCTTAGGAAGTAACGCTACTCGATGCAGTCCCAGTTACATGCTTTTACCGGGTAAAGACTGTGCGCCAGAATGTTAAAAGTAGAATTCATACGTTTCCGTAAAAAAAAAAAAAAAAACTTTAGTTCCTGCTTAAAGGAGTATGGTTCGATTCAGGAAGAATAGGATTTTACCTCGTGCATTAGAAAAGGGAACAAATCCGTCCCCGGTGTCCTTTGTTAGGTTGTAGTATTAGTATCCTTATACAAGCTCACTTCAAATTTTCATATGATATTCTGGGGTTGAGTTTCAACCTTTTTATTTTTTCCAACCGCGATAATGCGCAGTTTTCTGCGGAACGCGAGCGACTTCGACGCCAAGGACGACCCGCACTAAACGGTACGACCGTGCACTAGAAAACCGTGAACGGACTTGTGTGAAACGTAATGTACAGAGCTTGACAACAGTAATATAGACTGGGATCCTCGCTCACTATACTATCATAACCCTCGAGAAATTATCAAATATGAATAGACCTCTGTAAAGTTCCGACCCCACAATCTTCTGATTTCATTCCCCGGTCGATGCGGTCAGGATCACAAGGGATGTTTTACACATTCAACGACTTTTTCTGACATTCGCTAATCAAAGTGTCTATCTACACATCAGACTTGTCATTACATCGACAAACTACCTGTCCATAGGCTGAGTAAGCATTTAGAATGAAAGATTGAGTCTGCTTCACGACACAGATTCGTAAAACGCTCATTAATTATTTTGTGAGAGAAAGCATGCATAAACCATACGATCAAAGTAGATAAATTGCAAGCATCATCGGATCTGATTCCGTATATCTGCTTACGACGAAAATCTCACAATAGCCTATTCAGTACTTTAACCCCCCCCCCCCCCCCCGATACAGTATGTGACTAGGTCGTTTAACTAAATTACGTGCATAAACGAAAATGTAAAGGGATATCTGTAAATTCGCACAACGGGATAGGTGAATATTTTCACAATTCTTTTGAAGGCAGAATAACTGTGACGAGAGAGAAAGTATAAAAATGCAGTGGGATGGCTGTAAAAACAACAGATTACATCGCAAATACTGTAAGATAGAAAAAGCGACTATTAACAAGTGTCATATAAGGAGCGACCGATAAAAGTCACACCGTAGCGGAAGGAGTAATACAGGAAAAATCATAAAATATTAACCCCCCCCCCTCCCCCTCCCCCATGCTGGTAAATCACGGTCCATTGCGTACACACGGATGAATATCACAAAAATACTTTGCATATAGTAAAGAACCACCGAAGTTTGGAAATTTAAAATCTGAAAACTCACTTTTTATAGTATTTCCGTGAAAAGTCACCCCCCAGAAACGAGATCTAGCTCTGTCGCCAGTTATTCCAGCGTACTATCTCTTTTCAGCACGTTTGAATAAGTGCATGTGAAGGTGGCTAGCTGCAGACACAAGCTTTTCGACAAAGATAGGATGTTTCACTACAATCTAACACGGAGATGTCTGTTAAGTTATTTTTTCCTCCTATTTCTACACTAGTGTCGAAGTCTTAGAACAAGTGGTTCGGGTTAGCACACGTTTTTGATATTATCTTGTTTGGCAATCTGAAAGAACACTGTCTGTGGAACATTACCCCCCTGCAAGCTAGTACTAATTACTTTACGATTCTGAGGGACGAAGGTTGAAATCGTTGGCAGATATTTTTCAGAAATATGTAATCAACCATAGTGTTCGGATATTTGATCCATAGTAAGACATGAACGATGTTTACCTGCCATCAGCGACCCCTTCTACGGATCGTATGAGAGGTAATTGTTACGACAATTAGCTACGTGAAGTCGTGTTTATTTTTAAAAGCAAAGACACACTAATTACCGACTAGCTAGAGAACGATATATTAACCTACTAAAGTTTGATTTTAACGATCAGATAGTGTATATATCATCACTTTTTTAGTTCATAATAATATTCCAACTTTTAAAGGAAATATTGTCTCGTTATAAGCGATTACATACAAAGAAATACACACTCTATACTTTAAATCTATAGAGACAACGATCACTATCCCAGGAACACATCTGTGAAATATCACCACATTTTTGTTTTTAACGTACGGTTGAATCGTTCTACGATGCTAGCTTTGGTTTCCCATCCCTTTCTTTTACACCCACCCGATATAAAACATTCGACCCAACATAGCTTGCTAGCTGTGCGAGGTCTTGATACAGAGAACAATATTAACACTTCTAAGGCTGACCTTAAAATCCCCGTTAACTATACAAAAGAAATCACATTGACAAAAATATCAGAGACATTCATATTTATTTACATTAAGGTCACATTAATATTTAGTTCGTACATACCAGTTCACCGTGCACCTCTTTTAGTACTGTTGCAAAGTTCAGTTTAGACATAAACGCGACATTAGCAGGACGATTTAGTTCGATACATGATTCTTCCACAAAACTTACGGCAATATCAGTTAGATTAACGTTTTTTACCACTTCGGGGAAATAATCGTAAGCTGGTTCAGCGTTTATGGTGAGGCACGAATGGCGAAGTTGACTCGGATGATCCACTTCACACCCGAAACAGTTCTTACGTAGCAGCGTAAACAGTTCTTTTCGGAGATCTGTTTTCAAAGTCCGCTTTAAACAGTCCATAAGCTTTACGAAATCACTGCTGCCTTGTTCAAGGGGTCGATCGTTAGATGGTGGGCTTCGAGGAAGATTTGCCGCTAATTCTACCTTCCGCACTGCATTCCAAAATTTACCGTTTTCAAACTTCAGAGCCATCAAACTGTAGGTGATTGGATCGCATAAATCTGTCAACCGATGCCACTGTTCGACGCTGAGCCGAACCGATGACGAAAATACAAGTCCTCCGTCACGGGGGATGCTTTTTTTAATGACCACGCCGTGTCCACCTTTGAGCACGACGAGGCAAACCATAGCGTCCAGTTCATACTCGCCGTATTCGACATCTTCGAAGGCTTCGACGATTGTAGACGCATACGAAACCAGTCCATGCCACTGCTCTTCAGACAGCATCACACCGTCCTTTGTAGGATATAGTTTTAACGAGTCATCACTCTGGAACACACGTATGTGCACTTTAGGATATGACCGATATTCACAAACGCTCGCAAACAAATCCGATCCGAGTTGAAACATATGGCTATCATCATCTCTAACAGCAAGTCGCTTCGCAGGAAGATCACCATCGGTCAGGGAACGTTTAGCACAAGCCATAGCAAGTCGATACTGGAAAAAATAATGCCTTACAGCCCGTCGAAGGGTAATACTTATACCTTAAACCTGTGACGTGTCCCTGTAACTCCATCCCATTGGTCGAGATCTGGTAGATTTGCCATCTCTTAGTAAACATGATGACGTCTACAAATATTTACGAGCCTGTATAGACGTGCTTTCGAAATATGCATGTGGTGCTCCTTTAAAACGGAAATCGTGGGAGCTTTTGATCACAAAACCTTTCAGAATATCTCTGAAATTACAAACAGATAGGGGGGGTTGAATTCATTAACAGAGTATTTCAAAAGTATCTTAAAAACACACTCATAATGAAACCAAAGCTAGCATCGTAGAACGATTCAACCGTACGTTTAAAACAAAAACGTGATGATATTGCACAGGTGTGTTCCATGGAGGCGCCACTGAGGGGGAAAGGGGGGGTGTTTTAATAAGGGGAGTGGCCTGTTACGTATTCATTACGAAATCATTACGTAACAGGCCACTCCCCTGTCTGTCTCCCCCACAAGTCTGATGTGTAGATAGACACTTTGATTAGCGAATGTCAGAAAAAGTCGTTGAATGTGTAAAACATCCCTTGTGATCCTGACCGCATCGACCGGGGAATGAAATCAGAAGATTGTGGGGTCGGAACTTTACAGAGGTCTATTCATATTTGATAATTTCTCGAGGGTTATGATAGTATAGTGAGCGAGGATCCCAGTCTATATTACTGTTGTCAAGCTCTGTACATTACGTTTCACACAAGTCCGTTCACGGTTTTCTAGTGCACGGTCGTACCGTTTAGTGCGGGTCGTCCTTGGCGTCGAAGTCGCTCGCGTTCCGCAGAAAACTGCGCATTATCGCGGTTGGAAAAAATAAAAAGGTTGAAACTCAACCCCAGAATATCATATGAAAATTTGAAGTGAGCTTGTATAAGGATACTAATACTACAACCTAACAAAGGACACCGGGGACGGATTTGTTCCCTTTTCTAATGCACGAGGTAAAATCCTATTCTTCCTGAATCGAACCATACTCCTTTAAGCAGGAACTAAAGTTTTTTTTTTTTTTTTTACGGAAACGTATGAATTCTACTTTTAACATTCTGGCGCACAGTCTTTACCCGGTAAAAGCATGTAACTGGGACTGCATCGAGTAGCGTTACTTCCTAAGAAAGAGTTTGCTGAGGATACAGCTGTAATAAGTATTTTTAAACAACGCCGTCGTGTAACGGGATAGTTTTTAATTTCGTAGGACTTTTGTTAAAAACCATTCGGGGCAAGGATCCGAACACGGGCCTTTTAGGTCGACCCTATTACCTTCAATATTTTTCATCAGGAGGAATAAAATCAGACTTTTTCCTTTTATTAATTTTTTCTGCGGGATTGCCACTGTGAGGCGGTCCTTCTAGTGAAAATGTGCCAGCCCAATAGTCGCAGAGTTGAAAGAAATAAGTATTGATTAAAACGGACTTTAGATCAGTTATAAGTATAGTAATATTCTGAGCGCTTGGAGAACGTGACAGCCACATGGACTTCTGATAGCGTAGCATTCAGCAGGGGCCATGCATTCCACTGCAGCTTCCGGAACATATAGCGGATTCGAAGTATCAGCCTCCGTTGCAAATGAAATTTCAGCGGATTAGTGTAGACAAGTTGAGAGGTGTGTGTGAGACATTGTATTATTTTTTTATAGTTGAAGTATTAAACTACGACCTCTCTACTCCATTAATGTGCATTCGTGATGGAACTAAAGTTTTTGCACGCGACGTACTTTTAACATTCTACCTCGTACAAAAAAAATATTTTTTCACCCGGTTTCACCAGCGTGATGAGACATACGTAAACGACGGAGGAAACGATTTTTTTTTTAAAAACTGTTTTACCTGATTTTTCTTCGAACAGTGTTACTCTCCCGTACCGCGGATTACAACAGTAATAAGTATTTTTAAAACGCGGTGTAATAAAACAGTTAGTCATACTTTTGCAATCACAATGTTTTTGAAGTGACTTAGTAAAGGAAATTGGGAACACGGTTCAAGGCTGTGAGTGGGTTTTCACGATGTACGGAAGCAGTACAGGTCCATGATTCATTCGTCAATAAAAACCTTGTGATTCCCCGTTTGGAATAATTTCGTAGGGTTTAACCGTCCGTCAGCGAGAGGTTGTCCATGGTGAGGATCCGAACACGAAGTCTTTTAAGTCGAACCTATTACCCCATCAATATTTTTCATCACGACAAATAAAATCAGATTTTTATTAATTTTTCGCCCGATAGCATTTTTTATTTTCTGCGGGGGCTGCTACTGCAGGGGTAGGGTTTCTTCTAGTAAAAAATGCAACAACCAGTAATCGCTAGGGATAAAAGAAATAAGTGTTGGTTTTAAAATGGTTATAAAAATACGTATATGAAAACACTGTCGATGTAAGATCTAAATTTTAAAAGTGGAGAGGGAGCCTACCCGCAATAACTATGCTATAAGAGTTGTTAATCCTAACACACTGTGTAAAATTATACTGAAGGTTAAACATCCCTAGTGCTCAGTCTTCTGATACGTGTCACTCGCTGGTCACTCCACGTTACTTTCCCCTTGTTGTGACGTCACCTACCCTCAGAGAACAACATCGTATGAGTCATCACACTGCTGAGTGCTGGACACTCAACCTCCCAGGGCGATTGTGTCACGAGATGTTTCGTTGCTACCTGACCGGTAAACGGACACGTGTGGGCATGACTCCACGTACGACTTCAGGAATGCCTTTTCCATTGCAGGTTGGTTCTTGTTAAGAGTGAAGCTGTGGTAGCGCGTTCGACTCTCGTTGGCCGGAGAGAAGTTTTTTTTTTTCGATAAAACGCCTCTACAGAAAACTGTTTTATTTAATAAAGGTAAGGGAATTTTTGATGAGTGTTTAATTACTAGGGAGTTTAATAGCAGGGAATTTTAATTATAAAGGAATCGTTTAGTCGTCCTGGATAAATGAATAGCAAAGGGTTTTAATTACTAAGGAATAAATACAACTCTGTGAGTTGATTTACAATTTGAGATCTGCATTCAAAAGAGTTCAGTGCTAGTGTTGGCTTTGATGTAAGAAATACATAGAAAAAGCTAGTTATAAAGAATGCTATAATATCTGAAAAATCTGACCCGCATCTAAGTCACAGCAAGTACACTGTATAGTCCGGGAACCCCAGACAGTCGGACGGAATCCACAGAGCAAGGGACGATTTTTTTTTTTTTTTCGGGTGAAACACATCTACAGAAAAACTGATTTTTATTTCGACCGTGGAGTGATTTTAATAAAGGTGAGGAATATTTTGATGAGTGTTTAATTACTAGGGAGTTGATTAACGGAGTTTGAAAATTTTTCCACTGCAGACGTGTGTTCTAAAAGCAGATTTAACATGTCATCCCTACGAATAATTTAAACCATTATTAATTTCACCCTATGGTATTTTCTATGGAAACAGTAAGAGTAAAATGAGTTTCAACTGTAGGATGATTTTTAATAGAGGTAAGGGAATTTTGATGAGTGTTTAATTACTAAGGAATTTTGTATCATCCTTTTCTGTACAATTATTCTAAGACCAGTCAATCGTTCCATGCAATTATTCTGAGACTTGCATCAGCCGAGTGAAGGAGTGGGGCCTTAAAATGGTCAACCAGAGGGTTTTTCATAAGGGGGAGGGCTTAAAATATAGGTAGGTCGACCGTGGGGAGCGAAAACGAGAAATTAGACTTAAAATAAAGGGGTTTTTGGGGAAAATAGTATTTCTCACTGTCAACAGATGGCGCCAGAGGGTTTTTCATAAGGGGGAGGGCTTAAAATATAGGTAGGTCGACCGTGGGGGCCGAAAACGAGAAATTAGACTTAAAATAAAGGGGTTTTTGGGGAAAATAGTACTTCTCACTGTCAACAGATGGCGCCACTGAGGGGAAAGGGGGTGAAAGGGGGAGGAATTATTAATAAAGGTCGGTTACGTAATGATTATGTAATGATTACGTCATGTTGCGTCATAGGGGAGTGGGCGTGGTCGGTGACGTCATAGGGGGGAAAGCACTGTGCAAAGGGGGAACCGTGGAATGGCACTAAACTACTAGAGGGTAACTGAGGATCATAGGTGTCCAAATATTTGTTGTTTGCAGTACTAAGACGATTGCATATCACAGAAATCCCTCCTCGTATGCCTTTTTCCAGGAAAAGGTACATTGTAGGGTCAGTTATCAGCTCAAGATTTACATTTGTCATTTTTAAGCATGCTTGCCAGGCTAATCCGGGAGCTGTGTAAACATGACAGGGATCGATTTCATAGTATCTGATGCATAGTTTTCTGAAACTTTCGAAAACATCAGCTAAGAGGAGCACGTCTGTCTTCAGGTACAAGTCATGATACTGGCCTAGATTTTTTATGTTGAATGCATTCCATACTCTTATTGCATGGGTGTAGTCTTCTTCCCCTAGCGCTTCTTCTGTGAGTTGGTTGTAAAATGCTTCACGTGGTGGTAATACAGTTTCTTCAAACTTTTCACTGTTGTCGATATAATCATAGGGGTAAACTCCTTTTCTCAGAACCAGATGTAGCCTTTCGGGTTCAACGTGGTCCTTTAAAATATGGAACTCATCTGTTGATAAATTATTTACTAGCTTCTCAAGAGATGTGCTTAAAAACTGATAGGAGTCTATAAAATGCAATGTCCCCAGGGAGAAGGCTATATATGTTTCCATGTTATTGGGAATGCAATTAATCTTCTTATTTTTGATTCTGCCGATTCCTTGCATAATAAGGTGGCTGTCATATCCCTTTAGGTTGTGAAAGATAACTGGAATCCTATTGGTTAACTTAAAGTTCAGATTACAGGAATTATGGGCAGCTCCTCGGAATTTACCTGTTATATGATCGTGATCTCTCACACGATCTGCTCCTAGGACACGCTTACAAATATGACAGTCAGTAGCGTTGCGAAATGATTCCTCTTCGTAATTTGAGAGTTGCATTGGCTTTATCATCGATAGTAAATTTTTGATGTTTTCTTCTTCTTTAAGCAGACGTTCTAAAAATTCTTCTACTGCATTAGGACCTCTATAAACTACTGGAGGTTTATAGCTGCAGCCATCAGGTCCAACAATAAGATATGCAAATCCACAGGGTTCATGATTTGCCGTGATAGTGGTGTGAGATTTTTCAGGGTTAGGCATACAAGTGACCACTTTCACTAGGAATGATTCAAAGTCGGCATAAATCACGTATGGAACGGGCTGCTGAAACTTAAAATTTGTGAATTTCAACCATTTTTCTTCTTCAGTTGGGAATTGTACTCTTTGGGGTCCATGTTCTTGACAATAGGGGATATGATCCTTCAAGAGTGATTCATTGGTGAAACGGTGAAGGCAGTAATCACAGTAGAAACGTACACCATTATGTTTGGTGAGAGGACTAAGTAGCCTACTCATATTCTTAACGGAGCAATAATGCTGCTTTTCATCATCCGATAACAGAAGGAGATTTGCATGCGCTTTAAATCTGAATGGCGTGATATAGAGTGGGAACACCTCTTTCTCATATCCAAAAACATTGACAGAAATATTGTTCATTTTTTCGAATTTAGATATTTGATTTATTGTAACAGGGAAAATTAGACCAGATGTGTTTAATTTTTCTTCTAAATGTATATAGTTGTTAAGACGTTCAGTGTTTCCTATAGCGGGATACAATGAGGCTAAAACAGACCAGACAAAACATTTTTGGTCGGAATTACATACATTAACAATAGCATGTTTTAATAGTAATTCTCTTGGGGTAGGGATATAACTAGACCCTGCAAGAGGTATATATTTTCCAATGTTCATTTCAGCGTGGAGTACGGAATCCAGTGTCCATCCACTGTGTGTTCCTTCAAATTCTTCAAATGAGTCCTTTATCTTCTTATACGCTGAATCCAGTTCTCTGTTTAGGGATGATGCAGGAAGACTTGTGATACAGTTACTTCGGAAAAACGGGGTACAGTGTTCGAAGGTAGAAGGGGTGACTTTTCGTCTGAAGCACACTTGCACGACAAGGTACCATTTAATACTACCTTTCGAGGTCAATTCATCTTTCAGATGTGTCATGAGTGACTCCCGTGAGGATTCAAGGAAAAAAGTGAGATCGACAGATGTTGCTTCCGTTGCCATCAGTTTATGTGTTGAAAGGGTCCTTTTCATTTCTTCTGTAAACTGACAGGGGTCTTCAGGGTCTGGTTTTTGTTTCTTCTGGGCAATACTTTCATCTTCAGAACGTTTTCGCTTATTATTGTGTGGCTTTCTTTGATGTCGTAAAAGATTGTCTTTTCTTCCAAACTCCATGGCACATTCTTCGCATTTGTAGGTTTTCCTGGAGGTGTGGGATAACTCGTGACGTCGGACGTCATCTCTCCTTGAGAATGTCGATTTGCATTCAGAGCACTTAAACAGGTTATTCCCATCATGATTTCTCATATGACGAATGAGATTTTTCTGGAGCGTGAAAGCCTTCTCACATATATCGCATGGATACATTATGAAACAGTGAGTTGTAAAAAATAGCTGATACTACACGAGGACGTGGAGAACTATCACTATTGCCTTCTAGCAGTTGAAAAAAAATCACGGAGAAGCAGCAGCAGAGAACCGTCACTGTCAACGTCTGACAATAGAATGAGGAATCTGACTGATGGATGTCGTATATATACTAGAAGAAGGACTATCCCGCAGAAACTGGAATAAAAAACTGTCCTGCAGAAACGAAAAGAAACAAAGCTATTTAGTAAAAATACTTTGAAAGGCAGAACTTCTAATAGGTGAGTCAGGATTCAAAATGGCTGAGTCTGGACTTAGAAATTTCGGATGAGGGTAGAAACCAAGATGGGCGTCGGTGGTAATTACTAATGGATTATCTGAAATTTAACTGAATAATTTGGGATTAATACATTACTGGAGGGAGGTATTCTATTCACCATTGTCTGGATTCAGTCTTAAAAAAAAATGTGAGAATTCTGACCAATGTGCTCCGCCTCCAGCTTGAAACACATGGGAGGCGGAGCCCATAGGATAAACATAGCTCCGCCTCTGAGTCAGAACTCTCCTTTACCCACTACTTAGGTATTGACGAAATATTACGATTGATTCGCCCTTTCGGAATGTCCCAAAAGCTACAACTGCGCCCTCAATTTTGAAAAAAGCAAAAAAAAAGTTATTGTGGAAAAAGTAATAGCGAAATTTCAAACTAATATTGCAAGCGATGTACAGTCGCTCAAAAAAATATCCGAACACTATGGTTGATTACAGAATTCAAGGAGGGAGCGATTTTTTTAGAAATTAGTGATCTGGCAACCTTCAGTAATCAACGATAGTGTTCGGATTTTTTTTGAGCGACTCTATAATTACGTTAGAAATTTTGGTTGTGAAATGTGAATACCATGAAGTTTGGATTCACAATGATTTTCAACTTTACCCCCTGGGAGGGGGGCTGTATAAAAACGTATTTTTTGTATTTTGTGCGATAATTTTTTAGATACAATGAAAATTCTTTTTCGGTTAGATAGGTGTTGATAAACTATTATAATTCACATTTTTACAATATTCGAAAGTTTATAATTACGCCTTATGACGATGGGAAATTTTCAAAAAAGTTTCAAAATTTTAAACGAATATTGCGAACGCTCTATTTGTGGTAGAAATCTGATATTTCAGTGGTGGAGTATAATGATCAAGGGGTTTCTATTGGCAGAGACAATTTCTCCCTTCACTACCATGGTGAGTAGGGAAAGGCTAGTCTTTCTTTTGAGAGATTAATGACAAATTCATTTCTCTTTGAATAAGTTCTAACGAACTCTGATGATTCATAGTTTTGAATCCTCCAAATAGCCTTAATTTACCATCGTTGAAATGCGCTAAATGGGGAAAACGTAAAACTTGAAGTAATATTGCAAACGATATAATTATGCTAGAAATTCTGCTGATAGAAAATGTTGATAAAGAATGAAAACTGAGTCATTTCAAACGAAGTTCGTTAAAATTCGGCAGGTTGCTCCATTATCTTTACCAGTTTAGTACTTAATTTTAAATTTTTTTATAACATTTCAATATAATAGAAATAAATAAAAAAAATTGTTTTATATATAACACACTGAATGATTTGCTCCTTAACCCTAGGAGATAAGAAAATCCAACTTTTTCATTTTTAAGAGATAAATGAGATATGCCATTTACATTTGCCAATCACTGATTAATACGAATTACAATTCTTAAAGGGTGCAAAATTCGGAAAACGAAACACTTCATTTTCTCTGAAAACGAGCATCTCATGTTCGCCAGAGGCTATATATTATCCATTTAGTTTTTCATTAAATGGCAAAATGAATGATATTGAAAATAATTTAATAGAAACTGTGTAAGCATTGTTTGCTTATGCCCATTTGAAAACAACTGAAGCAATATTTTATGAAGTAAGTGGGAGAAATTATTCATTTCAGGCCCGTATTCGAGAATCTAGGATCAAAGGATCTAGAAGAAAATTAGGGGGGGGGGGGAGAGATTGTATTTCCATTGCAGTATAATATTTCCTCTTTGTTTTAGAGTAGAGGTCTTCTTTTAATTCATGAAAAATGCTTGAATATACCCCAGTTTAAAAAATTTCGGCCTCCATTACACATGCTAGCATTCTCAAGGAGAGAGAGCTTCCCCCTCCCCCATACCCGTAGATCCGGCTCTGATTTATTCCCAAATTTCGAATTATGAACTACGAAATGCAAAATATATATGAGAAATTGATTATGTAAGTTTTCAAAAAGTTAAAATTCAAGTATTTGATGGGATACATTAAATCAAACAAAAGGTGCCATCCGAGATAATTCTTGCTGGGAGGGAGCGAGATTTTTCAATACACAACTGTTTAGTTGGCCTTGTTAGATCTTGCCTTTCGGTGGCCTTGTAATCTCACAGTCCTTTGTTTTCATGAGAACACCCAGGCAGACCATGCACTACGATTTTACTGAATAAGTAAAATTTTATTGTTAAAAATATACAAATAAAAAATAAAATATATGAATTGAAACTGCTGAAAAACTTCACATTAAACCGGTTTCACAGTTCCTTACGGCATCCTCAGTGGTAGTTGCCACAAGGAGTTCTGTTTGGTTCGTTGTGCTTTACAACATCACGCATTCATTTCTAAAGAAATTTTTAAAGACCCTTGAAGCGAAGCGGGAAATCTTATATTGCAATTGAAATCTAGCCTCTTCGCCTTCTCTCTCACCCCCCTTCCCGATCTTTCAACGCAGATTGAACACGAAGAATTACCCAGCGATGCTCAGGTTGTTGATGATGGAGGAAGCACTCGCATAGCCTGTGTCGTCGTTTTTATGGCACATAAAACAGACAGAAGTGGAGTCACCTTATTGGGTGTCACCATTCTCGCTGGAACTGATAAACTAGTTTTATTGAAGAAGAAATTACCTTTGAAACTAATTATGCCTAATATAATTGGCCAAATTTCTTAAAGACTCGAAAAGTGCTTATGTTTTTTTACTTGCAAATCTTTATTTGCTTTTGTGTTTTTATGCGCAAAAAATTAATTATTTCTCTATTGGTTTCGTATTTACTTCATTGATATATATATATTGGTGATTGCATTGGTGTCAGAGCCTCGGGGGTCCCCAAATGTCATAATCTTGCCCAACAATGATAGACTGTAGGTCTGCCCAAATGCTCGAAAAGGTGCTTTATGGGTAATCTCCTATAACGTAAAATTTCTCTAGATGGCGCGCAAAAACACTTCACAAACTGATCTCTTCAATTGTTTTTATGTCAAAGTAGCGAGAGAGGGGGGGGGGAAGCTTAAAATTACATCAATACCGAAAACTCTGGGTCGGAAAATATGCTATCATTTGTGCTTGCAACTTATATCCTGTTAATATTTTTTTATCGGAGAATTATTTTTAGAAAGAAAAATCGTACAGATTCGGATTTAAAAATCATTATAAGTTTGGTGATTTCGCCTTTGTGTACCATAATGGCAAAATAAAACACCGGGCTCTTTTTTTTTTCATTTAAATATTGTAGGCAGTCTTACGTTCCTAAATGAGCAAAAAAGCGCGAAAGTTAAAGTGTTCGACAATTTGTAAAATTTGCCCTTGAAATCCTATACGATGTGCTATATCAGAGATGGGCAACCTTTTCTCATCGTCAGGCCTGATGATAATTTTTTAGAGTGCTGCGTGCCAGATCCTTACTTATTACATTAAACCCTCTAAACCAGTGGTTCTCAATCTTTTATGCTTCACGTACCCCCTGCAAATGTGAATGTAAATGGCGTACCCCTTATATAGATAGATAAAACTACAGTTATAGTATAACAATGGGAATAAAATAAAACATATAATAAATACACATTAAATTTTGTATTCATAAATTATATATATCGATAAACACAAAAATTGACATTTTTGTCCAGCAGTGTTGCCAACGTAGCGACTTTGTTACTAGATCTAGCGACTTTTGAGCTCTCACGGCATACCCCAAAAAATTTTACCGTGTATCCCCCAAGGGGTACGTGCACCCCACGTTAAGAACCCTTGCTCTAAACTTACCCTGCCGACACCACCAACACCACCAAGTCCAATGCCCTGAGTACACAATGTGCGAAAATTATTACACTTTCATATATATATACCTATTTTTTCAAACAGGAACATGTATTTTTCGTCATTTTAGTGAGAAAACTATTAATTTTTTTTTATTAAAATTAAGATTAAATAAACAAGAAACTGAAAATAAACAACAATTAGATAATTAGAAGAATGCATATCGCCTCTGGCGCATATGAGAATCTCGTTTTGAAAGAAATTTTTTATTTATCTCCTGTTTCATTCCACAAAAGTTTTAATTTGAGCTAGTGGATGATGGGGAAAAAGCAAATAATATTTTATTAGTAACTATACAACATAAAAGTATTCGTCTTTTATTTCTTAAATTTAAAAGTTGCATTTCCCACATCTCTCTCAAATGGGTAGATTATTGCTGTCAGTAGGATATCTGTTAAAAACTACCACTAATTTTTCAAATTTCTATTCTACACATATTATTTGTAAAACTCTACAACATTGGGAAGATTGACGAGACAGAATAGGAAGAATTCGAGAGAGAGGTTATGCGTGAGCTTGGCGCGAGCTGGCTTCTGCTCTGGTAAGTAACGGTCTTTTTTTTAAATTTCCCGCCGTGAGAGGTTAAAATTCTTCACTTAGTATTATTTTGACCGGATTTCTGAATCTTTCAAATTTGTCTCATGGGATTTGAGTTCCCTATTAACATCTTGTAACTTCATGTTATTAATAGGGCTGAACGTCCCTTGAAGCTTTCTATCATCATTTTTGCTGCTACTGAAGAAAACTATTTTGAGTTTACCAAAAACCATTTTGTGTCATTGTACCTTATAATCATGAAAAAGTCTGCTAAAGGTAAAAAAGGTCTCTACTATCGAGCCTAAATGAAAGCAGAAAGTGGACAAGAAAGTCAAAAAATACTCTTGTGCTACTTCTCTTTCTAATCTCACACATTCACCTGAATCTGCTTCAGCCGATACCTTACAGCAGTCTGTTTCTAGCAAAACCTCTGATCATGTAGAAGTGCAATCTCAGAATGTACATGACTTCACTTTCATTGAAGATACTCATGATGATCCTTTTTCCGAATTATCTTCCGAACCGGTTCAAGGATATTTTTTAAGGAACAAGACTGATAAGCAAAGTACATTTAAACCTATCAATTTAATTACTTCTTCTGAAGCTAATTTATCTACTAGTATTCACCCAGATATTGTACAACATGTGGTAGAATCAATCTCTGGAAAATTTCCTAATCATTCAACTACTTCTGTTAAATTAATTATTGCAGGAAAAAATAGTCCGATGAAGAGTCTTAGTATCGCCAGTTTAGTTCAGTTCTTTTACGAAAAGCTGGGCAGAAGAGTTACAGGAAAATATCTTCCTAAAGGAGACTTTTTGGTAAATCTAAAATCAGAATATGAAGCTAATATCATTCTAAAGTGTTCTCATATTGAAACTCTGCCTATTTCCATCACACGACCCAGAAATATTATTCATCCAGAAGGTATTATTAATAAAGTTCCACTAGATATTACTGAAGATGAAGCTCTCCTTTATCTCAAGGATCAAGGAGTAACAAATGTTAGACGTATGAGACATTTTGCCAAAACAGCAACGAATGAAACTGGAGAAAGAGGAAATCCTATCTGAAAATGATCTTAACCTTCAATCAGAAGATTTCCGATAAGATAATAATTAGATTTAAAGAATACAAAGTGAATGCATATCTAAGGCCGCCTCCAATTTGTCATAATTGCCAGAGATTTGGGCATTTCGCGGCATACTGCAGAGGCAGAACTCGATGCAAAAGATGCAATGGACATCATAACCATAAAGAGTGCAAAAACACTTCGTTCTGCTGCCCCAACTGTGGAGGAGATCACCCTTCCACTTATGCAGGATGTCAAGTGAGACTTCAGGCCTGTCGAGCAAAGAAATTGATGATCCAAAATAATCTACCATGGTCACAGGCATTAAAAAAGATACAACAAGAGGATCATTCCTACATCTCTAAAAGAACTTTACAAGTTGATAATGCTGAAACTTGTGATACTCTTACAGATCAAGACAGTGCAACACATATTTTACACAACGAAGTAAGGAAGGTTATCAAAAAACAACTTTCTTCTAATGGAGTGTCCGTTGTAAAATCTGTTGGGAAAAACCAGGATCACATCAATAATTCCAATCCGCAGGAAAAAAAATCGTTTGAAGAAACTGAAGATGAAATCCTCCTTAAAATTAATAATGTCCTGGAATGCCTAACAGATCTCCTAAACTTACTGAAAAGCTCATCTGAGGGCAATAATATAAATAAGTTTAGAATAAAGCAGAAATTTTTGCAGATACTGAATAAATATGAATAGCAACTTTATTGGTAAAAAGAAGAAAAAAAATATGTTTTTTGGATCTTTTCCACATTCCTATTAACTTCTTATTTCAGTGGAACTGCAGAGGTCTGAAAAATAAAATTCTTGAGTTGAATACTCTTTTCCGGGATAAACATTTTACAGTTCTAGTTTTTAGCGAAACGTATGTGGAAAAGGCTCCTAAGATTTCTCATTATGTTTCGTATCTAAAACCTAGAAATGATGGATCTAATAGGGGTGGGGTGGCTATCTATGTGCACTCCAAATTGCCCCAAGCTGCAATCGAGATCTCCTGTCGCAATCAATTCCTCAAAATTGTAGCAGTGCAAGTGAAAATTAAAGATTTTACCTTCAGCATTATTTCACTGTATAATCCAGGTTATGATGTTTCGTTGGAAGATTTCAAAAACACTTTGCATCAATGCCCCCAACCATGGCTTATCTGTGAAGACTGGAATGCACACAGTAGAACTTGGGGATGCTCCTCTACAGACAGAAGAGGAAACATTGTTGAAGATCTGATCATGAATCTTAACCTGGTTGTGCTCAATGATGGCTCTCCTACCTTTTTCAAACTTCCAGGAAGAAGAAGTGCTATTGATCTCTCCATTGTCTCAGCTCCCTTTGCCAAACATTTTGCATAGACAACACATCATGATTCTCTTGGGAGCGATCATTTACCACTCATTATTTCAGCTAACTTTTGGTCTAAAATATCTAAACCTCATTTGAAAGTTACTAATTGGTTCCAATTCAAGAAAAATATCTCATTTGAACTGCAAAATGCAAACAACCAGTCTAATCTAATTAAATTTAGTTCTTCTCTCTTCAGGAACTATCAATGTAACACTAAAGAATTCAAAGCCCCCATTAAAATTTGTTCTTATGCTATTGAAGTAAAAAGATCACTGCAAATAGGAGAAGAAGTGAAAGAAAAGCTAAAAGATTTGGAAATTTAAAAGATATTGAAGATTACCAAAGAGTTTGTGCTAAAAGTAAAAGAGAAACAAAAAATATTGAGAAAAAGCAGTGGCAAAACTTTTTCAAGGATATTAACTTCCAGACTCCTCAGTTAGCTATATGGAGGAAAATAAAGAATATTGGAACAGCTCCTGAACCTACTCCCATCTGGACCCAACTTACTATACCTCTAAATTGCACAACCGAGAAACTGGCAGAATATTTCGTCCATCATTTCTCTTCTTATTATAAGTTACCTACTTCTGATTCATTCAGAAACAGCAGGGATAAAATTTCCAAATTTATGGAAGCAGTCTTGGATGAATTGCCCCTGTCTCCAGAATATTTGAATACTCCTTTCAACCTATGGGAACTTGAAAATGCTATAAAAAAAAAACCAAAAATAAAAGCAGTTCTGGACCAGATAGAATCACCAATGTTATTATTAAATCCCTTCCACAGGAAGGACTGATACATTTATTGAAACTACTTAATAAATGCTGAAACAAAGGCACAATTCCGGATACTTGGAAAATAGCACAGATTATTCCTATTGTAAAACCTAAGAAACCACCTAATTTATTAAGCTCCTACAGACCTGTTTCACTGACTTCTTGTCTTGGGAAAGTATTTGAAAGGATGATACTTTACAGACTCAATTGGTTTCTTGAATACTCTGGAATGCTATCTCCTTTCCAAACGGGCTTTCGGAGAGGAATGTAATCTCAAGATAATTTGCTTCAACTAATTGCTGAGTCACAAAATGCTCTTTCCATAAAACAAAGAGTGGCTGTGGTTTTCTTCGATATCCAACATGCTTTTGACAGTGTTTGGCATCTTGGACTCCTTTTTAAGCTTTTAAAATTAGGAATAACTGGCAATATGTTTAACTATATAAAAATTTTCTGAAAGATAGAAAAATTCAAGTAAAATTAGGAAATGTTTTTTCAGCTCTTATCCCTGTTTCTGAGGGTTTACCACAGGGCAGCGTTCTCAGCACTGTGCTTTTCAACATCATGCTTCAGGACCTACCTAAGTGCTTAAACAAAAATATTAAATATTTAATATTTGCTGATGATTTGGCTGTTTGGGTTACTGGCAGAGATCCTGACATCCTTCAAAAGAATCTACAAATAGCAGTCAATCAAGTCCATAAGTTTTTAGATGAATGGGGATTTTCAGTTTCACAAGGTAAAACTAAGTGTTTAATTATTTCCAGACCACGATCTAAGCACTTCCCATTAAGACTACAAATTAACAATGAGCTTATTGAAGTTGTTAAAGAACACAAATTTCTTGGTGTGCTTCTTGACCATCATTTAATTTGGAAACCTCAAATTAATCTAGTCTGTCAAAAAGTTAATAGCAGATTGAATATGCTGAGATATCTAACTGGCACATCGTGGGGAGCTAAATCTAAAACTCTCCTTATTTTCTACAAAGTTTTAATACTCCCGTTTCTCGAGTATGGTAGCCAGCTTTACCTTAATGCTTCCGATTCCTTGTGCAAAAAGCTTGAAACCTGCCAAAATAAAGCTATTAGATGTTGCCTCGGATTACTTCCTGGATCTCCAACTCTTCCATCACTTTCTGAAGCTGCCATACCTCCATTCAGCGTTAGAAGAAATTCCATTGTTTTTAAAAGTATAGCAAGAATGAAAACCAAGACCAATAAAAATCTAATCTTAGATAAAATTTTGAACTGCAAAAGATCGAGCATTTTTAGAAGTATCAAAAGTAATATTTTTCTTTTAAATTTGATTAACAGAAATATTGCAGGAGACAGCATACCCGATTTTCCCATTTGGAATATCTCTAGGCCAGATATTTTTCCTTACATCCCTGACGTGATTTCAAAACATCACTACCCTTCTGAAGAACTATGGGCTCTTACCATGCAGTATATTGGTGGGAAATTTGCTGGTTTTTGCCACATCTTTACTGATGGTTCTAGAAGTGATGAAACTGGAATAGTATCCTGTGCTTTCTGCATTCCTGGTCTCAGTATTAAAGAAGGATTTTCGTTGTCTAATCCAACATCTATTATGAATGGCGAACTTTGGACTGTCCTCAAGGCACTTGAATGGGCATTCATTTTTCATTCAGAAAAAATTCTGATTCTTTCAGACAGCAGGTCTTCACTCCAAGCTCTTCTAGCTGATCCACTTTCTACCTCTAAATGTTCATTAATTTCAGAAATATTATGTCAATGCAATAAACATGTTGAAGAAAATAAAAATCAAATTGTGATCCAGTGGATTCCTAGCCATATAGGAATCCATGGGAACGAAGAGGCTGAGAAAACTGCTAGAGAGAGCTTACAGAAAACCGCAAACATATTTAAAATCATTACATACAGGGCTCCTCCGCAGCTCCCTTTTGGGTTCTACACTCTTCTCTTTATACTTATACGATTTACCCTCCTTTGATCGTATTCATCTTACACTTTACGCAGATGACCTTGCCTTACTATCTCCCTCCCTCGGTCCTGCTATTACTGTGAAGAGGCTGCAGCATAGCTTGACCGAGCTGGGCAATGGTACGAAAAATGGAAGATAAAGATTAACTCTGACAAGAGCTCTGCCATCTTTTTTACTGGAAAGCGTATTATGAATCCCATTTGCCTCCATTTACAAGATATTCCCATTGACTGGAGTGATTCAGTTAAATAATTTGGGGTTGTTATACATAAGAGGTTAAAGTAGGACTATCATATAAGCAACATAATCTCCAAAGTCAATTCATTGAGGGGCCAGCTAGGCCCACTCCTTAGGAGAAATTCCATTTTAATGATTGATCAAAAGCTTTTACTCTATGATATGATATCATCATACCGGTGATTCTCTATGCTTCACCCATATGGGCGAATACTACACCCACCAATATTCGTAAGATTCAGGTCTTACAGAACAAGATTTTGAAAACTGCGGTCGATGCCTCTTTGTTTGTCACTAACAGACAACTCCATAAATACCTGGGCATCAACAATATATATATATACACATATGAAACGCACCTCAAAAAGATATTTTGAGGCTGTAAGAAATAATCCCAATGAGGCTGTAAGCAATAATCAAATGAATTTCTTCTCCGATTCTTTACGATCATACTGTTTTGAACAAGTACAAGAGTCCTAAAACGGTAGCGTACCCTGAGGAGACCTACCCGTTTTAGGTTTCTTATACGTTTTTACTGCTATTTTTAGCTTTTCTTATGTTTGCCCTTAGGGGCCCACCTAAGGATGGTTTACTTATGGTTATAAGGTATAAGGGTGGTTATTATGTTAAATAAGTAACCACCTAAAGGTGGTTACTTATTTATCTGATGGAGATGGATGGTTAAGGGTAAAATTATTACCCGGTACATCGAATATGATTATACGATCTACAATCTACTACAACAGTTTGAGGTAGCAGGAAGCGCAATGTTGAAGGGTTTCTAACCTTCCCATCTCATTTTATCTATCTAATCTACAACAGCTCTGCCGTCTCATATTTAGTGATCTGTAAAGATATATATATCAAAATTACTAAGTATTTGAAAAATGCGAATTATATGTAATATTTCATTAGTACCAATCAAATTAAAAAAGCGTTTTCTAATTATCATTTTCGTTGTTTCCAATCGAAACTTCATGACAGTCACATTCCACCACCAAAATTTCGTATTTCTATCATTAATACACTGTTGTAATACTCGTTTGAAATTTTGGAATTTTCAATCTTTTTCACCGGTAGAGGGCGAAATTACAGTGTCCAAAAGATTCCGAAAGTGCGAATCATAATATTTTATCAATTCCTATTTAACCCTAAAATTTTTTTCATTTATCTCTAAATACAAACAATTATCTGCTAAAACAAAACAAAAAAAACTGTGTGCCCCCCCCCCCCCGAGTTCAAAAGGTCACTTCATTGTTGGTAATGGAAACTTCGTGGCCTTCACATTCAAAATTTTCAAATTTCTAGCATAAATACATCGTTTGCAATATTCGTTTAAAATTTTGGGATTTTCAAAATTTTCCACCGCTAGAGGGCGTAATTATAGCTTTAGAGAGATTCGGAAACTGCATATCGTAATATTTCATCAATGCCTATCCAACATAAAACGAGAAACACGTGAAGAACTGTTTTTTTTTTGAAAACGAGATAAAAATGAAACGCATTTTAATGGAAATTAACACGGTCTCTATATAAAAATATCACTAATTCAGCTGTCTTACAAACATCGATACTTTTATGAAGAGCCAAAAAAAATTATTCAGATTTCGATGCAAATTCTGTAAAGCTATTTTCTATATTGGCTGGAAATTTTCATCGATACACCTGATTACGATGCTGCAGATAAACTTAATGTTATCATGCTTTCTCCGGACGAAACGGGCCAAAAACTGTTTTCAGGCACTCCTTTACAAATTCACCATCAAAATAAGTTTTGTAATATTTTGCAATTTTCTCACTAAAAACCAAATTTGCACAACAAAAAACTGAATATAGAAATGAAAAACTGACACAAAAACTGAATTAGTATAAATGCACAAATATTATACTGATACAGATATATATCTGATTTACTGATTTAAATACAGCACAGCCACTTGCCACTTCTCATGACAAACTAACATTAAAATCAAATATTGTCAATAATTGTAAGCTCAAAGCAGAACTATCAACACGTAACACGTGCAATTGTCTTTCGTGATAATTGCCGCCTCAGCTTTTAGGAGCGGCCGCGCGGTATATTACAAACAAAAATAATAGCTTGGCGCTGTCAGATCAAAAGTCTTTCGGCGAGCGCTCGCCAACGATGCACCTGCACCAGAAACAGAGATCAAAGGGTACCGAAAGCGCTTAGGCAGAGGCGTACGATAAATCATAAATCGTATACATCAATATCGGAATAACATAGACCAATATAGAAAAGCGTTGCGTAAAGATTTTTATTTATTGAATGGTTCAAATTGTATTTTGATTTCGCTGCTTATGCCGCCCCCTTACGGTGCTGCCTGATGCGGTCGCCTCTCTGTATCATAGCACGGCACGGCCCTGTTCACATGCCTCCAAAACAGCTCTTACCCAGCGAGGCATGGACACTACAAGATTTCTAAAGGTGTCTTCTAGTATCTGGTACCAACACATTACCAGCAGATCCTTCAACTCTTGCAAGTTACATGGTTGAGCAGTCACAGATCGAATATGTTGTTTCAACACAAACCACAGATGCTTGATTGCATTGATGTCTGTAGAATTTGGTAGATAAGGCAATACCTGGAAATCTTCCTAATGATCCACGAACCATTTACGGACTATTCGGGTAGTATGGCATGGCACATTATCCTGCTGAAAGCAGGCACTACTAGAGGGGAATACCGTTGCCATGAAAGGATGTACTTGGTCTGCAATGATGTTTTGGTAGGTGACAGATGTCATAATTTCCTGAACATGAATGACTGGACCCAGGATTTCCCAACAAAACATTGCTCAAAGCATTACACTTCCTACACTGGCTTGTTTTCATTCCATGGTGCATCCTGGTGCCAACATTTCCCGAGGTAAACGGCACACATGTGCTCTGCCATCCACTTACTGCAACAAGAAATGATATTCATCAGACCAGACACCTTCTTCCAATCATTCAAGGTCCAGTTTTGCTGCTCGAGTGCCCATTATAGGTGCTTTCGACTGTGAACCGAGGTTAGCATGGGCACTCAGAGTGGCCTGCAGCTATGCAGCCCAATTCAGCAGGGTTCGATGTATTCTGTGTTGTGACACATTACTCCCATCGCCAGCATTTAAATTACGGGTGAGCTGCGCAGCAGTATCCCTTCTGTTGGCTTGTACCATACAGGATAGCCTTCGCTCAACTGTAGCATCGATGACCCATGATTGGCCCACACCTTGCCGGCGGTTCGTGGAATTTCCCTCTGCGGACCTCTTTCTAAAGGTACTAACCACGGCTGACCATGTTGTCTGGCCATGCTCTGACCCAGTTGTTTGGCCATTACCCCTCCTCCCTGATACGGAACCACCTTGTCGATGGGGGGGGGGGGCTTGAGGGCCTAAATGAAATCGAAGGCTATGCTGACCGAATTGGGTAACGGTTGGACAGGCTAAGATGGAAGAAGTTAAGGGCTCTGCTGACTAGGTCCATGTCATGTTGGACAGGTCCCCGACAGAAGGGCCGGACTAAGACATACATTCATAAGACATACATAAGACATACATAAGAATTCCAGTCACGGGAGCCGAGGCAACTTGGATTTTATATCCTTGTTTTTGGCAGTCCGGGACATAGATTAAATTTAGGTTTTGACCGATGGATGAGCTTTACTCCTATAGTGCTGTTCGCCATTAGGTAGTCGGGGATGAGCTGTATCTATATGGTACTGTCTTGCCCCTGACTGTATAGATAGTGGTGAATATGGCATTTCCCTATACTGGTAGTGCTTTAGGCAGAACTTGTGGGTCTTGTCATCACATATATATTTACCTGTGTGGCCATTACAATTTGGCCTTTGTCAAACTCACTTAAGTCCGCTGCCTTTCCCATTTGAAGAACAAGAATAACACTGATTAATGGAGCTCAGTATCAGGTGTGATTTATACCGTTTCATGACCACACGCGCCTTTGTTTACCTGCAGTTGCTTTGATTTGCATAAAGACGAGTTGGCCATATTGTTTTGGCTCTTCGATGTGTGTATAATACTCTACGCATTAGCTACAGTTGTTTGGGTTGTTTTACCTCTGAGCGGCACTTTTTTGCACACCATGGGCTAAATGGCCAGGTCACAAGGACCCCGAAGGCTCAGAGAAGGTTGGGGGAGGGGACCCACTGGAACAGCTGTTGGGAGACAGATGGTAGCCTCCCGTCAAGGCCATCCAGCGTGTTCTTTAACGTGCACAGGGTATGGCTCTCCCACACACGGGACCACGGCTTAACGTCCCATCCGACGGACGGCGGCCTTTCCAAGCCCATCGGTGTCCCCTACTGACCGTGGGCAGGGCGGGGAATTTTGCGGAGATAAATCTCAACGCTGACCCAGTTGGGACTCGAACCTGGGAACTGCAGATTACGAGCCTGGCGCGCTACCGACTGAGCCACCCCCGCCCCTAACATTAGCTACAGAATAAATTTCATGCTAGAAAGAGGAATTTTAAAATTTATTTAGAAAATACGAGTTCATTTCATCCGATTTACAATAATATCATATAGCACAATCGTTTATAAACTGGGATCTTTTCTAGAACTGGTGATTGAAAAATACGTGTTGATCCATTTGTATCATTGTCATCAAATAGGTCAGTGATAAAGCTAGTTAATAATAAGCTGTACATTTATTATATTATTAAATCGTAAAACATAATATTAAAAATAAATTACCCAAGACTTATAAATACTTAAGAAGGCTCTAACAAGTGGTGAATAAATAATTAAATTAAAAAGTAAAAATAAAGCGTTCATTACAAGGATCAACCTAAAGAAATTATATAAAATACATTATTTTCGCTTAATTAATGAAAATGATACATTTACTACTTTTAAGCTTTGAACTGAACTCCTTGGAAATGTTACTACTGGCACCCATGCACGTGGTCAAACCTTAAGACTGAGTTGCATTGGTAAGTAAGAATATTGACACAAAAACCAATAATAACGTAGGGAAATCATAGTTATAGATAATTCAAATAATATTTATTATCTTTCAATCTTATTGTATACTAGGGTGGGCAGAAAAAATTCAAAAAATGTTTTTCAAGTCGTAATACCGCGGAAAAGTTGCGAATTGGGGGGACTAAAAAGGGGTTAAAAAAGAAATAAAATCGGTTTATATCTTCCGGTCGCGCATGTGCTCTAAATTTTTGCCGAAATTTGGAAAAATTCACATTTTTACGATAATTTTTAACGTTTTTAAATTAGCCTCTTCCCGAATGTAATAGCTCAAATTCTTATGTATTAGAACCACAGGAAATAATGTTTAAATATTATTTAAATCCATCAACATCTTCCGGTCGCGCATTGCCTTCAAAATTAATGAAATTTTGAAAAAAATTTACAAATAAAGGTAGATCACAGTTCAAGGAAAAAAAAAACACTAACAACTTACATGTTCTTTATATTTGTTCTTTATTGAATACAAGTTTAAATGTTTAAAAACAAATTATTTTAGACCATTAGTAATATTTATAAACAGATTTTTTTATTGAAAAAACTAAGTTTTTGTATGAAGAGTCGTAAGTCCAAGAAACTCATGTTGAACAATTGAACATCTCCGTTTTCACTCATTCTTAGCTGAAGGTACTTTGAAATCTGATATATGGGCGAAGTTAGGCATGGTTGACTTTGACAGCAGAGTCGTTCTGATAAAACCATCCCTAGACTCAGCTCCGCAAACATTTCCTTAGGCTTCTGTCATGAGTTTCACACAACGTTCAACTGCCTGTGTGTGAACTGGGAATGTCTTGAATGTTATATCCCAATTAGCGACTGAATCACTTTGAATATGTGATTTAATCTCATCGTCACTGATATCTTTTAATAATGGGGGAGAAGATAAATCACAGTCCATCAAGTTAATTATTTCCGAGTAGTCTTGAGCCTTGAAATTGAGTTTTGGCGGCATGAATGTTCTGATAGTTGTTCTCTTTTGATCTAACTGTCTCGCCTTTAGAATTCGTCGAAGTCCGAGCTCTCTTATGTGTTTTGTATTATCTTGTGTTATGGCTAACATTAAATGTTATGGATGAGCGAAAAGCCATTTCGTTCGATCACAGGGTCGACAATATTACGTAAATCTTCAGGCAGATACCTTGAAGATTTTATTGATTGGTACACAAGTTTTGGTCCCTCTGTAAAGTATTTACGTGTTTTAATACTAAACCACATTGGCATGTATGGCTTCAAAATAAATACAACTATTTCTTGAAGTTCAGGTGTGGGACTTTCTTCACTTAAGTACAATCTGAGAGTTCGATTTGCTGTTGTCAACCACCTCGAGTGTGACAAGGGACCAGGATCTCGTACAGCCAAATCCTCTTTACAGTTTCACGACTTTATTGCCATGGAAATATCGAGTAGATATTGCTGAACCTTACTTAGTATACTTCTGTCTATTGTGGGGATCTGACAGCCAATGCTCTTGAAGCCAATCACTAGACGTTTTTCGCAGCCACTTAGCTTTTCACCGATTGGCCCTCTCAAAGATTTCGGACCCGTTGAAACAGATGCCGGAATGGCAGTTCATTGAAATGGAGAAGGCAAACTACCCATTGTAACGGTTTCCCCAAATGTATTTCGATTCGGCGAATCAGACCGTTTTTCCAACCTATTAGGTTGGAAAAACGGTCTGATTCGTTTAATCGATTTCGAATAATTTAACGGTCTGATCCGAATTAATTAGAAATTAACAGCAGTGTCATCACATCCTATGACAACTAATTTTTCAAGAGAAATACTACGACCAGACAGATAAGAAATAATAGTAGTGACAATATCTTCAGAACTTCCAGAAGTTGGAGTAACATGGCCGATGTAGACTGAACCAGGTTCTTGAATTAACGAGTAATTGCTCTTCCTTTTTTTCTCTACGGAACCTTTTCGAATGAACTAGATCTATCACTAACGTGTCATCCTTCCTCCCATCCAAATAGAGACCTTGTAGTGGAAATGCGTCAGATTTACTACACAATTCAGCCCTAACATTTTGTTTTCCTCTTCTTATTTTGCTTTTGTCTATAACATGGGAAACGTCAGAATCGGTAATTAATCCAACGTCGTGGTCATTGACCTGAGCGAGTTACAACGAGCGCGAGAATTTGTTAGATTTGACAGCTGTTGCGCGAGCTAAAGACCTAAACCGATTTGAACCATTCGTATTTCTAAATCATTATCGGTTCGAGCAAGAGTCGACTATTGCCAAGTTAAGTAAGATAAAAAATTATCGAATAATATAAATTTTCCAAATTTCGGCAAATTTTAGAGCACATGCGCGACCGGAAGATATAAACCGATTTTATTTCTTTTTTTACCCCTTTTTAGTCTCCCCAATTCACAACTTTTCCGCGGTATTACGACTTGAAAAAAAAATTTTGAATTTTTTCGGCCCACCCTATTGTATACTGTCAAATATAATTGTTATACTTTTTTAAACCTAAAGAAAATATAACTTACCGTTTCGTCCAATATCTTGTATACAGGCCTGGATGTAGAAGAAAAAAAAAAGTCGAGAAGGGGGAATGGCAACTTCAGGAGAGGAAACTTTTACAATTGTTACTAATGGCTTAGATATTAATGAGTAGGTCAATCACGCTTAAGCGTTTATTATTAAATATCCATCCATAGTAAAGATACAGATAACTTGTAGAAGTAGACTTCAACATTCACATCTCAGTGAAAGATTTATGTCTTATTCTGGAAGATTTTAGCGTCTGATGCGTGGTTTAATGGTTAGAGCTTTTTGGCATGTATATAGTTGCGGGTTCGATTCCCTCGGCTTCAGCGATAATTTTTCCAAATGTTTTTAACTATTCTTGAAGTCTATTTCTACCGGTTACTATGGATGATTTTTTAAAAATAAACGTTTAAGCGTGATTGACCTACTCATTAACATATAAATCATTAGCAACAATTGGAAAAATTGCCTCTTCTGAAGTATAGATGGCGCAAGGTCCGCCACATCTCAGTTAAAGATTAATAGGTCTTATTCTGGAAGATTTTAGTGTCTGCTGCGTGGTTTAATGGTTAGAGTGCTCTGGCAGGTATCTAGAGAGTTGCGGGTTCGATTCCTGCCGCGTCAGCGATAATTTTTTTCAAATGTTTTTAACTATGGTTTCACTAGTTTGTCTAGTGTTTGCGCTCCCTCTTGCAGAAATTTTTTCCATCGGAAAGCCGCGAGAAAACTAATTGAGCTGGCCTTTCTCTATATCAGTGGTTCTCAACCTTTTATGCTTCACGTAACCCCTGGAAATGTGTATGTAACCCATGTATAGATAGATAAAACTATAGTTATAGTATAACAATGGGAATAAAATAAAACATATATTTATATACACATTAAATTTTATATTCATAACTTACATATATCGATAAACACAAAAAACACATATATGTACACAAAATATGGCATAAACAATTTAACAAATCAGTAGCAGTGTTGCCAAGTTAGCGACTTTGTTACTAGATCTATCACTTTTTAGCTCTTA
Organism: Ryuthela nishihirai; assembly: GCA_038380435.1. Lineage (NCBI taxonomy): Eukaryota > Metazoa > Arthropoda > Arachnida > Araneae > Heptathelidae > Ryuthela > Ryuthela nishihirai. Next base: position 4,149,167 of record JAWZYU010000025.1, read on the forward strand.
CAGTGTACCCCAAAAAATTTTACCGCGCACCCCACGTTGAGAACCCCAACTCTATATCATTGTTGGCCATGCAAAAAATTCCTTTTTAGTTAGTCATCTTTGGTTTTAAAAATCAGGCACAAGGCGAAGGAAAGAACTGCTCCTGTTAACCGATAGAAATGCAATATAATTATAATTGTAATCTTAAAGGAAGGAGTAAACTAGAGGGAGAAAAAGAGTATATTTAAGATTGTAAATGTCTGTTTTTAGGAATTTTTATGTACCATATTATGGAATTGGGTGATCAGTTATATAAAAATAAGTAAGCTTTAACTGTTAATGGATTATTGTGACAAGCTGTGAACTGCTGGTAACATTCGTCATCTGTACTGATCAAATGCTGTTTACAGTTTCCGCGTGACTCACGCATTTTTAGCTTCATGGCGTCACGGTGATGGCGAGAGCAGAGTGAATACTACAGTTAAGAGGTTTAGCCTTGAACTTGTATGAAAGCATGTTCATTTCTTTGTAATGGCATATCGTAAAGTATACGTGATTTTTTTTGTTATTTCACCAACAATTTATTCCTAAAGTTAACAATGCCATGGACTGCACTGAACTGTGGTGGACGGAAAATAGCAAAAGTTTTACAGTGAAATGGTAAACTTTCAGATAAGAGTAGTGGATTCATTTTTTAAAATGTGGCGATAAAAAAACCACGTGCCGTAAGTGATTACGGAACATATTAGTGGTAAGTGGTATATCTTAGTAAATAAGTATTTTTTTTACGTTATTCAAACACTACTGTTACTGTCAAAAATATTCCAAATGCATATATGACAGCATACACATTTGTGCATTTAATGGAAGAAGGTTTGAAAATGTTTAAAGCAAATAGATTAAGGCTGTCTACACCAAATTTAATGAGTTATGGGATGCTGTATAACATTTTCAAAGACTACTTAGATTAATAAAAGAAATTAATATCAGAATATAGCTTACTTGTGTTAGCTTGTTATTAAACAATGCAAACTATAAAAAATGTTTACTAAGGGATGTGAGTTTAGCATTATGGGAAAAGTTTGTGCTGCAAATCCTTATGGGACTCTGTATATTGAAAATCAAACATTTTGCTGAAAATCTAGAAAATTTTGTGACAGTCAATAGTGAAGTGGAATTGATTCACCAAAAACTAAGTTTTATCATTAGGTGCAAAAAAACTGCTTCAAGGCAATATTTAGTAATTTTCATGAATTAGTATGTAGCCCCTTTCATTTCCATTTTTTTTTTACATTGAGAAGTTGATAACTGGTAGTTTTTTTCTAATTTTGTGATAGGTACATGATATTGAATAGTGAATGTTTGGCCACCATGCTAATCTGAGGACTATATTTTGCCTGGCATTTTGATTGTGCTTTAACTAGGACTAGTGTTTTACTGGTAGTGATTGTTCATGAGCATGTGGTAGGGCAAGTGACGAACAGTTGCAGGCATATCTGTAATGTATGGTATGCAATCTTATATTACTAAAATTAAGTCCTCTTTTAATGAATGAACACTCTAAACAAATTAATGAACCATAAATTAATTAGTAATCAAAGAATTGGGGTCAAATTGTTTGAAGGCAAATTAAAGGTTGAAAACCGGCAACTTCTGGCATGAGGGTGGCTCGTCAGTAGTGCACCAGACTAATAACACACTACTCAGAAGTAAAACAACCCAATTAAAGCAGACTTGGATAATTCAACTGAGGAACATGTATGAGAGTGCAGCTGTTGAAAAGAAAGCATCACCTGCCTGATTCATTTTAATCACTATGTTTCTCTCTGTCTCCAAACTTATACTGTTAACCAGCCTCATCAATAGCTCAAATGAAAAAGTTCATATACATTCATCAAATTCACATATTCCACATTGTCCCAGTGGCTTTCCAAGTATGGGCATCAAGGCAACAGCAAATGTGTTATTAGTCATCATTCTAATTTCTCTTATTATTCAGAATGAAATGCTCATTTTAATTTGGCATGTAACATGACCTAAGTACAGGGTGTCCATAAATATTTACCTTGATTTAAGCATATAACTTTTAAATGAATGCTGGTCAGTAAACACAGTTTTAAACAGAAGTAAATAAATATACAAAGTTTCATACATAGCAAACTTCAATTTGTGCACTCTTAGTGGCATGTACAATGTCTAAACGATATTCACACTTGCATCACACATTTTCTGAGATTTGTGGAGTAACTGTTGCTATTGCACTTATAATGTGTTCTCGCAAAATCCTGATATTTGGAACAACTGTTGCATAAGCCACATCTTTAACATAACTCCACATACAAGAAATCCAGCTGGATAAGATCTGGTGATCTTGGGGGCCATAGGAATTGATCCATCCCTGCCAGTCCATCAATTTGGAAATGTTCCATTGAGAATTTCATGAACAACCTGTACCCAATTAGGGTGTCTCATCTTGTTGGAAGATGACAGTCAGCTGCTTGTCCTACAGTTGAGGGATGGTGTAATTGATGAGTATATTCAGGTAGATTTGCAGAAGCCTTTTTATCAGTGAAAAAGGAAGAATCTATTATCCTGTCATGCATTAGCCATAGAAATGCAATATTATGGCTAATGCATGACTGGATAATAGATCCTTCCTTTTTCACTGACCAGACATAATCTTTAAGACTCCTTTGAATATGCATCCTTACGATGTGGGTTTTCGAATTCCCAAATATGCTACCACTAATATAACACTCCAAAAAGTATGTCATTGGTTACCGGATAGCTCAGCTGCCAGGCAATTTTTTTTATCAATTAAATTAAATGAGGGTTCTTATTATTAGCGGCGTTACTGCAAAAAAGAAATTAGTGATTGTGAATATAAACTTTAAACTTTAATCAAATCTTAATAAACTCTGCTCAAGAGAAAAAAATTAGAGAGACAAAACTCTTTCATAAAATAAGTAATGCCTATTTGAAAAATCTAGACTCACCAAGAATCTTTTCATCACAAAAGAAATTCTTTACAAAAAAAAAATTCTCACTGTAACTAACTTCCTCACTAACACTGACTCCTCAAATGTTCACTCAACTGACTCTACTAACATTCTTGATCTAACGTCATTATACATCTATCATGTAAAAGTCACATTTGCATAACAGGATGATCATATGCTCATGCTGACTATGATGTAATGGGGTGTGTCCTTCTGTGTGTATTAGCAGCTGCCAATTAAAAATTAGTTACTCATGTGCAACTCTTCTTATGGTATGGGTGAGGAGAAATGATGATTCAACTGAAATATAAGACCACAAAATAATAATTATAATGTAAATAAAGTAAAGCTGGATAAGGAAAAGTAAAAATGAATGGATGAACCATCACACTAAGGTGGAATATAGCCTTATCTGAGAAGCAGACATATAAAGTATAAGTCTTATTCACAATATGCATATATATGTTTAATAAATATTATAAATCACAGTTTGCATTGTGTTCTATCATAAAAGGTAGAGACCCAAAAACTATAGCTGTTCCTCAAGCAACCTGTGGGCTTAGCAACAATAATGCATCTTTACCAACAATGGTTAGTTTAGATCTACTAACTATACATAGAAATTGTAGGGATCCTAACTAGCATCTGAGCTCTTGTACATAGAGTCAGTAGCAACTATTTGACATTATCAAATTATGTTGAACACAAAAATTCATCATATAGATCTGTCTAATACACTGCTAACATTTAGGTTTACTATTTATCTTATTACAGGAAATAAGCAGCAATTCCACTAACAAGTTCTTAATTCTAATCGTTTGGAATCAGCTGGTACAAGATTTCATAGTTGATGGTTGGATCACTGCAGGCAATTGGCAGTTCATTGCTTAAGCAGATCTTGCTATAACATCTTGTTGTCACTGCCAAGTTGTTTTGCTGCAGACACATATGGACATTTTGCTGCTATTCACTCACAGGACAGTTTCTCTGCAGTCCAATTTTATCCAGTAGAATCACGTACTTGCACTGCAAAGATGTTGATTAATAGCATTGATATTAAATGCGGTTGTATGAAGGACAGTATGCTTAATTAGCTCTCTTCCTTCTTGTGAATGTAAAATCAGTTCACAACATAAGTTTCACATTAGAAGTTTAAAAAGAAACGCAAAGTTAAAAGATTTGCGCAACGCATTTTGCCAACCACTTGTCAGCTTTGTCAAGCATACCTAATTACAGGAGTAGGCTGTTTAAATGGCATTATCTGGAAACGTTTATGCAAATGGATTGGAAGTCTTGCAGCAGATTCCATACGGATGGCAGGGGTGTTGCATCAATATTGCATGTCGCATTTGCATATGCTATATGTATCAATAAATTTTCTGTATAGTTGAGTTGAAATTTAGTTGGCGGTGAAGTTAGAATTTTTATCATATTTTCACTAGTTGTTAAATTATTAAAGAAAGAACTTTTGAAAGAATTGCTGAAAAGCAGACACATAGCAGAACTCATCCTTGGCAATTAGGTTCAAAATGTCGGTAAAAGTTTCACATTTTGGATGGCCATCAGGCTGCAGTTCTCGAAGAATTTGTGACTTGTAGGTATGTAACTGCAAACAATTGTGTAACACCTTGTGCACTGTAGATTTCAGTGTCTGTAGTTGGTGTGATGCTTGTTTCACTTATTTCCATGGCCACCATGTAAAAGTGGTTTGAATGTTTTCCACCATCACATCAGAAACTGATGGTCTACCAATGCTCCTTCCCTTTTCCACTGTTCCTGTTTCCAAGAATCTTGTCATCCATGAACTAATTAACTTCACATCAGTTGACTTCTTTTCATACTTTGTTCTGAACTTTCACTGAACACTGACAGGAGATTTTGTTTCTGCCAGCTGCACAACACATTGGGCCTTGTCTGTCATAGACACCATCATAACTGCACAGCTGCTATAGTGCTATTCGTGATTGGTGTGGTAGATGAACCACACCAGGGCAGAAACTCTGTGTACAAGATTACCTGTAAAAAGAAACGGATGTACAACTCCTCATTAAAAAATTATAGCATATTTTAATCAGGGTAGTCATTTATGGACACCCTGTGTATATCTATTAGTCACTGCAGACTAAAGTTTGGGAGGGGGGCTCACCAGTAGTGCACCAGTTGTAATCTGCATTTCAGAGGTGTTGAGATTTATCTCTGCTAACTTCAGCCATGCCATCAGTGTTATTCTGTAATGCTTCCAAATATCAGTAAATCAAATGCTGGATAGCTTATTATTTCTGGTACCAGGCAATAATATATATACTTGTCAAAAATTAGGTTTGTTTTTCCAACTGGAGCATAAATAGCATCAAAATTTAATCTGAAAGTGATTGCCCTCTACAAACATAAAGAATATAATTTTATTAAAACTAATTATTTTAATGATAATTCACACTGCCAAAGTTGGATTTCTTGTCCTTTTTATGTTCCTTTTCTTTGCAAATTTATCATCAGTAGGTTGCAGGCTGCAAAAACAGTGGCGGATCATAGTTTGCCCAGCCTGTACTACATGATGAAGTGACAACTGTGGACAGCATTTCTTGATACATTAAGTAGAATAGTTGATACCAGTGATTGATATGGATAATTCTGAAAAGTGTGCAGTTGAAAATGGCAGCAACAAAACTCATTTTTTCCTCAAAACTATTTATTGATTACATTATGTTTTATATTAAATACTTTAAGCTTATATGTTAACATATTAAGCAATAGCTATTAAAATTAAAGCTATTTAATTCTGTATGACACTGTTAAATGTTTTTAAGCACTTCAACACATGGACTATGCTATCAAGTATCAATATTATTAAGGAGAGATTTACATACCATGCCATAGAGGATGGGTAGTAACAGGAACTTCTTAGGATGCTTTCGGTGAGAAATTTAAAATTCGACGTTCTTGCCGGCAAGTGACATCTCAGTGGAGATTAAAATAAGGATGACTGCTGCCAATGGTTTACCTGCATTGGCGAATGAAATAACCATTTATACTTTTAATAGCATAGAGTGCTTAAAAAGTTTCTGATCCATGATGCGCGTTTTGCATCCTTCCTATCGGCACTTCATCAGGTCCCAAGAAGTTCCTGTTACTACCCATCCTCTACGGCATGGTACATAAATCTCTCCTTGATAATTATTGATACTTGATAACATAGTCAATGTGTTGAAGTGCTTAAAGACATTTAACAGTGTCATAGAGAATTAAATAGCTTTAATTTTAATTACCGCACTGTGTACCTCTACTCTAATTTTTGCAATAGCTATTGTTGTGTATCATTAGAAACATTAAATATTTAATATATTAATTAGTTTTTAATGTTTTTATAAATACACAGCAGTAGGAATTTTATGCATTTTCCTTAATTATCAGGTTGAATATGTTATACTCTCCCACTCAAAATGATAATAATAAATATTAAGATTATTGCATTTTATGTAATATAAATATTTAATTTTTATGTATTTTTAGCTATTTATATTGTTTATTATGTACTTTAAACTAAAATTTTGCTTTTAATTAAAATGATGTCCAGTAAGCAAGCAGTTAGTGTTGTTGGATAGTTGGAAGTTAAATCCAAAGTGAAGTGCTAATGTATTGTTTTTCTAGTGAAGCCATACCTTCCTCACATATCTTTGTTGAATTTAAGTTGCCATGCTGTCAGATCACTGTGGTAAATAATCTTTCACTGGAGTGTTTGTACAATGTCAGAACATCTATAACATTTCATGCCTTTTCTGTGGAATGATTATCAACTGAAATTGGTATTTTTCTTCCAAATTGTGTCTTATGCATGATAGACTGTAATTGCATTAAAACATCACATGCAATAATTAAGTATAAAAAACCAGTGTCTTTATGGAATATTATTATTGAAATAATATTATTTTTGAATATTTCACTTTGACAATGTATGTAATACTTTATTGTATCATTTAATATTTATTGGCTAGCTAAATATGATTCATTCACTTTTTACAGGGAAACAAAACAATCTAATTGTGAATCTGTCCAGCACTCTGGTAATGGATTATCATTCATCCTTACCAAAATCACAGTCTACATACATTAATGACAGAGTAGCCCATATATATTACAGTCATGGTCTTTTCTGTTCAAGTCATCCATATGCTGTTATTCTTGCAACCTTAGCTATTTTGGCAGTGTGTTGGTAAGTTAAGAAATTGCATATTTTAACACATTAAATAATAATATTTAGTAATAAAATAAACAAAAATTATAATAGAAACTTTAACTGCTGTATTTGTCATTGTTAGAAAGGAGGTGTCAGGCTGCCTGGTAAGAACTTGCCCATCATTTTTTTAAGCAGTTTTAGTAACTCAGTAGTATCATTAGTTCCAGCAGTCATAGCCATGGTAACTTCTAATGATGATGTTGACCATATTTTTAACCCTTCCAGGGTCCAGCCTGAAACCCTGATCTACATCCAGAGGTCTAGCTATTTTTTCGCTACAATCAGCCAAAAAAAATTAGCTGTAGAACTTTTTTGCCAAATAACTAATGAAAAGAATTATGGCATATGTCGTATGCCAAATTAATCAGCATTTAATTCTGGATTTTCTGAAAATATAATATTTTTAAAAAAAAAAAGAACTGAAAGCTCACTCAAAACAACATCTCCACCTACATTCTCAAATCACAACTTTGTACTAACTTCTAAACTAACATCCTCTCTCTAGCTCACATTATCTACTGGCTCTAAAACTTCTAACTCTGTGACCTAATGTCACTTACTATATGTATGTGTTGCACATTGGGAAAGAACCTTTGCATAATCGTGACCACTCACTTGCTCTAGCTGTGACGCAAGAGGGGTCATAGCTAGAGCTGAGAGAGCTGAGAGCTAGAGTCATAGCTAGAGATTGGAGTTGTGCATGCGCAACTCCTTTAGCAGTGTTGGGCAAAGAAAAGGGATGATGCCAACTTAAAAAAAATCCCCAAAATAATGAATATAATGTAAATAAAGTAAAAACTGGTTAAGTAAAAGTGAATAGGTGGACCATTGCAGCAACTCAGTGTCAGGTGCGAGTTGCCAATCCAATGTCTAGAATTGAAAGGGGCATCTGACAATGAAGTCTAGTCATCCCTATAGCGATCAAAATAGAAGGTTGTTACAATGTATTGCTTCATTATGAATAATGAAGGTAGTGCAGAAAGTAAATATAACTGATTCTTTTAGGCAAGTTAAATCTGATGAAAGTGGTGATGGAAATTCAAGTTCATAAGGTTATGTTTCTGCTTCATGTCCAATATGTGTCATCAAGTAAAAAAAAAGGTCTGCTACAATCAACTTCCCATCACTTCTTCTATTGAAGCTTATTTAGAAAGCAAAAATGACATTAGTGCATATGTTAATTTGCACAAATAATTCCAGAAATTGAGTGACAAAGAAAATGTATAATTGTTGCATAAAATGTAGAAATATCCAGCTGAAGTAGATAGGAAATATAAGCCAAGATTTCAGTCACTTTTGTCTAAATATTTAGGAAAGAGAAATTGATTGTGTTTCACCTGAAGGTGCAATAGGATGGAATGGAGATGACTGTAAATTAAAAATTATATGGTTAAATATTATGAATTGAATAAAAAAGAGCATTAGAGAGTAGATGTGGAATGAAGAATAGAATAGGGTTATATACAAAAAAGCAATTAAAAGCATAAAATTTTGTTGTGACTTTGTTTTGTTCAGATGGTCAAGTTTCAGAAGAAATTATTTCAGAACCATGTTTTATTTTTGTGTCCAAAATCTTTGTAAAACACTGACTTTCTGTAACTGGAATACTTTTTTGCTTTTGAAGTTGGGATACATAAATTTTTAATTCTTTATAAAATCTGTAAGTTTCAAAAAACCAGGACATCTAGTAATTGAACCTGGTTTCAGATTTTGGAAAAGTATTGAATAAAGGGGAGAAATCAATGATATTAACACAGACTGTCTTCTATTTGCCTTGCTTTTAATCAGAGATAAAAAAATTTAATAATATATAATTAGTAATGAGGTAAAAAGTTGATAATGTAATTTATATTAAATTTATTAGCATATCTGTTACAAGTAAAAATAAAAATGTTAATGATTTTCAGTCCAAGGGGGAAAATTTTAAAGGCCCTTTGGCTTCTCCCTTAGATCAAGATTAGACTACTTGAAACTTCCCATCCTCACTCAATGCAAGTGTCTTGATCATACTATTATATGTTACATGCTGAGAAATTCTTCATGGCTACTGCAAATAATTCTTAGCCCCCCCCCCCCCCAAAAAAAAAAAAAAAGAACTAGATACATTCCTGCTGTACATAAATTAAGAAAAATTATCCATGACTTAGGAAAAATTGGGAACCAATAATATAGATAGTATAAAGTTCCCCAAGGCATAAACATGCATCTTAAACAAGTGTGAACTACCATAACCTTAGTTCAGGTGGTAGAGTTATTGGTATGTTAATAAAAGATCTTGAATTCATATCTATAAGTCAATCCAGGTGTTCTTACACATTTTCTGATTTCCAAGCAGTAATTATCTTCAGTGCTTGATCAAAGCTGCATTATGATTGAGAAAAAACAACAAAGTTGAATCGAGCAAAAGTAGGATTGTTGCCATAAATGGCATTTCTTTTTGCCAATGATATAAAAAAGAATGAATGAATGAATCCTTATTATTAGAATAAATTAGCTACAAATGGAATTCAGAATTATAACACATAGTATTAAATGCCTGATACCTATTAATTTTATTCCATGAACTATTATGAAATAAACTTCTGTTCCAAATAATCAAATCACTACTACTAATTATACAATATGTTATTGCAAAAGCAATAAAATTTACTAGGTTCACTGGAAATAAAGAATAGTAACCTTGGCCGAGTGGCTGTAGGCTACTTATCTAAGGGACCTGGGTTCGAGCCCCAGATAAGGTATGAATGCTTGTGTTGTCTTTACACTTGAGGTCCTGTCATCCTCACAGACCTTCTACTATGGTGTATAAACCAACAGGCTCCTGTCAGCTGCTTGAGGGGGTATTTATTTTTTTTTAATTGTAAATTTTAAATTTCAACTTCACTTTCAAGGTTTTCAATGTATGAGAACAAAGAAAATTATTTTCCAACAAACACATGAACAAATAAGTAAGTGTAATACAAAAAAATACTTCTTATGAGTGTTATTTGAAATAGGCTATAAATAAGAAAGCAAGATACTTTGCAGAAATAAGAACAGTTAAAGAATTACTCGAAGTTTCTATTTTAATATTAAGATATTTGTATTTATGAACATAAATAAATTCACGTAAATTAGTTTTTTAGGCCATTGAAATTTTAATCTCTTATATTTAGCAGAAAATTGCTTTTAGATGCCTATTTTAATAACTGATTAATAATTTTTATTTCAAGTTATCCTCTTCTTCATTTGCCTCTTCTTGGAAGTTCATCTCAGCATTTTTCAACACCTGCTCAAGGATTTATTCCTCCTGAAATTAAAAATGATCAGCCAGAAAACTATCAGTTTAATGGACCTCGATGGGTATATCTTAAAAGCATCTTAATGTTTTTATATTAATGTTTTATTTTTTGTTATAAATTTTGTAATTTGCAACTTGAGCACAAACAATAATGTGATAGTGTTTAATAATTATGAACAAAATCGATTTAGAGTATTATGCACAAAATAAGAATTTTAATCTAGCATGCTTTCATAATCAACTTTGTACGCAAAATTGATCAGTGATCTTCAAAGTATAAAATTAGATATTAAAGTAATATTGACTAATCTCTTAAGCAGTCTCAGCCACATCTTGTAGTATTAATCTTGGGTGATGTTCATATTTCAAGTCTGAGCATAATCATCATCATCATCATCATCCTCAAGCAGCCATGGGCTACGGAGGTCCAACCAGACCGCGCAGTTTAATTCTCCAAGCATATCTGTCCTGAGCTACATCTGCTGCATCCGGCCACTGTACACCAATTCTAACAAGGTCCTGTTTGACATTGTCTGCCCACCGCATCCTAGGTCTCCCCCTCCTTCTGAGGCCTCCAGGCACACTGTTCATAACCCTATTCGCCAATCTATAATTATCCATACGGGCAACATGGCCAAACCAGCGGAGTCTCTCTCTGCACAATATGCTGCTTAAAGGAGGTTGCAGACTCCTTTGCCTAACCTCATCATTAGTTACAAAGTTAAACCACCTAATACCCAAGATACTGCGTAAGCATCTAGAATCAAAAGCATCTAGTTTCCTATTATCTTGCTTACACAGCGTCCAAGTTTCACTACCATAACTAACCCTAGAAAGAACCAAACTATTATACAGTCTAATTTTAGTCTTTAGGTGTATACGCCTATTTCTCCACAATCTCCATAGATTCTTAAAAGTCCCAGCAGCAATACCTATTCGTCTGTTAATCTCATGCCGCACATCACCAGTATCAGTTACGCAGCTCCCAAGGTAATTAAACTGTGACACCTGCTCAAGACTGCAACCATTCAGATTAACTGAATCACAACCTGCCTGACCAATTTTCATCACTTTAGTTTTCTCTCTGTTTATAACCAAACCTACTGTACTACCAGTCTCATCAACAGTTCGAATGAAAGAGTTCATTTCATCAACATCATTTGCCAAAAGGGCTAAATCATCAGCATAATCTAAATCAGAAATTTTCGTATCTCCAGCCCATTTAAGGCCAAAAGCTTTCCCTTGAAGTGAATTTCGCATAACATAATCAACAACCAAACTAAAGAGAAAAGGAGACAAAATGCACCCTTGTCGAACACCAGAAGTAATGCTAAACCAATTGCTACAAGCCTTACCAACTCTCACACATGACTCAGTGTTATTATAGAGAGCTTTCATTATGTTAACTAACTTGTCTGGTATACCATATGATCTCACAATCAACCACAAATAATGACGATCAACAGAGTCGAAAGCCTTTTTGAATTCAACAAAGCTAGCAACCAAAGGTTTCTGAAACTCTAAACATTTCTCAAGAATCTGCCTAAGTGAAAATATCTGATCCACACATCCCCTACCACTTCTGAATCCACATTGCTCATCACGCAATTGACTGTCAACCAGATTCTTAATTCTATTAAGCACAATCATGGAAAGAACTTTACCTGGAACGGAGAGTAGGCTGATACCCCTATAGTTATCACAAGAACTGCGATCACCTTTTTTGAAAATAGGGATAATAATAGCTATGGTAAAATCCTTAGTAACCATGCCTTTATCATAAAAGATATTCAAAATTTCAGTCATCCAAATGGTAACAGAAACATTCCCAGCTCTAAGCATTTCCGTAGTAATTTCATCCACCCCTGGGGATTTATGAAGTTTAAGTTTAGAAATAGCCAAACTAACTTCAGATTGTGTTATAGGGCCAACATTAAAGCCAACAATGCATCTATCATCATTGCAAACAATGGGAGTAGAACTAACCACATTGTTTAGAACATCACTGAAATGCTCAGCCCACCTAGCCATGACAGAATCCTCACCTTCTATAACCTTGCCTTGTTTATCCTTCAATCCCTGTATACCTGTTCGTTTTCTACCACACAAAACATTAACTATCTGGTACAGCTCTCTGCTGTTGTGCTGTCTAACTGCTTCCTCAGCTTTGTCAGCAAGGCCATCAAGCTAAAGATTCTTATCAGTAGCTAACTGATTCTTTACGCGTTTATTAAGTTCTTTGTAATGCTTTCTATTAGGACTAGTAGGGTACTGATTAAGGACATTCCTGCAGTTCCTTCTTTCTGAAATAAGCTCAAGTGCCTTATCACTTAAATAATTCTGCCTCCTCTGCTCCTTTTTCCCTAAAAGAGTACTGTTAGTGTCCAAAAAAGCCTGTTTAAAATGGCCCCATTCTTCCTCAACTTCAGTATTAAGCAAACCATGACTGTCATAATGACTAAGTAACCTATCATGGTAAGCTTTAGCTATAACTGGGTCTTTCAGAGCTTCAGTATTAAAGGTAAATTTTTTAACCCTAGCACAACACTTTTTAAGTTTAAGTTGCAAGACACTTTTAACAAGGTAATGGTCAGATCCAATTTCAGCTCCCCTATATGCCCTGATATTTCTAACAGAACTAGCCCATTTGCTGTTAATTAATATATAATCAATCATATTCTTATGCAGCCCATCAGGTGAAACCCATGTGTATTTATGTATGTCGCGGTGTTTGTAATATGTGTTAGTTATTCTGAAACCATTTAGTTTACTTACCTGTAGGAGACGTTGCCCATTGCCATTGCAGCTACCAATACCAAAAGGGCCTATTACTCCTCCCCAAAGGTCAGAGTCGGTACCAACTTTGGCATTGAAGTCACCAAGAACAAGGGTAATATCTCCTTTCTTGACAGAATTCAAAATATCCTGAAGTGGTCTGTAAAACCTATCCTTCTCATCCTCATCAGAATCCTCAGTGGGGGCATAACAGCAGATAACATTCAAGTCTTTAATGCTTGTCTAAAATTTTGCTGTAAGAAACCTTTCATTAATGCACTCATATCCTAGAAGAGCATCACTAGCATATCTGCTGAGCAGCAGACCCACGCCTTGGTGATGCTTTCCATCCTCCCTCCCTGTAAAGAGAAATTTAAAGTTATTTTTAAGTATCTCACCTTTACCTGTCCATCTGGTCTCTTGCAAGCCTAGAATATCTAGGTTATAGCGCTGGAATTCCTGCATGAGGACATCAAGAGAATAATCTCTATGTAATGTCCTCACGTTCCACGTTCCTGCAGAGAGAAAATGATTAGTAGGATTTTTAAAGAAATTAGGTTTATTGAGATTGGTAGGGCCAACAATATCAAACAACCCCCTGATCGCAGGCATGGGGCAAAGACCTGTTCCTCCTCTTCTAAAGGCTGAAGTCACCGATGCTGGTAGGAACTTCAGGCACCACCTTTTCAAGTGGACTTTTTCAAGAACCATATGGCCTGCCTGAGACACATTACTCCAGTTTAGGCTTGACGATGCCCAACTAGCAAAGTAAGGTTCAGGTACCTGCGATGGCCTCTGATTAGGATTATCCACCAGCTGATATAAGGTATCCCATGCCTCTGTTCACTTAGAGCTGGCAACCCAGAAGCAAACAGAAAACACAGCGGCAGACTCTCCCTCAACAGAGGCCCACCAGTGCAACAAGTCCAGGATCCATAATCAAGCTCAAATCCATAAACAAGTCCAGTCTAGTAGGTATAAATGGTCAGCACCAGGACCCTGTGAAGTTGACCACTCCTCAGCAGGGTTGAAAAAAAAGAAAAAAGTGGCCATAGATGACCAGATCAGTAGGCCATACTGAACTGGTAGCCCTCCCCTTCCGTTCCCTTCCAAAAGAGAATATCTCTTTTGAAAGGTACTAACGGCCTGCACCACGAGAAGGCGGGGTCGGACATTAGGTGCTAGACCTGGCCGGTTCTGTGCATCATCACTGGGGATTGGTACACAGCTCTCCTTCCAGTTTACGCCTAGCTACCATTTACAAGCCTTAATTCCATTTACAAGCATTTAATAGTCACAACTTAAATAGGACCATATCAACATTAACCCATCCAGTGTCCAACCTGAAAAACTGGTTTCCATCCAGAGGCCAAGCTATTTTCTCCCTGTGCTCAGCCAAAAAAAAATTTAACTTTAGAATTGTTTTGCCAAATAACTAATGTAAAAAATCATTGCATATTATGTACCAAATTAATCAGCATTTAATTTCTTGATTTTCTGAAAATAAAATACACTGTGTGGCCAAAAAATCAAGGCACCCCAATAAAATCGTCCATCAACCATGAAACTCGTCATACAAATACCTCCTGGCTAGGCATGCAAATGGTTAGAAGTACAATGCCAATAAACATACAGAGTAGTGTACTATAAACATACAGAGTTAGTTTTACTAAATATTATATTTTTTTTCCTTTGGATGTTGAACTTTGTTTTTTTTGGTTAAGTGCCAAAAGGTTAGTTCACCAAGGGGGGGGGGGGGGGGGGGGACTCTGTGAGTGTAGTGGGGGGAGGGGGGAGGTAAAAACCTATGCTGAAATTGCTCTCCAACAAAAGGACTGATTTCCATGCCAAAGAAGTCCTTTTTGTTTCTGTATCCAAGACCTCATTCATTTTGAGAAAATAATACAAGATCAAAGTTTTTTACTGGAAAATGAAGAAATAATAAAAGAAAGATTAATCTTTAGCTTAATGTGATGTTAAATAAAATATCCATAGATACAAGTTGGAAGCTGGCCATCTGATATAGCATGACTCTGAAAAATCAATCGATACCAAAAGATCAATAATTTGAGAAAATAAATCTACTGAAATGAACATTAAGGTTTAAATGTAAAAAAAGTAAATACTAACTTTAGAAAGAGTAGCCAATATATTGGAACAACACTGTAAATAATCTGTTATGGAGCCACTTATGAAAGCACATACGGAATGGAAATAGCACGTGTGACCTGTAACATAATGAGTGCAGCTGCACCCAGTTTTCGAACCTAAGGAGGGTGTTTTTACTTATAGTCTTGATTTGAGGAGTGGGTAAGATGCATAGAATGCTTGGATAAATGATAAAAATAATTCTAGGAATACTGAAATAGGTTTAAGGCAAAAAAGAGTGTAAAAAAAAAAAAAAAAAAAAAACAGGTGTGTACTTTTTCACTTTTTGATATGGGCATCAGATCAATTCCAAGAGGGGGAAGCCTCATCTCAGCATAATGTGTTCTGGTCTTTGAGTGGAGCTGCCTAAATGTGATCTGCCAATAGCAGTAATGTTCATAGATTCGGATGGATTTCTCTCACGCTGCAAAGTGAGTAAATCAAAATTAATAACCCTTTCAATTCAGATGTTGGTTCCCTGCTCTGTGCCTAGATGGCAACATGATTAAGTGACATACTCAAATAATTGAAAAGATTTGAAATCCAAGTATAGTAGTGCTTGATTGGTAATAGAACATTCAAGGAGCAAAAGTATAATATATCAGTCTTCTGTCTGAGTGGAAAATTAATAATGAGAAAAATAAATTAAGGTGATGTCACTGGGAGGTTTTCTACCACAAAGCAGTGTGTAATGAAGTACAATTTCAATGGCTCACTTCCATTCATAGTGGTACATCACTGTTGATAAATTACTCTAAGATAGTGCTCAACAATTAAAGGTGTATTTGCCTGGTGTGAGAACAGCATTGTTATTTCAAGTTAACTATTTTAAGTTTAACTTTTGTGACTCTTAAATTTTTGAGTATCTGACATCCATTGGGGAGGTGTATGGGGCTGAGCTGGCTGGGTAAGGCAACGTTGCATGATTTTTTCCCCAGGAAAATTGATGTATTAATCAAGACAGTTGTAGTATAGGATAGCCAGCATTTTTAGGCAAAAGGCACATGATTAAACATCCTTCAAACTCAGCACTACTCTACCAGCATAGTGCTTCTCAGAAAATAATCTAATTCAGAAGTAGTTGAAAGTAGTCTCAGGAATTAGTCAGATAACTTATGTAAGAAATAATGAAGTGCTATATGAAATACTTTTTATTTGTACAGGCAGACTATTAGTATTCATTAATCTACAAATTTTGGGGAATAGTTTTAAACTGGACAAGTTTTAATAAATGTATATATATCAAAGTAATAATTAATTTTTTTTTAGGAATTTTAAAATTATTTGTGACATTTTATTTTCAGTTCCAAGGACCTCCAGTAGGCTATGTCCAGCAAGTTGTAGTAAAAAGTGCTGTTTCTCCATGGCAGCATGACTTGATACTTACGGATGCTTTCAGGGCTCCATTAGCTGAAGCTTTTCGCATCAGAGAAATAATTAATAATCATCAAGTGTTCTTTAAGTAAGTTAACTCTGTGTAATAGTGAGTGTAATAAAAATTCTGCTCCATCTAAAATATTTAAAATTTCCATGAAACAACATAATTTTCTTAAATTTAATAGGTTAAAACCTGCACCTTAATTTAAAATACACCTGCCCCTTGATTTACACAGTTTGTTTTACATGACCAAGAAAATGCAACCAGTGTCATTTTATACTGTGACAGACTTGGTTTTTCACAGTCAAGAAAATTCAACCAGTTTCATTTGATACGATTTTATTTTATATTATGTAGCTGTAATGCATATTATGAAGTGCAGGGGCTTATCAAAATAATGGAAACACTGACAGCAACTAGAATACATGCAACATGCTATATGCATATCACAGGGATGACTTCACCCATGATGTGAGGTATAAAAAGGGGAGAAGTACAATGTTGTCAGCTATCACGTAGCAGTGCCACAGGTGCAGGTGAATCAGCTGTTGTGATATAATTGTCAACAGTGTCGATCTCAGTGACCTCCAAAAAGTTATGATCATCGGTGTGCATCTTGCAGGAGCTTCAGTAACCAGAAAGACAGAAATAGTAGGTGTAGCACAAGGAACTCCCATTTCTGTCATAACAGTTTGTCGGGAACTTCATCGTGCTGGTATGTATGGCTGTGCTGCAATCCACAAATCTCTGATTATCAACATCAGTGCAACAAAATGTGTAAGGAGGTGCAAAGCATATAAAACCTGGGATGATAAAGACTGGCATTGTGTTATCTGGTCTGATGAATCATGCTACATGTTTCCCACTACTGGTAGAGTGTATGTTGCAAAAACCTGCAGAAGCATACCACCCAGACTGTGAAGCATGGAGGTGAATCCCTGATGCTGTGGAGTGCCATATCATGGCATTCTTTAGTGCCATTAGTTATTCTGCAGGGTCATGCCACATCCACAACTTACGAACCATTCTCAAGGACCACCTGCACCCAATGTTGCTGCAATTGTTCCCTAATGACCTCCCTGGTTTCAAGCTGATAATGCACCTGTGCATTGTTCAAAATGTGTCAAGTTATGGTTTGCAGAGCATGTGGATGAGGTACAGCAGCTACCCTGACTTCCTCAATCTCCAGAACTCAATATTATTGAACATTTGTGGAATATCTGGAGCGCAGGCCAGATCACACTTTTCCATCTCCAGCATCACTGGCACAGTTAGGCCATATTTTACAGGAAGAATGGTCCCACATTCCATTACCATATGTGCACAACTTGTATAAGTCTATTTGTTCTGAATGCCCGAGGTGGGCCTATAGCTTGTTAATAAAATGTTCTCCACAAACAGCATGTTTCTATTATTTTGATAAATGCCTATAGCAGTATTGTCAAGTGAGACTATTAGATTGTCATGCCAAAGTATAAATCACTAAATCAGTTAAGTTGGTATAGTTTACTTTCAAGAATAAATTGATAATGGTAAATTCTTACATTAATAAAATAATCATTTGTAACAAGTTATATTCATATTCTCTTGCTAAAATTGTATTCTTGCCATTGTTATGCAATCTGTCTCATGACATCTTAATGAAATAAAACTTGTTTTGGATTGTCAGCGAGATCTGACTTTTATAGTTGGAATTCTTTCAAGCTAGTAAAAACTGTTTTTTCTCAATTTTAGTTCAAGTTTAGCATTGTAAATTATTATATAGGCTAAAAAAATGCAGCTGATTCATAAATACACTGTTTCGTAATATATCATATAAATAGTAATTTTACAAAATGAAGTTTTGGTATAAATGCTTAATTTCTAATTTATATTCATTTCATAAATATGCTTAATGTTTTGTCTTAAATTCGGTAGTATAGTCTACATTAACAATGAGTATTTTTAATGACCCAAATAGCAGTGTTTTATGATAAATTATTCTAAGGTTATCTGAATTAGAGCAAATAAAGTATAAAATAATGTTACATTAATGTTTATAATTATTACTGAACTGAAATTTTAGATAAATATGTATAAATAAAACTTTCAATATACATTTTATTAATAACAAGACTTTTTTGCAACTTATCCTCCTGAAAAGAGGAAATGTGAACGGTGTTCTATTATATCTTCCGAATGCTAGGGCCTACAGTGATGAGTTAAGTATCAAGTAAAAGCTCATATTGGATACCTTTTAGACTAATTCTAATTATGTCCCCACCATTATCTCCCCCAAAACAGGACTGGAAATTTTACAGGGGTAGACCTTAATGAGTTGTATCTGACATTAAAGCTTGTAACATCACAATTGTCATGGGCTACCTCGAATGCAACCCCTCCACCCCCCTCCAAAAAAGAAAGTGGGAGATGAGAAATGTGATTGATTTTTATGAGCCATGTCAAATTAAGTTTCTGAAGATACGTATTTTTAAATTTATATTTTCTTTGTCACTAAAAACACCTATCTGCATCCTGAAAAGCAGAAAATGAAATTAAATCATATTGATAATGCAATCAGTCACTGAACTCTCATTCGCTTCAAAGGTAGAGAGAGCACTGATTTATCTGCCCAACAAGATTGCTGTCGCTCTCTCTTCCTTCATAGTGAATATGAATTCAGTGACTGATTGCACCATTGATATGCTTTAGTTTTATTTTCTACATTTGAGAGTTCACATAAGAAGACAGGATTTTTTTTAATATTTCCGTAAGTTGTTTGACTTGATTTGCATGGTGATTTTTCAGAACCTATCTAGCATGTAAATTGAGGGATGGGTGTATATTATAATTATTATATAAAATTCACAGCTTTTTTAGTAATATTTAGACATTTAGCTACTTTTTCAATACTAAAGCTGCAGGCCTGTTTAAAGATATACCTATATTATTGGTTAAATATAGAGATATAAATACTTCTAGACTGAATATTGCCAAAGTCCATTTCTTCAGAGCATCATTGTTTTCAGATGTGTAATGGGAGCTTCCCTTATTTGAAGTGTCAGGTTTTCCACACTGCTCTTCAGTTCTTATCCTAGTTGCACTGTGCAGTATTTCACTATTTCGCAAAAAGGCCCAGAGGTATAGTTGGAGCTTCCTTTTTTTTAAGTGTAAAGTTTTTACTCGCAGCACTATACTGTTTGTATCATAAAAGCACTACATATTTTTTTTCTAAAATCGTCAACTAGTTTCTTTTGAATTGAAACTTTGGCACACTAAGGAATAACACCATAAAACCCATTTGCAAAGTCAATGGTGACCTTTAACATTAATCTTTATGTAATTTAGACTTTTACTCCATTAGCAAAAATAAAACTGGTTGGTGATTTTGAAAAAACTGTGTTGCCCTTTTATGATATGAACTGTTTAGTGCCGTGAGGAAACTCGTTTTAAAAGCTGTGCGTTTTAAAAATGAAAACTTCAACTATCTATCCTCACTTTTTTGTGAAATAGTGAAATAAAGCTGCACAGTGCATAACTGAAAAGTGCTATCAGAAACTTGACACTTCTAAAAAGGGAAGCTTCAACTGCAGCATGCCTGGAAACAGTGCTGCTCTGAAGACCCTAGCCATAACTGGCGTAGTGGTTAGGAAGCTCACAATTATTTCCAGCAAGACAAACTTTGTGCATTTGAGTAAGGGTGGCAGTGATCAGCAGTGACTTCTGTCTTAATAGAGAATGTCCTTGTATGAGAAGGCCTGTAAAAGCTAGGAGTAGCTTCCAGGATTCTTCTCTGTCCTATATGTCAAAAAACTACAAAAATACTGGACTTTGGCAATATTCAACAGTAATGTCTAAAGGTATAATACAATTAATCAATACAAGTGTATACCTTTAAACAGACCTACAGCTTAATAATAATAATAATAAAAAAAAACTGACATCTAAAATTGAAATATATTGTTTCCATTTTATCTTTTTAATTGCTATTCCCATACTAGGTGGATAATTGGCTGATGTACCTTATGTGTAGCTACATCAAAGGTGTTGAAGTTTTAATATAATCATAGCTTCTGCCTCTGACTTTTATAGATCTCATTATTAATTATCTTTACATTAATAGCCTTAAAACCTTTGTTTCTTTATTGTGATGTTTCAGAAAGGTATACCAATCAAAGGGACCTGGGTTTGAGCCCCAGGTAAGGCATGGATGATTGTGTTGTTTTTCTGCTGAGATCCCACCATCCTTATAGATCTTCTACTATGGCATATAAATTGACAGGCTCCTTTAGACCTCTATGGCAAACAGCTGCTTGAGGCAACATAGCTTGCAACATAACTTCTGAGTAGTAAGCAAGCTTGAGGGGATATATTTTATTATTATGTTCATATACAGGGTATCTGATAAATAATGGGGTTTCAAGAAACACTGACCTCAAATACACAAAAAGCATTACATTGAATGTTGTCCCTGTACATTTCTCCGCTCAAAGAGTTTCATGGGCAGCCACCATAATTTTCCAGCAAGATGTCATATTGTCACATTTCTGAAGAGATGTTATGGAAGTTCTTAGTACAACATTTCCTGAAAGATGGATTGGCAGGGTTGGTCCAATTTTATGGCCACCAAGGAGCTTGATATGGCACCCCCTCGTATTTTTCTTGTAAGGCTTTGTGAAGAATTATTTTTACATGGGAAAATTTGAGACCTGAAACATTTGAAAGAGAATAAAGAGCATCTGAGCAAGTCACAAGAGATACCTTGTGCAATCCAAAAGTTCCTGACTTACCACAAGTTGTGCCATATAGGCATAATTGCAACTTCTGCAACTAGGTATGTAAGCCAACTTCCATGTCAAGAATTTGCCAGTTGGAAATTTTTCAACTGGCAAATTTCATGTTGCCAGTTGGAACCAAGACTTCTTTTTTAGGCATTTAATGCATTTGTGTCACTACAATTTTTTTCAACAGAGAAATGGAAGACATGAAAGAACATTGTGTTTGCATCAAGTTTTGTTTTAAATTTTATAAAACCATTTCATTTCAGAGACTCGTGGAATGCTTAAACAAGCATTTGGTAACAATGCCATGGGCCAAACTTATACTTTTCAGTGGTTCTCACATTTTAAACTTGGGGAAACGTAGGTGGTCTGTAAATGGTGGCTAGGTAGTCACTGGAAGGAGAGATGCACCAATCCCCTGTGAACTGGCCAGGTCTAACATCTAACGTCCAACCCCGCCTTCTCGTGGTGCAGGCCATTAATGCCTTTCAAAAGAGATACTCTCTTGTTGAAGTGGAAGGTGAAGGCTGCCAGATCAATGTGGCATACTGATCTGGACAACTATGGCTACTTTTCTTTTTTTTTTCTACTCTGCTGAGAAGTAGTCAACCACACAGGGTCCTGGTGCTGACCGTATACACTAATTGGACTAGAATATAGCTCTGAGCTTGATTACAGATCCTGATTTTGTTGCACTGGTGGACTTCTGTGGGGGGAAAAAAACTTCCACTATGTTTTCTGTTTGTTTGTGGGTTCACAGCCCCAAGTGAATAGATTCACAGGATATGTTTTATCAGCTGCTGGATAATCCTGAGCAGAGGTCATCACAAACACCCTAACTCTTGCGTCTATGAGCATTGTCAAATCCTACATTGGAAGTCTTCCAGTGTAGATGGCTTCAGCCTTTAGTAGTGAAAGAATTGGTCTTTGCTCCATGCCTGTGATTAGGGGGCTAGTTGATATTGTTGGCATTCCCTTTCTCAATAAGCATAGTTTCTTTAACCATCCCACTAACCATTTTCTCTCCATAGGTAGTGGGAATGTGAGGACTCTGCACAGGGATTATTCTTTTGATGTCCTTACACAAGAATTCCACCATTATAGTTTAGATATTCTTGACTTGCAAGAGACCAGATGGACGGATACGGACAGATTCTTAAAAATAATTTTAAATTTCTCTTTCCAGAGAGGGAAGATAAAAAGCATCTCCAAGGTGTATGTTTGCTTCTTAGCAGATACACTAGTGATGCTGTTCTAGAATATGAATGCATTAATGAAAGGTTTCTTATAGCAAAATTTTAGACAAGCATTCAGAGACTTGAATGTTATCTGCTATTATGCTCCCACTGAGGATGCTGATGAGGATGAGAAGGATAGGCTTTACAGACAACTTGAGGATATTTTGAATTCTGTCGAGAAAGGAGATATACCCTTGTTCTAGGTGACTTCAATACCAAAGTTGGTAGTGGCTCTGACCTTTGTGGAGGAGTGATAGGCCTTTTTGGTATTGGTAGCTGCAATGACAATGGGTATTTTCTCTTACAGGTAAGTAAACTAATGATTTAAAAATAACTAACGCTTCCTGGGTAAGGCATGGCTGTTTGTGTCGTTTTCCTGCTGAGGTCCTGCCATCCTCTCAGGCCTTCTACTCTGGCATATAAACTGACAGGCTCCTGTCAGACCTCTGTGGCCAGCAGCTGCTTGAGGGGGTATTTATTTGCCATCCTGTGGCCGAGTGGTTAGCACGCTTGGCTACTGATCTAAGAGACCTGGGTTCGAGCCCCGGATTTAGGCATGGATGTGTGTGTCGTTTTTCTGCTGAGGTCCTGCCATCCTCTCAGATCTCCTACTGCGGCATATAAACTGACAGGCTCCTGTCAGACCTCTGTGGCAAGCAGCTGCTTGAGGGGGTATTTATTTTTTTATTTTATATTTATTACAAACACCGCACCATACATAAGTACACATGGGTTTCACCAGATGGGCTGCATTAGAAAATGATTGATTGCATATTAATAAACAGCAAATGGGCTAGTTCTATTAAGAATACCAGGTTATATAGGGGAGCTGAAATTGGATCTGACCATTACCTTGTTAAAAGTGTCTTGCAACTTAAACTTAAGAAGTGTTGTGTTAAGGTTAAAAAATTTACCTTTAATTCTGAAGCTCTGAAAGACCCAATTATAGTTAAAACTTAACATGATAAGTTACTTAATCATTATGACAGTCATGGTTTGCTTATTACTGAAGTTGAGGAAAAATGGGACCATCTTAAACAGGCTTTTTTGGAAACATAGTTGCCTTTTAGGAAAAAAAGAGCAGAGGAGGCAGAATTATTTGAGTGATAAGGCACTTGAACTTATTTCAGAAAGAAAGAGCTGCAGGAATGTCTTTAATCAATATCCTACTAGTCCTAATAGAAAGCATTACAGAGAGCTTAATAAACATGTAAAGGATCAGTTAGCTGCTGATAAGAATCTTTGACTTGATGGCTTGGCTGATAAAAGCTGAGGAAGCAGTTAGACAGCACAACAGCAGAGAGCTGTATCAGATAGTTAAATATTTTGTGTGATAGAAAATGGACAGGTATACAGGGATTGAAGGATAAACAAGGCAAGGTTATAGAAGGTGAGGATTCTTTCATGTCCAGGAGGGTTACCACCATTAACTCTTATTGCATTGTAGCCCAAAGAATCGCTTTCATCATTCCCATTCTAGTGGTCAGAGACTGAAACTTCGCTCCCGTAGTACAAGGTTGTGAAAAAAAATTTTTTTTCAATCAAAATCTGAATTTTTTCCAACTTTTTCTAATTAAATATCAAAAATAACACTTAAATCTGTGATATTAATTTTGTACCTGTTGATTCCACTTGAAAAATGATGATAAAGTTTAAAAATTAATCTATTTGTGTCGGATATGCATGTTCAGTCACCATAAACAGCATAAAGTAGCACCGATTCAGTTCATGCCTCTATTCTGCCCTACCATGCTTAGATTATCAATCAGTTGCATTTCCTGCTCTTTTCTGCTATTTATAGCTCTTCTAGAGTTGTATTGCTTTCTAAACTTCTAATGTAAGGATATTGATTTTTTTTTGCTACCAAAAATTGCATCATCTGGGAATTACACACATCAGCTTTCAATCAATATTTTAGGAGACTTCCGATTTTAAGACTTTTTTATTTACTTTAATGCTTCTAAAATTATTTTTTATTGCTTCTCAAATGGATACTGTGATTATAAACGATAATTAATTAGAAACAATCAAAAGTGAAACTGCTAGCGATCTTTAATGGTAGCCAAGCAGAACAAGCATTAGGATTACTCAGAGTGCATTTTTAAATGGTAGGACTTTATTTATCAATATTTTTAATTACATTTAAAACATGTAAACAAATTAAGGTCAGGAAATCGTGATTTTTAACCAAAATATTTGCCGAAATTTTAGGATTAAACTTCTTCCGTAGCAGTTATGCAGCTTCATAATAGAGTGACTTGTTCTCAAATTCAATGCATCAATTAAACTAAATGCATTGAAATATTTTTTTAATTTTTTTTCATAATTTTTTATCACTTTCCTGATATATTTTTCATTTTTTATTTAAATTATATACTTTTTAAAGCAAAATTATTTTTTATGACACTGCTTTACTTAGTCTTAGAGTTTGCCGATGGTCAAAAGCCTAAGAATATGCATTATACATCATATGCATAAATGATTTATTTAGAAAAAACAAAATAAATGAAAGATTTAGGCAATAATCGAATTGTTATGAATTGTTTATATTATAATATAATATGGAAAAAAATAGAAAAAAATATATATACATTTTTGAAATTTTACTAAAGATAAAGTGGGAAAAATGCAGCAAAATTTTGCAATGTTTAAAAAAAAATGCTTAAAAAATTTAACCTACTTTTTTTGTTCGAATTTTTGCCATTTTAATAAGCACAATTAAATGCTCTTTCTTTCAGTACATAACACGACATATTTCTGTTCATTAGTTACTTCAGGATGCTGTTCTAAAGTTGTTTATTTTATTTTCTGAAAACACTTTAAAATCCGGCCACCACAGTGAATTCAGTTTCAGAAACCAGACACTGTAAGGGTTAATAAGGTGAGCACACATTACAAAACAGGATCTTGTGAAATTGCAGTATTGGTGTGCAGTGGCCAGATGTAGCAGATGTAACTCAGGACAGATATGTTTGGAGAACTAAATTGCACAGTCTGGTTGGACCTCCATAGCCCATGGCTGTTTGAGGATGATGAACCGTAGGTGGAAGGTTTCAAATATTTTTGTCAGTCCCAAAAGACAAGAATGTAGAGAAAGTGTGTCAGATCATCCACAAGAGCTGTTGGTGAACAATTAATGAAATCTGTGGCATTGTTAGACTAAATGTATGGATCATGCCAATGGATCCTAATGGAGCAACTGAACACGAGGCAGATTGTTGCCAAATTTGTGCCTTGACTGCTGACTCAAGACCAAAGGCAACATTAGCTCACTATGTACAGGGACCTTCAGGAGGAAGTCAAAAGGAACCAAAACTTCCTTTCTAAAGTCATAACTTGTGATGAAAGCTGGGTTTATGGGTATGACTTGGAAATAAAGCAGCAATCATCCCAGTTAAAGAGTCATTCTTCACTGTGACCAAAGAAAGCGGGCAGGTGAAGAGCAATGTGAAGAGCATGCTGATTTGTTTCTTTGATGTGGAGGGATGTTTAGCCTGTAGGAACAAACAAAGAGTTTGTTCCTACAGGCCAAACCTTGAATCAATACTACTACATTAAGGTTTTATAGCCTTTGAAGGAGTGGCTGAGATCAAAGCATCCAGAAAAATGGCATGCACAGACTATGGGGTGCATCATGACAAAGTTCTGCTCCACACTGCTCTGTCTGTTCAGCAGGTTTTTGGCCACAAATAACGGTGGTGGACCCCACTCTCCCTACTCACCAGACCTCACCCCGTGTCTTCTTCCTGTGTCCAAAGATTAAGTTCCATCTTCAGGGTTGATGATTTGACTGTATCAAAGTGCTTCAGGAATCAAAGGAGGTGCTGAACAACACCTCAAAACAAAAGTTTCAGAGGTATTTTCAGCAGTGAGAAAAGCACTGGGCTTGCTGTATTAGCTACCAAGGGGACTACTTTGAAGGTGATATCAGATATTAAAACCTAAGATAAGTTGGTTTTTTTATCAGTACAGTCCAAGTACTTTTGGATTGCACCTTGTATGTTGCAGTGTACATGGCAAGCACAGTGCATATTCAAATTTATTCACAAACAATGCACATTATATTCAAAAGTATTTGAGGTACACTTTTAACCCTTCCCAGGTCCAGCAATTTTTTCACTCTGATCAGGCAAAAAAAAAAAACTTTAGAACTTTTTTGCCAAATAACTAATGAAAGGAATTATGGCATGTTATATGCCAAAGCAATCGGCATTTAATTCTGGATTTTCTGAAAATAAAATTTTTAACAAAAAAGACAACTAGTTTTATATTTTAATATGACTTTTTGTAAAGTCATGTAGCATCTGGCAACATAAATAAAAATTTATTAATGTGGTTAGTTCTACTCGCATTGTTTGCAATGATGATAGATGCATTGGTGGCTTTAATGTTGTCCCTATAACACAATCTGAAGTTATTTTGGCTGTTTCTAAACTTAAACTTCATAAATCCCCAGGTGTAGATGAAATTACTATGGAAATGCTTAGAGCTGGGAATGTTTCTGTTACCACTTGGATGACTGAAATTTTGAATATCTTTTATGATAAAAGCATGGTTACTAAGGATTTTACCAGAGCTATTATTATCCCTATTTTCAAAAAAGGTGATCGCAGTTCTTGTAATAACTATAGGGTATCAGCCTATTCTCTGTTCCAGGTAAAGTTCTTTGCATGATTGTGCTTAATAGAAATAAGAATCTGGTTGACAGGCAATTGCGTGATGAGCAATGTGGATTTAGAAGTGGTAGGGGATGTGTAGATCATATTTATTTACTCAGGCAGATTCTTGAGAAATGTTTAGAGTTTCAGAAACCTTTGGTTACTAGCTTTGTTGATTTCAAAAAGGCCTTGGCCTCTGTAAATCGTCATAATTTGTGGTTGATAATTACATCATATGGCATATCAGACAAGTTAATTGACATAATGAAAGTTCTATATAATAACACTGATGAGAGTTGGTAAGTCTTGTAGCAATTGGTTTAGCATT
Source organism: Ryuthela nishihirai (assembly GCA_038380435.1). Classification (NCBI taxonomy): domain Eukaryota; kingdom Metazoa; phylum Arthropoda; class Arachnida; order Araneae; family Heptathelidae; genus Ryuthela; species Ryuthela nishihirai. Next base: position 4,176,944 of record JAWZYU010000025.1, read on the forward strand.
ACATTTGATGTTTGACAAGGGTGCATTTTGTCTCCTTTTCTTTTAGTTTGGTTATTGATTATGTTATGCAAAATTCACTTCAAGGGAAAGATTTTGGCCTTAAATGGACTGGAGATACGAAAATTTCTGATTTAGATTATGCTGATGATTTAGCCCTTTTGGCAAATGATGTTGATGAGATGAACTCTACTGGTAATAGAGTAGGTTTGGTTATAAACAGAGAGAAAACTAAAGTGATGAAAATCAGGCAGACTGTGATTCAGTTAATCTGAATGGTTGCACTCTTGAGAGGGTGTCACAGTTTAATTATCTTGGGAGCTACGCAGCAGATACTGGTGATGTGTGGCATGAGATTAACAGATGAATAGTTATTGCTGCTGGCACTTTTAAGAATTTATGGAGAGTGGAGAAATAGGCGTATACACCTGAAGACTAAAATTAGACTGTATAATTGTTTGGTTCTTTCTAGGGTTAGTTATGGTAGTGAAACTTGGACACTTTATAAACAAGATAACAGGAAACTAGATGCTTTTGATTCCAGATGCTTATGCAGTATCTTGGGCATTAGGTGGTTCAACTTTGTAACTAATGATGAGGTTAGGCAAAGGAGTCTGTCAGGTTTTGATACGATACCTAGATATTATTTTGTCATTTCATGTATATATTTGTATGTGACCTTGCATTGTAATCCTTTGAGTGAAACTTTCCTTTCTCCCCTCACTGACCGAAAGGCTATTTATGGCTAATGAATCAGCAAGACAGGAGGTATCGTACCTGATCGGCTGTGATCGGCCCCCTTTCCGGCTCAGCTCGATTGATCAAGGAGCGCGATGCCAAATGACCGTCCCGTGGGACCAGGAGGTCAGTGCCGGAAGACGTAGGGCCCGTAGAAGGTCATGTAATTAATGATGAGGTTAGGCAAAGGAGTCGGCAACCTCCTTTAAGCAGATATTGTGCAGAGAGAGACTCCATTTGTTTGGTCATGCTGCCCATATGGATAATTATAGATTAGTGAATAGGGTTATGGACAATGTGCCCAAAGGTTTCAGAAAGAGGGGGAGACCTAGGATGCAATGGGCAGACAATGTCAAACAGGGCCTTGTTAGAATTGGTGTGCAGTGGCCAGATGCAGCAAATATAGCTCAGGAGAAGTTTGCTTGGAGAACTAAATTGCCCGGTCTGGTTGGACCTCCGTAGCCCATGGCTGCTTGAGAATGATGATGATGATGAATACACAGAAATTTTTATAGTGCACGTGAATAGAAAGAGTATTTATTCCTTAACGAAAAAAAAATTCTCGTTTAAAGTAAACATTTCTTCCATTTTGTAATTTTTTTCTCCATGCCATACTTTGAGAAAAGTCCAGGCCAACTTTAGAATATTTTTAATAAATAACTGATTAACAGAAATAGTTTATATTATATACCAAATTAAAGAGAATTTAATTCTGAATTTTACTGAAGTACAAATGTGAACATTGTAGTAATATATTAATTTTAATAATACCTTTTACAGTGGTATACCAAAAAAATTGGTACATATTTCATAATTACTTCCAAAATCTTACGTTTTTAAAAATAGCAGTTTTTTGTTAATTTTTAGGAGAGTTTCGAAAATTTAAGGAAAAATATGTTTATTATAGTTCAAATTAAACATGAGCTTAAATCGGGTGATTGCTTCAATATGGAGTAATGCTAACAAATAAATCGGCAATACTGTATAGTGCTTATGAAATATGACAATCAGTTGGCTTTATCGGATTATTTATATTGTAGTTTAATAAAATATGCATGAAATGAAAAAAGAAAATATTATTTTTCAAGCTTGAATTGGGTATTTTTAAAAGATATAGTAAGAAAATTTTCAAACAGCAATTAAAAAAAAAATTGAAGTTTCATGTGTTGTACAAAAAAAGTCTATAGACATATTTGACCCTTGTAAGGTTAATTAAAATATTATTTTTTTTGAATATGTATATTATTTTTCTATGTATTGGTTTTTGAAACTCCACTATAATTTTTTGGACACCCTGTATAATTGTCTTGCAGACTTGCATTATTGGTTAATGATATTTTATGTATGTGATAGGATGGATAACATAACAACTCTTAGTGATGTGTGCCTGCAAGTGTCAGAACCTATAGATAATGTTGCAGCTGCTTCACTACCTCATTTCGGATGTCTTCTTTTATCACCAGTAAATATTTGGAGACAGGATGCCAACAGGTAATGTAATATATAGTTAGTATAGGGTATGTTTAGGCGAATATTTAAGCAGTGATAAAACATTTCATACTATTTTTTTTATTGTCAGCAAATTTAAAATAAAGTTTTGCATATTGTTAAAATCATAATTTCATGTAGCTGTTCAACTTGTGATCAAATATGTCTTTGTATCGAAGCTGAAAAAAAGTTGATTATGATTGCTGAGGTTCTAAATATGTAGCAAAAAGTGGATCCATAACTTTTATATACACTTGGTTGCCATTTTATTGGTTACAATTCCATGTTAGGTCAATAGTAACTCAGATAGAGTACTCTGTAACATCTTAAATAAGCTTTTTATTTAAAAAAAAAAGTGACCGAAGATGATTTAAATATCTCAAATCTATTTTAATCTCAGTTTTCAACAATATTTGTTCACTATTTAGAGTTATGGAAATTGGAATATTTAGCAGCAACAATGGCAGTATAAATAAAAAAAAATTGCCTTGAAAAGTTAATAAAAAAAGATTAAAATGAAAGCAATAACCATTATACTAAACTTAGGCATATTTAATTATTAAGAGTATTTTTCACAGTTCATTAATAATTTTGTTAATTTTCACCAATTTTGATTGAATTTTTGAAGAACAAGCTAATATGCTAAATATTTCAGCTTCCATAAATAAGGGGACTTAGTTATGGAAGCTGAAATATTTAGCTTGTTCTGCAAAAAAAAAAAAATTCAAAATTGGTGAAAATTAACAAATTATTAATAAACTGCTAAAAATACTCTTAATAATTAAATATACTTAAGTTTAGTATAATGGTTATTGCTTTCATTTTAACCTTATTAACTTTTCAGGGCATTATTCTTTTATATTGGCTGGTGATTGACTTATAGTGTCAGGTTTTTTTCTCTCTAAAAATGCAGCTCAACTTCTGAGCCTCATTCAGAAACAACTAATGAATGAAATACTTTACATTACATACTGAAATAAAGAGTATTTAATTTTGGACAAAAATATAAAGATTAAAAGGAAAAAAGAAATGGTAGGTAAGCATAAGAAACATGTTGCAAGTTCATTTGTAGGGATTTTTGAAAACTGATTAATCCACTTCTGACACTTAATGGGTTAAACATATATTGTTAGAAATAGAGATTTAAATAGATTGATTGATTATTGAAAATTGAAATTATCTTCAGTCACATTTTTTCATGAAAAGCTTTTTTAATTTTTTTTATATTACTCCCCTGCACAAAGGAGGAGATAATCTAAAAGCTTTATGGAGCTTGTCCTGATTTCTCATACAACATACAAACACAAGGACACTCCTGCTGGCTTAGTAGTCAGGTATGCTAACCACACCAGGTAACTAAGTATATAGATTATATATATTATGTAGATGATTGAGCTCTGTATCTGAATTACTATTGGCATAACATGTAATTGCACCTAATAAACTAATTGCTGAGTGTATGTTGCAAAATAATAATGGGCAACTACATGCCTAATAACATGAAATAGAAATTTTCTCATTAGACAAAGAAAACTTAAGTTACACTACAAAAACCAAGCTAGTAAACTACACTGAAACATTAAGATCTAATTTTACCTTAATATTTTTTTATATTTTCATATTTGAGTTTTATACTTTTTTAATATACCAAAAACCTCACTAATTGAGATTAATTGTAGAATATTTATAAATAAATTTAATTTTTTTGCTTCCAAGTATTATAAATTAACAGGTATTAAAAAGTAAAATGAGATAAGTTAATGAAATAAATACAATTCAGAATAAGCTTACTTTTATTTTTCAGTTAAAATCAGCATAAATTGTTTGTTCCTGAAAGCAAGCTCACAACATTGATTAAATGTAGTCACAGTTAACAGCATGTTGGTGTTATTGGTAATGCCTCTATAATGCTTAGAAATTTGAAAACAGTTTTTTCCCCCTAAGCATGTTAACAGGGGATATTTAGTAATGCTGGATTTTACCTCTCACAATAAATAAGCATTTTAACAGTCCTGATATTTTCACAGATTCATAGAAAGAGAAGAAATCAAGCCAAGAGTACTTGGTTTATGCCTGAACACAATCTCAAAAAATTGGGCAGAGTTAGTCTGATTGGAGAGAATTAGTCTGTAGTTGACATTTACCTTTGTTGATATGGGTGATGTGAAGAGTTTTATGTGAAAAATTTAAATTCTCAAGATGTGATAGTTAGCACAAGCAATAAAGCTATCATAGATAGGGACTTAAAATTTTAATGGAACATGATGGGGACACAAGGGAAATCCTATACGAAATTGGGACTGGATAGTCAAATATTTAGGGAATAAGGGAGGGGGGGGGGATTCATTGAAAAAGAGATAATTCTATTTCAATATTTTGTACATTAAGTTCTCACCAACAATGAGTCACCAACAACAGTTAGAGAACTACCAAAAGTTACACAACATGCCATGGAGCATTATGTACAGACATTTTTTTTTAAATATATAAGATACTTGAAATAGTTGATAGGTAGTCACTGGAAGGAGAGCTATGTGCCAATCTCCTGTGATGATGCATAGAACCAGCCAGGCCTAGCACCTAACGTCCGACCCCGCCTTCTCGTGGTGCAGACCGTTAGTACCTTTCGAAAGAGAGACTCTCTTGTGAAAGTGAACGAAGGGGAGGATGTTTATCAGTGGATGTTTATGGTGGATAATCCTGAGCAGAGGTCATCGCAGGCACTTGAACCCTTTGCTTCTACTGGCATTGCCAAGTTGTACATTGGAGGAAGTCTTCCATTGTAGATGGCTTCAGCCTTTAGTGGTGGGGGAATAGGTCTTTGCCTCACACCTGTGATTAGGGGACTGTTTGATATTGTCGGCATTCCCTCTCTCAATAAACATAGTTTCTTTAAACATCCCACTAACCATTTTCTCTCCATAGGTAGTTGGAATATGAGGACTTTGCACAGAGCTTTTTCTCTTGATGTCCTCACACATGAATTCCACAGTTATAATTCAGATATTCTCGGCTTGCAAGAGACCAGATGGACAGATAAAGGTCAGATTCTTCAAAATAATCTTGAATTTCTCTTTTCAGGGAGGGAAGATGAGAAACATCACCATGCGTGGGTCTGCTTCTCAGCAGACACGCTAGTGATGCTCTTCTAGGATATGAGTGCATTAATGAAAGATATCTTACAGCAAAATTTCAGACAAGTGTTAAAGACTTGAATGTTATCTGCTGTTATGCCCCCACCGAGGATGCCGATGAGGATGAGAAGGATATGTTTTATGGGCAACTTCAGGATATTTTGAATTCTGTCAAAAAAGGAGATATTACCCTTGTTCTAGGTGACTTCAATGCCAAAGTTGGTACTGACTCTGACCTTTGGGGAGGATTGATAGGCCCTTTTGGTATTGGTAGTTGAAATGACAATGGACAACGTCTCCTACAGGTAAGTAAACTCAATGGTTTCAGAATAACTAACACTTATTATAAACACTGCGACATACATAAGTACACATGGGTTTCACCTGATGGGCTGCATAAAAATATGATTGATTACATATTAATTAACAGCAAATGGGCTAGTTCTGTTAGGAATACGAAGTCATATAGGGCAGCTGAAATTGGATCTGACCATTACCTTGTTAAAAGTGTCCTGCAACTTAAACTTAAAAAGTGTTGTGCTAAGGTTAAAAATTTTACCTTTAATACTGAAGCTCTGAAAGATGCAGTTATAGCTAAAGCTTACCATGATAGGTTACTTAGTCATTATGACAGTCATGGAATGCTTACTACTGAAGTTGAGGAAGAATGGGATCATTTTAAACAGGCTTTTTTGGATACTAACGGACTCTTTTAGGAAAAAGGGAGCAGAGGAGGCAGAATTATCCAAGTGATAAGGCACTTGAGCTTATTTCGGAAAGAAAGAACTGCAGGAATGTTCTTAATCAATACCCTACTAGTCCTAATAGAAAGCATTACAGAGAGCTTAATAAACGTGTAAAAGATCAGTTAGCTGCTGATAAGAATCTTTGGCTTGATGACTTGGCTTACAAAGGCGAGGAAGCAGTTAGACAGCACAAAGCAGAGAGCTGTACCAGATAGTTAATGTTTTGTGTGGTAGAAAATGAACAGATATACAGGGATTGAAGGATAAACTAGGTAAGGTTATAGAAGGTGAGGATTCTGTCATGGCTAGGTGGGCTGAGCATTTCAGTGATGTTCTAAACAATGTGGTTTGTTCTACTCCCATTGTTTGCAATGATGATAGATGCATTGGTGGCTTTAATGTTTGACCTATAACACAAACTGAAGTTATTTTGGCAATTTCTAAACTTAAACTTCATAAATCCCCAGGGGTAGATGAAATTACTATGGAAATGCTTAGAGCTCAGAATGTTTCTGTTACCACTTGGATGACTGAAATTTTGAATATCTTTCATGATAAAGGCATGGTTACTAAGGATTTTACCAGAGCTATTATTATTCGTATTTTCAAAAAAGGTGATCGCAGTTCTTGTGATAACTATAGGGGGATCAGCCTACTCTGTGTTCCAGGGAAAGTTCTTTGCATGAATGTGCTTAATAGAATTAAGAACCTGTTTGACAGGCAATTGCGTGATGAGCAATGTGGATTCAGAAGTGGTAAGGGATGTGTTGATCAAATATTTTTACTTAGGCAGATTCTTGAGAAATGTTTAGAGCTTCAGAAACCTTTGGTTGCTAGCTTTGTTGATTTCAAATAGGCTTTCAACTCTGTTGATCGTCATAATTTGTGGTTGATTGTAAGATCATATGGTATACCAAGCAAGGTAGTTAACATAATGAAAGCTCTCTGTAATAACACTGAGTCATGTGTGAGAATTGGTAAGGCTTGTACAACTGATTTAGCATTACTTCTGGTGTTCGTTTCGCATTTTGTCTCTTCTCTTTAGCTTGGTTATTGATTATGTTATGCAAAATTCACATCTGGGGAAAGATTTTGGCCTTAAATGGACTTGAGATTCGAAAATTTATTATTTAGATTATGCTGATGGTTTAGTCCTTTTGGCAAATGATGTTGATGAGATGAACTCTTTCATTCGAGCTGTTGATGAGACTGGTAGTAGAGTTGATGAGACTGGGTTTGGTTATAAACAGAGAGAAAACTAAAGTGATGAAAATCAGGCAGACTGTGATTCAGTTAATCTGAATGGTTGCACTCTTGAGAGGGTGTTACAGTTTAATTATCTTGGGAGCTACACAGCAGATACTTGTGATGTGCAGCATGAGATTAACAGACGAATAGGTATTGCTGCCGGGACTTTTAAGAATCTATGGAGAGTGTGGAGAAATAGGCGTATTCACCTAAAGACTAAAATTAGACTGTATAATAGTTTGGTTCTTTCTAGGGTTAGTTATGGTAGTGAAACTTGGACACTTTGTAAGCAAGATAACAGAAAACTAGATGCTTTTGATTCTAGATGCTTACACTGTATCTTGGGCATTAGGTGTTTCAACTTTGTAACTAATGATGAGGCAAAGGAGTCAGCACCCCCCCCCCCTTTAAAGCAGCATATTGTGCAGAGAGAGAGAGAGACTGTTGGTTTGGCTATGTTGCCCGTATGGATAATTATAGATTGGCGAATAAGGTTATGAACAGTGTGCCTAAAGACCTCAGAAAGATGGGGAGACTTAGGATGCAGTGGGCAGACAATGTCAAACAGGACCTTGTTTAGAATTGGTGTGCAGTGGCCGAATGCAGCAGATGTAGCTCAGGACAGACATACTTGGAGAACTAAATTGCACGGTCTGGTTGGACCTCCGTAATGATGACTTGGGATTAAGTTCTCATTTTGTATATAACTTACTTGACCTATTTCTCTTCACTAGTTAAGTCATGATAAAATTCTAGTGTTATATATTTTATTTTCTGAAAAAGCTTTGAAATAAACTTTATCAACAAAATGAGTTTTATTTCAGAAACTTACCACTTTAAGAGTTAGCCTTTTTTAAACAATCATTCAAAAATTATTTAAATCTAAACAATTCAATTGGCCAGCAGAATTCCAACCTCTCTCAACAAACCTCATATTTTAAACTCCTCTCAACAACCCATCTCTTCCCTAACCTACTAACAAGCCGCATCATGACCAATACGATTGATTACATTACATTGCACTGTTTTGATACTTTTATGCCACCATACTTTGATACTTTTATGCCACCATTGATTATGCTTTATCTGGTATCACTGTTGTGCAACAAACCTACTACAATATACCTTCCACTGTAGTAGGCTTCTGTGCAGCACTGTCATATCTAATCAGTCCCTTTCCTTTTTGCAAGCTTTCCATAATCCATCAACAGTCTGTAGTTGACATTTACCTGAGTTGATTTCAAGATCCCAAATGCACAAAAGTCCATAGACTAAGCATCTGGTGATTACATAGGAATGTCCTCAAATGGTATAGCATGGATACCGGTTTCCTCTACTATCCATTGAAGATATGTGCACATAGATGCTGAGGTATGACTCAAAGCTTTGGCTTGTTGCAACCATACAGTGTTGATGCCCATACAAGGCAGGCAGTTCACCCTGATATATTGGCTCCAGGATTTTGTTTGATAGTAGATAGAGTTCAGCTAGACATTCTTTTCCACCTATGAATTTGCAACATGAAACTTTGGGAAAATTTCCAGCATATTCTGTGTACCACTTGTGATAGGCTATTTTGTTGATTGGTCAGTAATATATTAATAGGGACTTGTTAGGTTGTTTAGGTAGATGTATCCCTCATCTAATATGGCCACATTTTTCCACTTGTCGCCCATCAAGTAATGCTCATCGGCTTGCTGCAATTGGCATGCTGGTGAGGCAGCAACTTGTGGACATAGACTTATACACTTGTTATAAGCAAAGGTTGTTTCAGATCATATTGTGGAAAGTTAACTGGGACATCTGGTGGATTTGATGATCATGCTGTGGATTGCAGGATTTTGTCTGCTGACTATTGTGTGGACCTTGATAATATATATGGCTGGGCACTCTGTGCTTTTTTGATGTACCTATAACTACTTCAGGGTTGAGTTGTTTTACCTCTGAGTGAGGGGCGGGGGTGGCTCAGTCGGTAGCGCGCCAGGCTCGTAATCTGTAGTTCCCAGGTTCGAGTACCAGCTGGGTCAGCGTTGAGATTTATCTCCGCAAAATTCCCCGCCCTGCTCACAGTCAGTAGGGGATGGGCTTGGAAAGGCCGCTGTCCGTCGGATGGGACATTAAGCCGTGGCCCCGTGTGCGGGAGAGCCATACCCTGTGCACATTAAAGAACACGCTGGATGGCCTTGATGGGAGGCTACCATCTGTCTCCCAACAGCTGTTCCAGTGGGTCCCCTCCCCCAACCTTCTCTGAGCCTTCGGGGTCCATGTGACCTGGCCATTTAGCCCATGGTGTGCAAAAAAGTGCCGCTCAGAGGTAAAACAACCCAACCCAACCTCTGAGGGGCACTTTTTTGCACACCATTGGCTAAATGGCCAGGTCACATGGACCCCGAAGGCTCAGAGACGGTTGGGGGAGGGAAGCCACTGGAACAGCTGTTGGGAGACAGATGGTAGCCTCCCTTTAAGGCCATCCAGCATATTCTTTAACGTGCACAGGGTATGGCTCTCCCACACATAGGGTCACTGCTTAACATCCCATCCGACGGATGGCAGTCTTTCCAAGACCATCGGTGTCCCCTACTGACCATGGGCAGGGTGGGGAGTTTTGCGGAGATAAATCTCAACACTGTGTAACGCTCCAAACAAATGCAAAATACTTGAAATTTTTATGCTCCGGATAGCTTAGACAGGCGCCAGGCAATAATTAACAAATTGCCAAAAGTAGAATAAGTTGATAATAAGTTGATTTAAGGTTCAAATACCAGCGAGTGTTAATGAGTAAGAATCAAAATGATTGTCAAGTAAATATAATTCAAAAATCCTTAATTCGCGTTGCTCCAGAGAAAAAAACTGTACAGACTCAAAAGGTTTTAAATATAACAAAACAGATTTATTTCCAAAATAATTCAACTCACCAAGACATCAATGAAGATACAAATCCTGTGCTACACGCACTGTGCTTGGTGCTACGCACCTTGTGCTCGTGCCCTTGCTTGTGCTGTGCTTATCCTTCTGCTACTCGCAGGTCACCGGTTTTTGACATGAGCCGGCAATGCTTGCCGGGAAAGACATTAACATACTCTGACGAAAGAAGCAAGCTATGACGCAAGAGGGGGCGTGTCCTTGGCACGCGCTTTAGCGGTAGAGTCGGTAGATCGGAGTTGCGCGTAACTCACAACATCTTGAAAACGAGTGCTGTGATGCCAAAAAGGAAATAAAAATCCCCAAAATGATAAATATAATGTAAATTAAACAAAACTGGTTAAGGTAAAGCAAAAGTGAATGATGAGGCATCACAACTCCCCCTTCCAAAGGGAGTCAAAGATTTGACCTAACAAATTTTGACGAGCAATTTTGAATAAAGGACACATCTTACGTCATTTACACATGGCTAAACATAAATAAGTAAAAGTATGCTAGCGCAAATTTTGATATGACGAACTATTCTCACTTTGACACAATTTTCCAGCACAACCAAAGGTACCTCCTCCCTTTTCCTCCTGACAAAAATATGTAATTAACAGCTAACCTAGTGTCAATATATACCAGTGGCTGTGACAGTTAACTGTATACTAGCATCATCGGTCTATCTAGTATCACATTCTGATACAAACTCGAAAGTGGCATATCTTGAACTGTACAGAAAATAACAGGTTAATGAACTCCTAATCTTCCTTAGATTCTAAATGTTAAATACATGAAAAGAGAAAAAAATTCATTACAATTGTTGTTAGTGGGGTGATAACTTCCGCTTTTCCCCTAACCACAAAAAAGTATGTGACAGCTAAATCTTCACCTAAATCACATAAAAAAACGGGTATTCGAACACCGTTATCTCCTCCTAATTACATTCAAATGCGCAAAGCTAAAAAAATTCAAAATTTACAAACAAGTGGGAATGTAATCATCCGCTAATTCTTCTCCTATTCACAGAAATTGCGATCTGGCTGAAATAAAAAATCATTAGTTACCTCTCCCTTCAGAGCTAACGTCCCCCTCCCAAAGGAGTTATGCTGGTAACAACTCGGTTATCAGACTATGCCATTTGGGGACAGCTCCAAAAAGGTACACGAAAAAAACAAAATTCTGCAGTCATCATCATGGTCATCATCTATATATACCAATAAATACTGCCAATGTCATCCCAAAAATTACGTATCATTGACACATAAATATCACTGATGACACTGAACAGATTTAAACACATATACATAAATCGTATCTAAGAATAAAGAAAAAAGAGTGTAAATAATTTATAATATACGATGATAACATTTCATCCCATAACTTTTACATGAATCTCTCTTTTTTTTTTTTACATAAATTCACTTTGGAATGCACGTTATTTTACAATACAAATTCTTAAACATAAAAAATATTAAATTACTAATTCTCTTTCACTCTTCTCATTCATATCCATAAACATTTTACAATTTCTAAACTTTCCAATATCGACTTACAAAATTTTCAGCTATCAGTCAGCTGAAACAAAAAAATCTACAAAAATACATTTTAACTCACGTAAATACAATAACTAGAACTTCGATAAACAAGAATGCAAAAAAAAAATTCTATTCACACAGTATAAACTCGAATTACAATAATTTCACTTTCCAAAAATAAATATCTAACTCTAAAGTTTCAACAAGAATTCAAACATTGCTAACTATATAAATCACAATAAGCTTCTTCGTCTTCATCTATTCCGAAAAAAAGAGAACATTTATATAAATCAACAAGTGCCAAGTGAAAGAAAAATATACTTAAATTTCATTGTTGGCACTCCATGGCGATAAATCATCTAGTCCGTTTCCGATAATATCCTTCCGTCGTCGTTGGGTGGCTTCACATAAAGTTGTTACTGAAGATCTCGTTCAAGTCAAGTCGTCGCTGTAGATCTGGCTGGTGATGTCATCTTGGCTATGTTTGCTGCTTCGCTGCCGGTTGTCGCTCTGCAGGATTTGGTCGTTTCATCGGCTTTTCGTTACTCCGTGCGGATTTCTGAAGAACCTTTTCTCGTACTTTCTAGGCTTATTGGTGTCCGCCTCCAAATGACGCTTTAATAGTTGAGGACCTCCAGACTTGTCAGGAATACTTGCGGTCGGCACAACTTCTTGGTTGGTTTTTTCTTCACTTAAATCAGACTCAAAATTATTTCCATTGTTATTACTTTCTTTTAAAACTTCTACTTTAAAAACCTTTTCAAAAACGGCTTTCTCATACGGTTGTTCTACTTCACAAACTTCGTTATTTAAACTTTCATTATTTGCACTAACGGGACATTTTATAGGTGCTTCTGAAATAATCTGTTCTGGACCACAAGGTAAGTCAAAAAGTCCACGGGACCGCGGCTGCACTGTCAATTGACATTCATCATTATTATCGTCGCAAACTTGTTCCTTAGCAAACTGAAGATCGACTTCTGTGTCGTTTTGATCTGTTACTTTAGTTATTTCGTGGCAATCAGTAACAAAAGGTAAAGCCATAGTGGCAAGGCATAACTCATGAGAGGGCTTTTCTTGAGGAACTTTGGCCTCTCGCTTCAAAGATCCAGATGAAAGTTTCCCGAATTTTCATTCCCTTGATAGCAATATTTTTCAGTGTGTCCTAGTCAGCCACAAAAATTACATCTGAAAGATTGAGTTTGTTTAAACAAAGTTTTAGGTGTAGTGTTATGTTTCGAAGCTTGACGTGGCAAAAAGTCTCTACTAAGTTCATATTCTATAGTTCTAGGCGCGTTCGGCACAAATTGTCGGGACCGTGTAACTTCCGGTCGTGCGGGAATCATTCTACGAGACTCAACCTGATATCGCTGCTTTGGCGGGAATGGCATCCATTGTTGGTTAAGTGTATTTACTGCAGATTCTCTTCTTGCAGTGTATTGCCGAGCCAATTTAACTAACTCTGCAATTGAATTCACGTTTCGTACTTCTAGGAATTCTCTAATGGGCAAAACAATTGAGACAAAATGCAATTTACGATATCAATTTCAGCGGCATCAACATCGTACAGCTGGTATAATTCTACTGTACCCCATATAAATTTTTCTATGTCATCTCTTTCCCTTTGTCTTCGTGAAAACAACTCTGCAGCTAGTTCTGTAAAATCATTATAAGCCGGATATATGTCCATGATTTCACTTTTGAATTCTTCCCAAAGTTCTATGTCGTGACGACATCCTACGTTATTCCACCATTGCTTAGCACATCCAATTAGGCAAGATACTGCTAAAACAACTTTTTTGTTGCTTGGCACTTCATGTAAACGGAAGTGCTCCTCCATGGACTTGACAAATGTCCACGATGACGGACGTTTTGAACCATCGAACCTTATATCAGGTAAAGGCCAATTAACATAAGGACTATAGTTAATGGATGGGTTGGCAAATCGTCGTTGTGGCAGTTGAAAATACTCTGTTCTATCACTTGCTTCTGATGGAACAGAAAATGGAATCTTACGTTCAAAGTTTCTTCGTCGGTGAACTGACGTAGCATTGTCAGCAAATTTAGGGGTTGTTGTCGTTCCCCTTTTCTCCCGATTATCATCAAGCAGATTCATTAGCACTTCTGCTTCCATCATTACATTGTGCAATCTACCCTTTACTCTTTCTATGTTCGGAGTCATTATGGCGGAATTGGCCATATTGTTAGCAGACATGTTTAGCGGTGTGCCGAAATTTTGAATTTTGGAAATTTTGAAAACCTTTTTTTTTAATCTTGAGCAGCGCTCAAAGGTACTGCTATACAACAATATTAAAGCTATAACTAAGCTTACAAAAATATAAATTTGCTTATCAAAAAAAGATTTTTCTTATCGTGCCTACGTACATGTGTGCCTGGACACTTCTAATCATTACATACAACAAATATCTTAAATATTCAGCAATATCTACGTTGAAACTTCAGTACCTTTGAATAATACACAAAAAATGTTAAGCTACTTGCTCAACAAAAATTTTCGGCTTAAGCTGCCGTTAAATCTATAACTAGTACATACAACTACTGAGCTCAAAAAATTACTATCTTTGACAATCATACAAAATTTATCCACAAATATATATGCTATCTTTAAATACTGGCGAGTCCCTGTTCGCTGCGCCACTTCTTTTAATGGTCTCTGTAACGCTCCAAACAAATGCAAAATACTTGAAGTTTTTATGCTCCGGATAGCTTAGACGGGTGCCAGGCAATAATTAACAAATTGCCAAAAGTAGAATAAGTTGATAATAAGTTGATTTAGGGTTCAAATACCAGCGAGCGTTAATGAGTAAGAATCAAAATGATTGTCAAGTAAATATAATTCAAAAATCCTTAATTCGCGTTGCTCAAGAGAAAAAAACTGTACAGACTCTAAAGGTTTTAAATATAACAAAACAGATTTATTTCCAAAATAATTCAACTCACCAAGACATCAATGAAGATACAAATCCTGTGCTACACGCACTGTGCTTGGTGCTACGCACCTTGTGCTCGTGCACTTGCTTGTGCTGTGCTTATCCTTCTGCTACTCGCAGGTCACCAGTTTTTGACATGAGCCGGCAATGCTTGCTGGGAAAGACATTAACATACTATGACGAACGAAGCAAGCTATGATGCAAGAGGGGGCGTGTCCTTAGCACGCGCTTTAGCGGTAGAGTCGGTAGATCGGAGTTGCGCGTATGCAACTCACAACATCTTGAAAACGAGTGCTGTGATGCCAAAAAGGAAATAAAAATCCCCAAAATGATAAATATAACGTAAATTAAACAAAACTGGTTAACGTAAAGCAAAAGTGAACGATGGGGCATCACAGCTGATCCAGCTGGGACTTGAACCTGGGAACTACAGATTATGAGCCTGGCGCCCTACCGACTGAGCCAACCCCGCTCCACTACTTCAGGGATCCATCTCTTATGCATTGTTCCACCATATAGATACCCTTTAAAAATTCTAAATGCTTTGGCTTTGTACATCTTTATATGGTTGTTGCATATCAAATGGCCAATTTCACAGTTGCATGAAATTTTCGATGTTTCGAGGACCGAAAATGTTACCATCTGGCACTGTGATATGTTATATTAAATCATGAAGCCTGCTTACAATAAGCCATTTCACCAGTGGATTTTGTGGTAAATAAGTTGTAGTAGCTTAAAAGGAACAATGGATCAGAGTCAAATTTGTGTTCTTTTCTTATATACTAGTTTAAACTGGGATGCAATGCTGCAGAGGTAACTTGCAACATCAATGCAGCATTTGAGGAAGGCATAGCTAGTGAATGGACACGATGTTGGTTTGAAAAATTTGTATCAGTGACATCAGCCTTCAAAATAAGCCGTGTGATTGACCCAAAGAAGTGATTGATAATGATCGATTAAAGGTGTTGAATCTGACACATGCCAAACTGTACAAGACATCGCAGACAAATTAGGCATGCATTATTCAACAGTTTTCTGGTGCCTGGAAGCCATTGGGAAAGTGGGATAATGGGTTAAATGGATAAATGGCACCTGGAAGCCATTGGGAAAGTGGGATAATGGGTTAAATGGATAAATGGCACCTGGAAGCCATTGGGAAAGTGGGATAATGGGCCATTGGATAAATGGGTTGCATGAATTAATGGACACTTATAAGTCATTTTGAAGTATGTACTTCCCTTCTCACATGAAATCAAAGGGATCCATTTTAGCATAGAGTTGTAACATGTGATTAAAAATCACATGTTACTGTGAAGAGTCCAAGAATTGTTGATGTTCTGCTCAATGACTGGACATTGTGGAATCACCCAAACATAAGCCTAGCCTATTCTTCACCTGAAGAAGGTTATGGTGACCTTTTTGGTGTCTGTAGCCAGTGTTATCCATTATTCATTCTTAAAACCGGATGAAGCAATAAATGCAGAGAAATATTGTGCAGAAACTCCAAAAAAAAAATGGCAGATAAATTATGTGAGAAGAAGCCTGCATTGGTCGGTAGACATGGCATCCTACTGCTCTATGATAACGCTTGACCTCATTTCTCGCAAATAATGGTCTGGAAATTCCATCAGTTGCAGTAAGAGACTCTTGCTTACCCAGCATATTCACCAGACCTATTGCCAACTGATTACTACTTCTTCAAGCATCTCGACCACTTTTTAGTGGGGAAAACATTTAGCATTGAGACAGCAGTTCAAAAGCTTTGAAGAATCATCACTTCTAGGAACTCAGATTTTTTTAACAACAGCATAAATGCGCTTGTTTCACAGTTGCAGAAGTGTATTGAATCTGTTGGTGCTTATTTTGATTAAGTAAAGTTATTTTTAACAAAGTTATAGCTGTTGAATGTTTTACTAACAATTTGGTCATTTCATTTGTAACAACCTAATAGATTTTAGAGCTCATCAAAATGCTTTGACAGATAGTTTAAAACTTTATGACTATTAATCTATTTCCTTTAACAGCTGTAAAATTGGAAAATTGCTTAGAACTTCTAGATATACTGTTTTTTAATTCTCAGCTGTTAATAGCTATTCTCAAGAAGTAAGATAACACCAAATTCCTTTTGATTTTATGTTATACACAGAGTATATTGAGTAAATATTACCAGCAGAATTGTAATACAGTAGAATGTTCTAATTTGCAAACCAATATTATAAGAACAGATAAATTTTGGAAAAATGTTTCTTTTATGTATAAATAACTGTAATAACTTTTTATAAAATGCCTATTAAATTTTTGTAAAGCTTGAATGAGATATGCATAATAATCAATATTTAGAATTTTTTTTGGTTTTGTGTCATAACTATTTTTTATTGTTACTAATTTATTCTCATATATGTTTGCAATGTAAGCATTTAGAACAAGAAACATAGTTCTCTTACCATTATTTAAAATTTTTTCCCTATATTTTGATGATATTTTTATGATTCACGTTACGTGATGTATTTTTCACAATTTCAGCCATTGATAAAATTAATTTTTTTCAGGTTTCATTTAGATTCAGATATTATGAAAACCATTTTTCGGCAAAGGGATTCCACATCTGATTCTTATAACTTGAGGGGTAAATTTTTTTAATCATATTTAAAAGAAATTATAGTTAAATGCCCACATTAGTATTGTCATTAATTATTTATTTAAATGTGTTTAATAGATTGCATATCAGATGAATACTTTTATTTACTATATTTTTGCTGAAATAATTAGCTGCCTTTGAAACATCATTAAAACAAGGAAACAAAAGCTTAAAACCTTTAATCAACTTGTGATCATTCATTGTCATCAGAAATCAAATCAGAGCAATTAAGGCATACCCAGAATTTTCTGATATGAAAATCACACTATAATAATGTTAAAAAGTTTTGTCCATAGCACAGTATACAATTTAAAAGTACCAGCAGGGAAACTACTAAGTAATAAGCTATATATTACAGTTAATAATATATAGATAATAATTTCTGGATTAGAGCTAAATTTAACTATGGTAATTTTAAATTGTATAGTGTTGCAGACAAATGTTTCTTTTACTGTAACTAAGATATATGGTGTTTGAACACCAGAAATATCAATTCATGATCGAAAGATTAATTCAATTATAATGCTAAGTATAATAAATTTATTCAGATTTTACATAGGGAGAAATTTAAAAGGTATAAATAACATACAACTTGTAACTTTTTGTGACATAGGTATTGGCTTCTTCACAACTTTTGATTATACAGTGTCCAAAAAAGAGCTATACTATTTCAAAATTCTAGCATGCTTGGCTATTGATCTAAGGGACCTGGATTTGAGCACCAGGTAAGGCATAAATGTATGTGTCGTTTTTTCTGCTCAGGTCCTGCCATCCTCACAGACCTTCTACTCTGGCATATAAACTGACAAGCTCCTGTCAGACCTCTGTGGCAAGCAGCTGCTTGAGGAGGTATTTTTTTTTATAACAGATGAACTTACCAATATATTAACTAGCAGTTTTTCAAACAATGAAGATGTACTCACAAAGTATTTTTCCAGTCATTCATCATCATCATCCTGAAGCAGCATGGACTACAGAGATACAACCAGACCATGCAATTTAGTTCTCCAAGCATATCTGTTCTGAGCTACATCTACTGCATCTGGCCATTGCACACCAATTCTAACAAGGTCCTTTGACATTGTCTACCCACTGCATCCTAAATCTACCCCTCTTTCTGAGGCCTTTAGGCACACTGTTCATAACCCTATTCACCAATCTATAATTATTCATATGGGCAACATAGCCAAACCAACGGAGTCTCTCTCTGCACATTATGCTGCTTAAAGGAGGTTGCAAACTCCTTTGCCTAACCTCATCATTAGTTACAAAGTTAAACCACCTAATGCCCAAGATACAGTGTAAGCATCTAGAATCAAAAACATCTAGTTTTCTGTTATCTTGTTTACAAAGTGTCCAAATTTCACTACGGTAACTAACCCTAGAAAGAACCAAACTATACAGTCTAATTTTAGTCTTTAGGTGTATATACCTATTTCACCACACTCTCCATAGATTCTTAAAAGTCCCAGCAGCAATCCCTATTCGTCTGTTAATCTCATGCCGCACATCACAAGTATCTGCTGCATAGCTCCCAAGATAATTAAACTGTGACACCCTCTCAAGAGTGCAACCATTCAGATTAACTGAATCACAGTCTGCCTGATTTTCATCACTCTAGTTTTCTCTCTGTATATAACCAAACCCAGTCTCATCAACTCTACTACCAGTCTCATCAACAGCTCGAATGAAAGAGTTCATCTCATCAGCATCATTTGTCAAAAGGACTAAACCATCAGCATAATCTAAATAATAAATTTTTGTATCTCCAGTCCATTTAAGGCCAAAATCTTTCCCTAGATGTGAATTTCGCATAACATAATCAATAACCAGGCTAAAGAGAAGAGACAAAATGCGAAACGAAAACCAGAAGTAATGCTAAACCAGTTGTACAAGCCTTACCAACTCTCACACATGACTCAGTGTTATTATAGAGAGCTTTCATTATGTTAACTACCTTGCTTGGTATACCATATGATCTTACTATCAACCACAAATTATGATAATCAACAGAGTCGAAAGCCTATTTGAAATCAACAAAGCTAGCAACCAAAGGTTTCTGAAACTCTAAACATTTCTCAAGAATCTGCCTAAGTGAAAATATTTGATCAACACATTCCCTACCACTTCTGAATCCACATTGCTCATCACGCAATTGACTGTCAACCAGATTCTTAATTCTATTAAGCACAATCATGGAAAGAACTTTACCTGGAACAGAGAGTAGGCTGATACCCTTAAAGTTATCACAAGAACTGCGATCGCCTTTTTTGAAAATAAGGATAATAATAGCTATGGTAAAATCCTTAGTAACCATGCCTTTATCATAAAAGATATTCAAAATTTCAGTCATCCAAGTGGTAACTGAAACATTCTGAGCTCTAAGCATTTCTGTAGTAATTTCATCTACCCCTGTGGATTTATGTAGGTTAAGTTTAGAAACAGCCAAAATAACTTCAGATTGTGTTATAGGGCCAGCATTAAAGCCACCAATGCATCTATCATCATTGCAAACAATGGGAGTAGAACTAACCACATTGTTTAGAACATCACTGAAATGCTCAGCCCACCTAGCCATGACAGAATCCTCACCTTGTATAACCTTACCTTGTTTATCCTTCAATCCCTGTATATCTGTTCGTTTTCTACCACACAAAACATTAACTATCTGGTACAGCTCTGTGCTGTTGTGCTGTCTAACTGCTTCCTCGGCTTTGTCAGCCAAGCCATCAAGCCAAAGATTCTTATCAGCAGCTAACTGATCTTTTACACGTTTATTAAGCTCTCTGTAATGCTTTCTATTAGGACTAGTAGGGTATTGATTAAGAACATTCCTGCAGTTCTTTCTTTCCGAAATAAGCTCAAGTGCCTTATCACTTGGATAATTCTGCCTCCTCTGCTCCCTTTTTCCTAAAAGAGTCCGTTAGTATCCAAAAAAGCCTGTTTAAAATGATCCCATTCTTCCTCAACTTCAGTAGTAAGCATTCCATGACTGTCATAATGACTAAGTAACCTATCATGGTAAGCTTTGGCTATAACTGGGTCTTTCAGAGTTTCAGTATTAAAAGTAAATTTTTTAACCTTAACACAACACTTTTTAAGTTTAAGTTGCAGGACACTTTTAACAAGGTAATGGTCAGATCCAATTTCAGCTCCCCTATATGACCTGGTATTCATAACAGAACTAGCCCATTTGCTGTTAATTAATATATAATCAATCATATTCTTATGCAGCCCATCAGGTGAAACCTATGTGTACTTATGTAAGTCACAGTGTTTGTAATAAGTGCTAGTTATTCTGAAACCGTTGAGTTTACTTACCTGTAGGAGATGTTGCCCATTGCCATTGCAGCTACCAATACCAAAAGGGCCTATCACCCCTTGCCGAAGGTCAGAGTCAGTACCAACTTTGGCATTGAAGTCACCTAGAACAAGAATAATATCTCCTTTCTTGACAGAATTCAAAATATCCTGAAATTGTCATTAAAACCTATCCTTCTCATCCTTATCAGCATCATCAGTGGGGGCATAGCAGCAGATAGCATTCAAGTTTTTAATGGTTGTCTGAAATTTTGCTATAAGAAACCTTTCATTAATGCACTCATATCCTAGAAGAGCATCACTGGTATGTCTGCTGAGAAGCATACCTACGCCTTGGAGATGCTTAATATCTTCCCTCCCTGAAAAGTGAAATTTAAGATTATTTTAAAGAATCTGACCTTTATCTGTCCATCTGGTCTCTTGCAAGCCGAGAATATCTAAATTATAACTGTGGAATTCTTGTGTGAGGACATCAAGAGAATAAGCTCTATGCAAAGTCCTCACATTCCAACTACCTATGGAGAGAAAATGGTTAGTGGGATGTTTAAAGAAACTATGTTTATTGAGAAAAAGAGTGCCAACAATATCATACAGCCCCTTAATTGCAGGCATGGAGCAAAGACCTGTTCCCCCACCACTAAAGTCTGAAGCCATCTACACTGGAAAACTTCTTCTAATGTAGAATTTGATGATGCCAGTAGAAGCAAAGAGTTCAGGTGCCTGTGATGACCTCTGCTCAGGATTATCCACCAGCTGATAAACATATTCTGAAATCTATTCACAGAATATGTTTATTAGGCTGTTAACCAGAAACAAACAGAAAACACAGCGGAAGATTTTCCCTGCACAGAAGCCCACCACGATCCATAGTTGATGTCAGAGCCTTATTTCAGTCCAGTCCAGAAGGTTTATATGGTCAGTACCAGGACCCTGTGTGGTTGACCACTCCTCAGCAGGGTAGAAAAAAAAAAGTAGCCATAGTTGTCCAGATCAGTAGGCCAAACTAATCTGGCAGCCCTTCCCTTCCATTCACTTCCACAAGAGAGACCACTAACGGCCTGCACCACGAGATGGCTGGGTCGGACATTAGGTGCTTGGCCTGACTGGTTCTATGCATCATCACAGGGGATTGGTGCATAGCTCTCCTTTCAGTGACTACCTAGCTAGTATTACCCACAACATATTACTCCATTCACAATGGCAGCCCTCCCCCCAGACACTTTTCAAGAGATCACTCCTGACCCATGAGAGCTAGGAATCTGATTTGTTATCCCAGCAGAGCTGGAACTGAGTGGGTTGGGTTGTTTTACCTCTGAGCACCACTTTTTTGCACACCATGGGCTAAATGACCAGGTCACAAGGCTCCGAGAAGGCTTAGAGAAGGTTGGGGGAGGGGACCCACTGGAACAGCTGTTGGGAGACAGATGGTAGCCTCCTGTTAAGGCATCCAGTATGTTCCTTAACATACACAGTGTATGGCTCTCCCGCACACGGGGTCCACGGATTTACGTCTCATCCAACAGACGGCGGCCTTTCCAAGCGCATTGGTGTCCCCTACTGACTGTGAGCAGTGCGGGGAGTTTTGCAGAGATAAGTCTCAATGCTGACCCAATTGGGACTCGAATCTGGGAACTGCAGTGGAACTGAGTGGGACCACCCAAAAAAATTTGGAGGGGGAGGTTCAGTTGGTAGTGTACCAGGCTTGTGATCTGCAGTTCCCAGGTTTGAGTCCCACCTGGGCCAGCGTTGAGCTTTATCTTCACCCTCTCAGTCACTAGGTGACACTGATGGACTTATAAAGACTGCCGTCCATCAGGTGGATGTTAAGCCATGGCCCCAGTGTGGGAGAGCCATACCCTGTGCACATTAAAGAACATGCTGGATAGCCTTGATGGGAGGTTGCCATCCATATTCCAACAATTGTGCCATGGTCCCCTCCTAAAACCTTCTTGGGATCCTTGTGACCTGTCATTTAGCTTATTGTGTGAAATAAAGTGCTGTTCAGAGGTAAAACCACCCCACCCCACCAAATATGAGACTGATCACTCAAGTACTCTTGGAACCACAGGAAACTGACACTTTCTGCCACCAAATGATGTCACACATGTCTCTCTGCTTATTCAGTCATTTGCCTGGAATTATGGCTATTATACACTGAGGAGCCAAAACATTATGTCACCTATCTAATATAATGTTGGTCCTTCATGTGCCACTAAAGCAGCTCTTACGTGGCGAGGTATGAATGCTACAAGATTTCTAAAGGTGTCTTGTGGTATCTGGTACCAACACGTTACCAGCAGATTCTTTAACTCTTGTAAGTTATGTGGCTGAGTCACTGCAGATCAGATATGTTGTTCCAACACAAACCACAGATGCTCAATTGGATTTTGATGTCTGGGAAATTTGGGGGCTAAGGCAATACCTGGAAGTCTTCCTCATGTTCCACGAACTATTCTTGAACAATCCGGGCAGTGTGACATGGCACATTATCCTGCTGAAAGAAGGCACTACTAGAGGGAAATACCATTGCCATGATGAAAGGATGTACCTGGTCTGCAATGATGTTTAGGTAGGTAGTAGATGTCATAGTTTCCTGCACATGAATGACTAAACCCAGGGTTTCTTAGAAGAACATTTTCCCAAAGCATTACACTTCCTGTATAGGCTTGTTTTCATCCCAAAGTGCATCATGGTGCCAACACTTCCCCAGGTAAATGACATGCATGTATCCGGCCATCCACATGGTGCAACAGGAAATAAGATTCATTGGACCAGATGGCCTTCTTCCAGTCATTCAAGGTCCAGTTTTGATGCTCGCGTGCCTATTATAGGCACTTTTGATGGTGAACCAAGGTTAACATGGGCACTCATAGTGGCCAGTGGCTGTGCAACCCCATTTTCAGCAGGGTTCAATGTACTGTGTGCAATGTACTCCCATCACCAGCATTCAAATTACAGGCAAATTGCACCACAGTATCCCTTCTGTTGGCTAATGCCATAGGGGATAGCCTTCACTCACCTCTAGCATTGATGAGCCGTGCTCGGCCCACACACCTTGCCAGCAGTTTGTTGTTTTTTCCCTCCTCGAACCACTTTTTGAAGGTACTAACCACAGCTGACCGTGAGCACTTCACAAGCCTTTCCGTCTTGGAAATGTTCTGACCCAGTTGTCTGGCATTTACAATTTGGTCTTTGTCAAACTCACTTACTTTCCCATCTGAAGAACAAGAATAACACTGATTAACAGAACTCAATATCAAGTGTTATACCATTTCATGACCTTCACACGTGGTGTCATTTACTGGCAGTTTCTTCAATTTGCATAAAGATGCACTGGTCATAATGTTTTGGCTCTTTGGTGTATAATATGATGTTACAGTCTGTTTCTCTTCACACAGAACAGTATCTGGTACAACACTGCTGTTATTCTGTCGAGCTGCTTCCTCTGCTTTGTTAACCAAGCTTTAAGCCAAAGATTCTAATCAGCATTCAATTGTCCCTTTGCACATTTATTAAGCTCTCTGTAATGCTGTCTGTTAGGACTAGTAGATTGTTGGTTCAGTTTAATTGGTTCTATGTGTTCTTTTTTTTATGGAAATGACCATTAAAAATTCTACAATTCTATATCCACTAACCAAAACTACATTTTCATTCACCAAGGCATGAGAAAATGAAACTCTAGTAGTATAAATACTTTTATGGGAAAATGAGTTTTGCAGATGAATGGGTTTCAGACCCATGGCTCCCGGTTACATGCCAGGTAGTCTAATACTAAACTATCACCAGCTCTGTCATTTATCCATTAATTATACTTTTTAAATCTCGACCTTGTCACTCATGTCACCATCTATGGTTGGGAAGGGCCACTTATCCAATATTGTGCAATATATAGATGCTAAATAAGAAAGTTGCTTATGCTAAAGCAATATTAACACAAGAATCAATTAATAAATAATAAATATGCATATTACCTGTTGACAAATAATTCAAGAAATACTTTTATGGGAAAAATGAGTTTTACCAATTTTTGATTAATATTTGCATTAATAATGCTTTAGCACGCATGATTTCCTTATTTAACATCTATATATTGAGCAATATTGGATAAGTTGCCATTCCTGACTATTGATGGTGCTATGAGTGATGAAGTCAGGAAGATTTAAAAGTTGCAACCAGTGGATAAATGACAGAGCTGGTGATAGCATACCATTGGATAAATGACAGAGCTGGTGATAAGCATACCATTGGATAAATAACAGAGCTGGTGATAGCATAGTGGTTAGAGCACTTGACATGTCAGTGGACATTGATGATAACATTGTTGTGTGGACATTGATGATAGTAATGTTGATCTGAATTTTGTGCTTTTTGTCATCGGAGGAGTATGAAGATCATGTGGATCAGGCTGGAAGGAAGATGTATGTGACCCTGAACAAAGCACATTAAGACATGAAACTGATACTCTTAATCATCATAGAACAAGGAAGAAGCTGTTAATAGTCTGCACTCATATTTGTTAGAGAACCCACTCAGCCACATATGTTATAGCAAAAAAAATTTGAAGAACCAGGTCATAATTCGATACAAAAAGTTGATGCTTTGCATAGCTCAATTGTGTGATTTGTTATATTTTTAGAGATGCCCAATTAATTATGTTTATTAAGGCTTTTACTCCAAGCAGAAAAATACAAGTTCCAAAATATTTCTTTAGAGTAAAATGCATGAAGTACAATGCATATAGGTTTGCTTAAAACCTGTTTTGATTTAATTTGCAAAAACAATTTTTCAAAAGCAATAAATTTTGCAACAATTACCAATACTTTGGATATATAACTGCTAATATTAATCAAAGAATTATATAAGACCTAAGTGTTTATTTGAAAAAGTTGTGTGCAAAATCAGTTGTATTTTTTATTGGCAATATAAATAAATAAATAAATACCCCCTCAAGCAGCTGCTTGCCACAGAGGTCTGACAGGAGCCTGTCAGTTTATATGCCATAGTAGAAGATCTGTGAGGATGGCAGGACCTCAGCAGAAAAATGACACATACATCCATGCCTTACCCGGAGCTCTAACCCAGGTCCCTTAGATCAGTAGCCAAGCGCGCTATGCATGGATAATATTCAATACTATTCAATTTGTTTTAAAAATAAGACATGTAATGGTCAATTTTTGTTACTTTGAATTCTTTTATCTCAAAAATAGAAAATATAGACATGGGACCACTTAATTTTTAGGCATATGATGATTGTTGATTTATCATCACCAAGATTTGTGATGCTTGAATAAATATTACAATAATATTTAAAGGAATTTTTTCAGCAAATGTCATATTTGAAATCTTAATTTTCTGCCTTTCTAACAATTTAGACTAAAGTTTAAAATTGATACTTTTTTAATAAAAATCCCTGATGTTTTATGTTGGGTATCTTTTTTGAGTTGAGCCAAAACAGTAAAAAAAAGGTAAACTAATAAATTTTGAGAGCTGCAAATTATAATCTTTATTGGGTCAAGAACCATAACAGGAAAAAAGAAACTTGATTATTTTATTAACGAAAATAAAATCATAGCATTTATGTAAATATCCACTTAATAATACATATAATATTAAAATACGTGTTTTCAAGTGTATACAATAAAACTATTAAACAGTATTATTAAAAAATCTGCCATTCAGTAGTGTGACTTTTGAGTTTGAGTCTTTTCAATTATTTGATTAAGTTAAATCAAAATTGGAGTGGATTTAGAGCATTTAATTTGCATCAGTGATTTCAAACTATCATTTGCCAACCTGCTTTGGTGCTTGTTTCTAGTGAAAATCATTAAAAAATTTTCAGATTTGAATGTTGAACTAAAAAGCATTAAGAGTCTCCAGTTCCCAACCACTGGTCTATAGTGATATTGACTATATATCATCCATGGCAGAAATCTTCACACCAAACTCAGTGCCCTTACCTGTTAAAGGTTAAAGATAAATTTTTGGTAAAACAGAAATGCATCTTTGAAGAACTTTTGTTTCCATGCTGCATCTTTTTACCAGTCAAGGTTTCACTTCAGGGATCTAACAAATAACTGAAAGTTCATAATTTAATTCCAAGTAAATGTGACATTTTGTAAATTTTTTTTAGTTATTATCAAGTATATTGAAAACAACAACAACAACAACAAATAGTAGAATGCAGCAGTCTCTGCTAATGAAATTGTGTAGAGAAACATAAAACTGGTTGAAGCTTTTCTTTTTATTGCTACTCTTGCTGAACCTATACAAGGTGAATCTGAAAAAGTGGGCAAAACTTTACGGGGTGGTAGAACGCAGCTATACGAGCAATATTCGTCATAGAATGTATGGTCGGAACGCAAACGGCGAGCCGCTAGGTGGCGTTGGAAATGGTATAAAAGGGTCGGTCCTCGCACCCAACGGCATTTCTACCTTGGATTGCCGAGAGGATGGCTGGTTATACTAACCATGAAATGGCGGATATGCACTTTGTGTACAGTGCGGCGGACGGGAATGCAAGTGAGGCACAGAGACGTTACCGCGACCGGTTTCCAATGAGATGCACTCCAGATCGGAAAACCTTCGAGCGTTTGCATCAGCGGCTGTGTGAAACGGGTTCCTTCGCCGTGGCCAAACAAGACGCAGGGCGTGAAAGGAGTGTCAGGACGCCTCAACTTGCAGAGGACATTCTGCGTAGGGTGGAAGAGCGACCGGGATGTAGCACGCGAGCCGTTTCCCATGCAGTACACGTGTCCCAAATGTCGGTTTGCCGTGTGCTACAGGAGGAAGGAATGCACCCCTATCGTACGCAGAAGGTACAAGCGTTGTCACTGGCAGACTATCAGCCACGTATCGATTTCGCATGTTGGTACCTCCAGCAGAATGCAGCGCAGCCGGATTTTGGTGCACATGTTCTGTTTACGGACGAGTGCACTTTCACCCATGAGGGCGTTTTGAATACCCACAATTCACACACGTGGGCATCTACGAACCCGCATGCCACACGTCCTCATTCGTTCCAGCAGCGGTTCTCCGTAAATGTTTGGGCAGGGATCTTCCATGACCATTTGGTTGGACCATACCTCCTGCCACACCGTCTGGACGGCAAATCGTATAACACATTCCTACGAGAGGTGTTGCCGGAGCTGCTGCGTCCGATTCCAACTCCCAGCAGGTCGAGAATGTGGTTCCAGCACGATGGTGTTCCTGCACACTTCAGCTTAGATGTGCGGAACACTTTACATGCAACGTTCCCAGGGCGATGGATTGGTCGAGGTGGTCCCATAGCTTGGCCACCCAGATCGCCGGATCTCTTGGGTTTGGACTTTTTCCTGTGGGGCCATATGAAAAGCCTAATCTACGAGTGCCCCATTGAAACCAATATGCATCTAGTCGCCAGGATCGCCGTTGTTGCCGGCGATATTCGGGAAATGCCTGGTGTCTTCGCAAATGTGCGTTGGTCCCTATCCCGCAGGTGTGAAGCCTGCATTACAGCTGGCGGCAGCTCTTTTGAGCAATTTCTTTGAGCATGTACCTCAATTACATTCCTGTTAATAAAATGTTTTCTGAAGTATCTCCTCTCCTTCTTGTGTTCATTCTTTAAATGTGACAGTGGAAAACTACCTTTTAACTTCTCACCGCTTGCGTTCTGACCATACATTCTATGACGAATATTGCTCATATAGCTGTGTTCTACCACCCCGTAAAGTTTTGCCCACTTTTTCAGATTCACCCTGTATATACATACATTGGATAATTGAGTTTAACTTGACTCTGGTGTTGTAAATGATATTTAATGCCCCCAAAAAGGTTAAAATAGTGAAAAGCAGAAATATAATCATTCACATGTTAATGAAGCCTGCACATCTAATTGTATTTTCAGTGATAAGCCATTGAACTAGTTACCAGATGTAGTACATTCTTCGAAGTGTTGGTAATAAAAGCATGAGAGTAACTGTTGAAACAATTCAAAAGACCATATTATGATAATTATCAAACCATACATTAAACTTTGTTCACATTCTAGCATTTTAGATTTATTAAATGTATATGATTTTGCTAAGCAATGAATGCCTAAAGAAACTTGTAATTGTGTACTTAAAATTAAGAATGATTGGCTGAGTTTAAGTTATTTTGCTCCTTTATAGAAATTCTATTTGGAGTACCATGGAAAGAAACTGGAATTAAAAAGTTATATGTGAGGAGCAGACCTAGAATTCTGACATATGCCATTACTGTTATATTTAAAACCTTTAATGCAGAGTAAGTGGTAAATATTTCTTTTTTATGTTATTCTATTGCATTTTTTGTAAGTTTCTAGAAGTATATTTTCCCATGATTATCAACCTATGCTAATGTCATGATGATGATGTTTTTTTTTTGTGTGTGTGTATTATTGTTATAGACATTGAAGGATTATGAAATGTAAAGTTTAAGCAAATACTATGATGGGTGATCTATTAACCCTTAAAGTGTCAGATTTTTTAAATTGAACTTTGAGGACCAAGTTAATTTCGAAATGTTTTCCTAAAATAAAAAGAAAAAACTTTAGAACCTGAAATAACTTACCTACAGAAATAAATTGGGATTAATAAAATGACAAAAATAAAAAAAAAATGTCTTTTGAGTATGATTATAGGTCATGAACTTGCTGTATTAATTGAGCTTCTCCTGAGGGAAAATCTATCACCTTGTTTTCTGTTTGTTTATGGGTTGATGGTCCCCTAGTGAATAGATGCACAGGCTATTTTATATCAGCTGGTGCATAATCCTGATCAGAGGCCATCACACGTACCAGAACCCTCGCTTCTTTGGGCATTGGCAAACCTACACTAAAGGAAGTCGTACCATCATGAGTGGTGTAAGCCTTTAATGGTGGTGGGGGATCAGGTCTGTGCCCCATGCCTGTGATTTGGAGACTGTTTGGTATTGCTGACACTACCTCTCTCAACCTAGTTTTTTTTTCAATTATACTAATCATTTTCTCTCTGCATGGAACATGAGGACATTGCATGATAATTATTCTCTTGATGCCCTCTCACAGGAATGCTAGTATTATAACCTGGATATTGTGGGTTTGTAAGATACCAGATAGACAGACAAAGGTCAGATACTTCAAAATAATTGTAAATTTCTCTTTTTCAGGGAGGGATAGTGTAAAGCATCTCCATGGTGTAGGTTTGTTTCTCAGCAGGACATGGCAGTGATGCTCTTCTAGGATATGACTGCATTAATGAAAGATTTCTTACAGATAAATTTGAAACTAAGATTAAAGACTTGAATGTTATCTGTTGTTATGCCCACAGAGAACTCTGATGAGGATGAGAAAGATAAGTTTTACAGAACTTCATGATATTTTGAATTTGTCAGAAAGGAGCTATTTCTCTTGTGCTAGGTAACATCAGTGCCAAAGTTTGCACTGACTGACCTTTGGTCAGGACTGCTAGGTGCTTCTGATGACAATGGGGAACATCTCCTACAGGTAAGTGAACTTACAGTTTCAAAATAACAAATATGTGCTATAAACACCAGGACATTTATAAATACACTTGGGTTTGACCTGATGGACTGCATAGGAATATGATCAATTATGTATTAATTAATAGCAAATGGGCTAGTTCAGTTAGGAATGCCAGATCATATAGGAGAGTTGATATTGGGTCTGGCCATCACCTGGTCAAAAGTGTTTTGCAACTAAAGCTTAAAAAATGTGTTAAGGTAAAAGAATTGCCTTTAACAGTAAAACTCTGAAAGACACCTACAGAGCCAAAGTTTACCATGATAAATTGCTTAGTCATTATGACAATCCAATTGGTTATTATTGAGGAAGAATGGGGACTATTTTAAACAGACTTTTGTTAAAACTAACAGTACTCTTTTATAAATAAAAGAGTATAGGAGAAAGCTATTTAATTGATAACACTATGCAGCTTACATCTGAAAGAATTTCAGGGATAACAGCACCCTACTAATTTGAAACAGAGAGCTTACCAAAAGTTTAATAAACATGTAAAGGATCAGTTAAAAGCAGATAGGAAAATCTGTTATGATAGTTTGGCTGACAAAGCTGAGGAAGCAGCTAGACATTACAACTGCAGAGAGTTATACCATATAGTTAATGTTTTGTGTGGGAAGAAACAGTGATTGTGGGATAAACATGATAAAGTTATTGAAAGTGAGGATTCTGCTGTGGCTAGGTGGGCTGAGCATTTCAAAGATGTTCTAATGATGTGGTTTAATCCCATTGTTTATAATGAGGATAGATGTATTAATGGCTTTAATGTTGGCCCTGTATCACAATCTAAAGTTACTATGGCTATCTCTAAATTAAAACTACATAAATCACCAAGAGATAGATGAATTTTACCACTGAGGTGCTTAGAGTTGGGGATGTTTATGTTGTCACATGCCTGACTGAAATATGAATTTTTTTTTATAATAAAGGTGTAATTCCTAAGGATTTTTACCAGAGCTATTATTATTATTGCTATTTTTTTTTAAAAAAAAGGTGATCACAGTTCTTATGATAATCATAAGATAATTAGTCTGCTTTTTGACCCAGGTAGTTTTCTTCTTCATTATTCTGCTTAATAGAATGAAGATTTTGGTTGATGAAGGAATGTGTGATGAACACTGTGGATTCAGAAGTGCTAGGGGATGTATAGATCAAATATTTTCACTTAGGCAGATTCTTGAGAAATGTTTAGAGTTTGAGAAACCTGTGGTTACTAGCTTTGTAGATTTCAAAATACTTTTGACTCTGTTGATCATCATAATTTGTGGTTTAATCATGAGATTGTATGGCATACCTGACAAGCTAGTTAGCATTATGATGATTTGTATAATAAGACTGTCATATACTGATGGCAATTTATTTGGTACATCTACCTAGTAGCATGTTGTGGACAATGCCTGTGTCAACATATTGCCCTCATATATTGACAGTGCTTATGTGATTGAATATGCTACCTTGGCCTGCACATTTGTGATATCTATTGCCCATTGAACACATTTGGGGTATGATGGGACATTCACTGACCATTGCCTCAATCCATTTCCACTGTTGCCCACAGCTTATAGCATAGGCCTATGAAGCATGGCTCAGTGCTTACCAGGATGGCATTCACCACCTTTTCAAACCATTACTGCATTGCTTGTATCGCTCTTCATGGAGGTTCACTTTCAGACATCAGTTTACTGATGTCCAAATGACAGGACCATATCCAAAAGTCAATTTAAGGTATCAGTTTATAATGGCTGAAAGAACAAGTTGTCTGAATATCAAGAATCCAAAAGTTGAGGATTGCCTATATCAAGAACAGGCAGCTTAAAGAACTTTTTATGTATTTTTGTCTATCAAACAAAGACAAATGACCCAGATTTACTGCTATCACTGTTTAGTCATTAGAGAGCATAGAAGAAAGTAGTGTAGAATGCTTAAAATCTCTAGTAAAATTTTAACACCCATTTCCATTTTTTTTTTTGCAAAAGTTAAATAAAAGCACTAACTTTATTTTTGAGTGAAAACTATTTGTTGTAAATTTTATGTATCTTTATCTTTAGTTATTTTCACAGACAAATTTTGCTCTGTAGAATTCATGCTGCATTTTCTCTAACATATTAATCAAACTATAAATAGTATTTTTGATAATTTGTTGAATCCTTTTAAATAAGTGAGATATTTTTAGGCAAGATTGTAATAACCAAATACATTTATTTCAGTTTCATACACAGTCTTTACAACCAATTAAGACTGAAGTATCCATCCAGCCCATATCCAGAAAATATTACTTACAGTCCTGATGATAGCAATATTTCTCACATCCATTTTCAGGAGTTGCATACACTTGCTGAATTTGTGCCTTTGGGAGTTGCTTATGTCATTTTGTTCCTGTATATATATTTTTCTGTTCGTAAGTATATTCTGAATACTTTTAAAACATTTATTTTTGATTTTAGAACAAATTCATTTCATTATTGGAAGTTGTAAAATAATTAAAATAACCAAGATATAGAAACTCACAGTTGTGAAGCAATAATGGATATCCATTGCTTCACAACTGTGAATTTCTTCATTTGTTCAAATTGAAAAGTACGTCACAACCAGCATTGAATGAACAGGTTAATAAACAAGATTTAAAATTTGCAATATCTTTTCCTTTCATTCCCTCATTCAGAAAAACATTAAATGACATTTTGAAACCCTATAATAAGCAAGTACCAGTAATACCATATAATAAGCAAGTACCAGTAATACCATATAATAAGCAAGTACCAGTAATACCATATAATAAGCAATAATCATATGCCAAAATATTAAAAGATTAATAAATAAGATACACAGCTAAATAAATATATTTAATATACATGAATTAAGCTGTTACAGTAAATCTATTTACATCATTTCTATCACTCAGATTAGGAGTGCAATAGTTTAACAAAATAAGTTAAAAAGCTTTGGCACATAGCCCTTTTCTGCTAATATTTACTCATTAGTGCTGATGTTAAAATATTCCTTATTACTATGATATGCTTTTGATTTCTAGCTCAAAGGGAAACTAGAAGGAATAAGAGTAAAGTCTATTTACCGTTTTCTTGAGGCTGGCTCAGGTACACATGGAAGATCATTGTGGTGACATTTGCATTCTGTTGAACGTATGCAATTATGTTGTATTATTCACCATGTCCATGGCAAACCAAGTCCTTAAAGCAAGCACGATGGTTCAATGTTATTACACTAATCATATAATTGCATCACTCCTTGATGTTAACCAATTTTGAAGTGCGATCCGTATTTGCAATTATCTGTATTCTTTTTTAGTTGAGATGTTATATTATTCACTATTAGGCAAGATTTATCCTGTTGATATAGGAACAGTTCTTGATAGTTGTTAGTTCATTACTGCGAGTTAGAATACGAAGATTCTTTAAGGTCCAATGTTATTACACTAATCATATAATTGCATCACTCCTTGATGTTAACCAATTTTGAAGTGTGATCCATATATGCAATTATCTGTATTCTTTTTTAGTTGAGATGTTATATTATTCACTATTAGGCAAGATTTATCCTGTTGATATAGGAACAGTTCTTGATAGTTGTCAGTTCATTACTGCGAGTTAGAATACGAAGATTCTTTAACCTTTGTACTAATGGTATCGTTTCACTAGTTGATCATAGAACTTTGTGAATACCTTAGCATATTTGTGCAAACCACTGGTAAATAGATTTGCTGAAAACACCGTTGCACTTTCCTCCAGATTTAAGCTTTTAAAAATATCATGATAAAACTTTAACCATCTAAACTGGCCAACCCAACTTTAAAATAACAAATAAAACATTGGCCCTGTCTACTCCAGTGCAGAGTGTCACGTTTCTCCATAGATCTACCTATGGTTTCCTCAGGCTCGCAAGCTCTGAATGGAGTATCCCGCTTATACAGCTTATACAGATGATATCATTGTTACGTATGAAGACACACCTAACTTTTTGCAAGATTTAACCATAGTTCTAACAAAGTGTTTCCTACCATCAAATTTACCATTGAAAAGGAGAGAAACAGCCCCATACTGTTTCCAGATATTCACATTACAAGATATGATACAAATATGTTCTTTTATGTATACCTGCAAGCAAACAGCACCTTTATCTTCCATTCTGAATGACCTGAACATTTGGAGTAATACAAGACTGCTGAAATCTGAGCAGTATAGCATTACTATACAATCAACCAATACCACCCAAAGCTTTAATGATGAATGACAATGTATGCAAAGGCAAATGCAGCAGGCTATCAACTGTACATATTTGCTACAATCTAGGAAGGAATACAGCATAAGGGCAAGAGAACATCCCAGCATACTCTGGATTAGCACCTTAAAAATATGTAAGGCAATTTTCAATATCCCATTGCTATGTTGAGCCATACAATAATTAACCACTCTGCATCATCTGACAATTCCCCTATTGAGCTGGAACAACATTTTTAACATCATTAAAAATGACAGACTGAATAGAAGTGGAGAAATTATCCCAAATTCCAATGGAGAACCCACAATCTGTCTTGTCAAGACAATTGTGACTATTAGCACAGAAGTGACCCCTATGCTTCCTAAAAACGACTGCATTATTGGCCAAGACACTTATTAAAAACCAAGTTTCACCAGATTTGAAGAAGTGAAAATTGTAACAGCCCTTTAAAATCAATCCAAAGTGAATGCACAGTATTCCCTGTTAAGAAACATTAATTAATAGATTCTGAAAAAAATTCATCGCTGCCACGGCGTGAATCGAACCTGCATCTCTCCAGATTCATGCCAGAGCATGCTAACCATTGCACCACGCGTCGGACAACGAATATTTTCAGAATATGACCTTATAAATCTTCCTGAGACAGCGCCATCTATACTCAAGGAGATGCAACATTTTCAGTCGTTGCATTTGATTATCAGATATTAATGAGAAGGTCGCTAACGCTACCGCGTTAAATATATAATTAAAATCAATCCAAAGTGAATGCACAGTATTCCCTGTTAAGAAACATTAATAGATTCTGAAAAAAATTCATTGCCGCCACGGTGGGAATCGAACCCGCATCTCTCCAGATTCACCTTCTCATTTACATCTGATAATCAAATGCAACGACTGAAAATGTTGCATCTCCTTGAGTATAGATGGCGCTGTCTCAGTCACGTCTCAGGAAGATTTATAAGGTCATATTCTGAAAATATTCGTTGTCCAACGCGTGGTGCAATGGTTAGTGCGATCTGACATGAATCTGGAGAGATGCGGGTTCGATTCCCGCCGTGGCAGCGATGAATTTTTTTCAGAATCTATTAATTGTAACAGCCCCATCAACATAATCAACCTGATGATAGAGTTGAACGATTTATTATCTACCAAATTATTATTACCAATTTATTATCTACCAAATTATTATTACCAATTTATTATCTACCAATTTATTATCAACAAAGACCCAATCACCTTTACCTATGAGGTTGATATTGGATGAATTTACCAGCAAACTAAATTCAAGAGTGTTTGTACAAGCAATCAACATGTAGGCAACTACAAAATGTAGCAGCGGCAGACAATGACATGCTAATGGAAATATGATCGAGAATGCCTCAGCTGATGGGGAGTGAAACTGCAGTTGGAAAATTTAAATCATGTTTTAATCTGTCTTGTAAGTATATGCTTAGTGTTGAATTCTATGATGAGTGTTTTTTAGCTTAACTTTTATACCGAAAGCTCAGATAAAAGTGATTCCTTTAGCTTCTGGGAAAATTTTCAAGTAGTCACTATTTCAAATGAAATATGAAGAAACTATGACAGAAGGACTATAAGTAGCATCTCTTTTTATTTTGACAAGGCCATTGCCAAGTTGAAACAGTAAACCAACAAGCTCTCAACTTAAGCAATGCCACTTTAATTTTGTATAAATTTTGCTGCAAACACTTTGAATTTCGAAAATTAATGGAGATTCATGGTGATAAACTGCCACATTATGAATGAATGGCTTTGAGTTTGGTAACATGGCATGTGACCCACCAAGTACAATAACACATGGACTGGGAATCCTTATTTTGCTTTCTATATTTGTAATTCAGAGTATATGTAAAGTGTCATCTGTAGATATTAAATTACTGCTAAATAATGTTTTTAATAAATAAAAAGAATAGTTGTTTCTATTTCATAATGATTTGTTTAAATAAGAAATGACAGAAGTTTTTAAAACTAGTATTTGTTTTATCTTTGTGAAAAAGTTTACCCTGGTAACATTTAGTGCCATAGCTTATACAATAGCATTTTTTCACATAATTTACTAATTTCATTTCTTTTTCAATTTATAGGTAAAATAGAACTGGTTAAATCAAAATGGGCTTTGGCAGTGAGTGCAGTAATGACAGTAGTGATGTCTTTACTTATGTCTGTTGGTCTCTGCTTATGGTTTGGCCTGAACCCTACATTGAATGGAAGGTATTAGAGATGCAAACAGTTTTCATTATTAATCAGATTTGTGTTTCATTTATAAAAAAAATTCTATTAATCAGAATTTTGTAACCTAAACCTCTAACATCATGAGAAATAAAAGGGTAAAATGTTCTTTGAATACATTTTTTTTACTATGTAATTCTGTGTTTTTTAAATTTAGTTTTACCAATGTTTAAGAATTCTATGACAAAAGACATATATAAATTATCTTACAAACAACTTTAAAAGTCAAAAGTTCATGCCACAGTGGTGTTTTGGAAAATGCAGCTAATTCCATCTCGCACATATTTTGCTCTTAATCATCCTCACTAAATCCTGTTCAATAGAAATCTTGATTCTTTAGAGCTAAGTTGTGATTGTTACCTTCCAACTTTGTAAATGTTGGAAGGTTTCCTGAGGAAGTTCACACTATTATGCTTAGATGTTCACACATTCAGAGATATTTAGGTTATGTGAGAAAGGATTTCGTATGGCTCTTGAGTTTCCTACATTTTACTGAAGGGAGCTCTGAATTATTTAAATAAGTAAAAAGATAATTGTTTCTCTTTCAGAATATGATTTGCTTAAATAAGAAATGACGATAGAAGTTTTTAAACTAGAACTTCATGCATTTCAGGTTTTGCTGCAGCAGTATGCACAAAGTTCATTCTTTTGCATGTTTGTGTTGTATGCATTGGAATAAAATTTAAGCTCATTAAACATGTTTAGGTCATCTTGCAGTAACATCACATGAGCCAGGCATTATTATCCATTTGTAGCAATTAG
Organism: Ryuthela nishihirai; assembly: GCA_038380435.1. Classification (NCBI taxonomy): domain Eukaryota; kingdom Metazoa; phylum Arthropoda; class Arachnida; order Araneae; family Heptathelidae; genus Ryuthela; species Ryuthela nishihirai. The sequence continues at coordinate 4,214,409 of JAWZYU010000025.1, forward strand.
TTGCCTTCTGCCATGGGATGGAAGCCTCATTCCATCCATTTCTTAAGATAAACTGGATAAGCTAATAATAAAGAAAGATATAGTTTTCTTGTGGCAAATTCAGTAACTGGTATATTTGGATGGACATACATTATTTATTTTGTGCAAATTTCTTAATGTCTTTTTAAAATAAGACTTAACTTTTTTGGATTAATTTCAGATTTTCTTTTGACTGCCATAGTCAATTCTTAAAAATAATATGATATATTTTTGCATCACTAATATGGTCTGTACAGTGCACAGCAGCAACAATTTCTTAAATCTTTAATTTTTAGGTTTTCATGAGTTTGAGTGTCATTGTTTACACTTCAATATCTCTGGATACTTTATATATAGTTAATAAATGAGTTACAATGCATGATTTTGGTTAATTTTCATAAGACTCAAAATTCTCAATACTCAAAATTTTAAATTTTTTTTAACTTAGAAAGCTAGAATATTACCATTCACGTAATATTGATGTTTTCAGGTTTTATTCCATTATAAATTAAGAAAATAATTAGTTCAAAACTGTGTAAAAAATCTAATGCAAAAGTGTTATTCTCATTTTGAACAGATGTTGGTTGTCTATTTTTTCACTAGTAAAAAATCATAATAAAGGTCTTCATTCCTTAATTGCGCAGTTTTTAATTTTAGTTGATTCATTTCTTAACATAGTCAATGATGGGCTGTTTTTTGTGATCTGTATGTATATATCATAGGCAACATCTTGTGCCATTTATTGACTTAAAGGTGAAAACACAGCTGTAAACAGGTGTAATTGTTGATATTTAAACCCATTTAATTGTAAAACAATATGGCAAAAAATAAAATAGATTTTGCATTAGCAACGGCATATGTTTCTATTCACCATAACTAAAGAAATAATGAAATGTTAAGAAAGAATTTTATTAAATAATGATATATTGAAAAATTGTTAGAAATCTCTTTCTTCACTCGGATTTTTTATCTGTGTAAAGAAAAAGATTTTAACAATATTTTAATTATACATTCAGTGGCCACTTGACTAGGTACAGTTCCATGTTAGGACAATAGTAACTCAGCTGCAGAACTCAGTAACTTATTTTTTATGAAAAAAATGTGACTGAAGATAGTTTAAAGATCTCAAAAATGTTAAAATCTCAATTTTCAACATTTTGCATTCAGTATTTAAAGAGCTATGAAAGTTGAAACATTTAGCAAGTTACCTTCTGCAAAAATTAAAAATAAATCATTCATTCAAAAGGGGCAAAAATTAACATAATTGTTATGTGAACTGCTAAAATTTTTTAGCATAATGGACTTTTATTTTAACTTGTTTTTATTTGCAGAGCAATTAATTAAACTGACATTATTGCTGTTAAATATTCCAATTTACATAACTCTCTAAATCTAAATGAATATTGTTGAAAATTGGCATTTGAAATGGGTTTGATTGATACCTTCAAATTATCTTCAGTCAGAATTTTTCATAAAAACTTATTCAAGAAGTTGCTATTGAGTGACATGGGACTATACCTAATAAAGGGGACACTGATTAAGCTCTCACTATGTATCCAAATGTTTTTATTATCTAAGTTAATCCATATTAAATGGTATAATATTCTGTTGATTGCCATTTCATTATAGAATTGAAAAAAAAAAAACAAAACACATATATGTTTATAAATGTTATTTTATCTACAGTGAAATACTGCCATACCTTGTAGTTGTAATTGGATTGGAAAACATGTTGGTTTTGACAAAATCTGTAGTTTCTACTCCTGTTCATCTAGATGTGAAACTGAGAATTGCACAAGGTAACTTTATTCATTTCAAAAACATTAATTTTAAAAGTAGTACTTAGCAAAGTATTTTAAAATTTCCTTTCTTTTTAGTTGTAGTCAGAAGTGCATCTGTAAGTATTCTCAAAAATGTCAAAAATTATGTTTAAAAATATTGTTTGTTATTAATCAAGAGTACTACTTTGTCCAATGCATTTGTGCCAGTTATATTAAATTTTAATGCAAATATCTCTGAGATAAAGTTGCCCTGATCACCTTGATCCATGAAGTCCTTGTGATCTGGCTTAAAATATTTCAACTTCAAGATGAGGCATTATTGCAAACACTACTAATGTTGATCTTTTATAGTTAGTCAGAAATTTGCAGACTTTTGACAGTGTGTGTTCTTTATTTTCACATATCCTGGATGATCAATGGAATTTCCATATGCTGAGGATTCTAGGCCTCACTCTGTTTTTAGTTTTTGTTTTACCTGCAAATATAGTGTTTAAATAGTGCGCAAAAATTAGTGGTATATATTCTCAGCTTATTAAGTAGTACAGTTTAATAAAAAATATCACTTTATGAAGCTGAAACTTGTAAAGTTTACTTAAATAATTAAGTAGCCTTTGATGGTGATGTCTGAAATCATATTGGACTTGTAATTTTTTCTCATATGCTATACAATTTCATCATTTGGTAAATGAGATAATTTTTTTTGTTGAATAGGTAAGGCAGTTGATTGCTTGCATTACACTTGGAGTACTGAATACAAGATAAAATACAGGAATTTATGCTCAATAATTGCTTTAAAGTGATAGTCACTTTTAAAAATCATGAAAGCATATGAACTATAAGTTGAAGCAATTTCTTTGCATGATTGCCCGAATAAAGAGTGTGCTATCTTTCAAAGCGAAACACTATCACACTAGAATGTGAAAAACTTGGCTAGATATACACTTTTAAAGCATAAATACTTCACTATTTTGCTGTGTACTAAACAAATTTAAACATGATATAGGTTATGGAATCCATATGGTGATATCTTTAAGTGATGGCTGCTAGTTTGCTTAATATAATGAATAGTTTGTGAAAATGCTGCATACAAAAGAAAAAGAAGACTTAAAAGCACTGGCTGCCTTGGCACTAACACTTGCTCACCACTTAAGCACAAAGGCTACTGATATTCACATTGACTGGGCACTTGTTGTAGAGGTCTCGCAGTGGTTTGACCAGGGCAGTAAGCAAGATAAGCAAAGAATTGAGGTGCCAGTGATCAAAGGGTTAATGTCATATTATTGAAAACTGTCAGTGTAAACAGGAATAAATGTAACAAATTTGAATATGACCATTTCTGTAAGTTAGATAAAAGAAATAAAGAATGATTTTATAGGGAGGGGGGTTTTTCCAATAGACTCTTCATGGACTGCATGGAAACACTACAAATAAACTTGTATGGGAGATACTCTCAATGAACTTTGTATGGGCTTTTAGTAGACTTTCATTGGATTTGTATGGAGAATTTCCAGTCACTTTGAATGGGATTCTACTAATAGACATTGCATAGGGCTGCTACCATATCTAGTGTTGACCCTGGGCTTGTCTATCATGTGACTGTCTTTCATTGTCCAAACATTGCTTGATTGCAATGTAAAGGGGTCTTCTTTTGAGTCCTTTATCTTGTAATTTCCTTGTAATTGAGTCTTGTATCTTGTCATGTCTTGAGCATTTCCTTTTTCATATATGTTTCTAGTCTGATCTGATATTCCCACAGATCTCTGTGGCATATTACATTGACATGGTCCTGCTAGATCTCCATGACAAGTAGATTGCTTGAGGACTTTTTGGAATAACTTTTTTTATCATACATTCATCACCCTATCCCAGTATACTCCTATATACATTTCACTGTTCTCATTGATATCACCAGTCTTTTAGATTTGATTTATTTAAAATTGCCAATTTATCAAAGCCATAAATATATATTACAATTGGTTATCATGAAATATGATGTTTTCTGGAAAGTAAACTGTGCAATGCTTGGTTTTACTATATGCACTACTTGATTAATTCATTAGAGAACATTTGTGTTATGCCAATTGAAAGCCAGTTTGAAGCTCTGTAACTTCTAAAATAGGTTATGGGAAAAAAATAAGACCAATGAAAAACAATTAAGCAAAATCCATCTAAATCTTTATTTTTAACTATTATATTGATTCAGTATTTAAAGATGTCATGGATGTTAGAATATTTAACAGTTTTGTTTTCTTAGTTTCATTGAAATTGATAAAAACTGAGGAAATCATTATGCAAACTTTAATTTTATTCAAAAGTAATATTAATAGAAATGTGAGCCATAAGAGGTTTTTTTGGAAAATTCTTTCTTTTTTTTTCTCTTTTTGGAAATTTCTTTTGGAAAATTCTTTGGAAAATTATTTTTATATCCTCTCCCCTCAATTTTTTTTCAACTTATTTTTAAATGTTACATTTTTGTAATTCAGTAACAGGCCAGAACCACAAGTTAATACTTATTTAACATAGGTAAAGTAGGACAAGAAGTAAGCAAATTTTCAGATTTCCAAACTTAAATCATTTTTCGTAAAATTTGTGTTAAGTACAATTTTAAAATTTTCCCAAGTTAGTTTTTTTAAATTTTGTAGCCCTAAAACAGGTTTGAGTAACAGAATAATACTGTATTGAAATAAATTGATGGGAGGTTTAGAAGTGAAATTTTAAATATAGACTTTTTATTAAAACAGGTCTGTGATTTAGTTTTTTTAAATATTCAACTTTGAGGTAATTTTATACCCAGAAGGAATTGTACCACAGTAATTAAATAGCAGCAGTGTTTTCAGATGGAAGCATGAATTTTACAAAAAGAAATGATGCTTTAGATTTTTTTGCTGCTTGATATATTAATGTGTAAAGATGATAAATAAAAAATGTGTTGCAAAAATAAATTTTGCTCCTGGATATATCAGAAAATTATTGTGTAAGATATGCTTATCACAAATGATAATTAATATTTTGAGTTTCATAATACCCTATTCAATACTGAAATTGCATCAACCAGAAGTGGAAGGAATCTACTGAAATTTGTGGCAATCATATAAATGGGTAGGACATGAATTTATTGCTCCCCTTCCCTTAAGAATGTTAGTGAGGATAATGGAGGAGAAAAAATTGTTAAGCACGTATATTTTATGCCTTTTTCAAGAAATTTTTAAAGGTTCTAAATTGGAAGAGAAAATGTTATACTGCAATGAAATTCCAGGCTCTTTCCCCCTCCCCCTTAATTTATTTTTCCAGATCTTCGCCTGATGCATTACAATACTATGATGATGCATTTTATACATTGTGAAAAGTAAATTCAGTTTTAACATTTCACAGGTCTTAGTAAAGAAGGATGGTCAATAACAAAAAATCTACTTACTGAGCTGGTCTTGCTGACTGTAGCATTTCTCACATTTGTTCCAGCAATTCAGGTAAGTTAATGACATTCTGCAACTAGGTTTGGAAAATGTTATATACAGATGTGTATTGTTTAATTTTATATAAGAGTAACTGAAAAAGTGTTTATTTTTTGGATTATTGAGCCATACTAAGTGGCCATAAAGTTCACTCCCCCCAATTTATTTTTATTTTGCATATCTTATGAATTTTTTTAATCCCATATTTAAAAATAATTTAAAATTCTTTGTTTTTGGGCAATAAAATTATTTGTATATTCCAAAGTTTTTAGGAGCAAACTCAGAAACTCTTTGGAGCAAGGACAGCACTCCATCTTTAGTGAAGTGATGTTATATGGTGACATTAGGACTGTTAAGAATTTCTTTCCACATAACATGAAGAGTTAGTCCAGTGTCTTGGTTGCAGGTGGAGGTGGACGAGGCTATTATTTCAATAGCCTTGCAGATGATGGTTACGTAATAAGTGGATGCATTCAGATTTGGAGGGGGCAGGGGTGGTATAGTCAGTAGTGTCCTATAGGCTCATAACTACATTTCCCAAGTTCAAGTCCTGCCTGCGTCAGTATTCAAATTTTTCTCTGCAAAACTCCCTGCTCTTGATCAGTAGGGGACACCGAGGGCTGCCGTCCGTCGGATGGGATGTTAAGCCATGGCCCTGTGTGCAGGAGATCCATACCCTGTGCATGTTAAAGAACACGCTGGATGGCCATGATGGGAGGCTACCATCTGTCTCTCAACAGCTGGTCTAGTGGATCCCCTCCCCCAATCTTCTCTGAGCCTTTGGGGTCCTTGTGACCTGGCCATTTAGCCCATGGTGTGCAAAAAAAGCCGCTCAGAGGTGAAACAACCCAACCTTGGAGTCCTTGTGACTCCAAGGGCCATTTAGCTCATTGTGTGCAAAAAAAAGTACTGCTCTGAGATAAAACAACCCAACTTAGATTTGGGCTTGGGCTGAAAACAATATTGATTTTTTGGGCTCTGAGTAATTTGCAGCTTGATTTGCACAAGACAGGAATGTAAGATGTGGATCCGGCTAAGGTTGCCCACTCAGAGTTGGTGAATGTGAGGAGAGCCAAATTTGTTCTGTTGTCCTTTATATAGCTATTGATTAGATTTTCTATTATTTTTGGGTAGAAGCTGTGGGATGCAGCAATGGATTGAATGTTTTGAATTTCTTGTTTAAGCAAAAACTCATTTGTTGATACAGTGAAAGCCCTATGTATGAGAGAACAGAAGGCTGCAATTTTATACACCCATGGGGTGCATGAGTCCATGCATATGATGAAGGGTGCATAGGTTGTCTCTCAGTATATTGACATCGTCAAGGCTTCTGCATCATCTTTTTGAATATAAACATCTAAATAGGGGAGGGCATTGCCGAGTGGTTAGCACGCTTGGCTACTGATCTACGGGACCTGGGTTCGAGCCCCGGGTAAGGCATGGATGTATGTGTGTTTTTCTGCTGAGGTCCTGCCATCCTCTCAGATCTTCTACTATGGCATATAAACTGGCAGGCTCCTGTCAGACCTCTGTGGCAAGCAACTGCTTGAGGGGGTATTTATTTATTATTTTTTATTTTTTCATGAAATACATTATGGGTAGATATTCTTGGCTCTATTAATGAGGCAGCAATTATGGCTGTCTTCTGTTGTTTTTGGAATGACAGCAATAAGCAATTAAACTGCCTCATTAAGTCTGTTGTAGAGCACCACAAATGCCAGTGGGGATTGGCGGGCTCGAACAGATTTTTCCAATTTGTCTCACAAATTCTCAATGGAGTTGGGGTCTGGCAATCGAGGGGATCATTTGAGTGTGGTAAACTCACTTGAATGCTCCTGGAGCCAGTTGTCACCACTCAGGAAGCATGCAGTATAGTGTTTTCCTAGAGAAAGATGGTGTCATGGTGCAGAAAGACAATCGTTACGAATGGATGTAAATGATCAGAGGATGTTCACAAACCTTGTGCCAGTGAAGGAGCTCTCAATGGATATAAGGGACCCAAGGAAGACATGTAAATGCATCCCAAACTGTTACACCGTCTCCATCTTCCTGTATGGCCCCAACTTGGCAAGCTGGGTCCATCATTTCGTGTGGTTTACGCTACATACGCACCCTCCCATTGGCATGGTAGAGTTGAAACCATGATTCATCAGACCAGATGATGTGTTTCCAGTCCTCTGTATTCCATTTGTGATAGGCCTTTGCAAACCACAGCCTAATCTTTCAGTGCCTTGCAGTCAACAAGGGGACACAAAGTGGATGTTGGCTTCCATAGCCTATTTTTTCCATGGCATGACAGATAGTCTTTGTGCATAAACTTGTGGATGCACCCTCATTCAATTCCAACATTATCTTCTCCACAGTATAATAATTTGTCCATTCAGTGTATCTTTTTCATATATATATATATATAAGATTTTTTACATTGTGTATTATTCTAAATATATATGTAATATTATTATTGCATTATCATATTCTAAGTATTTCAGTTTTTCAATTGCTTTGGAGTAGAAGTGTGCAACTAAACACTCCAGAGGTGTGTAATGTTAAATAAATAAATAGATAAATTAAAGAACATGCTGGATAGCCTTGACGTGAAGCTACCATCTGTCTCCCAACAGCAGTCCAGTGGGTCTCCTCCTCCAACCTTCTCCGAGCTTCTGGGGCCCTTGTGACCTGGCCATTTAGCCTTTTGTGTGCAAAAAAAAAATGTCACTCAGAGGTAAAGCAACCTAAAGCCCTATCTTCCTTTGAAGTGAATACAAATTTAGTAATCGATTGCACCATTGATATGTTTTAGTTTTATTTTCTACTTTTTTGGGTGCATATGGGAAAATAGGTATTTTTTAAGAATTTTTATGGATACTGAAAGTTCAAGAGAGCTGTCTGTTATCTCCCTATGATGTTGGGTTGTTAGGACAAGAAAAAAATCATCCTAGGATGTGATAGGTCTTAGCCAACTTGAACTGGCCTTTGAGACAACTTGAAGTAAACAATCCTGAAATGTTAAAATTTCCATCCATCTTAGTTTGTGACTGTCTTATCATTAACTTGTCAATAGATTTCCACCTCTAAATCACTAAGATGTCTTATGTTGCATTTTACACACCAAGAAAAATTCACTAAAAGACATTCTGTACCATAAAATTAGCTTAGCAATTCTGTACCACATTTTCTTATGAGTAGTACTTTTGTTGTGTGACATTTTATAATACACCTGATTTGCATTATGGTGCTTGCAATCATAACCTAATGTTAGATTTAGCATGTTAATTTTTTATCAGGACATAGAATTTCATTTGCCTATTTGCACAATTATGTTGCAAACTACAAAAAAGATGTTTATAACCTTTGGACAACAGTGTAGTAAGCTTTAATGTATAAATGTTTTAAATACCTAATAACTATTATAAAAACTAATTTTAGAGTTATTGTTTAGTAGGCTCATTAATGATTTTGATGTATAGATTTCAAGATTACAAATGTTTTTAATTCTTTAAAACAGCTTTTTAAATACATTTACTAATAGTCACAAATATATATATGTATTTTTTAGGAATTTTGTTTGTTTGCTGTTGTTGGTCTTCTTACTGATTTCTTCCTCCAGCTTGTGTTTTTTGCTACATTTCTTTCTATTGATATAAGGAGAATGGAGGTAAGTGTCTGAAATTTATATATAGGTATATGGAAAGATAATTCATTAAATGTGCACAGTATAAATACAGTGTTGATTTAGATAGCTTGTATAATGGTTAGTATCAAAATAATGCAGTTTTTTTTACCCATATGACAAAACAGATTATAGAAAATATTAACTTTTAACCCTTCCAGTGTCCAGAACGTATATATCCGTTTTTAGTACAATAAAAAAAAAAGATTTTTAAAAAAATAAAAATTGCCATTTTAAAAATTTTAATAGATATCTCATAAAAATATGTAATTTAAGCTTGATAAATAATATTTTCTTTTTTTTATTTGATGCATATTTTATTAAACTATGACATAAATAATTTTTTAAAGCCATCTGTTTGCCATTTCTTAGAAGTTATATAAGGTATTGCCAATTTGTTTGTTTACATTACTCTGTGCTGAAGCAATCCCCTAATTTAAGTTCAGAAGTTTGATTTGAACTATTATCAACAAATTTTTCCTTAAAGTTTCTAAAATCTCCTGATAATTAACAAAGAACTGCTACTTTTTAAAAATGGAAGATTTTGGAAGTAATTATGAAATATGTACCTTTTTTTTTTGGTATATCTGCAAAAATTGTTATTAAAATTAATATGTTACTACATTGATCAAATTTTTTACTTTAATAAAATTCAGAATTAAATTCTTTTTAATTTGGTATATAACATGAGCTATTTCTGTTGATTAGTTATTTATTAAAAATATTCTAAATGTGACTTGTTTATTGGACTGCAACAAGCCTGGACTTTTTCTCAAAGTATAGTATGGAGAAAAAAATTTCAAAATGGAAGAAATGTTTACTTTAAACAAGAAAATTTTTTTTTGTTATTTAGAAATAAATAGCCTTTCTATTCATGTGCATTATAATCATTTCTGTCTATTAGCTTTTTTTTATAAATTTTTTATTTGTGTTGCCAGATGCATTTTTTTACTACATGACTCTGAAAAAGTCCTATTAAAATGAAACATATTGTCTTTTTTGTTAAATATTTTATTTTCAGAAAATCCAGAATTAAATGTTGATTAATTTGGCATATAACATGTCATAATTCCTTTCACTAATTAATTGGCAAAAAAGTTCTAAAGTTAAATTTGGTCTCTGGATGTAAACCAGTTTTTCAGGCTGGACACTGGGAGGATTAAGTCATTATTGAAAACGATTTTTTCTAACAAATTTTGAAAAAAGAGTTTTGGGGGAAAACGGCCTATATAACAATGAAAGATGAAGGAATTAAAGTTTCAGACAAAAAAATAAATATGTTTCAATTGAAGAGATATTGTACAATCGGAATGTACTTACCATCTTCGTGACATACTTGTCATTGTTTCTTGAGGCTGAGAGCAGCTGGGACAAATTCTTTCAGGAGACACAGAAAATTTTGTACTGCTGGTAGAAAGTTCATAGCATCAATTAGATGAGATCTTGATCAGCGGCCAGTATCTCTGTAGTCCAGAGCATCATCCTCAAGCAGCCATGGGCTACAGAGGTCCAACCAGACCATGTAATTTAGTTCTCCAAGCAAGTCTTTCCTGAGCTACATCTGCTGCATCTGGCCATTGCACACCAATTCTAACAAGGTCCTGTTTGACACTGTCTGCCCATCACATCCTAAGTCTCCCCCTCTTTCTGAGTCCTTCAGGCACACTGTTCATAACCCTATTCGCCAATCTATAATTAACCATACAGGCAACATGGCCAAACCAACGGAGTCTCTCTCTGCACAATATGCTGCTTTAAAGGGGGTTGCCAACTCCTTTGCCTAACCACATCATTAGTTACAAAGTTGAACCACCTAATGCCCAAGATACTGCATAAGCATCTAATTTCCTTGATTACAAAGTGTCCAAGTTTCACTACCATAACTAACCCTAGAAAGACCTAAACTATTATGCAGTCTAATTTTAGTCTTTAGGTGTATACGCCTATTTCTCCACGCTCTCCATAGATTCTTAAAAGTCCCAGCACCAATCCCTATTCGTCTATTAATCTCATGCCGCACATCACCCATATCTGTTACATAGCTTCCAAGACAATTAAACTGAGACACCTGTTCAAGACTGCATACATTCAGATTAACTGAATCACAACCTGCCTGACCAATTTTCATCACTTTAGTTTTCTCTCTGTTTATAACCAAACCTACTCTAGTACCAGTTTCATCAACAGCCCTAATGAAAGAGTTCATCTCATCAACATCATTTGCCAAAAGGGCTAAATCATCAGCATAATCTAAATCAGAAATTTTCGTATCTCCAGTCCATTTAAAGCCAAAATCTTTCCCTTGAAGTGAATTTCGCATAACATAATCAAATAATAATCTAAAGAGGAAAGGAGACAAAATGCACCCTTGTCGAACACCAGAAGTAATACTAAACCAATTGCTACAAGAATTACCAACTCTCACACACGACTCAGTGTTATTATAGAGAGCTTTCATTATGTTAACTAACTTGTCAGGTATGCCATATGATCTTACAATCAACCACAAATTATGATGATCAACAGAGTCGAAAGCCTATTTGAAATCAACAAAGCTAGCAACCAAAGGTTTCTGAAACTCTAAACATTTCTCAAGAATCTGCCTAAGTGAAAATATCTGATTTACACATCTGCAACCACTTCTGAATCCACATTGCTCATCACACAATTGCCTGTTAACCAGATTCTTAAATCTATTAAGCACAATTATGGAAAGAACTTTACCTGGAACAGAGAATAGGCTGATACCCCCCTATAGTTATCACAAGAACTGCGATCGGCTTGTAAATGGTAGCTAGGCATAAACTGGAAGGAGAGCTGTGTACCAATCCCTAGTGATAATGCATAGAACCGTCCAGGTCTAGCACCTAACTGACCTCGCCTTCTCGTGGTGCAGGCTGTTAGTACCTTTCAAAAGAGATATTCTCTTTTGGAAGGGAACGGAAGGGGAGGGCTGCCAGTTCAGTATGGCCTACTGATCTGGTCATCTATGGCCACGTTTTTCTTTTTTTTTTCAACCCTGCTGAGGAGTGGTCAACTTCACAGGGTCCTGGTGCTGACCATTTATACCTACTAGACGACTTGTTTATGGATTTGAGCTTGATTGTTGATCCTGGACTTGCCGCACTGGTGGGCCTCTGTTGAGGGAGAGTCTGCCGCTGTGTTTTCTGTTTGCTTCTGGGTTGCCAGCCCTAAGTAAACAGAGGCATGGGATACCTTATATCAGCTGGTGTATAATCCCAATCAGAGGCCATCACAGGTACCTGAACCTTACTTAGCTAGTTGGGCATTGTCAAGCCTAATCTGGAGTAATGTGTCTCAGGCAGGCCATATGGCTCTTGAAAAAGTCCACTTGAAAAGGTGGTGCCTGAAGTTCTTACCAGCATCGGTGACTTCAGCCTTTAGTGGAGGAGGAACAGGTCTTTGCCCCATGCCTGCGATCAGGGGGCTGTTTGATATTGTTGGCCCTACCAATCTCAATAAAACTAATTTCTTTAAAAATCCTACTAGTCATTTTCTCTCTGCAGGAACGAGGAATATGAGGACATTACATAGAGATTATTCTCTTGATGTCCTCACAAAGGAATTCCAGCACTATAACCTAGATATTCTAGGCTTTCAAGAGACCAGATGGACAGGTAAAGGTGAGATATTTAAAAATAACTTTAAATTTCTCTTTACAGGGAGGGAGGATGGAAAGCATCACCAAGGTGTGGGTCTGCTGCTCAGCAGACATGCTAGTGATGCTCTTCTAGGATATGAGTGCATTAATAAAAGGTTTCTTACAGCAAAATTTCAGACAAGCATTAAAGTCTTGAATGTTATCTGCTGTTATGCCCCCACTGAGGATGCTGATGAGGATGAGAAGGATATTTTTTACAGACAACTTCAGGATATTTCGAATTCTGTTAAGAAAGGAGATATTACCCTTGTTTTAGGTGACTTCAATGCCAAAGTTGGTACTGACTCTGACCTTTGGGGACGGATGATAGGTCCTTTTGGTATTGGTAGCTGCAATGGGTAATGTCTCCTACAGGTAAGTAAACTCAATGGTTTCAGAATAACTAACACTTATTACAAACACCGTGACGTACATAAGTACACATGGATTTCACCTGATGGGCTGCATAAGAATATGATTGATTATATATTAATTAACAGCAAATGGGCTAGTTCTGTTAGGAATACCAGGTCATATAGGGGAGCTGAAATTGGATCTGACCATTACCTTGTTAAAAGTGTCTTGCAACTTAAGCTTAAAAAGTGTTGTGCTAGGGTTAAAAATTTTACTTTTAATATTGAAGCTCTGAAAGACCCAGTTATAGCTAAAGCTTACCATGATAGGTTACTTAGTCATTATGGCAGTCATGGTATACTTACTACTGAAGTTGAGGAAGAATGGAACCGTTTTAAACAGGCGTTTTTTGGGAACTAACAGTACTCTTTTAGGAAAAAGGAGCAGAGGAGGCAGAATTATTTAATTGATAAGGCACTTGAACATATTTCAGAAAGCAGGAGCTGCAGGAATGTCCTTAATTCAGTACCCTACTAGTCCTAATAGAAAGGATTACAGATAGCTTAATAAACGTGTAAAGGATCAGTTAGCTACTCATAAGAATCTTTGGCATGATGACTTGACTGACAAAGCCGAGGAAGCAGTTAGGCAGCACAACATCAGAGAGCTGTACCAGATAGTTAATGTTTTATGTGGTAGAAAACGGACAGGCATACAAGGATTGAAGGATAAACAAGGTAATGTTACAGAAGGGGAGGATTCTGTCATGACTAGGTGGGCTGAGCATTTCAGTGATGTTCTAAACAATGTAGTTACTTCTACTCCCATTGTTTGCAATGATGATAGATGCATTGGTGGCTTTAATGTTGGCCGTATGACACAGTCTGAAGTTATTTTGGCTATTTCTAAACTTAGACTTCATAAATCCCCAGGGGTAGATGAAATTACTACAGAAATGCTTAGAGCTGGAAATGTTTCGGTTACCACTTGGATGACTGAAATTCTGAATATCTTTTGTGATAAAGGCATGGTTCCTAAGGATTTTACCAGAGCGATTGTTATCCCTATTTTCAAAAAAGGTGATCGCAGTTCTTGTTATAACTATAGGGGTATCAGCCTGCTCTCTGTTCCAGGTAAAGTTCTTTCCATGATTGTGCTTAATAGAATTATCTGGTTGACAGTCAATTGTGTGATGAGCAATGTGGATTCAGAAGTGGTAGGGGATGTGTGGATCAGATATTTTCACTTAGGCAGATTCTTGAGAAATGTTTAGAGTTTCAGAAATCTTTGGTTGCTAGCTTTGTTGATTTCAAATAGGCTTTCGACTCTGTTGATCATCATAATTTGTGGTTGATTGTAAGATCATATGGTATACCAGACAAGTTAGTTAACATAATGAAAGCTCTCTATAATAACACTGAGTCATGTGTGAGAGTTGGTAAGTCTTGTAGCAATTGGTTTAGCATTACTTCTGGTGTTCGACAAGGGTGCATTTTGTCTCCTTTTCTCTTTAGTTTGGTCGTTGATTATGTTATGCGAAATTCACTTCAAGGGAAAGCTTTTGGCCTTAAATGGGCTGGAAATACCAAAATTTCTGATTTAGATTATGCTGATGATTTAGCCCTTTTGGCAAATGATGTTGATGAGATGAACTCTTTCATTCGAGCTGTTGATGAGACTGGTAGTACAGTAGGTTTGGTTATAAACAGAGAGAAAACTAAAGTGATGAAAATTGGTCAGGCAGGCTGTGATTCAGTTAATCTGAATGGTTGCAGTCTTGAGCAGGTGTCACAGTTTAATTATCTTGGGAGCTATGTAACAGATACTGGTGATGTGCGGCATGAGATTAACAGACGAATATGGATTGCTGCCGGGACTTGAGAATCTACGGAGATTGTGGAGAAATAGATGTATACACCTAAAGACTAAAATTAATCTGTATAATAGTTTGGTTCTTTCTAGGGTTAGTTATCATAGTGAAACTTGGACACTTTGTAAACAAGATAACAGAAAACTAGATGCTTTTGATTCTAGATGCTTACACTGTATCTTGGGCATTAGGTGGTTTAACTTTGTAACTAATGATGAGGTTAGGCAAAGGAGTCTGCAACCTCCTTTAAGCAGCATATTGTGCAGAGAGAGAGACTGCTGGTTTGGCCATGTTGCCCGTATGGATAATTATAGATTGGCGAATAGGGTTATGAACAGTGTGCCTAGAGGCTTGAGAAGGAAGGGGAGACCTAGGATGTGGTGGGCAGACAATGTCAAACAGGACCTTGTTAGAATTGTTGTGCAGTGTCTGGATGCAGCAGATGTAGCTCAGGACAGATATGCTTGGAGAATTAAACTGCATGGTCTGGTTGGATCTCCATAGCCCATGGCTGCTTGTGGATGATGATGATGATGACTGCGATCATATTTTTTGAAAATAGGGATAAATAGGAAAATAGGGACACCTGACATGTTATTGGGAGGTCGTGGGTTTGTATCCCACCCGGCTCAAGGCAATTTTTCCTCTAAAATTGATCAATGTTAACTTCAGAGTGATATCTTCCTAATATGTTTCAAACTTTAAATCTCATTTGTAAGCTGCAAAAGCAGATTTCTCGGAGAAAAATTTCTCGAATGGACCAAAAATGGTTTGCTGCTATGGGATTTATTTTGTATGTGTTTCTGCTTTTTTTTATGCCAGTAGATTTTTGTAAGGTGTAATAAGAATTTTGTCCTTTCATGTATTTGTGCATATATTTTTGTTTTGATGCAGATTTTGTTTGTTATTTTTATGCCATATATTTGTAGGTAGGTCACTGTCATTTCATCTATGGAGAAGTTCTGTAGATTATTATACTGCTGTTTTTTATTTGGTTGGTGAGGAGGCCTGTTTTGCCTGATTCTTATATGCCTGAAGGTAGTTTTGATGCTGCTGTCTTTCCAAGAAAGTAGTGTCATCAGAATAACTTTGGATTCTTTCAGTCTACATGTTCTAAAAA
The DNA here is from genome assembly GCA_038380435.1 of Ryuthela nishihirai. Classification (NCBI taxonomy): domain Eukaryota; kingdom Metazoa; phylum Arthropoda; class Arachnida; order Araneae; family Heptathelidae; genus Ryuthela; species Ryuthela nishihirai. The sequence goes on from JAWZYU010000025.1 coordinate 4,230,335, forward strand.
TTTAAAAATCTTGTATCTAGGGATATTTCATGTCATAGATCTGAGAAATGTTAAGAAATTTTAGATCTGGTGTGGTATTTGAGGTGAAATAGGAGTTGAGGTGATGGTCAAGAATTCAAGAGGTGCCAAAAGCAATGATTAATTTCTTATGTTATAGAGCCAAAATATATTGCAGAATATAATGAATGCTTAGAAGGAATTGATCATTATGGCCAGTCCTGGCATGCTTTCCTATTATGAGAACATTTGTCAAAGGATATAAAGATTTTCTATTGCATAATCAACAGTAGAGGCACAGAATTACATGTAGACATAGAATTCAAGAAATGTTTTCTGCTGAAAGAAAAGTTGAGTTTTGTCATTGTGAGACTCAACCTATGCATTCTGAATACATGCCTGGTTTCTGACTCCTGAATTATCAGTAGCTAGCTATTTTAGCAAATTATGACTATAAATCGTCCCGATTTTGTCACTTGCAGCACCATCTATGATAAGGAATAAGAAACCTAGTTGCCACAAATGTTGAATGATTAGATAATTGATCATACTATTAATGTTATCAATACAAGAATCAATAGTAGAGGCACAGAATTTCCTGTAAACATAGAATTAAAGAAATATTTTTGCTGAAAAAAAATGAGTGGGACTCGAACACATCTTCTGAATATATTATTCAGGAGACATGAATTTGAGTCCCACTGATGGTGAAATTCAATTTTTTTCAGCAAAAATTATTTCTTGTTTCCTTTTGTGTGATAGACCTGGCACTTTTCATTCCATACAGGGTGTTTATAAAGTAACTATCCATTTCTGTGAACACACTATTTAATAACTCTTTTTATGTTACAAGTGAATCAAAAACATGAAAACAACAAAACGTTAATGCTATTCAACATGACTCCCTTGCATGTCAATACACAAACCCCACGTTCAGTGGTAGCGCAGTAAACCCTTTTCAAGATACTTGGTGTAATCTTAGCCACTGCAGCTGTGATCCACTCCTTCATTTGATTAATGCTGTTAATCTTCATCTTTGTACACCTCTGATTTGATATAACCCCCACACAAAAAAACCTCGAGATGTGAGGTCAGGTGACCTTGGAGCCCAAAATCTGATGGAACCTCTTCTGATCCACCTACCCGGAAAGGTTTCGTGTAGGTAGTCACGAACAGCTTTTGCAAAATGGGGTGGTACCCCATTTTGTTGTTGATTGTTGTGATGCTCAACAAAACATTAACCTTTGGAGAATCCCTTACCCACTTCAGACTTTGATGTGGATGCTCGTCAGCCTAAATCCTGCAATTGTGCCTGTTTGACAGGTCCACGTGTGTGAAAACTTGTGTGAAAACTTCATCTCATCACTGAACAAAATGTTATTCATGAAATCTTCTTGTTCCACAGCTTCCAAAAGATCACTACACATGGTCGCATGAGCTGCATAATTCTTGTGTAGCTTATGAAGCATCTGTAGATAACACCGTTTTCTCTATGTGAAACGTGGGGTTTTCCAAACAACCGTTTGCGTTACACCAAGCTCCCTGCTTAGTCTCCTTATTGATGCACAAGGGCTAGGATTGATTGCATCCTCCATATGTTTCACAGTTTCTGGTGATACTGGAGGTCGACCAGAACGTTTCTCATCATGAACACTCCCTGTCCTCCAAAATTTGTTCATCAGGGATCTGATTGCTGCCCTTGTTGGCGGTGGTTTATAGAATTTATGAGTGAACTCTTGTCTCACCCTTTCAAAAGACACACCTCACAGATGTGCCTCGACTAGTGCTATTCTTTCTTCAGTTGTCAGCATGATTCACAAAACCTGGAACAGAAAATGATCAGTCAGTGTTTTCATGAAAATGGATAGTTACTTTATAAACATCCTGTATTTTGTATTGTAAAGTTAAAAGGAAACAGATGAGGTATTCTATAAGCTTTGTCTAGACCTCACAGATTACTTTTAAATTGTAAAATAATGAAACTTCCTAATTATAATATATATATGAAAGAATATCTTATAGCAATACACCACTATGGTTGCAAACGAAAAACTGGACACATTTTATAAGATAAATCTCACCAATAGATAAGAACCGAACAAGAGGCATGTAAAGTGTGCATAAAAAAATTAAATCATCTGGGAATACAAACAGTGCCTTATCACCTTCATCATCATACTATTTTCAAATATTAAATTCGATATAGAATTTATATAAATGTTAATGTATATTAATTAGTTTGGAAGTTTATTCAAATTAGATATTAATTTTATTTTTAAACAATTGTATGATTCATTGTTCATATGCCCCATTGGTGAAGAGTGAGAGAATGAAAATGAGTTGAAGCATAACAACATTTACTGGGGCATGTGATACTTTTGAAATAGGGTTTTTTTGTGTTCATAGAATTGTAGATCGAGAAGAAAATGTTATGATACAGAAAGATCATTTACTTTAGCCAAAAACAGAAATGAATTGGTTTGTCTATATTGGAGCAGCATTATATAAAACCAAAGTTTTATCATCTATTTTTTTTTGGTTGTTTAGCATGTTTTTGATGTATTTTCACATCTTTTAGTTGTTTTTTTATGCTTGACTCAATTGTCATTCTCCTATATCAGCATTTTTGGTATCACAATCAATAAATGTGTAACACACATTTAAAGGGAGTTAAATAATTGTAAAAACATGATCAGTAGTTCAGTATTATCATTCAACTGATGATTTAGTTATGTTTGTAGGAAATTGAACTTTTCTACATTTTGTGCCAAATAGCAACAATTTCAATGAATTATACATTGAAAGCACAATTTATTATACATACTACACCCATCCAGAAACCTGCCTTACTCTGTCACAATAATATAGCTAGCCAAACCCCTTTCAGGTTATAAATAGGTCATAAAAGACAAAATAACATATCTGTGACTGTTATGATGGGAAAACACGGTGACCTGAGTGAGTTTGATCGTGGGTAGATGGTGGAAGGAAGATGGGTTCTCCATATCCATGACTGCAGAACATTTGGGATTTCTGTGTGCTACCATTGCATATATGTATCAGGACTACATCAAAACCAGCAAAACCTGCAGCCACTGGGAAATATGTGGCCATAACCAGGCCTTTGATTCTCATGGTGAGTGCTGCCTTTCCCGTATTGTAATGCTGGAATGGAGGGCACAGTGCAAATGAAAATGTTGGCATTCAACGACAGGGCAACTACGAAGATTTATGTAAAAATCATTTGACATCCTACATCGAGTACTCTTGTTAACAGCAGATCGCTGGGCAATGAGGCTGCAGTGGGTAAAAGAACATCATCAATGGACCATGGAAGACTGGAAAGGGGTAGCTTGATCTGATGAATCAAGGTTGCTACTGTAACACTCCAACAGGAGGTTGCATTTGTGACATAGATCACATAAGGCCATGAACCCCAATTGTCAATTTGAGGGTTACAGTCCAGTGGGGGTGGTGTAATGTTTTGGTACATGTTTACGTGGGCCACCTTGGTGCTCCTTGTACCTATTGAGGCCACCATCATCACACAAGGCTGTGTTGATGTACGCACCGACCATCTGCACTCATTTATGGCTGTCCATTTCCCATAGTAAGATGCTTTCTTTCATCAAGACAATGCCCTGTCTCATCACTCTCTTTTGGTCATTGACTGGGTGGAGGAGCATTCCAGTGAGTTCACAACCCTCGGATGGCTGTCTCACTCTCCAGATTTGAACCCTAATGAGCATCTGTGGGATGAAGTGGAGCAATGCATTCGAGCTCAAAACCTACCACTGGCAACTCTTGGTGCTTTTTGGATGGCAGTCCTGGAATCATGGGCCACAGTACCACTGAATGTTTTTAATCCTTGGTAGAGTCCATTCCGTGATATGTTGCTGCTGTTGTGAGGTTGAGAAGTGCACCCACACATTATTAAGTGAGTGTGTATAATAAATTATCCTTTCAGTGTACCTTGGTGTACAAATGTAAACTATTAGATCATTTCAAAGTTTCTGTATTCATTTTCTTAACTTTGTTATATAAAGAAAAGGAATATTTTTATATGTAATTTATAAAATTGTTTCTTGCCAATAAATTGCAGATTTCAGACATACATAAAGGCATTAATCAACAGACCATCAATATTGGCAATACCAAACACCAGAATATGCTGACAAGCAAAGATCAAGGTATCTGCAGGAATATGATGAACTCTTCTGTCACCACTCAAACAAGGTAATAAATAACTAAATATTTTTTTCTGAGTATCAGGAAGCAATTGAACGATTGTAAGAAAATAGCTGTCTTCAATGTTTTTCCATGAATATATGATAGTTTCTGTGGAATTATCATTCATATAAAATCTATAACTTGTGGATTATTAGTCATTTTATTCTTAATTTATTTTTGTATCATACTTTACTTATAGTTTATATTATTATCTTTTGCAATGCAGTTTTTATAATGTAAAAATGTATTTTCACAAAATGTATTGACAACAGTGTGCCACATGTTCAAATCCTCTGTCAGAATCCCTTATCAACTGTCATAAGTGAGGTCATACAGTTTACTATATCAAAGATGATCATTCACCCATCTGACTGAATGAAATCCCTGAAGAAGGAAATGTGTTCATCTTGCTGTTGAAGGATGCTCAAACTTTCTCAATCTTTACTGCTTTCTGACCTGCTCTTTTTTTTTTATGCCACTCATAAATCTCATTGCAGTCTTGCCCTTTTGGCAAGAATGCAATGAGAGTTTATGAGTGACATAAAAAAAATAATATTGCATATATGCATATGACAAATTTTATGTTTTTTGCACAATTTGACACACATGATTTGACGCAAAGATCAAGGTATCTGCAGTTTGACTCACAGCACTTAAACTGCTCTGAGAGCCAACCAAAGGGTCCTATGTTGGTCAAAATTATATCATTCGGAGCATAATGGACTTGACACTTCTCCCATCCAATATTTTAATGTTAGGTTCAACAGATGGTGTTCTACTGTCAATCCCTAGTTTTTTCCATTGCACTTCATATATGTATATAGAAGATAATGTTCAACTATATGAAATGCACGTAGCATGTCAGGGATGATCATAAGACTCTAGGTGGCTATTTAACTATGTACAGAGGATTTTGAAGTCCAGAAATGACACCCTTAAGTGTGTTGATAGATTATTTAGTAATCGAGATCCTTTTTAGCAGGTTTTCATTTGTCTTCTGGGGTACTTCCTTCTTGGAAAAGAAAATGTCTACCAAATCCACACACTGTTAATCTTGTGAGAATGCAAAAATGGCTGCCTATTAGAATGAAAAAAAAAAAAAAAATTTAATCTCTCTTTCAGAGGGCTATGGTCCCATTGTCCCTCTTTATGACTACCGTTGTAGCATACTGACATAACTTTTGGCAACTTTCCAACACTATTAATGGCTAATTACTGGTAAGAGCTTAATTACCATGAAACTGTTGAAACATGTTTATAGTTTTTTTAAGCAAATTTTGGCTCCCATAATTCCCCAAATACTTGATCACCAGGTCCCAATTTTTTTTACCTGGATCCCCCTGTACCACCCCATTTTGAATCAAAATTTCAAGTCTCTACCTAAAATAAAATGTGCTTTTCCCTATATTAAAATTTGAGTGATTCAAAATTATCAGAAATCTATTTTCTATATAAAATATAGTTTTCTATTTAGAATTATTAGCTTTCACCCATCAAATTTCAATGGGTTTTCTACTGGTTCTTTAAATATTAAACAAATGTTATTCAAAATCAAAATTTGGAGAAATTTGAGTCAGATTTTCAATTTATATTTTTCCATTAAAAGCTTTTTTTTTTCAAAGTTGGAGAAATTTGAATATGGCTTTCCATTCATTCAAAGTGGAAGTGGGGCGGGGGTGGCTCAGTCGGTAGCGCACCAGGCTCGTAATCTGTAGTTCCCAGGTTCGAGTCCCAGCTAGGTCAGTGTTGAGATTTATCTCCACAAAAATTCCCCGTCCTGCCCACGGTCAGTAGGGGACACCGATGGGCTAGGAAAGGCTGCCGTCCGTCGGATGGGATGTTAAGCCGTGGCCCCGTGTGCGGGAGAGCCATACCCTGTGCACGTTAAAGAACACGCTGGATGGCCTTGATGAGAGGCTACCATCTGTCTCCCAACAGCTGTTCCAGTGGGTCCCCTCCCCCAACCTTCTCTGAGCCTTCGGGGTCCATGTGACTTGGCCATTTAGCCCATGGTGTGCAAAAAAGTGCCCCTCAGAGGTAAAACAACCCAAACAACCCACAACCCAAAGTGGAAGTAGTCTAACACTTCCACATTATTTGAATTCTGTGTTATTTCCTTATATAGTGTATGTGCCCTAAGAAGTTTGAAATGAAAATAAATATATTGCCAATGAAGAAGCCACTTAATTCTTATTGATTTCTTGAAAAAATAGGGTTCAAAGTGGGTTTCTTTTACTCATGAAAGTAAAAATTAGTGATATCCTGTTTTTCTTTCAAACTAATATGAATTGAGTAAGTGCTGTAATATTTGACAATGTGCTTTAATTTTTAAACATTTAGGGTAGAGAGGAAATTTAGGATTTTAAGGGTTAAACTGTGTTATTTATAGTGCCAATTTTTATATTATGTAAGAGCATTATGTTATATAGCAAAAGTTCTATCCACACTGCAAAACCTGATTAGCATCCTCATATATTGGCTACTTAATAATTGAAGCTGTGGAAATGCTTGAGGTCTGATGAACATTTGCGAATAAAAGAAATCAGTCTAATGGTTTATTAATGACTAATAATTAACTTTAAAAAATGCTGTGATAAAAAAAAGCCTGTATTTAAGAAAAATATGCCTTACTAAATATTAGATAAATATTTTACCAGAATATAAGTTTTCAAATTCTTTAGAGTAAATTTTGTTCTTTTAAATGCAATTCTCCGTTGATTATGAGATGACACTCTTTTTTATTACTAAGTACCCTCTACATTTCACTCTGTAAACTTCATGATTTCTTTGACAGAGATTTTTCATTATTTAATTCCTGTTTTCTACTTAATACCCAAGTAATTTTTTAAGCTTATATTCTTCTTTAGCAGATTGCTTCTTTCACAGATATAAAATTTTTTTATATCTGTGAAATTTTTTTTTTAATTTGTGGCTTTATCCTGATGCATTTTTTTTTCTTTTTAAAGTGAATATCATGATTGAATTTCCAAATCAAGTTTTTTTCCATTATCTCAAGTAGATTTTTTTTCATTCATGTCAGCCATTAATATTGCAGTAATGTTTGTCCACATTCCTGCAAATCTTATCGAATCCAAGATGTTATTTGCTATCTGCATTAATCCTGCTAAGACCACCACCTTTTCAGTACTATACAGGCTCAAACTGCAAGTAGGAGGTATTGAAAAAGAAGGAATAGCATTGATTGGATGAGCTCATTTAAGATCTCAGCCATTTTGGGCTGGTATGAATTTTGGGTGGTGAAAAGGATTAAATGTGGATATCCTTAGATATCCACATTCACGAGGGCTTTAATTATAGTGAATTAAAATGGTGTAATTCTTACTTTATTTATGCAATCTCTATAACAATACTAATAATTAAGACACAAGCTTTTTTTTTTCTTTTCAGACTTGTACCACCTAAAACAAGACACAAAGGTTCTTTTGCTACATCACAGTATTCTGCCAGAATAATAGCTCCTCCAGCAACACCTATGTTAGTAAAACTACCTAAAAGAATGAAATTTATATATTTTTGGGCAAGAACAAGAATTGTGCAGCGGGGTTTAATGGTATGCTCTTGTATTAAATTTATAAATTGTAAACTAAGCATTAGAAATATAAAAGAAAATATTGACTTGCAGAAGTCACTATTTCACTTTTCTGAAACTATTATAAGTAGATGCACTAAGTTTACAGTGTAATTAGTTTATAGAAGAAATTATGTGTTTGAAAGAAATTAATTAATGTTCAGAAAATTTTAAAAACAAATTGTAATATCTAACCTGCATTTAATTTAACCAGTAAATCTTAAAATAAAATACCCCCTCTGTATCTAACAGTAATCTTAAAATCTGAACCAGTAAATCTTAAAATAAAATATCCCCTCTGTGGCAAGCAGCTGCTTGCCACAGAGGTCTGACAAGAGTCTGTCAGTTTAATATGCCACAGTAGAAGGTTTGTGAGGATGGTGGGACCTCATCAGAAAAATAGCACAAACATCCATGCCTTACCTGGGGCTTGAACTCAGACCCCTTAGATCAGTAGTCAAGCTTGTTAACCACTCAGCCATGGGATGGCTATTGTACATTAATTAGAAACAGAACTATACCATTCATTAAAACATGTTTGGAAGTGGTTAGGCCTAAAAGTTTAATGCTTTACAACACCTTTTTGACAAAGTTATAACAGGGGAGTACTGTAATTATAACTCATCACTTATATTGCAGATTCAGAAGTATCACAGGTCTTCCTCCCTTACATTTAACATTGAACATGCCTGCATACTGAACCCACCCATTGATTCAGTGCTGCAATTTTTGCACTTGAAGTAGAAGTACATCAGTATGGCTGACAAGCCATAAGGCTTAGCGGGGTAATCTATGTATATAACCATACTAAGGCTTAATAAAGATATTATTATTATTAAAGTGTGATGTTTCATTTGCTCGCGGTTGATGTAGGTATTGGTTCAGTCTGTATTTATTATTACATAACCTTAATTATAGCAGATTTTATTTGTGCATTGGTGAGGTTAAACAAAGGTAAGATAAAATTGTACACTGTTAGAGAAAAATTGATGATTATCAATAAAATGGGCCATCAAAAGCTTGAATTGCAGAGGAATATGGCATACTAGAAAGAATATAGTGGATGGATAGTAGGGGAAAAATTATGTTAATTCATCAGTAAATTGAATGAAGCCTTCAAGGACTGGAAAGAAGAAAAAACTGTTCTGCAAAGAAGCAGATGACTGTACACATTGCTTGTTCAGAAGAAGAGTCCTGATGTGTCAGTTTCTGCAATGAAGACACACAGGTGGGCAGTTATACTGAAGAGACAAGCAGAGAAGTTTTTCCACAATTTGAAATTAGACTGATTTTCATGCTTCAGATGGATAACTTTGGTGCCAACAAAGGTGTCACTGGATTGGAAAAAATAACCATCACAGGTGAGTTGAAAATCCTGGGATATGAAAGTGCTTTACAGTTTCCAAAAGAACTGCAGTTTATTTTAGGAAGAGGGTTACTGCAATGAGCAGCTCTGCAACTGTAATGAGACCAATCTATATTTTAGAATACTGCCTAGCAAATTCCTTGGTCTGAAATCTGCTACAAACAAAAGGATTAAAGCAAACCAAAGATTGCATCACACTGCTGCTATTCTGTGTGGATGAAATAGTAACACATAAGTTGCCACCTTTTTGTAATGAAAGAAGTAAAAGCCCTTGATGTTTTAAAATTAAAGCAACTGCTTATACCAACAAAAATGCTTTTGTAACTGCAAAATTTTGAAGGAATTACATGTTGGTTTGTCTTTTCACTCTTCCAGTATTTGATGGAAAAAAAAAAGTCAGGATCCGGAGTCATTGCTGCTTTTAGATATTGCCCAATTTATCCAGTTGCTGGCTGACTCCCTTGTAATGATGGGAAAGTTAAAATTTTCAGTCTTCCAAAAATACCACGTTAGTGATATAACCTCTTGATCAAAGAGTATAATTGATGCTTAATGAGCTGTTAATACTTTTGCTTTTTACAGAATGCGAGGTTTCTGACTTTTTAAAAGATTTGACTTTGGGAGAGTCACATATAAAGTTTATATTGCATGAAATTTTATCTCAAACAACACAATAAGAAATTTATGGTAAAAATGTGATAAGCAGGATCAAAATTTGTATGGATGTGAAGCAGGAATTTCAAGAGAGCATATTGTTAGTGCTCATTTCATTGTATTGATGTTGACCAAGAAGAAGTGTGAAATGTTGATTAATAAAAATATAGTTAAAGAATAAAAAGTTATCTTGGAGGAAGAAGATTATAAGATTGTGCAGGAAATTCTAAAAAGCCTAGAAATAATAGTGGAATGGTTAGAGGCACAGAGGAGTGTAGAACTTATAAACCCCTGCAATTGATCTCATTGAAAAATATAATTCTGCATAAGAAACTCTGCATGGGAACAAAAATATTACAGATTTCTTTAAAGTAAATGATTCAAATTGCACTTTGTATTTTCAAGTTAAAATATGTGATTAAAATGGTGAGATTTGGAGTATCTTTTGTGTAGGTCATGTTTTTTGTGTCTTTTTGTTAAATAACAGCTGAGATTAATATGGTATGTACATATTTTTAGTAAAATTTCTCTGTTTGAACCTAAGAATCCTAATTTATTAACCTTTCCCCATGTGTTGTGTGGGTTACTGTATATTGATGTCAAGTGTCTTGAGGTTACATATGCATTATATAATTATCAACTTCGAACTTAAAAATTATTGCATAAAGTATATCGCATATAGGTCTAGGAATAATTTTTATTGTGGTAGACTTCATAATGTGAGTCACCAAAACTTCCATCATATCTATGGTAGCAGAGAACCACAACATTTAATAAAATTCATATGTACTATCTAGATAATGCTAAGAGATCTTAAATGCATATTCTAAAACTCATGTTACAATACCTTTATTTCTAATTAGTTATTCATGTTTAGATGATCTCATAGGCTGGTTATAATTTAACCATTTTAGGTAAATCAAATTAGGAAATATAAATTTGCTTTAGTGTGCTTGGTTAGTGATTAAAAGGACCTGGGTTTGAGCCAGGTAAGGCATGAATGTTGTGTTGTATTTCTGCTGAGGTCCCACCATCCTCACAGACCTACTTTGGCTTGATAGGGCTTCTAGGTTATCTTTGTCCTATGTGTCAAGAATTTTCTTCTTCCCTTTTTAATTTAATAATTATAAGCACATCAGACAAAAAATTAGTAACCTCCACCAAAGACGGTAGAATTGACTTAATACACCAATGGATATTTCACCGTAGCAATGCAGCACTATACAAAGGCATGTGACCTTCCATGTGCCCTGTAGTGTTGTCAGTTCCAGTGGAGTGCTGGTTACGCATTCTTGCCATGATTCATGGGCTAGAAGAAAGACATGACTGAATGACAAAAGGGAGTTATTGCATTTGGTAGAGTTAAAGGCTTTTTGTTGTAGGGCTAAAGGACATGCTGTGAAGACAGCTGAATTTGCTGGTGTTTTGAAATGAACAGTCCAACAAGAGTATAAACAGTGGTGTACATCCAATTCAATCACTAAATATAGATGTTACTATGGCCACAATAGTTTCTTAAGCAATGTGTAACACTGCTTAAAAATCAGGGACTGCTGACAAATTGCACAACTAGTGTGTTGTATTTCTGCTGAGGTCCCACCATCCTCACAGACCTACTTTGGCTTGATAGGGCTTCTAGGTTATCTTTGTCCTATGTGTCAAGAATTTTCTTCTTCCCTTTTTAATTTAATAATTATAAGCACATCAGACAAAAAATTAGTAACCTCCACCAAAGACGGTAGAATTGACTTAATACACCAATGGATATTTCACCGTAGCAATGCAGCACTATACAAAGGCATGTGACCTTCCATGTGCCCTGTAGTGTTGTCAGTTCCAGTGGAGTGCTGGTTACGCATTCTTGCCATGATTCATGGGCTAGAAGAAAGACATGACTGAATGACAAAAGGGAGTTATTGCATTTGGTAGAGTTAAAGGCTTTTTGTTGTAGGGCTAAAGGACATGCTGTGAAGACAGCTGAATTTGCTGGTGTTTTGAAATGAACAGTCCAACAAGAGTATAAACAGTGGTGTACATCCAATTCAATCACTAAATATAGATGTTACTATGGCCACAATAGTTTCTTAAGCAATGTGTAACACTGCTTAAAAATCAGGGACTGCTGACAAATTGCACAACTAGTGACTGCAAATGATTTGAAACCAGACAGGAATTGCTACAGACAGTCAAGAAAGGACCACATCAGCATATTTAAAAAAAAAAACATTGCAAAGAGTACTACATTCCATGGTTATTTGTAGCAGAGTACCTCAGAAGAGACCCATGCTAACAGCTGCACATAAAACAGATTGGCTGCAATAGGCTAGGTGCTATAGACATTGGACTGCAGACAACTGGAAAATTGTTATCTGGTCAGATGAGTCACATTACTGTCTGTATTTCAACTATGCAAGGTGGAGAGTGCATTGCAGGAGTAATGAAGCTTTCCATCCAGACTGTCCAAGGTGTTATTCGAGCTTGAGGGGTTCTGGGGATGATTTACCTACTAAAGATCTCAGGCTCATTAGTTCAGGTATTGATCTGTTTGAATCAGGAAGGTTACATACAGATTCCAAACAACCAGATGTTACCTTTTTCCCTACATGTTAAGGTAGGGACACCTTTTACATGATAACTCGTTTTTAACCCCAGTTTTTGATGCGGGAGGTAGGGACACCTTTTATATGATAACTCGGACATTATCTACATGTAGAGGTAGGGACACCTTTTACATGATGACTCATATTTAACCCCAGCTTATGACATTTTATGCTATACAAGATATATTAATCATTTATAATATTTTTATTTTGCTTTCTAGATTATACATTTGTTTCTGATTTTAAATAGGTCCTATACACCCATTGTTATTGTTGACTTTTACACTTGTTGGTTCTTTTGACCAGATCTACATCTACGTGGGAACTTTGCATTAAAAATAACTTTACAATATTAGAAATTCTCAGATAAAACCTGGTAGTGATTTATTAGATATGTATAGAGGAAAAATTGTGCCATGGAATATACATTTCCAATGACTATTCTATGGTATAATGCTTAAAGCCATTAAAAGAGGATGATTGTTCGGTGGCCGGTAGCTCAGTGGACAGAACACCTGACATGTTAATCAGGAGGTCATGGGTTCAGATCCCACTGAGCTAATGACAATTTTTCCTCTATATGTATCTAAAAATAACCTAACTCTCTTATTGCTTTAAAAATAAGTTAAAGTGTAACAACCTAAAGGTTGTTCACTATTATGTCAAAAAAAAGCATATAATTGTTGGGTTGGGTTGTTTTACCTCTGAGCGGCACATTTTTGCACACCATGGGCTAAATGACCAGGTTACATGGACCCCGAAGGTTGGGGGGAGGGTACTCACTGGAACAGCTGTTGGGAGACAGATGGTAGCCTCCCGTCGGCCATCCAGCATGTTCTTTAACGTGCACAGGGTATGACTCTCCCATACACAGGGCCATGGCTTAACATCCCATCCGACGGGCAGCGACCTTTCCAAGCCCATCGGTGTCCCCTACTGACTGTGGGCAGGGCAGGGAATTTTGTGGAGAATAATCTCAACGCTGACCCAGCTGGGACTCGAACCAAAGCATATAGTAATATAGTGATTATGTGGTAAAGCTAATTGTAATCATGTGAAAGATGAACACAACATAGACACTCCAGTGTTCCAGGATGACAAGTGCAGGATTCACAGAGGAGAGTTCCCATTGAAAACCTTTGGTACTCTCTGGAACAGAAGTGAAACACTGAAATAGGCATCCACATAATGTAGCTGAATTACGAGTGCTATTTTTGGAGGAGTGGACTAGAATTGAGGTAAACTATATCTGACAACTGGTGGAGTCCATATCTAACAGGATTGCTGCTCTTATTCATGAGAAGGGAGAGGATGCTTTACCTACCATGAGGTAGGCTCATTAGTTGAGTAACGACCCATATTTGTGTACTCGACATACTGCTTCTTGAGGCTGTTTGAGCAGCTGGGACAATACCTTCATGAGACAGAAAATTGTGTAATGTAGGTAGAAAGTTCAGAACATCAATTAGAGGAGATCTTGATTGGTGGCCTGTAGCTCAGCAGTCACAGCATCTGACATACTATCAGGAGGTCTTGGGTTTGTATCCTATGTGGTTCAAGACAGTTTTTCCTCTAGAATTGATGTTGATGTTAAAGAAGTCAGGGAAGAGTGATATCTTCCCTGACATGTTTCTTGTGTTTTATTTCTGCTAAGGTTTTGCTTAGTCAGTGTTCTTAATGGTGTAGTAGTCTCCTGTCAAATCTCCAGAGCAAGCAGCAGCTTGAGGGGAGATCTTTATCTGAAGTCACATTTTTCAAAACAAAAAAAAACCAACTTATTTTAGAGGTTATAGAGCTTTGACGTTAGCTTTCCATTGACTTAGCATAGGGATTTTCCTTAATTTATGGAACCAGTGTAGTGGGAGAGAAAGAGTCATATGTATTGCTTAAGTTTCATAAACATCTAAAAGAAATAAAATGAAAATACAAGAACTTTAAGATTACTGCACTGGTTTGCACTTCAGACACTAAATTTCAAATATGGCCTGTGTGTGTGTGTGTTATTATATTATGCATTTTATAACCTTGCAGGTCTTGTCTGTTAACTGTTTTACACTAGTTAGTTTTTGTTAATGGAATCCTGAGCAATTGTTAATTATATAAGTTGAGGCAGTTGCTTCAGGAGTCTTATCATAAAAGGAGACTATTTTATCTTGATCAGTTTGACTTTTTAACATATTTTGTTCTTTTATTACTGTATTATTTATTCATACCAGTAATATACTTTATTTATAGTGATTGTCATTTTTTATCTTTTTTGTAAAAATTTCAGATTTGTCTTGTTGTTTGGATAGTATTACTTGTATATAAGTCAGGAATTGTAGAAAGATTGACTGAAAATACTACTACTTTAGCACCTACAATTGCAGAACAAGGTAAATATTACCATAGCATTTGTAGTTTCTTTTTACATGTAGAAGCTGATATTTTTTGCAACGATTCTAGAATCTTGGAAACATTATCTGTGCAGGAAGCTTTCAAAATAAATCCAATAAAGGGCTCCAGAAAGGCATTTATTCATGATCTTAGATAAAAATTTCTTCCCTTTTTTCAATGACTGAGCAATATGAATAAAATGTATTATGTAATAATACATATATTTGAAAAATTAAAATATATATATGTTAGTAATAAACAATACAACAAGGGAGTGGTGATTCTGTTTAATTGTAAAGGATAAAAGAGGAAACGTTTCAAAGATGCAAAAAAGAAGTGCAATTTTTTTCATTGGATTAAACAACTATATTAAACTGAAAGAGAAAGAAAGGAAGAACCACATGCATTGCCTAGGTATTGTAGCATATAAAAGAAATGAAAATAGAAGAACTTTATGATACAGATGTAACCTGATAAAGTTTTTGAAACTGTACGTACTGCATTACAGAAAATGACTTGAACTATGAATGGCATCAAAATAATCCAATAATGTATATAATGATATATTATAATGAACCTATAATTATATAATAGATATTGAAAGTAATGTGCAAATAATTGTTCTCTGTCTTTCAGATAAATGTAAAGATTTGTAGATCATCTGTAAAATGTCATAAATTGCTTTTAAGATATTAAAATTAATAAATGGAAAAACAAACAAACTCTGAGCTATGTGTAAAATGCATCTGCAGAGATGAAAGTTTCCAACAATTCTTCCACATATATGATGTTGTACATTTGTGGGATACCTTAAAAAAATATTTGGTGGTACTCATTGGAAGATGTTGACATTAAGGATAATCCAGTTACATCATTTACTCACTTTATTTTTATTTAGTTGCAGATAAATTTTATTTTAATCAAATTGTTTATCTAGTAAATCACATAGTGCAGTTAATAATCTGTAGAAGCTATAAATAGCATATACTAATTATAATGTTAGCTCTTTTTTGCTGATGGTAATAGTGGTGTTCTTTTAGTAACTATGGCATGTATATTTTAGGTATTTATAATGTTCTTCATTAGGTCAAATTGTAGTGCAACTAACAAATTATTTATAATTAAACAAATTCTTAGATCCCAGTATGTTTTTCTGTACTTTTCTTGGTGGCACAAATTATACTGTGAACCCATATGCTCTAGTTCCAATTCAGTGTGCAAATCTGTAGATCCTTTGAACATTTTTAATAATAAAAATATATTTTACCATAGTAATTTTTTGTATAATCACTGATAATCCATCAATATATAATAATAAGTCAGTGATAGTTTCTCAATATGTAAATAAGACACTTTTGCACTGATAGATGTTACAGTGGTAAAGAGTCGGTATAGTTTGTGTATTCATAATCGCAACTTGATATGCTGCTAAAGATGAAATAAGTCCATAGTCAGTCATCCTAGATGAAACTTGAATTGCATGGTGTCCCGTCAATTCATTGCGTGTCAGTTCATCGCAGCATCAATTCATCACATCAGTCATCACAGCTGCAATTCATTGCGACGTCTATTCATAGCAGCATCAATTTAATAAATTGTTCGGGATGAACAAGACCTAAGGAGGGGGCAATGTTATGACAGATGAATGTGCTACAATGAACTTGTGATGTGATGTATCATTTTGGTGCCCACATGTGCTTCAGCATGTGAATGTCATTAACTACTTCGAACAAACTTAACTGAAAAACAAAGAATAGGAGAGTTGTAATTAAGAAAAATTAGAGGGTAAAGGAAAACGTAGTTTGTCTTTGTGCACTAAAGTATAAAAGAAGGAATGATTTTATTTGGTGTGTTTGTGGAAGGTTAAATAATTTTATTAGTGTTGATCCTGCTAGCAGACTGTTAAGAAAAAGAAGGATGTTTAAGACACTTAAAGATGTAGCTTAGGAGGTTATGTGTTAGTTGAACAAGCAGAACTGATCTCAACTTTTCTGTAGGAAGAGTTCATCAATTGATGCATAGTTATATTTAGTTTGTTTAGGAATTGGTAAGGTATTCTTTATAGATTGTAGGTTTGTTCATAAATTTGTGCCACTTAACAATTGTTGTAAAAAGCCTTATTTTATGTTTTGAATAGAGATAGTAAGATTTATAGAGGTTGGGTTGTTTTACCTCTGAGCGGCACTTTTTTGCACACCATGGGCTAAATGGCCAGGTCACATGGACCCCGAAGGCTTAGAGAAGGTTGGGGGAGGGGACCCACTGGAACAGCTGTTGGGAGACAGATGGTAGACTCCCGTCAAGGCCATCCAGCATGTTCTTTAATGTGCACAGGGTATGGCTCTCCCGCACACGGGGCCACGGCTTAACGTCCCACCCGACGGACGGCGGCCTTTCCAAGCCCATCCGTGTCCCCTACTGACCGTGGGCAGGGTGGGGAATTTTGCGGATTTATAGAGGAAACACCACTTTGTAGGAATAGTAAAAAGGTGCTTTTTCCTTCTGAAGGTTTATTTTTATACTGATGAAGATTTGTGTTGGTTGGCTTTAATTTATATAAATGTTTTTGTTCATACTTTTATGAGAAATTATATTATTTTAGAATTATAATTGTTAAATACTATTTTTTGAACTCACACTCAGTTTCCACTATTTAATTTATAACATTATCATTAATAATTGCTTAATATTGAAATAATCAGTATGCAAAGTTTTAAAATGCACATTTTATTAAATGGTTTGACAATACTTGTTATTTAAGTTTTATTAAATTTCTGAGGTAAAGTCTTCTGATGCATGTTTAACCATTCAAAGTCTAAATTATTGTCTTTAGAGAACTCATTTGTGCAAAGATGTAGAAAATCAATAAAATCATATGTCTGATACTGCGATGAATTAGCGTTGCGATGAATTGATGCTCGATGAATTGACGTGATGAATTGATGTCATGATGAACTGACTTTGTGATGAATTGAGCATGATGAATTGATGTGCTATGATGAATTGATGTGATGAATTGATGTAGAACCAAATTACAGTACTGAGTTCCTGAAACTGAACTCACTGTGGTGGCATGATTTATTTCAAAGTGTTTTCAGAAAATAAAATAAACAGCTTTGAACCTCATCCTGAAGTAACTAATGAATGGAAATATATCATATTATATACCAAAAGAAAGCATTTAATTGTGCTTAATAAAATGAAAAAAAATTCGGTTAATAAAATGGTAGGTTAAATTTTTTAAGTATTTTTTTAAAACATTGCAAAATTTTACTGTATTTTTTCCACTTTATCTTTAGTAAAATTTCAAAAATATATATATATATTTTTCCTATTTTTTCAATATTATTTATTATTCTAATATAAACATTTCTTAATATTTATATTATTGTGTAAATCTTTCATTTATTTTGTTTGCCCTAAATTATTTAGTCATTTATTATTATTTATCAGTTCATATAATGCATAATGCGTTTTCTTAGACTTTTGATGATTGGCGAACTCTAAGCCTAAGTAAAGTAGTCATAAAAAATAATTTTGCTTTTAAACAAGGTAATTTAAATAAAAATTTAAAAATATATCAGAAAATTGATAAAAGAATTATGAAAAAAATTTAATAAAATGCTTCAAAGCATTTAAATTTTAACTGAAGCACTGAATTTCAGAATGAATTACTTTATTATGAAGCTGCATAACTGCTACAGAAAAGTTTAATTCTAAAATTCCGGCAGACATTTTGTTTAAAAATCTCAATTTCCTGACCTTAATTAGCTTATTAATACTTTCAATAACATTTCAACCAAATAAAGTTCTACCTTTTAAAAATTATGCTCTGTGTAATCTTAATGTTTGCTTTGATTGCCACCATTATACATCGCTAGCAGTTTCACTTTCGATCATTTCTAATTAATTATTGTTTATAATTGCAGTATCCATATGAGAAGCAATAAAAAACAATTTAAAGCATTTAAAGTAAATAAAAAAATCTTTAAAATTGAGTCTGCTAAAATATTGATTGAAAGCCAATGTGTGTTATTCTCTGATGAAACAATTTTCCATAGCAAAAAAAAATATATTTACATTAAAATTTTAGAAAGTGTTACAACTCTAGTAGAGCTATAAACAGTGCAAAATATGGAGAAACACAACCGATCATAATCTAAGCACAGTACGGCAGGATAAAGGCATAAACTAAATTGCTGCTACTTGATGCTGTTTATGGTGACTGCACATACACATACATTCACTGTAGAATTAAATAGATCTATTTTCAAACTCTACCATAATTTTTTCAAGTGGAATCAACAGGTAAAAAATATATATCATAGATTTAAAGTTATTTTTGATATTTGATTAGAAACAGTTGAAAAAAAATTCAAAAAAAAATATTTTTCACAATCTTGTAGTATGGGAGCGAAACTTTGATCTCTGATCCACTAGAATGTGAAAAATGAAAGTGTTTCTTTGGACTCTGACGTGGAAAGGGTTAATGTTCTTCAAGTTCCAGCATTTTATATCTAAAGATGTTAGATTCTTCAACAAGTGTAATATAATTAATGAACAACACACTTCACTGCAAAAAAAAAAACTCCATTTTTTTTCTCAGGACCTAAATTCAATCTATCATAAAATAAAATTCATTTATGAAATTGAAAAATCTCGAAAATTACCATTCCATGATTTAATAATAGAAAGATCAGGAAATAAATTATTAGCAAAAGTATATAGAAAAACCACTTGCATCGATAATCTTATACCTTTTGAATCAAACAATCCAAATAAATGCATGTTCTCTAGTGAGAAACCCATTCTACAGAACATATACACTGAAGTGCCATTGAATTAGGGATAGCAACCTAGTAATGTGTTGGACCCCCTCTGGCCCTGATAATAGCTACCACACGATGAGGCAAGGACTCCAGAAGCTTGTGTAAATGTTCCACAGGTGTGGTGACCCATGCATCCTCCAGAGCTGTCCACAATTCTCTCAAGGTCATCACTGATGGCACACTGCTCAAACACTCTGCTCGATGGTATCCTAAGATTTTCAACGGGATTTAAATCTGGGCTTCTAGGTGGCCAATTCATTATTTCAAAGTCAGCAGAATGCTCCTGCAACCATGCAGTAGCCAACCTGGATCCGTGAGATGAACAGTGGTCTTGCTGGTAG
The DNA here is from genome assembly GCA_038380435.1 of Ryuthela nishihirai. Classification (NCBI taxonomy): domain Eukaryota; kingdom Metazoa; phylum Arthropoda; class Arachnida; order Araneae; family Heptathelidae; genus Ryuthela; species Ryuthela nishihirai. The sequence goes on from JAWZYU010000025.1 coordinate 4,250,317, forward strand.
ATGCCATCTCAATTGGAATGCATGATGGCCATAAATGGGTGTAAATGGTCAGCCATGAGTTCTACGTACCGGGATACATTGAGAGTCGTCAGTACACGTACCAAAGGTACCACAGACATCTAACTGATGGCCCCTATTGGTCAATGTGGGTCAGACAGCGAAGCCCATGATATTTCAAGGCTGGTTGTCTTTTGCAGTTTGTCTAGGTGCTTGTTTTTTTTTTTTTTTTTTGCCGGAATTTTCATATTCCCTGAACACTCTTGAAACTGTCATATGAGAAAATCCAAGTTCGTTCACAATTTCGAAGATCGAGTGTCCCATCTGTCGGGCACCTACGATCTCCCCTCTGCCAAATGTATCTAAATCCCATGTCTTTCCCATTATGTTTTTCACGACAAATGCTTGGGGAAGCCAAAGCTGACAGCTTTATATGACCAGAGTTTCAGCCATACATGTACACAAATGGGGGACTTGCAGTACTGAATTTGGATAACATCTCCTATTGTAACACTCCAAAGATTATTAACTTTTCAAATTGGACCTTTCATCTGATCAAAATTTATTCAAAATTCCGGATAGCTTTGTCGGATGCAAGGCAATTTTAAATTGCCAAATAAAGTTGAAATAGGGTTCATTATGTATATAGCATTACTTATTGAGTAAGAATTCAAAAAAGGATTGTTAAGTTTAATTAAAGTTTAAATCTAATGAAAAATCAATTAACGTTGCTTAAGAGAAAAATAGCAAAATTCAAAAATTTCTGAAACAAACAAAAGTTTATTTCCAAAAAATTCATAGACTCTTCAAATTCAATGGAAGAATGCAAAAATTGGAGTACTAGCAACTCACATCTTTCTAAATCTCTACAACATTTCTCCCCGCTACAATACTACATCTCCACTGACAATTCTTATTCTTTCCACTAACTACGACTACACTTCTACCTCTAACTCATTCTGACTACTCGTCTCTACTATTTCTGACTCTACTGACTCTGTGACCTAATGTCATTTAGTTATAACATGTTGCGTACAAATCTGGCTTGTGTCTGTTTCACGCTGGGAAAACATTTGCATAATCTAATGATCGCACTAACTATGATGCAAGAGGGGTTGTGTCCTACACGGTTGCTAATCAAAAGTCGGAGTTGTGCATGTGTGATTCCTATGGCTCGGAAACAAGAATTGGGATGTCAAAAAAACAGTAATAATCCCCAAAATGATAAATATAACAAAAATTAAACAAAACTGGTTATCATCATCATCCTCAAGCAGCCATGGGCTGCGGAGGTCCAACCAGACCGTGCAATTTAGTTCTCAAAGCATATCTGTCCTGTGCTACATATGCTGCATCTGGCCACTTTACACCAATTCTAGCAAACTCCAGTTTGACATTGTCTGCCCATCACATCCTAAGTCTCCCCCTCTTTCTGAGGCCTTTAGGCACACTGTTCATAACCCTATTCGCCAATCTATAATTATCCATAAGGACAACATGGCCAAACCAATGGAGTCGCTCTCTGCACAATATGCTGCTTAAAGGAGGTTGCCATCTCCTTTGCCTAACGTCATCATTAGTTGCAAAGTTAAACCATGTAATGCTCAAGGTACTGCATAAGCATCTGGAATCAAAAGCATCTAGTTTCCTGTTACCTTGTTTGTAAAGCGCTCAAGTTTCACTACCATAACTAACCCTAGAAAGAACCAAACTATTATACAGTCTAATTTTAGTCCTTAGGTGTATACGCCTATTTCTCCACACTCTCCATAGATTCTTAAAAGTCCCGACAGCAATCCCTATTCGTCTGTTAATCTCATGCCGCACATCACCATTATCTGTAACATAGCTCCCAAGATAATTAAACTGTGACACCTGCTCAAGACTGCAACCATTCAGATTAACTGAATCACAGCCTGCCTGACCAATTTTCATCACTTTAGTTTTCTCTCTGTTTATAACCAAACCTACTCTACTACCAGTCTCATCAACAGCTCGAATGAAAGAGTTCATCTCATCAACATCATTTGCCAAAAGGGCTAAATCATCAGCATAATCTAAATCAGAAATTTTCGTATCTCCAGCCCATTTAAGGCCAAAATCTTTCCCTTAAAGTGAATTTCGCATAACATAATCAATAACCAAACTAAAGAGAAAAGGAGACAAAATACACCCTTGTCGAACACCAGAAGTAATGCTAAACCAATTGCTACAAGCCTTACCAACTCTCACACATGACTCAGTGTTATTATAAAGGCTAAACCAATTGCTACATGCCTTACCAACTCTCACACATGACTCAGTGTTATTATAAAGAGCTTTCATTATGTTAACTAACTTGCCTGGTATACCATATGATTTCACAATCAACCACAAATTATAATGATCAACAGAGTCGAAAGCCTATTTGAAATCAACAAAGCTAGCAACCAAAGGTTTCTGAAACTCTAAACATTTCTCAAGAATCTGCCTAAGTGAAAATATCTGATCCACACATCCCCTACCACTTCTGAATCCACATTGCTCATCACGCAATTGCCTGTCAACCAGATTCTTATTAATTCTATTAAGCACAATCATGCAAAGAACTTTCCCTGGAACAGAGAGTAGGCTGATACCCCTATAGTTATCACAAAAACTGCAATCACCTTTTTTGAAAATAGGGATAATAATAGCTCTGGTAAAATCCTTAGGAACCATGCCTTTATCATAAAAGATATTTAAAATTTCAGTCATCCAAGTGGTAACCGAAACATTCCCAGCTCTAAGCATTTCCGTAGTAATTTAATCGACCCCTGGGGATTTATGAAGTTTAAGTTTGGAAATGGCAAAAATAACTTCAGATTGTGTTGTAGGGCCAACATTACAGCCACCAACTATCATCATTGCAAACAATGGGAGTAGAACCATGACCACCGAGGGACAAGGCCAAGGAACTCCTTTGCTGGAAGAGCTGTGTCATCATTAAAGCCACCAATGCATCTATCATCATTGCAAACAATGGGAGTAGAACCATGACCACCGAGGGACAAGGCCAAGGAACTCCTTTGCTGGAAGAGCTGTGTCATCACGAACATTAGTGTTCCTGTCGCCATTTTTGAATAGCTTTAGTTTCGATCGAGTTACGCTGGTGGAGTTGATAGCTTACGCTGGTGATAAGTATTTTATATTTGTGTTTTCACGTTTTCAGCTATGCCTAGTTCACGGATAGTGGCAAAGTGTAAATAAATTAACTTTTGTAATGTTCACAATATCCAGGATTTCAGTTCCATAAGGATACTTCTCAAAAAGAAGCTTGGATTAATTTCACATCGACAATTCATAGTAAGGTATGTAACATAAGTTCTCACTTTTATTTTCTTTAATTGTATTCTATATATTCAGAATGTTATCAGGATTTAAACTGAATTTTTACCAGGAAATCGTTATGCTAAGCTAATATGGTCAGTTAATCCAAAGTAAATTTTTGTACTTTTATTATCTAACTTGTTTCACTTTACCAAAACAAAAAAACTTATACAAAATTATTATGGAAATATTATTTATACCATAAAATAATATCGATTGGTTCCTTCCTCAAAAAGGTGATTCCTTCTAATCCTTTATAATTTTTTAAGATTCAAAATTTCAGTGATTTGTAATTTACTACAATGGTATTTGAAAAATGCTGGTTTGTTTGCAGAGTTCACTATGTCAAAACTTGTTGCAAAATGCACTAAGTCAGTGTTCTATGATTATATTTTTTTTAAATGTTAACTTCTAATTAAATAATTCTGACAGTAGTTAATGAATGAAATTTCACAATTTGCAATATTGCACAATTTTCAACCAAAGAAAAAATTGACAATGCATTCTGCCAGCAATCCCACAGTATATCAAATTAAATAAATAATGTGTTGTCTAGGTATTAAGGCCATTTGATGTTTAATAAAATAAATATTAAATCTCTTACTTTGATAAAATATTAATGTTATTTGCAAAATCAAACATTATATGTTAAAAATTGTAATAACCAATTTGAATTATTGAATTTACATGCATTTCAGTATCATTATACTTAGCAAATATTTATAGGAATAAAATAATCGGTAATTTTTCAGGTTAGTAACCTTGGCTAGCTTAGAGGAAATGCAGTTTAGGGTGTTTGTAACATGTAAGTTACTGGTGCCAATCAATTTTGACTAAAATTTATGAATTCAAATTAATTGAAGACCATTAATTTGCCAGCCAGCATAGAAAAGTGTGTGCATTTATATAGTAAGGAAGTGGCATTTTAAAATATTTGGAATAACCAGAAAATGCATTCACATGAGATCATGTCATAAAAACAAATCGTGAGAAATCGAGAGTTAATAAATTTCTTGTCAATATGTACTTCATATATACTTTGTTATATATATATATAATTTGTTTTATATATATATGTTCTACATATATACTTTGTTTTACAGTTTTTTTAAACGAGTAATGCATTCCTATACATACTCTATTGTTTTTGCTACTAAGACGAGAATATTTCAAAAATATAGATTAGAAAAGTAAAAATTAATTTTCACAATTAGATCTAATGTACTAAAACAACTACTAAAAACAACTACTATCAACATACTAAAATTAAAAATTTCCTGTAGGTGTGTGAACTTCATTTTAAGCCAGTGAAATTCAGCATGAGACAAGCATGTGTGATGAAGTCACAGGGAGAGTAATAACAGCAAAGTTAGAAAAGCCTAGACTCATCAAAGATACAGTTCCTTCACAAATGCTGTTAACTGGTATTATGTCTCCTTTTAAAGATAATCATATATGTTTCAGTGACAATAATTCTATTAATAAAAAAGCAATATCTTTTTTCACCAAACCACCTTCATTGAATATTGTGTATCCCCATCCTGTAGGCAAAGTTAGACTATTGTTTTTCTGAATTGATGCTGTGCACTTGTTAAAATGTATAAGAAATAATTGGAATAATTCCAAAATTTAGATCAGAGGGTTTAGTTAAAAGGCATGACTTTTCTACAGCAGCATTTTCAACCATTAGAAAGCTTCATTACATTGAAAACAATAGTTATTAAATATAATTATAATTTGTCTTTGAAAGCCTTGTCACTTTCTAACTTAGAGAAGCAAAATGTTAAGCTGGTTCTTCAAAATTTTAATAAATTTGTTGCAGAAACACTTTTAGAAATGGGTGAAAAACAAATTGAGTAACCTCAATTAACACATGGTGGGATATAATAAATATTAAATCTCCTTTTAAAGGAACTTGACTAAATGACATATAAAAAATACCTCTCACAGCATCATCTTTAGATGAAAGGAATTTATTTTTAAATAAATTATTGGATTGGCTGGATTCGTGTCAAAGTATGGGTTGTGATACAGGTATGCTGACCACAAAGAAACATATACTGCTTTAAAATTATTAACACATGCTTTGTTGCAATTAGCTTCATATTGTTGTGAAAAGTTAAATATGGCATACATATTGCCTGGGAAATTCCAAACCGATTGTTTAGAAGATAGATTTGGCAAATACAGGCAACTAGCTGGAGGCCAATATCACATTTCAATAAGGCAGGTATATGAGTGTGAAAGCAAATTAAGGATGCATTCAATACTGAAATTAGTGTTATCTACTAAAAGTATGTATCCACATTTCTAGTTTTTCTGCCAAACAGAGCTGGGAAGAGCTAAAGGAAAATTTAAGTGTTTCTTTTCCTTTTAGCATTACTGTTACTGAAGATGATATTGTGAAAATAGGAGACTACCTACCTGTCTTAAGCTATTTTGCTGGTTACTGTGTCTATTCAGTTCTTTAAAAAATGAAATGTGAATCCTGCAAAACATATTTGGTTCTTGATAGCCAGTGTAACGCTCCAAACAATTGCAAAATATTTAAAGTTTTATGCTCCGGATAGCTTAGACGGGCGTCAGGCAATTATTAACAAATTGCCAAAATGTAGAATAAGTTGATTTAGGGTTCAAAGGCCAGCGAGCGTTCATAAGTAAGAGTCAAAAATGATTCTTAACAAAATAAGAGTTAATGTAAAAAAGATCCTAAATTAGCGTTGCTCAAGATAAAAAACTACAGACTCAAAAGTTTGTAACAAAACAAAATAGATTTATTTCCAAAATAAGTAACTCACCAAGACATCAATGAAGAAACTAAATTCTGTGCTACACGCACGGTGCTACGCACCTGACTACATCTCTCTGCTCTCTCTACAACTCTTCTCTCAAGTGCTCAAGTGCTCTCAGTGACTCGCAGGTCACGGTTTTGACAATGGGCCGGCGCATGCCGGGAAAGACATTTGCATACATGACGAAGGACGCAAGCTATGACGCAAGAGGGGGCGTGTCCTTGGCACGCGCTTTAACGGTTACGGTCGGAAGTTCGGAGTTGCGCGTACGCAACTCCTAGAAACTTGAAAACGAGTGCTGTGATGCCGAAAAGGAAATAAAAATCCCCAAAATGATAAATATAACGTAAATTAAACAAAACTGGTTAAGGTAAAGCAAAAGTGAACGATGGGGCATCACACCAGATTCAATTAATTGCATCGCACAGTTTAATTAAAAACTTAGACAAGTTTGTTATTATGGCCACAACAGAGTGTTATAAATGCTATTGTATATAATTGCATAGTTGTTAAAAAAAAATTATAGTGAATTTCAGCATGAATTTTTAAATTTCCCAAATCAGAGAATTTTAGCCACAGTATTGACATTAAATCTATTAAGTAGTGAGGAGTTACTGGAATTGTCATGACAAGTGTGAAGGTCATTTAGCTGAAAAAATATGCAAAATGATATTTTGGGCTTCCAGTAACACATTGTTAAATAATTTTTATAAGAAGCCAAATGAGATGAAAGAATAAACAAATGTCAAAAAGAGAATGCTTCAGACTCTAGTAAAATGATACTGTAAGTTAAACAATTTATCTAATAGTATAGTGTGATCTAGATTCTTTGTAATGAGTATCTAAGGGACCTGGGTTCGAGCTCCAGATTAGGCATGGATGTGTGTGTCGTTTTTCTGCTGAGGTCCTGCCATCCTCTCAGATCTCTTACTGTGGCATATTAAACTAACAGGCTCCTGTCAGACCTCTGTGTGCAAGCAGCTGCTTGAGGAGGTATTTATTTTATTTTTTTTTATAAACATAATGAAAACTAAACCATGGGAAAAAGTATAGCATGGAGACATTCTGTGCAGCCAAAGGCCTCTCTACAGAGAGGCCATATGATCTGTGACAGTAAATAGAGGCTTTCAGTTTCAGGAAAAAAACTCATAGGAATTACTAATTTCTTTTAGGAATTACAATGGTGTTTAACCCAATTATTACATATAATTTTACAAAAAAAAAAATACATGGATTGATCTGAACTGAACTATGCTGTATATTAGCATCTTTCACTATTATATTTTGTTAAACACTTTAATATTCAAAATTAATCTAAGTGATAATTAGTATAATAATAAATAATTAGGTGTAGGCCTATTTGCTGATATACAAAAAGCAATATGTTATTTATCATTAGTTATATCAACTGAACAACACTGGCATAAAACACTTTAGTATTTTTCATAGCCACAGCTGGGAACCCAAATCATGGAGAGGTGTTTTATAGCAATTATATTGGTAGTTGCTGTTGCAACCAAGCACACAGTATTTTCTGAATTGAGTCATGGTGGTTAGGCCTAACAAAGAACTATCACAAAGCAGCTCACACTACAATTACAATTCATGTTGTATTCACCTCAAAAGCATGTAATTTATGTCTATTACAAAAATAACAAAATTTTAAAACAGTACCATACAATAGCCAGCAAGAACAAGCAACATGAAAAGCATCACGAGAGTGGAGAACCTCTTTAGATATGTCACAATCATGTGATATCTGGCCTTCTCTGTAGAGAGGGCTTTGGTATGTTCTGATGCATATATAAGCAATATGTTCTATTCATTATCAAAGTAACAAACTTGCTTACCTACTTGGCTGGGGCGGAGGTGGCTCAGTCGGTAGCGCGCCAGGCTCATAATCTGTAGTTCCCAGGTTTGATTCCCAGCTGGGTCAGTGTTGAGATTTATCTCCGCAAAAATTCCCCGCCCTGCCCACGATCAGTAGGGGACCGATGGGCTTGGAAAGGCCGCTGTCCATCGGATGGGACGTTAAGCCGTGGCCCCGTATGCGGGAGAGCCATACCCTGTGCACGTTAAAGAACACACTGGATGGCCTTGACGGGAGACTACCATCTGTCTCCCAACAGCTGTTCCAGTGGGTCCCCTCCCCCAACCTTCTCTGAGCTTTCGGGGTCCACGTGACCTGGCCATTTAGCCCATGGTGTGCAAAAAAGTGCCGCTCAGAGGTAAAACAACCCAACCTACTTGGCTTGACTGCAGTGATCTCACATTAGTATGGGGAATTGATCATGTTTAACCAAATATGAAACCACTGTAAATGAAGTTTGTTTGGGCAACAAAAGTAATTTATATTTAAATGTAACAGTAAGTAATGTTTTGTTTATTATTGCTTAAAATAAAATGAAGTTTGCCTTGTATTGACAGGTAACTCATTTAGATTTGAGACCCCTGCATTAAACTATAACCAATGCACACAGAGATCTGTGAAAAAAATTATGATGAGGGGGGGGGGGGGAGTGAGGAGCAAGTAAATTAATCAAATTGCAGCTAAAGGGAATGTCATTCAATTCTATTCAACCATTTTTTTTTTACATCCTATGAAGGGAGGGGAGCTTGCACCCTCTCTCTAAATCACAAATATTTATGCATACACTGTATTACAAACAGGAAATATGTTGAATGAGAAAACTTGCTGGAGATAAATCGAAGTTCTCATGCAAACTTCTCTAAATCTTTTTTTTTTGGCAATATTTATTTAATATTTATAGAATTATGAAAGCTGAAACATTTAACTTTTACTACTTATTAAAATTTACTTCAAAAGCTAAAATACAACTGTTGTAACAAATAGTTCACTATCAAAAATGTACCATAAAATGTATAAATGTTTGTTCAGTTTTCAATTTGGGGGGATACTTTGGAAGTTTGTGACAGTGGCTTGTGCTGCTAGATGTTCCAGCTCCTATAACTCTTTAAATGTTAAGTAAATGTTGTAGAAAACTGAGAACTAAATTAAATCTTCAATTTTTACCCTATTGACATTGAAGAATTACTGTGAAAGTGCTTATTTTCAGAGTTTGGCAACTTTGAATGTTGCTGGAAGTGTATGTATATACTCTTTTTATTATGGTGTATAATTTTAGGGGTTTAGAGTGTTCCTTTTATTTATGTAATTAAAAGCTTAGCAGTTATCAATTATGTTAAAATTTTACAAGTGCATTTTTGCTGAATTTTGGTTATTATATTGTCTTGGACATTTTTTCCAAAAGGTCCTTAGCAATCAACAAAACTGAGAAATTTGTTTTCATCACAAAATATGATTAAATTACCATTAGAATATAAATCAAGTAAAATCAAATCTTTAATATATATATTAAATGAACAGTAATGGTCTGTGATTGATGCTGAGGTGCTATAGTAATCTTACAGTATCATTTGTGAAAAAAAATTTTGTAGAAAAACGTTAATCAACTCCAAAAGATGATCATAATGTCTACATACACAATTGCTTACAAATCAAATCTAGAGGATTGACTACTAAGTATTCTATATGAATGCATAATTCAGCATCATACTGGATTTAAGAAATTTTGCAATATCGTTTAGGAAATTCCATGTTGTTGATGACACGAAATTTTTTCTTATGTTGGTTGTTAATAGCAAAGATGAGAACTTTGCAGTAAGCTCTGTTTCCATCACTCACAAAATAGGGTTAAAGTAGAATATAATGCTAGTTACATCTTTAACCTTTTTTTATATCAGATATATTGTATTTTAGGAAAATTGGTATGTAAATTAGATGCTGTGATAAAAAGTTATTTTCTGAATTTTCAAAAATATGTCACTGAGATGACTATTAAAACATTCTAAATGAATCCTAAATTGCAAAGAATACTGTGTTAATCAGGAATTCAACATTAATTTATAGAAATTGTATATAGCAGAATTTAGGATTTTTTTTTTGCGAAGGGGAAAGCATATATTAACCAAACAGAATTGAAAACTGTCAACTTTGATCTCTGTAGTCAGAATGTCAGTTTAGTAAAATGTTAATCTTTAACTGATTTATGTAAATGACATGACACACAGTAAGAATCTATAAGTAGGTGCTTTAGGTACTGTAGGGAATTAGCTTTATCATTTATTAAGAAATTTTCAATCAGTTGAATGGAGAAGAATGATTATTACACTTTCTGAATGAAGGAATTATGATTTAAAATTGGGAAATCAACAAAAACCTTTCAAGTAATTGCCTGTTACAGGAATTCAGTAGCAAAGTATCACATGAGCTGTCCTATTGATGGGACTCATGAATCGGTTAATAAGTTATTAATTTTTTGTTAGATCACTCAACAAATCAATAATTGTTTTGTGTAACTGACCTTTGCTTCCATCAGTGCCATCACTGAATAAGATTGAAGTGTAATTAGAATATGAGTTTATGTAACATTTATATGCAATATGCAAGTAATAATGTCTGTGAATTAATTATTGAAGTACTCTTTAGATTTGTGTATTATTATTATTTCTTTAAACGTAAATTTTATTAAAAACTGCAGCAGCAAAATATGTCTTATGTTGGTCACTATAAATCTAAGTTTTTTACTTTGTTCAAAATACATGTATATTTTTCTTAATAATCTATTTATTATACTTATATTATCCTTTATATTTTATAAAAGAAAAAGATAAAACTCTCAGGTAGCAGCATGATTTCAGCAGTTCTTTCTGTACATAGGAGTATTTAGTGATTGAAGTTAGGAATGCTCTGAAATTTAAATTTTAATCAGGAAATACATTTTTGAAGTGAAAATGGATGAGAACAAGCAATTCCGATTTTAAAATGTATATATATATATGTGTGAAGCACTAGTAAGATTGTTGTTAGAACCTATGCATTTAATCTGATTATACCTATCCTTCGATTTACACGGTACTCAGTTCACACAATTTTGGCTTTGCATGGTCAAAAAATGCAACCCGTTTCGATTTACACGGTACTGACTGAGACGTACATAAAAAGGAAATCTCAGTCAGTACTGTGTCAATCGAAACGGGTTGCATTTTTTGACCATGCAAAGCCAAAATTGTGTGAACTGAGTACTGTGTAAATCGAGGGATAGGTGTACCTTCAAATTCTTATTTGTGTAAAATAAATGTGTGGGAATAAATCAGAAATTTTTATTACCATTGTCTCTGTTTCATTATTTTATAATGTAATTTCTTCAGTGCAAATTAAAAAAATCGGTATTGAATAAAAAATAGTTTAATGTACTTTAAAAACGATCTTTTTTTTTTGAAATCGTAAGGAAAAATTACACAAAAAGAATATAGGAAACATCGCAATGCTTCTAAAAGAAATTCCATGGCATGATTTAGCTCGATTTCTTAGTCACGGCAAGCACCACTCTTAATGACGTCATAAATCAGTCCCTTGGCCTTGTTTCTCGTTGGTCACAGTAGAACTAACCGCATTGTTTAGAACATCACTGAAATGCTCAGCCCATCTAGAATCCTCACCTTTTATAACCTTGCTTTGTTTATCCTTCAATTCCTGTATACCTCTCTGTTTTCATCCTCACAAAGCATTAATTATCTGGTGCATCTCTTTGCTGTTTTGCTGTCTAATTGCTTCCTCGGCTTTGTCAGCCAAGCCATCAAGCCAAAGATTGTTATCAGCAGCTAACTGATCCTTTACACGTTTTTATTAAGCTCTCTGTAATGCTTTCTATTAGGACTAGTAGGGTATTGATTAAGGACATTCCTGCAGTTCTTTCTTTCTGAAATAAACTCAAGTGCCTTATCACAAATGATTCTGCCTTCTCTGCACCTTTTTCCTAAAAGAGTACTGTTAGTTTTCAAAAAAGCTTGTTTAAAATGGTCCCATTCTTCCTGAACTTCAGTAGTAAGCAAACCATGACTGCCATAATGACTGAGTAACCTATCATGGTAAGTTTTGGCTATAACTGGATCTTCCAGAGCTTCAGTATTAAAGATCCGATGAAATAAAGGCGACTGTAGCACCCTTATTGGCAACTTTAGGAAGTTAATGAACCTAACTCAGAAACTAATAGAAGTAGAGAAAATATGTGACAATGCTTAGCCACTGCAAAATACTTGCAGTGGCACAGAAAGATTCATTAATATATGCATGTGATGATGGTGGCATAGTATCTGCCCAGGGAGGCAAAAATCAGACATGACAGTAAGTGATATATGTAGTGCTTGTAGGTGTACTGGTTGAAGACCCAGATGGTGGGCTACTCCAGTGATCATTACTGTGATAGTTCAGACAAAGTCACCTGCTTTATATATATAAATTAGCAAAAAAATGACAGAGATATTCAAGATCTATATAATATACCAACCATATATAATAATACCCTGAATTTTAATAAAAATGATTCTTGCTACATAAGAATGACATCAAGAAATTTAGAAGTAAGAATAGAACATAAAATAGATATAAGAAATAATAAAAACATTATAGCTTTTATTCAATGAATCTCATCATCACTTCTCCCAATACAAGATTCATATTGAAATATACTAAAGCTTTATTTATGAATAATTCAAAATGTTGCAATACTGCTATTCCTACTTTTCATTCAGATTTGTAATAATTATTTAATTTATAAAAAAGTGAGAAAGAATTAATAAATAATAACTTTATAAATCTTAACTATAACCATATCTAAAGCTTACATCAATGATGAGCTCATGAGATGTGACAACAATTGTATCAACAATACATCATACAATCTGCATTCCAAAAAAAGCATGTTTAAATATCATTTAATTTTATTAGACTTTGAAACAATATCATTTGATCAACTTATTAATCTGATGATGGAGTTTTTGAAACTTCCAAAATTGTGATGATTAGTAATAAACATACAAATCAATGGTAAGTTAAAGTTTATCATAGTGAGAGTGTATTGCTCATTAATTGCATTCTACTTGTTGAAGAATCTAATATTTTTATGTATACTGCTGGTGAAAAGTTAAAAACATAAAAGTTGACATAGCAACATAATGACTTGAGAGACTTCTATGAAATTCAGGTGAGAGGTACATGAGACCATGACAAAGAATATATGCAAACATGAGATGCAGGGGAATGGATGGCCAAGAATAATGATCATCCGTTAAAAAAAAAATCCTTCACTGGTGGTAGCAGAAATGTGTTGTCTCAATGATCAGTAGGGAGTGTGATGGTCCTTGATTGCCATGCATGCTGCACAATGATCATGCATGCTGGTGACAGATGAGGTCAGCCATACCCTATGCACATTAAAGAACACACTGGCCTAAAGGGAGGTTACCATTTATCTCCTAACAACTATCTAGTGGGTCCCCTTCCCCCAACCTTCTTTGAGCCTTTTGGGATCTTTGTGACCTGGCCGTTTTGCCAATTGCATGCAAAAAAAGTTTCCCTCAGAGGTAAAACAACCCAACCTATCAGCACACAGATCAGTAGACTATGTATTAAATTAAAATTAATAGTATTTTTCTGCAATAAAGTCTGTTAAAAAGTTTATTTCCATAACTAATAATAACCCATCTAAGCATTTCATTATATACGTTTACTTATTTGAAATATAACTAGTTACTACAATTTGAATTTGTCAAAAAAAAAACTCTTGAAAACATCAGTAAGCTATTCCAAACAATTACCAAATTGATTTTCATTACAATACTTAAAAGTGAGTTTTATTCGTATAAGAGAAGCTGAAAGGAATTTGAATAACCATTTAGACTTTATTGTATATTTACCTATGCAGCAATAATGGAGAAAATATACATTTATTATATTTATACTTTCCCTAACAAAATAAAAATGATTGATTTACTTTAAGTTTATAAGTCAATGCACTACTAAAATATGTAAAGGAATTTGGCCAACTAGAACCTTTTAAGTTAAAAAAAGCTTATTACAAATAAAACATTTATGCAATACTGACGAAATGCATACAGACTTTTGACAATTGATGTTGGATCAATTGTATTTATGGTAAAAAAAAATAAATAAAAAAATACCCCCTCAAGCAGCTGCTTGTCACAGAGGTCTGACAGGAGCCTATCAGTTTATATGCCATAGTAGAAGGTCTGCGAGGATGGCAGGACCTCAGCAGAAAAACAGCACAAACGTCCATACCTTATCCGAGGCTTGAACCCAGGTCCCTTAGATTAGTAGCGAAGCATGCTAATCACTCGACCATGGGACAACTGATTTATGGTAAACCCTATATTAAATACCTATTTAAATATTTAGACTCATCCATTACTTAGTATTTAGCATTTATTTCTTAAAAGGTAAATTCACTTTAAAATTTCTGTTGCACTCGTAGACATTCTGATTTAAGTAGTTATATATTAAAGTCACATCAGTAGCCAATATGATATCAATTTGATCGCCATTTTGTTCTTCATGCAAAAATATTAATAAGCAGCCATCATGATGGTTTTATTAATAGCTATTATATAAATTAATACATAATTTCCTGAACACTGAAATTCAGCATTTGCTTAAACATTTGTTAAAAGCATTGTTTAATAGTTATTAAATTCTTTAAAATAGTACACCAACTCTTGTTCAAAATCCATAATTGCACTGACTGTCTGCACACTGCATTGTCATTATCATAATTAACATATGTAATGTAAACTAACCTGATCCTATACACATTACATAAACTAACATAATTTTCTGAATATACCTATACTGAATATATGCGATAAATAAATATTTGCAGCAAGTTTCCAGTAATGAGTATGCATGAGAAATGAAGGAGATATATATGTAATATATTAATATGTATTAATATATATTACTTACACAAAAATTGTAGAGTTTTCATTAGTCACCTAGAGGTGGTGTTTTAATCAGTTATGTGATCTGTCTATGTCATAATGTTATGGGCAGCTTCAGAATTGGCCCAAGCCATGCATGGTAAGCTGTTACAAGCAGTGTTACAGATGATTGACACTTAAGTGGCAAATGATGAAATTTCTGAGCACACTTACAGCATATCTCTGAAGGCAGTTTATATTATTTCATATACATCAGTGATCATATATTACATCAGTGAAATAATATAAACATGGCAATTTATATTACTTCACTGATTTTGAATAATGATCTATTGATATATTTCTGAAGACTGTGTAATACCAGTCTTCAGAATTGTTAATTCAGTTTAATATATAAATTAACTTATATATAATATATAAATCTTCAGATTGTTAATTCAATTTAAATATGTAAAATTAGGAAACTCTCATTATGTATGGCACTGCCATAGCAAATTGTTAATGGATTTCATGTTATGCCAGTGAAAAGCTTCAGAGTTCCTTAGTGTATTAAGTAGGCTGTTTATGAAAAAATGAGATTGAAAGTGTGTTAAGGATATAAATAAAATCTTCCACAACCTTGTTTTTGAATATCTTCCTTCAGTATTTAAAGAGAGAAGAGTATTTGAAGAGTTCTTGAAGCTGTAACAATCAATAGCAATAACATTGGAGCTATAAAAATTTGCTTTAAATATTTAAACAGTAATTTTTTTATTCAACTATTTACTAAAATATTAGATTTTTTAGAAGTTTAGATAAAATATTTGCTCTAAGTAGCTGAAATGTGTAATTACAAATGAGAGATTTATTAAAATTTGTAATAAAGCTAAATTGCATCGTTGTTTAAACTTTATGTTAAATTTTTTTGGTTATTTTAGTAACTTTAGTAGTTCAATCAAGGAGTATCCATTTTCTCTTAAGGGTTTGAACTCTGTATATGCAAACTTTTATTTTTCACCCTCAGTTTGCAATACACAAACTGCATTAAATTTCTCTTAAAGAATATGATAATTAATTTTTTTTCCCTTTTAGTTGTTAGACCAATACTACAAACCTTCACTCGAGATAGCAACTTATCTAAAGATGCAAACCAGGATTCAACAGAAAGCAAGCAGTGGAAAACTACTGAACATATCATTACGGAGTTTTCTCCTGGAAATGTAGGGTTACGTCTAAAACACCGCAATATAGATATGTGGCAAACAATGTCAGCCCAGCATTGGACAACCTTATTTGGTTATTATAATATTTCATTATCTGGACGGTGAGTAAATATTTTTCTCACAATTTTAATAGCATTGAGTTTATGATAAGTGATTTTTACTCCACCAGAATTTACAGAAAATGTGAAAATTAAGAACAAGAAGTGAAGGAGGGAGACTTTTACCTGTTATTGACATTCCATTGATATATTACATTTTATTTACATAGTCATGTGTGAAACTTAGTAGAGCTTATAGTATTTGGTAGCAGTTAGCAGCATTGCAACTGGAGTTGGACAAATGTAGAGTTTTTCACACCTGGTCTTCAATTCCAGTCACTTAAAATATTAGTATAAACTTTCTCAGACTTTTTTGTTTTAGATACTGACTTGCCAAAATAATTATAATCAATAAAACTTTTATATCCACTGTTTAAAATATTTAATGACCTATGAAAATATTTAAAAGTATGAAGATTTTAAGGTTCAGTAGTTTTTAAGATATAAGATATAAGAGAAATATGTCACATTTAGTATTACTTCTATATGAAATGAATAATAAATGAAGTCCTTTTTTATCTCGTTTAAAAAAAATGATGTGTAATACACTGTTCACAAAAATTAGGGGATATTTCAAAATGAATATGAAGCAATAAAATATCCTCTAATTTTTATGAGCAGTATAGTTTCACTTTGTCATCTGTCTGTCTATCCATCTGTAGATAGCAAGCTTTTTTGTTTATAGTGCTAGATTAACAATTATTTTTGTGTTGGATGGGTATTGATGGAATATTAAAGATTTGCACTTTCTGATTCTCCCTAAAGCTGTAAATTGTGTCCTCTAACAGTAGGAAAAGTTTATAAAAAAATAAATAAATACCCCCTCAAGCTGCTGCTTGCCACAGAGGTCTGACAAGAGCCTGTCAGTTTATATGCCATAGTAGAAGGTCTGTGAGGCTGGCAGGACCTCAGCAGAAAAACGACTTTTAAAATTCCAAAATTTCAAATGGATATTGCAAATGATGTATTTATGCTAGAAATTTGAAATCTTGATGGTGGAATTTTTTATCATGAAGTTTCCAATCCCACAATGAGTTGACCCCTTAGAAAATGCAACTTTTGTGTTTTAACAGATAAATGTTTGTTTTTAGAGATAAAGTGAAAAATTTTTTTTGGGTTAGATAAAAATTGATGAAATATTATGATTTTTACTTTTGGAATCTTCCAAAAACTATAATTGTGCCCTCTAATGGTGGAAATACTTGAAAATTCCAAAATTTTAAACAAATATTATAAATGATGTATTTAAGCCTGGATGTAGCAGTTTGGCAGGCAATAAGAAATCAGATTCGTTAGCCAAATAAGCTGCTGCACTAGACTCTTATTACCCATATTTCACACAGTAAACATTTACTTCACACTACCTCTCAACTACACATAATTAATTTCCTATCACATATGTTACAAATAGATTCCACACAGATAAACTTTAAAAATAGTGTAATGGCCTCCCTACAGAAAATAATTTCATACTCTATCACTGGCCTAGATCTTTACAGATAAAACTATTGAGACTGCACATAGGCCATCCCAGATTTAATAAATTCTTACACACTATTAAAAACAACCATAGCCCATTTTTCCCACATTGTAGTCACAGTGAAATGGTAGAACATGTTGTCCTGCACTGCCCACATTATGCCCAGGTCTGGGCATTATTTTTGCTTCTTTATCTAGTTCAGACAGGACTCCTCCACCACCACCACTGACTCCTCTAGGGAATTTGGTTGGTCACAATTCTTTTAATTTTTGAAAGAGATTGCTGCATTTTCTCGCATTTAAAGTTTTCCTTTTTCATGGGTTGAGTCTCCCTTTTTCCCTAGAAAGAAAGGGTGATCTTACTCTTTCCTTATCTTAATTCTTTAATTTTTACATTTCAATTTGACACTGGCTATATCCCTTTTCTGTTCGTTGAAAATCACCTGTGTTGGTTACCACCCTAGTGACATCTATCCGACACTTCCCACCACCTGACAGCCCCATCCTCCCTCACCCTGTCAATCACTCTAGCTCTTGCTCTGTTTTCAACAAAACGATTAGTTTCTCCCACATCTCTCCAGAAACATGCCAGAGTATTCTTCCAATTGAACTAATGCCAGCTCGTCTTTCTTCCGCTAATTTTAAGACTAAACTTTATCGCCAAGATGTGCAGGCCAACCATTGGTGCCATCTATGATCTTGGATGGCAACTATTACCTTTATATTGCTGACAAAGCCTTGAAATTTTAATGCTTTTGATGTTTTTATAGGTTATTTAATATTTTAAACAGTATATATAAAAATGCCAATGGCAGTACCAAGCTGAAAACACCGGTTCTCGTCCAATCACCAAAGTAGGCAGCTTTGGGCACAGTTCATACCTGGGAGGGTGACCACCTGGGAACACAGCTTGCAGTTGGCAAAAAATATGTTGAGGACCTGCCATCCTCACAGATCCCTCTAGTATGTTGTATTAAACTGACATGCACCTGTCAGACCTCTGTGGCAAGCAGCTGCTTGAGGAGGTATCTATTTTATTTTTATATAAAATGTTATTGATTATAAAATGGCTATACTGTGATGTGAACATTATTACTAGGGTAAATATTCTATTTTCAGAAAAGTATTATTATGTAAATCATGTTTTGTATTTCACCATCAGAAAAATGTGTAAAATATGTGTGTGCTATTACTGTTATAAAAAGTCATATTAAAGTATTAATTAAAAACAATTTAAATCAATTTTAGGTACATTAGTATTCTCCCACCTGTTCATCTGTCTATAGCTATTGATCCATCTGTAGCATTAGAGCTGCGCAATCCAGGAGATATTGAAACATCCAAGAGGTCACATTGGAAGTTCTTGGGACCTGGAGAACAAAAAGATAGAGGTGAATTTTTGATAGTTCATGTAATTTATATCAGCTTCTGCTTCTTAGAATTAAAATATCTGTGTAGGGAAATATTGACACTAAGGCCTGTGAGGATCTAGGAAAAGGATTAAAATTTGTTTTTGGACTAGTCTTTATGAAAAATGCATTAATATACAGAAGACATAAAGTGTTGATAAATGGATAATGATATATTTCATTTTAGTGTGTTTTAAATGTTGGGCTGATATTAGAATATTGCCGTATGCTATGAGTATGATGATATCATGTAATAATATTTCCCTATTTTTTTAGAACTTTTTAGACCTCACAAGGCAGTGTGTATATTACCGATATTTTAAGCACTGTATGATTTTAAAATTTTAATCTAAGATGTACTGGGGCTAGTAATAGAAATGGATTTTAAGAATTGAGTTTAAGAAGGAGAAAGAGAGTAGATATATGTAGAATAGAAAAATTGGACCAAATTATTAGTGTTTTTTAGTATAGAAAGGAGGTTGCATTAAATATTTAAAAAAAAACTAATCATGCCCTAAGTAGCCTTTGAACATATCCATATAGTGGGATGTTAAGCTGTATTCTTGTATATTCCAATTGACCCCTAATAATTGTTCATTGCAGTCCTTGTAACTTTCTATTTATTCTGTTGGCAGCAAAAAAAGTGCTGCTCACTGATATGGCAAGTAATCTGACCAGCAAATACTTGCAATGAATCTTTAAATTATTTCCAGTCTCAGTTTAGAAAAATATTCTAAGTAATTTGTTTACTTTAAGCTGAAGCAGTCTAAAAATCGTGCATTTATAGGCAACTTTCTTTTTAAACTCTTCAATGTCATATAATTATAATCTTTGATGAATTAGCATTTCTTTTAATAAGCCAATGAGATTCAGTCAGTGGAGGCCACTGATCAATTAAAAGGGTGGTACATATATATATGTATGTGTATAAAACATTGGCTAGTATATTGTGTCTTTATTCAAGGTTTAAAGGTAGACAATAGGTAGAATTCTGAATTAAAGAATCTTCTTAAAGACATCAGGTAGAATTCTGGTTAGGTTCAAGATTTATTTTCCTCTGCTTTGTGAGAATTTGATGAACTGAAATAATCAGTTAACAGAGTTGAGTAATGAATACTATATCATCAAATTCAATGTTGAAGCAAAAGCTTGCTTAATCTCCAATATCAAACTGCTATACAAAGATCTCAATCTCACTTACTTAATGGACCAATAAGCAAGATATTTCTAGAAATTTATCATGAAAAAATATTTAACACAAAAATTAAATTTCATGCAACTGACTATGAAATACATAAAATTTCAATATACTTCCCCCCACAGATTAAGTAGCTAGCTCAGATAGACAACTTCCATATATGCCCATTGTAGGACAAAATCGATGCTAGCTGCTCCTGCTGATCAATGGCCCAACCAAAGTTGTTTCAAGAGTTTTCTCCAAACCTTTAATGGTGCCACCCACCTGTTTTATTTTGTTTACTCACTCCCTTTAACTTAAGCTGTGGCCCCTTGTGTGGGAGAGCCATACCCTGTGCACGTTAAAGAACATGCTGGATGGCCTTGACAGGAGGCTACCATCTGTCTCCCAACAGCTGTTCCAATGGGTCCCCTTCCCTAACCTTTTCTGAGCCTTCGGGGTCCATGTGACCTGGCCATTTAACCCATTGTGTGCAAAAAAAGTTCCGCTCAGAGGTAAAACAACCTAACCCACTCCCTTTAAATAGTTCTTTCCCCTCACAAAATGTTTCTTCCTGTGTGGAAAATAAAAGTCTTTGTGTCGATCTAATAATTAGATGCAAAGGAATTTATGTGAGGTAAGTTTTTTAGTGCCAAATAATTCTGAACAATTTCATATTTTATTTATGTATCGGAGGGAATTTGTCTTTCACTTAGCTTAACACACAATGCATAAACATATTAATTTAATGCTAATGCACAACACATACACAAATAACATTCTAATATAAAGGCTTCTATCACAAATTATGTCTGAATGATAAAGCTAATTTCCAGGTGGATGATATGAACAGAAGGGAAGTCAACATTCATATATAACAATTGAAAGCAACCAATTACCTTTCATGATAGTTTGGAACTTGAATGTTAGCTTACAGTTAAGTGAAGTATTCTGACAAACTTCTGCTTCACAATTTCGAAACGGTCTCCAGGCATATCAAAAAATATTATTGAAGCAGTTCTAGTAAGAAGAAAGTCAATAAAAAAAAATAACTTGTTAGATATGGAACTGCAAAGCAAGGAATGGCAGTAAAGCAACATGTTCTCACACTGTGAAAGTTGGTGGGAAAATGAGAATTACAGCCGGCTGCTATAGATGTCACTGCAAGCAGTGGTGTTCAGTCGTTTATCTGTGTTAGCTAGTTAATCTGTAACTTTTCCCATACCTTACCATTCTTAGTCTCACATATTCAGTGCATGGTAAATAAATCCAATAAATAATTGAGAACTGAGAGGGTTAAAATTAAAATCTGCCAATGATCCACACTCCATTATTACAATCAAAAATCTGCAGTAAGGTTTAGTACTTAAGAAATGTGAAACCTGAAACAGCACACAATGAAAACTCTAATATATTCTTAATGTGGAACATTAAGAAACTTGCTGAAGAAGAAGCTACATCCTTAGAAATTTAAATATTAGCTAAATTACATGGCAGATTCTAGCAGTCTAAACATGACACCCTCAGCACAGAACTTACTTTGTAGAAACAATCTCAACACACACACATTCTGTCAAATTCCTTAATGAAAAAAAAAAATCCATGCAACAGCTGGAGCTGTAGAATTTGTTTTGAAGCTGAAGCAGAAAACCCACAGCAACATACCAGTGAACAGACTGGTATGTTAACATACCAGAATAACATTCAAACATCTTTAGTCCAGTAATCTATTGTCTGGGAGCATCCATGGTTTGGTATTATTCAAGAAATTAAAAAAATAACTTAAAAGCTACTGCACTATTAAAAAAAAATAAATTGTGTACTCAGGAGAAATTTTGCTTTTCACTGCAGTTGTTGAATCTGCTGCTTCAGCATTACAAGTGCTGCATACTGAGTCAAACCACATTTCTAGTGGGAAAAACTTCAGTCATCACCAGACTTAAGTAGTAACTCCCTAGTGTTTTGTATTTAATAAAATATGGTAGTCGAATATTCATCTTCATTATATTTACGAAAGGTGGAAAAATCCATTGTTTCAGAAAATCCATGGCCTTGACATTCTGATGCTCAATATCTCTACCTATATCCTAATGCTAGATTGTATCCACTGCTATCACCAATATTTAATATAATAAATAATAAAATGTATTTAATACTATTGTGATTAATTTTGCAGATATATAGAGATTGTATATTGAATTGTTATATGTATTATTATTTATTTTTATTCTCTTATTTTTGACATTTTATCACTAACACATGATATGCCTGAATATTAGTAGATTCTAATATGTATGTATGTGTATCATGTGTGCTATTAGTATTAATTGATATTAATAGGGGAAAATAAAAGTATTTTAAAAGCAACTAGAAAATAAAAGAAAATGAAAGTACATCAATAGCGACTAACCTGCTTTAACAACCAGCGAAAAATTAAAATACTAAACTTAAAAAATAATGTCCTCTGGCAAGTATGGAATGCTCATATTCAAAGAGAAAGAAGTATGTCATTTTCCAGCTTTAGCACCATCTAACAGTGGAAATTCAAACTGTTAGATGATTAGAAAAAGACAAATAATAATATTTTGTTGGTGCCTATCCAATCCAAATCTCTTGAAACAAAAAAAAAAGTATTTTACTACACATGCACCTTGGGGGTAAGGAGGCAAATGGCTGTTGTCAATATAAACCCATTGACTACACACTCTACCACTCAAATTTCTAGCATGAATTGTGTACAACAGTAATTTAAATTTTTGCTATTTTCCAAATTAGCACCCCTCTAACTGTGAAAATTAAAACTATCGGAATGTTTGGGGAATGTGAATCCATTATTTCATTAGTACATATCCAACTGAAAAGAATTTTTTTATCCACTAATAAATCAGCACTTTAACATCAATTCTAATTTTAGAGAAAAAATTGTCTGGAGCCGGGTGGGATACGAACCCACGACTTCCTGATAACATGTCAGGTGCTCTGGACCACTGAGCTACTGGCTGCCGATCAAGATCTCTAATTAACGCTATGAACATTCCTTTTATGTCACATATATGCGTTATTCAGGCAATTTTAGCCCAAGCTGCTTTCTATTTGCCATATAGATGGAAAGCATGTCTTACAAGTATGCCAATGATGGTAAATAATGAGATAAACTTGACAGTTCAATATCCACTAATAAATCAGCACTTTGACATCGATTCTAATTTTAGAGGAAAAATTGTCTTGAGCCGGGTGTGATACGAACCCACGATGTTATCAGGAGGTCGTCGATTCGTATCCCACCCGGCTCAAGACAATTTTTCCTCTAAAATTAGAATCGACGTCAAAGTGCAGATTTATTAGTGGATATTAAACTGTCGAGTTTATCTCATTATTTATCAAAATTTTTTTATTTTTATCGAAACAAAAAAGCTGAATGTCTACTGATGGATGGAGACTAAGTGAAAACAATAGCTCATTTCTGAAAATGTGCCAAAAAATCAGTTACAAAAATACATCTGATAATAATTTGAGAAATAAATTTTCATAACATTTGAGAAATTTTCAAATTGTGCAAGGTGATTGTACTGTTTACAATTGTTTGTTGGTTGACTTTTTTTGTATCTGTGTGTGCAGTGTTCATCATTAATGTTCTGTTTGATCCTTGCACTTTGGGGAACTTCCTGTTAAAGTGTGAAGTGCTTGCATGTAAGGTGTACAAAGGCTAAAAAGTTTCTAATGTCCTCAGAGTAGCATAGCCAAAACTTTTTTTTTGTTCCACCCAAGGGAGTGGGTTTAAATCCCCTTGGCATTGCAGTGGTTTAAAATCCCCTTGACAAAACTGCATCATCAATGAAGGTGAAGGGGAGGGACGGACTGATTTCTGAGCAAAAGAGTAATTTCACTTTTGGGAAATGATATGATGAATGATAAAAATAATTCCAGAAATATCAAGATAGGTTTAAATGCATAAAGATAATAAAATGAAATATAAATGGAAGTACTTACTTGATGATTGCTTTTAAAATTTTCTGATTTTATCCATTTAAAATTTTTGATTGATTTTTCAAAATCATTTCAAAGCATGACTAGAAAATATAATGACAACAGTTCAGATCAAATTTGTGAGTAGGACTTGGAGGCTTGATAAACATGGCATAAAGTAAAGTGGCAATGATGCCGAAAATGGGTGTTTAGGGATGGAAATTGCAATGGTAGCAAGAATTTTTATTTTTATAGTGCATTAAAATTTACATCAATTGAAAAGGTAAACAATATTTAATGAGTCTAAACTATATATCTTTATAAAATATATACAAACTCAAACAGGAATTTATATTTTAAGAAAATTGAAATTTTGTGTGTTGTAAGGGCAGTATTTGTTTCTGGGCTGTCATTTCTAAATTTGTTGACTCTAAAGACAGTGGGGACCTGGAAGAATTAATTTTGTGCTGTAAAATATAGCGAATAAAACAGTTCAACTTAACGTGGTCATTTTATTTATGAAGTATAATTCTGTAGCCTAATTTATGATATAGATTATTATATGTGCAGTAAATGTTTAAGCATACATATTTAGTTTAAAGAAGTATATGAGGTAAAATATTTTATTTTTAGATGATGATATGTTAGCTTCTGATCTACCATACCATCCTTCCTCACCTGCAGAAGTAGCTCTTGCTATTGCATTGGCTATTCCAAGTCTTCTGTTTCTTATATATCTAATGGTAGTATTATATCGCTGCATGTGCTCCAGACACTATGCTGAGTGGCGGAGTTCATGGAGAAATTCTAATATATCCAATGGAGAATCCATTAGGGGTAGCAGTTCAGAAATGTCAGCATCTGATGCTTATCTTGTTATGGAAACCCTTCCTGTAAAACTTCATGGTCACACTCAGGTAAGTTATGATTTTGAGGAAGAAATTTTTTAAGTAATTTTTGTGAATTGAAGATGTTAATTTATAATTTTGATTGGTTAAGATGAAAAGTATATGCAGTAAGAGATAATTGTATGAGACCATTTCAATCCTCACAAGAAACTAAATATAGGAAACTTTGTTTGTACTAATTTTTAAAGTGTTTCACAAATGTCTTTTAAATATCCACATAAATTTAATTAGTGAATTGTTTCTATTCCAACGATAAATATCTTTGTACTCTTTTATGCTATCTGAAATGGGTATCATAAATGTTATTCATTTTGTATAATAGTGCATATAACAGTGACATGAATTTTACTGAAAAGTGAAGGAATTATGTTAAGTTGTTCAAAGCATTATGTAAAAATCAATAAAATGAAAACTGTAAAACCATCATTAAATACATAAGATAAAAAAAATAATGATCTTTGGTAACATTATTGATTAGCCCTTTTAACGCTAGTTGAGGCATGCATCATCTGTAATGACCTTTGAAATTGTTATTGAGGTTAGTAATAGTTTCAACTCTGATCTATATATTCTTGCTGTCTCTTGATTTTTAAAGAAATTGCTTATGAAATACAGAAGTTCAATCAGATGAATCCTAGCAATTTGCACAATTTTTCCTAACATCGATCTAATTATTCTTAGCACTCTGAAAGTTGAAGCCTTTTGGCAACACTGGGCCTAAACATGGCTTTATCTGCAGATATTATTCATAAATAATCAGTCTTAAAGACACAATTTGCAATTCTATTTGTGAATTCTGAAAGAATGAAATTAGCTGAAATTTATTGCAGAATGTTGACTCAGTATGATGGATAAAGCATGAGTAAGTCCATGAGTGGGTGGATAAATTCAAGAGTGGTATTGAATGTGTTGAATATGTTCCAAAACCCATGCAAACTCATTGTGTCATGACACCTTGACCACACACAAAACACAGCAGCAGTGGAAGAACTCATGGGATAAAATTGTCACATTGCAATTGCAGAATTTCTGTGGTGTTGAATATCAAGATTGGTTTAGCTTATAACATTGACTAGTTGCAGTTTTAAATATTGTATACTTATTACATTCTTTAGCATTTAATGCATGAACTGAAGGAACTATGAGTTGATGGACATTTTGCACTTGGATAATATGAGGAAGAAGGGAAATGCGACAATAAGCATCACCAAGGCATGGGTCTGCTTCTCAGCAGACACGCTAGTGATGCTCTTCTAGGATACGAGTGCATTAATGAAAGGTTTCTTACAGTAAAATTTCAGACAAGTGTTAAAGACTTCAATGTTATCTGCTGTTATGCCCCCACTGAGGATGCCGATGAGGATGAGAAGGATAGGTTTTATGGACAAGTTCAGGATATTTTGAATTCTATCAAGAAAGGAAATATTACCCTTGTTCTTGGTGACTTCAATGCCAAAGTTGGTACTGACCCTGACCTTTGGGGAAGAGTAATAGGCCCTTTTGGTATTGGTAGCTGCAATGGCAATGGCAACGTCTCCTACAGGTAAGTAAACTCAATGGTTTCAGAATAACTAACACATATTACAAACACCGCGAGATATATAAAGCATAAGAATATGATTGATTATATATTAATTAACAACAAATGGGCTAGTTCTGTTAGGAATACCAGGTCATATAGGGGAGCTGAAATTGGATCTGACCATTACCTTGTTACAAGTGTCTTGCAACTTAAGCTTAAAAAGTGTTGTGCTAGGGTTAAAAATTTTACTTTTAATATTGAAGCTCTGAAAGACCCAGTTATAGCCAAAGCTTACCATGATAGGTTACTTAATCATTATGACAGTCATGGTATGCTTACTACTGAAGTTGAGAAAGAATGGGATCATTTTAAACAGGCTTTTTTGGTACAGTACTCTTTTAAGAAAAAGGAGCAGAGGAGGCAGAATTTTCTGAGTGATAAGGCACTTGAGCCTTTTTCGGAAACAAAGAACTGCAGGAATGTCCTTAAACAATACCCTACTAGTCTTAATAGAAAACATTAGAGAGAACTTAATAAACGTGTAAAAGATCAGTTAGCTGCTGATAAGAATCTTTGGCTTGATGGCTTGGCTGACAAAGCTGAGGAAGCAGTTAGACAGCACAACAGCAGAGAGCTGTACCAGATAGTTAACGTTTTGTGTGGTAGAAAACGAACAGGTATACAGGGATTGAAGGATAAACAAGGTAAAGTTATAGAAGGTGAGGATTCTGTTATAACTAGGTGGGCTGAGCATTTCAGTGATGTTCTAAACAGTGTGGTTAGTTCTACTCCCATTGTTTGCAATGATGATAGCTGCATTGGTGGTTTTAATCTTGGCCCTATAACACATTCTGAAGTTATTTTGGCTGTTTTTAAACTTAAACTACATAAATCCCCAGGGGTAGATGAAATTACTACTGAAATGCTTAGAGCTGGGAATGTTTCGGTTACCACTCGGATGACTGAAATTCTGAATATCTTTTATGATAAAGGCATGGTTCCGAAGGATTTTACCAGAGCTATTGTTATCCCTATTTTCGAAAAGGTGATTGCAGTTCTTTTGATAACTATAGGGGTATCAGCCTACTCTCTGTTCCAGGTAAAGTTCTTTCCATGATTGTGCTTAACAGAATTAAGAATCTGGTTGACAGTCAATTGCATGATGAGCAATGTGGATTCAGAAGTGGTAGGGGATGTGTGGATCAGATATTTTCACTTAGGCAGATTCTTGAGAAATGTTTAGAGTTTCAGAAACCTTTGGTTACTAGCTTTGTTGATTTCAAAAAGGCTTTCAACTCTGTTGATCATCATAATTTGTGGTTGATTGTGAGATCATATGGCATACCAGGCACGTTAGTTAACATAAGGAAAACGCTCTATAAAAACACTGAGTCGTGTATGAGAATTGGTAAGGCTTGTAGCAATTGGTTTAGTATTACTTCTGGTGTTCGACAAG
Organism: Ryuthela nishihirai; assembly: GCA_038380435.1. Lineage (NCBI taxonomy): Eukaryota > Metazoa > Arthropoda > Arachnida > Araneae > Heptathelidae > Ryuthela > Ryuthela nishihirai. The sequence continues at coordinate 4,278,488 of JAWZYU010000025.1, forward strand.
GGTGCATTTTATCTCCTTTTCTCTTTAGTTTGGTTATTGATTATGTTATGAGAAATTCATTTCAAGGGAAAGCCTTAATATATATATTTGGCCTTAAATAGGCTGGAGATAAGAAAGTTCCTGAATTTATATTATGCTGATGATTTAGCCCTTTTGGCAAATGATGTTGATGAGATGAACTCTTTCATTTGACCTATTGATGAGACTGATAGGAGGTTTGGTTATAAACAGAGGAAAAACTAAAGTGATGAAAATTGGTCAGGCATACTGTGGTTCACTTAATCTGAATGGTTGCAGTCTTGAGGAGGTGTCCAAGTTTAATTTCCTTGGGAGTTATGTAGCAGATACTGGTGATGTGTGGCATGAGATTAACAGATGAATAGGGATTAGTGCTGGCACTTTTAAGAATCTATGGAGAGTGTGGAGAAATAGGCATATACACCTAAAGACTAAAATTAGACTGTATAATAGTTTGGTTCTTTCTAGGGTTAGTTATGGTAGTGAAACTTGGACACTTTATAAACAAGATAACAGGAAACTATATGCTTTTGATTCCAGATGCTTGTGCAGTATCTTAGGCATTAGGGGTTTCAGCTTTGTAACTAATGATGAGGCAAAGGAGTCGGCACCCCCCTTTAAAGCAGCATATTGTGCAGAGAGAGAGAGACTGTTGGTTTGGCCATGTTGCCCATATGAATAATTATAGATTGGCGAATAGGGTTATGAACAGTGTGCCTAAATGCCTCAGAAAGAAGGGGAGACCTAGGATGCGGTGGGCAGACAATGTCAAATAGGACCTTGTTAGAATTGGTGTGCAGTGGCCAGATGCAGTAGATGTAGCTCATGTTGCTTGGGGAACTAAATTGCATGGTCTGGTTGGACCTCCGTAGCCCTTGGCTGCTTGAGGATGATGATTCAGAAATTTATACATGGAGGAATTGTATTAGCTGAAATAGATAAAATTATTTCATTCATCATCATGAATATTACACAAGTTTTAGTGGACTGTTACATTCATTTAGACCTCAAAATGTTGCTATAACAAAAATTACAAGAAATATTAGGGGTGGGGAAAAGAAGGAAAACCTTCAGTATTCTGATGTCAGCTAGATTGTATTAGACAGTAAATACAAAAATAAAATACAAAACTTGTCAAAATTATCTTGGATAATAAAGGACAATATAACCATTGATAACAAAAATGAAAAAAGAGTAATTCCACAAAAGTGTGAAATTGGATGTGGACAGATATAGCTGAAATGTATTATTATATCATTTAAATAATTGGCAGCAGCAGAAGAGTAATAAAATGCAAAAAATTGAAAAGTTCAAAACCTTTTCAAATGTATGGTTGCCATATTTGAAGGTTAATATATGCAGGAACCAACCAAGGCTTCCTTTGTCATGACAATTTAGCTGAATTAGAGAGATCCCTAATATGAGTTTCATATAATTTGGTATCATCTTGCATGATGCAAGGAACAGAGAAGAACAAAGATGGGCTACAGAGGTAAATGAAGATCTGTATTGTACTAAGCAAAATACAGCCTTATGCATTGGGTGTTTTGTTCCATACAACTACAAGTGAATTAGTATTTGAGCTGTCCTTGTTGTATACTTCATAATGTAGGTTAGTTTATCTTTTTTGTTTTAATTCTGCATATTCTTTTAAAATTTTATAAAAAAAAACTTGTTCAGTACTTTAATATTCTATCCTCAGTGGTAGAACAATAGGGAAAACAAATCTTACATTGGTGAAATCCTTATTAAGTCATTTGTTTGTTCTGAGAGTCTTTTCCTTTGGCTAATTTTATCATAGTGTAATGTTCATAACAACATATGGTGAGTGGGGGTAGGCAATCAGCTGGTATTTGACCTTCTTGGTAATATTATCACAAAAGACAGCTGCTGGTAAAGACCTATGACGCACTCTATACTTTGCCACTTTTTTTTGTGAATAAATGTAATTGCATAATTCTAATTAGGGAATAAAATATAAAGCATTTTATTTTGATGGAGGCCTTTTTTCATATATTTATAAAAAATATGATCAAATGTCAAATTTTTAGTGCATTAGTATGTATTCTTTTACAGAAGTGTTTAAATTATTTGGATCTCATTTTCAAGTTAAAAAAGTGCTATTCTCACTTTGTTCTTACTTCTACACATCTGTTCGTACTTGTAAGCATTTTGAGGTTTGTTTTTTAAAAAAGTAAATAAAAACAGTTTTTAGTTGGATAGGTAATAAGAAATTATGATCCACATTTTCCAGATCTTCCAATAGTTTGAATTTCTGTCATTGTAGAGCATGCTAAAATTGAAAAGTGACAAATTTTAAATAAATAGTGTTAAGAGTGTATTTATTGTATGATTTTCATCTTTACGTGGTAAGGTCAGGAGATTTATACTAACAACAGTGACTTCCTCCATCCCTGTGTGTAGGGGTAATCTTAACTTCCCTTTAAATGATAAATAAAAAATTCTCTTTGGGTTAGATAAAAAAAACAATAAAGCATTACTATTTGCATTTTCCAATTCTTCCAATAATTCAAATTTCTACATTTAAAAGTGCTAAATTTGGCCAATGACAAAACTTTTTCTCTTTGAAAAAGAGCATTCCATATTCATGTGCTTCAAATCCTGATTTCTATTGTGTCCTGCAATTAGTTTTTAAATACTGTACAATTTTATTACTTCAAATAATTTCAAAATCTGATGGTGTTTTGGTAAATTCAGAGTTTGGGATTCAGGCTGTTTTTTGGAAACAAAAGCTGGTCTTAATCAACTTAAGCTGTGTTTTGTTTTTCATGAATTGGCAACTCCAGTGAGTACTTATATAGTGGGCCTCTTTATAATGAATTTAAATTCATTCCACAAAAGCCTTCGTAATGTGAAAAATTTGTTATACGAATTTGGAAAATACATGTTAAAACCTATTTTATTTTAAGACTATTGTAAGTTTACCTTTTTGACCTTAACACCATAGTTTATAAAATTTTAACATTATAAGAATATGGTAAAATATTAAAATTAATACAAGCAGTAAAAAAAGTCAGCGAATTAAGCATAAAAATATTACAGTGAAACAATCTTTCTTAGGCTAAAAAGATCACTGTTTCTGGGGATTGATGGAGAAGAGTTGGAGTAGAAAAATAATTAATTTTTGAAGGAGAGTTTGGGTTGTTCTACCTCTTAGTAGCAGTTTTTTTTACACACAAAGCATCAAATGGATAGGTCACAAGGATCTCAAGGGTTTAGAGAAAGTTGGGGGCTCATTGGACTGCTGTTAAGAGATAGAATCCTCTGGTCAAGGTTATCTAATGTTCTTTAATGTGCACAGGACATGGCTCTCCTGCACACGGCATTACACCCTGTCTGATGGACAGCAACCTTTCCAACCCCAAGATGTCCCCTTTCTGACTGAAGAGGTTTAGCAGAGATAAATCTCAGTGCTGGCACAATGGGACTGAAACCTTGGAATGGCAGATTATGAGCCTAGAGCACTACTGAACGAGCCCCCCCCCCCTCCCCCAAAGAAAAAACTTGTACTTGAAGTAACATTTCGTATAACTGCTAAGTGGTAGACAAGTATTAATGATCTTGATCTGGGTGGGATATGAACCCACAATCTGCTGATGACATTTCAGGTGCTCTGACCATTGAGCTACCAGCCATTTAAAGGAAAATTTCCTTCCGTTATAAACTCTGAGGAATTGGAGCTGGTGCAGGTATAGCAATTTTCAAAGTTGCTGGAAAATAATAGTTCCAAGAGAGTCCATAACACATCAAACAATGTAACAAATGCAGTCAGGCTAATAAATGTTTGTTGCTGATTGACTGAGGCCTGCTGAATCTACGTAGGAGTGCTTGTATTGGCAGAAATTGATGATTGCATGACATTTCTAAGCAATTTGCTATGTGAATCAGTCTAGCCTATGGAGGAGCTGCATTTGGCAGAACTTCAATTATGCTCTGCTCATTACTAAAAGCTAAAGGAGAAAACTATTAATGAACCATTTTTTTCCCATAACAAAACATGCTATATATATATATACATATTGTATTAGTTACATACTATTTGTACTATATGTGAATTGCAAGTTATACCTGTAAATTACATTATATAAAAAAAAAATTAATATTAAGGTATGAAATATTATCATTAAATGAGTTAGGTCTCAAAACGTTTTGTTTTTTCTACAAATATTTTTTGTTAGGAGCTAGAGAACATTGTGACAGAAGATAATGTTATTGTCAGTTCATGTTTGGCAGGAGATATATGTGTGTGGGATGCAGTTTCTGGTGACTGTCTTACTATTATAAGACGTTCAAGGTATGATAAATTTTGTTCACATGTGCAATATATTAGTTTTTCTTCTACTATCAGTTTAATTTTTAAAAACCTAGGGCTAATAAGTTTTAAAGTAATAGAAATGTTTTTATGAGCTACTGACCCACTGTTGCCATCCATCTTCTTTGATTAGTTACCTACAAATCCACTAAAGTTTTATGTTTTGGAAATGGCTTTTGTATCATTCTTTGATGCATTTCAACTCTTTTTAGTCAGCAAAAAGGATCAATAGACTCTTTTTGTTGATTATATGGTAGGAGGACATTCCGTGAAGTTAATTTATTATATGTTAATTGAACCAATTCTTGCTTTTATTTGTTTTTAACTGCAATAATAAGAATATTAACACTTAGATTATTTTTCATACTGAAGGGATAAGTGTTTATTAAATATGAAAAAACTCGACTTTTTTGGTATACACTAAGTAATTACCTCTTTTAAGTTGATTCAAATTTTTATAGGAAAAACTGTCTTGAGCCAGGTGGGATACAAACCCACGACCTCCTGATAACATGTCAGGTGCTCTGGACCACTGAGCTACTGGTCGCCGATCAAGATCTCTTCTAATTGATGATATGAACATTTCTACCTACAGTACATATTCCATTATGTCACATGTAGGTGCTGTTCGGGCAATCTAGCCACCAGTGGCAAATAAATGCCATATAGATGGAAAGTATATATTACAAGTATACAGTTGATAATGGAATATGTACTGTAGGTAGAAATGTTCATATCATCAATTAGAGGAGATCTTGATCGGCAGCCGGTATCTCAGTGGTCCAGAACACTTGACATGTTATCAGGAGATTGTGGGTTCGTATCCCACCCGGTTCAAGACAATTTTTCCTCTAAAAATTTAATTGACTAAAAATGGTAATTACTTAGTGTATACCAAAAAAGTCGAGTTTATTCAATATTTAATCAACTGTTTACTTGTAATATATACTTTCTATCTGTATGGCATTTATCTGCTGCTGGTGACTAGATTGCCCAAACAGTGCCTGCATGTGACATAATGGAATATGTACTGTAGGTAGAAAAGTTCATATCATCAATTAGAGGAGATCTTGATCGGTAGCCAGTAGCTCAGTGGTCCAGAGCACCTGACATGTTATCAGGAGGTCGGGTTCATATCCCACCTGGCCAAAGACAATTTTTCCTCTAAAAATTTGAATAGACTTAAAAGTGGTAATTACTTAGTGTATGCCAAAAAAGTCGATTTATTCAATATTTAATCAACTGTATACTTGTAATGTATGATTTCCATCTATATGGCATTTATTTGCCACTGGTGGCTAGATTGCCCGAACAGTGACTATATGTATGTGACATGATGGAAAATGTACTGTAGGCAGAAATGTTAATATCATCAATTAGAGGAGATCTTGATCGGCAGCTGGTAGCTCAGTGGTCCAGAGCACCTGACATGTTATCAGGAGGTCATGGGTTCATATCCCACCTGGCCAAAGACATTTTTCCTCTAAAAATTTGAATAGACTTAAAAGTGGTAATTACTTAGTGTATACCAAAAAAGTCGAGTTTATTCAATATTTAATCAACTGTATACTTGTAATGTATGATTTCCATCTATATGGCATTTATTTGCCACTGGTGGCTAGATTGCCCGAACAGTGACTATATGTATGTGACATGATGGAAAATGTACTGTAGGCAGAAATGTTAATATCATCAATTAGAGGAGATCTTGATCGGCAGCTGGTAGCTCAGTGGTCCAGAGCGCCTGACATGTTATCAGGAGGTCGTGAGTTCATATCCCACCTGGCTCAAGACAATTTTTCCTCTAAAAATTTGAATTGGCTTAAAAGTGGTAATTAATTAGTGATAAGTGTTTAGTATTAAGAAATAGAATTACCACAATGATTTAAAACAAAATTATGTTTTTGTATGTACTTTAAGATGTGAATGCTGCATTGCAGTGATTTTGTAGAATTTTAGTTAATAAACAAAGTTATCTGGATATTTTACTCTTGTATGCTCATGTTGCACATAATGTGTTTGTACTTTTTTTATTCATAAAAATTCGTTTTGTTGATAGCAACAAATTGTAAAAATTATAAATTGAAATCATTTATTTTTTTTAATTAAATAATCCTTTTTAACACAAAGGGCTAGAGAACCTATAAGTTTTTTTATTACCTGATTTCCCATACAGCATACAAATATTCAAATAAGGTTATGTCTGTTTGCTTAGTAGTCATATTTACTGATCATTAACCCAATTTAAGATTTTAAATAATATTAACCATTTTATGCCCATGCAAAAAAATTAAACAGCCTTTGTGTTATACTTTACATATCTCATCATTTAAAAAGAAAATAATGATTTAAAATGAAGTATAAAAATGTAAAACTTATTTTGCTGATAAACTATTTTTCTCAGTTTTAAATACAATATATTTTAGAAAATTAAATTAATATATATCTGTAAACAAATGCATAATTAATTATAGTGAATATTTTGTTCTCCTGTACAACAAGCTTTGATGCTCTGTCTGGCGCAGCTAAATACTTTTATATTAATGCTTCCTACATCTTTTAATTAAATTTTCTAGGGCCATCATCACTATAATTAAAATTTAATTTAATTTTAATTAAATTTTAATTAAAAGAACTGGAATTGTAGACTGTTTCAAATTTTCACAGATTGGGAGCATAAATACTAGTCAGCGATGACAAATGAAACTAAAAATTTGAAGAAATAGACATACCCATTTGAAAATATTTTACCCGTTTCTCCTAAAAGTAAATAATTCAGACTTGGAAAATAATACTTACCTTTTCATTTCTTGCATATTTTAGTATGATACCATAAGAATAATTTCTTCCAGCTCTCTGATTGCCATTCCATAGATGCAATATGTGCTATTACCATTTCATTTGTTTTTTTGCTTCTCCAATTTGGAGCAACCCTCTGATCTCAGCTCACAAGATTAATCTGAACTATTGTAAATACTTTTTAAAGTTTCAAAATTCTTCTTTTTAAAATCAGACAATTTTTATAAGGAATTATGAAATACTTATGTTTCCCCCCCCCCCCCCATTTTATTTCTGTTTTACTCTCTCTTTCTGCTTTAGCCTATTTCAGTATTTCTAGGTTATTTTTATCATTTGTCCCAGCATTCATTGTGTAATCCCTTGAGATGGCCCTGTATGCAGAAGAGCCATACCCTGTGCACGTTAAAGAACACACTGGATGGCCTTGACGGGAGGCTACCATCAGTCTCCTAACAGCTGTTCTAGTGGGTCCCCTTCCCCAACCTTCTCTGAGCCTTCGGGGTCCTTGTGACCTGGCCATTTAGCCCATTGTGTGCAAAAAATGCTGTTCAGAAGTAAAACAACCCAACCCTTGAGATGGAAAACAAAAACCATCAATCTGTTTCGATCCATTTTCAATTAGATGACACAACTATCCACTATAATCAGATACCTGTGATGGCTATCTATAGCAGTGTCACTTTGCATGTGATAAGTAACGAGCACTTTTTTTTTCATTTTGTGATCAGATCCGTAAAGCTACTAAGAGTGGGAACTAACACCTCCAGAGCTGCATGGTACTCTGAGCACTTTAAAAAATGGCTTTTGACATTCTGTGGTTTTAACATTCAACTCAGAAATTTTTTAATGATTTTAAATAAAAGCAAGTGCTAGAGCAGGTTGGTAGATGATAATTTCAAAGCATTGAAGCCATTCAAATGCTTTAATACACTCTAAATTTCATTAAGTTGGCTGAGTAGACTCAAACTGAAAAGTCACACTGATGAATGGCAGATTTTTAAATAATTATTTTCAGTAGTTTTATTGTATACACTTGAATACATCTGTTTTAAAATGATACCTTATGGTTTTATTTTCATTAATAAAATAATCCATGATTTTTTTTTTCTGTTATGTCTTTTGACCGAATATAGATTTATAATTTGCAGCTCTCAAAATTGTTGGCTTACCTTTTTTTGCTCTTTTGGCTCTTGGCCCAAAAAAAGGTTCAGGACCCCTGTACTAGCTTATCTGCAGGTTATATGAAATCAAGCAACTGTGGCATAACCAGGATTCAAACCTGGACCCCAGCAGTTGCAGTGCCACAACGAACCAACACGTGATACCACTACACCACCAAGGTGTTCATATATTTGTAGTGGTATTTTTGGCAGATATTGTTTGAGGAGGCATTTAAATATAAAATTGCATAGGGCATTCAAATATAAAATTGCATAGGGCATTCAAATATAAATGATTAGTTACTGTTTGAGCACAAATGCACTTGTCATATCTTGGGGTAAGTTTAAGTATCCCCCCTCATTGAACTCTGCCACCTGTCCTTTCAGCCAGTCCATAACAGTCCCCTTTAGTGCATCATCATCATGAAAACATTGTCCACTAAGGAACTGCTTTATATAGGGGAATCCTGCTTTATAATGGCACCAAGTCCAGGCTGTAAGGTGGATACTCAGAAACTTCCTAGTGAAACTCATCAAGCAGCTCCTTTGTCTTCCAGGCAGTGTGCAGGCGGGCGTTGTCTTGTATGAAACAGATTCATCATGAGAGCATGCCCCTGCAGCTATTCTGAATGACTCTCTGTAGATGTTTCAGAGTTGCACAGTAGACATCAGCATTTATGGTTACACCTCTTTCCATGAAATCAACGAGTAAGGCACCTTTCTGGTCCCAGAAGACACTTGCCATGATTTTCTTTACAAACAAATTGCATTTGACTTTTTGGCTTTTCATGGCTTTTTCAGTATTTGAGGGTGATGCCACTCAAATGATTTTCTTTTGTTCTCAGGGGTGTAATGCAAACTCCACATTTTGCCCTCCTGTAACAATTTGGCCAATAAACTCATTGCCATTTTGGTGGTAACACTCCAAGAATGTCAATGCAGCTTCCAGTTGCTGAGTTCTGTGTTCATCTGTGAGCATCTGTGGGACCCATCTTTCACAGATTTTGTTAAAGTTTAAATGTTCAGTCACAATTTGGTACACAAGTGTACAGCAACTTCAGGGCATTTTTCATGCACTTCACTAATCATAAAGCATCGATTCCCTTTAATGATGTCATCAACCTTTCGTTTGAGTTCGTCCATGATGAGAGAGGGGCACCATGACTGCTCCTCATTATGAACATTTGTTCTTCCATTTTTAAACATTATGCACCACTTTCTGACACTGGATTCATTCATAACACCTTCTTCATACACTTGAACAAGTCTCCGATGAATGTCAATAGGCCTGGTGTTTTCAGCAGTAAAAAAAACGGATAACTGATTGAACTTCACATTCAGCGGGATTTTCAATGTGCATGTTCATTTCGAAAGATCATAACTAACCACAAATGGATAATACATGCCCGACAATGGTGCCAGGAGATAGCCAACACCTCACTGGGCCCAGCTGACCTTGATTGAGCCCCTGCCAGGAACCTGCGCAGATGCTATGCGCAAACATCCTTTACTTTCTGAATGACCTACGTAAATTTCTCATGAAGGAAGGTTTCATTCCTTCCATAATCTCTACCAGGCATTGAGCACAGTTTGAGGAAGATTATCATAGGCAAGGGTGTACAGTTGGGCCAAATCATTTAGAGAAGGCCATGTTGAAATTGAACCTCACATTTGGAGACCAAGAACTTCTGTTACTCCTGACAATGTTGTCAGAATTGAGGAACTTATCTTAGATAATTGTTGAATAACCATTCATGAACTCTCACAGGAAACTGGAATTAGTGTAGGGAGTGTTGAAGAAATTGTGCATAATGAGCTTAAATTTAATAAGATGAACGCAGGGTGGTCCCCATGGCTCCTGTCATTGGAGCACAATGGCAACACTCATTCTCACACTACCACTTTAATGATGGAGACTATGGAAACTGAAGTGGGCTGTACTGCCTCATCCACCGTATAGTCCTGACTTGGCTCCATCTGATTTCCATTTCTGGACCACTGAAATAGTTTTTCGGGGCAAGCGATTCCATGATAATGATGAGGTCATTGCAGTTGTAGAAAGTTGGATTGACAAGCAACCAAAAGCCTACTTTGAAATGAAATTATGAAGTTTCCAAAATGATGGAACAAGTGCATTGCAGTTAATGGGGACTACATTGAAAAGTAGCATGTATGATTTTTCTATTTTGTTGTGAATGAACTTTTTAGAATCACATTCTTGTTTATATTTGAATGTCACTCATAAATATATCTTCGGCAAATGTACCAAAAGACATTTCAGATCGAGTTGATCTAAAATCGAAAAAAATTTCAGAGCATTTTGCTGATTCGGACTCAGATTCTAACTTTTTATGGATTTCCTGCATTAGACCTTGAAGGAAATGATCTTCCTGAAGAGGAAATAAAAGATGCTGATGTAATCAATTTATGGGATATCAAAGTAAGATTTTTGGATTCTGAGGAGGAAGAGGAGGGTTTTTTTTTTTGTCTTTTCTGATTATGCAAGTGAATGCTCAAGCGATTTGGAGAAAGAAACTTTTTTCGACCTCCCACTTCTGACATCTATGAGACGTGGGTTGGGTGACAGATGCAGAATATTCAGCTCTGCTTCTCAGCAGATATGCCAGTGATGCTTTTCTGGGATATGAGTGCATTAATGAGAGGTTTCTTACAGCAAAATTTCAGACAAGCGTTAAAGACTTGAATGTTATCTGCTGTTATGTCCCCATTGAGGATGCCGATGAGGATGAGAAGGATAGGTTTTACGGACAACTTCAAGATATTTTGAATTCTGTCAAGAAAGGAGATATTACCCTTGTTCTAGGTGACGTCAATGCCAAAGTTGGTACTGACTGACCTTTGGGGAGGAGTGATAGGCCCTTTTGGTATTGGTAGCTGCAATGGCAATGGGCATCGTCTCCTACAGGTAAGTAAACTCAATGGTTTCAGGATGACTAACACTTATTACAAACACCGCAACATACATCAGTACTGCATGGGTTTCACCTGATGGGCTGCATAAGAATATGATTGATTGTATATTAATTAACAGTAAATAGGCTAGTTCTGTGAGGAATACTAAAAAAGGAGTTGTGCTAAGGTTAAAAATTTACCTTTAATACAGAAACTCTGAAAGACCCAGTTACAACCAAAGCTTACCATGACAGGTTACTTAGTCATTATGAGTCATGGTATGCTTACTATTGAAGTTGAGGAAGAATGGGACCATTTTAAATAAGCCTTTTTTTTAAACTAACAGTAGTCTTTTAGGAAAAAAAAGGAGCAGAGGAGGCAAATTTATTTGACTGATAAGGCACTTGAGCTTATTTCTGAAAAAAAGAACTGCAGGAATGTCCTTGATCAATACCCTACTAGTCCTAATAGAAAGCATTACAGAGAGCTTAATAAACATGTAAATGATCAGTCAGCAGCTGATAAGAATCTTTGGCTTGATGGCTTGGCTGACAAAGCTGAGGAAGCAGTTAGTACAACAGCAGAGAGCTGTACCAGATAGTTAATGTTTTGTGTGGTTGGAAGCAGACAGATATACAGGGATTGAAGGATAAACAAGATAAGTTTCTAGAAAGTTTTGTTGATTTCAAAAAGGCTTTCAACTCTGTTGATCATCATAATTTTTGGTTGATTGTGAGATTGTATGGCATACCAGACACATTAGTTAACATAAGGAAAACGCTCTATAATAACACTGAGTCATGTGTGAGAATTGGTAAGGCTTGTAGCAATTGGTTTAGCATTATTTCTGGTATTCGACAAAGCTGCATTTTGTCTCCTTTTCTCTTTAGTTTGGTTATTGATTATGTTATGCAAAATTCACTGCAAGGGAAAGGTTTTGGGCTTAAATGTTCTAGAGATCTGAAAATTTCTGATTTAGATTATGCTGATGATTTAGCTCTTTTGGCAAATGATGTTGATGAGATTTTTCTCTTTCATTTGAGCTGTTGATGAGACTGATAGGAGGTTTGGTTATAAACAGAGAGAAAACTAAAGTGATGAAAATTGGTCAGGCATACTGTGGTTCACTTAATCTGAATGGTTGCAGTCTTGAGGAGGTGTCCCAGTTTACCTTGGGAATTATGTAGCAGATACTGGTGGATTAACAGACGAATAGGGATTGGTGCTGGCACTTTTAAGAATCTATGGAGATAGTGAAGAAATAGGCGTATACACCTAAACACTAAAATTAGACTGTATAATAGTTTGGTTCTTTCTAGGGTTAGTTATGGTAGTGAAACTTGGACACTTTGTAAACAAGATAACAGGAAACTAGATGCTTTTGATTCTAGATGCTTACGCTGTATCTTTGGTATTAGGCGGTTCAACTTTGTAAGTAATGAAGAGGTTAGGCAAAAGAACTGCAACTTCCTTTGAGCAGCATATTGTGTAGATAAAGACTCTGTTAGTTTGGCCATGTTGTCCATATGGATAATTATAGATTAGCGAATAGGGTTATGAACAGGTGCCTAAAGGCCTCAGAAAGAGGGGGAGACGTAGGATGCAGTGGGCAGACAATATCAAACAGGACCTTGTTATAATTGGTGTGCAGTGGCCAGGTGGAGCAGATATAGCTCAGGACAAATATGCTTGGAGAACTAAATTGCAGGTTAGTCTGGTTGGACCTCTGTAGCCCATGGCTACTTGATGATGATGATGATGATTACTGGTAACCCTGGTGAAAAAAATTAACAGTGAAAACTATATTAGAATTTAAAAAAATTTTGTTTCTGATAAAAATATAGTTTAGATAGAGGAGCAGACAAATCTATATAATAAAGTTTGTTTGCTAAGCAAAAACTGTTTTAGGACATCTCTCAGCATAGCTCAAGAGTTTCCAAGAAAAACCAACCATAGCAGAAGAAATTAAAAAAATTTCAGCTCTAGTAATCACAACTGGACTAGTTAGGAAACAATCTTTAGCTGAGTATACTTCATTTTTCTCAAAGGTAATGTCTAAAAACCAATTTCAACTGTTGCTACAGTGCCTACATTCGAGTGATAATAGCATTTTGAGGCCAAAGAAGGTAACTTTAGGTAAATTAGGCATGCTTTTTCTGATATCATTCAGCAGTACAAAACAGCCTACATTCCAAGTAGGGAAATATTTATTGATGAAGCAGTTGGGTTGGGGAGTTTTACTTCTTGAGTGGTACTTTTTTGCACACAATGGGCTAAATGACCAAGTTACAAGGATCCCAAAGGCTGAGAGAATGTTTGGGTAAGGGACAGCTGTCAGGAGACAGATGGTAGCCTCCTGTCAAAGCCATCCAATGTGTTCTTTAATGTGCATGGGGTATGGCTCTCCCACACAGGGCCATGGCTTAACATCCCATCTGATGGACAACAGCCTCTCCAAGCTCAGCAGTGTCCCCTACTGTCCGAGTGCAAGGCGAGAGTTTTGCAAAGTTAAATCTCAATGCTGGCCCAGTGGGACTCGAACCTTGGAACTGGAAATGATGAGCCTGGCTTGCTACTGATTAGAGCCACCCCTGCCCCCATGAAGCAGTAGTTAGCTACAAAGACACAATATATTTTGCAGTATAACCCACTAAAGCTAGAAAAACTTGATATAAAATTGCATGTTCTATGTGATATAGCGAAACTGCATATGCTTGGAATATCTTTGTATATACTGGGGAAAGATACTGTCCAGTCACATGCAAGCAATGTTGGTCATGCACATGCAGTTGCTATAAACCTGATGGACACTTTACCCAACTAGGACTACTATGTATACATGAATTGCTATTATTCCTCACCAGCTTTATTTTAAAAACTATGAAAAAAAAACTCATGTCACAGGTACTGTAATGAAAAATGGGATTGACTCCAGTAAGCAGAGAAACCACATGGGGGGGGATTGATTTCATTCAGAAAATGTTCTCTTTTAGTTTTGAAGTGTCATGTTGAAAGGAATGTAATTGTAATCATGCTCACTTCCTTTCATAGGGCTGAAATGACAGAGATTCAGTGAAGAAGAAGGCACATCAGGTTGATCACTCTGATCAACTTCTGCAGTATTACCCATTGGCAGAAAAATTATTTTTTCTTATAATCAACATGGCTATTGTCAATGCATATACACTGCTCAACATTGAAAGTGCCCTGCTAAGAATAAGTGAGGGGATAGGGGTTAAATGTAGCACACACACACACATAGCAATACATATTGGCATACCATGATTTAATTTGCAGCCACTTACAGTGGTGTTGTCTGACACAAATTATGATTAGAAGATAGATAATGCAGCACAGTGTGACTGCCTCAGTAGGTGGTTGTACCGCCATGAACAGCAATACAGCGTGGCATGGAGTCATACAGTCGATGGATATGGTCCTGAGGGATTGCATACCAAGCAGTGTTGACTTGGTCCCATAATTCATCCAGATTCCACGCTGACCAGTGAGAGGATTGCACATGTCATCCAATGTGGTCCCACAGATTTTTTATTGGGGATAAATCTGGAGATTGTGCTGGCCATGGCAATATTTGAACATGTTGCAAACATTGTCTGGAGACCCTAACAGTGTGTACATGGGTGTTACCAAGCTGGAAAATTCCTCCCAGGAATGGTAACAAAACGGGCTGCACAACCACACTAACTTCTCATGCAACTGTCAGTGATCCCGTGATGTGGACAAGAGGTGACCTGCTGTCATATCCAATAACGTCCCATACCATTATGCCTGGCTGACAGACGGTGTGCTGGTCACGAACGAAAGCTGGATCTGTCCTCTTGCGATGTTGTCACCATACACGGACCCGTTGATCATCAGCACCAGCAGGATTCATCACTAAACACAACAGTGTTCCATTTGTGACTCCAGTTCAGACAACTTCAGCACCAAGCCAGACAGGCACTACGATGGTTTGCAATTAATGGTAGTTGACGTAACAGTTGCCTAGAGCACAGGTGTGTCTCATGCAACCTTCGGTTTACCATTTGGGTCGTTATGGGGATCATATCCATAGCTGCTGACACAGCCCGTCAAATATCGGCTGCAGTGCTCTGTGGTGAGGAATGAGCATGTCGAACAATTCTATTGAGCCGTGCTGACATCTGTCAGATGACACCACTCCCTCTGCAATGCACGCTAGAACCTTCATTTTACCACTGTTGCCAACAGTGTTCAACAGTTTGTGCATCCTGATGAACATGGACAACAACATGATGTGTAGTCCATCCAGCTTCACATAGGCCTATAATTCTTTCTCTCTCAAAAGCATCCAAATGGCGATAAACCTGCCAACAGCATGTACCAGGCATTTTCAGCCTTCACTGAACAATTTCCAAGCGAAACCACCTAATCTCAATTGTTCGCATGACTTCCACCTGCACAAACACAATGCTATCCCTGTTCCTTCTTGCACCATTTATCTCTTAAGCCACACAAGTCATTGGCTCTGGATTATCATCATTTGCATATCTAAACTGCGCACATTCACCCTTCTATTTGCATGTTTGTACGGCATGTCCTTCTGGGTGGGGCACTTTAATGTCGAGCAATGAATTTTGTTCAGAGAATCCAGTCTACTAGCAAGTCACTATCAATTTTGTGTCACTTTGGTGAAGGAACTACTGGAAGAAGATCAAGCTGTTCATGAAAATATTTGACTCAACACTCAGAGCAGCCCACCCTCAAGTTTCAGGCTGTTGGCATTTGAGAAAAATCCCAAAACCAGGAAATAAACACCAGCCCAGAAGAAAGTGTTTTTGTGCTCCACTGCCAGTATAACACAGTCACCTTGTATA
The DNA here is from genome assembly GCA_038380435.1 of Ryuthela nishihirai. Taxonomy (NCBI): domain Eukaryota; kingdom Metazoa; phylum Arthropoda; class Arachnida; order Araneae; family Heptathelidae; genus Ryuthela; species Ryuthela nishihirai. Next base: position 4,294,567 of record JAWZYU010000025.1, read on the forward strand.
ACACTGGAAAATGAAAAAATAATAAAAGAAAAATTAATGTATAACATAATGCAATGGTAAATAAAATATCCACAGTAACAAGTTGTAAACCCACCATTCGATGTAGCATAACTCCAAAAAATTGATAATAATCGATTCGCCAAAAGACTGATAATTTACGGAAATAAAGTAAATCTACAAAAGTGAAAACTAAGGTTAAATTATAAAAAAAGGAAATAAAATATTAACTTTACAAAGGGAGATAATATCCAATATGTTGGGAAGAAGTATTTTGATTTAAATCAACCAAGTAAACAACTTCCATGCAGCCACTTAGCAGACAGCTCTCCCCACCCTCATACATGTGGGCAATTAGAACACCTGGACTTCCTCTCCCGTGACATGACGCTGTACTCTGCAGCCAGTCTTGAAGAAGCTCTGGCTATGAAGACTTTTTTTTAGTTATAGTTTTGATTTGTGGAGTGTAAATGATGCATAAACTGCTGGGATAAATTAAATAAATGATAAAAATAATTCTGGGAATAGTGAAATAGGTTAAAGCAGAAAAGAGTGCAAACCGGGGAAACAATAAACAGCAGAGTACTTTGTAATTACTTCCAAAATATTCCATTTTTAATAATAGCAGTTTTTTTTATTAATTTTTGAGGAGATTTTCAAAACTTTAAGGAAAAATTTGTTGATAATAGTTTGAATCAAATTTGCAAGCTGAAATCAAGGGGGGGGGGGGGGGGGGGTTACTTCAGCATAGAGCAGTGGTTTTCAACCTTTTGTGCTTCACGTACCCCCTGGAACGTACCCCGTAGGTAACTGGCATACCCCCTTGTATAGATAGGTAAAACTAGAGTTATAACAATGGTTATTTTTACTTTGTTACTAGATCTAGTGACTTTTGAGCTCTCACAGTGTACCCCAAAAAATTTTACTGCATACGCCATGTTGAGAACCCCTAGCTTAGAGTAATGTTATCAAATATATCAGCAATACTGTATATCAGGTCTAACAAATGGTGATCAGATAGTTTTAACAAATTATTTATATCCTAATTTAATAAAATATGCATCAAATGAAAAAAGAAGGCATTATTTTTTAAGCCTAAATAATGTATTTTTGTAAGATATACCTAAGGAAATTTTCAAATAACAGTTTTTATTTTTTGAAAAAACGAATTTTTTTTTGTACTAAAATGGATGCAGGCATTCTTGGCCTCTCATTTCGGATTTTGTCAGTGTATACATTTGACCTGTACATGGGAAGGGTTAAATCATAAATAAATTGTAATTATACAGCAATTTGATTAAAATAAGTTAATGCACAATTATGCTGTTTAATAGGAGGTGAGCTCAGAAGCTGCTATCTCATGATACACTGAGACTACAACATATAGCCTAGTTATAGGTTTAGTTTTACCTTTAGTAAAAGTTCCCAAGTAAGATCATAAAATATTACCATTTGTGGAGAAGTCTTGCTGGCTTCAGCTGGTTGTGCATGTTGATTAAACTTCTGTGATTTTTCCTCAAGATGTAATTCTGAAGAATTGTTGTCATTTCACAGCTGATTTAAACACTGTTGTACATATGAAGCACTCCAGATACCATATATTGCTTTAAATATTTGAGTCTGTATGGACCTATGCCTAAAAAATATTTCCTTCAAACAGCAGTTTGTCATAAGTCCAGGAACACTTTGTTGAATTCACTATTTCCATGCTGTTGTAGGATTAATGGTAATGTTGCTCATGATTTCTCTCAACTACCTTAAGTTAAATTTTGCCATGTGCAACAACCTATACCTAGGCTATATGTTATAGTCTTAGTGTATCATGAGATAGCAGCTTTTGAGCTCACCACCTCCTATTGATTTTCTCTCAACTACCTTAAGTTAAATTTTGCCATGTGCAACAACCTATACCTAGGCTATATGTTATATGTATACCTAGGCTAACCTATACCTAGGCTATATGTCTTAGTGTATCATGAGATAGCAGCTTTTGAGCTCACCTCCTATTAAACAGCATAATCATGCATTAAATTATTTTAAAGGGTTAAATCATTGCATCTGTTGACATGGGCACATTAAGGAGTTATAGAATGAACTAAAATATAGAGTGGATGTATGTAAGGTGACCAGTGGTAGCTGTTATTTGACATTTATAATCTTTGGTTTGTAAAACATTTTCATAAGTGTTCTCACAAAATATATAGGATTTCCTAATTTTGCATTTATGATTGTGTGTAATAAATATTTAAATCAGTTCATTCATTTGTAATCACCCTTTATATAGGCTAGCCTTCCTAGTGGCTGAGTGGTTATGTGCTTGGCTGCGAACAAAAAGACTTGGTTTAAGCCCAAAATATGGCATGGATGTTTCTTGTATTTTCTTTCTGCTGAGGGCTTTGCTTTTCTTATAGATTTTCTTTGTGGTGTATTATATTGACAGGTTCCTGTCAGACTTATGACAAACTGCTGTTTGAAGGTAATATTTTTTAGGCATAGGTCATACAGACTCAAATATTTAAAGCAATATATGGTAGTTTGGATTATATCTCTTTGAAATTTGGGGAGTTGCAAAACTTAAATTAAAAATTGATGTGGAAAATTTTAAGAATGAAAAAAAAAAATGATTTTAGACATAAACTTGAGTTTATATAGTTACGTATTTTAATTTTTAAAGCAGTAGAAGGTTTGTGAAATAGTATGTGCTATTTGGGACCAGGGGGAAGAGAGATTGTGATGCCCCATCGTTCACTTTTGCTTTACCTTAACCAGTTTTGTTTAATTTACGTTATATTTATCATTTTGGGGATTTTTATTTCCTTTTTGGCATCACAGCGCTCACATCCAAGAGTAAAGGAGTTGCGCATGCGCAACTCCGAACTTCCGACTGTCCCGCTAAAACGCGTACCAAGGACACGCCCCCTCTTGCGTCATAGCTTGCGTCGTTCGTCATAGTATGTAAATGTCTTTCCCGGCATGCGCCGGCTATTGTCAAAAACCGGTGGCCTGCGAGTCACAGAGGAGAGTTAGTGCACGGGGGGGGGGGAGTTAGTGCAGAAGCACTAAGCACAGTGCGTGTAGCACAGGAGTTGTGTCTTCTTCATTGATGTCTTGGTGAGTTTAACTATTTTGGAAATAAATCTGTTTTGTTATTTTAAAACCTTTTGAGTATGTACAGTTTTTTTCTCTTGAGCAACGCGAATTAAGGATTTTTGAATTATATTTAAATTTACTTGACAATCATTTTGATTCTTACTCATTAATGCTCGCTGGTATTTGAACCCTAAATCAACTTATTATCAACTTATTCTACTTTTGGCAATTTGTTAATTATTGCCTGGTGCCCGTCTAAGCTATCCGGAGCATATAAAACTTCAAGTAGTTTGCATTTGTTTGGAGCGTTACAAGATTATGGGGGTGAAAAAAAACAGTTAAGTACAAAATGAAGTATTTTTCCAGTTAGAGTGATTCATGTCATACAATTGCAGTTAAACATTTACCATTGAGACATAGTCACATAGTGTGTGTGTGTTTTCTTTAGTGTGGTTGTATTCCTTTAATCCTTCCATTGTCCAGGTCGATTATACACATTGATAGAATCTGAAATGAGAGGCCAAGGATGCCTATTCAAGGTTTTAGTATAATACATGGAACTTCAACTTTTTATATTTTTGGTACAATACATAAACTTTAACTTTTTATGTTTATAGTATAATACATGGACTATTTTTTTTAAAATAGAAAATGGCATTTGAAATGTTTTTTACATATACTTACACTGAAAAGCCAAAATATCCAGCTCATCTTTATGCAAATTGAAGCAACTGCAAGTAAATGGCAGTGTGTGTATAGGTCTTGAAACAGTATAATAACATTTGATACTGATCTCTGTTAACCAGTGTTATTCTTGTTCTTCAGATGGGAAAGGCAGCACACTTAAGTGAGTTTGACAAAGGCCAAATTGTAATGGCCAGACTACTGGGTTGGAGCATTTCCAAGATAACAAGGCTTGTAGGGTGTTCATGGTCAGCTATGGTTAGTACCTTCAAAAAGTGGTCCTAGGAGGGAAAAATCAGAAACTGCCAGAAAGGTGTGGACTGACACGACTCATCGATGCTAGAGGTGAATGAAGGCTATCCTGTATGGTATGAGCCAACACAGGGATATTGTGGCACAACTCGCCTGCCATTTGATACTGGTGATGGGAGTAATATGTCACAACACACAGTGCATCGAACCCTAATGAAAATGGGCCATTCAGAGTGCCCATGCTAACCTTGGTTCACTGTCGAAAGTGCCTAGAATGGGCACGCGAACATCAAAACTGTACATTGAATGATTGGAAGAAGGTCATCTGGTCTGATGAATCTCATTACCTGTTGCACCATGTGGATGGCTGGGTACGTGTGTGTCATTTACCTGGGGAAGTGTTGGCACCAGGATGCACTGTGGGACGAAAACAATTCAGTGGAGGAAGTGTAATGCTTTGGGCAATGTTCTGCTGGGAAACCCTGGGTCCACTCATTCATGTGCAGGAAACTGACATATACCACCTAACTAAACATCATTGCAGACCAGGTACATCCTTTCATGCAACAGTATTCCCCTCTAGTAGTGCCTTCTTTCAGCAGGATAATGTGCCGTGCCACACTGCCCGGATTGTTCTAGAATGGTTTGCAGAACATGAGGAAGACTTCCAGGTATTGCCCTGGTCTCCAAATTCTCCAGACATCAATCAAGCATCTGTGGTTTGTGTTAGAACATCATATCCAATCTGTGGTGACTCAACTATGTACAAGAGTTAAAGGATCTTCTGGTAATGTGTTGTACCAGATACCACAAGACACCTTTAGAAATCTTGTAGTGTTCATGCCTTGCCCGGTAAGAGCTGTTTTGGTGGCACATGGAAGACCAACATCATATTAGGCAGCTATTCATAATGTTCTGTCTCTTTGGTGTATTTTTAAATACAGCCCAGTGTTATACATGGTGACTTGGACTGATCACATACATGGGTTTTCTATCTCCTTTATGAAGTAGAGGAACAATTCTTGGCTTTATTTTTACTGAATGTTATGTGTCATAGAACAAGGTGACAATATTTGCAAAATTATGCTCAAGCATGGCATCTTGTGCATATCCTAACATACTGCCTTATTTGGATGCCAGTAGTGAATAATCTGTGTGTATTATCTGTCAGTTTCTTAATAATAATATGGAAATTTATTTTTAACCTTTTTTTATAATAAATATATAAAAATTTGCTCTCTTTTTTTTTTGCAATGCATTTAACTGCTCATATTCTTTTCAGAATAAGTCAAAATAGAGCCCCTCTCCACGGATGTGTGCGAGGAAGTGGTAGCTTCTCATCTGATTCAACATATAGTTCTTCACCACCTTCAGATGTTGCTGACTGTTTCAATTACCATAGTTCCAGTGCTCCTGCATCTTTTTCAGCAAAAAATACTACTAAAAATCATTCAAATAATGTATTTATGAAGCAGTTTTCATTTGATGAAAAGTTTTCATATGGACCTGAATATGCTGTGCCTGGAAAGATATATGATTTCAGTAAATTTATTACTTCTGAAGATAATTTTGTTGAAGATGAGAGCTATTTAAAGACTCACCATGATACCTATTGCAGCAAAGACTGTTGCAAAGAGAGTCACGAATATCAATTACAAAAAGAAAACAGGAGGGATTATTCAAATAATATGAATTGTGTTTACTACTCTCCTCTGCCACATCAACCTATTTGGTGTATGGATTATTGTGGCAATTGTATAGCTATTGGTTGCAAAGATGGACGAATGGAGGTATGTCTAATTTTTTTTTGTAGATATCTTAAGTTTAAATAGAAAAGGGAAATATATTTAAAAGTACTCTATGATGTATTATACTGAGAGGCTCCTGTCAGACCTCTGTGACAAGCAGCTGCTTGAAGGCTAATTTTTTTATTTTTAGAGATTTTTTTTTTGGAGTGGTTTATCCCAAAATCAGTTAATATGTAACACTCTGAATCACAAATCAATCAAATGCCGAATAGCTTACATTTTGGATGGCGTGCAATAGACTAATTGCTGAAAAGGGTTCTAAAGTTCCTTAAATCAACATATGAGTGATAAATTTCACTGTTAGTAATGATTATGTGTAATTACTACTAAGTACAAAACTAACTGTTATTGCTCAAGAACAAAAATTCTGAAATCAATTTAATGTAATATAACTTGTTTATTGAAATCACCAATTATAAGTCAGGTGTTAAATGCTCATCGGTATAATTAATCGCAATCACTAGCACAACACTAATACATCATTCACTATCTGCACTACTCAGAGTTCTACCTCCACTCACACTCCTGATCTCTGCTCTCTCCCTTCTACAACAACTCCGCACTTAAGAACATTTGCTTAACATGCATTGCACATGTGTCTCTCTTGTAGGGTACATTTTGTGTAATGTGGCAGGCATAGATGATGCAAGCACTTGCGATCTTGGCACTTGGGATGCTGCTATGTTAAAGGTGCATCAGTCTGAATGAGTTATGCTGGAAACTTAGAGCTATGGAGTAGGATTTGTGCTGGTTCAAATGAAAAGGTAAGGCCCCCCAAATAATTAGTATCAGGTAAATAAAGGTAAATGGTTAAGTAAAAGTGAAGGTGAAATATCACAAATGTTATGTGTAAAAAAAAGTAAACTAGGTTTCTATATCATGCTTCACATATTTGTAGAGGTAGGAAAATTAAAAATTTGACTAACCAGCAGTTTTACCAGAGACCAAAGGCACACCAACATGGAGGGAGAGGGAAAAAATGTTCCTCTCTTATATGCCTTAAAAAACATTAGATCAGTGATTTTAAAAGGTCATGAATTAATATTAAATAACTAATAATTTAAGGGTCTCTAAATGGTAGCTAGGTTGTCACTGGAAGGAGAGCTATGCACCAATCCCCTGTGATGATGCATAGAACCGGCCAGGCCTAGCACCTAATGTCCGACCCTGCCTTCTCGTGGTGCAGACCGTTAGTACCTTTCAAAAGAGATACTATCTTGTGGAAGTGAAAGGAAGGGGAGGGCTGCCAGATTAGTGTGGCCTACTGATCTGGACAACTATGACTACTTTTTTTTTCTACCCTACTGAGGAGTGGTCAACCACACAGGGTCCTGGTGCTGACCATATAAACACACTGGACTGGACAGATATATGGCTCTGAGCTTGATTATGGATCCTGTTTTTGCTGTACTGGTGGGCTTCTGTGGAGGGAAAATCTTCCACTGTGTTTTCTGTTTGTTTGTGGGTTGACAGCCCCAAGTGAATAGATTCACAGGATATGTTTATCACTTGGTGGATAATCCTGAGCAGAGGTCATCGCAGGCACCTGAACTCTTTGCTTCTATTGGCATTGTCAAATTCTACATTGGAGGAAGTCTTCCAGTGTAGATGGCTTCAGCATTTAGTGGTGGGGGAACAGGTCTTAGCCCCATGTCTGAAATTAAGGGGCTGTTTGATATTGTCTGCATTCCCTTTCTCAATAAACATTGTTTCTTTAAAATCCCACTAACCATTTTCTCTCCATAGGTAGTTGGAATGTGAGGACTCTACACAGAGCTTTTTCACTTGATGTCCTCACACAAGAATTCCACCATTATAGTTTAGATATTCTTGGCTTGCAAGAGACCAGATGGACAGATAAAGATCAGATTCTTAAAAATAATCTTAAATTTCTCTTTTCAGGGAGGAACAACAATAAGCATCACCAAGGTGTGGGTCTTCTTCTCAGCAGACATGCTAGTGATGCTCTCTAGTGATAGCTCTTCTAGGATATGAGTGCATTAATGAAAGGTTTCTTACAGCAAAATTTCAGACAAGCGTTAAAGACTTGAATGTTATCTGCTGTTATGTCCCCATTGAGGATGTCGATGAGGATGAGAAGGATATTTTTTACGGACAACTTCAAGATATTTTGAATTCTGTCAAGAAAGGAGATATTACCCTTGTTCTTGGTGACTTCAATGCCAAAGTTGGTACTGACCCTGACCTTTGGGGAAGAGCAATAGGCCCTTTTGGTATTGGTAGCTGCAATGGCAATGGGCAACGTCTCCTACAGGTAAGTAAGCTCAATGGATTCAGAATAACTAACACTTATTACAAACACCGCGACATACATAAGTACACGTGGGTTTCACCTGATGGGCTGCATAAGAATATGATTGATTATATATTAATTAACAGCAAATGGGCTAGTTCTGTTAGGAATACCAGGTCATATACGGGAGCTTAAAATGGATCTGACCATTACCTTGTTAAAAGTGTCTTGCAACTTAAAAAGTGGTGTGCTAGGGTTAAAAAAATTTATCTTTAATACTGAAGCTCTGAAAGACCAGACCAGACCAAAGCTTTCCATGATAGGTTACTTAATCATTATGACAGTCATGGAATGCTTACTACTGGAGTTGAGGAAGAATGGGATCATTTTACTTTTTGAACACTAACAGTACTCTTTTAGGAAAAAAGGAGCAGAAGAGACAGAATTATCTTAGTGATAAGGCACTTGAGCTTATTTCGGAAAGAAAGAACTGCAGGAATGTCCTTAATCAATCCCCCACTAGTCCTGATAAAAAGCATTACAGAGAACTTAATAAACATGTAAAAGATCAGTTAGCTGCTGATAAGAATCTTTGGCTTGATGGTTTGGCTGACAAAGCCGAGTAAGCAGTTAGACAGCACAACAGCAGAGAGCTGTACCAGATAGTTAATGTTTTGTTTGGTGGAAAACGGACAGGTATACAGGAATTGAAGGATAAACAAGGTAAGGATATAGAAGGTGAGGATTCTGTCATGGCTAGGTGGGCTGAGCATTTCAGTGATATTCTAAACAATGTGGTTCTATTCTCATTGTTTGCAATGATGATAGATCCATTGGTGGCTTTAATGTTGGCCCTATAACACATTCTGAAGTTATTTTGGCTGTTTCTGAACTTAAACTTCATAAATCCCCAGGGGTAGATGAAATTACTACTGAAATGCTTAGAGCTAGGAATGTTTCGGTTACCACTTGGATGACTGAAATTCTGAATATCTTTTATGATAAAGGCATGGTTCCTAAGGATTTTACAGAGCTATTGTTATCCCTATTTTCAAAAAATTTGATCGCAGTTCTTGTGATAACTATAGGAGTATCAGCCTACTCTCTGTTCCAGGTAAAGTTCTTTCCATGATTGTGCTTAATAGAATTAAGAATCTGGTTGACAGTCAATTGCATGATGAGCAATGTGGATTCAGAAGTGGTAGGGGATGTGTGGATCAGATATTTTCACTTAGGCAGATTCTTGAGAAATGTTTAGAGATTCATAAACCTGTGGTTACATCTTTATAGATTTCAAAAAGGCATTTGACTCTGTTGATCGACTTAATTTGTAGTTGTTGTTAGATCACATGGAATACCTGATAAGCTAGTTAACATAATGAAAGCTCTATATAATGATACTGAGTCGTGTGCGAGAGTTCTTGCAGCGATTGATTTAGCATTACTTCTGGTGTTCGACAAGGGTGCATTTTTGTCCCATTTTCTCTTTAGTTTGGTTATCGATTATGTTATGCGAAATTCACTTCAAGGGAAAGATTTTGGCCTTAAATGGGCTGGAGATACGAAAATTTCTGATTTAGATTATGCTGATAATTTAGCCCTTTTGGCAAATGATGTTGATGAGATGAACTCTTTCATTCGAGCTGTTGATGAAACTGGTAGTAGAGCAGGTTTGGTTTTAAACAGAGAGAAAACTAAAGTGATGAAAATTGGTCAGGCAGGCTGTGATTCAGTTAATCTGAATGGTTGCAGTCTTGAGCAGGTGTCACAGTTTAATTTTCTTGGGAGAGCTATGTAACAGATAATGGTGATGTGCGGCATGAGATTAACAGGGTAGTAGGGATTGCTGCCATTGTTGTTGTTGTTGTTGTTGTTGTTGTTGTTGTTTAACGTTACGTGACATTGAGAGGTCCTTCTACCAGCTTTCTCAGAATGATAATTTTGGATGTATGTGGGTATTATGTTTTTTGTTTTAAATTTAGGGTTCACATATATATTAATATTCTGGTTATCTAAATTATATTTGATATCATGCAAAGAAGTAAGAGATAGTCGCCCAGTGAAAATTGATATTTTAGGATTTTATGAGTGTTTATGTCTGTATATGCTTTCAGGGAAGCATTCAGAGTTTGTTTGGAGAATTAAATTTTTTTTTTAAGTTTTTTTAATGCTTTTTTTTAGTTATTATTCTTTTAGTTTTTTGTTTTGTTTATTTTTTTTTTAATTTTTTATACTTTTTTTTATATAATATATTTATTTTTTTATCATTTTTTAAATATTTTTTATATAATTTTTCTTTTTATTTTTTTGTTAATTATGTATTATTTTATATATATATATTTTTATTATTATTCATTTTTTTTTATTTCATTATTTAATATTTATTTTTTTTAAATTTATTTTTATTTTATTTTTTTTAATTATTATTATTGTGCATTTTTTTTAATTATTACTCTTATATTTACAATTTAATAATTTTTCTTTATTTTTCCCTGAGTGGTTTTAATTTATTCTTGGGTTATGGAGATAGTTAGGTTGAAGACGATTGATCCAGACTGTTTTGTGGTTGTTTGGGTCAGTAAGGCCTGAGTTAAAGGGTTTGAGCCACTTTAGATATATATATATATATTTGTTCCCTTATTTCTATAGTCCCTCCATTATTTTTCTTTTTTTTTTATTTATATTTTATGGAATTTTTGGTGTGAATCTGGATAGAGAACAGAATGAGGGTCCCTTCGGGAACATGTATATGAGAGGTAAGTCGAGAATTGAAGAAAAATCTTTATGAAGGACATGAAGAGACGATAGTAGAGGGTAAAGGAAAGGTAGACTAAATTCTGTTCCAAAGTGAGGTGGAAAGAAGGAAAGAAAAGAGAGAATCATAAATTTTGGTTTTGTTTAGAAGGGGGGGAGGGGGTCCAGAATTACATTCATTTGAATATCCAAAATGTTTAGGTCAATAAGTGATTTGAAGAAAGTTTGTCTCTGTGAGGCAGTATTATCACAGTTAAGTAGGATGTGATGAACCGTCTTTTAAGAATCTATGGAGAGTGTGGAGAAATAGGCGTATATCCCTAAAGACTAAAATTAGACTGTATAATAGTTTGGTTCTTTCTAGGGTTAGTTATGGTAGTGAAACTTGGACACTTTGTAAACAAGATAACAGGAAACTAGATGCTTTTGATTCCAGATGCTTATGCAGTATCTTGGGCATTAGGTGGTTCAACTTTGTATCTAATGATGAGGTTAGGCAAAGGAGTTCGCAACCTCTTTTTAGCAGCATATTGTGCAGAGAGAGACTCCGTTGGTTTGGCCATGTTGCCCGTATGAATAATTATAGATTGGTGAATAGGGTTATGAACCGTGTGCCTGAAGGCCTCAGAAAGAAGAGGAGACTTAGGATGCGATGGGCAGACAATGTCAAACAGGACCTTGTTAGAATTGGTGTGCAGTGGCCAGATGCAGTAGATGTAGCTCAGGATAGACTTGCTTGGAGAACTAAATTACATGGTCTGGTTGGAACTCCGTAGCCCATGGCTGCTTGAGGATGATGATGATGAATAATTTAAGTTGTTGTTCTTTACCCTGTAAATAGTCTTGTAATTTTTCTTAGCTTAAAAAAAAGGAGGGGCATGACTTAAAAGTTACCATTGGTGAGTGAATTTACCCATCCTTGTATATTAAGTACTTATATATATTGTGTATCTCCTGTTCTGATAGAGTCAGGTGAATCAACCCCATACTTTTCTGTCTTCCCAGACTTGCATTCTCTCAATTAGTCTACAATCATGGCCTACATTCTTTGTCTCCTATGATCTTTCCCTGCATCTCTTTCTAGTCTGCCTCTGATCCAATTTTAAGCTGAAACAGTTTTATAGCAATGGCTTGTTATTTCACTAAAATAGGCTACAACAATGTATAATGTAGTACTTATATCAATGGTTCTTAACTCATGGTGCACACACCACCTGTGGATGTGAGACATTGTCAGATAATTTTAAGGTCAATAATCAAATACAAAGATGAAAGTAAAAATGCTTTGTGTTTTCAATTTCTATTTATGTGAGATGGGATTTTTCATCATGAATTTTTTTTCACAAGTTATCAAAATTAAAGTTGTAAAATTTCTTGAGTTGCAGAAATTCATATAGGTAAGTGTCATTTAAAAACTTTAAACCCTGAAAGCATTATCTGAGTATGGTTACAGCTTGTAGTTACAACTACCATCTTTGAAAACCAAGTGCAAACATCAGGTCTTTAAAAAATATAGTAAAAGGATTGAGCACATCAGCCACATACCATCAGTGGACAACAAACAGATTGACTATCAGTAAAACTTTAGCTGCCATAACTTTAATTTGAAAGTTCTGTTAGCCATTAGTAGCATAAATGTTCTGCCATCCTCCTTATAATAAGTAAGGTAAAAGAAAGATAGCAAGTAGAATTGCTTATTCAGTGTCATTGACTTACAAACAGTGATTATGTGTAAATGAAACATGGAATTTTCACTGTGTAAAATAATTTTTAGTGAATGTTCATTGCATTGCATTTAAACTGTGCAGATAGCATATATGTTATAAAGCATATTATAAACTTAAAAAGACTTAACTGTGTATAACAATATTTATTTGTATTTAAGCTTTGGAATGCCTTTTCTGGAAATTTGGAATATGTTTATGAGGAAAGTAAATCGGGAATTACTGCAGTATGCCTTTCATATGACAGGTATGTTATATATATGATTGTGGCAAAGAATCAGCCAATATATAGTTATTATAGTTATATTGGGGCAGGGGGTTGATTCAATCGGTAACATACCATGCTCATTATCTTCAGTTTCCTGGTTTGAGTCCTACCTATGTCTATGCTATAAGATTATCTCTGCTAAACCCCAACTCTGCTCTTGGTCAGAAAGAGGACACTGATGGGCTAGGAAAGGTTGCTGTCCATCAGATGGGATGTTAAGTTGTGATTCCAGGTGCAGGAGAACCATCCCCTGTGCACTTCAAAGAACACACTGGATCACCTTTTGTGGCTTCCATTTGTCTAACAGCTGTTCAGTGGGTCTCCTTCCCCCCACCTTCTCTGAGTCCATGTGACTTGACCATTTAGCCCGTTATGTGCAAAAAAGTGCTACTCACTCAGAGGTAAACAGCCCAACAATATATAATACATCTATACCTCGTTTACACAATACCTAGTTTACATGGTTTCAGTTACATGGTCAAAAACATGCAACCATGTTTCAATTTACATAGTGATAGACTCAGCTTTATGCAGTCAAGAAAATGCAGCTAGTTTCATCTTACATGATTATACAGGGTGATTCAAAACTTATCGTTCAAATTTCGTGGGGAGGTAGGGAATATGTCAGGAAACCGATTTCACATAGGAAAGTATGTCCGCAAATGTATGCATGCGTATGTAGAGGGCGCTGTGTGTACCCAACCAGTGTACAGTTCCCCCGACCACTCCCGCTGTCATCAGTATACGAGCTGACTTACTAGTGATAAGATGAATCGTTTTACGCATCAAGAGCTAGCGGATGCATCTTGCATATGGGGCAGCTGGCGAAAGCGGCCGCCGAGCTAGGCAAGTTTACGAAGACTGATACCCCAACAGAAGAATACCGCAGCATCAAATGTTTGCACGTGTGCATCGCAATCTGCGCGAACATGGTTCACTGCGCAGCAACATGCAGGATACGGGGAGAAGACGACTAACGCGGACTGTCAACGTCGCAGAACAAGTCCTGCAGTCCATTGAAGATAAACCGAATACCAGCACATGAGCTATTGCTCAGCAGCGGGGGTCTCTCAGTCAGCAGTGTGGCGGATACTGCACGAGGAATGTGTACATCCTTACCATCTGCAAAGGGTGCAGTTACTGCATCCTGACGATTATCCGAAGCTTGTGGAATTTGCACAATGGTTCATGCAGAAAGGTGCTGTGAACCCCAGTTTTCCAGCTTCTGTCCTTTTTACAGATGAAGCTTCATTCAGTCGTGAAGGTGTGTTCAATACACACAATTCACATGTGTGGGCTTACGACAACCCGCATGGTACGAGAAGTCACGCTGCGCAACATCGTTTTGCCGTGAATGTGTGGGCTGGAATCATTGGTGATTGTTTGTTGGGACCTTACTTGCTACCGCCCCGATTGGACGGCCGGAAATACCTAATATTTCTCGAGACAGTGTTACCGACTTTTCTGGGCGCTGTTCCTGCGCGTATCCGCCGAGATATGTGGTATCAACATGATGGGGCTCCAGCCCATAGCACAATTGTTGCGCGTGATTACCTGAACCGAACATTCGGAGCTCGATGGATCGGTAGAGGTGGACCAATCGCTTGGCCACCCAGGTCACCTGATTTATCGCCCATGGATTTCTTTTTGTGGGGGGCCATGAAAGACCATGTGTATGAGACCCCCGTCGACAGTGAAATGGACCTTGTTGCACGAATAGTGGCCGCCGCAGGCATTGTCCGTGATATGCCAGGCGTTTTTGAAAATGTTCGGCGGTAAATGCAATGGCGCTGTGAATCCTGTGTCCGTCTAAATGGTCGCAATTTTGAGCACCTACTGTGAACCTGTACTTTACCTTGTTGGAATAAAAGTCACATTCGTTACCACTTAACTGTACTGTTTCCTTGTGTTCACTTTACTTGTCCATTTTGTTCATGTAGATGACGTTTGCGGACATACTTTCCTATGTGAAATCGGTTTCCTGACGTATTCCCTACCTCCCCACGAAATTTGAACGATAAGTTTTGAATCACCCTGTAGACTTGGTTTTACTTGGTGCGAATTGAGATACGTTATGTATGTAGATATAATGCTTATGAAGTAGTCGTGTAGCATAAAGGGAATTATTAGACTATCATCGCAAAGTAAAAACTAAATGAATTATAATTAAATTAAAATTAATTGATATAATTTATTTTCAAGAGTAATAGATTATAGTAAATTTCTATATTAATAAAATGATCATCTGTAACAAGTTATTTTTATTATTGTTTTGCTAAAATTATAATCTTGCCAATGTAATACAGTGTGTCTCGCAGCATCTTAATGAAATGAAGCCTGTTTTGAATCAGATTAAGATCTGACTTTTTTCGACCGAGTTTTTCAGGCTTGTGAAAACCATTTTTATCCCATTTTTAGGAACAAGTTTAACTTTGTAGACTATTATATAGGCTATTATATAGGCTAATACAGCTGATTTTTAAGTACACTGTTTCATAAAATACCATATAAATACTAATTTTACAAAATAAGTACTAAGTGTTGGTACAAATGCTTATTTTCTAATTTATATTCAGTTTATAAATAGCCTTTCAAATTTGATGGTGTATGTCTATATTAATGGTAGGTATTTTTAGTGACTGAAAAGAGATGTATGAGAAAATAATCTAAGCTTATCTGAATTAATGCAAATAAAGTACAAAATAATGTTACATTAATTCTTATTATTAATGAAATTTGATATAAATATGCATAAATAGAACTTCAATGTATGTTTTATTCATAGAAAGTTTTTTTTTCCCCTGAAACATATCCCCCCTTTTTTCCCATAAGTTCTTGGTTTTGATTTACATGGTGTTTTCCTAATACTTATCTACTGTGTAAATTGAGAGATGGGTGTAGTTATTGTGAATAAAGATGATTCAAATGCAAAATGTGCAGTGTATACTTTCATTATCCCTGAAATAAATGGGCATATAATGTGAATATACAAAAGAGGAGCAGAATATGAATAGCTGAAAACATAAAGTTGGTTTAACCTTTGAACATCCAAGAATTCTTAGAAAAGGAAAGAGGGTAGTAAAGACAAAAAAATAGTATTATTTGGACTTGTCCATTTTAAATTTCAGCCATTTTGTGCTGTTCTGGGGTTAAAGGGTTAAGTGTTATTTTTTAAGTGCAGTAAACTTTTTATAATCTGGTACCTGTGGGGAGGGGCGAGGGTGGCTCAGTCGGTAGCGTGCCAGGCTCGTAATCTGCACCTCCCAGGTTCGAGTCCCAGCTGGGTCAGCGTTGAGATTTATCTCCGCAAAATTCCCCGCCCTGCCCACGGTCAGTAGGGGACACCGATGGGCTTGGAAAGACCGCCGTCCATCGGATGGGACGTTAAGCCGTGGCCCCGTGTGCAGGAGCCATACCCTGTGCACGTTAAAGAACACGCTGGATGGCCTTGATGGGAGGCTACTATCTGTCTCCCAACAGCTGTTCCAGTGGGTCCCCTCCCCCAACCTTCTCTGAGCCTTTGGGGTCCCTATGACCTGGCCATTTAGCCCATGGTGTGCAAAAAAGTGTCGCTCAGAGGTAAAACAACCCAACCCAACCTGTGGAGATTGAGAGAAGCCAGATTTTGAGATGTATTATTAAAGTAACTATATGTCCCAATTTTTGTATCCATGTCCTACTTTTCCTGGAAAGGCTGGCAAGATCTTTTAATCATTAATATATGTTTACAGATGTAAACACGTTCAATTGTCAGTGCTTAATATTCATTGAAATGTGCTTCTCCAAAAATGGTCATTTATGACAAAAACAGGACACTTTCTACAAGTTATTTTACTATACTCCTACCCCCCCCCCCCCCCCCCCAGAAAAAAAGAAAGAAAAATCAGGATGTATGATTACTTTGGTTTCAATGTGCTTTTCAATGCCAGAAGATCCACCATAACCAGTGGTGAACAGTAAATGACATTTTACGAAGTACACTTCGCTATTTAAGTTTTGATTTGCTAAATGATGGAATTTTTTTTCTCTAGCTTAATGTTAAAAGTTAAACTTCCATATTTGTCTATCATTTTAAAGACCATGTCTTTAAAATGATAGACAAATATGGAAGTTTATGCAAAAAAGTTTTTTTAGTTTTATACAAAAAATAATCAAAAATAAATAACAATGGTTAAAAATGATTATACATTACACAATAACATGAAGAGAATAAATTTCCAAAACTGTCAAAGTCCATTATCCTGCATCATTTTGAAACAACTGACCAATGTGCTTCCTTATCATAGGCTCATATATAGCCACACTACCATGAGTCATTGAATCATGCACATGCAAAGATCCTTGAAATGCATGCGTTCATGTGTATGCAGGTCTGCATAAACTGGTCCTAAGAGTGCAGAAACAAAAAAGTGGTGAAAAATTTAATTAAAAATAAAGTTTAAAGGAAAGATTGTTTTGCTTACTATGAGTTTTATGAATTATAATTGTTTTCCTACCACTTTTTTTTTTCAATTCTGGTGACTGAACTGGCAGTGTTTTAATATTTTATAACATGATACCATATCAGTAGTAAAGAATCACAGGATATGTCCTGTAGACATGGAACTCATGAAATAATAAGCTGAAAAAAAATTTATTTTGCCATGAGTGGGATTTGAACCCATGTCTCCATGAGCACAAGTGACAAATATTAATTCCATCTGTGTGAGGCAACAGAGTTGTCCACTTCCCAGACAGATGGCACCACTGTGCGAATCAAATAAAAAACATCCGGAAAGGTTATATGTTGCACTAGCTGAAGAAAACATTAGCCATTGGTGGTGTAGTGGTAGCATTACTGGCATGTTTCCAGGAGATGTGGGTTCGAATCCCATTCATGGCAAAACCAATTTTTTGCAGCTTATTATTTCATAATACCCTATTTTTATACATGAATGGTTACAAATAAATGTAAATGCAAATTGAATTTATTAAATGTAAACAAATGACAATAAACAAAAGGCAAATGTTCTCTGTGTTGTAATGTTAATTTTAAGATAGCTGATCTAATGCTCACTAGTTGGATTCACCTCTTCATATAACAATAATCTGGTATTGTATTCCTGCATAAATTTGCTCTTTTTTCTTCACTCGCCCTTTTTATAATTTCCAGTGCTTTCTTTTCTGTCCTCTCTTTCAGTTTTGGTTTTTACTCACCATATTTGAATGGTCAGCCGTCCCGTGGCCGAGTGGTTAGCGCGCTTGGCTACTGATCTACGGGACCTGGGTTCGAGCCCCGGGTAAGGCATGGATGTTCGTGTTGTTTTCTGCTGAGGTCCTGCCATCCTCTCAGATCTTCTACTATGGCATATAAACTGACAGGCTTCTGTCAGACCTCTGTGGCAAGCAGCTGCTTGAGGGGGTATTTATTTATTTATTTTTTTATTATATTTGAATGACAGGGGAGAAATTTTGCAATAAAATAGCATAAGTAAAGTGAATACTTTTGTATTTGATGATAATTGTTTGCATCCAACAATGTCAAATGTGTGGCACTGGTAAATGTTGAAAATTCTTTAAGGCAAATGCAGTAGTGCCAATCACTTTTTAAAAAATATTTCTGGATTGAAAAATATTTTTTGTAAAATGTGCTGGATTTTAAAGAATTCTGGATTGCAAAGTGCCAGATTTTTTTAGAGTTTACATATTACCCTTTCTGTAATACCCTTCCTGAATCTAAATAAGGTAAAACATCAAATTGCTTGTATGATTGAATTGCAATATCTGTTTTTAGTGATACCTACCATTCAGTATTCAACAGAGTTTATGAAAATTTAAACTTTTAACAATAATATTGCTTATTTTCTGATTCACTATAGCCTATAAAAATTAAAAGTGTCTTTGCACTAACTTATGAAAATTACATTTGCAAATAAACAGTTTAGCATAAAAGTTATTTATTTTTTTCACTTAGTTTGGAGAAAAATTCTTTTAATGAATGCTCTCTCTCTTCCTTAACTTTGAAAACTTCTGTCATTTGGACTCAGTCAATGGATGTTTGAAAGATCAGAAACTTTATTACTTTCTAGTGCATCCAGTTGAGGAATAAATTGAAAAGAATAGCATTATTTAGGAGCTTTGAATTTTTTGAATTTAATATTAATATTTAAATAAAAATTGAAAAGTGTCATAAAAAGTGATAAAGAATTGTGAAAGGAAACTAGTAAAATGTTTCAGAGGATTTAAAGTTTAACTGAAGCACTGAATATGAGAATAAGTTACTTTATTTTAAAGCTGCATAAGTCCTACAAAAAACTATTAATTACCACTTTGAAGTTGATTTAAATTTTAGAGGAAAAGTTGAACCCATGACCTCCTGATAACATGTCAGATGCTCTGGATCACTAAGCTACTGGCTGCCGATCAAGATCTCCTCTAATTGATATGAACCTTTTCAACCTACATTACATCATATGTAGGGAGTGTTCAGTAGTACAAGTAGTGTACAAGTGTTCAGTAGTACATTTATCAACAGTACAAGTAATACAGTTGATAAATAATAAATAAACTCAACATATTTGGTATTAACCTAAAATTACCACACAATTTAAATTTTAGAGGAGAAATTTTCTTGAGTGGGTGGTTTGTGACAAAATTACTGGAACACTCCATACATATGATGTAGGTTGAAAAGGTTCATACCATCAGTTAGAGGAGATCTTGATTGGTGGCTGGTAGCTCAGTGGTCCAGAGCACATGACATGTTATCAGGAGGTCGTGGGTTCATATCTCACCCGGCTCAAGAAAGTTTTCCTCTAAAATTTAAATCGACTTCAAAGTGGTAATTTATAGGTTAATACCAAATTTGTCGAGTTTATTTATTATTTATCAACTGTATTACTTGTAAGGAAATACTTTCCATATATATGGCATGCGTCTGCCGCTTATGACGAAATTGTCAGAACACTCTCTACATATGATGTAATGTAGGTTGAAAAGATTCATATCATAAATTAGAGGAGATCTTGATTGGCAGCCGGTAGCTCAGTTGCCCAGAGCACCTGACGTGTTATCAGGAGGTCGTGGGTTCATATCCCACCCGATTCAAGACAACTTTTTCTCTAAAATTTAAATTGACTTCAAAGTGGTAATTTATAGGTTGATACCATATGTCGAGTTTTATCCAACAAAAAAAGTTTAATTCTAAAATAATGGCAGAAATTTTGGTTAAAAATTGCAATTTTCTGACCTTAATTAGTTTATTTGGTTGAAATGTAATTAAAAGTATTGATAAATAAAGACCTACCTTTTAGAAATTGTGCTTTGAGTAAATCTTAATGTTGCTCTGATTGCCACCATTATAGATCACTAGCAGTTTCGTTTTCAATCATTTCTAGGTAATTATTGTTTATAATTGCAATATCCATTTGAGGAACAATAAAAAATAATTTTAGAAGTAGAGTAAAAAAAGTCTTTAAAATCGAAAGTCTGCTAAAATATTGATTGAAAGCCAATGTGTGAGTTCCCAGATGGTGTGATTTCAGGCAGTAATAAAATCAATATCTTTATGTTAAAAGTAGAAAGTATTTCAACTCTGCTAGAGCTATAAATAGCCCAAGTTACTGGGAATCACAACTGATAAATAATCTGTGTATGGGACAGTAGAATGAAAGCATAAACTAAATTGTCGCTACTTGATGCTATTTACAGTGACTGAACATGCGCATATGTTCATTGCAGACTTAAATAGATTTATTTCTAAATTTTATCATAATTTTTTCAAACAGAATCAGCAGATAAAAATATGTATCATAGATTCAAATGTTATTTTTAATATTTATTTAGAAACAGTTGAAAAAATTTCAGATTTCCATTTTGGAAAAAAACGTTTTTACAACCTAGTACTATGGGAACGAAACTTGCATCTTCAGCCACTAGAATTTGAAAAATGAAAACGATTATTAGCACTCCGACATGGAAAGTGTTAACATTATAAATAGTGTGCCTAAAGCCTCACAGAAAGGTATAGATGTAGATGAGATGGATGGACAATGTTCAATAGGACCTTATTAAAATTGGCCTGCGGTAGTCAAATGTAATATCCATTGCTCAGGGATAGATTTGCTCGAAAACAAAATTGCTTGCTCTAATTATATAAGCCTTTTGTGGCTTTAGGATATTGATGAATTTATACATGTGTATCTTATTTTTCTGAACAAACAAACCATCCATGTATCTGAAATTGTTATTTCTGTAAAGTAACCAGGATGCCTGTTTTAGGTGCCATTAAATATTTAGAGAAGACTTAATTTATAAAGATATATGTAACTCTAGCATTTCCAATTTAGTTAATAGAGAAAATAAAAATATTGTGGGAAAGCAAAGTATATAACAATTTATGATATTATTATTTAAATTTATTTCAGACTTGTAGCAGCCAGACTTAATGGTGTACTGGAATTCTTCCTTATTGAAGTACAAGGGGTAGATAGCAATTATTCACAAATGCAAAGTAATGGTAAGCATTTCTTATGTAATTGTTAAAAAAGCTGCCCTGAAATTAATATTGTTTTTATTTGTTTTAATACTTAGTTTTTATTTCCCTTACAATTTGTAAAATAACAGAGCTATTTCAGTTAACAGTATAACTGATAATATATAATTATATACATATATAATTTATATATATACATTATATATGTATATATATAATTATATATGTATAAATATACATATATAATTTATATATATATATACAGTAATCCCTCAGTATAATGCAGTTTGTTGAATGTTAATTCCTTATAATGCTATATTGCTGTCATTGTACTATACCTCATGATAGCTCTGTTTCAACTTACTATAATGCTATTGTAATTCTCGGAATATATTAAAATGACAACAGCTATGGATCTGGAAACATAATTGAATCCTCCTAATTTCATAAATGGATCTGGCATGTATTGCTTATGCGAACATAATTTATTAGTATGTTTTTTAAGTGGTGACAATGGGTGATAAGAGTGCAAGAACATTAACGTCTTAATTAAAACTTAAATTAAAGTCTTAATTAAACTAAATTAGATATTTTGAAAAGAATTGATTTTGATGAATGTCTATGTGTTCTATGTGTTCAATAATTTATGACTAGCAAGTTAAACTTTAAGAACAATTTTTTTAAAAATTCATTTTTTACACTGGAAAAGTTAGTTCTTTCACTATAGGCAACAAAATTGACTAGTGCCAAGTTAGCTATTATGATTGAAATGTAAAAACCTCTAAATATTTTTATGGATAATAATACCCAGTATAAAATTCCATTTAAGTTCAACTATTATTCAACAAAAAGCCTCTGTCAAGAAAGGAGATATTACCCTTGTTGTTGGTGACTTCAATGCCAAAGTTGGTACTGACTCTGACCTTTGGGGAGGAGTAATAGGCCCTTTTGGTATTGGTAGCTGCAATGGGCAATGTCTCCTACAGGTAAGTAAACTCAATGGAGTCAGAATAACTAACACTTATTACTAACACCGTGACATACATAAGTACACATGGGTTTCACCCGATGGGCTGCATAAGAATATGATTAATTATATATTAATTAACAGCAAATGGGCTAATTCTGTTAGGAATACCAGGTCATATAGGGGAGCTGAAATTGGATCTCTGACCATTATCTTGTTAAAAGTGTCTTGCAACTTAAACTTAAAAAGTGTTGTGCTAGGGTTAAAAAATTTGCTTTTAATACTGAAGCTCTGAAAGACCCAGTTTTAGCCAAAGCTTACCATGATAGTTTAGTAGTCATTATGACCGTCATGGAATGCTTACTACTGAAGTTGAGGAAGAATGGGATCATTTTAAACAGGCTTTTTTGGACACTGACAGTACTCTTTTAGGAAAAAAGGAGCAGAAGAGGCAGAATTATCTGAGTGATAAGGCACTTGAGCTTATTTCAGAAAGAAAGAACTGCAGGATTGTCCTTAATCAATACCCTACTAGTCCTAATAGAAAGCATTACAGAGAACTTAATAAACGTGTAAAAGATCAGTTAGCTGCTGCTAAGAATCTTTGGCTTGATGGTTTGGCTGACAAAGTCGAGGAAGCAGTTAGACAGCACAACAGCAGAGAGCTGTACCAGATAGGACAGGTATACAGGGATTGAAGGATAAACAAGGTAAGGTTATAGAAGCCGAGGATTCTGTCATGGCTAGGTGGGCTGAGCATTTCAGTGATATTCTAAACAATGCGGTTAGTTCTATTCCCATTGTTTGCAATGATGATAGATGCATTGGTGGCTTTAATGTTGGCCCTATAACACAATCTGAAGTTATTTTGGCTTTTTCAAAACTGAAACTTCATAAATCCCCAGGGATAGATGAAATTACTACAGAAATGCTCAGAACTGGGAATGTTTCGGTTACCACTTGGATGACTGAAATTCTGAATATCTTTTATGATAAAGGCATGGTTCCTCAGGATTTTACCAGAGCTATTGTTATCCCTATTTTAGAAAAAGGTGATCGCAGTTCTTGTGATAACTATAGGGGTATCAGCCTACTCTCTGTTCCAGGTAAAGTTCTTTCCATGATTGTGCTTAATAGAATTAAGAATCTGGTTGACAGTCAATTGCGTGATGAGCAACGTGGATTCAGAAGTGGTAGGGGATGTGTGGATCAGATATTTTCACTTTGGCAGATTATTGAGAAATGTTTAGAGTTTCAGAAACCTTTGGTTGCTAGCTTTGTTGATTTCAAAAAGGCTTTCGACTCTGTTGATTGTCATAATTTGTGGTTGATTGTAAGATCATATGGTATACCAAGCAAGGTAGTTAACATAATGAAAGCTCTCTATAATAGCACGGAGTCATGTGTGAGAGTTGGTAAGGCTTGTAGCAATTGGTTTAGCATTACTTCTGGTGTTCAACAAGGGTGCATTTTGTCTCCTTTTCTCTTTAGCTTGGTTATTGATTATGTTATGCAAAATTCGCATCAAGGGAAAGATTTTGGCCTTAAATGGACTGGAGATACGAAAATTTCTGATTTAGATTATGCTGATGATTTAGCCCTTTTGGCAAATGATGTTGATGAGATGAACTCTTTCATTCGAGCTGTTGATGAGACTGGTAGTAGAGTAGGTTTGATTATAAACAGAGAGAAAACTAAAGTGATGAAAATTGGTCAGGAAGGCTGTGATTCAGTTAATCTGAATGGTTGCAGTCTTGAGCAGGTGTCACAGTTTAATTATCTTGGGAGCTATGTTACAGATATTGGTGATGTGCGGCATGAGATTAATAGACGAATAGGGATTGCTGCCGGGACTTTTAAGAATCTATGGAGAGTGTGGAGAAATAGGCGTATACACCTAAAGACTAAAATTAGACTGTATAATAGTTTGATTGTTTCTAGGTTTAGTTATGGCAGTGAAACTTGGACACTTTGTAAACAAGATAACAGGAAACTAGATGCTTTTGATTCCAAATGCTTACGCAGTATCTTGGGCATTAGGTGGTTCAACTTTGTAACTAATGATGAGGTTAGGCAAAGGATTTTGCATCCTCCTTTTAGCAGCATATTGTGCAGAGAGAGACTCCGTTGGTTTGGCCATGTTGCTCGTATGAATAATTATAGATTGGCGAATAGGGTTATGAACAGTGTGCCTAAAGGCCTCAGAAAGAAGGGGAGACCTAGGATGCGGTGGGCAGACAGTGTCAAACAGGACCTTGTTAGAATTGGTGTGCAGTGGCCAGATGCAGTAGATGTAGCTCAGGATAGACTTGCTTGGAGAACTAAATTGTACGGTCTGGTTGGACCTCCGTAGCCCATGGCTGTTTGAGGAGGATGATGATGATGAAACATCTATGGAATCATTTATTGCTAGTAAGAGATGATTTGATGCGAACTCCTTTGCCTAACCTCATCATTAGATACAAAGTTGAACCACCTAATGCCCAAGATACTGCGTAAGCATCTGGAATCAAAAGTATCTAGTTTCCTGTTACCTTGTTTACAAAGTGTCCAAGTTTCACTAACATAACTAACCCTAGAAAGAACCAAACTATTATACAGTCTAATTTTAGTCTTTAGGTGTATACGCCTATTTCTCCACACTCTTCATAGATTCTTAAAAGTCCCGGCAATGTAATGCTTTCTATTAGGACTAGTAGGGTATTGATCAAGAACATTCCTGCAGTTCTTTCTTTCCGAAATAAGCTCAAGTGCCTTATCACTTGGATAATTTAGTCTCTTCTGCTCCTTTTTTCCTAAAAGAGTCCATTAGTATTCAAAAAAGCCTGTTTAAAATGATCCCATTCTTCCTCAACTTCAGTAGTAAGCATTCCATGACTGTCATAATGACTAAGTAACCTATCGTGGTAAGCTTTGGCTATAACTGGGTCTTTCAGAGCTTCAGTATTAAAAGTAAATTTTTTAGCTGTAGCACAACACTTTTTAAGTTTAAGTTGCAAGACACTTTTAACAAGGTAATGGTCAAATCCAATTTCAGCTCCGCTATATGACCTGGTATTCCTAACAGAACTAGCCCATTTGCTGTTAATTAATATGTAATCAATCATATTCTTATGCAGCCCATCGGTGAAACCCATGTGTACTTATGTATGTCACGGTGTTTGTAATAAGTGTTAGTTATTCTGAATCCATTTAGTTTACTTACCTGTAGGAGACGTTGCCCATTCCCATTGGAGCTACCAATACCAAAAGGGCCTATTACTCCTCCCCAAAGGTCAGAGTCAGTACCAACTTTGGCATTGAAGTCACCAAGAACAAGGGTAATATCTCCTTTCTTGACAGAATTCAAAATATCCTGAAGTTGTTCATAAAACCTATCCTTCTTATCCTCATCAGCATCCTCAGTGGGGGCATAACAGCAGATAACATTCAGGTCTTTAACGCTTGTCTGAAATTTTGCTGTAAGAAACCTTTCATTACTGCACTCATATCCTAGAAGAGCATCACTAGCGTGTCTGCTGAGAAGCAGACGCACGCCTTGGTGATGCTTATTGTCGTCCCTCCCTGAAAAGAGAAATTTAAGATTATTTTTAAGAATCTGACCTTTATCTGTCCATCTGGTCTGTTGCAAGCCAACAATATCTAAATTATAATGGTGGAATTCTTGTGTGAGGACATCAAGAGAAAAAGCTCTGTATAGAGTCCTCACATTCCAACTACCTATGGAGAGAAAATGGTTAGTGGGATGTTTAAAGAAACTATGTTTATTGAGAGAGGGAATGCCGACAATATGAAACAGCCCCCTAATCGCAGACATGGGGCAAAGATCCGTTCCCCTACCACTAAAGGCTGAAGCCATCTACACTGGAAGACTTCCTCCAATGTAGAATTTGACGATGCCAATAGAAGCAAAGAGTTCAGGTGCCTGCAATGACCTCTGCTCAGGATTATCCACCAGGTGATAAACATATCCTGTGAATCTATTCACTTGGGGCTGTCAACCCACAAACAAACAGAAAAGACAGTGGAGGATTTTCCCTCCACAGAAGCCCACCAGTGCAGCAAAATCAGGATCCGTAATCAAGCTCAGAGCCATATATCTGTCCAGTGGGTTTATATGGTCAGCACCAGGACCCTGTGTGGTTGACCACTCCTCAGCAGGGTAGAAAAAAAAAGAAAAGTAGCCATAGTTATCCAGATCAGTAGGCCACAGTAATCTGGCAGCCCACCCCTTCCGTTCACTTCCATAAGAGAGTATCTCTTTTGAAAGGTACTAACGGTCTGCACCACAAGAAGGCAGGGTCGGACATTAAGTGCTAGGCCTGGCTGGTTCTATGCATCATCACAGGGGATTGGTGCATAGCTGTCCTTCCAGTGACTACCTAGCTACCATTTACAGACCCTTCAAAATAGTATATCCGAATGATTTCTAGATCTCTATTACGAGTAATTAATGCAGTTTATTTTTTCACTGTATGAAAAGATATAGAAAATCTAAGTAGATAATAATGGTACAAATTTTGGCATATTTAAAATATATAAAAGAAAATCAATGTCAAATGATGTACATGATATTCACCAAATGTCACACAATAATGCAAGGGAATAACAATGATAATGCTGAGACACTAGTCCTTTCTGGATAAATTATTGTTGTAAGTTTCCCATGTCTTTCATTTTGTATGTATCATGATCATGTGAAGTTTTGTATTGGCTTAGGTAATGGAGAATGTGATCACTGCAATTTATTGTATAACAGACAAAGCATAACTGCACAGAAATTGTCCTGTGACACAGTTATATAGGATGCATCTACAAAAAATTGCAATATGCATCTGTAATATGGACACAGTTCTACAAAGGAACACAACACAGGCATAAAGAAATAGTTGGACCCACTAAATGAAGAGTAGATTGATCCACACCAATATTCTATAACAGTGGTTCTGAACCTTCTATGCTTCACATATCCCCTGGAAATGTGTATGTAACTGGCTTACCCCTTGTATAGATAGATAAAACTATAGTTATAATATAACAATGGTTATTTTTGCTTTGTTACTAGTTCAAGTGACTTTTGAGCTCTCATGGTGTACTCCAAAATATTTTACTACGTACACCACGTTGAGAACCCCTATATTATAGCATATGTCAAAAACCACCATTCACGCTGCAGAACACAATAGTAATCATGCAATACTTGTCTGCATAACAGGGTGCCATTAACCATCCCAGCCTGGAAAAATAGGAAGGAATTCTGAGGCCCAGCTATTTTTTTCTCTGTAGTTAGCCAAAATAAAAAAAATTATCCTTAGAATTTTTTTTTTTTGCCAAATAACTAATGAACAGAAATAGATTGTATTATACCAAATCAAACAGCATTTAGAATATATAATGCAATTTTATTTCCACAAATTTATATACATAGTTATTGTGTTCATTAAAACACAAAACATGATATGGAAGATATGAAACCACAAGATTTATAGCTTTGCTTGTGATCAAATTTAAATCTGAATTTTTTCAGAAACAAAATTTTTAACCAAAATAGGCAATATCTTAATTTAAATAAGACTTTTTCAGAATGTTTTAGTGAAAAAAAAAAGGATCTAGCAATGCAATTAAGGCTTAATTGTGAAAAAACTTGATGAACAAAATGAATTATATGTCAATGGAAGGAAATTTTCATGCTGAATACTATAATGAAAGGATTTACTTGAAACGGGACTTTTATTTGTTTATTTATTATTTTTTTCACTATAAATAACTTTAAATTTCTAACCAGAACTGCACAAAGGGACTTTGCATTGTTCACACTCATGGAAACTTCCTGTTTGTGTCAGTGGAGCAACACATCTTAGGTAGTGTTTTTTTTTTTGCAATGCACATCACACATTTTCTGTTTGGCTATTGGATGTTAGGGATCTTCTGGGTAAAGTGCTAAAAGTTAGGTGCACTGGGACCCCCTAAAAATATTCCATATTCTCAAAATGCTATATTCAAGACTTTTTGAGGAGGGAAGTTTAAACAGTTTTTAACTATGCAATATAAACTTGTAAAATAATAATTTTTTTAAATAATTTTTTATTTTTATTTTCCAATGTATAGGACAGAGAAGAATCCTAGAAGCTACACCTAGCTTTTGCAGGCCTTCTCATACACATACATGCCCTACTAAGACTGAAGTCATGCTGTCCACTGCCTCAGTTAGAGCTAACGCAACACACAAAGTTTGCCTTGCTGGAATAGTTTCTAACTCCCTAACCACTATGCCAGTTAAGGCTTTGTCAGGGGGAAGAGAAATTTGCACTGGAGAAAGAGTATATTTGTGTGTGTGCATTAACCCTTCCAGTGTCCAGGCTGAAAAACAGGTTTCCATCCATGGGCCAAACTATTTTCTCACTATGCTCAGCCAAAAAAAACTTTAACTTTAGAACTTTTTTGCCAAATAACTAATGAAAAGAATTATGGCATGTTGTATTACCAAATTAATCAGCATTTAATTCTTGACTTTCTGAAAATAAAATATTTAACCAAAAAGATGACAAATTTCATTTTAATAAGACTTTTTTAGAATTGTAGTAAAAAAATGCATCTGGCAACACAAATAAAAATTTACTGAAAAAAAACCTAATAGACAGAAATGATTACAATGCACATGAATAGAATGACTATATAATTTCTGAATAACAAAAAAATTACTTTTTTGGTTTTAAGTAAATATTTTTCTCGTTTTGTAATTTTTTTTCCCCGGTACCATACTTTGTGAAAATTCCAGGCTTTTAGCCAACTGTGCTGAGTCAGATAAACAAGTCAACTTTAGAATTTAAAAAAAAAAACTGTCAATGGAAATAGGTCATGTTATATACCAAATTAAACAAAATTTGATTGCGAATTTTATGAAAATAAATAATATAAACAAATTTGCAAGCATATTGATTTTAATAAGCCTTTGTCAAAACAAAAGATCGCACTATACAATTAAAGCTTCATTTTGGAAAACCTGCTGAATAAAAATAGTTAAATTATATATTTATCTAAAGGAAATTTCCTCCCAAATATTATAATATTCAATCTTAAATATGATTTTCATTTCTTTTAATGATTCTTTTCAGTATCATATTTTTTAACCATGGCCACTTGGGTTCGAGCCCTGGGTAAGGCTTGGCTGTTTGTGTCGTTTTTCTGCTGAGGTCCTGCCATCCTCTCAGACCTTCTACTCTGGCATATAAACTGACAGGCTCCTGTCAGACCTCTGTGGCAAGCAGCTGCTTGAGGGGGTATTTTTTATTTAGTGTTATACAGCGTGACTTGGCCATCTCACATTCACGAGATTTTCTGAACTGGTTATGAAATGGGAAAAAACTTCCTTGGCTGCTTTTTTTCACTAAACATTATAAATTTTTTTCTTTTGGTGTTGAAGTTTGATGATCTGGCTAAGTGCAGAAAGGTTTGTGCACCAAGAACCAGCCCTTCCCGAAATTGCCCTCCCAAATGATGGCCGATTTCTGTAGCACTGACGTCTATTTTGCTTCCTTATCCAAGACATTCAATTTCAGAAAACGGTACAAACTCAAAGTTTTTTTTATTAAAAAAAAGCAAGAAATAATAAAAGAAAAATTACATATAACCTAATGGGGTGTTAAATAAAATATCTGCAACAACTTTTTAAGCCGGCCTCCGATCTAGCATAACTTGGAAAGATCGATAAATCAGCCAATTGAAGATCGCTAATTAACGGAAGTAAATATACAGAAATGAATTTGCTTTCATATCCAAAACCTCATTTATTTTCAGAAAATGATACTATGTCAAAGTTTTACGGGAAAAGTAATAAATAATAAAATAAAAAATTAACATATAGCCTAATGCGATGGTAAAATATCCATAGCAACAAGTTGTAGGCCGACCATACGATACAACATAACATAACTATGAAAATATCGATACTTATCGATTGGCCAAAAGATCGCTAATTTCTGAAAATAACTCTACTGAAAGGATAATGAACTAAGGTTTGAATATAAAAAAAATACTAACTTTGCAAAGAGTATCCAATATGTTGGACCAAAACTGTAAAAAACACTTATAGCACACAGAATAGAGATAGCATGTGTCAGCCATCTGCATCTTGTTTGATTCAGTGAAGCCTAACTAATTAAATGCAGGTGCAACCAGAATAATACTGAAATAGGTTTATGACAGAAAAGAGTGTGAAACAGAAAAAAAAATGGCAGTACATATTTTGTAATTACCTCCAAAATCTATCGTTTTTAAAAATAGCAGTTTTTTGGGGGGGTTTTGTTAATTTTTGGGGGAGTTTTGAAAATTTAAGGAAAAATTTGTTGATAATAGTTCAAATCAAACTTGTGAACTTAAATCAGCAGGTTGTTTCAGCAATTAGGAACATTGACAAGCAAATCAACAATACTGTTTAAAGCTTCTAAGAAATGGCAATCAGATGAGATGGCTTTATAAAATTATATTGTAGTTTAATAAAATATGCATCAAATTAAAAAACAAAAACATTATTTTTGAAGCCAGAATTATATATTTTTATAAGTTATATATATATAAAATTACAACAGCAATTTTTATTTTTTTTAAAATCAATTTTTTTTGTTGTACTAAAAGCGTATACATACATCCTTGGCCTCTCAATTCAGATTCTCCGAACATACAACAACAACAGTACAGACAATGTGGACACTGGAAGGGTTAAAAACCCCTTGATCAAAATACCTCATCATCCTCACCCCATCCATCTTCCAACTGCAATAGGACTGATTTCTGAACTGAAGAAATCTTCTGTTTTTTGTATTTGAAACCTCTTTCATGAATGATAAAAGATATCAACATTTTCTTAGTTAAAAAAAATTGAGAAATCCTAACTTGAATTAAAAATTTTTGAGTGGTTCAAATCATATTTAAAAAATGGGATGTAATTTGTCCAGATCAATGGCAACAAAAGTACAATTGATCACTAATGGTGTACCACAAGGCTCAATCCTTGGATCTATTTTATTTTTTATTTATTTCAATGATTTTTTTAACTTAAAATTTAAAAAGAAGAAGTGTTGTTTGCCAATGATACCACAATTGTTTTAAAAAAATTAAAATAGTAGTGAACTCTATCTGGACAACAGTCATGATATAAATTTAATAATAAGCTAGTTCAGTAGTAACATATTAAGTTTAAATATTCATTAACAAAGATAGATTATTTTCCATATAACTTATACATACATGGTAATATGTGTAATAAAAATAGATCATGTTCATGTAAAGCCATTGAGCAAATTACAACGATCAAATATCTTGGAGTGCATATAGATTCAAATTTAAAGTGAAAGAGACATATCCATATGCTGACCAAAAAATTAATACTATTTATATAAATTATATAAGAAAGATAGTGTCAAATGCATTTATGCTGAAGTTATACTATGCATGGATTCAGTCTGCTGTACAATATGGTTTAATTGCTTGGGGAGGAACCTATTTAACATCAGTTAATGGTATTGAAGTTTTGCAAAGGAAGTTCTTGAATATAATAACTTATTATGACAAAGACAGAAGAAACAAATTGATAAAAAAAAATAAGATAATGTGTTTAAGAAAGCTGTATACATATCGAATAATGTGTCTGGCATTTAGAAAACCTTATACTTTAAAGAAAAAGGACACATGTTATACCTGACAAATCATTAACTATCAATGTAAACTGCTTGACCATCACACTCTGCCATCAAACTTTCAAATTTCTAATGTAATAGATTGCTTGCAATATTTGTTTAAAATTTTGGCATTTTCCATTGTTGGAAGATGCTATTAAAGCTATGAAAGAATTCAGAAATCTGAATCATAATATTTCATCAATACCAATTCAACCAACCACCCAAAAATTTTATTTATTTCTAAAAATATCTGCAAACAGACAGATGGATGAAAATACAGATGACAAAGTAAAAAACGTTTTTTTTTTGAAAATGAACTAAAAAGAGAATTTAATTAAAATATGAAGTTGTGCTAACTGAGCAAACTGTACTGTTATCCATAATTTACAATACGCAGTCACGTGTTTCCAATTTGTCACAATTGCATCTTGTGCTTCATTTTATTTGAACACTCTACATTCCTGGAAACAAAGAACTTTTAGTAGTTTGTTTTATTTTTGAAAAATTATAAAGTGATTGATAAAAATAATTCTGGAAATATTGAAATATGATTTAAACCAGAAAAGACATAGTATTGAGAGAAATGCGATAATAATAATATTAGTTCATACTAGGTAATACACTGCCCTACCAAAATATTAGAGAATTTCAATGTTAATGTCAGTGAGAATGAACTTTTTTAACTTCTAAAATATGCATTCAGTGGAAAAATGTGACTCTCAATAAATTAAAGATCATAATGAAATCTATATAAATATAAATTTTTCAACAATATTTGCTCAGTATTTAAAGAATTATAAAAGCTGCAATATTTAACAACAAATTATCTTGTTTTTTAAAAACTGGTGGTTTGTAGGTATTTACTAGAAGGAAAACTATGCACCAGTCCCAATTATGATGCACAGAACTAGTCAGTCCTAGTACCTAAAGTCTGACCTGCCTTCTCCTGGTGTAGACTGTTAGTACCTTCCAAAAGAGATACTCTGTTGTGAAAGGGAATAGAAGGAGAGATCTGTCAGATCAGTGTGGCTTATTGACCTGGACTATTATGGCTATTTGTTATTTTTTTCTACCGTACTGAGAAGTAGTCAAACTACACAGTGTCTTGGTATATATATATATACCAGCCTGAATGGAAAATGGTTTGAGCTTGATTACACTGGGCAACACACAAAAAGGTTTTGAAATGAAAATATCCAATCTCTATTAATTTCGAGGTGCTGAACACGAAAATGACAATAAAATTGGTGATTGGCTCTTGTTTAGGAGAGACAGAGATGGGCATGTATAAATGACTCAGTCTGCATTGAGTACACAGGTAACCATTTCGCAATGTGTATTTTAAACTCCAGACTGCAACATATTGTGTTGTATTGCATCAGCCTGCCATACACACAACCCCCGGAGGTATTGCATCATTGTCTGATGCAATGTAGTCGTGACATTGCAGCTTTATGATTGCAGACAAAAGATGATGCAATCGTTAGTTGTAAGTAACATCTCATAGGGTAAGCAAGTCTTTTGAGTGACTCCCATTTACCCCTGAGTCATGAAAGTCAACACAAGTGATCCTTGTAGTTTTAATCCAGCAGTAGTGATGCCTTGTAACTGTGTTAATACTGCAGATACATTTTGTTACATCTGCAGGGAAGTGACATTTGCAAGCCAGAAAAGGGCATCACTTCAATAGTGACAGCGACGTACGAGTTTTATTTTGGATGCAAGATCGGGGGCCAGGACAAGGCCTGGGCCCCACACATATGCTGCAGTACGTGTGCAAGAAATCTTCCGAAGTGGCTGAAAGGCGAAAAAGTGGTGATGCCATTTGCTGTTCCTATAGTTTGGAGAGAGCCAAGCAAATCACGCAAATGACTGCTACTTCTGCATGGTTCCACCTGTTTCTGAAGGCATCACAAGGAAAAAGAAGTGGACAATAGCATACCTGAATGTACAATCTGCTCTCCAACCAGTTCTGCACGTCAAAGGCCTTCCCATTCCCAAATCCAAAAGAATTTTCCATTGATTCAGATGATGAGAAGGAAGGCGAACCGACGTCAGGTTCTCTGCAACCTTCGGTGTCTAATGATGATCCATACGTGTGCCATGGTGCATCATCTGTGCCACACATTCTTCCTGAAGAAGAAATGAATGATATTGTTCATGATCTGGAGCTATCCAAGGCCAAAGCAGTGTTACTTGGATCAAAGCTTAAACAATGGAATCTTCTCAAGGAAAATGTCCGAGTGACTTCTTTTCGAACTTGTCATGAGCAGTTTGTGCTTTACTTCATAAAGGAAGATGACCTTATGTTCTGCTCCGATGTTGATGGCCTGATGAATGCCCTCGGAATCAAACATGATCCTCAAGAATGACAACTATTCATAGACTCCTCGAAATTGAGTCTCAAGGTGGTGGTGTTGAAATAATGGAAATCGGCTTCCATCCATTCCAGTCAGACACACTGTCTATATGAAAGAAACCTATGACAACCTAATACAGCTGTTGAACTGTCTTCAATACAGCAAGTATGGTTTGCATATCTGTTGTGACTTGAAGGTAGTGGCTCTGTTGATGGATCCGCAGCTGGGATATACGAAGTACTGCTTTTTCTTATGTGAATGGGACAGCCAGGCTATATGAAGGAAACTGGCCTCATAGGAAATCTCTGAAGGTCAGAGAGAATAATATGGAACATCCAGCACTGGCAGAAATGCACAAAATCCTGCTACCATCCCTACACATTAAATTCAGTGTGATGAAAAACTTTGTAAAAGCCATGAACCGGACTGCATCAGCTTGTCTGCACTTCTCTTAATAAACATAGTTTTTTTGAAGATCCCACTAAGCATTTTCTTTCCACAGGTTCTTGGAATATGAGGACTCTGCACAGAGATTATTCTCTTGATATCCTCAGGCAGGAATTGCAGCATTATAACTTAGATATTCAAGTCTTGAAAGAGACCAGATGAACAGGTAAAGGTGAGATATTTAAAAATAACTTTAAATTTCTCTTTTTAGGGAGGGAGGATGGAAAGCATCTATAAGGTGTAGGTTTGCTTCTCAGCAGACATGCCAGTGATGCTGTAACACTCCAAACAAATGCAAAATATTTGAAGTTTTTATGCTCCGGATAG
Source organism: Ryuthela nishihirai (assembly GCA_038380435.1). Classification (NCBI taxonomy): domain Eukaryota; kingdom Metazoa; phylum Arthropoda; class Arachnida; order Araneae; family Heptathelidae; genus Ryuthela; species Ryuthela nishihirai. The sequence goes on from JAWZYU010000025.1 coordinate 4,329,649, forward strand.
CTTAGACGGGTGCCAGGCAATACTTAACAAATTGCCAAAAGTAGAATAAGTTGATAATAAGTTGATTTAGGGTTCAAATACCAGCGAGCGTTTATGAGTAAGAATCAAAGTGATTGTCAAGTAATATTAAATATAAAAAAATCCTTAATTCGTGTTGCTCAAGAGAAAAAACTGTACAGACTCAAAAGGTTTATAACAAAACAGATTTATTTCCAAAATAATTCAACTCACCAAGACATCAATGAAGAAAACATAACTCCAGCTCCTGTGCTACACGCACTGTGCTTGGTGCTACGCACCTTGTGCTCATGCACTCCACTGTGCTACAACTTGTGCTTATGCATCTGTGACTCGCAGGTCACAGGTTTTTGACAATGAGCCGGCAATGCTTGCCGGGAAAGACATTTACATACTATGACGAACGACGCAAGCTATGACACAAGAGGGGGCGTGTCCTTGGCACGCGCTTTAATGGTACAGTCGGAAGATGGGAGTTGCAGCGCATGCGCAACTCCTAGAATCTTGAAAACGAGTGCTGTGATGCCAAAAAGGAAATAAAAAATCCCCAAAATGATAAATATAACGTAAATTAAACAAAAATGGTTAAGGTAAAGCAAAAGTAAACGGTGGGGCATCACAATGCTCTTCTAGGATGACTGCATTAATGAAAGATTTCTTACTGCAAAATTTAAAACAAAAATTAAAGACTTGAATGTCATCTGTTGTTATGCCTCCACAGAGGACTCTGATGAGAACAAGAAAGATACGTTTTACTGTCAGCTTCAGGATATTTTGAATTCATGGCAGGAAAGGAGGTATTACCCTTGTGCTATGTGACTTCATTGCTAAAGTTGGTACTGACTCTGACCTTTGGGAAGGGGTGATAGGTCCCTTTGGTATTTGTAGCTGCAATGTCTCCTACAGATAAGTAAGCTTAAGAGTTTGAGAATAACTAACATTTGTTACAAACACTGCAACATACATATGTACATATGGGTTTCAGCAGACAGACTGTATAAGAATACAGATCTGACTGTTACCTTGTTAAAAGTGTTTTGCAACTTAAACTTAAAAAGTGTTGTCCTAAGGTTAAAAAAGTTTACTTTAACACTGAAGCTCTGAAAGACCCAGTTATAGACTGAAGTTGAGAAATCATGGGACTGTTTTAAATAAGCTTTTCTTGAAACTAACAGTAATCTTTTGGGTAAAAAAGGAACGAGGGGACAAAGTTATTTAAGTGATAATGCATTGGAGCTTATTTTGGAAAGAAGAACTGTAGGAATATTCTTAATCAACACTCTACTAGTCCTAAAAGCAGTGGTGAAAGTAGGCCAGTATGTGCCAGTACAACATACCAGCAAGAAATTATTTGCTAGTACAGTAAAACATTTTTCAGTATTTGCGGAGTTAATGATTTCTGTTACACTTCAGTGTTCTTTCAAATGAGCATTTAATTAAGAAAAGCGTATCCTTCCTTGTAAAAAAAAATCCTCGATTTTCAATTACACTACTACAACAGAAAAAAAAATTTTTTTTTTTTTTGGGGGGGGGGGGGGGGGAGGGGGGAGCAAGGGACTCAGTTGAGCTGGAAAATGTGATGGATTTCCATTATAGTGTCAAATTTTCCCCCTATGTTAGTTTTTTTTTTAATATTTCAAAAATGTATGAAATATGTACAAATTTAATAATTTTTGACCTTCATTACCCCTATTAACAAGGTTGATATTCAGCTGGTATGGCTGTACTGGTTGTTAAAATATTGAAATTTCTCTGTATTGGTTGATAAATAATATATTATGATAAGTGGGAAGATTGTTTAATAGCATGAATAATAATAAAGGGCTTTCCAAAAGGGGCTTTAGGATTTTGAATACCGATAACTTAAAATGTTTTTTTTTTTTTTTCAGGTGGAATTTCATATACTATAACTTCAGTCATATACAAGTCTAACTATGGCATCGCTCTCACAAAAACAATGTATTGAAATCGTAAAAACTTATTATGGAAATAGATGTTCAGTAAAAGAAACACATCATAAAATTCGTGATTTTTTTTTTGGTGCATTCAATCGTTTTACTGAACAATTTCACGTTAAATGGAAGTGCTAATAAACAAAATTGTCAACTTTGGGGGGAAGAAAATCCACAAATTATTCACGAACAATCACTTCATGCACAAAAATGTACAGTTTGGTGTAGTTTGTGGTCTGGAGGAATCATTGGCCCATTTTTCTTTGAAAATGATTGTGGCAATGCTGTTACGGTGAATGCAGAGCGTTATAATGTGATGATTACAGAATTTTTGTGGCTTCAAATTGATGGAATTGACATTTCTGATGTTTATTTTCAACAAGATGGTGCTATGAGCCATACAACACGAGTGAACATAGAGTTATTACGCACAAAATTCCCTGGATATGTGATTTCACGAAATGGAGATGTGAATTGGCCACCAAGATCTTGCGACTTAACACCATTGGATTTTTTTCTTTGGGGCTATTTAAAAAAAAGTAAAGTTTATGTCAACAAACCAGATAACATACCAAACTTAAAAGATAACATCCGAGCAGTCATAAGAGAGATTAATGTCTCAATGATTGAGAATATCTTACAAAATTATGATGTTCGTATCGATGGATGTGGTGGACATTTAAATGACATCATCTTTCAAGTTTAATTGTAATCGATGAAACTTTAATTTACAATAAACAAATCAAATATATTCCATGTGTTTTCCTCTTTATTACAAAACAACATCCTAAAGTCCCTTTTTGAAAACCCCATATAAACACATTAGTTCAAGTTAATTGATGTAGGGTATTACGACAACCATTTATCAATGGTCGTTGCGACATCTGGTATGCTAATTTATGTTACTGTACCAGTTTTTAAATATGACACCCTCCCCCTAGATCCAGCCCTGGTTTAATCCTTAAGATACCAAGCTGTTTGAAAACTGCATACCTGAAGTTTTATTTTTGCTGACAGTTTTGCCAAGGGAGAGTAAGTAGTCCATTCTCCATTTGTACAATTAACAAGGATATTGGGTATTTTCTGGTCATAAACGATGGTGTTTGGAGCCATACCAGGCTCCCAAACATCAAGTTCAGTTCACTCCAGGTGTATCCTGAACTTACCTATACATGTTTGACTTTCAGATGTCAGTTCAATGTCGGCTTCTGTTTGAGCATCAGTGAATTGCACGCATTCATCTCAGTTTTATTTGCATATTTTTTCATGCATTCGTAAGTATCATGTTTTTATTGAATAAAACAAAAAAGGTTGTTTTAAATAATTGCTCTCCGATATGAAGAATGAAAGCAGAAAGTGTAGATGAAATTCGGGCTTTAAAAGAGCACAAATTTTTTGATAATGGTTTGTAATTGTCGTTGTTAACCTTACTGTGGTACATGAAAAAAGCAACATAAGTGATACCTTGTGTTCAATAACTGTAATAGGAAGGAAAAAAAATAATGAAACAAAAACATTTTATTTCATTTTTTAAAGTTATTTTTTACTTGACCTTTTTATTGCTTGTCTTTTTATTTTATTTGACGTTATGTTGTTCAAAACATTTTAAAGGTTATATATGCAATGATAAATATTACAGTTTGGGCAGATGATAATTCAATGATTAGAGTGTATAAATGTGTTAAACTGAACCACTATGTTCTATATTTATTCTTACAACAACCTCTCTATCAGAAAGAGGATGCTGATGGGCTTGGAATGGCCACCCTCCATAAGATAGGATGTCAATCCGTGTCCCCATGTTCAGGAGAGCTATTTGCTGTGCATGCTAAATAACATACTAGATGGTATTGAAGGGAGGCTGCTATCTATTTACTAACAGCTGTCCAGTGGGGCTCATTCATTTCATCTAGTTTCCCCCAATCTTCTCTGAGTCCTAGAGATCTTGTGACCAGGCCATTTAGCTCATTGTGTGCAAAAGAGGGCTGCTCAGAGGTAAAACAACACAACTGTCACAAGAATGTAGGCATACATATATAAGCGACTTCTTTTTATTGAAAATTGTGGAAGAGATGATGTTTTCAACAAAACTGTAAACTTCAATTAATTGTTTTATTTTTCTGGGAGTATGAAGGGTGATTTTTCGGACCTCTTTTCTTTTACATTGTTAGAAGAGAGAGAACACCGGTGATGGAGTGTTTAGTGTGCTTGGTTACTGATCAGAGGAATCTGGGTTTAAACCCCAGATAGGGCGTAGATGTTTTCTTTCTTGTGTTGTCCTTCTGTTGAGATCTTGCGTTTCTTTACACATCTTCTCCATGCCATATTATAATGACAAGCTCCCATTGGACCTCTATGACAAGCAGCTGCTTGAGACATAATTATTTTTATTGAAGAGAGGTCCTAGAAGCTACTCCTAGTTTGTACAGGCCTTCTCATATAAAGACAGCACAGTGCAAATAGCCATGCCACCACCCAGGCAGGACTCAAACCCAGATCCCAGCTGCATCAGTGCAGGCGAGGCAACACGATACCATTTTAAGGACATTTTTCTTTACACATCTTCTCCATGCCATATTATAATGACAAGCTCCCATTGGACCTCTATGACAAGCAGCTGCTTGAGACATAATTATTTTTATTGAAGAGAGGTCCTAGAAGCTACTCCTAGTTTGTACAGGCCTTCTCATATAAAGACAGCACAGTGCAAATAGCCATGCCACCACCCAGGCAGGACTCAAACCCAGACCCCAGCTGCATCAGTGCAGGCGAGGCAACACGATACCATTTTAAGGTTTGTAAATTGTTATAATACTGCAGAAAATTGATACTATTGAATAGATTATGTGGTCATGCTATGTAGGCAGTAAAAAGAATAAATAACGAAACCTTTATACTAGATTTTCAGAGCATCAATTACTCGAAAACATTGCCTAAATTGAATAACCGAAACAAAGTGAAAAAATATCCCTTTATATTCAAGTGGAAACATTTTAAAACTTGATAAGGTCAACTTTTGACACAAGCTGAAAGAGTGCGCTGCTCCTCTGACTGCACCACAGCTTTAACCATTGACAGAAGTGGGGAAAAGGGGGGAAAGCAATGGTTGCCTGTTAAAATAATGCGACTTGCAGGAACAGAAATCTTTATTTTATGACTTTAGCAAAAGTCCTTCTTTTCCTACTGAAGTTTAGATGTGCAAACTCTGCAATTTTGCATCTATTGTCACAAATATCATAGAGGCGAAATTTCTGTATCTCATGTAATCATTGATTATACTTGATTAATTTTAAAAGTTACTATCAAAGAAGTATTCACTCTAAGTTTAATGTCAATATCAAATATAGGGGGAAATTGTCTTCAGTGGGGTGGAATACGAACTCATGACCTCTTGATAACGTCAGGTGTTCCGATCACTGAGCTACTGGCTGCTGATCAAGAGCCTGCCTTCAAAAGATATGGAGTTGTGTCTCACTCTCCATGTATTCCTCCACTATATAAACTCTATGCGGATGAGTGTTTTCATCCATAAAATTTAATTCTGACCCACTGGCATCTCAAAAAAGTCACATGAAGCTCTAGGATATTGTCTCTGTAACTTAGGACAGTTGGAGTCTCTCCTGAGAAGACATTCAGGTCATTTCAGCCATTGATAGTGATACCTCTCCAGACCAACAAACCACTCCTACCAAAATAGTCCCTTTCCACAGTATTCAGGTGATGATAATGTGTCCCACACTCTCTCCAGATACATTGGTGCCAAGAATCACTACTTATGCTATCATGCAAAAAGAGAACCTGTCCCTATTGCTCATTGGTGCAATTGAGGTTCTGCTTGCTCCATTCCAGTTATGCCTTCTGGTGAGCTGAGGTTAGTGGTAAGCACACTACAGGTCTTTCATGAAGTCATCAGGACAGTTATTCTGGATACTGTCCTTCCTGTGGCAGCTGACAGCTCCAGTGCAAGGTTCAATTGCACGTTGCAGTTAGGGACAGGAAGCAATCATATTGAACTGTTGTTGCTCTGGGCCTACCCTCCTGACTTGTTCTTCTAGAGCAGTGGTTCTCAACCTTTTATGCTTCACATACCCCCTGGAAATGTGTATGTAACTGGTGCACCCCTTATATAAATAGATAAAACTATAGTTATGGTATAACAATGGGATTAAAATAAAACGCACATATATAGCATATATCTAGTGACTTTTGAGCTCTCGCGCATACCCCAAATAATTTTACTGCGTACCCCATGTTGAGAACCCCTATTCTGAAGTATGATCCAGTGTCTTGTAAATATCTCCAGAGTCTGGAAATGACATTTCCCAAGATATTCATGAATCTGTCAACCTCTCTGTGACTTTCCTGCTTCCATCTGTCTGATGGCTCTCCATTTCTGACCATCATCCAAATTGTTCCTCTTTTGCATTTTAACAAAACTGTGATCTGAAATGCTTGATAAAGGCACTTTTAATCCGAAATGAGAAGTGCCCTTTTCTGAAGATGCTTTTATTGCTGGCTTAATTTACATATCATAGTCTTTTGCATTGAGAAATCAAATTTAATAGCCAATAAATGTGAATTATTTCATGCTGAATATCCTCCTAAACTTTCATTAAATTTGAAAAAGGATTTATTGAGAGATTTGCAATTTTGTTCAACTACCATAAATTATGAACAGCAATGTGTGTTGGCCATTTGCATATAATGTATGTCACATTCTTGTACATCACTGTGCTCAAAATCGAAGTGCTGAATATTATCTTGTTGCTTCACTTTGCAATGTTTACTGATGTTGCCCATTAAACATTTCTGTGGTTTTTGTGCCATTCCATTTTACACCATGTGCAACCTTTTAACAGCATTTTGCTTGACAAGGAGACATTGAGTATTATTTTCTGTTTTAAAGGTTCCTGAGGAGAAACCTCAGGAATTATTGTCTTGCATTATTATGCAAACATTTGGTGATCAGCTTTTTTATCAAATTTAAATTGCCAACAGCAGATAATTATTATGTGATATATTAAGAGATCTAGTTAGACAGATGAAGAATTAGCAGAAAATTTTAGTTTTGACGAGAATGGAATTATGATTCCTTGATTCTTGTTTTGTTCCAAGTTCTGTATATCGTTTACCTCTGAGATACTATACTTTTTGATGTATAATTTCAGTCTTTTGCATTGTAAAAATTATGTTAATATTTTGCGTTTTTTATTATAGCAGAAATATGATTTCTATATTATGTTATTACTTTTTGTCAAAATCTTTTATAATTTGTTATTGAAAAAAGTTATTACTTTTAAGAATAATTTACTAATTTCTACAAACACTATTCATTGAAAAAGAAATTGACTTTCAGAAGTTGTTAGTTATTGAGAAACATAAAAATGGTTTGGTACAGGGCTCCACTTAAGAGAAGGGAAGAAAAAAAAATCTTACACAAAGCCCTTGCAGGTAAGCAATGTTTTAATGCTCACAATATATGAAGTAGTGCTGAAGTAAGTTCATATCTGATGACAGCTGTCAGTGAGTCTGTAGCATAGTTATAGACTTTTTGATAATCACACCACAGAAGTCAGTTTGAAAAAGCAGCTGTCATTTTGGTTTCCAAAACTGTTTAATATACAGAAGAAGAAGGACGAATGACTTTGAAAAAGGTAAATGGTAGGTCAAGGAGTTGATAAATTTTGCATTCTTGTATGCCTGCCAAATGTTCTATGTGGTAGCTATCAGCTATCTACCAATTGCACCAATAGTTAGTTTCACATGGTAATAGGCATGTTGAATATAAATAAGTTTAAACTTTCCCTATCAAAAATTGTAAGTTGCATAATATCTTTCACTTTCACAACATATTACTTTAAAGAATATCCATTTGTTGATGCATTAATACTTTTCACAAACTCTTTGTACAAGTTAGTCTATATCTTTCCCAGGCTCTCATTCCCTTGATGTGATGGGGATGACTCAGTTGGTAGTGCACCAGGCTCGTAATCTGTAGTTCCCAGGTTCAAGACTCAGTTGGACCAGCACTGAGATTTATCTCTGCAAAACTCCCACCCTGCCCTCAGTCAGTGGGGACACCGATGGACTTGGAAAGGTCACCGCCCATCAGAACGGATTTTAACTGTGGCCCCATGTGTGGGAGAGCCATACCTGTGCACAGTAAAAAACACACTGGATAGCCCTGATGGGAAGCTACTGTCTGTCTCCTAACAGTTGTCTAGTGGGTCCCTTCTCACAACCTTCTCTAACCACTCAGGGTACTGCTCAGAGGTAAAACAACCCAATCCAAACCCATTCCCTAGATCTTTCTAGTTAGGACCAAATTTTCTATTTCTTCTTTTCTCGTAATATGTGTAAGAAACTTTGCCCCTTTCTGATATTCATTGGTAATTTTGTCTAACTGCTTTCTCTAAAGAGAATATCTTCATTCGAAATGTGGGTTGAAATTCACATAATCTGTTGTTTATGACATCTTTCAGCCATCTGTGATAGCAAACTTTATCAAAGTAGTTCATCTTGCTTCTTCTGTATAATAAAAAAGTCTTCATAAACCATATCACAGGCTGTTTCTTCATACATTATAGTTATGATGCCTGTAAACAAACTGTAGACTTATTAAATGGGAACTTCAGCATTTCCTCTTTGATATAGTGTGAGCTTTAAGAATATTGTGTAAATGCAAGGAATTTGTTTAAGAATTTTATTTTTTTCTCGACCATGTAAATACAGACCTGTAACAAAAATTTTTAATCTCTTTTTCCATAACTAAAGCTCTGGAAATTTGTTTGTTGTTTTTTAGATGAATGGTGCTTATGAAGGTTATTAATTAGTTTACATGTTACGCTGTGTTTTGACTGAAATTGTAATTTTGAAGATAATGAACATTTGGAATTTATTACTTTCTTAATAGATGTCAATTCTGCATCTTGTGAGAACGGTAAGGTTTTAGAAGATGCTGTACAGTGCATTTGGTTCCAGAGTGTTAAGGCTCATACACTAGCAGTATCAGCTTTGGAGGTAGAAAGTGGCTTAGTAGTATCAGGTGGCTATGATCGCTTAGTCAAAGTAAGTTCCTTTTTTGGTTAACTTTAAATTCAGAAGAAGTTTTCTAATAAAAATATGAAATTATTAGTTAGTATTCATTTTTTTGCATTGAATGTCATTTAAGTGTGGTGATACAGTGATCCATGAAAGCACTATTCCTCTTGAAATTCTTGTAATTTAAAAACAGTAATAAAAATATATGAAGTAAGTTTGTTAATGACATGAAATATAAATCTAATGACATAATGGTTAAGGTATTTAACTTTTATAGTATCCTTTGAAAGCAACTTTTATGTTTTTATAATAGTCTTTAAATTACACTGTTATATACCAGTGCTCTAAAGACAATAATAAGAAAAATAGCAGGCAACCAATTTACTGCTAGGTGGAAATGAATGAGAAATTCTCTTTCTAATGATAATAATTTTTATTTTTATTCATGTTGATTAAAATTACCTGTGAATTGCTACACCTTATTTCAACTGGTAGAGCAACTGGCCAGGGAATTCTGCGTTCGAGTCCAACAGTTAAAGCGGTTTTTTAAACTTGCTTAATTATTGAAATTTAATGTCTCTTAGATTATAACAAATGTGAGCTCTATTTTCTTCATATGTGTTATATAATTACAGATACCTTTTGAAGTTAATTTATTCTCTGTCTTCTTAATTTCATCAAATCAGTGTATTGCATAGCTAGTATTGCAATATAATAATATAGTTTTTATTATGTTATACAATTAATTCCAATAAATATATATACTAGTAATCTTTTTTTTTTTTAAGATGAATTTGTGTTTGAATTAAAATATTTGATATTACTAGGTGTTCCGGTGTGATTCAGCGATGTGTATATATACTCTTCATGGTCATACTGCACCTATCTCAGCTCTTAACATTGACCAGGTATATTTTTAACCTTTATACCTTATTTATTATATTTTGTAAAAATAAAATAAATAAATACCCCCTCAAGCAGCTGCTTGCCACAGAGGTCTGACAGGAGCCTGTCAGTTCATATGCCACAGTAGGAGATCTGAGAGGATGGCAGGACCTCAGCAGAAAAACGACACACACATCCATGCCTAATCTGGGGCTCGAACCCAGGTCCCTTAGATCAGTAGCCAAGCGTGCTAACCACTCGGCCACGGGACAGCTATTTTGTATTACTCATTAACATTTATTATTGGTTTGTAAATTGATTAGAATCATCTAGAGTTATCTATAATTCTAGATATTAGAATATCTAGAATTAATCAGAGTGTGAGTTTTGAAGCGAAGTTTGGCAAATCTAATCAGAATTTGATTGAATGGAAGGCAGCAATAGTGATTCATTGCTGGCTTTCACTGTAGTTGGGAGTTTAAAATAGTAAAATTTTCTCTACCTCATAATTGGTATCAATAAAGTTGATAAATATTATTGCCAGGTTCCATAGGAGTGTGGGGTTGTCTCAGTCAGTAGGTGCCAGGTTCATAATCTGCAGTTCTCAGGTTCAAGTCCCACCTGGGCCAGCTTGAGATTTATCTCGGCTATCCCCCCCCCCCCCCAGTCCTCAAACAGAAAGACGACCAGTGAGCTTGATAAGGCTATTGTTCATTGATGGAACATTAAGCCATGACTCCATGCACAGGAGAACTATACCCTTTTTATGTTAAAGAACATGCTGGATGGCCTTGACAAGAAGCTACATCTGTCTCCTAACAGTGTCCAGTGCATCTCCTTCCCCCAACCTTCTCTAAGCCCATGGGGCCATTTACCTCATTGTCTGCAAAAACGTTCTATTCAGAGACAAAACAACCCAATCCAAGCCAGGTTTCGTATGCCTTTAATACATTAATTAATGTCCAATGAGAGATATACAATTCTTCTATGCATTTATAAGATAGCATGCACATGTTCTCTGTGGACACAATTTAGCTTCTTGCCATTGAGATCTGATAGGAGCCTTCAGAATAATGTATTATATAGAACAGGCATGCACAAACTCCGGGTGTTGTGGGCCAGTATGGCCCATTTAACAGTTTTATCCATCCTGTAGGAAAAATGGATAATATAAAATAAATTTTTTTTATCTGGCTGTTAAAGTGAATGATGTTTAATAAGATGAAAAGCAAAAATTTGAATAATATTATTTAACTAACTACAATGTCATTGAAACCAAATGTTCAGCAGCTCATTTCTGAGATCCTTCACATACTGCTTCAGCAAAGCCATTTTCACTTTTCATGTTAAAGTAAACTTTATGTTAATATTTAAATTTTTTTTCATATTATTTTATGCCTATGCACATTATAAGTAAAATGTAATAAATGAAGTTAAATTTTTTTGTTCTTTTTATTGTACTCCCCCACCCCTCTCCCACCTCCCACTCAAATGATATATTTTTCTATTCAACATGATGCCAAAAATGAGTTTATGAACCTTTGATATATAAGATCTGTGAGGAAGGCAAAAATTCAATAGAAAGGCACCTCTAACATAAAAAAAACAAACTTCATGTCTTATGCAGTACTTGAACCCAGGTTCTGAAACTCTGCAGCGAAATAGGTTCAGTGTCTCAGGTAGACTAATGAATGAGCTGCTTGTGTTTGTCAATTTTTTCATTACTCTACCTCCTCTCCCCCCCCCCCCCCCCACCAAAAAAAAAATAAATAAAGAAATGTAAACAATCATTTCCAATATATTTCCCAACACTGTCTGTTTGATCAAGTCACATGTGAAATCAAAGCTTTGGATTAGAGAAGTGTCATAGGAGGCCTGAAGGGACATGTTTGGTTCCTTTTCTCTCAAAAAAGAGAAAGTTTATGTCTGTTCCACTATATTCTCTTAACGTGGGGTTGTTGGTTGTTTGGGGTTTTATGGTGCATCAATGTAGTGCTGTTTATACTGAGTCATAAAATTAAAGCTTATGTTGTGGAAAGTATTATAAACTATAAAAAAAATATATAAAAAAATTAAATAAATTATATATAAAACCCCTTCCTTCCCCTCCCAAAATAAGGAGGAAGTTTTTATTTTTTAAGAACTTATTCCAAAATGAAGGATCAGTTCAAATTATTATCAAATGGAACTTTTTGACATGCAATATGACAAGGTTTATTAACCTTTCTTATTCCTATGTAGGACTGTATCTAACGCTCATGAAATAATAAGCTGAAAAAATTGGTTTTGCCACGAGTAGGATTCGAACCCATGTTGCCTGTAAAACATTAGTCGATGATGGTGTAGTGGTTAATATAACTGGCATGTTTCCAGTAGACATAGGTTTGAATCTCACTCATGGCAAAACCAATTTTTTTCAGCTTATTGTTTCACGAGTTCCATGTCTAAGGATACATCCTGTAATTCTTTACTACTGTATGTAACATTTCATTTTGTGTCTAATTCTAGCTAGAGTAAACATTTCTACACTAAAAAAGATAGTTCACCATTAAGTTGTAGGAAAAAAAGGAGATATTACTTAAAATGTGATTGTATCTTTGTGTAAGAAAATTATTAGAGATTAAGAATTTCACTGCACATTAGAGCAAATGTATAAAAAATTTGGTGTGGAAAGAACTAAAATTCTCCACTCTAAATCATGGAATATATATGGGTGATGTTTAATAACAATAACCCTATGAAAGAAATGATTGCTAAAAAGAAATAAATGTGAAATTTTATAAAATTTTACTTGTAAAATGCAACAAAATTATCAATGATTAAATCATTTACTCAACTCTAATTATCATGTATCCAAAAATGTTTGTGCAGTTTTTGAGAGTAAAATTAAACCATATGTAAAAAAAGTGAATAAAGATATTTTATATGGGAAAGTAAGCACCAGCACAATCTATAACCTTTTCCCAATGAGATATAAGTTTGTAAATGCCACTCTGGTAGAACTCCTGATGTTTAGAAGTGAAGAAAGCAGCCAACTCTGTTCCCAGTGCTTCTCAGTTTCAAAATTATTGGTTGCACATATGATTATCTAGCACCAAGAAAAGATGGTAGTTGGGTGGCACAATATCTGGGAATACAGAGGGTGGGGTAGAATTTAACATCCAATGCTTGTCTTGGGTCACTCACACTGTTTGAGGGTGAGCATTGTCCTGAAGGACCACAATGCCTTTGCAATGAACAAGTGCAGACTGTTTTTGGAGCAGTGCATCTGCAATCCATCGTAGATGCCACAATGATTGTTTAACCAGTGATGAGAAACTCATAATGGATGATACCAGATGTAGTCCACCAGACACACAACAAAATTTTCTGTTGGTGGATCATGGTTTGGTATGTGCAGTACAGGTTCACTGGACGACAACCAATGATATGAACTTTTGGTGTTCCTATAGACTGGGAGTTTTCAGCATGGGGTATGCGGTAAAATTTTTTCGGGTACACTGTGAGAGCTCAAAAGTCGCTAGATGTAGTAACAAAGTAAAAATAACCATTGTTATACTATAACTATAGTTTTATCTATCTAAACAAGGGGTACGCCAGTTACATACACATTTCCAGGGGGTACGTGAAGCATAAAAGGTTGAGAACCACTGCTATAGACAATCCATTTTTCATCACACGTCAACAACCTGTACAAAAATGGCTCATTCTTGTACATGAAAGCAGTGACAAGCAGATTGTAAGCTGCTGGAGTTTGTTGTCGGCTGTCAGTTCATGTGGAACCCATTTGCTCAGTTACCAGACGTTTACTAGGCGATGTAAATACAAATAAATGGTTTTGTCACTTACATTGAACCTTTCTGCAAGCTCTCTGCATGTTTGATGTGAATCCAACTCGCTGCTGGCCTTCAGTTCATTGTCATCAATGACTGTCAGTCTTTCCTCGCTGGTTATATCTTCAAGTGTTTCATTGCCTGATACAAATTTTTGAATCACTTTTTGCTGTCTGTTCACTCACTACGTTCTCTACAAATGCCACACATATTTTGTGGGCTGCTTGCGCTGCTTTAGTTCCCAGTTTAAACTAATGAAGTAAGCAGTCTCAAATAACTGTATTCGACATAGACATGTTTTTGTCATCCTTCCCAATTTCACAACTGCTTTTCATGCTTACTACACATCAACTGACTCAGCATACTACATTCTTTCAACTGTGTATCGATGTATGCACACCGCTTGTAACTGTGCTTATGTACTTTATGTTGAAATGATAAAATTGAAAAACTGCACAAACTTATTTGGTTACCTGAGGAAAGGAAGATAATTTTTTATATATTCATTGAAAAAATTGCTAATTCTCTATGTACCTTTTGAAAGTAATATGAATTAAATAAGTGATTTAGTCATGGCAATTTTTTTTTTATATTGCATTGAGGATGAGAAACATGAATGTATGGTTTTCCATAATTGACAGGCTTGTGGCAAAAATCAGAAATTTGTTTTTATTAATGAAAAATTTCTGTCTAAAACTTTTGATTTTCTCAGTTTTTTCCAACCTGAGTGTAATATTTTACTTTTTAAAGCAATAAGAAGTAGATATATTTTTTTAATGTTTCATATTGTTTAAAATTTTTAATTGTCATGCATTTAACACAGATAAGTTAAACACAGATAAACATAAATTTAACACAGATAAGTTAACTGTAAAACATAATAGGATATATAATCATAGTGAATCTTAAACTGCTTTATTATACTTGCCAGTTTGCATGATTTTGTTCCATTTCTTTTAAGGAGAGATTTCAGCAAATGAAATTCCAGTTTCCAAATTAATTAATCAAGATGGTTTGGACATTACTATAGATGAAATGTACTAATGGAAAATAATTTTATGTGTACACTTGCAAATTAAACAATCTAATTTTGGCTTATTTTTTTTTATCAGCTAGCCACATTATCTGCTTCAAGTGGATGTCAGGATGGAATGATTTGTTTGTGGGATCTAATGACTGGCACATGTATGTATAGCTTAAATGCTCACCAAGGAGCAGTTATGACACTGCAATCAACTAACATGTACATTGTGAGTCAAGGTACAGATAATCGTATTTGTATTTGGGAGAAGTGCCAGGGCCATTTACTGCATAGTATTCATCAGGTATGTTATATGTTTTACTATTTTAAAAATAAAAGACCAGTTTAAAGCTGGTAGGATTATATTTGTAGTCATTTGCCATTATCTGATATTGTTCAGTCACAGTAACAGATTAAAGACATGATGCGAAGACTTTCATAATTGAGTTCTAAATATAATAGCTAGGTGTTTACTATCAAGAATTTTAAATAACATTAAAGCCAAAATTATAAGCATTTCTTACTTGACTTGATTTTCTTACTTGTTAACATTATTATATCTATAGGTATTTATGTAAAATCTGTTGGATATAATTACCCTCGGTAAGAGCTCCTGTCTTCAGTGAGGGGACTACCCTGTGAAGGCTCCACTGGTTTGGGGTCACAGGGTCCTGAATGTTTGCTGTATACAGTGACCCATGTCCCTGGAAAAGAGGATCCTGGTTGTTGCTCAGGGGTCCTATTTAGCCCGTCTTGCCATTGGGGAGCCTATTTGTTGTGGGGCTGGGCAGTGATTTCGAGGGCTGCTGCACCACCCACCCCACCTGGCAATGTTTCCTATTCTGGTGCATTCATTGAGAAGCTCATTGTTCCAATGACTTATGTGGTGGAGCAGACTAGCATCAGTGTACCACTTACTGAATCGTTCTTGCCTGCAGCAAAATACTAACACAGGCAAAACTGAGGTTGGTGTCAACATTGACATCAATTCCAATTTCCATACCTGCTACACAGCCTTCCACATCCATTACAGGAAGGCCTCCTTCCCATCCTCAGACAGCTAGACCTTCCAAGCCAAAGAGGCCCCCACTTGGGCCAAAGAAGAAAATTCAACCGCCTCCACAAAAGGCAGTCATGGATTCATGTCCTTTGGACAATTCCAGGACATGGATACAGACCAACCCTATTCATAAAATCGTCCACTGTGATGGTTAAATTGAATAGGATTTCTTCTTCTGTTCACTTTTCTAAGTCATGAGATGGCCATGCTCCTTCAATGAAATTGCCATGGATTACAGAGGAATCTTGACAGCATCAAAGTCCTCCTTCAAGCACACCAACCCATCTGTGTGTGCTTGCAGAAGACATACTTGCAGTCAGTCACAAATCCCATGATTCAGCACTTCTCTCTCATTCACTGGGACTGGGATGGAGATGATCCAGCTCGCAGTGGTTTCACCATCCTCGTGAGCAACCATTCTCCATTCCAAGTCATACCCCCCTCACCACTAGTCTAGAGGCGGTAGCCATCTGCCTCTAGATTAAATCATAAACTTGTGACAAATATCTACTGTATGACACACCAGCATTTTAAGTGTTTTAAACATTCAAAAATAATAATGAGTTAAAGTAGTTAACAAACTACATTTGAATGCTGAATATTTTTCAGCTTCTTTCAAATTATTATCTAAATTATTCCAAACTTATTAATTATTCCCTGAAAGGTTAGTAATGCCTGTCCATAATTTGTTCTGCATAATGGTAATTCTAGGTCAAGTTGCTGTCAACTTGGGTAATGATAACACTTCTTTTAGAAATTGATATATCATATTTTTTTTAATCTAATAGCACAGAACATAAATAATGCTATATTAATTTGTATAGATCCAGAAGTTGTAGAATTTTGGCTTTTTCAAAAATTCTTTAGTATGTTCATTAAAGTTTAGATTGTACAGAGTTCTCATGAAGGTGTTTTGAAGATATAGTAGTTTATTAATATTCTGATTACTTGTATTACCCCTTATTAAAATGTAATAATGTAGATGAGGATAAATAATGGAGTTATATAATTGCAATTTAAATCAAAAGGGAAACATGAATCTATAGCGTTGAATAAGACCAATATTTCTGGATATTTTTTTCCTAATGTACGTAACATGTTCATTCCATTTTAAGTTGCCAGTAAGCTGTACTACTAATAATTTCATTTTGTTAACTCTTTCGATTGCATTTCCATCAATGCATATTTCTTGTAGGTAAAGATTTGCAACTTTTACAGTTGGGCCAAATAAGATATATTTAGTTTTATCAATATTTAACTGGAGTTTATTAGCTCTAAACCATTTTGCATAAATTTTTAAATCATTATTAATGATATCAGTTAAGTTGTCAATAGTTTTACCTGTAAAATGTAGTAATATTGTCTGCAAATAATATCGGAGAAGAATTATTCAAAATGTTAATAATATCGTTAACATATAAGAGAAAAAGTAATGGTCCTAGATTAGATCCTTGAGGTACACTGCTTTTAAGGCTACAAGTCTTGGATACATTATAATTATAAGAAACAACTTGTTTTCTGTTGGATAAGTAATTTTGAAACCATTTGTAAACAATGTTTCAAAAATTATAATGGTATAACTTGAACAGCAAAATTTCATGACAAATAGAGTCAAATGCTTTAGATAAGTCTAGAAAAATGCTTATAGTGAATAGCTTGTTTTCAATACTTTTGTACAGCGACTTCTGTCATATTTATTAAAGCTTTTTCTGTTGAATTCCCAGATAAAAAAAAACCATATTGGTTTTTATGTAAAATGTTACAATTAAAAACAAAATCAAGTACTCTTTTATAAATTATTTTTTCCATGACTTTAGTGAAAGTAGGAAGAACTGATAATTGGTCAGTAATATGATGCATCATTTTTATATCCAGATTTGTAAACAGCTACTACAAGATCAATTTTTAATTTATCAGGAACAACACCTTTTGCCATTGGATCATTTAAAATAACAGCTAGTGGTGCAGCAATTAAATTAGCCACAAACTTAATGGGTTTTGCTGGAATACCATCAATTCCATAACTTTTCTTAACATTTGGTTTCAATAATTCATGATGTTCTTCATTTATGGAAGTGAGAAAGAAGAAGAGACTATTAATGCAACTCTTATCTTTTAAAAACATTCTAAAAGTATCTGTATCATTTGAAAAGTATCGACTTATATTATTTCCAATAGTTGAAAAATACTTATTTAAACAATTAATCATTTCAGAAACAGTTTCCATTTCCTTTTCTACTTGCATTACATCAGAAAAAATAATATTCCTCATTCATAAAAGACAATTGATGCATTTCCATGTAGTTTTTGGGTTAACATCAGTGCTAAAAATATTTTGATAAAACAGGTTTTTGCTACGGTTGATTTCTGGATTTAGTTGATTTCTGTAATTTTTAAAAGTGTTCCATGAATCTGTGCTTCTTGCATCAAAAAATTCCTTAAATTTCTTATATTTCAGTTTTATTTTATTTAAAATATCATTAGTTATCCAAGGTTTTCGATTTTTTTTTTCTTTTTTTTAAATTTTTACAGGGGAAAACATGCATTACAATATACAGTTAGCAAGCTGATGAATTTATTATACATTTCATTAGGATCATTGCATATTATGACATCATCCAGGATATATTGCTAATTTCAACATAAAATTTGTTCATGTTATCTTCCGAAAAATGTCGAAAAGTAGCAGGAGTGTTTAATTTTTCTTTCAGCTTATTGTTAGAACAAAGGACAAAGATAGGAAAGTGGTCACTTATACCAATGGAGAAAACACCTCCAATTGCAAATGATACATTAGTTATGCACAGATCTATGACAGTTGAGCTAGAATATGTGACTCTCTTAGGTAATTGGATCAGATTTCTAGATCCATAAATATCAATTAATTCATTAAAATCAATAACATTATCATTCTGTTGTAAGATATCAATATTAAAACCACCAATTACATAAAAAAATATAATTCTTAACAGTTGCATATTCTAGAATTTTCGAAAAAAAAACTAAGAACATTTGTACATCAGAGGCTGGAGGTCTATATATAACACCACACAGTACAATACCACTTTCAAAAACAATTGATTATTCAAAATGCAGTGAAGAAATGGTAAATTCAGCATTAATGGTATAACTAATATATAGCTTAAAATAAACACAAACACCTCCACTTTTTTATCAGTTCTATTTAAAAAATAACCTTTATAATCTGATAGATCATAGTTCAGGGTTGAATAACCCAACCACGTTTCAGTTATACAAATGATATCGAATTGTGGATATAATTCTCCATAGAAATGTTCAATTAATTCACTTTTATTATTTAGGCTTTGAGCATTTATGTGAGATATGGAAAAATCAAAAGAGGTAATTTTAGTTAAATCACAATAAGATAAACTGTCATAATACTGAGTCATTTAGAAAAATAGTTTAAAGAAAATTATCAAATATGTTTAATTCAAATAATGTTACTTAAGTCGAAGTTCTTATCTGCAGATACTGCAATCCATCTTCCTTACAAATAAAAATTTTACCATTTAGTACGCAAAGGTATTTGTATTTTTTTGTTTTTTTTTTTATCTTAAGGCCCCTTGCTTTGAGATATAATTCTTTAAAGTGGGGGATAAATGTTCCTTAATATATATTGGATGTTCCTCATTAGCAATATCAGCTTCTTCGGTATTTAATGATAGTTTTTTCTTCTTTTGGCTAATAATATGATTTTTGAGAGTTCTATCCTTGAAAGCTACTATGATAGAATGGAGGTTTTGTCTATTTGGATCTTTACATTGTATTCGATGGGAGATTTCAATGTCCTCTTTCTTGATATCAAACTGTAAGGATTTTATGACTTTAACTACAATATTAGTTGTGTCTTCATTTATCATTTCAGGTATTCCATCTATTTCTAGGTTCCTGTTATAACTGTATTGTTCCATTTCATATACCTTGGTTTTCAGATCACAGACTTCTGATTTGAGGGTCTTGTTTTCATTCTGTAAAACTTTGTTGACTTCATTCACATGTTTTAATTCTATTTTCATATTTTTAAATCCATTTAGCAATATGCCATATTGTTACAAAAGGAAGTCTACACTTCATTGGACTTCTCCAATTACAGAAGTGTCTTTTTTTATGAGTGAGAGTTGAGAAGATAGCCATTTACAGTCTATCTGTAACTGCTGGATAGGACTATCTAGTTCCAGAGATATTTTAGAAGCATTTTGTTGATCAGGTTCGTTGGCTTCTATGGTCATGTTTAATTGCTTTGCTGATAGATAATCAGCATTCAATAATTCACAAACGGAGATTCTGTTACTATTATCACTGGACAAAATAGGCAGGTTATTGCATCGTGAACATTTCCATTTCATGTGAGCATTTTTCAATAACTTTTTGGAATTCGTATTGGTGCCACTGTCACAAGAAGCATGAAAATAAACACAAAAAATTACCACATTCTTCAGTACACTGTACACTTTCTGGTGGATTTAAAATTTTTTTGTGGCAAGCGATGCAGACTGAAGTAGCTGAAACATGCAACTTTTTTTGTAGATAGATAGATTCACGTTAATAGTCAGCAAGTCTCTTTTGCATATAACTAATTTCACTTGTGCAAAATCAGAAGTAATGAAAGAGAAACAGAGATCTGCCTTTTTCTTTATGCTTTTGTTATATAAATAAATTCAGTGACCAATCTATGACGAAATAACAATGAGATTAAGATAAAAATCACTGTAAGGTGGCACAAGTACTAGAATATTTAAATTATATCAGTGCTCCTCATTTTCTACTTCAGTTTCATGTTCTAAACATGTATACTGTCCCTATGTACTTGCCACATTTTTGAGGTCAAGGTCACTGGACAGGGGAAGCACTGGTCAAGTCTTACAAGACAGTGTCCTAATGGTAGTTGTGACAAAGAAGAAAGCGAAATCACCTCACTTTTTAAAACACTTTTTTTCACTATTTTAAAATTTTGTTTCAAAATTTAAAGCCATTTTATTTCTCACTGTATATAAATGGATTGCTGTCCAAAAAAAGAATTTTAAGTTTCAATTTTGGAGTTTGCAAGAAATTTACTCCCCAACCCACACATTCACTTCCATTGACCTCACCATCTGCTCCTCCTTGATCCTTCCACTCTTCACATGAGAAGTCATAAACAACCCTTTACAGAAGTGATCACCTCCTCGTGTTATGTACCATCTTCCATGGAGGACCTTGTGACCTTCATGCATATCACAGTTGAGGTTTGATCGGGCTACTGAAGTGGGTTCAAACTCTTCTCTGAGTTTGACCACCAGGAACCAACCAATATAGCAGTGGCCAGGAACCAACCAATATAGCAGTGGCAGAGATGATGGATATCCATGCAGCTGCCTCAACCATTCTTCAAACTTCAACACATGAGAACACAACAAAATGAGAAAACCTTGTTTTCTCATTGTGTTGTGTGATTTCTGAAAGTATGGTGGAATCCAAATTGCACTGCAACTCGTAAGGCTCCGAACAATGCTTGGGGGATGTTTTGGAAATATCCGACATCCCCCAACCCTGAAACATTCAAACTGCCAGGGCGAAAGCCCATTTCATCCAGCGCAGAGCCAGAAGGAATCTTGGATAAAATACATGTCTTCTATCACCATCACTACCAGTTTTAAAGAGTGTGGGGAATAAAGTCTAAAAGATGGGTGGGAACTACACATCCCACTCATTATCGATTCTAGAGCACAAATGGACATGTAATCGCTAATCCCCAAGCAACTGCCTACACTCTGGGGGAAATATTTTCCTCTATCTCTTCTTCCTATTCCCCCAAGTTTCTTGCCCAGAAGAACAAGGCTGAACACTCTCTGCTATCCTTCCACTCGAATGCCCTGAAGCCTTGCTCTGCACTCCTCTTGTGCATCTGTTGTAGGGCCAGACAACATCCATTATGAGATGCTCCAACATCTCTCACCATTGAGAAAGGATCAGCTTTTCAACTGCATTTTTTTCGAAGAGCAGTATCTGGACTTTTGGCTGGAGGCTAGTGTCGTAGCTTCCCCAAGCCTGGAAAGGATCCCAAGATTTCTTCAAATTATCATCCTATTGCATTGACAAGCTGCTTGTGCAAGGTGTTGGAAGGAATGCTAAATGCCAGACTCATCTGGTACTTCAAACATCACAGCCTTCTTTCCAATACCAATGTGGCTTTCTCAGGCAATGGCCAACTCTTGACCATCTGATACACCTCGAATCGGCTATTAGAAATTTATTTTTGAAACGAGAGTACCTGGTGTCAATTTTCTTCAACAGCAATAAAGCATATGACACCTTGAAGATTCTGATATTCTTCATGACCTCCATGCCTTTGGCTTGAGAGGTCACATGCTGATCTTCATCTCCAACTTCTTATCATCATGTTCTTTTTGTGTCCTTGACAGCAACACTCTGTCTTGGTCTTACCCCTAAAAACAAGGGGTACCACAAGGCTGTATACTGAGTATTACACTTTTCACTGTCAAGATTAATTCTATTACTTACTAGACTTTTCTTCCAGCATGAGGATCATTGAATGACAATTGCAAATTGCCATGAACAATCCTTCTGTTTGGGCTACAGCCAACTAGTTTTGGTTCTCCCCACAGAAGATCAGAACACAGCTTTTGCCACAAACATAATCTTCATCTGGATACCAAGCTATGGCTTGGGGTAACATTCCAATTGTGGCTAGTCTTATATTCGGCCTGAAATGACCTTTTTTACCATACATATGTAATCTCAGGTTCAAGTACATGCAGGCATTGAACATCATCAAGGTCTTCTCTCTTTCCTGGGAAGTGGACTGATGTTCTTTGCCCTGCCTGTACCATGCATTTGTGTGGTTGAAACTGGACTACAGATTCCAGGTGTACCACTCTGCCAGAATTCAGTGGTTAAGGTACTGTATCCTTTCCACTTTCAGGCCCTCTGTGTTTTCATGGGAGCCTTCCATACCTCACCTGTCCAGAGTCTTTACATTGAGACCAACAAACTTTCTTTATCTCTTCACTGTCAGCAATTGTCCCTACAATATCCATCTAAATTGTGATCTCTGCCAGGCCATCCCACTTGGGACTGCATTTTCAGTGCTAAGTGGGAAATGTGAGACAATCAACATAGTGTGACAATCGTTGACACAATGTGATGCCTCCTCGTTCACTTTTGCTTTACCTTAACCAGTTTTGCTTAATTTACGTTACATTTATCATTTTGGGGATTTTTATTTCCTTTTTGGCATCACAGCGCTCGTTTCCAAGAGTTAGGAGTTGCGCATGCGCAACTCCAATCTTCCGACTGTCACCCGCTAAAGCATGTGCACAAGGACACGCCCACTCTTGCGTCATAGCTTGCGCCGCTCGTCAATTTATGTAAATGTCTTTCCCGGTGTGCAACATCGTGCGGGCCTCTGTAAGCCTCTTGTTAAAGTCTGATGACATGTTGTCACAAAAATATACAGCTCATAGCACAGTGAGTAGAGCTCAGTAAGAGCGCATAGATAGAATGGAGTAGCAGTAAGTTGAGCGCACTGTAGCGCAGATAGCATGTAGCACGGAAAAGTGCTCAGTTCTTCTTCATTGAAGTTTTGGTGAGTGATTTTTGGAAATAAATTTGTTTGTTATTTAAACCTTTTGAATCTTTACTATTTTTTTCTCTTGAGCAGCGTTAATTTGTTGATTAGCATTTATATATGCTTTTTGACAATCATTTTTGGATTCTTACTCATTAATGCTCGCTGGTATTTTGAACCCAAATTTAACTTTTTTTTTTGGCAATTTGTTAATTATTGCCTGGCGCCCATCTCAGCTATCTGGAGCATAAAACTAATTGGATCAGAAAAAGGGTCCAAACTTAAAAGTATTTTGAATTTCTTTGGAGCGTTACAACAAGAGCCAAGAGTAAAGAGTGGTATATTAGAGGAAAGCCCCCTCTTTTCTCCCCCCCTTTAAAAAAGGATGAGAATATGTAAGTGATTGTACCAATATATCATTCAAACACAAGAGCTGAGTGTAACAATTTTTATTTAGTCAAAAAAAAAACTATGATATGAAAAATCTCACGTGTTTTGAAATATTTGCCCACCCTTTCCTAAAAATTGGGAAAATGCATAAACAATTATTTTGGTATATCTTCTGAACACAAGGGTTGAGAATAATGAGTTTTGTGGCAAATGATAGCTGGTGGTTAAGGTAGGAACTAATGCAAATTAGGTCTCCCTCCTTTTGTCTCCTAAATGGGAGAGAGAAATTTAATAAGAAGGGTATGATGATAAGTCATATGTTAAACAGATGCTTATGATGCACAAAATAACAAGAAATGATTGGTGTTTTTAACAGCAAATTTCTCTGTAAAGTTGCTACCGAAAAGCAAAAAAAAATTTTTTCCCATATATACCTTAAAAAGTAATAGTGTCAATAATGAAATCATGTATTCAATTCTCATTAATGTCTAAAGAAGGGCCCAGGTTCAAGCCCTCGCTATGCTTCTGTTGAGATTTTCTTTATCAGCTCCCATTCTGCTCTTGGTGAGAAAAGGGTCATCACGTTCAAATAGCCACCATCACTCAGATTGGATGTTAAACAATGTTAAACAACTATACTCATTACAAATTAAGGAATGTGTTTGATTGCCTTTGTCAAGAGGCTCCCCTCTCTGTTTTAACAACTGTCCAGTAAATCCTTTTTCCTATCCAGCTGAGCCCTTGGTGTTCTTGTCACCTGACTATTTAGACCATTTGTAGTCCAAAACTGCCTGTGATCAGAGGTAAAAAAACCTGATTTATTCAAAGTTTTTTTTTTCTTCTCATATGTATAGGTAGTTTGGCATGTATTTTCTGGGAAGAATTTTGTATTATAATGTAGATCAAAATATTAAGCATACTTTCTGAGTGCATACTTTTGCATTTTGGCACACTTGCTAATTTCTTTAGCATAATATAATTTCAAATGGGAGGAATGCAAGCCAGGTGTTTCCCTTTTTGCTAAAAAACTTCAAGCCTAGTCCTTTAAATAGAAAATACAAATACCTTGATGAATGGATCACTTCTTCCCTAACAACTGAAATTTTTAGATAATTTTTTACTATTTATATCCATTTGATTAGTTATAATTATGTCTAATTTTTGTATGTTAGTAAATTTTTCTTTCAAATAATTATTAAGTAGTGATTATGTGATTTTAGTATGCATATTAGAGATGAGTTTAGGCTCAAATTTTGTGCCCAAGTCTGAACCCAGTTAGAATAAAAAAATTCACTCTGATCATTGTAAACCCTATATACAGAAATGCATGCCACTAAACCTTACTTTAAATCTCCATGTTTTAAGCTGTTGAAAACTTTAATTATTATATTACAAAATTAAAATATTGTTATTGGGAAAGAAAAATATTAGAATAATTCTTAGAAACTGAAAGTTTTTGAATAACATTATTATAAATGTTAAGAATGATTCATTAAGGAAAGAGCGAGAATACCTTAAAAAAGCAAAGACTGAATATTGTTTATTTTTAAATACTAAAGGCAAATTTTGAGGTTATAACCACCCCCTTTGAGAGACTTGGATAGCGTATATTTTCTAAGGAAGTCCCAAGTCCCTGAAAATTAGACTCCACTACATTAACTTCTCCCCCCCCCCCCACCACATATACACACTAGAAATTTCTGAGTATGCTGTTGCTAAAGACTGATTTAAAAGTGTGAAATTTAAAAGTGTGAAATAATCAAAATAAATTATTTATTTTGCTTTTATTCATTTTTATGACAATTACAAGAAAAACTAGAAATTTAAATTATTACAGCCAAAACCAACAAAGCCCATGCCTGAACTAATCTCTAGTGCATACATGTGTAATGTTGAAGTTTATGAATGTTACTAAATACTTATTTCAGGATTATGGTCTCTGCAGCAATTTAATACTTCTAACTAGCAGTATCATGGTCACTACAAAAGAGGTAAAATTGAATTTTTTACTTATAAAAAATATATTTTTCATATATGTATTCAGTAAAAAAGAAACTTTGCTATTATTACTGATATTAAAAATATTGTAATCATACCAATAGGGTAAAGTGATTGCTAGATTTATATAAGTTCTTAAAGATGTTTTTCATCATTTTTTTTATTTTGCAAATCCACTAGAACTGTATATATCAGAATGTGTCCATCTATAGAAACTTATGGTCTATCAATCATTTTAACTTTAACCCTCCTGGTGTTATGCTTCTCAGCTTCATTCTGTTTCAAGCAGCAGCTACAAAATTTCAGCTGAAAACTGGCTTCTGCAATCTTGACTGCTAATAGTCAATGGTGCATGACATTCAACCACCTAAAAATGCCACCCATTTTTAGAGTGTTTGTGAACAGCTTTCTCACATAGCCTATTCTTCAGTACAGGATTTAGTTTTTCACCAAAAACTATTTGTGGTTTTACAATATTTTTCTTTGACAGTTTCACATATTCCACATGTATATAGGTGATAGGATAAATAAAATTATTTATCCTTTATATATTAGTGGAAAATCCTTTATATATTAGTTATATTATAGTGCAAGGTCAAATTGGGAACTATGTAACTTCTGAAACATAGAAAGCTATATACTTCTGGCTTTCTATGACTATAGAAACAGAGACATTATGTACTTCTGAAACAAACTTCTATTAACTATCTGGTACAGCTCTCTGCTATTATGGTGTCTAGCCGCTTCCTCTGCTTTGCCTGCCAAGCCATCTAGCCAAAGATTCTTATCAGCTGCTAACTGATACTTTACATGTTTATTAAGCTCTTTGTAACACTTTCTGTTAGGACTAGTAGGGTATTGATTAAGAACATTTCTGATGTTCTTTCTTTCTGAAATAGGCTCCAATGCCTTATCACCCAAATAATTTTGCCTCTGCTCATTTTTACCCAAAAGAGTATTATTAGTTTCAAGAAAAGCCTGTTTAAAACTATCCCATTCTTCCTCAACTTCTGTTTCTTTTCTTCTCTTGTTCTTTTTCTTCTTGTTTCAGAAGTAAGCAAACCATGACTGTCATAATTACTGAGTAACCTATCATGGTAAGCTTTATCTATAATTGGGTCTTTCAGAGCTTCAGAATTAAAGGTAAATTTTTTTAACCTTAACACAACACTTCTCAAGTTTAAGTTGCAAGACACTTTTAACAAGGTAATGGTCAGATCCAATTTCAGCTCCCCTATGTAACCTGGTATTCTTAATAGAACTAGCCCATTTGCTGTTAATTAATATGTAATCAATCATATTCTTATGCAGCCCATCTGGTGAAACCCATGTGTACTTATGTATGTTGCAGTGTTTGTAATAAGTGTTAATTATTCTCAAATCCTTAAGTTTACTTATCTGTAGGAGACATTGCCATTGCAGCTACAAATACCAAAGGGACCTATCATCCCTCCCCAAAGGTTAGAGTCAGTACTGACTTTAGCATTGAAGTCACCTAGAACAAAGATAATATCTCCTTGCCAGAATTCAAAATATCCTGAAGTTGTCTGTAAAACCTATCGTTTTCATCCTCATCTGCATACTCAGTGGGGGCATAAAAACAGATAACATTCAAGTCTTTAATGCTTGTCTGAAATTTTGCTGTAAGAAACCTTTCATTAATGCACTCATATCCTAAAAGAGCATCACTAACATGTCTGCTGAGAAGCAGACCCATGTTTTGGTGATGCTTATTTTCATGGCACCAAAATCATCGGTGAAGAGTTTAAAGTCTTAAATTAGTGGAAAAAAGATTAGATGGCATTAATTCAATGGTAGAATACTTTGGTATGTTTCTGGAGAGATGCAGGTTCAAGTCCCAATTGGGGAAATTTTTTGCACAAAATATTTTTTAGGCAAATGATGGAAAATTTCAAAAGATGAGAATGTGGAAAAAGTGCATCGGGTCATTCACAAGAACTGTGAATAAACTCTTAGTGGCATCTGTGGAATTGTTGGACTAACCTACAGATCATGCCAATGTATCCTATTGGAGAAGCTCAACATGAGGCGGATTGTTGCCAATTTACACCTCGACTGCTGACTCAGAACCAAAGATAACATTGACTCACTATGTGCAGGGACCTTCAGGAGCAAGTTGAAAAGGACCTAAAGTTCCTTTCTAAAGTCATAACTGGTGAAAGCTGGGTTTATGGGTATGACCCAGAAACAAAGCAGCAGTCATTCCAGTGAAAGAGTCTTCCTTTTCCATGACCAAAGAAAAAAGGTTGGTGAAAAGCAATGTGAAGAACATGCTGATTTGTTTCTTTGATGTGGAGGGAATCATGAAGAAGAGTTCATTCCTAGAGGCCAGATAGTGCATCAACACTACTAAATTGAGGTCCCGAAGCATTTAAGAGTGTAAGGATAAAAGCTCCAGGAAAATGGCATACGTAGGACTGTGGGTGCATCGTGACAATGTCCCAGTCCACCCGTTCAGTCTGTTCAGCAGTTTGTGGCCAAAAAAAACGTGGTGCCCCCCACTCATCAGACTTCACCCCCTATGACTTCTTCCTGTTCTCCAAAATGAAGTTTAAGAGTCAATGATTTGACTGTGTGAAAGTGATTCAGGCAGAATTGAAAGTGGTGCTGAACAGCATCTCTAAATAGGAGTTTCAGAGGTGTTTGTAGCAATGGGAAAAGCACTGGGCTCACTGTATTAGGAGTGTTGTTAGACCATACTATAGTATTTCTGCTATTTTTAATTGTAGTATTATGAAGATTTTATTAACTTTTTGATATTTGCACTGTGAATTCTTATATTCTAACATTCATATGGACAAAACATGAGATGCATTTTGCCCAATTTCTATATTTGTAATCTCAGTCGTAATAGAGAATTTGTTATTATATTTGCGTTATATAATAGATTTTATTAAAATATGTTGAAGTTCAAAAATTTTCCTAGATACATTATGTGCATTGCTTCCAATTTTTTCAGAAATATTAGAAATTCAAAGAAGTGTCAGAAATCATTATACATAAAGCAACCTGTGAATATTCTCTGTGCAATATGAAATGTACTAAAATAATTATGATCACTTGCAATCTATTTAGAAAATGTGGTGGGGATAGTCACTGGGGTTGGCTTAGTATCATGCCATGCTTGTAGTCTGATGTTCTCAGTTCAAGCCTCCACTGTGCCTTCACTGAAATTTCTCTGCTTAACTCTCACTCTATTTTCAGTGAGGAAGGAGGTACCATTATTCTTGGGAAGACCTGCTGTACACTGGAAGTCATGTTTAAGTTGTGGCACATTAAAGATAATGCTGAATGGCCTTGATGAGAGGCTCTCATCTGTCTCCTAACAGTTATCCATTGGAACCCTTTTCCTTACCCAGCTCTGAACCCTTGGGGTCCTTGTGATTGTGTTCATTCAGAGATAAAACAGTCCAACCCAGAAAGAGAGAGTGTGATTTCTTTAGTATGCCGAGGGTTAGTGCTCTTGGCTACTGATCTAAGGGACCTGGGTTTGAGCCCTGGATAAGGCAGGATGTATGTGTTGTTTTTCTGTTGAGGTCCTTCCATCCTCACAGACCTACTATGGGATATAAACTGACAGGCTCCTGTCAGACCTCTGTGGCAAGCAGCTGCTTGAGGGGTATTTATTTTTTTTATACATACTTGCATGCCTATTTTTCACTGTTGCACATTATATTAATTGAAGCTGCAAACAATACAAGCCATAGATAGAATCTCACTGTCCGTTCGAAAAGTACTCTTAAAATTTCGAGTTTGAAAATGATTATATTTTTATATTGTTACAAACACCAAAAGAGACTGCATATATGTAATGTATTAAATTTATGTAGGCTAATACATATATTAATTTTCAGGATAATTTGGTGCTATGGGATGTGAATCATGGTGAAGCACTGCGGATGATAATGGTGGGTAGTGGCGATCATTCTGCCCACATCCGGATTTTGAAGCTGGCAGGACAGTCTGTTATTTGTGACTATGGTTCACAGATGTTCATTATAAACTTTCCAGCTGTCTCGGACAAGACTGATTGAATTCAGGTTATTAATTTTTTAAACTTTGCCATAACACAACCACATTGATTGTGTATATTTAATGACTGCTGTATTTGTTCTACATGATCATTGCTGGATCAGTTTGCACATTCTTGACAAGAAAGATGTGGATTGTGGCCGTCCAGTCTTAGCCCAGTAGTAACTGTGGACATTGTGTAATATGCTGTGATGAAACTATGTCTCATTAGTTGTTGAATACACGAACTTGTTGACAGTTCTAAATAATTATGAGAGAAGACTTAAAAAAGATTGAAGTAACTAGTAATTGAATACAGATTAGTCCATATGTTAATCTTTTCTAAATCTTTTTTAATTATTTTGAATTGTAATTCTATTGCTCAAGAGAAAAATTAATGTGTAATATAATATTTACAGTACTGACAACCAAGAGACAGTTTTAGAATATTTCAGTGAGGGCTTCATGCACAGAAAGCATTTATCTTATTCTGAATACTCCATTGTATATATTTGTTGTCTTTAGCATCATTAGTAAAATAAGTCTTCTCAACTGTATATGTTTTCATCATAATAGTCTGGTCAGTGCTGTTTTTCTTTTTATGCATTTTGCTTGAGGTTTGTGCACATTAATGTTTTGTGGATGACAACATTTATTAATGTTCAAGTAAATTTTTATAAATATTGAAACCTTACATAAAAACTGCATTTTTAGTTATAATAACTGGTTAGCAAAATAGTTCAAAATAAAATATATGTCATTTCTTTATCTTAGTATGTAAAAGTAGAAATTGGACGACAAAAATTAAAGAGCCAATATAATGTTAATAAAGACTGTATTTTAAATACAAATCATTTTGTATATGTTATAGTTATAAACATTGGCAATTAAATATAAAGTAAGAAGAAATTTTCATCTAGTACTCTATAGTGGAGTGCTGATTATCTGTATTCAGAAAAAATTGATCTTAAGTGCCATAGTTACACTTGTCTGGGTGGTTTTTAGCAAGAAACTGAATGCATTTGTTTTTTTAGTGTCTGATAAAAAGGTTATTCTTTGGGATCCTTAATTTCTAATTTAATCTTTGGGACCCTAATCTAAAATTGCTCTCTAGATCAGGGGTTGCCACCTTTTTTATGCAGCATGCCACATATTATATTGGAAATGTGTGGTTTGCTTCCCAATTGGCAAATCCAGATGCTATCAAGTTTAAATCAAAATTGGAAAGGAAAAATAATGGAAGGCATGCCACAGGTTGGCCACTCCTGATTTTGATCTATATGTATAGTTTAGTGATCAATATATGTAGTTTAGACCTCAGTTTTCATAAATACATGTGTTTTGGAACATTAAAATCACAGCTACAAATTTCCATACTTAACATAAATAGCTTTTATGCTGTGTACATTTTTTAAAAGTATACTGATGTGGTTTATCAACATATAACACTTAAAATATTAAAAGCAATTAAATCTAAGGAGTTTCAGGCATTGCCTTGTAGCACTATAGTATGATGGAGCTTATGCTGCCATGTTTGCATTTTTATCCATTTTTAGACCTTTGCTGTTGGTGTTAGAGTGACTTAATTGGATGCCTTCAAATAGCAGGCGATGCTGCTGATTTGTGGGAGCTTGACTAACAGCATCATAGCTCATTTTGTAGCTCAGTTTTTAAGGGTCGTGCGTATACAATTTAATCTATGTATTTTGGCTACTGTATTAATGCTTGAAATTGTTTTTCAAATGCATTTATATTGCAGGGTACTTTTTTTAATGTATAATTATTTAGATTTATGATTATTATGACTGCCCTTGCCCCTAAACAGTTCATATAACTGATACTCCGCTCTCCTGTACTATATATGGGGTGGGGGTGGCTCAGTCGGTAGCACTCCAGGCTCATAATCTGTAGTTCCCAGGTTCTACTACTACTCCAGTCTTCTAGTCCCAGCTGGAGCATTGAGATTTATCTCTGCAAAACTCCCTGCCCTGCCCATGGTCAGTAGGGGACACTGATGAGTTTGGAAAGGCTGCCATCTGTCAGATAGGGTGTTAAGCCATGGTTTTGTGTGCTGGAGAGCCATACCCTGTGCACTTTAAAGAACATGCTGGATGGCCTTGACAGGAGGCTATCTGTCTCCCAACAGCTATTCCAGTGGGTCTCCTCCCCCAATCTTCTCTGAGCCTTCAAGGTCCTTGTGACCTGGCCATTTAGCCCATGGTGTGCAAAAAAGTGCTGTTCAGAGGTAAAACAACCCAACCAACAACCCCTGTGCTATAATATTTTTCAAATACATATTACACTGTACAATATTTTTAAGTTAATGTTTAGATATTTGAATTTATGATTATCCTGACTACCCTTGTCTCTAAACAGTTCAAATAACCAGTGCTCCACTGTACTTGAGTTACTCTACTTGAATAAAAAGGGTTATGATGATTTTATGCTAAAGATCTTGCTCCACCAAAAAAATTTGCTACAGAACACTTATTGTAAATTGTTTCAAATTCAGAGTTCCATAACTTGTCAGAATGCAGAAACAAATATTTCTATGTATTTTGTAGCATTTTATTATCATTAGAATTTTTCCAAGTGTGTTAAAAAATAAAATATAGTTGAATTGTGTATAATACTATTAGTTTAACTGTTTATCATGCATACTTTATATAATTTAGATTGTGTATTTATTTATTATTAAAAGATAACTTTAGGTAGAAAAGATGCACAAATGAGTTATTGTAGTACCTGATAAACTTTGAAATGCAACTTTGTGCTTTACACACCAAAGAATTCTTTATTATGTAAGAATATATTGATAATAATTGTAATTAGTGTATAATGACAGTACAGAAATGGACAATTTTGTTTTGCATTAAGACTTAACACAAGAAACTATTTTAAAACATGTAATTTGCAATATTTTCTGGCATGTATTCTCCACTTTGTAATTTTAAATACTTGTACAAATGGCATTATAATAATCTTTTATTATTCGTTTCATTGAAATATGATTTTTAAAATGCAAAGAACAATTTAATATCTGCAATTGTGAAATATTTAAGCTAAAGAAAAACAGTTCTGCATCAGGTGAAATTGCTACAGCATATGAAAAATATGTTAGACAAACTTTATAATGTAACAGAGTAAATGCACTTCCATTACTATAACACTATTTAATAGAACCTAAGAGCTCTAATTCCTTAGCAAAAAATATTTAGAAGTATGAATGTTCCAAAAGATCAAGTTCACATTTGTTTTTGGTTTTGAATTTTAAAACTCTGACGCAGAAGACTAAGTTTCTGTGTGCTGAGGCTTATATGGGGAAATCTAATTGGGGAGTATGAAAGGTTGATTAAGTAGTCTTTTGGTAAAACTGTTGAAACATAGTTTATAATTTTGGTTGCATCTTTTCTAAATTAGTTTATTTGTTGGCAATATCTTCAATATAATTGTATAAAATGTCCATATAGAACTGCACTCTGTTCCCTAAGCAATCCATCTGAACTAACTGCATTTAGAAAAGATGTGGCTAAAGTTACAAATTGTGCTTTAGCATTTTATCATAAGATAGAGCATAACGTAATTGGTCATAAGACTCTCATTTATGTTCTCTAATATCGATTTCATTAAGCAGAAACTGTGACATTCTGGGGTGAAGTTTTAAATTGTGAAACCTGTAATGAATTTCAGCTTGGTTTTTTGTGATATAATATTTCCAGTTAATTATTTTTGAAAAATTAGAAGTATTAGATTTTGCTAAATAATTTTATAATGCTAAAGGTGTGTTTATTCTGTTATTAACCTTACACTGTGTTTTAACCTTTACTATGTATAAACTTTGTAACTTACTAAACTTAACTAAAATGTAAATATAAGTAATATGTATAGAAAGAAATTATGTCAAAGCATTTAGTTTTAAAATTTTTTTTAATGACTAATAAATGCTACTGGTAACAAAATATGCACAGAGGAATTGTATTGTTTCATTTAATTTCTAACTATAGTTATAAGCATATTAATATGTGGTACGATTTAAAGCTCAAAATTTAGCTAGTTTCAAGACTAATTGATGTTAAATCAATGTAAAAGGATAATTGCCTGTAATTTTTTTGTGTTTTGTGTCATACTGTTAACCAACTGATGTTGGCTGATAATTGAAACAGTAGCTTGCTATTGCAAATTTCCCATTAAAATTAATTTGCAATAACTTTAATGAATAACGCTTAATGACTGATGTAATGTTAAATGTAGTAATATTCTTATTAAAATAACAATATTGGTTAATATCAAGCAATCACAGATAACACCTAAGGGCTGACTATAAGCTGCCAGACACCTTTAGGGCTATTACAATAAAAACTACTTCTAATAACTGACTCCATATACATAACACTTATGGCCATTAATAGAGGAGATCTTGCTTAGTGGCAGGTAGCTTGGCACTAAATCAGCTGACATGTTATCAAATGGTCAGGACATGGATGATCAAATGGTCATAATCCACTGAGCTGAAGACAATTTTTTCTTTATACATAAGATAATAGTATATTTTGGTAATATGTGAAGAAATCTTCAGGTAGAGTTCAGAACTTGAAAAATTAGATTATTTTAATATTGGCTTATTCATATTATTTCAAAACTTTGATAGTTTTAGAATTGCAGCTCACATAAATTTGCTTAGGTAGGTGCAAAATTTAAAGCTGTATATTCATATTCAGCTAAAATGC
Organism: Ryuthela nishihirai; assembly: GCA_038380435.1. Lineage (NCBI taxonomy): Eukaryota > Metazoa > Arthropoda > Arachnida > Araneae > Heptathelidae > Ryuthela > Ryuthela nishihirai. The sequence continues at coordinate 4,364,197 of JAWZYU010000025.1, forward strand.
AGAAATTTTCACAGAAAAAAATAAGTAGAAAAATTCCTGGTTTTGAAATGACCAAACTGTTGCAGAATTGAATAGGTGTATGTGTCAAAATTAAAATGCTATTATAGCAGCTACATAAATCACTATATGTATGTCGTCCTATGTTAGTGGTGCTCAGTATGTGGCATGTGTTATGTATGGCACATCATGATGGTAAAAATGGCACACGATACTTTTCAACACAAAATAAAATTTAATATTTTTAGTTTGAATATTTTGTGCATATTTTTACTTTATTTGGCAAAAATTTAATCATAATATTATAATGATAATATTTCCAAAGACAATGCTTTGTAGCAACCTGTTTCAAAGAAAGCACCTGATCTGTGAAATTCTAATGTTCTCATGGTTAGATATGCCACCAGAATTTTAAGTAGATGTGCTGCCAAATATACAAATAAAAGCAATTGAATTAAAATGTAATACATTATTAAAAGAAATGTTGAAAAACTTCCTGTAATTATTACAAAACAGATGACCTAACTTTATCTTTAAAGTTATTGCTTTATAAAAATTTTCTGAATCTCTGAAAATTTGTGCAGGGATATATCTGTTGTTTTCAAAGCACTTATCTCTGTGAACAAGTAAAACAAATCAAGGACAAATAACAGTATTGATATTTAGACAGTAACTTAAAAAACTTCGTGGTTTAAAAGCAAAAGTGCAACTTAACATTGACATATTGGCTAGGGTGAAATAAAAATGAAAGACAATAATGCAGGTAATAAATTCTTCCTTTGTAATTTTTTGATTTTAATATGTGAACTTACAAATTGCGTGACACGTTGGTCCATCCTTGCAAATCTTCTCTTTAGACTATTGTACTGGCAAGGAGCTGCTTGAGGGGTAAAAATGTAAATAAATTACTCTGCTTTACTTAGTTACACATTATATCTTTGGCCTAGAGAAAGGCACTGTCCTACAAATAATCTGAAATTAAATTTTAATGATTCTCTTTACGTCTTAGTGACAAGGATGTATCATGTTTATAAATTACACTGGTACAATATCATGATTTGTGATTATTTGAATGGAACGTTTCCAAGCTTAATTATTTTGGCAGTTTTATGACAGGCACAACTGATGTTACTTAGCAGAAGAATCAAAACTGCATATGGAATTTTAGCAAATTAAGAGAAAGTGAAGAAATGGGCATAGGCTTAAAATTAAACTTAAAAAAAAAATAGTTTGCTCTTTTTAAAGTTGTAATGGTGTAATTTTGACTGGAATGACAAGAAGTATATATTTTTTCCTTCAGATGCAATGCATTTTGTATATCAAGGGTGTTCATTTCATAAGTAAATGAAAGGTTAAGTGAAAGAATGATTGACCATTTTTGAACGACATTTTGTATAGGTAGATATTGCATTGACTTGTCCATGTTGCTAGCATACAGGATGGCAGATTAGCAAAACGATTTATTATTAATGTTCATAGAGGATTGGGTTAAGATTAGTTGCCTGAGAATGAAGTGGGTAGACAGTGTCAAACGAGACTTTGTTAAAATTAATCATCAACATCTGAATGTGACAACTGTTGCTCAGGGTAGATGTATTTAGAAAACAGAATTGTGAAAATTAGATAGCTCACCATATTCTTGGTTGTTTGAATGTATGTATGTATTTTCATATGAAAAAAATAAAATAAATTGTTTGTCAAAGTTCATTAGCATCAAACATGTAGGCATCAGCAGTAGTATAAGCATATACTATATTTATCCAATTACCCTTCAAAGAAGAATGTGTTTCAGGTGATTTTTTTTTAAATATTAGATGCATTTTTTAATTATTTACTGAAATTTTAAAAAGAGCATAAAACATTATTATGTGAGCCATTTATAATTTGTAAATAATGTTTATATTTTATAGATAGAATATTCTGATAGTGCTTAAGTACAGATTCCACACACTATACAGATGCACGTAAAACGTCATTTGTTTTCACAAAAGGCTAATCCCAGCTTGCAAATTTAAGATATTTATTGAAACAGAATTTTTAGGAGGTTTATTAAAACCAAATTATTATTTAAACGAAATTATATAAACATTTTATATGTGATTTAGATTCTTATCAAACGATGACAGCATAAGTGGCAATTGTGTAAGCAAATGATGAGACTTGAGACGTGACAGTTTTCATAGATTAATGACCTGTTATTATGTGCCAATCAGTGAACTGAGTTAAAGCATCAACTGCTCATTCTCCCTAGTTATCACTCAAGCTACACAACTGATAGTAGAATATTGTGATCTGTGAAAAGCATGGCCTCTTCTGTAGCTTGTAAAACATTTCTGAATAAAAGACTAAAGTTTTGAGTGAAAAAAACTAGGCAACTCATCTGTCTAATATAAATAATGTTTGTATTAGCAGATAGGAATATGCTTGGTCCACCAATGCATATGTTTCTTCCACAGCATTTTGATGTTGACTCTGCTCAGTACGCACATGGTTGACTAATTATTGCTGACATTTTAATTACCATGCAAACTATTAGAGTTTTATCCTTGTTTCAGCAGATTTTGGTCCACTGTAATTTTTCAAGTTCTCGACTGACTACTCCCAAATTGTGTTTATGGTTTCCCCAGTGCCATCCTGTGTTGTATTGAAAATTCAAGTCTACCATAATAGAATGCAATTTAGGACAAGTAGCATTGCAACTGTAGGAGATTTAGCATCAGTTTACCAGGGTGATTGGTTTCTGAGCTTTTCTATGTGCTATAAATAATTTTATTTCTGTGACTCCCCAGTAGTTTATTTCAATTCGGTGAACAGAGAAGTTGTCAACAGAGAAATCTGCAGGGGATGATGTAACTGTACATGGCAAACCTTTTCGCAGGCTGTAGCTAGTATTCAAATAAAAACTAGTTCAGAACGTGATACAGCCATTAATGCTGAAAGTTGATCTCTGAAAAATGCATCTGTTCACTATTGTACAATAAGATTGTGCAGATATAATCATAATTTAAAGTGCTGCAGGAGGCTGAAACATCATATTATCAATAATACATACACTGCTGATATCGTAGCTGGTATTCGTTCAGTGTGGTAAGTTTGTGAACGTGTGAAGGAATCTTCATATATTGGGGAAGCTGAAGAGAAGAGGGTTAGGAAAAATGGCAAACAAGCATGTTTTCAAAAACCAAAGAGCCATTTACAATAAAAGGTGATTCATAGTTATTAGTTTTGAGCAAAATTAATCTAATAGCACTGTAAAAGAAAAATTAATATTAATGTATTAAAATAAAAATATTATACCTGTAGAACAGTTATTTTAATACACAGATTAATAAATTGTTTGGTTTCTCACTTCCTTTAAAAGCATACCATAAAAGGAGAGCTGTGCAACATTCTGCTGATACGATGTACAGGACCAGCCACCTAAGATTTGATTTCACATTCATGTGAGGCAGGCCATAATATCTTTAAAGGTTTATTTAATTTTTGTAGGAGGGAGATGCCATATCGGTTTACCTCTTGAATTAGTCAGAATTTTGATACTGATCATTTAAACTTGCTAGACAATCAAATTGAACTTTTATTATGATTAGCATATTTTCCATTTGTTGAAATTGTGTTGCCTCTAAGGGGGAATCTATGCATTTTCATTTATTGTATAGGTTATCTGTTCCCAAATATTTGGATAACATGATGCCGTATTTTAGTTGGTGGCTGATCAGAGACCATCACAGATATCTGAACGTTTTCTTCTAAGAGCATCCCCCAAATGTAACTGGAGCATGTGTCTTAGACAGTTCAGTGTTGCTAGATTTTCAAAAGGAACCACTTGGTTCTCATGTTCTTACCAAGTATTGTACTAAGTAAGCACTAGTAATAGTGAAAATTATGGAATAAAAGGAACTTATGCAAATGAATAATATGGTTCTGTTTTATATTGGCCTTTCATATTAAAACTTTTTAGACATTCTAATAAATATTTCCGTTTTAAAAATCCCAGCAATGGGAGGATACTGAATCAATGGTAATTTTTTACTGTCATCACTCAAGAATTCCAGAAGTTTAACTAAGCGTTCAGAGCTCGTAATAAAGACCAGATAGACAGGCAAAAGCCAGAGCTGAAAAAATAACTTTAGATCATGATAATGACAAGTATACATCGAAGGCCAAAATATTATGACCACCTACCTAATATGATGTGCTACCAAAACAGCTCTTACCCAGTGAGGCATGGATGCTACAAGATTTCTAAAGGTGTCTTATGCTACTGGTACCAACACGTTACCAGTAGATCCTTTAACTCTGTAAGTTACGTGGTTGAACTGCCACAGATCAGATATGCTATTCCAACACAAGCCACAGATGCTCATTGGACTTTGATGTCGGGAATTTGGAGACCAGGACAATACCTAGAAGTCTTCCTCATGTTCCGCGAACCATTCTTGAACAATTCAGGCAGTGTGGCATGGTGCATTACCCTGCTGAAAGGAGGCACTACTAGAGGATTATATACCATTGCCATGAAAGGATGTACCTGGTCTGCAATGATGTTCAGGTAGGTTCCTGCACATGAATGACTGGCCCCAGGGTTTCCCAGCAGAACATTGCCCAAAGCATTACACTTCCTCCACTGGCTTGTTTCCATCTCATGGTGCATCCTGGAACCAACACTTCCCCAGGTAAACAATGCACATGTACCGGGCCGTCAACATGGTGCAACAGGAAATGAGATTCATCAGACCAGATGACCTTCCGATCATTCAAGTTATAGTTTCGATGCTCGCAGGCCCATTTTTGGTGCTTTTGATGGTGAACCGTGGTTAGCATGGGCACTCGGAGTGGCCTGTGGCTACGCATTCCTATTTTCAGCAGGGTTCCAATGTACTGTGTGTTGCGACACATTACTCCCATCACTAGCATTCAAATTACGGGCAAGTTATGCCACAGTATCCCTTCTGTTGGCTCCTACCATGTGGGATAGCCTTTGCTCACCTCTAGCATCGATGAGCCATGGTCAGCCCACACCTTTCCAGTGGTTTGTGGTTTTTCCCTCGAGCCACTTTTTGAAAAAGTACTAACAACGGCTGACCATGAGCACCCCACAAGCCTTGCCATCTCGGAAATGCTCTGACCCATTCATCTTGCCATTACAATTTGGCCTTTATCAAACTCACTTAAGTCCGCTGCCTTTCCCATCTGAAGAACAAGAATAACACTGATTAACAGAGCTCAGTATCAGGTGTTATTTATAGCGTTTCATGACCTTCACACGTGCCGTCGTTTACCTGCAGTTGCTTCGATCATAACGTTTTGGTTTTCGGTGTAGATAATTTGTAGCATTATTACTTAACAGAAAAGCCAGTGATGCTTTTCTATGACATGAATGTATTAATGATAAATTACAACTAAATATTAAACAGGGATTAAAAACTTGAATGCTATCTGCTGGTGTGTCCATGCAAAGAACACTAATGAGAGTGAGAAGGGCAAAGTTTGTTCATAACTTTAAGCTATTTTTAATTTTATCTGGAAGTATTATTTCTGTACTTGATGACTTCAGTTACTAAAGTTGTTACTAACTATAAACTTTGGATGGAGTGAGTCAAAAGCAATCGAGAATGTACACTACAAGTAAGTAAACTTATGGTTTACAATAACTAACACCTGCTTAAAACTTAAAGGACATTTATAAATGAACGTGGGTTTTATCCAATTCGATTGCATAGAAATGCGGTAATCTGTATATTACTAGTAAATGGGTTAGTTCTGTTAGGAGTGCTAGGTCTCACTAGTCCGTTCTTACACCATTTTATTTGAAAAGCTATGATGCAAGTGTATAGTAGGTAAATTAACAATGTTGATAATAAATGTGACTTTCCCTCCTGTTCATTTATAGGCAGGGCCGGAAACGGGAGGACAAGTGGCAATCCCCCCCCCCCTTGAGAATGACAATAAGGTTAATGGAGGCCAAAAATTATTAAACTTGTGCATATTTCACGCATTTTTCAAGAATGTTTGTAAAGACCTCTAAACGAAAGGAAAAACATTACATTGAAATGAAAATCCAGTCTTTTACGCACACCCTTAATTTTTTCCAGATTCTAGCGTGATTATAGATAATTATGATTAAGGAGTGCTAGGTCTCACTAGTTCATTCTTACACCATTTTATTATAAGAGCTATAATGCAAGTGCGTAGTAGGTAAATTAACAATGTTGATATAATAAATGTGAAATCATTGCTGAGCTTGATTAGACATTATGCTGCATTAACTAAGCATGTCTTCTTTCTAAAGGTGTGTTTGATGCAACATGGCAGTATATTAAGTATTATTAAATGCTCGAATGTAATGTTTATTTGTTTATAATTATTACAATCTGTCAGTAAACTGAACAGGATTACTATCGCTATTGCCTAAGTAACTCTTGATATCCTCCATACAGAATGGGAGGATTGGGATATCCGCCTCATTGTCATGTCTTTTGTGTTCATTTCGTGGGACGAAAAGTAGATATAAATGTTTGAAGAATACCTTTTAATTACTATGTGTAAAGAAACTAAATAACCAACATTAACCATATCATGACAATACGATTACACTCGAGACAGGCAATATATCTCTAACAGATCTTAACCCCAAAACCAGGAATACCAACACTTGACGAAGCTGCAAATCAAAAGAGTGAAATGCGTTGTTGGTCATGGCGTATAAAGGAAGTAGAAACGAGAAGATATACAGGAGTTTGTAAAAAATAATGGAAACGGCGACTGGTGTACACGCAATGCACCGTATGCATATCACAGGGAGGACGTCACCCACAATGTGAGGTATATAAAAGGGAGAAGTACGATGTTGGCAATCACGTAACAGTGCCGCAGGTGAAACGGCTGTGGTGTAATTGTCGACAGTGACTTCTAAAAAGGTATGATCATTGGTGCAAATCTTGCAGGAGCTTCAGTAATCAGAAAGGCGGAAATAGTAGGTGTGGAATACGAGGAACTATCGAAGATTATGACTACCTATCAAAAAGGACACGTCGTTGCTTACAAACATGCAAATTGTGGATGCCATACGAAGTTGTCAGATAGGGATAGGCGAACGTTGTACGGATTGTACAAAAGAAGCACAAGACCACAGCACCGCAAATAGCAAAGGTGAACACCAGTCAGAATGATCCCATTTCTGTCAACAGTTCGTTGGGAATTTCATTGTGCCGATATATATGGCTGTGCTGCAATCACAAATCTCTGATTACCAACATCAATGCAGCAAAACGTGTAAGGTGGTGCAAAGCAGATAAAAACTGGCAACGTGTCATCTGGTCTGAAGAATTGTGCTATACATTGTTTCCCACCACTGGTAGAGTGTATGTCTAGCAAAAATCTGCAGAAGCGTACCACTCCTACTGTTTGGTTCAGACTGTAAAACATGGATCCCTGATGCTGTGTGGTGCCATATCATGGCATTCCTTAGGCCATTAGTTATTCTACAGGGTCGTGTCACATTCGCAATGTACGAATCCATTCTCGGGGGACCACCTGCACCCAATGTTGCAGGCATTGTTCTCTAATGACTGTCCCTGATTTCAAGCTGATAATGCACCTGTGCATTGTTCAAAATGTGCCAAGTTATGGTTTGCAGAGCATGTAGATGAGGTACAGCAGCTACCCTGGCTTCCTCAATCTCCAGAACTCAATATTATTGAACATTTGTGGAATATCTGGAGCGCAAGGCCAGATCACACTTTTCCATCTCCAGCATCACTGGCACAGTTAGGCCATATTTTACACGAAGAATGGTCCCACATTCCATTACCATATGTCATGACTTGTATAAGTCTTATCTGTTCTGAACGCCCGAGGTGGGCCTACAGCTTGTTAATAAAATGTTCTCCACAAACAGTACATGTTTCTATTATTTTGATAAACGCCTATAGCAGTATTGTCAAGTCAGATTATTAGATTGTCATCCCAAAGTATAAATCCCTAAATCAGTTAAGTTGGTATAGTTTACTTTCAAGAATAAATTGATAATGGTAAATTCTTACATTAATAAAATAATCATTTGTAACAAGTTATATTCATATTCCCTTGCTAAAATTGTATTCTTGCCATTGTTATGCAATCTGTCTCATGACATCTTAATGAAATAAAACTTGTTTTGGATTGTCAGCGAGATCTGACTTTTGTAGTTGGAATTCTTTCAAGCTAGTAGAAACTTTTTTCTCAATTTTAGTTCAAGTTTAGCATTGTAAATTATTATATAGGCTAAAAAATGCAGCTGATTCATAAATACACTGTTTCATAATATATCATATAAATAGTAATTTTACAAAATAAAGCATGAAGTTTTGGTATAAATGCTTAATTTCTAATTTATATTCGTTTCATAAATATGCTTAATGTTTTGTCTTAAATTCGGTAGTATAGTCTACACAGTGATTCCCAACCTTTTCTGGACCATCGCCCCCTTTAGAAGAGAACAAAAATTTCAACACCCCCCTAGTCCATAATAGTTAATTTTATATGAATTAAATTATTGTTGCATATTATCTGTACCTAATTTATCTGTTTATTTATCTATTAAAAATCATAATACCGCCCCCATGGAAGGCTCCAGCGCCCACTGGGGGGCGGTATCGCCCCCGTTGGGAATCTATGGTCTACATTAACAATGAGTATTTTTAGTGACCCAAATAGAAATGTATGATAAATTATCCCAAGGTTATCTGAATGTCATACCATGATGTCCTGCAATTAAACTCTGAAGCCAAATAACTACAGAAACAAGTTAGACTGCAGTTTTACTAATTAGCCACAACCTGAATTATATAAATAATTAGCAGTTTTATAGTTGGAATTCAACTGAATGGAAAAATAAATGTTTTGAACTCGAACTCGAGTTCTATCAGAGATGGACTGGGATTCGAAACTAAACAATCTGTGAGATAGGGGGAACCCTTCTACTAAATTTGGAAGAATGCGTCTTTGATGTATAACGTGCGAGGATCTCTTAGAGATAACTCTGAAACACGCTCGTATTGAAAACCTTCCAATACGAGCGTGTACCTAAGAATTACAGTACTAGGGTGATTCAAATGTCTGCTTTTATTATCATCTATTTGAGAATTGATTATTACAATATATATATAGCGAAATAGAAACCATTATTTTCAATAGTTGGTAGCTATTTGTTGATAAGTTGTTTAATTTCTCTTCGATACCATGCTTGGTCCTTGGAGGTGAAAAATTCTCAACATCCATTTTCGGCTTCCTGAAATCTTTGAAACTGCCTACCTCGAAAAAATGAGCCATCGAGTTAAAGATTTGGTAGTTGGAAGGAGCTAGGTCAAGACTACGCTGAGTGAGGAAAAAGCTCATATGCCAGTTCTCGAAGTTTTTCTTTGGTCCGAACTGCAGTTGTGCGTGTTGAAGAAGTACCAGATGTCTGTTTACAAATTTATCCCGGAATAGCACTGAAGCATCGGAGTGCACGAGCTTCAGTTGCACTGGCAAGACGTCTGCACTGATGGCACATCCATCGGGTGCACTTCACTCTCAAAATTCCACCAAACAATATTGCCTTCATTATGTAATCGTTCCGTCTTTGGGACAGGAAGTGCGAGATGATCTGGGTCAAGCCACTACTTTTGGTTGTTCGGATTGTTGAAGATCCGTTTTTCATTTCACTTAACAATTTGCATGATGAAACGGTGGGCGCGTGGATTAAGTGAGGAGTTTCCTGCGGCACCGATACGATGGTATACTTGTTCAGTAGTAAGTTCACATGGAACACTTTGGTAGCTCTTGGCTGCCTTGCTTTTGCGTTGCAGATCATGCACTAGTTGCTTGTGAGCAATTAAGTTGAGGCAAAAGGCTGTGAATTCTTGTTGATGGATCATCTTCAACTGTGTGACACAGAATGCAACCTATTGATATTGGCTCTCTGATCGTGGAGGTGACTCAGTTAGTAGTGCACCAAGCTCATAATCTGAAGTTCCCAGATTCGAGTCCCAACTGGGCCAGCTTTGAGATTTGCTTCCACAAAACTTCCCAACCGCGATCAGTAGGGGACAGTGGTGGACTTGAAAAGGCTGCCATCCATCGGATAGGATGTTAAGCCACGGTCTTTTGTGTGGAAGAGTCGCACCCTGTGTCTCCAAGCCATAAACTTCTTTTCCTCTTTTGGGCTCCTGAAAGCCACGCTAAGTCGTGAGCAATGGCTGTGCTATCACGCCTGGGCTCTTGGAGTGCTTGTGATCTGGCCACTTAGTCCATTGTGTGCAATAAAAAGTGCTGCTCAGAGGTAAAACAGCAATTGTGGCTCTCGATGTTTATGTTACCACCTTCGAACTTCATGAACCAAGCTTGAGCCGCACGAATGAAGACCCCCCCCCCCCTCACCTTCGACTTCTCATATTTCTCAGGCCACTTCGGAAGCTTTTTAAATCCTTTTTTCCAGTAATGACGTCAAATTGCACGACTTTCAATACTTAATTCACTCCTTGCACAAAATTTTTGATGATGGAAACCAAGGCTCAAATACTTGTAATAATTATGAGCTGATACAGTGGACTTTATTCTTTCCCTTGGTACTATGTTCACAGTAAAAACGTACAAGCTCGTGAATCACCCTAGTATTTATAGCAGTCAGGCCAAGACTTGTCTCTGAAGGGGTTGGCTCAGTCGGTAGCACACTAGGCTCGTAATCTTCAGTTGCCAGGTTTGAGTCCCACCTGAGCAGCATTGAGATTTATCCCCACTGTCCATTGGTGTTCCCTACTACTCTCAATCCGTAGGGGACACTGATGGGTTTTGAAAGGGCGTCAAGCCATGGCCCATCTGTGGGAGAGCCATAGCTTATGGAGGATACAGAACACACTGGATGGCCATGATGGATGGGGGGGAGGTTAACGTCTGTCTCATAATAGCTGTACAAGCCCTCTGTTGTGGGCTTGTACGGCTTTTAGCCCTCTGTTGGTGGGGGGGGGGGGTCCCCAAAGGACCCGACCTCCGAGGAAACTCGTGCTCCGTTTGCATAATGTTACACGATAATAGCTGTACAGGGATCGCATTTTCTTAACCTCTAAGCCCTTGAGACCTTGATCTGGTCATTTAGCTCATTGTGTACAAAAAAATGTTGCTGAAAAATAAATCAACCCAACACCCTTGGTCAGAAATGGGACACTGATGGGCTTGCATAGGCTGCTGTCTGTTAGATGGGATGTTAAATGTGGTCTCTTGCAGAAGAGCCATAATCTGCATGCTGGATGGACTTGATGGGAGGCTACATTTTGTCTCCTAACAGGTATCCGTTGGGTCTCCTTTCCTCAATGTTCTTCGAGCACTTATGACCAGCTATTTAGTCCACTGTATGCAAGGAAGTGCTGCTCAGAGGAAAAAACCCCCAACCCTTGGATGTGTTCAGAGGATCATCACTAGGATCATAATATTCAAGTGTTCAAGTCCCAATTGTGCAAAAAAAAAAATTGAGATTTCTATCTGCTAAATTCCCATCCTTCCCTCTATCAGAAAGTACACAGCGATGTGCTTGGAAAGGCTGATCTCCATCAAATGACGTAAAGCCATGTGCAGGATAGCTATACATCGAAGAGCCAAAACATTATGATGAGCGCGTCTTTATATAAATCGAAGAAATTGCAGGTAAACGACAGCACGTGTGAATGTCGTGAAACGGTATGAATAACACCTGATACTGAGCTCTGTTAATCAGTGTTATTCTTGTTCTTCAGATGGGAAAGGCAGCGGACTTAAATGAGTTTGACAAAGGTCAAATTGTAATGGCCAGACGACTGGGTCGGAGCATTTCCGAGATGGCAAGGCTTGTGGGGTGCTCATGGTCAGCCATTGTTAGTACTTTCAAAAAGTGGCTCGAGGAGGGAAAAACCACAAACCACTGGAAAAGTGTGGGCTGACCATGGCTCATCGATGCTAGAGGTGAGCAAAGGCTATCCCACATGGTAGGAGCCAACAGAAGGGATACTGTGGCATAACTTGCCTGTAATTTGAATGCTAGTGATGGGAGTAATGTGTCGCAACACACAGTACATTGAACCCTGCTGAAAATAGGAATGCGTAGCCACAGGCCACTCCGAGTGCCCATGCTAACCACAGTTCACCATCAAAAGCACCTAAAATGGGTCTGCGAGCATCGAAACTATAACTTGAATGATCGGAAGAAGGTCATCTGGTCTGATGAATCTCATTTCCTGTTGCACCATGTTGACAACCTGGTACATGTGCATTGTTTACCTGGGGAAGTGTTGGTTCCAGGATGCACCATGAGATGGAAACAAGCCAGTGGAGGAAGTGTAATGTTTTGGGCAATGTTCTGCTGGGAAACCCTGGGTCCAATCATTCATATGCATGAAATTATGATATCTACCACCTACCTAAACATCATTGCAGACCAGGTGCATTCTTTCATGGCAACGGTATATCCTTCAAGTAGTGTCTTCTTTCAATAGGATAATGCGGCATGCCACACTGCCCAGATTGTTCGAAAATGGTACATGGAACATGAGGAAGACGTCCAGGTATTGCCCTGGACTCCAAATTCTCCAGACATCAATCCAATCGAGCATCTGTGGTTTGTATTGAAACAATATATGCGATCTGCAGAGGCTCAATTTTGTAACTTACAAGAATTAAAAGATCTGCTGGTAAAGTGTTGGTACCAGATACCAAAAGCCACCTTTAGAAATCTTGTAGCATCCATGCCTTGCGGGGTAAGAGCTGTTTTGGCGGCACAAGGACGACCAACATCATATTTGGCAGGTGGTCATATGTTTTGGCTCTTCGGTGTATATTGTTCACGTCGAAAAACATGCTTATGGTGTCTTGTATATATCGCCTAACAGCTATCCAGTGGATCCTTTTTACCCACTTTGAGCCTTTGGGTCCATGCTATCTGGTCTTTTAGTCCATTACGTATACACAGTTGTATCAGAATAACATGACAACCTACCATAGTATATGTATGGTCATATGATTCTGATACAACTGTGTATATAAATACCTCTCGGAGGTCAAACAGCACAAAGTCCATGACTAATCTCTAAGCATATTAGCGTACCAGTGGAGGGAGAATTTTAACCCCTTTGGTTACGCCACTACTTATGCTTGGAGACTGGTGCAATCGACTCTCTTAAAAATGGAATGCTTAGTATAAAAAAATGGATAATGCAAGGTTTGCAGAAAATTATTTCTTAGACTTTTTAAACATCTATTCTATGCGATAATTCGATGATGTCGCTTTTGATCAAACCACATAAATGCTATGGTAAGATCTGCATTTGGGGAATATAATCCTATGGAAAGATGAGCTTTGCATTCTGTTAACTTTGAGGCAGTTCGTAATTAAATCTGACTTCGCCCTTTATAAGGCACTTGTTGATATGAGGAAGTCTCTGAAATCTAGAAGTTGCGTCCAGGATTCCATCTTAAGTTTTGGGAACGAAACAAAAAAAAAAGAGCGTCTTAAATTTTTAACTAAATTGAAGAGTTTATCATCTACTTTGCAAAATTGTTTTAGCAGAATAAAACTTCATTTAAATTTTCAAGCATATTCTTTTAAAATCCTCTCTCATTTGCGGTTTGATCGCTGAAACACTCCATTTGCCCAGACATCACAAAAGCGAAATTTCCACACCTCACAGTTTCATTTTTCTACTAATACTTCGTAATTGGAGATGTAATAGCTGAATGTAACGTGTTCCCCTCTAAGGTACAAATACTAGAAAGCACATGCCCTTCGACGTGCGCGATTTCACACGCGAAATTCGGATTTTCGCGATTGAAGTGATTTAAAATATATTGAATCGATTGCTGAGCTTTTTAGAATGCTCTGAGCCAAGACCTTAGCAGAGGGTTTTCAGCACATTTATACTGATATTTTTCTGTTGAACAAGAACGAACCCCTATAGGCAGAGAAGTTTCAAGCTATCAACGGACTTGCTGTTGTCGTGACTTTTGTAAGGCTTTTTTAAAGATCTACAAAGAGAATCTTTCGATTAACTGTCCTTAGGCTTTGATTGGTTGGTTTGGGTTTAATGGAGCAAGGGCAACTAAGACCATGCCGTGCCTGTCCTTACGCAAATTCTTGAAAAGTGGGACAAGATGTTAATAGAAGATGATTCACAACCATCTCCTTCATTTGTGAAACAGTCAATAGGTAATTGTCGCAATTATGTTTTCATGTAGATGCTTTTTAAAAATGATTTCTGTAATGACAAACAAAAATAAAGAGAAATGCAACACATGAAATAATTTGCTGGAAAAAAAATAGTCTTCCTGAGTGGGATTTGAATCCACGTCTCCCAGTAGCATACATGCCGGGAGTCATAACCACTAGACCATCAGATACTCTTTTTTTGAGCAATGTGGCTTATAAGCATTCCCGCATATCTTGTTGATTCGCCACTGACCATCTATGTCGAGAATCAGGTAACCTAGCTGCCTCATATGACGGGAGTAATATTCATCACTCACGCTCACAGCGTTATGTAAATAATTCCGTAATGAATTATGCAGTGGCGAATGAAAAAAATATGTTGGAAATGCTTATATGTTACATTGCTGAAAAAAACAGTCTATGATGGTTGAGCGTTATGATGCCCGGCAGGCTTCTGGGTGACGGGGGTTCCAAGCGAAACCACATTTTTTTTTCCGCTAACTTAATTGAAGTGTTGCTTGTCAATAGGACATTTCCTGTGATACTTTATTTACTGAAAAGAAATACATTCTTTTTGTATCGTAAGTAATCAAAAAAAAAATTCATTAACTTTGTAGAGAAAAGCGAATTTAAGCAAATGTTGGAGAAGGCAATCTACATCTATAACATTATTCATCATCATCATCATCATCCTCAAGCAGCCATGGGCTACGGAGGTCCAACCAGACCATGCAATTTAGTTCTCCAAGCAAGTCTATCCTGAGCTACATCTACTGCATCTGGCCACTGCACACCAATTCTAACAAAGTCCTCTTTGACATTGTCTGCCCACCGCATCCTAGGTCTCCCCTTCTTTCTGAGGCCTTTAGGCACACTGTTCATAACCCTATTCGCCAACCTATAATTATTCATACGGGCAACATGGCCAAACCAACGGAGTCTCTCTCTGCACAATATGCTGCTTAAAGGAGGTTGCAAACTCCTTTGCCTAATCTCATCATTAGTTACAAAGTTGAACCACCTAATGCCCAAGATACTGCGTAAGCATTTGGAATCAAAAGCATCTAGTTTCCTGTTATCCTGTTTACAAAGTGTCCAAGTTTCTCTACCATAACTAACCCTAGAAAGAACCAAACTATTATACAGTCTAATTTTAGTCTTTAGGTGTATACGCCTATTTCTCCACACTCTCCATAGGTTCTTAAAAGTCCCGGCAGCAATCCCTATTCGTCTGTTAATCTCATGCCGCACATCACCATTATCTGTTACATAGCTCCCAAGATAATTAAACTGTGACACCTGCTCAAGACTGCAACCATTCAGATTAACTGCATCACAGCCTGCCTGACCAATTTTCATCACTTTAGTTTTCTCTCTGTTTATAACCAAACCTACTCTACTACCAGTCTCATCAACAGCTCGAATGAAAGAGTTCATCTCATCAACATCATTTGCCAAAAGGGCTAAATCATCAGCATAATCTAAATCAGAAATTTTCGTATCTCCTGCCCATTTAAGGCCAAAAGCTTTCCCTTGAAGTGAATTTCGCATAACATAATCAACAACCAAACTAAAGAGAAAAGGAGACAAAATGCACCCTTGTTGAACACCAGAAGTAATGCTAAACCAATTGCTACAAGCCTTACCAACTCTCACACACGACTCAGTGTTATTATAGAGAGCTTTCATAATGTTAACTAACTTGTCTGGTATACCATATGATCCCACAATCAACCACAAATTATGACGATCAACAGAGTCGAAAGCGCTTTTGAAATCAACAAAGCTAGCAACCAAAGGTTTCTGAAACTCTAAACATTTCTCAAGAATCTGTCTAAGTGAAAATATCTGATCCACACATCCCCTACCACTTCTGAATCCACATTGCTCATCACGCAATTGACTGTCAACCAGATTCTTAATTCTATTAAGCACAATCATGGAAAGAACTTTACCTGGAACAGAGAGTAGGCTGATACCCCTATAGTTATCACAAGAACTGCGATCACCTTTTTTGAAAATAGGGATAACAATAGCTCTGGTAAAATCCTTAGGAACCATGCCTTTATCATAAAAGATATTCAGAATTTCAGTCATCCAAGTGGTAACCGAAACATTCCCAGCTCTAAGCATTTCCGTAGTAATTTCATCTACCCCTGGGGATTTATGAAGTTTCAGTTTAGAAACAGCCAAAATAACTTCAGGTTGTGTTATAGGGCCAACATTAAAGCCACCAATGCATCTATCTTCATTGCAAACAATGGGAGTAGAACTAACTACATTGTTTAGAACATTACTGAAATGCTCAGCCCACCTAGCCATGACAGAATCCTCCCCTTCTATAACCTTATCTTATTTATCCTTCAATCCTTGTATGCCTGTCCGTTTTCTACCACACAAAACATTAACTATCTGGTACAGCTCCGCGCTGTTGTGCTGTCTAACTGCTTCCTCGGCTTTGTCAGCCAAACCATCAAGCCAAAGATTCTTATCAGCAGCTAACTGATCCTTTACAAGTTTATTAAGGTGTCTGTAATGCTTTCTATTAGGACTAGTATGGTATTGATTAAGGGCATTCCTGCAGTTCTTTCTTTCCGAAATAAGCTCAAGTGCCTTATCACTCAGATTATTTTGCCTCTTCTGCTCCTTTTTTCCTAAAAGAGTACTGTTAGTGTTCAAAAAAGCCTGTTTAAAATGATCCCATTCTTCCTCAACTTCAGTAGTAAGCAAACCATGACTGTCATAATGACTAAGTAACCTATCATGGTAAGCTTTGGCTATAACTGGATCTTTCAGAGCTTCAGTTTTAAAAGTAAATTTTTTAACCCTAGCAAAACACTTTTTAAGTTTAAGTTGCAACACACTTTTAACAAGGTAATTGTCAGATCCAATTTCAGCTCACCTATATGCCCTGGTATTCCTAACAGAACTAGCCCATTTGCTGTTAATTAATATGTAATCAATAATATTCTTATGCAGCCCATCAGGTGAAACCCATGTGTACTTATGTATGTCGCGGTGTTTGTAATAAATGTTAGTTATTTTGAATCCATTGTGTTTACTTAGCTGTAGGAGACATTGCCCATTGCCATTGCAGCTACCAATATCAAAAGGGCCTATTACTCCTCCCCAAAGGTCAGAGTCAGTACCAAATTTGGCATTGAAGTCACCAAGAACAAGGGTAATATCTCCTTTCTTGACAGAATTCAAAATATCCTGAAGTTGTTCATAAAACCTATCCTTCTCATCCTCATCGGCATCCTCTGTGAGGGCATAACAGCAGATAACATTCAAGTCTTTAATGCTTGTCTGAAATTTTGCTGTAAGAAACCTTTCATTAATGCACTCATATCCTAGAAGAGCATCGGTAGCGTGTCTGCTGAGAAGCAGACCCACGCCTTGGTGATGCTTATTGTCGTCCCTCCGTGAAAAGAGAAATTTAAGATTATTTTTAAGAATCTGACCTTTATCTGTCCATCTGGTCTGTTGCAAGCCGACAATATCTAAATTATAATGGTGGAATTCTTGTGTGAGGATATCAAGAGAAAAAGCTCTGTGCAGAGTCCTCACATTCCAACTACCTATGGAGAGAAAATGGTTAGTGGGATGTTTAAAGAAACTATGTTTATTGAGAGAGGGAATGCCGACAATATCAAACAGCCCCCTAATCGCAGACATGGGGCAAAGACCCGTTCCCCCACTACTAAAGGCTGAAGCCATCTACACTGGAAGACTTCCTCCAATGTAGAATTTGACGATGCCAATAGAAGCAAAGAGTTCAGGTGCCTGCGATGACTTCTGCTCAGGATTATCCACCAGCTGATAAACATATCCTGCGAATCTATTCACTTGAGGCTGTCAACCCACAAACAAACAGAAAACACAGCGGAAGATTTTCCCTCCACAGAAGCCCACCAGTGCAACAAAATCAGGATCCATAATCAAGCTCAGAGCCATATATCTGTCCAGTCCAGTATGTTTATATGTTCAGCACCAGGACCCTGTGTGGTTGACCACTCCTCAGCAGGGTAGAAAAAAAGAAAAGTAGCCATAGTTGTCCAGATCAGTAGGCCACACTAATCTGGCAGCCCTCCCCTTCCGTTCACTTCCACAAGAGAGTATCTCTTTTGAAAGTTACTAACGGTCCGCACCACGAGAAGGCGGGGTCGGACATTAGGTGCTAGGCCTGGCCAGTTCTATGTATCATCACAGGGGATTGGTGCATAGCTCTCCTTCCAGTGACTACCTAGCTACCATTTACAGACCAATAACATTAAGGGTATGGGAGAAAAACTGAAATTATTCGATCATTCTTCGGAACGCAAATGTCGCGCATTTCGTGGAATGGATGTAGTAGTGTTTTCGCACTCTGGGGCACTCCCATGCACTGTGCTTTCCCCCTATGACGTCACCGCCCACTTCCGGCCACTCCCCCTATTTAATAATCAATTAATAACCAATTAATAATCAATAACTAATAAGAACTAATTAATAACCCCTAATTAATTGAAAATTAATTAATCCCCCCTTTATTTAAAAAAACTCTTTATTAAAAATTTTCCCCCCTTATTAAAACCCCCTTTCTTCCCCCTTTTAACCCCTGGCGCCATCTAGTGACTATGAGGAGCACTATTTTTGGAAAAACCTCTATTTTAACTCTAATTTCCCAATTTTTGATTCCCTCCCCTCCTCATTAAAAAAAACCCTATCAAAAGTTTCGCCCCTTTATTAAAATTCCCTCCCCCCTTTAATCATTGGCGCCATCTAGTGACTATAATGTCGGGAAAAACCCTCGATTTTAGTCGTAATTAAACTTTGATGGCTGGCAATGATTGGATGATGCAAACCTCAGAATAATTGCAGGGATGGCACCCTCACGCAGAAAGGGACGATGCAATCCTCAATCACAGTCCCCATTTTTTAATACCTCTCATTAAATCACCCCCTTATCAAAATTCACTCCCCTTTATTAAAAATCAAAAGGTCCTTCTATTAAAACTTCACCAAACTCCTTTGGTATTCACGTTCATCAGAAATTTTCCAAGTCCGCTAATCAACTCCCAAAGTTGAATATTCCCTGTATTACCCATTTTCATTCCTTAGTAATTAAACTCTTATCAAAAACTCCATCCCTCATTATTAAAAACCCCATGGTCGACCCTTCACGTGGTAAATCAGGTTTCTCTATGCGCATTTAATCGGTGTCATCCAACGTCCTGTATTTAA
Source organism: Ryuthela nishihirai (assembly GCA_038380435.1). NCBI lineage: Eukaryota > Metazoa > Arthropoda > Arachnida > Araneae > Heptathelidae > Ryuthela > Ryuthela nishihirai. Next base: position 4,383,611 of record JAWZYU010000025.1, read on the forward strand.
AAAAAAAAAGAAAAAAATCCTTCCCGATGCACTGATTTGAACCGCTACCTAGGTGTCCCACGTTCATCTGAAATTTGCCAAGTAATGTTAAACTTTGGGTGTCAACCCCTCGCTGAATGGTTGATGCAATCCTTGAACAAGGTCCCCGTATTTTGCGAGTTCGACCTTCACTAGAAGAAGGACTATCCCGCAGTAACTGTCATGCAGAAAATAAAAAATGCTATTGGGGTAAAAAATTAATAGAAAAAAAATCTGATTTTATTCGTCATGATGAAAAATATTGAAGGTAATAGGGTATGTGCGACATAAAAGATCCGTGTTCAGATCCTCACCTCAGACCACGTTTTACTGATGGCATTCCCAATTCTACCCTTTCTGATAGGTCAACGTTTCAATGTACCCCATGTAGACTTTTGAAATTATGCGCCGTAAACCTCCAACAGCTGATGTCGTCAGATATCTGTGCTCCCGCATCAGGACCTGTCTTGGAAAGTGATTTTATGTGTCTCAATTACTCTCCGCCATTATGCGACATGTTTTAAAAATACTTATTACAGTTTTATCCTCAGCACTTGGAAGTAACACTACTCTGAAGAAAAATCAGCTATGTGAGTAATCATTAATTTACAAGCGCTCACACAGTTTTTAAAAATCATCTCTTCCACCGTTTATCGGCGAACGTGCAGACGCTGATGAAATTCACGTTGCGGCATCAGTTACATGCTTCTACAGGGTAAATTCTGTAAAGACTACGCAGCAGAATGCTAAAAGTACAATTCACACGTTTCCGTGAAAAACGCAACTCGAATGCGTGTTAATAGAGGACAATAGTTTTAAAAATAAAAAAAAAATAAATAAATAAATACCCCCTCAAGCAGCTATAACCTAGTATAAAAAATAATAAGTCTCACTCGAATATACCCTTCTCAACATACCGGGGGTAATACATCGAAATGAGAAAGCTTCGGCCCAACATGAAAATCCAACTACATGTTCTGATCGGGTCTGTCCTGTACTTATGCCGTTGTTTGCACGTACAAGAAGGGACGTGTCTAAGAATTCCTTCTCACCCGCTTCGACGCTGCTACGCATTCTACTACTAATCATTGTCACGTGATTCTAAAGAGATGTCGGGAGACGAGCGCACACACAGGCTAACCACCTGCTGATGAATGGTCAAGGGTCAACTCAAGTGCTGGCCTATGGAAAGCTGATAAACGAAACATGTCTAATTTCTTGTGAGAACTGCGCGTGTCTTATCCCCCTCAAAGATCTTTTGAACAAAGTTAAATAATTGCTGTTTACTGTCGAATGCTACACTTTATCTGAACTCCATGTGGGGTGCTTTCGGATCTTAAGTTATCGCGTTCTCCAAGCGCTCAGCTGATTTTACAAGGTCGACATCACAATTAAAGTTTGTAGCGGTTACAGGGAGAATAGGATTTGACCTCGTACATTAGAAAAGGGAACAATTGTTAATGTCATAAGAAATTGTGACGTATAATTCAGTGGAAAAACTTAATACGAAATCTTTAACATTATTCCCGTCATCCTTTGTTAGGTGATAGTATTAACATCCTTATATGCTCTCACTTCAAATTTTCATATGACATTCGGGAGTTATCACTTAAGTTTCAACTTTTATTTTTTCCAACTGCAATAATGCGCAGTTTCTGTGGAACATTGGTGACTTCGATGCAAAGGACAATCTTTCTCACACTAACGATATGACTTTGCTAAAAAACAAACCTGGAATCCCATAGACAATAAAGAACTAAAAAGTAATTAAAACCGTGAATGGACTTATGTGAAACGTAATGTATTGAGCTTGACAACATTAATATAGATAGTGATCCTCGCTTGTTTTCTCTATTCTCTCATAACCCTCGATGCTTGAGAAATTATCAAAGATGAATAGAGCTCTGTAAAGTTCTGACCACACAATCTTCTGAGTTCATTCTGCTGTAGATGTCTAATTCTGTCAGGATCACAAGGGATGTTTTACACATTCAAGGAATTTTTCTGACATTCGTTAATCAAAGTGTCTATCTACACATCAAACTTATCATTACACAGACAAACTACCTATCCATAGGTTGTGTAAGGATTTAGAACAAAAAATTGAGTTTGCTTCACTGTCATACAATCTCATAACTTAATTTTCAGATGCACGTTTCTTCATAGAATTGTAAACTCTCAATATCTATGCCTTTCCTCACACATCTCGCAAGATAATCAAAGTTCAATCATTGATTCATCTTCCCTATCTGTATATTTACTTTCTAATAAACGAAACTTTAACGACCAAAGTAGGTAAATCGCAAGCATCATCAGATTATTACTGCTCACGTTGAAAATCTCACAATAGCTTATTCAGTACTTTACCACAACCGATATAGCTATAAGTGATGAGGGGCAACATCTATCCCATAGACAGTAGGTTAGTTAATTCTAACAAAGTCAGGGTTTGAGATCCATAGTAAGACATGAACGTTGTTTACCTGCCAAGATCTGATAGACAGTAGGTTAGTTACTTCTAACAAAGTCAAGGTTTGAGATCCATAGTAAGACATGAACGTTGTTTACCTGCCAAGATCCCATAGACAGTAGGTTAGTTACTTCTAACAAAGTCAAGGTTTGAGATCCATAGTAAGACATGAACGTTGTTTACCTGCCAAGATCCCGACATCCTCTCATCCCTTCTACAGGGTCGTGTGAAAGCTAACCGTTAAGACAGATAGTTGCATATAATTTTAAAGATACACCGAACTAACTCTTACATGCACGAACCTTCCATTTCCTAATGTATGAAAAGGAAAGCGCGAACAGTCATTCTTTCACAATAGGTCAATGTTGACTGCATTAAATATGATTCGAACGGAAGACAATCTGAATATAAAAGTAATAATATAATAAATAACAAGATTTCACCGTTTCAGGTCATGGTTCAACTGTTGGTATCCCCCCACTTCGTTCTTAACGCATCAGGATGTCGTGCTATTCTAAGTTTGAAAATATTCTCGGTTGCATGTCCTCTTCTGTATTAGCAAAAAAAACACACACACGTTTTGTTCGTTACGGGGCATCTGACAGGAAACGTAACGTAAGACAGTCGTGCTCAAAAAAAATATTCGAACGTGTTGAAGAAAAATCCTTACACCTCCTAAAACATATATATGGACGTTCATGTTATAATTTCTTGCAACAACTTTCATAGTTGGTTAACATATATAGTTGGTTAACATATATAACAACTGTTGTTATATATGTTAACCAACCATTTCATAGTTGGTTAACATATATAACAACTTTCATAGTAGTTTAAACATATATATGGACGTTCATGTTATAATTTCTTGCAACAACTTTCATAGTTGATGGAATATCCTGAAATATGCATATTCAAGTAAAGATCTGTGATGAAATATTTTGCATAACCACTAGTCTCGTTTTAAATTGTTAGCTTCTTCTGTAGCAAGCAAGTGTCTGTATGACAATATGTTTATTCTTGCATGTGAACAAACATACACCCACACATACGATAACATATACACAAAAAGATGAAACACATAACACTTTAACACGCACACACACGGAGAGAGAAACATGAAGACGTATACACATACAGAGAAACGCCTATGTGCATACAGACATCTTAACACATACGCACACACACGAAAACATATACATATAGAGAAACAAACATATTAACATACATGAACACACACACACACGCACTCACATACGCACACATACACGATTCACAGTAACAAACATGAAAGCACACTACCGATTCACAGTAACAAACATGAAAGCACACTCACACACGCAACGCACGTACATACAATTAACACATATACAGAGACGAAAACAAGTGCGTGACACAATATGGAGAAAAAACTCAGTCAAATATGCATACACTTATGTATAACACCATACACCATACACCCCATAAAAAGGAATATACTTTGCATAAGATCAGAGAAACCGTACATACATAATCATTCATAAACAGACAGCTGTTGTCTTACGTTTACTCGAATCGGATTGTCAACATATTTCTCACTAGATAGCACTGGTTAAACAACCAAAATACATAAAATCGTTTTTTTAAACTGATACATGGTTCATCTTCCTTCGAAAGTTCTATCTTTTGTGCTCGTAAGAATAGTATATAGATATGAAGAGACACAAGAAGGAGACAAGTTTTATGTATCCGTGAGTTCACACTGATGTTTTTAAATATTCTTCACAACTGAATGTTTGGTTCACATACAGCTGAAATGTAATATTCACATGCTTACACAGAAGAGTGAATGCTGCAGACTTGTATCTTCACTAACTATGAAAGTTGTTGCAAGAAATTATAACATGAACGTCCTAATACTTAAAAAATGAATAGTTAAACCATGGTTACTAGCCTTCTTGCTGCTTTTCAAGCTGGCACATAGCGCCCTCTGTCTTATCTGTTTTGAGGGGATGAATGCTTACGTTTTCTTTTAATGTGAGAATGCTGGGTGTGGTGCTTTTCTTTCGCTTCTCTATCACTTCTCCTTTCATTTTCAATCTTACTTCTGCAATATTGATTGTCTTGATGATTGAGTTTGAAGTATGAAAGACTTTATACGTTAGGTCTTGTAAACGTAAAGTATTGTCTATCGGTTCTGGGAACTCTTAGAATCGCGAGGCATTATGCTTATGGTATGTACAGGAGTAATGCTCCATAAAAAAATAAATAAATAAATACCCCCTCAAGCAGCTGCTTGCCACAGAGGTCTGAACAGGAGCCTGTCAGTTTATATGCCACAGTAGGAGATCTGAGAGGATGGCAGGACCTCAGCAGAAAAACGACAAACACATCCATTCCTAATCCGGGGCTCGAACCCAAGTCCCTTAGATCAGTCACCAAGCATGCTAACCACTCGGCCACATAGACAGTGTTATTTCCGAACAAGATACTAACATTATCAAAAAACTTGTGTTTGCCCTAACCACTTTCACACGAACATAGTACCACTTGTTCTAAGAATTCCACACTAGTATAGAAATAGGGAAAAATAACTAAACAGACATCTCCTTGTTCGACTGTAGTGAAACACCCTATTTTTGTCAAAAAACTTGTGTCTGCAGCTAACCACCTTCACCCACACTTATGCACTTATTCAAACATACCGAGGGGGCAGGGAACTCTGAAAAGAGATAGCGCCTTGGAATAACTGTCGAGAGAGCTTAGGTTACGTTTCATCGGCGGTTGAAGTCAGTGAATGCAAAGCTAGGTCTCGATTCTGGGGCCCAACTTTTCATGGAAATATTGTTGTTTTCCTGTGAGTTTTCCAAACAAAAGCCCGATTTTCTTCCGTTCGAATCATATTTAATGCAGTCAATATTGACTTATTGTGAAAGAATGACTGTTCGCGCTTTCCTTTTCATACGTTACGAGATGGAAGATTCATGCATCTATTGTATGTAAGAGTGAGTTCGGTGTATCTTTATAATACAACAATCTGACCGTTACCTTTCATACGACATAGGTGCTCAGTAACATTCATGTCTTACCATGGATCTCAAACCTTGACTTTGTTAGAAGTAACTAACCTACTGTCTATGGGATAGATGTTGCCCCCTCATCACTTATCGCTGTATCAGTTGTGGTAAAGTACTGAATAGGCTATTGTGAGATTTTCAACGTGAGCAGTAATAATCTGATGATGCTTGCGATTTGCCTACTTTGGTCGTTAAAATTTCGTTTATTAGAAAGCAAATATACAGATAGGGAAGATGAATCAATGATTGAACTTTGATTATCTTATGCTCTACTTAGGTTACGTTTCATCTTTCTCTGACATTTGTTAATGAAGTGTCTACCTACGCATCAGACTCATCATTACACAGACAAACTACCTATCCATAGGTTGTGTAAACATTTAGAATAAAAAAACTGAGTTTGCTTCACTGTCATACAATCTCACAACTTAATTTTCAGATGCACGTTTCTTCATAGAATCGTAAACTCTCAATATCTATGCATTTCCTCTTGATCTATGCATCTCTGTGAGGAAATGCATAGATATTGAGAGTTTACGATTCTATGAAGAAAAGTGCATCTGAAAATTAAGTTGTGAGATTGTATGACAGTGAAGCAAACTCAGTTTATTTATTCTAAATGTTTACACAACCTATGGATAGGTAGTTTGTCTGTGTAATAATGAGTCTGATGCGTAGATAGACACTTGATTAACAAATGTCAGAGAAAGTCCTTGAATGTGCAAAACATCCCTTGTGATCCTGACAGAATTAGACATCTACAGCAGAATGAACTCAGAAGATTGTGTGGTCAGAACTTTACAGAGCTCTATTCATCTTTGATAATTTCTCAAGCATCGAGGGTTATGATAGTATAGAGAAAACAAGCGAGGATCCCTATCTATATTAATGTTGTCAAGCTCAATACATTACGTTTCACATAAGTCCATTCACGGTTTTAATGACTTTTTAGTTCTTTATTGTCTATGGGATTCCAGGTTTGTTTTTTAGCAAAGTCATATCGTTAATGTGAGAAAGATCGTCCTTTGCATCGAAGTCACCAACGTTCCACAGAAACTGCGCATTATTGCGGTTGGAAAAAACAAAAGTTGAAATTTAAGTGATAACTCCCGAATGACATATGAAAATTTGAAGTGAGAGCATATAAGGATGTTAATACTATCACCTAACAAAGGACACCAGGAATAATGTTAAAGATTTCGTATTAAGTTTTTCCACTGAATTATACGTCACAATTTCTTATGACCTTAACAATTGTTCCCTTTTCTAATGTACGAGTTCAAATCCTATTCTCCCTGTAACCGCTACAAACTTTAATTGTGATGTCGACCTTGTAAAATCAGCTGAGCGCTTGGAGAACGCGATAACTTAAGATCCGAAGGCACCCCACATGGAGTTCAGATAAAGTGTAGCATTCGACAGGAAACAGTAATTATTTAACTTTGTTCAAAAGATCTTTGAGGGGGACAAGACACGAGCGGTTCTCACAAGAAATTAGACATGTTTCGTTTATCAGCTTTCCATAGGTCAGCACTTGAGTTGACCCTTGACCATTCATCAGCAGGTGGTTAGCCTGTGTGTGCGCTCGTCTCCCGACATCTCTTTAGAATCACGTGACAATGATTATTAGAAGAATGCGTAGCAGCGTAGAAGCGGGGGAGAAGGAATTCTTAGACAAGTCGCTTCTTGTACGTGCAAACAACGGCATAAGTACAGGACAGACCCGATCAGACATATAGTTGGATTTTCATGTTGGGCTGAAGCTTTTTCATTTCGATGGATTACCCCCGGTATGTTGAGAAGGGTATGTTCGAGTAAGACTTATTATTTTTTATAGTAGGTTATTGTTAAAACTATTGTCCTCTATTAACATGCATTCGAGTTGCGTTTTTCACGGAAACGTGTGAATTGTACTTTTAGCATTCTGCTGCGTAGTCTTTACAGAATTTACCCTGTAGAAGCATGTAACTGATGCCGCAACGTGAATTTCATCAGCGTTTGCACGTTGGCCGATAAACGGTGGAAGAGGTGATTTTTGAAAACTGTGGGAGCGCTTCTAGATTAATGATTACTCCCATAGCTGATTTTTCTTTGGAGTAGTGTTACTTCCCCGTACTGAGGATACAACTGTAATAAATATTTTTAAACCATATCACGTAATGGCGGAGAGTAATTGAGAGAAACATAAAATCACTTTCCAAGACAAGTCCTGATGCGGGAGCACAGATATCTGACGACATCAGCTGTTGGAGGTTTAGGGTGCATAATTTCAAAAGTCTACATGGGGTACATTGAAACGTTGACCTATCATAAAGAGTAGAATTGGGAATGCAGAGAACAGCCTGTGGACTTGTAAATATTTCGGGTTCTAAAGCAGCGGTCAAGGGTGCAAGTGGGTTTTCATGTTGTAAGATTCGATATGAAAGCAGCGCAGATCCAAGATTCATCTGTCAATAAAACCCTTGTGATTCCCAGTTTGGAATTTTTTAATTTCGTAGGTTGTTTGTGGGTTGTTTTACCTCTGAGCGGCACTTTTTTGCACACCATGGGCTAAATGGCCAGGTCACAAGGACCCCGAAGGCTCAGAGAATGTTGGGGCAGGGGACCCACTGGAACAGCTGTTGGGAGACAGATGGTAGCTTCCCGTCAAGGCCATCCAGCGTGTTCTTTAACGTGCAAAGGGTCTGGCTCTCTCCCGCACACGGGGCCACGGCTTAACATCCCATCCAACGGACGGCGGCCTTTCCAAGCCCATCGGTGTCCCCTACTGACCGTGGGCAGGGCGGGGAATTTTGCGGAGATAAATCTCAACGCTGACCTAGCTGAGACTCGAACCTGGGAACTATAGATTACGAGCCTGGTGTGCTACAGATTGAGCCACCCCCGCCCCCAATTTCGTAGGACTTAACCACCATCAGTAAAACGTGGTCTGGGGTGAGGATCTGAACACGGATCTTTTATGTCGCACATACCCTATTACCTTCAATATTTTTCATCATGACGAATAAAATCTGATTTTTTTTTTTATTAATTTTTTACCCCAATAGCATCTTTTATTTTCTGCAGGACAGTTACTGCGAGATAGTCCTTCTTCTAGTGAAGGTCGAACTCGCAAAATACGGGGACCTTGTTCAAGGATTGCATCAACCATTCAGCGAGGGGTTGACACCCAAAGTTTAGCGTGGACTTGGCAAATTTCAGATGAACGTGGGACACCAAGGTAGCGGTTCAAATCAGTGCATCGGGAAGGATTTTTTTCTTTTTTTTTTTAAATACAGGACGTTGGATGACACCGATTAAATGCGCATAGAGAAACCTGATTTACCACGTGAAGGGTCGACCATGGGGTTTTTAATAATGAGGGATGGAGTTTTTGATAAGAGTTTAATTACTAAGGAATAAAAATGGGTAATACAGGGAATATACAACTTTGGGAGTTGATTAGCGGACTTGGAAAATTTCTGATGAACGTGAATACCAAAGGAGTTTGGTGAAGTTTTAATAGAGGGACCTTTTGATTTTTAATAAAGGGGAGTGAATTTTGATAAGGGGGTGATTTAATGAGAGGTATTAAAAAATGGGGACTGTGATTGAGGATTGCATCGTCCCTTTCTGCGCGAGGGTGCCATCCCTGCAATTATTTTGAGGTTTGCATCATCCGATCATTGCCACCCATCAAAGTTTAATTACGACTAAAATCGAGGGTTTTTCCCGACATTATAGTCACTAGATGGCGCCAATGATTAAAGGGGGGAGGGAATTTTAATAAAGGGGCTAAACTTTTGATAGGGTTTTTTTTAATGAGGAGGGGGGGGAATCAAAAATTGGGAAATTAGAGTTAAAATAGAGGTTTTTCCGAAAATAGTGCTCCTCATATAGTCATTAGATGGCGCCAGGGATTAAAAGGGGGGAAGTAAGGGGTTTTTTAATAAGGGGGAGAAAGTTTTAATAAGGGGGGAGTCAAAAATCGGGAAATTAGAGCTAAAATAGGGTTTTTTCCAAAAATAGTGCTCCTCATAGTCACTAGATAGCGCCAGGGGTTAAAAAGGGGAAGGGAGGGGGTTTTTAATAAGGGGGGAGAATTTTTAATAAAGGGTTTTTTTAAATAAAGAGGGATTAATTAATTTTCAATTAATTAGGGGTTATTAATTAGTTATTATTAGTCATTGATTATTAATTGGATATTAATTGGTTATTAATTATGGGCGTGGCCGGAAGTGGGCGGTGACGTCATAGGGGGAAAGCACAGTGCGTGTTGGTGCCCCAGAGTGCGAACACACTACTGGATGTACTTTATTGAAATTCTATTAATTTTTAGGGTCATTTTCCCATTACTGTATCCTATGCAGAAATAAAGAATTTCCTATAAATGATTAAAATTTTATGAAACTCGTTGTAAGAAATATACTTTTAATTATTACGTTGCAATTTAGTGTTGAGAAGACACTTGATAGAATTCAATTTGAACAATTCAGGGCTAGAGGCGAACATAAATTGCGTTGCGCAAACCTCTTTTTTGAGCGGAAGTAAAACGATCACCGTACTTTCTTCATCCCGTTTCAGAGAGAAAATATTGTTTTGAAACAGTGGTCACTGAACATTTCGTGTAGGTGCGTCTCGTTAAAATGTTAAAAATGGAAAGAGGTTAATACCTTAAAACAAATAAGCGAATAAAGCAGGTTAGTTAATCAAGAAATATAGGGAACTTAATATAAGATCTTTATAAAATTTAGCAACATTTATCCTTAAATGCAGGAATCTAATCAGTATATTTCTTGTAGAAACCAAATTTGATTTTCAAAACTTTTTAACGACATGAAAAGAGATCATAGAGTTAAATTTAGGAATATGTTGTATCGCAATACATGCAACTACTTTCGTATTGTGCGACAATATCTATACCTCATAGGAGTCATCCCCCCCCCCCCCGTTCAGAATGCTAGTAAGGGTACTAGAGGCAGAAACTATTCAACTTATTTGCATTTCATGCATTTTTCAAGAAATTCTTTATAGACCTGTAAGACGGAAGGGAGAATGTTACATTACATTGGAAATCCAGTCTCTTTTACATTAAATGAAATGGGAGCCTCTCTGTTTAATTAGAAGCCATCTCTTTCACATTTTTTCAGCTCGATTTTCTTCGATCTGAAAAAATCTTCGATGTTTTTCCTAGATCCGAGCCTAGAATGCAGCAATTTTTTTTGTGGGGAGTCACGCCACCTGTAACGTCGCCCGTAATTCCCATTTTCCCACTAACTTTCGAATTGGGTGGACCTCTTACGTCACAATTTGTATCTGACTAGTACTTGCTTTTTTTTATTTTCTTTTACAAAAATAATATAGGAAATCGAAAAATTTACTTATTGAGACTTTTTATATAATTTATAGAATAATTTAAAATTAACTGCTGGCTTTTTAGAAAAATTATACTTATCTGTATAATTTTCAAATCGTAATCATATATTATTACTTGGAAGAAATTTAGTTGGCGGATATTCGGTAGATATTCTGCTACGATGGCTTCCATGGAAGTCGTCTATCTCTGTGGGTGTGGAGGATAACCTGTCACGAAACTAAATGCTCCAGTCCTGTTTCTGAACTGAATGTAGAATCTTGAAATTTTGTTACTGAATACGGCGCGAGTGGTTAAAAACAGTTTAAATATATTTGTTTCTTCGCTCGCTTTGTGATTTTGCTTGATGCTAATTACGTCGCTATTTCGGAGAAATGTGTGAAATGCTGGTAAAAATAGCTAAAAGCGTGCTCCCACCTGCTAGCAGTTTTAAATGAACGAATGATGCATATGGAATCGAAGGTTTACTTTATTAATTCTTTCGGAGCCGTTGCTTAGCAGCGTTATCAGCTGTAGTACCATTAGGTGATGGCGTAGTCGATAGCGGAAGAAATCTCCGTTCTCTGTATGCAAGAGACGTACGACGCTGCCTTTTCATTGGTACGAGGGTGTTACGAAATTGTTGCTGAAAAGAGGAGGCACAAATTCTGCGGATATTTCAAGCTAAAATGAGCTCTTGCCATTTAGCTATCGGATGCAGGGCGAAAGTGTCTTAATCGTCTCGCTTCGAATCGAAGGTCAAAGAGTTCCGGTTGAATTCCAATTGAACCAGACGATTATTAATAGAAGGCATGTGCATTTCTAAGTTCCATTTGACGATGAATTTGTCGTTTTGATCATTAATGGTGTGAAGCAATCTGCCAGTGGGAAGTGTGCTCCTGCTATTCCCGTGGCTAAAAAATAAAAAAATGCGTTTCTTTCTTTCTTGATTGTTGGGCACTCTCTGAGCTCTCGAGAGTGACTCGTGCGATACTGATCTTAAACGTGAAATATGATTACTTATTCGGTATCGCTGCTGTGGAGATTCGGTATCACTGCTGTGGAAATTCGTCAAAATAGCAAAATTGCAGTGAAAACAGAAAACGGTGGCAACAGAGATCGCCTTGCATATAGAAAGTTTCAATTTCTAATCATTTCTATATTATTTTGAAATACAGGAGATTTTGCCACTTTGTAGAGGGACATTTCTTATGCAGTGGTATAAGAAAACATTTTAGTTTCAGAATCATTCTTTTCCATGGCCACGATGATATATTGTCCTTTGATTATTATGGTCATAAAAGGAATGAACGCATTTGTACCTTTCATAAAGAGCCGGATATCAGGGGGAAGGGAACTCTGTCCTCTCTCTTTTGGAATGTTAGCAACCTGAACGGGGTGGAAAAATATTAAACATCTCTAGCCATCCCTGTGGCCGAGTGGTTAGCACGCTTGGTTTGTGATCAAAGAGACCTGCTTTCGAGCCCTCCGAGTAAGGCATGGTTGTCTTTCTGCTGAGATCTCTTTCCAGACCTTCCACTATGACGTATTAAACTAACAGGCTCTTGTCAGACCTCTGTGGTAAGCAGCTGCTTGAGGGAATATTTATTTAATTATAATATGGAATATGAATGATAGGGAATCTCGCTCGTTCTAACTCTGAACGCAGAAATGGTAGGGCTCTGAAAATATGCACCCATGGCCGGTGGCGTCAGCAGAAATTTCTCCAGGGTGCACCAAGAATCTTTTAAAGAGCACCATTTCAGTTTTTTTTAGATAGTGGGTGTGGCTTCTTAGAATACGATTAATCCTATCTTGGGGCATTTTTATTAACTGTATTTGTTGCAAAAAAAATTATAGCAAAATATTACCTAAAAAAGTAACATTTCCGGGAGTGGTGGAACAAGTGTTCCCGCCACCCCTGTAGCAATTTCTGTGGACGTCTCCCATCCCCTATTACCTTCTCCCCTTCCCATACGTCCATGGGTAAGTTTTTGTTAAGTGCACGGATTTAGACATTCATTAAATGTGAAAATACGTATTAAAATATTATATTTTAGATACTTACATTTGTATTAAAGGCATTATACTTCATTTTTATGATCGTTGTTTTTAACTGCATTTTTATTTCAACTAAAGCTTGACTACAAGATTTTACTTACTGTATTTGATTTGTATACAAATATTTCTCATTCAACCCCCATTTCCCGGATAATCGGGAATGTTTGGAGGGATGAGTGCAACAGCAGAATCTGCTGTTAAATGTTCCAGATTTGATAACCGTTTAAATAAAAATAAAAAATAAATACCCCCTCAAGCAGCTGCTTGCCACAGAGGTCTTCACTCAGAAATTCAACAGGAGCCTACTGAACGAATATTGTTTTGAAATATAAATGATTTATCCAGATTTCAGATCTTCAGTATTTCTCCAGTGACATTTTTCCGTAAGAAACTGATTTCCAAAATTGACTTTCCATTTACGCAACGTCTTCCAAACACTTTGGTAAAAAAAGTGTATTTTTCAGTAGCAATTGACGTAAATAATCGTCAAGTTTCCTTTTTGGCACTATCTCCCTCCCTGTTCAGCACGGGAATCCCTTTCGCCAATCTCTGAACTTCTTTCGCCTGTGGGAGTGTTCCACGCATGCGTCGAGTGACGACAGCTGCTGCCTCGTGGTGAAGCGGCGGCGACGTGCTCACCAACTGTTGCAGCTCCCGCAGCTGCAGTGGACGACGGAAGCCGATGTGCAAATCTGAAAGTGTGATACATATTTCATTTCCTGCTTCAAGATGTTTCTCAGGATTCTAGTGGTTTGCCAGCTTTTCATCTGCATTCTAGTAGACGCTGGATACGAAGGTGAGTTGCGTTCTTTTTCTGCCAGATTGGTTTCTGAGTGAATTAGCGATGAAATTGCCCCTCGTCGACGGTGCCCGTGTTGTTGGCGAGCAATGTGCCGGAGTTGCCCTGCTTCTGGCCCGTAAAAGGGAACCGCATCGTGCAATAGTGAGTTCGGTGACTTGGTTTGCAATGGGACTCGTCGAGATTCTTTTCCTATTGGGTTCATGGGATTTATAGGCACCAATGTTTGCTTTATGTCAAGGATGGGAACACACACGAAAATCTGGTGGTCTTGTACGGAATCTCAAACTTGTCTACCTCCTTTGAAATTCAAAACGGTTGTCTCTGTATAATCTTATTTTAGCCCCATAGTATATGTCGAACAGCAGAAATAGAATAAAAAAAAAAATTATAATTTTTTTTCCATATAGAATATCATTTTAACCTTTCCTTTCCGATGGCATGTTTTATTAATTGGGAAAACGTAAGCAACTCCTATTCTCAGACCCACTCCCGATAAATTCTCGGACCCCCCCCCCCCTGAAACTAAAAATTGTGCACGCGCTTGCCCCATTGTTAAAACATCGTTTTTTATTTGACATATCTGGAATTATTTAGTGAGGGACAATCCCAACAAACCTCATTTCATGTGAATAGGAAACTCTAACTTCTAAAATCAGCTTTTTGTGGTAAAATGTGTGAAGGTAAATTAGCGATCTCAATCAAACGATCCAAATCTCAAATTTCAGCAATATTCGTTTGGTATTTAAAGAGTCATAAGATTTCACCTCAAAACGTAATAAGTAAATAATAAGTTTGCGTCAGTAATTCGTTCAATATTTGTCAGTATCGTAAGAGTTTCATAGCAGTGCAGTTAATTGAGATTTTAATTTAACTTCAGTCACATTTTGTTATATATATTTATATTATTTTGACATAAAATGCGGTTGCAACTTTTGCGTCCCAGGGTATCGACAGAGCAAAAGAGCAGGGCATTCGAACCCGAATGTCAGCGAGGCGTGCCCTCATCGAGATGACGGTTGGCTTTCTTTAATTGCTCTTTGTAACTCAAATTGTATCTCAACATTTAAGAGTAAATAATCGAAATGATAAAATTTTGAACCTTTTTTTTTTGAAGTAATTGTATTTTGGAAATAAGATGCAAAGTTTCTAAGAATATAATAATTTCGATGAACAACCTGTTCTCAACCTTTTTGATCGCAGAGCCCCCTTTACCCTATTTGCTCATCCTAACACCTCATCTACACTTTCTAAGTGGAATTCAAAATATTGTTTTCTGTATAAAACTAGTTGAAATAATATTTACCGTGAAGTACTTTGAATCCATCAATTTATACCATGGATACACGAAATATATAGACATCTATGCTAATCTAAGAATGATCCAATATTCTTTTTAATCCATTTCTACCGAGAAATTCAAGAAACGCCCCCCCCCCCCCAAAAAAAAAAAAAAAAAAAAAAACTAAAACACCTCTATTTGAAACCTTCTGAACTAAACAACCGTAATGCAATGTTCATTTTATGTTTTGAAAAGGAAATTATGTCAGTGGGATAAGAAGTAGAGTTCTAGGTTGAAAGCAAAAGTTCCATTCGCAATTATATTGGCTACTTTAATAACCTTCGAGATTTTGCAAATGCTTCAGGTCTGATCCATGTTTGCGAGGAAAAGAACTCAGTGTTAAAAAAATAAACCTTACTAAATATTTGATGAAAAATTACAATGTGAATAACAAAATTTTTCGAATTCTTCTGATATTTTTTTTTTCTTTTAAATGCAGCAATTCGCGATTATGGGATGACACTCTTTTAGTAACCAGCACATCTCCTCTACATTTTTAACTCTGAACTTCGTGATCTGCGTCCGTGGGATGGATTGGAAAGGCCATCGCCCGTCAAGATGGGACGTTAACCTATGCCCTAGGCACCTGAAACGCCGGAGGCTTTGAGGGAGTCCACCATTTGTCTCATAAGAGCTGTCCATCATTCCCAACTTGCTTTGCTGGGAAGTCCTGGGGTCCTTGTGAACACTTATTCCTTTGTGGGCAAAAGAATTAAAAACACTCGGATGCAAGACATCCAACCTAAACGTATTCAAAATAGAGTTTACATCAGTTCTA
Source organism: Ryuthela nishihirai (assembly GCA_038380435.1). Taxonomy (NCBI): domain Eukaryota; kingdom Metazoa; phylum Arthropoda; class Arachnida; order Araneae; family Heptathelidae; genus Ryuthela; species Ryuthela nishihirai. Next base: position 4,399,467 of record JAWZYU010000025.1, read on the forward strand.
TTAAGATTTCTCCCATTTTATACAATCAGGTCTGTTTTCCCGAAACATTTGTTTCAGATCGAATTTTTTTAACGATTTTTTGGAGGGGGGTGGGGGGTGGAATTTTCCTAACATGGAAGAACTGTTTTTGTAAAACTTAGTTCTCATGAGCTTCGTAAACGGGTGATTTAGATCGCTCATCGCAACGATAATCATTTGATTAACTTTTCCTAAATTTTCAGAAGTCAATTAATTGAAATATCATTATGTGATTAGTGGAAGAAAGAGTTAAATTTTAATCCTGTGAAATAAGATGCAAATCTTAATGAACATCAGTCATCTGTATGTTATACAGAAATCGCTGAAGTGTGATCTCATCATCTGGTTGACGTAGAAAATGAAAAGAGAGAAATTCATTTAGTCCGAACTCAACAACGAAATCGATCTCTTTGATCACTTTCTCGAGTTGGTAAAAAGATATTTTTTTGGCATTGAAACACAGCTGATGAAAAATGGTTTTTATTGGCTGAAAGGAGAAGATGACGTCGTCATTCTGCTTCGAAACTGTTTCAAAGAACCGAACAAGCAGCAACTGTTGTTAACAATCACGTGTTAAGATTAAACGAGATTTTGACTTGTTTTGGGGTCGGCTCAGTTTGTAGCTTGTCAGACTCGTGTTTGATATTCCCAGGTTCGAATCCCAATTGTACTTTGGTCGAGATTTTTCTCCGCCAACTCCCGTTCTTTCTTCGGCGAGAAAGGGGAACACCGTCGGGCTTAAAAAGACCACCGTCCGTCTGATGGGCCATTAAGCTTTGATGAAAGTGCAAAAGAGCAATATCTTAATGAAAGTCAAAGAACACGGTGGATGGCATTGACAGAGTTCGTGGGATCTGGACATTTAAGTCAATTAATATAACGGAACATATTGGCCGAGTGGTTAGCGCGCTTGGCTAATGATCTACGGGACCTGGGTTCGAGTCCCGGGTAAGGCATGGATGTATGTGTCGTTTTTCTGCTGAGGTCGTGCCATCCTCTCAGATCTTCTACTGTGGCATATAAACTGACAGGCTCCTGTCAGACCTCTGTAGCAAGCAGCTGCTTGAGGGGGTATTTATTTATTTATTTTATTATTGCCAACCCAAATGCAGTTGGAATTCGAGCCTCTGTTTGACACGGTACCGACTCGGCCTAACCCCTTCTCCAAAAAGTGGTAAAATTACTCAATTCTCTTTTTTAATGAAAGATTCAAGACTTTATAAATGCTTCGTAAAAAACGTTACGAAATTAATTTATTTAAAATTTTTTTAAATATTATTCCTCATTTTAAAAAAGGGGTTTTCAATATTTAAGATACTGAATAAAATGCAAGTTAATCGTCTTCAATTTGTTGACCGCCTTTGCATTCGAGTCATCCACTCAACGAATGAACGATTCCCCCACCAAACATCTGTCCGATTAATGTTGGACTTCGGCCATTCGGTTGCAGGTTTGCCATACGACCTTGGCCGTGAAGAGAGATAAATGATTTTATTGAGTGAGATGCTCCTTGATGGGCAAACGATTTCTCGACTCTTGTCGGCCGACGACCCTTCCAAAGTAAGCCGCTTTGTTAGAAGAGACTGAATGCCGTTGGAGTGCGGACAAGAGCGTTATTAACATTTTCAAACTTTCCGAAGTCTTCCGAAGTCACCAAAAGGCGAGGACATGATTCGAGGAAAACGGAAAAGTATCTGCTCCAGTCATTGATACTTCTCTAGTTGGAGCAATGACTGTCTTGAGAAGACATTTTTCCATCTCGAGATCAGGTCACGTGGAAACGAGCAAGACTCTCTGGAGCCTAAGATTCTCCTAACTGGAACAGCGAGCTCCGTGATCGCTGCCGAATTTTCATTTCAAGAGTAAAGAGTTGCCAGTTCATTCATGCTTCAGCTCTTCATCCTTGGAAAGAGAGAGAGACGCTGAAGATCTGGCAGAGGATGAAGACAGATCCCTCGAGGCCTCGGACGTTACCTTAATGAAATCTTTTCGATTCTTCAAAAGAAAAATAATCTTCATCTTTTAGTGTCTTTAACCTGAAAAATATTATCACTGTTTTTTTTTTAACGAAATGCTGTTTCAATTCATTCAGTCGAGAATTAATTATCAATACTATTTCGTCCGTAATATTTAATTACAAAATTTTTGGCTGTTTTTTAAAAAGTCCTTAACCTTTCACTTTTAACTTAACGTGGCAAATAGTATATTACTTTTAGCTTATTATCGAAGAAGTTATTGATAACATAAATAAAATCTCGAACAAACCAAAAATATCTTGAAAGAGAATTTTTATGTTTTGGCTTATACAAATCCTCTTAGGAGACTAATTTGTACCCTTATTTAATTTTATTTAATTCTGTCTTATGTGCTGTTCCATCAACTATCATTCCATATCTAACTATAGATTCAAAGAGCTCTTTATCTACTAAAACAATTATTTGTATGTCAACAAATAAATTAAGTTTCCTAATTTTAAATGCTACAAACTGTAACCTTTAGCACATCCAGTCAATGAGTTTATTTCATTTTTGATGTCATTTTAAAACCTAGGTTAATCATTTCATCTACTTCTATTTTAGGACCGTTCATACACAGTAGCATGTAATAGACCACCTAGCTTAGAACATCATATTCTCATATTTAGTAATACTTCTGTTAAATGAACAATGTTGAAAACCAATGCGCATGAATCTTGTTTTTTTTTCCCTCATTTACACAGAAATTGTTAAGAGCAAACCATTTAACTGCTTTATTGAAATCATTTTCTAGATTTCAAATAGCTGTTTCTAAATCTGAATGAACGTTGACTATCACTGTAATATCAGCATACATAAATAATTTACCGTTGAAATTAATATTAACTAAATCATTTATGTGCATTTGAAATAGCCTAGGTCCGAGAATAGATCCTTGTGGAACTCGAAAATTAATCTGAAATTTATCACTATAATTATCATTTATTTTCATAACTATTTCTCTACGTAATAAGTAGCTTTTAATCCATTTAAAAATATGCTCTTTCAATTTCAACCACTCTTGTTAGGCACTGGGAGGCATTATCAGGTCCAGGTGGGCCCGGATGCAGAGATAAAATTTTAAGGGAGGGGGGGGGGGGAGCAAGTATATGATCGGAACAGACTAGAGCGTCATTCTAGTATATTTTCTCTTCCCTTTAATGACCTTTTAAAAAAAAATGCTTTAACGTATATGATTAGTATTTTTTTTTTAATTTTCGTTACGGGTATTAAAATTTGTTAGGTGGTAGTGGGTCTTCAGTGCACAGAAGAGACCTTGACCAGAAAACATTTAGCCCTCTCCTCTTTTTGGGCTTTCTTGTGAGTTCTTATGCACACATAAAAGAACACTCACGATATTTAAAAGATAAAAATCCCTCAAGCAGCTGCTTGCCACAGAATTTTGTTAATATAATTGACCCTAGAGAAGATCCGTTGAATGGCGACACAAAGATTCATCCCAGGTCTTATTTTAAAATAAATCGGATTTCTTAACTCCACAGCCTGTCCCATGGCCGAGTGGTTAGCACGCTTGGCTACTGATCTAAGGGACCTGGGTTCGAGCCCCGGGTAAGGCATGGGTGTGTGTGTTGTTTTTCTGCTGAGGTCCTGCCACCCTCACAGACCTTCTACTTTGGCATATAAACTGACAGGCTCCTGCCAGACCTCTGTGGCAAGCAGCTGCTTGAGGGGATATTTATTTATTTAACTCCACAGTCATACCAGTGGGATGACTTATTTAAGAAATAATCAATAGTAATTCTACTTCTAGCATTACTGTTAACTCTAGACAGATTAATGCTTCGTGGTCCATTGTCTTACAAGTCATTTTATGGCAGACTTTGAACGAAAGGAACAACAAGACAATGAGGTTAATGAATAGAAGAGAATCCATCGACTGCTGCTTCGTGTCATTCGTTATACGAGGGGCGATGAGGGCAGCAGACGACTCAGCTCAAAAGATATCGACTGCGAGGCAGATTTTAAGAGGGAATTGCAAACGCCCCGCAGTCCAAAGCTGTCTGAAATCGTTTCTTCTTCATTAGCCTCATTGTTTCGATATTGAATCCAGGTGAAATGATGCAAATGGAATCAGCAGCGTTTGGCAACAAAATACTTTTTTTTTTGCCATTTAATCGCTATTGATTTTCATTTTGAAATTGTTGAAATGTAAATAATACGACTCGAAAATATTTTTTAAATTCTTTTCGGAAGTCCACAGTATTTACATCTTATATTTCTTAGTTAACCGTTGTAGTTGCCTCTTTTGAAAGAATGGTATTTTAATGAGGATATGCATTAAGGCGAACAATTCGGATTGGATTGGATTGTTTTACCTCTGAGCGGCACTTTTTTGCACACCATGGGCTAAATGGCCAGGCCACAAGGACCCCGAAGGCTCAGAGAAGGTTGAGGGAGGGGACCCACTGGAACAGCTGTTGGGAGACAGATGGTAGCCTCCCGTCAAGGCCATCCAGCGTGTTCTTTAACGTGCACAGGGTATGGCTCTCCCGCACACGGGGCCACGGCTTAACGTCCCATCCGTCGGACGGGCAGTCTTTCCAAGCCCATCGTGTCCCCTACTGACCGTGGGCAGGGCGGGGAAATTTTGCGGAGATAAATCTCAACGCTGACCCAGCTGGGACTCGAACCTGGGAACTGCAGATTACGAGCCTGGCGCGCTACCGACTGAGCTACCCCCGCCCCCGAACAATTCGGAACATCACCTGAATGGCCAATGAAAACACTGGAATCGAATCAGCAGATTCACGAAAAGCAATTGTTGTTGTTGAGAAAGCTTTGGAATTGCAGAGGTTTGTCTTCCTTGTAAGAGTCGGGAGCGGCGGTCGGTCGGTGATACCCAGGTTCGAGTCCCAACTGAGTTAATCGTCGCTCTCCACTCTGTGAGCAAGAGGTCAGAGATGGATTTGTAGAGGCAATCATCCATCAGATGCGAAGCAAGACCCGCTTACGTGAGAGAACAAGCTGGGTGGCTCTGAATGGGAGGTTGCCACCCATCGAAGAACTGTCCAGTGGATCCCCTTCCTCAGTGTTTCCTCAGCCTGCTTCCGAAGGTCCTTGTGACCTGCAGAGGTGAGGTAGGCTCAGGCGGTAGCGCTCCAGGAAACGTAATCTGTTGTTCCCAGGTTCAAATCCCAACTGTGACTGAAATGAGAATTTTCTCCATCAACTCCCGTTTTGCCCTCGGTGAGAAAGAGGACAACGATGAGTTCAAAGAGGCAGCCGTCCCTCGGATGGGACATTAACAAAAAAAAAAATGCGTAACGTATCTGAGTATTATTTCTTTCACTATCATTGTGGGTATTAAAATTGGTCAGGAGGAAGACTTTACCACAGCTTTAGTGCGCAGAAGAGAATTTCACTAGAAAAGTATAGAACTGTGAAGCCATGTTTAGGGTTGGGTTGGATTATCTCTGAGCGGCATTTTTTTGCACACCATGGGCTAAATGGCCAAGTCACAAGGACCCCGAAGGCTCAAAGAACGTTGGGGGGAGGGGACCCACTGGAACAGCTGTTGAGAGACAGATGATAGCATCCCGTCAAAACCATCCAGCGTGTTCTTCAACGTGCACAGGGTATGGCTCTCCCGTACATGGAATCACGGCTTAACGTCCCATCCGACGGACGGTGGCCTTTCCAGGCCCATCGGTGTACCCTACTGACGGTGGGCAGGGCGGGGAATTTTGCGGAGAAAAATCTCAGCGGTGATCCAGCTGGGACTCGAACCTGGGAACTGCAGATTACGAGCCTGGTGCGCTACCGACTGAGCCACCCCCGCCCCAAAGTTCAGGAGAAGCCATACCCTGTGCATATTAAAGAACACTTCGGATGGCCTTGATGGGAGGCTACGATCTGTCTGAAACAGCTGTTGTTAATGGGTGCCTTTGCCACAAACTTCTGAGTTGCCTTTGTGACCTGAGCATCTGCTCAAAAGTTCCGCTCAGAAGTAAAACAGAACATAAAGTGAATCATAGAAATGAGAATTTATCTCCTGAAAATTCGATCTTTGAGTGGATAATTCCTTTCTGTGACGTCAGGCCTCCCTTTTAGAACAGCAGACGACACAGATAACGACGATATGGAGTGTCACGAGAGAAAGGATTTTTATCGTCTTGTTTGTGAGTCAGAAGCTGCAAATGGCAGAAAAACAGACGATAGAGGCAAAGCAATGTCTCACGGAAATGAAAAAAAAAAATTGTGCTATTCATTTGAGAAAATGCATTAGGAATGTTTTCTACGATCAGATTAAGATTCATTTCTGAGCATTTCCTATTTAATGGACTTTTTTGTTTTGAATGTCTGTGTAGCCCATCAGGGAGGAAGCTCGACTGTATATAAGCTTCCAGGATGCAATCATGGATCGTCGGAATATTCCATTCATGCTTCTCCATAGGTCGAGCCTTCCGGGGACTGCTTGGTTAGTCCCTTATAAGGCACTGAATGTTCCTTGCATTTCCTTTCACTCTGTATCAGCTATTATACTGACAGTCTACAGTCAGCTTTTATGGCAAACAGTTGCACCAGAAGCAATTCTTTTTCTTAAGAATAAGTCCAGTTGGTGCGAGGAGTTTTTCGTGTCCTTACAGGAGCACTTTGTGAATAATAAGAAACAAGCGACAGGACATTGAAAGAAGTCTCTGGCTTGTGCTTGCTAACTCTTCAGAAAGTTTCTTTCATTAGCCTTACCACCTCTTCAGAGGATTTCCTTCAGTGGCCCTTAGTAGCCATTCAATGGGTTACTTTGGCTCACCTTTACTAGCTATTTAGCGCGTTTCATTCCTTGATTCTTTCTCACTGTTCGGAGGGTTTCTTTCCAGAAACCCTCTTTTTTTTGTTGTTGATGGCCAACATGGAGCAGAGTGTGTTCAGACAAAATCCACATCATTTTTAACTATGAACAGCTGGTATTTATATTTTCTAGTTTTTTTATTACTTACCTAAGTTGCTCCCCCCCCCCAACTGCAAAGGATTTTCTTCCTTAAAGCATATCTGCAGATCTCCCTCTTTTCTTATCTCAGCACCCTACAGTTCCATTTCTCAGATGCCTCATTTTCAAGCATATAGGTCTTCCTCTTGTCTCAGGCCCCTAAAGTCCCATTTCTCAGTTGCCTCATTTTCAAGCATATAGATCTTCCTCTTATTTCAGCATCCTACAGTACCATTTCTCAGTTGCCTCATTTTCAAGCATATAGATCTTCCTCTTATCTCAGGCCTCTACAGTCCCATTTCACAGATGCCTCATTTTCAAGCATATTGATCTTTCTCTTGTCTCAGGCCCCTAAAGTCCCATTTCTCAGTTGCCTCATTTTCAAGCATATAGATCTTTCTCTTATCTCAGCATCCTACAGTACCATTTCTCAGATGCCTCATTTTCAAGCATATAGATCATCCTCTTATCTCAGGCCTCTATAGTCCCATTTCACAGATGCCTCATTTTCAAGCATATAGATCTTTCTCTTGTCTCAGGCCCCTAAAGTCCCATTACTCAGTTGCCTCATTTTCAAGCATATAGATCTTTCTCTTATCTCAGCATCCTGCAGTACCATTTCTCAGATGCCTCATTTTCAAGCATATAGATCGTCCTCTTATCTCAGGCCTCTATAGTCCCATTTCACAGATGCCTCATTTTCAAGCATATAGATCTTCCTCTTATCTCAGGCCTCTATAGTCCCATTTCACAGATGCCTCATTTTCAAGCATATAGATCTTCCTCTTATCTCAGCATCCTACAGTCCCATTTCTCAGATGCCTCATTTTACATATTTATATTATATTTTATATATACAGTATATATGCAGTATATATGTATATACGTATAGTATATATGTATATGTTATGTATACAGTATATATGTATACTGTACTTATATATACAGTATATTTCATTATATAGAAATGAAATGATTTTGGACTAATTGGATCGTAATTCATCGTTGTGTACATTAATAAGCTTGAAGGTAGAGAACGGGATTTGTTTAAAACTCTTTTAAAGTTATTAATGGTGCACAATGAAGTTTGATATTGACAGAGGAGGTTTTTCGTTCAATCAGTTGGAATCCAAGGATGTTGGAATAGGAGGATCGTCAAGGGAGACTTCACTCTTACCTTGAGTTTTTATTTCAATTATTCAATTGTGGATGAATGAATTGAGTATCATCCTCAGGATTTGTTTTTTAAAATGCTAATTTGATAATATGTCCGTTATTTAACATTCTTCAGTGTGTTTCCAAATCTCACATTTTCAAAGTATTTTTTTAAAAACTCTTATCTACTGTTTATTGCGTAAGCTTTGGTAAAGCACAGAAGTGTTTCTCAAATCTTTTTTTGCTATGTATGTGGCGATTGATATACACTCAAGGAATTATTTATGATCCCTTTTGACTTCTTCCGTTGACTCGGGTTACTTCAATATTTCCTTTTTTTTTCAATTTCCATTTCCCCTCGAGTCAACTAGAAGGAATGACGAGCGCCGAGTCCATTCGATCTGCGATCTTGACGCATCCTCTCCTCTTGGCATTCAGACCTCGGGGCGTGGCCCGTTGGCCATCGGATTCCTCCTCTGCGTGCGGATCACAGGTAACGAGACCCATTTGCATAAAACTGATCGGCTGGCTCCACCCAAACGGAATGACCTACATTACTTCTGGCATGCCAGTTGGAAACGAATCAAAGAAAAAAAAAATCTGATCTCTATGTGGCAAGCAGCTGCTTGAGGGGGTATTTATTTATTTATATAAGTTGTTTGACTGAGAGTTTAGGTGACGAAACTGATGATAATAGGGCTTAAAAACATTTTTTCAGTCTGGAAGCAATTCCGAAGCAGTCCAAAATCTGTTGATTCAAGAAGTTCGTAATAAATGCTGCGAATGTAAATGATGAATGGCTTGTAAGGATGACGTCATGAGCAGGAAATGAGCCATCATTCATTCACCAGCAAGGATTTCACAGACATAAGAATATATCCTCTTAATTAATGATCTATTGGAGAATTGTTGACAGACTGTTGGATACATGAAAGAGGATGATGAGGCCAAAAAGAAATCGCTGCTCGAGAGAAAGAAATTAACAACAATTCAACCTGAAGTGATAAAATATTTATTATCTGATTTGTTAGACTCTCAATATTCACTCGCATTCGAAACGTTTGTAAAGAAAAACGAAAAATGTTATCTTTTTCAGTTCTTCGGGATGAAAATGTGAATTTCAGTTCTCCTAGAAAGATCCTCAAGTGTACGTTTCTCCTTCTGGGTTGAACTTTGGGATCTAGCTGATGTTGCTTCTTAATTGGACCGTACCCAATTACCTCCCCCTCCCCTCTCAGACCTTCTCCATCTCGGCCTGTCAACTAAATCAAAGCTATTGGAGCGTCGCTTCTGCGATCCCTGTGAACTTGCCGCCAGACACGAGACGGCCAGCCGTCCACTCAGCTTCTGTACTGAACGCGCTCCAAAATGACTCATTCGAGATCTTTCTTCGCTTGCAGCCATTTTTCCATCTTTAAGTTCCTCGTGCTCCTTCAGCTATCCTCCTAATGAGTGACTCTAATAACAAGAATAGTTAGCCATTTAAGGATGCGCTGTTGCCAGTGTAGAAACTACGCAATCTCGCGCCCGGGGGCAAACAATCTGAATCATGCCGCTCCCCACTCGCCCCCTCCCCACCGCCAATGATTATGGATTTATGGACCAATAAAATTGTTCTAAAATGAAACGTATATTTACCTCAAGAAGAGCGTAACTGCACAGCATATAACATACAAAATTATCTATAATAATGAAATAAAAATTATGTTGGTTTGTAAGGAAAGAAATGGCATAAAAAAAAATATTGAAAAAAGGACATTTCCAAATTTCTATATAAAAAAAATATCTCAACGAATTGAAAATGGAATCTAGGTAACATATTGTTATGAGAGGAAAACGAACAACAATGAAACCGGAACAGACGGATATATTAATAATAAAACTAGAACCTCTGTGACACTCGTGTTATGCGTCAGCGCGAGAATTACGCCACTAAATTGTTGGAGCCATGGACCCCCACAAAGAGGGGAGTCTGACAGGGCTCTAGCCTGGGGGCCCGGGATTAGGGGGGGGGGCGTGGCGGGTCTGCCAGCTAAGTGAGATGAACAGAAGAAAAAAGCGACTTTGTAAAATATTGACTTTTTTGTCCATCCAACTAAAATTAATTATTTTATTAGGTACATTTTCCTCTCATCATAATTAGTGGAATGCAACCTCAATTTCCCGAAAACCGAAAAACTTCTATAGAACCTGAACAAGATTTCAGAATTTCCGTAGTTTATCCAGTATTGGATCTTATTATTAATGATTTAAAGACAATATTTGAAGCAGCAGATACCATATGTGAATTATTCTCACCCACTTTGAACTTCCAGAACTTAGACGATGGTTAACTGACCGCAAAAGCAGCAAAACCTGTAAATGCATATGAGAAAGATCTGTCAGAAGACTTACTACACGAAATCCTTCACCTTAAAAGTATTCACAAGACAGTTTTCGGAACTGAAAGAAGCCCGATTAGACCTCTGAACGCAATTTACGACAAAAAATTGCAAGGTATATTTGCCAATATCTTCCTCGCCATTAAACTGTTTTGTACAGTACCAGTTCCTGTTTCTTCAGCTGAAAGATCGTTCAGCAGACTGGCAAATTCATTGAAAACCTGGCGAAGAATCACAACTAGTCAAGAGCGACTAAATCATCTAGCAATTTTGTGCATCGAAAATGATAAGCAAGTTGATTTTACTGAAGTTAAATTAGCCGTCCCATGGCCGAGTGGTTATTGCACTTGGCTACTGATCTAAGGGCACTGGGTTCGAGCCCCGGGTAAGGCATGGCTGTTTGTGTCGTTTTTCTGCTGAGGTCCTGCCATCCTCCCAGACCTTCTACTATGGCATATAAACTGATCAGGCTCCTGTCAGACCTCTGTGGCAAGCAGCTGCTTGAGGGGGTATTTATTTTATTTTATTTATTATTGAAAAATTTGAGACGACCAAAGTTAGAAAATATACTTTGAGATAGTTCTTGATATTATTGTAAGTTTTTATTATGTAAATCCATATAGTTCTTTTTTAATAAATATTACTTTTGTGTCATCATTTAAACTGACTTATTTTATTCTAAATCCTGTAGAGCAGCACGCTGTCCTTAACCTCAGCGGTAGGTAGGGGGGAACCGCCAAAGATCCTGGACTGGGGGCCCGCTTCAGGATGTGGGGGCTCTGGTTGGAACAGAGAGAGACTTTGAGTAATAGCGAGTTCAGTTACAGTAAAGAGTTATTATTTTTTTAGCAGCGTTTTGTGTAAATGTATTCGAAAAGAAGGAATTTGAGTTGTGTGGTTTGCTGTTTGAGAAAACTTGAGTAGCTAGTTTTTGAAAGGATTCGAGTGAAGTTAACATTAGGAAATCTAATTTTGGTGGCAGTAATGTGTCGGAGAAGTCTGCTAGTGGGAAACGAAAGGGGATTTGGTGTAGATGAGATATTTAGTTTGAAATTTAGAATTGGAAAGGTATACCTTGGTGACTTATAGGTACAAAGATAATTGTGTTGCTTATTGAATGTTGTAATAAGATTCCCTTTATGCTTTGAGTAGAGTCTGTAAGAATTGTAACACGACTATTCGAAATATACCGTATTTCTTCGATTCTAAGACGCCATCGATTGTAAGACGCACCTTAATTTCAGTACCACCAATAGAAAAAAAAAGCTTCGATTCTAAGAAAAAAAAATAAAACGCTAAAATATATCTAACAAATATTTTTACTATAATAGAATTCAATTTACTAACAACAATAGTTCCTATTTATCAGTAGGTGTGTTATTCATCACTTCCTACTGAATCAATATCAGAGTCTGATTCTTCTGAACCATCTGTATCTCTATTATCTCATAATATATCGTCTTTTGAGCCATCGAGAGTGTTGGTGATGCAACATTTTTTAAATGAGTGCTGCACTATTCTTTCTGGGATTAGCTTCCAAGCTGTTGATACCCATTCCGCCAATTTTGATGGCTGCGCTTTCTTAATTTTTCCCGAAGGGGTCAGCGGAAGGGTGTCAGTCAACAGACAGGTCCCAAGATCACTATAATTCACTCACAGAGCTCCACTTTAACGAAATAAGGGGGACTTCACATTTGGAAAGCGAGGGAAAATACTCATGCCACTTTATTCTCCAATGGAATTGGAGAATGCGCTAACAGTCAAACTTGGAGGCGGGTTCCCGCGTAAAAAGAAAACCTGTGGTGCTATGTGCAAAGCGCGGGAAAATAAAAAAATAAAAAACTGCGATTCTAAGACGCACCCCGTTTTTAGAGAATATGGAAATTAGAGATATGGGGAAAAAGGTGCGTCTTAGAATCGAAGAAATACGGTAGTTAAGAATGGTGAAATATTCTTCTGTTGGTTTCATTTCATACTGATGGCAGACAAATTTGTGTTTAGTTTAAATTGATCTAGTTACCTTTGTAATTAAATTAGTTTAATTATTATTTCGTTAGTAATCATTTTTTTGAAACTCACGCTCAGCTTTCTATTTAAAATTTGTAACAATATGATCTAAACTGTAATAAAGTACTAGCAATATATTCTCAAATTTAGAAGAAAGCAATTTGAAAATGCATAGCTGCGCCTCTTAAAAATTTGAGCCCGGCTTGCCCCACCTTAGTCCCGGCAATGAGTTTAGAGGTCGCAGTTTCAAATCGTACTTTCATCCACTTGGAGTTCTTGTTTCACTGATTGGCATCATTAGTATTGATGACCTCTTTCAGAAGATGAAAATATGAGGTGCTTTTCAAAACAGATTTAGTGGTTAACGAATCAAAGATTAAATCGAAAATGAATATATTAATTTTCACTTATAGCAGCAATAGCTTTTGCAATCCCTTACCTTTTGATTGAGTTAACGAAATATTTCCACGTATATCACAATCTGCCATCCAGGATTTGGTGATTGATGGGGACAGGTGTAATTCTGGCCGCCGGAGATTCCCTCCTGCAAACTGAAAACTTTTCATATTCATTTTTGCCTCTCCAAATGAGGAATTCCCTCGTATCAGAGCTTGAAAGATAATCATTTAGACGATATCTGCAGCTGCCACGGAGCTCTCTTTTCGGAACACATCGTCCTTTTTCTCCTTTCTTTTTCTCTTCATCTTCTCTTTGGGAAAAGTTCCTTGTCTGATTGGTTCTCACTTTTATGTTTGTAACTTTTAGGTTTTGTAAAATGGGCGAGTGGTTAGCGCACTTGGCTGTTGATCTAGGGGACCTGGGTTCGAGCCCCGGGTAAGGCATGGATGTATGTGTCGTTTTTCTGCTGAGGGCCTGCCATCCTCACAGATCTTCTACTGTGGCATATAAACTGACAGACTCCTGTCAGACCTCTGTGGCAAGCAGCTGCTGGAGGGGGTATTTATTTTTATTTATTAAACGAATTTCATCTCTTAGGGAAAAGTTCCTTGTCTGATTGGTTCTCACTTTTTACGTTTGTAACTTTTAGGTTTTGTAAACGAATTTCTTCTTTTTGGGAAAAGTTCCTTGTCTGATTGGCTCCCACTATTTACGTTTGTAACTTTTAGATTTTGTAAACGAATTTCATCTCTTAGGGAAAAGTTCCTTGTCTGATTGGCTTCCCACTTTTTATGTTTGTAACTTTTAGGTTTTGTAAACGAATTTCTTCTTTTTGGGAAAAGTTCCTTGTCTGATTGGCTCCCACTATTTACGTTTGTAACTTTTAGATTTTGTAAACGAATTTCATCTCTTTGGGAAAAGTTCCTTGTCTGATTGTTTCTCACTTTTTATGTTTGTAACTTTTAGGTTTTGTAAACGAATTTCTTCTCTTTGGGAAAAGTTCCTTGTCTGATTGGCTCCCACTATTTACGTTTGTAACTTTTAGGGTTTATAAACGAATTGAAACTAAGAGTTCTTCCTTTGGTATCAGTTTGTTTTCCTCTCTTCGACACGAAACAGAGAAGCGAACCTTTGGGGTATTGATGACTGAAAATATTTTGTATTTTGACGGAGCATATGTTTGGGGATGAAATTTTCAATTTGACTTATTCTAGGTTAAAATTAACAGGAAGCAAACTTCCGGTTAAAAAATATTATTTCCTGGAGAAAGTTGCATGTTTATTATTCGGTGTTTTAACCAAGCGCTTCGTATGAAAGCGCCATCGTTTGCAATGCCTGACATTGTTGTCATCATGGTAACAGATTTTCAGCGTAATTAAGAGATCGTTTGCTTTAGATTGAAAATGTCCCCTTGTTATTCGCTTCTCGAATCGCGAGATAAAAGGAAATTTCGTACAAATGACAAATCATTTTCTGAATAGCTTTGGCCTTTCTGCCCGAACGCTCTCTGCATTTGAATTCTCCATTCATAGATAGCGCCACATGAAAGACAAATTGCGATTTTTTTTTTCACATCGGTAAAAGGAAGAAAATATCAAATGACGATGATAAACCGACAACTTCAATTGAAGCAGTTTTTTAAAGTTAATAAAATACCCCCTCAAGCAGCTGCTTGCCACAGAGGTCTGACAGGAGCCTGTCAGTTTATATGCCACAGTAGAAGGTCTGAGAGGATGGCAGAACCTCAGCAGAAAAACGACACGAACATCCATGCCTTACTCGGGGCTCGAACCCAGGTCCCGTAGATCAGTAGCCAAGCGCGCTAACCACTCGGCCACGGGACGGCTAAGTAAATACCTCCTCAAGCAGCTGCTTGCTACAGAGGTCTGACAGGAGCCTGTCAGTTTATATGCCACAGTAGAAGGTCTGAGAGGATGGCAGGACCTCAGCAGAAAAACGACACAAACAGCCATGCCTTAACCGGGGCTCGAACCCAGGTCCCTTAGATCAGTAGTCAAGCGCGCTAACCACTCGGCCATGGGACGGTTAAAAGCCAATAATTAATGGCAATTGCTTGCTGCTAAGCGATATTTTTTTATTTCGAATTCAGTTAGAATCCTTCATTCATTCCGAATAATTTTTTCGTTACGGTTTGTTTTATTTCCCACTACTTGCTGCCCAAACGAAACTCGATGCGTATCAAAAATAAACCAAAAAAAAAATCGTCGTTAAGTGAAAAATAGATGCGGACATCGGTTGGCAACTGCTTGTCTAAGGAATCTTTTGGAGTCTTTCATCAATTATCTCTAAGTCTTCTAAAATGTTCCCAACCGATGAATTTTTGTGTTCTTGGGCTGGAGCCAGAGCTCATTCCTTTTCCTCTTTCTGCTTCTTTTATCAGCAGTGGTGACTTGTCAGCGCGCATTGACGCAAGAGGCAGGTGAAGCCAACGGAGCAGCAGCAGCGGAGGTGATCATGGGTCATTAACACTCGCTGCTACTGCTCCTTTGTGCCTTGCCCCACCTGTACCCCGAAGGCTCCTTGTTCCGGCATCTCCCGGGGAAGGTCTCCGCAGGGATGCACCTCACCTCAAGGGGCTGCTGAGCTTCATTCAGAAGGATAAAAAGGGGAGAAAAAAATCTTTAATCACAATAGCAATAAATATTCTGTTAATATTTGCAAACGATATTTCCTGATATAAAGCTTTGGCTTGTTTGATACCTCAGTATATAGCATAAAATACTTTAACAGATAAAATACTTTATATTACTCATCAGTATTTGGGCATCTCCTAGTTTTGCAAATGTAATGACACACGCAAACTCCCTAATTTCGGAAATAAGATTCTTGCAGAAAATGTTTTATAGAGACAATCTAAATTTATGCGAATCTCAATTTTTAACACTGTTATTTTAATAGCCGTCCCGTGGCCGAGTGGTTAGCGCGCTTGGATCAAAGGGACCTGGGTTCGAGCCCCGCATTAAGGCATGGATGTATGTGTCGTTTTTCTGCTGAGGTCCTGCCATCCTCACAGACCTTCTACTTTGGCATATAAACTGACCAGCTCCTGTCAGAACTCTGTGGCAAGCAGTTGCTTGAGGGGACATTTATTTTTATTTTATTATTATTTTAATAAGAGTTTTGGAAACTGAAAAGTTTGATAGAAGCGTAGTTATTCGTAATAAATGAGCTCGGAACTGAGAAGCAAATGAAACGTTTTGGCAAGCGATTTGTTATACCATTTTAGAATTTTATGCGATGAATCAGTCATCAATCAGTTTTGAAGCAATCTTTTTGGACAAGGGTAACAACTTCGTCTGCTGTAAATATTTCAGCTTGAGCAAAATAGTAAGTGAATATTGTTAAAAAATCGGGATTTCGAGAATTTGAGAGAGATCTTCTCCAGGGACACTTTTCGATAAAAAGTTTTTAAAATTAGAAAGCTTTGAATGTGGCTTTCCATTGAGAAAAAAGAGTGTGAAAGGGTCGCATTACTATTCAGTCGATCAGGTAGGGACGTTTTTTTTATGTTGAAACCAAACGTTTTTCTTTCATTTTTGTGAAAGTTTCATAATTTGACTCTGAACAAATTGGTTCCAAATTGTCTGACATTCCTTAGGGGCGGTTCGAGTCCCAGCTGGGTCAGCGTTGAGATTTATCTCCGCAAAATTCCCCGCCCTGCCCACGGTGAGTAGGGGACACCGATGGGCTTGGAAAGGCCGCCGTCCGTCGGATGGGACGTTAAGCCGTGGTCCGTGTGCGGGAGAGCCATACCCTGTGCACGTTAAAGAACACGCTGGATGGCCTTGACGGGAGGCTACCATCTGTCTCCCAACAGCTGTTCCAGTGGGTCCCCTCCCCCAAACTTCTCTGAGCCTTCTTGGTCCATGTGACCTGGCCATTTAGCCCATGGTGTGCAAAAAAGTCAGGCTCAGAGGTAAAACAACCCAACCTTAGGAGCAATCGTCCGTAATGATGAAAACGGAAGAAAATCTTTTGAATCGGTGGCAATCGTCTGCACCTGAATGCAACTGAAACACCGAGCAGAAGATGGCGTTGAGAAACGAAACTGAGGAAATCGTTTGATCCTCTCAAAAAATCTCGGTCGTTGCCGGGAGGAGAGCTGCACAATGGGCAACTCATTGCAGACGAAGATTAGCAAGGGATTTCAGTGGAAATTTATCAACTTAAAACTTTGAAACTTTTCGCAACGATCGTCGATTTAATGACTCTCAGAAACACTGCCTATTTCAGCTTAGAAATGAATTAAAAAATTTCCACAAAAACAGCCTCATTGGGAATAAGATGCTGAAATTGTTCGTTGCAGTGGAACAATTTCATTTCAGTGCCATTGCGATCATCACTCAATTTCTTCCTGATGAGAACTCGATGATCTCATTTCATCATCGGCTCCGATGGGATGTTGATGTTAGGGAATGAGCGATGCTTGAGAGGTTGGAGAGGGGGGGGGGGGACAGTGCTACATCACTGAATCCGCAGATAAGCCACAGATAAAAGCACATCCTTTCTACGACCTTTCTGTGTCTGTTCAAGTCGGAGGTAAGAGAGAATATTTCCTTCAATGAATCTCCTCCCTTGGTGCCCCAGCGTCGTCCATTGAGATTCCTCCTCGCCATGCGAACACTTCATCCAGTTGTCTTGAACAACGGTTGTTCGCTTAGTTCGATCATCAGTTATTACTCTGAAAGTAGCTTGCCTCTTGCTCTCTGACCTTGAGAATCATCTCTTAGTAGTGTTGTCGCAGTCCACGGATCTCCCTTTGCATAGTGCTTTCCCCCTATGACGTCATCGGCCCCAAGTGCGAGGCCGCTTTGAACTTTGACCCCTATGTCGCAACTGTCATGGGATATGGCACCACCACTCAGTCGCGTGATATGTCGCAACCGCCCTGGACTTTGACCCCTATGTTGCAACTGTCCACATTGCCTTCTCAGATTGAACTTTGAACCCTATGTCGCAACTGTCATGGGATATGGCACCACCACCGTGATATGACGCTCCTTATTAATATTCATAATTAATATTTCATATTTGACTCCCCCTTTTTAACCCGTGGCGCCATCTAGTATATATAATGAGTACTATTTTTTAGAAAAACCCTCGTTTTTAGCTGTAACCCCCTGGTTGACCTATATTTTATCCCTCCCCTTCTCAAATAGTCTCGATTTTTCTTGATTTCAGACCCCACCTATATTTTAAGCCCCCTTCTCGAATAGTCTCGATTTCCCCTGGTTGACCCACCTATATTTTAAGTCCTACCCTCTTTAAAGACCCATCCCAAATCTGTTTTTGAGCATTCAATCGGTGTCATCTAACGTCCATACTATTTTTAGTATGTCATCATATTTTTATACGTAGGTTATAAACGAAGTCCTGTATTTAAAATAAAATTCCTTCCGAAAGCGTGATTTGATTTCGCTACCTCAATGTCGAATAGTTGGAGCGTTATCGCGCTCGGCTATGCCTTGTTACTTGATGATGTGGCTTAGATGTGTCTCAAACGGGGTATAACCTTATAAATCACGTATCTCTTTATTACAGCTTGAGTTTTATATTTCAGATATTAACCTAGGTTTTTTATTATCCTACCTTTTTTTTTACAACCTTCATATTCTTTATAATTAGTTTTTTTCAGCGTATACGTATTTCTTATAATGAACTCCGTGACTAGAAGAAGGACAGATCTACAGTTTTAAAAGACTGTCCCACAGAAAATACCAATGGGCAAAAAAATTCATAAAAGGAAAAAAATCTTAAAAACTTATTCGTCATTATGTAAAAAGGGGTAATATGATGATGACCTATAACTTTAGTACGTCTCCTATATATAAAAAAAAAATTACTTCCAACGCCGTGATTTCAACCTGCTACCTCGGTGTCAATAGCCGGACGTTATCGCACTCGACTATGTCTTGTACTTGATGATGTGGCTTAGATGTGTCTCTAAACGGTGTATAACCCATCACTATAAATTATGTATCTTTTTATTACAGCTTGAGTTTTATATTTCAGATATTAACCTAGGTTTTTTATTATCCTACGTTTTTTTTTTACAACCTTCGTGTTTATAACTTGCTTTTTTTAGCGTTACCTTCGTTTATAACCTACGTATTTCTTATAATGACCCCCGATAGTCCTTTCATATTAATATACATATTTTTATAACCGTCGTATTTTTCAGTCCGTTTCAGTAACGCTTATTTCTTTTAACTCCGTTACTGTTGGTTGTCGCATTTTTACTAGAAGAAGGACTATTCCACAGTAACTGTTTTCCCACAGAAAATGCCATTGGATAAAAAATTTAATAAAAGGAATATTTGATTTAAAAACTTATTCTTCATTATGTGTGATATGGTTTGGTGACCTGTATGGATGACCTAAAAGTCCCACTTTAGAACAAGTGTTCAGCACCGGACCATGTTTTATTGACAGATGGTTAAGTCCTGCGAAATTAAAAATTTTTAACTTCTACCCTCATCTGAAATTTTTCCAAGTCCACTGAAACTTTTTTTTTTGAATGGCAACGAGGGTGTTGCAATTCTTTTACCCGTATTTTGCTTCAGTCGGTAGCCTGGCGCGCTACCGACTGAGCCACCCCCGCCCCTAATGGGGGAGTCAAATATGAAATATTAATTATGAATATTAATAAGGAGCGCCATATCACGGTGGTGGTGCCATATCCCATGACAGTTGCGACATAGGGTTCAAAGTTCAATCTGAGAAAGCAACGTGGGCAGTTGCGACATAGGGGTCAAAGTTCAATCTGAGAAGGCAACGTGGACAGTTGCGACATAGGGGTCAAAGTCCAAAGCGGCCTCGCACTTGGGGCCGATGACGTCATAGGAGGGGAAAGCACTGTGAAAAGGGGGATTCGTGGACTGCGACAACACTACTTCTCTTCATTGTCATTGCTACCTCATCTTTTTTTTTACTTCTATTTCGAGGAATATCCTTAGGGCTTAAAAGTTGAATTAACTGGTAGAGACTTCACGGAAGAGTTATTTGTGTTGGTTTGAAAAGTTTTGTAAGTTTCAGTTTGATAAATTTCCATTGAAGACCACTTACTGATCTATATATTAGTGTCCTGGCATCAAGAGAGTTTTTTTCTAATTTTTCTATCGGCAATGACCGCGATTTTCCGAGCAATGCCATCAAAATACAAAATTCCGTCGCCCAACAATGTTTGATGACGTCAGAGATCCAGTGCGACCTTGGTTCCCTTTTTGTTGTTGTCAGCGCAGATCTCGAGAAACTGAAACTTTTCGGAGCAACAGAAGCCGGGGGTGGAGGGAAAGGGGAGAGGTCGACAGAAATACGGAGGTGACAGGAGCTGACGTCACGGGGCAACCATGGCAACCGAGGAATTGTTGCTTGGGCTGGCTGCCAACGTTCTAAAACCGATCATTCTGAGAAGCACGTTTTGCGTTGACGCGGAACGTGCATTTGCCAAAGCAACTGGTCGCTCGGATGGCATCCGTTGCCACTCTTCGCCGAATGCACCACCTCCAATAGATTCCGGGCTCTCCTTTTTCGGGGAGAGGTGACCCCATAAAAAAAATGGAAAAAGTAACCATCAATATAAAATAATTTCTTTTTGGTTTCCGTTCCTATTGAAATAGAGGATGAATCGGAATTGCCTGGATCTTCAGAATATGAGAGAAGATTTCCATCTCTTTGATGCAAGCTCAGAATTATTCACTTCTGAAAATAAACGATCCAGTCAGACGACACCTAAAGATCGGATAATTAGCAGAACACAAGAGTGCAAGAAAATGTCACTTTTCTGTTTATATGAAAGAGTCAGTAACATTTCAGCGACTTTTTTTAGGACGATTTTTGAAGCTAAAAATTTCGCAATTCTTTGCGGAGGAAAATTTTTGAGGGTGGGGGTGGGGGGGCTTCAAATATTGAAATTCAAAACAGAGTGTTGAAAATAAAAAAGAAATTATTTAATAAACATATTTCGTTCACGAAATTATTTTCATTTATTTCTGCCTAACCTAAATAATAATTTCAATCTCATAAAAATATTGTTCAAATTTATATTTAATACTCCAGTAATATGGCTAGAAAATATTTCCTTAGGTGGGGGGGGGGGAAATTAAATGTCGTTGAGAGTAATAGAAAAGAAATATGAAGAAAACTTTACCTCTCGTAAATTTTCTAATTAAATGTAATAAGAGAATTGATTTCCTAACTTAACAATGCCATTTCTAAATACTTTCACATGTTTTGCTGTTCTCGAATTTCTTCATTCCTTGCTATCGGTCTGTGGTGCGCGTATTAATAGGGGGGGGGGGGGGGTCAACATTTGAGTTGTCCTCATGACCTTTCCTCATTACGTGAATCCATTTCGGTTTCTTTATGACTGTGATCTTATCGAGAAGAATTGTTTGCAATTTTTCCATCTTTATTTCTGAGGCGACATCAAGAGGGAAATCCATTTCATGCCATGAAATAATTTGTACACTTGTTTTTCTTGATAAAATTTAAATAAAAATAAATACCCCCTCAAGCAGCTGCTTGCCACAGAGGTCTGACAGGAGCCTGTCAGTTTATATGCCATAGTAGAAGGTCTAAGAGGATGGCAGGCCCTCAGCAGAAAAACGACACAAACAGCCATGCCTTACCCGGGGCTCGAACCCAGGTCTCTTAGATCAGTAGCCAAGCGTGCTAACCACTCGGCCATGCAGAAAATGAATACGTGAATAATGGAAGCTTTTTGATGGAATCACAAGGGTGGCAATCCAAAGTTTAAAGATTTCTGTTGGATTGGCGTGCAAAATGCCATTCCGTGTGTCTGACGTCAGGTAGATGTTTGCATTAGCAGGTGACATTGAATGCCAGCGCGCGAGGTGATGTTTATCTGCTCCGATATTATTTCCTCTGCCCTGTCCTTGGGATCAATCGCCTCGCCTCAAGGCTCAGATGCGAGAATCGGCGAGAGGGAAACGGGACGGAGGAAGAACGCGCACTTTCGTCGCTTTCTTTTCGCAGTAGTTTTCCGAATCGGCTGCTGTCAAAAGGTATCATTAAAAGGGGGAAAAATGGGGGGAAATGATCGTCGATGATGTTGCCATCTTTTTGTTTTTTTCCTTATTTAGAGTAAAAGAAATAATTGAAGAAAGAAATCAACCTAAAAGAGAGAGATGCATTTGGCCTCTTCGGTTGCAGAATTGAAAAGCTGTCGAAGCTCTTCTTCCCTTTTCATTCCCAGCAATGGCTGTTGCGCTCACAAACAACAAATTCGGAAGGAATGGGGAAATAAATTATCGTTCTGGAGACGAAAATCAAAGGAGCCCTCGAATCCACACATCCAGTAAATTTCTCCACAGATGGAAAATTAGGAAGATGGAGTCAATTTTATGCGAGAAGAAAGAGACTGAATTAAGAACACTGGATTCAGCTCTTGTAATCGTTCGATGCAAGTGAATTCAGTGGGTGCTTCACTCTTAACAAGCTTCCGCCTTCCTTCGACATATGGGGCGGGGGTGGCTCAGTCGGTAGCGCGCCAGGCTCGTAATCTGTAGTTCCCAGGTTCGAGTCCCAGCTGGGTCAGCGTTGAGATTTATCTCCGCAAAATTCCCCGCCCTGCCCACGATCAGTAGGGGACACCGATGGGCTTGGAAAAGCCGCCGTCCGTCGGATGAGACGTTAAGCCGTGGCACCGTGTGTAGGAGAGCCATACCCTGTGCACGTTAAAGAACACGCTGGATGGCCTTGACGGGAGGCTACCATCTGTCTCCCAACAGCTGTTCCAGTGGGTCCCCTCCCCCAACCCTCTCTGAGCCTTCGGGGTCCATGTGACCTGGCCATTTAGCCCATTGTGTGCAAAAAAGTGCCGCTCAGAGGTAAAACAACCCAACCCAACCCTTCGACATTTGTCGCCAAAGAAATTGATTGATTGTTCAATATGAGAGAAACGCCGCATTTCATCCAAGTGAAGAAACAAGTTGTAAAGGAAATCTTAATTATGATGATGCACCAAGGAACAGGAAAGTGCTCGAGGCTGTTGAGCCTTGTAGCGCAACATTGAAGAGATTGTTTTCGTTTCGTTAGGTATTTTCCCTTTGCAGTTAGTTCCCAATGTGACCAGGAATCCTGCTCTGCTGTTTATTGGCATTTCAGATGAAATCACGATCAAGAAGAAATTCGCTCATTTAAGTCTGTTTATGGTGTGCAAAGTGGACAGGTAGTCAGTTGTATTGTTTTAAGTGGATAGGAAGTTTAGATAGCGGTAATTTCATAATAATATTTTAGACAGAAGAGAATTTTAGGTGGGAGGATTCTCTCTGTTGCAGACTGAGTCAGAGACCTCTCCTTTTCGTGTCGAGGCGGGGGAGAGGAATCCGTCACTGACTTCGTTAGGAAACAAAGGTGACAACTTCGGAGGAAAAGAGTTGCTCTAAAGAGAGGAAATGACTTTCCTCATCTGTATTATCTGCTCTTCCTGTGGATGCCAGAGGAGTGAATGCATTGGGGCGCTTCTTAACTGATCAAAAGAATCGCGTGCCATTACATCAACAGAGCAGAAGGAGATCAATCAATTGTTACGTTGATCGTTATCTTCATTGAGAGGAATCGGAGGCGATGAGCAAAAGGCAAGACGAAATTAAACGATTTGGATTGTAAACGTAACATTTCCCAAATTCTCTTCTCAAGAGTCTTTTTTCCCGCCAAGTGATGTCCTGTGCCAACAGATAGCGAGAGGACAAAGAAAACGAACCGAATCTTTTCCCATCAGGTAACGGCTTCGTCAAGGTCAAAGTGCACAGACCCGCAGTTGTCTCTGCTGCCTCGAGCTGCAGCTAATGTTACCTTAGCGGGCGTCTCACCCGCCAGTTAGCCCTCTGTCACGTGACCTCGCCTATGTAATTGCAGCACTTACTGCGTCGCCCCTTCCTCCCCCCCGCCTTTCTTCCGTTTATACTTTTGTGAATCTTCCTTTCGCAGAAGAAGGCATCTGTGACGATGATTGCAACTCATCCCCCACGCCTCGAGGGACCCTATCCCCTTCATCATTTCCCTCCGATGAGGGAGGGGAGCATGTTCGGAGGAGATCATCCCGCAGGAGACATCACCACTTACAGGACACAATGATGTGTTTTGTTTTTCCATCTGCTGAGAAAATGGCCCACTCGACAAGGGCTCCTTAATTGCTCAGCCAGCTGTAGCCTCGTTGCCGATGCAACGATATTCCTTTTTATCAACATTTGGGAACAGCAGATGCATTCTGGGAAGCACTGACGTAGAGTAAGAAGCAAATCGATCTCTTCTATCGGCAAATGACGTCTGCCAGTAAGACTGAAATCGAACTCTAAGGAAAACACAGAACTCTGCAAACAAAAAAAATGGCTGCGATTCGAACTCAGGCCCCTTTGCTCCAGATCGGACAATAGCTCGGCTACTAAGATAAAGGAGAGGGGGGGGGGGAGTTAAAACGACCCTCGTGTCTTTAAGTTGTAGATTCCAGTTTCCTTTTATTAATATGAAGACTGATTTCAGAAAAGAAAGAGATACAACGAACCTTCTCTTTGGAATTTCAATTTGTTGATGTCTAAGAGATGATATTTTGGTGCTGATGGGGCGGGGGTGGCTCAGTCGGTAGCGCGCAGGCTCGTAATCTGCAGTTCCCAGGTCCGAGTCCCAGCTGGGTCAGCGTTGAGATTTATCTACGCAAAATTTCCCGCCCTGCCCATGGTCAGTAGGGGACACCGATGGTCTTGGAAAGGCCGCCGTCCGTCGGATGGGACGTTAAGCCGTGGCCCCGTGTGCGGGAGAGCCCATACCCTGTGCACGTTAAAGAACACGCTGGATGGCCTTGACGGGAGGCTACCATCTGTCTCCCAACAGCTGTTCCAGTGGGCCCTTTCCTCCAACCTTCTCTGAGCCTTCGGGGTCCTTGTGGCCTGGCCATTTAGCCCATGGTGTGCAAAAAAGTGCAGCTCAGAGGTAAAACAACCCAACCCTTGGTGATGCTGATTAATTTTCTTTCCTATGAAATGACAGAGATCGCACGAAGAGGATCTTAGGTAAGGGATCGATCGTAACAGATTATGATCGTTGCCACGAAATTTTTCTGCGATCCAAATTGTTTTATGCGAATGTTTGGTGACGTTGTCGAGAGTTTCGGAACCTTTAAGCAACGAATCAGAGTTTCGCTCTCTTCCTATTAGTTGCCAACAAAATGATATTTGGCTGGGAGGAGACTCGTGCAATTATGATCCCCGTTTCATAGACCATTGGTGGCGGATGCTTTTGGGACAAACGAGGAAAGTAACGAGCAGTGGAGAGTCGCGCAAAATTATGCTTCCGTGCATGAGCAACCACCCAGGGGGACGAAACGGCGCCAACTTTTTCGGATTTCTTTCAAGAGTGGTTGTTAGCTGATGCGTGGGGCCCTCGCCAGTGCTTCAAAGCTTTGTGTTCCCCTCGAGAAATTGCGCAGACTCACGTTAACCGAGCGTTACGAGGTGTGATGACGTCGATGATGGGAGAAAGACGAATATCGAGAGCCACCGAAGCGGATGAAAAAACTCATTTTGAAAAGAAGGTGCCTCCAATGCAGAAGGAGCTCCTCCATTTTGATTCTTCGTTTTGACCTTCACTGGCTAATGAGTCATTAAAGAGTCGAAGTCGGAGTCTGCCGTGCAATCTGTTCATCTCTTGTGACCCTTGGATAGAGGTCACGACATTCCCTCGGACACGAGCAAGTGCGAGCAACTATCACTCGCTTCCATCTCGACTGCCTGCTCTAAACTTAGCAGTGAGTTGCGGTCGGCTCTGCTGGTTTCGCCGGTGGTTGTGCGGGTTGGCACTCGCCTCACGTGCTCGCCATACTTCCCCCGGGGTGGCTGGTAATGTTGCAATTCCATCCACTGGCTCTTGCGAGAGTATGTCGGGGGGGGGGGAACTGCGACCCGGTTATTTCGATGACGATTCTTTCTGCAACTTTCGGTATCCAATGGAAAAGAAAATCTATTTCGTTTTTTTAAATCCTGTCAAAATAAAAAAAAAATTCCTAGTCAATAATTTGCATGTAGTATACTGGCAACTAATCATTTACTAAAACTTTGATAATTTCAAAGCATAGTTTCCGTTTATTTTCAAGAAAAGTGTAAGGATGATCCCAACAATAGCTCGCTGCTAAATGTTCCAGCTTTAACAACATTTAAAACGTTAAAAGAATATTACTGAAATCCGAGATTTGAAAAAGATCCCGTCACGACATTTTTGCATAAACTTATTTTCGAAACTAAGGAACTTTGACTGCGAGTTTCCATTGCAAAAGTCGGGGAATCTTATTTTCAAAAGTTACGCTATAAAATAATAATTTTTGAATAATAAATGATGTGGCTGAGTGGTTAGCGCGCTTGGCTACTGATCTACGGGACCTGGGTTCGAGCCCCGGGTAAGGCATGGATGTTCGTGTTGTTTTCTGCTGAGGTCCTGCCATCCTCTCAGATCTTCTACTATGGCATATAAACTGACAGGCTCCTGTCAGACCTCTGTGGCAACAGCTGCTTGAGGGGGTATTTATTTTATATTTCTATGTGGCCGAGTGGTTAGCACGCTTGGCTATTGATCTAAGGGACCTGGGTTCGAGCCCCGGGTAAGGCATGGATGTATGTGTCGTTTTTCTGCTGAGGTCCTGCCATCCTCTCAGACCTTCTACTGTGGCATATAAACTGACAGACTCCTGTCAGACCTCTGTGGCAAGCAGCTGCTTGAGGGGGTATTTATTTTTATACTAGTAAATATATTTAGCAATAACAATATAATAGTAATAATAGACGATCCATTCCGAATCAGTGGAATCTTGATCTAAGACAAAAACTTAACCCCCCCCCCTCCCGATTGAATACGATTTCTGCTCACGTGATTCCTCCCTTTTCTCGTCTTTGCGGATAAAATTATTCTTCTGCTCGAAGAGAAAGGAGCGAGTCCCGCTCTCAGTGGCCCACCCGTGCTTGTGACGTGGCAGCCGCCGAAAGAAGCCTTCCACGTGCGACGACGGGGAACGGAGAGCGTGACGTCAGCTGCAACGTTCCCCGCATCTTCCGTTGTTCCCTCGATGTTCTATGGCATCACGTGGAACCAATGGACGGAGCGCGAGAAGAGATCCAGAGAGTCTCTTCGGCATTTATAATCCCATTTATATAATCTCGAAGCACAAAGAGTTTCTTCCTCTTCCAGATCGGTATTTTTGAGCCCATTTGTCGATTCTGTCACATCCAGAAAAGATTTGAGTCGTGGCGGGAATGGTTCCTTAATTCTTTCATCGCTTTAAATCCAAATAGCGAAATCAAATCAAGTCTTGTAGCAAAAAATGAATTTTGCTGCACGTGCAGAGTGCGAAACGAGATGCCAATCTGTTGATTGGTGCGAATTTCGATCTTTTCGAAGCTCGTGACTCATTAATGAAACAACAACAAATAATTAGTTTTGCTCTCCTTCCCTGTGACGATGGATTTCGTTTCGGCACTCTGTTCATCGTTACTGAAATGGATCCCAATATCAGCTGCGCGACAATTCCTCATCTGCCAAAATTCATCGGGATTTGAAAAGGAGAAGAAATTTCAAAGCTCTGTGGAGAGAAGCACGGATGCCGAGTCCTCTTGTGTCAAATAAAAAAATAAAATAATAAATAAATACCTCCTCAAGCAGCTGCTTGCCACAGAGGTCTGACAGGAGCCTGTCAGTTTATATGCCAAAGTAGAAGGTCTGAGAGGATGGCAGGACCTCAGCAGAAATACGACACATACATCCACGCCTTACCCGGGGCTCGAACCCAGGTCCCTTAGATCAGTAGCCAAGCGCGCGCTAACCACTCAGCCAAGGGACGGCCACCCTCTTGTGTCAGTGGAAGAAATTCTTACCTTATGATTGATGCTTGCTCTATAAAAACACGCAAATACATCAGAATAACAATAGAAATTTGTATCGAAAATACGCCAGTCCTGGTTGCATCATCCAACCATTGACCCATTGACTCGTTAATTCCCATTGATTCAATGGTTATTATGACGACTTCATTCCCATGATGCGAGATGATTCCATGATTCATCATGATTCCCATGATTGTCATTTTCGTGCATTTAGCTACAAAAAACTGTACCTAGGGTCTAGCGGAAGGCTGCAAGAAAGCAGCTGCAAATCTGAAGAATTTGACCTTTCCATTTGACCTTCTGGCGACTAACAAAGTAACAGGAAGACATGAGTTCAAAGTTTCTGAATGTGAACAGTTTTGGTGAAGATGTCGGTGAGAAAGTTTGCTGTAATCAATCCTATCCCATTGTTCAACTGATGGGGGTGGAATTCTAATCCCCCTCCTTCCTTTTTATAGTTTTCCATCAACAAGCCATACCCTATTTCAAGGGAGAAGGGGATGTGACATCTCTTAGTCAAAAGTTGATCTTAGAAAAGGCTTCCGAAAAATAAGTCGTCTATGCAGAAGTTAGCCGTCCCGTGGCCGAGTGGTTAGCGCGCTTGGCTACTGATCTACGGGACCTGGGTTCGAGCCCCGGGTAAGGCATGGATGTTCGTGTTGTTTTCTGCTGAGGGCCTGCCATCCTCTTAGATCTTCTACTATGGCATATAAACTGACAGGCTCCTGTCAGACCTCTGTGGCAAGTAGCTGCTTGAGGGGGTATTTATTTATTTTTTTATGCAGAAGTTTAGAAAGAGTTGATGACAAGAATTGTTGTTTTCTCTGCCATACGGATAAAATATGATTAAGTTGTAGAATATGCAATGCAGTCAAATGGGCAAAAAAAAAAATGGAAACCTCCTCATGTTTTATGAATGGAGAATTAAATTCGAGGCTTCGTAACTGATAAATAAATTTTTGTGGAAACATGTGACTGAAGATAAATATAACAAGAGAATTAAATACTCTAAATTTCGATTTTTAAACAATATCTGAATTTAGTGCTTAAAGAGTGGAGAAGTTTGAATATTGAATAACAGAGATGTGAAGAATTCGCCCGAGAAAGTTAAAACTTAAGAAAATAAATATTGTTTCCAACCATTTAATGAAATGAGTGTTATGCTTTATTCGATTTTCCATAGCTCTTTATATACCCAACGTATATTGTTGAAAATCGAGATTTAGATCGATTTCAAGGAGATGTAAATTTATCTAGATGAGCAAAGGTGGGCAGAAGTCCACCTTGAAAATTTGGAGTGAACAAAGAGTTTATTCTACCCACCTAAGAATTTAGCATTTGCTTTAACTTTTCAAATAATACTTGCAGAAAAAACAGAATAATAATTTCTGATGTGATCGTGGTGTCTTCCTTGGGCTGTGAGGGGAGGGGGTGGCTCAGTCGGTAGCGCGCCAGGCTCGTAATCTGTAGTTCTGAGGTTCGAGTCCCAGCTGGGTCAGCGTTGAGATTTATCTCTGCAAAATTCCCCGCCCTGCCCACGGTCAGTAGGGGACACTGATGGGCTTGGAAATGCCGCCGTCCGTCGGATGGGACGTTAAGCCGTGGCCCCGTGTGCGGGAGAGCCATGCCCTGTGCACGTTAAAGAACACGCTGGATGGCCTTGACGGGAGGCTACCATCTGTCTCCCAACAGCTGTTCCAGTGGGTCCCCTCCCCCAACCCTCTCTGAGCCTTCGGGGTCCATGTGATCTGGTCATTTAGCCCATGGTGTGCAAAAAAGTGCCGCTCAGAGGTAAAACAACCCAACCTTGGGCTGTGACGTCACAGGCATAAGCTCTGTATAAATGTATATTCTGCCCATCCTGGATTTTAGAACTTTGCATGCCACTGAGTGTTATTATAATGCAATGTTAACGGAATTTATTAAGCGAAATTTTATTCTTGATATCAATATTTTTGATGGCACACTCGTCAAATAACATTAAAAGATATTTATGGAATTTTTTTATGAATTCAACAATCTAAAAAGTCATTTTTACCGGGAATGTTTGGATTATTATTTTTTTATGTAGATAGCAACAGAGTTCTTCAAAAAACAACTGGTGCGTTATACCAAAAAAAAAAACTTTAATTATTTTTTGTAATCATTTGAATTTTATTCTTAATTTCTGAACTTTAAAAATTGCAATTTCATTTTTAAAATTTAACTTTCTTTTTTAAATTTTGCCATTACTTGAGATGACGATTTTTCTAAACTTTTCTCTCTGAGCATTAGTTTACAAGTAACGAGAGTCTCTACGAGGATAGACAAAAAAAAAGAATAAACTGTATTGAGACCTGTAAGATAAAGAACCATCTGTTTGTTCAGGTGGATTTTTCTCCTAAGCGGCATTTTTATGCACACAGTGGATTAAATGGGAAAGGTCACAAGGATCCCAAAGTCTCAGAACCAGACGGAGGAAGCTGAATCTACTTGGCAGAAGAAACTGGAAATCTCCCGTCCCCACCATCCATTAATTTGAATCACGGCCCTTCCTTTTCATGCCCATCGGTGCCACTTTTCTAAACGACTGACTTACGGTGTTTGGCGGAAATAATTCCACGAGCCAAAGTGGGGAACTTCAGCCTGGGAATATTTGATTCCAAGTTTGGCTAGCCTCTGCCTCCGTCACCTTTCAATTAATAAATGTCATGAACAAGTGAAAAAGATTCTTTCCCAGGTTCGTGACATTTAGTAACGAAAATGGGGCGGAGACTGGAAAGGGTTAATTTGGGTGGCTCGTGGCCACTCTGCCAATAGAGGCATGCAATGCTCGACTTAGGAGCAAAAATTTCCACCCGGAATGTCGAGAGAACGAAAAGCGACGAATGTAAAGCGCGCACTTTAAAGCTTCCTGTATTGTTCACCACGAGGCCAGAGGCATCCGATGACAGGCAGCGTTGCCATGGTTACAGATAAATGTCTCGCGATAAGCAGGCGACTGGCCCCCGCGACCTTGCTTTTGCTGCATGCTTGACAGCTGCCGTCTTTTTTTTGCCCGTTGTCTTGCGGCGAATGTGTGAGCGACGACCGCTCGACCCCCGCCAGTTTGCTCTGCGACAGGTTCTGGCTCCTTTTCACATCCGGGCCACATGAACCGAGCCAAAGGAACTTTCTTTCGAAGGAAGGAAACAATTTCGGACAGTTTAAACGGAGGAAGAGGCCAAGAAATAGAAAGCCAATATTTTAAGTGCAAGGCAACCGAAATAATGACTTCGGGAAATTTCAAAATAGCAGCCAATCATTGCGATTCTTTGCCAGGGAAATGGATTTAAGGGATTGTTAGGAAGCAGTGGAAAAATGGTTTACACTAAAATCAAAAGGATCAATGGTGCACTGCAGCTGACTGTCGAGGGATTAATGAAAGGAGACGCCTCCCCCTCAACACATCAGAGGATACGACCGAAGACGGATAAGATTCCTCGGACTGCAAATAGCATGAAATGGATTCTTTTCCCTCAGAAGGGATGCACGTTCACGTCTGATTCTCGATTCAAGCCCTTGAGACTTAAAAAAACAGTTCAGACATATGGCCTATTGATTCAAGCCCATATGTTTCTTGAGGTTGAAAAATCAGCCTCAACAAACACATGGTTCCTTATTTTTCAGGTCTCAATAGTTTATTTTTTTGTCGATTCTCGTAGAGATTCTCGTTACTTGTAAACTAAAGCTCAGAGGGAAGAATTTAAAAATTGTTTGTATTGTCTTTCTGCTAAGGCAGTGGTTCTCAACCTTTTATGCTTCACGTATCCGGGCGGGGGTGGCTCAGTCGGTAGCGCGCCAGGCTCGTAAACTGTAGTTCCCAGGTTTGAGTCCCAGCTGGGTCAGCGTTGAAATTTATCTCCACAAAACTCCCCGCCCCGCCCACAGTCAGTAGGGGACACCGATGGGCATGGAAAGACCGCCGTCCATCGGATGGGACGTTAAGCTGTGGCCTCGTGTGCGGAAGAGCCATAGCCTGTGCACGTTAAAGAACACGCTGGATAGCCTTGATGGGAGGCTACCATCTGTATCTCAACAGCTGTTCCAGTGAGTCCCCTCCATCAACCTTCTTTGAGCCTTTGGGGTCCTTGTGACCTGGCAATTTAGCCCATGGTGTGTACAAAAGTGCCGCTCAGAGGTAAAACAACCCAACCCAACACGTACCCCCTGGAAATGTGTGTGTAACTGGAGTACCCCTTGTATAGATAGATAAAACTATAGTTATAGTATAATAGTGGGAATAAAATAAAACATATATATACGTTAAATTTTGTATTCATAAATTACATATATCGATAAACACAAAAAATGACATTTTTGCACAGCAGTGTTGCCAACTTAGCGACTTTATTACTAGATCTAGTGACTTTTGAGCTCTCACGGCGTAACCCAAAAAATTTTACCGCGTACCCCACGTTGAGAACCCCTGTGGTAAGGTATCGATTTTTTTACATACCTCTATATAGTATTAAATTAACAGGCTCCTGTCAGACCACTGTGGCAAGCAGCTGCTTAAGGAATAGTTTATATTTTCCGCAATTGAACATCCGTGCCTTACTTGGGGCTCGAACCCAGGTCCTTTTGATCGCTAGCCAAGCGCGCTAAGCACTCGGCCAATAAGACACAAAGGGCACGATATATTTGAAATTATGTGAAATGGAACGAGCAAATACCTGGATCATTTATGTAGTGCAAATTTGTATCCTAATGAATGAAAATGCAATTTGTTCGAATAATCAGAACGGGAATTATGAACTTGGGTGGTTTTACCCCTCAGCTGCACTTTTTTTTGCACACAATGGGCTAAATGGCCAGGTCAGAATGAACCCGAAGGTTCAGAGGAGGTTTTCGGGGGAAAGAGACCCATTGGAACAGCTGCTTGGAGACAGATAGGATTGCCTTGATGGGAGGATACCATCTGTATCCCAACAGCTATTCCAGTGGGTCTCCTTCCCCCGAAAACCGTCCGAGTCTTCGGGTGAACAGGGTATGGCTCTCCAGCACATGGGTCACGGCTTAACGTCCCGTCCGACGGACGGCAGACTTTTCATGTAAACAGGATCCCCTTCTAACCGAGGACGGGGATTTTGCGTAGATAAATCTCAACGCTGGCCCAGCTGGGACTCGAACCTGGGAACTGCTTTTTGCAAGCGTGGCGCGCTCCGACTGAGCCACCCCTCGCACTAAAT
The DNA here is from genome assembly GCA_038380435.1 of Ryuthela nishihirai. Lineage (NCBI taxonomy): Eukaryota > Metazoa > Arthropoda > Arachnida > Araneae > Heptathelidae > Ryuthela > Ryuthela nishihirai. Next base: position 4,432,509 of record JAWZYU010000025.1, read on the forward strand.
TTATGAACTGGTAGCATTTTAATTTTATTCGTTCTTACAAAAAGATATCAAACAAAAGGTGCTTTGGACACGACTTCATTTTAGTTCCAATAATACTATTAAACTCTTCGCGAAGCGTCCTTAGTTGATAAGAGTATTAAAATATTAGTTTCAGTTCAATATGATCATTCTGCATAAAGCAAACGATGTCAATTGTTAGTAGTGTATAATTCTTGGCGGTATTCCTCACGTGCTGAATTCTTTGGCATCTTTTTCTTTTCCTGTGGAGTCTGGTGATCTGTTGCCAACTCAGAGGATGGGAGTTGGACTCCGCAGTTGCAGCTCATCAGTAGTGGTACACCAACCTAGCGGATTTGGCCTTGAAAAATCCTCAATGTCACGGTTACGGCCACGCTCACTTCCGGTCTCGCATATGTCTTACACATCCTTTACACATTTTGTAATTGGTTATTTCCGGTTCTTTCGCCCCGTTTTCATCCTTTATACATCTTGTCAAACCTTCTGGTCTCACCATTTCCTGTGGACCACGTTTTACTGACGGATGGTTTACAAACTGTTAGTTTAATCTTCACTCATATTAAATTAACCCCTTATCAATTGTTCCGCCCCCTTTATTAAAACTTCCCCTCATCGATCGCAAACTTCCGTGTCCCTTAGTTTCTACCCTCATCCGTTATTTTTTTCCCAAGTCCAGATCCGCGTCCAGATCCGCCAGTTTGTATCCTGCCGCCCCCCCCCCCTGGTTGACCCATCGCGTGGTAAATCAGACTTCTCTTTGGGCATTTAATCTAATTGTAGTGCCATCCAACGTCCGTACTATATTTAGTGCGTCTCCTTATAATTAGCGTTTTCTGCGTAAATCCACCTTCGTTTATTTTATTTTATAACCTACGTAATTTTATTTCTTATAATTAACCCTGTATATTATAGTCCTTTCATATTAATATACGTATTTTTTAAACTTGTCGTATTTTTTATAAGTCCGTTTTAATCAACACACATATTTTTATTTCTTTTAACTCCGTGACAACCATTTTTACCACAAGCAGGACTATCCCGCAGTAACTGATTTAAAAGACTGTCCCACAGAAAATGAAAAGAATAAATGTTATTGGGTAAAAATTCATAAAAGGAAAACGGTGAATAAAAAAAGTCTGTTTTAAAAACAAATTATTTGTAATTTTGAAAAAATATTGAGGGGGAAATATGGATTGGTGACCTGTATGGGTGACATGAGAGACCCGCTTTAGAACAGAGGGTGACGGGTCCCATAGGATTAACATTGACTCGCCTCTGAGTTAGAGCCCCCATTATCCTCCTACTTGCCACGTTCACCCCGTTTTCGTATTTTTATTTCCTCCTATGTATCATTAACGTCCATATAACATCGTAAACGGTTTTAACAAAGTCCTGTCTTATATATTTTGTAATATAAAGCGGGGGTCCTTACTCTGTATAATAATAATTATCAGCACATATGGATATACTTTCTCAATCTGCGTCAACAGTCCAAGAAATATATTTATATCTTTCGTGCACATTATCAATCATGTTTCATAGGTAGACAGCACAGTTATCATTGCTTATAAAATAACTGTTTTCAAAAATTCCCACATTCTACCGGTGGCTGTTGTTTTCCCTATCATCCTGCATTTTCACAGAACCACGATTTATTGATGGACCTCGCTTCCAAAAGCATTATTTCAACAATCTGTGGAATGTCGTACCAGAACAAGAAATAAACATTTAAAGTTTACCTCTTCGTTCTGTATGATTATTTGTCGTGTATTTCAGTAGAAATTATTTTATGTATTCATCATACATCGTCTTACGTCTCGTGTGGACCACGTTTTATTGTCGGATGCCAAAAGCATTTATAATCTCAGTGTTACATGTAGCAGTTATAAATATTTTATCCCGTGGGAATTACACTGTTTGCGCTGTAAAAATAATTATCAGCGTTATTTATTTGGATATTCTTTTCTCAGAACTAAAATGTAACATATTAAAAAATTTTATTATTCTGAATGGGATATCACACTTCTCTGATTAATAATTCGTATTTTAAGTTTGCATTCGCGTGGCAGAGTTCTTATCGCTAGGTTATCAAGGGGTGAGTGGAGATTGATCTCTGGTGGCAGGCATTGTTGCAATATTTGCAACTGATAAGACCTGATGAATTATTTCCTTCATTTAAAGGAAGAGCAAAAATTCTTTGAACCAAATGGTGACACTTTCGCCCTGTTTTCAATTTCTTATTTCCACCTTTATTACATTAATTTTCATACGAAACCATTTCAAAAACATCCTGTCTGTATCAATAAACATAACTCGCCTTCCTACTCGAACAACTCGAATAAAACGGAATAAACATAACTCGCCTTCCTACTCGAACAAGTCGAATAAAACGGAATAAACATAACGTGCCTTCGTACTCCAACAACTCGAATAAAACGGAATAAACATTACTCGCCTTCCTACTCCAACAGCTCGAATAAAACGGAATAAACATAACTCGCCTTCCTACTCGAACAACTCGAATAAAACGGAATAAACATAACTCTCCTTCCTTCAACTCGAATAAAACTGAATAAACATTACTCGGCTTCCTACTCCAACAACTCGAATAAAACGGAATAAACATAACGTGCCTTCGTACTCCAACAACTCGAATAAAACGGAATAAACATAACTCTCCTTCCTACTCGAACAACTCGAATAAAACGGAATAAACATAACTCTCCTTCCTACTCCAACAACTCGAATAAAACTGAATAAACATTACTCGGCTTCCTACTCCAACAACTCGAATAAAACGGAATAAACATAACGTGCCTTCGTACTCCAACAACTCGAATAAAACGGAATAAACATAACTCGCCTTCCTACTCCAACAGCTCGAATAAAACGGAATAAACATAACTCGCCTTCCTACTCCAACAACTCGAATAAAACTGAATAAACATTACTCGGCTTCCTACTCCAACAACTCGAATAAAACGGAATAAACATAACGTGCCTTCCTACTCCAACAACTCGAATAAAACGGAATAAACATAACTCGCCTTCCTACTCCAACAGCTCGAATAAAACGGAATAAACATAACTCGCCTTCCTACTCGAACAACTCGAATAAAACGGAATAAACATAACTCTCCTTCCTACTCCAACAACTCGAATAAAACGGAATAAACATAACTCTCCTTCCTACTCCAACAACTCGAATAAAACGGAATAAACATAACTCGCCTTCCTACTCCAACAACTCGAATAAAACGGAATAAACATAACTCGCCTTCCTACTCCAACAACTCGAATAAAACGGAATAAACATAACTCGCCTTCCTACTCCAACAACTCGAATAAAACGGAATAAACATAACTCGCCTTCCTACTCCAACAACTCGAATAAAACGGAATAAACATAACTCGCCTTCCTACTCCAACAACTCGAATAAAACGGAATAAACATAACTCGCCTTCCTACTCCAACAACTCGAATAAAACGGAATAAACATAACTCGCCTTCCTACTCCAACAACTCGAATAAAACGGAATAAACATAACTCGCCTTCCTACTCGAACAACTCGAATAAAACGGAATAAACATAACTCTCCTTCCTACTCCAACAACTCGAATAAAACGGAATAAACATAACTCGCCTTCCTACTCCAACAACTCGAATAAAACTGAATAAACATTACTCGGCTTCCTACTCCAACAACTCGAATAAAACGGAATAAACATAACGTGCCTTCCTACTCCAACAACTCGAATAAAACGGAATAAACATAACTCTCCTTCCTACTCCAACAACTCGAATAAAACGGAATAAACATAACTCGCCTTCCTACTCCAACAACTCGAATAAAACGGAATAAACATAACTCGCCTTCCTACTCCAACAACTCGAATAAAACGGAATAAACATAACTCGCCTTCCTACTCCAACAACTCGAATAAAACGGAATAAACATAACTCGCCTTCCTACTCGAACAACTCGAATTAAACGGAATAAACATAACTCGCCTTCCTACTCGAACAACTCGAATTAAACGGAATAAACATAACTCGCCTTCCTACTCGAACAACTCGAATTAAACGGAATAAACATGACTCGCCTTCCTACTCCACAACTCGAATAAAACGGAATAAACATAACTCGCCTTCCTACTCCAAGAACTCGAATAAAACGGAATAAACATAACTCGCCTTCCTACTCCAACAACTCGAATAAAACGGAATAAACATAACTCGCCTTCCTACTCCAACAACTCGAATAAAACGGAATAAACATAACTCGCCTTCCTACTCCAACAACTCGAATTAAACGGAATAAACATAACTCGCCTTCCTACTCCAACAACTCGAATAAAACGGAATAAACATAACTCGCCTTCCTACTCCAACAACTCGAATAAAACGGAATAAACATAACTCGCCTTCCTACTCCAACAACTCGAATAAAACGGAATAAACATAACTCGCCTTCCTACTCCAACAACTCGAATAAAACGGAATAAACATAACTCGCCTTCCTACTCCAACAACTCGAATAAAACGGAATAAACATAACTCGCCTTCCTACTCCAACAACTCGAATTAAACGGAATAAACATAACTCGCCTTCCTACTCCAACAACTCGAATAAAACGGAATAAACATAACTCGCCTTCCTACTCCAACAACTCGAATAAAACGGAATAAACATAACTCGCCTTCCTACTCCAACAACTCGAATAAAACGGAATAAACATAACTCGCCTTCCTACTCCAACAACTCGAATAAAACGGAATAAACATAACTCGCCTTCCTACTCGAACAACTCGAATAAAACGGAATAAACATAACTCGCCTTCCTACTCCAACAACTCGAATTAAACGGAATAAACATAACTCGCCTTCCTACTCCAACAACTTAATACCAAGCCATCGTGATCGTATTAGGTTAAAAATCTAAAACTTCAGCATCATAAGAATCATCGTAAGTTAAACCTTTCTAATTTTTATTCTGTTAATCTAATACTAAGTCATTTAAAATGCACCTTTTCTCCACTTCACATTTCAGTTTTGTGTAATATTTTTCACCTGGGGCACTAATCCTAATTAGTGATGAATATTATTTCGTTTTTTCGTACAAATAATTATTTCTTTCGAACTGAAAATCATTCTTACCTTTTACTCACAAACAACCTTTGCGATCATCGGCTCATAGCGGTGATGAAATTTTGTTTCCTGTTGTGACCTGTCGATAGTTTACGTGGCTGACGCTGATGAAATTTTATCTCGTGTTGTTATCCGCCGTTAGTATACGACTTTTTATGTGCCAAACACGCGTTCGATAGGGAATTGTTTCGAACATAAAACTTATTTTGTGATCATGTATATACACAAAACAAGGCGCGTGTTCTTATTTCACACAGATTTTTCGTTTAGTGTACAAAAATAAAGACAACATTTATGCAAGACAAAAATATTAAGTGTTCGAAAAAAGGTGTAAGGTGGAATTTTACTTTCCATAGGGATAACATGTGATTAGTGTTTTAGTGTACAAATTTTGAAACGGATAGAAAAAAATGTTGAACATAAAATTGGTTTGTTGATAATTTTATAAACACAGAACTGGAAATGTGTTCTTATTTTAAGTTAAATTATGGTTTAGTTGGTAAAATACAGTAATGAAAAAAGGAAAATCAAAGTGTACATATATTAAGGTTTGACATTCCTTAGGATAACATAAAAAAATGACAAGCGTGTGTCAAAATTGGTGTCTGTTAGTAAAATATTTCAAACAAGAAATTGCTATGGTAATAAAACTTTAAACAAGAAAGTGGATTGGCGATAAAACTTGGAACAGAAAAACAGATGGTAAAAAACTTTGATTAAGAATCGGGAATGGTGTTAAAACCGTGAACGGACTGATCTGGTTGATAAAAATATATGTGAAACGTAATGTACTGGACTTGAAGGTCGTTAGCATTGTATGATAATATAGATAGATTAACTGTGGAATCGCATATAATACAGAGGAAGGGGTTGGCCATGTCGCTAGCACGATGGATTCATAAACTGTTAGTCCTAGGTTCGAACCCCCATTGTGTTACCTTGATATTTATATCTGTTATCCCCTGCCTTCCGTGAGAAAGGGGACACGTCTTGAAAATAGAACTGTTCGTCTGATGGTCCTACTTTCAGCAGAGTCCTACTTAGCGTCAAAAAACAGTCTGAATGGCCCTGAGAGGAAGATTTCTCTAACAGCGGTCTAGTACTCTTTCTCTATCCAACTATGAGCCCTTTGCTTCATGTGCCGTTAATCAATTTTGAATTTGATTTCGGGGCCGTTTAATCAAATTGAATGCATAAAAGACCCCCCTCAGAATTAAAAAAAAAACAACGAAATGGTTGGTAAAAATTGCTCGAAAACCAGTAAAATGAATGGCAGAGTATCTGTAAATACGCACACATTGCAGTGAATAAGATAATATTTTCAAAATTCTACAGAAGTGGAAGGCACAATAACTGAAAAATCAAAGTGTAGTGGAGATGATAGAATATCTTCAAAATATGCTGGAATGGATGAGAGAAATAAATCAACAGAGTACATGGGAATAGATGAGAAAAATAGATTTGAATATATGGAATGGACAACACAATATCTGCAAAACATACTGTGACGACAGAAAAAAGTGTAAAAATCACATAAAAATGCACTGGGATGGGTGTAAAAACCGCATCATATGAGCAAATTACAGCTCAAATAGTAAGACAGAAAATTCAAAGAAAGTGATACATGTAACAGTCATAAACAAGATGAAACGGGAATTTTCTTTGCCATACCTATTAATGCGAGCCATCTAGTGTGGAAAATAAGTGATCCTAAGGAGTAACTGATAAAAGTCCCTCTTTACCAGAAGGAGTACGCAGGAAAACCGTAAAATATTAGGGTCTCACTCTAGAAAATCATGGTCCATTGCATTCATTATTATATACGGATGGATGAATATCACAAATACATTGCAAATGGAAGAGAAAACATCAGTAAAAAAACACATAAAAATCAAAAAATAGTTGGTAGAATTGCTTGAAAGACACTAAATTGCAGCGTAATGGATGTTGGAATAACTATGAATGCGCACACATTGGAATGGATAGGTGTATATTTTCGAAATTCTTCGGAAGGGAAAATCACAATATCTGTAAGATCAAACAAAGTGTAGTGCAGATGATAGAATACCTTCAAAATATGTTGGATTGGATGACAAGAAAAATCAACAAAGTACATAGGAATAGATCAGAAAATATCTTTGAATATATGGAATGGACAACACAATATTTGCAAAACATACTGTGACTGGAGAGAAAAAAATGTATAAAAATCAGATAAAAATGAACTGAGATGGCAGTAAAAATCGTTCCAAAAGAGAATATTATAGCTCAAATACTGTAAAATAGAAAAAAATCGTAGAAAAGTGTTATATGTAACAGTCAAAACGGGGTGAATCAGGAATTTTCTTCGCCATGAATATTAACTCGAGTCATCTAGCATGGAAAAAAGTAATCCTAAAGACTAACTGATAAATGTCCCTCTTTAGCAGGAGGAGTAACACAGGAAAACCATAAAATATTAGTATACTTGGGTCTCACTTTAGAAAATCATGGTTCATTGCATTCATTATTATATATGGATGGATGAATATCACAAAATACAGTGCAAATGGAGGAGAAAACAACATTAAAGAAACACACATAAAAACTAAAGAAATGGTTGAAAGACACTAAAATGTAATAATATGGGTGATGGAATAACTGTAAATGCACACATTGCAGTGGATGGGAGATTATTTTCAAAATTGTTCGCAGGGGAAGGCATTATAGCATGCAAAATCAAACAAAGTGTACTGGAGATGATAGAATACCTTCAAAATACGCTGGAATGGATGACAGAAATAACGGAAAAATCAGCAATGTTTATGGGAGAGGATCAGAAAATATCTTCGAATGTGTGGAGCTTTTCTGGAATGGATGACACAATATCTTCCTAACATACTGTGATGGGAGAGAAAAGAATTGCAAAATCACTGCAAAGGAGTAAACTACAAATGAAATCCGTTATTTCGTAACTGAAAAATCTCACACAGGACAAAAAAGGCCAGAAAATGAACGAAGTACATGGTATTGGGTGACGTATTATCTTTAAAATATGTAGGAATGAGAATATACAGGAATACACAGTAGAATATTTAAGAGTGTTTAAAAACATCACTGTAAACTCTTTGAAACATAAAACATGTCTGCTTCTTAATTGCAATTTAATTTGCTATTCTTACGATCACAAATATTAAAAAATAGAAATTTCAGATATGCAGCATGATACACGCAACAGTCAAAAAGGCGCTAAATAATCAATTTTGTCGTTATGGAATTTAATTAACGCGATCTAGTGGGTAAAAGGAATCCTGAAAACTAAGACAAAAATACGTCTTTACTAGAAGGGGAAAACCATGAAACAGGGGAAAACCATGAAATATTACTGTACTAGGATCTAGAAAAATCACTATCCATTATATTAATTTTTTTTACTATATTCATATATTTCAACCCATTTTCTTGTCAAGACCTAAAATTATTTGAGGAATGAACGACAAAATGTCTTCAAATGCAGTGAACGGATAACAGAATAACTTCAAAATACGTTCCAATAGCTGAAAAAACAACTGTAAAAATTAGATAAATACACACGGGAAAGACAGAATTGCTTTCAAATCATTAAAATACATTAAATGTGTGTCTGAATCACCTCCAAATATCTCACAGAACAGTAGTAATGAATAGCAGAATAATTACAAAATTAATGACGTGCACAGGAAATGATGACAGAATATGTCCAAAAATACACTGGAATGGGAGACAGAACAACAAAAGATCACCAAATACAACATAATGAAAGAATTGATGCCAAAACTGTAAATTATACCGAAAGGTTGCTGGAAAAAAACCCCGCAAAATTTCATAAAATGTATTGAGAGAGGTAAAAGACCAAACATTTCGAAATAACCGTCGATTATCAGAAATGTTTGGTTGTTATCAGAAAACGCGTGTTTGGCACGCTAAAAAGTCGTATACTAACGGCGGATAACAACACGAGATAAAATTTCATCAGCGTCAGCCACGTAAACTATCGACAGGTCACAACAGGAAACAAAATTTCATCACCGCTATGAGCCGATGATCGCAAAGGTTGTTTGTGAGTAAAAGGTAAGAATGATTTTCAGTTCGAAAGAAATAATTATTTGTACGAAAAAACGAAATAATGTTCATCACTAAGTAGGATTAGTGCCCCAGGTGAAAAATATTACACAAAACTGAAATGTGAAGTGGAGAAAAGGTGCATTTTAAATGACTTAGTATTAGATTGACAGAATAAAAATTAGAAAGGTTTAACTTATGATGATTCTTATGATGCTGAAGTTTTAGATTTTTAACCTGATACGATCACGATGGCTTGGTATTAAGTTGTTGGAGTAGGAAGGCGAGTTATGTTTATTCCGTTTAATTCGAGTTGTTGGAGTAGGAAGGCGAGTTATGTTTATTCCGTTTTATTCGAGTTGTTCGAGTAGGAAGGCGAGTTATGTTTATTCCGTTTTATTCGAGTTGTTCGAGTAGGAAGGCGAGTTATGTTTATTCCGTTTTATTCCAGTTGTTGGAGTAGGAAGGCGAGTTATGTTTATTCCGTTTTATTCGAGTTGTTGGAATTGGAAGGCGAGTTATGTTTATTCCGTTTTATTCGAGTTGTTGGAGTAGGAAGGCGAGTTATGGTTATTCCGTTTTATTCGAGTTGTTGGAGTAGGAAGGCGAGTTATGTTATTCCGTTTTATTCGAGTTGTTGGAGTAGGAAGGCGAGTTATGTTTATTCCGTTTTATTCGAGTTGTTGTAGTAGGAAGGCGAGTTATGTTTATTCCGTTTTATTCGAGTTGTTCGAGTAGGAAGGCGAGTTATGTTTATTCCGTTTTATTCGAGTTGTTCGAGTAGGAAGGCGAGTTATGTTTATTCCGTTTTATTCGAGTTGTTGGAGTAGGAAGGCGAGTTATGTTTATTCCGTTTTATTCGAGTTGTTGGAGCAGGAAGGCGAGTTATGTTTATTCCGTTTTATTCGAGTTGTTCGAGTAGGAAGGCGAGTTATGTTTATTCCGTTTTATTCGAGTTGTTGGAGTAGGAAGGCGAGTTATGTTTATTCCGTTTTATTCGAGTTGTTGGAGTAGGAAGGCGAGTTATGTTTATTCCGTTTTATTCGAGTTGTTCGAGTAGGAAGGCGAGTTATGTTTATTCCGTTTTATTCCAGTTGTTGGAGTAGGAAGGCGAGTTATGTTTATTCCGTTTTATTCGAGTTGTTGGAATTGGAAGGCGAGTTATGTTTATTCCGTTTTATTCGAGTTGTTGGAGTAGGAAGGCGAGTTATGGTTATTCCGTTTTATTCGAGTTGTTGGAGTAGGAAGGCGAGTTATGTTATTCCGTTTTATTCGAGTTGTTGGAGTAGGAAGGCGAGTTATGTTTATTCCGTTTTATTCGAGTTGTTGTAGTAGGAAGGCGAGTTATGTTTATTCCGTTTTATTCGAGTTGTTCGAGTAGGAAGGCGAGTTATGTTTATTCCGTTTTATTCGAGTTGTTCGAGTAGGAAGGCGAGTTATGTTTATTCCGTTTTATTCGAGTTGTTGGAGTAGGAAGGCGAGTTATGTTTATTCCGTTTTATTCGAGTTGTTGGAGCAGGAAGGCGAGTTATGTTTATTCCGTTTTATTCGAGTTGTTCGAGTAGGAAGGCGAGTTATGTTTATTCCGTTTTATTCGAGTTGTTGGAGTAGGAAGGCGCGTTATGTTTATTCCGTTTTATTCAAGTTGTTGGAGTAGGAAGGCGAGTTACGTTTATTCCGTTTTATTCGAGTTGTTGGAGTAGGAAGGCGAGTTATGGTTATTCCGTTTTATTCGAGTTGTTGGAGTAGGAAGGCGAGTTATGGTTAAAAAAAAATAAATAAATACCCCCTCAAGCAGCTGCTTGCCACAGAGGTCTGACAGGAGCCTGTCAGTTTATATGCCACAGTAGGAGATCTGAGAGGATGGCAGGACCTCAGCAGAAAAACGATACACACATCCATGCCTAATACCGGGGCTCGAACCCAGGTCCCTTAGATCTGTAGCCAAGTGTGCTAACCACTCGGCCACGGGACGGCTCCATTTTATTCGAGTTGTTGGAGTAGGAAGGCGAGTTATGTTTATTCCGTTTTATTCGAGTTGTTGAAGTAGGAAGGCGAGTTACGTTTATTCCGTTTTATTCGAGTTGTTGGAGTAGGAAGGCGAGTTATGGTTATTCCGTTTTATTCGAGTTGTTGGAGTAGGAAGGAGAGTTATGGTTATTCCATTTTATTCGAGTTGTTGGAGTAGGAAGGCGAGTTATGTTTATTCCGTTTTATTCGAGTTGTTGAAGTAGGAAGGCGAGTTACGTTTATTCCGTTTTATTCGAGTTGTTGGAGTAGGAAGGCGAGTTATGGTTATTCCGTTTTATTCGAGTTGTTGGAGTAGGAAGGCGAGTTATGGTTATTCCATTTTATTCGAGTTGTTGGAGTAGGAAGGCGAGTTATGGTTATTCCGTTTTATTCGAGTTGTTGGAGTAGGAAGGCGAGTTATGGTTATTCCATTTTATTCGAGTTGTTGGAGTAGGAAGGCGAGTTATGTTTATTCAGTTTTATTCGAGTTGTTCGAGTAGGAAGGCGAGTTATGTTTATTGATACAGACAGGATGTTTTTGAAATGGTTTAGTATGAAAATTAATGTAATAAAGGTGGAAATAAGAAATTGAAAACAGTGCGAAAGTGGCACCATTTGGTTCAAAGAATTTTAGCTCTTCCTTTAAATGAAGGAATAAAATATTTTATCCCACAGGATAAAATATTTATAACTGCTACATTTAACACTGAGATTATAAATGCTTTTGGCATCCGACAATAAAACGTGGTCCACACGAGACGTAAGACGATGTATGATGAATACATAAAATAATTTCTACTGAAATACACGACAAATAATCATACAGAACGAAGAGGTAAACTTTAAATGTTTATTTCTTGTTCTGGTACGACATTCCACAGATTGTTGAAATAATGCTTTTGGAAGCGAGGTCCATCAATAAATCGTGGTTCTGTGAAAATGCAGGATGATAGGGAAAACAACAGCCACCGGTAGAATGTGGGACTTTTTGAAAACAGTTATTTTATAAGCAATGATAACGGCGCTGTCTACCTATGAAACATGATTGATAATGTGCACGAAAGATATAAATATATTTCTTGGACTGTTGACGCAGATTGAGAAAGTATATCCATATGTGCTGATAATTATTATTATACAGAGTAAGGACCCCCGCTTTATATTACAAAATATATAAGACAGGACTTTGTTAAAACCGTTTACGATGTTATATGGACGTTAATGATACATAGGAGGAAATAAAAATACGAAAACGGGGTGAACGTGGCAAGTAGGAGGATAATGGGGGCTCTAACTCAGAGGCGAGTCAATGTTAATCCTATGGGACCCGTCACCCTCTGTTCTAAAGCGGGTCTCTCATGTCACCCATACAGGTCACCAATCCATATTTCCCCCTCAATATTTTTTCAAAATTACAAATAATTTGTTTTTAAAACAGACTTTTTTTATTCACCGTTTTCCTTTTATGAATTTTTACCCAATAACATTTATTCTTTTCATTTTCTGTGGGACAGTCTTTTAAATCAGTTACTGCGGGATAGTCCTGCTTGTGGTAAAAATGGTTGTCACGGAGTTAAAAGAAATAAAAATATGTGTGTTGATTAAAACGGACTTATAAAAAATACGACAAGTTTAAAAAATACGTATATTAATATGAAAGGACTATAATATACAGGGTTAATTATAAGAAATAAAATTACGTAGGTTATAAAATAAAATAAACGAAGGTGGATTTACGCAGAAAACGCTAATTATAAGGAGACGCACTAAACATAGTACGGACGTTGGATGGCACTACAATGAGATTAAATGCCCAAAGAGAATACTGATTTTCCACGCGATGGGTCAACCAGGGGGGGGGGGGGGCATGTGACGGCAGGATACAAACTGGCGGATCTGGACTTGGGAAAAAAATAACGGATGAGGGTAGAAACCAAGGGACACGGAAGTTTGCGATCGATGAGTGGAAGTTTTAATAAAGGGGGCGGAACAATTGATAAGGGGTTAATTTAATATGAGTGACGATTAAACTAACAGTTTGTAAACCATCCGTCAGTAAAACGTGGTCCATAGGAAATGATGAGACCAGAAGGCTTGACAAGATGTATAAAGGATGAAAACGGGGCGAAAGAACCGGAAATAACCAATTACAAGATGTGTAAAGGATGTGTAAGACATATGAGAGACCGGAAGTGAGCGTGGCCGTAACCATGACATTGAGGATTTTTCAAGGTCAAAATGTCACAGATTGTCTTTACACTACTCTCATCATCTGAAATCAGCAGATCACCAAGAATTCCTCGCTGTTTCGTGTGAAGAAGCGGTGGACAGAACTTCACATCACACTCCCTACGTCACAATCTTTCATTTGGTGCGTAACTCATAACGATCGGCTGTGGGAAGATTCAACCAATTTGGAAAGTCCCCAAACTGAAAGACAAATGACGAGCGAAAATCAAGAGGTCAGAGTTCGGATATTAAACTGTTTAAAGTTTTTCGAATGTGAAAATCGTTTGAATTGAATGTAGCGCGAGAGTAGTGGAGCTTCGCTGCACAGAAGAGGAAGGGGATTATGGGATGTCTTCGGATGGTGATGTTGGACTTGAAAAGTTCAGAAATGGCGATATTAAGTGAACTTTCGAACATTTCTCTTGGGGGGGGGGGGGTGATCGAAGAGTTTGAGGAGGATAGAATTTATCGGAAGTAAAGGCGTCTAATCATTTACAAAAAAAAAAATCAATTTTTCTTATCAGTTTGGGGCTGGGGTGGCTCAGTCGGTAGCGCGCCAGGCTCGTAATCTGTAGTTCCCAGGTTCGAGTCCCAGCTGGGTCAGCGTTGAGATTTATCTCCGCAAAATTCCCCGCCCTGCCCACGGTCAGTAGGGGACACCGATGGGCTTGGAAAGGCCGCCGTCCGTCGGATGGGACGTTAAGCCGTTGGCCCGTGTGCGGGAGAGCCATACCCTGTGCACGTTAAAGAACACGCTGGATGGCCTTGACGGGAGGCTACCATCTGTCTCCCAACAGCTGTTCCAGTGGGTCCCCTCCCCCAACCTTCCCTGAGCCTTCGGGGTTCATGTGACCTGGCCATTTAGCCCATGGTGTGCAAAAAAGTGCCGCTCAGAGGTAAAACAACACAACAACCCAACAACTCTTATCAGTTTATTATGATAGTTAGAACTATGGAATTTTAAAAATGAAATCATTTTCTTAAATCAAAGATTACTTCTCTGAAAACAGAAAGTTTTATAATAATTCCTAACATCCATTCTAATGCAGAATTTTAATTCTTTGTCGAAATGATATCTCTCGCATTTTCAATCCATATTATTCCTCTACATCAGTCCGCGGCTACCATTTCTCTGGTTCGAGTGCCAGTGTTGAGATTTATCTCCCCTCCTTGATAAAGGCGGCACCTGTGGGATTGGACAGGCGACGTCTGTCGGTTGGGTCATGAAGCCTTCATCCCGAGAGCAGGAGAGCCATCCTTTTCCGAAAAATCTTCCTGATTGCTTAATTTTTGCCTTATAAAAAAAACTGGATGCTGAGATCTAATCTCCGCAATTCCTTATGAAGGGATTTCGTAAATCGAGGACTACCTGTATATCCGCTGGACATCAATCATCTATACCCTCCTCACCTCCCGTGTGGTCCTTTTCTTAGCATGCATCAGATGGCATCGGGCTTTTCGCCTTCATCCTGGGTGAGGAAGCATCGATCCTCGACGGGAGACTTCCGCCTCTCTCCCAACAACTGTCCCCTTCCCCCGTCCTTCTCTGAACCCTCGGATACCTTTTCACTTGTCCATTTACCCCATTGTGTGCAGAAAAGTGCCGCTTGGAGGTCAACCCAATTCCGTCTGCGGGAGACATTGCTTGTTGTTTGGTGCAAAATGGCGCTGCCAATCATTTTTCGGGTCTTATGATTTAAACTTATTTAAACTTATTTGAAAATATGTTTTAGGAATTCAAATTAGAAATTTTATATGAAACTCATTTAGAACTTTGAAACAATTCTGAAATTTTAAGATTAACCTAGGGATTCGGCGTCAGTGGCCATGGAACGATTTAAATGTTAGCATATATTGTCAGGATTCTCTGAGACGGGGGTGGCTCAGTCGGTAGCGCGCCAGGCTCGTAATCTTCCGTTCCCAGATTCGAGTCCCATCTGGGTGAGCGTTGAGACTTATCTCCGCAAAATTCCCTGCCCACGGGCATTAGGGGACACCGATGGGCTTGGAGAGGCCGCCGCCCGTCGGATGGGACGTTAAGCCGTGGCCCCCTGTTCGGGAGAGCCATACCCTGTGCACGTTAAAGAGCACACTGGATGGCCTTGACGGGAGGCTACCATCTGTCTCCCAACAGCTGTTCCAGTGGGTTCCCTCCCCCACCTTCTCTGAGCCTTCGGGGTCCTTGTGACTGGCCATTTAGCCCATTGTGTGCCAAAAAGTGCTGCTCAGAGGTAAAACAACCCAACCCAACTCAGAATTCTCTTATTAGGTGTAAACAAAATTATCATGGGAAAAATGCAGAATTCTGAACGTCCTGAAATTCCGTTCTTACGTTGACATTGTAAGAAATAAGCATTTCATATTCATACGACAATGTCACCGATTGCTATTTTTAATCATGCTTGCACTAATAGCTCATTTCAATTAGTAAATAAAAAAATAAATAAATACCCCCTCAAGCAGCTGCTTGCCACAGAGGTCTGACAGGAGCCTGTCAGTTTATATGCCACAGTAGAAGATCTAAGAGGATGGCAGGATCTCAGCAGAAAAAACGACACGAACATCCATGCCTTATCCGGGGCTCGAACCCAGGTCCCTTTGATCAACGGTCAAACGCGGTAACCACTCGGCCGCGGGACGGGCGCAAATAAAATGGTTACGATTTAAAAAATGAAGTACCTCTGCCACAAGGTAAGCCTTTCTTACAGTTTGCCACTAAAGATCATTTAGTTTTTAAGGGTGTTGAGTTCCATAGCGAAAAACGATCATGCGCATTAAGTGGAGTGAATGGCCCACTCAAAAGGTCGGTTGTGGGTCCTTGATCTTCGTTATCTTAGATCGGGAATAAGCCGATATGAAGATGACTTCTCCGACCAAAAAAAGCATCGATCAGTTGTCGTCGTCAGTTAGGAAGCACTCACCATGCAAACGATACTTGCGAGATCTCGGAGGAATGAAACCGTTCCCTCTTTCATCATTTCTCACCCCTTTTTCAAACTCAGCACGAAAGTTAAGAGGCATCCGTGTTGCTGATGTTCTAATGAGTGTCTGTCCCTACGTCGAGAAATGATCTGCTTCGACTCTGTTTTCATCGAACGTGACCTTTCTTTCAAGGAAAGGTCTTTGTCACGTGATGACAAGGTATCAGAGTTTGAGACGAGATTCTCTGGAATCGGGTTCTTTTGACGTCAGCTTGTCACGTGATTAAATGATGCAAAAATGATGCCATTCGGAGACAGAAGTTACCTTTAATTGTAGGCGTGGCATAATGAAAAGAATAATTCCATATCGATATTTCTTTCAGGAAGAGTTTAAGAAGATCATTCAGTTTCGTGTCAGTTGGAAAAGTTTTCCATTTAAATTATCGTAATTATTACATCATTATCATAATTGTAGCATCATTAATGCACAGAGATGTCATTCAACGTCCCTTAGGAGATGGCCTCGTCTGTTCGAGACTGGGGCGGGGTGGCTCAGTCGGTAGCGCGCCAGGCTCGTAATCTGTAGTTCCCAGGTTCGAGTCCCAGCTGGGTCAGCGTTGAGATTTATCTCCGCAAAATTCCCCGCCCTGCCCACGGTCGGTAGGGGACACCGATGGGCTTGGAAAGGCCGCCGTCCGTCGGATGGGACGTTAAGCCGTGGCCCCGTGTGCGGGAGAGCCATACCCTGTGCACGTTAAAGAACACGCTGGATGGCCTTGACGGGAGGCTACCATCTGTCTCCCAACAGCTGTTCCAGTGGGTCCCTTCCCCCAACCTTCTCTGAGTCTTCGGGGTCCATGTGACCTGGCCATTTAGCCCATTGTGTGCAAAAAAGTGCCGCTCAGAGGTAAAACAACCCAACCCTGTTCGAGACTGTTCACATTTTTTGCTGTTATTGAACGATGTAACCGAAGATAACAGGAGAACTGGCAAAGATTTGATCAAAAAGGAATGGAAAAGGAAAATTAAAAAGAAAAAAAAAAAAATATATATACGCATAGAACTTAATTTCGTACATTTCTTCGTTATTTCAAATTAAGTTTAAAATGCAATTTAAACACTTCTTTCATCGAAGTCTCCTTTTGTGACTAGCAGAGATGAGAGAGAGGACTCGACGTGGCATGCTGCCCAGTTACTTTCGAAATACAGAAGAATGGATTTTAATAATCCATTCTTCCTGCAAAATGGCCTCAACATATCGAAAGGAAGAGGACACAGGCACGTGACTTCGAAACAGCGCGCTTCCAATTATCCCCTAGATTTTCGATTGCATTGAGATAGGCGATTTTGCAATCCAGGAAATACATAACTGAGATATTAACAAAACATCTCTGGCGCCCTCTTCATAGAGATTTCTCTGTGAATACCTCTCTTTGATGTCTTGCTTTAGGAATAGTAAGCAAGTATTGAATGGGTTGGGTTGTTTTACCTCTGAGCGGCACTTTTTTGCACACAATGGGCTAAATGGCCAGGTCACATGGACCCCGAAGGCTCAGAGAAGGTTGGGGGAGGGGACCCACTGGAATAGCTGTTGGGAGACAGATGGTAGCCTCCCGTCAAGGCCATCCAGCGTGTTCTTTAACGTGCACAGGGTAAGGCTCTCCCGCACACGGGGCCACGGCTTAACGTCCCATCCGACGGACGGCGGCCTTTCCAAGCCCATCGGTGTCCCCTACTGACCGTGGGCAGGGCAGGGAATTTTGCGGAGATAAATCTCAACGCTGACCTAGCTGGGACTCGAACCTGGGAACTACAGATTACGAGCCTGACGCGCTACCGACTGAGCCACCCCCGCCCCAAGTATTGAATGAATGCAAAGGCAGCAGGAAACAAGAGTTGATTCTTTTCATGTTCCTCAAACCACTCCTGTTAAGAGTGATGAATCAGCGCATCATTGTCTTTGGATTTGCCATTTCCACTGAGGTAAAACTGAGTCATCATAGTCAGCACCTGACCGTCCAAGATGATTTTATGCATCCGTGGAAGTGACGTGACCCTGCATAGAAACGAGAGGTCTCCAGTACCTTGAATGGCGGGAGCTACAAATGATGGGCTCATTGCTTCATCGCCACACTCGACGTCACCCGTCTCTGTTAACGTGATTCGTCTGACCATACGATACGTTCCCAGTCCTTCACCGACCACTCGCGCTGCTCCATGCATCATCGGAGTCTGAATTCTGTTGTTTTCGGAGATGAAAGGCTTCCGTACACTTCCCAAATATGAAAAATTTCAATTCTCTGCTCGTAGTTTTCGTTGCAATGGGTTTCGAAGTATCGGTAGCAGTTCTCTCTCTCAGCTGATGAACTGAAGCAACTCTGTTTTGCCATTCAATTGGTGCCAACAAATACCTCTACCCACGAGAGCCTCTTCCCTTCTGCATTTGCCATTCAGTTGGTGCCAACAAATACCTCTACCCACGAGAGCCTTCTGCATTTGCCATTCAGTTGGTGCCAACAAATACCTCTACCCACGAGAGCCTTCTGCATTTGCCATTCAGTTGGTGCCAACAAATACCTCTACCCACGAGAGCCTTCTGCATTTGCCATTCAGTTGGTGCCAACAAATACCTCTACACACGAGAGCCTTCTGCATTTGCCATTCAGTTGGTGCCAACAAATACCTCTACCCACGAGAGCGTTTCCCTTCTGCATTTGCCATTCAGTTGGTGCCAACATATACCTCTACCCACGAGAACCTTCTGCATTTGCCATTCAGTTGGTGCCAACAAATACCTCTACCCACGAGAGCCTTCTGCATTTGCCATTCAGTTGGTGCCAACAAATACCTCTACCCACGAGAACCTTCTGCATTTGCCATTCAGTTGGTGCCAACAAATACCTCTACACACGAGAGCCTTCTGCATTTGCCATTCAGTTGGTGCCAACAAATACCTCTACCCACGAGAGCGTTTCCCTTCTGCATTTGCCATTCAGTTGGTGCCAACATATACCTCTACCCACGAGAACCTTCTGCATTTGCCATTCAGTTGGTGCCAACAAATACCTCTACCCACGAGAGCCTTTTCCCTTCTGCATTTGCCATGATTGGCAACCGGATGCAGACCGTTGACATTCTCCATCCACTTGAGATATTGTGCCCCGTGATTCTCCGCTCAGTTCCATCACCTCCTCTACGAATGCTCACCACGCTCCAACGATGAACCCCCTTTCGAAGTCAGTCAGATGAGCCTTTTTATCCACGTCGCACTTCACTTTGTTTCCCCACCATTCCTTTACGGCTTTTATAGCACTTCATACTGGAGTCGAATACTAACGTGAGGAGGAATTTTTGCCTACATTAGCATGTCTCGTGGTACTTCACGCACTGTGCAATGTTCACGCAGTGTGTGCATTTTTTCGAATTCTACGTCTAGGTGCACAAACGTTCGTGACGGATGGCCAAATTTTTAAACCGGTATCATTTAAGGGCCAGCGCATTTTATTCTAATAATACTAATATCTTATTATTTTTGCGTACATGTCTTTAAAGATTAAAATAAATTTTACCTGCACTACTCAAATAGGTTACAATTCGACAACATTATTCTCTTCACCCTTTGATTCATTCAACTCTTCCAGTTACTTGTTTGGTATCGCAGGCGTCAGAGATGTCTCCTTAATATTTCCGTTCAATATCCAACATTCGGCCAAAGGATTTTTAGATATTAATGACGAACTTGGGTTACTTTATCTCTGAGCGGCACTTTTTTGCGGCAATGGGCTAAATGGCTCTCTCGCGTACGAGGATCACGGCTTAACACGACCCATTCGAAGGACGGTGGCCTTTCCATCCCATCGGTGACCTTAACTGACCGAGGTCGGGGGGGGGGGGAGGAGTTTTGAAGAGATAAATTTCAACGCTGGCCGAGCTGGAACTCGAACTTAGGAACTGCAGATTACGAGCCTGGCGCGCTACCGACTGAGCCATTCCCCCCCCCCCCCCCCCAATTACTGATGAAGACTAAATGGCGAATCAGAAAGCTAAAAACGATGAATCCGAAAAGGGAACCAAAATTTCATAGTTTCAGTGCTTTATTTTTTAAGAAGTGAGCATTGACAGCAAGATGTGGGGCGGGGGTCGCTCAGTCGGTAGCGCGCCAGACTCGTAATCTGTAGTTCCCAGTTTCGAGTCCCAGCTGGGTCAGCGTTGAGATTTATCTCCGCAAAATTCCCCGCCCTGCCCACGGTCAATAGGGGACACCGATGGGCTTGGAAAGGCCGCCGTCCGTCGGATGGGACGTTAAGCAGTGGACCCGTGTGCGGGAGAGCCATACCCTGTGCACGTTAAAGAACACGCTGGATGGCCTTGACGGGAGGCTACCATCTGTCTACCAACAGCTGTTCCAGTGGGTCCCCTCCCCCAACCTTCTCTGAGCCTTCGGGATCCATGTGACCTGGCCATTTAGCCCATGGTGTGCAAAGAAGTGTCGCTCAGAGGTAAAACAACCCAACCCAACAGCAAGAGGTTGACAGGTTTATGACTCTCGTTTTGACTACGCAGTGGAAGGATTCATTCTTTATGACAGAGCGAGAGGTTAAATATGAAAGAGACAGAGGAGACCACGTAATCCACTTGCTTCAGAGCTCAGAGGTAAAGAAACAAATGAAAAAAAAAAATGTTTTTGATTCGACCAATCGGAAAATAACGAAGGATGGTCTTTCGGTTCACCATCTGTCGTTGAGAGAGTTGATGATCGAAGAGATCTGAAATCGGCTCCAGATGAGTGGGAATGCTTCAGCGCAAGTTAATTGGCTAGAAGGAAGGAAGGAGCGCGTGCCTCATCCGTGCTTATCAAAGCAAGATGACAAGTGGGAGAGGCAAGAAGAGGTTGTCACGAAACAGCGCTCGAGGGATCCATGGGAAAAGGTTAATTTTTGAATTCGATTCTCTTTAATGCACTACGAGTTGGCCACGTCATCTGCTGTGAGTTGGCCACCTCATCTGTTGTAATGGTTAGCCTTAGTTAATAGTTAGCCTTAGTTAATAGTTAGTCTTAGTTCTGCTGTGAGTTAGCCACGTCATCTGCTACGAATTGGCTACGTCATCTGCTGTAATAATCTGTAGCCACCTCACCTGCTGTAATAATCTGTAGTTCCCAGGTTCGAGTCCCACTTGTGTCAGCATGGAGACGAAGGGGAGGATATTCATTAGAATGAAGCAAGAGGAAATGTTTCACTCGTGACATCGAAGGGGGGTGGGAAGAGAATTAGAAGGAAAGTGCGCACATTAGAAGGATCGCGATGAAAACTCCTCACGCGACATTTCCATCCCGAAGAGCTTTCTTTCTTTCAGATGAGAGCATTAGAGGATCGAGGGAATTGGAAGGGCCGCCGTCCGTTGGACGATATGTTTAGTCATGGTCCGTGTACGGGAGAGCCATACCTTGCTCACGTTAAAGAACACGCTGGATGGTCTTGACGGAGGGGGGCTACCATCTGTCTCACAACAGCTGTTCCAGTGGGTGCCCATTCTTCCAACCTTCACTGAACCTGGGGAGTCTTTGTGACCTGGCTATTCGCTTCGTTTTTTATATTTACCAAGCGCTTGCTGGTAGAATTTGTGCAAAATTTGTGCCATTGTGTGCAAAAAAAGTGCCGCTCGGAAATAAGCCAACCCGATCCGACATCTCATTGATTCAATAAAGATTGCTAATGAAGACACAGCGATGACATCACAATTATTTGTTACATACATTTATCAGTTGATGATTGCCTCATGACTAGGCACTTAGATAATCGTTATCGTAATTGTGATCACAGAAGCGTTTTCAACAAATAAGTTTTTTTTACAAATAAACAAGCAGCTTCTGTTTCTGTTGTGTATTTTTTTTTCTGTCGGTTTCTGTAAAACCTCGTCATTTAAAACTGAAACAGAACAAAAAAGCAGCCGATACAGACACCCGCAGCACTAACTCTGGAGCTATCGTCCTTTCTAAACAATTAGTATCCAACCGATTCTCTTCATTGCATATTATCAGCAGTGATTTCCTAATATTGTCTTGACAACGCATCGCCTAGTTACTGGTAGACAATCGAAATTCATACGAAAATGTCGTCACATGCATCACACTTATCGCGTGACATTTCAGCCTCCTCTTCATCGGATGTTGTTCCACTAGTCTGGCGCCTTCTCGATCTCTGCATCCGATGGCCACGTTTTATTTTCTTCATTTCCAGAATTCTCTGCCTTTTCAGTCTTCGTCTGAGCATCGCATGCAGCACCCATTACGCCCATGTGCATCACCTTCATTGAGAAACGGAGCTTGCAACAGTTGGAGGGATGAGGGGACAGCAGATGTCGATCGCCTGAAATGTCCGCGCACTGATCACGTGCGCTGTTTCCTCGGCCACGTGACGGGAGGAATCTTTTTGCGGCTCAACCAGTTCACGTGGAATTCTAATTAATCCCGTTGCCCGAGGAGGTGCTGAGGACGCCTGCCAGGACTGGCCATTAATTAAGCCATCGAGCACCACGTGAACGGAGTGGCGAAGTGGCCGACATTCGCACGAGAAGAAACACTTCCGGTCATCTCACCGATCTAAGATACATTTAAAGTGTCGTAATGTTTGTCTCCATTGTCAACAGGGATTCCGGTGCCATTTATAGTGATGCGTGGCTTTATTTCTCAAACATACGAACAGTCGTCCACGTGGCGCATCCGCTCTTTGGAAAGTTCGATAAAAAGCGAAGCGCTTGGTTTACATCGCGAGGAGTTGTCGAATTAGAGCAGTCGGCAGAGATTTATGCAAATGTCGCAGATCAGGAGGAGAGAGAAAACCTTCTCTCGTTTCCTCAAAGAGAGGAGAAATGTGAAACGATCATTCCACTCTGTCCTCCAAAAACAAGAGACGGCCGCAACGAATTGTAGGTCAAAGGGTAGTCTGGGGTGAGGGGACTTTGCTAGGCTCTACCAAAATATGACCCTACATTTCTGTCCCGCCTGGCCCAGCGATGAAACTTATCTCTGCGAAGCTATCCTCGGTTATTAGGGGGACATCCGTCCATCGATGGGACGTTAAACCGTGGTTCCCTGTACAGGAGAGCCATATCTTATGCACATTAAAGAACGCGCTGAATGACCTTGCCGGGGGGGGGGGGGGGGGCTACCATCTGTCTCCCAACAGTTGTCCAGTGGATCCCCTCCCCCAACCTTCTCTGAGCCTTCGGGTTCCTTGTGACCTGGCCATTTAGCCCATTGCGTGCAAAAAAAGTGCATCTCACCCAACCCCTCCTTTCTCCCCACCTGCGAAAAGAAGGGAAATTTGACACGTGTTGATTATTTTATAAAACACATTTAAAGAATTCAAAATTAAGACTAGAAATTTTTCTCAAGGCACAAAAATCAACATAAAAAATTGAACCACCCCAAAACTTTCTCTAAAGTTAATAAGAATCGAGTTAGTGATTGGCAATGTTTTTTTTTACTTTTTAGGGAACATAGAAGTGTGTTTAAATTTTTGTTTTATTTATTATTTAAAGTTACAGCATTACATTTTATGAATCTGGTTTTTTGTTTATTGTATTCTTCCAAACATCTCTGTAAGGTATTTATTTTGCAAGCGAATCATCTTCTGAGCATTCTCATTGACTGCGAACTCTTTTTCCTCTGTGTGACTCCGCCTCCGTTGCTCTTCAATTTCCTCCTTGCTCTGCATAACCGAGCAGCCGAGTCAAAAATAGCCCTTCCCCTCCCTCCCCACGGATGTCTTCCACGTGGAGAGCAGAGTGTCTCCGTGCCTGGATGAGCATCCCGCTGCGCCGTGACGTCATCACCATCCGTCCTGATGACAGGGAGCCGCTGACCACCTCCGAGCTGCGGCAGAGGGGTTATCCTGCTCCGATGCGGTGATGGATTGCCGGACGACGAACGAAGAGAGTCGGTTGCCTCCTCCGGGTCACGTGCTTCTCGCTTTCCCACCTTGCACCCGAGGCACGGTAAAGGATGCGCCGGATGAAATCATTTCATTCCACGTGACATGAGGCGTTTACCCGTGCTTTACTGTCATTATGGCAACGACTGAAACGGAAACTGCTTAAGGCTTAACGACTGAAACGGAAACTGCTAAACGGAAACTTAAGGAAAATCCCTATGTTAGTCAATGGGAAGCTAATGTCAGAGTTCTATAATTTTTAAAATAAGTATTTCAGTTTTGAAAAATGTGATAGCAGATAATGATCTCAATCAAATAAATCAATATCTCGATTTTCAACAATCAGTATTTAATGGGTTATGGAAGTTTGAATATTTAACAACAGCAATGCCAGTCTTAAGGAACTTATACAAAACTGAAGAACAGTGAAAGAATTCTTTACACAAAGTTCTAAAATACGAACTTATTTTATTAAACACTTTGATACAATACTTATTACTAAGTTTTAACTTCTGAAGTCAATTTTTGTGGCTGGCATTGTTACCGCTAAATATTCAAACTTCCATAACCCATTAAATACTAAACGAATATTGTCGAAAATCGAGATATTGATTTATTTGATTGAGATCTTTATCTGCAATCACATTTTTCAAAACAAAAAAACTTATTTTAAAAATTATAGAACTTTGACGTTAGCTTCCATTCACTTAATATAGGGATTTTTCTTCATTTATGCAATCCAATGTTATATGATATCAAAATATTTTTAGCCATTAACGTTTATATGCGCATATCATAGTGTTCCCCTCTCCCCCCTGCAATAAATAGTTCCGTCCTCAGAGCCACCTTGATGCCATAATAACGAACACTCATTGATTGAAGGACTTTAATCATTCTTTGTTCAACATATACATCATTTTAAAAAAAATTCTAATGATATCGCGTAGCGAAAGGCTTATCTGAAAGAGAACATGCATTCAATATTAAATGTGTTCCTTAATATTATAATATTTTTAACGTAAGGGTTGTTCAAATGAAAAGTGGACAAACCCTATATTAGGTAATGGGCTTAATTACTTAAGCCCATTACGACCTCACACAGGGAAGCAGGTGGTACGTAGAAGGAACTCATCAGTGCAAGAATGAGGTGCAAGTGTTGCCTTCAACATGATAGATGTTATGGGGATTGCATCCAAAGTTGAACGGTATGTGGTGTACTGATATTATTTGACTCTCAGAATTCTCTGTTGATGGAGTTCAATTCACAACAAAACTGAGAAACTTTGGGCCATTTAAAGCAGGCCATCAAAGTGCCCAGGACTTTTGAGCAGAAAAGTTGTAATTGTAAGAACGCTGAATACTCTCCTTCTACTCCTGGCGTCTGCACTACTTGATTTTTCACTTTTTTGGCCCTCTATGGAAAAAAAAAAGAACAAAAGTCGGACGAAGAAGTGCAATGCGTTGTCACAGAGTTTCTCGTGCAGCAGCCAAAGTCGCTCTAGGAAAGAAGTTTCGTGTTGGGATAATTGTTTCAGTATTCATGGCCAACAGATCAATAAATGATTTAAACTTCATTTCCGATTGGTTCATTTTTCAATTGCAAGACACTTTCCGTCGTCCCGTGGCCGAGTGGTTAGCACGCTTGGCTACTGATCTAAGGGACTTGGGTTCGAGCCCCGGATTAGGCATGGATGTGTGTGTATCGTTTTTCTGCTGAGGCTTGACAGTTTTTCTGCTGAGTATTAAATACGGACATACCATAGTCATAATACTTCCGTATTATGACTGTGGTATGTCCGTATTTAATACTTCCGTATTATGACTGTGGTAATACTTCCGTATTATGACTGTGACCGTATTATGAAAAGTATTCAGTATTCAGGGGGGTATTTATATTATATAAGACACTTTCCGCTTATTCTTCCAGGGGCGGGGTGGCTCAGTCGGTAGCGCGCCAGGCTCGTAATCTGTAGTTCCCAGGTTCGAGTCCCAGCTGGGTCAGCGTTGAGATTTATCTCCGCAAAATTCCCCGCCCTGCCCACGGTAAGTAGGGGACACCGATGGGCTTAAAAAGGCCGCCGTCCGTCGGATGGGGCGTTAAGCCCCATCCGACGGACGGGACAGCCCCGTGTGCGGGAGAGCCATACCTTGTGCACGCTAAAGAACACGCTGGATTGCTTTGACGGGAGGCTACCATCTGTCTCCCAACAGCTGTTCCAGTGGGTCCCCTCCCCCAACCTTCTTTGAGCCTTCGGGGTCCATGTGGCTTGGCCATTTAGCCCATGGTGTGCAAAAAAGTGCCGCTCAGAGGTAAAACAATCCAATCCACTTTCTTCTTCCACCTTCGGGACATGACGTAGCAACAGAAGCAAAAACTGACCTCTGAAAGCGAAGTATATCACACTAAACGAAGTTTTTTAATTAAAAGATTTCTTACCGACACAGTTTCATAAATGACGATTCCTTTAAGGAGAGTTAATCATAAAAATAAAATCTTCAAGGAGTTCATGAACCGCAAACGATGTGTGAAGAGAGCGTGCGTTCCTAACTCTTCAAGCTCCCCAGTGCCAACAAGTTGAAGGTGTCAGCGGAGAGCTCGACGCCCGTGATATATTGTGATGAGGCATTCCGAGTGTGTCTTGCACTCAGTCATCGCTGTCATAATGACAAGGTGGGTTCTCTCTTTCTCTCTCCCAGATACCGCTGGAGGAGCAGGATCCAGGGGAAGGACCCGGAACTCTCTAAAAGGCAATCGTCAGCCTTGTTTGTCGTTATATCTTTGCTCTCGGAAAGGACGGTGGAATCGATGCAGACCCTCACAAATCACAATCCAGTGCAAGTTCAGTTATACGAGGTGGAAAATGTGGGGCATTATAATGGAGTCTACTCGTGCAGTATGCATGGATATACTCCATTATAATACCCCACATTTTCGATTTGTTCATTACAGACTCATTAAAAAATCCGTTTTCTATATTATCTTAGGATCAATCATTATCCGTTTTCTTCCTTTACAAAATTATCTTGATCAACTCTTTGTACTTGCCTTTTTCTCTGTCACTTTACATATTTGACAGTGCGTTGGGATTGTGAGCAGTAAATATCAGCTCTTCAACTGTCTGAATTGTATTTCCTCGCAGCGATAACTTATTCCCAGAAAACGAATTGTTGACTGTTTTTTGTTTGAAAGATTTCATCAGGATGCCTTCACCATCAGGTTATTCGCAAGCTTTTATTTCAAGAGCTTATATTTTTGTTTCATATAAAAAAAGAAATACGGTCCTGATGTTATTGTAATTCCTATTCCACCATCTCTCAGACAGCTTTGCCTTGATTCGTAATCTCGAAGAGAACGTGAAGCCACGTGCTGTTGCGTTTCCTTCGATAGTCCGAAACAGTTCTGATGCAATCGCACGAGCGTCTCTTCTCGAGCTGCTGCATTACGTCAGAAGCGAGCACAATGCCAATTCCTTCGCGCGGCAGAAGAACGTGCTGCAAATGAACACAGACGGAAACTCTTTTGTTTTTTCTTCAAATTTTTAATCTGGACTTTGTCTTTTTTTGTGCCTGTGAAGTTGATGTTTCGAAAATTATGAATGTTATCTTGGATATCATAACAGACAGTTATTGTCTCCAAGAAAATGATTGCCACACTGTGTTCTTTGTACCAAAATAATCACAAAATTCGACTTTCTTTTTCAGCCATACAAAGCAGCTTGATATTCTATTCTCGATGCATTTTCAAAAGAAGTCTTTCACCCTAGTCACAAAATGTGTAGTGATAATCAACGTACCTGTTTCTCAAAGTGCTAATCAATGACTGCCTCGTGCTGGTTCGCGGTGATATTTGAACTACTGGGCTCTGGGTTCGAGTCCCTTATATGGCAGGGTCATTTGTTCAGCAGCTTTGTGGGTATGGTCACAAACTGAAAAAAAAAAAACTTTTTCTGTGAGCCTTGAGACTTATGAAGCTCGTCTTGATCATCATTTTCCTCTACTCAGAGTGGGGCGGGGGTGGCTCAGTCAGTAGCGCGCCAGGCTCGTAATCTGTAGTTCCCAGGTTCGAGTCCCAGTTGGGTCAGCGTTGAGATTTATCTCCGCAAAATTTCCCCCGCCCTGCCCACGGTCAGTAGGGGACACCAATGGGCTTTGAAAGAGGCCGCCGTCCGTCGGATGGGACGTTAAGCCGTGGCCCCGTGTGTGGGAGAGCGATACCCTCTGCACGTTAAAGAACACGCTGGATGGCCTTGACGGGAGGCTACCATCTGTCTCCCAACAGCTGTTCCAGTGGGTCCCCTCCCCCAACCTTCTCTGAGCCTTCGGGGTCCATGTGACCTGGCCATTTAGCCCATGGTGTGCAAAAAAGTGCCGCTCAGAGGTAAAACAACCGAACCCAAATCCTCTACTCAGATCCTTTTCTATGCCTAAAGTGGCAATTCATATTTGCATTCGAAGAAATATCTGATGGTATTCATCAAGTTTATTAAACGCTAAAGATTTTTTTAGATTATCTTGGAGAAGTCTTTATCTGTTCATATTTTTTATTCCTTTAAATAGGAAGGAGTCCAGAATTTTCAGAATGATTGATGGAAATGGAATAAAGAATGTTAGAATTATATAAATTTGCAGAGAAATGCCATTTAGATGAGATTTTACTCAGAATGAAGAAGATCGCGTTCCTTTGCTTCATTTGTCGACGAATCAGCATTCCATCTTCTTCAATAGAAAAATTTCTTCCCGGTTTTGTATCAGACAGATCATCATCATTTCGATGAGGAGGAGATGAATGCAAATAAGATTTCGTTCAAATTTCAGAAACGTGCGCCGTCGCTGCATTTCGGTCATCGAAAGAAAAATTCTCTAATCTCATTTCGAAATGTTACTCTCATTATTATTTGCAATACGTGAATTCATTGCGTCTGACTCCTCATTTAATGTTGCCGGGTTCGAGTCCCAAATGTTTGCCTGTCCGTCTGTAGACATTCAGCTTTCTTGCTTTTTACAGAGAAGTGGAGAAATGTTATTTGCATTTTTTTCCAATCCTCCATTTGTTCAAATTTCCATTCTTCAATGATGATGCAGAAGTTCGAAGAGAACAAGTCCCTCCTCTTTGGAAACGAGCATCTCATCTCGGCACAGGAAATGTTACGTTGTTTCCTCCTTCTGCGTTAACTCTATTTTCCTTATTTACTGGGGAAATTACTCTATCATGCTGCATTTATTCATATCGTGACAAAGGCATAGAGGAAAAAATTGTCTTTCGCCGGGTGGGATCGACCCCCTCCCCCTCCCCCTCCCCCGCCCGCTGACCGACTACTATCGGCGGCCGTTAGCTCAGCGTTCAGAGTACCTGACCTATTATCAAGAGGTCGCGGATCCCACCCGACAAGGGGCGGGGGTGGCTCAGTCGGTAGCGCGCCAGGCTCGTAATCTGTAGTTCCCAGGTTCGAGTCCCAGCTGGGTCAGCGTTGAGATTTGTCTCCGCAAAATTTCCCCGCCCTGCCCACGGTCAGTAGGGGACACCGATGGGCTTGAAAGGGTCGCCATCCGTCGGATGGGACGTTAAGCCGTGGCCCCGTGTGTGGGAGAGCCATACCCTGTGCACGTTAAAGAACACGCTGGATGGCCTTGACGGGAAGCTACCATCTGTCTTCCAACAGCTGCTCCAGTGGGTCCCCTCCCCCAACCTTCTCTGAGTCTTCGGGGTCCTTGTGGCCTGGCCATTTAGCCCATGGTGTGCAAAAAAGTGCCGCTCAGAGGTAAAACAATCCAATCCAACC
This sequence comes from Ryuthela nishihirai, assembly GCA_038380435.1. NCBI lineage: Eukaryota > Metazoa > Arthropoda > Arachnida > Araneae > Heptathelidae > Ryuthela > Ryuthela nishihirai. The sequence goes on from JAWZYU010000025.1 coordinate 4,462,632, forward strand.
CACCCGACAAAAGATAATTTTCCCACTAAATTTTCGTCATCATATGAATAAATACAGCATGAGAGTGTAAATTAAGTACCCTCTCAAGCTCTGACAGGAGCCTGTCAGTTTATATGCCATAGTAGAAAGTCTGAGAGGATGGCAGGACCTCAGCAGAAAAACGACACATAGATCCATGCCTTATCTGGGGCTCGAACCCAGGTTCCTTAGATCAGTAATCAAGCGCGCTAACCACTCACCTAGTAAAAATACTGATGAGCTATGGATATAACTAATAATTCTGTTAGGGTTTTGAATATTCTGATTGTTTCTGAATTAGAGAATTAGGCTTAGGGGATCGTCAATTGAACAAATCTTCACACACATGCCAAGGTAGTCGTCAATTTGTTCTTCTTTAGGGGCTCAGTCGGTAGCGCGCCAGGCTCTAATCAAACAGTTCCCAGATTCGAGTCCCACATGAGCCAGTGTTGAGAATTATCTCTGAAAAACTCTGCCTTGCTGTCGGTCAGTAGGGGACAGCGATGGGCTTGGAAAGGCCGACATCCGTCAGATGGGACGTTAAGCCGTGTGTGGGAGAGCCATATCCTGTGCGCATTAGAGAACACGCTGGAACACGTCTCCCAACAGCTGTCCAGTGGGTTTCTTCACCCTACCTTCTCTGAGCCTTCAGGGTCCTTTTGACCTGGCTATTTAGCTCATTGTGTGCAGAAAAGTGCCTCTCAGAGTTAAAACAACCCGATATTCTTCGTTGTGGAGGAGGCCCGTTTCCTTTTAACATTTCTGCCCTTGCAAAGGCATTGATTGGAGGAATATTAAGTTTGCAATTCTTCTTTTTTCCTGACATGCGAAGTGATGTCAACTGAACTGATATTTCTCATCGTCTGCGACAGAATTTGGGAACCTCAGAGGAACGAGATCGATTCTCGAGATGGTGGAACTGAGAAGAGCCCCGGATGGAGCGGAACTCTTCCGGTTCGAAGTCTCGAGAGATCCTCGAACCCATCGAATTGGGAGATTCATTTCGACGAATGTTCAGCCATGAACGGGGAAAACGAAAGCGAAACTTAAAGAAAAATGAGCCAATGCTCCTTGCTGTTAAAGCCTTTAAGAAGAAATGGTTTTATGATACGCCAACTCGAAGATCGATTGTCTTTGGTTAGAGCAGTTTCATTTTTTTCCCCAAAGAGAGAAGTTGAATTCCTCCTCGTCCCTCAGGAAGCTCTCATTTGTTTCCTTATTAGAAATCTATGTATATTCAAAACAAAGCAAATGGAAAGAATGACGAAAAATTCTTCTGCATTTGGCGCAGTTTTCAAATGATGTGAATATTGCGCGGAATGGATCTAAATCAATTCCTGGAATGTTCCTCTTCCCAATTCTGGTACAGTGCTAAAAGGAATCAATACGTAATGGGGACAAGTTGGGTCTATTTTCAACAAATTGTTACTTTCATCGAAACAAATGGCTGTTTATTTGCTGTCGAGTTTTCGGGCTCCTCGTGTTGAGGCTCCGTGCGTCAAAATTCTTTCCCTCCATCCAGCTCAGCTCTCGGCGAAGTGAGCTGTTCTTGGAATAACACGAATAACAAACATTGCTAAGCGTTGCCAAAAGTGAGCAGCGCAGAGTTGTTGTGGCAGAAGAAGCCAACTAATTGGTTTGTTTACAAAAGAAGGAGATCTGTCATGTGGCGCGATCTATCGGCGACAACATCAGCTATCGGCTGGTGGGCTGACACTGGCTCCCTCTGTCGTAAATAAAAGGAAATATGTATTGAGTTGCTGCAGAATAATGGGTACAATCTTTACAGTCAAAAAATCAAATTTTTCAAACTCAAAAATTATATATTATTTAAAAAAAGCGCGTTTTTGCATATTTTTTTATTTAAATTTTCATTTTTTATTGAAATTTAGGAAATCATGATAAAAAAATCTCTGTGATATTTTCTTTTATCAGGGAGATTCCCGTTCCTCCAAAAGCTACACCCTTCAGTGGGGACATTTCAATTGCAGTTATGTATTCTGGCCTTTAACCTAAATTTGGACCACTAAGACAGAATATATATTGGACCTAAAATCCTGCTGTTCTCTGAAAACAGATTTATGCAATAAGGTGTGGGGTCGTTTTCATCAAAATTAGGACTTGGATTTCCGGAATTCCTACTTTTCCCAAAGACTTCTGACTTTAAAAAACTGTCAATCTGTAAAAAATATAAGGCAAAAAAAAGTTCACTTAAAGAAAGGGATATAAAAATGCATTTTTATTTTTCGTGCTATGAGTTTACGTATCTACCAAAACTATCAGACGTCTTCCTACGAGAAAGGGGAAATAGTGGGGGTGGGTGGGTATCCATTCTTGCATTCGCTGACGAGAGTGGACTCAGGACTTTAGAGAGTGAAGGGGACTCACTCGGTATCCGCAGTTCTTAGGTTCGAGTCCCATCTGAGCCACCATTGAGATTTATCTCCTCTAAACCTCGGTCAAAGAGAGGACATCTACAGTCTTGTAAAGGCCGTCGTCCGTCGAATGGGACGTAAAGCCGTGACCCGTGTGCAGGAGAGCAATATATACCCTGCGCATCGATGGTCTTGACGGGAGGTTGCCATCTGTTTCCTAACAGCTGGCCAGTGGGTCCTCTTCCTTAACCTTATCTGAGCCTTTGGGGTTTTTGTGACCTGGCTATTTAGCCCACTGTGGGCACAAATGTACCGCTCAAAATAAAACAATCCAGTGATTTGTGTGCATTTTTTTTTTCAGAGGTAAAATAGTAAGAATAGAAAACAAGTCCAGCTTCAGTAAAGAAAGTTTTCACCAAGCAGTGAAGCTCTTCTGTTCCGGAGGAAAGGGTTCGATTCCTTCTCTCTTCAGCCTGATCATTCTGGTTAAGCAATTGCGGTTCAGTTCCGCTAATTCATTGTTTTTGTCATCCTTTGGGATTTAAGTGGCGAGTGATTGAGGAAGACTCTTCTTTCGGGTTTTGTCTCAAGAGAACTTACTCTGCTATATTTGAAATTCCGTTACTAACTTTACTAAGAGTATGAAAGAACATTTTCGGTTACATTTCGGAAACATGAATCTCAAACCCATTTGAAAAGACCGCAGTAAAGGTAAATTAAATATTAAAACAAATTTGCGGCAATCGTAAATTTAACTTCCTTACAAATATGAGTTGAAAAGAAGTGTTATTTATAAATAATGCAAAAGATTTCAGTTCTATTTTTAGATGGAAAAAGAAAACATAAAAAAAGCAGAACTCAAATCCAGAGAAATTTATTATTGAGCAACTCCCTTACTCCAAAGTTTAGAGAAAGTTTAGGAAACGTTCAAAAAGTCCTTCACATGAATCATCAGATCAAAAACCATTGCACTTACTTCAACAAAACCTTTTTTGCGCTGTCCTTCAAAGTACTCTCCTCCAGCATCTATTCAAAGTAGCATACGCCAATTCTGGAATGCTTGGTGGTACTTCTGTTGGGGAATACTCCTAATGTTGCAAGGTCTTTCACCCTTTAAAAAGGTTTCCCAGCAAGTTCCTTTTTAATTTTTGGAGAAAATCAGAAATCGCAGGGTGCAGGATGGGATAGCTGTTTGATTTTTTCCTGCTCCAGATAAGACGTAATGAATTTTTTGAGCGACTGACATTGTCACGAAGAAGGAGAACGTTTGACACGCCTATTGTTGGACACTGCTCCTTAGCCATTTTGGGCAAAACAACATTGGCGTACTGTAGGCCATTTAGAGTCATTTTTTCAGATAAGGTATCCACGCCTACCGCTTCTTGAGAATTGAAAAATATCGTGAACATCCTTTTCCTCGAGCGAAAATCTTCTTGGAGGATTTGGGCCACTAAGCGGTTCATCTTCCGCAACCCAAACATAGTTTTTGATCTTTCTTCGGGTTGTATAGTAATAAAACCATGTCTCATCCTCTGTGACAATGTCCGTTAATCGTTTGGGGCCATTAGGTTCAAACATTGCCAGCATATCCTTGCATGAATCAACTCTTGTTCTTTTTTTGCTGTTTTGTCTGTTGTGGGGGGGGAGGTACCCATTTGGCATAAATCTTTCTAAACTTTAAATGCTGATTAATAATTGTTTCCACATTGCCAATCGATACACTTATTACTTGAACGGTGATTGAAAATGGAGGGGAAAAATTGATGGGAAAATTCCTTATCCCAGCAATTTTCATTTCGGGTTTTCCTTAATGAGTTCACGAACAGCAGCGATGGTTCTCTCGTTAACGACCTCCTTCGGCCTTCCTGCACAAGGAGCTTTTCGAAGCTTTGTCGTCCTTCTGTGAATATGCGCATCCATCCCGTTACAGCACCATATGAAAAGGAATCATCCCCATATACTTGTTTTAAATCGGCATGAATTTTTTCCCCGCGTCTTTCCAAAGTACACCATTGTTAAAAATAAACTCTTTCCCCAAGTCTTTAGTAGGCTCCATACCAACAACGCACATATTTTGCAGACCGAACTTTCGCCAGCGAAGAGAGAAAGAATGATACGGCCTTTGCTTAAACTGGTCATTACGTATTAAAACAATCTTTCAAAAAGTCATAGCTCGCTAACTTTGGAGGAACGGATGCAAATCTAGGGACATGTGTCAAGAACTTTTCGAACAATCTCCGTAATAGAAGGAGCTTCTAAGGAACAGACTCATTCGTCAAAGGAATTTTATGTGGCGGATTAACGTTAATCTGTGATGAAAGTGTGTGTACAAAACAATCAGAGGAAAAAGAATTAAAGTGCTATACAATGTAGTCCCATCCTAAGGGCTGATTCAGATAGGAAGCACGAGACGGGCGAATTGTCTCCTTTTTTTTTCTCACACTTTTAAAACTTGTTTTAGTAAAACAATTAATCGCTCTTGAAACAGCTGCTTGCCACAGAGGTCTGACAGACCTGAGAGGAAAATAAAACCTCGGCAGAAAGACAAACACCCATATGGTTCGAATCCAAGTCCCTGTAATAAGTGGGGCGGGGGTGGCTCAGTCGGTAGCGCGCCAGGCTCGTAATCTGTAGTTCCCAGGTTCGAGTCCCAGCTGGGTCAGCGTTGAGATTTATCTCCGCAAAATTCCCCGCCTTGCCCACGGTCAGTAGGGGACACCGATGCTTGGAAAGGCCGCCGTCCGTCGGATGGGACGTTAAGCCGTGGCCCCGTGTGCGGGAGAGCCATACCATGTGCACGTTAAAGAACACGCTGGATGGCCTTGACGGGAGGCTACCATCTGTCTCCCAACAGCTGTTCCAGTGGGTCCCCTCCCCCAACCTTCTCTGAGCCTTCGGGGTTCATGTGACCTGGCCATTTAGCCCATGGTGTGCAAAAAAGTGCCGCTCAGAGGTAAAACAACCCAACCCAACCCTGTAATAAGTCACCGATTGCTTTCAAAGGACGCTTTGCCTTGGCCCCGTGTTCGGGAGAGCCATTCCCCTTGCCTTCCCAACACTTTCTGAGCCCTCGGGGTCCTTGTCACCTCGCCATTTAGTCCATTGTGTGCAAAAAAGTGCAGCTCAAAGATAAAACAACCGAACCCTCTGGTCAGTATTTTATTAAAGATTAATTTTTATTATCTAAAGTTTTTAATTAGCATTTTTTGTCCTGATTTGAGAGTTGCAATGACCTCATTCAGCGGCGTGGAGGTCGTAATCCCTCCCCCCTCTTGAGGACTCAGCTAATGTATATTTTGCACTGCAACCTCACAAAATCACTGACTCAAGCATGCCCTGAGCCCCATTATCTGACTCGAACATATCAGACCCACATTCTAGAACTTTCTAGGGGTGGCTCAGTCGGTAGCGCGCCAGGCTCGTAATCTGTAGTTCCCAGGTTCGAGTCCCAGCTGGGTCAGCGTTGAGATTTATCTCCGCAAAAATTCCCCGCCCTGCCCACGGTCAGTAGGGGACACCGATTGGCTTGGAAAGGCCGCCGTCCGTCGGATGGGACGTTAAGCCGTGACCCCGTGTGCGGGAGAGCCATACCCTGTGCACGTTAAAGAACACGCTGGGTGGCCTTGACTGGAGGCTACCATCTGTCTCCCAACAGCTGTTCCAGTGGGTCCCCTCCCCCAACCTTCTCTGAGCCTTCGGGGTTCATGTGACCTGGCCATTTAGCCCATGGTGTGCAAAAAAGTGCCGCTTAGAGGTAAAACAACCCAACCTAGAACTTTCTGAGTATGTCATTGACGTAAACCTCGGTCAAACCCTCGCAAATATTTAAATACCTTATGATGTCCTCGGCTTCCATTGGGTATGCCACGTACCCAGCGGAGGGAGGGGGGGGGGGGAGAGACGGGTTATAATATTCCCTCCATTGAGGGCTTCAATAACGAATATTTTCTAAAAACTCCCTCACAAATCAGAATTTGAAACATTTTAAATCCTCCCTTCGCACCAATCTCTGGAAGTTTCTCGGTACGCTGTTTTGTTTTACCTCTAAGCATAGAAGCAAAAAATGGGCTTAATTGCCAGATCACAAGGACCCCGAGGGCTTAGACAAGGTTGGGGGGGGGGATCCACTGGACACCTGTTAGGTGACGAAGTCTTCTATCATTCTTATAAAAAATGTTGGGGAGTACTGTGGTCAAAGAAAGAAATCAATCAGTTGTTGCTGCAATAGTCGCAACAGAAAGGGAAACGCAATTTCCACTTATCTCGTTAAGTCTGAAGGAAGAAAAGGGAGAATTAATTCTCGTTCAAAAGTTCTCGCATAATGACCTCATCCAGTGGGCAAAAAAATATTCCCTCCCATTGGAATGAATTCAGTAGGAAAGCATTTAGCATGGATTCCAATCCCTGAAGATTACATGTCGTTGTCGGGTTATAAAGAGAGTTGTCGGGCAAATTCTGAAGTCTACTTATGTAGGTCTTTTTTGTGATTTCTCTGGTATAAGTAACCATCGCTACCGAAACTAGCCAAGGTCACCTTGATACACCAGAAGTGGACATCTTTGAGCGAAAAGAGGGAAATTAAAAATATAATTTATTTTGTTGACAATTTAAGTGAAAGTTTATTTTAAAACCAGCTAAAATAATTCAATTTACTCATTAGAATTTTATTTCAAAATTAATTTCCAAATTTTAAAAGTAAGTAACTACCAATTAAATTTTTAGAAAGAGACATATAATTGAAACTGGTATATATATATATTTAAAAAATACGTCTTCTGTTGCTGCAATGTCCAGGCCCGATGCAGCGAAATGACCTACAACTACCAAGGGGACGGAATACACAGATTGCTTAGATTTAGTAATGATACTCTCCTCTAGATGGCGACACTCATCAGTATCGAGGTTTTTTTTTTTAAATCTTAACCGTGTGCGATGTATTTCCAAACTATATCTCTTATTCGTCGCTTTCATTTGGATTGCAAGAAATTCGTTATTATTCTCTACGTATATTTATTTTACTGATTTGTACCTTGAGTAAATACGTTATAAGTTGCCCACAGTCAGCCAGAGCGAGTTTTAACTCTGCCTGTTCTTTTTCTAAGTCTGATCGTAGATATTAATGATTAATTTACCTGAATTTAAGGCAATTCTTAAAAGCAACTGAAAATAGTCTGTTGCAGAAGAGACCATAAACTCACTGGAGTTAACTTTACGGAAGGCATGGTCGTTAGCTGGTTTCTGCACGTGCGGTAGCGCTGCCCTTGCCCGCAATGGATTAAAAACGTATTAGTTAAGTTACCATAAGGTTAAATTCGTCGTATGTTTTACACGACATCGTTCAGGGGCAGGTCGGATTCATTTAAAAATAACCTTCACACGTTATGATTTAAACTTATATATATATGTATAATTGCGTTAATTAATGGGGTTGGGTTGTTTTACCTCTGAGCGGCACTTTTTTGCACACCATGGGCTAAATGGCCAGGTCACAAGGACCCCGAAGGCTCAGAGAAGGTTGGGGAAGGGGACCCACTGGAACAGCTGTTGGGAGACAGATGGTAGCCTCCCGTCAAGGCCATCCAGCGTGTTCTTTAACGTGCACAGGCTATGGCTCTCCCGAACACGGGACCACGGCTTAACGTCCCATCCGACGGACGGCGGCCTTTCCAAGCCCATCGGTGTCCCCCTACTGACCGTGGGCAGGGCGGGGAATTTTTGCGGAGATAAATCTCAACGCTGACTCAGCTGGGACTCGAATCTGGGAACTACAGATTACGAGCCTGGCCCGCTACCGACTGAGCCACCCCCGTCCCTAATTAATGGGGAGTTGTTAGAATGCATCAGTGAAGAGATGGATCCAGTTCCTTTAGATGTCGTAAGATGAAAAGTGGAAAATATTGATATTAGAGGGAAAGTACAGGAGAGTCATTTGTGGAGAAATGACCCCCCCCCCCTTTCCCTTAATGCAAGACAGTGACGGATTCAGGCTATCTGTAATGCTCCAGGCGGGAAATGTTGGGGTGGCCCCAATTGTGTGGGAGGGATGGGGAGGCTTTCAATCTACAAAAGTATGCAGCAAGTTGAACTGTAGAAGCGCATAAATGGAAAGTTAAATACGTATTTTACTCGAGGCCGAATGGTTATTGATGCAAGGGACCTTGGTTCGAGCAGGATGTTTTCTCTCGTCTTTCTGCTGAGGTCCCGCCATCCTCACAGACCTTCTACTGTGGGTTTATAAACAGACAGGCTCCTGTCAGACCTCTGTGGCAAACAGCTGCCCCGTGGCCGAGTGGTTAGCACGCTTGGCTACTGATCTACGGGACCTAGGTAAGGCATGGATGTGTGTGCTGTTTTTCTGCTGAGGTCCCGCCATCCTCACAGACCTTCTACTGTGGGTTTATAAACAGACAGGCTCCTGTCAGACCTCTGTGGCAAGCAGCTGCCCCGTGGCCGAGTGGTTAGCACGCTTGGCTACTGATCTACGGGACCTAGGTAAGGCATGGATGTGTGTGCTGTTTTTCTGCTGAGGTCCCGCCATCCTCACAGACCTTCTACCGTGGGTTTATAAACAGACAGGCTCCTGTCAGACCTCTGTGGCAAGCAGCTGCCCCGTGGCCGAGTGGTTAGCACGCTTGGCTACTGATCTACGGGACCTAGGTAAGGCATGGATGTGTGTGCTGTTTTTCTGCTGAGGTCCCGCCATCCTCACAGACCTTCTACTATGGCGTATTAAACTGACAGGCTCCTGTCAGACCTCTGTGGCAAGCAGCTGCTTGAGGGGGTATTTATTTTTTTTTTTATTATAAAAAATTTGCACATGTTGAGGAATAAAAAATAATGATCTCTTTGTATTCAACAAAATTAATATTGTACAGGTAATAGCCTAAGTAAAAACACTAGATGTATAGAGAAATGGTACATTATATAATTATTAGTATTTATTAATAATTATATTTCATAATCTAATACTAATAAATAATTTTACTACTAAAAACGTTGAAATATTTCTTTCCCCATGTTTCATCTGGATTGTGGTTTGCTTAATTAGCGTTGACGAATTAGTTTTCTAAAGAGTGTCAGATCATTTCCTACCTGACGTATTTAATGAGAAGTAATATTTTCGCTTCACCTTGGAGATATTTCTTGATCTTAGAATGAACTTGATTTAATGATAATGCCAACGCAGAAACTCTCATGCGACAGAGGATCACTTTAGAAATGAAACGAAGAAATAAAACCAAAGTCAGCAGAATATAAATTGAAGACCAGATTCCGCATCCAGGGAACAGATATAAGAACAGCAAAGAAGCGATTCAAATTTCCCACGTGATGCTAAAAAAAAATCATAGAAACAAAAGCAGAAGTTGTAGGTTTTTTTAGCTTAAAGGTAGCTAAAGATTTATGTTTCTTATTTAAAATATTTAAATATCTAATTCTGATGGAAAATGTGCACGTGGGTAACTCTTAAAACCTGTTAATATTTTTCATTCTTTTGCGTAACAATCAATAAATTAAGTAGTAATAAAAATTTTAAAAAATTTTCCTTATTCGTTTTTTCTGTGTAAAATTGTAAACTCAATATTCTGGAATTTAAATACCTTAACAGGAATAAAATATTCGTTTTTATATATGTAAAATATTTAAATATTGTAAGGAAATAATAAAACATAAACAAAACAATTTCTTAGATGCAGCAGTAGTGCCCCAGGTTCGAGTCTCACCGTAACGTTGTTAACGGAGACAAATCTTAACGCAGGCACAGGTTCCGCCCCCACTCCCCTCCCCCCTGTGGTCGGTCAGAAAAGCTAGGACTTGGAAAGGCCGCCGTCCTTCGGATGCGAGGTAAAGCCGTGGCTCTGTGTGCAGGAGGAGAGCCACATGGATGGCATAGACTCTGGACTTTCATCTGTCTCCCAGCAGCTGTCCAGTGGATCTCCCCCAACCTTCTCTGAGCCCTAGGGATCATTGTGACCTGCCATTTAGCCCATTGTGCATTTATCGTATAATAATAAAAAAAATTAAAATAAAGCTTTCAAGAAAACGTTTACCATAACGTATTCCAAGTAAAGAATAATAGAAAAGATTATGAACTATTTCATTTTCGATATAGATTAATGGTGATGAAGTTTATATTCCCTCGTTCCTTCACCATGACAGCGAATTCAATAAATTAGGATACATTGCATCCACGCAAAACGAATGTCACATAAGAATTTTTTTAACTGATATTTTCAGTAATAAATTTTTTTTCAGATTTTATTTAGCTTTGAAGGCATTGAGGAAGTAGGTTGCTTCCACTTTTCTCATTACCTACCGTTTTACAATTAGTTCTCTTCATTTAAATAATTGAAGTGACGAAATTTAACATTGATACTGAATGAACCTGATTAAATATTAATAAGCTAAAACAATATTTCGATAATTATTATTTTTAGCCTGTAATAGTCATTCGAATACTAAAGATATATCGTCTGCAAACAAGATTATATCTTGGCCAAATTTTTATTTTACAGGATATTTTTCTTAAAGCAAGAAAGAGTAAAAGTTCCAACACAGAACCAAATGTTTTTTTTTAATATCATCGGCAAATAAAATGATTTTATTATCTTGCAATCCCGTGGCCGAGTGGTTAGCTGATGGCCCATCCCCTTGGCCGACTGATCAAAGGGACCTGGGTCCCGCCATCCTCACAGATCTTTTACTGTCGCGTATTCAACTGACAGGCTCCTGTCAGACCTCTATGGCAAGCAGCTGCTTGAGGGGATATTTATCTTTTATTGATTTATTTTATTCTCAACAAGCCAACTAAAGGTTAATCTACGGAAACCAAATAATAGATTAGGTAAAAGCAGCTTATGATTAATAAAATCAAAAAACCTTTCCAAGATCTAAAAAATTCCTAGAATCTTTTTATTAATACTTTATAAACTATAGAATAAGAGCACGAAATGTGATAAGATTTTTCTCAAAAGTTCAATTGATTTCTTAAAAAAAATTACTATTTAAGTAATAATTAATCGTCACTTTTGGAATTGCTTTTTATATGATTTTATAAAAATTATTAAAATTGCTATAAATCTATTTATTATAATTTCAGTTTTCCATTTTATAGTTTTATTAAATCATAAGCAATTTGAAACCGTCTATAAATATTCCTGTTCCCATTAATATATGTTAAATAATATAAGTCGGTAAACTCAATATGTATATATAAGCAATATTATATATTTAATAGGAATTTTGTTTATTAGTTCTGAATTAATTTTATTTTTATAATAGCTTATTGAGTAAAGGAAATGTTAATTGAATTCTCTGGCTATTTCGTCTGTTAAAATAATGAATTTATTTCCTTGTCAGTAAATCCCACCTGAGATTTGATCTTACACTGGAATAGAGAAGAACTTTTAAGCAAGTGCCACCAACTGAATTCTTTGCGACATGATGCATGTTTTTTCCTCCCCAAAGGTGTTGCTCCATTTCTGATCTTCGCAGAACAGCTCTAAACTTTCTTTCTACAAGCAACTAAATATTCAGAAGTTATTTCCGCATTCCCACGAGACAGATTTTGATTTTTCCTCACTCCTTTCTTCTCTCAGAGAATCCAGTCAATCGTTGTTCGGTTTCCCTTCAATCTGTTTATTCAACTGGTCCAACAATTATTTAAACTTCTCGCCGTGAACACCTTAAACAGCTGTGTCAAAATCCCCTCCCCCCACATTCCAGCGCTCCTCCAACCGGAAATCGACCGCCGCGGGCGTCGCGCTCAAATCGTGGTCGATTGTTGCACGGCCCACCTGCGCCAGAGAACAAACATAATGAACGCGCTCTTGGCAGCCGAAAAAATTCTCTACAATTTATTAAGTTCATTAGCGGTGGAGATGGAGGAGGAGGAGCAGCAGCAGAAGAGCCTCCTCCTCCACGTGAACAGCGGATGCTTCGGCGTGTGCTCAATTAAGCTTCTGTCTGCTCTTTTGAATATGTTCAGCTTGTCTACATCCTCGCCGATGAAGAAGAATTTTGTTTCGCTTGTTTGTTTTCTTTTTACCCAAGGAGACTTCGTTGAACTGTTTGTCCATACCGAGCATCTGATTTGCTCTAATTACGTTTGCTCTTATTGAGCTGCGGTCTCTGAGGCTCTTTTTATTATTATCTTCGCTTTTTCTGAGAGCGCCTCTCTGGGGCCACGAGAACGCTTCGCTGCAGAGGAGAGGATCCGACTCGGGTCTTTCTCTCTCGCGCGATCCCGCTCACAAAAGAAGAGAACTTGCTTGAAGCGAGAGAAGAGGAGGAGGAGGAGGAGAAGAAAGAGGAGGAGGAGGCAGCGATTATTAATGATCTGGACACGAAAGAAAACAGAAGATATTTGGGCATTGGTTCTTATTTTTTATCTAATTACGAGAGCTGAATTTTGAAAAAAAAAATTGTGAATAAAAATGAACGATAAAAAAAATCGTCGGGTAAGGAAAACAAAAAAATGAAAGCTCGCTTTAGAAAAAAATAAAGAAAAAACCTTTTCAGAAAGACAATATTTTCGTCGATACCTTTTGCTTTTGAAAACAGGGCAGTTTAGTTTCCCAACGAAAGAGTGAGCAGGCAGTTTAGTTTCCCAACGAAAGAGTGCTACAGGGCAGTTTAGTTTCCCAACGAAAGAGTGAGCAGATTTTCAGTAGCGAGTCAAATTCGTCATCAACTCTTCCTTTAATTCGAGTTAGAACTTTATCAGCATTAAGATTTATACCGGGTAATCTTTTTGTATAAGCCAATCAGAGTAACGAGAAAAACAGACATAAATCCATGTTTTGATGATTTCTTAGATGTTTGTAATGATACGAATTATTAATATTGAAAACATTATTGTTTGGTAAGAAGATTTTGTTCTATTTACTAAGTTTCAATGATCATTTCTTGCTGATCAGCAGGATCTTTTCTTATACGTTAAGTGTCAAGGTGAATCTGTTGGAATGAATCTGATTGTAGCGAAAATTTCTCTCTCCGAAATAGGTCGAGCGATTTCATGTGTTTGCAGCACGACGCATTGCCTGGAGCACCAAATGGCCCGCTGCAACACAACAGGCATGTGCTTCAGCCAATACCTGGACCGAGGCGACGGCTCCGATCCCGTGATGAGAGGCTGCATCTCGAGCAAGACTCCCCTCCTCTGCGAGAACAGGAGGCCTGCCATCGCCGGAGGGTCGTGGCCCGTGCTGCTCTGCTGCAACAGCAACCTCTGCAATCGTGACGTGGTGCCGACTTTGCCTCCAAAGACAGACGAAGATTTAGAAGTCGGACATCAAGAGGTCACAGGTGAGAAATTCTTCATTGTATATAATGCAAAAGAAGCATTGAAATGTTTCGCAGCGAATAAGGCGATGCCGTCTTAAAACCAAAAGAGTCGCAACATATGATCTGGTCTCCGTCTTTAACTGTCAGGCTACACAGAGCACTGAGAGCTCACCAACTTTCTTTGGTCATGGGAAGGATATGTTTAAGGCAGACGGTTTCTTGAAAGCTTTAGGAGCGGGGGCGCTGTCCAAATGGGCTTTTAACTCTTCCACAGAAGAACGTCTGAATTGGTCTGAGTAACACGTGACTCACACCAAGGAATAGTGAGTGACTGTTCTCTTCACTGACGAGTCAGAATTCAGCTACAGACTAATTTTTTGATGAAAATTCGTCTGAAGAGAATGTGAAAATGGTATCATTCTTCTAACATAAAGGAAAAGTAAAACCAACATGGTCAGGCATTAACATCAATGACCTCACCGACCTCCGCGTGTTTCACCGAGTATCTTGGCCAGAAATATCCGGATGAAATCCTCGAATTATGTTCATACATTTTCAAGTGCATTGGGCTCCGAGTTCATTTTAATGAACGATAATACTAGTGCACATAGATCTCACCTAGTGTACAGTCGCTCAAAAAAGTATCCGAACACCATGGTTGATTACAGAATTCAGAAAAAAATCTGGCAACGATTTTTTTAGAAATTAGTGATCTGGCAACCTTCGTGTCACGTGAAACAAAGGTTGCCAGATCACTAATTTCTAAAAAAATCGTTGCCAGATATTTTTTCTGAATTCTGTAATCAGCCATGGTGTTCGGATACTTTATTGAGCGACTGTACCAATATATCTTTAATGTAAGTAGAGGCTTGTAAGATCTCCGGATCTGAATCCTATTGACCGTGATGAGGGACACCGATGGACTTGGAAATGTAGCCGTCCGTCGGATGGGAGTGTGTGGTCCCCTGTGAGGAGAGTCACATCCTATGCACGTTAAAGAACACGCTGGATAACCTTGACGGGAGTCTGTCTTCTAACAGCTATCCAGTGGATCCCCATTCTTCCAACCTTCCCTGGGCCTGTGGGGTCCTTGTGACCTGGCCATTTAGTCCATTGTGCGCAAAGATGGACCTCTCAGAGGTAAAACAACCCAACTCAGTCTCACTTCTCTCCCCAGAAGCCTCCTAATGATCACAAAATATTCCTTTTCGCACCAGTGGACTTGACTGGCTCGAGAATTGATTGGAGACATTGTTGGCGGTGTAAGAAGACGTTTTGTCAGAAGGGGATCATATCACTCACCGTGGAATCTATATAAGTTTGCTGGAAAATTTCCTAGTCGTAATGGGAACCTCCATAGCAGCAGTTCATCAAATGAGATCCCTACTGTTGCTCTTGGGTCTCCTCCCACTTGCTAATGAATGATGCAATTCATCTCTGCTTTTGTACATCCGACAGCGCTTGACCCTGTGCAACAATTTGGAGTACTTCCTTGGACGAATGGCACTAACAACGCCGAACCGCCCTTGACCATTTCGCTTCACAGAGACTCACAACCCGACCACGCTGACATGCATCCAGATGCTGATATCACGGTGAAAGGACCGACCTGCTGACTTATACAGTTTATCCTCACTCTCTTCTGTCCAGAAGCCTTCGTCGCTTGCTGCAGACTACAACACCTTGAAGCATTTGGCTTATGCACTCATCTTTTGTCATGTGATCTCCCACAGCTACCACGTGTTTACCATGGAGACAATCATTTGCATATATCACTGTCCTGCTCTCATGGGATGATTTGCGTGCAGATCCGTTCATCTTTCCTGGATGGTGCAATGGCGATGTTACTTAGTGAATATTTGGTAGATCAGCAAGTAAATTATTTTGGAAAGCAATTTGTAAATCGATATTAAACTATGGAACTACTAATATAACGAAAAAAAAAATCGGCAATAGCAAAAATTATTATAGGTTAAAATAAAAATGCACATTCAATGACAAAATATGAGAATTAATTATTTAAATATCCTGCCCCATTCAAATATGTATAAATTCATTATTATACTAAATGCAGTTTTTGACGATTAAGATTAAAATAAATCACGCGAAGTAAACTGGGTTAAAAGAAGATAAATATTTAAAATTACCAAATGTCAAAAATAATTGTGGAAAGTGTGTAAGTGATTTCAAAATATCTTTTGCCTATAATTCGATTCCAAGAAAAATATTAAGTACCAGCAATTTCTTTCATTCAAAAAAAATCAACTATTTTTTTAAAGAACCCCATAAGTAATACCTCAACTTTAATTTCCAGCATTTATGCTTTTTCTCAAGAAATAGTTCAGAATGCGAAAATTCTTTTCAGTTGTTAAACATGTAAGATTAAAAGTTAAGTTTCATGTTTTTATCCGTTTATTTAGTTTTACGTATTTTTCAAAATTTCCTTTTTGGAAACAAAAGAAATAAAAAACTAATTTTGGAACTTCCGTAATATTTTTAGACATAAAGCTTTCAATTCAGTTTCGTGATATATTACTGTACAAATTTCAGAAGTCTAGAGTTCGAGGAACAAATGGAACAAACCTAAAATAGGAGCGTACTACAGTAAAGAAACTGGAATAAAATATGGTGTACCAGAAGGTTCTGTAGTAGGTCCGATATTATTCAATGTTTTATAAATTATCTTTGTAACCTGGAACTGAAGGGAAATTAATAGCATTTGCTGATGATATTGCTTTGATATATACAGAAAGTAATTGAAATATTTCGATTCATGAAATAAATGAAGATTCATGGAATATCAGAAATTGGTTTTTAGAAAATAGGTTGTTTCTACATGTAGAGAAAACATTATATATATAAATACTTCAGATTTCAGATATATATATATATTTCAGAGGCAAAATCAAATGAATAACTTGAAAAGCAAAATATTTTTTCCTACACTTAAATGGAGTTTTAATGGTTATTTATGGAAGCCATTAGAAGGGTTTAGCGCTATAAATACTTGGGAGTTTATATTGATAGCAAGTTGACTTGGAATAGACATATTAATTCTTTACTAATAATTGCTTTTAAAGATGATTTGTATTGCTTGTGTTAAATCTTATTTTTAAAACATGGGTTAATTTCTTGGGGAGGAGATTATTAAATCATTATTTACAACTCAAAATAATATGATTAGTTGCCATTTTTTCTTCTTTTTCAAAATACAAGTTTCAGACATTTTTATAATTAATGCATATTCTTCCCTTAAGAAAATTATTCAAATACAAATCATTTTATATCTTGTGAAATACTGGATTGAAAGTAACATTTAAAACATAAAATTGTAATACAAAATTGTTCTTCGTGAATTTTCATAATCCACTTAGAATTGTTTGGAGTTCCTGCTTTCAGCTTCCTTTCTGATATTCTGGCACCACGAGGAGGATTATCTTGGCAGACAATTCCGCTTGAGGCACCACAGCGCAGGATTTTCCCGCCTTCCTGCCAGTTATAATTCGAGCAGCGTATACAAAAGGAGGCGCTCTCTCCTCCGTGAAAAGTCTGTCAGAGTGGCTCCATGTCTGAGACTCTCAGCCCTATGACACCGGATGCTCAGGACTTCCCCTGAACCACCGCTCAATGGTTCCCACAGAGGGACAAGAACATCGCATCGAGAACTCAATTTTCGTCCCTTACCACCCCATAGCAGAGAGAATTGCGGGGACCACTAAAAACTCTCTTGATAGAGCGGTCCTTTGTGTGCTCGAGAGAGCAAAGGACTCTACTCAACACTCAGTTCTAGACTTGGACACTCCACACACGGCAGTCGACACTTCAGTCTTGCACTTCGGAAAGAGAAAAGTCTCGGTCAGCGATGTTAGAGCACTTCTTTGTTAGCAGCCTGAAAAGTGAGAGGCAGAGTAATAATGTAGTCAGCCCAGCGACTGAATATCTCCTTCGAACAATATGCAAGTTATTGTAAGAATGTAATGTGAAATGATAATAGCACTGTAAATAAATGTTTCTGTATTTGTTAAAAAAAAACGTTACCTGCCTTTGGTTACTCCTTTTGTTGCGGGAGAATGCCCCTTCTCCAAAGAAGGATGCTGGACTATTAATTATTTTAGGAGAAGGAACAACGTAAGGTAATAAAAGAAACGATCATGGCTAAAATAAATACGGAGCGGGAGGATTAAATAATTCATATCATAATCTCTTTTTCCTCCCCCCGTAAAACAAAAAATTGTTGAACATATAAATCATTTTACCTCTTCTGAATTAAAAAAAAGTATAAAAACTTTAAATATTTTTGGCGTTAAATTTATATATTCTTTTAAATAAATATAGAAAAACTAAATCACTGAAATTAATGATACCGAAATGTTTTTTAAGAGAACGTAGTTATTTTAACAACAGCTGTCTTTTTTTTTCTTTATCTTAATTGTAATTTTATTTTTGAAACGGAATGTGTTTGTTAATAGATAAACAATAATAACAGACCTCTAGTATTTTAAAATTTTTACTCTATATCAAATACTTTACCAAATTGTTTAAAATGTTTTTTAAACTCTTGTGAGTATTTCAATATTCTCTAAGTTTGGATGTAAATTAGTTCAAAGAATAAGATGTGTAAAATATAAATTTATATATTGAATGGGAATAATTACTACTACTACTAATGAATTTAAATACATTTTAAAATTGTATTCTACTTCCTGCAGACAAGCCAAGTATCTTTACATAACTGAAATCCGTTTTCTCATATTGTAATGAAAGATTTAATTTATTAAAAAAGGAGATAACGATAGCATTCGCTCTTTTATAATTACCTTAATTTGCATGTGCATGGTCGCATCGGTTAAATGCACACGCATTTGTTTTTTTCTTCCGCATTGCACAATTTGCATTCCCGCAATATTTCACGTCATTTCCTTTCATAGGTTTCGAGATGCGACATCATCAACTTTGAACACGCTTCATGCCAATAAGTCTTTTTATTTTCTCCTAGCATGTTGAAATATTGCTTTTCTATTTCTTTTGCATTCTAGAAAAAAAGGAAGTTATTTCTAAGGCAGAACCTGTAATAACATTGATATTGAAATTTTTTTTGATGCGCCGTTTGTAAGATGGTAAAAATTAATTTTCTCGCCTTTCCTTTCGCAGACGGAAATGACGTTGAAGGTCTGTTCAACAGTGCTGGTCACAGGCCACCGGATGCCTCCTCTTCTTCCGGGTCAAAGGGCGAAGGTTGGAGCCCTGACTCAAGCAGCGACGAAGAGGCCACTTTCGCCAAGAAGCCGAGGCGTTCGAGCCACCCTCGCATCATGAGTCCTGTGTACATCTCTGTGCTCGTGGTGGGCATCTGCAGCCTGGTGGGCATCGGCATCGTGGCCATGATCGTTCTGCGGAGGAACAACCGATTCTACGCCGACCAGTACGGGGCCATGGAAAGGCACGACTACCTGAAGCCCCGTCGCTCATACCCACGGGACGACCAGGATCAACGGATGCCTCTGCCTCCAGCAGCACACGGTATCTATGACAACAAGTTGGCCGGGAGCACATGATGAGGCGTGTGACGTCACGCTCAGCTGCGATGGAATTCGATCGAAGCTCCGTTGAAGTCGCGTGCGCCCTGATCCGCTCACCTGTTGGGCGCGTTCTTGAAACTGCGCGAGTGTTGATCTCATCGGTTGGGACGATGATCGCCGTTAACGAAATCTAAGAAACGTTTTTAGCGGTGGCATCACCGACTTCGTGGTGCTGAACCCAAATCTGCTTCTAGAAAATTCGCAATGAAGTCAGTCAGGAAGAAATATTTAAACGAAGCTATTGAATGTGCAAGAAAGGACGGCCATTAAAATCTTTTTCTTCGTCCCTCTCAAAGAGAAATGGGAGTTCAAAAAACGCTGACCTTGTTCGGCGAAGGTCGCAAGTGAATGCCGAAGGGTTGCAGAAAACAGACTCCAGTTATTCTGCTCCGAATGCGCTTTCGGCTTGGGTCATCCGCAGCACCTCGACTGATAAGTTATTCGCAGCAAAAGGTTTCGCTTCTCCAATGTACAGAGACAATTATGCTAAATATGATATATTTAAAAGAAATTCTAATCCTAATATATTTTGTACAGTAAAAACAAAGTCTGATTAAATGTTAAAATGGCGTCTTAAACGAAAACGTGACGGCGAACACAGTGACGTAATTGTAATCCATTGAACTGGGAAGCAGATGGGGAAGACATCAACAAAGATATGAAAGACATTTTTATTTTTAAGAGCTCAATATTTTGTGGTAAAATATTTATGCCAACGTGTATATGTTTTGTATAGAGATGTAACTAAAATGTATATTTTCTCCATAGGCATATTTATATATAAATAAGATGTTTATGCAGATTGTGAAGTATCATGCCTGATGGTGCTATTGTGAATAAAGAATGAAGAACGTACTTAACAATATTTCTGAAATTTAAAAGTAATAGTAGTGTTTAACTTCTTAAAAAAACAATGATTAAAACACTGACGTCTAACCCCAAAGTACTTCTGTGAGATCGTCGCGAATCCTCCCCCCCCTGCCGTGTCCCTTTTGAAAGATAGACTCATTCGTTTTATTTTGTCAGCCAGGATATTTCTCAAAGATAAGTAAACATAGCCCACATAAATAACACACACCATACTCGGAAACTCCCGATTGCTTTCCAGTTGCTCTACAAGTTAAGCTAAGGCGATGGCGATTCCCTAACCAGGAGGTATCGAGTTCGAGTCCCGAAAAGAATTCCCCCCCCCCCCCCCAAGTATGGATTCCAATTTTTTAATATTTCCTATTTCGTGTTATCTTTTGCTCAGGTCTCGCCTTCAGCACAGAAATTTTCTGGAGCGTATTACACTGATCGGCCCCTGTCAGACGACCGTGGCAAGCAGCTCCTTCAGGCGGAATTGATATTTATTTTTACGTAGAGTTTAATCGGTCAGTAACTGGTAGCTAGGTAGTCATTGAAAGAACAGCTATGCACCAATCCCATCTGATGATGCAAAGAACCGGTCAGGCTTAGCACCTAAAGTCAGACCCCGCTTTCTCGTGGTGCAGGCCGTTAGTACCTTTCAAAAGAGATACTCTCTTGAGAAAGGGAACGGAACCGAGGGCTGACAGACAGATCAGTGTGGACTACTGATCTGAACAGCTCTGGCTCTTTTAACCTGCTGAGGAGTGGCAACCTCACAGGGTCCTGGTACTGACCATATATACCAACCTGAATTTGCTGCACTGATGAGCGATTGTGGAGGGAAAATTTTCCGCTGTTTTCTGTTTGTGGGTTGAGAGCCCCAAGTGAATAGATTCACAGGATATGTTTTATCAGCTGGTGTATAATCCCGAGCAGAGGTCATCGCAGGCACCTGAACTCTTTGCTTCTACTGGCATCGTCAAATTCTACATTGGAGGAAGTCTTCCAGTATAGATGGCTTCAGCCTTTAGTGGTGGGGGAACGGGTCTTTGCCCCATGCCTGCGATTAGGAGGCTGTTTGATATTGTCGGCATTCCCTCTATCAAGCAACAACGGTTTCTTTAAACATTCCACAAACCATTATCTCTCCACAGGTAGTTGGAATGTGAGGACTCTGCACAGAGCATATTCTCTTGATGTCCTCACACAAGAATTTCACTGTTTCAACTTAGATTTTCTCGACTTACAAGAGACCAGATGGACAGATATGGGTCAGATTTTTAAAACTAATCTTAAATTTCTCATTTCAGGGAGGGAAGATAATAAACATCACTAAGGCGTAGGTTTTGCTTCTCAGCAGACACGCCAGTGATGATCTTCTAGGATATGAATGCATTAATGAAAGGTTTCTTACGGCAAAATTTCAGACAAGAGTTAAAGACTTGAATGCTATCTGCTGTTATGCTCCCACTGAGGATGCCGATGAGGATGAGAAGGATAGGTTTTACGGACAACTTCAGGACATTTTGAATTCTGTCAAGAAAGGAGATATTACCCTTGTTCTTGGTGACTTCAATGCCAAAGTTGGTACTGACCCTGACCTTTGAGGAAGAGCAATAGGCCCTTTTGGTATTGGTAGCTGCAATGGCAATGGGCAGCGTCTCCTACAGGTAAGTAAACTCAATGGATTCAGAATAACTAACACTTATTACAAACACCGCGACATACATAAGTACGCATGGGTTTCACCCGATGGGCTGCATAAAAATATGATTGATTACATATTAATTAACAGCAAATGGACTAGTTCTGTTAGGAATACCAGGTCATATAGAGGAGCTGAAATTGGATCTGACCATTATCTTGCAACTTAAACTTAAAAAGTGTTGTGCTAGGGTTAAAAAATTTACTTTTAATACTGAAGCTCTGAAAGATCCAGTTATAGCCAAACCTTACCATGATAGGTTACTTAGTCATTATGACAGTCATGGTTTGCTTACTACTGAAGTTGAGGAAGAATGGGATCATTTTAAACAGGCTTTTTTTGGACACTAACAGTACTCTTTTAGGAGAAAAAGGACCAGAGGAGGCAGAATAATTTGAGTGATAAGGCACTTGAGCTTATTTCGGAAAGAAAGAACTGCAGGAATGTCCTTAATCAATACCCTACTAGTCCTAATAGAAAGCATTAGAGAGAACTTAATAAACGTGTAAAAGATCAGTTAGCTGCTGATAAGAATCTATGGCTTGATGGTTTGGCTGACAAAGCCGAGGAAGCAGTTAGACAGCACAACAGCAGAGAGCTGTACCAGATAGTTAATGTTTTGTGTGGTAGAGAACGGACAGGTATACAGGGATTGAAGGATAAACAAGGTAAGGTTATAGAAGGTGAGGATTCTGTCATGGCTAGGTGGGCTGAGCATTTCAGTAATATTCTAAACAATGTGGTTAGTTCTATTCCCATTGTTTGCAATGATGAAAGATGCATTGGTGGCTTTAATGTTGACCCTATAACACAATCTGAAGTTATTTTGGCTGTTTCTAAACTTAAACTTCATAAATCCCCAGGGGTAGATGAAATTACTACGGAAATGCTTAGAGCTGGGAATGTTTCGGTTACCACTTGGATGACTGAAATTTTGAATATCTTTTATGATAAAGGCATGGTTCCTAAGGATTTTACCAGAGCTATTGTTATCCCTATTTTCAAAAAAGGTGATCGCAATTCTTGTGATAACTATAGGGGTATCAGCCTACTCTCTGTTCCAGGTAAAGTTCTTTCCATGATTGTGCTTAATAGAATTAAGAATCTGTTTGACAGTCAATTGCGTGATGAGCAATGTGGATTCAGAAGTGGTAGGGGATGTGTGGATCAGATATTTTCACTTAGGCAGATTCTTGAGAAATGTTTAGAGTTTCAGAAACCTTTGGTTGCTAACTTTGTTGATTTCAAAAAGGCTTTCGACTCTGTTGATCGTCATAATTTGTGGTTGATTGTGAAATCATATGGTATACCAGACAAGTTAGTTAACCTAATGAAAGCTCTCTATAATAACACTGAGTCGTGTGTGAGAGTTGGTAAGGCTTGTAGCAATTGGTTTAGCATTACTTCTGGTGTTCGACAAGGGCGCATTTTGTCTCCTTTTCTCTTTAGTTTGGTTATTGATTATGTTATGCGAAATTCACTTCAAGGGAAAGATTTTGGTCTTAAATGGGCTGGAGATACAAAAAGTTCCGATTTAGATTATGCTGATGATTTAGCCCTTTTGGCAAATGATGTTGATGAAATCTCTTTCATTCGAGCTGTTGATGAGACTGGTAGTAGAGTAGGTTTGGTTATAAACAGAGAGAAAACTAAAGTGATGAAAATTAATCAGGCAGGCTTTGCTTCATTTAATCTGAAAATGTTGCACCCTTGAGCAATTGTCTCAATTTAATAATTTTAGGAGCTATGTAACTGATACTAATGTTGTGCTGCATGAAATAAACAAAAAAAAAATATAAATTACTGTTTTATAGATTTTTAGAAAAAATTTTAATTTTAAGAATTATAGAGAACAAATTATATGGAGAGTGTAGAGAAATAGGCATATACACCTAAAGACTAAAATTAGACTGTATAATAGTTTGGTGCTTTCTAGGGTTAGTTATGGTAGTGAGACTTGGATTTGGGTTGTTTTACCTGTGAGTGGCACTTTTTTGCACACCATGGGCTAAATGGCCAGGTCACATGGACCCCGAAGGCTCAGAGAAGGTTGGGGGAGGGGACCCACTGGAACAGCTGTTGGGAGACAGATGGTAGCCTCCCGTCAAGGCCATCCAGCGTGTTCTTTAACGTGCACAGGGTATGGCTCTCCCGCGCACGGGGCCACGGATTAACGTCCCATTCGACGGACGGCGGCCTTTCCAAGCCCATCGGTGTGCCCTACTGACCGTAGGCAGGGCGGGGAATTTTGCCCAGATAAATCTCAACGCTGACCCAGCTGAGACTCGAACCTGGGAACTACAGATTACGAGCCTGTCGCGCTACCGACTGAGCCACCCCCGCCCCAGTGAGACTTGGATGCTTTGTAAACAAGATAACAGGAAACTAGATGCTTGCGCGTTATCTTGGGCATTAGGTGGTTTAACTTTCTAAGTAATGATGAGATTAGGCAAAGGAATCGGCAACCTCCTTTAAGCAGCATATTGTGCAGAGAGAGACTCCGCTGGTTTGGCCATGTTGCCCGTATGGATAATTATAGATTGGCGAATAGGGTTATGAACAGTGTGTCTAAAGGCCTCAGAAAGAAGGGGAGACCTAGGATGCGGTGGGCAGACAATGTCAAACAGGACCTTGCTAGAATTGGTGTGCAGTGGCCGGATGCAGCGAATTAAATTGGAAGAACTAAAAGTTATTCCAATTTAATCGGAGAACTAAATTGCACGGTCTGGTTGGACCATCATAGTTGCTTTATGATGATGATGATATTTTCAAACTTTGAGTAAGGGGACTTTTTGGCCGCTCTTATTATTAATTTAGTTACTGAAGAAATAGTTAAGTTTAAGTTAGATGTTCTATACTAAGAGTATATGCAAGTACCTCTCCCCAGGGCACTTGTGACCATACGAAGATTTGATATCGTCTGCATTTCGTAAGAATCTATGATAACTGTATCGTAAGTCTCGGGTTTTAGAGGTCTGGATATTTAAGCAGTGATATTTAAGTTTAAGACAGCCTTTGTGGAAGATGTTTTAGAAAACTAAGAGTGGCAGTCAGTATCCACGTTGTCGGATTATTCAAAGCGCACCAGATTCTTAAATATGTTTTTGGGGAAAAATTTTACTGAAATAATATATAATTGTATTTATCATTTTTTGAGTTATCCCGACTCAAAATGTTTTATGAGAAAATAAGGAAGGTGCAAGTAATTAAAGCAACCGATACTAAAATGGGTTTCGTGAACAAAAGGGACTGCCAATAACGAAGTTTTTCAACGTCTCCTCTGCTCTCGAAGACGTCTCCTTCTCCTTGGAAGAGAGTCTCTTTAATCCCATTCGCTGCTTCCCATTGTGAGCGCTCACACAAGCGTGTTCGCCTTCTCTTCTTAACGACAACAAATGAAGGTCAACTTCTGACTTTATCTTCCAGATTGGATTCTTCTCGTGCGGTGAGCTGAAAATTAAAGCATCCCTTAGCACGCATGCGCGAAATCGGAAATTTTCGTGACGACAATAAGTCTCCGTTACACTGGTCGTATAAAAAAAATATTCTCTTCTTTCAGAGGCAAAAATTACAGGTTTTGAAAAAGCAAGATTCGCGTCTGCAGAGTTTCTAAAGGAGTTTTTTCTCCTTTTACCTTTGAAATGGGAAATTTGCGTCTTTGATGGTTCATAAATTTCGGAAATTGGATTCAGGAAGCTGCTTACGACCGATAACGGAAGTGGAAAATGAAGTTGGTTTGAAAGTGACGACATCCTTCTTTCGTGCTTTTGTTGAGTAAACATCTTCGTCTGCTGCTACGACTTCAATTCACTCTGTTTCTGAAACGACGGCTGACGAAATACTTCGAAGGCATTTTCCCAAAACACTGATTGTCATTTGAAATTGCAACACTTAAAAAGAATGGAAAGGGTTGACTGACGATTTGCATGGCGAGTCGATCGATGCAGTTGAACGTCCAATAACGGTTCTGGTACTGCGCTGACGTAGGATTCTGAAGGAGTTATAAAAACGGGGGGAAAAGTCAGTGGACAACAAAATGAAGAGAGAATGGCCTGTGAAGAATGTGCAATGTCTTTAACACGGGTACGTTATGTACAATTGAAGGAATTTGACAGAGATCGGATCATTGGGATGCTGGATGGTCAAGATGGAGGGTTACAGGAGACAGATTTTCAACATCGCAACGCCACTCCAAGATTAGAAGACGACTGAGAGAATCGAAGCTACATTCACTCTGTTCATTGGTTGGTCAAATATGGTTTATTGGATGATGAATAGAAAAACTGTGTGATCTGTAATGCACACAAATTTATATTTATATAGTTACTATATGCATGAACACATTCTGCACATCTCGTAGGCAATTTAATATTATAAAATTCAAACAAATCTGCCTTGCAAAAGACAATTGCTCCAGCCGATGCATTATAACCATCAATATGGAAAAAATTTGTTTCGTTTTGAGAGATCCAGGTCTCACTTGGATGTAATGCATCAACGGTAAAATTGATCTTATTCAATGAATGGATCAGTTCATCAAAATGAGCAACGTAGGCTCCTTATGTTTCAATGAAGTAAAGGATAACCACAAATATTGTCATTAAAAATATATTGAAATAACTCTTTATTATTATCCAATAACGAAGAAACGCTTTCACAAACAGTACATTCAAATTATCCATGGACGATAAACCTAGATCATTATGAAAAGAACATAGAATACAGTAAAACAATGAAGTTAAGAAAATGAAGCGAAAAATCTTTGGTTCATAAAAAATTTGGCAATTTAAATATTAGACAGAAATTTACTTAAATCTAATTTTGCATGTTGTTGTTCTGAGTTAGTTTTGCTCCTCTAAATGCATTTATCGGCGATTATGTAAAAAACTCATTTTTATTATCCAATAACTCCCCTCTACACATCACTAGGCAAACATCGTGATCACCACTACTGAAATTTTTACATATTTAATTCCAGTTTGCTATGCAATATTACAAAATTTTACGCATTAATTTTTGAATTTATATTCTGCCTTGTCAGAAAAAATATTTTTTCTCACACATTTTTTTTTAATTTGTTGCTCTATCTCAATACCTAGTTCCCCCCCCCCCCTTTTCAGTGAATACCATCATTTAATTTTGAAATTTGGTTTCTTTTCTGTTATCTCAAGTAGTTCGTTTCGCTCGTGTCAGCCATCAGTAATGCAGTAATGTTGACTGGTGTTCCTGAAAATTTTATCGAATTCGAGGTTTTATCCGGTTTAATCTTACTCTTTTATTCGTCGAGGGCTTTTAAATGCAGATATCCCCATCTGCGAGGGTTCCATTAATGACACGCAGCTTGAGAGCGCAGCTTCACGGAGTTATGGCGAGCGGAATAGAAGAGTTTTCAAAGCAATTTCAGCAAGTTCAGGATGTTCTGCTTTCACTTTGATCCAAAAGGAAGAGATGTTGCAGTTTCGAAACTCATCCGCATCCTTCTTCAGCAGCCAGCTCTAGAGTGTTGAAAAAGCACGAAACATATCCATTGCTATTCTTCGGAAAACATTTCTTCCTGGCAATTCGCTGCGGACCGGCGACTAGTGGCTCGAGGACCACCACTTTCAGCAGAACTAGCCTAACTAATCATTTATGGGATTTTGAAACTTGAATTTATTAAAAAATAATCTCAAGGAGTTCAAAACAAAATTTAAATGAGCTATTTTTTTCCTTCAGAAATCTTTTTCAGAGCCCTAAAGTGTTCACATTGCTATTTTATTGAAAGCAGTAATCTTGAAATTTAATGATGGATAGTGCATCGCTGGGAAACGTACATATCCGTTTTCAGTGGATCTCCAGACAATTCTATCATTTGCAACTCTATGCTCGCAGATTTTTTTTTAAGTTGCCGATTAAGAAAAGCTATTTAAGATCTGCAAAAGTTTTTAAAACCAATTTTCGTAGAATATTTTTTAAACGAAAATTGCATTATTCTGCGAAATTAATTTTTCGAAAAAAGAGGAACACGTTCTTCTACTCCTTTCCAACTCTAGTTAAATAATTCTTGTCTGGCGTCAATTTTTGATTGGTGCACACCTCTAACTAGAACGACTTCGGCAGAGCGTAACAAAATCTGTTTTACCAGGGAGAGGATGTTGCGAATCTCGTGTTTTCCGTATGGCACGAGATTTCCCAAGTGGGATGGGTGCGTACGAGAAGAATTTAAAGAGCTAATGAACGTTCTCTGCAAGAGATTTTGGGATTGATATATATGATCTGAAATATTCACTAGATCAGTGGTTCTCAAAATTTTATGCTTCACGAACCCCCTGGAAATGTGTATGTAACTGGCGTACCCCTTGTACAGATAGATAAAACTATAGTTATAGTACAACAATGGGAATAAAATAAAACATATGTATCAGTGGTTCTCAACCTTTTATGCTTCTGGTACCCCCTGGAAATGTGTATGTGACTGGCGTACCCCTTGTATATATAGATAAAACTATAGTTATAGTACAACAATGGGAATAAAATAAAACATATATATCAGTGGTTCTCAACCTTTTATGCTTCACGTTCTCCCTTGAAATGTGTAGGTAACTGGCGTACCCCTTGTATAGATAGATAAAACTATAGTTATAGTATAACAATGGGAATAAAACATATATATCAGTGGTTCTCAAACTTTTATGCTTCACGTTCTCCCTTAAAATGTGTAGGTAACTGGCGTACCCCTTGTATAGATAGATAAAACTATAGTTATAGTATAACAATGGGAATAAAATAAAGCATAAATATCAGTGGTTCTCAACCTTTTATACTTCACGTACTCCTTGGAAATGTGTATGTAACTGGCGTATCCCTTGTATAGATAGAAAAAACTACAGTTATAGTATAACAATGGGAATAAAATAAAGCATATATATAAGTGGATCTCAACCTTTTATGCTTCACGTACCCCCTGGAAATGTATATGACTGGCCCTTGTATAGATAGAAAAAACTATAGTTATAATATAACAATGGGAATAAAATAAAACGTATATATCAGTGGTTCTCAACCTTTTATGCTTCACGTACCCCCTGGAAATGTGTAGGTAACTGGCGTACCCCTTGTATAGATGGATAAAACTATAGTTATAGTATAACAATGGGGAATAAAATAAAACATATATATCAGTGGTTCTCAAGTTTTATACTTCACTTACCCCCTGGAAATGTGTATGTAACTGGCGTACCCCTTGTATAGATAGATAAAACTATACTTATAGTATAACAATGGGAATAAAATACAACCTACATATCAGTGGTTCTCAACCTTTTATGCTTCATGTACCTACCCCCTGGAAATGTATATGACTAGCGTACCCCTTGTATAGATAGAAAAAACTATAGTTATAGTATAACAATGGGAATAAAATAAAACATATATATCAGTGGTTCTCAACCATTTATGCTTCACGTACCCCCTGGAAATGTGCATGTAACTGGCGTACCCCTTGTATAGATAGATAAAACTATGGTTATAGTATGACAATGGGAATAAAATAAAACAAATATATCAGTGGTTCTCAACCTTTTATGCTTCACGTACCCCCTGGAAATGTGTATGTAACTAACGTACCCCTTGAATAGATAGATAAAACTATAGTTATAGTATGACAATGGGAATAAAATAAAACATATATATCAGTGGTTCTCAAACTTTTATGTTTCACGTACCCCCTGGAAATATGTATGTAACTGGCGTACCCCTTGTATAGATAGATAAAACTATAGTGGATGGTATAACAAGGGAATAAAATAAAACATAGATATCAGTGGTTCTCAACCTTTTATGCTTCTCGTACCCCCTGGAAATGTGTATATGACTGGCGTACCCCTTGTATAGATAGATAAAACTAGAGTTATAGTATAACAATGGGAATAAAATAAAACATATATATCAGCGGTTCTCAAACTTTTTTGCTTCGCGTACCCCCTGGAAATGTGTATGTAACTGATGTACCCCTTGTATAGATAGATAAAACTATACTTATAGTATAACAAAGGGAATAAAATAAAACATATATATCAGTGGTTCTCAACATTTTATTCTTCACGTACCCCTTGGAAATGTGTATGTAACTGGCGTACCCCTTGTATAGATAGATAAAACTATAGTTATAGTACAACAATGGGAATAAAATAAAACAAATATATCAGTGGTTCTCTACCTTTTATGCTTCACGTACCCCCTGGAAATGTGTATGTAACTGGCGTACCCTTTGTATACATAGATAGAACTATAGTTATAGTATAACAATGGGAATAAAATAAAGCATATATATCAGTGGTTCACAAACTTTTATACTTCACGTACCCCTTGGAAATGTGTATGTAAATTGCTTACCCCTTGTATAGACAGATAAAACTATAGTTATAGTATAACAATGGGAATAAAATAAAGCATATATATCAGTGGTTCGCAAACTTTTATACTTGACGTACCCCTTGGAAATGTGTATGTAACTGGCGTACCCCTTGTATAGATAGATAAAACAATAGTTATAGTATAATAATGGGGATAAAATAAAACATATATATCAGTGGTTCTCAACCATTTATACTTCACGTACCCCCTGGAAATGTGTATGTAACTGGCGTACCCCTTGAATAGATAGATAAAACTGTAGTTGTAGTATAACAATGGGAATAAAACATATATATCAGTGGTTCTCAAACTTTTATGCTTCACGTACCCCCTGGAAATGTGTATGTAACTGGCGTACCCCTTATATAGATATATAAAACTATAGTTATAGTATAACAAAGGGAATAAAATAAAACATATATCAGTGGTTCTCAACATTTTATTCTTCACGTACCCCTTGGAAATGTGTATGTAACTGGCGTACCCCTTGTATAGATAGATAAAACTATAGTTATAGTACAACAATGGGAATAAAACAAAACAAATATATCAGTGGTTCTCTACCTTTTATGCTTCACGTACCCCCTGGAAATGTGTATGTAACTGGCGTACCCTTTGTATACATAGATAGAACTATAGTTATAGTATAACAATGGGAATAAAATAAAGCATATATATCAGTGGTTCACAAACTTTTATACTTCACGTACCCCTTGGAAATGTGTATGTAACTGGCTTACCCCTTGTATAGACAGATAAAACTATAGTTATAGTATAACAATGGGAATAAAATAAAGCATATATATCAGTGGTTCACAAACTTTTATACTTCACGTACCCCTTGGAAATGTGTATGTAACTGGCGTACCCCTTGTATAGATAGATAAAACAATAGTTATAGCATAATAATGGGGATAAAATAAAACATATATATCAGTGGTTCTCAACCATTTATACTTCACGTACCCCCTGGAAATGTGTATGTAACTGGCGTACCCCTTGAATAGATAGATAAAACTGTAGTTGTAGTATAACAATGGGAATAAAACATATATATCAGTGGTTCTCAAACTTTTATGCTTCACGTTCTCCCTTAAAATGTGTAGGTAACTGGCGTACCCCTTGTATAGATAGATAAAACTATAGTTATAGTATTACAATGGGAATAAAATAAAACATATACATCAGTGGTTCTCAAATTTTATACTTCACGTACCCCCTGGAAATGTGTATGTAACTGGCGTACCCCTTGTATAGATAGATAAAACTATAGTTATAGTAAAACAATGGGAATAAAATAAAACAAATATATCAGTGGCTCTCAACCTTTTATGCTTTACGTACCCCCTGGAAATTTATACGACTGGCGTATCCCTTGTATAGATAGATAAAACTATACTTATAGTATAACAAAGGGAATAAAATAAAACATATATATCAGTGTTTCTCAACCTTTTATGCTTCACGTTCCCCCTGGAAATATGTATGTAACTGGCGTACCCTTTGTATAGATAGATAAAACTATAGTTATAGTTAAATAATTGGAATGAAATAAAGCATATATATCAGTGGTTCTCAACCTTTTATACTTCACGTACCCCTTGGAAATGTTTATGTAACTGGCGTACCCCTTGTATAGATAGATAAAACTATAGATATAGTACAACAAGGGGAATAAATTAAAACATATGTATCAGTTATTCTCAAACTTTTATGCTTCACGTTCCCCCTGGAAATGTGTATGTAACTGGCGTACCCCTTGTATACATAGATAAAACTATAGTTATAGTATAACAATGGGAATAAAATAAAACATATATATCAGTGTTTCTCAACCTTTTATGCTTCACGTACCCCCTGGAAATATGTATGTAACTGGCGTATCCCTTGTACAGATAGATATAACTATAGTTATAGTTTAACAATCGGAATAAAATAAAACATACATATCAGTGGTTCTGAAATTTTATGCTTCACGTACCCCCTGGAAATGTGTATGTAACTGGCGTACCCCTTGTATAGATAGATAAAACTATAGTTATAATATACCAATGGGAATAAAATAAAACATATATATCAGTGGTTCTCAGACTTTTATGTTTCACGTACCCCCTGGAAATGTGTATGTAACTGACGTACCCCTTGTATAGATAGATAAAACTATAGTTATAGTATAACAATGGGAATAAAATAAAACATATATATATATATCAGTGGTTCTCAACCTTTTATGCTTCACGTACCCCCTGGAAATCTGTAGTTAACTGACGTACCCCTTGTATAGATAGATAAAACGATAGTTATAGTATAACAATGGGAATAAAATAAATATATATATATATATAACAGTGGTTCTCAACCTTTTTCTGCTTCATCTACCCCCTGGAAATGTCTATGTAACTGGCGTACCCCTTGTATAGATAGATAAAACTATAGTTATATTATAACAATGGGAATAAAATAAAACACATATATCAGTGGTTCTCAGCCTTTTATGCTTCACGTACACCCTGGAAATGTGTATGTAACTGGCGTACCCCTTGTATAGATAGATAAAACTATAGTTATAGTATAACAATGGGAATAAAATAAAACATATATATCAGTGGTTCTCAACCATTTATTCTTCACGTACCCCCTGGAAATATGTATGTAACTGGCGTACCCCTGGTATAGATAGATAAAACTATAGGTATAGTGTAACAATGGGAATAAATTAAAACATATATATTAGTGGTTCTCAACCTTTTATGCTTCACGTACCCTCTGGAAATATG
Source organism: Ryuthela nishihirai (assembly GCA_038380435.1). Classification (NCBI taxonomy): domain Eukaryota; kingdom Metazoa; phylum Arthropoda; class Arachnida; order Araneae; family Heptathelidae; genus Ryuthela; species Ryuthela nishihirai. The sequence continues at coordinate 4,495,612 of JAWZYU010000025.1, forward strand.
TATGTAACTGGCGTACCCCTTGTACAGATAGATAAATCTATAGTTATAGTACAACAATGGGAATAAATTAAAATATATATATCAGTGGTTCTCAACCTTTTATGCTTCACGTCCCCCCTGGAAATGTGTATGTAACTGGCGTACCCCTTGTATAGATAGATAAAACGATAGTTATAGTATAACAATGGGAATAAAATAAAACAAATATATCAGTGGTTCTGAACCTTTTATGCTTCACGTACCCCCTGGAAATTTATACGACTGGCGTATCCCTTGTATAGATAGATAAAACTATACTTATAGTATAACAAAGGGAATAAAATAAAACATATATATCAGTGGTTCTCAACCTTTTATTCTTCACGTACCCCCCGGAAATGTGTATGTAACTGGCGTACCCTTTGTATAGATAGATAAAACTATAGTTATAGTTAAATAATGGGAATGAAATAAAGCATATATATCAGTGGTTCTCAACCTTTTATACTTCACGTACCCCTTGGAAATGTTTATGTAACTGGCGTACCCCTTGTATAGATAGATAAAACGATAGATATAGTACAACAAGGGGAATAAATTAAAACATATGTATCAGTTATTCTCAAACTTTTATGCTTCACGTTCCCCCTGGAAATGTGTATGTAACTGGCGTACCCCTTGTATACATAGATAAAACTATAGTTATAGTGTAACAATGGGAATAAAATAAAACATATATATCAGTGTTTCTCAACCTTTTATGCTTCACGTACCCCCTGGAAATATGTATGTAACTGGCGTACCCCTTGTACAGATAGATATAACTATAGTTATAGTTTAACAATCGGAATAAAATAAAACATACATATCAGTGGTTCTGAAATTTTATGCTTCACGTACCCCCTGGAAATGTGTATGTAACTGGCGTACCCCTTGTATAGATAGATAAAACTATAGTTATAATATACCAATGGGAATAAAATAAAACATATATATCAGTGGTTCTCAGACTTTTATGTTTCACGTACCCCCTGGAAATGTGTATGTAACTGACGTACCCCTTGTATAGATAGATAAAACTATAGTTATAGTATAACAATGGGAATAAAATAAAACATATATATATATCAGTGGTTCTCAACCTTTTATGCTTCACGTACCCCCTGGAAATCTGTAGTTAACTGACGTACCCCTTGTATAGATAGATAAAACGATAGTTATAGTATAACAATGGGAATAAAATAAAACATATATATATATCAGTGGTTCTCAACCTTTTTCTGCTTCATCTACCCCCTGGAAATGTCTATGTAACTGGCGTACCCCTTGTATAGATAGATAAAACTATAGTTATATTATAACAATGGGAATAAAATAAAACACATATATCAGTGGTTCTCAGCCTTTTATGCTTCACGTACACCCTGGAAATGTGTATGTAACTGGCGTACCCCTTGTATAGATAGATAAAACTATAGTTATAGTATAACAATGGGAATAAAATAAAACATATATATCAGTGGTTCTCAACCATTTATTCTTCACGTACCCCCTGGAAATATGTATGTAACTGGCGTACCCCTGGTATAGATAGATAAAACTATAGGTATAGTGTAACAATGGGAATAAATTAAAACATATATATTAGTGGTTCTCAACCTTTTATGCTTCACGTACCCTCTGGAAATATGTATGTAACTGGCGTACCCCTTGTACTGATAGATAAATCTATAGTTATAGTACAACAATGGGAATAAATTAAAATATATATATCAGTGGTTCTCAACCTTTTATGCTTCACGTCCCCCCTGGAAATGTGTATGTAACTGGCGTACCCCTTGTATAGATAGATAAAACTATAGTTATAGTATAACAAAGGGAATAAAATAAAACATATATATCAGTGGTTCTCAAACTTTTATGCTTCACGTACCCCCTGGAAATGTGTATGTAACTGACGTACCGCTTGTATAGATAGATAAAACTATAGTTATAGTATAACAATGGGAAAAAAATAAAACATATATATATATCAGTGGTTCTCAACCTTTTATGCTTTACGTACCCCCTGGAAATGTGCATGTAACTGACGTACCCCATGTATAGATAGAGAAAACTGTAGTTATAGTATAACAATGGGAATAAAATAAAACACATATATATCAGTGGATCTCAACCTTTTACGCTTCACGTACCCCCTGGAAATGTGTATGTAACTGGCGTACCCCTTGTACAGATAGATAAAACGATAGTTATAGTATAACAATGGGAATAAAATAAAACAAATATATCAGTGGTTCTGAACCTTTTATGCTTCACGTACCCCCTGGAAATGTGTATGTAACTGGCGTACCCCTTGTATAGATAGATAAAACTATAGGTATAGTATAGAAATCGGAATAAATTAAACCATATATATCAGTGGTTCTCAACCTTTTATGCTTCACGTACCCTCTGGAAATATGTATGTAACTGGCGTACCCCTTGTAGAGATAGATAAAACTATAGTTATAGTACAACAATGGGAGTAAATTAAAACATATATATCAGTGATTCTCAACCTTTTATGCTTCACGTACCCCCTGGAAATGTGTATGTAACTGTCGTACCCCTTGTATACATAGATAAAACTATAGTGGAAGTATAACAATGGGAATAAAATAGAACATGTATATCAGTGGTTCTCAAACTTTTATTCTTCACGTACCCCTTTGAAATGTCTTTGTAACTGGCGTACCCTTGTACAGAGAGATAAAACTATAGTTATAGTATAACAATGGGAATAAAATAAAACGTATATATCAGTGGTTCTCAACCTTTTATACTTCACGTACCCCCTGGAAAGGTGTATGTAACTGGCGTAACCCTTGTATAGATAGATAAAACTATAGTTATAGTATAACAATGGGAACAATATAAAACATATATATATATGTGGTTCTGAACCTTTTATGCTTCACGTACCCCCTGGAAATGTGTATGTAACTGGCGTACCCCTCGTATAGATAGATAAAGCTATAGTTATAGTATAACAATGGGAATAAAATAAAACATATATATCAATGGTTCTCAACGTTTTATGCTTCTCGTTTTCCCTTGAAATGTGTATGTAACTGCGTACCCCTTGTATAGACAGATAAAACTGTAGTTATAGTATAACAATGGGAATAAAATAAAACATATATATCAGTGGTTCTCAACCTGTTATTTTTCACGTACCCCCGGGAAATGTGTATGTAATTGGCGTACCCCTTGTATAGATAGATAAAACTATAGTTATAGTATAACAATGGGAATAAAATAAAACAAATATGTCAGTGGTTCTCAACCTTTTATGCTTCACGTACTCCCTGGAAAAGTGTATGTAACTGGCGTACTCCTTGTATAGATAGATAAAACTAAATTTATAGCATAACAATGGGAATAAAATGAAACATATATATCAGTGGTTCTCAACCTTTTATGCTTCTCGTACCCCCTGGAAATGTGTATGTAACTGACGTACCCCTTGTATAGATAGGTAAAACTATAATTATAGTAAAAGAATGGGAATAAAATAAAACAAATATATCAGTGGTTCTCAAACTTTTATGCTTCACGCACCCCCTGGAAATGTATATGACTGGCGTATCCCTTGTATAGATAGATAAAACTATAGTTATAGTATAACAATGGGAATAAAATAAAACAAATATATCAGTGGTTCTCAACCTTTTATGCTTCACGCACCCGCTGGAAATGTATATGACTGGCGTACCCCTTATATAGATAGATAAAACTATAGTTATAATATAACAATGGGAATAAAATAAACAAATATATCAGTGGTTCTCAAACTTTTATGCTTCACGTACCCCCTGGAAATGTGTATGTTACTGGCGTACCCCTTGTATAGATAGATAAAACGATAGTTATAGTATAACAATGGGAATATAATAAAACAAATATATCAGTGGTTCTGAACCTTTTATGCTTCACGTACCCCCTGGAAATGTGTATGTAACTGGCGTACCGTTTGTATAGATAGATAAAACTATAGTTATAGTATAACAATGGGAATAAAATAAAACATATATATATCAGTGGTTCTCAACCTTTTATGCTTCACGTACCCCCTGGAAATGTGTATGTAACTGGCGTACCCCTTGTATAGATAGATAAAACTATAGTTATAGTATAACAATGGGAATAAAATAAAACATATATATATATATATCAGTGGTTCTCAACCTTTTATGCTTCACGTAGCCCCTGGAAATCTGTTGTTAACTGACGTACCCCTTGTATAGATAGATAAAACGATAGTTATAGTATAACAATGGGAATAAAATAAAACATATACATATATCAGTGGTTCTCAACCTTTTATGCTTCACGTACCCCCTGGAAATGTGTATGTAACTGGCGTACCCCTTTTATAGATAGATAAAACTATAGTTATAGTATAACAAAGGGAATAAAATAAAACATATATATCAGTGGTTCTCAACCTTTTATGCTTCACGTACCCCCTGGAAATGTGTATGTAACTGACGTACCCCTTGTATAGATAGATAAAACTATAGTTATAGTATAACAATGGGAATATAATAAAACAAGTATATATATATCAGTGGTTCTCAACCTTTTATGTTTCACGTACCCCCTGGAAATGTGTATGTAACTGACGTACCCCTTGTATAGATAGATAAAACTGTAGTTATAGTATAACAATGGGAATAAAATAAAACACATATATATGAGTGGTTCTCAACCTTTTATGCTTCACGTACCCCCTGGAAATATGTATGTAACTGGCGTACCCCTTGTATAGATAGATAAAACTATAGGTATAGTATAACAATGGGAATAAATAAAAACATATATATCAGTGGTTCTCAACCTTTTATGCTTCACGTACCCTCTGGAAATATGTATGTAACTGGCGTACCCCTTGTATAGAGAGATAAATCTATAGTTATAGTAAAACAATGGGAATAATTTAAAACATATATATCAGTGGTTCTCAACCTTTTATGCTTCACGTATCCCCTGGAAATGTGTATGTAACTGGCGCACCCCTTGTATAGATTGTTAAAACTGTAGTTATAGTATAACAATTGGAATAAATTAAAACACTGACTTTGTTACTAGATCTATCGACTTTTGGGTTCTCACGGCGTACCCCAAAAAATTTTTCCGCGTACCCCACGTTGAGAATCCCTACACTAGATCATATGAACAGAATAAGTAACCAAAATGCGAAAAGCTTCTAGTGTCGTCTGTTTTTATTTATTTTCTAGATTGCTTATTAACATTTACAGATCTCTGTCTCACCTTGTGCATCTTTTTTGCTTCTGAAGAAATCCCTTAATGGGGTGTTCTATTTCATAAGATGTTCTTCTATTCGAATGAAAAAAAACCTATTCCACACAAAAAGAAACATCACTTAAACTGAACTCGTTCAGAAGTCAACAACACACAAATCTTTCACAAACTCCTCTCAGCTGGTTGACGAATTCGAGAAACTCGACATGAAGTCACTCTTGTCTTTTGTCTCTGAAGTACAAAGCAAAATAATCATAAATATGAAATTCTCCTTGCTGTTCTGAAGCCAAGTTGGCAAACGATCAACAACAATATCTGTTGACAAAACTTTTGGTAATGTTAAGATAAAGAAACGATTGCTCTCAAAGCATTTGCCACTTTAACAGCAAAAGACGAGAGTATATGCATACTTCAGTTAAGACGTCACTAATATGCGGAGTGCCTTGGCGCTTCTGATGGAAGATTTTTCCGCATGAAAAGCATAACGCATCGCGCGTATTTTATGAATTCTGTGCGAAAAGGGAGAGTTAAAACGGCACTTATGCTCTAAAAAAATCCCAAAAAATTAACTTCGATTGAGTTGACAGAAAACATTCTGATGAATTTTTCTCTCGGACAGATTTCTAGAGTTTTAAAACCTTGATGAGAATAGTGAGCCCTAGTTTTGAGGAGAGCATTCCCTCACTTAGCGAGAGATTTCCTGCGCTGCTTGAAATATCCACCTAAACCTTCAGAGCGCATGCGTCGCTTTGAAAGACTGTTGGACTGATCGATTGGTGAAAGAACAACAGGCTTGTCCGATTGAGCGCCATTTCACGAAACCGAAACTTTGCGGGGGATCAACGAATATTATCAGAAGATACTTCGCCTTCCTTCCTTGTCTTCTGCTAAGACTGCATTTAATGTGAACTCTTAACACTGAGATCAAGTAATGAAATGATAGCATCCACGGCTTCACCCTCCGCTTAAGAGATTCTTCATGGAGACAGTCGAAGCGCCGTCAAAATAACTTCCGATTCCCCCCCCCCCCCACTCCACTTATGTCGAGCATCAGCTGGGCTTCGGATAAAGATATCTCGTACAGCGTTATCGATTCTTTACAGTCGAGATGGATCGATAATCGACATCCATTGGATATGGTACCAGAATGCACAAGAGATGAATACTAATTAAGTTTTAGCTCGTTTGTAGAAAAAAACGAACTAATGCTTTCACTTTCTCGTCTGTCTGTGGACGTTCAACTATTTTTTTTTTGCCTTTAGATATCCAACTAAAAAGAATTGTTTATTACGATTCACATTTTCCGAATCTTCTAATCGCTTTCAGAGCGACCTCTAACATTGGAGAAAGTTTCAAAATTTTAAGCGAATGTTGCCAACGATCTGTTTATGGCTAGATGTGAAGTTTTGTTAGCAGAGTGTTATAATCAAGAGATCTACATTGACAGAAATGATTCGCCATCTTACCGTTGGGGCGGGAGTGGCTCTGTCGGTAGCGCGCCAGGCTCGTAATCTGTAGTTCCCAGGTTCGAGTCCCAGCTGGGTCAGCGTTGAGATTTATCTCCGCAAAATTCCCCGCCCTGCCCACGGTCAGTAGGGGACAGCGATGGGCTTGGAATGGCCGCCGTCCGTCGGATGGGATGTTAAGCCGTGGCCCCGTGTGCGGGAGAGCCATACCCTGTGCACGTTAAAGAACACGCTCGATGGCCTTGACGGGAGGCTACCATCTGTCTCCCAAAAGCTGTTCCAGTGGGTCCCCTCCCCCAACCTTCTCTGAGCCTTCGGGGTCCATGTGACCTGGCCATTTAGCCCATGGTGTGCAAAAATGTGTCGATCAGAGGGAAAACAACCCAACCCAACCCGAAGAGCCAAAACGTTATAACCACCTGACTAATAGGATGTTGGTCCTCCACGTGCCACCTAAACTGCTCTTACCTGGTGAGGCATGGATGCTACAAGATTTTTAAAGGTGTCTTGTGGTATCTGGTACCAACACGTTACCAGCAGATTCTTTAACTCTTGTAAGTTACGTGGTTGAGCCGCCGCAGATTGGATATGCTGTTCTAACACAAACTACAGATGCTCGATTGGATTGATGTCTGGAGAATTTGGTGGCCAGGGAAATACCTGGAAGTCTTCCTCGTGTTCCGTGAATCATTCTGGAACAATTCGGGCAGTGTGACATGGCGCATTATCCTGCTGAAAGAAGGCACTACTAGAGGGGAATACCGTTGCCATGAAAGGATGTGCCTGGTCTGCAATGATATTTAGGTAGGTGGTAGACTTCATAGTTTCCTGCACATGAATGACTGGACTCATGGTTTCAGAGCAGAACATTGCCCAAAGCATTACTCTTCCTCCACCGATTTGTTTTCGTCCTACATTACATCCTGGTGCCAACACTTCCCCAGGTATAAGATGTACACGTACCTGGTCGTCCACATGGTGCAACAGGAAATGAGATTCATCAGACCAGACGACCTTCTTCCAATCATTCAAGTTCCAGTTTTGATGCCCATTGTAGGCGCCCATTATAGTGTATTGTGTTGCACATTTTGCGCACTTTGTAGGCGTGCCCATTGTAGGTGCTTTCGATGGTGAACTGGGGTTAGCATGGGCACTCGGAGTGGCCTGCGGTTACGTAGCCTCATTTTCAGCAGGTTTCGATGTACTGTGCGTTGTGACACATTACTCCCGTCACCAGCATTAAAATTTCGGGCGAGTTGCACCACAGTATCCCTTGTGTTTTGGTCGTACCATAAGGGATAGCCTTCGCTCACCTCTAGCATCGATGAGCCGTCGTCGGCCCACACCTTGCCGGCGGTTCATGGTTTTTCCCTCCTCGAACCACTTTTTGAAGGTTGGGTTGTTTTACCTCTGAGCGGCACTTTTTTGCACACCATGGGCTAAATGGCCAGGTCACATGGACCCCGAAGGCTCAGAAAAGGTTGGGGGAGGGGACCCACTGAAACAGCTGTTGCATCCCGTCAAGACCATCCAGTGTGTTCTTTTAACGTGCACAGGTTATATCTCTCCCACACACGGAGCCACGGCTTAACGTCCCATCCGACGGACGGCAGCCTTTCCAAGCCCATCGGTGTCCCCTACTGACCGTGGACAGGGCGGGGAATTTTGCGGAGATAAATCTCAACGCTGACCCAGCTGGGACTCGAACCTGGGAACTACAGATTACGAGCTTGGCGCACTACCGACTGAGCCACCCCCGCCCCTTTTTTGAAGGTACTAACCATGGATGGGGAATTGCCGTCTCGGAAATGCTCTGACCCAGTCGCCTGGCCATTACAATTTGGCCTTTGTCAAACTCACTTAAGTCCGCTGCCTTTCCTATCTGAAGAACAAGAAAAACACTGATTAAAAGATATCAGTATCAGGTGTTATTTATACCGTTTCATGACCTTCACACGCTCCATCGTTTACCTGCAGTTGTATCGATTTGCATAAAGACGTGCTGGTCATGTGGAATTTATATCTATGGTAATATGATTACCATAGATATAAATTCCCAAAATTCCAAGACACCAAACAGGTAAATTAAGGTCACGAAATTCCCTCGCTGACGTGTTAAAGAATTATTTTATTCTTACGCTATTTGTCTATTCAAGAGTTTTCAGTTTTTCGAGAGAAAACTTTTTGCGCCTGCTTCGATGCTTCACTCCTTAACCTCCAAGTGAAAACAGGGAGCGTGCTTTACACAAAAGTTAACAAGTGAAACGGGAAAATTACAACAATTTTTTTCGCTTCTCCACACACTGATGGAAATTGGAAAAAGAACACCCTGAAGGAATTCTTTTAGGAACGTGATATTATAATATGTTAATAGCTAAGGGCACCGAAACCGTGATCCAAGATTGAAAGTCATTGGATGAAATAATGACGTCACTGAGGACGTCAACATGCAAATGTACGCAGCGCGAATTTAAGGACTAGGGCGTGAATAAAGAAGTTATTCTTATTTTGTCGTGTTGTTCAGTGCTCTTTGAAGAAGCTTCCAGGCCTGGACGACACAGGCAAGCAACATTTGTTCAGTTAGCGGAGTTTCAGTGAGGTCTTATAGTGGGTCTTCGGGAAACAGATTAGTCTTTGCGTCAAATTGCACACCGCGTTGGACGAGAGGTATCGGCAGTGGTACGATGGTGGTGTCTATGGTCAGAAGAGCATTCGCACACTTGCAGACGTGATTTCTGGGCAGGGTACACTGGATAGCGACTTCATACAGTCGGTCGTCCTGTCAGCGACACATAGGGCCCACGCTGGTCATCATGGTGTGAGGAGCAATTGGCTATCACTCTCGTACGTGTCTGGTGTTTGCACAGGGTACACTGGATAGCGACTTCATACAGTCGGTCGTCCTGCCAGCGACACACAGGGCCCACGCTGGTCATCATGGTATGAGGAGCAATTGGCTATCACTCTCGTACGTGTCTGGTGTTTGCACAGGGTACACTGGATAGCGACTTCATACAGTCGGTCGTCCTGCCAGTGACACACAGGGTCCACGCTGGTCATCATGGTGTGGGGAGCAATTGGCTATCACTCTCGTACGTGTCTGGTGTTTGTACAGGGTATACTGGATAGCGACTTCATACAGTCGGTCGTCCTGCCAGCGACACACAGGGCCCACGCTGGTCATCATGGTGTGGGGAGCAATTGGCTATCACTCTCGTACGTGTCTGGTGTTTGTACAGGGTACACTGGATAGCGACTTCATACAGTCGGTCGTCCTGCCAGCGACACACAGGGCCCACGCTGGTCATCATGGTGTGGGGAGCAATTTGGCTATCACTCTCGTACGTGTCTGGTGTTTGTACAGGGTACACTGGATAGCGACTTCATACAGTCGGTCGTCCTGCCAGCGACACACAGGGTCCACGCTGGCCATCATGGTGTGAGGAGCAATTGGCTATCACTCTCGTACGTGTCTGGTGTTTGCACAGGGTACACTGGATAGCGACTTCATACAGTCGGTCGTCCTGCCAGTGACACACAGGGTCCACGCTGGTCATCATGGTGTGGGGAGCAATTGGCTATCACTCTCGTACGTGTCTGGTGTTTGTACAGGGTACACTGGATAGCGACTTCATACAGTCGGTCGTCCTGCCAGCGACACACAGGGCCCACGCTGGTCATCATGGTGTGGGGAGCAATTGGCTATCACTCTCGTACGTGTCTGGTGTTTGTACAGGGTACACTGGATAGCGACTTCATACAGTCGGTCGTCCTGCCAGCGACACACAGGGCCCACGCTGGTCATCATGGTGTGGGGAGCAATTGGCTATCACTCTCGTACGTGTCTGGTGTTTGTACAGGGTACACTGGATAGCGACTTCATACAGTCGGTCGTCCTGCCAGCGACACACAGGGCCCACGCTGGTCATCATGGTGTGGGGAGCAATTGGCTATCACTCTCGTACGTGTCTGGTGTTTGTACAGGGTACACTGGATAGCGACTTCATACAGTCGGTCGTCCTGCCAGCGACACACAGGGTCCACGCTGGCCATCATGGTGTGAGGAGCAATTGGCTATCACTCTCGTACGTGTCTGGTGTTTGCACAGGGTACACTGGATAGCGACTTCATACAGTCGGTCGTCCTGCCAGTGACACACAGGGTCCACGCTGGTCATCATGGTGTGGGGAGCAATTGGCTATCACTCTCGTACGTGTCTGGTGTTTTCACAGGGTACACTGGATAGCGACTTCATACAGTCGGTCGTCCTGCCAGCGACACACAGGGCCCACGCTGGTCATCATGGTGTGGGGAGCAATTGGCTATCACTCTCGTACGTGTCTGGTATTTGCACAGGGTACACTGGATAGCGACTTCATACAGTCGGTCGTCCTGCCAGCGACACATAGGGCCCACGCTGGTCATCATGGTGTGAGGAGCAATTGGCTATCACTCTCGTACGTGTCTGGTGTTTGCACAGGGTACACTGGATAGCGACTTCATACAGTCGGTCGTCCTGCCAGCGACACATAGGGCCCACGCTGGTCATCATGGTGTGAGGAGCAATTGGCTATCACTCTCGTACGTGTCTGGTGTTTGCACAGGGTACACTGGATAGCGACTTCATACAGTCGGTCGTCCTGTCAGCGACACATAGGGCCCACGCTGGTCATCATGGTGTGAGGAGCAATTGGCTATCACTCTCGTACGTGTCTGGTGTTTGCACAGGGTACACTGGATAGCGACTTCATACAGTCGGTCGTCCTGCCAGCGACACACAGGGCCCACGCTGGTCATCATGGTGTGAGGAGCAATTGGCTATCACTCTCGTACGTGTCTGGTGTTTGTACAGGGTACACTGGAAAGCGACTTCATACAGTCGGTCGTCCTGCCAGCGACACACAGGGTCCACGCTGGCCATCATGGTGTGAGGAGCAATTGGCTATCACTCTCGTACGTGTCTGGTGTTTGCACAGGGTACACTGGATAGCGACTTCATACAGTCGGTCGTCCTGTCAGCGACACATAGGGCCCACGCTGGTCATCATGGTGTGAGGAGCAATTGGCTATCACTCTCGTACGTGTCTGGTGTTTGTACAGGGTACACTGAATAGCGACTTCATACAGTCGGTCGTCCTGCCAGCGACACACAGGGTCCACGCTGGCCATCATGGTGTGGGGAGCAATTGGCTATCACTCTCGTACGTGTCTGGTATTTGCACAGGGTACACTGGATAGCGACTTCATACAGTCGGTCGTCCTGCCAGCGACACATAGGGCCCACGCTGGTCATCATGGTGTGAGGAGCAATTGGCTATCACTCTCGTACGTGTCTGGTGTTTGCACAGGGTACACTGGATAGCGACTTCATACAGTCGGTCGTCTGCCAGCGACACATAGGGCCCACGCTGGTCATCATGGTGTGAGGAGCAATTGGCTATCACTCTCGTACGTGTCTGGTGTTTGCACAGGGTACACTGGATAGCGACTTCATACAGTCGGTCGTCCTGTCAGCGACACATAGGGCCCACGCTGGTCATCATGGTGTGAGGAGCAATTGGCTATCACTCTCGTACGTGTCTGGTGTTTGCACAGGGTACACTGGATAGCGACTTCATACAGTCGGTCTTCCTGTCAGCGACACATAGGGCCCACGCTGGTCATCATGGTGTGGGGAGCAATTGGCTATCACTCTCGTACGTGTCTGGTGTTTGTACAGGGTACACTGGATAGCGACTTCATACAGTCGGTCGTCCTGCCAGCGACACACAGGGTCCACGCTGGCCATCATGGTGTGAGGAGTAATTGGCTATCATTCTCGTACGTGTCTGGTGTTTGCACAGGGTACACTGGATAGCGACTTCATACAGTCGGTCGTCCTATCAGCGACACATAGGGCCCACGCTGGTCATCATGGTGTGGGGAGCAATTGGCTATCACTCTCGTACGTGTCTCGTGTTTGTACAGGGTACACTGAATAGCGACTTCATTCAGTCGGTCATCCTGCCAGCGACACACAGGGCCCACGCTGGCCATCATGGTGTGAGGAGCAATTGGCTATCACTCTCGTACGTGTCTGGTGTTTTCACAGGGTACACTGGATAGCGACTTCATACAGTCGGTCGTCCTGCCAGCGACACACAGGGCCCACGCTGGTCATCATGGTGTGGGGGGCAATTGGCTATCACTCTCGTACGTGTCTCGTGTTTGTACAGGGTACACTGGATAGCGACTTCATACAGTCGGTCGTCCTGCCAGTGACACACAGGGCCCACGCTGGTCATCATGGTGTGGGGGGCAATTGGCTATCACTCTCGTACGTGTCTCGTGTTTGTTCAGGGTACACTAAATAGCGACTTCATACAGTCGGTCGTCCTGCCAGCGACACACAGGGCCCACGCTGGTCATCATGGTGTGGGGAGCAATTGGCTATCACTCTCGTACGTGTCTCGTGTTTGTACAGGGTACACTGAAGGGCAAAGAGAATTATCGGCGTATCAGGAGGACGGTTACGGCATCAAGAATTCGATCCTCTCTTGTACCAAGGGTGTCTATAAGAACGATATGCAATCGTCTTTTGAAAGCAGGACTACGGGCACGCCTGCCGCTGGCACGGTTACCACTGTTACCTCGTCATTGTTGAGCACGTTTGCATTAGTGTCAAGAATGAGTTCAGTAGATGGAGATTTGTAGTCTGTGGTCTTCAGTGATGAAAGCAGATTCTGCTTAGGAGCGTCTGATGGTCGTTTACCCGTCCGAAGGCGACAAGGTGAGTGGATTCTTCCATTCTGCATCTGCCAGTAACACACAGGGTCCACGCCATGCATCGTGGTGTGGGGAGCGATTAGCTATCACTCTCCTACTAGTTTGGTGTTTGTACAGGGTACACTGAATAGCAATACGTACATCAGCGACATCGTGCAGCTGGTTGTCCTGTCATATTTGAGTGTAATCCCAAATGCGATATTTCAGCAGGATGCCCACACTCTGCCCTGAGCAACTCAACATGCTCTTCAGACAGTGCACCAACTCCCTAGGCCAGCACGCTCTCCGGATTTTCTCCAATCGAGCATGTCTGGGACTGGATCGGACAAAGACTCACGGACTGCGGCAGGCAACGACCATTGCTGAATTAAGCATCCAAGTTGAAAGTGCATGGAATGGTATCCAGCATTTGTACGATCGATTGCATGCCAGATTGGAAACTTGTATTGCTGCTCGAGGAGGATCAACACCTTATTAAAATGTGCCTTCTGTAAAATGTAACGCTCATTAAAAGGTAAAATAAATATTAAATCACTTCACACGTGTGATCACCGACCTTTCTCAAAAAGTTGTACTAATCTTAATAGATTACCCTTCAGTTGTTAATGGTGTTCTTTTTTCAATTTCCGCCAGTGCATATAAGTGGATTTCTCATTTTGCAAAAAATCTAACGAATAAACTTCGAGTAAAGGTGAACCGTTTCACCTTCGTAACTTCATTTTATTCCCTTACTGCTCGAGAAGACATTATTAACGCATTAAGGTTTTAATGCAGAGAAGACGGAAAGATTTCTTACATTGATTACGTCCATTATATACACAAAATACGTCCATTATATTACACAAAATTTACGTCCATTATATTACACAAAATACGTCCATTATATAAGGGGAAGAGGATGGGGATGAGGAACTCGAAAGTAAAATTCATCCAAAAGATCAAGTTATGAATTCATCTGAATTGATAGCTAGTCGAAATAAAGTTGTTCAATTTCTCTTGCAGTCGATGAAAAGATTTTGAAATAAATTTAGCGAAAACAACGGAGTGCAATAAGCGTTGATAAAATGATTATGTTAACCTCTACTATTACTAAAAAATTCTTCGTCATAATAATAACAAATCAATGATTGCTACGACAAGAAAAGTGAAAAAAATCTAAAAGGAACAATGGTGAAGAAGAAACAGAAATGCAAGCGAGTCTTGATACAACTCGAACCACGATGCCCAGATTCCAAGAACCGGCTCAAATGACATTTTGCTTTTAACTTAAAGGAATCTTTTTTGTGGAAATGATGAAACCGCCTCAAACTAAATCCTGCAAAATTGCGCAAACCAAAGTAGTTCGAATAACGTTTACATTAAAAATATAAGGTTGTTCGATTAATCTAACCGACTTTTATAAGCAGAATCTCAGGTGTTTGATCAATCTAACTTATAGAAAACAGTAATACTTTATAGCAGGACTAATAATATTAAATTGAAAATAAGTTTCCGCGCACGAAAACGAAATGATAGTGTCTTTTATAGACTTAGGAGTTGAGAGAGGTTTCATATTAAAATATACTTGTAATAAGGATCAACGATTGCGATTCCGATAAATACCAGTGCTAATCTTCATATTTAGTCTTCATTTTTTAAACTATGATAACTCACTGAAAATGCCTGCTTGGTTTAAAGAAAAAACGAGCTTAACAGTCTGTCAAAAATGGTACGAAATCATTCCGATGAATAATTTGAAGATGATGCAGGAGAGAAAATGTTGACAAAGGGAACTTTAAAGAGCGACAGATATTTTTCAGTAATATTGATTTTGAAATGCAAAATATTTCGCATTGGATGTAAATCATGATACTGATTCCACTTTATTATTAAATTTTTTTTGATAGAGTGAAACAAATTTAAAAACACCCTGCCAATTTCGAAAAATTCAAAATTTTTGATTTCATATTTTAAACCAATAATATTTCTCTGCTCACCGCGTCATTTACATTTATGAGATGGGTATATGGTTACAATTTCAAGAGGCACAATTTCTTTTTAATATCGGTTATTTTTTCGGTTTAGTAGCGAATATTGTCAGAAATGAAAAGGTCATGGAATGGTTAAGATCAAATTCTTTTGCAAAGCAGAATTAATGCGAAGAAGACAATTGCCGAAAAATATATACATTTGAAAATATATAGATTTGAAATCAGTCTGTATTCCATTTACAGTTGGGTTGGGTTGTTTTATCTCTGAGCGGCACTTTTTTGCACACCATGGGCTAAATGGCCAGGTCACATGGACCCCGAAGGCTCAGAGAAGGTTGGGGGAGGGGACCCACTGGAAGAGCTGTTGGGAGACAGATGGTAGCCTCCCGTCAAGGCCATCCAGCGTGTTCTTTAACGTGCACAGGGTATGGCTCTCCCGCACACGGGGCCACGGCTTAACGTCCCATCCGACGGACGGCGGCCTTTACCAAGCCCATCGTGTCCCCTACTGACCGCGGACAGGGCGGAGAATTTTACGGAGATAAATCTCAACGCTGACCCAGGTGGGATTCGAACCTGGAAACTGCAGATTACGAGCCTGGCGCGCTACCGACTGAGCCACCCCGCCCCCCATTTACAGTTGAAAAAGCAATAAAAATGTACTTTGAAATTAACTCAATAATTAATTAGACGATATCCCATTACGAATTATAGTAACGGCATATATCATAAATCTTATTGATTTAACCCTTGAAACACATATCTGAAAAACATCAGATTTTGGGAACAAGGATCCCCCACCCTTACGAAAATCCCGACGTCATATGCTAAATCTGAAATTTCTCTACCTGCTTTGAAATCCAATGCAATTGTCTCGGTATAATTTAGTTTAGCCCCATATTAATTATGGATTAGCGAGTAGGGTTATGAACAGTGTGCCTAAAGGCCTCGGAAAGACCTCAGATGCGATGCGCAGACAGTGCCAAACAGGACTTTGTTAGAATTCTGTGCAGTGGCCAGATGCAGCAGATGGAGCTCAGAACAGATCTGCTTGGTGAATTAATTTGCACGGTCTGGTTGGACTCTGTAGCCCATGGCTGCACGTTTTTTTCCGTCTCTCTTCACTAGGATCAACAAACTGCATTCTGGGAGGGGGGATTGGCTCATTCGGTAGCACGCCAGCCTCGTAATATGCAGCTATCAGGTTCGAGTCACTATTTCTGTCAGAGTTCAGATTTATCTCCGCTAAGCTCCTGCGCTGCCCTCGGTGATAAGAAAGACACCGAAAGGAAGTCGCCCGTTGGAATGGACGTAACGTTTTGGCACACATGTATGCCCTATCCTGTGAACGTTAAAGAACACGCTGGATGTCATTGACGGAGGCTTCCATCTGTCTCCAAAACAGCTGCCCAGTGGGCCACCTTTCTTCAATTTTATTTGTGCATTTAACCCATTGTTTGCAAAAAAATGTCGTTCAGAGGTCCAGCTACTTAACTTTCTTCTCACCTCCTGATGATGATCTTAGGGATTCACTCAGTCAGTCGCGAGCCCTGTTCGTCATCTGCTCCTCCTAGTCTCTCGTTCTCCCTGCGCCTTCGTTGAGATTTTATCCTTTAACCCCTCTTTGCCATTCGTAAGATACGTCGTTTATCAGAATAGGACTCTTTGATCCACAGCCCCATGTGTTGGAGAGCCAAAACTGTACACCTTAAATAGCATCACTGTGGATGCCTTACGAAGAGGAATTGCAACACTCAGATATAAATCCCGTAAGAATTATCTTAAAGTTATGCAGTGGATTCCTCCTTCCTCTATTCCGACACATCATCATCCGTCTTTTGCTTTCAGATTGGCTTCCAGTATGCTTCGAATGTGTATTCGCTGTGCCTTTCGCTATCGAATAACCCTAAATATAAGGAAAATAAAGCAGCTTTGGAGCATTTTTCAATAATACAATGAGTGACATATTTTTATCTTAGAAAATCGCGTATGAATTTGAAAGAGTTAGGTTGTTTCACCCCTGAGAGAAACTTTTGTACACATAATGAGCTTAAGTGGCCAGGTCGCAAGGATCCCTAGGGTGGCTCAGAGTTAATTAAGTAGAATAAGGCGGCTGTTAGGAGACAATGGGAGTCTCCCGTTAAGGCCATCTTTCAAGATGTGGCTCTCCTATACCAGGAGACAAGTGAAACCACCCATCCGACGGACGGCAGGATTTCCAAACGCATCGGTGACCCCTTTCTGACCGAGGGCGGAGTCGGATTTACCTTAAAAGGAATTTGAAAGAAAAAGAATTCTTTAAAAGAGGTTATGTTTATCAGCTGGTGGATAATCCTGAGCAGAAGTCATCGCAGGCACCTGAACTCTTTGCTTCTATTCGCATCGTCAAATTCTACATTGGAGGAAGTCTTCCAGTGTAGATAGCTTCAGCCTTTAGTACTGGGGGAACGGGTCTTTGCCCCATGTCTGCGATTAGGGGGCTGTTTGATATTGTCGGCATTCCCTCTCTCAATATACATAGTTTCTTTAAACATCCCACTAACCATTTTCTCTCCATAGGTAGTTGGAATGTGAGGACTCTGCACAGAGCTTTTTCTCTTGATGTCCTCACACAAGAATTCCACCGTTATAATTTAGATATTCTCGGCTTGCAAGAGACCAGATGGACAGATAAAGGTCAGATTCTTCAAAATAATCTTAAATTTCTCTTTTCAGGGACGGACGACAATAAGCATCACCAAGGCGTGGGTCTGCTTCTCAGCAGACACGCTAGCGATGCTCTTCTAGGATATGAGTGCATTAATGAAAGGTTTCTTACAGAAAAATTTCAGACAAGCGTTAAAGACTTGAATGTTATCTGCTGTTATGCCCCCACTGAGGATGCCGATGAGGATGAGAAGGATAGGTTTTATGAACAACTTCAGGATATTTTGAATTCTGTCAAGAAAGGAGATATTACCCTTGTTCTTGGTGACTTCAATGCCAAAGTTGGTACTGACTCTGACCTTTGGGGAGGAGTAATAGGCCCTTTTGGTATTGGTAGCTGCAATGGCAATGGGCAACGTCTCCTACAGGTAAGTAAACTCAATGGATTCAGAATAACTAACACTTATTACAAACACCGTGACATACATAAGTACACATGGGTTTCACCTGATGGGCTGCATAAGAATATAATTGATTACATATTAATTAACAGCAAATGGGCTAGTTCTGTTAGAAAGACCAGGGCATATAGGGGAGCTGAAATTGAATCTGACCATTACTTTGTTAAAAGTGTGTTGCAACTTAAACTTAAAAAGTGTTGTGCTAGGGTTAAAAAATTTACTTTTAATACTGAAGCTCTGAAAGATCCAGTTATAGCCAAAGCTTACCATGATAGGTTACTTAGTCATTATGACAGTCATGGTTTGCTTACTACTGAAGTTGAGGAAGAATGGGATCATTTTAAACAGGCCTTTTTGGACACTAACAGTACTCTTTTAGGAAAAAAGGAGCAGAAGAGGCAGAATTATCTCAGTGATAAGGCACTTGAGCTTATTTCAGAAAGAAAGAACTGCAGGAATGTCTTCAATCAATACCCTACTAGTCCTAATAGAAAGCATTACAGAGACCTTAATAGACGTGTAAAAGATCAGTTAGCTGCTGATAAGAATCTTTGGCTTGATGGTTTGGCTGACAAAGCCGAGGAAGACAGCACAACAGCAGAGAGCTGTACCAGATAGTTAATGTTTTATGTGGTAGAAAACAGACAGGCATACAAGGATTGAAGGATAAACAAGGTAAGGCTATAGAAGGGGAGGATTCTGTCATGGCTAGGTGGGCTGAGCATTTCAGTGATGTTCTAAACAATGTAGTTGGTTCTGCTCCCATTGTTTGCAGTGATGATGGATGCATTGGTGGCTTTAATGTTGGCCCTATAACACAATCTGAAGTTATTTTGGCTGTTTCTAAACTTAAACTACATAAATACCCAGGGGTAGATGAAATTACTACCGAAATGCTTCGAGCTGGGAATGTTTCGGTTACCACTTGGATGACTGAAATTTTGAATATCTTTTATGATAAAGGCATGGTTCCTAAGGATTTTACCAGAGCTATTGTTATCCTTATTTTCAAAAAAGGTGATCGCAGTTCTTGTGATAACTATAGGGGTATCAGCCTACTCTCTGTTCCAGGGAAAGTTCTTTCCATGATTGTGCTTAATAGAATTAAGAATCTGGTTGACAGTCAATTGCGTGATGAGCAATGTGGATTCAGAAGTGGTAGGGGATGTGTGGATCAGATATTTTCACTTAGGCAGATTCTTGAGAAATGTTTAGAGTTTCAGAAACCTTTGTTTGCTAGCTTTGTTGATTTCAAAAAGGCTTTCGACTCTGTTTATCGTCATAATTTGTGGTTGATTGTGAGATCATATGGTATAACAGACAAGTTAGTTAACATAATGAAAGCTCTCTATAATAACACTGAGTCATGTGGGAGAGTTGGTAAGGCTTGTAGCAATTGGTTTAGCATTACTTCTGGTGTTCAACAAGGGTGCATTTTGTCTCCTTTTCTCTTTAGCTTGGTTATTGATTATGTTATGCGAAATTCACTTCAACGGAAAGATTTTGGCCTTAAATGGGCTGGAGATACGAAAATATCTGATTTAGATTATGCTGATGATTTAGCCCTTTTGGTAAATGATGTTGATGAGATGAACTCTTTAATTCGAGCCGTTGATGAGACTGGTAGTAGAGTAGGTTTGGTTATAAACAGAGAGAAAACTAAAGTGATGAAAATTGGTCAGGCAGGCTGTGATTCAGTTAATCTGAATGGTTGCAGTCTTGAGCAGGTGTCACAGTTTAATTATCTTGGGAGCTATGTAACAGATAATGGTGATGTGCGGCATGAGATTAACAGACGAATAGGGATTGCTGCCGGGACTTTTAAGAATCTATGGAGAGTGTGGAGAAATAGGCGTATACACCTAAAGACTAAAATTAGACTGTATAATAGTTTGGTTCTTTCTAGGGTTAGTTATGGTAGTCAAACTTGGACACTTTGTAAACAAGATAACAGGAAGCTAGAAGCTTTTGATTCCAGATGCTTACGCAGTATCTTGGGCATTAGGTGGTTCAACTTTGTAACTATTGATGAGGTTAGGCAAAGGAGTTTGCAACCTCCTTTAAGCAGCATATTGTGCAGAGAGAGACTCCGTTGGTTTGGCCATATTGCCCGTATGAATAATTATAGATTGGCGAATAGGGTTATGAACAGTGTGCCTAAAGGCCTCAGAAAGAGGGGGTGACCTAGGATGCGGTGGGCAAATAATGTCAAACAGGACCTTGTTAGAATTGGTGTGCAGTGGCCAGATGCAGTAGATGTAGCTCAGGATAGACTTGCTTGGAGAACTAAATTGCACGGTGTGGTTGGACGTCCGTAGCCCATGGCTGCTTGAGGATGATGATGATGATGATAGAACGTGAAATTGTTTCCGAAATACACTGCACGACATTGAAATTGCCCCACCCAGAAGGAGTGAGGGGATAGAGGTGAAATGTAGCACACACATAGCAATACGTATTGGAATACCATGATTTAATTTTCAGCCGCTTACAGCGGTTAGAAGATGAGATAATGAAGCACAATGGGACTGCCTCAGTAAATGGTTGCACCGCCGTGAACGGCAATACAGGCATCAATACGGCGTGGCATGGAGTCATACATCGACGGATATGGTCCTGAGGAATTGCACAGCAAGCAGCGTTGACTTGTTCCCATAATTCATCGAGATTCCGTGCCAGCCAGTGAGAGTATTGCACACGTCATTCAATGTGACCGCACACATTTTCTATTGCGGATAACTCTGGAGATCGTGCTGGCCATGGTAATACTTGAACATGTTGCAAACATTGTCTGGAGACCCTAGCAGTGTGTACACGGGCGTTGTCATGCTGGAAAATGGGCTGCTTCATGCGTCCCAGGAACGGTAACAAAACGGGCTGCAGAACCGCACTGACATATCATGCAGCTGTCAGTGTTCCCGTGATGTGGACAAGAGGCGACCTGCTGTCATACCCAATAGCACCCCATACCATTATGCCTGGCTGACGGGTGGTGTGCTGGTCACGAACAAAAGCTAGATCCGTCCTCTCCCCAGGTTGTCGCCATACACGGACTCGTCGATCTCAGTATCCAGACAGAAACGGGATTCATCATTAAACACAACAATGTTCCATTTGTGACCCCAGTTCGCACGACTTCGGCACCAAGCCAGACGAGCGCTGCGATAGTTTGCAGTCAATGGCAGTCGACGTAAAGTTGCCTAGAGCGCAGGTGTGTCTCATGCAACCTTCGGTTTACCGTTCGGGTCGTTATGGGGACGTCCATGGCTGCTGAAACAGCACGTCGAATATCGCCTGCAGTGTTCTGCACAAACGAGCCTGTCGAACAATGCGCCTATCAAGCCGCGCTGACGTCTGTCGGACGGCACCACTCCCTCTGCGACGCACGCTAGAACCTTCATTTCGCCTCTGTTGCCAACAGCGTCCAACAGTTCGTGCATTCCAATCAACATGGGCAGCGAACGATGTGTGGTCCATCCAGCTTCACATAGGCCTATAAGTCACAATGGCGATAAATCTGCCGATGGCGTGTACCAGGCATTTTCGGCCATTGCTGAACAATTTCCAAGCGGAACCACCTAATCTCAACTGTTTGCATGACTTCCGCCTGCATAAACACAATACCATCCCTGCTCCGTCTTGCACCTTTTATCTCTTGAGCCACACATGTCATTGGCTCAGGATTATCATCATTTGCATATCTCAACTGCGCACATTTACCCTTTTATTTGCATGCTTGTACGACATGTCCTTCTCGGAGGGGCACTTTCAATGTCGAGCAGTGTATATGAAACCCTCCTCGTTTGACCTTCTCTGTGCCCTTCAGGTTACTGTGACCTGTTCATTCAGCCAATGGCGTTTGCAGCAAAGTGGCTCTCTCAAGCGAAGCAACTCGCCAGAGTTGGAATCGTTTTGTTCATAAGTTTCGATTCGCATACGAGAGAAATGTCGCATTTCTGCAATTAGTTTTACGCAACGGGCAGACGATCGATTCCAGAAGTTGGAATGCCAACCAGATAGGAAAGAAAAACTTTTTAAAAGCACGGAAGTGTTTTAACAAAAAGAGGAAGCTAAAAAAAAGGATTGCGATTCATTCTAATAAATATTTTTTTTTTGTTGTAACGAATCGTCTGCTTTGAAACAAATGAGCGCCATTATTTATCACCTGTTGCTTCAAGGTCATGCCTTGAGCCACAGATTCATCCATTTGCGGTGGAAAGAATTTGTTAGGGATCTCTAGAGCCAACAAGCCGAGGACTCTTATGTCGTTTATAGAAACATAAAAGAGGAAGTTTTCGAAACTTTTTTTTGTAAAATGTGGAAAGCAAAAAAGAAATTCTCCTCCAGAGTGAGATTATTATAGAATCGGAACTGATATCTGCGTTCGAAAATATTCTTTATTGAATTGAAATAAGGATTTCGCAAGAGGCGATTGGTGCATCAAGTCAACTTGCTTCATTTATCGCAGTTTGCCTCTCTCTGTTGTAAATCTCGGAGCGTGCTCCTCTCAAATGGCGCCCTCCTCCTCCTCCTCTTCTAATCCCTTTATCCATTTCCCTTCACCAACAGTTACCATGTCACTGCCACCGATGCCGAGTCTTTCCACTTGAAAAATGAGTTTGCCTCGCCACGGATTTCGGACCGAGCCACGAGCATGCGTGCTTTCTTGTGGCGCCAGCGGCAGTAAGCTGCCTCGCGACACAATTAGTCAACAATCTGGCGCCGAGTGAGCGATAGAGGAGGGATGGGGGGAGGGGGGAGAAGGACCCTCGACACGAGCAAGAGAGAGAGAGGCTCTCTGAATGAAGCAGGAGACATCCAGTTCGAAGAGAGCCGCGTTGTCTCAGCTGCAAATAGCACCACAGCTGTAAGACAGGGAGATCATCAGACACAGAAAATAGGGAGATCATCAGACACAGAAAATAGGGAGATCATCAGCGTTGTGAAATAGAGATAGGAAAATCATCAGAGCTTTTAAATTGAAAGATCGTCAGAACTATGAAATAGAGAGATCGCCACAGACATGAACAAGGAGATTTTCACAGCTCTGAAATACAGAGATTGTCAGAGCTAAAATAGAGAGATCGTCAGAGACAAAAATAGAGAGATCGTCAGAGACAAAATAGAGAGATCGTCAGAGCTACGAAATAGAGAGATCGTCAGAGCTACGAAAAGATAGATCGTCAGAGCTGCGAAATAGAAAGATCTTCAGAGCTTGAAATAGAGATCGCCACAGACATGAACAAGGAGATTTTCAGAGCTATGAAATGGAGAGATCGTCAGAGACAAAATAAAGAGATCGTCAGAGACAAAATAGAAAGATCATCAGAGCTATGAAATAGAGAGATCATCAGAGCTACGAAAGAGAAAGATCTTCAGAGCTACGAAATGGAAAGATCGTCAGAGACAAAATAGTGAGATCGTCAGAGCTACGAAATAGAGAGATCGTCAGAGCTACGAAATAGAAAGATGCTATGAAAGAGATATCTTCAGAGCTATGAAATGGAGAGATCGTCAGAGACAAAATAAAGAGATCGTCAGAGACAAAATAGAAAGATCATCAGAGCTACGAAATAGAAAGATCTTCAGAGCTATGAATTAGAGAGATCATCAGAGGTACGGATTAGAGAGATCGTCAGAGCTACGAAATAGAGAGATCATCAGAGCTATGAAATAGAAAGATCTTCAGAGCTATGAAATATAGAGATCGCCACAGACATGAACAAGGAGATTTTCAGAGCCATGAAATAGAGAGATCATCAGAGACAAAATAGAGAGATCGTCAGAGCTACGAAATAGAGAGATCATCAGAGCTACGAAATAGAGTGATCGTCAGAGCTACGAAATAGAAAGATCTTCAGAGCTATGAAATCGTCAGAGACATGAACAAGGAGATTTTCAGAGCTATGAAATAGGGAGATCGTCAGAGACATGAACAAGGAGATTTTCAGAGCTATGAAATAGAGAGATCGTCAGAGACAAAATAGAGAGATCGTCAGAGCTACGAAATAGAGAGATCGTCAGAGCTACGAAATAGAGAGATCGTCAGAGCTACGAAATAGAAAGATCTTCAGAGCTATGAAATAGAGAGATCGCCACAGACATGAACAAGGAGATTTTCAGAGCTATGAAATAGAGAGATCGTCAGAGACAAAATAGAGAGATCGTCAGGGCTACGAAATAGAGAGATCGTCAGAGCTACGAAATAGAAAGATCTTCAGAGCTATGAAATAGAGAGATCGCCACAGACATGAACAAGGAGATTTTCAGAGCTATGAAATAGAGAGATCGTCAGAGACAAAATAGAGATCAGAGACAAAATAGAGAGAGATTGTCAAAGCTATGAAATAGAAAAATCTTCAGAGCTATGAAATAGAGAGATCGCCACAGACATGAACAAGGAGATTTTCAGAGCCTTGAAATGGAGAGATCGTCAGACCTACGTAATAGAGAAATCATCAGAGCAACGAAATAGAGAGATCGTCAGAGCTACGAAATAGAAAGATCGTCAGAGCTGCGAAATAGAAAGATCGTCAGAGCTACGAAATAGAAAGATCGTCAGAGCTACGAAATAGAGAGATTGCCACAGATATGAAACAAGGAGATCATAGGAGTTTTTAATCCGTCTAGAGCAGATCCGTTGGATAATGGGCGAGCAACCCAGTTCACTTATTGTGTTAATGACAGCTTGATTGTCCAACGCCCTTCCTCATCTCTTTCACCCGAAGCCTTTCTTCTTGCTTCGAGATGAGTGATATGTCATCGCTTGACTCTGTTGACTGATTCTTCAGCTTATTTGCGCAGTCTTCATCTTTCCACATCATTTCTTCGATTTCTGCTGATGAAATCCTAATTTATTAATTCTCCTTTCTATCTCCCGATGACCTTTCCTTCTCTCGGCCAACGCCCTTTCGTTTCATTTCTTCGCTCTATCAATTGAGCTACGTTAATCTGGCAACGCCCACCATTTCTGCATCCATTCTCTCCTCATTCAATCAATCGCGCTCTCGCGTTGAACAGTTTCTCATGACGTCGGTGATGCACGTTCTCTCTAAATATTCGAATGGCATCTCATTTCTCTTATTGTGAGGCAAGAATTAATTATTTCGACCAGTAGCGCGCAAGGCTGATAATCTGACAGTCCCAGGTTCGTGTCCACAGGTGTGTAGACCAGCATTGAGATTTATCTCCGCAAAACTTCTCATCCATGACCAAGGTCAGTAGGGACGCTCATTGGTTAGGAAAGAGGCAGTGACCCCGTGTGCGGAAGGACCCGCTGGTTGTCTTCAGAGTACAGTCGTGACACGAAGGTTGCCAGATCACTAATTTCTAAAAAAAATCGTTGCCAGATATTTTTTCTGAATTCTGTAATCAACCCTAGTGTTCGGATATTTTTTTGAGCGACTGTACCAATTGTCTCCTAATAGCTCTGCAGTGGGTCCCCTCCCCCATTCCTCTCTGAGCATCTCGGGGCTCTTGCGACCTGGTCATTTAAGTCCATTGTGTGCAAAAAAGTGCCGCTTAGATGTAAAATATCCCAACCATGTCTGAGCCAATGCGATGATCAGAGGTAAAAGGTTGATTTTTTTTTAGAATATAACTTTTATTCATAAGAGTAAAGAATACAAATACATTTACACTTTGACCCGCAAAGCTAAATAGCTTATCTGCAGGAAAATGAATAAATTATATTAACATAGGCCATTCAGCCACAAAAATGGTGTACATGAAATAAATCCACAAAACACAACACATAAAAATCAGCTAACTAGAAAATACCAAATAATTTTTTAATTCCTTTTTAAGTCTTCTAAAAGAATCTATATTTAGTAATTCTTTTGGAATAGCATTAAATATAAGTGGTACTTGATATTCGGAGGTATGTTTCCCGTAATTATTTCGAAAATTTGGCAATTTGTAATAACCCTGGTTTTGAAGTCTTGTATGTTTATTATGTTGAATTTTTAGTTTGTAAGTTTCGTCAAAAAATTTTTAATTATTACATTATATATATAAATTGCTGTAGGATAAAAGATTTAAAAATTTTAATCTATCGGTAGAAGTTTTATAAATTTTTTGCAAATGAAACGGAATAATATTTTTAGCTATTATAGACTGCAGTTTTTCTATTTTATTTATGTTAGTTAAGTTAGTTGTTCCATGCACAATTATTCCATAATTTAAAATAGATTCCCATATTGCTTCATAAAATAGGACACGTTTCCATGTTTAATACGTATTTCAATATTTGAATTTTTATCGCCGATATTCTCAAGCTTTCACATATGTGGGATATATGGGCATTCCACCTAAAATATTCATCAAAAATGATTCCTAAGTAATTTATTTTATTTACTTGCTCAACAAGTGGGCAACTGCATAATGATTCATAATTTGAAGCATCCTTTTTTCTGCAATTTATTTTATGAATTTTGATAAAGAGGTTTTGATGAATATGAAATCCTGGTGAATGAATAATCATCAGTTTTGTTTTTTTCTCATTTAAATAGATTTTATTATGATTTAACCATCTAATAATATTATTGTAATCTGTTTGAACCTCTGAAATGCTATCATTTAAATATTTCTGACTGTTTATTAAAACAATGTCGTCAGCATATAGATAAATAGCACTATTTAAATTTGTATTGAACAAATCATTTATGTATACTAGGAGCAATAAAGGACCTAAAATTGAGCCTTGGGGAATTCCACATCGTGTAATTACTTTTCTGCTGTAGCAGTTTTTTATTTTAGTAATTGTGTATCTGTCTGATAAATAATTTCTAAACCAATCTAACAATATACCGCGAATACCGTAATTTTCCAATTTATTTAGTAAAATGCTATGATCTATTGTATCGAAGGCTTTCTTTAAATAATCTAATAACCTAAATCTAATACATAATCTAATAACCCTTTTGTTATTACTGTTGCATATCTTCAGCCTTCATATACACTGAAGAGACAAAACATTATGATTAGCGTATCTTTATGGAAATCGAAGCAGCTGCAGGTAAACGACTGCGCGTGTGAAGGTCATGAAACGGTATAAATAACACCTGATACTGATCTCTGTTAATCAGTGTTATTCTTGTTCTTCAGATGGGAATGATAGCGGACTTAAGTGAGTTTGACAAAGGCCAAAATGTAATGACCAGACGACTGGGTCAGAGCATTTCCGAGATGGCAATTCCCCATCCATGGTTAGTACCTTCAAAAAGTGGTCCGAGGAAGGAAAAACCACGAACCGCCGGCAAGGTGTGAACCGACCACGGCTCATCGATGCTAGAGGTGAGCGAAGGCTATCCCTTATGGTACGAGCCAAAACACAAGGGATACTGTGGCGCAACTCGCCTGAAATTTTAATGCTGGTGACGGGAGTAATGTGTCACAACGCACAGTATATCGAAACCTGCTGAAAATGAGGCTAAGTAGCCGCAGGCCATTGCGAGTGCCCATGCTAACCCCAGTTCACCGTTGAAAGCGACTACAATGGGCATGCGAGCATCGAAACTGTACCTTGAATGATTGGAAGAAGGTCGTTTGGTCTGATGAATCTCATTTCCTGTTGGACCATGTGGACGGCCGGGAACGTGAGCGTCGTTCACCTGGGGAAGTGTTGGCACAAGGAAGCACCGTGGGACGGAAACAAGCCGGTGTAGGAAGTGGAACGCTTTGGGCTATGTTCTGCTGGGAAACCCTGGGTCCAGTCATTATAATAATAATAATAGTTTATTTCATGCAGGGGGTTACAGTAACGCTAAGATACAGGTTATTTTGGATATTAATTTAAACGTTCAAGTGGCTTGATACCTGGTGTGCATTCATGTGCAGGAAACTATGATGTCTACCACCTACCTAAACATCGTTGGAGACCAGGTACATCCTTTCATGAAAACAGTATTCTTCTCTAGTAGTACCTTCTTTCAGCAGGATAATGCGTCATGTCACACTGCCCGAATTGTTCTAGAATGATTCAAGGAACACGAGGAAGACTTCCAGGTATTGCCCTGGCCACCAAATTCCCTATACATCAATCCAATCGAGCATCTGTGGTTTGTGTTCGAACAGCATATCCAATCTGCGGCCGCTTGGGTTGGGTTGGGTTGTTTTACCTCTGAGCGGCACTTTTTTGCACACCATGGGCTAAATGGCAAGGTCACATGGACCCCGAAGGCTCAGAGAAGGTTGGGGAAGCGGATCAACTGGAACAGCTGTTGAGAGACAGATGGTAGCCTCCCGTCAAGGCTATCCAGCGTGTTCTCTAACGTGCACAGGGTATGGCTCTCCCGCACACAGGCCACGGCTTAACGTCCCATCCGACGGACGGTGGTCTTTCCAAGCCCATCGTGTCCCTTACTGACCGTGGGCAGGGCGGGGAATTTTGCGGAGATAAATCTCAACGCTGACCCAGCTGGGACTCGAACCTGGGAACTACAGATTACGAGCCTGACGCGCTACCGACTGAGCCACCCCCGCCCGTCTGCGGCGGCTCAACCACGTAACTTACAAGAGTTAAAGAATCTGCTGGTAACGTGTTGGTACCAGATACCTCAAGACACCTTTAGAATTCTTGTAGCGTCCATGTGTCGCCGGGCAATAGCTGTTTTGGTGGCACGTTGAGGACCAGCGTCGTATTCGGCAGGTGGTCATAATGTTTTGGCTCTTCGGTGTATATTTCAATGACGATTACTTTTAATTCTTTTTTCTGTTTGTTATTCTTACGATCCTTTTTAATCCTTTCTCCTAACCCATTCCCCTTCATACAGATAAATATTTTTCTGTTTATATAACTTATATCTTTCTGATGTTTAAAAATATTCACTTTCCATGAAATAAGTTTTCAACATTGATGATTTATCTTCTTCTTTCATCGTTCTTTTCATCGCCAAACGATTCCTGCCCAGTATCAGATGGAGAGAATAAAAAAGGAGTGATGGTGCGTCCCTTATTTTGAAGACGTTTCCTTTAAATTTCGTACTTTTGAGATTTTCGCTCGACTTTCGTTTCATAATTTCTTATCACCACCAAATAATATGCGAATAAAAGAGTGTTTTTTTTTAAACTCAATATTTGCCGTACAATAAATTCTGGAACTTTTGGTTCTTGTTTTCATTGACTTAGCAGCAATTCAAAAACATCCCATTCACAGAAAGCCGAAACTTTTAAAAGTATTAAAAGGAAGAGGTTTAGAAAATTCTAAAGTATAAATTATTAGAAAAATGTTCCAGAATGTGATTTTGTTATTTAGCGTTTTTAATCTACGCACTTAACCTCATAGAAAACTTTCTGTCGTGTTCTCTGCATCCCATGCCTGCAATTGTGCCTGCCAAAATCATGTATTTCACTGCAAGGCTCGGTGAGAACTTTAAACTGCCTTTCCGCTATTTGGCCAATGGGTTTCGCCGGCACTCTGCACACGCGACTGCACTTTGCAGTTCTCCCTCCATTAACTCTCGTCAAACTGATTTTTCTGTTCTGCTTTTGGAATATTTTTTCAAAACATTTCACTCGTTTTCAACTCCAAAAATTCTACAAATAAATAGCAGAATTAAACTGCAAAAACAAACCGCCGAACCAAAACACTGAGGGAAAACTGGAATTCAATTTAGAAAGTAATCACACCAATTGGACACATTTCCTTACACTTAACTGAATCTGGATTTAGAGTATTATTTTCAGACTTTGCCTCTAACTATATGAGAAAGAAAACATGTTGAAAGAAATATATACATGTAACTTTAAACTAGAAATTTCAGATGACTATGTTGCATTAGCAACATTACAGCTTTAAAACTACAGAAATTCTACCTCAAATAGCAATTACATCTTAGAATACGCTGCCCATCCTTTAAGTGATTACCCTTGTCTCCTTTTTAACTCTTCATCAAGTGTCCATCCATCCCGTTTGCACATCCTGAGATAAGCGTGCTCTTTCTTCATCTTTTAACTTACCAATGATCATATTCTCTTACTAATAATCTAATCTTATTTCATCTTCCGGGTATTCAAAGAGGTCATCGTTCCTCCAACATCCTTCATGTCGCGATGAACGTTTTTTTGTTTTTTATTTTTGACCAGAGATAATCCCAAAAACAATTATTCCCCATAATCCTTTGTCTTTCATCTTTTTATTGTTTGTTTCTGGTCGGAAATCATCTGTTGTTCAACTTCGATTTCTTAATTCTGAATTGATGAAGAGGTTATCACTTCCTACCCAGTAATCCCTTTCCTCGCGCGCTTCCCTGTTCCTCTTTCAGCTGCATACACTTCCTTGTTTTTTAAATGGCAACAACGCCCACAGTGCGAAATTAACAGACGAACTACTTCTTTCAAATAGCCATAGAAATCGATTTATTTTGCCGGAAGGATTAGATGAATAGATAAATATTATATTTAAATATTACTGTGGTCTGACAGAATGAAGTGATTATTTTTTTTTCTTATACCCGAGAGAAAAGGAAAATTAAAAAATAAATTTAATCCGAAAGTAATTGCTTTTCGGTTTACAGTAATACTTATGCGATACTGAAAGTATTGTGGATATTTTAAATCCAGGAATTACATTCAAGAGCTTCCATGGTCTTATTAAAAATTATATTTTTAAATTGGAAGAGAAATTGGGCGGGGGTGGCTCAGTCGGTAGCGCGCCAGGCTCGTAATCTGTAGTTCCCAGATTCGAATCACAGATGGGTCAGCGTTGAGATTTATCTCCGCAAACTCTCCGCCCTGCCTGTGGTGAGTAGGGGACTGGGGAAAGGCCGCCGTCCGTCCGATGGGACGTTAAGCCATGTCTCCGTGTATGGGCGAACTATACTCTGTGCACATTAAAGAACACGCTGGGTGGCCTTGACAGCAGGCTACCATCAGTCTCCCAACAGCTGTTCCAGTGGGTCCCCTCCCCCAACCTTCTCTGAGCCTTCTGGGTCCATGTGACCTGGCCATTTAGCCCATTGTGTGCAAAAAAAGTGTTTCTCAGAGGTAAAACAACCAAACGGAAGAAAAATTGTATTTAAAAAACGAAGCTCTCCAGGCATCAATTATCAGTTCTATTTGAAGCGACATTAGATATGAATTGTTAAAGATGGCAACGATGTTGCTGCTCCATCTAGTGGAATTTTCTAAATATTTTTCAAAACCAAAGTTTTAAGAGATTTCTTTCAATCGTCCGTTTTATGCAGTGACCTTTTGTCCCATCATCGTGTTAGAATCTGTTGTGTTGAGGTAATCCTTGCACGACAGAGGAGGGCCAAACACCTTGTTGACAGTTTAATATTTTGAATTATTTCCTCTAAAATAATTTCCTTTGAGTTCGGTCACAGACCAATGAGATCCAAATAACTGTTAGCATTCGTAACTGGAAGAATAATATCTCTGGCGAATAGGCGAGGCTCATTTCAATGAAAATGAAGATTTTCATTTTGTGACCTTTAACTGTAAAATTTGTTGCTAATATGTGATTGGGGGCTATTTGTTTAAAATGACATAAAATAAGCTAATTTATTTATTTCTGCTATATTAAAATATTATTGAAAATTTAAAAATAATTCCTAATTTTTTTAAAAGAAAAATCAACAGATGGAATTTTAAATAACAGAAATTTAATTGAAACACATATAAAAATTATTTCTTTAAGTTATCTGTGTATGTGTTCTTAATCTTCACATTCTAACATCAGATTTTAAAATTTTTGACATATTTATATCGTTTGCAATAATTGTTCTCCGTTTTCTATATTTAGCGCCTCTAACGATGTAAAATAAAGTCTTTTCGATGATTTCAAAAGTGTGAATTATAATATTTGTGTAGTATCTCTTCAACTCAAAAAGAATCGTTTATCTCTTAAAACGAAAAGTTATGTTTTTTGACACCCCCCAGGAGTGAAGGGGCAAGTTGTTTCCCCCCAATGCAAACCCCTTGATCATCGCAATCCAGCAGTAAAATATCCCATTTGTAGTCCAATTAGGTTGTTTACAATATTTGTTTCAAATTTTGCGATTTTCAAAATTTTTCATCGTTAGAGGGCGCAATTAAAACTTTTGAGAGAATCGTAAAATGTGAATTGTAATATTTCATCAATACCTATCCAATGCAAAATTAATATTTAACTTGCCTTTGAAAAAATTATCGCATAAAACAAAAAGTTGCATTTTTCCACCTTCATGGTGAAAATCATTTGCTGCCAATGGAAACCTCATGACCTTCGTATTTCAGTCCCAAAATTTCAAATTTGTAGCATAAGTACATCATTTTGCCATGTTCGTTTAGCCCATGGTGTGCAAAAAAGTGCCGCTCAGAGGTAAAACAACCCAACCCAAAAGCCATGTTCATTTAAAATTTTGAAATTTTTCAAAATTTTTACACCGCTAGAGGGCGCAATTATAGTTATTGGGAGATTCGAAAAGTGAGAATCGAAATATGTCATCAATCAAAATCAAATTTTTCTTATCCAGCCAAAAATTTATCTTTAATTTATTTTTAAATTTATCTTAAAAAAGTTGAATGCCTACAGGAAGGAAAACGACAAAGTGAAAACATTAGTTTTTTTTAAACGAGCTAAAACGAAAAAAAAAAAATCATCACTTTTCTTTAATTTTATTTTTTTATGAATTATTTTTGGAAATGGAAGGCGTTAACCGAAAAGTTCAATCCCATTCGGGAGCGGGGGGGGGGGAGCTGAGTCGGTAGCGCGCCAGGCTTGTAATCTGCAGTTCCGAGGTTCGAGTCCCAGCTGAGTCAGCGTTGAGATTTATCTCCGCAAAATTCCCCGCCCTGCCCACGGTCAGTAAGGGACACCGATGGGCTTGGAAAGGCCGCCGTCCATCAGATGGGACGTTAAGCCGTTGCCCCGTGTGAGGAAGAGTCATACCCTGTGCACGTTAAAGAACACACTGGATGGCCTTCACGGGGAGGTCTGTCTCCCAACAGCTGTTCCAGTGGGTCCCCTCCCCCAACATTCTCTGAGCCTTCGGGGTCCATGTGACCTGACCATTTAGCCTATGGTGTGCAAAAAAAGTGCCGCTCAGAGGTAAAGCATCCCAACCCAACCCAATCCCTCCCATTCGTTCTGATTTATTTTTTTTTGCGACATATAGGACAGAGAAGAATCCTAGAAGCTGCTCGAAGCTTTTCCAGGCCTTCTCATACAAGGACATACTCTACTAAGACCGAAGAGTCACTGCTGAGCACTGCCTCAGTTAGAGCTAACACAGCACACAAAGATTTGCCCTGCTGGAACAATAGCTAGCTCCAAAACCACTCTACCAGTTAAGGCTTCAGTTTCTCATAGAAACACAGAACCATGCCATCCCAGGCAGCTGCGGTTTCACCTCGAGCCATTGTGATACCGAGGCGGCATCCAAAGTCCACTTTTGTCACAATACATTTCCTAACCAAACGGATTTGAAATTTAATAATGAAGCAATGATTAACAGAGAAAATGAAATAATCTGTCCATTTGTGTCGCAGAGTCTTCCAAGAAAGAACCCTCTGGTTGGCTTTAAAGGAAGGCTGCCATCTGTCTCGGAGCTATCCAGTGGGTCGCTTTCCTCTATCAGAGCTTTTACCTCTCGTCTATTGTGCGCAGGGATAAATAACCCAACCCATTTTATATCTAATAAAATCTCTTAAAGCTGCGTACTAACTTTCATTTCTTTTTACATATAAACTCCCCCTTTCCCATTCAACGCAGAAATTAACACAAATCACGTTAAAATAATCGAAATCTTTTGAACTGGAAGATGAATAAACAACCCGCGAATTCTTTATTTTCAGGTCGTCGTTATCTTTCTTTTAGAAGATAACTCTTTCACTTGTAATGCAATCTCAGCTGTGGGGAAGAAGAATCTCCTGATCGGAGAGAGTCTGATTCGTAATGTTAGATGCTGTAGCAAAGCTCCATCCTTATTTGAGGATGCAATTCCCACCTCCGTTGAAGATACGATTCTGATGATGAGGAGTGCTATTAGATGGTCGCCCTTCGTAGATGAGAGAGATCAAGTAAGGCGTGTCATGCATGGCTACGTCGAGTGTGGGTGTGGGGAGGCGAGATCAGGCGCGGGCTAATCAAGTGCGCATCAGGACAGCGCGCATCACCCCAGCCTCTCTTTGGCGGCGACACTGTCGGGACGTTATGAGAGTTCAGTTCTATGTGTGCCAAGAGTCGATTTTTCAGAGGAAAGTTTCCAAAAACGAGGTCATGTGATGGGTGGCGCCCGCCAGAATGGCTAGGGAAGCCCTGCTGCAAGGCGGCTGCACAATGCTTTACAGCGGGGCTAGATGGCGTCGTTAGGACTGATGGCAGAAGGGCCCCCCGCAACTTTCTGTCGGCTCGTGCCCCATATTTTCTTTCATACTTGTGTTGGAGTCATCTTTGGGATCTCTCTCGTGCTCTTCTTTCCTCTCTCTCTCTCAGCTCCGCATCTTTCTCCTTAAATATCTCCATTCTCTCTCCAAGCTTCCTTTTTCATCCCAATTAGGCGCAGACTTTTTCCCACTTGGAACATTCTTGTCTTGTTCTTAGAGACATTTTTATGATTTTTTTATGACTTTTCAGAATATTTTTTCCTTTTTTTAAACAAGATTTTTCAGTTACAGATAGTAAACATTTTAGCTTTCTTCGGATTGTTACGGTTTTCATTTCCTACTTTCCTTATTACCATTTTCCTCCTTATCTAACCATTTCCATTTTACTTAATATTATTCAACTTTTCAACTACATCTGCAATACTTCTTTTATTCTTATTTTCAGAATACAACAGTTCACATATATTTGCTATTTAATGCCTTATAGAAATTCAACCAACTTCAATTTCCTGCTTAACATCTTTTTCCTCATTCACATTTTAAGAATTCTGTTTCTATTCCAATCATCCTCTTATGATTCCTCAAATTATTCTGATGATCTCTAAATTCTTTTCATTCTGCAGCGCACTTTTACCACTCGGTTATCTCATTGGCCTTTCAGTCAAGCGATTGGAATGAAGTGCACGATGACATTAAATGCCTTTCTGAGATGTTCGGAGTCGAGAGCATTTCTCTAGAATCCAAAAAGTGATACTTGGATGAATCACCAGTTGATCCAACATCACGAGAGCATCGCATTTGGAGGAATGCAACTTCGCATCCTCTCTGTATTCATTGGCTCGGTGATTGCAAATTCTCATTTACGACTGAAAAAGTCTGTCACGTGACGGGGAGTGAAGGAGCATCTCATTTTCTTCGGCGACGGATGTTGATGGGATCATATTCAACTCTTCTGAATTTTAAAGATCTAAAGAAAACAATCCGCTTCTCATTTCTTTGCAAAATATACCACTTACGAAATTAATTCAGAAATACGATGATTGTGAAACGAAATCAAATGATTTATAAACGTGATCGTTTGAAGTAACTTTGGAAAAACAAAACATTGAAGAAACATCTTTGCAGTAAAGAATAACGTAGTTGATTACAATGTTTTTCTAACTGTATGATTGTTTTATTTACAAATATATGATATATATATACATAAAGAGAGAGTTGTGAGTTTTTAAATAGTGCATTGAATGTTTTAAAGGAATTTTTAACAGTAAAAGGGGTCTTAAGAAAGACGGAATTTTGAAGGCAGCGAGAAGCAGATCTTGGATGATAATACGGAGGAGCAAGAGACTGATAAGAAGAAGGAATCGCTTCCAATTGAATCAACGCAATTGATTCGCTAACGTTTCCGAAGTTTGTTTCATTCAATTTCTGGAGAGGTTCGGCGCAGTTGGCACGAGCATCTCCGTCGATTTAAAAAAATATTTCACAAATGAAGTTAGAATTAAAAATACTACGAAACTAATAGATTTCTAGAAATTGTTGAAATAATTTGCTAATAACACAGATAGAATAAATATTAGATTATATGGGATTTATGTTTTTATAGTAATAAAAAATCTAAGAAATAAAAAAAAAAGATCAGATGAACAAAATTTTGAAAACATTTTTAGTTTCATTTCCCTTTATTAAATAGTTTCCATATCGCTATTTTTTCTGCATCCCACTTTCTGCCTTATTCGTAAAATGAAATGCAAGATAACATTTGCTTCTGTATTACTTGATTCGAATGTAAAAGGATCGAAAAATAAAAAAATTCAAATTTTTGTTATCGTATTTTTGGTTTTAAAACTTTGTGAAAAAAATGATCAATTCTTTTAAATGAAATGGAATCGGGAAATCAAAATAAAATCTCTCTCAAAACTATTTTGAGTTCAGTTTTGTTTCGGAACACGTTCTTCTCGATTTTTAAGATCTTTCCAATTCATCAAGAGTCATCATTTCCGAAAAAGAAAGATGATGACAAAAATTTGGAGTCATTTAGCGATTCATGAACATCTTTATCATCATTCGCGATGAGGATTAACATCTCCGACACTCCGTGTAACAAGAGCAGATAGATCAACAAGAACAAAAGAACCGAAGCTGGGTTGTTTCTCCTTCGAAATGCCTTCGGTATTATCATAATGCATCCTTAATGTTTTTACGAGTGATGCAGAACTAAAAGTGCACATAATATGGAAACATCACGACTTGAGAGGTGAGCGTCACAGTTCGAGTTTCTTCATCATATATAAAATGCAATTGTTCTTTGCAGCGTATTCTAATGCAGTTGAGTCTCGTGCTGCCATTCCCCGTGCCTCGAGAAGATTTCCCAAATCTTGATCCTTATTAATTATTCACCCAGCTGAGAAATCCTCTGCGAATCCTCCCCTCGGGCATTTCGATCCCTGAGCCCTCAAAGGATGTGGGAGAAACTCCTCTCACTCCGCTCAGCCACTGCTAAGGGATGGCGTCCTGTGTCCGAGACTAGGAGTCTGGACGAGCCGGAGCCTAGCCCCCGCGCTGCCGCCACGGTTCGCCGGCTCCGTCAGTTGTGGGTCACAGCTGCCCTCCCCAGCACTTGGACCGTCGTCGTGACCCCTCCGTCATTTCAGAATTCCTTCCCTCCCCCTTTGTTTTAAGTGGGCTGCCATTTTCCGCCGCGATGAACCGACACGTGCACGCGATAATGTCAACATGTTGTTTTGCGAGCGAAGTTTTGCCGGCCTGGGAGGCGCTTCCGATCCGATCCGATCTGGCGCTGACATCGCAAAACAGAAAACGGATAATTGGCATCTGCTGCAGAATCCGTCTTACACTCTCTCACGAGAAGAAATCATCTTCGTAGACAATGAAGAGTTTCAGACAAGTTTTGGAGCCAGAAAAGTTGGCTTTGAAAAGTTTTTTTCTTCAAAAATAGTAGAAGCAGTAAAAAAAAAAATGAATGAATAGTGAGAAACGCGAAGAGTCCAAAATGTTTATTCGGCACCATCTCTTAAAGGAAAGGAAGGGTATTTGTGATCTTAAGATTATCCTTATGAAGTAGGCAAAAGTGGAAATCTGTCCCCAGTTCTACGCAAGCGATGTTCGAAGCTTAAGCATGCCTCTTAAAACAGGATTTAAAAAAAAATGTAGAACAGTAGTTGAAGCATTTTAAGTTTTTTTTGCGGTATCTCACAGGATGTGCAGATAATTTTGAAGCTTTCAGTTAAAGAACACTTTTTTTTAACTTCCTGAGAACTTCCAAATCCTTTTATCTAAATCAGCTTTATCAAAACATTTTTATCTGCTGGTGAGAATTGCGATTGCCTGAAGACCTCGTGGCAGAAAAGTCATTTTTCGTCTAAAATAATATCGCTTATGTCATGGGTACAGTCGCTCAAAAAAGTATCCGAACACTATGATTGATTACAGAATTCAGAAAATATATCTGGCAACGATTTTTTTTAGAAATTAGTGATCTGGCAACCTTCGAAATCAGTGATCTGCCAACCTTCGTGTCACGTGACACGAATGTTGGCAGATCACTAATTTCTAAAAAAATCGTTGACAGATATTTTTTCTGAATTCTGTAATTAATCATAGTGCTCGGATATATTTTTGAGCGACTGTACACGGAACATGGAAAGGATTGCAAGTGGCATTAAAATTAACTGAACAAAAATGGAATAAAAATTTTAAATGGATTATTTCAAACAGCCAGTTTACTTGAGCAAAATATGTAAAACCAGAATGTTTAAAAATAACAAGTGAATAAAAAATTACTCGAAACACGATTACAAGCATTTCTAGTTGTAATGAGAATAGTGAATCTGGCCTTTCTGTTTCTGCAGCGAATCCAACAATATGCCGGAACATTTATTCGAATTTTATGGTTGGTCGTTTGCTTTGTAGACTGGATCTTTCGCTGGTTCGAATTCGGAGCCCCCCCCCCCCCCCCACATCGAAGGTATTGCGCTAAAGAAAACGGCACGTGCATTAAGAATGATCGAAAAATTGGTTGGATTCATTAAAATCAAATGAAGGCTGTTCAAACAGAAATGCATCGTCTTGTTAAACACGCATTATGGGAAGATTAGAAGTTTTTTTAGAAAATAGTTTTATAGAAAGGTTAAATTTTAAAGAATTCATCCCCAGGAAGTTCACTAGTGTTGTTTTTACACTTGCCAAATTAATGAAATGCAAAATCACTTAAGATTATCATAAATGCTTGAAATATCTACACCTCTAATAGGTTTGGCAACGCCTGTGAATGCCGTTTCGTGGCATGACAGTGAGTTTAACAGTGAAGTCACCAATAATAGTGAATTTCGGTTTTTTTTTTAAACACGATACAAACTTTAGTTTTGCAATTACATATACAGAGATATACATTATAGCAGCCCTAAAGGCTCGTCTGTATAAACAATTATATATGCAAATTACAGTTGGTACATAGTATAATAGGGCAAATGTAACGAAACACTAAAATATATTCACCACTAACCTTAATGTAGCTCTCCGCAGAAAAAAATCAATCATACCCAATTACGATCATTTGTTACGAATATCTATTAGCAATCAAACACATGATTGTTCGGTTGCTTACCTTTTAGCGACACCTTTTTAC
The DNA here is from genome assembly GCA_038380435.1 of Ryuthela nishihirai. Lineage (NCBI taxonomy): Eukaryota > Metazoa > Arthropoda > Arachnida > Araneae > Heptathelidae > Ryuthela > Ryuthela nishihirai. The sequence goes on from JAWZYU010000025.1 coordinate 4,535,159, forward strand.
ACCCAGTGGGCTAAATGGCCAGGTCACAAGGACACTCCAAGGACTCAGAGAAGGATGGGGGGCGAAAGGAATTACTGGACAGCTCTTAGGAAACAGATCGGAGACTCCCGTCAAGGACATCCAACGTGTTCTTTAACGCGCACTGTCATACCCACAGAACCACGGCTTGACATCCCTTCCGACGGAGGGAGACCTTTCGAATTTCATTGGAATAAAAGAAGGGATGCGATGAAAACGATCTTCTCTTGAGATAAAAATAAATGATGAGGTGTTAATAAATGTAATTCGAGTAGAGAGCCTTTGAGAGAGAAAAAGGTTTCATGGCATCACCGAGAAGTTGATACCCCAGGGCCACAACGAGAAGCAAAGTCTTCATTATTCACACTTAGCCTAACATATTGTCATGAATTAAATGGATAGAAATTGAGGGTGGGTTAAAAGAAAATATAGTATATATATATATAACAATTATAATTCTAAAATAATGTCATTTATTAAAAAAGTATGAATGAAAACATTTCTATAAATTGAATCAACCAACAGCATTTCTATATCAGTATAAAAATAAATCTTCAGAAGAACTTAGCATCTTATTACCATTTTATACTCAAATCATAAAATAAGTCTTATATCAGTCAATGAGCAGGAGAATCATATTTGTAAACAAATCTGCAATCTGTCGACTATAATCTTACCAATTCTTGTAAACAAACTAAATGTAACTATACAACAAGTGATAAACTCTTTCTACAGAAAAGTTGAAATCAGCTCTCTATGTTCGACTAATATAAAATCTCCTCAGTCATATTTTCAAGTGTCCTAAACATCCTTATTTTCTTTGTCAGTACGCTAGTAGGTTGGGTTGTTCGGTTGTTTTTACCTCTGAGCGGCACTTTTTTGCACAATATGGGCTAAATGGCCAGGTCACATGGACCCCGAAGGCTCAGAGAAGGTCGGGGGAGGGGACCCACTGGAACAGCTGTTGGGAGACAGATGGTAGCCTCCCGTCAAGGCCATCTAGCGTGTTCTTTAACGTGCACGGGGTATGGCTCTCCCGCACACGGGACCACGGCTTTAACGTCCCATCCGACGGACGGTGGCCTTTCCAAGCCCATCGGTGTCCCCTACTGACCGTGGGCAGGGCGGGGAATTTTTGCGGAGATAAATCTCAACGCTGACCCAGCTGGGACTCAAACCTGGGAACTACAGATTACGAGCCTGGTGCGCTACCGACTGAGCCACCCCCGCCCCGTACACTAGTAGAATCGAAAGAGTGTGGTGTGTGCGTGGGAGATTAAATAACTTATCAGTGTGGACTGATAAGTTATTTAATCTCCCGCGCACACACCACATGAAGCATTTCTTCTTTCGATTGTCTTTTCGTGTAGAAACTGAGACTAACTTCGTTTCCCTTCCCACTCCAACCCCAACTCATATGCAATTCTTTTTTCCTTATTTTCCATTTAGGTTCTTCGTTCGAAGTCGTTGGTGACGTAATTCTCACGCTATAGTTCACGCGAGCATCAAGACGACAGATCACATCACGGTTCGTTGTAACAAGTTTATCTATCATAACAATATCATCTTTATTGGTATTATATTTTCATTTGATTTTAATTTTTCACGATTATTTCGTTTCTGACCTTAAGAACATTTGATCTCACCTTTTTTTTATTAACGTCTTTGTTCGGATTATCTTATTTGAATTTCATATTTTTGATTCAAATCAAATTACTTTATCACATAATTTAAATTTATCCGTTAAATTCATTAATTAAAATAAGATTTGAAAATCGCCATTTTACCTCTCAGACTCGAATGAGACACCTGGTGGCAGTGTTCCAGTTGCCAGTTAAGCGAAAGTGGTAATGGTGATAGTAGTGTGTGTGTGGTGGGGGGAGTAGGGGGGAGATATTTTCCACTCATTAAATAAAGTTACGAAATCACTTCCAGTAATTCAGTCGTTTGGACCGACATCGTCTTTTATACCCAAGGGTTGGGTTGGGTTGTTTTACCTCTGAGCGGAACTTTTTGCACACCATGGGCTAAATGGCCAGGTCACATGGACCCCGAAGGCTCAGAGAAGGTTGGGGGAGGGGACCCACTGGAACAGCTGTTGAGAGACAGATGGTAGCCTCCCGTTAAGGCCATCCAGCGTGTTCTTTAACGTGCACAGGGTATGGCTCTCCCGCACACGGCGCCACGGCTTAACGTCTCATCCGACGGACGGTGGCCTTTCCAAGCCCATCGGTGTCCCCTACTGACCGTGGGCAAGGCGGGGAATATATACCCAAGGGTAAAAGTTAGTAATTTAAATGCAGCAGGTAACATTCGTAGTTGATGGAAACCATAACCCTTTCATGATTTATCACAGGTTGCCGAATGACCGTTGTAAAGAAAATAATTTTCCCTGAACTGGACTATGCCAACAATGAAAATGAGTTTCATTTTTATAAAATAAGATTTTTTTTTTATTTAGTTAAATATTTGTTATGTGCATCATAATTATCAGGCGCATTACCAAAAAATATTTTCCCAGCGAAAAGAGAACAAAATGAAAAAAAAATGTTAGAAGCGGAAAGAAATTCACAGATAAAAAATATTTCGTTTGCTTCCGATAAAGTTTATAATTATGTGTAATCGATAATAAAGGCGTTAAGATGAATAAACTGAAAATTTCATTTCTAAAATCTTAATCTTTTTAAAAATGTTTACTGTCTAAAATTTTTCTCGTGAGGTCCCGAGACTCTCCCATGTCTACGTGACCCATAGTTACCAAAAGGAGGTGAACGTGGAACTTTTTATTATTAAAAAAGGATGAAGTTAACTTAGAGCTTTATCACAGGCTTATCCTGATTTCTCGTGCCACCTAGAAGCACGCATCGCACGCATACAGATACTTCTTTCCATTTGGTTGAGTAACGAGTGTCAGTTCCTCGTGCCAAAGCTCCGTTCCTCCGAAAGCTCTCCGTCTTCCATTCTAGCAGCTGATCAGCGGCTCTTGCTCTCACCGAGCTCTCCACCTCCTTCGGCTGCTCAACTCTCGGGTGTAAAAGAAACCGATCTCGGCACGAGCTACGAACACTTTGAGGTTTCTTTTCCGTCTCCTTGCAGAGATCCGATTTCTTTTAAAAGCAAAAAGTGGGGTAAATAACTTAGAATTTGATCTGTTTCTTATTCTTTGAATTTAAAATTCTCCCGCCATTCTTTGAATTTAAAATTTCCATGAAAGCTTGACTTTTGCGTAATGGAAGTTAAACGCCGTGATCAGAAACGGAACTCTCGAATGCTATCTCGCTTCCTGTTGCACCCGTCTCCCCCCCCCCACCACCACCACCAACAGCTGGATTTCTAGATAAACGAGTACAAGAGGAGTCTGTGGCGAGAGAGAATCTCGCGACCGAGCTCATCTTAGGTTCTTTGTTTCCGTTTCCTCCAATCCGGATGAGCAGCGCGGCTCGTCCAATTCGAGACTTCACATTCTACTTTGAGTGGCGATTCTCTGCAGAATGCTCTCTAATCCGATTCTCCCTCCCCTTCGATGAAACAAAAGCCGGCTACATCCGCGGTCCAGATGTCTGCCTCATCCTTTGCTCTGTGTGCAGAGAGACTCTTCGCATGAAAGTTCCCTCTTGGTTGTGAGGAGAAGTTGTTGCGTGAGCGAGTTGGGCATCTGCACAGGGGGCAATCAAACTTAGACCAGATTTTAAATTATTACCTGCTATGCTCTATGCAAATTACATTTAGTACATAGTGATAATAGGGCAAATGATTGGATTGGATTGTTTTACCTCTGAGCGGCACTTTTTTTACACAATGGCCTAAATGGCCAGGCCACAAGGACCCCGAAGGCTCAGAGAAGGTTGGGGGAAGGGACCCACTGGAACAGCTGTTGGGAGACAGATGGTAGCCTCCCGTCAAGGCCATCCAGCGTGTTCTGTAACGTGCACTGGGTATGGCTCTCCCGCACACGCGGTCACGGCTTAACGTCCCATCCGACGGACGGCGGCCTTTTCAAGCCCATCGGTGTCCCCTACTGACCGTGGGCAGGGTGAGGAAATTTTGCGGAGATAAATCTCAACGCTGACTCAGCTGGGACTCGAACCTAGGAACTACAGATTACGAGCCTGGCGCGCTACCGACTGAGCCACCCCCGCCCCTAGGGCAATTAAATGAAACACTTAAATAGGGTAGAAAAATTCCCCGCGACGCTTAATGTAGTTTTCCGCAGAAAAAAATTAAACGCACGAAATTACGATCAGTTATTGCACATCGAATACCTATTAACAATCATACACAAGGACTTTTATTACTGTGTTCGAAAAGTAACTGTTCAATACCACGAAAAGTAACTTTTTTTTTACTAAGCAACAACATTTGCTTGCCCCGGAATCGAAAATGTCTGCGCACAAACCTGTGCGGAGGTATGATCTTACGCACTTAACTGATAACAGTCTTAATATCGACTTAACCTTTTCAATTGGAATGATTTGTGACACTTGTGACCTGAAGTGAGTCACAATTAGACATATTGATGGTTTTTCGAAATGTTGCTTCAATTAATCGTTTAAAATATCGACTCTATTTTATCACATTGCATTTTTATTAAACAATCTCCACGAAAACAGTTTTAAGAAGACTAAAGAAATTTAAAATAGCTGATAATTTATTTTACATATATATATTGTAACGTGAATGTAATTTTCATTTAACGACATGTATAGTCGCTCAAAAAAGTATCCGAACACAATGGTTGATTACAAAATTCAGAAAAAAATATCTGGCAACGATTTTTTTTTTAAATTATTGATCTGGCAACCTTCGTGTACGTACACGAAAGTTGCCAGATTAAATTCTCCGTGTACGTACACGAAGGTTGGCAGAGAACTAATTTCTAAAAAAAATCGTTGCCAGATTTTTTTCTGAATTCTGTAATCAACCATAGTGCTCTGATGCTTTTTGTAGCGACTGTAGGTGGTCATATTATTTTGATACTAGATCGTGTGGGCTCACTCACGGAAATATTGAGCGTGTGCAGTTACCGTTCACAGCAAACTGGAGCGTGTGCAGTAACTGCACACGCTCCAGTTTGCTGTGAACGGTAACTGGAGCGTGTACAGTTGCTGTACACGCTCCAGATATTTTTCCTGAATTCTGTAATCACGTGACACGAAGGTTGGCAAGGAACTATTTCTAAAAAAAATCGTTGGCAGATTTTTTTTCTGAATTCTGTAATCAACCATAGTGCTCGGATACTTTTTAGAGCGACTGTATCTTCCTCTCTTCCGACTCCTCTTCTTTGAAATTACCACACCTTAAAGAAGTGTTTTTTTTTAGTTGAAGAGAAGTGGAGTGACCAATTGCAATGTAGGCATAAAATGAATAAGTTCTTTTTTCAAATCGGTAGTATCTAATAATAAAAATGAGGTGTGCATCAATAAGAAGAATGGATTCCGCGAACAGCGATAGAAGCTAGCAAAGGTCGCTGTAGCAAGTCGACAAGGTGGTGAATGTCATCCTGGTGAGCAAAGTGCGGGTGGCTCAGTCGGCAGCGCGCCAGGCTCGAAATCTGCAGTTCCCAGGTCCCAGTTCCACCTGGAACCTCCTCGAAACTCCCTGCCCTCGGTCAGTAGGGGGCGCGGTTGGGCTTGGAAAGGCCGCCGTCCGTCGGATGGGGCGTAAAGGCATGGTCCCCATGTGCGGGAGAAACATACCGTGTGCACGTTAAAGAACACCCTAGATGGCCTTGACAGGAGGCTACCATCTCTCTCCCAATAGCTATTCTAGTGAGTTCCAACCTTCTCTGAGCCTTCGGGATCCTTGTGACTTGGCTATTTAGCCCATTATGTGAAAGAAAGTCACGCTCAGAGGCTGAACAATCCAACGCAAGCCGTCGACATGCCATCAATAATGACCAGACAGAAACAACTATTGCAATTGATTGTTCGTTCCTCCTACCATGACTGCAAGTGTTGTCCTGGTAAGGCACTCCTTGATCATCTTGGATTCCTTCTGTTCTGAGAGTTGTGTCTCCAGATGCGCATGCCGCCTTCACTGAATCCCAAACAGAAATGTGATTCGTCACTAATGACGACACTCTACCAGTCTCGACCCCAAGAACCTCTTTCCCTAAAACACTGCAGATACACGGAATGGCTTAGAAGTAGAAGCGCCAATGAACAGAGTGTAGGCCAGCCTCGTTTCTCTCAGTCGTCTTCTAATCTTGGAGTGGCGTTGCGATGTTGGAAATCTGTCTCCTGTAACCCTCCATCTTGACCATCCAGCTTCTGACATCCTAATGATCCGATCTCTGTCAAATTCCTTCAATTGTACATAACGTACCCGTGTTAAGGACATTGCACATTCTTCGCAGGCCATTCTCTCTTCATTTTGTTGTCCACTGACTTTTCCCCCCGTTTTTATAACTCCTTCAGAATCCTACGCCAGCGCAGTACCAGAACCGTTATTGGACGTTCAACTGCATCGATCGACTCGCCATGCAAATCGTCAGTCAACCCTTTCCATTCTTTTTAAGTGTTGCAATTTCAAATGACAATCAGTGTTTTGGGAAAATGCCTTCGAAGTATTTCGTCAGCCGTCGTTTCAGAAACAGAGTGAATTGAAGTCGTAGCAGCAGACGAAGATGTTTACTCAACAAAAGCACGAAAGAAGGATGTCGTCACTTTCAAACCAACTTCATTTTCCACTTCCGTTATCGGTCGTAAGCAGCTTCCTGAATCCAATTTCCGAAATTTATGAACCATCAAAGACGCAAATTTCCCATTTCAAAGGTAAAAGGAGAAAAAACTCCTTTAGAAACTCTGCAGACGCGAATCTTGCTTTTTCAAAACCTGTAATTTTTGCCTCTGAAAGAAGAGAATATTTTTTTATACGACCAGTGTAACGGAGACTTATTGTCGTCACGAAAATTTCCGATTTCGCGCATGCGTGCTAAGGGATGCTTTAATTTTCAACTCACCGCACGAGAAGAATCCAATCTGGAAGATAAAGTCACAAGTTGACCTTCATTTGTTGTCGTTAAGAAGAGAAGGCGAACACGCTTGTGTGAGCGCTCACAATGGGAAGCAGCGAATGGGATTAAAGAGAGTATCTTCCAAGGAGAAGGAGACGTCTTCGAGAGCAGAGGAGACGTCTTCGAGAGCAGAGGAGACGTCTTCGAGAGCAGAGGAGACGATGAGAAACTTCGTTATTGGCATTCCCTTTTGTTCACGAAACTCATTTTAGTATCGGTTGCTTTAATTACTTGCACCTTCTTTATTTTCTCATAAAAAATTTTGAGTTGGGATAACTCAAAAAATGATAAATCATCATCATCATCATCATCATCATCATCATCATCATCATCATCATCATCATCATCATCATCATCATCATCAAGCAGCCATGGGCTACGGAGGTCCAACCAGACCACGCAGTTTAATTCTCCAAGCATATCTGTCCTGAGCTACATCTACTGCATCTGGCCACTGCATACCAATTCTAACAAGGTCCTGTTTGACATTGTCTGCCCACCGCATCCTAGGTCTCCCCCTCCTTCTGAGGCCTCTAGGCACACTGTTCATAACCCTATTCGCCAATCTATAATTATCCATATGGGCAACATGGCCAAACCAGCGGAGTCTCTCTCTGCACAATATGCTGCTTAAAGGAGGTTGCAGACTCCTTTGCCTAACCTCATCATTAGTTGCAAAGTTAAACCACCTAATACCCAAGATACTGCGTAAGCATCTAGAATCAAAAGAATCTAGTTTCCTGTTATCTTGTTTACAAATCGTCCAAGTTTCACTACCATAACTAACCCTAGAAAGAACCAAACTATTATACATTCTAATTTTAGTCTTTAGTTGTATACGCCTATTTCTCCACAATCTCCATAGATTCTTAAAAGTCCCGGCAGCAATACCTATTCGTCTGTTAATCTCATGCCGCACATCACCAGTATCAGTGACATAGCTCCCAAGATAATTAAACTGTGACACCTGCTCAAGACTGCAATCATTCAGATTAACTGAATCACAACCTGCCTGACCAATTTTCATCACTTTAGTTTTCTCTCTGTTTATAACCAAACCTACTCTACTACCAGTCTCATCAACAGCTCGAATGAAAGAGTTCATCTCATCAACATCATTTGCCAAAAGGGCTAAATCATCAGCATAATCTAAATCAGAAATTTTCGTATCTCCAGCCCATTTAAGACCAAAATCTTTCCCTCGAAGTGAATTTCGCATAACATAATCAACAACCAAACTAAAGAGAAAAGGAGACAAAATGCACCCTTGTCGAACACCAGAAGTAATGCTAAACCAATTGCTACAAGACTTACCAACTCTCACACACGACTCAGTGTTATTATAGAGAGCTTTCATTATGTTAACTAACTTGTCTGGTATACCATATGATCTCACAATCAACCACAAATTATGACGATCAACAGAGTCGAAAGCCTTTTTGAAATCAACAAAGCTAGCAACCAAAGGTTTCTGAAACTCTAAACATTTCTCAAGAATCTGCCTAAGTGAAAATATCTGATCTACACATCCCCTACCACTTCTGAATCCACATTGCGCATCACGCAATTGCCTGTCAACCAGATTCTTAATTCTATTAAGCACAATCATGGAAAGAACTTTACCTGGAACAGAGAGTAGGCTAATACCCCTATAGTTATCACAAGAACTGCGATTACCTTTTTTGAAAATAGGGATAATAATAGCTCTGGTAAAATCTTTAGGAACCATGCCTTTATCATAAAAGTTATTCAAAATTTCAGTCATCCAAGTGATAACCAAAACATTCCCAGCTCTGAGCATTTCTGTAGTAATTTCATCTACCCCTGGGGATTTATGAAGTTTCAGTTTAGAGATAGTCAAACTAACTTCAGATTGTGTTTTAGGGCCAACATTAAAGCTGCCAATGCATCTATCATCATTACAAACAATGGGAGTAGAACTAACCACATTGTTTAGAACATCACTGAAACGCTCAGCCCACCTAGCCATGACAGAATCCTCACCTTCTATAACCTTACCTTGTTTATCCTTCAATCCCTGTATGCCTGTCCGTTTTCTACCACATAAAACATTAACTATCTGGTACAGCTCTCTGCTGTTGTGCTGCCTAACTGCTTCCTCAGCTTTGTCAGCCAAGCTATCAAGCCAAAGATTTTTATCAGTAGCTAATTGATCCTTTACACGTTTATTAAGCTCTCTGTAATCTTTTCTATTAGGACTAGTAGGGTACTGATTAAGGACATTCCTGCAATTCCTTCTTTCTGAAATAAGCTCAATTGCCTTGTCACTTAAATAATTCTGCCTCCTCTGCTCCTTTTTTCCTAAAAGAGTATTGTTAGTTTCCAAAAAAGCCTGTTTAAAATGGCCCCATTCTTCCTCAACTTCAGTATTAAGCAAACCATGACCGTCATAATGACTAAGTAACCTATCATGGTAAGCTTTAGCTATAACTGGGTCATTCAGAGCTTCAGTATTAAAAGTAAATTCTTTAACTTTAGCACAACACTTTTTAAGTTTAAGTTGCAAGACACCTTTAACAAGGTAATGGTCAGATCCAATTTCAGCTCCCCTATATGCCCTGGTATTTCTAACAGAACTAGCCCATTTGCTGTTAATTAATATATAATCAATCATATTCCTATGCAGCCCATCAGGTGAAACCCATGTGTACCTTTGTATGTCGCGGTGTTTGTAATAAGTGTTAGTTATTTTGAATCCATTGAGTTTACTTACCTGTAGGAGACGTTGCCCATTGCCATTGCAGCTACCAATACCAAAAGGACCTATTATTCCTCCCCAAAGGTCAGAGTCAGTACCAACTTTGGCATTGAAGTCACCAATAACAAGGGTAATATCTCCTTTCTTGACAGAATTCAAAATGTCCTGAAGTTGTCCGTAAAACCTATCCTTCTCATCCTCATCAGCATCCTCAGTGGGGGCATAACAGCAGATAACATTCAAGTTTTTAATGCTTGTCTGAAATTTTGCTATAAGAAACCTTTCATTAATTGATAAATACAATTATATATTATTTCAGTACAATTTTTCCCCAAAAACATATTTAAGAATCTGGTGCGCTTTGAATAATCCAACAACGTGGATGCTGACTGCCATTATTAGTTTTCTAAAACTTTTTCCACAAAGGCTCTCTTAAACTTAAATATCACTGCTTAAATATCCAGACCTCTAAAACCCGAGACTTACGATACAGTTATCATAGATTCTTACGAAATGCAGACGATATCAAATCTTCCTCTGGTCACAAGTGCCCTGGGGAGAGGTACTTGCATATACTCTTAGTATAGAACATCTAACTTAAACTTAACTATTTCTTCAGTAACTAAATTAATAATAAGAGCGGCCAAAAAGTCCCTTTACTCAAAGTTTGAAAATATCATCATCATCATCATCCATAAAGCAACTATGATGGTCCAACCAGACCGTGCAATTTAGTTCTCCGATTAAATTGGAAGAATTTTTAGTTCTTCCAATTTAATTCGCTGCATCCGGCCACTGCACACCAGGGACGAGGGTGGCTCAGTTGGTAGCGCGCCAGGCTCGTAATCTGTAGTTCCCAGGTTCGAGTCCCAGCTGGGTCAGCGTTGAGATTTTTTTCCGCAAAATTCCCCGCCCTGCCTATGTTCAGTAGGGGACACAGAAGGGGTTGGAAAGGCCACCGTCCGTTGGATGGGACGTTAAACCGTGGTCCCGTGTGCGGGAGAGCCATACCTTGTGCACGCTAAAGAACACGCTATATGGCCTTGACGGGAGGCTACCATCTGTCTTCCAACAGCTGTTCCAGGGTAGCGAATGGACGGTTGAGCAGGGGCGAATGGGTGGGTGAGCAGGGAGGTGAATGGGTGGGTGAAAAGGGGGGCGAATGGGTGGGTGAGCAGGGGAGCGAATGGGTGGGTGAGCAGGGGGCGAATGGGCGGGTGCCGACGTCAGGGCACCTCTCATTGCTGCCAATGGCTTAATTACTACACAGGTTGTTGAAAGAATTTTATTTCTGATTTCAACGATTTCCGTCTCCTTTGAGTCCTCAGATACTTGACCAAGTTTCGCGTGCAGGTTTCCTCTGCGCTTCGCCGCGTGGCGTTGGAACATCTTCTCCCTACGTAGCATGGGAAAATATTTAGGAACTCGAATGGTATGGCGACTTGAGGAGATCTGGCATCGAAGTGACTTTCCCGCCTATAAATGGCAATGAAGAAAGTGGTCGTGAAGAAATCCGTCTGTCTAGTAGGAATTCTGTTCCGTTGTATCTATCTTTTGTCGGGTGGTGTTATTTTTTATCATACTTTATGCCATTTTTAATTTTGATACTGCTGAGAGACATTCTCTAGACCAGGGATTGCAAAGGAAGTGATTTCACAGCGTTATAGTCAAGCAAAATAATTTGACAGCCACTGCACGTGCACACGAATACACCCCACGCACACCCTTATGTGGGCGGGATTTAGTCTCGGGGAGTACGAGCAGTAATAATAAGCTATGCGACATGAACACTATAGAATATTATCCAGCAATATCTCAGGCAAATGATGTCTTAGAATGATTATGACCCTGTGAGTTATAAATTTTCGAAATAGAGAAGTTTATGCAAAATTTATGCCATGTTTGCAAAGTAACTAAATAGGACATGTCGAAGCAATGAATATATGAATCCCTTGGCAACTCTACACTGGAAATGGCGTACCAATGGGAACGTTGGTGGTGATGGTGATGGGGGATGCTGGGTAAATCTATATGGTGCTTAAAATTGTTTTTTTTATACCGAGCAGCTGTCTGGGAAGAAAATTATAATAGAGTTTTATTTCTTTCCCAAATTATCTCACTTTAGATTTAAAGTTGGATAAATTTCCATTAATCTCAAATCCTCGGTTAGACGAATTTATTGAATACGTTCTTTAGATGAAATGCATTGTTAGTCTATTATACCATCACGTTGATGATTTAATATCGTTTATATAAATCATAAATAAAATTAAAAAAATATTTAAACGTTCTCAAATTTTTTAATTAAAAGCTTAAAAATATACTATTTTTTAAATCAAGCATAATACGAAGCAAATTTTAAAAAATGATTTCATTTTAGAAATTTATTTTAATAAACTCTTATTTAAAATAACGCATTTCAATCAATTTCGATGTAAAAAAAATTCTTAAAAATTTTTTTAAACATAATTTCAGTAAACTGAAAATTCTTAAAAGTTTAAAACAACAACACGGAAGTGTCTGGTGATGTTTCGTCTCGATGTGAGGTAAGGAGTGAAGACTTATCCGATCTTTTTTGGCAAAAGAAAAAGCTCTCTTTTCAAGAAAGATTTCCAGATCATTAGAATGCTTTCCTGAATCAGCATCTTTTGGGACATTCGGAGCCAATAGAAGACGACTTTCGGCAAACACCACCAGGAAGAGTCGTCTGCTCCATCCTCGAGGGCATCCGTTATGTGGGATGAGGAGGGTGAGGAGGGCAGTTTGCAAATCTCGCAGATTTGGGAGATATGACGAAGATGAGAGAGAGGAAATGGGAGGAAGAGATTAGCAGAGGAAGCGAATAAGAATTGCTGGCTCAGCCCCGAATCGGTAAATATGAGAGAGGTCGGATCTTAATTCTGCGCCATTTCTTAGCACAGATTGCAGTGAGGAGGATGGCATCATTTGATTCTTAAGAGATAGAATCGATTAATTAGATCTCCGTTTCAAATGCGAAAGGAGGGAAACGGAGATTTAAAAATGGCCTTATTTTAATAACATTTACTTTGATTAAATTAGGGGAAGACATCGAAGTTCGAATTTTCATTTTTAACCATTTTCTATCTGCTACGGAAAGGTAGAAGTCAGCTGACGGATATCTGCCCATTAATTACCATATTCCTCTTACTCTTAGCAAATAGAAGCAGAAAAGAAAGGAAGACTTCACTGAAGATAATTTCCGAAGAGCAATTTTGATGGGAACTGATAACGTCCGATAAACAAAATGGCAGAGAGTAACAGACAAACATTTCGTCATGGTCTGGTTGCTGCTACTCAAAATTCCTAGACTTCTAACTTTCAGGGCATTAATTTCACTTTTGTGTCCTTAAGTAGAAGTCTATGTCTGAAGATAACTGTGCTGATCTAATTGTTAAGGAGATAAATGTGGTTCTGGCACAAAATGGAGATAAATGCTCACGGGAAATATCCTAATGAAATAAAATCCAAGTTAAAGTTTGGAGTCAATCTATTTTCGTGCGTAAAAATATTGCATTTGTTTCCTTTACATTCTATATAAACTAAAACAGATATAAATCCCAATCCCCATTAGTACTATCCTGTAAGTAATCTCCACCCCTTTGACATTTGGAAAAGGAACTCGCGAGATTTCATTTCAGAAAGTCCAATTGTTTCGCTCCTGGGGAATATTTTCTTTTCAGCGCAATGAGCTTAATGGCCAAGTCACAAGAACCCCAATGCTCAAAAGAAGTTTAGGGGAAAAGAATTCACTGGATGTGCGTTTTTAGGAGGCGTCTCTCCTTAGGGTCATCCGTCGTTCTTTTGCATCGTGATCAAAGTAAGGGCTCTCGTGCGCACAGAGTCACAGTTTTCAACTCCCCCCCCCCCAACCCCGACTAAGGTAATCACCGATCCCTTTGGATCCCATCACTATTCGCTTTCTCCAGGGGTAGTGAACAGACGAGTGCAAAAAATGCTGACTAGACTCAATCAAAGTTGGGTGCTTTACCTCTGAACTGAACTTTTTTTCAATAACATGGGCTAAATGGCCAGGTCACAAGGACCCTAATGTACAGTCGCTCAAAAAAGTATCCGAACGCTATGGTTGATTGCAAAATTCAGAAAAAATATCTGGCAACGATTTTTTTAGAAATTGGTAATCTAGCCACCTTCGTGTCACGTGACACGAAGGTGGCCAGATCACCAATTTCTAAAAAAATCGTTGCCAGATATTTTTTCTGAATTTTGCAATCAACCATAGCGTTCGGATACTTTTTTGAGCGACTGTACTAACTGTTCTACTGAGTTACAGATATCCTGAGGATTAGAGATAATCACAAGGACCCTAATGTACTAACTGTTCTACTGAGTTACAGATATCCTGAGGATTAGCCTGCGGCTCTGCCAAAGGAAGTTTACCCCTAAAATGTTCAATGAAGTTCACAGAGTATGGTTCTGCTTGCCAGAGTTCAATGCCCCTTTGAAAGGACGTCGATGTTTCCAAGGTCATCGGCGTCCTCCTTTCTCGCCGAGAGTGCGACCTTGGATTAGATGAGAAAATCCTTTGTCAGGCACAGTTGGAACTCGAACCTTGAAACATCAGATTGTGAACTTGGCGCCCTACGGACCGAGCAAACCTCGTCACCTGACCCCAGTCAGGACATTATTGACACTGGAACACTAGTAGTAGTAGTCTTTATTTCCATTCCTATTGTTCATGATACAAAATGAAACTATTTACAAGATATTTTTGGAAATACGCAACACCACAAGAATTCAGACTCGCACGTGGGTTAGCAGGTTAAAAAACACATAAATGAACATTAAAAGCAACATTTTTAATATGTTACAAAATTAATACTTTCTATCATGATCGCATCAATATCGTAGAAAACAACAGATTTAATTAAAAAATTATTTCATTCAAATTTTAACGTCTTAAAGAGAGATCAAAAGAAAGAAGGAAAATATTAAATAATTAGAAATTATGAACAGTCCCCTAATTTTAAAGAATTTTTTTTCTATATCCCCAAAATCATAAATCCATTTTTTTTTTTAGTTTTCGTGAAAACGTATGAAAATTTATTTCATCTTTTGTGATTTCTGATAAACTATTGAATATTTTTGGCGCCAAGTATACGTAATGTTTTTCCTCGGAAGTGGTACAAGGAATCATCATCAGGGATCACTTTAATGAGCATGAAAAAAGATGATTTTTTATTTTTAAATAAAACTGAAAAGACAATAAATTGCTGTTTGCATTCTTTCGCATTTCAATTGGAGGATTGATCGATGAGTGAGGGGAACAAATACCTGCCGAGTGGAATACTTTAAACCTTTCGGGTGACCTCTGTGACCTTCTACCGTTGATCTTACTCTTAGATGACCTTAGTGGTGAACTGGTTCTTGACGACCAGCAGACTTTCCAACCATTAAATAATAATAATAACTGCATACAGTATTAACATTATTCTCTGTAATACAATTAATGAGAAAAAAAATCCCTTACCTAAAAAATTTTATTGTCCTTTCAGTTTCATTTGAGAAAAAAAATCATAATTAAAAAAAAACAATTTTTGATGCTCATTAAAAGTGATCCCTGATGATGTTTCCTGAGGACTCACAAGAAAGCAGACGAGGGTTACCAAATGGGAATGTCTCGCAAACCCTTCGTCGCTTCTCCAAGGTCAGTCCTGTGAAGAGAAATGTTCCCATTCACTAAAACTGAGATCGTTTTCCGATCACCGTTTCAGTTGAGGAGTCGCTGTCCTCGTCGAATAAATTGCATTTTGAGTGCTATGCAAACGAAATGACGATGTCAGAAGAACAAATAAAAGGAGCGAAAATAAGATACAGAAAGAGAGAAAGAGGTTTTATAGAGAAAGGATTTCCTAAGCTCTCCCAACTGACCAGCTGTCTCCATCTCTTATGGAATTCGAGTGTCTTAGAAGTCGAAGGCAATCCCCACGTCATCATCAGTGAGGAGGAGCGGGAAAAGATAAAGATGTTGAGGACGTGTAACCTGCAACAGCTGTCCGAAACAACGCTCATCACGTGACCACAACTGTCATCCGTCATTGCCTTGCGTCATCCACGAATCGCTTCCGGCCTCCTTTCAGACTTTCTGATAGGATGGAACGACAAAGCAAGAAGACTCTGTTCCTTTTCTTCGCCTTTTTGGGGTTCCCATCGACTGCGAAGGATGTCTTACAAGAGAATCGAGTTTTGGGGGAAGAGAAATTGAAAGTAAACATCTTCGTATCCTGTCCCTTCTTTCCTGTTTCTGTGGTAAGTCCACCGAATCCTTGGATAAATTGTTTACGAGAAAAAAAATGCCAAACTAGTAGTGATGAAATCTAAACAAAAGGTTTCTATCGATGGGAAATGAAAACGGATTTTTCTCTCTTTCTTCCCACCCACCCTCCCATCCATTTTTTTTATTTTATTTTTTAAGCAGATCCAGGAATCTATGAAACATACCTCAAATGCTAAGAGTAGTTTGCAAGAGTAAAGAACTTTTTTTTTTTCGAGTATTATTGCTCAAAAGAGATAAAACCAGTATGATCATTTACCTAGGGGAAAAAACAACAGTGCATTAAAATATAGGATAGAAATAGTACATAGACACAAAAAATGCGATATTTAGCAAGGTAATTAAAATGATATTGTATACTATTTGAGTGTGGAGAAAGAATACTTTTTATGTTAGTAAATACAGGAAAATCGAGGTAGCAAAGTTTTTCTGCCTTTTTGGTTTTCCGTTAAACTTTCTTTTTTTTTTCCTAATGATGACTTTTTTGTAATTAATTTTTAAAGGTGTTTTTGTGTTTCTCTTTCGTAAGATAAATGATCTCATTGATTAATTCATTTCTTTTTTTTTTATTTTTGAGAAGCAACCAAAATTCGCTTTTATCAGCAATCTCGGATTTGTATTTGCTTTTCTTCATTCCCTCTCCTTCGTTCATTCCTTCTCATCCGATGGATTGTGGAATCATCAGAGGAGCCTGAAAGGGGATTTCATTGAAAAAAATCCGAAATCGTCTTATTTATACGAAAGAAAGACAAAGAAAGATAGAGTTGTGTCGAAACGCGTACATTAATGTATATTTATGTTCCGATAGTTAAATATAGATTTTTTTAAAAAAAACGACATGCATATATTGTGTCTAGGTAATGCCTTTAGCATGGTGCTGCCCTCAAATGTGAGTAGTGGAGCCCCATTATAGGGTAGATTGGACTTTCACCCTATGACGTCCCCAGCCACGGCCACTTCCGGGCACGTGATATGACGCCACCAACCACGCCCACTTCCGGTCACGCACCCCTTATTAATATTCATAATTCCTAATTAGTATACATAATTCCTAATTAATATTCATAATTCCTGATTAATAATTCATAATTAATTAAAAATTAATTAAAAATAATGAATCCCCCTTTAAAAACCCTTTTATTAAAAAAATTCCTTCCCCTCATTAAAAAAAACTTTCCTCCCTCCTTGTAATCCGTGGCACCATCTATTGACTACCATGAGTACTATTTTTAGAAAAAAACTCTATTTTAGCTATAATTTCCCGATTTTTGACTCCCCCTATTAAAACTTCCCTCTTTTAACCCGTGGCGCCATCTAGTGAGTATGATGAGTATTATTTTTAGAAAACAAACCTATTTTAGCTATTATTTCCAGATTTTTGCCTCCCCCATTAAAAACTCCCCTCTTTTAACTAGTGGCGCCATCTAGTGACTATGGTGAGTATTTTTTTAAAAAACCCTATTTTAGCTATTATTTCACGATTTTTGACTACCCCCCATTAAAAAATCCCCCCTTTTTACATCCATCTAATGTACAGGCTGAGTTATTATTTTTAGAAAAAGCCCTTAACTTTAGTCGTAATTTTTCCAATTTTTGATTCCCCTTTATTAACCCCCCCCCTTATCAAAAGTTCCCTTTATTAAACTCCTCAGATCATAAACTCCCTTGGTACCCACGTTCATCTGAAATTTTCCAAGTCCAACTAAACTTTGGGTGGCAACGATCAGAAAATCCCCTTTATTAAAATTCCCTCCCCACTCATTAAAAAAACCCTGATCAAAACTGCCCCACTGGTTGACCCACCTGTATTTTAAGCCCCCTCTTTAAAGACCCCCTGGTTGACCTATATTTTTTTAAGCCCTCCTCTTACCCATTGCATGGTAAAGCAGTTTTCTCTATACGCATTTAATCTAATTTTGGTGTCATCCAATGTGCGTACTATTTTTAATGTGTCTCCTGTATTTAAAAAAATTCCATCCGACACAGTGATTTGAACCGGGTACTTTGGTGTCAATAGTCAGACGTTATCGCACTCGACTATGTCTTTATACCTGAAAAAGATTTTTGGCGGCGTCATCTAATGTATACTTTAGTACGATTTTAACCGAAATCCACGTTCATTTTTTCCAAGTCCACTGAACTTTTTGAATGGCAACCCCATCTCAGAATGACTGATGCAATCCTCAGAATATTTACAAGGTCCCCGTAATTTGCGAATTCGACCTTCACTAGAATAAGGACTATCCCGCAGTAACTGTTTTAAAAGACTGTCTCGCAGAAAATGAAAAAATGCTATTGGGTAAAAAAATTAATGAAAGGAAAATGGCGAAAAAATCTGATTTAAAAAACATTTGTAATTATGAAAAATATTGAGGGGTAATATGGTCTGGTGACCTGTATGTGCAACATAAAAGACCCATGTATGGATCGTCACCCCGGACACGTTTTACTGGTTGATGGTTTTTAACAAAAGTCCCGTGAAATTAAAAGTTCCAAATGAGGAACCACAAGAGTTTTATTGACGGTTGAATCTTGGATCACCCCCTGTGCTGCTTCCATATCAGGAGTGCTGTCTTACATCGTGAAAACCCACTGACACTATTTTTCGTAGTTTTCGGACTCGAAATTTTTCCAAGTACAGAGATGGTTCTCTGCATTCCTAATTCTACCCTTTATGATAGGTCAGCATTTCAATGTACCCAATGTAGACAAACCACTTTGAAATTACGTGCCTTAAACCTCCAAGTGCTGAACTTATTAAAATTAGTTTCCATCGGTTTGATGCTATCAGATATCTGTGCTTCCACATCAGAACTTGTCTAGGAAAGTGGTTTTACGTTTGCCTCAATTCATTACTCTCCACCGTTACGCGACATGGTTTAAAAACACTTATTGCTGGTGTATCCTCAGTACATGATGCATTGGAAGTAACGCTACTCGAAGAAAAATCAGCTATGGAGTAATCATTTTTTAAAGATCTACAAACGCTCTCACAGTTTGTGAAAATCGTCTCTTCCACCGTTAACCGGCGAACGTATGACTCATAACGCTGATGAAAATCGCATTGTGGCATCAGTTACACGCTTTACAAGGTGAGTTGTTTTCATCGGGTAAATTCTGTAAAGACTACGTGGCAGAATGCTAAAAGTAGAATTCACACGTTTCCGCTTGCGTAAAAAAGTTTAGTTCCAATACCAATGCGTGTTAATAGGGGACAATAGTCAAATACAATAACCTACTATAAAAAATAATACATAAGTCTCACTCGAACGTACCCTGTCAATATACCTGGGCTACTCCACCGAAATGAGAAAGCTTCGGCGCAACATAAAAATCCACCTAATTATGCTTTGACATATATATTCTGATCGGGCCTGAAAAATTCTGTACTTCTGAAGGATGTTAAAACATGTAATAATCTGAAAAGGGAAATCCAGTTGTTTAAAAAAAGAGGACCTTTTATGGTACAAGGATTTTGTCTTTTTTTAGGAGTATTACGTTTTTTCACCTCTTTGACCCCTTGCGCGAAACAACAGGATTTCGATCGGTTCAGGTCATGGTTCAGCTGTTAATATCCTGCTGCTTCATTTTTATCGCATCAGGATATTGTGTCATTCTAAGTTTGAAAAATTCTCGGTTGTATGCCCTCTTCTGTATTAACAAAAAACACACGTTTTGTTCATTACGAGACATCTGACAGGAAACGTAACATAAGACAGTCGTGCTCAAAAAATATTCGAACATGTTGAAGAAAAATCCTTACACCTAGTGAAATATGAGTATTCAAGTTAAGATCTGTGATGAAAGATCTGTGATGAAATATGAGTATTCAAAAAGATCTGTGATGAATAACCACTAGTCTCGTTTTAAATTGTTAGCTTCTTCTATAGCAAGAAAGTGTCCGTAAGACAATATGTTTATTCTTGCATGTGAACACGCACACATACGATAGCATATACACATAAAGATGAAACACATACAGACACTTTAACACACACCCCCACACACAGAGAGAGAGAAACAAACATGAAGATGTATACACATACAGAGAAACGACTATGTGCATACAGATATCTTAACACATACGCACATGCACAAAAATATATACATATTGAGAAACAAACATATTAACATACATGAACATACACACACTCACATACGCACATGCACACACAAACACACACACACACGCACATACAATTAACACATGTACAGAGACGAAAACAAGTATGTGACACAATATGAAGAAAAAACTTAGTCCATCGCATTGATGTATGCATAGAGACTTACACTTAGAAAGACATCGGTTGAATATGTATAGTGCCGTACATCTCTTGATTTTGAATACTCATATTTCAGTAAGTATTTTTCAACACGTTTGAATATTGAGCACGCCTGTCTTACGTTTTCTTCCAGATGCCTCGTAACAAGAAAATGGTTTGAAATACATGAATATAAATGTTATGGACAGTAATTTTTCTAGTACTGTTCATAGATTTCCCCTTACTAGTAAAGACATATTTGCTTCTTAGTTTTGAGGATTCCTGTACCCGATAGATGGCGCTGGTTAAATGTCCAAAACGCAGAAAATATCTTATTTACTTTTTTTTAACTGTTGCATGTATCCTTGTGCTCGAAAGAATAGTATATGAAGAAGCAGACACGATATATGTATGAACCAGTTTGCATTCACTTTGTACCAGTCCTTACAACTCTGCTAGTACTGGTAATTCACCAATAAATAGCATCACTGCCCGCTACTGGTCCAACCCATCGCTGGAAATACTGGTTCAACCCATTGCTGCCTGCTACCGGTCCAACCCTTCTACCTCAGTCTCCTCCCCCCCAACCTTCTAACCAACCTTCAGCTATTGATCTCGAAGATTTATCACCTATTTCCAACGTGAGTGCCTTGTCCCGTGTGAGGATTTCACTGTAGTTCACTCCATTGGAGCGATTTCAACCATGTTCAGAAAAGTGAATCTCACATACAACTGAAATGTAATATTCACATGGTTGCACAAAAAGTGAATGTTCCATCTTCACTAGAAATGAACGTTGTTGTAGGAAATACCTAATACTTAATACTTGTGTTTAAACTATGGTTACTGCTTGTATTCTCCGTGCTGTCACATGGCGCCCTCTGTCCTAACTGTTTTGAGGCGATGAATGCTTACGTTTTCTTTTAATGTGAGAATGTGGGTAGGGTGCTTTCCTATCACTTCTCCTTTTCAATCTTACTTCTGAAATATTGCTTGTCTTGGTTTGAAGTGTGAAATAACCTTTGAAAGACTTGACGATTTATGCGTTAGGTCCGTTTGAAACGCAAAGTATTGTCTATCAGTTATGGGTGCCCTCAGAATCGAGAAGTAATTAGTACTAGCTTACAGGGGTAACGCTACTTTCTATAGACAGTGTTCTTTTAGATTTCCAAACAAGTGAAACACCATAACATTATCAAAAAACGTGTGATTGCCAGAACCACTTTCACACGAACATAGCACCACTTGTTCTAAGAATTCCGCACTAGTGTAGAAATATTCGCATGCAGGAAAAATAACTAAACTGATTCTTAGGCATGAAAATGTATGTGTGTTAGATTTCCTTACGTAGTGAAACACCATATCATTGTCGAAAAAACGTGTGTTTGCAGCTAAAAATAGCCACCTTCACACACTTATGCGCTTATTCAAACGTACTGGGAACTGTAGAACCAAGAACTCTGAAAAGAGCGTGAGAGCGAAAATTTAGACATCCTTAGTTCAAATCTCTATTGATTGCATAATCTTAGTGAGTTCGAAATCAGTGTATCTTTAAAAATATATGCAACTATTTGTCATAGCGGTTACCTTTCACACGACATAGGTGCTCAGCAACACTCATGTCTTACCATGGATCTCTAGGTTTCTTAGTAGCAACTAACCTACTGTCTATGGGATAGATGTTGGCTATCGCAACTTATAGCTGTATCGGGGGGGGGGGGGGTAAAGTACTGAATAGGCTATTGTGAGATTTTCAACGTAAGCAGAGATATATGGAAATAATAATAATCTGATGATGCTTACGATTATACCTTTTTTCGTCAAATGGTGCTATGAAAGTAAATATACACATAGGGAAGATGAATCAATGATTGAACTTTAATTATCTTGCGAGATATATGAGAAAATGCATAAATATTGGGAAACATGCATCTGAAGATTAAGCTATGAGTTTATCTCTAAGATTGTCTGGTAGTGAAACAACCTTGCTATCGGTTTTTCATTCTAAATGCTTACACAACATATGGATAGGTAGTTTGTCTGTGTAATGATGAGTCATTAACGCCTGATGCGTAGTATCTTTTGTAGATAGACACTTTGATTAATGAATAAGATGTCAGAAAAAGAGAAAGTCCTTGAATGTGTAAAACATCCCTTGTGATCCTGACAGAATTACACATCTACAGCAGAATTAACACAGAAGATTGTGTGGAGAATTAAACTTTACAGAGGTCTATTCATCTTTGATAGTTAAATGAATCATTTCTCAAGCATCGAGGTTTCTCAATTTATGGTAGTATAGAGAAAACAAGCGAGGAAGGCAATCCCTCTCTATATTAATGTTGTCAACCCTCAAGCTCAGTACATTACGTTTCACATATTTTTATCAATCAGATCAGTCCATTCACGGTTTTAATGACTTTTTAGTTCAAATCTTTATTGTTTATGGGAAATGCATGAACAGGTTTGTTTTTTAGCAAAGTGCATGGTCATATCGCTAGTGTGAGAAAGATCGTCCCCTGCCCATTTTCTGCATCGAAGTCGTTTTCTGCATCGTTCTGTTCCACAGAAACGGTGCATTATCGTGGTTGGAAAAAAATAAAAGTTGAAACTTAAGTGATAACTCCCCCGAATGTCCTTTGAAAATTCGTGGATGTTAACACTATCACCTAACAAAGGATGCAGGGAATAATGCTAAACGGTATTAAGACGACCTTGTAAAATCAGCTGACTACTTGGAGAACGCGATAAACCGCTGTGTACTTAACCCCCTAAAAGATCCGAAGGCAGCATACATGGAGCCCCCGTTGAACTGATAAAATGCAGCATTTAGACAGGAAACAGTAATTATTTAACTTTGAAGAAGATAAAAACACGGACGGTTCTCACGAGTAAAGGATGAGCAGCATCTCTTTCGTATCGACTTATCAGTTTTCCATAGGTCAGTGTGAGTGGTGTAGACGACTGGCCCGTGGCCTTTATACGTCACCAGTTGGCCAGCTTGTTGTCGTGATGTGTCATTTCAGCAGATCACATGACAATGATAGTAGGTTTTGTAACAGAGTCGAAGCAGGAGAGAAGGGATTTTTCACGCTCTTAGTTTCTAAAGACACGTCGCTTCTTGTACGCTCTACGTGAGAAAAACGGCATAATTACAGAATTTTTCATACCCGATCAGAACATATATGTCAAAGCATAGTTAGGTGGATTTTTATCCACCTAACTATGGGTAAGAGGAGAGCTTTTATGTTGAGCCGAAGCTTTCTCATTTCGGTGGATTAACCCAGATATGGTGAGAAGGGTACGTTCGAGTGAGACTTATGTATTATTTTTTATAGTAGGTTATTGTATTTGACTATTGTCCCCTATTAACACGCATTGGTATTGGAACTAAACTTTTTTACGCAAGCGGAAACGTGTGAATTCTACTTTTAGCATTCTGCCACGTAGTCTTTACAGAATTTACCCGATGAAAACAACTCACCTTGTAAAGCGTGTAACTGATGCCACAATGCGATTTTCATCAGCGTTATGAGTCATACGTTCGCCGGTTAACGGTGGAAGAGACGATTTTCACAAACTGTGAGAGCGTTTGTAGATCTTTAAAAAATGATTACTCCATAGCTGATTTTTCTTCGAGTAGCGTTACTTCCAATGCATCATGTACTGAGGATACACCAGCAATAAGTGTTTTTAAACCATGTCGCGTAACGGTGGAGAGTAATGAATTGAGGCAAACGTAAAACCACTTTCCTAGACAAGTTCTGATGTGGAAGCACAGATATCTGATAGCATCAAACCGATGGAAACTAATTTTAATAAGTTCAGCACTTGGAGGTTTAAGGCACGTAATTTCAAAGTGGTTTGTCTACATTGGGTACATTGAAATGCTGACCTATCATAAAGGGTAGAATTAGGAATGCAGAGAACCATCTCTGTACTTGGAAAAATTTCGAGTCCGAAAACTACGAAAAATAGTGTCAGTGGGTTTTCACGATGTAAGACAGCACTCCTGATATGGAAGCAGCACAGGGGGTGATCCAAGATTCAACCGTCAATAAAACTCTTGTGGTTCCTCATTTGGAACTTTTAATTTCACGGGACTTTTGTTAAAAACCATCAACCAGTAAAACGTGTCCGGGGTGACGATCCATACATGGGTCTTTTATGTTGCACATACAGGTCACCAGACCATATTACCCCTCAATATTTTTCATAATTACAAATGTTTTTTAAATCAGATTTTTTCGCCATTTTCCTTTCATTAATTTTTTTACCCAATAGCATTTTTTCATTTTCTGCGAGACAGTCTTTTAAAACAGTTACTGCGGGATAGTCCTTATTCTAGTGAAGGTCGAATTCGCAAATTACGGGGACCTTGTAAATATTCTGAGGATTGCATCAGTCATTCTGAGATGGGGTTGCCTTTCAAAAAGTTTAGTGGACTTGGAAAAAATTAACGTGGATACCAAGGAAGTTTGTGATCAGTGAAGTTTTAATAAAGAGGGGGGCTTTTGATAAGGGGTTTTTTAATGAGGGTGAGTCTGGGAATAATTTCAGTTAAAATCTTAGTGAAGTATACATTAGATGACGGCGGCAAAAATCTTTTTCAGGTATAAAGACATAGTCGAGTGCGATAACGTCTGACTATTAACACCAAGGTACCGGGTTCAAATCACTGTGTCGGATGGAATTTTTTTAAATACAGGAGACACATTAAAAATAGTACGCACGTTGGATGACACCAAGATTAGATTAAATGCGTATAGAGAAAACTGCTTTACCATGCAATGGGTAAGAGGAGGGCTTAAAAAAATATAGGTCAACCAGGGAGGGGGTCTTTATAGAGAGGGCTTAAAATACAGGTGGGTCAACCAGTCGGGCAGTTTTGATAAGGGTTTTTTTAATGAGTGGGGAGGGAATTTTAATAAAGGGGATTTTCTGATCGTTGCCACCCAAAGTTTAGTTGGACTTGGAAAATTTCAGATGAACGTAGATACCGAGGGAGTTTGTGATCTGAGGAGTTTAATATAGGGAACTTTTGATAAGGGGGGTTTAATAAAGGGGGAATCAAAAATTGGAAAAATTACGACTAAAATTAAGGACTTTTTCTAAAAATAGTACTCAGCCTATACACTAGATGCCGCCAGGGGGTTAAAAGGGGGGAGTTTTTAATGGGGGAGTCAAAAATTTGGAAATTATAGCAAAAATAGGGTTTTTTTTCTAAAAATAATACTCATCATAGTCACTAGATGGCGCCACGGGTTAAAAGGGAGGGAGGAAAGGTTTTTGTTTAATAAAGGGGAAAGAATTTTTTAATTAAACAAGGACTAAGTAATTTATAATAAATTATTAATCACGAATTATTAATTATTAATTATGAATTATTAATATTAATTAGGAAATGTGAATATTAATAAGTGGTCGTGGCCGGAAGTGTGAGTGACCGGTGATGTCATACCACGTGACCGGAAGTGGTCGTGGTCGATGACGTCATAGGGTCAAAGTCCAATCTACCCTATATCTTCCGTCGGATGGGACCTTAAGCCGTGGCTCCGTGTGTGAGAGAGCCATACCCTGTGCACGTTAAATAACACGCTGGATGGCCTTGATGGGAGGCTACCATCTGTCTCCCAACAGCCGTTCCAGTGGATGCCCTCACCCAACCTTCTCTGAGCCTTACGCAATCCTTGTGACCTGGCCATTTAGCCCATTGTGTGCCAAAAAGTGCTGCTCAGAGGTAAAACCACCCAACCCAACCCAGAGGTGTCAGGGATTGATAAAAGGTCATAACCCTTTCCTTAGATTACGAATCCTCACTGTGAGAATAACTTTCAGATTTTTCCCAACAACAACTTTTTGCTGAGAAAGAAGATGCCAAAAGACTTCCAAAGGATTCACTCCAATCGATTCCTTCAGTGAATCGTCAGCTCACCTTGTTTGTCTTCTTCCGATGAAATTCTCTCGAACGTCGCTTTAAATTTTAAATTCGCCAATTCTTCGATTTTTTGCTATTCGTATTATTTCATTTGGAATGCAATATCATTTGGAATTTCAACATTCAATTTTAAAAAATTCAAATTTGTTTTTAATGGCATATAATCATAAGTTTTAAAGATTTTTTAGTAGAAAATTGAAAAAAAAGCACTTTTATTGTTAAGCTACTTAAAGCCGTTGAAGCTTTATTTTATGCTCATAAATCGGTTTCTGTGGAACAAAGGATCCCAGGTTCGAATCCCTGATAAGAAAAAATCTCTTTTTTTTCATGCATGTTGATTACCTACGTTAGAAATTCTCGAAAGAACTAGAAAGATTAGAAATTCTGCTAATCTTTCTGCTAAGGTCTTGTTTTCCCCTTTCGATTTTCTTTCTATTTATTGTATTAATAAAAATAATAATCGTTATTCATATTCATGTTAGTTATACAAGAGTTTAAACAAATGACCCGCAAAGCATCTGCTTATCTGCAGGAGAGAAGAATAAT
This sequence comes from Ryuthela nishihirai, assembly GCA_038380435.1. Taxonomy (NCBI): domain Eukaryota; kingdom Metazoa; phylum Arthropoda; class Arachnida; order Araneae; family Heptathelidae; genus Ryuthela; species Ryuthela nishihirai. Next base: position 4,561,970 of record JAWZYU010000025.1, read on the forward strand.
AACATTTACACGAAAATATATAGTTTAAAACAATGTCATCGAATTATGTGAATTTCAGTGGAAACTCCATTGTGGTGGTTCAAATTGAATATTCAAATTATTAAATAATTAATATATAAATTATTATATATTATTTGAATAATTCAAAATTGAATAGTGCCTAGAAGGAAATTTTTAGTCTTACCTTTGATTTCTTTAAAATTGTTTCATAAAATAATTTCCCTTGGCAGTTGATTGAAAACGTAAGGTAATGTATATGCCCTTGTACACTTCCCATAATTGTTTAATATTTTTAGAAGTTGGAAATAATTTTTGGATTGTAACCTTGTGTTTTTCTCACAAAAGATTTTAGATTTAAATTGATTGTCAAAAAAAAAATATTTTAAAGTGATTCTGCATTTGTAAAAGTTGTGAAAAGAAAGTATGCCTAGATAATTTAGTCTTTCTTCACTATGATGAAATGAATTTCTTAAGTTGTATGGGATTATATTTTTAGCAATGGAAGATTTCCTTTATATTTTTTAAGTTAGTTGAGCCGTCTATTGTCATATAGATACACAGATAGCTTTGTAAACAAAATACATGTCTGTGTGCTTGCAGCAAATTGTAGTTTGTAAAGTTTAGGGGCACATAGACGCAATTTCCCTGCTCGCTTCTGAATATGTGTATTCATCTGAAAAGGTGTTTTGAAATTTCCGTAGAGAGTGTACTTCTTTTTCGTAGAGTTCCCCGAGCTCTAGAGGACTGTCTCTCGAGCTTCGGTAATTTCGTGCCCGCTATAGCTTAGTCCATTTTTTAAGAAAAAGCAAAAGATGCTCCTCAGGGGGAAAATAAGCCATTGTTATTTGGCGCAGGGCGAGCGACCTCTAACGATAACTTTTTCCTTCACGGCCAATGCATACATCAAACGATGGGTCCGTTGCCATCCTCGTTCGACATTCATTTTGCGGAGGTATCCATGCCAACAGATTGGAAATTGGAATCGAATCCACCCACCAAACCATAAGCCGTGTGATAAAGTACGGCAGGGGACAAGGGAAATAATAATAATAAAAAAAACCCCTCCGCCCCAGATGGAGAGAAGGCTAATGGCGCCTCTCAGGTGCGAGGAGGAATCGTCTGCTGTGTACAGCGACTGACGTAACTCGTGGCACGAAACACGAAATACGAAGCGACGCGAGCGACGACCGATCGATATTTTTTTATACGAAGACCGATATTGCCAGATATAGAATTTGAATTTAAAATGTATGGAAATTCGAAAGGTTTTTTTTTTATTATTCTTCGTTTCTTTTCAGCGGTGAACTTTTTCTCTGGCCGAAGGCGTTGTCTTATTTCGACAGAAGAGAAAGATTAAAATAATATTCCTTCGCTGCTCTAAATATATTACAACTACGTTCCGAGGTTGGTTGCCAGCTTTGGCCGCTGTTGACGATGGCTCCTCTCCTCCCAACTCATCAGCGGTGAGATGATTTCCAGGAAATCAGAAATGTCGTCCATACCTTGTCAGATATTGAAAAGAAATGACATCACCAGCAGAGTTGTTCTCTGGGAACAAAAAGGTGTCGGATTAATCGAAGCACATTTCTTTTTAAGTTTTTAATCCATCGCCTTTTTTTTGTGGCTCTTGATTTGTCAATCAATTGATTTTAAAAATCTGATCTGTTTTTGGGAAATGTTCAAAAGATTGAATAAAAAAGAAGTTGGCTTTTTACTGCAATGCATTCCCGTCAACAGATAGTTTATTTCATGATTTGAAATGGTTAGACCTCGTTGCAAAAGTTGTCGTAGATCGAAGATCGTGCATGGATATGCGATGTTCCAGGTAAAACATTACCCATATCCAACTCCATCTGAGAATATGCCCACTTGGCAAAAGTAAAAACATTTAACAAGTAAACCACCCGTGGGTGGGCCCTAGAGGCTATCATAAAACACAAGCTAAAAAATAGCATATATCACGCACAAGAGACCTAAAACGAGTAGCTTTCCTCAGAGAAAGCCATCATTTTAGGCCTCTTGTACTTATTAAGAACATTGTGATCATAATGAAGCAAAGAAGAAACAATCTCGTTAGGATTATTTTTAACAGTCCCATGAAACCTTTTTGAGATGCATTTAGTATGAGTATATATGTGGTCTGTTAGTAACAAACCAAGGGATTTTGGATTGGATTGTTTTACCTCTGAGCGGCACTTTTTTGCATACCATGGGCTAAATGGCCAGGCCACAAGGACCCCGAAGGCTCAGAGAAGGTTGGGGGAGGGGACCCACTGGAACAGCTGTTGGGAGACAGATGGTAACCTTCCGTCAAGGCCATCCAGTGTGTTCTTTAACGTTGGGTTGTTTTACCTCTGAGCGGCACTTTTTTGCACACCATGGGCTAAATGGTCAGATCACATGGACCCCGAAGGCCCAGAGAAAGTTGCGGGAGGGGACCCACTGGAACAGCTGTTGGGAGACAGATGGTAGCCTCCCGTCAAGGCCATCCAGCGTGTTCTTTAACGTGCACAGGGTATGGCTCTCCCGCACACGTGGCCACGGTTTAACGTCCCATCCGACGGACAGTAGCCTTTCAAGCCCATTGGTGTTCCATACTGACCGTGGGTAGGGCGGGGAATTTTGTGGAGATAAATCTCAACGCTAACCCAGTTGGGACTCGAACCTGGGAATTACAGATTACGAGCCTGGCGCGCTACCGACTAAGCCACCCCCGCCCCAAAAACCAAGGAGCATCAACCGCAGATCTCAATATTTTGTTTTGCAAGACCTGAATCTTGCGTATAAGCAAAAAGATGTTTCACTCTAAAGCGAATAAAAGGTTCCAGTCGTCAGATTTAAACAGACTGAAACAAAATGCCAATCAATATTAAGAAATCATCAACTGAAACGAGCGAGAATTTTCTACCTCATGATCACATTCGCAAAAAAATTGTCACTTCTTTTTTCCCCTTTATATTCCACTACTCTGCATCTTCTCTTCCTCTTGAATTCCCCTTCCTCATCTTTGAAGGTCTCAAATCGAAGTTTCTTTCCCTAAAAGTGATTTCTGAACAAACTCAACTGAATGGTTCCTTCGCGAACTTTTTTCCACCGATACAGAACAAATCTGCACGAGCGAGAGCTCGAAAAAAGAAGGCGGATCAATGCTAATCCCATGGGATCCGAAATCTAGACAAATAGTAGATAAGTGAGAGCTCTAAACAGAAAGAAAGTTCAATGTTGTTAATCCCTCGGGATCCTAAATCTATACATGTAGTAGATAAGTGAGAGCTCTAGGTCTATGCAAATAATGGATTAGTGAGTTCTCAATGTCGATCCTATGGGATCCTAAATCTTCACAAGTAGTGGATAAGGGCAGGAGCAATCAGGGCAGATTAAACTTCAAGATGCAAAGTGTTAGGCTAATATGTTTGAGCCCAATGTCAAGCAGGAAAGAGAAAGCGAGACGAGAGAAGACGCCTAGCAGTGTGGCGACGAGAGCATTTCCGAGGATAGGGACTCGGATGGATTTCTTCCCTTCGAAACTGAAAGAGGAATTCGAGCATCCTCCACGTTCTAGTAGAGTATGATGTGTGTATAATTAATCTTCGCTCCATTTTGCAAGACTGCCCAATATTTTATACCTTAGCTTTTTCCATAATAAATTTGCTGAGTTTCATTCTGCCTTTACTAGAGAGTTTCAGATGCCACGAAGTGTCCGATACAGGCCTCAAACCATAACATAAAAGTATACACAGGTCAGGGTAAAAATCAATAGAAATATTAAAAATATAAGGTCAAAAAAGTTATTCGAGTGTTGTGTAGAAAATTGGAATTTAATCGGTGAAAATTCAGTCGTGGAGATCGGCAAATAGAGTGAAATGTATAGGAAAGGTATTGGCTGCTGAAAAGGAATGGTATTGGCTGCTGAAAAGGAAAGGTATTGGCTGCTGAAAAGGAAAGGTATTGGCTGCTGAAAAGGAAAGGTATTGGCTGCTGAAAAGGAAAGGTATTGGCTGCTGAAAAGGAATGGTATTGGCTGCTGAAAAGGAAAGGTATTGGCTGCTGAAAAGGAAAGGTATTGGCTGCTGAAAAGGAAAGGTATTGGCTGCTGAAAAGGAATGCATTGCATTTAAAAGAGAAAAATTTACTCAGAAGAATTTGCAAAATTATACTTTTCGTATTGTAACTTTTCCTCTAATATTTAATAAGGCATATTTTCCTGAAATACAGTATTTTTTATATCACAGTACATTCTTTCAGTTAATTGTTAGACATTAATAAACCATTAGGCTAATTTCTTTTATTACTCGCGAACATAGATCAGACCTCGTGCATTCGCAAAATCTCGACGATTATTAAGTAGCCAATAAACGGGGGGAAAGTTTTGCGAATGCTGTTGAAACTTTTGCCCTTTGCGCAGGGCTCTGGTCATCATTTCATTAAGTAAGCTGTCTTCTAGAATAGCCAATGACGCACTAAGGTCAAGCCAATTACACTCAGGGGAGGTTGAGGTTTTTTGTTGCCCTGTGTGACTAGTCACACTTCTTTAAATTTAGTTGATGTTGGAGAACTTTTAGACAAAATAGGCTAAGAAGTGTGGAGAAAATTTTCTTAAGAAGATCGGAAATTATATATTATTTTGATTCGTTTGATGAGAACCTAAAGTGCGTTACTCATTTCCCCGTTTTCAATAAAATCGAATCTGGTTTACGCCAAAAGAAAATGGCAATTTACGGACATGTTCTTTTTTTCGTGTAAGGAGCCCTTTTTCTTCTACCCTTCAGGTTTTCAGAGCATCAGAATATTTCAATTTCTGCCAATTCAGACAATTCCTGCGATATCCAACACAGAATCATCGTCAGTTGTCAGAAATGAAACTTTAACTTCTTAAGTATTGGTTTCAAAAAGATCCTTCGTGGTCTGATAAAATTCGAAAGTGAAATCAGTTATTAAAGGAAGCTTTTCTCATCTTTAGGCATTTTTCTTTTTCAGGTGGTAAGGAATAAAAAAAAAATGACTTCTTCTGTTTCAATGGAACAATTCGTCGTCATCTTCTTCGATTAACTTTCGGAAAAGTGTCTTCTATTTCTGCGGCAGACGCGAATGTCGTCACCGGAAGCGAATGTCGCTTTCGTCAGCCCCGCCGAAGGAAATGTCACGAGAGCAATACGGAAACCGCAGACGACGAATAATAACGGACGAATTGTGTGCAAAACGGAAAGATATTGGAACCGAATTCTGTAACGTTGCCAACTTCAGCACATTTCTTTCGGGAAATAGAAAAAAGAAATCATTTCTCCAGAAATTTTCTCTTTTAAACGCCATTTTTTCTCTCGCTGCTGAAATGTAGCTCTCTCTTCTTTTGATTACATTTTTCTTTTTAATTAAGAAATTCTCCTTTCAGTGTTTCGTCTTGACGAGAGAAAAAACAGAATCATTTTCCATCGTAAGCGCAATTCCTAACACGAAAAGAAAAAAAGGAATTCCAAAACAGCGCAAGCGTTGATGCCTAATTGTTTTAATTGCCTCCGCGCCATACTATTTAACAGGTTCTCTCTCTCCTCGCGCAGCAGAGCTCTTTCTCAGGAAATAAGACCGAGGCTGAGCCCGCCGTCTAGTCTGTCAATTTGTTTTTAATTGTCTTCATCCGAAATGGCTCCATACTTTTCCTCCTTCCAGAGTTATCATCTTGAAGCTGCTGAGTCCTCTGCATTCCTCTTGTGTCGGAGGATTTCTTTACTCGTCATCATAAATCATCATCATCATCATAAATCATCATCACTCCCATTCAGATACATTTCAACGGCCTGGTCTTCGGGGAGTGAGGAATAGCTTCGTAAAAGAAGTGTTTTAATGTTGTGGTTCATTGGGCTAAATGTCCAGGTCACAAGGACCCCGAGGGAACAGAGGATGCTGTTAAGAGACAGGTGGAATCTTTCCGTGAAGACCATCCAGCGTGTTCCTTAACGGATATGACTCTTCTTCCCGCTGGACGGATGGCTGCCTTTCCAAGCCCCATCAGTATTTCCTTTCTGACCAAGTGCAGGGGAGAGGTTTAGCGATGGTGCTGTTGACACTCGAAACGGGGAATTGCATTTTGCGAGCTTGATGCGCTACCGACTGAGCCACCCCAGCCCATGAGTGGTCATATACGATGATAAAATTGGGACCCCTCCAAAATTCCTACTTGCAAAATAAAAATAAACCCCTGATGCCACAATTCAATTGCTACATCAGTGGGGATGCTATGAGACTGCGCAGTTGATGCTTATAGAGTTTCTCACAGATGATTGGTTCCTTGCGGTCATTGATTGGAAAACAGAAATACTCCATCGAATATTTGGAGTCTTTCACCTAAACAACGAAAAAAGCCTTTCACTTGTAGCAACATCATCATTCGCTTTCTTTTATCGTCGACATCACCATTCGCTTTCTTTGATCGTCAACCTCGCCATTCGCTTTCTTTGATGGTCAACGTCACCATTCGCTTTCTTTGATCGTCAACCTCACCATTCGCTTTCTTTGATCGTCAACCTCACCATTCGCTTTCTTTGATCGTCAACCTCGCCATTCACTTTCTTTGATGGTCAACGTCACCATTCGCTTTCTTTGATCGTCAACATCACCATTCGCTTTCTTTGATCGTCAACATCACCATTCGCTTTCTTTGACCGTCAACCTCGCCATTCGCTTTCTTTGATGGTCAACGTCACCATTCGCTTTCTTTGATCGTCAACATCACCATTCGCTTTCTTTGATCGTCAACCTCGCCATTCGCTTTCTTTGATCGTCAACATCACCATTCTCTTTCTTTGGTCGTCAACATCGCCATTCGCTTTCTTTGATCGTCAATGTCACCATTCACTTTCTTTGATCGTCAACATCACCATTCGCTTTCTTTCATCGTCAACGTCACCATTCGCTTTCTTTCATCGTCAACGTCATCATTCGCTTTCTTTCATCGTCAACATCACCATTCGCTTTCTTTCATCGTAATGTCACCATTCGCTTTCTTTGATCGTCAACATCACCATTCGATTTCTTTTATCATCAACATCGATATTCCTATTTCGATAGCCAAAAATTAGAGAACCTAAAACTTTCTCTCCCTGTCTCTTTTTCTTTCAATATTCAGTCTCTCTACTCTTCTTTTTGGTTAATGAAGTCAGAGCCAGGAGTTACGTAAGATGCCATCAAGTATGAAGAGTCGAAAAACTATGACTTAGTTAGAAGTAAGGTTCTTTATAAATGAACTGTCATAACTACTGTGGAATGAAATTGAAAGAAACGACTTCAGCAAGTTACTAAAAGACTCTGAAAAAAATCGACTTTTTTTTCCGATGCTTTGCTTTAAGTGTAACATTTTAGAAAAGTCTGATCATCCATTTGATGAATGGCTAGAGAACTCTCAAGTCTCTATAAAATGAGGCAGACGAAAGAGAAAGAGGAAAACACGAAAATCCAAACATTGGCAAATGGTGTGCTGGCGATGCTTTACATCGCGGATAAGCACGCTGAACAGCCACCTTACAAGTGATCATAATAAAACAAGGGAACATTATGTCACTCGAATAATTCCCTTCTGGAGACATGGAACGGAGACAGGCGAGGCAAACAGAAGATGCGATTCGCAGGGATGTGGAGCAGAGACTGAACAGCAAAAACGGAAACGATTGCGATCGCTTTTCAAGGAACAGAAGAGAGAGGCGGTTAAATCACTTCTTTGTACGAAACCTTAATGTCCGGTTGCCGTGGCAACGGCGGTTTAAGTTATGGGTAACAAAGGCGGACGAGCCAGAGCTCTCTGGGAGAGGAGAGATGGTTATGTTTATTAGCCCGGTTGAGGCTGAGGGGGGGGGGGGGAGGAATAAAATAAACATGGCAGAAAATGAGGCTTCGTCCTTGTTTAAAATGCAGATCATCCTCGAACAAGACGGACAACGCACGTGCGTTAAATTCCTTTTTGTTTTCCTTCTTCTGATACTTGGGATACTCGAGACGGGAGTTCGCTCTCTTGTCGGCGATGCTTGTTGTTTTGTTATTCCCGAGTCTTTGTTTGTTTCATAACAAGCGTTTAGAAACGATCCTAATGGATTTCAAGGCTCGCAGCATTATGGCAAAAGGAATGAAAGCAAAGACTCTCTCGAGGCCAGGTAGTGGAAGCTAATCCATCTTCTGCACAAGGGAATATTTTCGGAAATACGATCTGCGTCTGGGGAATAGATTATCTTCCTATCCGATGCCAATCAAAGGGATTCGACGCAAAAAATCAAAGGAAGCGAAGTCCATGTTTTGATTTTCAAATGCATCTCTGTAAGCTTCCGTCTGACTTTGTACCAGGTGAAATGGCTTGGACTTAGAGGAATGCCTCCGCAGGCTGGCACGAAAATCCACGGAGAATTAAATAAATCCTGTACGATATTTATGAAGAATGAAATGGTACGGAGAAATCGAATGTTCCTCTCCATTTTTTGAGTTAAAATATTGAACTCAGTATATATTATTATATGAAACAGAGACTGGAAACAATATCTGTCATGCAATCTTAAAAAATAAACAAACATTGAAATAAATTGCGTTCAGAATCAGAAGAAAACACATTTCTAACATTTAATTTAAACTAATTGGGAAAAAAAATTAAAGATTTTTTATCCTCCATTCGATAAATTCTCTTCTATCGATATGAGATATGAGAATGGCGAAAGCGAAAACGGTTTCTCATTGGACCAGATTGATTCGGAATGTTCATCGTAAGTGTTAAGCTTCCTTTCTTACGATCAAAAGTTAATAAAATAACACACTTTTGAAATCTTCTTCCAAAAAGTAAATTTTTACTGCATGGTGAATGCTATTGGTAGGATTCATTTGTCAAAGAAATTTTGTTATTTTGTTTCTTTTAACTCAATTCGAAAGATTTGGATAACACGGCAATCAGTTGAAGCCTTCCATCGCTTGGAAGAATCCACTGTTCAGGAAAGCTGCCATCTGGAGATTCTAAAATTTCCATTATTTGACAGTTGGTTAGATGTCTCTCTGCATGTTGTTCGTTTCCCCCTAACTGAATATTTCCAACATTAATATTGCCCCTTTGAATTAATATTGTCTTTCTGAATTAGAGTCCTGCAACGATCAGCTGTTGACCACCTGCACAAGACTAACAAGCATAAGTGAGCCACAGGTCGAAAAGGGGTTTACCGTCGGTGGACATGACAAACCATCACAAACTTTACTAATTCCTCCCTTTGTCACTTTCTAATGCTATGGAATGGAAATATGATACTAATGTAAATATAAATGTAATATTCATCCAATTTAATTATTTAATGAGCTATATTCTGTCGTCATCGATATGCTCTCCTCATCAATATCAAAAGGTCTTCGCGTAAACAATGTTTTGACACTTCATTGGCACAATGGACGTGTTACTAAATGTTGCACTTTTGAAATTTGAAACGTGTTTACTGAAAAAAAAATAATAAACGAAAAAATAAAGGGAAAATTGTCTGGCAGCAAATATTTTAATCGGCACGATATCAACTTTGCCGGATGAAAAAATTCTGTGCAGTGGAACAGTTCAAATTATGTATATGGAGCAATACCGACCTGCTTCAGCTTCCGACCAGGATCGATCCAAAAGAAAAAGATAACAACCCCAAGTACAGTCCAACAGTCCCATATTTGTCCTTAGTAAACTGAGACGGCTTGATGGACTCTTTTCCCGAATGTGACCCAGCAGAGATGTAAATGACCTCACTCCCATACGAACTTCAGTTCTGTCAACTACATAGTGGATCAGTTCCTTCTCCAACTCCATTTGTTATTTGCTCCAATTCTGTTGCCTTAGCGACATTATTTATACTTTTCACTCGATCTTGTGTTTCTTGCTCACTTAACAGCTCCGTTCCTCAAGTGTCCGATCTCGAGTCAATGGTTCGGGGACTCTTCGCTGCTCTTCGCACTCCTTTGCGATTCCTCTTCCTCTGGTGATATCGTGAGGGGAGCAGCAGAAACAATGACTTCGACTCTTTTTTTCTCCCTCGATGACCTTGACTCGTTCTAACAAACTCTTGATCTGAAGTCCCATTGGAGGATATTATCACCAATACAGACATGTCTTCTGTCCACGAGATCACCATTCCGCACATGATGCCTCTTTGCACTCTTCAGCTTCACAAATGAAGAGTTCAGGGTTTGGGAAAAGTGCTAAAGATTCGTTTTCAGTGTGTCGCAAAATCTTGATTAACTGTGATGTTCAGGAGAGCCATCATACCCTTTTACCTCTACTCAGCTCTGAGCCCTTGAGGTTCTTGTGACATGGCCATTTATCGCATTTTATGCACAAAAGCGCCCCTCGGAGGCAAAACAATCTGTTTTGTCTATCGGAAAAACGAAACAAAGCAGTATTTCCTTTTTCGAGGGTCACCTATACACTACTGTTGTCTCACTTCTGTTGTCTCTCACTTGTTGTTTTTTTTTTTTTTTTTTTCTCTTTCTGTTGTCTCTTTCTTCTGTTGTTCTCTCACTTCTGTTGTCTCCCCAGTGAGTCTGCTCACTCAGCTCATTCTGCAGTAAAAAGGACCGATCAAAGAGAACGTTCTTCAACCCAGATGCTTTCCCCTCTTGGTTTGCGAAAAGATAATACATTAACCCTTTCAGGACCATAAGGTTTCTAAGAGTAAATATTAGTATGTAACTGTTTATTTTAGTTTGTTTAGACATAAAATAAATAAAAATCATAAGAAAAATACATAACAATGTGTAGTTTTTTTGGAATTTTATGTTAAATATTTTTCCCAATGGACTTAAGGTAACACAAATTATAGTTAGGCTTATTATGCAATGTCTTTTATTTATTGGTTTATTAGAACAAAATGTTAACTAAAATAATACAAAATTATGAAATAAAATTACTATACAAAATGATGTGCTAATTATGATATTCTGCGAAGCAATTTCTTTTGGTAGTGAGGCAAAGATGGACATTGCACATAGTACATATATTATTCGTCCTGACAGTTCTGTTTTTTTTTCTAAACGTTCCCGTTTACGTAACTGCGTTCGGCATACGTTCTATTTTGACATTCTGTATAAAAAATGCAGATAAGGTTATAATTAAATACGGCAATCACCAATTTTAAAATGGGAAAAATGTTTCCCTTGGTCGTGAAAGGGTTAATTGATGGAAATATTCAATCATTTTACATGTTCATGTCATTGACGAATTCTCTGCACACAGACCTGCTTGCGGACGAGGCACTCACCTCGTGACTATCAAGCAAACGAACTTTTTTCTTCCCTTTCTCTTGCGACGCTTGAAAGAACTTTGCGCTCCTTAGTGTCGTAACAGACTAGTGGACAAAAATGGAAACAGTTTCGTTTTAGCTTTTTATGATAACTCCTTTTTAATGGGTGATCATATCCCTTTTAACTTATTATTCAATTGCAAAGTTGTGCTAATGATTTTTAATATTGCAAATGAATCAACTCTTCCAATCAGTCAATTGATCAATTAAAAAAATTACCAAAAACATGTTTCGCCCTTCGGTTCATCATTTTTTGTGAAAAGGAAACGCGGGGGGGGGGAGGGGAGGAGAAACGCAAAAGACTGCCAGAGTTAGGGAGGATTAAACAAATCGGTTAATTTAATAAAAAAAAAAGAGCCATTCTATTGTTGGTGATTGGGTGGGGGGGAGAATGATCAAACAGAAAGATTTGACAAAATTTAGGAACCACCCGATCTGGTGGCTACAGACTCTGGATTGAAATTCTTCATCTCGTCGGAAGTGACGTGGTTTCCCTTCTTCTTCCGCTCTGCTGCCAAGCAAATCGAAATCGGAAATGAATCCCCCGAAACCGAGGCTCTTCAAGCATTCCGAATCATTTAAGTTTCCTTTTCAAAAGACGAGAAACTTTTTTCGGAAAGAAAAAGTTTCAGAAGCATTTTGCATATTGCACCAACGACGATTTCTTTGGCAATATTTATCTCATTTAAAAAGGGAGAGAAAAATTGCTCTAATGTATTTGTCCCCGCTCGTAAGACAAAGCGACGTCTGTTGTATTCGCCGCTTAATGTCACTTTAATAACCCCCTCAGCTCACTCCATTGCGAAGGGTCATTTCGACACACTCTGCTGAGATCTTTTTATCTGTCTGCGATTCGCATCCCTGACGAGGCAGACTTATCATCCTAATCTGTTTCTTTGAAGAAGCAGACGTAAGGTCATTACCTGAATCCTCTCCCGGAAAAAGACATTTCAGTAAAATCGTCTGCCCTTCACCTGAAAGAGATATCTTTCATAGTAAATCACCAGTTAATTTATAGAATTTACCAGCTGACAGAAATATCTAGAAATGTTTTCTCCAAACCTCAAAAATTCGGTTTCTCAAAATCTTAGTGAATATGATTTCCAAAACTATATTTTCATGGTTAGCAGGAAACATGGATTTTATTAAAAAGCTGTTGCAGATGTACCAGTACGAATTATGAAAGGGATGCCGAATTCCCTCTTCTGAGAGCATCCGCAGCTTTAAAAATGCAGATTTCTCTTTAAGTGTTTGAGAACATTTGAATTGGCTCCTTTTTCGCTTAACCCATTGAGAAGACGTGTTTGTCTCGATGGGTGTGGCAACGTGTGTCATCATCTAGGGTTCTGTGTGGCCCCATTTGTGTGATGTTATTCGGAGTGAGATATGGTGATGGCGATATGCAGTGATTTGTATAATTATCCATGCAATAACGAGGATCAAAGAAGTGATTGGACTGTGGAAGATTTAATTCAGCAATACGAGTAAATGCTTATGACAAAAAAAGAAAAAACTCAAGCATGGCCATAAATCTATTTGAAAGAAATACAGAGGTTAAAGTTTTTGAAAATGATCTTGTAAATGTAACACATTACCAAGTCTCTTCATCAGCGATGATTTTTTTCCCTTCAGAAGAAGGATCAAAGAGTTTCCTGTTCTCAAAATGAACATCATTATTGATCTTTCCCGAAAGACTTCTTCTGTTGGTTGGATATTGCTCTTCCTGATAGAGAGACACTGGGACCTCATTTGCTAATGCCTCGTGACACCCAGTCAATCAAGTAGTCAACAGTTCTTGAATCCAGAAGGTTTTTCAGGATTATTCATCTGAAGGGATTCATCCAAGGAATGATTCACTAACAAATCAATCCTTATCAGATTCTTCAATGGCTGCAAAATTAATGAAGAGAAACAACTCTTTTGACAAATTTGGAAGGCTCGCGTCATTTCTGCAAGTGATGTGCCAAGTAAGCTGTTCGATATAGACTATTTGAGAGTTTCTGTAAAGTACAGTCGCTCAAAAAAATATCCGAACACTGTGGTTGATTACAGAATTCAGAAAAAATATCTGGCATCGATTTTTTTAGAAATTAGTGATCTGGCAACCTTCGTGTCACGTGACACGAAGGTTGGCAATCGTATCAGCAATTAGAACATATATATATTTTAAGAAAAAAAAAACCCTGCAAATATGGGAATATATTCATTCGAATGATAACCATCATCCAGACGCGGGAATAGTTCCTATTGGGGACATGGTCAGGAAAATAGGAGATGGCATCACTAAATCACTTCGCAAAACACAATAGAGATATCTGAGAGGACGTCTTGTATTATATCAATCAAATGTTGTGACAGCAAATCCAAAAATTTATTTATGCCAGTCTCTTTTAGCTTTTGGATTCCTTACATTTGAAGAAGGTATCACGATGCGAATAGTACTCGAAACAAATCACAGATGGCGCAACATGACATACCTGTCCTTTATCATAGCATTTATGATTCATTATCCGTTTAGTTGGAATCATTCTGCAAAAGACAAGAATATCTGTCTCCAATTCTAAATATATACTCTGACTTACCCTTCGTCTTCCGAGCCTCACCACCGGAAGAGTTTGTGGTTATTTTCCTGTAAGGTTCCCACTATTATAGTAATAATGATCGTTAATCTTCACCAATAACTTTCACAGTATCAGAACCCGACTACCCAATCTGCATATCTTGTCCGATCTGTGTTTTCTAGGCGAAAGGAAATATCTTAAGATAAACAAAAGAGCCATCCGTCAGATGGAATGTTAAGTCGTGACCTGTGTTCAAGGTCACCTTCTCTCCATGCAGACTTATAAATTGTCACTGGGAGGAACCAAGGTGCAATGGAAAGAGAGGGAGAGGTTCACATGCCGAAAAGGGGGCCAATCCTAAATCCTAAATAAATCTTAATAAATCATTGTAGCGTTGGGTTGGGTTGTTTCACCTCTGAGCGGCACTTTTTTGCACACCATGGGCTAAATGGCCAGGTCACATGGACCCCGAAGGCTCAGAGAAGGTTGGGGGAGGGGACCCACTGGAACAGCTGTTGGGAGACAGATGGTAGCCTCCCGTCAAGGCCATCCAGCGTGTTCTTTAACGTGCACAGGGTATGACTCTTCCTCACACGGGGCCACGGCTTAACGTCCCATCCGACGGACGGCGGCCTTTCCAAGCCCATCGGTGTCCCCTACTGACCGTGGGCAGGGCGGGGAATTTTGCGGAGATAAATCTCAACGCTGACCCAGCTGGGACTCGAACCTGAGAACTACAGATTACGAGCCTGGCGCGCTACCGACTGAGCCACCCCGCCCCTAAATCATTGTAGCAAAGGATTTGGGAGTTCATATAGAGTCATATATACGTCATATATACGTATTTGGGAGTTCATATATATACGTTGAATAATTCGAAATAGCGAAATCGTTTGCGTAATGAAATGGGAATCAAAAGTAACATCATCAATAAATTAATAAATAAAATTTTAAATTTTTTATTTCTGTTGTCAGTTGAACGTTTTTCCTCTTCATTAGTGTGATTCTTTTTTTTTTCACTTCGAGCAGCAAAAGAAGATTCCGACTAGAACAGAAATCTGTCCCATGGAGCTCCCAGAGCAGGGCTTCCTAAAATTTAGATGCCCTGTCGACCTCCTTTAAGGAACTGTGTCTCTCATTACATAACGTGAAGGATTGTGGACCCCCACATTAAGCAATCTGATAATGCCCAGGCTCTGTCATTAAACACCACGTGCTGTGTGTCATTCGACTTTGTCTTGTGTTATTGTCACCCAATGAAAATAAATACATATATTAAAAAAATATAAAAATTATATATAATTTATATATATATATTTTTTTTTTTCAGCTCTCTTCTCTATTCAGCAATTTTGGTTTCTAAAAGAGCCAGAAGAGAAGAATTTCCTTACTCGAAATTATTCTAATTTTTTTCCACTGCTCAGTTAGGGGAATCTTCAGGGGTTCCAACTTGGTAGAAGAAGAATCTGTTGATCAGTTCTGAAATCACTGTTTCTTGTCAACGAATGGCATCACCATCAACGACTCATCAGCTTGTTCGTTGACGGTAATGTCATCCGTTGCCAGGAGGCCATTTATTTTTGAAGAGAAATGCATGAAATTCTCCTGATGATTTCAAGATCTCTTTATTTGTCAAGAAATACACGATCTTCTGGATCCATGTTGACTTAGTGTCACACGATGCTTGGGAACCGATATTAATATCGCACAACGAAGATCAATTGGCAAGATTGGTGAATTGCTGAACAACTTAAGTAGTTAATCGTTTGCTGATATATAACGTTGATTTGGGAGATAGCGACGCGCAGGCATGGTTAGTCAAGTCCAGAAACGGTCAAGGTGAAAAATTTCTCGTTAGATCCCTGTGGACCAGGAATTAAATTTTCTTTTTTGGAGACTGCTTTTGGAGACCAGGAATTAAATTTTCTTTTTTGGAGACTGCTTATCCTTGACTTTTTCTGACCCTTAAAACCCCCTGACCACTTAAAATACTTTTCCCTTGATGGCAACGCTTCAAAAAATTTTGTTTGTCATTTTTGGATCGCAGAGATAATCAGGATGAGGTTAAAGGTCATGAGCATAACCCCTGCATCCCCCGAAGGGTCAATCGTTTCAAGAACTCCCCCCCCCCCATCGGCAAAACAAGTATTTTTATATTTACGAAGGGCTAAAATATAGTTTCTTTAACGAAGGGAAGGATGCAAAACATTTTGGAATATCACTGATTAAGCGTAGTTTTTGACAGGAAGCAAAAAGATATTTTAATCATAAATTTTTTACTTTTATTAATTGAGCACTTTTCACTTTTGTTTCCTTTCTCGAGGCCTCATTTACTCTAGAGTGACGAGAACTTTCCGCAGAGACGCCATTTTTACGTGAATGGAAGCATCGTTCGAAGAGAATTCCTCTCATCTGCATCCCATTGCAGCACTTAGGGAAGAGGATCGTCTCATGGAGAAGGATCCTCTTGTCCTCCTCCGTGTTGCGTGTCACCAGTAATCAGCCTGAAGAAGAGAGATGGGCCACTGAGGGAGTTGAGAGGAGGAGGAGGAGGAGGTATCGGTGCTCGTTTCCTCCGACTTGGGAGAAAGAAGAAGCAGAAGGATCGAGCATCTGGCAAGGGATCATTTAGTGACTCGTTATTTGATGGCAGACGACAGACGCAGAAATAAGAGAGTTGGGGATTCGTCTGAAAGAAACGCAACAATCCTGCAAATGTACACGTGGTAAGAAAGACAAAAAAAACAGTCAAGAGAATTCATCGCAAGAATTAGGCACAAATACCTTTCATATTTACCTTAGAGAAGGGAACCTGGAAAAGAATATAAAAAATAGGACTGAAAAAAAAGTAAACTTTGAATAACGAAGGGAAAAAAAACTTTGTTTTTAGCTCGAGATAACTTCCTCGACATTGATGCACTTTTGATTAGAAGCATTGTTTTCTTTTTTTAAACCCCCCTCCCCCCCAAAAAATTTCCCCTATCTCCATAGGCTATTTAAGGGTCCTTGTCATTCTAGGCATACGACGATTTGCCGCTTTCTCCCCCTCCCCCCCCCAACCTAATCAGTGGTTTAATCAGAATAAGTGGAAGATACTTAACATGAAAACAGATAAGATGAAGTGTCGGTTAATGCAAAACTGAAGTTGATCCTTTCGGGAGGCAATACTTTCGCATGCAGAAATGTTCTTTAGCGAGAAAAAGAAAAATCCCTTAAAACGAAAATTGTCTACAATCCGACGAATAAAATTCCGTTGGAACTTCTGCTTGTTACACAGAATTTATATGGAGGTCTATTAAAGCGATCCAACGCACAGTCTGACTTTCAACCATGTGTGGGGCGGGGGTGGCTCAGTCGGTAGCGCGCCAGGCTCGTAATCTGTAGTTCCCAGGTTCGAGTCCCAGCTGGGTCAGCGTTGAGATTTATCTCCGCAAAATTCCCCGCCCTGCCCACGGTCAGTAGGGGACACCGATGGGCTTGGAAAGGCCGCCGTCCGTCGGATGAGACGTTAAGCCGTGGTCCCGTGTGCGGGAGAGCCATACCCTGTGCACGTTAAAGAACACGCTGGATGGCCTTGACGGGAGGCTACCATCTGTCTCCCAACAGCCGTTCCAGTGGGTCCCTCCCCCAACCTTCTCTGAGCCTTCGGGGTCCATGTGACTTGGTCATTTAGCCCATAGTGTGCAAAAAAGTGCCGCTCAGAGGTAAAACAACCCAACCCAACTCAACCATGTGTGATTTCTCTCCAATTAGTTATTTAACAGAGGCTGTCAATACACTGGGATGTTTCAGACTCGATCCGAGACGCAAGTTAATGATTTTATCTACCGCTTATGGCGATCATTTCTGCTCGCCATTCAGATTGTTGACCTTGTTAACCTTGACGGGATTACGAAGGTCGATTCCCGCCTATATTCTAATGTCGATTCCCACTTTCTATTTCTAACCAAAATTATGCCTTTTTTTTGTGTACTTAATATTCCACTTCTTCACAAATTTCAATGCAACGAAAATTTTGGAATGTTTCTTGCATTTTAAATCAGATTCGCATTAAAAAATCGACACTTTTTTTAACTTCTTTTATAATATCGAGCTATTGTTTTAATTTTGTTTTTACCTTTCTCCAGATTCATCTTATTTTGTTTTATGAGATTCTGTTTTGGATTAAATAGACAAAAAACGAAACATCCCCACCGGTGATTTTAGCATCTTCCATCAGTTGGAATTTCCACCTTTAAATTTTGAAAATAACAAAACTTTAATATCGTAAACAATCTATTTTTTTCTAACATTGTAAAGAGATATTCAGACGATACAGCGTGGCTGGGGGAAGGAATTAAGATCAACGCCTTGAACCCCCCTCCCCCCCTACGTGATTACCTTTCTTAAGAACTGAAATTAGGAGGTTGGAATCGTACTAATAAAATATTACTCTTACCATTTTTGTAAATTGTCCTCAGTGCTAATTTCTATTTTTTAAGGGTAATAAATATAGTAAATGACAAAGTTTTATTTTCTTTAAAACGAGCAATCCAACTTTTCAGTTTGTTATTGAAAAGCCAAATAAATAAAGTCTCTATGTGAAGAAATCTAATGTTAGTCCTTGCACTTGGAATGCCAAATTCTGAATATGCCACTAGAGGACAGTGCTGCCATTCGACAAAAGAATTCTTTTGTAATAAATATTTCAGTCTGTTCACATCATACAAGGCTAATTATAACCTTTAATTGCATCTCTATAGAGTTCAGTTGTCTTTAAATACTTTTCATCGCTGAGTGAGATTTTCCTTCGGGATATTTTTTCATTTTTGTGACTTCCATTCGTCGAGCGATTCTCATTTTCCCAGCAGAGAAATTGCAAGAGATTCTCCTTCGGAAGTCGCTTCACTTTCCACCCTCTTATCATCCGACCTCATCTCCTTCGTCTTCCAGCAGATAAGGGAAGTCCTCACTGAAAGAAAATCTCCTCCTCACCGAATTTAATTTTCCAGCATCCCCTTATCACTCCGTGCATCTCGGTTGTCACGCACTTCCTCCTCAACCTCTATCTTCCCCTTTCGGTTGCTATCGGTGATGGCGACAGACGGTCTCTCCCTCCCTCCCTTTCCCCTTTCCAGACCCACCCATTGCGGTTAACCCCAACCACCCACCCCCTTTTAAGGACGACCCTCTGTCTCTGAGTGGGGAGGTGCTCCTCCCCCCCTTCTCTCATTCAACCCCTCACCTCTTCTCGCATCGCGCTGTCCATTTGCAATCAGCTTCTCTCGAGGAAGGTCACGCGACAAGATCTTCCTCTTTCCCCTTTTCGCCGCAACAGAAACAGAAGAGTCGGATTTGATTCGAAAGAGAGAGAGAGAAAATCTTCACTCCTTACGGAAACGCTTCATCAACGGATATAAAAGATATATCTGTCAGCATCTCTAAACAAATTTAATCAGAGCTCTCTTTGTTTAGTAGACTTAATAAAACTAATTTTTATCTATAATGTGTATAAATAATCGCTTCCACTCAATTTAGTCCTCCAAGCATATCTGCTGCATCTTGCCACTGCACACCAATTCTAATAAGGTCCTATTTCACATTATCTGCCCACCGCATCCTGGGTCTCCCCCTCTTTCTGAAGCCTTTAGGAACACTGTTCATAACCCTATTCACCAATCTATAATTATCCATAAGGGCAACATGGTCAAATCAACGGAGTCTCTCTCTGCACAATATGCTGCTTAAAGGAGGTTGCCGACTCTGTCGTTTCCTGGGGTTGGGAGAATATAACTGATTCTAGGCGCCCACAGATAAAGACGTAGATTTTGGTTCGTTCTGTATTGGGCTTTCGACGTTGGAGAATAGCAACAAGATAACTAACTCCAAGTTTAAAACAATAACAAAAGGTTTAATATGGAAAATATATACAGAATCTCCCCGAGCACTGACGTTGACTACTAGCTAAGTTGGCTACAAACAATCATATTCGGGTTGGGAGAATATAACTGATTCTAGGCGCCACAGATAAAGACGTAGATTTTGGTTCGTTCTGTAGGAGGTTGCCGACTCTGTCGTTTCCTGGGGTTGGGAGAATATAACTGATCCTAGGCGCCCACAGATAAAGACGTAGATTTTGGTTCGTTCTGTATTGGGCTTTCGACGTTGGAGAATAGCAACAAGATAACTAACTCCAAGTTTAAAACAATAACAAAAGGTTTAATATGGAAAATATATACAGAATCTCCCCGAGCACTGACGTTGACTACTGGCTAAGTTGGCTACAAACAATCATATTCGGATTGCTTAACAGGCTGCGATTCTGCGCACCTACAGAGGAAAACATCTCACTTTGTGAATATCTATTCACCGTGCACCTCTACACGTCAGCTCCAGCCAGCGTCTCGTTCAGAACTCTCTTGACCTTCTACGGGCCCTACGCCGTCCGGCGCTGACCTCCTGGTCCCACGGGACGGTCATTTGGCATCGCGCTCCTTGATCAATCGAGCTGAGCCGGAAAGGGCCGATCAGAGGCGATCAGGTACGATACCTCCTGTCTTGCTGATTCATTAGAAATAAATAGCCTTTCGGTCAGTGAGGGGAGAAAGGAAAGTTTCACTCAAAGGATTACAATGCAAGGTCACATACAAATATATACATGAAATGACAAAATAATATCTAGGTATCGTATCAAAACCTGACAGACTCCTTTGCCTAACCTCATCATTAGTTACAAAGTTGAACCACCTAATACCCAAGATACTGCGTAAGCATCTGGAATCAAAAGCATCTAGTTTCCTGTTATCTTGTTTACAAAGTGTCCAAGTTTCACTACCATAACTAACCCTAGAAAGAACCAAACTATTATACAGTCTAATTTTAGTCTTTAGGTGTATACGCCTATTTCTCCACAATCTCCATAGATTCTTAAAAGTCCCGGCAGCTATACCTATTCGTCTGTTAATCTCATGCTGCACATCACCATTATCTGTTACATAGCTCCGAAGATAATTAAACTGTGACACCTGCTCAAGACTGCAACCATTAAGATTAACTGAATCACAGCCTGCCTGACCAATTTTCATCACTTTAGTTTTCTCTCTGTTTATAACCAAACCTACTCTACTACCAGTCTCATCAACAGCTCGAATGAAAGAGTTCATCTCATCAACATCATTTGCCAAAAGGGCTAAATCATCAGCATAATCTAAATCAGAAATTTTCGTATCTCCAGTCCATTGGAGTCTATGTGACAACAATGAAACCGTTACGCTATGTGCAGAATCACATAATTAGATGCATGCTGAAACTAAGAAAATTTGAAAGCGTTGCAAATGTATACACTGAATTAGGTATTTTACAAATAAGGAAATTATATGTGTTTCAGGTACTGAAATACATAAGGATGAATTTTAATGTTCAAACTTTACGGACATTTGAAAGAATACTCGACTGTAAAAAAACCTTTTCTTACTTGATTTGAAAGCGAGCAAAACTATTGTTGAAAAACATTATGTTTATTTGGCGCCAAAGTTTTTTAACTGCTCACCAGAGTACATCAAAGGAATAAGAAATGATAACTTTTTCTATAAGGAATTAAGAAAATGGATTTTGAATGTGGTAAATATTAAGACTATGTTTTAGAAATAAAAGAGATTTGGGGGTATTTATTTTATTTTATTTTTTAAATGTAATATAATTTCATTTGATGACGAGTTTCCCTTAAGGTGCTCAACTGAACCACTTACTAACGCACAATTTCAATATAGATTTTTATATTTTTTTCTGCTTTTCTACGCAGTAAAGTCTTTTTAAAATTTTTTTATTTCATTCATTCTTAATGATAATTTTCAAACTTATAAATTGGTTAAATATTTATATATTTTTTATGCTAAAGCCAGCAAAGTGTGAGGAAATGTGAAATTGAAGCATGTTGACTTTTCATTTTCATTACAACATAACTGTTAAATTTCTTCCACAAGCGAGTTTTTACTCTCGTGGAAGACTCAACATTATTTCTCAGACTTTTACTGAAAAATGTAAGTAAAATTATAAAACACTAATGAAATATAATATTAAAATTTTCCATATATATGGTATGAATAAATATATGATTTTTATTGGACAAACTATGTATAAAGAAGAATATATATTAGAAAATGTAATATTTTAAAATTGTGTATCTGAGATATACAACATTATATATATTTCATTATAATTTCAGTTCTAAGGTAAAAAACATGTAAATGTAAAGTACTGCATATTCTAAGAATAAATTATCTATATATCTAAAAAAAATTTAAGGCCAAAATCTTTCCTTTGCAGTGAATTTTGCATACCATAATCAATAACCAAAGAGAAAAGGGGACAAAATGCACCCTTGTCGAACACTACAAGCAATGCTAAACCAATTACTACAAGACTTACCAAATTTCACATACGACTCAGTGTTACTACATAGAACTTTCATTATGTTAACTAACTTGTCTGGTATACCTTATGATCTCACAATCAACCACAAATTATGTTGATCAACAGAGTCGAAAGCCTTTTTGAAATCAACAAAGATAGCAACCAAATGTTTCTGAAACTCTAAACATTTCTCAAGAATCTGCCTGAGTGAAAATATCTGACCTACACATCCCCTACCACTTTACCTGGAACAGAAGTAGGCTGATACCCCTATTGTTATCACAAGAACTGCGATCACCTTTTTTAAAAAATAGGGATAATATTAGCTCTGGTAAAATCCTCAGGAACCATGCCTTTTCAGGAACCATGCTAAAAGATATTGAAAATTTCAGTCATCCAAGTGGTAACAGAAATATTCCCAGCTCTAACCATTTCTGCAGTAATTTCATCTACCCCTGGCGATTTATGTAGTTTAAGTTTAGAAACAGCCAAAATAACTTCAGATTGTGTTATAGGGCCAACAATTAAAGCCATCAATGCATCTATCATCATTGCAAACAATGGGAGTAGAACTAACCACATTGTTTGGAACGTCACTGAAATGCTCAGCCCACCTAACCATGACAGAATCCTCACCTTCTATAACCTTACCTTGTTTATCCTTCAATCCCTGTATACCTGTCCGTTTTCTACCACACAAAACATTAACTATCTGGTACAGCTCTCTGCTGTTGTGCTGTCTGTTTCCTCAGCTTTGACAGCAAAGTCATCAAGCCAAAGATTCTTATCAGCAGCTAACTGATCTTTTACACTTTTATTAAGCTCTCTGTAATGCTTTCTATTAGGACTAGTAGGGTATTGATTGAGGACATTCCTACAGTTCTTTCTTTCTTAAATAAGCTCAAGTGCCTTATTACTCAAATAATTGTTCCTTTTCTGCTCCTTTTTCCCTAAAAGAGCACTGTTAGTTTCCAAAAAAGTCTGTTTAAAATGATCCCATTCTTCCTCAACTTCAGTAGTAAGCAAACCATGACTGTCATAATGAACTAAGCAACCTATCATGGTAAGCTTTAGCTATAACTGGGTCTTTCAGAGCTTCAGAATTAAATGTAAATTTTTTAGCTTTAGCACGACACTTTTTAAGTTTAAGTTGCAAGACACTTTTAACAAGGTAATGGTCAGATCCAATTTCAGCTCCCCTATATGACCTGGTATTACTAACAGAACTAGCCCATTTGCTGTTAATTAATATATAATCAATCATATTCTTATGCAACCCATCGGGTGAAACACATGTGTACTTATGTAGGTCACGGTGTTTGTAAAAAGTGTTAGTTATTCTGAATCCATTGAGTTTACTTACCTGTAGGAGACGTTGCCCATTGCCATTGCAGCTACCAATACCAAAAGGGCCTATCACCCCTCCCCAAAGGTCAGAGTCAGTACCAACTTTGGCATTGAAGTCACCTAGAATAAGAGTAATATCTCCTTTCTTGACAGAATTCAAAATATCCTGAAGTTGTCCGTAAAACCTATCCTTCTCATCGGTATCTTCGATCAAATGTGAATCTGAATTCCTATTTCCTTAATTTGCCTTGACTTCATCACGTGAGCAATGTGCAACCAACTAATTTTTCGAAGTTTCGTCTGGAAAAAAAAAAGATTCTTTTCGAAGATTCAAAACATTCTGGAGTTTTATTCTATCAGGATAAATCGAAGACCAGCACGGAGATGAATCTAAACACTAACACATTTGGGACTCGAATCTGGTAACTGCAGATTACGAGCCTGGCGCGCTACCGATAGAGTCAACCCCTGCCCCAGTGGATGATGGGATTTATGACTAATGTTCATCGTCTGCCGAAGGGAGAATTCGCGAATTAGATCGTATTTAGAGAGGGTTTACGAAATTAGCTGGCAATTGATTTTGCTCAGCGTTTTACGAGGGTCCATTCTCACCTATTGTAGAGGGGGGGGGGGGGGACAGGAGAGAAAATCTCAGCGTAGGCACAATGGGATTCGAATCTGGCAGTAGGAGATTATGAGCATGGGGTGCTAATGAAAGGCTCAGTCTTCGCCCCTTACGAATTTTTATCCGTATTTGTGTATTATTATATGATATAAACTCTAGCTGAAGTAAATAAAAATATGGCACTGTATTAAAAATTTCTCTTCCACCTTCGTTTATTACATTTTTTAAATTATTTTTTCGTCTGTGTACCTGATGTTTATCTAAAATATAGGAAGCGATTCGATATTATGGATCCGGCGAATTCTTTTAACTAGTGCTTTGTTGGTGGTGACTGAGCCTTTTTAAGTTTCCTTACAGATAATTAGAAGTATCCAGCTGCGCTGCGGTGGCATAAGGGCTCTTGATATTTTTCTACCTGTGCAGAAAGAAGAGAAAAGATTTTT
The DNA here is from genome assembly GCA_038380435.1 of Ryuthela nishihirai. Lineage (NCBI taxonomy): Eukaryota > Metazoa > Arthropoda > Arachnida > Araneae > Heptathelidae > Ryuthela > Ryuthela nishihirai. The sequence continues at coordinate 4,586,625 of JAWZYU010000025.1, forward strand.
GTTTCGTGATTGTTTTAAAACTCTTTTCGGTTTCAATCCAGCAACCACTGAAAGATTTCTCCCTTATTAGTGAGCAGCGATAATTAACCGCAGTCACAGGGCAGCCGCTCCGCATCAGCACACTTCGAATGACGATCCCATTCTCCATTCATCGAAAGCCAGCGGCCGCGCGATTCATCCGTGACGTCATAGGGTGCGCACGCATCCTCCTGGGTCGGCGCCAGCGCTCTTGGTGCACGCGGGGAACGCAAAGTTTAGTTGCCAGTTGGAAGCGAGCGAACGCGAGAGCGTGCAGCAACGGCAGCATTTCGGGCCATGTGACGGAGGCTTGCTGCTCGAGATGGGACCCTAGTCGATCCGCGAGGCAGCAGGGCGATGTCTTCTCTCCAGGGAGTTTCCACCACGCGAATATTGTCGGTCTGTGTGCGGACAGGACTACTGCTGATGTCCGTCTTTCACTTGGGAATCTCCAGCGTGAAAGGTAAGATTTTCACAGAGATCATCGCTCGCCATTCCCATTTAAGGTATCGAATCAAAAGACAGTGGCGTACACTTTAAACGGAAACATTTTCAAGCCAGTAACCTTTTCAAATCTATTTGAATCTCGATTTTCAAAAATACTTGTTCAATATTGAAAGTCTGGAATCGGTTAACTGACTACAAAAGCAGATCGAAATAAAAGCTATAGCCATTGTATCAGACTTTACCAAAATCAAGAAACTTATTTTCAGCAGTGTACCTAATAATTACTTAAATTTCGCTAATTTTGAATTTATTCTTTTTCAGAATGGTTAAATAGTCGAGCTTCCATAATTATTTAAATACCACATAATTATAATACCAAATATTGTTAAAATTGAGAGACAGATTTGATTGAAGTGATTCTTCAGTTGCATTAAAAAAATTTAGGTTAAGAGCTCGATCACTTCTTAACTGAAATTCTTAACTTCTTAACTGCTCATTAACATGAAACTGTTTCGATTCGATAATAAGATTTTGTAACTTGGCTAGTTTCTTTCTTTCGAGTGCGATAGAAATGAAATAGAAATTCTGTGCTCTCTGCTATCAGAGAAAGAAACTGATTGACTTTTGTGCTATCGTCACTTTTTTATTCCACTTGAGAACTTTCTGAACTGAACTCGCTTTTGATTTTCAAGATGAAACTGAAAAAATTTAAAATTGGAGCAGATCAAGGCATTTTTTTTAATTCATTCTCAGATCAGATTATTTAAAAGAAATTTATTTTAAGATGGAATATTATATTAACCTTCAAAAAAGAAACTGATTGCTGCCGAGATTACGCATTTTTTCCTTTATTTTACAATTATAATGTCTCTCATAAACACTATTTCAGAATAAATTAATATTCATGTCACACGAGGTCAATAGGAAACTAATATATGCACAAAATCTAATTAGATATTATTAGCTATTCCAAAACGTTTTTGATTTCTTTGCATAAAATCACGAATCCGTTGTATCACGCTTTTTATGTGACATCACAGACACGGATTATTTCTTTAGCTTTACGAAATGAAGAGATAAAAATACGACTTTCAATCAATTCAATAAAACAGAAATAACAACTGTTATAACAACTGTAATCAACTGTAAAAACAACTGTAATCAAATCATACCTTTCTTTTGCATCTATAAGAGCAGAAACGAAATACGCATTGTAACAATGAACCCAATCAATGTGTTGATTCAAATTTGTGTTAAAAAGAAATTCCCCTTCAGAGTGTGAAAAAGAGAGATTAAAAAGAAATTTCCCTTCTTTTGTGTTAAAAAGAAATCCCCTTCTTTCCCACAGAGATGTGACAGAAGACTGCCAGTTGAATACACCACAGAGACGTTCAGCAGATACGAACCCCTTTGTACTGCATTTAAGAGACATCGCATTCAAAAATGATGGAGTCTTCATATCGACTTGATCGCTTTAATAGACATTCTCATGCAACAAATCAGATATACAAAAAATGCAGACCTTAAAGAAGGAAAATAACCTCTATCTGTCTTTCTTCTGAGGTCTCGCCTTTCTCACAGACCTCCTCTATGACGTATTGGCAGACCTCTCAAGCAAACGGCTACTGCTAGAGAGGAAACGTGGTTTTCTTTTATTTTCAAATTATAATGTCTCTTTTAACAAAAAAGTATCCTAATCCTGGCTGATATGAAACTAGTGGGTCTATTCTTTGTTGTACACTCACCATTGGAAGTGTACACTCCAACAGGTAATGGGACAGTTGTAGGTTAATGTTAATGGAAAGCCGAATTCAAAACTCCCTCATTCTGGAAATAAGATTTTTGTTGAAAAATGTCTCCAGAGAGAAATCGAAGATCCGAACTAAAATCTCGATTTTCCAAAAATATTCATTTCATATTTAAGTAGTTAGGAAAGTTTGAACACTTAAACAAAAACTTTGATACTCGTGATAATTTACTTTAAACTTTAAAACAGAAATAACGACTGTTAAAACAAAACGTTGACTAAAACAAAGTCAAATTTCGAAAGTTTCTGTGATGATTTGTTCAGTTTTCTTAATTTTGAAGAAAGGATTTTTTTTACGAGTGGTCAAAAGCAGCAACCACCTTCAAATATATCAGCTTCAACTGCTCTTTGAATGTTAATGGATGTTGTTGAAATTGAAATTTAGATTCGTCTACGATGACATTTTGCATAAAAGTACGGCTTTGACAAACAAAATGGTTTTGATGATATAATAATGTAGGTGGAGAGATTTGTTATAAAAGGATCTAGACGAATTCTTATTTCAGGCAAAGCTTTCGTAATTATAAATTATTTCTTACTTCCCACAGACCAAACTATTAATCATTTTTAAATTCTGTTTCTTTAATACAGTTTGCCTCTTATTGAATCGTATCAGAAGAAGTCTGTTTGATTAATTCCGATATCTTTAAGACATTAAATTCTGCAATTTTATTTCTCTTGCAACCAAATACCTGTTTCTGTTTTCTTTCAGCGAAAAATCTTTTTTCTAACATAATCTTATTTGCAAAGGAAGAACAGTTTGAAATAAAAGTTTTACTTTTTTCCTATCAGTGTAGTTTTCTTTTTTGGCAACGTATTCGTTGTTAAACTTCATCGTGTGCAAAATTACCATTGAAATTGTATTTTAGATTTTTTTTCCCTTTCGCATATAAGCAAAGGCTTTCTTTATGACCTGGCTATTTAGCCCATTGTGTGCTGAAAAAAGTTCCGCTCAGAGGTAAAACAACCCAACCCTCAAATTGGATGGAAAGTGAAAATGATCGTTGAAAAACTTCAACGATCATTTTTAACTTTCCATCAATTCATAACAATCATAACAAGTGTTAGTGAACGATTTGTTATCTTTTAAAGTAAGTTTCCCGAGAAGCAAAAGCTTCACCTTTCATATTCTTTAAATATTGCAGAAAATGTCAAGATTTGAGTGAGATCTTCAATTTGTCTCTAGTGAATTTTTTCCTTAAAAAAAGTTATTTTCAAAGTTAGGTAATTTTAAATATGACTTTCCATTAACGTAACATGGAAGTGTGACATTCTTTTTCTTTTCCTCGTATCCTCATCACATTTCCTTTCCTCATGCACCATTCTCCTGATCGATAAACTCCCAGATCCTTAAACACTGTTGTTAACTTTTCGTACAATTTCTCCATCTCCTCGAGATCATCTCTTCCATATTCTCATAAATGTATTTTCATCCTTTAATTTAGAATATTCTCATTTTGATTTCCTCATCAAATAAACGAAGTCATCTTTCTCATATGCAATCATTGTCCAATCGTCAACAAAAATAAAGAGAATAGTTGCTTCCTAGAGTTACTTACGTCCCTTTCTTCACATTTTCTCTTATCATACTCTTAATTCAGAACTGAAGAATGTCTCGATATGTATTATTTGCATTAAGAGAATATGTCTGCGTGTATTGCTCATTAGTTAATCCCCCTTTGTGTTTGCGGTGACTGCAACAGTCGAGTTTCGCAGCTGTGGTCATCGAAGATTTCCCATCGATGCTGAGCAGATGAGAAAAAAACCCTTTCTCATCCGAGAGAGACAGAGCGCGAAATCTTTCGATGTAAAGGCAGACGCTGTCTGTTGCTTTGACCTCCTGAAGTTCTGTGTTTCGATGCCAAGCACTTAACTGCTACAGGGGAGGGGGGGGGGGATGTGTGGTTGCACGGGTCGACAACCTGCTGCAGCAGCATCGAAGCCCCCTTCACCTGTCGGCAAGGTGAAGAGGGCTTCAATGGTTGTTGGTTTTTGGCTGGCCGCCATGTCAGCAGCAGAGAATGACGGGACAAAGCTTAGCCCCAGGGAACGACGCAAACCCCTCCTCCCTCCTCTTCCTTCGTTGAGCGAGTCGGGCCATCGTTTGTCTAAGCCGACAAGCCAGTCCACGTAGGGAAGCCGGGGGGAGGGAGAGAGACCTTGGAGGGAGGAACTCTGGTATGCACGAGCCACGTGGCCAAGCGCTTTGCTGTTGGCAAGCGAGGGGAGATTTTGAAAATTGTTCCTGTTGCTTTTGCCAGTTAATGTAGCAAACGATGGCGGCTTTTCTTCCGCTCTTCAGGTGAACGCGGAATCGGAGGGAAGAAGTCCCAAGTCGAAGATTTGATGACCTTAAAACGCTCTGCTTCGATTGGCTGAAAATAAACAAATATTTTAACATTAGCTTTGAATTTTATGTTTTCACGAAACAGTGAAGACATCTGCCTGCAATAATAACAACCACAAAGCTGCAATTGGGGAAAAAAAATACTATAATGCATCCATTTTCATTTTTATGAATCTTTTTTCATTCACCTGTTAACCTCTTTACCTTTTCACCATGGAAATTAAAAGGACTCAAGGTCGACACTTTAATTCTCATTTAAATGAAATATTTCAGAACTGAGAATTAAAAATTGCATAAATTAAATCAATTGATTAAACATCGTAACTTTAGAGTGTTTCGAAAACCGAGAAAGCTTTTTCAAATAATAAAAAAAAAATCAAACGAATAATTAATATTTATTAAATACCAGCAGATTAAACCCCTTGAAACTTCCATGACATTTTGGTCTCATTAACCTTGCAGTCAATATTTTAAGGAAATTCTGAGGAGACAGATCCCAACGCTAGTGTAAGTTGGGACTCGAATCTGGGAAGCGTAGATTATGAGACCGGAGCGCTACGGACTGATCGAATCCTCACACCAATGCAAAAAAAAGAGAGGAATCGTTAGAGCTCGGATAAGCAACCTTTCGTCTCCGCCACATTTGTTTACTCAACATAAAACCTCCTCCTGATCGGAAAGCCTCTCCTCGTCAGAATGGATGGAATCAAAATGCAACCTGTCGAGAAGCAGAAAGGGCATTAACTTCAATCAACAATCTTTCCATCTTTAGGGATTAAGAAACACGTGACATAAAGCGGTGAAAAATTCAACTGGAGGTCCTCTTTTTGAAGCCTCGATATCAGGAGAAAAAAATATCCCTTCTTCTGCTCTCTATAGAGTTAATACCGGTTAAAATGACGTCAATCAAACGATTGGAGTGCGAACACGAGAGCACGGGGCTGCGGTTCATCCCGATGATGCCACAACAGATCACAATAGAATAGCGAAGCAGGTGCGAATGGCAGCAGCTTCCGCTTCCGCCGCTGGGACTCACTTGGCGGAAGTTTCATTGGATCAGCCATCGAAGGAGGGAAAAAGATCTCTGCAGATCATCAGTAAAGGGATGGAGAAAGGAAAACAATGGAATGGGATGCTTTGACACTTTTCGGTGGGTGGAAGATACGGGGATGATTCTCTTCTTTAAATAGCAGAAGTGGAATCTCTTTATCGTGATTCTTTAAAATAAAAAAATACTCCCTGAAGCAGCTGCTTGCCACAGAGGTCTCATAGGAATCTGTCAGTTTATACATCACAGCAGGTATGTGAGGATGGCGGGACCTCAGTAGAAAAACGACAAGAACATGCAAGCTCGGGGCTCGAACCCAGGTCCTTAGAGTAGCAGCCAAGTGCGCTAACCACTCGGCCACTAGGTCAGAAGAAAAAAAAAACTCGCGAAGGAGATTTGGCAGGATTCTGTCTGAAAAAGAAAATTTCTTTCAGTGGGCGAGACTTGAGAGGAAAGAAAAGTACAGGCATTTGTATCTTGTCTGAGATTTGAATCCAAGTCCCTTTAAACAGCAGCCGCCGACCACTTCTTCATACCCGCTAATATTTGAAAAATCACAAATCTTTATTTCCTGTTCTTCACTCTTTATGCGAAACCGTTTAGTAACTTTGGAATGATTTTTTTAGCACTTACTGAAGTGGTTCGAAAAATTATTAGAAATGTAGTCAGAATGATTTAACCTCTTTAGACATGAAATTTTGTTTAGAAGAAAAATGTTTCCATTTGAATGCGCTCAAAAAAATTGAGACGTTCTAAAGTCTCAGAAAGCAATGAAAAGGAATGTAAAAAAAAAAAGACTTTTTTCGATGCACTCTGTCATAAACACTTCAAATGAATGAATCCTGTGAATATAATAATAAAATAAATAACACCAAAACAGTTCTTGTTGAGTATCAGGCGCAGTTATCATCAATTGTTATTGCATGCAAATTCCATTATATCCATGGATGGTACAGTCGGTCAAAAAAATATCCGAACACTATAGTTGATTACAGAATTCAGAAAAAATTTCCAACCTTCGTGTCACGTGACACGAAGGTTGCCAGATCACTAATTTCTAAAAAAATCGTTGCCAGATATTTTTTCTGAATTCTGTAATCAACCACAGTGTTCGGATACTTTTTTGACAGACTGTAGGTGGTCATATTATTTTGATACTAGATCGTGTGGGCTCACTCACGGAAATATTGAGCGTGTGCAGTTACCGTTCACAGCAAACTGGAGCGTGTGCAATAACTGCACACGCTCCAGTTTGCTGTGAACGGTAACTGGAGCGTGTACAGTTGCTGTACACGCTCCAGATATTTTTCCTGAATTCTGTAATCACGTGACACGAAGGTTGCCAGATCACTAATTTCTAAAAAAAATCGTTGCCAGATATTTTTTCTGAATTCTGTAATCAACCCATAGTGTTCGGATACTTTCTTGAGCGACTGTATCAGATTCCAGTCCATTCCTGCATACTTAAACACTGGTCTACACTTTGCAAACATTACAAGACCACAGACACCTCTTTCTGTGTTTAAAAAAAATCTAAAAAAAAACTTTTACACTGTGATATACATAGTTTAAAAGGAGTTAAGGCTCTTTGCAGTGAGTGAAGTGAAAAAATAATTATTGCACGAGCTCTTTTACCTCTATTAAAGAAACAGTAAACTAGTACGACCAGAGATAAGTCCATGATCGAAGTATTCACGAATGATGCCATGTCTTGTCACGAGCTCAGTTGGAGCAAATTGGTGATTGACAGAGGAGAATATTTTGGATCAAAGACGCGACTATCGTCTGCAATTCGAGCACAGGGTACTATTAGGCTGAAAATTGAGAATATAAAAATATTTGATTTTGAATACCCTGGTTCGTTACACTTGTTTTCCAAACGTTATTCAATCAAGAAATATATTTTTGTCCATCAAAGTTAAATAATTTTTTTATAAATATAAACTTTAGGTATTCCTGACGCTTTAGTATTTGCAATAAATATAAATTCCTTTTTTAATTTTATTCCTCTAATTCGTAAGCTCCGATCATGTCATCAATACCAATGCAGATAAAACACGAGATTCCATTTATCATCCGAATTTAGCTGTTGACAAAGGCTGCCTCATTCTGCCAATGACCTGAGATACGATACATTGAGCGAGCTCTTTCTTCCAAGAGATTCCTTTCTCCAATAATCAATTGACGTCAACGTCCAAAATTACTTTCTTTAGTCGACGGTTGGTTTTTCTCAAACTCCTCAGGTCGTAACCCTTCTCATATGTGGCTGCTGAAATGGGATTACTGACCCCATGAATCCATTATAACCAGCGATTCATGCCATCAAGGAATTCCCGAAAACTGCTACTGAAGTATCTTATTTTCAGAAACCCAATTTCAATTCTTTAAGGACAACAAATAAGAGAAAATTCTCGAAGGGTTCATTTTTATTGCTCACAATTATTTCAGATTACCGCATGATTTTTTCCCCTTTGCAGATCAACTGATGATCATTCCAAACCATTTAATGTTTACTTCTTTCATGAACTCTGATTAACCCTTGACAAAAGTGCGACCACTTCAAGTAAACTCCATTTTTCTTGGATTTCTCTTCCCCCTCCCCCCTCGTATCTATTTGCAACGCCAAATGAAATCGTCTCATTTTCAATCTACTGAAGTGATATGAGATGTACAACGGGGATTAATGTTTATTAAATATACTTCATTTTCTAAACTGACATTTTTGAATAACATTTGGAAGCATACGAGTCTTTGTATCAATTATCGATGTAAAAGGATGCGGTGGGTGGGGGGGGGGGGCGATGACTTTAGCATCACAGTTTCGTAATGTGATGTTTCCACTCTTTCGAATGCCAACAGTGCTTGGAATTGCAGTTTTCTTCAATGCCATCAGCGAGACCGGAGCCGCAGATGCATTTGTAAAGGCCACCGTATTCTTGATGTGGTATTGTGATTGGAGTTTGTATAAATCTATAGCAGCATCTTGACTGACCCCTAGATGGCCTTGATGAGAGGCTTTTTATACGTTGCGTCTTAACGGCTTTTCAAGCGAGCCCTTTCTCCTGCCAAAACTTCTGACCTCACTATTTAGCCCATTGTGTGCGCACAATTATCGTTCAGAGGTAAAACAAAACTACTCAACCTTCGCGATTGATGTCGGCTCAAATTTCATCCTCGTTTACGTTTGCCGCTTTAAAGCAACATTTTACCTCATGATGTCTTTAAAAAAAAATGACATTCGCTCTTAAACTAATCGGCCTTTTGTTAAGGAAATTAAAAATCGGTGTGCGTGCTCGAGTGTTGAGGTGGTGAGGGATGATTCGAAACATTTCAAAGTTGCAGAGTGAGAATCGATAACGTGAAAATAATGCACTTAAATCGTCGATCACCTCGGATGAAATGCGGAGATTTAAGGAAGTGTACCCGAAATCGACTTTAATGAACGGATATTAGGACGGATGTTATTTTTTACTTCATCAGGATAAATCGTCAGTTTTTTTTCCTTCGTGAGCAACTTCATTTCAGAATCTTCTGATCTCGACTTCTTCGCTCTCTTGTTACGTTCTATTTCAACACAAATTCCTCACGTGAGAAAACCAAGAAATTGATTCCTTCTATGTGTCATCAAGGAGGTTTGGAATTTGGTGGTTTTTATTATTTTTTTTATTTCTATTATATGCATAATTCCGAATTTTTAGCTTTCGAAATATTGGTATTTACTTCTGAGGGGAAAAGGAGTCCGTAGATTTAAGAAACATAAAAAACTTTAGTTTTTTTTTTTTCATTTTCTAAATAGCTTAAAATATTTGGAACCATAACTTATTACTAGTTCGGATTTTGTGTATGCGTTACGTTGCTTTACCATTGCGCTGCACTACTTTGCCCCCATGGGCTAAATGGCCGCCAGCCCACAAGGACTCTAAAGCCTCGGAGAAGGCTAGGCGAAGGGGGACACACTACTGGCCGGCTATCCGGAGACAGATGGAGCCTTCCGTCAACGCCATCCGGAGGACTCTGTAAAGCGCACAAGCCATTGTTTAACGTCCCATCCGACGGACGGCGGTGTCACCTCTCTCACCGAGGGCGGAGATGAATCTTAATTTGGGACTCGAATCTAGGAACTGCAGATTATAAGTTTGACGTGCTTCCAACTGAGCCAACCTCAGATTTTGTACAAAATTAATGCAAATAGAGACAGCCAGAAAAGTTTGTTAGGGGAAGAAGACACAAGCTGTTGACGTACACTGTAATCTCGATTAACCAATTTTCTGGTTTAAAGTGTGTTGACCGTTAAATGTGTATTTTACAGGTACCACTGAGTAATGCAGCTACACTTCCTTCAAAACTTCTCAGACGAAAAACAGTAAATTGTTTATGTCAGCCGATAAGGGATCTCCGCACGTGCATATCAAATGCATTTGTCGGTTTTAGATTGCCTAATAAAGTGAAAAGAAAAAATCTATTTTTAGGATTGATGATCCCTGAACATTTTTTTGTTTCTGTTCTTGCTAAAAGTAGACCGAATTTACAGGTCGCAAAGACCCCACCCCCATCCTCCAAGCTCGGAAAGGAAGGATAAAAGAGCTTCAACTTTCTCCTTATTCCTGATATGAGTTCGGTGATTATGCAGCAGCATGAGTTTGGATGGAGTTCGCATTGGACGCCGTCCAATGAAGGAGATTTTTCAGGGAAAGCAAAAGGGGCAATTGATAGATGACCGAGTGACGACGCCAGTTCGTGCCACCCCTTGGCCCCGATGTCTTCTACGGAACAAGAAGATAAAAAAAAAGAAACGAACGGTCAAGAAGTGTGGGAATAGAGTAGCTAGGGGTCACGCGGCCAAGCGCTGATCTTTAAAAGAAAAACTCGATTCCTGAGACGGTGGGGGGGGGGGGGGGGGAGGCGCTAACGCAAAGGGGAACGTTGAGTTTGGAGCAGACGTAATTTATTGACGAGTTCTTTGGAGCCAGAGCCTGAGGAGGAAGAACTTCGGGGATCAGGTCCTGGTAGGTCAAGAGAGGTCAAGAGAACTGAGACGCCAGACCGGTTGGGCTTTCGAGGTCTCAGCCAATGGCAAGGCTTTGTTTTTCGCCCCTCGACGGGCAATCTCCGTTTTCCCTTCTGGGGCAGAGGGGGAGGAGGGGGAGGAGGAATTGCACCGTGTTGCCTCTCTCCTCTCTCACCATCGATCATTAAAACGTTTTATTTGCGCTCCATAAAAGAAGCGTAAAACTCACCTCAGTTGGTTTCACTCCCTTTGCTTTTGTTGTGAGGATTAGAGAGGTGTATGGAAGCATTTGCTGCAATCATTCTAAGAAACAGAATATGGGGGAAGGAATCGAGAAAAGAAAGGAGGCGAGGGAGACGAAATTCTAAAAAAATAAAAAACTCTTACGTAGTAGTAGGAAGTAGGTGAATTCGGGAAATTAATAAAAGAAACTATTTCTAAGGAATGTAATAGGCTTCCCACTCCGTGATTAGTGCGAGTTGGTTTACCTCTGAGCTGCACTTTTTTTGTGTGCCCACAATGGTTAAATGGTCAGGCCAAAAACTCCCTAAATAGGGTTGACAATTGTCTTCTGAAATAACGTCCTTTCTTCTTTATTAGAGTCAAACTGTCCTTTCATGAAATATCCCGGAAGAAATGAAATTTTCCCAAGATCTAAGGTCTGCTCTCTGAGGATGTCTGTCTTTTCAGGCAACTCTTTCTCGTGTTAACGCGCTTTCAGATTTGAGAAAAGAAAGGGTTGGTTGGTAAGGTGGGTAAGGGTGGCCACGGGTGAAAGAGAGCAAACTCCCCTAGATGCCACGGCTATAATGAAACGATTGCAGCGTCTCTTTTCATCAGGTCCTAAACTTCCAAAGAACTATTTGTGCATATGCACGCGTTATGGGCAAAGTGCAATTTTTACACCCCTTTTCAAAAACATCCTTTTGCCTAATAAACACCTAATTCTGAAGTGAATCATAGTGAACGGAAACCATAATTAGACATTTTTATCCATCTGAAATTTGGGATGACTTCATCTGTAATGCTAATCAAGAACAGCCTGCAAACAAAACTTTCACAAATACCGGGTGAAATTCTCAAAGATTAAAATTCTTTTCACACACTTGAAAACTTCCATCTAAATCAACTCTGAAATGTACCTCTGTGAATGAGAGCTTGAACACCTTTGCTTGTCTGAAACCTGTGATGGATACATTTATTCTGCATATGAAGATCAACTCTAAACATCCTGACACCTTCCTGAGCCTTCACTAAACCAAAACAACTGTTGTCCACTTCTGAGATAACGTTTAAAAGGATATTTGCGAACAGAAGTTGTCTTCTTTTAACAAACCTGAAATCTGAAATGTATTTCTATTTCCCAACCATTTTGCGTATACGAAATATCTGCAATTGCCAGATGAAACCCTCGCATAATTCCCCTTCCTTCACCCACTTGATTGAAAACTGCAACTTCAATCTCTTAAGTGTAAAACTAAATCAACTCCCAGGGGAATCCCTGTGTAAAGAAGGACTAATACAACTCTTAATTTTTCCGGAGATAACTCTCATCGAGAACAACATTCGTTGATAGCTGAAATAGCATTTAAAAGAGCATTCGTAAACTTACATTTATAAAAGAACATTTGTAAGCAGCTGTAAATTGCTCAATAAATTGGTTAATCTGAAATCTGAAATGCACATCTACAAATATAATTTTCTTTCTACAACCCTCCCGAAATTGAATCGAAACAATTTCGGGAGGGTTGTAGAAAGTAAACGTTGAGTAGAAATTCTGATTTATGTCAAAAACATCATCTAAAAGTAAACGTTGTGAACTAGAATTTTTTAACAAAAATAAGAAATGATGAAACTTGAAATATGTGTTCAACGTCATCAAACCTAACATTGAGAGGAAGTGAGTGACATCCCTTGTTGTAACACGTGAACCTGCGCTAGAATCATTTTTTGTTTCATCCTCTAGGAAGATACAAAATATGATAACTTCCTTTCTAAAATTCTGTTTGCTTTCATAATCCCTAACATTCCCTTTCAGTGGTACCAGAAATGTATACCTAAGAATGAGCAAAAAAAGAGAATTAATTGTTAAATTCACAACTCATAGACACAATGACGAACCTGTGAAGGATCCTGGCGCTGGGCCAAATCCCCTTCACTCTCTCAACGATCAAGATTCCTTCAAAATATAATCTCTTTTAGAATGGTTTGCCATCATTTCATTATTGTAATATTTGATAAACTGAAGTTTTCTTTACGTATGTTAATCTCAGAAGTTGACGGGTCTCTGCGATTTGGATCCCCCCTCCCCCCTCTTTCATCTTCGTTTTCCTTTCTTGAGAGATGCGAGAGGAAGAAATTTGTCGTCGTTTCTCTTCCAACACCTAACATTTTGTGGTATGGAGCCAAGAAGCAATTCCTTGCAAATGAGTCCCAAAGCCATCCAAGAAGATTTTAAGAGCAGCAGGAACAAGGAAAGATCTCGATTGGGAAATGTGAGGAAGAGACTGCTTCCTACCTTCGGACTGTACGATTCAAACGAATCAGTCTCACTGGATTCGGATGGGTTGAACGGAGCAATGTCTCCCTGGGATCTTCTTTTTCAATGTTTCTGTTTCACGTGCCATCGATTTCATCACTCGATGCTCAAGAGTAAGAATCATTTCCCTTTCCTCAAGAATAAAGGTCAAGAATCTCAGCGATGGTGTGATCGCTCGTGTTTTCATTCAAATTATCACGAGACTTCATAAATCTAGGAAAGCTTTCAAGACCTTTTTAGGTGAGGAATAATGAGTGCTCCTGAACGATTGGATGTGTTTTTTTCGGAAGCATTATCCCATTCGTCACAAGGCAATCCCCTTCTTCACCATTAAGTTCATTCTCCTTTTTGTACTTCCATCAAGGCCATCCAGCCTCTTCTTTAATATGCACAGAGTATGGATCTCCTGCACACGGCGCCACGGCTTTACGTCCGTTCCGAAGGACGGCGGCCTTTCCAAGCGCTTCGGTGGCCCCTACAGACAAGGGCGCAAAGAGGGAGTTTGGCGGAGATAAATCTCAATTATGGCCCATGTGCAACTCGAATCTGGGTTGGGTTGCTTTACCTCTGGGCGGCACTTTTAGGCACACCATGGGCTAAATGGCCAGGTCACAAGGACCCCGACGGTTCAGAGAAGGTTGGGGGAGGGGACCCACTGGAACGGCTGTTGGGAGACAGATGGTAGCCTCCTATCAAGGCCATCCAGCGTGTTCTTTAACGTGCAGAGGGTATGGCTTTCCCGCACACGGGACCACGGCTTAACGTCCCATCCGACGGACGATGGCCTTTCCAAGTCCATCGGTGTCCGCTATTGACCGTGGGCAGGACGAGGAGTTTTGCGGAGATAAATCTCAACGCTGACCCAGCTGGGAACTGCAGATTGCGAACCTGGCGCGCTACCGACTGAGCCCCCCCACCGCCCCCCTGGCGAAAGGAGAGAGGGTGGAATACATATCTCCTGCCGAATTCACCACGCACAAAAATGGACTTCATTTTGAGCCTTCATTTTGAGAGAGGGTTACTTTGCCCGACTATTGAACTGCCACGAAATTCCTAAATGAGGAGAGATTTTATTTTGTGGGAGCGAAACGAGCTCAACTGATTGAGTGATCAATTGGAAGAAATCTGAGAGAATGAAAACAAAGTCAAAATTTCTCCTCAACGGAGCTCCGAGTTTTTATTAAGTGCGACTAAAACAAACACCACTGTTGAGGAAAAAACTATTATGCGTTTGCGAACGATGTAATTGGGGAGTTTATGGCTCGAAAACATTTTTATCTCCTACTTGCAGGAATGCCGGGAAGGAATTAATTTTGTATTTTCACTTTCTTTTTCCAAACGGAATCTGTTTCCATTTGATTTGGCTTCCGTTTCATATTGTATGGAATGAATACAATCGGAAGTGACGATGTGCTCACGAGAGGTAGGTCGCACCTCGCGTGCACTTTGAAGAACGTGTTGGATTCAACTGCTCTTGCATCATCGTCGCCACGGCAACCCGCTTTCGCTGAAAGTAAATCAAACCTGCGATATTTTTCTTAAAACGGAGCAGCCGAAAATCGTGATGGTGTTTTTCCTTCTGGAGTAGTCGTTTGGCAGAAGAACTTCCGTTTGGTTTTGTTAGGAACGAAACTGACTCGGTGTCATTGGGCGTCTGAAATGCGTGGTGAGAAAGTCTACCGATGCACCACCTCATTCGGAGGAAGGAAATCCCTCCGCCGCAGACTAATGTAGATCACCAAGTGGCACTCCGAGGACGGACGCTGCTCGCAGGAGATGCGCCGGACGAGTGGGTCAACATCTTCATGGTGAGGGGGGGGGGTGCAAAGGAGGCTCGCCCAGAGCAAATTTAAATAGCTCGTGGAAGGAGAGAGTGGCAAGGATCCAGATCTCGTGGGCGCGTGGTCAAACAGAGCTCCTGCCGCCATCCCTTGTACACAAACCATTAGCCACTGTTGACGCAACACGAGCGCAGCGGTGGCTTTTCGCACTTGCGATGGGGCTCGCGAAGAGGAAATCCGATCTCGTGGATGACTTCGATGATTTGGATTCCACGTTTCCAGTGTTCAATGATGAAACTGCGACTCCACGCGGCTACTGCCGAGGCGAATCACCCTTAGTCACGTGACTTTCTTCCATTTGCCGCGAAATTAGTCTTATTACAAGAAATCGTTTGCATTTCAACGGTTTATTATTTCCCTTTCCTGTCCAGTATTTTCACTACAGTTTAAATTATTACAAAAGTAGAAAGTTTAGGAAAAAAGGTTTGCTTTGTATTACTTTTGGACACAAAATGGGCTAAATGGCCAGGTCACAAGGACTCCAAGGGGATCCGCTGGACAGCTGTTAAGAGACAGACGGAAGTCTCCCGTCAAGGCCACTCAGGTGTTCATTAACATGCACGAGGTATGACTGCACACGGTTCAACGTCCCAGCCGACGGACAAAACAGCGTTTCGAAATGGTAAAATAACTGAAAAAAATTAACAAATCACAGAAAAATTGTCCAGTTGCTATAATATTTAATATAATAACTATTATTAGATAAATCCATACTGTATACGAAAATTGTGATAATTAACTGCAAATATCCAGTAGTTTATCTTATGAGTTCAACTTTTTCCTCAAAAATTCAGTCTGCTCAGAATTTTACCGTTAAATAGCATTCGCTTTGAATCTTGTGTGATTATTCATTTCACAAATATCAAGTGTATTTCCACCATGCCATCCTCTCAGACCTTCTACTATGACATTTAAACTGACAGTCTCCTATCAGACCTCTGTGGCAAGCAGCTGCTTGAGGGGGTACTTTTTTTTTTTTCAACGAAAAATTTTGAAATTTCTTTTCTAAATGGTTCTACAAAATTCCCATCATTCTGAAATGTAAAAATAATAGTTACTGTATGTTAGTCAACAGCATAGTTGAAAATAGATAGATGAAATGAATGGATATTTCTTCCAAAGCAAATATCCTGTGAACTTGAAACGCTCAAATTATTGAATAAGAAAATTCCGAAAAGAATCTTTGCAAATGGAATAATTAAAACAGAATAATAACTGCTGTTGTATAAATTCATAATATATATGAAAATGTCGGGAATGTACTGGATGTTTGTGAAATGAATAATCACGTGAGATTCAAGCGAATGCTTTTTAATGGGAAAATTCTGAGCATAATGAATCTTTGCAAGAGGCAGCAATTGAAACTGAAAAAATCCAATCGAAAATAAACAGCAGAATTTTGCTTTTAAAACTTCATTTTAATTTCGGAAAAGAATAATCCCGTGGAAAAATAAGACTCAAAATCTATCAGAAGATTAGTATGAATAAAAATGAATAAATTTAAAATGCGGAATGGTAACTAATATATCCTATTACTTCTTACTTTTTTGAAAAAGAATCTAAGATTACTACAGAATTATTCTTTGAAGTCTCCATTTAAATTTCCGTTTCCTATGGCTACTGATCTAAGGGACCTGGGTTCGAGCCCCGGGTAAGGCATGGATGTGTGTGTGTGTCGTTTCTCTGCTGAGGTCCTGCCAGCCTCTCAGACCTTCTGCTCTGGCATATAAACTGACAGGCTCCTGTCAGACCTCTGTGGCAAGCAGCTGCTTGAGGGGGTATTTATTTATTTATTTCTATGTACTTTATTTTATTTGTATCTTCCATAAATACTTCATTGTTATTGTTATGAATTTTAATAGTGAAAACTGCGCGCGTGTTCAAAGTATGCTTACCAAACATAAATATAAGTGAAATAATTTATTACATAGATATACATGCAAATATAACAATCTTATCCAAACGCAAGTTTTTTTCCCTCTTCATCAGTATAAAGTTAAACGATAAAAGATTTATTATACTTAACTAATTTTCTAATGTTTACACTACAATGTTTTTGAATATTAACTCCTAGTACAAAATAGAACACTTTATTTCACAACATTTAACGAAAAACGCAAATATCTGTTGAAATTCCTTTCTGTTACCATGGTTACCCTGACAATTCTTCACACCTTATTCATGCGAGGCATCATCTGACGATGATCTCTCCTAAGAGAGGACCTAAAACAAACTTTTCCTACCTGATGAACATATTGCTCCTTCGGCCTGATTGCCTCGTCTCTCAAATAACATTCATTTTAAAATAAATAAGCAATCTTCTCGTTTAAATTGCTAAAACACTACCCAATAACATCAACACAAATGCATCCTTTTTACTACTAACAAAAACTTCTCCGTCTCTCCTAAATTCTTATTATTCAAAGTTTCTCTCTGTTCTAATCAGTTGATGACGTAATTGTCACGCTGAAGCATATGCGAGCATCAATGACACATCTGTCATTGCAGCACGTTCATCTGTCATAAAATTACATTATTATTTTTATATTCTGCATTCTTGATTTTTTAATCAATTTAATTACTGATTGCTGACACACGGATTAACCGGTATGAATGTGATTTATCTAGAAATCAAATATCTACTCTAGAAGTCTGAATCAATCGTACTGTTTCAATGGCTTCCATACGAAGAATATTATAATGAGGCAAAAAAAAAAATAGTATTTGGCTGAAGGAATAAAGTTTTTTTTCCTTAAAAAAGCTTCCTGTTCGATGGCTTATGATTATCTAATCTCTCTTTTCAAAAGAACTGTTAATTGCTTCAGCTTCTATAACTATATATATATATAAGGATTTTATGTGAAAACCACGATTTGCAAGATGTCATGGAAATATTTAACTCAGCTGTCACATTTTCTTCATAAAATGTTTGTTTAATAAGTTAAAAGAAATACCCCCTCAAGCAGCTGCTTGACACAGAGGTCTGACAGGAGCCTGTCAGTTCATATGCCACAGTAGAAGGTCTGTGAGGTTGACAGCACATCAGCAGAAAAACATCATAAGCATCCATACCTTTCCCGGGACTCGAACACCTCAGCAGGAAAACATCACAAACATCCATGCCTTTGCCCAGGATTCGAACCCAGGTCCTTTAGATCAATAGCAAGCGCGCTAACCACTCGGCCAATCTTGCCTTGCCATTGACCTAGCGCTATCTACTTCTATGCAGTCTCTGTCCTCATCGTCGAATCCAGGAAAATTTCTAAGAGAGAGAAACACAGCGGAAGGTTACAATTGTACGAAGGGGTGTGCGCAGAAGTACAGCCGGTGGTAAAATAGCGAAAAGAGCAACCCTATGGTTGTAACTCTCCCTTAGGGAAGCCCATCATTACCAAGGGAATAAGAGTACTTACCAAATGATTGAAAATATTTTATCTGCCATTCACAAGTTGAAAGTCACTGCTTTGGTTGTAAAAGGAGAATTTGAATCAATTTCATGGCATGACCGGACATC
Source organism: Ryuthela nishihirai (assembly GCA_038380435.1). NCBI lineage: Eukaryota > Metazoa > Arthropoda > Arachnida > Araneae > Heptathelidae > Ryuthela > Ryuthela nishihirai. The sequence continues at coordinate 4,605,194 of JAWZYU010000025.1, forward strand.
CAGACGAAAGAGATGTCGTCACTTCCTGAGTTGGATTTAAAAAAAAATTCCTTTGCTTTGGGATGCAATCCTCTTCTCCAAGCATGGATAATTGTTGCAGTTGTCATTTCAGGAGAACCGCTGCAGGTGAAAGCGAAAAGTTTCTGACATTTAATAGAACATGACAAAATTCTGAGTTGTTCTCCAGAAGAATTCCTCGCCTTCTGTGGAGTGGGGACATTTTCGTAAGGTAGGGTCATACGTCATCACAACGGAGGAATGGAAAATAATCACGTGAAGTGGTTGGGTTGTTTTACCTCTAAGCGACACTTTTTTGCACACCATGGGCTAAATGGCCAGGTCACAAGGACCCCGAAGGCTCAGAGAAGGTTGGGGGAGGGGACTCACTGCCTGTGTGAGACAGATGGTAGTTTCCCGTCAAGGCCATCCAGCGTGTTCTTTAACGTGCACAGAGTATGGCTCTCCCGCAGACGGAGCCACGGCTTAACGTCCCATCCGACGGACGACGGCCTTTCCAAGCCCATCGATGTCCCCCTACTAACCGTGGGCAGGGCGGGAAATTTGCGGAGATAAGTCTCTACGCTGTGTGAGGAGGTAAACTGTTGCTTTGAAGCGGAGGTTTTTTTTTTGGGAGGTGGGAGGGGAGGGAAGAATTTTGTGTGGCTAGGGAAGCTTTCATAAGACTGAAAAATATGACTATGAACTATGTTAAAATAAATCCAATTTTCCGAAAGTAATTATTTTCGTTTGTAATGTAGTTTCGCATGAAAACAGGGTCGTGTTGTTTTACAGTTCTCGACCATTTAGCCCATTGTGTGCAATGGACAAAATGGCCAAGTTACAAGGATCCCGAAGGAACAGAGAAGGTAAGGTGGCGGGACAGCTGTTAGGATACAGATGGCAGCCTCCCTTCAAGGCCATCCAGCGTGTTCTTTAACGTGCACAGGGTTTGACTCTCACGCACGGAGCCATGGCTTAACGCCCCATCCGACGGACGGCCGTCTTTCCAAGCCCATCGGTGTCCCCTACTGACCTATAATAGGGCGGGGAGTTTCGCGGAGATAAATCTGAACGCAGGCCCAGCTGAGACTCGAACCTGGGAACTGCAGATTACGAGCCTGGTGCGCTATCGACTGAGCCCCCACCCCCGCCCTCCATGAAAATGGGATTTTTTTTCCTTTCTTGCAATGTAGTGGAAGGCAAAAGATACAGTCTGATGTTCGGTTCGTTCGTCTGCAAATATTCATCTTCGCTTTAAAAGGCAAAGCAAAAGTTACCGTTTGGTTGGAGAGTTGCTCATAAAAAAATCAGCATTTACATTTCGAAATCTGCCAATAATTTGAATTTCCACCGTTAGAAATCTCTAAAGCTAAAAAATTACAAAACTTGATAATTTTAAACTGTTATTTTTTTTAATCGTAGAAACACGATCGATGATCGGAATTGTGAAGAGATTTGGATTGGCGCTATGTCTCTTCCTTTTTGGGAATCGGCTTTATTTCGTGGTACTCGTTAGAAAAGGGACAAACCCAAACGATCATTTCATATCTCCCCGAGGGGATTTCGACATCTTGTTTTTTTCTATCGTTGCCGTCCCATGGCCGAATGGTTAGCACGCTTGACTACTGATCTACGGGACCTGGGTTCGAGTCCCGGCTAAGGCATGGCTGTTTGTGTCGTTTTTCTGCTGAGGTCCTGCCATCCTCTCAGACTTTCTACTGTGGCATATAAACTGACAGGCTCCTGTCAGACCTCTGTGGCAAGCAGCTGCTTGAAGAGGTATTTATTATTATTTTTTTTTATTTGAGCGTATCATAAAACTATCACTGATTACCCATCATGCATTGAGCTTTTTCGCTCTTAAACTCGCAAATGAACTGAGTAAACTAATCTTAATTAAAGTATGTAACAATCATTTCATTCACTTGTTGTTTTGTTAAGGAATATAAAGGAAGTTGGTTTCAAGGACGAATCAGAATTCCCATTCCTTTGGGTTGGGTTGTTTTACCTCTGAGCGGCACTTTTTTGCACACCATGCGCTAAATGGCCAGGTCACATGGACCCCGAAGGCTCAGAGAAGGTTGGGGGAGGGGACCCACTGGAACAGCTGTTGGGAGACAGATGGTAGCCTCCCGTCAAGGCCATCCAGCGTGTTCTTTAACGTGCACAGGGGTATGGCTCTTCCGCACACGGGGCCACGGCTTAACGTCCCATCCGACGGACGGCGGCCTTTCCAAGCCCATCGGTGTCACCTACTGACCGTGGGCAGGGCGGGGAATTTTGCGGAGATAAATATCAACGCTGACCCAGCTGGGACTCGAACCTGGGAACTACAGATTACGAGCCTGGCGCGCTACCGACTGAGCCAACCCCGCCCCATTCCTTTGGGTAATTGGCCCACAGGAAAGAATGAAATTTCCAGAAATGGGTAAAGAGTTTTACTTACAAAAATGAATTAATTTTTCCAGCCGTAAATAGTATTTCAAGATCAATAAATACTCCAAGTGTCATATATTACATTTAATCTGTTAATTCTCTGATATCTGTTGGTGATTCAAGATTGCAGGCGATCATTTTTCAAGCACCCATGGGCCAATTTCATTGATTTTACTTATAGGTGCAATAAGATTCAAATTATGAAAAAAGAGATTTTCTTTTCGAACTTAGAAGAAAATTCAAAAACAATTTCTGTTGCATACTTAAGGACAAGTGGACACTTCTGCAGGAGGTGCAAAATAATTCGTATGACTTCGAAGTGGTCTCAAAAGATTGATTCACACCTTGGGAGCAAACATCATCGAACGAACAACCTCAATATTTATCTCCTGTAGGCGAAGAGGAGGAAGCAGCTGTCAGTCTTGAGTCACTCGAACTGTTAATTTGTCTCTCATCTAAAGGACAAGAGGTGTCTTGAGGAATGTCATCGCATACAGCAATTATGAAGCGGAGATTCTGGTGGTGTCCGCACTTCCTTTCCTACCATGTTGATGTTGCAAACATTGGCGCAATATCAACATCACCATTTGCTCTTCGTGCTCCTCTTTCAACATCATCGACGGAGAAGGAGGTGGGGGGGGGGGGTCTTAAATGCAAACGACAACCGGAGGACTTCGGTGACCACATAGTAGCTAGGGTGCGAAATCGATGCAATTAAATTTTCGATCTCTTTGCTAGAGAAGGGCGAGTTGAACTTTGCAGACTGAGCTGCTTTATCATTAAGAGGCATTTTTGTGCTTACAGCGGGAAAAATGACCAGTTCTCAAACACTCCCATATCTCAGAACTGATCAGGGAGATCTGCTCAACAGCTGTTAGGGGACAGAAGGAAAACTGTCTCGTCAAAGCCATGCACATCGGACCACAAATCAATCCCCTCTCCAACAGAATAATCCGACTTTTCCAAGCAGATCGGTGCCAAATTTCGTTATCAAAGAAAAAGGGAGTTGTGTTGCTTTTGCGGCACTTTTTGCACATAATAGGCTAAACAGCCAGATCAGAAGAACCCAAGAGCTCAAAGGATGGGTTTGGTTCAGCCTATAATGAATGAGGCTCGTAATTTGCGCTTTCAAGGTTCGAGTCTCACCTCTATCGGCGTCCAGGCTCGTAATCTGCAGTTCCCAGGTTCGAGCCACTCCTGTTTTGAGATTTATCTCCGCAAAACTCCCTGTGCTTCCCTCGATCAGTAGAGGACACCGATGGGCTTGGAAAGGCAGTCGTTTGTCGGATGGGACGTTAAGCCTTGGCCCGAAGTCGGGAGAGCCGTACCTGATGCACGTTAATGCCGAATGGCCTTGACGGGAGGTTACCGTCTGTCTCCCAACAGCTGTTGCAGTGGGTCCCCTCCCCCAACCTTCTCTGAGCCTTCGGGGTCTCCTTTTGACCTGGCTATTTTATCCATTGTTTGCAAAAATATTTCCTCTTAGAAGTAAAGCAATCCAACTTAGATAAGTTTTGGGTAAAGGGACCTATTGGAAAGCTGTTAAGCCCCAGGCGGAAGCTTCTTGTCAAGAGGCCACCCAGAGTGTTCTTTAACGTGCACCAGGTATGGCTCTCCTGCGCACGGAGTCCCGCTGTCCTTCCCAAAGACATCGGCTTCTCCTTTCTCATCTAGGGCCAAGTGGGAGTTAATGGATGAAATCTCAATGCAGGCGTAAACTTAGACATCTGAGTTCCAGGCTAAGATCCTGACGCGTTATCGACAGAGCCACGCCCTCTACTTGATAAAAAGAAACTTAGGATGAGGTTTTTCTTTTCTTCTGAAAATGGAAATGTCTCGTGTCCCTTTCTTAGAAATTGGGCAAACAGAACGGAGTAGAAAAAGTTCGGGAAGATCGTTTGGCGAAAAGAAGCAACGCAAGCTGACGATCTGCACATCAATTACTTGTCCAAACACACTTCCAAACTGAAGCGTGAAGAGTCTTCCTCTACAGGACGTCCCGCATTGCCCGTTGCTAGGCAACCATCCCCACAGGACCAATGATTAATGGTGTCACACTTGACACGAGACCTCCTTGATGGAAAAGCTCCCTCCCGTCCCACGAGAGTCCACTTCGTCTGCCTCTCACTCTGCCCTCTTGTTCCTCCAACCGAACAACTTTTTTCATCATCGCAAAGACTCCTTTGCTTTTTCTTTTCCCACAAACAAACCCATTCTTCTCTAAACAGTGTTTCTCTTTCCTCTCGTTCCCCGATTCTTCAGACCCCTCACTTCGGAAGAAAGAAAAAAACAAGAAAATCGACTTTAAGCGTTAGTTCTCCATTCAGAAAATTTCGTTTGACACCCGATTCGAAATGCGAACCAGGAGTGAATGCGCCCACTACAAACCGTTTAATTATTGCTTAAAGATTAGTTAGGAGACAGATGGCCACCGAAATCTCTCTTCGATCATTTTGCAGGTGACCTTTCATCCGTTCGATGTAAATCATCATCGACGAAATCTGCGAGGTCAGATAGGAAACTGAAACACGGAAACTTCCTCCGGGATTTGAATCCTCAATTTTCGGCCTTTGGTCCGGTTCCAATGCAGAAAAGAGCACTTCAGTTGGAAATATTTTTCCAAGGCCACGAAGAGCTTTCTCTATAGACTTAATAAGCACCGATTGGAAGAGAGAATCGTGGTTTGTTGTGTGGATGTCGCCATGCCCTGACTCGGACTACACGAATGAAGTTGGCTAAGCCAGAAGACCAAGCCAGTAATACGAGGGAAGCACTGGAAAAAAATCAACAGTTTCAACAATTAATTTTTTATCGTTTAATGTACATTAATAAAAAAAAATACATATTTATTTCAAATTTATTTAAAATATAATTTTCATTTTATGTGAATGGGAATCTAACTTCAAAGCTCAATAACTTCTGAATTATCCATTTAAGAGAAAAATGGGGCTGAAGACAACGATCGTAAATCTGTTTGAGTCTAGATTTTCAATCTCATTCATTCAGTATTATAAAAGAGTTATGAAAGTTAAAGTATTTAACAATAAATCATAACTGTCCAATATTGAAATAATCTTTAGGTAAACTTCTGCAATGAATATTTATTTTATTAAATGGTTTGAAATAATATTTATTATTTAAGTTTTGATTAATTCCTGAGACAAACTCTTATGACGCATTAGTGTTGTGAAATATTTCAGCTTCCACAATTCCTTAAATGCTGAACGAATGTTTTGAAAATCTCCATTGGACGAAGGTACCCTCAGGCCCCATTTTCTCATCTAATAAATAAAGAAGAAAGTTTCTCTGTCCGTTTATGCCCTCGACCCCCAGAAGAGAGAACTTTGCATGACCTATATTCCTTCGCCAAGCGAAAGAATATAGGCTAGTTGCGAACTAGCTGGGGTTACCAAAATTGAGGTGGATGGATCAGAATTTCTCAAAAATCCTATAGACTTAACATTTAATAGTTGAAAGTTATTCAAAATAACTGTTGCCACCATTAAATTTGAAATAATGGATGCATCAAACTAATTTCTGATATCGCGTGATCAATTCGTTGTTCAGTTTGTTGAGTCAGGAGCGCGAGCGTCCGTGGATTTTGAAGTCGTTCTAATTAAGCAATAGCGGATCACGAGATTCAGAAACTAAATTCGTATCTGAAGTTAAAATCATTAACTTAATTTGAAAAATATTCAAAAGCTAATAAAAGTATGTACAAATAGTTCTAATTCTAAACATTATATTAAGTAATAAATAATTTTGTTTAATAACAGTAATATTTTTATACCTTTACATTTTTATGCACCTCAGATCATAGTTAATTTTCTTTTGCTATAATGTTACCTATGCCTGGCAAATTGCACGTGAAGCACTGTTTATAACCGAAGGCCAATAGCTGGTCTGAGTCTAAACTCAGTAGAAAATTCTACTGAAATTAATCTATTGATAAAGAAAGGTGAAAAATAAGTTAATCTTAATTTGTTGTAATACAGTCAATTACCATTTGGTTCATTTTTGATATTTAATGGTTTGGTTATTCCAAGGCTCATAGCTGCGAAGTGGGAAGTTGATCCATGGGCATCTTTCAGGAGACGGATTCTCCGCTCAACTCTATCGAATGTGTTCTTAAAAGGGTCAGAGGTCACACTTCTTTGCAACTGAATTGCATTATGCCTTTCTAAATCCGTCTTCTTCATTATGGAATGCATAATGAACTTTAAAGAGAGAAAATTGAATTTATACACTTTTTGCAATTGGACTCTCTGTCAATATTTATCATTAGACAATCCTTTCGATGTCAGCATTAAAGTCTTTTTCCCTTTTTCTCCCTGATCTTTTCTCTGGCATGCATAAGTACCTGGCAAGCATCTGCTCGAAGGGTAATTATTAGAGAAGAAAATATATCATTTTGAAAACGTATGTCTGTTATCACAATGCTTTAAATTTCCATCTTTGGAAATATGAGATTAATTATTCTTGATAGGAGATTAATCTATTTGAAACATCTTTCGCAAGGACTCCATTCCTTTTTACTTTTTCCCCCAAGAAACAATAATTTTTTAAAGTTGTAATATAAGTATGTTCTCAGAGTGCGAAACCCAGGAGAAGAGAGCATTTTTGTAATCACTAACATGTTTCAAGTCTAAGCAATGCCCTTAAAATGGTCCTTGCAAAGGATTCTCCTCTAGCGAATGCATCCTGCCGAAGAAAACACTGCAGCCGATACTGCCGAAAAGTGTTGACGATGATTTCAAGTAAAAATCTCTTGTAATTTAAAGAAACCGATATTTCCTTTTGTGAAGAACTTGCGAGGATGTCGAATCATCAGCCCTCAGAAAATGTAAACCTTCAATCGTGCGGGAACTTAGTGAGCTTATTCCACATTGACGTTGTTTGAAAATTTCAAATGGGCAGGGTCTACTTTTGGGCAGATAAGAGTACGCCGAATGTGCTTTTCTCTTTCAACTGTATCGTTCCGATGAATGTCCGTCCCTGAGGAGCAATCCGTATTTCGTTGTTAAAGCAACATCTGTTTCATGTAAGGTTGAAAAAAATCTAGTGAGCAATGGGACAGAAGAACATTCAAAATTAAAAATAAATAACCGCATGAATGACACAAATGAAGTGCGTAGGCTGTTGCTGACCTTTGCCCCTTAATGAGCTATATTTCCGGTGTCTGTCCTCCCCTGTTGGTAATGCTTCGAGTGTGGGAGGAGGAGGAAGGCGGGACCCGGTGACCTTGAATGATGATGATGGCGTCTCCAACGATCAAGCTCCTAAGAGAAACGGAATCGGCCGACATTGCATCATTCGTCGGCGTCAGATTATGATGAAACTTTGAATAAATCAGTTGCAAAAAGGTTAATACAGAAAAATTTTCCTTAAATATTTTTAATTTTTTTATTCTTGAATTTCTAGATGGGAAGGGGTGGATACTTCTCTTGGCTAGGGCTGAGTGCCTTCTACTCGAGACGCCATCTTGTGTCAACTTTGAAAAGAATAAGGAAAAGGATAAATCGCCATTTTATAACAATTTCCTCAACAAAGCAAAACCTCCAATTAAAAATTATTGTTCCGAGATATTTTCTATTTTAAAGTCTGTTCAGTTTCCTGAATCCAACTGCTCTGAACACTTCGGTAATAGAGTATGACAGGAAAACGTCCTCTAGACAAGAAACACTTGGAATAATGAAAAAATTGGTTCTGCTAGCTGGGATCCAAACCCAGGTTTCCTAGAAGCAGTCAGAACAACCAATTTCTTCAGCTGTGATCACACTTACAGACTTTCCAATTTATCTCTTTTTTACTTTGTCCTTCCCTAAATTAGGTCCAATTCTCTCAAGTATTAAATAGATGATTCTCACTGCTCATCTGGAAAGCTTCCATTTCACATTAGGGTCGACCATTGCGAAATTTCCTTCTCTCCTTTTTTGGTGGGAGGGGGGCAGAAAGGAGGGAATATATTCCTTGATCAGAATCTTTTGAGATATAATTCGTTGCATTCAGTAATCGTTTACGCATTTTCTCTTTTGTGGAAGGAATTTTTATTTGGGGGGGGGGAGAGAAAGTGTGAGAATCCTTACATTGCTTTAAGTAATAATCAGAGGAAACTAGACCGAATTTAGCGGGTTTTAGTTTTATTAGAGGAAGCAGGGTATTGAATTTGGTGACTCCAGCTCCTGCTGTTTAATCATTTCTTCTTTTCATTACATCTTGGAAGGCTAAAAGATAATTGGGGGGGGGGGGGGGGGGGGGCGAAATACTTACATAGCTCTTAAGTTATGATGAGAGGAAGATGCACAGCGAATTTTGTGATTCTTGCTCTAAGCGTTTAGGAGTTCTTCCTTTTTCAGGAGGGGGGGGGGGGTAATGAAGTTTAGGAGGGCAAACCCTCACGAGAAATATAGATCGAACCTTTCTCTTTGATCTCGGAACCATTTTGTGAAATTTATATTTGATATCTTAAGGAGTCTCAAAAATTTACGAAATATAAGATATCGCTTAATTTTTAATAACCTCACCCCCTCCCCCATCGGAGATTTCAATCGGAACTTGCTTGCTGGTTTGTACTGTTGCCCTTTGTTCCTTACGTAATGATATCACGTGGAAAATTTATTTCTTTTTGAAAGTGTGATGAGGATAACGGATGAAGGCACATTCCTTCCCTCTGCTTGTAGTAATTTTTCCTGCCGATGATGGCGCTGAGGTCGGTAAAGGGACACTCGAAATTGATTTAATGATGTCGATGCAATTACGTTAATATTTTGAAAGGGAGAATGATGTCATAGGGATAATTAGACATTTCCAAAACTTCGCTTTAAATAATGTTTTTGTTAAAATGCACAATACATAAATATTTATTTATTAAAATGTGTTTTAAATAATTTCAATATCCATTTGCTATCTCTCTTTTCGTGAAGTTAAGAGATACATTGCTTTCCCCATTTGGTGCCCTAACCAATAAGTAGATATGTGGTTTTCACTGGTTCAGAATTCGTAGATTTTGCCTCCAATCGGAAAATGGGATTTGACAAATCTTTGTGCAAGTGTTGCTCTTTGAATGGAGGCCAATCAGCAGCAAATCCTTTCTACATCTGAGAGTTCCCTCTGCATCGAAACAGTAACGGAGACAATCTGAAACAGTAACGGAGACAATCTGAAACAGTTGGTGTGTCGGTTCATAATATTTGGGAAGGTGGGTTAAAAATGGAATTTGATCCAGTTCAGGGTATTAATCTCACACTTTCATGTTTCGCATTCTCATCTTTAGCAAATAAACCATTAAAAGAAACTGTTTCCAAACTTTAAACAAAATCGTAAAATGTAAAAGATTAGTGGAATAATATTCATCATCATCATCATCATCATCCTCAAGCAGTCATGGGCTACGGAGGTCCAACCAGACCGTGCAGTTTAATTCTCCAAGCATATCTGTCCTGAGCTACATCTACTGCATCTAGCCACTGCACACCAATTCTAACAAGGTCCTGTTTGACATTGTCTGCCCACCGCATCCTAGGTCTCCCCTTCTTTCAGAGGCCTTTAGGCACACTGTTCATAACCCTATTCGCCAATCTATAATTATTCATACGGGCAACATGGCCAAACCAACGGAGTCTCTCTCTGCACAATATGCTGCTTAAAGGGGGTTGCAGACTCCTTTGCCTAACCTCATCATTAGTTACAAAGTTAAACCACCTAATACCCAAGATACTGCATAAGCATCTAGAATCAAAAGCACCTAGTTTCCTGTTATCTTGTTTACAAAGTATCCAAGTTTCACTACCATAACTAACCCTAGAAAGAACCAAACTATTATAAGTCTAATTTTAGTCTTTAGGTGTATACGCCTATTTCTTCACACTCTCCATAGATCCTTAAAAGTCCCAGCAGCAATCCCTATTCGTCTGTTAATCTCATGCCGCACATCACCATTATCTGTTACATAGCTCCCAAGATAATTAAACTGTGACACCTGCACAAGACTGCAACCATTCATATTAACTGAATCACAGCCTGCCTGACCAATTTTCATCACTTTAGTTTTCTCTCTATTTATAACCAAACCTACTCTACTACCAGTTTCATCAACAGCTCGAATGAAAGAGTTTATCTCATCAACATCATTTGCCAAAAGGGCTAAATCATCAGCATAATCTAAATCAGAAATTTTCGTATCTCCAGTCCATTTAAGGCCAAAATCTTTCCCTTGAAGTGAATTTCGCATAACATAATCAATAACCAAGCTAAAGAGAAAAGGAGACAAAATGCACCCTTGTCGAACACCAGAAGTAAAGCTAAACCAATTGCTACAAGCCTTACAAACTCTCACACACGACTCAGTGTTATTATAGAGAGCTTTCATTATGTTAACTAACTTGTCTGGTATACCATATGATTTCACAATCAACCACAAATTATGACGATCAACAGAAGTAGTGGGTTCTCACTTTAGTCCCCCCCCGCTAGTGCCCCCGTGACGTCACAAGCCACGCCCACTTCCGACCACACCCCCTATGACGTCACAGGTCACGCCCCTATGACGGGTGACTAGTGGGGGGGGGACTGAAGTGAGAACCCACTACTAACAGAGCCGAAAGCCTTTTTGAAATCAACGAAGTTAGCAACCAAAGGTTTCTGAAACTCTAAACATTTCTCAAGAATCTGCCTAAGTGAAAATATCTGATCCACACATCCCCTACCACTTCTGAATCCACATTGCTCATCACGCAATTGACTGTCAACCAGATTCTTAATTCTATTAAGCACAATCATGGAAAGAACTTTACCTAAAACAGAGAGTAGGCTGATACCACCATAGTTATCACAAGAACTGCGATCACCTTTTTTGAAAATAGGGATAATAATAGCTCTGGTAAAATCCTTAGGAACCATGCCTTTATCATAAAAGTATTCAGAATTTCAGTCATCCAAGTGGTAACCGAAACATTCCCAGCTCTAAGCATTTCGGTAGTAATTTCATCTACCCCTGGGGATTTATGTAGTTTAAGTTTAGAAACAGCCAAAATAACTTCAGATTGTGTTATAGGGCCAACAATTAAAGCCATCAATGCATCTATCATCATTGCAAACAATGGGAGTAGAACTAACTACATTGTTTAGAACATCACTGAAATGCTCAGCCCACCTTGCCATGACAGAATCATCCCCTTCTATAACCTTACCTTGTTTATCCTTCAATCCTTGTATGCCAGTCCGTTTTCTATCACACAAAACGTTAACTATCTGTACAGCTCTCTGTTATTGTGCTGTCTAACTGCTTCCTCGGCTTTGTCAGCCAAACTATTAAGCCAAAGATTCTTATCAGCAGCTAACTGATCTTTTACACGTTTATTAAGTTCTCTGTAAAGCTTTCTATTAGGACTAGTAGGGTATTGATTAAGGGCATTCCTGCAGTTCTTTCTTTCTGAAATAAGCTGAAGTGCCTTATCCCTCAGATAATTCTGCCTCCTCTGCTCCTTTTTTCCTAAAAGAGTACTGTTAGTGTCCAAAAAAGCCTGTTTAAAATGATCCCTTTCTTCCTCAACTTCAATAGTAAGCATACCATGACTGTCATAATGACATGGTAAGCTTTGGCTATAACTGTGTCTTTCAGAACTTCAGTATTAAAAGTAAATTTTTTAACCCTAGCACAACGCTTTTTAAGTTTAAGTTGCAAGACACTTTTAACAAGGTAATGGTCAGATTCAATTTCAGCTCCCCTATATGACCTGGTATTCCTAACAGAACTAGCCCATTTGCTGTTAATTAATATGTAATCAATCATATTCTTATGATTCCATCAGGTGAAACCCATGTGTACTTATGTATGTCGCGGTGTTTATAAGTGTTAGTTATTCTGAATCCATTGAGTTTACTTACCTGTAGGAGACGTTGCCCATTGCCATTGCAGCTACCAATACCAAAAGGGCCTATTACTCCTCCTAAGAGGTCAGAGTCAGTACCTCACGTTCCTGCAGAGAGAAAATGATTAGTAGGTTTTTTAAAGAAATTAGGTTAATTGAGATTGGTATAATAATAAAAAATAAATACCCCCTGAAGCAGCTGCTTGCCACAGAGGTCTGACAGGAGCCTGTCAGTAGGGCCAACAATATCAAACAGCCCCATGATCGCAAGCATGGGGCAAAGACCTGTTCCTCCTCCGCTAAAGGCTGAAGTCACCGATGCTGGTAGGAACTTCAGGCACCACCTTTTCAAGTGGACTTTTTCAAGAGCCATATTGCATGCCTAAGACACATTACTCCAGTTTAGGCTTGACGATGCCCAACTAGCTAAGTAAGGTTCAGGTACCTGCTATGGCCTCTGATTAGGATTATCCACCAGCTGATATAAGGTATCCCATGCCTCTGTTCACTTAGAGCTGGCAACCCAGAAGCAAACAGAAAACACAGCGGCAGACTCTCCCTCAACAGAGGCCCACCAGTGCAGCAAGTCCAAGATCAATAATCAAGCTCAAATCCATAAACCAGTCCAGTCTAGTAGGTATAAATGGTCAGCACCAGGACCCTGTGAAGTTGACCACTCCTCAGCAGGGTTTGAAAAAAAAGAAAAAAGTGGCCATAGATGCCCAGATCAGTAGGCCACACTAATCTGGCAGCCCTCCCCTTCCGTTCCCTTCCAAAAGAGAATATTTCTTTTGAAAGGTACTAACGGCCTGCACCACGAGAAGGCAGGGTCGGACATTAGGTGTTAGACCTGGCCGGTTCTGTGCATCATCACTAGGGATTGGTACACAGCTCTCCTTCCAGTTTATGCCTGGCTACCATTTAATATTACATTTAAAAAAATTAAATTACTTGGTAAATTGTACAATAAAATTACTTTGAAATAATATTTATGAATAGATTTTTAATTATGTTTAATACGTGCAATTTTTTTTTTCCTTAATGAGCTATTGCCTTCACTTTGTCCGTTTGTAGACAATATTTTTTTAGAGATGTAAATAAAAAATTTCTGTTTGGTTGATTAGGTATTGATGAACTATCTGTTTTACACCAGAACAACGAAATTTTGATATTCGGTGTCGAAAGTGTTTCTCCATCTCTCTCACCTCACTGGATTGAAACGATGATGATGAAGGAGGAGAGTCTCTCCTAGAGTTAAAAGAAATCAGTCTTTGCTAGATGAAAGAAATTTGTAGGATGCAATGTCGACAATTCCAAATTCTGAATTACTTTCTTCAGTCGTCTGCGTTTCGTTGAAGCAGAGAGCGTTTGGCGCCCTTCGAGAGCAGTAGCACTCTCTGGGTGGAGCAGCGCAGACGCTCCTTGAGATCCCATCAGCAGATAAGGGTGGAGAAGCAGGCCCGGCGGCGGCGTCTGTCCAAGATCCCAATCCGACGGGCTGCTTGTATTTGTCGGGATTACAGAGGATTAGCAGTAACAGCCCTGTTTGCCTTCGGGCTTGCCGCAGAAGAGAGCCATTTGTCAACAGATCCTTTCTCCCCTGCGACGATGCGTTATCGGCTGCCAGCTCTTCACCTGGAAATGGCTCCCACCTACGCCATTCCTTTGCTCCAATTCCAAAGGAATTCCCTTCAAGTGCAGTTGGCCTTTGAACACTTGAAAATATTGATGAAATGCTATTCGACTGAATCATAGCAAAAACCTTTCTCGTATTAACGATTATTTACTTGTAGCTTTTTCTTACTTTCGAGATAGAAACTTCCTTTCTACATTTCTTTCTACAATATTTTTCTCCAAGACTTCTTTCTCTCGCTACTTCTTTCTCTCCATTCCTTCTTCTTCCACTTTTGCTTTTCATTATTCACAAAGATTATTCACAAAGAATGAAATGCAAATATTTTGACCCAATGAGCCAAATATTTAACTTCTCTGTAGGGAAAGGAATAAACATTCAGATATAAAAAAAATTTTATTAAAAAAGGCAGAAGGAATACGAAAAAATATACATTTTTATCCGATATATTGTAATTATCCTACACGTGAAATTTAATTTAGAATTAAATTAAAGAGTGCGTGGCATTTTATATTCCTTGACATATTTTCCATAATAGTTTTCGAATTTAGTTAGAGTTTATAATAATTTTTAGTTGTGTCCCGTATTTTTAAAATGTTCTATTTTCTTTTTAAATATTATCAAAATAATTTTTTCAGAATTATTGTGCAAGTTTCTATATCAAACGGATTCAAGTAATTCACTCTATGGTATAGTTATTATAGTTTTAAATTTTAGCATGTTCCCATATGAATATTATGTTCTCAAAAGATAACATTTTAACACATTAACTCCAGTATTATAAGGAGCACCAACTCCTCCTAAGTCTGAAAGGAGCTTGTCGGTTCAATCATCATCATCCTCAAGTAGCCATGGAATACGGAGGTCCAACCAGACAACGCAATTTAGTTCTCCAATCATATCTGTCCTGAGCTACATCTGCTGCATTTGGCCCCCATTCACCAATTCTAACAAGGTCCTGTTTGACATTGTCTGCCCACCTCATCCCAGGTCTATACGCCAAAGAAAAAAAAGAGATCTATAAGGAATGCGAGAGTTCAGCAGAAAGAGGGAATATAGAGATCGAAACCTTCGAGAGATTCGAACCCAGATCGCTTCGACCAATAACCCAGCGCGTACCCCTCGCGGCCATTGGGATGATTGCATGCGGAGAATGAAAGCAGAAAATCAGTCGAGTCTCGCAGCTTTGCTGTTAACGAAAAAAAAAAGTACGAATTGCAAAGTAAAAGAAGGAAAAATCCTAGAGCCGTTCATAATCAACCGCGAGCTGTTAGCGAAATTAATGAAACAATGGGTTGATTTTGCGTATACGTTTCTTTAAAAATATTTACAACTTTATTTCTTTCCCCGCATCTCGAGGAATGGAGCTTTCTTTCCACAGTTGTATCACAAGGAGAGAGCAACGAAAACTGAACGTGTATGAGGGGGGGGGGTGCTAAGTCGAAAGGGTGGTCACCACAAGAACATCAGAGTGACGATCGTGTACTCAGGAAACTTGGGAGTAGGGCTCCGGTAGAGCTTTGATCGCAAAGCTACGGGGATCCAGAGGAGGAAGAGAAGTCGTGAGCGGGGGGGAGGGAGACCCGAGGACGCCACGAGGGGTGAGGGAGGGAAAAAGGCAGACAGGCTAGGGCGGGAGGGCAGCAACAGAAGAGGGGAAGAGGGCCAGTAATTACCGCCTGTGGGGAGATTGGTGTTACCATCGGCGCCACTCTCGAGTCACGTGATAAGTGACGAGTTGGGGGGAGGGGCAGTGAGGGACCGTGCATGGAATGAATCTCGTGTATGAGGAACGGAACTGATGATTGACAGAGACCTCGACCACGTTGCACAGGAAGTCAGGCAGCCATTTTGATGGCATGGAGACCGGTGCTCATGCGCTAAAGGTGAGTCACGTGTTGACACGGGCAGACCGCAGGAGAAATGGATATCGATAGACAGAACAAATATATCGATACATATAGAACCGAGTTGCCTGAAAGACAATCGGCTTGTGCGCACGCCTGGAGATCTGCCCTTCTGTCGGGGGAGGGGAGGTCAGAAGATGTAATCGATTTTAAAACGAAAGGAACAAAAAATCCTGACGATGACGTGCGAGAGAGAAAGAGACCACGCGCAAAAGGAAAACACAATCGGCTGATCACTTTTGGCGCCTTCTGTTTGGGTTTACAACTTCTGAGCGGCAATTTTTGCACACAACTTACAAATTGCCAAGTCACAAGGACCCCCAAGGGCTCAGAAGGTTGGGGATAGAAATCTCCCGTCAAGGACATCCAGGGTGTTCTTTAACGTGCGCAGGGTATGCACACGGAACCACGGCTTAGCGTCCCATCCGGTGGACGGCAAGCTCAGCGAGTTCCCCTTTTTCATCGAAGGGAAAGTTTGGGTTAAAAAAAAATCCCCCCCCCCCCCAAGCAGCGGCTTGCCACAGAGGTCTGACAGGAGCCTGTCAGTTTATATGCCATAGAAGGTCTGTGAGGATGGCAGGACCTCAGCAGAAAAACGACACATACAGATCAGTAGATCAGTAGCCAAGCGCGCTAACCACTCGGCACGGGACGGCGTAGATAAATCTGAAGTCCCTTCAAATTTATGAGTTTCGAGTCCGACTGGTACAGTCGGACTCGAAACTGGGAACTACTGGTCACGAGCCTGGCGCGCTACCGACTGAGGCAATCCCCGCCTCGGGCAGCTTGGAATTGGCCCCCAGGTGGCAACAACTAGCAATGAATATTTTCATGAATAAAGAGCAGTGTGCAATTTGTTGTTTATAAAATGCAATGTTGGTTGGCACCGACTTGCGAATCGATCACATCATGTTAATATAAACACAATGTTATCTCTTAGAGAAGCTCTGCCATTGTACAAAACGTGCGGCGATGAGATTTGTGTTCAGCTAATAAAGTCGAACTTTCCTCGACCTCAAAGTCCTTTGCCAATCTCTGTTACGGAAGGAGCCTGGTGGCATCGGAAGCCAATAAACCAATCAGAAGACGCTCGCGCCCAGGGGCTTGTCCAATAACGGTTTCAAGCAATCGGTTGTGTCTTGCATCCCACAGCCGAAAGGACCCGGAGCAACAAGAGAGAGACAATACGGGATGAAAGAGGGGAGATGGAAAGAGGCTAGCCAAAGCAAGAGAGTGGGAGGAGGACTGCTGGGTTTGTTAGCATAAGTAGAATTCCGTTTTCGGAGATGAAGGAGAATGCCGAGGGCATCTTTATGAGGGAAATAAGAAATATAGTTTTATCACTGACCAGGCTGTGGTGGATTCTTAGAGTATAATGAAAGATAAGATTCCAAGTATCAGACGATTGTTTCATTTCATAGAGTTACTGGTTGAAGTCCGAGAACTGTTTCCTTATCTCCGTCATTTAGGTAGAGAAGAAACTTTTAAGAAACTTCAATGGTGTCCCGTGGCAGGATGGTTAGCCCGCTTCGCTAATGATGACGTAGGCTGATAGAAATCACTAAAAGAGACATTCTTTTAGGGTTCAAATTGCTGCGTTTGTTTGGCCATGACTTTTAAAGCGGAAATGGGGAACACGCAAAAAAAAATCAAAAAAAAAAAAATCAATCAAGTATTGTATTTTAGTAAAAAAAAAATCTTTATTATACCATTTTTATGTCTCAACTTTTTTTAGCATCTTCAAGTAAATGCATGTCATAGTTTTCAGATTCGAAGTGCTGCAAACGACTATTCATTCCATTGATTCCCTCGGCTTCGAATGGTTTCGTCCAAATGTCATTTTAATGTCTGAGTTTGTGCATTGGAAGCATTCATTATTATCTTAAAAACCTCTATCAATAGAGGATAAACTCCAATAGGTGACAGTCAATTATTCACAATCCGTTTTTGCATACCGATGCAAATATCGATTACAAATCGTTCCTTCCTAGTTCTTATAGTAGAAGTGAAAAATACTAAAAAATTTTCGCGCACAGGATTATTTCGGCATTGCAATATAAAATGTTGAATATCGTGACTTTATTTTGTGATTCAGGAAATGAGTTGCAAGAAAAAGATTTAAAATAAATGAATTATCCCTCAAGCATCTGCTTGTCAGAAAGGTCTGACAGGAGCTTTCCATGCAATACGTCTTAGAGAAGGACTTTTAAGGAAGGAAGACCTCAGCAGAAAACAGCACAAGGAACATCCCTCCCACAGGAGACTGCAAAAGATAACGTGGAAAAAGAACAAAAAAAAGATTGTTTTAAGAACAAATAATCATGACACAGCTGATGATTAACAGATTCTTATTCTTTCTTTGCTTTTCTGATCTAAGGGACCTGGGTTCGAGCCCCGGGTAAGGCATGGCTGTTTGTGTCGTTTTTCTGCTGAGGGCCTGCCATCCTCTCAGACCTTCTACTATGGCATATAAACTGACAGGCTCCTGTCAGACCTCTGTGGCAAGCAGCTGCTTGAGGGGGTATTTATTTTTATATTTTTTTTTTCTGTTTTCATGGCAAAAAGCTAATAAAAATGAGACCTTATTTTTCCTCCTTTTTGTTCTCTCTCACTTAGTCTCTCTCTGGCGTACGAATCGTCACATTCAATTTCAAATGAGGTAAATCTGGAATCAATGGAAGGAGAGCCCGGTGATGGTGAATAGAACCGACCAGGCCTACCACCTAAAGTCAGACCCCGCTTTCTCGTGGTGCAGACAGTACCTTTCAAAGGAGATCCTCTCTTGAGAAAGGGAACGGAAGGGGAGAGCTGTCAGGTCAGTGTGACTTTTGATCTGGTCATCTATGGCCACTTTTTCTGCCCTGCTGAGGAGTGGTCAACCGCACAAGGTCTTGATGCTGACCATACATACCAATCTGAATGGAATAATGCCTCCGAGCTTGATTATGGATCCTGAATTTGCTGCACTGGTGGGTTTCTGTGGAGGGAAAACCTCCCACTGTGTTTTTTGTTTTTTGTGGGTTGACAGCCACAAGTGAATAGATTCACAGGATATGTTTTATCAGCTAGTGGATAATCTTGATCAGAGGCCATCTCAGTGCCTGAACCCTTTCTTCCATGGGCATCGTCAAACCTACATTGGAGGAAGTAATATCAGTGTAGATGGCTTCAGCCTTTCATCATAGGTCATTGACCCATGCTTGCAATCAAGGGACTGTTTGATATTTTTGGCCCTTCCTTTCTCAATAAACAGTTTCTTTAAGCTCCCATTAACCATTTTCTCTCTACAAGTTCTTGGAACACGAGTACTTTGCACAGAGATTATTTCCTTGGTTTCCTCACACAAGAATTCCACTGTTATAACCTAGGTATTCTTTGCTTGTAGGAGTCCAGATGGAAAAATAAAGTTCAGATGCTCAAAAATAACCTTAAATTTATCCTTACAGTGATCTTTAATAAGCATCTCCAAGGTGCAGGTTTGCTTCTCAGCAGACCCGCTAATGATGCTCGTGCAGGGTATAACTTGAAAGATTTCTTGCAACTAAATTTAAAGCAAGCATTAAAAACATGAATTGCCCACCAGGACTCCGATGAGGACAAGAAAAATAGATTTTATTGAGAACTTCAGGATATTTCGAATTCCGTCAAGACAAGATATATTGGCCATGTTCTAAGCGACTTCAATGCCAAAGTTGGTACTGACTCTGACCTTTGGGGAGGTGTGATAGGCCCTTTTGGTATTGGTAGCTGCAAGGCAATGCGCAACATCTCCTACAGGTAAGTAAACTCATTCATTTTTTCTAACATTTATTACAAATACCGCGACTTATATAAGTACACATGGGTTTCACCTGATGGGCTGCATAAGAATATGATTGATTATATATTAATTAATAGCAAATGGGCTAGTTCTGTTAGGAATACAAGGGCACATAGGGGAGCTGAAATTGGATCTGACCATTACCTTGTTAAAAGTGTCTTGCAACTTAAACATAAAAAGTGTCGTGCTAAGGTTAAAAAATTTACCTTTAATACTGAAGCTCTGAAAGACCCTGTTATAGCTAAAGCTTACCATGATAGGTTACTTAGTCATTATGATAGTCATGGTTTGCTTAATACTGAAGTTGAGGAAAAATGGGGCCGTTTTAAACAGACTTTTTTAGACACTAACAGTACTCTTTTAGGAAAAAAGGAGCAGAAGAGACAGAGAATTATTTAAGTGATAAGGCACTTGAGCTTATTTCAGAAAGAAGGAACTGCAGGAATGTCCTTAATCAGTACCCTACTAGTCCTAATAGAAAGCATTACAGAGAACTTAATAAAAGTGTAAAAGATCAGTTAAGCTGCTGATAAGAATCTTTGGCTTGATGGTTTGGCTGACAAAGCCGAGGAAGCAGTTAGACAGCACAACAGCAGAGAGCTGCACCAGATAGTTAATGTTTTGTGTGGTAGAAAACGAACAGGTATACAGGGATTGAAGAATAAACAAGGTAAGGTTATAGAAGGTGAGGATTCTGTCATGGCTAGGTGGGCTGAGCATTTCAGTGATATTCTAAACAATGTGGTTAGTTCTATTCCCATTGTTTGCAATGATGATAGATGCATTGATGGCTTTAATTGTTGGCCCTATAACACAATCTGAAGTTATTTTGGCTGTTTCTAAACTTAAACTTCATAAATCCCCAGGGGTAGATGAAATTACTACGGAAATTCTTAGAGCTGGGAATGTTTCTGTTACCACTAGGATGACTGAAAATTTGAATATCTTTTATGATAAAGGCATGGTTCCTAAGGATTTTACCAGAGCTATTATTATCCCTATTTTCAAAAAAGGTGGTCGCAGTTCTTGTGATAACTCTAGAGATATCGGTCTACTTTCTGTTCCAAGTAAAGTTTCATTAGAGCTGTTGATGAGACTGGTAGTAGAATAGGTTTGATTATAAACAGAGAGAAAACTAAAGTGAAGAAAATTGGTCAGGCAGGCTGTGATTCAGTTAATCTGAATAGTTGCAGTCTTGAGCAGGTGTCACAGTTTAATTATCTTGGGTTGGGTTGGGTTGTTTTACCTCTGAGCGGCACTTTTTTGCACACCATGGGCTAAATGGCCAGGTCACATGGACCCCGAAGGCTCAGAGAAGGTTGGGGGAGGGGACCCACTGGAACAGCTGTTGGGAGACAGATGGTAGCCTCCCGTCAAGGCCATCCAGCGTGTTCTTTAACGTGCACAGGGTATGGCTCTCCCGCACACGGGGCCACGGCTTAACGTCCCATCCGACGGACGGCGGCCTTTCCAAGCCCATCGGTGTCCCCTACTGACCGTGGGCAGGGCGGGGAATTTTTGCGGAGATAAATCTCAACGCTGACCCAGCTGGGACTCGAACCTGGGAACTACAGATTACGAGCCTGGCGCGCTACCGACTGAGCCACCCCCGCCCCAATTATCTTGGGAGCTATGTAACAGATACTGGTGATATGCAGCATGAGATTAACAGACGAATAGGGATTGCTGCCGGGACTTTTAAGAATCTATGGAGAGTGTGGAGAAATAGGCGTATACACCTAAAGACTAAAATTAGGCTGTTTAATAGTTTGGTTCTTTCTAGAGTTAGTTATGGTAATGAAACTTGGACACTTTGTAAACAAGATAACAGGAAACTAGATGCTTTTGATTCCAGATGCTTACGCAGTGTCTTGGGCATTATTTGGTTCAACTTTGTAACTAATGATGAGGTTAGGCAAAGGAGTCGGCAACCTCCTTTAAGCATCATATTGTGCAGAGAGAGACTCCGTTGGTTAGGCCATGTTGCCCTTATGGATAATTATAGATTGGCGAATAGAGTTATGAACAGTGTGCCTAAAGGCCTCAGAAAGAGGAGGAGACTTAGGATGCGGTGGGCAGACAATGTTAAACAGGACCTTGTTAGAATTAGGTTACAGTGGTGACATGTAACAACTGTAACTCAGGACAGACATGTTTGGAGAACTAAATTGCACCATCTGGTTGGACCTCCTTAGCCCATGGCAGCATGAGAATTCTGTATTCTGTAAAATCGGGGAATCGATTCAGGCAACTTGATAAGAGCTTTTTGATGTTCCTCTTCAAAGGAACATCGCAAGGGCGATTTCGTAGTTGCTTGATTGCCAAGTAACTGCGAAACTAGTATTTTGTTTGGTTTCAAGCAAAATGGAGTCGGTTTTCTTTAATAAACGACTTTTTGCTGTGAACATTCACTGTGCTTTTGATCAAGACCTCATTTATCAGACTAAAAATTTGACTTGTGACGTCGGCTGTTGAAGAAACCATTCCTGTGACTTCAGAGATGCTTTCCCTCGTGAGTGGAATGATGGTGACCTCATTCACCACAACGAAATGCTTTGATTAAGTGATGCCAACTTCCTGAAAGGTGTCGTTGCAATCAAGCAATGTTGGAAAGCTAAACCTCAGAATTTGGCACCCCGAAAGGTGGCCGAGTTCTTGTAGCTTCACGTAGTTCAAACATGCGCGTGAATATTTGTTAATGGAGTTGCTTTGAACGGAAGTGTTGGAGGCAAAAACATTTCTAACTGCAAGGAGCACCTGATCCGAAAACCGATCCAGAAACCGAGCAGCACTCGCAACGATGGGGACCGGAAAGGTGTAATTGGTTTCGACCTCGCCATATTCTGATTTTGCCTAAGATTCCATGCAAACGGTTAAACTAATACGTCGAAGAAAATGATTTTTTAATCTGTTCGAAATTAAATTTTCTCGAAATAAATATAAATTCAAAATGTAACATATTTACCTTATAGTTGATTCCACGTGGAAGGGATTACTTGCCATTCTTTAAACGTGAACGTCTCGCTCTCACCTATAATTTTTCTTCTTAATTCTTTTTAAATGCTGAGTATTAAGAGATTAAGACTTTAGAGTTGCGGATTTAACAGTTTCTTGAATGGGATAATTTAACGTAAGATTTTCCTTTCAACGCAAATCGAAAACTGGAACCTGGGTAAACCCCTCCCACTTTAAAGCATTCTGTTACTCTGATCCCCCTCCCCCCTCTTCAGTTATTCATTTCCTTAGATGACCTTAAAACACGTGACCACTTCGTCGGCGTCCACTTTAAAACACTTTGTAGCATAAACTTTTAAAATACTTCGTATACACGGTACTGCAACATTTTTAAAATATTTGTTAAAGACCAATTTTCCGTCCTCCCATTCCCCGTATGAAGTTGTAAGCAAGAGTGATTTTGAATGCTTTAGGGGGAGGGATATATATTCCTTAAGGAGAATGAAACGTCTTTTCACGTCATTTTCGATAAATATTGTTGAAAAAGTTAGAAAAACAATCATTAAATTCTGTTCGAGCGAACAATTGTTTCTATGTCATCTATGTTAGGAAGAGGCAGACGTTTCCCTTTGCCATCCCCCCTGATTGTATCTGTGGCTTTGAATTTTTGTTTGCCGATCGATGGAATCGAACGATTTTATCTGCTTTGGGTTTTGCACTTGTATTTGGGAAAAATCGATGAAGATAAAAGGAAGTTAAAGATTGCATTTTAAAAAACGTTCAGTGACAATTCAATTAACGTAATAGCGATTGAAATTAAACAAATATATTAAAATTACAAGAGCTAAAAACTTGTAAAACCACTTCTGTTTTTTACGCTAATTTAAGTTCAAAATTTTTGTAGGAAAGAATTGTATGTTTTGTAATCATTGAGACGAAAGCCCCAGCGCCAAATGCATCTTTTAGTCGTGTTCCCTTAACATTTTCGTTTCTTCTCCTTTGAACCCGGAGCGACGACGACTTACGAAACAATTGCTCTTTTCTCTGTCCCCTGAGAATCGAGGCCGCACTCCGGCGTCAACTGACTGTCAAGTGACGACGGTGCTGCCGCCAACCGAAGCCGATAAGTGATAACGCCCTGCTGCCATCTTCAGGGAGACAGCTGCAGCGGAGCTTCCTCAGCCTCCTACCTGAGGATACATCAATTTACAACCAGCATTCCCTCCCACCCCCCTTCCTGTCACCCAACAGAGGAAATATGTTTCTTTTCGTGTCTCCCAGATAATCTTTCTTCTTTTCTCCCTTTTTTTCCCCTCCTCGATCTGCCATTGTGGTCTCATCCCTTTCAGCAACTCTGGATTCTCAAATCAATCAACAGACGATCTTCTGAGACTTGCAAATGGCTTATCAGATATAAAACAGAGATTTCTGGGCAAACGGAAAAGAAATTCTTTCCTTCATATCATTTCATATTCCAGTTAGGTTTCCTTCAGATGGAAGAGGCAAAATAAACCCTTGCAACCGATTGAGGATAATTTTGGAGCCAAATTTAAGCCCCCCCCCCCCAAAACTCAAAATGTCGAATGGTTCACAAGAATTGGACTTGGATCGTTTTATAACTCTCGATTTCAGTGAGCTACACGAGCTAATTAAATTTCGGAGGCAAAATGACGATGTAAGGGTTCTCCACGTGGGGTGCCCCGTGACAACTGGGATCTAGTAACATAGTCGCTAAGTTGGCAACACTGCTGTGCTAAATGTCATTTATTGTGTTTATTGACATATGTAATTTATGAATGCAAAATTTAATGTGTGTGTATATATATGTGTGTTTTTTATTCCCATTGTTATACTATAACTATAGATTTATCCATCTATACAAGGAACACGCCAGTTACATACACATTTCCAGGAGGTACGTGAAGCATAAAAGGTTGAGAACCACTGATATATATGTTTTTTTTATTCCCATTATTATTTTTTTTAGAATATAAATTTTATTCATTAGAGTAAAGAATACAACTACATTTACAATTTGACCCGCAAAGCTAAATAGCTTATCTGCAGGAAAATGAATAAATTATATTAAACATAGGTCATTCAGCCACAAAAATGGTGTACATCAAATAAATCCACAAAACACAACACATAAAATTTACTAACTAGAAAATACCAAATAATTTTTTAATTCCATTTTAAGTCTTCTAAAAGAATCTATATTTAGTAATTCTTTGGAATAGCATTAAATATAAGTGGTACTTGATATTCGGAGGTATGTTTCCCGTAATTATTTCGAAAATTTGGCAATTTGTAATAACCCTGGTTTTGAAGTCTTGTATTTTTATTATATTGAATTTTTAGTTTGTAAGTTTCGTCAAAAAATTTTTAATTATTACATTATATATATAAATTGCTGTAGGATAAAAGATTTAAAAATTTTAATCTATCGGTAGAAGTTTTATAAATTTTTTGCAAATGAAACGGAATAATATTTTTAGCTATTATAGACTGCAGTTTTTCTATTTTATTTATGTTAGTTAAGTTAGTTGTTCCATGCACAATTATTCAATAATTTAAAATAGATTCGCATATTGCTTTATAAAATAGTATACATGTTTCCATATTTAATACGTATTTCAATTTTTGAATTTTTATCGCCGATATTCTCAAGCTTTCACATATGTGGGATATATGGGCATTCCACCTAAAATATTCATCAAAAATGATTCCTAAGTAATTTATTTTATTTACTTGCTCAACAAGTGGGCAACTACATAATGATTCATAATTTGAAGCATCCTTTTTTCTGCAATTTATTTTATGAATTTTGATAAAGAGGTTTTGATGAATATGAAATCCTGGTGAATGAATAATCATCAGTTTTGTTTTTTTCTCATTTAAATAGATTTTATTATGATTTAACCATCTAATAATATTATTGTAATCGGTTTGAACCTCTGAAATGCTATCATTTAAATATTTCTGACTGTTTATTAAAACAATGTCGTCAGCATATAGATAAATAGCACTATTTAATTTTGTATTGAACAAATCATTTATGTATACTAGGAACAATAAAGGTCCTAAAATTGAGCCTTGGGGAATTCCACATCGTGTAATTACTTTTCTGCTGTAGCAGTTTTTTATTTTAGTAATTGGGTATCTGTCTGTTAAATAATTTCTAAACCAATCTAACAATATACCGCAAATACCGTAATTTTCCAATTTATTTAGTAAAATGCTATGATCTATTGAATCGAAGGCTTTCTTTAAATCTAAGAACATAGTTAAAATTTTTTCCCCATTATTCAATGATTTACTAATATTATTTGCAATTTTGGAAAATAGTTGAATTGTGTTTTTTCCTTTTTGAAAGCCAAACTGATTTTCATTAATTATGTTGTGTTTAAGTAAAAAGTTAAAAACAGTATTATAAATATATTTTTCCATTATTTTCGAAAAACTATAGCTATAGTTTTATCTATCTATACAAGGGGTACGCCAGTTACATACACATTTCCAGGGGGTACGTGAAGCATAAAAGGTTGAGAACCACTGATATATATATGTTTTATTTTATTCCCATTGTTATACTATAACTATAGTTTTATTTTATCTATACAAGGGGTACGCCAGTTACATACACATTTTCAGGGGATACGTGAAGCATAAAAGGTTGAGAACCACTGATATATATGTTTTATTTTATTCCCATTGCTATACTATAACTATAGTTTTATGTATCTATACAAGGGTTACGCCAGTTACATACACATTTCCAGGGGGTACGTGAAGCATAAAAGGTTGAGAACCACTGATATATATATATGTTTTATTTTATTCCCATTGTTATACTATAACTATAGTTTTATCTATCTATACAATGGATACGCCAGTTACACACACATTTCCAGGGGTTACGTGAAGCATAAAAGGTTGAGAACCACTGATATATATGTTTTATTTTATTCCCAATGTTATACTATAACTATAGTTTTATTTTATCTATACAAGGGGTACGCCAGTTACATACACATTTCCAGGGGGTACGTGAAGCATAAAAGGTTGAGAACCACTGATATATATGTTTTATTTTATTCCCATTGTTATACTATAACTATAGTTTTATCTATCTATACAAGGTGTACGCCAGTTACATACACATTTCCAGGGGGTACGTGAAGCATAAAAGGTTGAGAACCACTGATATATATATGTTTTATTTTATTCCCATTGTTATACTATAACTATAGTTTTATTTTATCTATACAAGGGGTACGCCAGTTACATACACATTTTCAGGGGATACGTGAAGCATAAAAGGTTGAGAACCACTGATATATATGTTTTATTTTATTCCCATTGCTATACTATAACTATAGTTTTATGTATCTATACAAGGGTTACGCCAGTTACATACACATTTCCAGGGGGTACGTGAAGCATAAAAGGTTGAGAACCACTGATATATATATGTTTTATTTTATTCCCATTGTTATACTATAACTATAGTTTTATCTATCTATACAATGGATACGCCAGTTACACACACATTTCCAGGGGTTACGTGAAGCATAAAAGGTTGAGAACCACTGATATATATGTTTTATTTTATTCCCAATGTTATACTATAACTATAGTTTTATTTTATCTATACAAGGGGTACGCCAGTTACATACACATTTACAGGAGGTACGTGAAGCATAAAAGGTTGAGAACCACTGATATATATGTTTTATTTATTCCCATTATTATACTATAACTATAGTTTTATCTATCTATACAAGGGGAACGCCAGTTACATTCACATTTCCAGGGGGTACGTGAAGCATAAAAGGTTGAGAACCACTGATATATATATGTTTTATTTTATTCCCATCCCATTATTATACTATAACTATAGTTACATACACATTTCCAGGTGGTACGTGAAGCATAAAAGGTTGAGAACCACTGATATATATGTTTTATTTTATTCCCATTATTATACTATAGCTATAGTTTTATCTATCTGTACAAGGGGAACGCCAGTTACATACACATTTCCAGGTGGTACGTGAAGCATAAAAGGTTGAGAACCACTGATATATTTGTTTTATTTCATTCCCTTTGTTATACTATAACTGTAGTTTTATCTATCTATACAAGGGTACGCCAGTTACATACACATTTCCAGGGGGTACGTGAAGCATAAAAGGTTGAGAACCACTGATATATATGTTTTATTTTATTCCCATTATTATCATCATCATCATCATCATCATCCTCAAGCAGCCATGGGCTACGGAGGTCCAACCAGACCGTGCAATTTAGTTCTCCAAGCAAGTCTATCCTGAGCTACATCTACTGCATCTGGCCACTGCACACCAATTCTAACAAGGTCCTGTTTGACATTGTCTGCCCACCGCATCCTAGGTCTCCCCTTCTTTCTGAGGCCTTTAGGCGCACTGTTCATAACCCTATTCGCCAATCTATAATTATTCATACGGGCAACATGGCCAAACCAACGGAGTCTCTCTCTGCAGAATATGCTGCTTAAAGGAGGTTGCAAACTCCTTTGCCTAATCTCATCATTAGTTACAAAGTTGAACCACCTAATGCCCAAGATACTGCGTAAGCATCTGGAATCAAAAGCATCTAGTTTCCTGTTATCTTGTTTACAAAGTGTCCAAGTTTCACTACCATAACTAACCCTAGAAAGAACCAAACTATTATACAGTCTAATTTTAGTCTTTAGGTGTATACGCTTATTTCTCCACACTCTCCATAGGTTCTTAAAAGTCCCGGCAGCAATCCCTATTCGTCTGTTAATCTCATGCCGCACATCACCATTATCTGTTACATAGCTCCCAAGATAATTAAACTGTGACACCTGCTCAAGACTGCAACCATTCAGATTAACTGAATCACAGCCTGCCTGACCAATTTTCATCACTTTAGTTTTCTCTCTGTTTATAACCAAACCTACTCTACTACCAGTCTCATCAACAGCTCGAATGAAAGAGTTCATCTCATCAACATCATTTGCCAAAAGGGCTAAATCATCAGCATAATCTAAATCAGAAATTTTCATATCTCCAGCCCATTTAAGGCCAAAATCTTTCCCTTGAAGTGAATTTCGCATAACATAATCAATAACCAAGCTAAAGTGAAAAGGAGACAAAATGCACCCTTGTCGAACACCAGAAGTAATGCTAAACCAATTGCTACAAGCCTTACCAACTCTCACACACGACTCAGTGTTATTATAGAGAGCTTTCATAATGTTAACTAACTTGTCTGGTATACCATATGATCTCACAATCAACCACAAATTATGACGATCAACAGAGTCGAAAGCCTTTTTGAAATCAACAAAGCTAGCAACCAAAGGTTTCTGAAACTCTAAACATTTCTCAAGAAACTGCCTAAGTGAAAATATCTGATCCACACATCCCCTACCACGTCTGAATCCACATTGCTCATCACGCAATTGACTGTCAACCAGATTCTTAATTCTATTAAGCACAATCATGGAAAGAACTTTACCTGGAACAGAGAGTAGGCTGATACCCCTATAGTTATCACAAGAACTGCGATCACCTTTTTTGAAAATAGGGATAACAATAGCTCTGGTAAAATCCTTAGGAACCATGCCTTTATCATAAAAGATATTCAGAATTTCAGTCATCCAAGTGGTAACCGAAACATTTCCAGCTCTAAGCATTTCCGTAGTAATTTCATCTACCCCTGGGGATTTATGAAGTTTAAGTTTAGAAACAGCCAAAAGAACTTCAGATTGTGTTATAGGGCCAACATTAAAGCCACCAATGCATCTATCATCATTGCAAACAATGGGAGTAGAACTAACTACATTGTTTAGAACATCACTGAAATGCTCAGCCCACCTAGCCATGACAGAATCCTCCCCTTCTATAACCTTACCTTGTTTATCCTTCAATCCTTGTATGCCTGTCCGTTTTCTACCACACAAAACATTAACTATCTGGTACAGCTCTCTGCTGTTGTGCTGTCTAACTGCTTCCTCGGCTTTGTCAGCCAAGCCATCAAGCCAAAGATTCTTATCAGCAGCTAACTGATCCTTTACAAGTTTATTAAGGTCTCTGTAATGCTTTCTATTAGGACTAGTAGGGTATTGATTAAGGGCATTCCTGCAGTTCTTTCTTTCCGAAATAAGCTCAAGTGCCTTATCACTCAGATAATTTTGCCTCTTCTGCTCCTTTTTTCCTAAAAGAGTACTGTTAGTGTCCAAAAACGCCTGTTTAAAATGATCCCATTCTTCCTCAACTTCAGTAGTAAGCAAACCATGACTGTCATAATGACTAAGTATCATGGTAAGCTTTGGCTATAACTGGATCTTTCAGAGCTTCAGTATTAAAAGTAAATTTTTTAACCCTAGCACAACACTTTTTAAGTTTAAGTTGCAACACACTTTTAACAAGGTAATGGTCAGATCCAATTTCAGCTCCCCTATATGCCCTGGTATTCCTAACAGAACTAGCCCATTTGCTGTTAATTAATATCTAATCAATCATATTCTTATGCAGCCCATCAGGTGAAACCTGATGAGCTGCATAAGAATATGATTGATTGCATATTAATTAACAGTAAATGGTATTGGTAGCTGCAATGGTATTGGTAGCTGCAATGGTTTGCTGCAATGGCTGGTATTGGTAGCTGCAATGGTTGCCCATTGCCATTGCAGCTACCAATACCAAAAGGGCCTATTACTCCTCCCCAAAGGTCAGAGTCAGTACCAACTTTGGCATTGAAGTCACCAAGAACAAGGGTAATATCTCCTTTCTTGACAGAATTCAAAATATCCTGAAGTTGTTCATAAAACCTATCCTTCTCATCCTCATCAGCATCCTCAGTGGGGGCATAACAGCAGATAACATTCAAGTCTTTAACGCTTGTCTGAAATTTTGCTGTAAGAAACCTTTCATTAATGCACTCATATCCTAGAAGAGCATCACTAGCGTGTCTGCTAAGAAGCAGACCCACGCCTTGGTGATGCTTATTGTCGTCCCTCCCTGAAAAGAGAAATTTAAGATTATTTTTAAGAATCTGACCTTTATCTGTCCATCTGGTCTCTTGCAAGCCGAGAATATCTAAATTATAACGGTGGAATTCTTGTGTGAGGACATCAAGAGAAAAAGCTCTGTGCAGAGTCCTCACATTCCAACTACCTATGGAGAGAAAATGGTTAGTGGGATGTTTAAAGAAACTATGTTTATTGAGAGAGGGAATGCCGACAATATCAAACAGCCCCCTAATCGCAGACATGGGGCAAAGACCCGTTCCCCCACTACTAAAGGCTGAAGCCATCTACACTGGAAGACTTCCTCCAATGTAGAATTTGACGATGCCAATAGAAGCAAAGAGTTCAGGTGCCTGCGATGACTTCTGCTCAGGATTATCCACTAGCTGATGAACATATCCTGTGAATCTATTCACTTGGGGCTGTCAACCCACAAACAAACAGAAAACACAGTGGAAGATTTTCCCTCCACAGAAGCCCACCAGTGCAGCAAAATCAGGATCCATAATCTAGCTCAGAGCCATATATCTGTCCAGTCCAGTAGGTTTATATGGTCAGCACCAGGGCCCTGTGTGGTTGACCACTCCTCAGCAGGGTAGAAAAAAAAGAAAAGTAGCCATAGTTGTCCAGATCAGTAGGCCACACTAATCTGGCAGCCCTCCCCTTCCGTTCACTTCCACAAGAGAGTATCTCTTTTGAAAGTTTTATCTATCTATACAAGGGGTACGCCAGTTACATACACATTTCCAGGGGGTACGTGAAGCATAAAAGGTTGAGAACCACTGATATATATGTTTTATTTTATTCCCATTATTATACTATAACTATAGTTTTATCTATGTATACAAGGGGTACGCCAGTTACATACACATTTCCAGGGGGTACGTGAAGCATAAAAGGTTGAGAACCACTGATATATATGTTTTATTTTATTCCCATTGTTATACTATATCTATTGTTTTATCTATCTATACAAGGGGTACGCCAGTTACATACACATTTCCAGGGGGTACGTGAAGCATAAAAGGTTGAGAACCACTGATATATATGTTTTATTTTATTCCCATTATTATACTATAACTATAGTTTTATCTATCTATACAAGGGGTACGCCAGTTACATACACATTTCCAGGGGGTACGTGAAGCATAAAAGGTTGAGAACCACTGATATATATGTTTTATTTTATTCCCATTATTATACTATAACTATAGTTTTATCTATCTATACAAGTGTACGCCAGTTACCTACACATTTCCAGGGGATTCGTGAAGCATAAAAGGTTGAGAACCCCTGGTCTAATGTTCTAAAACTGAGCCCGATTTATTTTAAATGAGAATTTTTTTTATAAAACAAATTAGCCTTTAACGATGATTCGACGAATTTTGGTCAATGACGTCATCGATTTAATCGCAATTACAGATTCCATTGTTCTGAAGGAGACTGGGTGAGAGATTAAGAGGAAAGAAAACCGACCTGTTTTCAATAGGCTTTAGGTTCAAAATAAGAAGAAATAAATTTGTTGTTCCAGCTAACTCTTTAATCAGAAGGAAATTACCTTTGGAATAACAGTTGCGAATTGGGATTTCGGCCGATTACTTTCAATTGGAGGATCTCAGTCAAATTTCGAATCCCCTTCAAGATGATCTTCAAGGCCAATTCTGTGCAGCATTATCATCTGATTGTTGCTTCCTAAGAAACAAAGTATCGGACCAAGACAAAATTGGATTTTGATTTGCCAGTTTCTGCTTCCGTCCCTCCCCTCCGTATCTCCCAATTAGCCATGACTAAAAAGGCCCTTCTCGTTTCGAAACGCTCGAGATCAATATCTTCTCTATTTTCGTCACTTCATGGGGAATGAGAAACACTCGATTCTTGCCACGATGGGGATTTTTTCGCATTGGCGATGCCCTGCAAAGAAATCTATGCAAGGTTTGCGCAACTTCGAGACGGACGACAGTCCATTAACTTCCCTCCCTCCCGCCTCGAGCCAACAACATCCCACCGAGGGTATCTGCCAGATCGCATCAGCCACTATAAATAGAGCCACGTAAACAGCAGCAAGACTCGTGCAGCTCTCTTGTCTCTCTGAGCTCCACATCGCGACGCAGCTCAGACAAGATGCAGGCGCCGGCTCCGACTGCGGCGGACGCCACAGCGACTGGACGTTCATATCCGGGCGATGGGGGAGGGGTGGCGTTACTCGTGGCGCCATCTCTCCATCGAAATAGGAAGCTATCAACTCTACTAGGAGAAGAAAGATGAGTCCCTTCCTTCCCCAAGTTAGATGAATGAGTCCGATCAACGGTTTCCCGCTTAAAGGAAGAAAAAAGGAATCAATGTATCATTCACCGCATTTTTCAAAGTCATATTCTGTGTTCCTTTCTTGTTTTCCCATGTAAAGTACTATTCTACTTATTTCAAATGCAACCTTTTAAGAATCAAATTCAACTTTAAGAAAATTTGTGCGAATTTTTACCGATGATAAATGAATTTATACTCTAAAGAATTAAAACATTTAAATTTTCAAATTAATTGGATCAAAAATGAATAAGTTCCAATAATTTTTAAACTTCCCATTGGACAAACGATCATCATATTACCTGAAAAGAAAAGGAAGAAATGGACAGTTATGTTGCTTGCATTTTTAAAAATATTTTGCGCATGATCAGTGGATCTCGCAAATTTTTTCTCTCATCTTCCTTTCCACATCTCACATTTTTTCCTCCTCCCATTTCTACCTAACTTGTTTTTTAATAAATAAATAAATCCTGGGAAGCCCAAATAGAGTAAGTAAACTTCTTCCATCCCTTGCTCATATTGGGTTGTTTTCGCTTCTGAGGTCACAAGGAGTCCTAAGGGCCCAGAAAAGATTTGGAGAAATGTCCCCACTGGACAGCTGTTATATGGTAAAAGACCATGTTCTTTAACGTGCACAGGATATGGCTCTGCCGCACACGGGGCCACGGATTTACGTCCCATACCGAAGCACGGCGGCCTTTCCAAGGTCATCGGTGTCCCCTACTCACTTACGGAACTTAGCGGAGATAAATCTCAACGATGGCCCAGCTGGGAAATAGATTACGAGCCTGGCGCACCACCCACCGCGGGCAATCCACTTCCTCGATGACAGGAAAGGTCAACATTCATACAATTCGTCGCAATGAGTCTCCATTTAATAGATCTCGTTGCTCTTTTGATGACGATGGCCCCAATGCTGTGCATTTTCGTTTCTTGCCCACGTGTAACATTACAAAGAAATTAAAGGAGGCGAAAATTTGCCGGAAAATGTTTCGATGACGAATTGTTGAAAGTCGCTGACTAAGTGCGCGCTTTTAGCACTGATGCCAACAAACATCCACAAAATTTGGCTCTGCAAACATTAAAGAGAGAAAAAATTAGTTTTTTGTTTGGAAAGGATCCGATGTTAAGAAAGTAAAAAGTTCATTTATCGATAGCTCTGAAATATTTATGAAGTGCATTTATTTTAATTCTTCGATATTCGTGTGCAGTTACGAGTGGTCAGCACGCTTGGCTACTGATCAATGGGCACGAGAAAGGCATGGAGGATTGTGCTGTCTTTCTGCTGAGGTTCCCCATCCTCACAGACCTTCTGTTATGTCGCATAAACTGATAGGCTCCTATCAGACCATTGTGGCAAGCAGCTGCTTGAGGAGGTATTTTTCTTTAAGTTAAAATCTTCAACTTTTATGATGACAGATTTTTCATGTTTGCGGTCATAGAATTTATTTTCATTTTTGTTCGCCTCGCACGTGCTGAGACTATCTCGCCATCTGCTCGTCCCTCGTGCATCATCCACTTAATCCTTCCATTCCCATTTTGATCAGCGGCCAGATTTACTGGCAACTTTCCGTGTTCCCTAAATTCTTGTTCTATCCTCCCCCCGTCTTCCCTCCCCCTCCCCCATGCGCGCGAGTCTCCTCAGTCCCCCCCCCCCCCCCCCTGGAACACAATCCTCCTTCGAACTGCTGACTCTGCACGTGCTTAAGAATGTGTTCCCAGAAATGGGTGCTTGATCGCCAGAATCTTTTGGACAGAAGCATCGGTGTCAAGGTTGAAAGCTCGGTCCGCACGAGCTCTTCACCCACGACAGGCGCAGGTTCAATCTGCTGAGGAATCCTTCCGTGCAATTGATCTTAACATCTCTCCTTCTCCAGATTTGCATACGGAAGATGCATTTCTCTTCCTAGGGGGATGAACTGAAACCATTTGCATCTCATCAGCTGAAGAGCTTTCATCAGAGAATGTAATAGCCACAGTAGATACAATTCAGCATTTCAAAATTCAGTTTCCGACCATCAGGATGGACCGATTGCTTTCGAAATTGTCATTTCTGCCGTGGAGGAGGATCGGAAAGTGATCGTTCTCAAAATAAAAATAAAAAAGTATGTTGAGGTATTAATTAGAATATCCGAAACAGATTCGTAACAGTTGTAAGGTGAAAAGGAAAAACAACTTATGTCAAAGAAATAACTCACTTGGACACTTTTTTTTTGCTTCCGTTTCCTTTTAACATTGCCGATAGAAACCTTAATAACAAACATTTTTAAAAAATTTTAATATTAAAACTTAAAAAATCTCTCGACATTAATATCAGATAAAATTTCGGACTTTAAACTTTGCGTCGTGACATTTTCAAAGCAACCTTTGAAAATTTCTGAATCGGATGTGCGAGGTTCACAAAATGCCTTTTGAGCTTAGAGCCTTGATCATCAGACCAATTTCAAAGTTTTCAATCGAAAGAGCAGACGGATAATTCCGGGCCTGTTGCCAGAAATGGAGAAAATTATGGAAAGGCTTGTTGCAGATGTGCACGTGGAAAAATACGAGTGTATTTACGAAAAGAACTGTCTTGCAAAGGTGCAGAATTTCAGTATGCTTCACGAATTCTATCACTCTATTCAATCTAACCCTTGATATGAAGGTTTTCGTGTCTTGAATGAGAGAACGATTATTCATCAGTCGCTCCTGGAGGAGTGGCTCAATCGCTAGAGCTGCAGTTTCGTAAATCTGCAGTTCCGAGGTTCGAGTCTTACGTGAATCATCGTTGAGATTAACCCCCCACCCTGTCCTCATTGAAAAAAACCCCGCCCCCTGAATAAAAGCCATAAAGGTGTGGTGGGAAACAAGTCAAATGATGAGCAGGAGTATCCGTAAAGGAGGTGATGGAACTTGGCGGAAAAGCACTGACCCAATATCCCGGATGCATGGAGAATGGCAATAGTTGCGAAGTCGGACAGGCATCTGTTGGCATGAACTGTATGGCGAAACAGAACTGTTATAGTTAACTGGTTCGAGAGGACTGCTGGCAATGCTTCAATGACAACTATGCACAGAGAATTGAAAACGTTGACATTTGGGATCTTGATTATTAAATAGATGTTAATAACAATTGGCCAGGCAGTGTAGTTATATATATATCTATATTTGCATTTGACTAATTCATCTTCAGATATCAAATTTCAAAGATTGGCGCCATACAAAGACTAACATTAATAAGTTCCATAAATCATCGTCATGGATTCAGATATTTAAATTTTATCGTTTCTAAACTTTTAAATGATTCTGTTTTATGAAGATCTTTTCAAGTTTTGCTTCCATCGACAATGACTACTTTCAAGTAATAAATATATTTTGTTTTCCTCAGCTGACGTCCGATGCTACTGCAATTTACCCGTCTGCATCAGCACCGGCTACATGTGTAAATCCGCCCAGGGCACTTGCGTGTCGGAATATTTCGGCTACAGTGGCAACCTGTGGCGATCCCGCCACGCCTGCTTCGAACTAGTGAGACACCGCTACAAAGGGGAAGTGGACTGTTCCACGGACTCCGATGAAAATGGACGCAGTTATCCGACGAGGACATGTTGCACGGAGGACATGTGCAACTACGTCAGATATCATCTCGACTCGCAACACCCCATGTACAGGCTAAATCACAGTTATATGACAGGTAAGGGTCATAGGAAGACGAAAACACTTATTTAGTTTAATTTAAAAAAAATGTTTTGCCTCTTCCAACCCAGATTGATAACTTGCCAAATGGTTAAATAAAATGTGCATTGTTTTTTTCAGTGTGAATAATTTGGTATCTTTTTTAGGTTTCTAACATGGATTATTCAGGTTCGAGTTCCAGTTGTACAGTCGCTCAAAAAAATATCCGAACGTTATGGTTGATTACAGATTCTACGAGACAAAAACACTTTTCAAGATGATCATAAAAATCTGAATAAATTAGTTATTAGAGTTTTTTTTTTTGATTAAGCAAATTTTTTAATCTTCTGAAAAACACAAAAGGGAGAACGTGAATTATAAAAAACGTCTTTGTAGAAGACATTTTAGGATATTCAAAGTATGGCAATAATACTTGCTGAAAACATTTTCACAAATTAGAAAGCTTTTTTATTTTCTTAGGAGAAGAATACAGTGTCAGGTTGATCTGCTCAGAATCATCAAAATCATCTCCTTACCAGAGGAGGGGACGGGATGAATGCCTCGAGTGAATTTTCTTCGACCTCCAATTCCTGTTTAATTTCGAATTCATCCATTCTTTCTGCTTACACATCTGTCACTCCAATACCTATTGTCTGACCATGACTTGTTCTGCATTTACATTCGCTATTTAAATGTCTAGAAATGTTTGAGCACCATATTTTCGGTGTCATCTGAATGACCTTCATTCTCTCTCCACAGGTTACTTCTCAAACGACGACTATTTCTACCGTCACGGAGGCAGCAACAACCGCGAGGTGGAGCTTCAGCATCATCTGTGGTTCAAAGCGGCGGTCATCGCCGTTCCCATCGCAGGAGGATTCATCCTCGTCCTCCTCATCATAATGGCAGCGCGCATGCTGAAACAGGATCACAAGAGACAGAGACAGTTCAATGAGTTCCGCAGGCAGAG
This sequence comes from Ryuthela nishihirai, assembly GCA_038380435.1. NCBI lineage: Eukaryota > Metazoa > Arthropoda > Arachnida > Araneae > Heptathelidae > Ryuthela > Ryuthela nishihirai. Next base: position 4,642,780 of record JAWZYU010000025.1, read on the forward strand.
GCGCCTCACCACTCACATACTCTACACAGGGGAGAAGCCCAGTCTTCCCAAGTCCATCACGAATGCCATCCTGAATCACGAACTGCAACAGAACTGCGCTGGCAGCAGTAACAACAACAACTTGTACAAAAACGTCTCCATTGCCGTCTCAACAGACACAGCATGCACAGACACTTCCAGAGACAAATATTTTGTGTTTGATGTCTGATTCCTTCACCGAAACACTCCGTTAGGATTGTGATCGGCTGTTCCTCTATTCCTCTTAGTCATTGACGATTTCAGAAATCGTTGCACGTCTGTTTTTCCGCCGCTTTCCGTCGGAAGAAGACGAAGAAACCTCTTCTTGATAATCGTCGCCACCCGGTGGAAATCATTTCAACTCTTCAGCACCCCCCCCCCCCCTCTTCGAAGGCTTGAAAAGGTCTGCTGATACGTCATTGCAGTTATTTTCCAATGAGCTCTAGAGGGCATTCAGGGCATTCTTTCTGCTCAGATTATTTCTGCTCTTTCAAATTATTTAAAGAAACGAGCGAGGAATTCACCAAGCGAAATTGCCAAGCACATAGAGTTGTTCTTCATTGGTCAATGGCAGATTGAACAAAAGTGACAAATTTTTATTTAGAAAATCAAGCTGGTTTTACATTCAATAATAGCTGTATTAATAATATTCCAGATTATAAATGCAAATTAAATTTAAGCCTACGAATGACGTTTAAAAATAGTGATTTTTGAAAGCTCCAAAATTACCGTTGTAGTTTTTTTAACTTACTTTTTCCTTGAAAAGTTAAGCATCAACATAAGTCGAAATTTGCTTCTCTCTACCATTCTGAAAAATACTTTAATATATATCTGTTTTATCCACACAGGAGTTTAAAGCAATTTCACTTCGTTATTGCAAAAAGAATCGATTTTTTTTTTTGTTGGATTGTTTTTGACGTCAACATAAAAGTCGTAATGAAACCACAGAGAACCAAAAATGTGAATTCTCTAACAGCTTATTTATTTCTTTGCTAATTTGTTTCCCAATTGCCCATAGAATGCCATCGATACCATTCCTCAGAAATATTCTCATCATTAACATAAATCTGAATTCCCGTTTTCAGATTTTGTCCTCTGCTTAGTCTTCACTTGCAATCCCCATGGAAGAATCAATCTCTGTATTTGCTCTTCCTCCAAGTGTTAATCTTTCAGGCTACTAGTGCTCGTGCAGCTAGCCATTTCATTGTGGGAATGTCTCTGAAGAGGGCGCAGTTGTCCAACACACTTACTCCCTCTTAAAATGCAAAAACTCGTTATTTTCCGTCATCCTTCATTTTAACCCCTTGACTTAATTCCGTTTTATTCCTGTCTCAGCATATTTATTGAGAAGAGACTCATTTCCCCGCCCCCATGTCTCTTCCCCTTCGCAGTGAAGAGTTTAAATGTCATTGTTCTGCTCACTTTTAATTAACCCCTTCATTCGAGCCCCTTCCTTCCCACAACACCCTGCTTCATTCTCTCCCCCCACGAGAGCAATCATTTCAGTACCGCGCGTGCGCTCCATCACTCGATGTTTCAAAGCGATTAATTCCCTTTCTTTAATTCCTGCCTCTTGGCACCGGGGACAAGAGATCGGATTGGCTGCTGATAAATGACAGAACCATTATTAATCCATCGTTTGTCCCCTTCTGCTAGAATCCTCATTTTTGGTTCAGCTAGAGTCTTTCTTCTTCTTTCCTATGATATCATCCGTCGCTATTTGTAATTCGCATTGCATAATTAAACTAAAATGATTGATTCTACAAACTTGCCTAACCGTTATTAACAGACGAAATTCAATCAGATGCAAAGCATGGTCGCTCTTTGCTGCCAATAAATGCACACCAACTGTTCCTACCGATTAATGTTGAAATTGCTGCTTCTACGTTTTCTCTATCCAAGAATCGAATTCGAGCCCCCAGAAGAGCGAGCTCGAGTGACCTGTTCTCTGAATTTTATGACATTTGACCCATAGCGAAATGGCGAAACACAAACCCATCTCAAAGTTTTGTTTTGAAGACCGAAGAAGAACTGTTTGCACTCCTGCATCTCTGCCACATGTGTATCGGTAGTATCTAGTCCTCTGAAGAGAAATGAACAAAAAACTTGTGCCTCGTTGTATGATTTCAACAAGATTCCTAAATCTACTTATTAAGAAAAATGTGAATATTCATGATTTTGTTGTTAGCTCTATTTGTCCTCAATATTGTACAAATATTTATGCGAATTTTCTATGAATGGAGATGAATATATATACAATAGTAAGAAATTAGCGTACAGGAAACTTCCCTTTAAAAGGTGGAGAAAAATCTTTAACTGTAGTGTTAGCACTTTATCCTATTCGAACCCTTAAAGCCATTTAAAATGTTGGACTTGTGCAGCTTCGAACGGTTTTCGATCCTAATGCTTTGAATCAGATAATCTATTTTTTCTATCGCTGAATTTCTTAGATAAGTCTTGATACGAAAACTGCTTTACGAGTCTTGAAGCGTAGTTGGCTTGCTGAGGGGTTTCGCTACTGACTCATCACATAATGTCAGACTGATTAATGACACTAGATTTTTCTTTAAAAAAGTAGAAGCTTGTGGGTAAAACACAACAGTCTGATTCTGGAATGCAGTAGAATGTCGTTTATCAATCCTTATTATGGCCTTCCCTGTTACGAAGAAGAAAAGATTTAACTTTCAGATTTCGCTTCTAAATATCCGAGATATTTCACTTGGGAGCTAATTCTTTAAATGATTAGGGGCAACACTTGATATAAGCTTTGAGGAGAGAGAGAGAGTCACTTAATAATAATTTATTCAAATTCAACATTTAGCAGTACATATTTAAGTCAACTCACCACAAGAGTTGAACTCGCTAGTGGATTAATAATATAATTTTTGATTTTTTTTAACAACAATTTGACAGATTATGCACACGGCGGCGTAGCTTATTATTTCATTTGACGACGGTGGTCAATGCGAGCCCTAAGGTTCCTCCTTTCTACTTGGGGTCATGGTACAGAGAATAATCTGAACTCTCTGGAAGATGAGTCGGACAGGTCAGAAGAATGACATCCCCGACTGCTCAGCCTCGATGAGCATTAGAGCATCAAGGAAAGGCCGGTTCCTGGTGATAAAATCATTATTTACTTGAATATCGAATCGTTTATTTGGGAGTTTGAAATCCGAAACTCTCATTAAAATATGTATTTTTTTCTCTCCTAATTCCATTTATAATCCCTTTTAAGTCTGCTGTCAAATCCGTGCACACCAAGTAATGAATTTCAGATGGAGAATCTTGAAGCTTTACATTTCCCACCTTGGAATGATTCAAAATAATTTTTTTTAAATGGTAAATTTAGTTTGTTTCCTGAATATGCCACTTTAATATCTCAAGAAGCAAAACGTTTGCCTAATCAAAGGGGGCGGGGGTGGCTCAGTCGGTAGCGCGCCAGGCTCGTAATCTGTAGTTCCCAGGTTCGAGTCTCAGCTGGGTCAGCGTTGAGATTTATCTCTGCAAAATTCCCCGCCCTGCCCATGGTCAGTAGGGGACACCGATGGGCTTGGAAAGGCCGCCGTCCGTCGGATGGGACGTTAAGCCGTGGCCCCGTGTGCGGGAGAGCCATACCCTGTGCACGTTAAAGAACATGCTGGATGGCCTTGACGGGAGGCTACCATCTGTCTCCCAACAGCTGTTCCAGTGGGTCCCCTCCCCCAACCTTCTCTGAGCCTTCGGGGTCCATGTGACCTGGCCATTTAGTCCATGGTGTGCAAAAAAGTGCCGCTCAGAGGTAAAACAACCCAACCTAAACAAAGAATTTGTAATAAATATCGCAAAGGCGATGTTCGTAAAGAAATAAAATCGGCTTTATAATCCTACTGAAATACGTTGGGGATAGAATTTAATAAGCTTTTTTCTAAATATATGCAGAGTTTTTGCAGAAGTAATTAGAACACTTTTTAGAAAAAAACAAAGTGTGCTTAAACAATATTGTGGAGCCTCTTTGCATAAGGAGGCAGCGGAAAGATTCGTGCCAATCCAACATTTAAGGATTTTTTTATGTTCAGCGTTAACATGAAAAGGGATTCAATTATTGGGGATCAGAATTTTCGCTTCAAAACCTTCTTCGAAGGGTCACAGGTAACGGAATTCTACTGCATGATTTTCCGATCTCTTTAATTCGCAATAGATTTGCAATTAAAGACAATCTTTTCTAAATGAGTGTAGCAATTAGGAGATAAAAATCCGATTCAGTTATTCAATTTGTAAGCGATTTTGGATTTAATCTTTGTACTTGGAACTTTGTTGCTTCACAGACAACGAAGTCGTTGCCATCCTTCAGTTTCCAATTAATGACAAAGGCTTCTGTATTGGATGAAAACGGTTCTCTTTGGGTTTTGTCTTTTGTATATAATTAAAGCCATTGTCTTGTACTTTAACAACGGGAGGGTTACCCCCCCCCCCCCATGAGATGTACATAGAGATATATAGAGCGAGAGTGATAAAATGTTGAAATACTATGCATGTCAAAACTATTATTTATTGAAGAAATAAAGAATTTTGAACAGTTTTCATGTCTTTATATAGTGCTTTCTTGTAAAATTTAAACATTCACAAAATCTTTGATCAGTTTTCTACCATCCTGGAAAAAAAAGGAGTAAAATTGCTTTCGTCTAGCACGAGTATTTCATCAAGTTGTTTTCTTCATACATCTATGAAGGTGTAACTAGACTGCAGTTTTGTTCCCCATACGTATCTAACTTGAGCCATTGCAGGGTTAATCTAACAAGATCTTTTGCCATTGTCTACCCAATCTCATCTAAGTCTTCATCTTTTTTTTTTGAAGACTTGAGGGTTGGGTTGTTTTACGTCTGAGCGGCACCTTTATGCACACAATGGGCTAAATGGCCAGATCACAAGACACCAAGAACTCGAAGATGTGGAACTCACTAGATGGAACACCCTGGACGGCCTTGACTAGAGACAGGTGGCAATGTGCCTGCAAGGCCATCCAGTGGGTTCTTTAATATGCATAAAATCTTTTTCCTGCGCACGGAGTCCATGGCTTAATATAACATCCGACAGGTGGCGCCATTACTAGCTCATCACCTTAGCAAGGGCAAGATGGTTTAATGAGACTTTCAGGCATACTGTTTTATATCTTTTTTTTTTTCGTTAATCTGTAGTTCTGAATGCGACCAACATAGCGAAATCAATGAAGTCTCGCAATACACAAGACGATCACCAATTGTGATTTATGGCTCCTTCATCTAACTTCGTTATGTACAGAGAAATCACTTCACGATAAAATATTTCGTTAGCACCGGTTTTCTTACCTGCTTAAAAAGGATCCAAGTTTCAGTACCATAGCACGCTTCAGAAAGGGACAAATTATTATATTGCCCAATAAAATTTTATTCTTCAAATAGGGCATTAAGACACGGGCTTTTGTTCAGGAGAACTACACTCTTCAGCGTATGTTAAATAACATGCTGAAGGAGTAAAATTGCTTTCGTCTAGCACGAGTATTTCATCAAGTTGTTTTCTTCATACATCTATGAAGGTGTAACTAGACTGCAGTTTTGTTCCCCATACGTATGGTTTTGAGATGGCTTTGAGGTGAGGTTTTCATCTGTCCCTTAAGAGCCTTGAGCATTTGCAGATCCTTGGCAAATTGACGTATTAGTGGGGGCGGGGGGGGGAAGGAGTTGTCTTTAAAGATTGGTTGTTTTACCTCTGAGCAACACTTTCATTCAGACAAAGGGTTTAATTTCTCAGGAATAACAGAGGTATGGGGGAGGGGGTTAGCAGAGATAAATTTCGATGCTTGGGACTGGGAATCGGGAAAAATCAGGTTATGATTTTGGCGCCAGACCTCGTACTAAATGAACTATCCCACGAGACCTGATACTGGGTGAATTTCCATCCCACGAGACCTGATACTGGATGAACTCTCATCCCAGGAGACCTGATACAAAATGTCCTCCCATCCCACTAGACCTGATAGTGGATGAACTTCCATCCCACTAGACCTGATACTGGATGAACTTCCATTACACAAGACCTGACACTGGATGAACTTCCATCCCATGAGACCTGATACAAAATGTCCCTCCCATTCAACTAGATCTGATACTGGATGAACTTCCATCACACAAGACCCTGATACAAAATGTCCCTCCCATTCCACTAGACCTGATAGTGGATGAACTTCCATCACACAAGACCTGATACTGGATGAACTTCCATCACACAAGACCTAATACAAAATGTCCTCCCATCCCACAAGACCTAATACAAAATGTCCTCCCATCCCACTAGACCTAATACTGGATGAACTTCCATCCGAGGCGACCTGATACAAAATGACCTCCCATCCCACTAGATCTGATACAAAATGACCTCCCATTCCACTAGACCTGATACTGGAAGAACTTATCTCCGCAAAATTCCCTGCCCACGGTCAGTAGGGGACACCGATGGGCTTGGAAAGGCCGCCGTCCGTCGGATGGGACGTTAAGCCATAGCCCCGTGTGCGGGAGAGCCATACCCTATGCACGTTAAAGAACACGCTGGATGGCCTTGACGGAGGCTACCATCTCTCCCAACAGCTGTTCCAGTGGGTCCCCTCCTCCAACCTTCTCTGAGCCTTCGGGGTCCATGTGACCTGGCCATTTAGCCCATGGTGTGCAAAAAAGTGCCGCTCAGAGATAAAACAACCCAACTGGATGTACTCCCATCCCACGAGACCTGATTATAAGACTCATACTCTGAGGTAAAACATTCCCAAATTGCCATGACATTTCCCAAATTGTCATGTATGGCTTTTTTCCCTTATATTAAGAGAGCATTTGTCTTTATCAATTGTGCTTAAGAAATAATTCTTTTTTATTTCCTCACTCAAAGCTTGTTCTATATTCTGTAAGAGTGCAGTCCTACTGTCCAGCCCTAGCCCAATCTTCAAACTCTACCTGGGGACGAGGTAGATTCAGTTGGTCGCCACCAATATACAGTTCATTTGCATTTCCCAGGGTTGATCCCCCCCCCCTCTGCGCCAGAGTTGAGGGTATGAGTTCTCCAGTATGGGAGCTAGGTCAGTAGGGGACGCCGATGGGCTGGGAAAGCAGTCGTCCGTCGGATGGGATGTAAAACCGTGGTCCTGTGTATATGGGAGAGCCATACTCTACACACGTTAAAGAACGTGCTGGATGACCTTGACGGAATGGAAGACCCATCTGTCTCCTGATGACCCTGACCCTCCCCTGACCATCTGTCTGATGGACTGGAAGACCCATCTGTCTCCTAAGAGCTTTCCAGTGGTTCCATCCACCCCTAACCCTCTCTGAGCTCTCGGGGTCCTTGTGACCTGGCCATTTAGCTGATTGTTGCAAAAAAGTGTTGCTCAAAGGTAAAACAATCCAAAATATACCTTCCATTTCAAAGCCACGATTCATTCTTGTCATTGTGGGAAGTCTGTCGACTGGAGGTGTAGTTGTCGAACACACCCTTATCAAAGCTGTTATTTCTCATCATCAAATCCCTTGCCTACATTTTAACCGCTTCGCTGCTTAGAGTTTATTCGTGTCTCAGCATGTTCATTATGGACAGATCTTCGATTCAACATTCCAATGATCAATCGTGATTTGATCATCGATGATGACCGCGATGGAGGCCACTTGTTCTGCTCTTTAACACTCACCAGATTGGCGTCCCACCCGACCAACCACAGCTTTACCAAACTGGTGAGGATCCCTCTTTTCAGCGATGTCATGACAAGGGCTTGGGCGAAATTCTTAACTCTATCGGAATGGGAGGTTGAAAGTTTTTGCGGAAATAAAAGTCAGTTGAAGGAAGAAGAAGGATTGAGAAGAGGATAATAGAGAATTGATGATTCATTAGAGTCATCAATTTCACAGTCTTGCCCCGGGGGGGAGGAGATCGGAAATTTTGCCATAATGACAGGTGAGTAGTACCAATAGAGATATAGCACATGGAAGTGACGTCATCGCAGGCGTCGGTGCCGTCGGGGCTTAAGTTTTGAGGGGGATGCTGCCCCCCACACGTGTGTGGGGGGCGACCGGAAGTGCCGTCCCCCGCGCAGGTGTGTTGGGGAGGGCTTAATCGGTCCCCAAAAAAGGCTCCCCTGGGGAGGGCTTAATTTTTTTGAAGCTGGCGTCGGGTACTTATTTTTTTTTAACGACCGGAAGTGTCGTCCCCCACACGTGTGTACTGGAGATGAGGGTTTAGGAAGGGGCGACCGGAAGTGCCGTCCCCCCTCGCAGGTGTGCGGGAATGGGAGGGCTTAATTTTTGGCTTCCCACGCTGGCGTCGGTGGCTTATTTTTTTTTGTCAACTGGAAGTGTCGTCCCCCACACGTGTGTGCTGTCGGCGGGGAAGTGTCGGCTCCCCTAGCAGTTGTGGTGGCGTCGGGATGGGCTCCGATGGGGAGGGCTAATTTTTTTTCTACTGGAAGTGTTGGAGAGGTCTTAAATTTCTTTGGACCCCTAAAAAGGTCCCCTTAGGTGCGCTTATTTTTAACGGTCGTGTTGGTCTAGGGCTTTACGTCCACACAGGCTGGGGTGGGCTTCCACCCGTATGCTTTTCCTGGTGTCGGGATGACCGTGGGATTCTGATTTTTTCTTGTAATGACGCCACCCCATTTCTTAGCCCCACACGTATCAGCATTTGGCATGCACTACGCAGGAGGGATGTTAAAAAATGGACGCCACGGGAGGTCACGTGATCGTGGGAGAAGAGACCCATTTCCTGCACACAGATTCTTGCTGAAAATGTCCGTTGGCGGAAACCGACCCCGCAGGTAGAAACGAGGCGGGAACGAAATTTTAAAAAAATGAATGTCATTGGCGGTAGGTGGGAGGTGGGAGGACCCGCGCATGCGCATTGTTTGGGTTTATAATCTCCCGCACAGCCCGGGAAGCGTCATTCCGTCATGGAGCTGTCATTCGAGGAGAAACTTGCGTCGTTAAGCCGGATCCAGGGTGAGCTCGAGGATATCCTACGATGTATCGAGATGGAATCAACTATGCGGTCCTCGAGCCCGACCCTTGGACAGCCGAGAGATGCCTCCGGCCGTCCGAGCACCTCCGTCCAGCCGAGAGATACCTCCGGCCTACCATGTGTCAACTCCCAGCCGAGAGATACCTCCGGCCTGACAAGTACCAACGACCAGCCGAGAGATACCTCCGGCCAACCAGGCACCTCCGGACAGCCGTGGCCCTCCATCCAGTCAAGTGCCTCTGGCCAGCCATGGACCTCTGGCCATCCAATAACCTCCGCCCAGCCCCGTACCTGGCGCCTCAGCCTAAAGAGGTGCTGACAGATGTACGGAGAAGGGACTGAAGCAAAGCAGCAGAGGACCGAGGGAGCCAGCATCCCCACCGCTGCAGTATCTTCTGTGCCTGCGCCCAACATCACGCAGGCAAGTGCGGTTCCCGGCTACATAGTGACGCGCTCCAGCAGTTTCAGGTCCGCCAAATACAAAGCTATATTCACGTCCCACATGGTCCGAATGACCAACTTTGACCGTGTGGAACCTCTAGAATTTATGGACACTCTTCAGACTATTCATCAAAACATTTTTGAAGAACTGCTTCCCCAAGAAGAGTTTACTCATGTGCGGGTCTGCGTGCGATCCAAGTGCCTCCGGAACCCCATCAACCTGCCGTTGACCACACGTAACGAGGTCAAGCAGAAAAATTCATGACGAGTATAGAAAAGGTGCTAAATTCCAATGAAGCGGTGGGCACTGACGAAGACTTATTCTTCGACTTTGCCGCCGCTGATTTGGAACATTCCAGAGGCGCACGTAATACCCCAGGACCACGCCACAGACCCATGGCGGACCTGGCTGCATTTAACGACAGCAAAAGGAGCGTGATCACCATCACCAACGACGATAACCTGTGCCTCGCCCGGAGCCTCGTCGTCGGTAGGGCCCTGTGTATGAAAAAGAAAGGTGTGATGACACAGGGCACCTACAAGTACATCTGTAACCGTCGGCATCCGCTTCAACGTGATGAGGCACAGGTTCTTCATCGTGAAGCCGGGGTCCCAGAGGGCAAGTGCGGGTTGCTCCAAATCAAAGATTTCCAACTGTTCCTGTACCCTGAATACCGGATCATCGTGTTCGGGGCACAGGATGATTTCCGTGTCATCTTCGCAGGGAAGCAGGAGGCCCCCAACATCATCTACCTCCTGCATGACGACGGTCACTTCTCCATCGTCACCAGCCTGGCGGGATACTTTCGGGCCTGTGAATTCTGCGTCCCGTGCCTGAAGCCTGTGTTTAACAAGCCCCACATCTGCAAAGGTGTCTGCCGTTCGTGCCTGACGTCCGACTGTGGGAAAAGGGGGGCTTCTATTTATTGTGACCTGTGCCACTATTATTTCAGAGGGCAACAGTGCCTGACCACCCATTTTTTAAATGGTACCTGTGAAAAACGGCACCGTTGCCTCGACTCTGGGGAGACCTATGATACCTCCGTCGATCCTGTCCATCAGTGTGTGCAGAAAGAATTAGAGTGTGTGAAAGTGGCTAAAGAATGTGAAGTCACAGGCCACCATTTCTATTTCGACATAGAAACGGTGGAAGAAGCAGACGGTATGCTGACCCCTATTCTGTGCATCGTCACCTATGAAGAAGGTGACGGTGTATGGAAATATGAAGAATTCCCCCACACCGACGACTTCATGGACTGGTTGCTGTCTGTCATCAACGGTAAGCCTAAATTTAAAGATATGACTTTGCTCGCACATAACGGTAGAGGATTCGATTTTATTCCGATTCTAAATTACCTCTATCGTAAGTGTCTGAGGCCGGAATTGATTTTTAACGGCAACAAAATTCTTCTTCTTAATTTACCCGACCTCAAAATCAGGTTTATCGATTCTCTTTCTTTCATTCTGGCTCCTCTTCGCTCTTTCCCTAAAATTTTCGGCATCACCGAAGTTAAAAAAGGTTTCTTCCCCTACGCTTTTTGCACATGGCAAAACTTTGATTATTCAGGCCCCATCCCCGAAGCCCATTATTTTGAACCCCAGTACATGACCCCAGGAGAAGCTTCAGCGTTCCATGAGTGGTACGGAACAGTGCAGGGGACTCACTGGGATTTCAAATCTGAAATGATTGCGTACTGTAAATCTGACATGCACACTTTAATGCGAGGTTGTGAGAGCTACCGAACGGAATTTTTAGGGATGACTGGGGTAGACCCTTTTTCTAAAATCACTCTCTCTTCGGCTTGTCTGCAGGTCTACAGACAGAAATTCATGCCCGAAGGAGTGATTGGCGTTTACCCCTCGAACGGTTATTCCTCGGGCGACCGCCAGAGTAGGAAAGGCCTTGCCTGGTTAGCCTACATAGAAGAGACCGAGAATCTCACCCTGAAGACAGCGTGCTCTGCAGAGGGTGAAGCCAAAATTAGCCCTTATTATTTGGACGGTCTGTGTAGGGAGACCAAGCAGGCTCTGGATTTTGCGGGATGTTATTTTCACTCCTGTCCCGAATGCTTCAGTCCCAGCATTACTCACCCTCTCACAGAACAGCCCATGGTTCTAAATTATTTAAGAACCCTGGATAGAGAGTGGTTATTGCAATTATTTAAGAGCCCTGGATCAAGACAGATCCCACCGCTGCGCGCATTTATCAGCAGACAGAAAAGGTAAGGAGAATTAGTGGGCGCTCCTTCCTCTACGGTGGGAGAACGGAGACATTCTCCTTGTTTTGCGACACGAAGGTCGAAAATTTTGACGTGAAGTACTTCGACGTGAACTCCCTTTACCCTGCAATTTGCAAGAGGGGAGTCTTCCCTGTCAAACACCCCAGGAGGATCACCGAAAATTTTGATTACACCCCTGACGCATATTTCGGTATCATCCACTGCACGGTGCTTCCTCCTACCGATCTTTATATCCCCGTACTCCCCTACCGTGGCCACAACAAACTGTTGTTCCCTCTGTGCAGCACTTGTGCAGAATTAGCACAGGTAGACCCCTGTACTCACTCCGAAGCACAGAGAGCTCTCACCACCTCTTATGTGTCGCTGGAATTATACAAAGCAGTCCGTGAAGGCTACAAAATTCTCAAAATTCACGATGTTTGGCACTATTCGGAAACTATTACTTACACCGTCCAGGACCCAGGCTTATTTGGCAAATACATCAACACGTTTTTAGAAGCCAAACAAAAATATTCAGGTTTCCCTTCAAACGTTAACACAGATGAAGAAAAAGCAAAATTCTGTGAAGATTTCTTTCAGGCAGAAGGGGTGAGAATTAACCCCCAGGAAGTTGAGTATAACGGAACCAAAAGAAGTTTGGGGAAAATTTCGCTCAACAGCCTGTGGGGCAAGGTATCGGAAGATCTTTCTAGACCAGTGTCCCAGATCATCGACGACCCCATAAAATTATTGGATTTAGCGAACGATCGCTCCAAAATTCTCACCGACTTTCATGCGGTAAATTCGGATCATATCCTAGTGACCTACAGACCCGCAAAAGAATTCACCCCCACCAGCCCGAAAGGAATTGTCATTGTAGCCTCTTTTGTCACTTCCCAGGCGAGGCTCGTTCTATTAGACATGCTTTCCAAATTAAAACAGCGAGCCCTCTATGCTGACACGGATTCGTGCATATTTAAAACTTCACCCGGTGACACATTCATTCCAGAGTCCTCCGATTTTATGGGCTATTTTAAAAACGAGATTACCGATCAGTATGACCCAAACACCGCTATAGATCGGTACATCTCCATAGCCTCGAAAAATTACATCCTGGAACTTTCGAAAGGGGAAACTATAACCCGTGCGAAAGGATTTAAATTGAGTGTGCATAACAGGGAATGCTACACCTCGGAGCTTCTCCACGATTTAATTCGAGGAGGCTCCCCAACCACTTTTCCCGTCCCCTTCAATGTACAAATTGACAAACACAAGGCCACCCTCACCAACCGCCCTTTCCATAAAAAACTCTCTTTTAATTTTAACAAGAGAATCTTTAAACCTGGGCAAAGTGCCACATTCCCTTTCGGTTACAAAAGTCTAAATTCCTGTTAACCATTGCCGACAGCGAGCCACCAGTTCATGGTTCATATTCTTTAGCCACTTTCAGACTTTTCTGCACATATTTTTTTTAAAATCATGCTTCTTTCATGGAATTATGATTCATACAATTATTTTAAATATTGTTTAAATCATGGAATTATAAAGCAGTTTTTGATTCTGCTTAAAGCAGAGGATTTGACACGGAAGAAGATCTGTACATGGTTCAACATATATTTTTAAATAAGACACATTTTTAAATCATGCACAGGTTTTATTAATCATGCAATTATTTTAAATGTGGTCAGGCACATATTTTTAAACCATACAATTATTTTAAATAAGGCACAGGTTTTTGTAAATCACGCAATTATTTTAAATGTGGTCAGACACATATTCTTAAATCATACAATTATTTTAAATAAGGTACAGGTTTTTGTAAATCACGCAATTATTTTAAATGTGGTCAGGCAATTATTTTAAACTATGCTACGCAATTATTTTAAATACCGTTTTGTAAATCATACAATTATTTTAAATAAGTCATGCCTTGCAGATGTTGGTTTATGGCCAGGCACAGGTTCATTCACATATTGTAAATAATGCTTCGTTTGTTGTAAATAGTATTACGGTTCGCATTTTAAATATGTTATACTACTGCTATTATTCAACATACTGATTTTATTCAACATACTATGATGTGAAATATTGTGCAAACTAAGACGCACGAATGATTGTTATACGCTGTTTGTTCAAGTTATTAATCTGAAAGAAATGTGTTTAAACCCCTGTGATCTATGAGTTTCTCCTACAAAGAAAAATTCACTTACTTTTGAAGCCTCACGTGGTGGAACCTGTGGGATAATCCGACTGTATAATATCTGAAGACATAAATATTCTTAATAATCCAGCTGAAAAGAACTTAATATATGAAAAAAAGGGGGGAATATCTGAAGGTGAAAAAAAAACAACTTAATAACACACAAGTATGAAAATGCTTAATACCTGAAAAGGGGGGAAATATCTGAAAGCATAATGTATCAAACGTAAATATATAAAAATGCTTAATACCTGAAAAGGGGGGAAATATCTGAAAACATAATATATCAAACGTAAAAATATAAAAGTGCTTAAGGCGTAATAATACACAAGTATAAAAAATGATTAATACAAGAATAATATATGAAAAGGGGGGAAATATCTGAAAGCATAATACATCAAACGTAAATATATAAAATTCTTAATACACAAGTATAAAAAGGTAAATTCTTAAAGCGAAACGCAATGGGGCGTTCTTTTTGCTCTAGACAATTATAAAGCTGTACATGCTAAAATGTATTCACATGGCTCATAATCCATTTTATTAAGGTTTACTACGAAAGCTTTTAGTAATGAATAAAACTTTTTAAATAACCAAAGAGATATAAAAACTGAACGTTCCTACCTAGTAAAATAATTTGTACGATAGGGCAACCCTTTATCAAAATTGGGTGGCCTTTAAAAAGGCCTTTTTAAAGAAGGAAGGCGATGGCGGAAGTGGGAAAGAAAAGCAAGACTAGAGGGTTGAAGACAGAAACACCACAGGTGGCGAAAACCTCACGAGATCTCCGACGCTTAGCACAACCGCCTGCATAGCGCAGGCGGCGTTACGTCATCGTACGGCACAGGTAAATTCACTAAGGCTATATCAGCAGCACTCTGTCCCCGGATGCAAGGTTGCGGACGGTGAGGGGATGGCTGAGAGAGCACGCGGTGGCAGGAGCACAGGCATTGCATGCCCCCTCGTAGAGTCGCTAGCGCATCGGCGCCGAAAGTCAGAGTACACTGACGACATCGAAAATCCCATCGCACCATCACTTCGTATTCTAGGATCGACTGTCTCACTCCGGACCTGACTCCATCGGGGGTACGGGGCCGTGGCTGTAGGTGACAACTACAGTCACACGGGCCCGCCGTTAGAGACCCCTCGGGGAAATGAAGCGTCAGGCGTCTTTCCTCAACAGTGTACTGCATGGCGAATGAGCGCGAAAACGCTCCCAAGTATATTCAAAAACCGCTGGCGAACCCATAATGGACCCCCTAACAGATGTCCAGACATTGAAGCCAGACATTCCGGTACAAGTGTGGGAACGCGTATATTCCACTGACAGACCACGGTTCGAACCCGAACTGGGCCCCTAGCAGGTTACTCGATCCCGACCACATCCGGACCCAGTGTGGGAACGCATATTCGGTCCATGTTGTAGTGTAAGACAGGGAGTAGTTGCTTATTAATAGTTACTTATGATTTTATTGAAAGGTAGGGAGTAGTTGCTTATGATTTTATTGAAAGGTAGTTGCTTATGAAAAAACGAGACGTTATCAACGTTCACACATTTTTATTTAACCGTACACATTAAAATATTTCCCAGTCGAGCATTTGACGGAAATGTTCCTGGCCGGGGACATCAGATTTTTGTTGTTTTTTGACCGGTTCCCGTCAGTAAGTCGGTCATGTGAGATCCTAACACCGGGCTCCCCTGATGTAACATTCGTCCTCTGGAATCCCATCGCACTGCTTCCGGTAGAGTCTTTATCTTCTCTTGAACTTTACGTTTGTACCCCTTAGGAGCCATATCAATGATATCCTTTTGCGACAGTCCTGGAATCAATATTATTTCGTCCGGATTTTCGACTTTTCGAGCGTATTGTAAATATTTCCTCAAAACGGCGAGATAAGCAGAGGCTTTATCGTCAGCATTACCGGGGGTATTCAATATTCGCTGCATGTCGGTGTCTAATTGCTCTGTCTTCGTCTTCAGATGACGTTTCTCTACCGCTTTAACTGTGAGGCTCATTGTTTGAATAAATTTGTGATGAGCGGTACGACTGAAGCCAGTAGAGGTAATAAAAATCCCGACCCTTTCTGATTCAGGTAGCTTCGTTTAGCCTTCAAGCTAATCTTTTTCGACGCGAGTCTTCTGATGATGCACATATGTTTCGCTATTTTTTTAAGCACGGAGCCCGAGATGGGTAGATTGGCTCTCACTAAATTAAAACAGATCTCACACAGAGCGAGGAGTTCGCTGTCACTGGCGTTTTTTAATAATGATGCGCGCTTTTTAGGGGTAGCGCTCAACAGGTAGCAAAGAAAGGGGCTTTACTGTTTAATCTTCATTCCTCATGTAAATTAATTTCTGGATATTCGTTGGAGAGGATCCTACTCCTGAGACGCTGATCGTCTGACGTGTTCACCATGCAGTCTAACAGCAAATAAACGTGGGGTCTCCGTGTCGCTAGTTTAAATGCATCCAATAATATTTTAGACTCCCCCGGGAACATCTGTCTAGCCAGATACCCGATTTGCGACATGTCCCTGTGACACTTGAACAGAAATAAATAATGGGAGTTGAGACTGATATTCCTCGCACATTTACCTTGGAAAAATAAATTCTGCGTGATGAGAATGACGGTTGCATTGAGGTGATGGGAGCCTTTCGTGAATAAATCAGACACTCTCGTATCACCGGCGGCTTGCACGAACATATCATCCAGCATTAATAGGGTATGCTGTTTCGCATTCAGTTGTAGGTCGGGGAAACCCTCCACAAATTCCACTTTCCGTTTGAAAGGTTCAAAGGCTGGTTGCCATAACGAGTAGCAGTAAATGATCCTGGTGGGGGTGGGGGTGAATACATTTTCTGCGTGACGAATGAGGTCCAAGACAAACGTTGTTTTCTCACACTGACTTGGGCCGCAAACAAGAATTGAACTCGGTGACTGCATAATCGGTAAAGGCGGTTTAATACTCCAGCAGTTGGTTAAATAACGCCATGAGTAGTTCATTAAATCCAAGGTCGCACGAATAACGTTCCTTCAGGAATCTTTTCATGGACATTCCTCGTGATCTCAGAAAGAGAAAATACAGACAGTGAATTCCGCAGGTTGTGGAGTCGGAGCCTGCAGCGGTAACGTAGGGTACAGTACACGGTTCGCCCCTGTAGAGCTGTAATATTCTTCTACGGAGGGTTCGAATCCTAAAGGGTCGAAATGTTCTACAGTTCTCTTGTTCACATAAACGGCTATCCAGTGCTCTCCACTCGAAGTGGAAACGTCCGTATTAAAAATGAAGAGACAGGGTTTCTTCTTGATTTTCGGTAACTGGTCTCTGGCATACACTCCCAAGAACAGAGGGTTCGTGAAGGGGTCATTGAGGAGTACTTGCGTCAGCTGAAACGCGTCCATCAGGCAGAGAAATCGAATAGGATTTTACGTTGGTGATCAATTTCGAGAAAGTTGTCGAATTCTGTATACAGAATCACGCTCACGGCTTCGGTTAGAGGTGTACCGAATTTTATCTCTAAACGGAAGTTTGCGGTCTTGATGGGGTTAAAGTAGCCTTCACATTGCTTTCCATCGGAACCCAATTCAAACCCGAACAGGGTGTACCCTTTCAGATAGGCGGAGCGTCCGAATTGAACCCCTTTATTATCTTTCCACACGTCTAGTGACTCCAGCAGCGACTGGTAGGACCGTACATATTGATTATTAGGGAAGTCGGGAGTCAGTGGCTGAGACGGGAATTGTTCTGAATCGGCGTGCAAGGCCATGTAATTCAGATTAAAATGTTTGAAGTTGTAAGGGTTTCTAGCAAAATCACCATTCACTGCGGCAGAGTCCACCAGTCCTATGATGCATCTTCGGGGCGTCTGGGAGCTGAATAAATTATCTCTGGTGCTAGAGGTGATTCCGGGGCTCAGTGTGAATGATCTCACTTCCACGCGCCTTAGGGGATACTTTGCCGAGGTCGTGTGTAGCATCTGCGCATGCGCGAGCAACGTACTGCTGCCGAGCTTGACTTTTCTAATGTAGAAAGCTGCTTCCTCAAACCTCACTCTGTAACCAGGGTCTTCTTCAGCGGTCATCAGGTAGAATTCGGGTTTTGACCTCGTCAAGCCTATCCGGAGATCGACGTGGTTCAGTAGATATCTGTCTTGAAGAAATAAATCATTTTGTATCCAGCTAATTAATTCGACACAGCGGGATCCCGACAAATTTCTGCGCGTCTTCCAGCCGAGGTTAACATCGCCACATTCATCCATTTTGCTTGCGGCATCCAGATGCCACAGTCCACATGTTAAATGACTTTTCACGGCGTCATTACCGTAATTCAGTAATGTTTCCAGGTAACTTCTGTAGGGGTAAAGACTGTGACTGCCACTCACTAACTGTTCGTTCAAATACACGTCGACTTGAGTAAACAGAGAGTGTAGGAAATTATTCGTCGGGGCAACCATCGCTGCGTCAGTGATAGGGTTCCCCGCCGTATTTGTTATTCTTGCTCTGATCCGTAAATGACATATGGATAAATCGATATATTCGTCGCCGCCCACGACGTTAAATTCAAGAGAGGTATTTCCTTCTAACGATGCGAGAGGCTGGTAGGCCACGTACGTGGCTCTTTCGGTCTGTGAATTAGTAGGGGGTACGGCAAACAGGTCGAGTTCCGACAGGGCGCAGTCGCCGGACATGCTGTGGATCCTTTAGCTCATTTTACAAAAACGTCCTGTACTCTACAACGTCTCTTTGACAATCTGGCGATTCGGGTTTGCTTCTTGCGTTTTATACCTCTGCCTCCTAAATGTTGTCCTGCTTCTTCCAGAAGACTGGCGGCGCTATCCTTCAAGTTCGATTTAAGGGCTTCTCTCGGGTCCCGTCCACTCGCAACTTCAGATGCAAATTTCATTCCCGACCTGGCTGCTTGTTTACCGAATGAGAACGCTAAAGGTTTCAGAAACGGGGATATGAAGCGTCTGATACTCCTGAAAAATGATCCGAGACCTCCGCTTCTTTGATATCGGGGGCCTCTGAACACCCCTGCACCCGTCTGAGCCTTGTAATAACTCAGATAGCTGGCTGTGCTAGGCTCTGTGAATTTGACCCACATATCGAAATTGTAACTTGACTAACACTTTTCCGTGCTTAAAAGATAGGGGTTCCCCACTGTCCGTCCGTAGAAATATCCTCACGCTCTCGAACACGTTCCTAGCTAGAGGATAATAATCGGGACTCGTAAAATTTTTTACTATGGCTACGTTATTCGCCGTGGAGGGGTTAATCACACGTAACAGCTCTGCATAAGTGTCACCTAGTAAATGAGGGGCGACCAGGTCAGAGTATACATAAATACCCGATATACCTGCATTAATATCAATGGCATACCTGACTACGTCGTTACTGTACAACTGTCCAAATTTATCAAATCCAAGCAATTCTCCCAAACCTTCGGAATGAGGTGGGAACATCAGATAATGACCCTCCTGGGTGGCGATTTTCACGTGGTTATTAGCCTGCTTCTTGAAGGCGAAATTTATTCTATCCTCGGTAGGTATAGCTTGCAACATGACAGAAAATATCGTTTCTGCATTTTCGTAACGTCCTGTGGGAATATGATGTTCTTGACCTCGTATGATGGGGTGTGGCACCAAATAAAAATAAAATGTGTCCGCATCAGGGATGAAAAAGTCACCTTCCTCTGTCACCCCCTCTCTATCCTTCTCTCCCACTGTCACACGCAAAACCTCCATAATGAGGCGTCTCCATGTACACGTCGTCGATGTTGAAGAAAGAGTTGAAGCTCGTGGCTTCCTTTTTAAACACCAGCCCATAATCGTGGGTGCCTATATGGAACACCCACAAATCATCATGTTCCTCCACTTGGATATCGGTCGGTATCTGACTCTGGATAGCTTTCACAATCTCGTCTCTCTTCGTTTTCTGATTGTTGTATTGCGGATTTAGGGCAACCTTAATAGCGTTTTGAGGGATGCGAGGGAACCATCTGAATTGTGTGTGAAGGTATTATTCAACTCGTCGATATTATACCAGCTCGTTGGAATGTGGATCTCGGATAGAGCGACTTCCCACTCCCCCTTTAGTGCCACAGGCTGTGCCAGCTGCGTCGTGTAATCCGTCTGCGTGTTATGAGGATAAATATCACTGCTGGCCGTAGAAGGGAGGGTTAGGTAGAAAGCCATTTTTTAGGTATCCAACTAGGGGTGGGGTAATCTTGCCACTTCACTAAGACGCCTTTTTTCCAGTAGCTATCCAAGATTTTTTCCACGGCGTAGAGTTCCGGAAGTTTTATTTTCTGTAGTTCCTGGCTATAGAAAGTTCCACGTATCTTGTTACCGTCACTATCTGTCACTTCGTAAACAGGGGGTGTTCTAGGTACGATTCTACTCACACGGAATATCTCTCGAGTCCACTGCTGTGATTCTCCTTTCTTGAACGGAAGTTTCAGACTGCTGAGCCTACACGGGATCTCCCTCTTTAAAACGAACAGGTTCTGTCTGCTTTGGAGCTCCGTATAATCTCTCCCAGACGATGCTCTCGTTAAAGAGATCAACGTCTTTGGGTGCAAAGCCGTGAGCTCGGTGCTTGGAAGCATTATACCCCTTCACTAGGGAGTCCAGAACGTGCAAGAATCTAAAATTTTTATGTTTAGTGAAATAACGCCATAATTTTTCTCTTCGATTCAGTCTTTCTACCAGAGCAGCTTTCTTGTCGCTATAAGACATGAAGAAGTGAATGTTTTTTCTTTTAGGAATTTTTGGAATACACGATTCGTGAATTCTGTCCCCTGATCGGTGTTCAGAGTCAAGGGTTCACGTCCCTGCGCCAGAATTTTTTCGAATGCTTCTTTCACAGCCGTTCCCGTTTTCTTTTTCACCGGAACCGCCCATGCATAGCGAGATAAAATATCGATGACGACTAATATGTATCCATAGCCATCATTAAACCGTGCGATGTTTTTCACGAACATTAAATCCGCATTCCATTGTTGATCCAACCCTGTCACGTATGTTTTGTTCCTCCGGTATTTGCTCTTGGCCGGTTTGTAGAGGGTGTATGTCTCCTGACCCGATAACCATTCTTTGACTGTCTTTGGATCCTGTCCAGTACTCTGGGATAATTGATTCACCCCTCCAAAGCTGCCAGGGTTCTTGGGATCGTAATAAACTTTTTCCAACACGGCACTCATCGACCAGCAGTAGTTTTCCCTCTTTAATCCAGACTTCGATAGGCAGGGAGTCGGGGAGGTCTATAGATGTACGGTCTGCAGCCTCTTCACACAACTCTCTCGACGTGTAAATGACCGGATGGTCGTAGTACAGCGCTTTTGTTCCCCCCTCCACCAGGCAGAATCGGTAACTCGGAGCCCACAGCATTTTTTCTTCCACTGCGATAATACCTTAAAAATAATCTGATGTCCACTCAGGCAAATGTACCGACCCAAATGATGCGATTCCCCCCACTCTGTCGTTAAGTAGTCCCCACAAATCACAGCGACCTCTAACGTCACAGATAAAACACAAGACACTGATTGTTAGGTAATATCGGACTTTTATTTACAGTACCAATTGTCGGAAGCATACAGTTCGTCTTTCGCACTCTTTAACACGTCACTATAGGACAGAGAGGAAAGGAAAGCGTCGTCTGCATAACAGAGTAGGCCTCGGGCCAAGCCGTGTCAACAAAGGCATTAGCAATAGCGTCAATGTTCAATGAGCGCACTGCATCACTCAAATAAGTGTTCAGACAAAGTTCTTTATCCTCGGGTTCTATAATCCTAGAACTGGGTAACAGGGATTGAACGAGTTCGTGCATCACAATGTCCGTCAATAACTGCATCAAATGCCCTTTCCCCTCCGCTGGGGGAGTCAGAAGAAACGCAAGTAGAAGGTCTCTCTGCTCGGCGATGTCATGACGTAGGTGAAAATTAACATCTGACCTGCGATGGTGATCCAGGCTGTTCTTCACGTCGTCGCGGCGGTTACGCATTTCATCCCACTGGACCACGGAAAGGTTCACACCGCAAGATGATGCACCAGGCTGCGATTTGATGATGTCGAGACGTCGACTCCCGTCACTATGGGAATCCGCACAATTGCAGGTTGGTCGTCACGAACCAAGTCTCTCTTTCGGTGATATTAGCGATATCGATTCTGTCCGACACCGCTAATAATTCCTGCCACTCCGGGAGGGATAGAGTGACCCCTTCCTTCATCGGGTAAAGTAGGCCTCCTTCAAAGTAGCGACGGTAACGGCGCACGTGTACCAGGAGCCGCTCACGGTACAGTCTAGGCACGACGAAAGTCTCATCTCCGAGAGGGTAGGTGTGTGCACTCACAGGCTGCATGGCGAAAACTGCCCTACAGAGTTTTCAGGCGTTTAAGTCTCTGCTGTGAGAGGGTGTCGACACGTTTTTCCCCTCTAGGTGGAGAAGGTCGCGCCTCTAGTGGCGAATCCGCGTACTTGGGAGGTATAGGCTTCCAGGTCATCTTACACCTAGGTTTGGGCTTGAGAGGCGGGGACACACCGGAACTGGGCTTGGTGGCGGTGTCACAGGCACACCCGACAGTTTAAAACAAGGCTGGCTTACCTCTTCAACAGGCTCTTCATTAACAGGTTCTACCACCTCGGAAAAATAGTCGAACAAGTCCCACAAAGGAAAAGCCTCTAATTGTCCGTGGGGCTGCCCGATTAACAACCGGTCCATTTCGTATTCTCAATATACGCGTTCATCCATGTGCTGAATGCAGCTGTCTCGGCTTGGGCGCAGTGCACGTCATGTCCCTCGTGGTAATCACACGTCGTACTCCCACACCACTTCACCGGTACGGGGATAAAAGGGAAGTCCTGTGACGTGCTTGGACACGTGACGGATGCACTTCCAGTCCTTCTGAGTAATGTACGTCACGAAGAAAAGGTCGAATCTGTAGACACCGGTGAGTCCCCTGCAGTTCGAATAACCCAGTTCACAGGTCAGGAATTCACTTTTCACAGTGAAGCCGTTTAAATCGAGCACACAACAGATTTCACACGGGTCTGTAGAACAGTTAATGTCTAGCATACCTGGTTCACTGTTTCTACCAGGTCGTCACTCTCGATCCCATGAAGTACAGGATATCCATACTTCTGCACGGATTCCAAAACAACGTCATGACTGTGGCTCCCGAACCCCTGCAGCACCTTTTTGTTCGAAACCTCCACCAATGTGGCCCGCATCCAACCAAAATACAGAAAAATGAGGTCACCCTATTAAAAATTGCTGGTAGAAGGGGTGCATGTCCAATCAGAAGGGTACCAAATCGAAAGCCCTCCCCAGCCTGCATGGGCGTTAAGCCCAATTCCACCACGACCGTTAAAAATAAGCGCACCTAAGGGGGCCTTTTTAGGGGTCCAAAGAAATTTAAGACCTCTCCAACACTTCCGGTAGAAAAAAAATTAGCCCTCCCCATCAAAGCCCATCCCGACGCCACCACAACTGCTAGGGGAGCCGACACTTCCCCGCCGACAGCACACACGTGTGGGGGACGACGCTTCCGGTTGACAAAAAAAAATAAGCCCCCGACGCCAGCGTGGGAAGCCAAAAATTAAGCCCTCCCCACCCCGCACACCTGCGAGGGGGGACGGCACTTTCGGTCGCCCCCTTCCCAAACCCTCATCTCCACCACACACGTGTGGGGGACGACACTTCCGGTCGTTAAAAAAAAATAAGCCCCGACGCTAGCGTCAAGAAAATTAAGCCCTCCCCAGGGGGGCCTTTTTCTAAGACCGATTAAGCCCTCCCCAACACACCTGCGCGGGGGACGGCACTTCCGGTCGCCCCCCACACATGTGTGGGGGGCAGCATCCCCTCAAAAATTAAGCCCCGACGCCACCGACGCCTGCAATGACGTCACTTCCGGTCTATGACGTCACTTCCGTGTGCTATATCTCTATTGGTACTACTCAGGTGTTCCCTAACCCAGAATCACCTTTCGATCTTTGGTCAAGAAAGGCCCTTGGGCTGACCCACTTAGCATCTAGGGGGCGCTATCATCTGGGTCGCTAGGTGAATGGAAATTTCAGTTGTGGGTTTGAAACGAAAGGAAATTTGAATTTTTGGGTCACAAGGTTAATAGGTATTTGAATTTTGGTTCGTGATTAAAAATTTTAGGGAACAACTGCCTTGTGGGAATGAAAGCTATCACAATGGATTGAAGCGCCCTCTGTTTGTAAATCTCTCTTCAGAACTAAGATGCTCCTCGCATTTCATTGAATTGATCCAATCATTTGAGAACCAATGATCAGTGACTGAGAAGGGCTCGCAAAAGATGGTGAGGAGCAACCGCAAGATAAAAAGGGAGTAAACTTATATTGATCATGCCAAAAAAAAATTGGTTTCAGCAAAGAGATTTTTTAATTTTCAACTTTTAAATGTTGGGTTGTTTTACCTCTGAGCGGCACTCTTTTCATACCATGGGCTAAAGGCCAAGTCACATGGACCTCGAAGGCTCAGAGAAGGTTGGGGGAGGGGACCCAACGGAACAGCTGTTGGGAGACAGATGGTAGCCTCCCGTCAAGGCCATCCAGCATGTTCTTTAACGTGCACAGGGTATGGCTCTCACGCACACGGGGCCACGGCTTAACGTCCCATCCGACGGACGGCGGCCTTTCCAAGCCCATCGGTGTCCCCTACTGACCGTGGGCAGGGCGAGGAGTTTTGCGGAGATAAATCTCAACGCTGACCCAGCTGGGACTCGAACCTGGGAACTACAGATTATGAGCTTGGTGCGCTACCGACTGAGTCAACCCCGCCCCCAATCAATAGAAATAGGTCTTTTTTTATTACTAAAGAAAGAACATTTAATTGTGTTTAATAAAATGCAAAAGTTCAAAGGAAAAAGTGGGTAAAATTTTACATGCTTTTTTTTTAATTGTAAACTTTTACTCATTTTTCAATTTAACTTCAGTAAAATTTAAAAATATATATATTTACCATCTATTTTAAAGTATTTAATTATTTTAATATAAATAATTCATAATATTTCTATTATTACTCAACACTTTTATGTATTTCGTTTTTCAAAAATTTTTAGTCATTTATGCAAACAAATGCATAATGCACATCTTTAGTTTTTTTGCTCTCACCAAACTCTAAGACTACAGTAGCAGTGTAACAAGACTTTATTTTGCTTTAAAAATAAGAAATATTCAAATAAAACTGAAAAATATATAACTAAAGAGAAGTAAGGAGATGTGAAAAAATGAAGTGAAATTTTTATGCATAAAGTTCAATCCAACTACTAAAATTCAAAATGGGTCATTTCAAGATCAACTACACTGCAAACGAAAACGTGAATTTTAAAACAACGAACATTTTGAAACAACCACATTTTTGTCAGCTGTAATCAAATTAAAAAAGGGAATTGTGAGAATTTTTCTTCTACACCCAATCAACTGAGCGGCACTTTTTTGCACACCATGGGCTAAATGGCCAGGTCACATGGACCCTGAAGGCTCAGAGAAGGTTGGGGGAGGGGACCCACTGGAACATCTGTTGGGAGACAGATGGTAGCCTCCCCGTGAAGGCCATTAAGAGTGTTCTTTAACTTGCACATGGTATGGCTCTCCCGCACACGGAGACACTGCTTAACGTCCCATCCGACGGACGGGGGCCTTTCCAAGCCCATCGGTGTTTCCTACTGACCTTGGGCAGGGCGAGGAGTTTTGCGGAGATAAATCTCAACGCTGACCCAGCTGTGACTCGAACCTGGGAACTGCAGATTACGAGCTCGGCGGGCTACCAACTGAGCATCCCCGCCCCACTTTGGATGTCATAACGAGTTTTGTGTAGCTGTGAACTTCTTCCTTCCTGTCGAACTTTTAGTTGTTACTTCTCCTTATCACTTCTCCTCTCCCAACCCTAAAGAAATCTCTAAGAGCTGAACTTTGTATGATCTGCTCTTTACTTCCCCGCCCCCCCCCCCCCCACCCGTTCACTTTACGTCAGAAAATTTCTAAATTCACGTAGTTACGAACCGCTTTAAAATAATTCACTCAACTCAATTTTTTTTTTTCGAAATTTTATTTCATGCAAATATTATGCCTGAAGAAAATCTGAAGTCTTCGAAATGTTGAGGAAGGAGAGAGGTTGCAGAGCCGAAGTCTGTCATCGTTTGTAGGGAACGAAGGTTAGAACTTCTGCGAAACAGTGAAGAAACGAGAATTGACCTTATTTTTAGAATATTTCCTGTTCAGAGGAAAATACTGAAAATATCTCAGAAATGTGTCACTAGATGGCAGCACCATCAAATAGTATTATGTCATCTTCGTTAGTTAAAAGAATCAACAAAATTTATTCAAAATATATCAGAACCCCTTTCCAATCGTCAACTAAATAAGCATTAACTGGTTAATTTAACCTTTTGTAAATAGAAATTTTAATAATCTTTTCTGAATAACTCTGTTATGCAGTGAACAAAAATTTTAAGATTTTGAAAATGTGTATTTTTTCTGTTTACAGTTATTTTTGTGCCTTTATACAACTTTATAGATTATTCCATACACAAATTTTGGGTTGAATTTTGAGATATCAACTTTTCCCAATTCAACAATCCATCAAAAAATAAAAAAATGAAAGAAAATATGAAAAGTCTTTTGCATTTTTTTTTTACATTAATTTGTTTCGGACATATTCAATTTCATATTTTTGTGAGTCCGGCAATAGGCCAATGGATTTCATCTTTGGATTCCGGATAAAAGTTTATTTCAAACATTATTCGCTTCTATGATTCATTTGTTAATGTGACTCACGACAATGCAATAAAAAGCTTCGGCACTTTTTCAAAAGTTGATTGATTTTTCTCTTGAGATGCCTTATGAGCTGATCATTGCTATCATCATTCCACAGTTCATAGAATTCTCTATCAAATCATCATGATGCATGTAAAGCCGAGAGCTTCAACATCTACAAGTTTTTACTTTTTCTTTTTCTTTTTGTCCTTTTGCAAAGAGCTTCGTTTGGCTCAAAGTTTTATTTCTCAAAGTCCAGTTCAAGTTTTCGAAATATTCCAAAGATCATTCTTTCTCCCCCGATTTCAATGGCGTTAGTTAAGAATCTTCCGTTAACTGTGTCGTGTTCCTGAGCCCAAATATAGTTATGAGACAAATTTGGAAATTTTTTGATGAAAACTCTTTTATGGCAGCTGATATCATGAGTGCGAACTCTTTTTTTTCCCTCTAAAAGAACTAGCGCGCTGATTTGTTCAGCAATGGGAAAGTAGTCATGTTCATAAGAGCCGACTTTGAACTTTTACCAAGGAGTCAGAATAGGATCCAGGGCCGGATCTAGGGAGGTGGAAGGGGCCATGTCCTCCCTTCCCCCACTTGAGAATGCTGTTAAGGGTAACGAGGCGAAAAATGATTAAACTTGTGCATATTTCACAAATTATCAGGGAAATTTTTAAAGATCTCTAAAACAGCGAGGTGGGGTGGGGTACAATGGAAATCCACTCCCACCCACCCTTTTTTTTTTTACTTTTTCCCTACTCGATTGCGTCATATCCGAATCTTTCTCTGACGTTTCACGAAAAACGATAGAGAAATGGCTCTTTGTTTTGATGAGGACTGACGGAAGAAAAATTAGACGAAATATTTAACTAAACTTTTTCCCATGTTCAAAATTGTATTTCGCAAGTTATTAACTTTTTCATCCCTTCTAAAAGCTTCAAAATGTTACTTATACATTTCATCGTAATAAATGTGTCGGCTTTTCCATTTGTTTCAGAAATACATTGTCTTTTAACTCGAACTTTCATTACATTAACTGAACACACGGGGATCAGTCAAAGAGACCTTTGACACTATCTCAACGTTATCACAGCACTGACCGAGGAGTCTACCTCTATTCAGCGTTGCAAATCTCAGTTAAAAAATCGTACCTTCACGTAACAATTACTGTCTTTCGCAGTTCACTATTGTACGCGTGCCGTTTTGTTTTGACCGATACAAGATGCAAAATATAATTTGTGTTTTCTAAATTATAAAACGACAAGGAGCGAAAAGACTCTTTGCCCCCGTGGAGTCGGCGCCTATGGTCATGTTATTTATTGCCCAGTTGAAGAAATTTTGAGAACTGTTTTCATATAAAAGAAACGTATTTTACCTTCTACAAACATTGCATTTTACCTCGATGCGGTGGTAGAGCTAGTGTGCACTTCAATGATCCTAAGAGCGATGATGAGGCGCGGAAGAATGTGCCCTTAGCTTAAGGCCATCCAAGGTCCTTATCCAACTCTTTTTAAAAAAAGAAATCTGAAGCAGTCTCTTATGGAAAAACTATGAACTCTTCAGCAAATTTCTCTTCCAGATCTGTTACGAAGTATTCTGTTTCAAGGATAAAATATTCCAAGGAGACATAATTCAAAAGACTGTCCAATTGTGCTTATAATTTTCCAGATATTTTCCTCAATGTAACAGAAACTAGAAGACAAAGCTGAATGAACTACAGTAAGATCCAAAATAAATTCCTCTCTCCCATTACAAAAGGGGGAAAGGAATCTTTGGGATTGGAATTTTACTTTTTTCGAGTAGGATACGAATCCTCAGGCATGGAAGTTTTTCGAAAAACTTTCACGAACAATAACCATGTCTTTATTTAATCTATTGATGAGACTCCATAAGAGAAATACATTATTTTCCATAAAAATATCTGTGATTCCTATACTTTTCTTGTTCAGTAAGCATTGGGTTCATGCTGACAAAGATTATAAAAGTGTCTCTGATTCGGATCTATTCATTTCTTGTTCAGCAAGCATTGTGTACATGCTGACAAAGCGTATAATAATGTCTCAAATTCTGCTCTATTCATTTCTTCTTCAGCAAGCATTGTGTTCATGCTGACAAAGCGTATAAAAGTGTCTCTAATTCTGCTCTATTCATTTCGTGTTCAGCAAGCATTGTCTTCATGCTGGGAAAGCGTATAATAGTGTCTCTGATTCTGCTCTATTCATTTCTTCTCCAGCAAAGCATTGTGTACTTGCTGGCAAAGTGTATAAAAGTGTCTCTAATTCTGCTCTATTCATTTCGTGTTCAGCAAGCATTGTGTTCATGCTGACAAAGCGTATAAATGTGTCTCTAATTCTGCTCTGTTCATTTCTCTTTCAGCAAGCATTGTGTATAACATTCCATATAAAAGTGTCTCTGATTCTACTCTATCCATTTCTTGTTCAGCAAAGGTTTTGTTCATGCTGACAAAGATTATAGAAGTATCTCTGATTCTGCTCTATTCATTTCGTGTTCAGCAAGCATTGTGTTCATGTTAACAAAGCGTATAAAAGTGTCTCTAATTCTGCTCTATTCATTTCGTGTTCAGCAAACATTGTGTTCATGCTGACAAAGCGTATAATAGTGTCACTGATTATGCTCTATTCATTTCTTGTCCAGCAAAGCATTGTGTGCTTGATCGCAAAGCGTATAAAAGTGTCTCTAATTCTGCTCTATTCATTTCGTGTTCAGCAAGCATTGTGTTTATGCTGGCAAAGCGTATAATAGTGTCTCTGATTCTGCTCTCATTTCTTCTCCAGCAAAGCATTGTGTGCTTGCTGGCAAAGCGTATAAAAGGGTCTCTAATTCTGGTCTATTCATTTCTTCTTCTGCAAACATTGTGTTCATGCTGACAAAGATCATAGAAGTGTCTCTGATTCTCTTCTGATCATTTCATGTTCAGCAAGCATTGTGTGCATGTTAACAGAGCGTATAAAAGTATCCCTAATTCTGCTCTAGTGATTTCGTGTTCAGCAAGCATTGTGTTCATGCTGGCAAAGCGTATAACAGTATCTCTGATTCTGCTCTATTCGTTTCTTGTCCAGCAAAGCATTGTGTGCTTGTTGGCAAAGCGTATAAAAGTGTCTCTAATTCTGCTCTATTCATTATGTTTTCCACAAGCATTGTGTTCATGCTGACAAAGCGTATAAATGTGACTCTAATTCTGCTCTATTCATTACTATTTCAGCAAGAATTGTGTTCATGCTACAAAGCGTATAAAAGTGTCTCTGACTCTACTCTATCCATTTCTTGCTCAGCAACGTTTTGTTCATGCTGACAAAGATTATAGAAGTGTCTCTGATTCTGCTCTAATCATTTCGTGTTCAGCAAGCATTGTGTTAATGATGACAAATTGTGTGAAAGTGTTACTGATTCTGCTCTATTCATTTCGTGTTCAGCAAGCATTGTGTTCATGCTGACAAAGTGTATAAAATTGTCTCTTATTCTGCTCTATTCATTTCTTGTTCAGCAAACGTTTGGTTCATGCTGACAAAGCGTATAAAAGTGTCTCTAATTCTGCTCTATTCATTTCTTGTCAAGCAAGCATTGTGTGCTTGCTGGCAAAGCATATAAAGTGTCTCTAATTCTGCTCTATTCATTTCTTGTCCAACAAACGTTTTGTCCATGCTGGCAAAGCGTATAATAGTGTCTCTGATTCTACTCCATTTCTTGTTCAGCAAACGTTTTGTTCATGCTGACAAAGATTATAGAAGTGTCTCTGATTCTGCTCTAATCATTACATGTTCAGCAAGCATTGTGTTCATGTTAAGAAAGCGTATAAAAGTATCTCTAATTCTGCTTCATTCATTTCGTGTTCAGCAAGCATTGTGTTCATGCTGTCAAAGCGTATAATAGTGTCTCTGATTCTGCTCTATTCATTTCTTCTCCAGCAAGCATTGTGTGCTTGCTGGCAAAGCGTATAATAGTATCTCTAATCCTGTTCTATTCATTTCTTGTCCAGCAAGCATTGTGTGCTTGCTGTCAAAGCGTATAAAAGTGTCTCTAATTCTGCTCTATTCATTATGTTTTCGGCAAGCGTTGTGTTCATGCCGACAAAGCGTATAAATGTGTCTCTAATTCTGCTCTATTCATTATATTTCAACAAGAATTGTGTTCATGCTACAAAGCGTATAAAAGTGTCTCTGATTCTACCCTATCCATTTCTTGCTCAGCAAACGTTTTGTTCATGCTGACAAAGATTGTAGAAGTGTCTCTGATTCTGCTCTAATCATTTCATGTTCAGCAAGCATTGTGTTCATGTTAACAAAGCGTATAAAAGTGTCTCTAATTCTGCTCTATTCATTTCGTGTTCAGCAAGCATTGTGTTCATGCTGGCAAAGCGTATAACAGTGTCTCTGATTCTGCTCTATTCATTTCTTGTCCAGCAAAGCATTGTGCTTGCTGGCAAAATGTATAAATGTGTCTCTAATTCTGCTTCATTCATTTCTTGTTCAGCAAACATTGTGTTCCTGCTACAAAGCGTATAAAAGTGTCTCTTATTCTACTCTATCCATTTGTTGTTCAGCAAACGTTTTGTTCCTGTTGACAAAGATTACAGAATTGTCTCTGATTCTGCTCTAATCATTTCGTGTTCAGCAAGCATTGTGTTCATGCTGACAAAGTGTATAAAAGTGTCTCTGATTCTGTTCCATTCATTTCTTGTTCAGCAAACGTTTTGTTCCTACTGACAAAGCGTATAAAAGTGTCTCTAATTCTGCTCTATTCATTTCTTGTCCAGCAAGCATTGCGTGCTTGCTGGCAAAGCATATAAAAGTGTCTCTAATTCTGCTCTATTCATTTCGTGTTCAGCAAGCATTGTGTTCATGCTGACAAAGCGTATAAATGTGTCTCTAATTCAGCTCTATTCATTTCGTGTTCAGCAAGCATTATGTTGATGCTGACAAAGCGTATAAAATTATCTCTAATTCTTCTCTATTCATTTCTTGTCCAGCAAGCACTGTGTTCATGCTTCAAAGCGTATAAATGTGTCTCTAATTCTGCTCTGTTGATTTCTTGTTCAGCAAGCATTGTGTTCATACTACAAAGCGTATAAATGTGTCTCTGATTCTACTCCATTTCTTCTTCAGCAAACGTTTCGTTCATGCTGACAAAGATTATAGAAGTGTCTCTGATTCTGCTCTAATCATTTCACGTTCAGGAAGCATTGTGTTCATGTTAACAAAGCGTATAAAAGTGTCTCTAATTCTGCTCTATTCATTTCGTGTTCAGCAAGCATTGTCTTCATGCTGGGAAAGCGTATAATAGTGTCTCTGATTCTGCTCTATTCATTTCGTGCAAAGCGTATAATTGTGTCTCTAATTCTGCTCTATTCATTTCTTGTTCAGCAAGCATTGTGTTCATGCTGGCAAAGCATATAAATGTGTCTCTAATTCTGCTCTGTTCATTTCTTGTTCAGCTAGCATTGTGTTCATGCTACAAAGCGTATAAAAGTGTCTCTGATTCTACTCCATTTCTTCTTCAGCAAACGTTTTGTTCATGCTGACAAAAATTATAGAGGTGTCTCTGATTCTGCTCTATTCATTTCGTGTTCAGCAAGCATTGTGTTCATGCTGGCAAAGCGTATAAATGTGTCTCTAATTCTGCTCTATTCATTTGGTGTTCAGCAAGCATTGTGTTCATGCTACAAAGCGTATAAAATTGTCTCTGATTCTGCTCTATCCATTTCTTGTTCAGCAAACTTTTCGTTCATGCTGACAAAGCGTTCTGCATTCATTTGCGTAACCCATGGAAATCACATGATTGGTTTCTCTGTCCCTCTCTGATTATTGGTTAATATGGAAATACATTGTTACTTCAATTCCCATAGCCTTTCATTGTCTCATTTTTGAGATTTCCCAAAATATGTATGGTATGCTTAACTTTTGCACACCAACTTTAAAGTGTCATATTAATCCAGTGTGTCCTCTTCCTCCTCCGTTGGTTCTCTACTTAAAATGCTGCGCTATTCCCTGAATTCATGAAGCGGGCTTTAATCAGTTTTAAAACTCATTCCGATATCTTCTGGTACCATGGCTTCTGCTCATTAGAAAACGAAATGAATTCTTTCATGAGATAATTCGCTGTAGCGCGAGATAGTGAATCAAACTGAAACCTTAACTTTGACTCTTTATTACCACTGAAAGTATGCAGGTTACAGGAGTGCTTGTTCACTACAGTTACGCAGGATAAATTTTTTTCCGCAGATACACAGATCACGAAATCGTCGCGGTAAAATAATACGAAAAATCACCTGAAATGCACGTGCAACGAAATGCTCGCGACTGTCGTTCCATTTCTGACGCTCAACACGTCTGCTTTAACTTAAACCTCGTAAACCAATCGAATTAAGAGAGAAAACTTCTTTTTCACGTGACTTGGTGAGAAGATAAGGCACTTGAGAAATAAATAATCCAAAATTGAAATTTTTCGTGTCACAGGTCATTTATTTATCAAAGGATTTGTCAAACATTGAACAGGAATATTGAACAAACATTGAACAGGAATATTGAACAAACATGAACATTGAGTCATAGCTGAAGCAGGTGAGGGATACGAAACTAAATAGATCTAGAGAATCCATTAAAGTGACGAATTACCGCTTTTATTAAATAGCAAAAAGAAAAAAGCCGTCGATAGCTTCTGACGTTAAAATTGTGAAGGAAAGTCTTTGCAGGAAATGAAATTTCTCTTATGTGCTCGTAAATAATCTACTTTTTAGATTAATATCACGGTCTTGAGTAAAGCTGACTCTCTTATTCTTTAAACTTATGTACCAGGAAGAATTGATAAATGTTGGAGTCTTAATAATTAAATAAGTTTCTTTATTAATCACCGATTTTTCTGGCAAAATGCAAAAAACTTTAGCGTATTATTTTTCGGATTTCAAACATTATGCAAAAAAAATATAAAAAAAATAAAATAATAAAACAAAATACTCTTCAGGCAACAATGCTCTCAAGTTCTATTATTTCTATTTTTTACATGGGGAAAGAAGGTCAGAAAAAAACATCGAAATTAGATTAAAAAAATTACAAAAATATTATTACAAAAACAAAACTGACAACTCGAGATTTTGTTCCCATTCGTCAATTACACGATTCAGCAAAAACTCTCAATTTTATTCTCAACTTCATTTCGACCTCAAAACTTAATTCTGTTGCTTTCCTTCAATTCTGAAAAAAATGGATTCTGTTTCTCAACCATTGTTGCTTTGTCAGTCAATTAAAATAATCGGGAGAAATAACTGTTTTAAAACAAATTTCAATGATCTCTTTAGTGGTCATGTTTTTTTTTCTTCCTTTTTCTTTGCATCTTTATGCTAATAACCAAGTTTATTTTTTTTCAGAAACAGAGTTCAGTGATCATTAATTAATATTCAGAAATGTTGCGGATGATCAGCAGACGTCAATGCATACGAGAAATAGCAGTTGATTCAAAAGGTCCTCATTCAAAATCTTTCAGAATTTTAAAAAATTAAATAATTTTGTCATTGTAAAAAAAATTAGATAATAAGAAACTGGAATAGATCTTTCTGACAGCACTTTTTGGTATACAGCATTCACGATTTTGACCAAAATAGTAAATAATTGAATAAAAAAATCCCATTTTAAATGTCCACTTCAGTGCCAAAAGGTCCATTTTATAATAAAGCATTGAGAAATGATTGGGGAAGAAAACTAGAATTAATATCCCTTCAGTTGTGTTCGGTTGTTTTTTCCTTAGCAACACTTTTCTTGACTAAAATGGCCAGGTCACAAGGACCCCAAGGGATTCACAGATATTTGGGGAGAGCGATTACCAGACGCACTGAAATCTTGCTGTCCAGTTCGTACAGTGTGTTCTTTAACGTTCACGTGATATGACATTCGTGCACACCATGCCACAGCTCGTGGTCTTTCGAAGCTCATCGATGTCCCCTTCTCAGAGAGGAGAGAACGGGAGTTGGCAGCGGATATTCTCAACGCAGGACCAGCTAGGACTCGAACTCACAAACATCAGATGATGATCCTAGCATAGTCCGTAGCGCATCCTGCTCGAAACATGATGCTAACAGGCTCGAATCCAGACTTCACCTGTATTGGAGGCAAGGGGTGGCTCAGTCGGTAGCGCGTCAGGCTCGTAGTCTGTAGTTCCCAGGTTCGAGTCCCCAGCTGGACCAGCGTTGAGATTTACTCCGCAAAAAAATCCCGCCCTGTCCGCGGTCAGTAGGAGACATCGATAGGCTGGGAATGACCGCCGTCCGTCGGATGGGACGTTAAGCCGTGGCCCCGTTAAAGAACACGCTAGATGACTTTGACTGGAGGATACCATCTATCTCTTTACAGCTGTCCAACTGGTTACCTCCTCCAACCTTTTCTGAGCCCTCGGAGTCCTTGTGACCTAGCCGTTTAGTCCATTGTGTTCAAAAAAGTGCCACTCAGAGGCAAAACAGTCAACCACCTGCATTCAGACTTTCCTGCACTAATTACCTTTTTTCCCTCTCTAAGAAAAGGCACACCGATGTGCTCCGATATTCGTCGGATGGAAAGTTAATCCGTTGCTCCGTTTCTAGGGCAGCTATTAATGAACACACTGAATGACCTTGACGAAAATCTTGTAAAAGATGTCCACTGGATCCCCTTTCCCTACCTTCTCCAAACAAATGGGGTTCTTGTGACCTTGCCATTTAACTCCCATTGTGTGCAAGTGCCACTCAGAAATGAAACATCCGAACTTGCGATGAATTACTGACCGAAGCCAATCAGTAGAAATCTGTGTAAAGAATATTTTTGAACGAAGTCGGCTCATATCCAAAAGAATAGAAACTCGAGAACTTAAAAATGTCGGAAGAGTCGAATTATTGTTTCCTTTCGAAGAGAACTTTTCGTTCTGCAGGTGAAAATAAGTGAGGATGAGTATTTAATAAAATATTGGCAAAAAAAAGGGCATCGAAATGAAGTGGATGAAGGCGAAATAGGTAGCAAAGCCCCCCCCCCCCACTCAGTGGAGGTTACTCCACCCACCTCTATTTACTCTATTGTTGCGGGAAAGCCAAAATGAGACCGATCGCATTCCTTTGGATCGTCTTAGAAAAGGAGAGTCATTCAAGACTGAGCCATAAAAACAAGATCAGTTACACAAACAATTAACGGATTAAGAAGACTTAAGGGGACTGCATCCACGTGATTCGGTATTAATTGACAAAAATTCAACTACGAATTGTAGATTTTCAAAATGGTATACTTTAGTATTTGAATGTATTACTTTTATGAAGTGTAATTGAGATCTCTGCACGCTCCTCAGTTGCACGTGTTCCAATATATTCACAAGAAAAACAACCCGACTCTACAATCAGAGTAATCTGAATGCTATTTCGTGATGTGGATATGTCTAATTATGCAGTAGAAGTTGTATTTACAGCCACCTATTTAAATCTATCGAAAATCCTTTCTTCGGTGGGTTTGCACCAGAAAAGTCAATGAAATTGTTTCCTACCGTAGAACTGAATGATATTCTGACTGAGTGAAGTACATGCTGAATTGGCAGCGATGAAAGAATCGCAGAGAAGCGATTTCATCTCTCAGATGACGAATGCATTTCTCATGGAAAGCAACGGAAGTGACGAAACAGAATCCGCTTGCAGTAGCAAGTCCTCTGTTTCCTCTTTTATCTTTTCAAGCAGTGAAAGAAGAGGGAAATTCTTTGCTCCCAATTCATCTTTCTGTTTCTCTTTCCTCTGTGGTAATTGTCTGACGATCCTCCTCCTGATCTTCAGAATGAAGAACCTGCTCGTTCCAAAGGCCATCTTTTCCCTCCACTGATCCCGAGAGTTTCTCAACTGAAGAAGAGAAAGTTTCAGATCTTCTGGAGAGTTGGAATGTTTATCCACTTCACGATATCCACTGATATTCGTCCGAGGTGATGCAAGAGCGGTCACGAGGGCGTCCACATCGTCACCGAGGCAAAGAGCACTACTTTGTCTCTCGTAGGGATACATACCCGGGAGGCAGGGTGAGATCCGTGGTGAAGGACGGCACGCGCACAGTGGTGATGGTCACCGGTTGCGTCGGCTGATAGGCCGGAGTGAGAGGTTTCAAAGGAGTGGTGAGGCGCATCGAAGTCACGGAACTATTTTCCACGGGACTGATGGTCGCCTGGTGGCGGTGGATCTGGGTGTAGAAAGTGACGTCAGGCTGGATGATTCCTTCGGGAGCCAAAACTGAAATAAAAAAGGAATTAAACTTCGAAGGATATCATAGCACAACAGCAGTGTTGCAGTTAAGCTAAACTCCGATAATAATAACAAATGTTAATTAGCCATGTGTGAGAGCTTTTAGACTATTGCTTATGGTAACCATTCCAAAGAAGCAATCTCTCAGCTTTTTATTCGAGCAATCAATGCTTCATATTTCTTCAAAGGTCTCAGTTCCCATGATGCTCGTTTATTCAAGGCAATAAGAGTTCGACTGAAGGCTTGTTTTTTTTTATGTCCAAAAGCTGACACATCGACAATTACGAAGCAATGCGCAGTGATCATTTTATGACGTGTTCGTTTTTGAATTTGAAGCTAGGTCAAATGGCAACGCTTTTCTGGCACGAGGCAAGAAGTTTCATGTCATCCTCTGGCAGCAGGTGCGTTAAAAGTTTTCACGAGGATACCGTTTGGCGAATGCTGCTCACCTGTTGGCCATTCCTCTGCTGAAGAGTTCTGAAGTGGGATTGGTCGGGCTCATGCAATTCCATTGTATGAAATTATTTGTCATTCTCCGAGCCCATTGTTAAATGCAGAAATATCTTACTTAAGGTTTATTTGATTTTTATCAGAATATTAAATAACATTATTTAATAAGAATTTAATTAGAAATATACTTCACTCAACAAACATTAAAAATTTTTAAAAACGAGTCCATTGTTAATTGGAAATGGTTTTACACCCCTCCTGGTTCAGAAACAGTAATGACAGATTCGCGTTTTTTTTAATTATCTCGGACAGAGCTCGGCAGCGAAGTTCTCTGGTTGGGGTGTTATTTTCAGAGACATTCTATGAGATGGTTGGAAACGCTTAAAATAAGGCTGCTCACAATTTCATCGCTTATTTTGATGCTTCCTATGAAATTTTATGTTTTTGATGTTTACTATCAAAAAGTTTCAAATAAATGAAACACCGTCATTACATCCTTTCTTACCACCTCAATGATAAATAAAGCATTACATTTCCTACTTTTAACGCTAATTATCAACCATTAAATTTATCCTAATTTTCGGTTTCAGGTTGCTTTCGCTTAGAGCAATTTCAAAATAAAAGCATTAAGTCACGTGATGAAATCAAGATACAACACGAAATTAAACGGCACTATTAAAGAAATTAGGCCCCAAACGAACCTAACATGTTTCTAATACTAAGAATGAGGAACAGACCACATTAATAGAAAATTGTTTCCTTACTCTTACGGTTGGGTTGTTTTACCTCTGAGCGGCACTTTTTTGCACACCATGGGCTAAATGGCTGGGTCACATGGCTCAGGCACATGGTCACAGGCTCAGAGAAGGTTGGGAGAGAGGACCCACTGGAACAGCTGTTGGGAGACAGATGATAGCCTCCCGTCAAAGCCATCCAGCGTATTCTTTAACGTGCACAGAGTATGGCTCTCACGCACATGGAGTCACGGCTTAACGTCCCATCCAACGGACACGGCCTTTCCAAGCCCATCGGTGTCCCCTATCGACCGTGGGCGGGGGGGGGGAATTTTGCAGAGATAAATCTCCCTTACTCTTACATTGATACAGAAAATTATAAATTTTATTTTAAGGTTCTGCACGACAAATATGAGTTTAATATTTCTTTTGAGCTGTTCTTGTTTCGTAATTTTCGCATCGATCGAATTGATTGCAAGTGTTATCAGTTCAAATCATTGCACTCCAAAATGGAACATTCCACTCCATTGGGATAGGGCACGAGGTTGAGTCCCCCCCCCCCCCCGTTAAAGTTTTCACTTGATGCACGAGCCTGCGTTCTGACAATAACAGATGAAAATACTAAACTCCGTCGATACCAAAACTGGGGTTGGATACGAAGAAGAGTTCAGCTTGACAGACCGCGCAATTTCGTCTGCGCAGCTGATTACGAAACAGATTCATTTGCATATTATACTTTCGATAACGTTTGGCATCAGCAGAGAATGCTATCGGGGGAAAAACACAAAACAGCTTCCTTTGCATTATATATATTAATATACTTTTGAATGCATTCAAAATTGATACAATTTTTTTATACTTCAGAATGTCACCCCAGTCAGCGAGCTTTGTCCGAGAACTTTTTAAAAACGTCCCTTGAGAGAGAAACACCGACTTTAGAATATCTGAGAAATTCAAAACCACTGATATCTAGCTTTCGAAGTATAAGAGAACTTATTGACTTGCAGCTTCCCCTTCAGAAGTTACTGTGCTCTGGATTCGAGCCCTGTGATGACATGCTTGTATATTATATGAGAAACGAGAACAAGCCATGACGAAACCTATTGGTTATCTTTGTGCAGCGAAATACTCTCACTTTGAAAGTATTTTCCTGCGCAAAGTATTTTTCTTTTTGAAAAAAAATAGATCCAATGGAGACGTTTCTTAGAAAAAACCTTCGAACACAAATTGGCTGACATTGTTTAGAGCAGTGGTTCTCAACCTTTAATACTTCACGTACCCCCTGGAAATGTGTATGTAACTGGCGTACTCCTTGTATAGATGGATAAAACTATAGTTATAGTATAATAGGAAATAAATAATATATATATATAGTATTATATAGTATATATATATAACATATATTTAGCGACTTTTGAGCTCTCACGGCGAACCCCAAAACATTTCACCGCATCCCCCAGGTTGAGAACCCCTAATTAAGAGCATAAATATCGTTCGCCGTCCAATTGAATTTTTTTGTCATAACATGAACGAGAAAAGCTTTCTAAAACAACCGAGTTTTTTTTTCTTTTGAAACATATAGGACAGAGAAGAATCCCAGAAGCTACTCCTAACTCTTCGAGGTCTCCTTCTCATACGAGGGCATGCCCTACTAAGACCGAAGAGTCACTGCCTCAGTTAGAGATGAGAGAGCACACAAAGTCTGCCTTGCTGGAACGGCAGCTAGCTCGCTAACCACTTATGCCAGTTAAGAGTATTTCCATGGAGGCTTCGGAAATGAAAACGATGCAAAAATTTCTTTTTCTGTTTCTTCTCCTCCACTGCAGGAACAGAAGGAATCCCATCTGGGCCAGCGTTGAGAGTGATCTCCGCAAAATTCCCCGCCCTGCCCTCGGTCAGTAGAGGACACTGATGAGCTTGAAAAGGCCGTCGTCCGTCGGATGGGACGTTAAGCCGTGTCCCCGTATGCGGGATAGCCATAACCTGTGCATATTAAAGAACACGCTGGATGGTATTCAACTATATCCTAACAGGTGTCCATTGAGTCTTCTCTCCACAACGTTCCCAGATCCCTCGGGGTTATTGTGACTGGTCGTTTAGCCCACTGTGTGCAAAAAAAAAGTGCCACTCAAGAATTAAAACAACCCAACTCAAGAGACGAAAGTAAAACGCCATTTTCTAACAGTCTGTAACCAAGATGCATTTGCATAATCTCCATCTTAGAGCTGAATAAAACACTTAAGTTAATGATGAAGAACACTGAAATGATTTTACCCTCGTTGTTTTGTTTTCAGTTACGTACCTGTTCCGAGTACACTTTCGGGCACGGGCTCCGTGAGTCGCACAACGGCAGTCTTGTAAGGTTTTCGACAGCAGAAGAGGCAGGAGAGAACAAGGGCTACCGTGGTACCTCCGAGCACTAGAAGCGCAGTCCTGGGGACGAGAAACGGACAAAAATCAATGGCTTCGTCGTCAGGACAATTATCGAAACATTAACCAGTAATACCCCATTTGGTGAATCTTCCCTCTTTCCTTTCCCTTTTTTTTTTGGTGGGAGGGATGCTCTGTCGATGAACAGTCGCTCAAAAAAGTATCCAAACACTGTGGTTGATTACAGAATTAAAAAAATATATCTGGCAACGATTGTTTTAGAAATTAGTGATCTGGCAACCTGTACTGTACACGAAGGTTGCCAGACCACTAATTTCTAAAAAAATCGTTGCCAGACATTTTTTCTAAATTCTGTAATCAACCATAGTGTTCGATACATTTTTGAGCCACCGAACCTGATGTTTCCAGGTTCGAGTCCCCCCATTGTGCCTGAATTCAGATTTTCTCTGCTCCTCCAAAGGATTGAGAAAGGAGACTGTGGTAGTTTGGAAAGAATGCCATCTATCGGATAACATTTTAAGTCATGGTTCCGTGTGCAAGAGAATACATCTTGCGCATGTTAAATGAATCTGAGGGCGAGCTGGCTTCCATCTGTCTCCTAAGAGCTATGGGGCGGGGGTGGCTCAGTCGGTAGTGCGCCAGGCTCGTAATCTGCAGTTCCCAGGTTCGAGTCCCAGCTGGGTCAGCGTTGAGACTTATCTCCGCAAAATTCCCCGCCCTACCCACGGTCAGTAGGGAACACCAATGGGCTTCGAAAGGCCGCCGTCCGTCGGAAGGGACGTTAAGCCGTGTCCACGTG
Organism: Ryuthela nishihirai; assembly: GCA_038380435.1. Taxonomy (NCBI): domain Eukaryota; kingdom Metazoa; phylum Arthropoda; class Arachnida; order Araneae; family Heptathelidae; genus Ryuthela; species Ryuthela nishihirai. Next base: position 4,684,063 of record JAWZYU010000025.1, read on the forward strand.
TGCGGACAGAGTGTGCGGGAACGGGGCGGGAGAGCCTTATCTTAGGCATCTATGACCTTCTATGTGCGGGAGAGCCATACCCTGTGCACGTTAAAGAACACGCTGGATGGCCTTGACGGGGAGGCTACCATCTGTCTCCCAACAGCTGTTCTAGTGGGTCCCCTCCCCCAACCTTCTCTGAGCCTGCGGGGTCCTTGTGACCTGGCCATTTAGCCCATGGTGTGCAAAAAAGTGCCGCTCAGAGCTAAAACAACCCAACCTAAGAGCTATCCAAAGGATATTCCTCATCTATCCAGGTCAATGTCCTGTGACATGACCATTTACCCCATTGGGTACAGAAAAATGCACCCCAGGAGTAAAACAACAGAATTTTTATCGTCTTGTGTGAGCACACGACATGGCATTTCTTTGACGTGGAAACAGAAGACGATTGTCTGATGTAAGAAGCACGTGCTGACAGCGATATTTGAAAATGTCTTGATGAAAGGGTTAGAGAGAGATATTTCATGCAGACATGACCTTAAAAAACTTTCAGTTATCTCATAAAAAGAATTCAATTTCTATAAACGGGCACCAAAGTGAAGACAATGAATTTTTTTTTTAAAGCTAAAAAATAATCCAGGATGTTGAAGTTAACATCAGCTCAACATATATCACATAAATGGTGGCATAATGCGAACAATCAGTTTCTAATTGTTTGAATTTCAAAAATCAACAATTAAAACTGTGACTAAAAATTTTTTTGGATTACTTCTGGAATTAGAGAAAAGTTAGCAGTAATGGAATAGTTTTCATGAATTTTCAAATTAGTCGAGAGTCTTTTCGATTACTTTCTTTGTCCTAATTTCATTTTTTCCCTCAAAGCATGACTTACAGATTGTAAGATGAAAAACAAACCTTTCAAGTGCATTTAAAGTCTATGTCGCTCGTCTAAAGTTAAGCACGGATAAATAAAATACCAAAATACCGTATCTTGAAATATATTTCATCAAAGTGACAGGGAAATACAACACTAATGTTGTGATGCCATAAAAATTTCTGTCTAAATGATTTAAATAGCCCTTAAAAAAAAAGAATCAAGTTCACGAAAAGGGATGATGATTTTGTATACAAAATGTGCAATTACTAAGAGAGCCGTCAAGCACTAATCCAGGCCTGACAATGTCAGTCATGACCTCAATCCAGAGAATTGAGAACGTAATTAAGTCTACTGAGTAATGAAAAGAGCCCAGAGGCTCTAGAGAGTTTGGGGAAGGGTTGAAGAGCATTAATGTCTCCCCAGAGCAGTCCATATATGTTCTGCTGGGTTGTGATCTCATTTTATTGGTTGGTCAGCCTTGCTGGGTGGACAGGCGTTATCATCCATTAGAGGAAGTCACTTAGCTTCACATAGCGAACAGGGATCTCATCCCAACATCTCAGAGCATTCCAAGAGCATCAAACACATGGCGGTCAGTACAGCCATCCAACGAAAACCCGATCTGCGTCGCAGCCACCAAATGCACCTCTTACATCAATATTATGAAGATGTTTTCTGGTCCCACCCTCTCTCCAGATTAGCACACCTGTTTTACGAGTTCAGAGAAAATCTCAACTCTTCCATCAACAGAACGTGGCTCTATTGTTATGTCCAGGACACATGATGATGACACCATTTGAAACGGCGGTGGATCCCACCAGATGTGTGTGTATAAAGCCAAAAATACATAATTTAAGAAAAACTGAACTTACCAAAAATACCACTCGAAATAGAGGGGGGCGAGGTTGGTTATTACGTGCGCCCCCTGGTGATTAGTGGGAGTACCAGGTAGTCCATTGCTCGTCCCTAGAAACAGAAAAAGAAATTAACAATGATGAGGAAATCTTCGCTTTCAGTGAAAAGAAGATATTTCTTTCAGAAAGTTGAGAATCACACTCGACTGACAGAAATATTAACATCGCATAGCGCTGATGATAATGGATTCGAATCATCATTATTTGTCTGTTAGAAATCCTTTTTCTGTTTCAACATACTTTTAAACATAGCACGGAGAAGCGTACTAGAAACTACGTGGCTTTGTCGTAAAAGGTCATGCCCCATTAAGATCGAAGTCACTGCTGACCACTGCCTCAGTTAAGAGACACAAAGAAACACCCGAATCAGCTCGGGACTCGAACCCAGACCCCAGAAGCTCTAGTGCTTGCAAACCAACTTTATACCATTGAGCCAGCGAGGCGACGAACAAAACGCCTGACATCCAGAGAGCTCAGCTGAAGGTTCCAAGGCACGTTCAAATCCCATTGAAAAGGAGAGATTAACTTGTTCTGTGGAAAAAAGAAAATATCCGAAGAAGGGGGAAAAAAACCTTCGGCGCAGACGTCGAAATGCAATGAAGCCAAAATGACTTAGCCAGAGTGACAAAAGATTCTGCTAAATCAGGATTTAGGAAAATATGTAGAAGAGGAGAGATTGGTTTGAGTTGGTAAAAAAAGGCTTTTATGGATAGTTTTATCAAATAGTGCATACAGGATTAATACGTCGCCAACAGCTTTTACAATAGAGTGAAAGATAGTTCTGGTTTTTATTTTCTCTCCATTTTCTTGAAGTTCTCAATGAGCTACTGTTATCATCTTGTGGGCAAAGCGGAAGGAAATGGAAGAAATTAAGAGCCGCTTTAAATACACTTTGCGTAAAGCAGCCGATACTCATCAGTGGTCAGCTGCTATGATCTCTTTCCCAATCCCTAATATCTGATCCTCTTGTCGATAGAGAAGAACTTCTAGGAAATATCTCTGAGTCAATTTTCATCGTCTATTAACAATTTAAAACAAAATTTCATTTCCACTGTATTTCTATTTGCATATTCCCACTGATAATCGACAGAAGAACATTACATAATATCTGGGGAAGGAAATCTCCTAAGGGGAAATTGAAGCAATAATCTTAAAGGGATTGCCTAACTGCGACATTTGCGGACGAGATCTGCAAGGAACGTCATCACACTTCGAGAAAATGGATGCGACTTTTTCCTTTTGCGATTAGAGGTTTCCTAAGAAGAAGGAAATTGAACCCCGCCTGCCTTTAACGAAACTTCTATTAGTAATAATATTTACGATGCTCATGAACAGGTTGTTTGGGTTGTTTTACCTCTGAGCGGCACTTTTTTGCACACCATGAGCTAAATGGCCAGGTCACATGGACCCCGAAGGCTCAGAGAAGGTTGGTGGAGGGGACCCACTGGAACGGCTGTTGGGAGACAGATGGTAGCCTCCCGTCAAGGCCATCCAGCGTGTTCTTTAACGTGCACAGGGTATGGCTCTCCCGCACACGGGGCCACGGCTTAACGTCCCATCCGACGGACGGCGCTCATGAACAGGAATAATAAGAGCATCGTTTCGCTTCCAGTGCCTGTGGGGACACAATAAGTGAGCAGAACTGGTTTAAAACAGTTTTCCTAAATTGAACGCACTTGGCACGCTACCCAGAGATAAATTAGAGCTTTTTCGGAAGCAGTAGTACAGTCGCTCAAAAAAATATCCGAACACTATTGTTGATTACAGAATTCCGAAAAAATATCAGGCAACCTTCGTGTCACGTGACATTGGACGTTGGATGCAGAACAGAATTTACATGTCACGAGGCCCTGAGAGAAGAGAAATTTTTGGGGGCTCCTATACTGTTTTATCAATATTAAATAAATACTCCTCAAGCAGCTGCTTGCCACAGAGGTCTGACAGGAGCCTCTCAGTTTATATGCCATAGTAGAAGATCTGTGAGGATGGCAGGACCTCAGTAGAAGAACAACACACTCATCCATGCCATACCCAAAAGCTCGAACCCAGGTCCCTTAGATCAATAGCCAAGCGTGCTAACCACTCGGCCATGGGACGGCTTGATCAATATTAGGTTAATGAAAAAATTAGGATAAATGAAAAAGCATTAATTTAAGAAATCAAACATAAGTTTAGTAGAAAACTGGCTGTTATTTCTGAAGCTGTTTCGAGAGAGAGCCCCCAGTGCTGTTGGGGAGAGCGAGCCCCCCCCCCCCAAAAAAAAGCAAAATTCGAAGCCACTTAGTAAAATACAGGTGAGTTGGCAAAATCGAGACAACTTGGCAAAATCTAGGAGAGTTGGCAAAATCTAGGAGTAGTTGACAAAATTCAGAGTGACTTTACAAAAATCAGGTGAGATGAAAAAATTACGATTTTTTTTGTAAATTTGTGGCAAGTTGGCAAAATTGAGGCAACTTGGCAATATCTAGGGAAGTTGGCAAAATTCGAATCCACATGGTAAATTACGGGACAGTTGTGAAAATTGCGATTGTTTTTGCGAAATTAAGGAGAGTTGGAAAAATCGAGAGCTCTTGGCAAAATCTAGTGGGAGTTGGCAAAATTCGGAGCGACTTGGTAAAATACAGAGGAGTTGTGAAAATTGTGCCTTTCTTGTGCAATTAAAGAGAGTTGATAAAATTCGAAGTGACTTATCAAATTCAGGGAGGATGTAAAATTGCAATTTTTTCTGTAAAATTACGGCGAGTTGGCAAAATTTGAAGCCACTTGTAAAATATAGGCGAGTTGCGAAAATTGAGATTTGTTTTGTGAAATTAAGGAGTGTTGGACAAATTATTGAAGAAACTTAACAAAATGTAGGGTAGTTGGCAAAATTCGAATCCACTTGGAAAATACGGGCGAGTTGTGATAATTGGGATTGGGTTTGTGAAATTCAGGATAGTTGGCCAAATCAAGGAGAGTTGGGAAAATTCACACTGACTTGCTACAATTCAGGAGAGATGTAAATATTGGGACTGTTTCTGTGAAATTATGGCTAGTTGGGAAAATTGGAAGGCAAGTGGCAAAATGCAGGAGAGTTGTGAAAATTGACTCAACCCCTCCCCCCCCCCCGTCCGACTGAGCGAAAATTAGGTAGGAACCCGACAGAGACATTATTTTTTTTTTCAGTTGGCAAAATTTGATTTTCGATTTCTTCCCCCCCCCCAACCATAATCCTTCGCTATGCCCCTGGGGCTAGGCCAACAAAGATAGATTGTTGGTGAAGGCAAGGGATTCTTTACAGTTTCATCACTTGTCCAAAAGATGGCGGCACTCCCCATGTCTCTTGAGCTGATTTTTCTCAGTATTTCAAAACTTCAAAAAATTATAAGAAGATTTCTCTCTCATTTTCATCACAAAATATGATTTTTAAGCTCACAGAAATATCTTTGTGCGTAAAAGGAATATAAATATATGCAGAAACTTGTGAAACACGTTAAAACATATAATAAAATAACGCACCCAAAAAGCAAACGAAACCACCCCCCCAACATGTTTCCTCACTTTTTAACTGTTACTGAGGCCATATGCTGGACTATACCATAATGCTGGAGGAAATTTGACACAGTTTCATCATTCCAAATTAATCTCAGCTTTCATTTTTGTGTTGCAATTGGGAATAAGCCCGATGATGGACAAAAGCATTCTCTGCCCTTATCATGACACGATGAAATATTCGGTCTTAATGAAAATTACCTTCTTGACTGGTAAAGTGGTTAGGGAGCTATTGTTCCAGCAAGGCAAAACTTTGTGTGCTATTTATTTCTTTATACACCTAACAACCATGGTGATGTTAGGGCCAGGCTCTTCTGCACCAGGTTCAGTTAAAAACAATACAAAAATTATAAAGAAAAACAAGATAATATTTTAAATATTATACGTATCAAATATATAAATTGTCATTATTCAATGAAGTGTCATAGTTAATTAATTTAATAGTTTTATGCTTAATAGTAAAATAAATTAATAATAATTTAAAGTTTGAAAATAAAGGTCCCAGTAATAATGATATATTTAATATGTCACTGGAAGGAGAGCTATGCGCCAATCCCCTGTGATGATGCATAGAACCGGCCAGGCCTAGCACCTAATGTCCGACCCCGCCTTCTCGTGGTGCAGGCCGTTAGTACCTTTCAAAAGAGATACTCTCTTGTGGAAGTGAACGGAAGGGGAGGGCTGCCAGATTAGTGTGGCCTACTGATCTGGACAACTATGGCTACTTTTCTTTTTTTTTTCTACCCTGCTGAGTAGTGGTCAACCACACAGGGTCCTGATGCTGACCATATAAACCTACTGGACTGGACAGATATATGGCTCTGAGCTTGATTATGGATCCTGATTTTGCTGCACTGGTGGGCTTCTGTGGAGGGAAAATCTTCCGCTGTGTTTTCTGTTTGTTTGTGGGTTGACAGCCCAAGTGAATAGATTCACAGGATATGTTTATCAGCTGGTGGATAATCCTGAGCAGAGGTCATCGCAGGCACCTGAACTCTTTGCTTCTATTGGCATCGTCAAATTCTACATTGGAGGAAGTCTTCCAGTGTAGATGGCTTCAGCCTTTAGTGGTGGGAGAACGGGTCTTTGCCCCATGTCTGCGATTAGGGGGCTGTTTGATATTGTCGGCATTCCCTCTCTCAATATACATAGTTTCTCTAAACATCCCACAAACCATTTTCTCTCCATAGGTAGTTGGAATGTGAGGACTCTGCACAGAGCTTTTCCTCTTGATGTCCTCACACAAAAATTCCACCTTTATAATTTAGATATTCTCGGCTTGCAAGAGACCAGATGGACAGATAAAGGTCAGATTCTTAAAAATAATCTTGGATTTCACTTTTCAGGGAGGGAAAATAATAAGCATCTCCAAGGTGTGGGTCTGCTTCTCAGCAGATACGCTAGTGATGCTCTTCTAGGATATGAGTGCATTAATGAAAGATTTCTTACAGCAAAATTTCAGACAAGCGTTAAAGACTTGAATGGTATCTGCTGTTATGTCCCCCACTAAGGATGCCAATGAGGACGAGAAGGATAGGTTTTATGGACAACTTCAGGATATTTTGAATTCTGTCAAGAAAGGAGATATTACCCTTGTTCTTCGTGACTTCAATGCCAAAGTTGGTACTGACTCTGATCTTTGGGGAGGAGTAATAGGCCCTTTTGGTATTGGTAGCTGCAATGGCAATGGGCAACGTCTCCTACAGGTAAGTAAACTCAATGGATTCAGAATAACTAACACTTATTACAAACACCGCGACATACATAAGTACACATGGGTTTCACCTGATGGGCTGCATAAGAATATGATTGATTACATATTAATTAACAGCAAATGGGCTAGTTCTGTTAGGAATACCAGGTCATATAGGGGAGCTGAAATTGGATCTGACCATTACCTTGTTAAAAGTGTGTTGCAACTTAAACTTAAAAAGTGTTGTGCTAGGGTTAAAAAATTTACTTTTAATACTAAAGTTCTGAAAGACACAGTTATAGCCAAAGCTTACCATGTCATTATGACAGTCATGGTATGCTTACTATTGAAGTTGAGGAAGAAAGGGATAATTTTAAACAGGCTTTTTTGGACACTAACAGTACTCTTTTAGGAAAAAAGGAGCAGAGGAGGCAGAATTATCTGAGGGATAAGGCACTTGAGCTTATTTCGGAAAAAAAGAACTGCAGGAATGTCCTTAATCAATACCCTACTACTCCTAATAGAAAGCATTACAGAGAACTTAATAAACTTGTAAAAGATCAGTTAGCTGCTGATAAGAATCTTTGGCTTGATGGTTTGGCTGACAAAGCCGAGGAAGCAGTTAGACAGCACAACAGCAGAGAGCTGTACCAGATAATTAATGTTTTGTGTGGTAGAAAACGGACAGGTATACAAGGATTGAAGGATGAAGGGGGAGGATTCTGTCATGGCTACGTGGGCTGAGCATTTCAGTGATGTTCTAAACAATGTAGTTAGTTCTACTCCCATTGTTCGCAATGATGATAGATGCATTGGTGGCTTTAATGTTGGCCCTATAACACAATCTGAAGTTATTGTGGCTATTTCTAAACTTAAACTACATAAATCCCCAGGGGTAGATGAAATTACTACCGAAATGCTTAGAGCTGGGAATGTTTCGTTTACCACTTGGATGACTGAAATTTTGAATATCTTTTATGATAAAGGCATGGTTCCTAAGGATTTTACCAGAGCTATTGTTATCCCTATTTTCAAAAAAGGTGATCGCAGTTCTTGTGATAACTATGGGGGTATCAGCCTACTCTCTGTTCCAGGTAAAGTTCTTTCCATGATTGTGCTTAATAGAATTAAGAATCTGGTTGACAGTCAATTGCGTGATGAGCAATGTGGATTCAGAAGTGGTAGGGGATGTGTGGATCAGATATTTTCACTTAGGCAGATTCTTGAGAAATGTTTAGAGTTTCAGAAACCTTTGGTTGCTAGCTTTGTTGATTTCAAAAAGGCTTTCGACTCTGTTGATCGTCATAATTTGTGGTTGATTGTGAAATCATATGGTATACCAGACAAGTTAGTTAACACAATGAAAGCTCTCTATAATAACACTGAGTCGTGTGTGAGAGTTGGTAAGGCTTGTAGCAATTGGTTTAGCATTACTTCTGGTGTTCGACAAGGGTGCATTTTGTCTCTTTTTCTCTTTAGTTTGGTTATTGATTATATTTTGCGAAATTCACTTCAAGGGAAAGATTTTGGCTTTAAATGGACTGGAGATACGAAAATTTCTGATGTAGATTATGCTGATGATTTAGCCCTTTTGGCAAATGATGTTGATGAGATGAACTCTTTCATTCGAGCTGTTGATGAGACTGGTAGTAGAGTAGGTTTGGTTATAAACAGAGAGAAAACTAAAGTGATGAAAATTGGTCAGGCAGGCTGTGATTCAGTTAATCTGAATGGTTGCAGTCTTGAGCAGGTGTCACAGTTTAATTATCTTGGGAGCTATGTAATAGATAATGGTGATGTGCGGCATGAGATTAATAGACGAATAGGGATTGCTGCCGGGACTTTTAAGAATCTATGGAGAGTGTATAGAAATAGGCGTATACACCTATAGACTAAAATTAGGCTGTATAATAGTTTGGTTCTTTCTAGGGTTAGTTATGGTAGTGAAACTTGGACATTTTGTAAACAAGATAACAGAAAACTAGATGCTTTTGATTCCAGATGCTTACGCAGTATCTTGGACATTATTTGGTTCAACTTTGTAACTAATGATGAGGTTAGGCAAAGGAGTTTGCAACCTCCTTTAAGCAGCATATTGTGCAGAGAGAGACTCCGTTGGTTTGGCCATGTTGCCCGTATGAATAATTATAGGCGAACAGGTTTATGAACAGTGTGCCTAAAGGCCTCAGAAAGAAGGGGAGACCTAGGATGCGGTGGGCAGACAATGTCAAACAGGACCTTGTTAGAATTGGTATGCAGTGGCCAGATGCAGTAGATGTAGCTCAGGATAGACTTGCTTGGAGAACTAAATTGCACGGTCTGGTTGGACCTCCGTAGCCCATGGCTGCTTGATGATGATGATGATGATGATGATGATGATGATGATGATGATGATGATGATGATGATGATGATGATGATGATGATGATGATGATGATGATGATGATGATGATGATGATATTACACGTATTCACTACCAAAGTCAGGATGTGAAAGAACAAATTTCCGTTACAGAACGTCATAGTAGAAAGATTGAATTTAACTACTGTAACCATAGAAACTGAAATCTGATTGGTCGAGCTATCCGATTGTTGAGGGGAAATCCGGTTATATCCTGTTAAATAAAGAAGTCGCGAGCAGGAAGTTAATAAGAAAGTTGTAGCTTGCATTTCTGACGGTGGAGATGGACTTGGAGCTTTGACTTCATACAGTCAAGACGTGTTTTCTCATCGCTGCTGGATTACTTCTAGTATTCATTATTAGCTAATTCTATACTTAACTTTCCTAATTAGCCTTAGGCGAGATTGGTTTAAAATCCCAGTGGAGCCTTTGGCAGGAAGCTTAGCTAGAATAGCTTTCACTTTTACCTAAACTGTTAGCTTTTTAGATAGCCTTTCAGATTAATTTACACCATGTCTGAATAAAGCTGACTTGGATTATTTAACACCATTTCAACGTCATTTCGATAAGTATAAGTACGAGTCAATAGCCGACCTGATTTGGCCGCTGTCAGTATTGGAAGAGTACCTGCCAATAGCCGACTTAGCGTTGGCCGATATTGGCAGCGGAATAGTACGTACAGTACTGATAGCCGAATCTTGGTTGACCGCTGTTGATTCTGAAATATATATTTCAAATAAGTTCACACACTTCAAATCCTCCGTTGAGGTATTATTTACCGTTTATTTAACTTTAAGTCCTATTTATCGATTTTAGTTGCTACTGAAAAGTAGCTTTATTTCACTTCTTTTTAGTGTAGTAATTTAGATTTATTCTTGTATATTTTTACTCATTTTGGGCCTTTAAATTGTTTTTGGATTAATTACTGTTAATTTACAGTAATTTATCCTTTCGCTAAACTGGTCTGAGCCGGTTTTTTCAGTTACAGTTGCAACTGTCAATTTTTACAGTTGCAACCGTTCGAATATTTTTCAAATTTTTGCTTTTGTAATTTTGTTCTATCTAATTGATATATATATTTTCTAATATATATCTTTTATTATCGATTTATTGTTCTCTTTGCTTTTTCTTTGAAAAATAAACTCAAATTGAAGCTGTTTTGAAAATGTCAAGTTCTGACAATATGGATTCAGAAACCGTCCCGGTCCTGACAAGAGAGCTTCTGTCATAGTGACGTCAGACCGGACGGCGCAGAGACCTCTGCAGTTCATGTCTCGTTGGATAATTCTCAGTTTATTTACAGTGCACAAATTTCTGCATTTCTCTCTGAGATAAACAAAACATTAGTTGATTTTAATTCAACTATTGCCAAAATGCCTTCCATGAAGGACACAGTCTTCTCCCTGAAGACCGACTGAAGTTTAACGATGTAAACGTAAATCGATTTTACATCGAAAAAGACATTAATGAGCATATCTGTAATGACAATTGCTCTAGTCAGACAATCGTTTTGGAGTCTATCCAAGACTTTAATTCTATCCCAAGGCATGGGATGGATATTTATCAAGATAAAATCAATGCCTCTGTCAAACCAAAAAGGAAAGTGGTGCGAAAAAATCCTAAAAAAAGGGAAAGGACATAAAAGGGCTTTATCTCCAAATACAGTGTCTACATTCGCCTCCAAGACCAGATTTTCAGCCTTGGAGGAGGAATTTTTGGATGCTCCAGCCTGTGAAATGGAAGCATCATATTCTACTTCTACCCCCAAGGAGAATAGAAGCAATAAAGGAAAGATTCCCCCTATTATTATTGGCTCTCCCAAGAACTGGATGAGCACTCACAAACAACTAACGAAAATTGCTGTTGAGGCATTTACCTCCAAGACCTCTGGCGAAACAGTCAGAGTACAAACCAGATGTTCAGATGACTATAGGTCATTTATTAAATATTTTGAAGCCTCAAAAGAGCAATTCTATACCTACAAGTTACAAGACGAGAAGAATCTCATGGTGGTCATTAAAAACCTACCCTATGACATAACTTCTGACGACGTGCATACTGCCTTAGTTGACTTGGGCTTTACAGTCATAAAAATCTCAGTGTTGATGTGACGTGGCAAAGATAAAAGCCTGATCCCTGTCTTTTTGGTGGAATTACCTAAAGACGCTAGTAACAAAAAGATATACGACATAACTGACCTCTTCCATTTGAAGATTCACATCGAGAGTTTACAGAACCAAGAAAACTCCGACACAGTGCCATAATTGCCAGCGTTATGGCCACGCACAAAGTGGATGTTTTAATCTTCCACGTTGCGTGAAATGCGCTGGAAGTCACGTAACGAAGGACTGTCTTAGGAAAAAGGATGAAAGTCCACCAAAATGCGTCAATTGTGGCCTTGGCCATACGGCCAATTACAAAGGCTGCTCTCACTATCCTTCCAAGGAGGTTGTGACAACTCCAAAGGAAAAGACTAACATTGCCCCACCTTCAAAGGCTGTTAGCACTCCTGTCACACCCGGATTATCTTACGCAAGTGTTGCTGCGAAAGGCGCACCTGCTCCAAAACCCACTGGTAAAGAGAAACCTTTAGCGAAGAGAAAAGCATCCAACTGCTGTACCTCCTGCTCCAGCTCCATCTACAAGCGAGCAGTTTGATGCAACCATCTTAAATGATCTGAAGGAGATCTTTTTGATCTTCAAAAATCTGAATGTCTCCAGTATTTTATTAATGGCTAAATCATTAATTAATGAATATCAGAATGCCAACGGCCTTATGGGCAAACTCACAGTTGGACTAAAAGCGTTCGATTATTTACTCTCTTCGCTGTCGTCAAATGGAGCACAACTGTAAAAAGAACCATTTCAAGATTTCTTATTGGAACGCGAATGGCATTCTCACTGATTTAGGGAATTCAGTCACTTTTTGACTGACTCCCAAGCTGATATTGTCCTTTTGGGCGAAACCCATCTTAGGGCTTCTGACAAATTGAAGTTTCCTAACTTCGAGGTCTACAGGTCGGATCGACAGCGTAACAGAGGTGGAGGTACTGCTGTTATCGTCAAGAGATCCATCAAACACCATCTTTTACAAACTGTAGGCTTCGATACATTGGAGGTCACTGCTATTGCAGTTGATGATATCCTTTTTGGAAATCTGAATATTTATGCGGCATATAAACCGCCCAATTCTGATATTATTTTGAATGATTTCATTTTTTAATACTAGTACTTCTACAATTTTAGCAGGAGACTTAAACTCAAAAAATGTTTCCTGGAACTCCAGATCTTGCAACAAGAATGGAAAAATTCTTTTAGACTATGCCACAGCCAACGGCATTATTGTGGATGCTCCCAGTGAGCCCACAATTTATCCTTACAACTCCATGCACCGACCAGATAGAACTGATCTGGTCATGTTCGGTAATTTTTCACCTTCTTATGACCTCTGTGTTCATGATGTTTTGAACTCAGACCATTTGCCAGTCTGCTTGACTCTTTTCTCGTCTGTCACCCTTGTCCCAGATGATATTAGAGTCGTTAACTGGGAACTCTTTAAGACTACAGCCAACGGAAAAGTCTCCGGATCCTGTAATCCTCTATCTCTTAGGAGAATTGAAGATGCAATCATCACCTTTACAGATCTTTTGAATCAAGCTAGAATTGATACCAGCATCACTCATAAACCTCGTAAGGAATTTTACATCCTTCCCAGATTTCAAGGAGAAAAATAAAGCTAGGCACAAATGACAAATATCGAGAGAGGCTCGTGACAAGAGTGCCTACTATGCACTTAAGATGGAAGTAAGACAAGAGATCTCGGATCACCGAGGTCTTACTTGGAACAAGAAGATTACCTCACTCTCTACAAGTGATGGCTCCATCTGGAAGATGGTTAAGACCTTAAAAAATCCTTATATTAACTACCCCCCCCATCCATGGAAAGGATGGGCTATGTTACAGCGAAGATGATAAATGCGAAGCATTTGCGGATGCCCTTGAGATCCAGTTTCAAGAAAATTCTGATCTGTCCGACGATAACACCTGTGACAAAGTGGAGGAAACTCTTTTCCGTTTCTCCCAAGCGGACAGATCGAGAATCCATTTTACATCTCCAAATGAACTGATTCAGGCCATCCGCAAACTGAAACTCAATAAGGCTTCAGGTCCTGATGACATATCCAAACAGGATGCTGAAGAACCTTCCGATAAAAGCTATTACGCATCTGTGCAACATCTACAATTTCCTTCTCCAGCATCACATCTTTCCGGAGATCTGGAAGAATGCTTATGTTAGGCTCATACAGAAACCAGGCAAAGACTCATCCTTGGCCGATAGCTATCGACCAATAAGTCTCTTGTCCTGTTTGGGGAAGTTGTTGGAGCGAGTTTTGCTCAATCGACTGGATGAATTCGTTTTACACCATCCTATCTTACCTGAGTCACAGTTTGGATTCAGAAGTAAAAGATCGACTCAGCACCAAGTCCTCAGAGTAGTGGAGACCATCGCTGAGGCTCTGAATAAAAAGGAGATTGTTGCTGCCGTCTTTCTAGACGTGGCCAATGCTTTTGACCGCATCTTGATGGACGGCCTCATCTACAAACTGATCAAGATTGGAATTCCTTCGGGCCTGACTGGTATCCTTCAATCTTATCTTTCTGATAGAACCTTCCAGGTTCACATCAAATCCTCTACCTCCACAAAGAGAGTGGTGGCCGCTGGAGTCCCACAAGGCTCTCTCCCAGGCCCCACTCTCTTCTCATTGTACCTTTATGACATCCCTTCTTTTGAGCGGATTGTCATTGCCCAGTATGCCGATGATATTGCCGTATGCCGATATGGTATACCAGTATGCCGATCTCCTCTCCCCTTCCTTGAGAGTTGGGTATGCAATTAGAAGACTCCAGAATTGTTTGGATGAATTAGATTCCCGGTATGATACTTGGAAAATGAAAATCAATGCTGATAAGAGTAACGCCATACTTTTTAGTGGCAAGAGGATCAATAACCCTCAGAATTTACTTTTTACGGATGAAGACATCAGATGGCAAGACACTGTCAAATACCTTGGAGTCACCTTGCAGAAGAAATTGAAATGGGATCCCCACATTCACCGGATCATAACTAAGGTGAACACCGTCCGTTGTCAACTGGGACCTCTTCTCAGAAGGAACTCCGTCCTTTCGATTGACCACAAGCTTTTACTCTACGACATGGTCATACGTCCTATCATTTCCTATACTTCCCCAATTTAGGCGAACACCACAGCAACCAATATACACAAGATACAGGTCTTGCAGAACAAGTTTTTGAGATGTGCGGTCGATGCCCCTTGGTTTGTAACCAACAGACAAATCCACAAAGATCTGGGCATCGACCATATTTACACTTATATTCAGTCTTTATCACGTGGTTTCTTTGACAATGTTCAAAGTAATCCACATGGAATTATATCCTGCTTATTCGACTACAATCATGAAGTCATGAATAGTTACAAGTGGCCTAAAAGGATGGCTTTCATCAAAGATAGTCATCCATTTTAGGTCTCTTGTGCATCCTTACTGTTTTTTACTGTTGATCTTTACTGTCCTTCGGGACCCACCATTGGCGGTTCATTTTACATAGTTATGTTTATACTGATGCCAACTAGGCACATATTGAGATGGAAGAGATTATGGGTACTTATGTACCTGGTACTCTAATAAATGAATGACCGATCTACGATCTACGCATTTCTGACGTCATCTACTGGAAAATTCAACATATCATGTAAAGTAAACTGATTTATTCCTAGTTGAGATAATTTGCTGATAATAAATTTTACGTTCTTTGTCATAATGTGAACAGTTCAATAAAATATGTGAAATCGTTTCTTCACAGTTACAGTAAATACAATTTGCACTCTCCGATTTCTTTATCTTGTACAAGTAGCTGTTTAACTTTGCTGTACCAGTTCTCAATCTTAATATTTTGCAAAAATCCTTTCTAGACATTTTAATTTTTAGCAATGAACATATATTTTGATCAAGTTGATATCTAAAATGATGTTTAACAGAACTCTGAACTTTAAAATAATTGTTGAGCTCTATTTTTTCTGATGACTTAAGATAATTTTTAATTTGTATATTATATATAGGAATATCAGTAGTGTCAGTTAAATTGATTGAATTTTTGGCATATGAGTCAGCTAAAACGTTTCCTTCAATTCCACAGTGACTAGGTAGCCACTGAATTTTAATAATGTTTCATTTCTTATATAAATCATTACATAAATGTAATATATCACAGATTGAACTAGAATATTTATTTTCCAAAATATTTTTTTTATCGAATATAAAGCAAATCTGCAATAAATCAAAATAACAAATTTATTTCAAATATACTGTTCTTGTATCCAAAGTAAAGAAGAATAAATTGCAAAGAGTTCTGCTTGTATAATAGTATATCCTTTTATAAATTTAAATGCTTTATAAATGTTTAATTTAGGTATGCAGAAAGCTGCTCTGGCAGTATTATGAGTCAGGGAAAAAAGCTCCATCGGTATAAATAGCAGGAAAATCTTGATAGGAATTGTGAATATATGAATCACTTAAAGTTTTCAAAATAGAAATATCAGTATATTTTTTGTGGATATGTGAGGAATATCCTTGAAGATGGTTGGCAAATGATACATCCAAGTGGGTTCATTACTAATGATGTCTCCTTTACGTTTTTTATCAAGAATATAGTTAAAAGCAGCCTTTTCCTTCACAAAATTAATTGCAGGGTGAAAAAAGTTTTCAGTTTTAAATAGATTGATTAGAAAATGATCATGGTGCTTGAGATGAAGTCTTGAAATAATATTAAGTAGCAAATATGGTGTCCTGATCTGGAAAAGTGAAATAGAGATTTTAGCAATTAAAGCTAGATTAGGAGAGCTTTTCATCAGGCCCAAAGCGAATCTGATGAATTTATTTTGAATTATGTTGAGCTTTTTGAATTTATTTTCAGCATCGCCGGCAATAAGTTCAATCCCAAATTCCATTTTTAATCTAATTAAATTGCAGTAAAGTTGAATAAGATAAGTAGGGGAGGATCCCCAATTTGTGGAGGTTTTTGTGGAGGACATTTGACAAAGTTCAATAACTTATTACCAGTGATGCAGTGTTAGTTCTAACTGAGGCAGTGGTCAGCAGTAACTCTGCGGTCTCAGTAGGGTTGGGTTGTTTTACCTCTGAGCGGCACTTTTTTGCACACCATGGGCTAAATGGCCAGGTCACATGGACCCGAAGGTTCAGAGAAGGTTGGGGGAGGAGACCCACTGGAACAGCTGTTGGGAGACAGATGGTAGCCTCCCGTCAAGGCCATCCAGCGATTTCCTTAACGTGCACAGGGTATGGCTCTCCCGCACACGGCTTCTCGGTGTCCCCTACTGACCGTGGGCAGGGCGGGGAGTTTTGCGGAGATAAATCTCAACGCTGACCCAGCTGGGACTCGAACCTCGGAACGACTGAGCCACTCCCGCCCCTCAGTTAAGGGCTAAAAACATCTTGTTCCGAAATTCCATTTGTATATTGGTGACAATGTGGGACTTGTTTAATAATTCGAGAAAGTCTTATTGGTGTTATTAAGATATTCCGACAGATATTTTCGTTAGGTTTATGAGGTGACATAATTTAATTTCAGGACACTTCGGTGTTTTTATAACACATGTTTTGAAAATGTCATTGTGTTCTAAAATTAACATCGAGAGCTATTTAGCCTCCTGATTCGTCAGAATTAAAGTAAAATCCTAAATTTCCTAAGAGATTCCTTACCATTATAATTATCCAGCGTGCTTGCTATTGCAGCATCTTGGGAAGTTTCCACCTCACTCGAGATTGGATTTCAAGCCACTCGGATAAATAATTCGATCGGATCAATGGAACAACAAACAGTGCAGACGATAACATTTAATACGTAGGTGCTGCCATCTGTTGAAGCTCTTGCGAAGATTAAAGATGAATCTGAAATGGAAACGAATTACAATTCAGACTATGTGGAAATGTCTAAAGAAGAAATTGAAATAAAATTCGAAACATCAGACCTGATATCTTTTACTGAGTGTTTATTGGTTATCTTTTAGCAGACGCTCTCTAAGGCTTTGTGCTACCTCTCAACCAAACGACGATGTATCCCTCCTGCTCCCTCTAGTCAATTCGCTATTTAAATTACTCGTAAAAGAAATGTTTGCTGAATGCGTAATTTACTCGTAAAAGAAATGTTTGCTAAATGCGTAAAATAAAATGTACATTCGCTCAAAAAATATCCGAACGCTATGGTTGATTACAGAATTCAGAAAAAATATGTGGCAACGATATTTTTTAGAAGTTAGTGATCTGGCAACCTTCGTGTCACGTGATTACAGAATTCAGGAAAAATATCTGGAGCGTGTACAGCAACTGTACACGCTCCAGTTACCGTTCACAGCAAACAGGAGCGTGTGCAGTTACTGCACACGCTCCAGTTTGCTGTGAACGGTAACTGCACACGCTCAATATTTCCGTGAGTAAGCCCACACGATCCAATGTGCTGCGAACATTAATCGCAACCGCTCCAGTTTGCTGTGAACGGTAACTGCATACCCTCCATATTCATTGCAATATATATATATTAAAAAATATCCGAACGATATAATTGATTACAGAATTCAGAAAAAATAGCTGGCAACGATATTTTTTAGAAGTTGGTGATCTGGCAACCTTCGTGTCACGTGACACACGAAGGTTGCAAGATCACTACTTTCTAAAAAAAAATCGTTGCCAGATATTTTTTCCAGAATTCTGTAATCAACCATAGTGTTCGAATACTTGTTTGAGCGACTGTACAAGCATTATATTAAATTTGCCTTTTGCTTTTCACCATAATAAAATTTAAGCAATGTTTCTTTCTTTTCCACTTGAGTGGAAATTTTCCATCTTATGCATTCACCAGCTTTACTAGACAGCAGAAGATTCTAAAGCAGAGAGGATTTTCCTAAACACTTTCGGGGCGGGGGGTGGCTCAGTCGGTAGCGCGCCAGGCTCGTAATCTGTAGTTCCCAGGTTCGAGTCCCAGCTGGGTCAGCGTTGAGATTTATCTCCGCAAAATTCCCCGCTCTGCCCACGGTCAGTAGGGGACACCGATGGGCTTGGAAAGGCCGCCGTCCATCGGATGGGACGTTAAGCCGTGGCCCCGTGTGCGGGAGAGAGCCATACCCTGTGCACGTTAAAGAACACGCTGGATGGCCTTGACGGGAGGCTACCATCTGTCTCCCAACAGCTGTTCCAGTGGGTCCCCTCCCCCAACCTTCTCTGAGCCTTCGGGGTCCATGTGACCTGGCCATTTAGCCCATGGTGTGCAAAAAAGTGCCGCTGAGAGTTAAAACAACCCAACCTAAACACTTTCACGGAAAATATTACGCCCTTCAACACAATCTTTATAGAACGTTACATTACTTATTAACGAGTGTTCTGTCTCGGAATATTTATCCACTACGAAAAATATGCAGCCACCACAAAAGATGCTGAACCGCCCGTGGCCGAGTGGTTAGCGCGCTTGGCTACTGATCTGAGACCTGGGTTCGAGTCCCGGGTAAGGCATGAATGCTTGTGTTGTTTTTCTGCTGAGGTCCTGCCATTCTCACAGACCTTCTACTGTGGCATATAAACTGACAGGCTCCTGTCAGACCTCTGTGGCAAGTAGCTGCTCGAGGGGGTGTTTATTTTTTTATTATTAAAAGATGCTACGTAGTCCACCGAATCGAAAATGCTCTGCTCAGCTTTATATGTACGGTCATATGGTAATAATTGATTATTCTTGGTTTTTCCGTACTGCACTATTTCTCAAAAAAACTGCCCTGGAAAAAAATCAGATTTTTAAAATATGCTTATTTTTCAAATTGTTTTGTTACAAAAATCGACAAAGACGAAGTTTAAATTGCGCATGTGCTGTGAAGGCTTCGTTAAGCATTGATCTTTAAGAGAGTACATTAATTTTGATTTTAACTTTTTCGGAAATAATCTCTCTTAGGACCTTTTACTCACTTAAGCGTGGCTGCATTCGTTTCCGTTGCCACGAAGGGCACGGGAAGGAATGATGTTTCATTTAAGCGTCAATGGAATGAGAGAAAGTGTGCGCAATGCATGATGGGCGTCACGAGTGGACAGTGTGCAGCATATTTGTTACTTTGAATTCTTCTGCAGTTGTCGGCTTTGACCCAGCCTACAGAAAAATTCGAAAATGTTAAGAGGAATCAGCATTCGAAGAAGCTCCAGTGACATGAAATGAAAGGGCAAAAGTAACAACCGATAATAATAGTCACGTGTTGCTCTATTTCATCTGGGTGAATTTCCAACTTTTTGTGGATCGTTTGGTTTACTTCTCAATAATATTAATTAAAGATATCAGTTAAATTAAATATCTGCATAATTTACCGGAAACAAAAATCTTTACACCACATGTTGGATAGATTAAATATGTCGCCGATTATATGCCTTTCCTTACACCTCTTGCAAATAACAGTGCCAAAGGGACTTACACTGTTTGGCGGAATTATTATGATTATTATTCACCATGCCTCTGCGGGCACAGCTGGGAGCCCAGAAAATTTCAATTCTCTGCTCGTAGTTTTCGTTGCAATGGGTTTCGAAGTATCGGTAGCAGTTCTCTCTCTCAGCTGATGAACTGAAGCAACTCTGTTTTGCCATTCAGTTGGTGCCAACAAATACCTCTACCCACGAGAGCCTCTTCCCTTCTGCATTTGCCATTCAGTTGGTGCCAACAGATACCTCTACCCACGAGAGCCTCTTCCCTTCTGCATTTGCCATTCAGTTGGTGCCAACATATACCTCTACCCACGAGAGCCTCTTCCCTTCTGCATTTGCCATTCAGTTGGTGCCAACAAATACCTCTACCCACGAGAACCTTCTGCATTTGCCATTCAGTTGGTGCCAACAAATACCTCTACCCACGAGAACCTTCTGCATTTGCCATTCAGTTGGTGCCAACAAATACCTCTACCCACGAGAACCTTCTGCATTTGCCATTCAGTTGGTGCCAACATATACCTCTACCCACGAGAACCTTCTGCATTTGCCATTCAGTTGGTGCCAACAAATACCTCTACCCACGAGAACCTTCTGCATTTGCCATTCAGTTGGTGCCAACAAATACCTCTACCCACGAAACCTTCTGCATTTGCCATTCAGTTGGTGCCAACATATACCTCTACCCACGAGAACCTTCTGCATTTGCCATTCAGTTGGTGCCAACAAATACCTCTGCCCACGAGAGCCTCTTCCCTTCTGCATTTGCCATTCAGTTGGTGCCAACATATACCTCTACCCACGAGAGCCTCTTCCCTTCTGCATTTGCCATTCAGTTGGTGCCAACATATACCTCTACCCACGAGAGCCTCTTCCCTTCTGCATTTGCCATTCAGTTGGTGCCAACAAATACCTCTACCCACGAGAACCTTCTGCATTTGCCATTCAGTTGGTGCCAACAAATACCTCTACCCACGAGAACCTTCTGCATTTGCCATTCAGTTGGTGCCAACAAATACCTCTACCCACGAGAACCTTCTGCATTTGCCATTCAGTTGGTGCCAACATATACCTCTACCCACGAGAACCTTCTGCATTTGCCATTCAGTTGGTGCCAACAAATACCTCTACCCACGAGAACCTTCTGCATTTGCCATTCAGTTGGTGCCAACAAATACCTCTACCCACGAAACCTTCTGCATTTGCCATTCAGTTGGTGCCAACATATACCTCTACCCACGAGAACCTTCTGCATTTGCCATTCAGTTGGTGCCAACAAATACCTCTGCCCACGAGAGCCTCTTCCCTTCTGCATTTGCCATTCAGTTGGTGCCAACATATACCTCTACCCACGAGAGCCTCTTCCCTTCTGCATTTGCCATTCAGTTGGTGCCAACATATACCTCTACCCACGAGAGCCTCTTCCCTTCTGCATTTGCCATTCAGTTGGTGCCAACAAATACCTCTACCCACGAGAACCTTCTGCATTTGCCATTCAGTTGGTGCCAACAAATACCTCTACCCACGAGAACCTTCTGCATTTGCCATTCAGTTGGTGCCAACAAATACCTCTACCCACGAGAACCTTCTGCATTTGCCATTCAGTTGGTGCCAACATATACCTCTACCCACGAGAACCTTCTGCATTTGCCATTCAGTTGGTGCCAACAAATACCTCTACCCACGAGAACCTTCTGCATTTGCCATTCAGTTGGTGCCAACAAATACCTCTACCCACGAAACCTTCTGCATTTGCCATTCAGTTGGTGCCAACATATACCTCTACCCACGAGAACCTTCTGCATTTGCCATTCAGTTGGTGCCAACAAATACCTCTGCCCACGAGAGCCTCTTCCCTTCTGCATTTGCCATTCAGTTGGTGCCAACATATACCTCTACCCACGAGAGCCTCTTCCCTTCTGCATTTGCCATTCAGTTGGTGCCAACATATACCTCTACCCACGAGAGCCTCTTCCCTTCTGCATTTGCCATTCAGTTGGTGCCAACAAATACCTCTACCCACGAGAACCTTCTGCATTTGCCATTCAGTTGGTGCCAACAAATACCTCTACCCACGAGAACCTTCTGCATTTGCCATTCAGTTGGTGCCAACAAATACCTCTACCCACGAGAGCCTTCTGCATTTGCCATTCAGTTGGTGCCAACAGATACCTCTACCCACGAGAGCCTCTTCCCTTCTGCATTTGCCATTCAGTTGGTGCCAACATATACCTCTACCCACGAGAGCCTCTTCCCTTCTGCATTTCCATTCAGTTGGTGCCAACAAATACCTCTACCCACGAGAGCCTATTCCCTTCTGCATTTCCATTCAGTTGGTGCCAACAGATACCTCTACCCGCGAGAGCCTTTTCCCTTCTGCATTTGCCATGATTGGCAACCGGATGCAGACCGTTGACATTCTCCATCCACTTGAGATATTGTGCCCCGTGATTCTCCGCTCAGTTCCATCACCTCCTCTAAGAATGCTCACCACGCTCCAACGATGAACCCCCTTTCGAAGTCAGTCAGATGAGCCTTTTTATCCACGTCGCATTTCACTTTGTTTCCCCACCATTCCTTTACGGCTTTTATAGCACTTCATACTGGAGTAGAATACGTAGTAACATTACTAAGAATTTTTCCATTACGTTGGCATGAATGATACTTCGTGCACTTCATAACAATTTATCCAGGCATCGTTTCTTCTGCAGCCAAAGGTCAGAGTCAGTAACAACTGTGGCATTGAAGTCACCCAGCACAACAGTAATAACTCCTTTTTTGACAGAATTAAAAATATCCCGATGTTGTCATAAAAAATTATATTTCTCGTTGGATCAGAGTCCTCGATGGAAGCACAGCAAGAGATAAACATTAAAGTTTTTAATCCGGAATTTAAATGTCGCTGTATGACATCTTTCATTAAGGCAAAAGAACAGCACTGTCATCTTTGCTAAGCTACAATTCCCCATCTTGATTGTGCTTACCATCATCCTCATTTACAAAGAGAAAGTTAAGTTTTTTCATCCACCTTCCCATTTCGTTTCTCTCGTCATTTGTCGGTTTGTGGATTCGCCAAAAGAGTTGTTCCGCCATATCTTTCGAACGCGATGGAGAAACTGAACGATGTATGGACGAAATGAACGCTTGTGGCGCGGGGAGTGTCAAAGGATATAAAGAAAATTGACCCCCATGCTTTCTTCCCTCCTAAAAAAGTGGAACTGTGATAACTCTCGTTCCGCTACATCTCCAGAATGCGAGTGCCGAAAGTAAAGAGTTGTATATGAAATGGAAGCTGGTGAGGTGGAGAGGACTGTGGGGACCTCTCTTCCTGTATGCGTCCTGGGGACCTCTCTTCCTGTATGCGTCCTAAAAGGTAGAAAGTAAAACTAAAGCACATCGATGGTGTTAATCAGTCACTGAATTCATATTCACTTCAAAGAAAAATAAAACATCGATTGAACTATATAACAAGAATGCCGACGTCCTACCTTCCTGCGAAGGGAATACGAATTCAGAATACGAATTCAGTGACTGACTGCACCGTCGATATGATTTAGGTTAATTTTCTACGTATTAGGACGCCTATATTCTATAGAATGACTGGTCCCCACCAGCGCGACATGGCCAGTATCGTAAATCATAATCGTAATCAGTAGAAAGTTTGGTTTTTGGTTGGTTGCTTTACCACTGAGCGCCAGTGTTATAAGAAGGTTGGGGGAGGGGACCCATGGAACAGCTGTTGGGAGACAGATGGTAGTCTCCCATCAAGGCCATCCAGCATGTTATTTAACGTGCACAGGGTATGGCTCTCCCACACACAGAGTCACGTCTTAACGTCCTATCCGATGGACCGCGGCCTTTCCAAGCCCATCGGTGTCCCCTACTGACCGTGGTTAGGGTGGGGAGTTTTGTGGAGATAAATCTCAACGCTGACCCAGCTGGGAACTGTAGATTACGAGCCTGGCGCGCTACCTACTGAGTCACCCCCGCCCAGAAAGTTTGGCTTCTATGCACTATTGAGATGACGAGGAAGAGGCGGACCTTCAATGATATCCCTGGACAGTTCTGTGCATCATCACAGGAGAACGCAATGTAATTCACTTTCCAATGGGGGGGGGGGGGGGGGGGGGGTCAGTCCGGTAGCGCGCTAGGCTCATAATCTTCAGTTACCAGGTTGGAGTCCAGCTGGGTCAACATTGAAATTTATTTCTGCAAAACTCCCCGCCCTGTTCACGGTGAGTAAGGGACATCGATGGGCTTGGAAAGGCCGCCGTCCATCGGTTGAAACGTTAAGCCATAGCCCCGTGTGCGGGAGAGCCATATCCTGTGCACGTTAAAGAACACGCTGGATGGCCTTGACGGGAAGCTACCATCTGTCTCCTAACAGCTGTTCCAGTGGGTCCCTTCCCCCGAAAACCTTCTCTGAGCCTTCGGGTTCCTTGTGACCTGGCCATTTAGCCAATTGTGTGCAAAAAAAGTGCTGCTCAAAGTAAAACAACCCAACTTTCCAATGAAGACCTAACTGTCATTTGCAGGTTAGTATTGTTTGCATGCGTTCGAAGAACTAGACATTACTGAACGCCTTGGAGGTGAACCTTTCCAGGCACTTGAAACATCTACATGTTAATTGTATATACCTCGTATGGTGTCAGATGTTCACATTTATACGCATAAAAAAAACGATTGCCAAAACCTCTCTCAGTCCGAGTCATAATTGATGTGAACAATACGAGTGAAAGAATCCGCAGACAGTGAATGAATTGGAGGAATGACCTTGCCTTGTCCTAGGCGCATTTGCCAGACGGAAAGAATAACTAGTAATCAGGAGTAAGTAAGTACTTGTTCTTGCCAAATGTCCTGATCGACTTAAACATGGCGTGCAGTAGCCAACCAATTACAAACAAGTTGCTTGATTTCTGACATTATAGAAAAAGAAAACTTAACATCAGATATCTGATTGGTTATCAGTGTTATTTATCAAATATCTGCACAACAGGAATGCGATAAAATAGTTTTTATTTCAAAACGAGGGGCGGGGGTGGCTCAGTCGGTAGCGTGCCAGGCTCGTAATCTGTTGTTCCCAGATTCGAGTCCCAGCTGTGTCAGCGTTGAGATTTATCTCCGCAAAAATTCCCCGCCCTGCCCACGGTCAGTAGGGGACACAGATGGGCTTGGAAAGACCGCCGTCCGTCGGATGGGACGTTAAGCCGTGGCCCCGTGTGCGGGATAGCCATACCCTGTGCACGTTAAAGAACACGCTGGATGGGGGCTACCATCTGTCTCCCAACAGCTGTTCCAGTGGGTCCCCTTCCCCAACCTTCTCTGAGCCTTCGGGGTCCATATGACCTGGCCATTTAGCCCATGGTGTGCAAAAAAGTGCGGCTCAGAGGTAAAACAACCCAACCCAATTTCTAAACGACGTTTGCTTTTAGCTGATTCTCAAAAAACGAGCATTTTTTTCACTTTGTCGTCTGTTCATCTGTTCCATTCAACTGATTTGTTTTGAGAAAAATAAAAAATTATTAAGCGAGATCTCATATTTTGAATCTAAATAGAAGTTTCAATTTCCACTGTTAGAATGGCTAAAGTTGAAAATTGAGAACGAATTCACTCTCTTTGAATCGATCCTTACATATTCGCCAGAGTCGTTTGGTCTTTCAATTTACAATTTAGAATCTGATCTTGGAACAGTCCTTCCTCTCGATGGGTGAGAAAGCGCCCTCTATGTGTCATTTGGGAAACATACACAACTGATGATTGCCTGTTAGCTATTCACGACCTATTTCTCATTGATAACGCTGGATAGCTTCGTGAGCTACGAAAGTACAATCGTCCTAAATGATAATCAATGTGGGCCTTTATTGACACAAAAAGTGAAATGATTTCGCTGCGCCACTCTATAACGGTTCATATGTCGTATGATAAATTATGACAAGAATTTAAAGATTATCTCCATATTTTGGCTACTTAAGAAGCAAAATCCTTGTTCTGGAATGAGACATCTTACGACGTTTAATTCGAATCTTACTCTGAAGTTCTGTAACTTGAAACTCTGGCTTTAAAAATCTTTGAACCGCGATAGCACTCGGAAAGAATTTTCATCGACAATTCCCTAAAAGTTCAGTTCTTTGACCTCGTATTCTTGTTGAAGTGGATCACAAAGACAGAAAAAGTAGGCCACGATATAAATATGAATTGTGTCACTATGACATTGGCGATGGATGCGCTGATGATGAGAGATGACATCAACAGAGTCCACTTGACACATCGTCGAAGTGGAACTATTATCGACGGCATTAAAACAAAATAAAAGAAAGAGCCGTAGCTCTCCGCCAACCTAAAAGCAAAATCATTGTGTTTTGTTTTTACCTGCTTTTCTTTCTCGTTCAATCTTCCATTTCTCATGTCAGAGAAGGATCGAGTGAATAAGGAATTGCAGATTCGACAGCTGGTGTCAAAGAGCTCGCACTCCGAGTTTTTAGCAGAGAGTAAGACTGAGGTGCACACAATGGGCTAAATGACCAGGTCACAAAGACCCAGCGGCTCAGAGATGAGAAGGAGATGAACTCTCCCGTGCAGCATCCAGCGCGTTCTTTCACGTGTCCCACTACATGGTTCTCTCGCATACAGAGCCAGTAGGTCACGCGCTATCCAGCGAAAGGCGATCTTTTCAAGCCCATCGGCGTTCCCTTTACCACCGAAGGTACAACTGAAAGGAGCGGAGAACATTCTCAACGCCGTTGGAGCAGTTGGAACTCGAAAGATTACGAGTCTAGCACTGAGCCCCCCCCCCCCCTATATATTACAGGCATTTTTAATGCGATTATTTCAACGACCACTGAAACGAAAGGGAAACGTTTTACTCTCGAAGAGCCGTCGATCCCCCCCCCCCCCCTTATACCTTTTCTAGATCCGAGCCTGCTCCGAATCTTAGGGTCTTTGTGACTGCTTTTTAGCTCATTGTAAACGCAATAGTGACGC
This sequence comes from Ryuthela nishihirai, assembly GCA_038380435.1. Classification (NCBI taxonomy): domain Eukaryota; kingdom Metazoa; phylum Arthropoda; class Arachnida; order Araneae; family Heptathelidae; genus Ryuthela; species Ryuthela nishihirai. The sequence goes on from JAWZYU010000025.1 coordinate 4,710,985, forward strand.
TCAGACGTAAAGTAGACCAACGAAATATTTTTGCATAAAATATTTAGTCCCATTTCAATTACAGAACTGATTATTTCTTTAAACCTATTTTGTTACTTTTCTATATGCGCCCTAAAAAGCAGAAAATAATCATATTGGTGATGCAATCAGTCATTGAATTCCTATTAACGTCAAAGGGCGCCGCAATCTTCTTGAACAGGTCAATCGGCTCTCCATCTCCCTTTGAAGTTGGGCTCTTTCAGCTCTGAGCGGCACTTTTTTTGCCCACAATGGGCTAAAAAAGTGCCGCTCAGAGGTCACAAAGGGTCACAAAGAACCCGAAGGCTCAGAGAAGGTTTTCGGGGGAAGGGACCCACTGGGCAACTGTTGGGAGACAGATGGTAGTCTCCCGTCAAGGTCATCCACCGTGGTCTTTAACGTGCAAGAGTATGCTCTCCAGCGTACGGAGCCACGGCTTAACGTCTCATCCAACGAATGGTTACCCTTCTAAGCCCAACGGTGTCCCCCTACTGACCGTGAACAGGGCGGGAGTTTGCGGAGATAATCTTAATGGCCCTCTTTCCTGGCCCAAGCGGAACTGGAACCTGGAACCTGCAGATAAATATACCCCCCCCCCCCTACTTTCTTCCCTCCTTTACGAGCCAACGTGCTACCAGATGGGCGACTCCCCAATTCCATTCAAGTGAATGCGAATTCAGTGACTGATTGCACCATCGATATGTTTTAGGTTGATTTCATATTTTTTAGGGTGCATGTAAAAAGACAGGTATTTTTTTAATTTACTTATATTTTTTCTTTGCTACTAAAAACACCTACCTTAAGAAACTATCACATATCATATGACTCATAAACACTGATCACATCCCCCATTTATTGGAGTCCTGTTTGAGGTAGCTCAGGTATTGGAGACGTCACACTCTTTAATTTCCGATATATCAGTTAAGGTCTAGTCGCGGAAAATTGTCATCCCTCTTTTTTGGGGGAGGAGGAAGGATTTTGGAGAGCATAATTCGAAGCAGTCTACGACGGTCCTGGTATGAGCTTTCATTCCACACTTAACTCATAACTGTAGGTTCGGAATATATAGTACAAGAATAATAAATATAAATAAATACCCCCCTCAAGCAGCTGCTTGCCACAGAGGTCTGACAGGAGCCTGTCAGTTTATATGCCATAGTAGCAGGTCTGTGAGGATGGCAGGACCTCAGCAGAAAAACAACACACACATCCATGCCTTAACCCGGGGCTCGAACCCAGGTCCCTTAGATCAGTAGCCAAGCGTGCTAACCACTCGGCCATGAGAATGGTTATCGCATTTTCCCTTTTTTTAGGGGGGAAGAAAGCCAGGGAGTATATTTTTTTCATAGCCTATGACACTCGTCGCAAACTTTCATTTAGGCACATAAGTCATTAAGTTTCCGCATCGAGTCTCTAAATATAATCTTGAAATGGTGGAACAACTGTTTTAATAAACACGCAAACCAAGAAACCCACAAATGACACGCGAAAAGACTTGCCCAGCTTGTTTCACTCCATCCGTTCCAGAAATCCCCTGATACTGGAAATCCCCTCGTGCATACCAGTAGCATGTGCACTCAAACGTAACCCCCCCCCCTAAACTCACCCCCACTCTCTCACATACAGAATGGATGGGGAAGACATAGAGTGTTAATCGATTGCATCGATTCTATTTCAAGACCAGGAACTGATTTACCGTTGTAATCATTTTGGCTTCTTTCCCTGTTCCATTCTGGCAGATTCTTTCGTTCCATTCGACCATCTGGCATTTAGAGAGAGGGGAAGGACCAGAGGACGAAGAGAGGGAGCTCGTGGCGATGGTAGAGTGAGCTCGTGATCGATTGCGGCCGCTATCGTCAATCTTCCATCCTTCGAGAGGTCAGGAGAGGAACGATCTTATTGGGAGCTCTCGAATCGATGACGCTTCTCTTTGCGCGTGTTGCGGATCCTCCCTTCTTCTTTGACCGCCCCCCCCCCACAAACAGAATTCTCGGATATCCTCCACTCCTTCATGATGGAAAGATTTTAAACAGTTTCTGATCCACGTGAGTATATATATACTCTTCCCACTATTGAAACTGCGAATGAAATGGCAACATGACGAGCCCCTGTGAAGTTGGCTCCTCACCTCTAACTAATGTTTTGGCAGCCTTTAATGTAACTATTTGGCTCAATGTTTTCAGAGTAACTGACCCTTACTACAAACAGCTGGGATACTTATAAATATATATGGGTTTCACTTGATGGGTTCGGGGCTCAGTCGGAAGCATGCGAAGGTGCACCCGGTTCTGCACTTCCCGGGTTCGAGTCCCAAAAGCACAAGCACTGAGATTTATTCAGCCCTCTATGAAAGAGCGAACGCTGATTGGAGAGCCAGTCGTCCGATGGATGGGACGTTAAGACGTGACCACTTGTGCATGAGGGCCATACCCTGTGCACGCTAAAAACACACTGGATGGCCTTGATGGAGAGGATACGATCTGGATAGCTACCCAGTGGATTCCTTTTGCCAACCTTCTCTCAGCCTTTGGGGTCCTTAGGATCTGGCCATTTAGCTCATTGTGTGCAATAATGTAGCGCTCAGAGGTAAAGCAAAGCAACCTGATAGGTTGCCTAGGAATACAATCGATTGTCAATTATTAACAGGAAAAGGGGCTCCTTCTGTTAGGAGCAGCAGGTCTTACAGGGGAGCCGAAAAGGAGTCTAGGCCATTACCTTGTTAAAAGTGTCTTACAAATAAAGCCTAAGAAATGTTGGGCTAAAAAATAATTAACACTAAATTTAACCAGAAAAAATTAATGCTTACCATGACTGGTTACTTAGTCATTATGACAATAGGGCTTTGCCTACAACTGAAGTTGAGAAAGAATGGGGCCATTTTAAGCAAGCTTTTCTTGAAACAAAAATCACTCTTATCATCTAAGTCATTTGAGTGATAAGGAAATGGATCTTATTTCTGAAAGAAAGAATTGCAGGGATGAACTTAATACCCTAATAGTTCTAACACACAGCATTATAGAGAGTTTAGTAAACGTTTAAAGGATCGGTTTAAAGCTGATGTGAATCTTTGGCTTGATAATTTGGCTGACAAAACAGACGAAGCAGCTGTACGGCACAACAGCAGAAAGTTGCACCAGATATCAACTAATTTGTGTGGCCAAAAAAACAGACTGACTCTAGGGACTCGATCTGCTAGGGTCGAGGGGAGGCGGCGACGATCACTGTTTGCAGCCTTGCGTAGTCCCGAACGGATTGAAAAACAACATAATATGTGTTTAATTAAGTGCAGCGCTCGGAGTTGCATTCTAGAAATGAATGGTTGTTGGGATGTTTTACCTCTGAGCGGCACTTTTTTGCACACCATGGGCTAAATGGCCAGGTCACATGGACCCCGAAGACTCAGAGAAGGTTGGGGGAAGGGACCCACTGGAATAGCTGTTGGGAGACGGATGGTAGCCTCCCGTCAAGTCCATCCAGCGTGTTCTTTAACGTGCACAGGGTATGGCTCTCCCGCACACGGTGTCACGGCTTAACGTATCATCCGACGGACGGCGGCCTTTACCAAGCCCATCGGTGTCCCCTACTGACCGTGGACAGGGCGGGGAATTTTGCGGAGATAAGTCTCAACGCTGACCCAGCTGGGACTCGAACCTGGGAACTGCAGATTACGAGCCTGACGCGCTACCGACTGAGCCACCCCCGCCCCCAGAAGTGAATGGTAAGGTGGACTGAACGTTTCAGAGAAGTTCGAAACAATGTGATTTATTCTATTTCGATTGTTTGTAATAAGGGTAGATCCACTGTTGGCTTTATATCACAGTATGAAGTTATTTTGGCTCTCTCTGTGTTAAAACTAAACAAATCTCAAGGGATAGACGAAATTACTACTGAAATGATTGGAGTTGTAAATGTTTCTGTTGTCACATGACTGATTTAAATGTCGAATATCTTTTATGATAAAGATGTTGTTCCAAGTGATTTTACTTTTATTTTCAGAAAAGATGACCGCAGTTCTAGCACTAATTTAGGTGCATCGGTCAACTATCTGTTCTCGATGAAGTCCTTTTGTTTTTAATAAACCAAATAGAGTTCTTTGGATTATTGTGGTTAGACGATGGACTGATGAAATATTTTTGGGCAGCATCTTGTGTAGTGAACGACTGAGTTGTTTTGGCCATGTTGCCCGCGTTTTTGCACTAGATATTAGGAAAAAGAAGTTATGAAAATTGTATCTAAAGACTCCAGTAAAAGAGGGAGACCCAGGATGCAGTTGTAGCTCAGGATAGCCTTATTTGGAGAATTAAACTGTACATTCTGGTTGGATCTCAGTAATTTATGGGCTTTTTGATTATTTTATATGCATGTACCTTAATGATTATTATTAAAACTATATTTTTAAATGTTAGGTGAACTTCCTTCACCAGAAGGACGCCTCTGCTTTCACTAAACATCGAAGGCGGAAGTGTACAGTCGCTCAAAAAAGTATTCGAACACTATGGTTGATTACAGAATTCAGAAAAAATATCTGGCAACGATATTTTTAGAAATTAGTGATCTAAAAAAATCGTTGCCAGATATTTTTTCTGAATTCTGTAATCAACCATGGTGTTCGGATTCTTTTTTAAGCGACTGTAGGTGGTCATATTATTTTGATACTAGATCGTGTGGGCTCACTCACGGAAATATTTAGCGTGTGCAGTTGCTGTACACGCTCTAGATATTTTTCCTGAATTCTGTAATCACGTGACACGAAGGTTGCCAGATTACTAATTTCTAAAAAATATCGATGCCAGATATTTTTTCTGAATTCTGTAATCAACTATAGTGTTCGGATACTTTTTTGAGCGACTGTAGATGGTCATATTATTTTGAACTAGATCGTGTGGGCTCACTCACGGAAATATTGAGCGTGTGCAGTTACCGTTCACAGCAAACTGGAGCGTGTGCTCCAGTTTGCAACTGCAGCAAACACGCTCCAGTTTTCTGTGAACGGTAACTGGAGCGTGTACAGTTGCTCTACACGCTCAGGTATTTTTCCTGAATTCTGTAATCACGTGACACGAAGAGTTGCCAGATCACTAATTTCTAAAATTATCGTTGCCAGATCACTAATTTAATAATCGTTGCCAGATGTTTTTTCTCAATTCTGTAATCAACCATAGTGTTCGGATACTTTTTTGAGCGACTGTACACCGCAAAGTGGCAATTGATTCTACCAGAGATTCAATCGGGCTGCTCGCATCGCGCAGTCGAGTCGGTTGATGAAAATAAGTATTGATTGCCGAGCAGGTTATTAAAAAGCGGTAAGAAAAAATTAATTTGAAATTGCAGAAAATAATTGCGTAGGAAGAATTGTTAGCAATGAAGGCAATATTTGTGTGTAAATAAAATCGCAGTAGTTGGATCTCCTTTCATTGAATCATAGAAAAGTAATTCCTTTTAACGCAATCTTTATCTTTGAGTTTTAAAATAACAGTAAACTGAAAATTCTCCAGACATCTAATAGATCAAAAAGACACAATAAAATAGAATACAAGTCCTCCATTTGAGAAAAACCAGGAATAAAACTAAATCCCTCTATTTCATCAAGGAAATTTAACAATTATCAAATTCTATTATATACGTCTCATTTCTTTAAAAATTAAAAAAAATCTATAACTTTTTTTTTTTAGTTTTATCTTTTTCTTTTCTTCCAAAACTGAATTCAAATGGAATTCCTGTATTCCAACATTCTCAAAGAATCAAAAACTCCTGTTCTTTCTGTTTCAGATTTTGAATACATACGATAGAGTTTATGCTTTCTTTTGAATTGTGGTGATCACGCAAACTGTTATCAACTTTCTTCATTTTAGTTTGTCCTTTGAATTACAATCCTCAGTTCTTTTTCCGTTAATTTTCATAATATCGTTTTTAGAAGGTGACAATAACAGAGAAGGTCATGAAACGGTATAAATAACACCTGATACTGATATCTTTTAATCAGTGTTTTTCTTGTTCTTCAGATGGGAAAGACAGCGGACTTAAGTGAGTTTGACAAAGGCCAAATTGTAATGGTCAGACGACTGGGTCAGAGCATTTCCGAGACGGCAATTCCCCATCCATGGTTAGTACCTTCAAAAAGTGGTCCGAGGAGGGAAAAACCACGAACCGCCGTCAAGGTGTGAACCGACCACTGCTCACTGATGCTAGAGATGAGCGAAGGTTATCCCGTAGAGTACGATCCAAAACACAAGGGATACTGTGACGCAACTTGCCCGTAATTTTAATGCTGGTGACGGAAGTAATGTGTCACAACACACAGTACATCGAACCCTGCTGAAAATGGAGCTACGTAGCTGCAGGACGCTCTGAGTTCCCATGCTAACCTCGGTTCACCGTCAAAAGCGCCTCTAATGGGCACTCGAACATCAAAACTGGACCTTGAATGATTGGAAGAAGGTATCTGGTCTGATGAATCTCGTTTCCTGTTGCACCATGTGAACGGCCAGGTACATGTGCATCGTTTACCTGGGGAAGTGTTGGCACCAGGATGTACTGTGGGACAAAAACAAATCGGTGGAGGAAGTGTAATGCTTTGGGCAATGTTCTGCTGGGATACCCTGGGTGTCATTCATGTGCAGGAAATTATGATGTCTTCCACCTACCTAAACATCATTGCAGACCAGGTATATCCTTTCATGGCAACGGTATACCCCTCTCGTAGTGCCTTCCTTCAGCAGGATAATGCGCCATGCCACACTGCCCGGATTGTTCGAGAATGGTTCGCGGAACATGAGGAAGACTTCCAGGTATTGCCCTGGCCTCCAAATTCCCCAATCGAGCATCTGTGGTTTGTGTTGGAACATCACATCCGATCTGCGGCGGCACAACCACGTAACTTACAAGAGTTAAAGGATTTGCTCGTAATGTTTGTGGTACCAGATACCACAAGACGCGTTTAGAAATCCTGTATAGCGTCCATGCCTCGCCGGGTAAGAGCTGGTTTGGCGGCACGTGGAGGACCAACATCTTATTTGTCAGGTGGTCATAATGTTTTGGCTCTTCGGTGTATAAATATAAGAAGTAATTCGATACAACAACAGTCTCTTGTTATTTTTACGTTGAACAAAAAATTAAGATTACGCAGTCCCTAAAATTTGATCGCCGCCAGTCATAAAAATAAATTCGAGCAGCGAATGGGGAATTTCATAAATTCCCTCTGAGCAACATCGTTTGGTATATAATTTCAAGGTTAAGAGAACCAAAAGGACTAAGCCCAAGATTGGAGACCCACTGGAAAGTTCTTATGAGGCAGATGGTATACTCCTGGCAGCGCCATCCAGTCTGTTCTTTATGGTGCACAGGGTATGGCTCTCCAGCACACTGGGAAACGGCAAATCGTCTCATCGGAAGGACGGCGAATTTGCAAGCCCTTCGTTCGTTGTCACCTCTCGAACCTAGATCATGAAATTTATGATGAAGTCTACTTTGCATCCACATCAAACAAAAGATAAAAAAAAGCAAAATTATCTGGCGTTAAAGTAGCGAAATATACTTCGAAATGTTCTAGAGATATTTGGCTGTTTTTCTGTTACCCAAGCGAAAGGGAACTCCCTACGCAAATGAATTTGTGATCGATAATTCGTGAGTATAAAATTATTAATTTCTTTCAGAAAATCGCATTTCAGTCATTGAGTGATAGTTTCATCTACGATTAGGGTCATTAGCATTCATTGACAGGGACGAATGGAGGGAGACAGTGAGACTGCGCAGTCAACTCTTGTCATAGATCATTGTTCATTGGCATGTCTTCCGTGCAATAATTCTGGGCCATAAATATCCCATTCTTTTACAACAGCAGGTCCGGAGGTATGGGGGCGTGGCGGGCCACCTCCCCCCCCATCCGCACCACTTTTGTTGCACCCAAAGCGCACACTTTCTAGAATCTGTCCATCGTTGACCTTTGACCTTCCATTTACTCAGTCTGAGAGTTTCTCTCGAGAGTTGAGCTCGCTCCCCGGAAGAGGGTGGGGCAGGCAAAGGAGCACGTGAAGAAAGGAACCCTTCCCCCGCACCGAGGTGCTTGACCGCTTTCGGAAAACGTTCTCTTGGAATTTCGCCAGCAGCAATCCTTCAATCTGTCAGATCGCAGTTTTCTCTGAAACGGATGAAAAGAGGAGAAGAAAGTGAAATCTCTAATCACCCAGGAAAGTAATTTTTAATTCTCATCAGCAAACAAAAATATTCGCGATGGTATACATTATAGCCCCATTGACCTTAGAGAAGGTATTATCAAAACTGAAAAGCTTTCGGAACGGAATTGATTCTCCCGTTTCTCAAGTCACACAATGTTGTTAGTGAATTCCAAAAAGAGCGAAAAAGTTAAGTGCGGATCAAAGAGAGTCTCGGTTAATCAGGATTCCATGTCTTAATGTACAATTCAATAATCTTACTTGTTGAACAAAATACGACAGATTTCAACAGTTTGTTGTGCTTCGCATGAAATGTTTATTACACCATAAGTCAAGGCGTGCGAGAAGTGCGCTTGATGGATCGTCTTCTCTCATTATACCCTAAAGTGCCATTGAATCAGGGATAGCAACCTAGCAACGTGTTGGACCTCCTCTGACCCTGATAACGGCCACCACACGACGAGGCAAGGACTCCACAAGCTTGCGTAAATGTTCCACAGGTATGGCAACCTATGCATCCTCCAGAGCTGTCCACAATTCTCTCAAAGATCGTCGCTGATGGGACATGGGCCGTAACACTCTTCTCAACGGTATCCCAAAGACTTTCAGTGGGATTTAAATCTGGGCTTCTAGGTGGCCAATTCATTACTTCAAAGTCAACAGAATGCTCCTACAGCCATGCAGTAGCCAACCTGTGAGATGAACAGTTGTCTTGCTGCTAGATGCCGTCTCCATTGGGATGCATGTTGGGAATCCAATGGGATGCATGGGTGTTAATGGTCAGCCATGAGGTCCAAGTACCGGAATGCATTGAGAGTCGTTGGTACACGTACCAAAGGTCCCACAGATGTCCAACCGAAGACACCCCAAGAAATCTTTGAGCCACCACCAGTTTGTACTGTTCCAACCTGACATGCAGGATTCATGGGGTTGGCGCCATACCCTTAGTCTCCCATCGGTGTTAGAAAAGTTAAATCGGGATTCATCACTCCAGGCTATCCGTTGCCAATTTTCGATGGTCCAGTTTCGATGTTCTTTAGACCAGGCAAGGCGTTGAGCCGGTGTCATGCCGTTAAAAGTGGGAATCTCGTAGGTCGGCGGCTCCCGAAGCCGAGACGATGAAGTGAGCGTTGCACGGTCCGTGCACTGACTTCCCGGCTCGAACCCACGTTCAGATGAGAGGTGATTTCAGATAATGTCTGACCCCTATCGGTTCGTACGATGTGGGTTAGACGGCGAAGCCCACGATCATTCAAGGCTGGTTGCTCTTTGCAGTTTGTCCAGGTGCTTTTTTTTTTTTGCCCTGAACTCTTGCCCTTTTCTTGCCCTTTTTTCATATTCCCTGAACACTCTTGAAACTGTCGTACGAGAAAATCCGAGTTCGTTGACAATTTCGGAGATCGAGTGTCCCATCCGTCGGGCACCTACAATCTGCCCTCAGTCAAATGCATCTAAATCCCGCGCCTTTCCCATTACGCTTCTCACGACGAATTCTTGGGGAAACCAAACCTGACAGCTATATATGACCAGAGTTTCAGCCACGCATGCGTGCTAATGCGGGACTTGCGGTACTGAATTTGGATAACGTCTCCTGTCCCTAAGTCAATGGCACTTCAGTGTAAACCAACACCTAGATTTCTCTTAAAGCGTTTCCCTCGTTCGTCTCATTGAACCTTTAATTGACGTCGTTGTCGAATGCAATCAAATACTCTGTACAGTCGCTCAAAAAAGTATCCGAACACTATGGTTGATTGCAGAATTTAGAAAAAATATCTGACAACGATTTTTTTAGAAATTACAATTTTATGTCCATCATGCATCCCAATGGAGATAGCGTCTACCAGCATAAAACAACCCATCCCAAACCCCTCCACTTTCTTACTCTTTTTCCTGTTAGTGGTATCCTCTCCTAGAACTTCTGGGTCTGCACTGGCTTAGGAACTGGAAAATCATCGAAGGACTGCCTGTGACGGATCTGCGCAACCACCAAATCATCTAAAAACTTAGCTCCTTTACTTCATTTCTCCAAAATCATTTCATGAATGATTTCCATTTTACTGCCAAGCGAAAACTATCCCAACATTTTGGAAAAAAGGAATACATCCTATTCGACAGATTTGGAATTTTTCAAAGGCAGGATGGCTCTGCAGGTCACCTTGCTGGTCAAAACCTTTGACGATGATGATGATGATGACTCTTAAAATCATATTGTAATTTAATTTTCGAGTAAATGATTTTTCGAGAAATTTTACACGAAATGGACTTCCTGTTGATCATTACAATGACCATTTACTGTCGATCATTACGATGACCATTTACTGCTGACCATCGCAATGACAATTCACTTCGCCTTATCTTTGCTTTAATAACCATTTTGACTATTCTCTTTAGAAAATACTATAGTTACTTATTAATTAACTATTAAAGTCTATGTGCAATTAGGAGTCGTGTGCTAATTGATCATTAAAGTGCATATATGCGATTAAGAACTTGCCTTAATCCGCTGGAATAAGTTCCGTCTCCCAACATGAAGGGTGGAGATGGAGGAGTTAAGATTACGTAATCTTTACGATACCTTTTTAATTGGAAATTTTATCTTTTAAATGATGATTGCCTCTGTGGTGCCATGCACTTTGTTTAATATTCACCGACGGCTATCCATTTTTCTTCGTTTTGATCTTTCATTTACTTTATTATTATTTTTTTTGTATTGCCCAATGAGCTAAGAATGGATCCAAGGACCGATCTAGGAGGGGAGGGATATGCCTCCACCCTCGTTTTAAGAACGGAGATAAAAAAAAAACATTTGAAGCATATTTATATGACATGTATTTTTAAAAAAATATTTTAAAGGTCAATAAAACAGACGGAAAATTTTTACACCGGAACTGCGTTCTAGCTCGATCTTATTTTTTTTTCCCCCGTTTATTTTTTTCCAGATCTGGGATCGTGGACAGATCACGAGAGTGCGAAGTGAAGAGAGAGTAAGAGCACGGATGAATATAAAGAGAAACTATTTATAGAAATTAAAATGGATGTGAAGAAAAATCTTTGCCATGTAAGCTACACTCAATTAAGAAGAAAAGAAATCAATTTTTTCCTAATATCTTCTCCTGGAGACTCCACTTTTATCACCAGGCTAAAAGTAATCAACTAAAAGATAGGAAAATTCCATTTCTCCAAATGAAAAGACACAATATTTCCGTCCCTTGGGGCAGGCGTTGAACTCTTCAAGCCAAAATAACGATAATTGCGATGTTATTAAATGCCTGGCACCAACCTACACATCCCACGCTTAAAAGAGGAAACGCCTCAAATCATTTCCTTTCGCAATTCCCCTTTCCCTATCGTCCCTCCTCCCTTCACTTGGGATCGACTCTTCCACCGATCGCCCATTTCATAATTCTTTCTCTCGCAGCAATTCGTGCACGTGCACTTGTGGACTGTTCCCATAGGACGCTCGTGAAATATTTCTTCAACGGATCTGAATAGCAAATACTCGGATATCGCATTTGGGCCCTCCCACTTTTCTTTAGCAGTTGACGCCCTCGGGGCAATTAAGGATGATGAAATCGCCCTTGCCTCCCCCACTATCCTTGCTGGGAGTAAATTAGAGAAGCAAAACGCTCCTTAAGTGACGAATCGTTTCGCCGTGTAAGGCATCGCGTGTTACGTCGAAGTTACGTTCATTTTGTTGTTTGAAGCGACGGGCGATCCCTGCCATACTAAGTATAAGTTCTAAGCATAAGAATAAGTTTATTATTTCAGATATGAAACGAGACTAAAGTGTCCATGTAAAGAAGAGATTAGAGCTCATCAAAATGCAGCTTCCAAAAAGGGGATTTCTCTTTTTTTAATGCAAGAAGCGCAATGCAGTAACTTAACGAATTTGAGTTGGGTTGTTTTACCTCTGAGCGGCACTTTTTTGCACACCATGGGCTAAATGGCCAGGTCACATGGACTCCGAAGGGTCAGAGAAGGATAGGGGAGGGGACCCACTGGAACAGCTGTTGGGAGACAGACGGTAGCCTCCCGTCAAGGCCATCCAGCGTGTTCTTTAACGTGCACAGGGTATGGCTCTCCCGCACACGGGGCCACGGCTTAACGTCCCATCCGACGGACGGCGGTCTTTCCAAGCCCATTGGTGTGTTCTACTGACCGTGGGCAGGGCGGGGAATTTTGCGGAGATAAATCTCAACGCTGACCCAGCTGGGACTCGAACCTGGGAACTACAGATTACGAGCCTGGCGCGCTACCGACTGAGCCACCCCCGCCCCACGAATTTGAGCCAACATTAAATGGGATCAGAAGTAGCTAAATAGTTTTCACAGAGCTACAACTCTGTAGACTCCGATCTCCTTTCTCTTAACCTGGTTTCTTCTTATCTGACCATTTATTACGTGAAAACAAAAATGTCCTTCAGAGGCAAAACAGTCCACGAGCTATGTATAGAAAGTCCAAAATGTGCCCAGTAACATCGGAGGCATTTTTCTCCCACGTTGAACGGATTTCTGATTCATTAGCTTGCATTCTCTTCTCCACTGGAATGCGTGTCGAAAACTCAAATTCGAAACAGCAGATTTGTCTCTGGATCTCACATCTCGTGATGAACGGGGTAAGAATAACTCATCCCACTTGTTGGAAAGGCCGTCGTCTATCGGCTCCGTGAACAGCAGAACCTTACCTTGTGCACGTTAAAGAGCACGTGGGATGGTCTTGATTTCGTATGTTTCCTGATAGTTGCCCAGCGGATCCCCTTCCGCTATGAACCCTTCTGACCTGACCATTTAACTCTACCTGCGCATAAAAGTACTGCTCAGAGCAGTTGTTGACCTTCGATCCATACTCACTGCATATAAAAGATATCTTACAAGCAATATTCTTTCGAATGACAAGATCGGTATTCCCCTAAAAATTCCACCGATGCTGAGGATTCTGTTCTGATTATCAGAGGCTCCACCCAGCTATGCTTTACTGAAATTTCTTAAGAGGACTAATTTGTTTCCTCCGAAATAAAAACTAACACAGTTAAAGTACTAGTGTTGTTTTACCTCTGAGCGGCACTTTTTTGCACACAATGGGCTAAATGACCAGGTCACAAGGACCCTGAAGGCTCAGAGAAGGTTCGGGGAGGGAACCCAGTGGAACAGCTGTTGGGAGACAGATGGTAGCCTCCCGTCAAGGCCATCCAGTGCGTTCTTTAACGTGCACAGGGTATGGCTCTACCGCACACGGAGCCACGGCTTAACGTCCCATCCGATGGACGGCGGCCTTTCCATTCCCATCGGTGTCCCCTACTGACCGTGGGCAGGGCGGGAGTTTTGCGGAGATAAGTCTGAACGCTGACCCAGCTGGGACTCGAACATTAAAGGACTAGTTCATTTAAAGACTTGAGTTGTTTTATCTCTGAGTGGTACTTTTGTGCGCATAAGAGTCTGAGCATTCAGATCACAAACACCCAAAGGGCTGAAGGATGGAGAAAGGAAAGCACGGCGACAAGCAAGGCAAGCATCAGCATTCTCGGCTGATGTTGCCTTGATCGTCCTTTGCAGCTTTTACCATTACTGAAATTATGTCTATATGACATGGGAAAATCTAACACAATTTCCCTTTAATTATATCATTTGTAGGCTGGATGAATGTGTCTCTATTAAATATAAGAATATATTCTTTGGAAGGGAAGGGGAACATTTCCAATAGATAGATGGGGGGGGGGAGTCCTATACTCATCCTGAACCATGGAGGAAAGAGATCCACAAGGGTCAAAGTTTTTTATTTCACATGCGCAGGGTTCTTCGGCACAAGGGCGCATGCCTTAACGTCCCGTCCGACAGAAGGGGACTATCCAAATGTCTAAGCGTTCCCTTTCTCAGCGAGGGCTGACGAGAGTTAACGGAGGCAAATCTCAACAGAAACACAGCGAGGATTCGAACAAGGGGGTGGGGGAGGACTCAGTCGGCAGCGCGCCAGGATCGTAATCTGTAGTTCCCAGGTTCGAGTCCCAGCTGGGTCAGCGTTGAGATTTATCTCCGCAAAACTTCCCGCCCTGCCCACGGTCAGTAGGGGACACCGATGGGCTTGGAAAGGCTGCCGTCCGTCGGATGGGACGTTAAGCCGTGGCCCCGTGTGCGAGAGAGCCATACCCTGTGCACATTAAAGAACACGCTGCATGGCCTTTGACGGGAGGCTACCATCTGTCTCCTAACAGCTGTTCCAGTGAGTCCCCTCCTCCAACCTTCTCTGAGCCTTCGGGTTCCTTGTGACCTGACCATTTAACCCATTGTGTGTAAAAAAAGTGCCGCTCAGAGGTACAACAACCCAACCCAACGAACACGGGGTCATTAGGTCACAAGCATTGTACGATACCGACTGCAGAAATCTGAATGAATTCGATGAAATGTGCATTCTTTTCTAAACAGATAAAAAAATCGTTACGCATCACTAACATAACGATTTCGTTTTAATAAAATATCAGGAATAAAAAAAGTACCACATGTGTTTTTTATAGGAGGAGATAATCTCTTTCTTTTACTCTTTTTTTAAATGCACCTGACACACTTTTTTCCCCCTTCGTTTCCGAAAGTGAAGGTCATGTTGTTACAAATGTTTCATTGTCCCGGTTCATCATGCACAGGCTCCGTTGCCATTATCATCGCATGAGATAAGCTCCATTACACGCACGGCCAACACCCAAGATCTCATTTCCAGAGCCAAAAGTTAAAAAACAAGCAACTTCATATTCATTTGCTAATGACCTTTCACACGCTAAAGAATCGTCTGCATTCGAAAAAGATGTCAGTGATATTTTTCGCCGTCGCTTTACGACCCGGGGGTATCCAAAGAGGATGACATCGGCGGTCTCCTTCCACTTGCGGAGAAGTGCGTCGGCGGCGGTCACCTGACAGTAGCGGTAGCAGAAAGCGACCATTGCAGTCGGTCATCGCGTGGCACGTCGTTGCCCTTAGCAACCACGTCACGCACAAGGACAAAGGGTGGGGCCGATACCTGCAGAAAATTATTCTGTTCTGGTGGGCAAATACAGCGCGTAGGGATACGTGATGGGGCCATCGGCACCCCAACGGTTATCAGCCGTTATGGCTGTGGGTTGGGTTGTTTTACCTCTGAGCGGCACTTTTTTATACACCATGGGCTAAATGGCCAGGTCACATGGACCCCGAAGTCTCAGAGAAGGTTGGGGGAGGGGACCCACTGGAACAGCTGTTGGGAGACAGATGGTAGCCTCCCGTCAAGGCCATCCAGCGTGTTCTTTAATGTACACAGGGTATTGCTCTCCAGTACACGGGACCACGGCTTAACGTCCCATCCGACGGACGGCGGTCTTTCCAAGCCCATCGGTGTGTCCTACTGACCGTGGGCAGGGCGGGGAATTTTGCGGAGATAAATCTCAACGCTGACCCAGCTGGGACTCGAACCTGGGAACTACAGATTACGAGCCTGGCGCGCTACCGACTGAGCCACCCCCGCCCCGCCGTTATGGCAGACGCCGAAGGAAAACTGTGTTAGGCCTTTTTGGCGTTTTCTCCCTTCTGTTGCTTCTTCGATCTCCCACCTCTAAACCACGTGATGCGGACCATGAAATCCACGCGCCTAAAAACTCGCCCGCAAGCCCCTCGATCTCCTCGCACTCTCCCTCATACCTTCGAAGGCACTCCTTTGGAATAGACCTAAAAATACAATCTCGTTACACTTCTGCAACCAATTCCCTCCTATTTCCAAAATTTTGCAATATCGTCTTCTACGTCCCCCCCCCCCCCCCCCCACAACCTCCAACTCCCTCAAAGGGCAAATATGAATATTCGAGCAGAAAATATCCTAAAAAGAAAAATTGACACAAAAAAAGGGAATTACGTTTCTTTTTTTCTTCTTTTAATATTCATGTCTTTTCTTGCCGCACCGAGCAGACGACTAACACATAAAAATTTCGAAATCCACGAAGTAAGTGGTCAAATGAAAGGAAATAAAAAAGTGTTGGTCTGGAGGGATGAAAATCAGTCGCTGGAGGAAGTCCTTTGCTCTAAGTAGACTTCCAGCAATTCTGAGGAGCTTCGCGGAAAGTATTCTTAACAGGGGAAACAAAAAAGAGACTCCTTGAAAACAATTTCCTCCTAAGTTTCACGAGAGTTAATTTGCTTTTGTGAACTGGAATGTTGCTTTGGTTTTTCTAAAGAGTTGTGCTTTTACGAATTTGATGATTAATTTGTTATTTTATTTCTGGCTTCTTCATATGCCAGAAGACATTGTTTTTCCAAGTTGGCTAAATAGTTGATTTCTTTGCAGTTGATATTTCGTACAATTTGGAAAGACGTGGTTTACATTTTCAATCGAATCCCCAATTTTCTGCAATGTAGTGGGCCTCTTTTATGATAAGTAGCTTTTATTTCATTCCTCTTACTTTATTATTTCAGCATCTTTCCGTTACCTCGATTCCCATTGAGTTGATTCCTTGGAATATTGCAAATGTGTTCCCTCTGTTGGAGTTGGATTTATGGTTTGCGATCAATTCGAATTGTAATATTTTTTTATGAGTTTCTTTTTTTACTTTTGTTGTTTATGATCTGATGGTGGTACAGTCGCTCAAAAAAGTATCCGAACTTTTGAGCGACTGTAATTATTTTAAATTGTTTTCTCACTTTTGTATGGTGGTTCGCTAAAGAATCTGCAGAATCGTTGCATACTTATACCCACATGACTGGCTACTCACTCTAGAGCAGGGGTGGGCAAATAGCGACCCGCGGGTCACATTCGTCCCGCTAAGCGTTTTTTGTGGCCCGCCAAGACAGTCAGAAAAATCCGCCTTGAACCGAGATTTCCTTCCCGTGCGCGACCGAAGATTCGTCTCGTATTTTCCACTAGGACGGCCACGTCAATACGCATGCGCAGTGTAGATACGAAAACAATCACCCACCCCTGCTCTAGAGCATTGCTATTATTATTATTATCTATTTAATAATTATTCTTTTCATGAATTTAGTGAATAATTTTGCCTGATTTATTGTTGCGTGCTTTCAGTGCTGCTCTGCAACATATGAGAATGATGGTGCTGTTTCTATCATTTCCCCCTGTTGGCCCATTTTACATTTTCGTAGCTGCAGAGGCAGCGCGCCAGGCTCCTAATCTGCAGTTCTAGGTTCGAGTCCCAGCTGCGCCAGCGTTGAGATTTATCTCTGAAAAACTCCTGCTCTCGGTCAGTAGGGGACACCGATGGACTTGGAGAGGCCGCCGTCCGTCGGACGGGACGTTAAGCTGTGACCCGTGTGAGGGAGAACCATTCCGTGTGCACGTTAAAGAACACGCTGGATGACCTTGACGGGAGGCTGTCATCTGTATCTTAACAACTTTCAAGGGGGTCATCTTCTCCCCCCCCCAACCTTCTCTAAACCCTCGGGGTCCTTGTGCCCCGGCCATTTAGCCCATTGTGTGCAAAAATGTGCCGCTCAGTAGTAAAACAATCCAACTGACATAGCTGTTAGCTCTAATATTATTGTGCTTGGTAGTAGCTTCAAGTTCTGTTAAAGTTTTATTTCGATACAAAAGTTCTCCTGTTGAAATTTCAAGTTCAGGTCGATATGAACCATTTGTTCATATATTTCGATATATATGCTGTGCTAGTTTAAATTTTCTTCGTTTTATTTTTATCTTGTTATTCCTTCTATTCTAATATTAATTTTAGGTTTCTACAATATTCATGGAGTCACTGGACAAGGAATTTCTTATGAGATTTCCTTTAATAAATTCTTGAGCTCATTCTTCTTCTTGTCTTGCAGATTTCAACTTGATTTTTAATCTCGTTTTCAGGATACATGACCTTAATGTTTCAGCTTTGTCGTCTGGCTGATGTTTTCAAAAACAAATCAAAAATTATTTCTGTGTTCGATAGGTATTGACGAAATATTAATATTCGTATCTCCCGAATCTCCCAATAGTTTCAATAGCTCCCTGTAACACCAGAAATAGTTGGAAATGCAAATTATTCTTAGCGAATGTTGTCAATGATGTATTTGTAACAGAAATTTGAAATTTTGTGACAGAGTGGAAGGAAGAAGAGATTTACTTTGGCAATAATAATTTTCCCCCCTTTACCACCAGGGGACGTGGGACACTGTACAGATTCTAATAAAATATTCCTTTTTTTGCATTTTCCCAATCATCCATTAGTTCGAATTTCCACTGTTAGGGGGCATTAATGGCAGAAAATAAAAAAAAAATTCATTCTCTTTGAAAACAAGTAATCCATATTCGGCAGGGGCGATGTGCTCCATCATTTATTTTTCCACCTATAGGACAGAGAAAGGTTTTAGAAACTGCTCCTAGGTGCCTTCTCATACAAGGACATGCCCCACTAAAACCGAAGTCACTGCCTCAGTTAGAGCTAGGGGCGGGGGTGGCTCAGTCGGTAGTGCGCCAGGCTCGTAATCTGTAGTTCCCAGGTTCGAGTCCCCAGCTGGGTCAGCGTTGAGATTTATCTCCGCAAAATTCCCCGCCCTGCCCACGGTCAGTAGGGGACACCGATGGGCTTGGAAAGGCCGCCGTCCATCGGATGGGACGTTAAGCCGTGGACCCGTGTGCGGGAGAGACATACCCTGTGCACGTTGAAGAACACGCTGGATGGCCTTGACGGGGGCTACCATTTGTCTCCCAACAGCTGTTCCAGTGGGTCCCCTCCTCCAACCTTCTCTTGAGCCTTCGGGGTCCATGTGACCTGGCCATTTAGCCCATGGTGTGCAAAAAAGTGCCGCTCAGAGGTAAAAGAACAACAGTTAGAGCTAACACAACACACAGAGTTTGCCCTGCTGGCTCAGTACTCCCTACCACTATGCCAGTCGTGGCCAACAGAAGTGCTTGTAATATAGGGAAATCAATTTCTGACCTTCCAGTGTCCTGGGCTGTAACAGATTGGAGAACAGTCATTAAGGATTGAATATTAATGGTTTAGTAGGAGAGTTTCTATTAGTTCACACCTTTCATTTGTTTTGTGGGAACTCCACAGTTACACGGTGTACGTAAAATCGCTACACAACAGATGGCGCTGGGCGCGATGCACCAATAGGCTAGTAATATGTTTCAGTTGGATTTCACTTTCTCGGTTGTAGAAATTTACTATTAAATTATGAATATCCATATTCATCTCAACACCAGGGACTTCGAACAGTGTCTGCTGTAGATTCCATATTCAGTTGGAATTTTTTCATTAGAAATTTACATCCTTCGGAATTCACATCATTTTTAGTTTGGTGATTAGATTTGTTCGTTTTCCTATTTTAGAGGGCTATCACATCACGGACATTCTTTTTCAAGTTATTTCAGTGCGAATTTTTTTAATTTCTTTCATTTCATTTTTTAAAATGAAGTGAAATTATTTTATTAAATTTAATAAAATAAATTAAATTTACATTGTTTAAATTTAATTACATTTAATTAAAATTTACAATTATTAATAATTAATTTAAATTTTACATTTGTTTCTTCAGAGTTTTTGGTGTGCATTGCCAGTAATATGCGATTTTTTAAATTTGTTTTTATGTATTATTTACTATGTTTTGCAGTGTTTGTATGAAAATTATCATCATTTGTTTTGTATGCGTTTGAATTGTTTCTAATGTTTTTCTGATTAATGTAGTTGCAATTTTAGATTTCCTTCAATTTAAAATTTCTTCGCTGTACCTGAAATTGCTTTATCAAGAAAAAAAATTAATAATACTTCCATCACACTGTAATTTCTGGTAAAGACACCTTATCCTTATAAACTTTTAGAATACGTTTGAAAAGATTTAGGACATAAAAATTGAGTCGTCCTTAAACATTAAATGTCCTCTAAGAACTGGAGGACACTTTCCAATTTAACTGTTCCTGATAATTCTATGTCCCTGCTGTAACTGTAGGGGGGAAAGTACATCTTCTGTAGATAAGTAAGTTTGATTTAAAAATGAGTCATTGTATTTTATATGTACGGCAATGATTATATAAAACTTTGTCATTATCGAGAATACCTGAATGACTGGGAACCCATTGGGAATTTGTTTTCTGGTTTCTGTTATTTATCCGCTGTTTAACTTTTTATATTTCCTCTTCAGAGCATCTAACTCAAGTGGCTGGATGATTTCCCTCACCTATTAGTACACTTGCAAAGTATGGAATTGCAATGTCTGTGAGCTCCCAAATCTCTTGCGTCTGTAGTTGCTTCTTCAGGGAGCAAAAGCATGTCTAAACTTGCAGCATTTGGATCAAATAGATTGGGAGGAACAAATATGACCTGACCTCGAATCTTTAGAATCCAATGAATATGTATTCCGATAATTCTTTGCTACTGAAATCCACTCTATCTGTTGCAATTTTATTGTTTTCTTGTTGCCTCATACCTGGGGGAGAAGTGTGTCCTTCTTCTACTTCTGATTAACGTTTCTTCATTAGCATCATGTTCTCTTCTCTCATATCTGCTGGAATCCCTTTGATCGTTTTCCTATGGGATAAAGACTTGATTGTGGAATTTTATTTTTAATTCCCAGTATTCTTCTAGCTTCATTAATTCTTCAATATTTTTGGTTTCTATGGTTGCAATAGTAGGTTTCATTTGTAGTAATAATTAAGTTTAATGAAGTTTTATTTAATTTTTTTTTGTTTCATTCCCGAGAGGAAATTAGTGTCCTCTTTCTTGTGATTTGGACACTCTTAGGTTGTTTGCGTTCCATAGTGTACCTCATTTAAATTTAAAGTCGCATTCCTCTTCTATTCATGTTATTTTTTCTTCAATTTTTCATATATCTTTTGTGATATTGCATTTTTGTTACATCGTTTTTGGATCGGCTTGTCTTTGCCTCCCACTTCATCATTTTTTTCTTTGTGTTAATTTCATTTTGTTTTTGTCTTTTTATTTTCGCCTATTTTTAGGGCGTGCCATATTTTTCTTATTCATCTTTTCATTTGCGAAGAAGAGGAAGTTGGGAGGGGAAGATAGAGGAGGAGAAGGAGGAGGAGGAGGAGGAGGAGGAGGAGAGACAAGAAGGAAACGGTTGGTGACTACAAACGATTTCTCCAGTTTGAAATTCTTCCCAAAATCTCGAAACAATCGTCTTCTTAGTTCGTAGGGCTTTTGGAAGAATCTTCACTAAATCTAACTCGTATTCATAAATACTTTCAGAGGAATATAGTTATCCTGAAATTTAAGTTAAAAATTAGGCCATCCTAACAGCGAAAGAAACACGCTGATCTGCGTCCACCTGGAGTGCAAAGGAAATTGCATAAAAAAAGAAAGCATGCAATAGACAAAAGGTGAAACATTTCCCGTTTTGCTTAACGATTTTAGGCTTCAATATTAGGAATTCTCTCTAATTCCCTTTGATACTTTGCCTGTAACATATTGACGCCATATCAACAAAACACTATATTAGAACATTTCGCTGTTATGCTAGTAGAAAACGTATTCAAAATTCTCTGGAAATAAAACTTTAAGAAAATATGTCAGCGATGAATTCAAGATGTCAAATGCAAATCTCGATTTTCCACATCATTCGTTTCTTATTTAAAAGTGAAAGGAAGCTGAAACATTTAGAAGCTTTTGTTGCTACTCTTTTAAGAGTTTATTTACCTCAACTAAAACAAAGAATAACTGTTTAAGAAAATAACTCAATGTAATTTTAAAGTCTGTATAATTATTCTTTCAGTTATCAAGAATGTTCCGGAAAATTGTAACAGCAGCGTGTGCTGTTAAAGGAGTCCATCTATTTTTTTAGAAATGTTTGTTTTATTGATATAGAACAGTAATTCTAAGTAAAAATATCTTTCTGTGTGATGGAATGACTTTTCCGATTTCTTTGAATATTTCTTTAAAGCTCAGAATTAAAATAGCTCCATGAACCTTTTGCTTAAAGGTAAGAATTGTTTGCTGTTCTCTACCTTAATAACTGATTCTAGTAATGAGATTTGGTAAAAATGTTAAATATTTTGATTTAATTTGGGTTGTTTCACCTCTGAGCGGCAGTTTTTTGCACACCATGGGCTAAATGGCCAGGTCACATGGACCCCGTAGGCTCAGAGAAGGTTGAGGGAGGGGACTCACTGGAACAGCTGTTAGGAGACAGATGATAGCCTCCCGTCTAGGCCATCCAGCGTGTTCTTTAACGTGCACAGGGTATGGCTCTCCCGCACACGGGGCCACGGCTTAACGTCCCATCCGACGGACGGCGGCCTTTCCAAGCCCATCGGTGTCCCCTACTGACCATGGGCAGGGCAGGGAATCTTGAGGAGATAAATCTCAACGCTGACCCAGCTGGGACTCGAACCTGGGAACTACAGATTACGAGCCTGGCGCGCTACCGACTGAGCCACCCCCGCCCCTATTTTGATTTAAGTTATTGTTTAAAAATTGAATTCAAGAATATTTTAAAAATACTTTTACTTTGTCAAAGTTATTCATTTGGTAGGAACCATTATCTGACTTATTTAAGTGGTTTTAAAAATCATTGCATAAAATCATCTCAGTTAAGTGAGTTACCAGAACATTTCGAACAAATTAATGTAATGATAATAAAAAATTGCTATAATCAATTTGAATTGTTATTGCTGTATAGTATTAACAGAAATCCTTCATCATTAGTGCAAACATTTTGAAAAACGTTTCAGTGATTTGTTTCGCAACACGCTATTTTTAAAAGTTAAGGAGTTTTGAATGAAGAGTTCTCTTCACACGACAAGAAATTGTCCCAATATATTTAGCGATATTAGTGCGTACTGCTTATTGTCGAAGATGTCACTTCCACTCATCGTCCGCAGTTGACCCTCGCCCTAATTAATGTCCAGTGAACCTCTTTGACTTCTTGACCCTTCAACCCCTTGCCAATCAACAAAGCTCAGCAAGTGAGACAAAAAAACAAAAAACAAATATCTTCAGCTCATGAGAGGCGTTAAGAAAGAGTAAGGAACAAAGTTTGTTTCCAAGTTTGGTGAGCCTCATTTCCATTTCCAGAGGAAAAGGATCTTTTCATTGGTGAAGGAGAAAGATGTGAAGAGGGATGAGGATCTCCTGCTGAGCAATGAGGCAGATGACGAAGTCACAGGGATTTACAAGATGGATCTCTTCGCGAGGCAATAGCTGCGTCTCCCGCAGACATCAATCAGCCAAATGCAGAAGAGAGAGAGAGATGATGCCTCTCCACGCTTCTTCCATCCCCAGTGAATGAAGAAAAGAAACGATCATCACTCTGAAGACAACAAGAAAAGAATTTCTCTTTCGGATGAGGGAAATTTTGCATTTGGGAAAAAGATTTGAAAGGCTTCGAATTTCAATGGCAAGGCTTCGAATTTCAATGGCAAGGCCGTATTTATTAAAAATTGCATGCATTTGGGAAAAAGATTTGCAAGGCTTTGAATTTCAATGGCAATGCCGTAAATTTTCAGAAAGCAAAAAAAAATATTTCTGAATCCACTTTCTGATGTTTTTGTTTATTTTTGAGTCGTTTCAATTGCCATGGGAATGAAAATCAGCAAAAGATAGATTTTGTCACCCATTTACGGATTCGCTCCATTTTACTACTAGCGCCATTATTTCTACCTTAGCCTCGCTTACTACTGAAGTTGAGGAAGAATGGGATCATTTTAAACAGGCTTTTTTAAAAATTAACAGTACTTTTTAGGAAAAAGGGAGCAGAAGAGACAGAATTATTTGAGTGTTAAGGCACTTGAGCTTATTTCAAAAAGAAAGAACTGTAGGAATGTCCTCAATCAATACCCTACTAGTCCTAATAGAAAGCATTACAGAGAGCTTAATAAAAGTGTAAAAGATCAGTTAGCTGCTGATAAGAATCTTTGGCTTGATGGCTTGGCTGACAAAGCCGAGGAATCACTTAGACAGCACAACAGCAGAGAGCTGTACCAGATAGTTAATGTTTTGTGTGGTAGAAAACGGACAAGTATACAGGGATTGAAGGATAAATAAGGTAAGGTTATAGAAGGTGAGGATTCTGTCATGGCTAAGTGGGCTGAGCATTTCAGTGATGTTCTAAACAATGTGGTTTGTTCTACTCCCATTGTTTGTAATGATGATAGATGCATTGGTGGCTTTAATGTTGTCCATATAACACAATCTGAAGTTATTTTGGCTGTTTCTAAACTTAAACTTCACAAATCCCCAGGGGTAGATGAAATTACTACGGAAATGCTTAGAGCTGGGAATGTTTCGGTTACCACTTGGATGACTGAAATTTTGAATAACTTTTATGATAAAGGCATGGTTCCTAAGGCTTTTACCAGAGCTATTATTATACCTATTTTTAAGAAAGGTGATCGCAGTTCTTGTAAAAACTATAGAGGTATCAGCCTACAATACAAACAATTAATTGGAATAACTTTAAAGATGAGATAGATAAAAAAAAAAACTTAGATGATATAAAAGATGAATATATAGTGATTATAGAATTTTTGAAAAACACGAAAAGCAATAATACCACTACGGTTATTAAAAAATACCCAAAAACAATATGCAAACAATTTTTGTTAATAAATTAATAGCAATTCGCATACGTGCTGAAAGGAAAATGATAAGAAAAAGAACATTTAGAGATGCTGAAAATTTTAATAGACTAAACAAAGCAATAGGGAAAAAAATTAAAAATTTACAATCACTTAATTGGAAAATATTTACAGAAAATTTAAGCCCTCATTCAACAACTACAAATCTATGGAGGATATATAAAAAATTATATAATGAGACCACACCTACAAATCCTATACAAACATATGCTATCAAAAACAATAAAACCTTACTAGAAACTACAGAAGACCTAGCACAAAATTTTATAAATCTACATAAAAAACCTATAAATAAAATACAACAAATACAAAAAAATTCAAATATAATACATAAATTTTTCCATTGTAAAACTACAGAATACTTAAATCTTCCTTTTACTTTAAAAGAATTAAAAACTGCAATAAAAATTTTGAAAGAAAACACTACAGCAGGCCCGGATGGGATTACAAATAAAATTTTAAGAACCTTACTAATAAATGGATCATTAAATTACTAAAATTATTCAATGACTTTTGGACTCAAAAAGAATACCCAAAAAATTGGAATGAAAATTTTATGACTTTTATTAAAAAAGAAGGCAAACCGGCTGACAACTTATTGTCTTATCGTCCGATTTGTCTTAGTTCTAACATTCTTAAACTATACGAAAGATTAATTTTTAACAGACTGAATTGGCACTTTGAGAGATTCAATTTAATTGTTAAAAACTTCTTTGGTTTTAGACCTGGACGTTCTACAAAAGATATATATTAAATATTACTCAATTTTCTATCCGATGCCGAATATGCCATCAAAAATGGTTTATTTTTGGTTGCTGTTGTTTTTGATTTGGAAAAAGCCTTTGATTCTGTCTCTCATCAAGATCTTATCTCAAAAATTAGAAAATTTAAAATCTGTGACAACATGTATCATTTTCTTTCACAAATTATTCAACAAAAACAATTCAGAATGAAAATTGGAAATAACATTTCAAAAAAATATAACTTTCATAATGGAATTATCCAGGGAGATATCCTTTCTCCATTATTTTTCAATATATATTTAAATGATATTAATTCAGTTTTTAATCAGAAATTACATATTATACTTATGCAGATGATATTATAATTTGGACTATACACAAAGACCTAGACATTATAAATAAAATTCTACAAAAAAATAAATAAATTATCAATTTACTGTTCCAACTTAAATTTAAAAATATCAACTGAAAAAACTAAAATCATATATTTTCATAAAATATTTAAAATTACAGATGAATTAAGAATAAATTTAAATAATACAGAAATCAATATCACTGACAACATAAAATTCCTAGGATTACATATAGATTCTAAACTTCTATGGAATCAATATATCAATAATGATAAAAATAAAGCCACTAAACTATTGAACTTCATGAGATATTTAGGTAGCTCAAAATGAGGTTGCTCCATTAAAAATCTTTTACTAATTTTTAATTCTATAATATTATCAAAGTGCACCTACGGAATTGAACTCATTAATCAAATCTCTAAAACCAAACTAATTAAATTAAAAACAATTCAAAGAAAATTTTTAAAATATTGTCTTGGCCAATTTCAAACTTCAAATAACTTAAACATATATGTTGAAATATCACTTCCACTACTTGAAATGAAAAAAAAATATTTATTATCAAATTTAATATTTAGAATAATTAGCAAAAAACATTCACACCCTATAATCGAAAAATTTATTAATAACTTCCAAGATGTAACCTTATATAACTTTTACGAAAAAGAAAAATTACTACATATGCTTAACAATAACCTCAGTGGAGATTTGATTCCTAAATTCCCATGTTGGATTTCAACAACTCCAATCATTATTGATAAAATTCCTGGAATTGATTTTAAAAAGCAATTTGATCCAACTATTATAAAAATATTATCAGAGAATTATATCAATGAAAATATAATAACTTTGTTCAAATCTATACAGATGGATCATTAAATTCTGATAAAACCATTACTTCTGGAGCAGTATACTGCCCAATTGAAAAATACGAACAACAATTTAAATTTAAGATTAATGAACCTGTTTTTCTAGCAAAACTTCTAGCAGTTATATTTGCAATAAATTGGTCCCTGAAATTTAGTAATAAACATATAGTCATTTTCAGATTGTAAAAGTACTCTAGACATCTTTCAACAAAACTCATTTAAAAATAACTTCTTCATTTTTTTAAATGATATTTATTCACTGACATATGATTACCTAAATAGAAATAATATAACTTTACAATACGAACCAGAACAAAAATTTTATTTTAATAAACTAAAAGCATACAATATTAATATATATAACTTTAAAATATCCTAGAACCTACCAGTAAGAATCTTAAACCTATCCTATATAAATTATTAATTGAATTTCTTAGAAATATTGTAAAAAGAATAAAAATATACCTATACAAATAAAAAATAATTATATAGAGAAAAAAAAATGATAAAAAAATAGATAAAAAATGAAAAAAATACAAAAAAATAGAATATATATATATATAAAAAAGAGAAATTTTCTTTTCACTAAAATTTTGTCTGAATGAGTCTACATCTATCAAGTTATTAGATGTAGAAATTTTCATTTGTGGATTTGATTTGGATTGGATTGGTATCAGCCTACTTTCTGTTGCAGATAAAGTTCTTTCCATGATTGTGCTTAATAGACTTAAGAATCTGGTTGACAGACAATTGTGTGATGAGCAATGTGGATTCAGAATTGGTAGGGTAGATATATTCACTTAGGTATATGTAGTTTAGATATATTCACTTAGGTATATGTAGTTCAGATATTTTCGCTTAGGCAGATTCTTGAGAAATGTTTAGAGTTTCAGAAACCTTTGCTTGCTAGCTTTGTTGATTTCAAAACGACTTTTGACTCTGTTGATCGTCATATTTTGTAGTTGATTGTGAAATCATATTGTATACCAGACAAGTTAATTAACATAATGAAAGCTTCCTGTAATAACACTGATTGTATGTGAGAATTGGTAAGGCTTGTAGCAATTGGTTTAGCATTGCTTCTGATGTTCGACAAGGGTGCATTTTGTCTCCTTTTCTCTTCAGTTTGGTTATTGATTATGTCATGTGAAATTCATTGCAAAGGAAAGATTTTGCCTTAAATGGTCTGGAGATGCGAAAATTTCTGATTTAGATTATGCTGATGATTTAGCCCTTTTGGCAAATGATGTTGATGAGATGAACTCTTTCATTCGAGCTTTTGATGAGACTGGTAGTAGAGTAGGTTTGGTTATGAACAGAGAGAAAACTAAAGTGATGAAAATTGGTCAGGCAGGTTGTGATTCAATTAATCTGAATGGTTGCAGTCTTGAGCAGGTGTCACAGTTTAATTACCTTGGGAGCTATGTAACAGATAATGGTGATGTGCGGCATGAGATTAACAGACGAATAGGGATTGCTGCCGGGACTTTTAAGAATCTATGGAGAGTGTGGAGAAATAGGCGTATACACCTAAAGACTAAAATTAGACTGTATAATAGTTTGGTTCTTTCTAGGGTTAGTTATGGTAGTGAAACTTGGACGTTTTGTAAACAAGATCGCAGGAAACTAGATGCTTTTGATTCTAGATGCTTACGCAGTATCTTGGGCATTAGGTGGTTCAACATTGTAGCTAATGATGAAGTTAGGCAAAGGAGTCTGCAACCTCCTATAAGCAGCATATTGGCCATGTTGCCCGTATGGATAATTATAGATGGGCGAATAGTGTGCCTAAAGACCTCAGAAAAAGGGGGAGACCTAGGATGCGGTGGGCAGACAATGTCAAACAGGACCTTCTTAGAATTGGTGTTCAGTGGCCAGATGCAGAAGATATAGCTCAGGACAGATATGCTTGGAAAACTAAATTGCACGGTCTGGTTGAACCTCCGTATTCCATGGCTGCTTGAGGATGATGATGATGATGATGATGATGTCAGTCATTTGTCTTTGTAGTTTCTAAACAAATAGACTTCAGTATTATTTGCTTTGCTGACCACTGGTAGCGGCAAGATTACTCAGTTCGAGGGAGGGAAGGGGGAACATAATTTAATCCAAAATTACATCAGAGTTAAGCTCTGAAAATGAACCCTTCGGTTAAAAGGGTGATAAGTGTATTGAGTAATATCAGCTGCTAGTTTCATTCTTTCAATAGAAAATGTTTACAATTTCAAATAAGGTGTTCAAAGATTATTTTTAGAATGGCACCCCCCCCCCCCTCCCTCCTACCGTTTTTCATTGAGGCCATTGCTTCCAACAAGAAAAATAAATATTTTTTTATCGTAGGCAGGGCTACAAAAAGTAACCGATCGAGTGATGATGAAATTTTCTAAATAAAAAGTCTATTGTTCCTTCCTGATAATATCCTGTTAAGAGTGAAACAATTAATTTTTTCTGAATTGGTGTAGGAATCTTGTGAAATAGTTCTGTCCTATTTAGTTATTGCCGTTTACCGAAATTAGCGATCCCAGCACTATTTGATTTCGCTGAATCCCCCGAACGGACACTTTAATCGAACAGAGATTGGCCAACCGATTCCTGCGTTAATTATCGTCGAGAATTGATTCTGCAAGTGAATCGGTTTCCCGTGCTCAGTGCATCCAAGCGCTGATCGCATTCCCACAAATGACGGCACCGAATGTCACCCTGAATCCTTTCATTAGTTGGCTTCTGATTCGGTGTCGTCTTCTCTTCGTGCAGAGATTTAAGTACGTGGAGGCGAGACTAAATGGGCCGCGCGAGTAGAAGCAATATGGCTGCCAGCGCAGCGGAAATCTCTTTCATAATTTATATCGCCTTCCATTAGAGGAGATTAGAATGGAACGAACGAGGCGCCCTTGAGTCACTACTGTGACGATCAGTGGCAAGATCTCGTGGGCCGTGTCCTCACATCACCAAGCGACTCGAGACACAAGGTCGCGAGAACATTCACCATTCTTCGGCTTGCCTAGGGAGTCGATTCCTTTATCGATTCCTTCAATTTAACCTAAGAAATGATTATCTGTTTCCTCTGTTATCAATTCCGTTTGCAATTCTGTCTGCAAACGCATTTCAGTGTGCAGTTGAATCGACACCTTAAAAAGTTGAAATTCCCATCGATTGTTTTCTAATGACGTTGCTGAAAAGCCAACTTTATTCTGATATGAAGCTGATTCGCTGGGAAGTCCTTGCATCGGAAAACAACGGAAAACAACGGAAAATTGAAGATTTATCGCCTTTAGCCCTAAAATCCGTGTCATTATTCTAAAAATTCTTTCCCCGTTAATTTCTGCACCCCTTTGTGATCTAATTAATTGTTCATTTAACTCTAATGAATTCCCAGTTCCATGGAAAGAAGCCATCATCTCACCTATACCTAAAATTTCAAATCCTTCTAACCCTCTGGACTATCGATCTATTTCAGTTACATGTGCTTTAAGCAAATTTTTAGAAAAAGCCGTCACGAGACAATTATCGACTTTTCTTGAAAAATTTAATTTACTTTTGTGCAGACAATTCGGATTTAGGAAAAATCGAAATTCTTCGATTTTGGATTTAGGAAAAATCACATTCTTAGTCAACTGAAACTCTCATGACACTCCTTGTTAATCAACGGAGATTGGCTTTACTCAGCAAAGTGAAATTGTGGGACTGATGGTCCCTTGACATCTCAAAAGCATTTGATTCAGTTGAACACAAACGTATCTTGCAAAAACTCTGCTATAATCTTAATCTATCGCCCTCAGCTCTTTCCTGGTTAAAAATTATCTCAACGACCGTGTTATCCGAATTAAATTAAGCAATAATGAGATCTCTACACCGCTTAAAATCATTCGGGGAGTACCTCAAGGAACCATTCTCAGACCACTTCTCTTCAACCTTTTTGTTAATTATCTTCTAGAATCCTCCACCAACTACAATATTTATATGTATGCAGACGATTGTATTCTTTCTTTTACCTCAAGTTCTTTCACTTCTCTAAAACAAGAAATAGAAATCAATAATCATGATGCCCCCTGGTTTTGGTATACTATTATATCATTGGTATACTAAAAATGGATTCACTGTCAATATCAAGGAAACCAATATTGCTTTTCTTTCAACTTCAAATTCTTCCACGCCTGACACAAACATTAAAATTAATAACACCCATATTACAGTTTCCACTTCCGTGAAGTGGCGATAGATAATAATCTTGACTTTGGAATTCACATTAATAAAACCGTCGCTTCAGTTTCTAAAAGAACTTATATATTGAGGTACATTCGAAACTATATATCCTCCTATGCCCCAATGTTGTACAAAATTTACATCCGACCGAAGCTCGAATACTGTGCTTTCACCCTTTTTGGTATTAGTAAAAAGGACTCTTATAAATTAGAAAAAGTTCAAAATTAAGCTCTCAAAATCATCAGCAAAATCTGTTTTAACAAACGAGAATCTCTAACACTTACTGATATTCGTTCCAACTACCAAATTCCCACGCTTGAATCTAGAAGAAAGCTGCGGTTTATTACCCTTTTTCACGACACTATTTATAACAAGTCTCATCCCCTTCATTCGATTCTTATACCCTACATTCGATTCTTATACCCTACATTCGATTACGACACCGCCACATCCTTCGCTCTGATAAAAAAATGTTTTCTACTCTCAATATTTTCAAAGCTAAGTACGGTGAAATTTCTTTTGCCTTTCAAGCAACCTCAGCTTGAAACTCTCTACCGAGCGATATCACTTCTTTAAATTCTAAAACAAAATTCAAAAACCATATTACTCCACTCCTGTTAGAATATTGAAACGTCTGACCAACAACATCTCCTCACCCCTATTCCCACTCCCCATCTCTGCCCTTTGTCTGGATTATCCCAAATCCTTTCCCCCCCCCCAGTTAATTCATTTAATATTACTCTCTGTTGTCTTAAACCTTCTTTTTCTTCCCCTTAAGTTTACTGTTTTTTTTTTATCATATTTCATATTATATGTTTGTCTTTGTCTATGCAACTTGTCATTTTTTAAAAGTATCAAATAAGTATGCAATTCCTTTAAATATGTTTGTAATTTTGTGTTCTCCTCAATATTCTCTTCAATTTCTCAAATGTACTGGGGCATCAAGCCACTTGAATATTTTATATTAATATAGAAAACTACCTGTACTACCCTAAATAGCATTACTGTAATTCCCTACATCGAATAAATTATTATTATTAATTAGCAGAACTGCGATAAGGGCTCTGCATGAAGTAGCCATATATCTTATGCTTACTTTCATACAATATGTAATCTTTGTGAACATGCCTTGGATTTATATTACATCAATATGCATATATATATACAACGCATGGGTAATTATTACTTTGCAAAAAAAACGAAAAAAAGGAAAAAGAAACAGAGATATATATTCCTGAAACATTAAAATTTGAGTAATTTTGAAACGACAGCTTCAACAGCGATCCAAATATCTGTGAGCTATTTCTACATTGAGACTTTCCAGATGGACAAGAGCTTTTAGGAGCAAACAAATTAAAGTTCCCAATGACACATGGATGATAAAAAAAAAAGGTCTTTTTCATCTCATGACAAGGCCAAACGCATTGAATTGTGTTCCTATGCAATACAACCTACTTCCACTCAGTCTGCTATCGATCGTTAATTCAAAGCTTATCTTTGTAAGTCAAATTTTTGATTTTTTTTAATCCCTGAATGAATTATTTCTAGAGATCAGAAATTACAAAATTCGTTTTGGAAATTTTCTGCTAAACTTCTCCAGATGACAAATAAGCTCAGTGACGGAATCTGGCATAACAGGTTATCTGGTTCGAATTCCATAAAATGTCATGCAAATCAGCTTATCTTTGGTTTTCGTTTCTTTTTTTTAACAAAAGATAAATTCAACAACTTATTTTAAAAGGGCGAAGAAGAACCCTCTGTGATCAGTGGGCCATATCCTAAAAACAAGGTTCTGCCACTTTCAAATATCGTGTATTTTGAAACTCTACGACTTACACGAGAGCAGGGGTTCTCAACGTGGGGTACGCGATACAATATTTTGGGGTACTCCGTGAGAGCTCAAAAGTCCCTAGATATATGTTATATATATATATATGATTTATTTCATTTGCCATTGCTCTACTATAACTATAGTTTTATCTATCTATACAAGGGGTACGCCAGTTACATACACATTTCCAGGGGGTACGTGAAGCATAAAAGGTTGAGAACCACTGATATATATGTTTTATTTTATTCCCATTGTTATACTACAACTATAGTTTTATCTATCTATACAAGGGGTACATCAGTTACATACACATTTCCAGGGGGTACGTGAAGCATAAAAGGTTGAGAACCACTGATATATATGTTTTATTTTATTCCCATTGTTATACTACAACTATAGTTTTATCTATCTATACAAGGGGTACATCAGTTACATACACATTTCCAGGGGGTACGTGAAGCATAAAAGGTTGAGAACCACTGATATATATATGTTTTATTTTATTCCAATTGTTATACTACAACTATAGTTTTATCTATCGATACAAGGGGTACGCCAGTTACATACACATTTCCAGGGGGTACGTGAAGCATAAAAGGTTGAGAACCACTGATATATATGTTTTATTTTATTCCCATTGTTATACTACAACTATAGTTTTATCTATCTATACAAGGGGTACATCAGTTACATACACATTTCCAGGGGGTACGTGAAGCATAAAAGGTTGAGAACCACTGATATATATGTTTTATTTTATTTCCATTGTTATACTACAACTATAGTTTTATCTATCTATACAAGGGGTACGCCAGTTACATATAAATTTCCAGGGGGTACGTGAAGCATAAAAGGTTGAGAACCACTGATATATATGTTTTATTTTATTCCCATTGTTATACTACAACTATAGTTTTATCCATCTATACAAGGGGTACATCAGTTACATACACATTTCCAGGGGGTACGTGAAGCATAAAAGGTTGAGAACCACTGATATATATGTTTTATTTTATTCCCATTGTTACACTACAACTATAGTTTTATCTATCTATACAAGGGGTACGCCAGTTACATACACATTTCCAGGGGGTACGTGAAGCATAAAAGGTTGAGAACCACTGATATATATCTTTTATTTTATTCCCATTGTTATACTACAACTATAGTTTTATCTATCTATACAAGGGGTACATCAGTTACATACACATTTCCAGGGGGTACGTGAAGCATAAAAGGTTGAGAACCACTGATATATATGTTTTATTTTATTCCCATTGTTATACTACAAATATAGTTTTATCTATCTATACAAGGGGTACATCAGTTACATACACATTTCCAGGGGGTACGTGAAGCATAATAATACATATATATCAGTAGTAATAAAACATATATATCAGTGGTTGAGAACCACTGATATATATGTTTTATTTTATTCCCATTGTTATAGTACAACTATAGTTTTATCTATCTATACAAGGGGTACGCCAGTTACATACACATTTCCAGGGGGTACGTGAAGCATAAAAGGTTGAGAACCACTGATATATATGTTTTATTTTATTCCCATTGTTATACTACAACTATAGTTTTATCTATCTATACAAGGGGTACATCAGTTACATTACACATTTCCAGGGGGTACGTGAAGCATAAAAGGTTGAGAACCACTGATATATATGTTTTATTTTATTCCCATTGTTATACTACAACTATAGTTTTATCTATCTATACAAGGGGTACGCCAGTTACATATAAATTTCCAGGGGGTACGTGAAGCATAAAAGGTTCAGAACCACTGATATATATGTTTTATTTTATTCCCATTGTTATACTACAACTATAGTTTTATCTATCTATACAAGGGGTACATCAGTTACATACACATTTCCAGGGGGTACGTGAAGCATAAAAGGTTGAGAACCACTGATATATATGTTTTATTTTATTCCCATTGTTATACTATAACTATAGTTTTATCTATCTATACAAGGGGTACGCCAGTTACATACACATTTCCAGGGGGTACGTGAAGCATAAAAGGTTGAGAACCACTGATATATATGTTTTATTTTATTCCCATTGTTATACTATAACTATTGTTTTATCTATCTATACAAGGGGTACGCCAGTTACATACACATTTCCAGGGGGTACGTGAAGCATAAAAGATTGAGAACCACTGATATATATGTTTTATTTTATTCGAATTGTTATACTATAACTATTGTTTTATCTATCTATACAAGGGGTACGCCAGTTACATATACATTTCCAGGAGGTACGTGAAGCATAAAAGGTTGAGAACCACTGATATATATGTTTTATTTTATTCCCATTGTTATACTATAACTATTGTTTTATCTATCTATACAAGAGGTACGCCAGTTACATACACATTTCCAGGGGGTACGTGAAACATAAAAGGTTCAGAACCACTGATATATATGTTTGATTTTATTCACATTTTTATACTATAACTGTTGTTTTATCTATCTATACAAGGGGTACGCCAGTTACTTACACATTTATAGGGGGTCCGTGAAGCATAAAAGGTTGAGAACCACTGATATATGTGTTTTATTTTATTCCCATTATTATACTATAACTATTGTTTTATCTATCTATAAAAGGGGTTTCCAGAGGGTACGTGAAGCATAAAAGGTTGAGAACCACTGATATAGATGTTTTATTTTATTCCCATTGTTATACTATAACTATTGTTTTATCTATCTATACAAGAGGTACGCCAGTTACATACACATTTCCAGGGGGTACGTGAAACATAAAAGGTTCAGAACCACTGATATATATGTTTTATTTTATTCCCATTGTTATACTATAACTATTGTTTTATCTATCTATACAAGGGGTACGCCAGCTACATACACATTTCCAGGGGGTACGTGAAGCATAAAAGGTTGAGAACCACTGATATATATGTTTCATTTTATTCCCTTTGCTATACTATAACTATATTAGTGTCCATCTATACAAGGGGTACGCCAGTTACATACACATTTCCAGGGGGTAGGTGAAGCATAAAAGGTTGAGAACCACTGATATATATGTTTTATTTTATTCCCATTGTTATATTATAACTATTGTTTTATCTATCTATACAAGAGGTACGCCAGTTACATACACATTTCCAGGGGTTACGTGAAGCATAAAAGGTTGAGAACCACTGATATATATGTTTTATTTTATTCCCATTGTTATACTATAATTATAGTGTTATCTATCTATGCAAGGGGTACACCAGTTACATACACATTTCCAGGGGGTACGTGAAGCATAAAAGGTTGAGAACCACTGATATATATGTTTCATTTTATTCCCATTGTTATACTATAATTATAGTGTTATCTATCTATGCAAGGGGTACGCCAGTTACATACACATTTCCAGGGGGTACGTGAAGCATAAAAGGTTGAGAACCACTGATATATATGTTTCATTTTATTCCCATTGTTGTACTATAACTATAATTTTATCTATCTATACAAGGGCTACGCCAGTTACATACACATTTCCAGGGGGTACGTGAAGCATAAAAGGTTGAGAACCACTGATATATATGTTTTATTTTATTCCCATTGTTATACTATAATTATAGTGTTATCTATCTATGCAAGGGGTACGCCAGTTACATACACATTTCCAGGGGGTACGTGAAGCATAAAAGGTTGAGAACCACTGATATATATGTATTATTTTATTCCCATTGTTATACTATAACTATTGTTTTATCTATCTATACAAGGGGTACGCCAGTTACATACACATTTCCAGGGGGTACGTGAAGCATAAAAGATTGAGAACCATTGATATATATGTTTTATTTTATTCCCATTGTTATACTATAATTATAGTGTTATCTATCTATGCAAGGGGTACGCCAGTTACATACACATTTCCAGGGGGTACGTGAAGCATAAAAGGTTGAGAACCACTGATATATATGTTTCATTTTATTCCCATTGTTGTACTATAACTATAGTTTTATCTATCTAAACAAGGGGTACGCCAGTTACATACACATTTCCAGGAAGTACGTGAAGCATAAAAGGTTGAGAACCACTGATATATATATTTTATTCCCATTGTTGTATTGTAACTATAGTTTTATCTGTCTATACAAGGGGTACGCCAGTTACATACACATTTCCAGTGGGTACGTGAAGTATAAAAGGTTGAGAACCACTGATATAGATGTTTTATTTTATTCCCATTGTTATACTATAACTATTGTTTTATCTATCTATACAAGAGGTACGCCAGTTACATACACATTTCCAGGGGGTACGTGAAGCATAAAAATTTCAGAACCACTGATATATATGTTTTATTTTATTCACATTTTTATACTATAACTATTGTTTTACCTACCTATACAAGGGGTACGCCAGTTACTTACCCATTTATAGGGGAGGGGGTACGTGAAGCATAAAAGGTTGAGAACCACTGATATATGTGTTTTATTTTATTCCCATTATTATACTATAACTATTGTTTTATCTATCTATACAAGGGGTACGCCAGTTACATACACATTTCCAGGGGGTACGTGAAGCATAAATGTTTGAGAACCACTGATATATATGTTTCATTTTATTCCCTTTGTTATACTATAACTATAGTTTTATCTGTCTATACAAGGGGTACGCCAGTTACATACACATTTCCAGGGGGTACGTGAAGCATAAAAGTTTGAGAACCACTATATATATGTTTCATTTTATTCCCTTTGTTATACTATAACTATAGTTTTATCTGTCTATGTAAGGGGTACGCCAGTTACATACACATTTCCAGGGGGTACGTGAAGCATAAAATTTTGAAAACCACTGATATATATGTTTTATTTTATTCCCATTGTTATATTATAACTATTGTTTTATCTATCTATACAAGAGGTACGCCAGTTACATACACATTTCCAGGGGTACGTGAAGCATAAAAGGTTGAGAACCACTGATATATATGTTTTATTTTATTCCCATTGTTATACTATAATTATAGTGTTATCTATCTATGCAAGGGGTACGCCAGTTACATACACATTTCCAGGGGGTACGTGAAGCATAAAAGGTTGAGAACCACTGATATATATGTTTCATTTTATTCCCATTGTTGTACTATAACTATAGTTTTATCTATCTAAACAAGGGGTACGCCAGTTACATACACATTTCCAGGAAGTACGTGAAGCATAAAAGGTTGAGAACCACTGATATATATATTTTATTCCCATTGTTGTATTGTAACTATAGTTTTATCTGTCTATACAAGGGGTACGCCAGTTACATACACATTTCCAGTGGGTACGTGAAGTATAAAAGGTTGAGAACCACTGATATAGATGTTTTATTTTATTCCCATTGTTATACTATAACTATTGTTTTATCTATCTATACAAGAGGTACGCCAGTTACATACACATTTCCAGGGGGTACGTGAAACATAAAATTTCAGAACCACTGATATATATGTTTTATTTTATTCACATTTTTATACTATAACTATTGTTTTATCTACCTATACAAGGGGTACGCCAGTTACTTACACATTTATGGGGGTACGTGAAGCATAAAAGGTTGAGAACCACTGATATATGTGTTTTATTTTATTCCCATTATTATACTATAACTATTGTTTTATCTATCTATACAAGGGGTACGCCAGTTACATACACATTTTGCAGGGGGTACGTGAAGCATAAAAGTTTGAGAACCACTGATATATATGTTTCATTTTATTCCCTTTGTTATACTATAACTATAGTTTTATCTGTCTATATAAGGGGTACGCCAGTTACATATACATTTCCAGGGGGTACGTGAAGCATAAAATTTTGAGAACCACTGATATATATGTTTTATTTTATTCCCATTGTTATATTATAACTATTGTTTTATCTATCTATACAAGAGGTACGCCAGTTACATACATATTTCCAGGGGTACGTGAAGCATAAAATTTTGAGAACCACTGATATATATGTTTTATTTTATTCCCATTGTTATATTATAACTATTGTTTTATCTATCTATACAAGAGGTACGCCAGTTACATACACATTTCCAGGGGTTGCGTGAAGCATAAAAGGTTGAGAACCACTGATATATATGTTTTATTTTATTCCCATTGTTATACTATAACTATTGTTTTATCTATCTATACAAGGGGTACGCCAGTTACATACACATTTCCAGGGGGTACGTGAAGCATAAAAGGTTGAGAACCACTGATATATATGTTTTATTTTATTCCCTTTGTTATACTATAACTATAGTTTTATCTGTCTATACAAGGGGTACGCCAGTTACATACACATTTCCAGGGGGTGCGTGAAGCATAAAAGATTGAGAACCACTGATATATATGTTTTATTTTATTCCCTTTGTTATACTATAACTATAGTTTTATCTATCTATACAAGGGGTACGCCAGTTACATACACATTTCCAGGGGGTACGTGAAGTATAAAAGGTTGAGAACCACTGATATATATGTTTTATTTTATTCCCATTGCTATACTATAACTATAGTTTTATCTATCTATACAAGGGTTACGCCAGTTGCATACACATTTCCAGGGGGTACGTGAAGCATAAAAGTTTGAGAACCACTGATATATGTGTTTTATTTTATTCCCATTTTTATATTATAACTATTGTTTTATCTATCTGTACAAGAGGTACGCCAGTTACTTACAGATTTCCAGGGGGTACGTGAAGTATAAAAGGTTGAGAACCACTGAAATATATGTTTTATTTTATTCCCATTGTTATACTATAACTATTGTTTTATCTATCTATACAAGGGGTTCGCCAGTTACATACACATTTCCAGGGGGTACGTGAAGTATAAAAGGTTGAGAACCACTGAAATATATGTTTTATTTTATTCCCATTGTTATACTATAACTATTGTTTTATCTATGTATACAAGTGGTACGCCAATTACATACACATTTCCAGGGGGTACGTGAAGTATAAAAGGTTGAGAACCACTGAAATATATGTTTTATTTTATTCGCATTGTTATACTATAACTATTGTTTTATCTATGTATACAAGGGGTACGCCAGTTACATACACGTTTCCTGGGGGTACGTGAAGTATAAAAGGTTGAGAACCACTGAAATATATGTTTTATTTTATTCCCATTATTATACTATAACTATAATTTTATCTATCTATACAAGGGGTACGCCAGTTACATACACATTTCCAGGGGGTACGTGAAGTATAAAAGGTTGAGAACCACTGAAATATATGTTTTATTTTATTCCCATTATTATAGTATAACTATTGTTTTATCTATCTGTACAAGGGGTACGCCTGTTGCATACATATTTCCAGGGGGTACGTGAAGCATAAAAGATTGAGAACCACTGCATGAGAAAATCCTTACTCTCGTCGCTTAGTTATCATTCGTAAGAGATTGTTGATGATAAATCCCAAGGGATCGCAATGAGGGGGATGAGGAAAATTTTGAATTGCCACTTGAGAGGATAATGTTTTAGAATAATCTGGTTTATTTGAGCAGAGCTCGATCTGAAAGCATCAAATCTTTCTAGCCGGAATCTTACATCTCTAACAAGCATCGTAACAATTTCGTCAAATCTTGCATTGGAAGCTGATTGGCACAGAAGACTGATACCTTAATTTATCTCTCTACTTAGGGATCATAAAGGCTTAGGAAAATGTGAACGACAGAGTGTTGGCAAAATCTTCTAAATCTAGAAACAAATTTAAGACAACTAATTCATTCATAAAAAAAGAAGCATCGAAATATAAGTATTCCCTTTTCCTTTCAGCGCTCAACTTGCTTAAAGAGGAAGAGCCGCAGAATCTGTGAATGCAAATCATCCGATGATACTTTGAAAGACAAAAAGAGAATGCTTTCACTCACCTCCCTCGGCAGTTGAGGAATCGTTTGCACATAAACCAAAGATATCCAGATTGCGTTGCTCTCCTTGAGGCCACACTTTCGCACTCTCATCGCTTCTGGTGGAGAGAGAAAAAGAGAATTCCTGACCATCCTTCCGAAAGAAATCCTCTACCGCTTGAGGGAGGAGTTGTTGAACGCGACCATTTGCTCGCCACCGCCTGCACCCAGCCGAGAAAACCTTCACCCACTGGCTGCTAATTGGTCGATCGACGGTCGTGGCCGTGTTTCGTTTGCACGGAGCGCCCTCTAAGGCAGATATTCGCAACTTCGTTCCCTCTCCTAGTTTTTTCGAAAAAAAGAAAAATTAAAAGCTGAGATTATCAGGGGAAAGAAAATAAAAGGGGGAAGTTATGAGGCTTTTTTTGGTGTCTTAATAGGAGTTAGCAGACAAAATGCACTTGGATTTCTAATGAGAAAATCTCAGCAGACACAATGCACTGAGTCAGAATCTCACCTAAGACATCCCTATCGGATGTTAAAATTTTTCCTAACGAAGTGAGATCTAAATTTAAGTTCATAACCTAAAAAAATTAATTAAGTTTTGCGTGTAATGCATTATTAATCAGTGTTCCTCGCAATTGACATACAGAAGAGAAAAAGGAGCACTTTCTTCTGAAATTAAAAGAAATGATTTAATCAATTAAAATATTAGCTATGATCCGAAAATTGATCTTTTGCTCCTCTCCCCTCCCCACTTCTTGGTGACCTTGAGTGGTCAACGTGCTTGACTACTGATCGAAGGGACCTGGGTTCGAGCTCATGGAGGATTGTGTTGTCTTTCTGCTGAGGTCTTTCCATTCTCTCAGACCTTCTACTCTGGCATATAAACTGACAGGCTCCTGTCAGACCTCTGTGACAAGCAGCTGCTTGAGGGAGTATTTATTTATTTGTAGAATTAATTAACATCTCTATTCTGAGGAGCTCCCATCAATATTTCTTCGGAATACGTGAGCATCGGTTGAACATTTATTGATCACTTACCAGAAACATTGGTTGGTTGGGGTTTTATGGCGCAAGAGCAGTTTTTATCGAGAAAAAAATATAGTCCGTTTTTCATTTTAAAAGAAAAATTAAGTTGCAAAATGTATGATAACGTTTGTTGTTTGCATTCTTTTTCTTAAACAAAGTTGCAGAAATTCTGATTCATCAGTCGCCTGATATTAACGGAACATTTGCCACAATTTCAATTTCTGTTTTTCTCCAAGAAGCATAGTCATCGAAAAATTATCATATATTGTAGAAATTGCGAGTTTCCATAATTTGCTTCATCATAATTTTTTATACCTTTGGCGATGATATGTTTTCCATGTTGGACTTTCATGGAAGTTAATTTCACTCTAACAATAGCGTCTGCAAAAAATATCTTCTTTGGATGATTTTTTAGTCTTCTTCTTTGCTTCTGTGTGTGACGATTTTACTTTCTGTACATAGTCATCACGAAAATACTCTCATTTTTGACATTTATATTAATTTCTCATATGTTGACCAAAAAAGGTCTCAATATTGACCTTTTTTGGCAAACAAGTACTGAATTCGAATCTGTACGCTTTGTTACAGAGAGTGATGATGTGAGAAAAGGGAGACTTATGAGAAAAGGGAGAGTTAGGAGAGAGAAAGAGAGGCATCCCTAAAAAGAGAGACATAGACCAACAGATAGGAGATATCATCCTCCTAGAAAGAGAGGCTTCATTCCCCAGAGAGGCATCATCCTCTAGAAAGAATGACACCTTCCCTTAGAAAGAATGACATCATCCCCTAGAAATAGAGGCATTATCGACTAGAGAGCCATTCACTAGAAAGAGAGGCATCATGCAACACAAAGAGAGGCATCATCGATTGGAAAGAGAGGCATGATTCAATAGAAAGAGAGGGATTATCATGCAGAAAGAGAGGCATCGTCTATTCGAAAGATAGGCATGATTTTATAGAGAGAAATCATCATACAGAGAGAGAGGCATCGTCCATTAGAAAGATAGGCGTAATCCAACAGGAATAGAGGCGTCATCCATTAGAAAGAGAGGCATCCTCCAACAGAAAGAGAGGCATCGTCCAATAGAAAGCGAGGCATCGTTGAACAGAAAGAGAGGCATCATTCAACGAAAAGAGATGCATCGTCCATTAGAAAGAGCGGTATCCTCCATTACAGAAAGAGAAGCATCATCCGTTACAGAAAGAGAGGCATCATCCGAGAGCTTAGAGTAAGAAACCTTCAAGGTCTTTGACATCTCCATTTTGTTTCTGCAACACCTGACAGTTGATCGAAGAGCTTCGTCTTCTGCTGCCAACTGACAGAATAATGACGAATTTCCATTGCTCCCCCTCGCGGAGAGAGCTCTAACTGATACTGTACACAGTGGCGTGCAAAGACGCTGTTGACAGACGGTTGCTATAGCGACGCCTTGCGTGATCTCCGCCATGAATCCTGGCGAGATGTGGGCAACAAGTATCCCCATCGTTTTCTTCCAGAGGTTCGGTAAACTCCTTGCAGCCACCTTTCCAGTTTGTCATCGATTTCTTATTTTCCTGGATTCGAGCTTTCGGAATCATCTTTTCCAAGTGCGCAAATGATGTCATTGAATTTTTTATCTGCGTGGCGCTTCAAGAAACGAAAAGTTGTTTGTGCCAACTCTTCCGCTCGGAAAAAAGTAAAGGCATTTCGGCTCTTCAACTTATTCGGTATTATTGACTGATCTTCTGAATATGTTCCGGAGATTTTTTTAATCTGTTCGGCATCTCTTATTCATGAGCAGTTGATATGTCATCAGCAAATGAAAATATTCTTGCCAACTTTTTAAAAAAATCTCTTTCCCAGTTTCAGGAATATATTAAATGTTTTTTTTTCCTGATTGCTTGGTGAAGAACTCCGATTTGGTGTCCATGTAAATTGAAGCGGAGTAAGAAAAATTTATTGATGCGCCTGTTTTTAAAACCTTAAGAAAAATTAGAATGAATTTTCAATCGTCTTCGGTTGGGTTGTTTTACCTCTGAGCTGCATTTTATTTGCGCACAATGATCTAAATGGCCAGGTTATAAGGACCCCAAGAAGTTGGTGGGAGAGGACCCACTGGACAGCTGTTAGGAGACATATGGTAGCCTCCCATCAAGGCCATCCAGCGTTTTCTTTAACGTGAACAGAGTATCTCCCGCACACGTCACCACGGCTTAACGTCCCTTCCGACGAACGGTAGCCTTTCCAAGCCCATCGGTATCCCCTAATGGCCGTGGGCAGGGCGGGGGTTTTGCGGGGATAAATCAGAACGCCGAACCTCGGAACTGCAGATTACGAGCCTGGCACGCTACCGACTGAGCCACTCCCAATCATCTTCGGAATGTCAATCCTGATTGCTTCATTTTTACATTTTGGTGCAGATGCCAACTTCTTCCGTGAAGTTGTTTCACTTTAACGGTAAGAGTGTCATTTTTCATTTATTATCTGAAAGTATTAAAACAGTGACGTCAGCTTTTTTTGACTGGGAACCAAAACATAAAATGCTTCTAGTCATGGGTCAGCATCGATGAGCAAGTCGCACTGATCCACGTGAGGCTGAACCAAAGTGAACGGTTTTGAATCCTGAAACCCGCCAAATCCTGGTAGTCAGGAGCAGTGGTTAGGAGGAAGAGGCCGATCAACGGTCGATTGCTTCAGCTCTTGAAATGTTTCCCTTGAGATGCCAGAATAGAGTGAATAGCACACAGAGTGCAGTCTCCGTCGGGATGCATAATTTTCTGCTCAGTTCAGCGACTTTGTTCCTTAAAGAAACGTTAGTTTTTGCAATTCATTTGATTCTCCTTAGAGATGAATTTCCTCTTCCTTTAACTCGCCTTGTCTCCTCTTAATTTGTAGCCTTTCAAATCATCCTAAATGGCACGCTTTTGCCAGAAGTTTCTTTTCAGCTGGTGACGAACATTGAGTGGCCG
Organism: Ryuthela nishihirai; assembly: GCA_038380435.1. NCBI lineage: Eukaryota > Metazoa > Arthropoda > Arachnida > Araneae > Heptathelidae > Ryuthela > Ryuthela nishihirai. Next base: position 4,755,598 of record JAWZYU010000025.1, read on the forward strand.
AAAGCACGCGGTCTTTAATGATATGCGTTGTCAAAAAATGAAAGATTTCTATGAAAGAATTCCTTTTCTTTTTAGATCAAAGTAATAGATGGATTTCGTTTCTTTTTATTTTGAACTTCAGTTAATATGGATAGCAGGATCATTCAAACGATATTTTGTTGGCTGATACAAACTAAACCACTCTCCCCCCCTACCCCCGTGGGATTCATAAGGGTACCGGAAAGTGCTTGCTAAAGAGGTAGAGGGGGGGGGGAATTCGGTCTGCGAAACTCGCAATAATATAAAAATCATTTTTTCGCTTCCCATTTTTGCCCTTTACTGAAATACATAATGTTTTTCTCCCACACTCTCCAATTAGAAGAAATGCTTTGCTGCTTTTCCCTCTCCCTCTTTCTTTCTATTTCTTTTCCTATGAAAGTAAAAACATAACTTAAAGAAAAACACATCTTCTCCGTCGATGCTCGTTTTCAAAGAAAACGGCAGCAATTTGCAACAGCAATGTGAAGACGATTGCAATTGCTTCTTTAAAATGCAGTCTAAGAACATTCATAGAACATTCTAAATATCTTTAGGTGCATTCATAAACCTTTAGATACATTCATAAAATGCCCCTTAAAGGAGGATCATCGTGACATTGCTATTGCAAATGGCGGCGGTGTGCGTTCTCCCTCAGAGTTTTGCATTCTTCTCATTTAACATATCGAATTCATTAATGAGTTAGAAAATACGAAAAGTGATATTTAGTACTACCTGAATAACACAAAAGAGAATGTTTCGTTTATCTTTTGGAACAAAATAGTTGCCCCCCCCCTCTTCTCCTGAGGGGAAGGCGACAAATCATTGCTGCCAATGGAAATCTCTTTACAAGTCATCACTAAAATTTGAAATTTCTGCTATTAATAAGTCTTTCTCAATATCCTTTCAAAGCTTTGGCATTTTCCACGTTAGAGGGCACTTTTAAAGCAATTGGGAAATCCGTAAAAAGCGAATCTTAATATTTCTTCAGTACCTATTCAACCCAAAAAGAATTTTTAATTTATATTTAAAAATAGAAAAAGTTCGGTAATAAAGTATCATAGGAAAATGTCATGTCGACAAGAAACACTTTAAATAATTAGTTAAAAAAAAACTGGTTGCACTGAGTGAGGTTCGAATCCCGGTCTCCCAGAAGCATGCTACGTAGTTCGATGTCTACAGATGGACAGACAGACGACAAAGTAAAAACTTTGGCATTTTTTTTGGAAATCTATCTAAAAATGAAATACATTCTACAAATTATAAGAAAAGAGGTTTTTTTTCTTTTTTGTAGTAATAACAGTAGTAATTAATAGTACATATTTTGAGATCTTACAAGAGTAGATTCGTTAAAAATTTTTTTATGCTTTCGAGACTCCTTTACTGTGTCAATGGGGGGGGGGGGGGGTGCCTCCTCTTCCTCCTTCTCTCTACAGATTGGAGGGGATTAAAGATACACTTCTCTCTATTGATAACAGATGGCAGCACTTTATTTAAGCTTCGTCTCAAAGAGGAATTGCTCTTCTTTAATAAGGATACCATTCTTACTGGATATTGGATTAAAGGAAGGTAATACGGATTCCTGATTGACATTTTGTTATTCCCCAGGAGGAAATATATATAAGGCTCCTTTATATCAGGAAAAAGGTGGAAAAACATATTCTTTTCTTCTTCGCTCTCTTTTTTTAGGGAAAGGTAAAGGCCTTAAGAGTCAAAGGGGAAAAAATGAAGGAAAAATAAAGAAAAGCCAAAAAACTAAAAGAGTGAGAGATAAAAGAGTAGTAGAAAAATGACATCCTATTGGAGGAGGGATTTCACAGGCATACCTTCTCTCTCCAATAAAAATACGATATGTTGACATGAGGTAAGGAAAGCTATGTTTGAAGTTAAAACTATCCTAAAAGATTAAAGGAGTGTGAAAGTCGCATGAAAATGGCATCCAGCACCTGCAAGTTTGGAAACCGATTTCTCTGTCAGCATTGTCTTCGCAGTGCACAGCATTCAAAAGAGAAAGGGTTGGACAACGCCACCTAGATGCAACAGGCCCAGACAGTGCACTAACAGAAAGGGGTAACTGGACTAAGGGATAATTTTGGGCATCTTGATTGGCTACCTGCTATCCCAAGCGCCAACAGCAGAGGAAATGTTTAAATATGTAATTTAAATCATCCTGGTAACTATTCATTTTCAAAATTTAGCAATTGATTCTAAAATATTGGACAATATTTTAATATATTTGTAGTAAGAAAAGTTTCTTGTGATCTTCTATATTAAATGGTTTAGAGTTAAATTTCGGCAAATTAAATCACCTGACGCATATTTCATTTCTCTTCCCTGTCCAATGGCTGTCCAAGCGAAGTGCATCGAGGTGGCCAAGTGAGCAGCACTCCAGTTTCGTAGTCTGCAGTCCCCAGGTTCGAGTCCCAACTAAACCACCGTTGATCTCTATCTCCGCCAAACCTTTATTCTGCCCTTGGTCAGCAAGGGGACACCGACGGGCTTCGAAGAGTCGCCGTCCGTCGGATGCGATATAGGGCCATGGTTCAATGTGCAGGAGAGCCATACTCTGTGCACGCTAAAGATCACGCTGGTTGGTCTTGACGGGAGGCTTCCATCTGTCTCCTAACAGCTGTTGCAATGGGTCCCCTTCCCACAACCTTCTCTGAACCCTTGGGTCCTTGTGACCTGGCCATTTAGTCCATGTGTGCAAAAAGAGTGCCGCTCAGAAGTTAAACATCAACTCAAATCCGTCTTATTAAGTATGATGCCGAGAACTGTAAAAAAAAATCCTTTCCAATCACCCATCTATTCCAATCCCTTCTTACAAGAATGTATTGAGAGGAAAACTGGTTAAAGAGCATCTCAATTGCATAACAGTTTTCACCTAAGCATAATGCAAGGCTAATTTATCAAATGTTTGAAGAAAAACGCCAGGAAATTTATTTCTATGTTAAATAATTATGAAGAAATATTCAGATGTTTTTATAAAAATGATAACATAGTTTAATTAACCCCTTGACGGGTACTGTGGTATTTTTTGATTTCTAAAGGGAGTTAAAATTTTGTTGAATTTTTTGCATTTTTCTGTAACTGTGTTATTTTTTCCGGTTATGTTCTACAATTGATATTTTTATTTTTACCTGCATACAGTTTGCATTTTATTTATATTAAAATATTACAGTTTGAATGAACTGATCGTGAGGAGACATTAAATGGAAAAGATTCAATATTATGCTTCGTTTCTAGCGATGTCCACACGAGTAAATCTGAGTTCTTGTGCAAACGGTGAGCTCGAACACGTGACCCTCAAGTGATGAGAATCCCCGCCCCTCTCCTGTGAAGTGAGGGGGGTGTTCGGAGTTTTACGGCGCTAGATCGACTAAGTCTGTGTTGCGCAAAAATAAGATAAGAAAAGAAAAAATATTAAAGTTATATATAGAACCCGCAACCGAAATTATGAATCGGTTAGCAGTTGGAATAAATGGATACGGGAGCATACGAAAGGTTTAAAATATTAACAAGAATATAAAACATAAAATACGATTAAAATAATCACTTTGAAAGGGGTAAAGCTGATGGAATAAAAGAGTTCTCTCATAAAAGATATCTCGAGATGATAAAGGAATTGGACGGCAAATGATAAAGAGTTAAAAAAGACGTGACATTCTGCGGTAAAGAAAGGAGAGTCTATTTAAATGGGATTAAGGATTAAAATGGGGTCATGAAACTCACACATAAGTCTTTCGTCCGCCCGAAGAAGAAAAGAATGAGTTAAAAACTTATGCGGAGCAAATCAACTTCCTCCTTGGGATTCTTGCCTCGACAACAGGCTTGATGATGACAACAGGCTTGATGATGCGAACAGACTAGTGACGACAACAGGCTTGATGATGCGGAATAATATTTTATCTCTTTCGACAAAGATATTTGCCTGGAACTAATGCTGTCTGAAATCCATGTTTGGAACCAGAAAGAATGACAATTCGTAAGGGGTCCGAGGGGGAAAAATGGGGAAGAGTCTGGGGTAGAAGATTCAGATTTATGAGAAGCAACTAGAATTTTGATGCTAGCCATTCTGTCATCTGAATGCTCCATTGCTTCGTAGGACACTACTGATGATTCATTTCGTATAACGTTTCCATTTACTGATGGCTCATTTCGTATCCCGTTTCCATTTACTGATGACTCATTTCGTATCCCGTTTCCACTTACTGATAACGATATTTCGTATCCCGTTTCCATTTACTGATGACTCATTTCGTATCCCGTTTCCATTTACTGATGACTCATTTCGTATCCCGTTTCCATTTACTGATGACTCATTTCATATCCCGTTTCCATTTACTCATGACTCATTTCGTATCCCGTTTCCATTTACTCATGACTCATTTCGTATCCCGTTCCCATTTACTCATGACTCATTTCGTATCCCGTTCCCATTTACTGATGCCTCATTTCGTATTCCGTTCCCATTTACTCATGACTCATTTCGTATCCCGTTCCCATTTACTCATGACTCATTTCGTATTCCGTTCCCATTTACTGATGACTCATTTCGTATCCCGTTCCCATTTACTGATGACCCATTTCGTATCCCGTTTCCATTTACTAATGACTCATTTTTCATCCCGTTTCCATTTACTGATGACCCATTTCGTATCCCGTTTCCATTTACTGATGACTCATTTCGTATTCCGTTCCCATTTACTGATGACTCATTTCGCATCCCGTTTCCATTTACTGATGACTCATTTCGCATCCCGTTTCCATTTACTGATGACTCATTTCGTATCCCGTTTCCATTTACTGATGACCCATTTCGTATCCCGTTTCCATTTACTGATGACTCATTTCGCATCCCGTTTCCATTTACTGATGACTCATTTCGTATCCCGTTTCCATTTACTGATGACTCATTTCGTATCCCGTTCCCATTTACTGATGACCCATTTCGTATCCCGTTTCCATTTACTGATGACTCATTTCGTATCCCGTTTCCACTTACTGATGACTCATTTCGTATCCCGTTTCCACTTACTGATGACTCATTTCGTATCCCGTTCCCATTTACTGATGACTCATTTCGTATCCCGTTTCCACTTACTGATGACTAATTTCGTATCCCGTTTCCATTTACTGATGACTCATTTAGTATCCCGTTCCCATTTACTGATGACCCATTTCGTATCCGGTTTCCATTTACTGATGACTCATTTCGTATCCCGTTCCCATTTACTGATGACTCATTTCGTATCCCGTTCCCATTTACTGATGACTCATTTCGTATCCCGTTTCCATTTACTGATGACTCATTTCGTATCCCGTTCCCATTTACTGATGACCCATTTCGTATCCCGTTCCCATTTACTGATGACTCATTTAGTATTCCGTTCCCATTTACTGATGACTCATTTAGTATCCCGTTCCCATTTACTGATGACCCATTTCGTATCCCGTTCTCATTTACTGATGACTCATTTCGCATCCCGTTTCCATTTACTGATGACTCATTTCGTTTCCCGTTTCCATTTACTGATGACTCATTTCGTATCCCGTTCCCATTTACTGATGACTCATTTCGTATCCCGTTTCCATTTACTGATGACTCATTTCGTATCCCGTTTACATTTACTGATGACTCATTTCGTATCCCGTTTCCATTTGCTGATGACTCATTTCGTATCCCGTTTCAATTTACTGATGACTCATTTCGTATCCGGTTTCCATTTACTGATGACTCATTTCGTATCCCGTTCCCATTTACTGATGACTCATTTCGTATCCCGTTTCCATTTACTGATGACTCATTTCGTATCCCGTTCCCATTTACTGATGACTCATTTCGTATCCCGTTTCCATTTACTGATGACTAATTTCGTATCCCGTTCCCATTTACTGATGGCTCATTTCGTATCCCGTTCCCATTTACTGATGACTCATTTCGTATCCCGTTTCCATTTACTGATGACTCATTTCGTATCCCGTTCCCATTTACTGATGGCTCATTTCGTATCCCGTTCCCATTTACTGATGACTCATTTCGTATCCCGTTTCCATTTACTGATGACTCATTTCGTATCCCGTTTCCATTTACTGATGACTCATTTCGTATCCCGTTTCCATTTACTGATGACTCGTTTCGTATCCCGTTCCCATTCACTGATGACTCGTTTCGTATCCTGTTCCCATTCACTGATGACTCATTTCGTATCCAGTTTCCTTTTCCATTTTCTCTCCCATGAAACATCCTTTTCATTCACATCGTCTGCAAAGCTCACAATCTCGTCCCATGTTGCCAAAAGTTTATTACCCAACTTCCGTTTAGTGATCCCGATGCTCACTTTCTGACACTCCGTCGTTTCCTTTTGGCAGAGATATCTTCCAACTCAATGATCGTCCGTTCATCCTTCACAACAACAGAGCTGTACGGATTTAGGAATGAACAGGTGAGTATTGATGATCACTCTGAGGAAGGCCATTCGCATTCTAAACGAAGTGACGCAAAGAAACATTTGAAATTCATCAAAATCTGTAAATCGTCGTCAATTGAAATTTCTTAATTGGTCTTCATTAAGCAGAATTGAGCGTCGTCGGAAGCTGAGTGTTAAAATAAGCATCCACGTGATTATATTAAAGAGGCGATAAATTTAAATCAGACCGAGCCTCGCTTCCATCCTTCGCGCCTTTGTAGGCATCTCTTGCCCATAATTAAAATCGTCTTCTTGTTAATCTTTTCCTCATCCTCCTTCTGCAATGCGCGAGATAATTTCTTCCTCGCTCCAATGAATTTTCCTCAGCAGAGACAATCTCACAAATTCCCACCAAGGAATGGATTTCTCAGCTCGCAGTTGTTTTATTTATTTCCGGGTTCCTCCGCAGCCTCTCTTTTCCTTCTCTCCTTTTTCCATTTGCTCTCGTGCATCCAGGCCTCCTCTTGCGTGCATGAAGTGCGTGAACTCGCGCCGTAAGATTTCAGCTCCGCTGACAAGACTGCGTTTTATGGTGTCGTAAAAGGGGCGTCTGTCTCCTCTCCCCCCACCTTCAGTTTTGATGATGAGTAGCAGAAATGGATTCACGCGTCTCGAGTTGATTGGTGAAGCCGAGGAGCACTCTCTTGATTGAGGAGGCAGAGTGCAGAATCGCGTCTCTGCTGCCAGATTCCTTCTCTCCCACAGCTGCGAGAGCCATTCGTTTCCGACTGATGACTAATTGATACGGAACCCATCGCAGCTGAAGAGAATCGGGTTAATTAACTGCAAAAGACGAAACATTCCTTTTGGAGTAGAAGGGAAGAGTGAACTCTGCCAGCAAGTGCGCCACGAGCATAAGATGATGTTGTGATCTATATCTGAGTGGAGATTTTCTCCGCCCACTCTGCCCTGGAGAGGTGGCTCAGTCGGTAGCGCGCCAGGATCTTAGTTAGCAATTCCCAGGTTCTAGTCCCAATTACGGGAAGCGTCGAGATTTATCTCCGCAAAAACTCCCACCCTGCCCACGGTCAGTAAGGGACACCGATGGACTTGGAAAGGCTGCTGCCGTCCGTCGGATGGGACGTTAAGCCCCTGTGCTGGAGAGCCATATCCTGTGCACGTTAAAGAACACGCTGGATGGCCTTGACAGGAGGCTACTATCTGTCTCCCAACAGTTATCCAGTGGTCCCCTCCCCCAATCTTCTCTGAGGCTTCGGGGTCCTTTTGACCTGGCCATTTAGCCCATGGTGTGCAAGAAGGAGTAAGAGGTAAAACAACCCAAACCCACAACTCGCTCTGCCCTCGGCGAGAGAGACCGAGAGCCTTGGAAGGCTGCCTCCCGTCCGTTGGTAGCCCCTTATGCAGGAGAGACATTCCCTCTATAGTTTAATAAGAACCCTGGATAATCTTGAATCTACCTCGTAACAATTGTCCATCGAATCCTCTTATCTGACCATTTAGCCCTGTGGTGGAAAAGAAGTGCTTTTCATGTCAAGCTCATTTGAATGTGAAAATTCGTATCAAAATAGCTTTGTGAAAGTTTTAGAGATAATGGTTTTATTTGCTTTACATTTCGTTGTCATTATCCAATTGTAATTTTTCAGTGCATTTCGAAAAGGTCTGCTTAAACTCAGAAAGATTTCCTTCCCAATCACGGGAACATTTCGTGCAGAAGGATTTCCTCGAAAAGAAACTTTTCAGTTTTTTTGACCTCAGAGAAATTCCTTTAAAGAGTCGATTTCGAAACATTTGCCTTTTCCCCAGTGACAGCCGGCGGTGGCATCAGCAACTCTTTGGAATCCCTTCTGCGTTCGAAGCCTAATTGCAGCCGACTGCATTTCAGGATTTCAGCGAAATAGGAAAATGTCACCAGGATGGAAACTGGCTTACTTGAAGAGAGAAACGAGAATAACATTTTTAACTTCGAATTTATAACCGAAATGAATGTGGAAAGCGAAGATTATTCAGTTAAGTGGGACCATTATCATTCGTTGAGCTCAGTCACATTGGACACAAATATATAATGACTCTTTAAAGGAATTTCTCTCAAGTCAAAAAAACTGAAAAGTTTCTTTTCGAGGAAATCCTTCTGCACGAAATTGATTGGGAAGGTGATTGGGAAGGAAATCTTTCCGAGTTAAAGCAGACCTTTTCGAAATGCACTGAAGAATTACAATTGGACACGCCAAACTGAAATGTCAATTCTTGAATTCTTTTCGATGGGATCAGGAAGAGTTAGGGGATTGTGGAGCTTCCTCTGTCGAGGCATGAAGACGAATGGAATTGGGGGAGATTCAGATTCTGCCTTCCGTGGAAGGTGATTCAGAATGAATGGAGACGAACGAAGAGATGACCTTCGGAGACGAAGACGATTTCTCATGAAAAGGTCTAAATTTGGACGTCGAGCAGTTGGAATATTTCCCTTACTTTTCCTCATCTCGTAGCATCGACGTCATCTTTAATCTGAAGCGTTGTTTCATCAACAGAGGTTTTTGAAAGCATCCTCTGAGGGTGGAAAAACCCCATCTTTGCGTAAGAGGCAAACGACGCCCACGGGACGGACACCACCGAAGTGGGCTTCGTCTGTTGCCACTTTTCGACTGAAAAACAGAGAGATAAGAAATGAAGGAAGGGGATGTTGGTGGGGGGGGTGAACTTTCTCTTCGTTTCAACTGCAAAAGTGCGATTCTCCGCATCGGCAGCGGTCGACGTGGTCACGTGTTATCAGCGAAGATGAACGATTCCGGAGAGACGACTGGCCACTCAACGCGGAGGGGATAATTCATCCCTGTTCCCCTCTCAGCTGCCGAGGAAGCGGAGCTGCGTTTCCTTGACGACCACTATCGTTCACAAGTGCTGCTCGCCACTCACATCTTCCTCCCCCTCTTCCTCCGTCTCCTTGGTAACCCAGGTATTGCATCTATCGTCCCTTCATCATCTTGGCGACTGCAGCCAGAAATAGTTGCTGCTCTTGCTTTTCGGCGATCCAAGTCATCCTTTCTCAAGGTCGCAGATTCTGCTGCCAGTCGGACCCGATCCGTCTGCCTCCCTCGAGCCATGTTCGATCGCTTCCGGCCTTCCATCCTCTCCGCCCTCAATTTGCATCCAGCTAATTATAGCTCCTCGCTGCGGAATGCAGATGATTGTGGGTCGGCTTTGTGCGCTCCTCGCGGCATTTAATTCCGCTTGCACGAGGATCACTGAACATATCTGCTGCGCCAAATCCGTCGGCTGATAAAAAAAAATGTTTATTCTTGGCATCAGTCTTTTGTTGCCACGCGACGCCTCTTAAACGCTAAAGCAAATATGGCAACACTTAAAGCCTCCATTGATGAAAACGATTTACATTCAGTGGTCGGCGTTTGTCAGGATTTCGTGTTGTGCATTATTAATACCGATTAACATCGACTCATACGATTAACATTATTTACGATAATTGTTCGCCGCATAAAATCTGATTAATTTTCCCTATTGTTATTTCTCTCATTGATTAATATTTACATATTTGTTTCTTCCAGTTTATCAGTTACGATTTCATAAATATCCATCCAGGCAAAAATATTTAGCACTCTTATTATTTCTTAGTTGGATTGTTTTACTCCTGAGCGGCACTTTTTTTAACACAATGGGCTAAATGGTGAAGTTAAAAGGACCGTATATGGAGATGTGATTCCTTCATAAATTCAAACAAATAATATTTGATGTTTGAGAGCAGAGTTGATTAGGAGGAGAGATGATTATTATGCGCGAGATGGCATCATGCCATCCAACATAATCTTTAGCAAGTACGGAGTAGGCTTTCTTTCACAAGGGTCATGACTCAACGACGCATCTGACGGACGATCGTGTCCCTTTCTCATCGAGGGTAAAGTGCGATTTACCGGAGAAAATCTCAACGCAATAAGAGAGGGGATTCGTACCTGGGAGCACCAGATTCACCCCGTCGAAGGGAACTGATTGGCAGAGGAAAAGGATTCATTCCCCCCTCCCTTCAGTTATCCTTGGCAAACGAATAGGATTAATCCGAAAAATATTCCTGAATGGATGGGTCGATGGAAGTTATCAAGCAAGCGGGGGGGGGGATATCGGTCTTATTAAGAATGGCACGGGAAGGGTGAAAAAAATTAATTGAGCAAAAAGCAAAGGGTATGTTGACAAGATAAAATGAAGGCGGGAGAAGAGGAGGAGGGGGAGGAGGGGGACCATTCTCCGAGCCCTCGATTGGTAAAGAAAGAGGAGGAGGAGGAGGAGGGACAATTCTCCGAGCACACGATTAGTAAAGAAGGAGGAGGAGGAGGAGGAGGAGGAGGAGGAGGAGGAGGAGGAGGAGGAGGAGGAGGAGGAGGAGGAGGAGGAGGAGGAGGAGGAGGAGGAGGAGGAGGAGGAGGAGGAGGAGGGACAATTCTCCGATACCTTGATTAGTAAAGGAAGAAGAGGAGGAGGGGTGCACAATTCTCCGGGCCCTTGATTAGTCCCGGAGAATAAAGAAAGCGGAGGAGGGGAGACAATTCTCCGATACCTTGATTAGTAAAGAAAGAGGAGGAGGGGGGGGGGGACAATTCTCCGATACCTTGATTGGTAAAGAAAGAGGAGGGGGGACAATTCTCTGAGCCCTCGATTAGAAAGAAAGAGGAGGAGGGGGGGGCAATTCTCCGAGCCCTCGATTAGTAAAGAAACAGGAGGAGACGAAACAATTCTCCGAGCCCTTGATTAGTAAAGAAAGAGGAGGAGGGGAGGGGGACAATTCTCCGAGCCTTCGATTAGTAAAGAAAGAGGGGGGACCATTCTCCGATCCCTCGATTAGTAAAGAAAGAGGAGGCGTGGGGGACAATTCTCCGATACCTTGATTAGTAAAAAAGAGGAAGGGGGGAAAATTCTGTGAGCCCTCGATTAGTAAAGAAAGAGGGGGACCATTCTCCGATCCCTTGATTAGTAAAGAAAGAGGAGGAGGGGGGGGGGACAATTCTCCGATACCTTGATTAGTAAAGAAAGAGGGGGGGGCAATTTTCCGAGCCCTCGACTATTAAAGAAAGAGGAGGATGGGAGACAATTCTCCGATACCTTGATTAGTAAAGAAAGAGGAGGAGGGGGGACAATTCTCCGAGCCCTCGACTAGTAAAGAAAGAGGAGGAGGGGGGGGGACAATTCTCCGAGCCCTTGATTAGTAAAGAAATAGGAGGAGGAGGGCGGACAATTCTCCGATCCCTCGATTAGTAAAGAAAGAGGTGGGACCATTCTCCGAGCCCTCGATTAGTAAAGAAAGAGGAGGAGGGGATAATTCTCCGAGCCCTCGATTAGTAAAAAAAGAGGGGGGGGGGACAATTCTCCGATTTCTCGATTAGTAAAAAAAGAGGAGGACGAGGAGGAGGAGACAATTCTCCGAGACTTCGATTAGTAAAGAAAGAGGAAGAGCGGAGCTCAATGAAGACGAAATGGAAGTGGAGGGGAAGAGTTTCATCGTGGTTGCTATAGCAACAGGGGAGGAATGGTGCATCGGGGAATGAGGCCAAGGAATGAGCCGTACAGACATCCGCGGTACCGATGCTGCAGCGAGCGAGGGGGGGGGGGAACAATTGGAAGATCATCCTGCTGCTGTAGAGACAGGAAGCACGTTCACTCTCCTTCTCCCCCCCCACCCCCCTTCGATCCAGATCGCCGCTCCCCTTTCGTCCTCTTTGTTATTTCGCTCAGTGACCTCTTTCGGGGGAAAAATAAACAAAACTTTATAGAGAGAAAAGAACGTCATAATGGAGAAATCAGAGTCAGGTGAATTGAAATTTCTAAATGGGGTGATTGGTTGGCTGGTCTTTCATCCCAATTGAATGTTGTTCTTCGAAAGATAACTAATGCCTCCTCCTCCTCCTCCTCTATTTGGACTCTCCACAAAATATTAATTATTTTTTTTTCTGAAATTCTTTAAATAGAGCGTTACAGGTTGATCAGAAAAATCTGCTGAAGCCTGAAACAGAAACCGAGGAACAGTCTCTTTATTGTGACCCATTGCGAGCCAAAAGAATGCCCGTAAGGGCACGTGACGTCATTTCCGTTTCGCATTCAAATAAAAGAGAAAAAGCACGGAATAGAAACTAAAACTTTGTGTTTTTAATTCAGAGTTTCTTTAAGAATGACCTTACCTAAATACAGTCGCTCAAAAAAGTATCCGAACACTATAGTTGATTACAGAATTCAGAAAAAATATCTGGCAACGATTTTTTTAAGAAATTAGTGATCTGGCAACCTTCACGTGACACGAAGGTTGCCAGATCACTAATTTCTAAAAAATATCGATGCCAGATATTTTTTCTGAATTCTGTAATCAACTATAGTGTTTGGATACTTTTTTGAGCGACTGTAGGTGGTCATATTATTTTGATACTAGATCGTGTGGGCTCACTCACGGAAATATTGAGCGTGTGCAGTCACCGTTCACAGCAAACTGGAGCGTGTGCAGTCACCGTTCACAGCAAACTGGAGCGTATGCAGTAACTGCACACGCTCCAGTTTGCTGTGAACGGTAACTGGAGCGTGTACAGTTGCTGTACACGCTCCACGTATTTTTCCTGAATTCTGTAATCAACCATAGTGTTCAGATACTTTTTTTGCGCCTGTAGGTGGTCATATTATTTTGATACTAGATCGTGTGGGCGCACTCACGGAAATATTGAGCGTGTGCAGTTACCGTTCACAGCAAACTGGAGCGTATGCAGTAACTGCACACGCTCCAGTTTGCTGTGAACGGTAACTGGAGCGTGTACAGCAACTGTACACGCTCCAGATATTTTTCCTGAATTCTATAATCACGTGACACGAAGGTTGCCAGATCACTAATTTCTAAAAAATATCGATGCCAGATATTTTTTCTGAATTCTGTAATCAACTATAGTGTTTGGATACTTTTTTGAGCGACTGTAGGTGGTCATATTATTTTGATACTAGATCGTGTGGGCTCACTCACGGAAATATTGAGCGTGTGCAGTTACCGTTCACAGCAAACTGGAGCGTATGCAGTAACTGCACACGCTCCAGTTTGCTGTGAACGGTAACTGGAGCGTGTACAGTTGCTGTACACGCTCCAGATATTTTTCCTGAATTCTGTAATCACGTGACACGAAGGTTGGCAAAGAACTATTTCTAAAAAAAATCGTTGGCAGATTTTTTTTCTGAATTCTGTAATCAACTATAGTGTTTGGATACTTTTTTGAGCGACTGTAGGTGGTCATATTATTTTGATACTAGATCGTGTGGGCTCACTCACGGAAATATTGAGCGTGTGCAGTTACCGTTCACAGCAAACTGGAGCGTATGCAGTAACTGCACACGCTCGAGTTTGCTGTGAACGGTAACTGGAGCGTGTACAGCAACTGTACATGCTCCAGATATTTTTCCTGAATACTATAATCACGTGACACGAAAGTTGCCAGAACACTAATTTCTAAAAAATATCGATGCCAGATATTTTTTCTGAATTCTGTAATCAACTATAGTGTTTGGATACTTTTTTGAGCGACTGTAGGTGGTCATATTATTTTGATACTAGATCGTGTGGGCTCACTCACGGAAATATTGAGCGTGTGCAGTCACCGTTCACAGCAAACTGGAGCGTATGCAGTAACTGCACACGCTCCAGTTTGCTGTGAACGGTAACTGGAGCGTGTACAGCAACTGTACACGCTCCAGATATTTTTCCTGAATTCTATAATCACGTGACACGAAAGTTGCCAGAACACTAATTTCTAAAAAATATCGATGCCAGATATTTTTTCTGAATTCTGTAATCAACTATAGTGTTTGGATACTTTTTTGAGCGACTGTAGGTGGTCATATTATTTTGATACTAGATCGTGTGGGCTCACTCACGGAAATATTGAGCGTGTGCAGTCACCGTTCACAGCAAACTGGAGCGTATGCAGTAACTGCACACGCTCCAGTTTCCTGTGAACGGTAACTGGAGCGTGTACCGCAACTGTACACGCTCCAGATATTTTTCCTGAATTCTATAATCACGTGACACGAAGGTTGCCAGATCACTAATTTCTAAAAAATATCGATGCCAGATATTTTTTCTGAATTCTGTAATCAACTATAGTTTTTGGATACTTTTTTGAGCGACTGTAGGTGGTCATATTATTTTGATACTAGATCGTGTGGGCTCACTCACGGAAATATTGAGCGTGTGCAGTTACCGTTCACAGCAAACTGGAGCGTATGCAGTAACTGCACACGCTCCAGTTTGCTGTGAACGGTAACTGGAGCGTGTACAGCAACTGTACACGCTCCAGATATTTTTCCTGAATTCTATAATCACGTGACACGAAAGTTGCCAGATCACTAATTTCTAAAAAATATCGATGCCAGATATTTTTTCTGAATTCTGTAATCAACTATAGTGTTTGGATACTTTTTTGAGCGACTGTAGGTGGTCATATTATTTTGATACTAGATCGTGTGGGCTCACTCACGGAAATATTGAGCGTGTGCAGTCACCGTTCACAGCAAACTGGAGCGTATGCAGTAACTGCACACGCTCCAGTTTGCTGTGAACGGTAACTGGAGCGTGTACAGCAACTGTACATGCTCCAGATATTTTTCCTGAATTCTATAATCACGTGACACGAAAGTTGCCAGAACACTAATTTCTAAAAAATATCGATGCCAGATATTTTTTCTGAATTCTGTAATCAACTATAGTGTTTGGATACTTTTTTGAGCGACTGTAGGTGGTCATATTATTTTGATACTAGATCGTGTGGGCTCACTCACGGAAATATTGAGCGTGTGCAGTCACCGTTCACAGCAAACTGGAGCGTATGCAGTAACTGCACACGCTCCAGTTTCCTGTGAACGGTAACTGGAGCGTGTACAGCAACTGTACACGCTCCAGATATTTTTCCTGAATTCTATAATCACGTGACACGAAGGTTGCCAGATCACTAATTTCTAAAAAATATCGATGCCAGATATTTTTTCTGAATTCTGTAATCAACTATAGTGTTTGGATACTTTTTTGAGCGACTGTAGGTGGTCATATTATTTTGATACTAGATCGTGTGGGCTCACTCACGGAAATATTGAGCGTGTGCAGTCACCGTTCACAGCAAACTGGAGCGTGCAGTAACTGCACACGCTCCAGTTTGCTGTGAACGGTAACTGGAGCGTGTACAGCAACTGTACACGCTCCAGATATTTTTCCTGAATTCTATAATCACGTGACACGAAAGTTGCCAGATCACTAATTTCTAAAAAATATCGATGCCAGATATTTTTTCTGAATTCTGTAATCAACTATAGTGTTTGGATACTTTTTTGAGCGACTGTAGGTGGTCATATTATTTTGATACTAGATCGTGTGGGCTCACTCACGGAAATATTGAGCGTGTGCAGTTACCGTTCACAGCAAACTGGAGCGTATGCAGTAACTGCACACGCTCGAGTTTGCTGTGAACGGTAACTGGAGCGTGTACAGCAACTGTACATGCTCCAGATATTTTTCCTGAATTCTATAATCACGTGACACGAAAGTTGCCAGAACACTAATTTCTAAAAAATATCGATGCCAGATATTTTTTCTGAATTCTGTAATCAACTATAGTGTTTGGATACTTTTTTGAGCGACTGTAGGTGGTCATATTATTTTGATACCAGATCGTGTGGGCTCACTCACGGAAATATTGAGCGTGTGCAGTTACCGTTCACAGCAAACTGGAGCGTATGCAGTAACTGCACACGCTCGAGTTTGCTGTGAACGGTAACTGGAGCGTGTACAGCAACTGTACATGCTCCAGATATTTTTCCTGAATTCTATAATCACGTGACACGAAAGTTGCCAGATCACTAATTTCTAAAAAAATCGATGCCAGATATTTTTTCTGAATTCTGTAATCAACTATAGTGTTCGGATACTTATTTGAGCGACTGTACTGTTAAAACCGTTCGAAGATCATTAACGCACGTTAATAATAAGCAGACGAGATAAATTTCCTTAGTCGTTATAAAATGCACTTTAAAATGCTTTTGATCGCGTTTCACACATCTCATTTCTTAATATATGAAATGCTGGTAGCCAAGATTTAAGTTGCAATCTCATGATAATGGATTGTTGAAAAAAAACATTTTTGAAAAAATATCACTAACAATAAAAAACGATCTCTATAAAATTTAAATCTCGATTTTCAAGAATATCAATTTATTTTAATAATTTTGAAATTTCGTATATTTAATAGAAGCAATGTATATCGCAATAATTTACTTTATAAATTCAAACTTAATGAATATTATTTCAAATCATTTAATAAAAGAAGTGCACATTTTAAACGTTTTTGTAAACAACTGTTTCAATAGTCGTCAGTCTCGCAAATGTCTCTCAAGTCATTGGGGTTGCATTATTCCAAGTTTCATAATGTCCAACAAATAATATTTAAAGACGAAATTAAGCTGCATTTTATTAAGCACTTGGATTCGTTTTCAGTCACATTAAAGATGCGGATTTAAGAAATAGCAGAGATATAGTAACTTAGTAAATTCGTCCCTTAGTACCTAAGTTACAAACTATTAGTAGTTTATAACTTAGCCTTTGAATGTCAGTGTACATAAAGTACTCTTTATAAATATCTGCCCTACTTAGAGCATGTGTTTTGATCCAAGTCCCAGTCGACTTATCTTCGTATTTGCCTGCCCTTTAATTCACGCCATCTGGTGGCATTCTGCTTCTTAGGATAACCCAAAACATTTTAGTTTCATAATTTTTAACTTAATTCTGTTAGGACGTTAAATGAATGAGAAATGTGAAATGGAAAAGAACGCTTTAGGGGGCGATGTCTGACACTGACACCTAATTTGCATCGACCCACTGCCATGCGATTACGGCAAAGTTAATTTTTCTTCTGCCACGGTCAGTAGGGGACACCGATGGTAGGGTCCCCCTGCCCACGGTCAGTAGGGGACACCGATGGGCTTGAAAAGGCCGATGTCCGTCGGATGGGACGTTAAGCCGTGGCCCCGTGTGCGGGAGAGCCATACCCTGTGCACGTTAAAGAACACGCTGGATGGCCTTGACGGGAGGCTACCATCTGTCTCCCAACAGCTGTTCCAGTGAATCCCCTTCCCCAACCTTCTCTGAGCCTTCGGGGTCCATGTGACCTGGCCATTTAGCCCATTGTGTGCAAAAAAGTGCCGCTCAGAGGTAAAACAACCCAACCCAACCCAACCTTCTGCCAAATGCGAGTACAATATTTTCTTTTAAATCTTTAGCATTTCAGGATTTGGTTCCTTAATCCAGATCCTTCATCCGAAATGAGAGACAAAAATCCCCTGGCGCCGGAATGATCGATTGGTGAAACCATCCCGACCAATCAAAGAGATGCAGAATAATTTTTCACGTGCGATATAATTATGTCTACGCAATAGATTGGCCATGATGGTTTCACCAAACGATCATTGCGGCACCAGGGGATTTTTGTCTCTCATTTCGAATGAAGGATCTGGATTAAGGAACCAAATCCTAAAATGCTAAAGAAATCTCATGGCAGTGGGTCGATGCAAATTAGGTGTCAATGTCAGACATCATCATCATCATCATCCTCAAGCAGCCATGGGCTACGGAGGTCCAACCAGACCGTGCAATTTAGTTCTCCAAGCAAGTCTATCCTGAGCTACATCTACTGCATCTGGCCACTGCACACCAATTCTAACAAGGTCCTGTTTGACATTGTCTGCCCACCGCATCCTAGGTCTCCCCTTCTTTCTGAGGCCTTTAGGCACACTGTTCATAACCCTATTCGCCAATCTATAATTATTCATACGGGCAACATGGCCAAACCAACGGAGTCTCTCTCTGCACAATATGCTGCTTAAAGGAGGTTGCAAACTCCTTTGCCTAACCTCATCATTAGTTACAAAGTTAAACCACCTAATACCCAAGATACTGCGTAAGCATCTGGAATCAAAAGCATCTAGTTTCCTGTTATCTTGTTTACAAAGTGTCCAAGTTTCACTACCATAACTAACCCTAGAAAGAACCAAACTATTATACAGTCTAATTTTAGTCTTTAGGTGTATACGCCTATTTCTCCACACTCTCCATAGATTCTTAAAAGTCCCGGCAGCAATCCCTATTCGTCTGTTAATCTCATGCCGCACATCACCATTATCAGTTACATAGCTCACAAGATAATTAAACTGTGACACCTGCTCAAGCCTGCAACCATTCAGATTAATTGAATCACAGCCTGCCAGACCAATTTTCATCACTTTAGTTTTCTCTCTGTTTATAACCAAACCTACTCTACTACCAGTCTCATCAACAGCTCGAATGAAAGAGTTCATCTCATCAACATCATTTGCCAAAAGGGCTAAATCATCAGCATAATCTAAATCAGAAATTTTCGTATCTCCAGCCCATTTAAGGCCAAAATCTTTCCCTTGAAGTGAATTTTGCATAACATAATCAATAACCAAGCTAAAGAGAAAAGGAGAGAAAATGCACCCTTGTCGAACACCAGAAGTAATGCTAAACCAATTGCTACAAGCCTTACCAACTCTCACACACGACTCAGTGTTATTATAGAGAGCTTTCATTGTGTTAACTAACTTGTCTGGTATATCATATGATTTCACAATCAACCACAAATTATGACGATCAACAGAGTCGAAAGCTTTTTTGAAATAAACAAAGCTAGCAACCAAAGGTTTCTGAAACTCTAAACATTTCTCAAGAATCTGCCTAAGTGAAAATATCTGATCCACACATCCCCTACCACTTCTGAATTCACATTGCTCATCACGCAATTGACTGCCAACCAGATTCTTAATTCTATTAAGCACAATCATGGAAAGAACTTTACCTGGAACAGAGAGTAGGCTGGTACCCCTATAGTTATCACAAGAACTGCGATCACCTTTTTTGAAAATAGGGATAAAAATAGCTGTGGTAAAATCCTTAGGAACCATGCCTTTATCATAAAAGATATTCAGAATTTCAGTCATCCAAGTGGTAACCGAAACATTCCCAGCTCTAAGCATTTCGGTAGTAATTTCATCTACCCCTGGGGATTTATGTAGTTTAAGTTTAGAAACAGCCACAATAACTTCAGATTGTGTTATAGGGCCAACATTAAAGCCACCAATGCATCTATCATCATTGCAAACAATGGGAGTAGAACTAACTACATTGTTTAGAACATCACTGAAATGCTCAGCCCACCTAGCCATGACAGAATCCTCCCCTTCTATAACCTTACCTTGTTTATCCTTCAATCCTTGTATGCCAGTCCGTTTTCTACCACACAAAACATTAACTATCTGGTACAGCTCTCTGCTGTTGTGCTGTCTAACTGCTTCCTCGGCTTTGTCAGCCAAACTATCAAGCCAAAGATTCTTATCAGCAGCTAACTGATCTTTTACACTTTTATTAAGTTCTCTGTAATGCTTTCTATTAGGACTAGTAGGGTATTGATTAAAGACATTCCTGCAGTTCTTTATTTCCGAAATAAGCTCAAGTGCCTTATCACTCAGATAATTCTGACTCTTCTGGTCCCTTTTTCCTAAAAAAGTACTGTTAATTTTTAAAAAAGCCTGTTTGAAATGATCCCATTCTTCCTCAACTTCAGTAGTAAGCAAATCATGACTGTCATAATGACTAAGTAACCTATCACGGTACGCTTTGGCTATAACTGGGTCTTTCAGAGCTTCAGTATTAAAAGTAAATTTTTTAACCCTAGCACAACACTTTTTAAGTTTAAGTTGCAACACACTTTTAACAAAGTAATGGTCAGATCCAATTTCATCTCCCCTATATGACCTGGTATTCCTAACAGAACTAGCCCATTTGCTGTTAATTAATATGTAATCAATCATATTCTTATGCAGCCCATCAGGTGAAACCCATGTGTACTTATGTATGTCGCGGTGTTTGTAATAAGTGTTAGTTATTCTGAATCCATTGAGTTTACTTACCTGTAGGAGACGTTGCCCATTGCCATTGCAGCTACCAATACCAAAAGGGCCTATTACTCCTCCTAAGAGGTCAGAGTCAGTACCAACTTTGGCATTGAAGTCACCAAGAACAAGGGTAATATCTCCTTTCTTGACAGAATTCAAAATATCCTGAAGTTGTTCATAAAACCTATCCTTCTCATCCTCATCGGCATCCTCAGTGGGGGCATAACAGCAGATAACATTCAAGTCTTTAATGCTTGTCTGAAATTTTGCTGTAAGAAACCTTTCATTAATACACTCATATCCTAGAAGAGCATCGCTAGCGTGTCTGCTGAGAAGCAGACCCACGCTTTGGTGATGTTTATTGTCGTCCCTCCCTGAAAAGAGAAATTTAAGATTATTTTTAAAAATCTGACCTTTATCTGTCCATCTGGTCTCTTGCAAGCCAAGAATATCTAAATTATAATGGTGGAATTCTTGTGTGAGGACATCAAGAGAAAAAGCTCTGTGCACATTTCTCATTCATTTAACGTCCGAACAGAATTAAGTTAAAAATTATCCTTTCCTTTTCTCTAATAAAACATCAGTTAATTTTCTCTCCATTTCCGTTTGAATGCGAATAAAAAATGGTGTCACGAATCTTTATGTCGGCATTTATTTCGCCAACGGTGGTCACAGCAGTCGATTGTAAAAGACTTTTGTAATTAATTTGGTATAAGAGTTCGGTTGCTCTTCTGTCATAAGCCAACTTTTTAACATCCTGTACACAATATCCAAAATGGTTTGAAATGAAAATTTCTATAATTCACATTTGCATCACCAGAAAAAATGATTAAACAGCCAAATACAGAAGAAATAATGCCAAGAATTTGAAAGGCGATTAAACAAATATTTCTGATTAAAGTAAATGATGTTGATCGGAAACCGATTTCGTTTGATCTTAGAATGATTACAAATAGTCTGTCTGTGAGATCGTATCAATTGCTTGTAGATTGGATTATTTTACCTGTGAGCGCACTTTTTTGCACACCATGGGCTAAATGGCCAGGCCACAAGGACCCCGAAGGCTCAGAGAAGGTTGGGGGAGGGGACCCACTGGAACAGCTATTGGGAGACAGATGGTAGCCTCCCGTCAAGGCCATCCAGCGTGTTCTTTAACGTGCACAGGGTATGGCTCTCCCACACACGGAACCACGGCTTAACGTCCCATCCGACGGACATCGGCCTTTTCAAGCCCATCGGTGTCCCCTACTGACCGTGGGCAGGACGGGGAAATTTTGCGGAGATAAATCTCAACGCTGACCCAGCTGGGACTCGAACCTGGGAACTACAGATTACGAGCCTGGCGCGCTACCGACTGAGCCACCCCCGCCCCGAATTGCTTGTAGACTTTTAAAGTTAGCACTCCAGAAACAGTTGCTGCAGAGCGCCATTCGCTTCCTTGGAAGGATCGCCGCAACGGAAGTCTGCAAAGGAGAGCAGAAGATAACGAGGGAAGAGAAAGCGAATGCTCTTACCAATTTGGAATGCGAACCCAGGTGGGCTGCATCGAAAGCAAAGCGATCTTTCACGAGACGAGCTCATTACGATGGTGTTCGTTAGAAGCAACGAGGGCTGCGCGAGGTTAGGGCAATCCCTCTTTCGTCATTGGTAACGAGAACGAGAGGATTTGCACGAGACCGATGACTGCCACGTGACTGCTCGGAGGAGCTGAACTCTTCGCCGAGTACCGCGACTTCTTCCACCGCTGGCCTTGGCGAGCTGCGACGGAAACGCGTGACCTGCGAGTCATCACGCCTCACTTGATGATGGACCGTGACGTAATGGGAGCAGACGAAGAAAAGCCGAGGTTTGGGATTGCAGATGACCGGCTTTTCTGCACTGCACGCGATGCTCAGATATGAGACACGCAGCAAAAGAGTTCCCCGGACTCCAAATCTCGTGCAACTCTCATTTACCAGATGACCCTGTGAGCAAATATATGTGCCATATCGTGCCCCAAATTTCTCCCATTTCAGTTCAGTGACATTTCGTCGCCACCCCATTGTTCAATGGAAAGCAAAGACAAAAAGCGATGGTTTTGGGATGCATGACTGCCGAAGAAATTTCTCCATCCCAAAAAGACTGTTTTGCCTCGTCTTTCTGATGATAAGAGAGGCATAATATTTCCATCTTTGAAACATTCAAAATCTTTTTAATTCCAACTGTATATTTTTCAGTAGATTAATGCATTCATGACGATGTTTTGGCCAACACTGAATCGAATCAAAGGCTAATGATATTCAGAGAGATCCGATCAAATGAAAATTCACGTCGAGCTGCGACGGAAAGTCTCAGCTCGACAGCAATGAAAGAAATTTCTCTTTTATATCTTAGATGTGAGGAATTAAAGAGAGGAGATTTTTCATCAATTAAAAGAAACTACTACTCTTGAAAATATGCATTATTCGAAAAATGTAGTCTGTCACTTTTCCCCATACGTGGAATGGCAGAGCCTTCCACGTATTTCTTATCTTATTTCTTATCTTATTTCTTATCTTCTTTCTTATCTTAGGAAGCGTAGCTGCTCTTTCAGCTGGAATGCCTTGTGTGGTGTTGTGTTAGCTCTAATTGATGGTTTTTAAATGTTAATGGAGTATGTCCTTGCACGAGAAAGTCAGCATAAGGCAGCAGCTTCGAAGATTCTTTTCTGTTCTCTATGCTCTATAGAAAATAAGGTTCCAATTCCGCAGTAGGTAGGAAAGATCTTTGAAAAATTATGTGGGGGAGTGTTATCAGTAACTGGATTCAGCTGTAACCCCTTTGCACGAGCATATTCTACTCCCTCGGTTTCAACTGCTTTCAAAAAGTATCCTTTGCCTCATATGTGTGTGTTAATTTTCATTTCGCCTCCATTTTGATGATTAAAATACTCAAAGGGTCATTCCTCACCCCCCCCCCCCTCCTAGCTGTATCTGTACTTGTCAATACGACTGCAATGAATAAAGCATTCAATTAAAATCATCGAAAGGCATCGCGTCACAATAGCATCACACGAAACGTCACAATGAGTCCCCTGTGATATCTTTTGACCTGTCACATCCCTCCCCTCACAAATCGTATCTTATTTGCATATGAACTCTTTGAGAAAGGGAATATGTTCTTATGACTTTGTTTCATTTTCCTTGAAACTTGTTTTTCGAGATCTTTTCTCTCGAGGCTATCCTCATGTGCTGATACTTCAGGAAGAATGAAACCCAACACGTTTAGACGTTTGTTGAAAGAGAAAGACAAAGTCGAGGGACGATCCCACCCGTAATGGATCTGCTGCTGTGGGGCGATGAGACCGCGAAGCCGCGACAACGATGCTTGGAAGTTGTTTTGCAGGGGATTTCATTATCAGCTGAAGGAAAATCAGCTGAAGGAAACAGCCATTTGTTAAATCAAAGAGATGTGAATCATCATTAACAGGACAGCTTCAATATTTAGCACTGGAGTGAATAAATCTGTTAATTTTTTGGCTAACTGAGTATGGAGCCTTAAAACCCTTAAGAATGACTGAGTGCCGTTGATTTCATCTGTCGACACTTATTTACGAGGGATGACACAATGATTGCTCATCGTTGTATGTCAAAATGTTTGTTTAATTCTTTCGTCAGGATCAGCGAATTAAACGATCCGCGATCCTGCATTCGAAACACGAAAGATTAAACATTGATTGTCTCTTTAATCCTGGCAACAAAGGCTACAACTGCAAATTGAGAGTTAAGTTAAGAGCAAAGACACCAAATGCACTGCAAAGGTAAGTTGCCTGTCTATTGGCTGCCTAAGACATCTCATAGCTCTGAAAGACTGGGTTGGATTGTTTTAAGGCAGTTTTTCGGCCGCAATAGGCTAAATGGCCAGATCACAAGAACTGCAAGGACTCAGAGGAGTTTGGAGGAAGCAGAGACCCACTGGAAAACTGTTATGAGACAGATGGAAACCTTCCGGCAAACCATCAAGCGGGTTTTTTAATGAACGTAAGGTATGGCTTTCATTCACTAGGCTTAACGCCTCATTCTAGGAACGGAGGCCTTTCCAAACCCATCACTACCCATCACTAGAACATCATCACATCTCTATTGATGTGCAAATGACAATGATTTATTTGAATCAATACAGATTATAACAACTCCTACAGCAGATGCCAGGGGTGGGGAAGAGATTCCCTTATTCATGGTGGCAACCTGCCAGACAAAGATGATGATCTGTTTCTCTCTTTACGATCTCTCGTCTCCTCCTGGCCAAGGTCATACACAAAATTAAGAAGGTTCTTGGCGACAAAACCAAATAATCACCTCTGAATCAAAATATTTTGATTCAACCTTTTAACTCACAGAATATTTGCTGCTCATGCTTTACTTGCGATCAATAGATAAATCCTACAGATGGGGAAATGAACTCACTACAAATATTTCTTATCTTCAGAAATAGAGAGATACAGTATTAGCCAAGTATCTTCATTCCTAAAACTTTCATTTAAAAAGAATTTGAAAATAAAAAATTCATTCATTTTTTTTTTAATTTGTTTACGGATTTTTCAGTTTACTTTTCCAGATACTTTCCGCACTTTATCTACGTTCAGATTTTTAAACAATCTGCTAGAAACAAGATCCCGATGGGATGGGACTTTAAGACCTGTCCCCCCCCCCCCCCTAGGTGCAGGAAAGCCATGTAATGTGCACATTAAAGAGAAAGTTGGATGGCCTTTGCTTCGTACAATTTCTTAACAGTTATACATGGATCAGTCTGTAAGTGGTAGCTAGGAATACCCCGGAAGGAAAGCTGTGTACCAATATCCAGTGATGATGCAGAGAAACTGACGTGAACCCCCCTTTCTTATGAGGGCGGTCCGTCATTAAATTTCTGACTCCCTCCCGTTCTATTTTGGCCGTGCTGTTACTTGTGCAGACTTTCGAGAAGGAAACCTCTGCAATAACCCAAACGTGACTCAATCTTGGAAAAGACAGGGAGTAGTCAGATATTACCATTTAAACATAATTTATTTATAGTACATTGCGAAAAATAAACTTCAGGACCAGGAGTTCCCTTCGGGGAATACAGCCGAACTTACTAGTTCTCAGGCGATGACCGCCTTTACAATTAGACGCCAAACCGTTTAAGCGAAAGTCTTTTCATGTGGCTGAGCTACCAGCTCTAAAGTCCAAGTACGGGGCTATTCCCCAGAACACAGTGGCGGTTAGCAGACTTTGTGGAAAGGGATACCAGATTTATGAATGAGGGTGACCCTACCTGTTGGATGAGGTGGTCGCTGCAGGAGCCTTTGTTGCGAAGATCAGCACTGTCCGTTGAAGGCCCATCGCCTAGGTATAGCTAGACGAAAAATTAAAACAGTTCTAACTAACTAGGTAGATTAAAACCTTGCCGATTCCCGGCCAAGAAAAGACGTCTTCGCTGTCCAAACACCTGGAGACAAGTCCTTTCTCTACTCTTGAGCAGTTCAAAATTGCCGCTTCTCTCCACACCGACCTCTAGCGGTGGTCAGCGTCGTAAGCTGACGCGGGCGCTTGCCATTGGACGTCGGGGGCATCGCTCCGCCTATTCGGCCTCTTTGGTGGCGGGTCCGAACTCTGGGTCCGGAAGTTCTTGGCTCCTGGGGCGATGCCGGACACTGGTGTCATCCAGTTGAACTGGTAAGTTCTTGGAACCGCGATGACTAACCAGGTCTTTGTTCACACTTCGAGAAAAACATATTCAAGGACCTTTTAGCCCAAGTCGTGTCCGCAGGATCAATTCCTGAGGGCACGACACACCTATCCCCCTTTAGCGAGAGAGGAGGACAGGCGGGGCAGGGAAAAGGTCACTGACCGTACTGCACTGAAGATGGCACTATATTGTTGAAGATGATCTCCAGGGTCACCCATCACGATCTGGAATCTGGCCTTTCCTTCATGAGTCCATCTGTTGCAAACAGTCTAAGAGGTCACACAGTTCATATTGTTGCACAACACCAAGAAAGTCCAGTGATTCACAGTTGGGGTCCGGCTGGGCCGCTCTGGTGGGCGTCGGTTGCAGGAGGCTCCACAGCACATGAAATAGAGAAAACAGGGAAAAAGGTCACCAATCTGGCTTTCCACATGTACTCAAGTTGCAAACACACAGTCTGTCTTCGTGCTTACCGCCACGTGACTCACTGTTACATAGAACTTAGAAATCTTATGGTACAGATTACACTTCTAATTAGCAAGAACTTCCTGAAGTTAGTTACAATTCCAACAATAAAACAAAAATCCTTTCTCAGTAAAACACTTTATACTACAAAATCATCTAACTATTACTCCTATAATAGCAAAATCATCTACAATTACTCTTATAATCACAAAATCATCTAATTGTTACTCTGACAATGATCATCAAAAATTATCTCTCCATCAATTCATTTAATCCTGACAAAATTACCTCTCAAAAACTCAAATCTCTGATAACAAAATCATTTTTTTTTTCTCAAGTTACTCTGACAATGATCATCTCAAATTATCTCTCCATTAATTCATCTAATAGTGACAAAAATACTTCTCAAAAAAAAAATTCATTTAATAGTAACAAAATTACTTCTCAAAAACTCAAATCTCTGATAACAAAATCATTTTTTTTTCAAGTTACTCTGACAAT
Organism: Ryuthela nishihirai; assembly: GCA_038380435.1. Taxonomy (NCBI): domain Eukaryota; kingdom Metazoa; phylum Arthropoda; class Arachnida; order Araneae; family Heptathelidae; genus Ryuthela; species Ryuthela nishihirai. The sequence continues at coordinate 4,782,669 of JAWZYU010000025.1, forward strand.
GATCATTTAAAATTTTTCTCCATCAATTCATTTAATCGTGACAAAATTACTTCTCAAAAACTCAAATCTCTGATAACAAAATCATTTTTTTTTTTTCAAGTTACTCTGACAATAATCATCTCAAATTATCTCTCCATTAATTCATCTAATAGTGACAAAAATACTTCTCAAAAAAAAAAATTCATTTAATAGTAACAAAATTACTTCTCAAAAACTCAAATCTCTGATAACAAAATCATTTTTTTTTCAAGTTACTCTGACAATGATCATTTAAAATTTTTCTCCATCAATTCATTTAATCGTGACAAAATTACTTCTCAAAAACTCAAATCTCTGATAACAAAATAATTTTTTTTTCAAGTTACTCTGACAATGATCATTTAAAATTATTTCTCCATCAATTCATTTACTCGTGACAAAATTACTGCTCAAAAACTCAAATCGATAATCAAGACACTTCAAAAAAAACTCAAATCTCTGATTAGCAAACTACTAACAAAATCATTCATAAGTATTTCCAAGTTACTCTGACAATGATCATCTAAAATTATTTCTCCATCAATTCATTTACTCGTGACAAAATTACTGCTCAAAAACTCAAATCGATAATCAAGACACTTCAAAAAAAAACTCAAATCTCTGATTAGCAAACTACTAACAAAATCATTCATAAGTATTTCCAAGTTACTCTGACAATGATCATCTAAAATTATTCCTCCATCAATTCATTTAATCGTGACAAAATTACTGCTCAAAAACTCAAATCGATAATCAAGACACTTCTAACAAAACTCAAATCTCCAATAGCAAACTCATTTATAGTTATTTCTCAAATCTCAAGTCTATTATTCAAATGGAGGGCTTTGCACTCGGTCTACACTGTTTCAAATAGCTGCTTCGTTCCTTCCGGCTGATTGATTGATTGAACGTGTGTGTGTGTAGGGGGGGTGCGTAAACCTGCTGTCCCGCCAGGTTTCCCAAAGCGTCACCATCTCCACGCCGGCTCGGCCACCGCGCACGGGAGAAATTCTCGTGATTTCTCGCGTGAGCGTTCTATGATTCAGATTTCACTCCTTCGCTGCGCTTGATAGCCGGGGGGGGGGGGGGAGGGGGGGTGCGAGTGCCTTAGTGTACTGACGGAGACTGTTGAGCAGTGACGGACCAGGGGAGAGGATTTCTGCCGTCCTGGGGCGATGTATTGTGAGGGCGTCCCCTCGCGACGACATTAGCCCATGAGGCGGGCTTCACTTCCTCGAGTTCGTCATGTATCCCAGCATTCCGTGTTTTCAAGCGTCGTCTGCTGCGGGGCGGGCGCTGAGGCAAAGGCGGAAGGGGTGCTGATCCACCGGATGTGTTGACGTCATAGCAAGCCACGGTGTGCGGGTGTGTGTCAGCAGCAGTGGCTGGGGCGACTCTTCCGTCTGGTGCACGTGGTCGAAGGTTGTACGGGTGTGGCTGGGAGCTCGCTGTGGCAGGGCGCGCTCGCGCGTCTGGCGCCGGGCGGCCTGCAACGTGATTCCGTGTGACTCGGGGGTTCGATTCCCAGTCGTCTTCCTCAGATTCCGGCTCAGCGATGGGTCGTGATGGGGGCGTCGGGGGTTTTGGTGTGGGATCTTCTGGGATGGAGGGCTCACCTATCAGGTACGGGCGTCGCTTCCGCAATTTGGTGAGGCGATCGACATGGACTGTCTCCACTTTGTGAGGGTTGGCGACTAAGGCAATTTTATAATTCACTTCGGTGAGGCGTTGCAGCACTCGCCATGGCCCGGTGGACATTTTCGAGAGCTTCCTGGTATTCCTGCGAGGGACCCGTGGGCTATATAAAAACACGAGGTCACCAGGCCGAATACCTTTATCCACGGCCATTTTTCTCCTCTGCTCCTCCTGATTCGTAGCTGCTGTTTCAAGATTCGCTTTCACCAGCTCATACGCTTCATTCAACTTGTTGGCTAACTGTTCACCATAGCTCTCAGTGTCGGCATAGGTTGGGGGCTCCTTCGTCTGCCACATCTGGTAAGGCAGGGCCACGTCTCGGCCATACAGTAGAAAATAGGGGGTCTCATGGGTGGAACTGTGGGTGGCACTCCGATAAGCCATCAAAACAAATGGCAGATGCTCATCCCACACATCATTTTTGTCGGCCACCAGATGAGATAAGATGGATGCTATGGACTGGTTGAATTTCTCCACGAGGCCGTTGGAGCTCGGGTGATAGAAGCTAGTGTTTTGCTTGGTAATGCCTAATCGGTTAAACACCTCGGTCATCACGCGACCGGTAAAGTTGCGCCCATTATCACTGATGACAGTAGCGGGAATTCCATGCTTGGGAATAAAATCTTCTACAAACGCTCTAGCAATCGACTCTGCTGACTGATCGGCCAGCGCGTAGACCTCTGGCCATTTGGTGAAGTAGTCCATAATGACTAAGATGTACCTATTTCCTTGCTGAGTGATGGGGAGAGGGCCTAAAATATCCATGCCTATGCGCTGAAAGGGGCGGCTTGTGAGTGGGGCTCGAACTAGGTTTCCTTTCTTCTTCTCGACGTAGCCTCTCCGTTGCAGACAAGATACACAGGTCTGGACGTAATTGCGTATATCGGCATACATGCCGGGCCAGTAGTACTCAGACCTTACTCTTTGCAATGTTTTGTACTCTCCCAAGTGGCCTGAGCAGGGGTTGTCGTGGCACAATTCCAAGATCTGCCCTCGCAGACTGACGGGGATCGCTAGCTGCTCTGTTGCTTCCATGCGGGGGCTATGGCTAGTCGGGGGGGCCAAATGGTATAGGATACCTTCCTTCAAATAAAATGGTTCGGCGGCACTGGCGGGTGAATCGGGGGTCCTACTCTCTAAAATTTCGATGGTGTTTCTAAAGGTGGGGTCCTCCAGCTGTAGGTCTCTCAGATGGGCTAAATCGCCAAAGGGGCTCTGGGCAGGGGGATTTCCCTCGACTGCCTGGATGTGACGGGACAGGGTATCGGCGGGGACATTGTGTTTCCCAGGCCGATAAATGATGTCGAAATCGTAATCCTGCAGCGTCAGATTCCACTTGGCCAATCTACTGGAGGGGTCCTTGAGTTTCAGCAAATATGTGAGGGGGGCATGGTCGGACACAACTGTAAATCGTCGCCCATACAGGTACTGCTTGAAATGGGTAATGGCGAAACGGATCGCAAGGGCCTCCTTCTCAATCGTTGAGTAGCGTGTTTCAGGGGGCTTCAATTTCCGACTGGCGTAAGCTACCGGATGACGGAAACCGTCGTCCGTCTCCTGCTCGAGTACGCCGGCTACCGCAATATCCGACGCATCGGTTGACAGGAAAAATTTCCGTCCAAAGTCGGGGTACAGGAGAAGGGGCTCGGTCATTAATTTCCTCTTTAGTACTTCGAACGCTTCCTCTGCCTCTGAAGACCATCTAAAAGGGGTGTCTTTCTTCACTAACTGTACCAAGGGGGCTGTAAGATCGGCGTAACGATCAATAAAACGCCGGTAGTAACCGGTTAGGCCTAAGAAGGCTCGAACGTTCCGGACACTACGGGGGCGTGGAAATTCTTCAATGGCCTGGACGTTCCGCGGGTCCGGCTGGACCCCTTCTGCGGAAATCAAATGTCCCAAGTATGTGAGGGACTCCTTCATAAATTGGCACTTCGCTGGCTTCAACTTTAATTTGTAGGACCGTAGGCGGTCAAATACCCTCTGTAACCGTTCTGTGTGTTGTTCAAATGTCTGGGAGGCCACCATTATGTCGTCGAGGTAGACGAGAACTTGCTCCTGTCGCATTCCCATTAATACGTGGTCCAGTAAATGTTGGAAAGTAGCGGGACTGTTCTTCAGTCCAAATGGTAAGTAGTTAAATTCAAATAACCCTTTCCTACTGATGAACGCAGTTTTCTCCACGTCTCGTGGGTGTACGGGAACCTGCCAATAACCGGATACCATATCCAGCGAGCTAAAATATTTGGCGTGAGCTAGTTGGTCGATAATTTCGTTTATGAGGGGGAGAGGGTACGAATCTGGGATTGTTTTCGCATTTAGTGCCCTGTAGTCAACACAGAATCTGTATGTGGAGTCTTTTTTCTTCACTAAGACGATGGGTGACGCAAAAGGAGAGGCGCTTTCTCTGATTATTCCTTGCTCCAACAACTCATCCACTTGTCGGTCCAATTCGCCCTGCAGCGCGAACGGCACCCTGTATGCCCGCTGCCTCACGGGGCGGTCGTCTGTGAGGTGGATTTCATGGTACACGGCCTCTGTGCCGGTCAATTCGCTGACATCTCTCGCAAAAACATCTCGATTTTTCATTAACAATTTTCCCAGTTTACTCTTCTCTTGAGGCCCAAGATGGTCCAATTGGAAATCTTCCAGGGACAGGGGCGATTTTCTTGTCTTCCGGGGAATGCCAGGAGGTTCTATTTGTTCGGCGTCGAGGGCTTCCAACGTGGCGATGCGCATGTTTTTATTCAGCCAGATAGGGGCCGATGAGGTATTGGCGACCCGGATGTTGAGTCGGCCGCTACCGTCCACGCGGTTCACCGAGCGGGCTACGCGCACGGAACCGGTTTTCAGCTGCTCATGTGGCTGCGCTAAGATCGTGCATCCTCGGAGCTGGGGTGCAGAACACTCGATGAGGGCTATGCGCTCGGCTCGGGGAGGGACGCAGAGCCTCTGTATGATGCGCCCAATGTACGTGGGTGTAGGGGAGGGGGGTGAAGGTTGCTCCTGGGCAGGGTAAGCGGGCAGTGTGAGGGGGGTGCTCCTATGTTCCAATTTCTCGTCCTTCTTCCTTTGCAATGTGCCTGAATGACAATCTATGATGAATCGATGCTTCTTGAGGATATCGTGTCCCATTATCATGTCGTATCGTGGAGTGTCTATATCAAGGGCTACTATGGGGTGCTCAAAACTAATTCCATCAAATGTGAGGGTCACCATGTATCTGCCTATCACTGGAAGGGGGTGGCCATCTACAGTTTTCAAATTATGTTGTGGGGGGACCGTTTTGTGCAGGATTCGGCTTCTCAAGCGCTGAAAACACTGGCCATTCATGACAGACACCGTGGCGCCGGTATCGACGAGGGCCGACACCTCCGTGTCCTCCATGCGGCCAGACACAATAGGTGAATTTTCATCACTACATAGTATGGCACACGGGGCAATGCGGACGGCTGACGCTTCGAGGGGACTCTGGGAAGTGCATCCGGGGCTTCCCTCCCGTTCTAGTTTAAAGGAGCCGTATGGTGGTTGGTTTGCCGCAACTCCTCTCTACCCTGTTCTCGTGTTTGCTGAGGGGGGGTAAAAGGAAATTCACTCCCTCTCGTCCAGCGGGTCCTCCGTGGGGGTGCTCGGTCTTGATTTTGCTGCCGGTTTCGTCCTGTTTGGTATCGCGGGTCACGTGGGCGTACGGTAGGGGGCGACGCACACTGACGGGCGTAATGGCCCACTCCGCCGCACGCAAAGCACGTGACACCCCGGCGATCCGCCCAGGAGTGCTGCTGTTGCTGGGGCTGATTGGTATGGCTCCTCTCTCGCTGTCCCTCAATCTGGTGAAGGCGCTCCCCTAAACGTACCAAATCTGCCTGGATCTGGCACAGCGGAAAGGCTGCCAACAGATCCTGTAGCTGGGGCAGAGGGTTCGACTCTGTGTTCCTAGCAGGGGTTTCCTCGTCGAGTGCTCGTATGGCTGGCGTTCGTCCGCAGGCACGCTCATTGCTCTCCTCTAGTGTAGCTTTCGCTAAAGCCTCCTTGAAAGTGCGGGGATTATGAGACAATACGACCCTCTTGAGCCGCGGGGCCAGGCCCGCCAAAAACTGGGCAAGGCGCATCTGATCGCCGATTCCCTGATCCTCGCTGTCCCTGTTTCTCCCCGTTGGTCCCAAAAACTGATAGACCCGGGTCCGAATGCGGGCAGCATACTCCTGGACACTCTCGTTCGCCGCTTGCTGACAACTTGTGAACTCGTGCAGGCGGGTGGCTAATGGCGCCTCACTATCGAACCTTTCCAACACCGCCCTTTTGAAAATGGCAAAATCCTCCTCGTTCCTTAATTCCGGGGATTGGTTAACGAATTCCGCAGCGGCTCCTCGCAGCTTCGAGCGGGCAATGATTGCCATCTCGCTCGGCTGCCATCGTGCGATCCTCCCTACTCCCTCTAATTGTTCGAAAAACGCTGCGGCCGTGCGACTATTATCTCCTTCGTACGGGTTTACTAAGTTTATGAACCCCGCCAGGAGAGGTCCCGTCGTTGGGGACGGCTCCTGGATGGGTGGCGCACTCGCGTCCTGACTCTCCATTAATTCGGGGGGTTTTCTCACTACGCAAATAGTGTGCTGCGTGTTGTGCTGTGTGTTGGGTTTTTTGTACCTCCTAAGTGCAATGGAGGCGCACACAGAAATGCAACTTAACAGTAACACATGAAAAAAAAAAATCACTCCTATCTAAAATATTATGATATAGTCCCTAGTCGAAATCTCTAATACTTCCTTCATACACTCTACACCTGGGCCTAGCTATAGTCTTATACTTATTTCTTAGCACTAAACATTTAATTCAAATCACTTTCTATACTTCAATATAACACTTGTTTTAACAGATGCTCCTGAAATTCCTCGCTCAAAACATAGTATACAATTCTCACTAAAATCACAATTTAAATCACTAAAGTCACTAAAATCACCATATTTAACATTCTTAATTTCTTCACATTCTGCTACTGCCACATTTCAACACAATAATTTTGCAATCTCTAATTATACTCTTTTTCTAGCCGCAATAAACTCAGGTTCGAACATACTTGGGTCACAGAAACCAATTGAAGCTAATCCGTGGTCACCGCGCTAATTTGACGTATTTTTCTTTCTAACCGCAATAACACTCAGGTTCGAAAATCCGTGGTCACGGCACCAATTTGACGTGAACCCCCCTTTCTTATGAGGGCGGTCCGTCATTAAATTTCTGACTCCCTCCCGTTCTATTTTGGCCGTGCTGTTACTTGTGCAGACTTTCGAGAAGGAAACCTCTGCAATAACCCAAACGTGACTCAATCTTGGAAAAGACAGGGAGTAGTCAGATATTACCATTTAAACATAATTTATTTATAGTACATTGCGAAAAATAAACTTCAGGACCAGGAGTTCCCTTCGGGGAATACAGCCGAACTTACTAGTTCTCAGGCGATGACCGCCTTTACAATTAGACGCCAAACCGTTTAAGCGAAAGTCTTTTCATGTGGCTGAGCTACCAGCTCTAAAGTCCAAGTACGGGGCTATTCCCCAGAACACAGTGGCGGTTAGCAGACTTTGTGGAAAGGGATACCAGATTTATGAATGAGGGTGACCCTACCTGTTGGATGAGGTGGTCGCTGCAGGAGCCTTTGTTGCGAAGATCAGCACTGTCCGTTGAAGGCCCATCGCCTAGGTATAGCTAGACGAAAAATTAAAACAGTTCTAACTAACTAGGTAGATTAAAACCTTGCCGATTCCCGGCCAAGAAAAGACGTCTTCGCTGTCCAAACACCTGGAGACAAGTCCTTTCTCTACTCTTGAGCAGTTCAAAATTGCCGCTTCTCTCCACACCGACCTCTAGCGGTGGTCAGCGTCGTAAGCTGACGCGGGCGCTTGCCATTGGACGTCGGGGGCATCGCTCCGCCTATTCGGCCTCTTTGGTGGCGGGTCCGAACTCTGGGTCCGGAAGTTCTTGGCTCCTGGGGCGATGCCGGACACTGGTGTCATCCAGTTGAACTGGTAAGTTCTTGGAACCGCGATGACTAACCAGGTCTTTGTTCACACTTCGAGAAAAACATATTCAAGGACCTTTTAGCCCAAGTCGTGTCCGCAGGATCAATTCCTGAGGGCACGACAAAACTAGCCAGGCCTAGCACATAACGACCCCGAGAAGAGATATTCTCTTCTGAGAGGAAACGATTGCCAGATCAGTGTGGCCTACTAATCTCGTCATCTATAGCCACTTTTCTTTTTTTCTGCCCTGCTGAGGAGTGGTCAACTTCACACAGCAATGGTGCTGACCATTTATATTCATATACTTAAAAATAACTTTAAATTTCTCTTTTCGGGGAGGGAGGATAGAAAGCATTTCCAAGGTGTAGCTTTCCTTCTCAGCGGACAAGCCAGTGATGCTCTTCTAGGATATGAGTCCATTAATGAAAGGTTTCTTACAGCAAAATTTAAAACAAAAATTAAAGACTTGAATGTCATCTGTTGTTATTTACCCATAGAGGACTCTGATGAGAACGAGAAGGATAGGTTTTATGGACAACTTCAGGATATTTTGAATTCTGTGAAGAAAGAAGATATCTACTTGTGCTAGGTGACTTCAGAGATAAAGTTGGTACTTACTCTGACCTTTGGGAGGGGTGATAGGCCCTTTTGGTATTGGTAGCTGCAATGGTAATGGGCAACGTCTCCTACAGGTAAGTAAACCTGATGGTGTGAGAATAACTAACACCTACTACAAACACCGGGACATTTATAAATACACAGGAATTTCACCTGATTGGTTGCATAGGAATATGATAGATTGTATTTTAATTAACAACAAACGGCTAATTCTGTTAGGAATAGCAGATCATACAGGGAAGCCGACATTGGGTCTGGCCATTACTTTGTTGTAAAGTTGTCAGTTGTAAAGTGTCTTACAAATGAAGCTTAAGAAATGTTCTCCTAAGGTTAAGAGAATTACCTTTAACACCGAAGCTCTGAAAGATTGATATATAACCAAAGCATATCATGATCGGTATTTAGTCATTATGATAATCGTGATTTTCGTACTACCGAAGTTGAGAAAGAATGGGATCAATTTAATCAGGCTTACCTTGAAACTAATAGCACTGTTTTGGGTAAAAGGGAACAGAGGAAACAAAATTATTTGAGTGATAAGGTTATGGACCTTGTTTCTGAAAGGAATTGCAGCAATAATTTGAATAAAAAACCTAGTAGTCCTAATAAACATAAATAGTTCTCTATAATAACACTGAGTCGTGCGTTACAAAGAGCTTATTTAAAGTGTAAAGGACCAGTTAGAAGCTGATAAGAATGCTAGGCTTCATAGTTTGGCTGGCAAAGCAGAATAAGAAGTTATACAGCACAACAGCAGGGATTGTACCAGATAGTTAATGTTTTGTGTAGGAAGAACCAAACAAGTATAGAGGGAATTGAACGATAAACATGATAAGGTTATGAAGGTGATAATTCTGTCATGGATAGATTACCCAGGTATTTCAGAGATGTTCTAAACAATGGGGTTCTATTCCCATTGTTTGTAATCAGGATAGAGATTACTGGCTTTAATGTTGGCCCTATATCACATTCCGAAGTTGCTCTGGATGTCTCTAAATTAAAATTTGATAAATCCCCAAAGGTGGATTAAATACTACTGAAATGCTTAAAGTTGAGAACGTTTCTGTTATCACTAGGCTGACGGAAATTTTCAATATCTTTTATGATAAAGTCATGGTTCCTGAAGATTTTACCAGAGCTATTGTTATCCCTATTTTCAAAAAAGGTGATCGCAGTTCTTGTGATAACTATTGGAGTATCAGCCTACTCTCTGTTCCAGGTAAAGTTCTTTCCATGATTGTGCTTAATAGAATTAAGAATCTGGTTGACAGTCAATTGCGTGATGAGCAATGTGGATTCAGAAGTGGTAGGGGATGTGTAGATCAGATATTTTCACTTAGGCAGATTCTTGAGAAATGTTTAGAGTTTCAGAAACCTTTGGTTGCTAGCTTTGTTGATTTCAAAAAGGCTTTTGACTCTGTTGATCGTCATAATTTGTGGTTGATTGTGATATTATATGGCATACCAGACAAGTTAGTTAACATAATGAAAGCTCTCTATAATAACACTGAGTCATGTGTGAGAGTTGGTAAGTCTTGTAGCAATTGGTTTAGCATTACGTCTGGTGTTCGACAAGGGTGCATTTTGTCTCCTTTTCTCTTTAGCTTGGTTATTGATTATGTTATGCGAAATTCACTTCAAGGGAAAGATTTTGGCCTTAAATGGACTGGAGATACGAAAATTTCTGATTTAGATTATGCTGATGATTTAGCCCTTTTGGCAAATGATGTTGATGAGATGAACTCTTTCATTCGAGCTGTTGATGAGACTGGTAGTAGAGTAGGTTTGGTTATAAACAGAGAAAAAACTAAAGTGATGAAAATTGGTCAAGCAGGCTGTGATTCAGTTCATCTGAATGGTTGCAGTCTTGAGCAGGTGTCACAGTTTAATTACCTTGGGAGCTATGTAACAGATACTGGTGATGTGCGGCATGAGATTAACAGACGAATAGGGATTGCTGTCGGGACTTTTAAGAATTTATGGAGATTGTGGAGAAATAGGCGTATACACCTAAAGACTAAAATTAGACTGTATAATAGTTTGGTTCTTTCTAGGGTTAGTTATGGTATTGAAACCTGGAACCTTTCTAAGCAAGATAACAGGAAATTTGATACCTTTGATTCTAGATGCTTACGTAGTATCTTGGATATTAGGTGGTTTGACTTTGTAAATAATGATGATGATGTTAAGCAAAGATGATGATGTTAAGCAACCTCCTTTAAGCAGCATATTGTGCACAGAGAGTCTTTGTTGGTTTGGCCATGTGTTCCTTATGGATAATTATAACTTAGCGAATAGGGTTATGAACAGTGTGCCTAAAGTCCTCAGAAAGAGGGGGATACCTACAATGCGATGAGTGTCTTTGTCCTAACTAGGCCCAGTTGACTATAAATAATGTCAAACAGAACCTTGCCTGAATTGGTCTAAAGTGGCTATAACCACTTACCCATAACCAGTTATGATCCCTTAGGGTCCTTGTGACTTGGTCATTTAACACTTGTGTGAATCATTAAAGGCAAACAGCCCAATGAAATGCAGTTACTTTATAACACACAGGTTTATGCTGTATTGTTAGAGCGCAAAAATTCTATTAACGTATCAAGTTTAAAACATTTTGATACTGTGAATACAGTCAGTGGTCTTCAAAAAATGATATTTGATCGCGATTGTTAATGATTTTGTATCACTTCACCTGATTTACGAACTGAGATAAATCAATAATGGGAGAGAATTGATCGAAAGTGGCACAACTGCCTTCAAGCAGAATTTTTTTTACGAAAGAAGGTCTCTCAGAATCTTTCTCTGTCTGCCATGCGATCCACTCCGAATCGCTCCATATTCATTTGTGCAAGAAGTGAAAAGGAAAAAAAAAGTATTTGTAACTGTTTCAGGTTCCCACTGATTCTTTAACAAACATTCACTTTATAGGAAGACAGGTCCCCTTTTCACTCTCTTAAGGAGAGAGAGGGATCTCCCATTCACTCTTAAGGGGGGAGGTCTGCCAAATGACTTTCTATCCATTGATCCTTCGAGAAGAGAGACCCACTAATCTTTTAGTCCCCATAAACTCTTTAGAAAGAGAAATATCCCAAATGATCGCTAGCATTCATTGACTCTTTACGAAGTGATTTCTCCCAATTGAAATAAACAATTATTCCAACTGACTCTCCAGCTTCCACTGACTATTTAAGGAGAGATGCTTTAATTGAAACTCTACGCTACCACTGACTCTTTAAGGAGAGATGCTTTAATTGAAACTCTAAGCTCCCACTGACTCTTTAAGGAGAGATGCTTTAATTGAAACTCTAAGCTCCCACTGACTCTTTAAGGAGAGATGCTTTAATTGAAACTCTAAGCTCCCACTGACACTTTAAGGAGAGATGCTTTAATTGAAACTCTAAGCTCCCACTGACTCTTTAAGGAGAGATGCTTTAATTGAAACTCTAAGCTCCCACTGACTCTTTAAGGACAGATGCTTTAATTGAAACTCTAAGCTCCCACTGACTCTTTAAGGAGAGATGCTTTAATTGAAACTCTACGCTCCCACTGACTCTTTAAGGAGAGATGCTTTAATTGAAACTCTAAGCTCCCACTGACTCTTTAAGGAGAGATGCTTTAATTGAAACTCTAAGCTCCCACTGACTCTTTAAGGAGAGATGCTTTAATTGAAACTCTAAGCTCCCACTGACTCTTTAAGGAGAGATGCTTTAATTGAAACTCTAAGCTCCCACTGACTCTTTAAGGAGAGATGCTTTAATTGAAACTCTACGCTCCCACTGACTCTTTAAGGAGAGATGCTTTAATTGAAACTCTACGCTCCCACTGACTCTTTAAGGAGAGATGCTTTAATTGAAACTCTAAGCTCCCACTGACTCTTTAAGGAGAGATGCTTTAATTGAAACTCTAAGCTCCCACTGACTCTTTAAGGAGAGATGCTTTAATTGAAACTCTAAGCTCCCACTGACTCTTTAAGGAGAGATGCTTTAATTGAAACTCTAAGCTCCCACTGACTCTTTAAGGAGAGATGCTTTAATTGAAACTCTAAGCTCCCACTGACTCTTTAAGGAGAGATGCTTTAATTGAAACTCTAAGCTCCCACTGACTCTTTAAGGAGAGATGCTTTAATTGAAACTCTAAGCTCCCACTGACTCTTTAAGGAGAGATGCTTTAATTGAAACTCTAAGCTCCCACTGACTCTTTAAGGAGAGATGCTTTAATTGAAACTCTACGCTCCCACTGACTCTTTAAGGAGAGATGCTTTAATTGAAACTCTACGCTCCCACTGACTCTTTAAGGAGAGATGCTTTAATTGAAACTCTAAGCTCCCACTGACTCTTTAAGGAGAGATGCTTTAATTGAAACTCTAAGCTCCCACTGACTCTTTAAGGAGAGATGCTTTAATTGAAACTCTAAGCTCCCACTGACTCTTTAAGGAGAGATGCTTTAATTGAAACTCTACGCTCCCACTGACTCTTTAAGGAGAGATGCTTTAATTGAAACTCTACGCTCCCACTGACTCTTTAAGGAGAGATGCTTTAATTGAAACTCTAAGCTCCCACTGACTCTTTAAGGAGAGATGCTTTAATTGAAACTCTAAGCTCCCACTGACTCTTTAAGGAGAGATGCTTTAATTGAAACTCTAAGCTCCCACTGACTCTTTAAGGAGAGATGCTTTAATTGAAACTCTAAGCTCCCACTGACTCTTTAAGGAGAGATGCTTTAATTGAAACTCTACGCTCCCACTGACTCTTTAAGGAGAGATGCTTTAATTGAAACTCTAAGCTCCCACTGACTCTTTAAGGAGAGATGCTTTAATTGAAACTCTAAGCTCCCACTGACTCTTTAAGGAGAGATGCTTTAATTGAAACTCTAAGCTCCCACTGACTCTTTAAGGAGAGATGCTTTAATTGAAACTCTACGCTCCCACTGACTCTTTAAGGAGAGATGCTTTAATTGAAACTCTAAGCTCCCACTGACTCTTTAAGGAGAGATGCTTTAATTGAAACTCTAAGCTCCCACTGACTCTTTAAGGAGAGATGCTTTAATTGAAACTCTAAGCTCCCACTGACTCTTTAAGGAGAGATGCTTTAATTGAAACTCTAAGCTCCCACTGACTCTTTCAGGAGAGATGCTTTAATTGAAACTCTAAGCTCCCACTGACTCTTTAAGGAGAGATGCTTTAATTGAAACTCTAAGCTCCCACTGACTCTTTAAGGAGAGATGCTTTAATTGAAACTCTAAGCTCCCACTGACTCTTTAAGGAGAGATGCTTTAATTGAAACTCTAAGCTCCCACTGACTCTTTAAGGAGATATGCTTTAATTGAAACTCTAAGCTCCCACTGACTCTTTAAGGAGAGATGCTTTAATTGAAACTCTACGCTCCCACTGACTCTTTAAGGAGAGATGCTTTAATTGAAACTCTAAGCTCCCACTGACTCTTTAAGGAGAGATGCTTTAATTGAAACTCTAAGCTCCCACTGACTCTTTAAGGAGAGATGCTTTAATTGAAACTCTAAGCTCCCACTGACTCTTTAAGGAGAGATGCTTTAATTGAAACTCTAAGCTCCCACTGACTCTTTAAGGAGAGATGCTTTAATTGAAACTCTAAGCTCCCACTGACTCTTTAAGGAGAGATGCTTTAATTGAAACTCTAAGCTCCCACTGACTCTTTAAGGAGAGATGCTTTAATTGAAACTCTAAGCTCCCACTGACTCTTTAAGGAGAGATGCTTTAATTGAAACTCTAAGCTCCCACTGACTCTTTAAGGAGAGATGCTTTAATTGAAACTCTACGCTCCCACTGACTCTTTAAGGAGAGATGCTTTAATTGAAACTCTACGCTCCCACTGACTCTTTAAGGAGAGATGCTTTAATTGAAACTCTAAGCTCCCACTGACTCTTTAAGGAGAGATGCTTTAATTGAAACTCTAAGCTCCCACTGACTCTTTAAGGAGAGATGCTTTAATTGAAACTCTAAGCTCCCACTGACTCTTTAAGGAGAGATGCTTTAATTGAAACTCTAAGCTCCCACTGACTCTTTAAGGAGAGATGCTTTAATTGAAACTCTACGCTCCCACTGACTCTTTAAGGAGAGATGTTTTAATTGAAACTCTAAGCTCCCACTGACTCTTTAAGGAGAGATGCTTTAATTGAAACTCTAAGCTCCCACTGACTCTTTAAGGAGAGATGCTTTAATTGAAACTCTAAGCTCCCACTGACTCTTTAAGGAGAGATGCTTTAATTGAAACTCTACGCTCCCACTGACTCTTTAAGGAGAGATGCTTTAATTGAAACTCTAAGCTCCCACTGACTCTTTAAGGAGAGATGCTTTAATTGAAACTCTAAGCTCCCACTGACTCTTTAAGGAGAGATGCTTTAATTGAAACTCTAAGCTCCCACTGACTCTTTAAGGAGAGATGCTTTAATTGAAACTCTAAGCTCCCACTGACTCTTTCAGGAAAGATGCTTTAATTGAAACTCTAAGCTCCCACTGACTCTTTAAGGAGAGATGCTTTAATTGAAACTCTAAGCTCCCACTGACTCTTTAAGGAGAGATGCTTTAATTGAAACTCTAAGCTCCCACTGACTCTTTAAGGAGAGATGCTTTAATTGAAACTCTAAGCTCCCACTGACTCTTTAAGGAGAGATGCTTTAATTGAAACTCTAAGCTCCCACTGACTCTTTAAGGAGAGATGCTTTAATTGAAACTCTAAGCTCCCACTGACTCTTTAAGGAGAGATGCTTTAATTGAAACTCTAAGCTCCCACTGACTCTTTAAGGAGAGATGCTTTAATTGAAACTCTACGCTCCCACTGACTCTTTAAGGAGAGATGCTTTAATTGAAACTCTAAGCTCCCACTGACTCTTTAAGGAGAGATGCTTTAATTGAAACTCTAAGCTCCCACTGACTCTTTAAGGAGAGATGCTTTAATTGAAACTCTAAGCTCCCACTGACTCTTTAAGGAGAGATGCTTTAATTGAAACTCTAAGCTCCCACTGACTCTTTCAGGAGAGATGCTTTAATTGAAACTCTACGCTACCACTGACTCTTTAAGGAGAGATGCTTTAATTGAAACTCTAAGCTCCCACTGACTCTTTAAGGAGAGATGCTTTAATTGAAACTCTAAGCTCCCACTGACTCTTTAAGGAGAGATGCTTTAATTGAAACTCTAAGCTCCCACTGACTCTTTAAGGAGAGATGCTTTAATTGAAACTCTAAGCTCCCACTGACTCTTTAAGGAGAGATGCTTTAATTGAAACTCTAAGCTCCCACTGACTCTTTAAGGAGAGATGCTTTAATTGAAACTCTAAGCTCCCACTGACTCTTTAAGGAGAGATGCTTTAATTGAAACTCTACGCTCCCACTGACTCTTTAAGGAGAGATGCTTTAATTGAAACTCTACGCTACCACTGACTCTTTAAGGAGAGATGCTTTAATTGAAACTCTAAGCTCCCACTGACTCTTTAAGGAGAGATGCTTTAATTGAAACTCTAAGCTCCCACTGACTCTTTAAGGAGAGATGCTTTAATTGAAACTCTAAGCTCCCACTGACTCTTTAAGGAGAGATGCTTTAATTGAAACTCTAAGCTCCCACTGACTCTTTAAGGAGAGATGCTTTAATTGAAACTCTAAGCTCCCACTGACTCTTTAAGGAGAGATGCTTTAATTGAAACTCTAAGCTCCCACTGACTCTTTAAGGAGAGATGCTTTAATTGAAACTCTACACTCCCACTGACTCTTTAAGGAGAGATGCTTTAATTGAAACTCTAAGCTCCCACTGACTCTTTAAGGAGAGATGCTTTAATTGAAACTCTACGCTCCCATTGACTCTTTAAGGAGAGATGCTTTAATTGAAACTCTACGCTCCCACTGACTCTTTAAGGAGAGATGCTTTAATTGAAACTCTACGCTCCCACTGACTCTTTAAGGAGACATGCTTTAATTGAAACTCTACGCTCCCACTGACTCTTTAAGGAGAGATGCTTTAATTGAAACTCTACGCTCCCACTGACTCTTTAAGGAGAGATGCTTTAATTGAAACTCTACGCTCCCACTGACTCTTTAAGGAGAGATGCTTTAATTGAAACTCTACGGTCCCACTGACTCTTTAAGGAGAGATGCTTTAATTGAAACTCTAAGCTCCCACTGACTCTTTAAGGAGAGATGCTTTAATTGAAACTCTACGCTCCCACTGACTCTTTAAGGAGAGATGCTTTAATTGAAACTCTAAGCTCCCACTGACTCTTTAAGGAGAGATGCTTTAATTGAAACTCTACGCTCCCACTGACTCTTTAAGGAGAGATGCTTTAATTGAAACTCTACGCTCCCACTGACTCTTTAAGGAGAGATGCTTTAATTGAAACTCTACGCTCCCACTGACTCTTTAAGGAGAGATGCTTTAATTGAAACTCTACGCTCCCACTGACTCTTTAAGGAGAGATGCTCTAATTGAAACTCTACGCTCCCACTGACTCTTTAAGGAGAGATGCTTTAATTGAAACTCTAAGCTCCCACTGACTCTTTAAGGAGAGATGCTTTAATTGAAACTCTACGCTCCCACTGACTCTTTAAGGAGAGATGCTTTAATTGAAACTCTAAGCTCCCACTGACTCTTTAAGGAGAGATGCTTTAATTGAAACTCTACGCTCCCACTGACTCTTTAAGGAGAGATGCTTTAATTGAAACTCTAAGCTCCCACTGACTCTTTAAGGAGAGATGCTTTAATTGAAACTCTAAGCTCCCACTGACTCTTTAAGGAGAGATGCTTTAATTGAAACTCTACGCTCCCACTGACTCTTTAAGGAGAGATGCTTTAATTGAAACTCTACGCTCCCACTGAACCTTTAACTCCCGCTGATTCTGAAAGTAGTTACACTGCATCAGAATCTCCTCCACTAATTCCTGGCATGAATTCCATGCTAGGTTCAATCTACTAAACATGTTTATTGATTTATCAGTAATTCAAATAAATCTTTAATTT